>CM028129.1:820932500-823432500 GCA_016271365.2 Neoceratodus forsteri
ATTTAACCCCACTGACCATTACTGTCTGCTGACTCCCCATTAGCCAGTTACCTATCCATTTTTTTTTTTTTTTACTTTCTGTTTTCCCCCCACCACTTACCCAGCATTGTCATTCGACTGCCTGCCCTGGCTGATTATTCCCACCAGGGACCCCTCATGGAGTGCTGGCTTACTCCCAGATAGGGACACATTGGGGGGGGGCTCCGGGCTCCCCTTAACACCTCCTAGTGGATTTCAAGATATCATCAGGGTCCTCTGGTGGTACTGCAGCTGCAGGCAGTGAGGGCTCCTCAGGTCATCGCATTGGTGTCACGCCAAGAGAGGCATTTTATGTTTGCTTAAATGCATGTGCAAGAAGCATAGTGCCATCATCCGAGTTTTCAGAGGTGAGGCACCCGTCTTCCAATTCAGTCAGTGTGTTTGCAGGCATGGCCACAGCTCTCCAATGAACTCTGCAGCTGTCTATGACAGCAGTTGAAAATGCAGTGCCATACAGTTGAAAGGGAGAGCCCCACATCAGTGAGCAGTGCCACCCCTCCACATGAGCGCACGCACGCATATTGCGTGCTCATGCACTTCCCTCCCTCCACGACATAGATGGCCAATGGGGTGCCCAATCCCCCGTCGGCTCCATGCCCCCAAAAGCTTTCCATGTGCCACGCTGGGGGCCCACCCCAGAGTGACAAAAATTGTTATGGCCGATGGGCATGCCCAATCCCCCGTCGGCTCCAGGCCCCCCCAACAGCCTTTCAGCTGCCATGCTGGGAGCCCACCACAGTGTGGCACAAGTCCATATGGCCAAGGGGGGTGCCCAATCCCCCACAGGCCCAGGGCCCCCCCAAACAGCCTTCCAGCTGCCATACTAGGAGCCCACCCCAGCATGGCAAACATCCCACATCATCTTCTTAAAAAAAAAAATCTGTAAGAAAAAGTTCCCTCGGCAGTCTCCCTGCCACCTGTGCCAACTCACTGTGCACCCTGCCTCCTTACACCCCCCTCACCCCATACATACCTCCAGAGCTCAGCGTGACGATCTTCGGTGGACCGGGAACATGTCTGCACTCTTCAAAGCCAACCGTGAACTGAGAAAATTACAGTAAGCTGTATAATGCAATAAATAGTTTTTTTTTTCAACTGTAATGCATATCTCAGGCATTTTTTTGAATTTTGGTACCAAATTTTCAACATGGGGTTTTGGGAACCCCTGCTTATGAATTGTTGAACTGTCATGGCATTAATCAGGCCCAAAGGGTGATTTCGCAGTCACTGCACAAAATCACATTTTGGGACTGATTAATGAAATGACAGTGCCAGTGTTCATAAGATGGGCTCTCAAAAAGCCTATGTTGCAAATTTGGTGAAAAAAATCCTAAAAATGACTGTTTTATGCACTTATGTTGCACAGTTCCTATGCACGCTCATAAGTTTATGAATTTTAATATTTGCACTCTGGATTTTCAACATTGCCATTTTACCACACCTCCTTATGAGTAGTAAAGCTGTCATTTTTCACATCTTGCCCCAAATGTGTTTCCGTGCATGTAGCGTACAATGAGCGCAGTCGATGTGTGAAATCAATGTATGGGACACATTAAGAAAATCACAGTGACACTGTTCATGAGCAGAGGTCTTAAAATGGCTATGTTGAAAATTTGGTGAAAAATTCCCAAAATGACTGTTTTAAGTGCACATTGCGTAGTTCCTACTGGCGTGAATGCGTTTGTAAATTTTTAATATTCGTATGCTAGATTTTCAACATTGCCATTTTATTACACTTCCTTATGAGTAGTGCAGCTGCCATTTTTCACATCTTACCCAAAATGTGCTTCCGTATATGTAGCGCACAATGGTGCAGTCAGTGTGCGAAAGCAATGTTTGGGACGGATTAAGAAAATCACAGTGACACTGTTTATGAGCAGAGGTCTTAAAATGGCTATTTTGAAAATTTGGTGACAAAAGTCCATAAAATGACTGTGTTATGAGTGAGCATTGAGCAGTTTCGACGCACACTCATAAGTTCATGAATTTGTAATATTTTCAATCCAGATTTTCACCACTGGCATTTTTCCACACTTCCTTGTGAACAGTACAGCTGTCATTTTTCACAACATGGCCAAAATATGTTGTCACACTTTCAGCTCAGAAATGCATGGTCACTGTGGGAAATCATTGTTTGGGACAGATAAAATCACAGAGACACTGTTCATGATCGGAGGTCCCAAGATGCCTGTGTTGACAATCTGCTGTAAAAAATCCCCAAACTAATTACATTACGGGTGTGTGTTGCACAGTTTCTACACACACTCATGACTTCATCAGTTTTTTTTTTATATTTTCAGTGCAGATTTTCAACATTGCCATTTTTTACACCTCCCTTGAACAGTACAGCTGTCATTTTTCACATCCTGTTCGAATGTGTTTTTGCAACTGTGGTGCTAAATGCCGTAGTTGCTGTGCAAAAGCAGCTTTCGGCTAACAAACTGATACTGTCACTGTTCATGAGGTGGGGGTCATAAAAAAACCATGTTGAAAATTTGGAGTGAAAATACCAATGAATGCCTGAGGCGTTAGGGTTTCCGACCATTATGCCCCACCCTGTGGAGAATGACAGGCATCAGGGGTGTTACTTGGGATTCTCACCTGCAATGCTCATACCATTCCACACCCTGCAGCCAGTGAGAGGCATCGAGGTGTGCCTTGGACTCTTCGGTCCCAAAGTTCACCCCATTCTCCTATACCTCACCCATCTCACTGTATTTCCTGATGGAACAGGGTGCGCATAAGGGCCAAAGACCCCAAGGGACACCGTGACACTTGTCAGTGTCTGCAGGGTAGGGTGTGGTGAAATGGCATGGCCGCTATGCCTGATGACCCAAAGGCACACCCCAATGCCAGTCACTCTCTGCAGGGTGGTGATGGGGTTGGTTTCAGTTCATTACTTCACTGCCATTCCTATTAAGCAGTTCTGTAACTCCTACACTATCAATGCCAATGCCAGCAAGCAAGCATTCGGCATTGACAAATGCTTGTTAGTATACACCCCTCCAAGCATGACACGCTACGTGACACCAAAGCTTACACCGGCATCCATTATACTCCCCCTGTGTTGGGCATCGGGCCCACGATGCCTCTTGTTGATGCCAGAGGTCAAGCTGCACCCAAACCAGTGTCCCCCTCCCCCCCCAGAGGAACTGAGTGATCAGTCAGACTCTCAGGCATCCTCCCCCCAGCTGGCCTTCTGGTGCCCAGGTTCACTCCCAAACCTGGGGTGCCAGCATCACAAGTGGAAATTCAACTGCTGTGCCGATGGGCCAGCTTATCTACCCAGTTTGCTATGACCTTAGCTAGCTGCACTCAGATCCTCCATGTTCTTCAGCAAGCATCTGTGGGGTACTGAATTGAAAGCCTTACCGAAGTCAAAGGACAGCAAATCCACAATGTGGTCCCTATCCAATTCCTTCATCATCCAGCGAAAGAAAATTATCAGGTTAGCCTGGCAAGACTTCCCTGCCACATCTGTGCTGCTTACTAGCCTGGAGACCACTACTGTCCATATAGTTCAGAAGATCCATTTTGACCAGTGACTTCATCAGTTTTCCTACAGTAGAGGTAAGACTGACTTGTCTATAGTTCCCAGCTTGTTCCTTGTCCCCCTTCCCCTTATGGAGTGGGACTACATCTGCCACCATCTAATCCTTCTGAACCACCCCTGTCTTTAGAGAGGTGTTGATTAGATCTACCAGGGGATCAGGCAGTTCTGCTGCCAATTCCCTGAGTATCCTTGACAGCAACCCATTGTGTCCTGGGGACTTATCAATCTTTAGGGCTGACAGCCCTTTCAGGACCTTTTTACTAGTAAATACTGGCTGCCTTATTTCTTGCACCCACTTAATGGCTGCTTTGTAGAGCTGTGCAGAATGGGAAAATTCTGAACATGCGGAACTTTGATGAAATTTCACAAAATTCCATGAAATGTTGTTGAATTTTGTTGGAATTTCACGGAATGTTTAAAACTTAGTAATTTGGTTATAACTCAGACGCCGTTCAAGCTAGATCTCTGAAATTTGGAATATGAACTATTTTGGTCAATGGCCATTAACTCATCAAGTATTATGACATTCAGATGGATAGTTTCAAAAATATAGGTGCTCAAATACTGTCATTTTATTGTTTGTGTAAAATGTCATGAACATTTTCATCTGAATATACATTAACCATCTATTGGGTCAGAGATCTTAAATTTGGCATGATTTCTTGATGATAGGTGTTCTAACAATGTGCCAGATTTCATGACAGTATGATGCATTGTCTCAAAATTACATGTCCTCAAAATCTGTCATTTTTTTTCAGGAAATTTAATGAACGATTTCATCTGCATATAACCCAGGCAACTGTGGAGCTAGACATGTGAAAATTAGTATGGATAACCTTTTTGTAATGCTTATAGAATTATCTAAATATGGAGAGAATTAGATAATAGATTTTTATGTTACAGGGGTTAAAAACTTTGCTATGTAAATATTTTCAAAACTTTGTGGAAACTGTCAAAAATGTGGATGTTTGTAACTTCTCTGCTCTTGCATACAGAGAGTTAACATTTGACATGCATATCCATTAGTCAGTGTATCCTGGTGTCTAACCCAACTTGATAAATTGGTTAGGCAGTTTTAATTTTGCAGAACAAAAACAATGACTAGTATAATTTTCTCACATATTTATGATAGCATATACTGTAGATGAAGCATTCAGAATTTTTCTGTGTGGATTTTAACATTAACAATGCACATATCACTACTTTTTTTTTTAATAAACTGGGCTGAGCTGTTCATCTCTGGGTAACTGTCCCCTTCCCCTTCTCTTTTGGCATAGCCAGATTGACTCAGTAGAACTACTGATCCCACTGATATTCGCTTTGTTCTTTACAGTGACAAACTGCCTCAACACATGAGTCACCTAGTCCTTTTCCTATCAACCTACCCTGTTGGAATAGCCAGAATTCTTTCTTTCTGCTGCCAAAGTCATTGTCTTCCCCCAATACATCATTTTGAGTACCTTTAAGTCCTAGACATGCATGTACACCAGGTTTCCCAAATTATTAATTTACTGGATGTGATTCTTAAATATCCTGCATTCAGATTGGAATTGTTGACACTCTGGGCTTCCTTACTCCAACTTGAGGGTCTACCACTATTGTGCTACCCAGCTCAGCTGTCCATTTCTTGGTGAAACTGTGCACCTAACTCCAGAACCTGAAGATCCCCTGTACTACCTGCCTCTCATATCCCTATCCTTTAATTAGAATCCCACGGATACCTAAGTGAAATTAGAAAATTCCAGTTTTATGGAATTTTTCATGAAATTCTACAATTTTCACAAAGACTCATGGGATATGACTTTATGCACAGATGTTATTTTACAATTTCTCATAGCACACAATTAATATAATTGGCACACACAGTAGCCTTCTAAGGTCTAAGAATCTGCCAAACTTTTATTTATTTATTTATTTCAATCTAGGATTACAATACTTTTGAGCCGAGGCTCTTTTACAAAAGTTCCACGTCAGCATGTGCAACAGTCATCATTTTTAGTTACAAACATATAGACACTGACTTACAGACATGTAATAACCAGTACAAAGACTTGAGCTATGAGCAAGACAAGGTGAGGAGGGGGTATCGGTGGGGAGAAGTGAGGGTAGGAGATTGAGGGGGGTAGGAGGTGCAGGGGAAAGGGGGAGTATGGGAAGAGGTTGGAGGCAGGGGCAGGAGTGGAGATACGGAGGAGGTGGGCGAGGGCGGGAGACAGTGCAGCCAGGGGGTCTTGTCGAGGGAATATGATAGGTAAGGTGCTAGGGGTGCAAAGACTGATTGTAAGTGTCGGGTGCTGGGGCATGTGCAGCTAGAACAGTGGAAATGTTAAGATGGGCAATCGCAGGATACAAGCAGTGAGAGGTGCAGCTTAGACTTGAAGAGGCCGAGTGTTGGAGCAGTCGCTATGTCGCTGCCAAGAGAGTTGAGCCAGTTGGATGCCTGATAGGTGAATGATCTTTGTCCTTGGGTCGTGCGACATCATGGGATATGTAGTAGATGGGAATTGGATCTCCTTCTAGTGACATTCCTATGTCTAGGCTTAAGGAGGGCACAGACACCAGGTGGAGCAAGCCCCATTATAATTTTCTTGGCCGTGATGCAGGCTTGGTATTTTATGCGTTTGTCCAGTTGAAGCCATCCAGATTGGGAATAAAGGTCACATGTGTGGGTACGGCGATGTGAGCCAGTGATGAGATGACAGGCCTTATTCAGGGAGGTAGTGATATGTTTGAGAGCAGCGGTAGTTGCAGACCCATATATGATAAGACCATAGTCTATGATGCTGACGATGGAGCTTTGGACGGCCACTGACAGTACTTCTGGGGTTAGGTGTTTCCTGTGCCAGAATAATATGCCTAACCTCGCATTGGCAGATTTTGCAACATTGCTGATATAGACAGCATATAAGAGATGGGGATCAAGGGTGATGCCAAGGTACTTGAATAATTGTGTTTGCTCTAGGATGGCTCCTTGTTCAGTTGCAATGGAAAGGTGGAGTTGTTTGTTTTTGTTGTGGGGGCTGCAGAAGACCACAGACTTGTTTTTCTTCTGATTCAGAAGCAGTTTATGATTTAGGAACCAGGATTCGATGGAGGAGAAGGCCAGCTAAAGTTTATTTTCTAATTGGATTGAATCGGGGTACGAGGTGAGGATCACAGCATCGTCGATGTAGAGAATTATTTGTTCTGGGCAGCTGTCCGGTAATGAGTTTAAGAATAGGCTGAAGAGGAGGGGTCCCAGAATGAAGCCCTGGAGGACTCCCGAGTGGACCGGTCTAGGGTCGGAGAGTGTATCAGTGATTCTTACTGTTTGGGACCATTCTTCAAGGTAGCTCTTAAACCAGCCAACGGTGTCAGTTGACAGCCCAGTGTTCTGAAGCTGGACAAGTAGGAGGCGATGATTGGCGATGTCAAAGGCTTTAGTTAAGTCAGTGTAGATTGAGCCTAGAAGTTCACCAGAATCAAGTGCATTGTGGATTGCGCTGCTGAATTCAAGTAGGGCTGTGGAGGTACTGTGATCTTTGCGGAATCCGAGGTGTTGCTTGCACAGAATGTTGTATGCATCCAGGTATTCTATGAGCTGGTCCAAGACGATGCATTCTAGTGCCTGGGAGAGTGGGGGTAGTAGAGAGATAGGTCTGTAGTTATTGTGGCAGTTTTGTCACTATTTTTATGGATTGGGATGACAGTGGCAGATTTCCATCTGTTCAGGAACTGGCTAAGGCTGAAGGAGAGGTTGAAAATTCTTGTCAGAGGACTAAGCACTTCATCAAGTGTGAGAGACAGGATTTTGAGATCGAGGGAGTCATTACTGAATCTTGATTTACCAAGGGCTTTGGTAACATATTTGTGCACTTGATGAGCCTTGACTGCTTTGAAGTAGAAGCAAGAGAGCTGGTGGGAGTAGTGTTCATTGCAGACAGAGGGGCTTCACCATCTTTGAAGTAGTCCTGAGGTAGTACAGCACTGAGGCTGGTAAAGGCTTTGTTAAAGGTATCCGCAATGGTTTTTGGGTTGAGGTTGTGGTTCCGTTGATGTTGAGTATTGATGGGGGGTTGGGTGAATTCCCAGTGAGTTCCTTTATGTTCTTCCAGAATTCTCGACCATTGCCCCAAGAGTTTGTGAAGGCATGGTTATAGTAGGTGGACTTCATTTGCCGGATGGTTTTGGTGCAGTCATTGCGGGCACTTTTGTAGTTTTGGATGTCGTTTTGCCTTCCAGAGTTTCTGGCCAGCTCCCATAGGTGGTCTCTTGTTTTTAGCATCGTGAGGAGGTTACCTGTGAGCCAAGGGTTACTAAGTGATTTGACTTTGTGTTTCTTAATAGGAGCACACATCACAGGCCACAGTGACGAGGTTTATAAAATGGTCAAGGGCAGTGTTTACATTGGTTGCATTGAAGACAGGGGACCAGTCTTGATAGAGGAGGTGAGATTTGAGTCAAGGAAGACAACCACTGGGTAGAACCCTGCTGGTGATTTTTTTTGGTGGTTGTTTGATGAATTTATTTGACCAGGTGCAGCTAACAGGGGAGTGATTGCTAAGGGAGTCAGGGAGGACATTAGTACTAGATATCCGCGATGGGTGACTGGTAAGGATCCAGTCCAAGAGTGTGTTGGTGCTGGTCCTGTAATTTTTCCTGGTTGGTGAGTCAACCATTTGTGTGAGGTTCGACGCAGCAAAGGTATCCCTGTGTGCACCAGCATCAGCTGCAGGTCAGTTGATGTTGAAGTCGCCTAGGAAGATGGATTCGGTGTCTGGTGGGAGTGACTTTACAAAGTCAAGAACAGCTGTTAGACCAGTTCCCTGTTCTTTGGGAGGGATGTAGATGGTGGCAACAGTGAGGGTTTTGATTTGGGCCCCGAGGAGGATTCTCACTGTCAGTATCTGAGCAGTTGTGGGTTGGAGTGAGGTAATGATGTGGTGCCCTTGTATGGAGTCTTTTAGGTAGAGAGCACAGCTCCCGCCTCTTTTGGAGAGGCGATCCAGCCTAAAGATGTTGTAGCCAGGAAGGCTGATTGCATGGTCCGGTATTGATGGTGTGAGCCAGGTTTCGACAACTGCCAGGATGTCAGGGCAGTGTTGGCTGGTGAAGGCCTGTAGGGCATCCATTTTAGGAAGGAGGCTGCAGATGTTGATTGATATGAATGAGAGCGCACCTGAAGACTTGCTCAGATTAGTGGCTTTAGAGTAGAATGGGCCAGGGTTTGGGTACATGTTGCCTGACAGCATTAGGAGGAGGAGGAGGAGGACTAGCCTCTAGGAGCTGCGGCGTATTTCTTTAAGGGAATGTTTTCACCTGCTAGCATCTTGAGAAGTTGCCGAGCATCGACGATAGTGGGTGAGGGTAAGCTTAGATGGGGGGACCAGAGCGGAGGGCTAGGACTAGTGTGGGTGTAGAACAGTTTCATAGTGGTAGGATGGACCATGGGCTGGGGCAGTGACCAGTGTGCAGCGTGCCTATGTGGAGGAAGGATGTAGGAATGTGGAAGCTGTGGGGGAGGGAGGGAAAGCAGGCTTTTGGGGCGTGCAGTAGGGGACGAAGACAAGCAAGAAGAAATAGAATAGGGGGTAGAGAACGGTGGAGGCGCATGATTAAGGTAGGATTCGGGGTTCAGGGAAATCTTATCTGGTTCAAGACAATCTCGAGGGCGGGAAGGAAGGCATATAGCAAGTAAAGCAACTGTGTCTTTCAGAGCGTAGATTTTTTTTTTTAAATGAAAGAACAAGAATCCCTCTAATGGCAGGTCTGTATAACATGCTAATAGAAAAAAAAAATTCTATTAGACATTTGAAATGTGCTTAGTTAACTTAAAGGTATTGCATTCACTAGTTTTAAAGTTTTAGGGGTTTATGTAAGCATTAATCCCTTCTGAAGGTGGCATCTAATGGGGAGTTAATGCATGGTTGGGACCTTGGGAGTGGGTCCCAGGGTGGTAGCCTGGGTAAAACATTGGCTGCACAACAGGACACAGAAGGTAATTGTAAATGGAGTCCACTCTGAAGAAAGAGGGATTACTAGTGGGGTACCGCAGGGTTCAGTATTGGGTCCAGTCCTTTTTAATGTCTTCATCAGTGACATTGCAGAGGGACTGGAAGGAAAAGTATGCCTTTTGCAGATGACACAAAGATCTGCAACAAGGGTTGATATACAGAGGCGTGGAAAGGATGAAAAGGACTTGGCAAGGTTGAAGGAATGGTCAGAAGTATGGCAGCTAGGATTCAATGCAAAGAAGTGCAAAATAATGCACCTGGGAAACAAGAACCAGGGAAGAATACACAATGGGTGGGGAGGTAGTAACAACAACAAAAAGGAAAGGGACCGAGGTATCATATCAGATGACCTTAAGGTTAGCAAGCAATGTGAGAAGGCAGTAGGGAGGGCTGGGGGTATACTGGGATGTATAGGGAGAGGCATCAGCAGCAGAAAACAGGAAGTTGTTATCCATCTGTACAGACAGTTGGTGAGACCCCATCTGGAGTACTGTGTCCAGTTCTGGAGACCCCATCTCCGCAAGGACATAGACAGGATAGAGGTAGTACAGAGGAGGGCAACTAAAATGGTGCAGGGTCTGCAAGAGAAGCCGTATGAGGAGAGACTAAAGAGCTTAATATGTATACCCTTGAGGAAAGAAGGAGAGAGGAGACATGATAGAAACTTTAAGTACCTCAGTGGAATCAACAAAGTCCAAGAGGGTAGCATCTTTCAGAAAAAGAGACTTGCAAGAACAAGGGACACAATTTAAAGATAGAAGGAGGATGGTTCAGGGCAATGTGAAGTATTATTTCACAGAGAGGGTAGTGGATGCATGGAACAGTCTTCCTGAGGAGGTTGTGAGTCTAAAACTGTGGGAGAATTCAAGAATGCATGGGACAGACATAGGCAATTCTTGTGGGGGGTAGGAAGAAATAGGCTGTTGGTTAGCTAGAATCTGCGGCCTATCCTGTAGGTAGGGAAATGGGCAGACGAGATGGGCCTAGCGGTCCTTATCTGCCGTCAAAGTCTATGTTTCTATGTTGTGGTCTGAGGCCGGAGGCCGAGTGCATACAATGATCCAACCATGCATTAATTCCCCATTAGATGCCACCTTCAGAGGGGATTAATGCACTTGTAACATGGTCTGCACATAGGTTTCGATGTCACAGATGTGTTTGTGGTGCTGTTATAAATTAGACCATCACAGTATTCAAGTTATAAAGTTCAGTTTAATGTTACTTTCACTACTTATTGCTAACCTCTGTTACATACATACATGTTTTTTTTCTACTTTTTCTCATTGGTACATTACTATATTCCTCAATGATTGCTATAAATTTTTTCCTGTTTCTGATGGCTGTTCATTTGCTATCCTTGTTAGGAGAACCGCAATCTCCTGCTTTCACTGCTTCGCCGTGAACCTCTGTGTCTCATTTGCATATAGCTTTTAGCACTTTGTACGTGTATATTACAATTTGTACCTGACATGCTTCTCTTTGCACTAGTCACTCCATTACACCAGTCACAGGTCCCTAGTGTGTTTTCTCTTTCCTCTCTCTATGGATTCTGTTGGATGGTTGAAGTTTACTGTCCGATATACGGTACCCGTCTTGACATTAATTATACTTCAGGTTTCTCGCTGTGTGCCCGTCTGTTCCATTGGGTTGCATCCCCTGTGACTCTGGTGGGCCTCTGTTATACTTGTCCTCCTGCTCGTCCAGCCTACCTACTTGCTGTTATTAAACTTGACTTCTGTCCGTCTTTGCCTTTCGTTTTTTTTCACACACTGCTCCTTCTTCACCTGTGGCTACTTCTGGTACTTCACAAGCAACACGGCAGTATCGAGCCATAATGCCATGTTGCTGTTGTACCACCTGATGTGTTCTCACCAATTGTTTTCCTAGTTCTACCTACTCTTTGTTTTGCCATGTTACAAAAATTTTTAATCCACGCCTGGGTGTTTGAAATCACTTGGCCTGCAGCCTTGGGCCCCCCTCCCCACCCCCAGGTGTGGGTTAATGCTCAGTAAACCCATACCATGTTGTGGGTTAATCCCTCCATAGTTTACATTCTTGCAAAATTAAATCTTTAAATGTTGTGAAAGTTTTACTACTTTTAATTCAATCCCATTTAAAACTGCAAATTTGAACTTTTTTCCAATCTGACCATGTGGTATAGCAGTTTAAATGTTTCAGCTCTGGTTAAATTTGGATATATAGTTTTAAAATTAGAAGGAACTAAAATTTTAATTTTGGCAACATGTTTGGCAGGCTATAACTCAATCCCATTTAAAGTTAGAAATCTGAAACTACGTGCACATATAAATGTAGTGATAACTTGTTTACCTGTCAACTGATGTAACATTTCAATGAATATTATCAAAAGTATACTAAAATTACAGAAATCCAAATTTTGGCAAAATATTTGGCTGCCTATATCTCAGCTCCCATTGAAGTTTGAGACTCAAACATGGAGCATATACACATTCTAGGCGCTTCTCTAAATCCTGATATTGTGAAGAAATTTGAATAAGAAATTTTAAAATTATCTCAAAATAACTGAAAATCAAATTGTGATTAAATGTTTGCCCAGCCATAAATCTGCCCCTTTCAATCTACAACTCAGACATTTGGCACATTCATGTAAGCCACAGGGTACTGTTTAAGTCCCAAATGCGGTGTTATTTGGACACACACTTTTAAAATTATAGAGGAATAACTAAAATTTAAACATTTGCAAAATTCTGCAGAATTTTTATGAAAATTCCATGGAATTCTGTGGAATCTGAACGATCATCCCATGGGTATTCTGTGGGCAGAATTTTATATTCTGCACAGCTCTACTGCTTTGATGCCACACTCTGGCTATGGCCCACCATCCTCCCTAGTGGAAACTGAGCAAAAGTAATCATTAAGAACGGCGGTCTTTTGCCCGTCTGCTTCATTCACCCTATCCCCTTCTGTTAGTCTCACAATTCTCATTCTTTTCTACCTTTTTTCACTGATATGCCTGAAGAACTGTTTTACTCTGCTCTTGACCTCTTCTGCAAGATGCAGCTCTGTGTCTGCTTTTGCATCACCGACTGCCCTCTTTGCCTCCCTATTTTTCAACAAATGGTCTTCCCTTTCTTCCTCCCCCTGCTTTTCTTTAAATTTGTAGAAGGCCTTTTTCTTGGCTCTCACCACTATCTTGACCCCTACCAAAACCATAGTGATCTCTTGAACCTGTTCTTTTGGGTTACTGTGCTCACACATGTCTTAGATGTTTCCATCTCTCTCTTCCACTCTAGTTGTTGTCCACCCCTACTACTTATACCTGACCAGCTCCTTCAGCCTCCTGAAGTTTATCTTGCTAAAATCAAGGACTTCAGATCTTGATTGCTGTTTATGAGACCCCAGGGCCAGTTCTAACCAGAGGTATGGTCACTGTTCCTTAACGGTTCTCCTACTCCCACAGCTCCTACTACCCCCAAGTTGGTGAGCACCACATCAAGAATTGTGATCTGCCTAATGGGCTTCCTTAACTAACTGTACCAGCATACTGTTGTTGAAGGCATCCAGCAAGAATTGGCTTCTGGTGCTCCTGGCCACTGGTACATCCCAATCTATGTCTGGCAAGTTCAGATCACCCACTATGGCTACTCTGCCCTTAGCTACCTCTTTCTAATTCTTTTCTAAGATCTCAGTCCCTCTCCTTCCCTTGCCATAGCTGTCTATAGATCACCTGCAAGTGCAGTTTCTTGCCTGAAGCATTCTAAGTTGTGCCCATAGCAACTCAATATCCACATTACTACCAGTGATGCACCCATCTTCTATCCCTTCTATGCCCTTCCTGACATAAAGGGATACTCCTCCCTCTCTACCTGTTCCTCTAGCCATCCTGAACATTGAGTACCCATAGTCCACTAGTTTCTAGTCATTATTTTCTGAAGCCCATGTTTCTGTTATGATCACAATGTCTACCTCTATGTCTGTCACCAGCACCTGGTGCTCACTGACATTAAGGCATACCCCCTTCTGTCCGACCCTTGATTCTGCTTTGCTCCTACCACTGTGCTTCGCATGTCCTCTCATCCCCTTGTTTTTTCTTGGTGCTTACACCCTTTGCATTTCCTCTCTCCAAAGTCCCTTCACCTGCTCCAGTATGAGCTACAGCTTTCTTTGTACCTGCTATGCTGCTACAAGCACTAGATGTGGGGGAGTACTATCTAAAATCCCCTTCCTCTTCCTACCACTGAAGTTCCCCTTGACCTAGTCTCCTTCACAGCCAGTTTAAATATCTGATATAGACGTCCATCTTCTGTCCCATAGTGTGGGAACCCTCTCTCATCATGAGACGTTCATTACCCTTGAAAAGCCCACTGTCCCAGAAGTTCCCCATCTCCCACAAACTTGAACCTCCTTATCTTTACACCATCCCTTAAGCCATCCATTAAACTTCTTCATTACCTCCCTCCTTATCCTATCCTACTTCCCCTTCTTGCCCCACATAGAGAGGACTTCAAAAAAGGCCAGGGAGGCTGAGTGTCCTGCCAATCTGTCCCCCAGTCTATAAAGTTTCACTTTACCATCTCCACCAACTGGTTTGCCAGATCATTGGTACCCAGGTGTACCAGCACCCACAGCTTCCTCTGCTCCCTCTCCACCATCCTCCCTATCATGTCTAAATCCCAGATGCTAGATGCCCCAGGAAGGCACCATATCACCCCGTCACATCCATCCCCCTTCCACCACCCTCTCTACCACTTAATCACTGAGTTCTCCACCAGTAAGGCTTTCCTTGCAGACTTGCTCCGCTTGGGTGCCAACACACTGCCCTGCCCTTTCCCATCAACTGTCTCAAAGACCCTCCCTACAGTCAGGTGCCTGAACCTCCTCTGGGGGTGCAAAGTTATTTGCCATCTAGATGGTGAGTGGCTGGACAACCTCCTTGTGATTAAGCCTCTTTTCCTCCCCCTCCTCACCACTCTCCACCCCCTGGACCAGTGGGTTGCTGGGGGGGTCGGCTCCTCCTGAGTTGATGATGCAGCTCAGATATTTCTACCCTTGCCTCCACCAGCTGAGCTTGGAGTGCCACCAAGGTCCTGCAGATGGGGCAGTGCCCCCTTCTCCAGAGCATATCCCTAAAGAAGAACACCCTACAGCTGGCACAACTGACTGTCTCATCTCTAAAACCCATCCCCATAAATGCTTCTACTAAACAGACATCTAATTTAAGTTGTAGAGCTCACCCAGATGAGATCTAGCTGTAAGGCTCAGCTATACCACATAAAAACAGGGATAAAACAAAACAACCTTGTAGTGCTCATCCAGATAGGGTGCAGCTGCCGGCTTCATAATAGCACAAAATAACAGGAGTTAAAACTACCTCATAGTAAGCTGGCCAAGTGGCATGGAGGGATGAGGCACTACCACCTTTCCTCCTGCCACACTGGTGACCTGAGTTTGGGAATGGAGTCGGGTCATTTGGGGGCTGGCCAGGGAGGGAGGAGTAAGCATCCCATCAGATTGCTGTCCTCCCTTGGGGAGGTGGGGTTGTGTGCCCCACTACTTGCCTGCCACCTGGAGGTGTCCAGGCTGCAGTGTAGCTTCAGGAACACACATAGCCAGCTAACCCAGGTGTTTTAGGATATCTCCACGGAGGTGGAGCTCGCTCAGTATGCCATTCCACATGGATTTCTGTGGGGGAAATGGAAAGAAAAACAGAGGAAAATCCCCTCTGTCCACAGTATGACAACAAGGCCCCACACTGATGACTGAGAACACCCTGCCGTGAAGATGAAAGGGTTAGTCCTGGAAATCCCGCTGTGGTGCTGGGGTTGTCTGTTCGGAAAGGGGCTGGCCAGAGGCATAGGAACCCTAAGTACTAATGGAAAAAAAACACTACCTTGTAGTGCTCAGCCAGATACAGTGTGGTTGTAGGCTTAACTATAGCACAGAAAACTGGAATCAAATTATGTTGTAGTGCTTACCCAGGTAGAATGTAGCTGTATGATTTAACCATACCACAAAACGACCCTGCAAATCAAATGTTCAGTGGCTATCACACAAACATTGTTCTACAAATAAACTTTACAAGAATCTGTAGTACACTCCTCAATACAAATACGCCAGAGTATCCATTCAAAATCTGGAAACTCGCTTGCCCGACGCTCATAATCCCAACACCAGGTGCCCGAAACATGGTTGCTGACATTGAAGTTTTGCCCTGATGAGTTGGAATCCTAAGTATGGGGGTGTGAGGGGTGGAGCCCCCCAGATTGGGAGTGTAGGGGGCAAAGCCCCCAGAAACATTAAAAAAGTATTTGCCACAGGGAAAATCCTGATGTCGGGCAACTGTGTTTTGGGCACCCGGTGTCAGGATCATGAGCATCAGGCTGGTGAGTTTGCCTGGACCCTACATGATACTCCCACAAACTATGTTGTTAATTATACACAGACTGTACAGTTTTACCTGGAATGCGGAGGGCAGAGTTCTTGGCTGCTGGCTGACTTCCTGGCAGACTCCTGTGATGCCCTTTGTGCTCAGTCTTTCACATGGAGAGGCTGCTCTGCTAGTGGTAACTGCCTTTTAAGGGCTAATAATGGCTGGGCAGATGATTGGCTACCAGAACTGTAGTGGGCAGAGCTTCTTCAGCTGTTGTCTGTGACCAAAACAGGCAGACTCTTCTTTAAGGCAGCAACCTGCAGAGTGAGTTCTTGTATACTGCAGCAAAACAAAACCAACCTCCAAAGAGAAATGTAATTCAGCCCCTCCTACTAATACCACCTAGCTCAGAGGCCGCAGGCCCAACAATTTTCACTGAACCCCCAAACTACAAGGTAAGACAATGCTGTTTAATATGGCCCTTAAATATAAGCTATGGTGGCTGCCTTCAATTTACCCTACAGATAATAATTAAAATCTACTTCAACTAGCTTCCCCACAATGTACCCCTCCAATGCAGTCTTAAAAACAAATGCATCTTCAACTGTTGTCAGGTAGACTCTTCTTTTTCCTAGTGCATCCTCTGTAACTGAACCATTGCTGGTGGTATGTAACAAAGGAGTGGGGGATGGCTGATCTGCCAGGAAGAAAACATCTATTTCTGGTGTACAAAACATCTGAACACTGATGCCAGCATCTGCTGGTTCAGTGTCCACTTGTGGCTTCCCTGGCTTATTCTTACACAGTCTGCCACAACACTGTCTTTCCCTGGCTGTTGTACTGCTGATAGCTCTACCACCAGGGAGTAGGCTAGGTTCCAGAACTTCATGTCTTCCATACATAACTTTAAAGATCTTGTTCCTCCCTGTATGTTTATGTAAATACAAAGTTATGGTGTTGCCTGTCCTGATTTGCACACACTAACCCTAGATCTAAGAGTGAAATGCTTGCACTGACAGGTACACTGCACTGAGCTCCAGAAGGTTGATTTGCTCCTGAGTCTCCTGTGTGCTCCAGGTGCTCCTGACAGTGAACTCCTCCAGGTGGGCACCTCATTCTAGGAGGGGGGCATCTTTTGTGAGGATAGTTATGGGAAGGGAATTCCCTCTCTGTATTCTTCCTTCCACCAGTCCAGTGCCCTTAGCAGGTTTTTTTGTGATAGGCATCAGTGTGGACAGAGTACCCCATCTCAGAGACCAGTGGTTCCCTCAGATGATATTGGATGTCTCTCATCTGGAACCTTCTACCACTGCAGTAAATGAGGCGATGTATCCCAGCAACTGTAGAAAGTCACTGCAGGCCTTGGCTGACCTACCTCAAAGAAGCCTGCAGTTTAAATCAGATTTGCCACCCTTGTATGTGGAACAAAGGTTTTCCCATGCAGGGCATCTGTTCTACACCGATGAAGTCCAGAACCTGAATTGGCTCTGTTTTTGACTTCTGAAAATGTATGAGAAAGCTCAAGTCCTTTAGTGTGATTTTTTGTCAACTGTATAGAGGACTCTGCTTCCTGCTGTGTTTTTCCTGAGACCAGTCAGATGTCCAGGTAGGTAAAAACTACATCTTTTCTTCTCAGTTATGCTGTCACCACAGCTAGGCACTTTGTGAAAACCCTCAGTGCTGAGGTGAGGCTGAAGGGAAGGGATGTGAAATGGTATTGGCAGTTCCCATGCTTGAAACCAAGGTAGATTCTGTGACTGAGTCTGACTGATATGTGAAAGAAAGCATATTTCAGATCCAGACACCCCATCCAGTTTCATACCTGCAAAAATTGTATCACTGAGCCCTGTATGACTACTTTACATCTCTCTCTATGCATTTGTTCAGCTATCTCAGATTTGAAATGGGTTGCCACTCCCTATTTTTCTTGTTGGTCAGGAAGTATCTGGAGAAAAGAACCTTGCCTCATTGTGTGGCAGGTCATGTTTCCACTGCATGTGCTTGCAGTAACTTCTTTGCTTCCAGTTCCAACTGGATTTTTTCTTTTGCTATATGAAGCTGAAAACCTTTGGGTGTTGCAGTTTGGGGAATTTATTTGAACTGCAGGGACAAACCTTGGCCCACTACTTCTATGTCCCACTTGTCTGTAGTAATTTTTGGCCACTCCTGGAAATGGTAAGTCAAACTCCCCCTCCCACTGGCAATGGATGAATGACCTGGGCAGTTCCCAAGGATTTTGTTTTTGTTGGGGCTTAGGGGCTAGAGTTGCAGTTGCATGCCTGGTGCCCCTTTCCCCCTGCCCCTTAGTACCACTTTGTGGTGGGTGCTCATTGGGAGCATCGGGTCATGAGAAGTAGACCCTACCCCATCCCCACTTCCAAAAGGCCTGTAGGAAGTAGAAGCCTTTTCTTTTTCTGTACTGCTCTTGCGGGTGGTTTTGTACTCATCCACCTTTTTCATGTATGTCTCTGTTTTGTCACCAAATAGGGAGTTTTCCTGAAAGGGGAAATCCATAGTTTTTGTCTGTGTAGCCTGGGGAAAGCTTGTGGTTCTAAGCCAGACAAACCGTCTTAAAGACATTGCCTTGGCTAGCACCCTTAAAGCAGTGTCATTTGTGTCTACTGCCATATTATATGGAACTGGTACTTTGTAAAATCCATAGCTGATGTAGCTGTGTCAGCTATGTCGTGTGCTAAATCACCAGTTGCTTTTTTCACACAGTGTCAGTATGGAGTTTCAGAGAGCTCTCTGGTACTGAGATGCATATGACAGGTAAGTAGCCTGCCTGCGGAGCAGGGAAGGGGATATATACATCTTTTTGGCCACACCATCCAGTTTCTTGGAATCCTCCTCAAGAGGCTGGGAGAAAGAGGGGCACTTTGACCTTGTCACAGACAGCAGTCTGGACCACAACCTCATAGTAGGGTGGAAGTTACCCTTTTCTGTCCACCTGATACTTTCTCTCAATTTTCTTGTCAATGTTAGCAATTGAAGTAGGTGCTAACATGACTTTGATGAACTTCTGGTGACATCACCAGACTATGTGGACATGAGGAAAAAGAGTTTCTGAGACCTGATCGAATAAATAGTGATTTATATCCCTTCCAAGAAGAGGAAACTCTCCAAATGAAAGCTGGACGAAGTAGTAATTTTAACCCACCAAAAACTCAAAGCTTTTGCAGCTCATAAAGATAAAGGGAAAGCCAGGATGTCATCACCTCAGAGCCGGAGCAGAAGCTGCTCCTCAGCAAGCAGGCCAATGGGGCCATCCAGCAGCTGCACGATAAAGAGCTCCTGCTATGACAAGAACTGGAGGATTTGGAAAACAGATCCAGGAGGACTAACCTGTGGATTCATGGTGTACTGGGAAAGACTGAAAGTGGCAACATGGTACAGTACATAGAGAGCTTCCTGAAGTAAATATTGCAGCTGGGCCAGGACTTCACATGGAACATAATAAGAGAGCACCGGGCCCTGCCAGCTCCGCTCATGGATCTCCACGTTCAGCCAGGCTCCGTCATCATCGCTTTTCTGGACCATCGTGTGAAGGAGCTAGCGCTGAAGAAGGTGTGGGAAAGAAAGAAATCTTATTTGGAGAAGAGCACCTTTTTTTTTTTTTTTTAGCAGGATAACACACCATTAACCATGGATCAGAGGAAGCAGTTGTTTCCAGTTCTCAAGGAGCTGTGTGACAAAGGTTTGAAGGCCCGTGCAGTTTACCCAGCCAAACTCCACATTACATCTGACTCTGGCTCCTGGATTTTCAACTCCTTACAAGAGGCCACTCCATACCTAAAGGCATTGGGAATATCAGCAGCAGGTCTAGACAATGTGGTTCAACTCAAGGAATTGCAAAAGTGAAGATGGAGGTTGAAGGACCCTGGAAAGACCGCACCAAAGCCAGCAGAGAACAATATATGAGAGAGGATGGCAAAGGGACATAGCAGCAGATATGCAGCCCTCAGGTCTCCAGATCCCAGCCCAGGGCCCTACCATCAGAAGATGAAGCGGCTGGACTTTCACGGAGAACACCTTGAACAACTGCAAAGGCAGTAAGCTTTTTCTTTTCATTTCACTGTTCTCCTTAGCACTTAATTGACTGAACAATAAGAACCTGCACTTTGGAGAGCTGTAATCACTAAATCTGGGGCCTCTCCGACAGAGGTGGGGGGACACAATGGACTCTCACGGGTCACTAAGTGATTGCTGGGGTACTGGAGCACCAAATCAATCACCTCCAGATTGCGGGTGGGAACACTGCTGACTGCTCTGGTGGCCGGGGGATATTGTAAATTCTTTAAGACAACCATGCACGATTAAGAAATGAAGGAGTATGGATGAATACCCAGAGGGAGTGGGGATGAGGGGTACAAAGGTATGAAAAATTGGCACGAATATTTGAATATCTATATTGTTAGACGGGGTCTCAGGGATAATTGATCTACATAGTTAAGAGACGAACACATACTACTACTGTTAGAGGGGAGAACTGACCCCAATTGTGGTGGAGTACAGCAGTAATTGCTATACTACTTGATACTGACACATATCTTACAGGTAACAAGACAGACAAAGTGCCACAGATGGAATTTGCACAAGAAATAAGTTTAATCAGTTTTCTTCGCAGTTGGGTAAAATGTTTACAGTTTATGTTACTAATAAAGTTGATTGAATTGTTAAAATGTGTAAGACAGGCAGGGACTCATCTATGTGGAGGAGGAGATACTATATACATGAGGAGGGGGCAAATTTGGGAGATGGTTATGGAACACAAGATTCCAAGGCATTTTATGATCTTTTTACATTAGAAGTAAAATGGCAGACCTAAAGATGATCACTCACAATGTCCGGGGCATAAACAGTCCAATTAAGAGGATGAGACTGCTGTAAGAGTTGGGGAAAATGGGCACCATGATTGTGATGTTACAGGAAACATATTTGAATACAGCAGAACATGAAAAACTAAAAAGAAAATGAGTGGGTGAGGTGTATGCGTCATCTTGGATGACACACCCACACAGAAGGGGCACAGTGATATTGATCAAAAAAGATACCCCTCTAGAAATCATTAAAGTGGAACCGGACCCAGAGGGCAGGTATGTCTGGCTTCAGGGGATTTACAGGGACACAAGGTGTTTTCTCTTGAGCATCTATGCCCCCAATGACAAGAAAGAATGCCAGGCCTTTCTAAAAACATTGTATTGGAGACTATTGTGGACCTTGTTATTTTATATCTAATAGGAGGAGATTTTAATGCAGTCATTTCAGAGACTCAGGATAGCAGGGGAGGGGCAACCAGGTGGGATAGCAGGGCAGGCAGGATGCTCAGGAGAATACCTTCAGAACTAGGCCTCACAGAAGCCTGGAGACAGACAAATTGCAAAGCAAAAGATTGCACCCATTATTCAGATAGGCGTGATAGGTATGCTTGCCTAGATATGCTTTTTTGTGTCTCTAGAGTGGGTTTCAGTGGTGAAAGGTGTATCATATTGCCCCAATCTCTATCCAGTCACTCACCAGTGATGCTGAAAATATGCATCGCACCTTCCTTTCGAAACTCCAACTGGAGACTGAATATAGGGCTCTTGAACTCACCAGACTTCAAGACACTTATGGAGGACACTATAAAAAACTTTCTCCAAGAGAACCCATGGGGGAGACATCCCATGCAGTAAGATGGGATGCACTGAAGGCTGTGTTAATGGGGGTGATTATTAATTATGCTTCACAGCAGAACAATTAAGGGAACAGCGGCAGGTGAAGCTGGAGACTTCTGTAGCTGACCTACAATTCCAAGGATGATCCTGAACCCAGAAACCAAAGAACAACTCCAGAAGAAAATGGAGGATTTGACATCCTAACTTACAACAAAGATGGAGGGGAGCTATAGAAGGATCCAGCAACACTATTATGGGGGGGGGGGGCAGAGGGCAGGACGCCTGTTGGCATGCATGCTCCAACAACAGTTAAGTAACAGAGCAGTGGTATAACTAAATAACCCACACAATCAAGGGCAGTACACTACTAACCCAGGGGAAATGATAAACATATTTCAGAATTTTTACCGGGACCTATATTCTCAGGAGACAGACCTAGTATTTGAACAGAAGGCAGAGGAATTCCTTACAAATTTAACCAGGAATAGGGGAAAAGGAGGTAGCAGCAATGGGGGTGGGAGTGGGGTAGGGCTACAAGAGTTAACTACAAGAATTAAAAACTTGAAAGGTCGTAAATCACCAGGGCTGAATGGTCTCCCAGCGGAGTTTTACTAGGCATCTGCTGAACAGCTGGCACCCATACTGCTGCTGGTGTACAGAGAAGTTCAGGAAGGCAAGAAGATCCCAGACTCATGGAAGGCAGCACAGATTTCAATACTGTTAAAACAGGGAAAAGACCCAACAGAACCAGGATCCTACAGACCTATCTCCCTCCTGAATGTGGACCTTAAGGTATTTACAGGGATATTAGCAGAGAGGATACAAACATTCATTTATACAATTATCCATCCTGACCAAACAGGGTTCATATCAGGACGATATCTCCAAGACAATGTGAGAAGGTTCCTAAATATTCTGGAGTGGGCACAGAGAGACAGACCTTTTCAAATAGCTACTGTATATCCTCAGACACGTAGAAAGTATTTGACAGAGTTAATTGGCAGTTTATGTTAAAAACAATGGAGAAAATGAGATTCAGCTCCAAATTTGTAAACATACTTAAATCCTTGCATACAGATCCACAAGCCCTGGTTAGGGTAAACAGAATTATAACAATGGTCTGAGAAATTAAGCTTTCTGATTGGCTGTAAACATTCTAACAGCCTTATGTTAATCTTTTATTAACGTACTTGTACAACTTACCCATATATTGAACAAGATTTAACACTATTTAAAAAAACATTTTTACTATAATAGCAATAAGGCACTCCCAGGGGTTATGTTAATGGTCAGTTAATCACCCTCTAGGGGCTTGTGGCACTCGGCAATGCCTCGTGCCACATTATGCCCTAGAGGGTGATTAACAGATCAGTAACATAACCCCTGGTCAGGCCTTATTGCTTAATAAATTCCTCCTATTTCAGTTTATACAGGGGAACCAGACAGTGATGCCCCCTGTCCCCTCTTCTGTTTGCAATCTGACTGGAGCCCCTGGCAATCAAAATTAGGCAGGACGAGGAACTGTGGAGTATCACAGTCAGTGGGGGGGGGGGTAGAGCAAAACATCTTCTTATATGCAGATAATTACATTTTTTTTATTATTTATCAGCTAGTCCCAACAGTCCCCCATTTGTTGCAATACTAGGTTTCTTTGGCCAAATATCTGGTAATAAATTAACTTTAATAAATCAGAAGCCCTAGTAGTGTCCAAGACCAAGCCCTTGGGGTTCTCCTCAGGTTTTCTATTTGTCTGAGCCCCGAGAGGGGAGTTAAGTATCTGGGGATTTGCATATCCACAAACCTAAATAAGTTCTATCAGTTAAACTATGAGATGCTTTGGGAAGCTGTGGAGTCAGACCTGGCACAATGGCATTTGCTGCCTTTGTCTCTGATAGGCAGAGTAAACACATTAAAAATGAATGTCCTCCTCAGATTCCTTTTTCTTTTCCAAACCGTACCCATCCGGTTCCCCAAGCTTTCTGGAACAAAATAAATAAATATTCCTTGAAATTTCTCTGGGATGGGAGATGGCCTTGCGTAGCTGGGACCGTACTACAGCTCCCCAGGGATCAGGGGGTCTGGCCATTCTGGATTTTCAAAAATACTATCTAGTTTCACAATCAACAGTAGTCTGCATGTGGGCAAGACAACAGTCCAGTTCCAAATGGTATGACTTGGAGAATGCAGCCATGGCAGGGCAGCCACTCTTCAACTGGCCCTCACCAAGGCACTCCCAGAGGTCATAGGCACTATACAAAATAGGTGGGTGTTTCATAGTTGGAGGATGACCCAGTGGGTCCGCCGGGTTACTGGAACCCCTTTGGAGCCAGGCCCTATGTCACTCATTTGATACAGACACAGCTTCATTCCACCAAGACTAGATAGGGGATTAGCCACATGGAATGGGGCAGGGGTCACTAGATTTGTGCAATTCATAGAAAATAATCAGTCTATCTCCTACATGAGAGCAAAGGAAAAATTTGGGTGGGATAATTCTGAATTTATGTGGTACATGCAGCTAAGGCGCTTTATTAACACCCCAGGGAATCTGGAGAAATTAAACAGACCAATCACAGTATGGGATGAGTATATTTATTGGGCAGTTAAGCTACAGGGCATCCCAAAGACACATTGCAGGAATATATGCCTTGTTACAAAAACAACAGGGCAACACATGGTTAAAGATAAACAGAGCATTGGAGGAAGAGACATGGGTAGAGATACAAGTTGCGGAATGAAAACAGAGGCTTAAGAAATGCTGAAGGGTCACAGCTTCCCCCCAGTGGAGGGAATTTTATTGGAAAGTCATGATCCACTTCTTTAACATGCTAATGGTCACTAGACATTATCAGCTCACAAACAAGGACCAGCATTGGAGACAGTGTGGGACCCGGGGCACATACTCGCATATTTTCTGGCACTGTCCAATGACAGTACCTTTCTGGGTAATTGTTCAGCAGATGATGGCTGAAATTACAGGGGTACTTTTACCACTGGAGCTTAGACAGTGGATTCTGGGCCTCCAGGAGGTGGCCAGGCTTAGGGGCCGGACCCCAGAAGAATGGTGCTGATGTGTATGGAGTCCACCCTAAAATGTACAACTCCTCACTGGCTCACAGTGCAGGTTCTCACAAAAGAGGAGTGGATCATTAGATTGGTAAAAATGCGGGATATGGAACAACTGACAGCCAGACTGCGACTTCAGCAAAAGAAGCCCACTGAATACTGGAGGGGCTGGGATAGCTGGCTAGTTGGTCAGTCAGGCTCACAGGATCATTGAGCCTCCCTATGGGGGTCAAATGAGGTGACTCTGCCTGCGTAGCAAATCAGTGGAAGCTTATGGTTTTTCCCTCTATTTTTCAGGACCAGATCCCAAGTAATGGAGTGTCTCCCCCTCCTCAAAAGATGCCATTGAAATCTGGAGGTGAGAACCAGGATCCATCAGCACTTCCCCTTCTCTTTTCCCTCTCAGTGGCTATCAGCATGGCTCAGATGGTAGCACATCTGCCTCTGGACTAGAAGGTTCTGTGTTCTTGTCCCACACCGGGATTGTACTTGCACCTAAAATGCTGGCATCTGAGTGCAGCATTAGGGGAGTGCTGTACTGCTAGGGTGTGCCATCCTTTGGATGAGATGATAAAACAAGATCCCTTCTACCCATCCTGGTGCTGTCCTGGTGGGTGTCCAGGTGGAAGCAAAAGAACCCAGGGCACTCTTTGCAAAGAATAGAGGGATATTCTCGGTGTCCTGGCCAACATTCCCCTTCCCATAAACTGGTTCATGCAATTGTCCAGGCTGTGTGTGGGAGTTGATGTGTGATATGGCCACCACTATACATTCAGTCACTTCATTACCAGTCTAGCATTGCTTGTAAAGCACTTTGGGATACACTGTGTATGAAAAGCACTATATAAATGCTGATTATTCTTCTTCTTCAGTGGGTGTGGTATGTAACATCTTAATTTCCCAGGTGCCTCCACTCTGCCAGGTAACCTCTTTCCCTTTTTGTTCCCCCTCCTTCTATACTCCTCCACTGAACAGTAAGGTAAGAATATATGAAGGTAAGATGAGACAGACATAGTACTAGTATCACTACTATTGAAAAATCCAATGGCTACTGACTTTGCTAAGTTAAGCAACACACTAAGAAAAGTATTAGTTAGATGGTGGTTTAAAAGTTTAAGTAACAGAAGTGAAACAAAAAGTGTGACATGAAGGGGAAATACAGTAGTGTAAGAGTTCTACCTGAATCTAGAAACAGTCACCAATTTATGACAGTATAAGTTACAAAGTGAACGGACTGCTTGAAAAATGTATCATAGGCTCTTCTACTTTTGCTGGACTCATGGTTCCCCTTTTCAGACACCTTGGTTTCTGTACCATCTTCAGTAGCTTTAAATTTCTTTTCTCTCTCATTTGACAGGGACTGCTGCTTGCTTTGAGGGACTGTACCCTCATCATGAGCATTTTTGTGATTTAGAGGCAGACAGAGAAGCTATAAGAGCTTTTGTTTTTTGGCCTTTTTCTTTTGTATTGTAGGGCAAAACATTTTACAGAGATCACAATTCAGAAATCATGGTCTGGACCCAGACACCTTACACAAAGCTTGTGGCAGTCTGCCTTTGCTAGGAGCTGAAAACTAACAGTACAATTTCTGAAGTCTGCAGGTCCTGTCTCCTTTTTAGGTCTGTGAATCATCCTAAACACTGAGGACTGTAAAAGAAAATGTTATCAGTTCCTAGTGTAAAAGTACAATTTGACAGCAAGCCCAATATGTTATAAAAACAAGGAGTTATAGAAAAAAATGCAACTCCATTCCTTAGACAAAACCGATAAATAAATGTTGTCTCAGAAGAGGACGAATTTAGTAAATGACATCTTGAGTCCCTGAAAATGGAACCGAACAGTAATACACAAAAACATGTAAGCAGTTACAAACAGGGTTTTAAAAGTAAATTTAGTAAGAATTACAGCAGTTCCTTCAATGTGGAAGACACGATGAATAGCATCCTTCTCCAGTTCCTGGGAACTGATTGAAAACCGGAGAAAAAATGCTAACCCAATAATAAAACACCAATAACATCCTTATTAATGCAGAGTTATTGAAAATTATATCACAAGTATCTAGTTTTAGCCAATCGGAACACAGGAAAACTGGCAGTTATTATCCCACAAACTACTACCTACACACCCACAGTAGGTTATCCATATTCAGCCATGCTCACAGTAGGTTATTCACCTGTTAAGCACACCCACAGTAGGTTATTCACCTGTAACCATGCCCACGGTAGGTTATCCATATTCCCCTCCTTTGCTGTCCACACTGTCTGTCCATTCACATTGGCACTCCCTTGATGTTCTTACATAAGCCCTTGTACACTGCACCTAAGTGTACTATTTCTGTCTCCCGCTATATTTAAATAATGTGTGAGGCTCAGCAAAGGAGAAGGACCCAGGAGACTGACGTCAATCAAGGAGCAAGACACAAATTTCTTGTTGAGGTGAGCCAGGCATGTGGTGGTGGTGGTGGTGGGGGAGACGAGAAGAGAGAACGAGAGAGAGAAACAACTTTTTGCATTGGGGACTGAGCGGGTCAGAAACACTAGTAAATCACAAGCGTGTTTTTTTTTTTATCAGTACATTTCTGAGATTCTGTACCTCGAGCAGAATTATGACACAAAAACGGGCTTTGAAAAGTAGAGCCATGACTCTGAGTACGTGTACTACCACCAGCATTAACGTGCATGCCCAGAGTCACAGCTTTACTTTTCAAAGCCTGGTTTCAACATGTAACAGCACTCGTTTTTCACTAGGAGTTACTTAAAAAAATTCTATGTAACTCCTAGTGGTACAATAGGAACATTCAGTTTCATGTCATAATAGCGATTACTGTTACAGTGAGTGTACATTGCTGAAAAGCACAATGGCGATGTACACTTATCCACAACACCACATCTGGCAATTGAAACAGGCTCCCGCACCCACCTGATTTTAGATTACTAACTCCAGGGGGATGCAGAGGCAGTCTGCAAAAAAAAAAATGATTTCGGCCGGAGCAATAAAATCTATTCTGGTCACCAGCCCCAAACCCAGAACCTGCTTCCCTGAAGCTAGCCACCTTCATCACCACACTACATGGCTAGTTCAGCAGCAGCATGCCACAATACCCCATGCAAAACCTCTTCCCTATCCCTCCAGTTACAGTTGCCATCATAACCCCGCCTCACTCATAGCCACCCTTGCTACCCTTACAGGGTAGCTCTCATGTGCAGTGCTGCAAATGAGTCACGTTTTTGAGAATTGCTCATTTTTAGTTGCTATTATCACTGGATATCATAACATTCATTTAGTAGGAGTATACTTGCAATAACCAGCTTCTGTGGATGATTAAATGCCTCATCTTCACCTCGGCATTTAGTCATTCACAGCAGCCAGTTATTGCTTTGTATCCTCTCACTAAATGAATGTTATCATTTGAATAACTAAAAGACTTTACTAAGACTTAAAAGCAAAATAATTAAACTGTAAACAGGACAGAAGTGAAGAGATGACTTCAGGGTGACTACTTTCTTCAGCAAGAAATAAATCTGATATTAGAAAGCAAGGGGTAGCATACCACCATAACGACAATTTTATAGCGAAGACCACCACAGCGACAAATCTTACCAGGTCACTGTGATGGTCTCGCTTTACACCGCTTCTCTCTTTCTGGGTGTTGCGTCCCCACCCCAAACCAATTGTGACTTGCAGTTGGATATTTAGAGATGGGGGAGGTGCGGGGGGCCAAGCACCCTGCAAAAAATACTTCATCCTGACAGGAACGATGCTGACAGTCGGCATTGTTCCCGTCATTGTCGGGCATGTTGACAACATCATTGTCGATGTGTTGACATGGAACAAAGCAGGGTGAACCATAACCACACAGCAGAGTTTGAATTTCATTCTTAAATTCCATAATTAGCATAAAGTTCCAAATCTCTGGGTCTGCTCATTCCATGGGAACGATTGCACATTGTGAATATATTTTATTTATTTATTAAACAATCAGAATTACAGCCCTTTGAGTCAAGGACTCTTTTGCAAAGGCTCCACATGAGGAATAAAAGAATACAAACAGTGCAGGAATATAAACAGTGGCAAATCTTAGAAGATACATGCAGTTTAGGGCCAGTGACCCAGCGTCAGGTAGTATAAAACTGTACTTAAAGCAAGAAGTAATTACATAGGTTTAAACATCAGAGGCATAGCTTAAGGGAGAAACAGTGTGCAAGTCAAGCCATATCTGCTGGCAGAGGGGGTGGAGGCAATAGGGGGCTTGCTTCTGTAGTATATTTTTTGCAAGGAGGCAAGTGTGATACTTAAGCCTACCTTCAAAGTTCAGCCAGTTCGTAAGCTTGTAAAGCTTGCAGGTGTGGGTTAGTCAGTCACATCCAGAGACAAGGCGGCAGGCTTTATTGAGGGCTAAATTGATGCAGTGTCGGGCAGTCTGATCTGCAGTCCCAAAGATCACAATGCTGTAGTCCACCAGGGATAGGACTGAGGAAGACACAGTGAGTCAGATGGCCTCTGGGGGTAGGTAATGCTTATGTCTGTATAGGATCCCAAGCCTGGTGTTAATGGAGGAGGAGACATGTTGAATATGTGTGTGGTAGGTGAGGGAGGTGTCCAATGTGAGATCCAGGTACTTGAATGAGGAGACCTGTTCAAGTGGGGTGCCTAGGGAGTTTGTGATTATTAATGGGGAGCTACTGTGCAGACTCTGGTGGTGGGCAAAGATCATGAATTTGGTCTTTTTGTAGTTCAGTACTAGGCGGTGCACAGAGAACCATGTTTCAGGTTCCCCAAAGAAACTCTGTAGGGCAATTTGGAGGGAGTTAGGATGGGGGGTGTTTCTAAAAAACTACAGCGTCGTCCACATTGAGCAGTAGCTTCCCACTGCAGGATTTAGGGAGGGAGTTCAGGAAGAGGGTGAAGAGCAATGGGCCAAGTATGGACCCTTGAGGCACCCCAGATAGGACTGGTCTACTGGAGTAGACTGTGGTGTTAATTTTGACCTGTTGTGGTGGGCCAAAGAGATAATCTTTAAACCAAGAGGTGGCCTCAGGGAAGGTGCCCAGAAATGGAAGGGAGTGGAGGAGCAGAGTGTGACTGATGGTGTTGAACGCGTTGGTCAAATCAACATAGATTGCACCAGCCAGGTAGCCCTGTTCCAGAGCCTCATGTATATATGATGTAAATTTGAGGAGGGCAGTGGTATTGGTAGTGCTGTGACCCCTCCATAAGCCATGTTGTTCATGACACAGCAGATTATGCTTAGACAGGTTGTCTGTGAGCTGGTGCGGAACAATTTTTTCGAGTGCCTTAGAGATGGGGGGGGGTAGAATCGAAATGGGCCGATAATTACTGGTGGAAATACGGTTACCACTCTTCAGGATAGGAGTTATTACTGCTCTTTTCCAGGGCATAGGGAATTGGCTGAGGCATAAAGACAGGTAAAGAATTTTGGTGAGCTGGGGCAGGGTCACATCCAACGTAAGTCAGAGGAGTTTGAGGTCCAGGGAGTCACTGCTCTAGTGTGAATTCGCCAGGACTTTGTTGAGGTAGCGTTTTGCTTCACTGCAGGAGATGATTCATAGCCAGAAGGGGGGGAGGTCAGTGGCTGCTGATTTGTCCATAAGGTGGCTTTAAATTGGGTCAAAAAAATTTGGGAGGAGGATATGACTGAGGTCTGAGAAGGCGGTATTAAGGGCATTGGAGATAGCAGTAGGGTCCTGGGTGATGACCCCACCAACTAGTAGCTGAGCAGGGGCAGGGGACACAGCTTTCCCACAGGGTTCTTTAATATTGCTCCAGAATTTTTCCCGGAACCCCAGGAGGAGTTGAGGGCTTGCTTAAAGTGAGTAGCTCTGGCTTGCCGGATGGCCCAGGTGCATTTGTTTCTAGCCTCTCTGTAATGCTGTCTGTTCTGAGGGAGTAGTGAGTCCAGGGCCCTAGACCAGAGGTTATCTCTGAGGCGCATTTGGTCAAGCAGTGCTTGGGAGATCCAAGGTGTGTCCCGGTGTTTCCCTAGTTGCTTGGAAAAGGGGAAAAAGATGTCACAAGCAGAATTAAAGGTAGAGATAAAGTAGATGAGGGCGGCGTCTATGGATTGGGCAGTGTGGATGGAGGACCAGTCGCAGGAAGTGAAGTATCATTTCAGGCAGGAGAGGAATCCTTTTTGAGCCGCCTTTGGAAGGAGACTTTAGGGGGGATTGGGGGAAGTTTATTTGACCACCAGCATATATTGCTGGGGTTAGAAATTTATTATTGCCAAAAAAAATACATGGTGATTAACAAATAACACTGCTTTAAATAGGATTTATTTTAACAGTTTTTTTTGTTTGTTTTTTTAACCGACAGCACCATAATTGTCTCTAAAACATGAATATACTGTAGCTCCTCATTCAGTTGTTTTGTATATATGTTTCCTCTGGCATGTAAATAATACTGGTATTGTGCTAATAGGCAATATATTTAAAGGTTAGCACAGTCGCTAATGTGTTACTGCCCATGCTAACCTGGGTTTGTGCCAGCACTATACATACTGGGGAGTCCCCAGACGCTACCCAAACTTGCCAGTGTGTTCGCATGAACCACACCATTGTGCCTTTGCGAATGAGGGTGTCCCTTATGCATAATGGTGCAGCACTATATAGAGACTTTTGGTGGCACTAGACAGCCTGCATGGTGGCACTATTTACTGCCACCAAAAACTCTGTCTTACTTCAGCACTAGGGGCCCACCACCCAAAGGCAGGGCAGCTGAACTACAGCCACCCACACTTGTGTCTAATGGTCCCCCCTTCCCTCCGATTGCCCTTGTAGTAACCATATTCACAGTTTCCTGGTAGTTTAGTGCATCCCCTCCGCCCAATTGCTCCCGTAGTCACCATATTCCTGGATCTCTGGTAGTTTAGTGGTCCCCCTATGTGATTATGCTCTGAGGCTGAGGAGGTGAGGTGAAGGCTGTGCTGGCCGCCAATCTGCCATGCACATTCTTACGGGTGAGTGGTGACTATGGTGAGAAAGGTACAGAACAGGGGTCCTTGGCAGGTGGGCCTTGCAAGGGTGGTTTTGGTGCTCAGTGGGGAGGGGTGCTAGCCCACCCAGGATTTTCATTATACAGAGGACCTGGGTCAATTGGGGGAAGGGGAACAACTAGACTACCAAAGAGCCACGAATATGGTTACTACAGGGCCAAGCAGTCAGGAGGCAGGACCACTAGCCTAGCAGGGATCTGTGAATATGGTTACTACACTGGTGACTGAGGGAGGGGGTCCACTAGAGCACCAGGGATTTGCGAATATGATTACTATGGAGTGATCAGGAGGAGGGGGACAACTACACTGCCAGGGACTCCACCATCTACTGCCCAACATGGACACTAGGGCGTGATCAAAGGGCATGCAAATGAGCCCATAATGGACATGCAGATGGCACTTCAGCACCTTGCATGCCCAATGATCTCATTTGCATTCTCAGGCTGAATATGACCAACAGGAGCCCTGTTATTTCATTTCAGGTAGCGTTATCTCCTTTGGGCCACATGCAGCCGCCTTCATCCATGTTGGTGCAGTACATATTCTCTTAGAACTGTGCCAACATGACCTGATAGTCAGTCAATGCGCTCCTTCAATGTGCACTAACTGGCTGAATATAGCTCAGAGTTGATCATGCACTGTTTCAGGTGCAGTACTTGCAGCTGGCTCTGAATAAGGGGGCCAGTGGCCCAGATATTCAAAGTGCGCCATTCTGTGGCACAAGCCCCTGTGCCACACAAAATAGTTGTGCAGGGGTGTGGCCAGGGAGATATTCAATGGAGTTGCGCTATGGCACAACTTCTTTGAATATCGTCCCCTAGCCACACCCACTGTGCATGGTGCAGTGGAAATGCGCCAGCGCAAGTGGTCAGAGTGGAGAATTGAGATGCGGTGGTGCAAGTACCATTGCGCCATGTGCAGCACCTGCGATATTTAAAGGGTGACATGCAAATGGGGCCATAATTGATGTAAGGCGCACGGGGAGCCATTTGCATCTAATTACGGCCCCATTTGCATGCCATTAGTATGCAGGTGCACCGATCCCCGATGACTTGCACCTGGCGCCCTGCCAGGCAGCAGCCATCAGGGACCGACGCCCCCTACAGTCCGATCGCAGGCAGAACAGCATTCCGTCCCTCCCCCAGCAGCCCGATCGTGGGTATAATGTAAATCCTCCTCCACCCCCAAATAGCCCGATTGCGGGCATAATGTAAATCCTCCCGAATAGCCCGATCGGGCATAATGCAATCCTCCCCCACCCCTGAATAGCCCGATCACGGCATACTGTAATCCTCCCCCACCCCGTAGCCCAATGTGGTGGCATCTCTCCCCACATCCAGAATCCCTGGTGATCTAGTAGCCCCACCCTCCCACCTGAACCCCACCACTCCACTCCCTGCCCTGTCAGCACTGAGGCGGCAGCTCCCCACCCGCCTGCCACCCGCCGCCCGCCAACTGACAGCTTGGTAGGGCTGCATGCCGATGGTTCCAGAGCATGAGCCAATGGGAGTGCAGCCATACCGTCTAGGCAGTCCAGAAATGTGAATGAATTCATTCATTCATATATCTGAACTGCCTTGTATGTATGAGCTACATGCCTATTGGCTCATGCTCTGAACCAATGGGCGTGCAGCCCTACCTAGCTGTCAGTCGTGGCGGGTGGCGGGTGGCGGGTGGGTGCTGCCTGCCCGCTGGCTGATGGGGCGGGGAGGTGGTGGTGGGGTCTGCATGGAGGGGTGGGGGCCACCAACCCCAGGGATTCTGGACATGGAGGGTGAGGATGCCACCGAGATCAGGCTACTGGGGTGGGGAAAGATGTCCAATATGCCCACGCATCGGGCTGCTGGGATGGAGGATGATTTACAGTATGCCCGCAATCAGGCTATTCAGGGGCGGGGGAAGATTATTATATCCAGATCGGGCTGCTGGGGAATACTGTGCTGCCGCGTTCGGGCTACTGGGGGACACTTCAGCCCACGATCGGGGCATAGGGGGGCGCTGCCAGGTGCGGCGGGAACAAGTGGAGGGCCACCCACAGGTGGCAGCTGCTGTGTTGCACTCTGCAATGTGGCAGCTCACTTGTGGGTGGCCCTCGACTTGATCCTTTTTTTTTTGGTGTAAGTTATGCAGGTGCAGGTGCAGGTAGGGGTTGCACCTGCATAACTCTACGTAGCCCTGCTAAATCTCCCGGGCTGTGCAGTTTATGCATGAACACGCCCCCCACCTGTGCCTGCATACATTACTAGTCTTGCTCCGCGCGATCGGATTGTGCAGGTGCACTTTTCCCTTTTAAATATCGCACTGGAGCGCATCAGTGGGTTATGCATGGCACAACACTGTTGTGCCATGCACAACCCTTTTGAATATCTGGGCCAGTATGTTTAAAAATTAAACACAAAAACCCAAAGCCAAATTCTGTACATCAGGCATTGTCAGACTCCTCATACAGTGACAAGGGTAGACATTTGTGCCCTCATGCTCGTTCAAAGTGTTATAGAATAAGTATTGCAGGGTTTTAAATAATTGATTAGCAGTTTTTTTCTTGAGACTATGTTAACTGTACAGAAAGTATTTATACAGATTTTCTAGAAGTGCTGTGTTTGTTAAAGGCAAGAGCTATGCATTTTCACAAAGATTTAGCACTTTTATGAGCAAAATGCTAATCAATTTTTAGAGTTAAATAAATCCCTGTGTTGTGAATTTGGAAATCTGTATCGCAGATACTGTTCTATTTCCTGCACTGGCATGACCAAGCCATAAAATAAATATTTGTTTCTGCACAGGATAACTTAGCAGAATGCAAAGCAAACCAAGTAATGTGATTCCTGCTCTAAAGGATGTGATTTTTCTCAGAGATTGTTATTCTCTACCACTGATAGTATTGTTCCTGACAGGGCTGTAAGTGTGGTAAAATTTAAAACAGACCTAGTGCCAAATTGCTTAGCAGATTACTTTTGACCCTCATTACCTTTCCAAAGGAAACCTCCACTTAAGAAAACAATTGACTCATACATAATTTTTCAACAGATTAGGTATTAAACTAGCGAAAACATGTGACTATCACAATCCAATTATAACATGTCTTGTTTGGCGTGAGAAAAAGCTAAACTACATCAAAAAAGTCCACAATGCTGAGCATATGTGACTTTCTACGAATCATTACAATGTTACTGAAAAAAGGAGACTTAAAATGAACATGTACAAAATGGCACCATTGTAGTTTAAATATATTTTCATAGTGCTTATGACTGCCACTTTTTTCCATCCTAGGGTTGGTTATCTGCATCACTTATTTAACATGTTTGTTGGAGTCTGAAAAATTAAATACTGGGAATATTGTGTTGATACCATCTTCATACTAGTGCATTTGAATGATCTAGCATAAACTCATAACATTTTCTAACACATCATCTTCATGAAATGGAAACTGATTTTTAGAGTTTGGGCGCAACAATATCCATGATTAACTGTAATACTAGGGAAAATATATGCAGAAAAAATACAGGTTAAAAGAAACAACAGATCTTCAGAAAGCAAATGGATGCAAACTGTGCCACATCTGCAGTGCATTTTCTTCTACAAGATTAATTAATAGGCAAGAATGTTCTTAGCTATTTCTTGGAATCGTGTCTGTCACATGTTATAAGTTTTCAGTGCACACTCAATGCAGCGTGGAGCCCTGGAAAAATTCAGCAAGGCAACATGACCCATCTAACATTCACCTACCACAAGGGGTCTTGTAATTGCCTCCAGCTGCAGAAAAATAATAAGGGGGGGGGCGAGGATGGGGTAAAACAGAAGCCCCCTTTGGACTAACTAGTAAACAAGGAGAATTCATTCAGCTGATGACCTAATTTTAAAACTGATTCTATACTGTATTTATTGACTAAGAAACTTCATTAAATGTGCTGTGGAATCAGTACACTGTCCTGGAAGACAGACTCTCTTTGTATGCAGTATTAGAAAACACAAATTAGTGTAATGGAAAGCTGGTTCCTACAAATAGTGACAAATAAGAATAGTAAAGAGAAAGTAAAACTCCACCCACCCAATAGATGTTTTGTATCTCCAATTGCTTATTTAAACTGTCCACCTAGTGATAATTTCCTAACATTACGTGACTAATGTCGCTTCATCTCAGGATGGTGGGCCTGTGTCTTTTTTTCTTATCTTTATTATCTCTACTTGCTACTCGCTCAATAATTTGTTTAATGTCCCACTGTTGTGTGAGGGCAATCCAGATGGGTCTTCTGCCTTCTTTTGTCCTATTTCTATCCAGTAAATCCAGTAAATAGAAACATAGAAACATTGAATTTGACAGCAGATAAGGACCGCTTGGCCCACCCAGTCTGCCAGTTTCCCTACCTAATGGATAAGCTGCAGATCCTAGTTAACCAACAACCTACTTCTTTCTACCCCCACCTGCTAGAACTGCCTTATGACTGTCCCATGCATGCTTGAATTCAACCACTGTTTTTGACGCCACAACCTCCTCCGGAAGGCCGTTCCATGCATCCACAACCCTCTCTGTGAAAAAATACTTCCTTACATTACCTCTGAGCTGCCCCCCCATCTTCAGTTTGCACCCCCTTGTTCTTGCACACCTCTTTTTTTGAAAGATGCTGCCCTCTTGGACTTTGTTGATTCCCTTGAGGTACTTGAAAATTTCTATCATGTCCTCCCTCTTCCTCCTTTCCTCGAGACTATACATATTAAGCTCCTTTAGTCTCTCTTCGTATGTCTTCCAGTGCAGACCCTGCACCATTTTAGTTGCCCTCCTCTGGACAGCTTTCATCTTGTGTATGTCCTTGTGGAGAGTGGGTCTCCAGAACTGCATACAGTACTCCAGATGGGGTCTCACCAGCTGTCTGTACAGAGGGATAACAACTTCCTGTTTTCTACTGGTGATGCCTCTCCTTATGCATCCCAGTATCCCCCCAGCCCTCCTTACTGCCCTCTCACATTGCTTGCCCACCTTTAAGTCATCTGATATTACTACCCCTAGGCCCCTTTCCATTGTTGTTGTTGTTAGTATTTCACCCCCCCCATTGTGTACTCTTCCCCTGGGTTTTTGTTTCTGAGGTGCATTACCTTGCACTTCTTAGCACTGAATCTAAGCTGCCACACATTTGACCATTCCTCTAACCTTGCCAAGTCCCTTCTCATCCTTTCCACCCTACCTTCTGCATGAACTCTGTTGCAGTTCTTTGTGTCATCTGCAAAGAGACATACTTTTCCTTCCAGTCCCTCTGCAATGTCACTTATAAAGACATTGAACAAGACCCGTCCTAATACTGAACCCTGCGGTACCCCACTAGTAACCCCCTTTCTTCAGAGTGGACTTCATTTACTATTACCCTCTGTATCCTATTCTCCAGCCAATTCTTTACCAGGCTATCATCTTGGGACCTACTTCCAGGCTGGCTAACTTGTATATTAATCTTTTGTGCAGGACTGTGTTAAATGCCTTGCTAAAGTCTGGGTAGGCCATGTCAACAGCCCCTCCCTGATCTACTACTTTGGTTACCCAGTCAAAGAACTCTATCAGATTCGTCTGACATGACCTTCCCGCTGTGAATCCATGCTGCCTTGGGTCCTGTTCCCTTCTGGCCTCTAGGTACTCGACAATTCTTTCCTACAGAAGTGATTCCATCATTTTCCCTATTACTGAGGTTAAGCTAACAGGTCTGTAGTCCTGCTGCATAACTCGGGACTTCTTATTAAACAGCTTGCGAACCTAATTCAGAGTTGCTTATTACACACTACAGTGCTCATACTGTAGTTTGTGTGACCAATCTTGGTGCTCATGCAGTTTTTTGATTTTGCTCTATTTTCTGACATGGGAACAAGGGGCCTGGTTTTCAAAGGACAGCACAGGGCTTGCATCTAGCCCTGTGTCAAAGCCTTGTTTTGGTGCAGCTGCACCAAGCACCTTTACCAAAAGTGTACTGATTCTGGTAGGCTGGTTGTAGTCATGACAATTTACCCAGGTTAAGGCAGCTTGGACCAAATATTTCAAGCAAGCTCTGTAAAAAGAATGCCTGGCATTGCCACACACTAGACCCGAAAAAACTGGTCTAACTGGTAGCAACTGGTGCACATTATTGAAGATCCTGATTGCTGGTTGGGAGAATTCTGCAATCCCTGTGCGCCATATGTTTGTGAACCCAGTACTTGAGGCATTCGGGTCCATTTGGAAATCCAGCCCAATATTTTAAATGACTGTAGTAAAGGTTTGAAATGTTAACTATAAGGCTCTTGTTAGCAAAATACCCTTGACAGAGTGGATCAGTCACAAGAGAGATGTTTTATACTATTCTTGTTTGCTCCTATGTGCCCAGTTGATCAAGTAGACATCTTTAGGGCATGTGGCCAGAATATACTGTATGACACCTTAGTCAGGGGACACAAAGTGAAGACTCTATCCTCCATCAATACATTTATATCTTGGCAACATGGCAGAGAGCATCACGATTTGAAACTCCATTTAGTACTGCCTGGCTCTTCTATGGTCTCAAGGGGAAGAGCTTCACAATGTAATTGTCACTGTCTGTGCAAACTAAAGGAACTCAGGGAGGTGCTGACTGCCCTGCTGACAGCCTTATTCAACCTTTTATTGGAATCAGACATGATCCCTCTACATAAAAGTGGCAGCAGGGAGGAGGCTAAGAACTACAGGCCAGTCAGTCTCACTTCAGTTACAGGGAAATTAATGGAAACCCTGCTTAAGGAAAGGCTGGTAGAGTATCTAGAATCCAATCTGTTGCAAGACCACAGCAGCATGGATTAATGGGGGGGCATGCCTGTTGAATCTGATTGATTTTTTTTGACTAGGTGGTCAGGGAAATAGATCTGAGGTGGGCAGTGGCCGTAGCCTGTCTGGACTTTAACAAGGTCTTCAGCACTGTGTGGCACAGGAGGCTGATAAAGAAATTAAGGAGCCTAGTGCTGGAATCCAAACTGGTGAACTGAGTTAGAAACTGGCTAACAGATAGGTGACAGAGGATGGTGGTTAGTGGCACTCGCTCTAATGATGGGAGAGTGACCAGCTGGGTGTTTGTGGAATCAGTACTGGGACCTCACATGGTGTACTGTGCCACATTTTGGAGGCTGCATGTCAGAAAATTCACTAAAGTATCACCAACAGCTTAATCTGGTTCTGAATTGACAGTTTGCATATGTATCTTCCCCCTCACCCCCAGGGACGAGGCTGAAAATAGGCAAAATTGCCTAGTCCTCCTTTCCTGGTCAACAAAACTAAATAAATAAATAAGAAGGGACATAGACATGATGGAGACAGCCCAGAAGATGGAAACTAAAATAGTGCAGAGGTTACACAAGAATCTGTATGAGAAGAGACTGTGGGATCTCAGCATGTACACCTTGGAAGAGAGGAGAGTGAGAAGGGGCTTGATAAGAGACCTACATGTACCTCACAGGAGTGAACAGGGTGCAGGAGGAGAGTCTCTTTCAAATGAGAAACGGCACCAGGAACAGACTGCCAGTGGAAGTAGTGGAGGTGAAAAGAGTGGGAGCTTCAAGCGTGCAAGGGATAGACATATGGGAGCATTAGTAACTAGGCAGTGAGGGGGTTGGTCACTGAAGATCACATAGGGTCTGTTGAAACAGATTATGTAGGAAACAATTGGGCAGATTGGCTGGTCCAAGTGGTCCCTGTCTGCTGACAAATTATATGTTTCTACCCATTTATAAAAGAGTGAAGTGGAGCAATAGTAGGCCAAGTGACTTGATTGGTGTCACTTAAGTAGGATCTGAAGCTGGATCTACTGGTACATTGTCCTGTGCTTTAAATATTAGGCTGCACTGCCTGTTTTAAAACAGACAGATTGCATGTAATATTACTGTATATAAACTACCTGTGACATATGTTGCTGGCATGAATTCTGACTGGTCAGTGTTAATTTCTGTCATCACTGCTGCCATACTGAAACTCCTAACTATGATAGACTGCAGCCTCCTCAGTATCCCTGACAGTAAAACTGGGTTTAAACTGTTGACCAGTACACATTCACTCTACATATTGCCACAAAAAAGTCACGACATGCTGTAGTCAGAGGTAATGCAGCAATATAGGCCCTATACTGCTGCATTACCCCTGACTGCAGTCCTTAGTGTCATTTTTTGTGGCAAGACATAAAATGAATAGAGCTTGTATTGCTGTAGCAGGATACTTTTCAACACAGTGGTAGTGATGGCAGTAGCAAAGATACATATATACTTTTTATTTAGTTACCCTGGACAGTCCAACTGAGGTGCAATAATGGACCCATTTCAACCCAGTTTTACTGCTGTGAGAATGGAAGCACACAGAAGACAAGTGATTTGCTCAAGGTAACACATTAAACCACAGACTACAGTGGCATTTGAACCTATGACATAGAAACATAGAAGTTCTTCAGCAAAAGTTGGCAATGTGCCCTACTAGTTTGTCTGTCAATGCTAAATGATTATAGCCACTGATTCCTCTGCTGTTCCTGTTTTGGTCTAGGCTAACCTTAAGAGAGATCAAAGTTTTACTTTCCACAACCTCCTGGGGTAGCTTATCCCATTCTAAAATTACCTTCTGCATGAACCAGTGCATTTTTTGCTCTGCTTTATAATGTTCTATCGCAAACTGGTATTGGTGTCCTCTTGTATATATCCCAGTTTTTCTCTTATTTATACTTGGGCATCTGAATAGCTGATAATTAGAGATATGCTAAACCTGTTGGGGTGAAACTGAGCTAACCCAAACATGTACGGCTCGGTTTCCATGAGACCCCAGCTGAACCTTGCTGACTCGGCTCAGATATCCAAGTGTTTTTTTAGCTCCTGCCTGTTGGTCATCATGTGACAGGTGAGAAGAGAGCTTGGGAGTCGGCACTCAAGAATCTCTAGTTTGCACATGTGCAAACTGGAGTATAAAGGAATGCAGCTCTGCCCTCAGTACCATTTCATTTCAGCCACCAAGGAGAGAGGAGCTCTGTTATTGACTGATGAGCAGGCCCAATGACACTAACTGTAGTGACAGCCTATGAAAAATCTGTTAGGCAGCTGACTGCCAAAAACTTTTCTTTTAATTAAAGAGGGAGTCCAGTCAAAAGTATTACATTGCAGAATTAGAATCAGCCTACCCCAATAAATCTCATACCAAAAATTAGGGTTCCTGCATTACTTTGTTTTAAAGTTATAAGCTATTTTGTAACCCTGATTTCACTCTTGTCCAAAAAAGCCAGTTTCATTGAAGAGCCAGTGATGATGTTACAACCAGAACTCACAGAATAGTACTCCCTGTCAGCATCTTTATAGGACCTATTTCTCCAAAGTCATAGAAACTGTAGTTGTAGTAATCATTAAAAAAAAAAAACTGACACTGGGTTAGCTGTAGTGCTTGCATCTCCAGAATGCTCAGATGCATGGTACTGTACTGTAGAATGCATCAGGAGGTGGTTTTGGAATGCAGCGCTGAACCAAGGTGTAGAGTGTCAAAGTGGTGCACAATTTTAGAAGTGGGGGTGGGCATGCAGACTCGGCGTGTGGTAGGTATGTGCCATCTCACAGTGTGGTGGACCACTGAATCTCAGAATGTAGCAGGGACACACATCGAGGAATTTAGTGGGGACTGGCAGTTCTGGAATATAGTGAGGATATACACTGTCAGAATGTGACAGGACACACCATTTTATTTTGAAACTACTTGTCCTTGCCACATTCCAGAACTGTATGCACCTACCACATTTCAGAATTATTCATCGCCTCCCCACCACAGTCTGACTTTGTGCATCCCAGCCTTATTCCCAAACTGCACATCCCTACCACATTCTAAAACTGCATATCCACACCGTGTTCCAAAGTTGTGTTTCAATGACACATTCTGAAATTGTTATCATCACATTCCAAAACTGTATATCATCGCCACATTCCGAGAATGTGCATCACCCCATATTCCAAATTTGTGTGTCACCACCATGTTCCAAAATTGAGCATCACCGCCACATTCAGAAATTGTATGTCACTGCCACATTCGGAATTTGTGCTTCAGTGCCACATTCCAAAATTGTGTGTCAGCACCACATTCTGAAATTGAGCATTGCTGCCACATTTCAAAATGGAGCATCAATGCCTCATTCCAAAAATGAGTGTCTCCACCACATTCCAAATGTGTGCATCACCTCCACATTCCAAATTTGTGCATCACCGTCACATTCTGAAACTATGCATCACCGTTACATTCCGAAACTGTGTGTCACTGCCACATTCTGAAACTGTGCATCACTGCTACATTCCAGAACAGAGCATCATCACCACATTCTGAAAGTGGGTATCACAACTACATTTTGAAATTGTGCATTACCATCACATTCAGAAATTGTGCATCAGCGCCACTTTACGAAATTGTGCATCAGTGCCACATTCTGAAATTGTGCATCACTACCACATGGTGAAATTGTGCATGACTGCCACATTCCGAAAGTGAGTATCATCACTACATGCCTAAACTGTGCATCACCGCCACATTCCAAAATTATGCATCACCACCACATTCTGAAACTGAGTGTCACCGCCACATTTTGGAATTGCGCATCACTGCCACATTCCAAAACTGTGCATCAGCACCACATTTAATTGCACATCCAAACCACGTTCCAAAGTTGTTTCAATGCCACATTCTGAAACTGTCACCACCACATTCCAAATCTGTGTGTCTCCGCCACATTCCGAAACATTGTGTTACCACCATATTCCAAAATTGTGCCTCACCAACATATTCTGAAATTGTTTATCACCACATTCTGAAACTGTGCATCACTGCCACATTTCGAAATTGAGCATCACTACCGCATTCTGAATTTGTGCACCACAATTCCAAAATTGTGCATTCCAGCCATATTCCAAAACTGCGTATCCCCACCATGTTCCAAAGTTGTCTTTAAATGCCACATTCTGAAACTGTCACCATCTCATTCCAAAATTGTGCGTCACTGCCACATTCTGAAATTGTGCATCTGCACCACATTCCAAAATTGTGTGTCACTGCATTCTGAAATTTGTGCATCACTACCATGTTCTGAAACTAAGTGCCACATTCCAAAACTGTGCATCACCACTACATTCTGAAACTGTGCATCACTGCCACAGTCCAAAAATGTGCGTCACACCACAGTTCAAAACTGTGCATCACTGCCACATTCTGAAATTGTGTGTCACTGCCATGTTCTGAAACTGAGCAACAGTGACACATTCCGAAACTGAGCTTCACAGCCATATTCCAATTTTTTGCGTCACTGCCACATTCTAAATTTATGCATCACCACCACATTCCGAAACTGTGCATCACTGCCACATTCCAAAACTCTGCATCACTGCCACAGTCTGAAACTGTGCATCACCACCTCAGTCCAAAACTGTGCATCACCGCCACATTCCAAAATTATGCATCACCACCACATTCCAAAACTGAGCATCATCACCACATTCCGAAAGGGAGCGTCACCACCAAATTTTGGAAATTGTGCATCACTGCCACATTTCAAAACTGTGTGCCACCACCACATTCCAAAACTGTGCATCACTGCTACATTCCAAAACTGAGCATCAATGCCACATTCTGAAATTGTGTGTCATCACCACATTCTCAAACTGCATGTGTCCTCTACATTCTAAAATGGTACCTGCCTGCCACATTCTGAAATTTGTGTAAACTTCTACATTCCAGTACTGCCTATCACTGTTACATTCTGAAAATGTGCATTCACACCATATTCCAAAACTGTACATCCCCACCACATTCTGAAAATGAGTGTCACTGATATTGCCCTTCATTGTCACATTCTGAAAATGTGCATTCCCACCATATTCCAAAACTGCACTTCCCCACCACATTCTGAAAATGACTGTCACTAAAAATTGCATGTCCAAGTTGCATTCTAAAATTATGTATCCAAGGCTCATTCTGAAATTGCATGTGACTATCACATTCTGAAACTGCGTCTCCACCACATTCTGAGAGTCCATGTCCATGCCTCATTCTGAAATTGAATGTTGCCACCACAATCTAAAATCAAGCATGCTGTACCAACCACATTTTGAAATTGTGCACCACCACCACATGCCAAATTAATGCATCCAAGACACATTACAAAATTACATATCCCTGCTATGTTCCACAGCTATGTATCTCCCACAATTCAAAACTGTGTATCTCTGCCACATTCTAAAAGTATATGACACCACCACATTATGAATGTTAGCGTCCCTGCCACTTTCCAAAATTGTGTGTCCCAGCTACTGTCTAAGATTGTGTCATTGCTGCATTCCACAGTTGCAGTTTGGTGGTATTTCAAAATCTCATCCCTGCAGTATTCTAAAACTTGCAGAGATTTCCCATCACAGTTTTAAGTACTGTACCTTGCATCTACACATTATGACAATGAATACCCTGACGCACCCAGTGTCAGCTTTCCTTTCTCAGATGTTTACTACAACTACAGTTTTATGTAATGTGGGAGAAATAAGTCATATAAGGTAGCCTGGAAGAAGGACTAAGTTGTGACTTCTGGTTGTGACATCAGTAGCTTTTTACTGAAACTGGCTTTATTGAACAGGCAGTAAATTTATGGATACAAAATGACTTGTATCATTTATTTATTTTTTTTGCCATTAAATCTTTATTCCAATTTTTACAGAGAGTACATACAAGCACCATAATCATGAGCATAAAACATACAAGAGTGCACCAATACATCATACAATTATTGACAGGAGTCTTTCTCTGCAATACCCCTCCAATAACAGCAAACAGAACAAAACAAAACAAACACCCCGAAAATAAATAAAATATAAACCCCCCAATAAGGGTGAGGTTCCTTTGCCCCCTTCCCTCCCTCCCTCCCTACACAAGACCATTCAAACTAATTTTAACCCAAGAGGGTACTTAAATCACTCACAATGAATAAATAGTATAAAATGGCCCCCATATCTTTTCAAACAGAGGACTCTTGTTTTGGAGGACAGCTATCATCCTCTCAATCCTGAGGCATAAAAGAAGTTCCTCCAGCCATTCAGAATAACTAATCACACTATTGTCCTTCCAATGTCTGAGGACCACTTTTTTCAGAGCAATCGAGATCAAGGCCATATAGAATTTCCTATTCTTAACCATAATACTTGACATATCCCCCAGCAGACATATCTCAGGCTTAAAAAGGTCATCCAGGCCCAGCAAGGAGTCTATCTTATTTTTAATCTCTGTCCAAAGTGGGACAATTTTTGGGCAATTCCAAAAGATATGTAACAGGTCTCTGTTTCCGAAGTTACATCTATTACATTTGGGATCCTCTATCAGCTTTAAATTTGCAAGTTGTTGAGGGGAGTAGTAAAGGTTATGGAGAATTTTAAACTGTATAAGCCTTAACTGATCTTGCCAGATAAATTTATGGCAACCTTGCCAGAGGAACGGCCAATTCAGAACTTCGTCAGGAAACACTGTGGCCCAGTACGAGCATGGGGCGAGATTTTTAGAACAGGCCCAATTAAATAATACGGTGTATACCTTGGGAATTGCCTGTGAGAGTCCCACCAGAGGCTCCAAGGTCTCAAGAAAATCAATCTGTGGAGACTGGACTGGATTTCTACCTACTTTTTTGAGTAGAAGGTGCCAAAGCTGATATGTTTTGAAAATTGCTTTAGAGGGCAGCTTAAAATTATGCAAAATCTTCAGAGAGGAACATATATGTCCCTCCTCATTGAGAAAATGTTTCAGACAACATTTATCTGGCAAGTTCAGCCAGTCGGGTCTGATAGGTTTATTATCAATCAAAAAACGCGGATTACCCCAGATAGGTTGGGACCAGTCTTTAACCTGGTCATATTTTAAAAAGCTACAAAGTTGAGCATGGATCTTTAGGGATATACCTATCGGGGATTTCCTCAAAGGAGAGGGAAGTAGTTTTGGAGTAAGATAAAGTAAGGCCTCTGGGGCCAGCCCATGTTTCTTGATAAGACCTATCTCCAAATTTATCCACAAGGGTACATAGGTTGACCTCTGAAGCAAGTCCAGTATGTTGGACCATCTACAATATTTATTAACCTGACCCATAAAATAAAAAGCAAATAGGTAGCCTTAATCCCCAAGTAATTTAGGGGCTGCCAGTTTGTGATATGCCATCCTGGCTTTCTTATATCCCAAATAAAGTTGGCTATCATCCCATGAAGCTTCTTGAACCATGAAAGTGGAAGCCAGATGTTTAACATACTCAAGGGATAGAAAAACGAGGAATACATTCATCTTGACTATATCCTACCCCATAGAAAAAATGAAAGTTGTGCCCATCTTTGAGATCTAAATCAATGGTATGCACAGGAATCCAGATTCAGCAGGTGAGTCCAGTACCATGCTCCTCGTCAGAGTAAGACCCAGATATTTGAGAGAGTCAGATTTCCACCTAGACCTAGCTCGATAATCTCTTGCTTGAAAAGGTTTTTACTAAGGGGTAAACCACAGTTTTATCCTGATTCAGTTTATAATTAGCAAGACAACTATATTCCGAATAGACTCTAATAAGGCTGGGATTGACGTAGTCGGCCTGGATATGTATACCAAAAGATCGTCTGCATATGCTGTTACCTTAACGGCCTGATCCAGTATTTTTATGCCCTTTATCTCCATGTTATGCACTATGCTCCTGATAAGAGGTTCCAAATACAAATTAAAGAGAAGGGGGGACAAGGGGCATCCTTGTCTAGATCCTACATATAGTGGAAAGGGGTCTGATGTGGCCCCATTGCAACTGATTCTAGCTGTGGGATTTGAGTACAGGGCACCTATCCATTCCAAGAACCTCTCTGGAAACCCAAATTTACCCATTGTGGTTAACAGAAACCCCCAGTGTACCCTGTCAAACGCCTTCTCGGCATCCAAGGAGACCAAAGCCATGGGAGAGTTGTTCCCCTCGGATGCCGAGAAGACGTGGGCCAGTGTCCTAAGATGATCGGCAGCGGACCTGCCTTTCATAAAACCCACTTGCTCTGCACCTATAAGTTTAGGCAATATTCTATTCATTCATTCCGACAGTAATTTTGCCAGAATTTTAATATCGTAATTTAACAGGGATATTGGCCTGTAACTGGCTGGCTTTTCGGGAGGTTTGTTAGGCTTTGGAATTAGGACTATGAGCGCCTCTGAGAGTGACTTATCCAACTCATGACCGGTGAGAATATATTGAAATAACATAAGCAACAGTGGGGCTAATTGCTTAGAAAACTTCTTATAAAAATTGGATGAGAATCCATCCAGACCCAGCGTTTTGTCTAGTTGAAGGGTTTAATAACTACCTCAATCTCCTCTTGAGTTATATCGGCCATCAGGCATGTCCAATCCGACTCGGCCAATGAGGGGAGCTCCAAATTTTCAAGAAAAGCAAGTATCTCCGACTTGGTTGGAGGGAATTCCATAGCCCCGTACAGAGATCCAAAATACTTCCAGAAAACCTGGACAATCTCTCCGGGGGTGGTTTTAATATCACCATCCTCCTTGGATTGAATCCAGAGATTATTGGGAAGATTCTAACTATGTGTCGCCTTGCCAGGAGTTTTCCGGTCTTTTCCCTTTGATCTAAGTAGTTGGCTCTAGTTTTATTAAAGCTAATTCTGCTTGCTCCCCTAATAAACTAAGGTATGCATCTCTTAATTTAACTAGCTCCACTTTGTCTTCATCTCGGGGGTTGGGGAAAATATTAGACTCTAAAGTCTTTATCCGTGCCAGTAAATCCGACATAATGTGTTCCTTCTCCTTTTTTTTTTTAACGGCCTGACTAATTAAGATGCCCCTTATAAAAGCCTTGAATGCCCCCCAAAACATATCTGGATGGACATTATCTTTCAGGTTATTCATAGTGAACTCATCTATTTGTTTTGAAATAAATTGGGCCACCTTAGGTTGACTCAAAATCTGATTGATTATTTTCCACCTTACCTCTTTTGGGCAGAGACGTAAAAGATATTGAGGTTGATACTGCAGCATGGTCTGAAGGAGGTCCGCCACAATTGCGAGTCCAGAACCCTGGAAGAAGAGTTCGGGAAAGCAATATGTAGTCAATCGGGATGCTGTCCGTGAACTTGAGAGATGAAAGTGTATTCCCTAGATTTTGGATGGAGCACTCTCCAGACATCTGCCAATCCAAGCTGATCCACCAATTCCCTCAAAGCTCTTAGGGCAGGGTAGGGCCCATTTGAGAACTGCTGGACCTATCCATTAAGGGGTCAAGGGCCAGGTTGAGGTCTCCCCCCAAAATCATGGGAAGTTGATTGAATGGAGTTAATGCTTTCAGTAACCTCACAGCAAAGTCTTGTTTGTCAACATTAGGACCGTAGACAGAACCTATCAGAATCTGTGTTCTGCAGCTTGCCTTTGACAAGAACATATCTACTCTCATTATCCTGGATCACTTGTATGGGAATAAAGGGAACTGACCTATGTACCAATATCATAACACCTCTGCTTTGCGTATTTCCTTGAGAGGAAAAAACCTTCCCTATTTGTAATCACCTCATACAGTTAGTCTCTGTGTGGAGTAAATGCATTTCCTGTAAAAACACAAACTTTGCTTTCACGACCTCTACATGCTTCAGAATCCTATACTGCTTTGCCTTAAGTCGTGCCCCCTTAACATTCCAACTAAGGAATTTAATAATCATATTTGATGCCATGTTTCTTCACATTGACCAGTACCATGATATACCTAACCCACTTCGGTATGTCGAACATTGAAACCTGAGGTCTTGTGCCCCCCTCCCCAAGCTCCCAAACACAATAAAACCCTATATAAAATATCCACCCAGTCCCCCATCACCCCTCCCCCAAAAAAAACCCAACGCTCCCAACAAACCTTCCCCCTCAACCCACCCCTACTCTCATGGCCCATGACAACAGTCCACTTAGCCCACTCTCCACTACTCTTCCCACTCTTCCTCCATCACAGTAACTCACAGTTGTCCAATCAACTACCCACTATATTATTTACCTACCTTATCCTACATTATTTAACCACTATTTCCTACTTTAAACCTCACATTGAATCTAACAGGGTCCTATGGAATCTGTAAACTAAGAGCATGTAACATTCACCACGTGAACTTGCTGAAATGTGCTACCCAGTTGGATAGCGATCCATATATAACAATGCTAAAACACTACATGTTGGTGACCTAATATGTCATTGTAACTCAGCCATTATTTCGCTATATAGCATAAATGTCTTGGCCTCTTGGGCAGCTGCCCATATCAATACAACCCCTTGGTTGCGAGAAAACCCCAGTAACTTAAACTTAAATCAGAATAAGTCTCTCGCAAATGTTTTGCGTTGTAACATTTTAACGGTCTCTGGCTCCCTCTTGTGTCCAATCGATTAAATCAAAAAACACCATTTTCTGGCTAAAACTGAACCGCTACCAAACGTGGATTTCATAGCATTACCCCTTCAGCATTCCAAATAGTAGAGACTCGCCAGTATCTCCTTTCTACTTCGTGCAAAAAAAAAAAAAAAAAAGAAAAACAAATGAGCTTATTGTTATTGCGATTTCGTAAGCTGATCTTGCTCCCAGAGACAAGGCACCACTGTAACAGAGCGAAAGCCTGTATTTAGGTATCGAGCCATGAAAAATCAGACACTGCACTGAAACGGCTCGCTTTGATTCCAACACAGCAGTTGACCACACAATTATAGTGTTGGATAGCGATCCCTACAAAACAATATTAAAACACTACATGATGGTGACCTAGTGTATCAAAGTAACTCAGCCATTATTTCGTTAACAGCATAGATGTCTTGGCCACTTGGGCACCTGCCCATATTAATACAACCCTTTGATTACGAGAAAACCACAGTAACTTAAGCTTAAAACAGCTTAAGTCTCTCGCAACTGTTTTGCGTTATAACATTTTAACGGTATCTGGCTCCCTCTTGTGTCTGATTGCTTAAATCAATAAACACCATCTTCTGGCTAAAATTGAGCCGCTACCAAACATGGACTTCATAGCATTATCCCTTGAGCATGCCAGTTAGTAGAAACTTGCCAGTATATCCTTTCTACTTCGTGAAAAAAAAAAAAAAAAAAAGGAAAAGCCAAATGGGCTTATTGTTATTGCGACTTCTTAAGCTGATCTCGCTCCCGAAGACAAGGCACCACAGTAACAGAGCGAAAGCCTGTATTTAAGTATCGAGCCACAAAAAATCAGTCACTGCAATGAAACGGCTCGCTTTGATTCCAACACAGCAGATGACCACACAATTATAGTGATCAGTCCACCAGAGTTTCAGCAGGCACATCAAATGAAAATTCAGCCCTGGATCCCAGGCAACACACGATGTATCTCCTATGCCACTCTAACTTCTCCGGACACTTCAGGGACCCTTGAATAGATTGGGGAGTGCAGTTTGCAGGACAGACAATGCAGCTTCCGCAGTCTCGAACGATTTCCACTCTCCTTCAATCAGCACCTGAAATTTCACTGGGTATCCCATTCGAAATTTGATATCAGCCGCAATCAGTTTATTCACCAATGGATGAAAGGTAGCTCGCTTTTGTCAGACCGATAGCGGTAGATCTTGCGCTACCTGATCTTAACTCCCTCCCAGTATAACTCCTTGGCTTCTCTGGTTTTCGTTATGAATAGCTGCCGTTCCTGATAATTAAGGAAACGGAATATTAAGGTACGTGGCGGTGCATTAGGTGGAGAGTAATGGGCGTAAGCGCAGTGAGCCCTTTCAATTGTATATGAGGATCCGAATGGTGAAGGTCCTGCTATTTTTTCAACCAATCTCTGTACAAATTTGATCGGGTCTGGACCTTCCTCCTTTTCAGGTAGTCCGATGACCACCGCATTGTTGCGGCGACTTCTTCCCTTCAAGTCCTCAACTTTCAGCTCAAGCTTAGCGACTCTTTGTTTCATCTGGTTCACCACAGTGTCTATCCTTTCTTTATTCCCCTCCAGTGACCGTATTCTCACTTCATTATCAGCAGTTCTCTGAGCAAGATCTTCAAGCGCACCGGTAACGTTTTTGATTTCGCTCACCATTTCCTGCATCTCTGTTTTAAATGGACAGAACTCCTCTAAAAATCTCGTTAAAGTAAGAGGTTCTTCTTCCAAAGTTCCTGCGCCAGAGCTCTGTGATTGATGAGAGGTTGAGGCCTTGGATTTTTTCGCGGCCTTCTCCGGAGTCGCCGGCGGGGTATGCTTTGGAGGTGTTTTACGCATTTCTGCATCCATGAGGTCCTCAGCCTTGTTTGTAAGGTCTTCCTATTTATCTAAATCGATTATAGTACCTTTAAAAGAAGCTGGAAGGAGATTTTGAGCTATTTTGGAGGAAGGGTGGTCGGAGCACTTGGAGAAAGCAGCTATGCAGTGCTCTGCATCACGTGACTCCCGACTTGTATCATTTAAACAAAGTAACTTATAGATCTCATTTTTGGCATGAGGCTGATTGGGGATATGCTGATCCAAATTCTGAATTTATTGATGCTAGCAATTTTGGCCAGACTCCCTCTTCAAAAAAACTTAAGGCGCTAACTGGAGGAAGACTGTGTGTGCGAGGGAGGAGGGTAGTGGGAGACTGCATTGCTTTCTTTTAGCCCCAAAGCACAGCAGAGGCACAGTGTAGCACCAGAACAGAAAAACACAAGTGCAAGACATTTTGAGAAAAAAGGAATGCAAAGTTCCACTGGCACTTGAAGCTGACTGCCTGGCAAAATAGTCTAGAGGTTAGAGTAATGAGCTGTGAATGAGCTTGGTACATCCAGCAGACAGACCTAGGTTTGATTCCCACAACCTCCACTTACATACTATGTGACTCTGAGCAAAGCACTTAACCTCCCCAGTACTCCCAAGTTGCCACTGAAAAACAGGCACCTGTGCCTAGTGGGCCTTACCTGGTTACCAAAAAATAAAAATAGCAAGCTGAAAGTAGAGCGGTGACAGCTTATTCAACAGACCTGGGATGGGATACAAATTTGGTAACTGTGAGATGCTGAGGAAGTCACTTGTCTAACCACCCCAAAGCTCTGTAAGAGCAGTGTCACCAGCCATTTCACACACAAGCAGGAGTTTGGATGGGACCATATTTATTTTTATTTTTAGTTCTGTAAAATAAAGGCTTGTGTCATGTGTGAAATGTTTTGGAGGGAAGGGCAGCCCGGCAGTTGAGTAGCCTCTATCTGCACTGTCGCTAGCCATTTCCCACACAAGTAGAAGTTGTGACAGGATCATATATTTTTTTGTGTAATCCTGTAAAATACAGGCTTGCATCATGTGTGAAATGTTTTGGAGGAAGGGGCAGCCTGGCAGTTGAGTAGCCTATGTCTGCAGTATCACCAGCCATTTCCACACAAACATGAGTCAGGACTAGGACAGCATCACATTTTACTTTGTGTAGTCCTGTAAAATAAAGGGATTATGTAACTGTCACATGTTAAACATTTTGGAGGGAGGGTGCAGACCAGTGGCTGAGTAGCCTCTGTCTGAACAGTGTCACCAGCCATTTCCCACACAAGCAGGAGTCAGGACAGGACCATTTTTTGTGTAGTCCTGTCAAATAAAAGCTTGCATTGTGTGTGAGACCTTTTTTGGATGGAGGGGACAGCTCTTGGCAGGTGCACTGTAGCCCTAACTTCTAGTCTTGCTAGTTAACCATGTTATATTCATACCTTGCCATGAGACGTGCAAGTAACTACTCACCATCATTGTCACAGTTACCCAAGGTGACTGAGGAAGGTAGTACGGTTAGGTACTGGGTTTTTTCTTGGAAGGGAGCTGGCTTCATTAGTGATCAGCAACTGTTATTAAAATAATTATGAAAGGGAGTAGGCATGTGAAACAAGTTTCCAAGACAAAGACAGCGATTCAAAAGAAAAAGAAAACAGTCACAAAAAGTGCTTCTACTGCAGTAGGTGCATCCTCTTCTTTACTGATTGAAGCATCCTCATGCTCTGAGTCTTTGTCTTCTGAGATCCCATCATGTTTGTCTGCTGCTGAAGGTGATACCCAGTTAACAAATACAGGCCAAGTAAAAGACAACAAGACAAGCTCAGGTGTTGAACCAGCAACTAAGAAAAGCAGATTTGCCAAAGGTACTGTTATTAAAAAATAAAGACAGCTGCAGGCACTGCACATAGTGGAAAGGAAACAATAAGCACACACGCATATATTGTGCTGCTTTCTCAAGATTCTACCATTTCTCATTCCTCAGCATCAGACCATGTGGATAGCAGTGGCAGCGAGTACATTACATACTAACATACTAAAATGCCAGCAGAATAGGCCTAACGGTCTTTTGAGTCTGCTCGATTGGTCAGCCCCCACCCTGGGTGCTGACCTTGCTGCCCCCCTCGCCTTCTCTGGCTTCTCCCTTCCCAGTTCCAGATATTCTTGCTGCATTGGATTTTGCTTCCAGAACCCTTCCCCTGTACCTGTCCCAGCCCCTCTTGAACCCCTCTACCGTCTCTGCCTCCACCAGCCCCCTAGGCAGTGCATTCCATGGCTCCACCACCCTCTCAGTGAAGTAGCACCTCCTCCTTTCTCCCCTGAATCTCCCCCCCTCCAGCTTCCACCCATGCCCTCTAGTGGCCCCCTCCTCCTTCCTTCGAAGCACCCTGGCTGTTCCTCCCCTATTTACCCTCTTCATTCATGAAAGAGAGGCAGTGCATGGTGGGGACTCTGATGATGAGGGCTCGGAGCCTGAGGAACCTGTGAGATGCCAGACTAAAAAACCTGGGGAAAGGTCATCACAAGAAAGTTCATTATGGACCAGTGAAAAGGAAGTTATGCCTGGCTTGCCAGTCTCCTCTGCTGAGGGTGGGCCTCACACCCAATCATCCAGTGAGTACATTGAGGATAATAATAAAAATATAAAAATTAACATACACATGCTGGATGATGATTCAGAACTCTAATGCCAGGGACAACAATGATAAAGGCATTCTCTTCCATTTGGAGTTTTTTCACCTTGACCCAAAGAACAGTATGAGTGCAATATGCAGTTTATGTAAGGCCTCTGTAACCCAGGCACCATGTAACAGCGGGTTACTACCCCGCCTGTTGTGGTCCAACCAGGTTGAGGGGCCTGGGCTCCATTCCAATGGATAAAGGGAGGTTCTTTCCCAAACAGAAATAAATGGCATGGTGCCTCCACCCAGAGTAAAATACAGTGGTCCAGTTGTTTGTAGGATACAACCCCCTGGGATGCTGTACCTATCTATCTCCCCTTCCAGTCACGCCACACACAGAATACCATATAACAGAGTAATACTATATGCTGCATGCAATTAGTTGCTACCACTAATAATATGCTCATGGACAGTTTTAAACAGAAACAACAGTGCAAGTTTTATTGGTAGGGAAGGGGAAGGGGAATGAGGAAAGCAAAACACATTAACAGTTGAATTATTTGATGAATTGGTATTTCCATAAACAACAATGGCAATAGTGCCCACCCAAAACAGCAACACCTTTAATTAAACCCAGCTCCCCACTGGTACCAGTGTCCCCAAGTCTAACTGGAAACCCGGACAGAGAAGTTGGAGGGGCTGTACATTACCGCAGATTGACTGGCGCTGGTGCACTTGCAATTAGAATCAAACTTTAAAGAAATAGAGCCGATCCCCAGATCAGGGCAGGCCTTGGGTTTACTCACTGTTCTGTAGTTCAGGTTCACAGGATCTGAAGAGCTTAGCAGTTGTGGCTGGATGAGCTAGGACCTCAAACAAGGCAAATGGGATGAGAGGTGTCTTGAGTGTCGAGAAGTCTAGCAGCTTGTCACCTTCAAGTATTGCAGGCTGTTGCAGTTTGTCACCTTCAGGTAACTGTTCTGTGGATGCTGGATTCAGCCAGTCTTAGTGATCAGAGCCACACTGCACCCCATATATCCAGGCATTTAATTCTCAGGGGCAAGTGCTGGGTAGTGCCTAGCATTAACATTACCTGGCTGACTCCCCAAACTATCCAGGCTGGCAGACTCTTCTATTTGGCTCTCCTGGTATATACTGTCTCTCCCTCTGTGGGCAGCAGATACAGGCACCTTGGTGGCAGGTGGCATCTAAACTGATGGGCAAACAGTCTCTCAGACAAACTTTCACTTTTCTGATGACTATCTTTATTGCTTTCTCATTCCCAGACAGTGGAGCTCAATGGGTTTCTCCTGATGTGGTTTTAGTCTAGGGCATTCTTCAGGCTATGCAAACTCAGTCCCAGCCTTGTAATAGCCGAGGACTTTTCTCAGGGTGCCAAATTATCTTGATTCAGCTGGAAACTGGAATTCTGGCTCTCTGAGTAAATGGAAGATTTTAGCAACTTTGGAAACCATGGGCTGACTCGTTAAAACATCTTTTTTCTCACTCAACACCGCTCTCCTTTCTCCTCAGAGAGCTATTTCAGAACTGCTGTGAGCAGCCTTCTTTCCCCAAATCTTAGGGCAAGAAACGCTGTTCCACATTGAGCATTTAAGGTGTCCATCACAGAAATTAATGTGCATCTGCACTCTTCGTTGACCCATTGGATTGCATGAAAGGCACCAAGAACATTGTTCACACCCCCTACAGAGGAGCCATAGCATGAGAGCTCCTTGATCACTGATTGGGTAGCCCAGGATCAGGCATCACAAAGATGGTGCCATACAGACAGTTCATACTACGTTCCAAGGTTAATACCTTGAAGTGGACAATCTACACAGTTTCAAAAAACACTGCTTCTGAATTCATTAACTGCTCCAGTGTACTGTTATCCAGTTGTGAAATGGGCACTGATAGAGTCCTGGTCTGCCTGTTACTATTGTTATATCACTAAGTCCTCCTGCAGCAAGTGGAACACATTCACAGAGCAGTCTTAACATTTAAAGCAGCAGTACCCATATATACAGTTACAAATTTATTTACACAGTACACTTCTCTTTGTTTCCCACTAGGTGTGTCTGAGCCACTACATATGTTTTGGGATCCCATGAGTTGGAACACACTAAAAGGCATGCACTTTAACCAGCATAGCCTGAAAGAGCAGAAGCACCATGACTTGTTAGTGCAAACTGCGCTGTGCCACTAGATGGCAGAGCATCAATTATTTACATAACTTCTCCACACCTCAGAGCAAGCAGGCTCAAAAGACTGGCCAGAGCATCTCTGGGCACCATGGACCCAAGGCTGGAAGGACCAGATACCAGGAGGCAAAACTAGTAAGCCCTACCGGGGGGGGGGGGCGCAGGGTTATACCTCTTTCAGCAGAGGAAGACAGGCAAGCAACTTTGGCACATCAACCCTAATAAGACAATTACAGTGGAAACATTCACTTCAGTGGGTCAGGAATACATCACAAGGTGACGTGGCAGAGGATGTTGCACAGGTTAACACTGGTGGTATTGCAACATTTTTCCATATATAACGTAAAACCCCTCAAACACCAAACAGGACTTTGACTACATCACCCCCTTTATCTGCTAGGTCTTTAACAAAATCAGAAAGCTCCCTAACTGAAAACAGAATGAGTTCTTCTCTGTCTCCTCCAGTCTTTTTTAGTGTGCCAATCACACCTCAGAAACAGTTAACGATGCAGCAGGCTTCTGAACAGAGAACTAAATATGACCAAAGTCATCCAGCTGGTCAGAAGTTAAAGCAGTATCTGCAATGAATGCATTGGACATGCACTCATTTTCTATTGCTGAGTCTGCTGGGTTTCAGCAGGTGATGAAACTTGCTGCCACTAAGTATCAGCTGCCATCACGGACATATTTCTCCAGAAAGGCTGTGTCAGCTCTTTATAAGGAACTGAGCTAAAAGATAAACAGTGCCTTGCAGTCATCAGCTGTTGAAGAAGTACATATTATGTGGATGAGTGGTCAAATAGTAGACTGCATGACTGTCACCAACCATTGGGTATCTGCAGCATCTCCTGGCACCACCAGGGACCAACAAAATCCTCACAGACAGGCTGACCTCTGTATTGTAAGCTTTGACAAAGTAAATCACACTGGTGTATCTTACAGGAGCTAACGAAACAGTTCTTAGAATGGCTTTCCCCAGGATCTGTGGTTGCAGACAGCAGAGCTAATATTATGAAAGCATTAAAGGATAATGGGTTTCTGCATTTACCATGTTTTGCATATGTACTCAATCTAGTGGTACAGGACTTCCTCCATGAAGACAGCAGTGTGCAAAATATGCTGGGTGCTGCACTTAAGATATGTGGTCACTTTAATCACTCTGCAAAAGATAGTCACATTTTGCATGAACTGAAATAAACAGAATAATTTACCAATTCACCAACTGAAGCAAGAAGTTGCCACTAGATGGAGCTCCACCTTTTACATGTTACAAGGCTCCAAGAACAATGCAAAGCAATGTACCAGTACATCATGGGCCATGCAGTAGGGAAAGGGGATGTTACACTCACCTCTGTGCAGTAGAACCTTATATCATATTTATGTCAGTTGCTACAGCCATTTGTGGAAGCCACACATGAAGCAAATGCTAACAGCATAACCATAAGTCAAGTCATACCACTGATATGTCTTCTCATGCAGAGACTGGAAAGATTCCAAGAAACATTTACATACTAACATACTAACATACTATTTGCCAGCAGATTAGGCCTTACGGTCTATCGAGTCTGCTCGAACCTAGATCCTTAGTTGGGTGCAGAGACCCTCCCATCCCTTGTTCTCTAGAAACCCCTATCATCCATCCCCACCCCCCCGGGACAGGCCATCATCTGATACATCCACTTTCTGTGTCTGTCCCACCCTCTCTTGAAGCCCTCCACTGTGGATCTCTGAACCAGCTCACCAGGCAGTGCATTCCAAGGGTCCACCACCCTCTCAGTGAAAAACCGCCTCCTCTTTCCCCCCTCACCCTTCCACCTTCCAACTTCAAACCATGCCCTCTGGTGATACCTCCCTGCTTTAGTCTAAAGATCCCCTCCATGTTTACCCTATTTATTCCCTTGAGGTACTTGAAGACCTCAATCATGTCCCCCCTGTCTCTCCTCTCCTCCAATGAAAACAGGCAGAGCTCCTCAAGTCTGTCCTCATAAATCAAATCCCCTAGCCCTCGTATCATCTTTGTTGCCCTCCTCTGTACCCTCTCCAGGAGCTGTATGTCCCTCTTCAAGTGTGGTCTCCAGTACTGTACACAGTACTCAAGGTGTGGTCTAACCAGTCCATTGTACAGCGGCAGAATCACTTCCCTGCTCCTAGAGGTGATCCCCCTTACGATGCATCCCAACATCCTGTTTGCCTTGCTAGCTGCTCTCCTGCACTGCTCAGAGTTATTCATACATGTATCCACCATGACCCCTAGGTCTTTTTCCCCTATTGAGGCCTCCAGCGCCTCCTCCCAGGGTGTACCTGTGTTTAGGGTTTCCCGACCAAGATGCAACACCTTGCACTTGGTGATATTGAAATTTAATTTCCATGTGTGAGCCCAGCTTTCCAGGGTGTCCAGGTCCCCTTGCAGGGCCACCCTCCCCTCTTCTCCCTCAACTACTGCTCCCATCTTGGAGTCATCTGTGAAGAGACTCATTTCACACCCTATACCCTCCCTGATGTCCGATATGTATGCATTAAACAGGATCGGACCCAGGACCGAGCCCTGTGGTACCCACTACCAACCTCTCTAGGATTAGAGCTCCCCACAGACCACTGCTCTCTGAGTCGTCCCAGCTAGCCAGTTTTCAATCCATCTGACCATCAAAGGGCCTACTCCTAACCCCATCAGTTTCTCCACCAGACCATTGTGGGGACAGAGTCAAACGCCTTGCTGAAGTCCAAGAATAATACATCCACAGGCTTACCCTGTCCAGTTCTGATGTTACCCATTCATAGAACTCCACAAGGTTGGTTTGACATGATCTACCTGGCACAAACCCATGTTGCCGACTATCCAGACCTCCCACCTCCTCCAAGTACACCCCCAATCGTTCCTTTAGTATACTCTCCATTAATTTTCCCACCACCGAGGTCAAACTGATGGGTCTATAATTACCTGGTACTTCCCTCGACCCCCCTTTATGGATTGGTACCACATGTGCCTCTCGCCAATCCCTAGGTACCCTCCCTGTCTCAAGTGACCTGCTGAAAAGCTCCACCAGGGGTGCAGCCAGTATGTCCGCCAATTCCCATAGTACTCTCGGATGAATGCCATCCGGCCCAGGAGATTTGTTTTTCTTTAGGGCCTTGAGGGCTAACCACACCCTTTTGGTGGAGATAGCATCATCCGTCCCCTCCCCCTTACTGGTCTTTTTATCCTTATCCAGATGTGACCCCCTGGGGTACCTTTCCCTCCCTCTTGCTCCATTTCTGTTGCTCCCCTGATCCCACTCCCTGCCGCTTCTATCCCCTTCATGCCTTGTTTTGTAGATATCCCATCCCCCTCCCTAGTGAACACAGAGGCAAAGTACTCGTTAAATACCTCTGCCTGGTCCCTCGCCTCTTCCACCCACCCTCCTTCTGATCTCAATCTGCTGAGATGGCCCTTAGTTTTTCTCCGCTCCCCAATGTACCGGAAGAACCCCTTTTCCCCTCCATGTATCCCCTGTGCCAGCCGCTGCTCTTTACTGGACTTTGCTCCCTCACCATACGGGTGACTTTTCTAGATGCAAGCTGGTACATTTCCTTATCCTATCCCCTCTTGTTGTTTTTATATTTTTGTAGGCCGCCTTCTTTTCTCTGACTGCTACCTGTACCTCACTGGACCACCAGCATGGTTTCGTGACCTTGCTCCTTACGCTTCAACTTAGCGCAGATCCTGACTGCCCTCATGAAGTCCCCGCTTTATGACCTCCCATCTCCTTTCCACACTTGTCATTGAGGTAATCCCTTCAAGTGATCCTTGAGAATATTTCCCATGCCCATAAAGTCTGCCCCTGAAGTCCACTGCCAGTGTCCTAGATCTCACCCCCACTCCCCCCATGCTTATTTGAAACCAGACAGTATTGTGGTCACTCCCAGTCAGGGGGTCCTGTACAACTATGTCCCTTACCAGATCCCCATCTGCCAGAACCACATCCAGGACATGCCCCTCCCTTGTGTGCTCCATCACATGCTGTGTTAAGAACACATCCTGGAAGCCATCCAGCAGCCTCTGCTCCTTGGCCACCTTAGAGGACATGGTTCCCCAGTTTGTACCTGGCATATTAAGGTCCCCCATCAACACCACTCCTTCCCCTTTTGGACCACACTGGGCAATGATGTTGTCCAGCAAACCATCCTCTAGAACATCACTCATCCCGGGGGGCCTATAGCTACTCCCAGCTTGACCTTATCTTCTGCTGGGGATCGTAAGGTGACCCATAAGGCCTCCACGTTTCCCTCTGCCTCTTCTGCCATAGCAATTTCTATATCATCTCTAATGAACATAGCCACTCCACCCCCTCTGACCTCCTTTCTATCCTTCCTAAGCATAGTGTACCCCTGTACATTTAGGTCCCAGTCGTGGTTTTTGTTGGCCCACGTCTCCGTGACCGCCGCCACATCCACCCCCCTCGAACAGCATGGCCTGGAACTCTGGCAACTTGTTTCCCAAGCTCCTGGCATTTACTAACACCAACCCCCACCCCTTATCCCTGATCCTCTTTGTCGAACCCCACCCAGATTCCTTATACTTCCATCCTCCCCCTGCTCCTCCGGAAACCTCCACCTCCAGTCTGTTTCCCCCCTTCCCCTCCAAGATTCCAAGAAACATTTGAAGACCAAAATGCAAGCACAGATATCAGTCTTGCTGAAAAGCTGTCTTTGTGTTCAGAAACAGTTTGCTTTTGGAATCTGAACATTATATATTAGCAACAACAATGCTGGATCCACATTTCAAAACCAGTTTGCCAGGTATTCTTCAATCTGGTAGCGTAGACCTCAACCATTATTAAGAACTGCTCATTAATAAAGGTGCTCTAAAAATGACAACAGGAACTTCAGCTGGAAGTGCTGCAGCCGCTGATCATGAAAACAGTCATGCTTCCTTCCATGAAACACATCCCAATGAAGGTAGAAGAATAAGAAGAGCCTTGCACTGTGAGTCAGAACCCAGGGGCAATTTGTATGGTGCCTCTATGGACAACATTTGGGCAGGACTGGATGACATAGAGAAAGACGGTGCTGTTACTTCTCCCATCACAAGCTACTCAGCAAGCAGTATGGTGGGTGACTTTTTAAAGTATCCCCAGAAAGATACAAGTTTGAGTTGACCCACTTCAGTATTGGCATGAAAAGGATGCGGTTTGGCCAGCATTACAAAACGTGGCACTTTGCTATTTAAGTTGCCCAGCAACAAGTGTCTCTTCAGCAAGAATATTTAGCACTGCTTGCTATGTTGCTAATAACAGGAGGAGAAAACTCCTTCCAGAAAATGTTGAAATTCTAACATTTATTAAACTAACTATGGTGTATTTGCAGAATACTCAGGGGCACTTCCAAAATTCTGCTCAAACAGTAGTGACGATGATCCTATTAGCAGTAATGCTGAAGAAGAATAGTAATGGCCCAGTACTGGGGGAAAGGGAATGCTGCTTCAGACTGTCTCTCATGTCATTCTTGTACTGTCTCATGCCAGTCACCATTTTGTTTCTTCCACTGAACTGCTGTATAGCAAGACTACAAAAGCTAAGGGCTGTTCTCTGACTCAATGAAACATGTGAAAGAATTTCACTCTCACACATTTTTTTCTTCAATCTGTATTTGTACAGTTAACTTTAAATTTGCCTATGGCTGTACTGATTTCTGGTAGATGTATTCCAGTTATGTATCCTATGCCAAGTCTCTATCTTGGATAACATCTAACCCCATTCTGAGTTCTGACTGATCTGCTGCTCTTGAATCGATAGTCATTTATGAAAGAAAAAATTTACAAACACTACATAAGCGGGGGTATTCTGTTTCACAAATCATAATGCTACCTTAGTCCGACTACATAATTACCAATTTAGCTTTCATGGCATTGTACTACAAAAAAAATGTACAATGCATGTGCATCCTGAGTAAAAAAAAATGCTGAAACTGTGGGGGCCCATCGCTAGCAACACAAACAACAAAGTTGGCTTATAAAAAAAAATAGTAATTCAAAAGGGTGGATGAGAGGGTCCAACCATTATACACTCTGTGTGTACATGCTCTTTCACAATGCTACCTCAGCCAGTCTACATAATTACCAGTTTAGTTTTCATGGTGTTGTACTATTAAGTAAATAAATAATAAACAATTTAAAAAAATTGTAGTGTGTATGCACATCCCAACTGAGTAAAAAAAAAAACAATTGTCAAAACTCTGGAGGCCCATTATTGGCAACACAAACAACAAAGTCAGCTTATCAAAAAAAATCAATTCAAAAGGGTGTGTGGGGGGTCCAGTATATTCTGTGTGTGCATACTGCTACCTTTAAGTAGTGACTTACTCAGAGTCACGCAGTATGCAAGTGGACGTCGTGAGAAATCAAACCCAGGTCTGCTGGACCAAGCTCAGCCACAGCTCATTACTGTAACTGCTAGGCTATACTGCCACACTCAAACTGTTACATTGCCTCAGCCAAGGTCCCTGTATTCAACACATCTTATCTTGTGTCATTTATTGCTAGGAATTTAGACTGCAAGCAAATGAAACTATGTGCTTATTCAATTTCAGCACTGGCTCAAAAAACCTTACAAGATACATAATTTCCTGTGAACTTACTAACAGCTGAGTCTTGCTAGCTGCCATGCCATTAAACTTTTTTTCTACAGAATTTAACCTGTTTTCCTTTATATTATACTTTAAAATGAAGGTACAGGCCATGTTTTATGTTGAATGAATATTGTCTGTGATTCCAGAACCAAAACCAGAGGTGATTTGGCAAAACCGAAACTTCCCCAGTTTTGCACACTTCTACTTATAATCCCTCACAACTTTATAAATCAGTATCACATTTCCCTTTAATCTCTTCCTCTCAAGAGAGAACATCCTCAGTTGCTCCAGTCTCTAACCATAATTCATCTGTGCTTCACTCCCTCTAGTCTTGATTCGTCTCTCCCAGTATAGTATATGGGGACTAGTATGGCACAAAATACTCTAAGTAGGACCTCACCAGAGATCTATATAGGGGCATAACAATCTCCCAGTTCCTTCTATCAATTTTTTTTTATACAGCTAATAATCTGTTGTTTTTTTACAACGGATTCATACTGTGCCTGTTGTTTGAAGTTATACAGTACAATAACTCCAAGCCTCCTTTCACTGTCAGATCATAATACTTTTCAATTTAGTTTGCATTCATCTTTCTCATTTCTGTACTCAGAGTGGATCACAACACACTTTTCAGGACTAAATTTCATTTTTTACCACATTGGTTAAGAAGGGGGATAAAACCTTTTAAAGGTACATTAGGGAGCAAAGAAAGACTAAGGCAGGGATACTGAGGCTGAACAAAGAGGAAGGTGGTTGGACAGACAGCAACAGTTGAAAAGCAGGGATACTGAACGAATACTTTTGCTCAGTATTCACAATGGAAAAGCAGGGGTAAATACCTAATCCGGTCAATAGAAGCACTCTGGATAGGGGGGTTGATATTAGTCCTTTCACAGAAGAAAGGGTTTTGAGAGAACTCTTAAAACTGAAGGTGGATAAAGCAATGGGGCCTGATGGGATTCACCCCAGGATTTTAAAAGAACTAAGGGAAGAACTAGTAACACCACTGATTAGCATTTTTAATAAATCATGGGAGGATGGAGTGGTACCTGAGGACTGCAGGAGGGCAGATGTGATTCCCCTTCACAAAAGTGGGAGCAAGACAGAGGCAGGAAACTACAGACCTGTCAGTTTGACCTCAGTGGTAGGGAAAATGATTGAATCACTTCTGAAGGAAATAATTGTTGAGTACCTAGAGGCCAGTGGGGCACAGGACCCAAGGCAGCATGGATTCACAGTGGGAAGGTCATGTCAAACAAATCTAATTGATTTCTTTGACTGGGTGACCAAAGCAGTAGACCAGGGAGGGGCTGTGGACATGGCCTACCTAGACTTTAGCATAGCGTTTGACACATCCCCGCACAAAAGATTAATAAACAAATTAGCCAGCCTGGGAGTGGGTCCTATGGTGGTAGCCTGGGTAAAACACTGGTTGGACGACAGGACACAGTGGGTAATAGTAAATGGAGTTCACAGTGAAGAAAGAAAGGTTACTAGTGGGGTACCGCAGGGTTCAGTACTGAGGCCAGTCCTTTTTAATGTCTTTATAAGTGACATTGCAGAGGGACTGGAAGGGAAAGTTTGTCTCTTTGCAGATGACACAAAGATCTGCAACAGGGTTGATACACAAGGTGGGGTGGAAAGGATGAAAAGGGACTTAGCAAGGTTGGAGGAATGGTCAACTGTATGGCAATTTAGAGTCAATGCTAAGAAGTGCAAAATAATGCACATGGGAAACAAAAACTCAGGGGAAGAGTACACAATGGGGGGTGAGATACTGACAACAACAAAAATGGAAAGGGACCTGGGGGTAGTCATATCAGATGACCAAAGGTGGGCCAGCAATGTGAGAAGGCAGTAAGAAGGGCTGGGGGATACTGGGATGCATATGGAGAGGCATCACCAGTAGAAAACACAAAGTTGTTTGCCCTCTGTACAGACAGTTGGTAAGACCACATCTGGAGTAGTGTGTACAGTTCTGGAGACCCCATCTCTGCAAAGACATAGACAGGGTGGAGGCTGTCCAGAGGAGGGCAACCAAAATGATGCAGGGTCTGCATCAGAAGACATATGAAAAAAGACTAAAGGAACTAAAGATGTATAGCCTCGAGGAAAGGAGGGAGAGGGGGACATGATAGAAACTTTCAAATACCTCAAGGGAATCAACAAAGTCCATGATGGTGGCATCTTTCAGAAAAAGAGATGTGCAAAAACAAGGGGGTACAATTTGAAGATAGAGGGGGGACGGCTCAGCGGTAATGTGAGGAAGTATTTCTTCACAGAGAGAGATACATGGAGCAGCCTTCCTGAGGAGGTTGTAGAGTCAAAAACAGTGGAGGAATTCAAGAATGCATGGGACAGACATATGGCAATTCTAGTTGGGGGGGGTAGGAGGAAGTAGGCTGTTGGTTAAATAGGATCTGCAGCTTATCCGTTAGGTAGGGAAATGGGCACACTAGGTGGGCCAAGCGGTCCTTATCTGCCGTCAAATTCTATGTTTCTATGCCCATTTTCCTAATTTTTTCAGATCATCTTGTAAACCTCAGCCAGCCATCCCCCTAACCAGAGCTCTGCTGCCGTCCAGAAGGGCAGAGTCACAGACAGCCCTGGGTCACGAGGGCCATCTCAGCCAGCCCTCCCCCTAACTGGAGCACCGCTGCTGTCCAGAAGGACAGAGTCACAGGTATGCAGATTGCAATTTGGAGCAACAGCACCAGTGCTTTTTGAACTGCATGTGTTTGGAACAATGGGGTCTCACTGTTTGGCGCATCTTTTTAAAAAAAGGAACTGCCACATTTCTTGTTGGCCGAGCTGTGCTGATAGATTTTTGCTCATGCCTTTTTGCTAAAATGCCAACAGGCCTTGTACATGCTTAACAGTACTTTAAGAGAATGAGCGGGGGTTTAATACCTTTCTGGCAGTTAAATTAAGAGCCTTAATTAGCTGCCTAGGCTACTGGCCCTTTAAGCCCTGGCAATGCGACTACAGTAGAGCAGAGGAGAGCTTATTTATTATTACAGACAACCTTTCAATGTTTACTAATGTTTATTAATTACAAGCAGAGGGATGCATGCGTTTTAATTTAAGCAGAGGGATTTTTAGTAATTATTTTTGGAGTCAATCCAGAGTGCTCAGTAAGTTCCTGATAATTAATTGCTATGGGGACAAAAACAAATTCAAATTTACTGAAGCCAGGCACCAAACTCCCAGAGCAGCTCTCGTGCTACACTGTGGTGCTAACTTGCTACCGGAGTTCTAGTACTACTGCAAAAGAATAATATTCTGTGGGCTGTAATTCTGAAACCGAATTTAAGTTTTACCTTATATGGTGCAAGCAAATCAGTCTGCAGATCCTCTCTCTTGCTAATGCCTGCTCCTCCTGCTCCTGCTGCCTTATAAATTCACCCCTTTCTTTTCTCCTCAGGCAGTCCTGGGTCACGAGGGCCATCTCAACCAGCGCTCCCCCTAACCAGAGCACCGCTGCCGTCCAGAAGGACAGAGTCACAGCTAAGCAGATAGCGACTCAGAGCAACAACACCAGTGCTTTTTGAACTGTATGTGTTTGGCCCTGCCAGCACTCTGCGCCGGCTGCCCCGCCACCACCGTTGGTGAGCACAGAGTTATATAGTGTGCATCATGTGACTGTCACAACCTATCAGCCCACTCTCCCATTAGTAGATTATCTACACTCACCCCTAGTGGCCGCTCTACTGACTGCATATAACCCTCAAGCACTTTGCTGACTCTAAATCTCTCATTAATTTGCCTACTTATACCCCTAGCCTCCTTCCCTCCTGCCATCTACCTGGAATTGCAGTCAAATCCCCCCACTGTCTTGTCCAGTGCAGTTCTCCCCCTTCTTACAACCTCCACCCTTGAGCAGCAGCACCATTGCTCCCTGAACAACTGGGTTCTTGGTGCTTCTATTCTGCCACCCTCCTTTCATACTGGGTTAACAGTTTTACACATCACCACTTTATGTGGCACTTAACCCTCCCAGAATCTCCCAGCCCTCCGCAAACATCTATGGACCTTGGTCAAAACTAAACAGCTTGTAGTGCTTCTGCTCCTACTGGCAGGGGACATTGAACCAAACCCAGGACCTAGCCCACCCAACTCTATCACCCTAACTACCCTACCCAGAGGTCTTAAGTTAGTGCACCTCAATATCTGTAGCATCCTAAACAAAATAACAGCTCTGTAACCTCTCACACTATCAATTCGCCCAGATGTTTTAATCATCTCTGAGACCGACCTGAAGCCCCACCACATGGATGCCAAATTCTCTATCCCTGGCTACTCGCTCATTAGACACGATTGCAAGGGAAAAAAAGGGGTCGGAGGTATTGCCATGTACATCTTCTCCGTGCTCCAGTTCACCCCTGTCCTGCTTTCCAAACCATCCTAGGACATAGACTCCTTACTAATCAAACTATCACTCCCACACTCTGCCCCTGTATATTTAGCTGGCTCCTATTGCACCCCTGACACCCCCCTGCCCATAGTCCAGGACCACCTGATCACCCTAAAGGCATCCGCTTTGGCAGGCGAGCTACATATCCTCAGGGATTTAAATTTTAATTGGCTCGCCATCGTGAGCTCCATGCTACTTAGCAAGATAAATGCCCTAAACCTCACCCAGCAAATTTCCCAATCCACCCGCCTAAATCACAAATCGCAGAACCATTCACTCTTGGATTGGGCCCTTACCTCACACCCACACCAGATAACTGAAGATGGTCTTCTTCATGACTCCTTAAGTGACCACCACATGATCTACATGGTCAGGAAAGTATACAGGCCCAAAACACCACCCCAAGAATGTTGCTCACTAGATCATACAAATCTCTAGATCTAACAGCACTCTTAAATGACCTGGCACATGTTGACTGGTCCTTCATCCTTAAAGCATCCTCCATAGACACTGCCCTGGAACTCTTCAAGTCTAGTTTCCTCACAGTGTGGGAAATGCATGCACCCCTCAGAAGGACACGGGTTGGGGTGTCCACCTCCCTTGAGTCTCTGTCTTTATCATTGACCAATTCCACATCAGGGACCAGACTTGGAAAATGTACAAGGCAACTGGCACCCAAGTATCACTTCAATTGTACCATGCACTCCGTAACTCCTGCACTAGACTCATCTGGCAGGTCAAAACTTATTACTTCAAGACAGCTTTCAACTGAAACCTCAATCAACCAAGGAAATTCTGGAAAACAATCAAATCTCTGCTTCCCCTCCCTGCTCAGCCACCCACCCCGACCCTATATGTCCAAGGCTCCACTGTCTCTTAACCTGTTGAAGTGGCCTCTGTTTTCAGTACATTCTTCACTAGCTGCACAGCTTCTCTTTTATTCGATCTCCCATGCCTCCCCTCGAGCACAACTCCGTTAACGCCACCCACCTCCCTAACCTCGGGCTTCTCATTTCAACTGGTCACTCCGGTCAAAGTGCTAAAAGCACTGTGGGCACTCAATCCCAACAAGGGCAAATGCCCTTCTGGACTAGACACCAAAATGCTTTACCTGTCTGCCCGAACCATCGCCACCCAGCTGACTGCTCTCTTCAATCTCTCCTTTACGCTAGCTGATATCCCAACTGACTGGAAGCATGCCGTAGTCATCCCCCTCCCTAAAGGGGGTGCTCCTTCCTCATCCAGGACACTACTACCCCATCACACAGTATGCAAGTGGGACCCTGAGCAAGTCACTTAACTTCCTTGTGTTCCCAGGTTGCACCTGTAAACAAGCTTTCAGCTTAGTGTGTCTCTCCTGGTAAAAGAAAAGGTAAAAAAATTAAAAAAAAGACTGGCTAGGGAGGATATGGGAGCAACGCCGTAGACTACATCACCATAGTCAAGTAAAGGGAGGGTCATCTTCTAAACAATTGCCTTCCGGGTAGAAGGAGGGCACTCTTCATTCCTTCTGTCACTACATCATGGACTGCCCCCCCCCCCACGAATCACCACTGCGACCTCTAGAGGTCTCTTGACCTGCCCTTACTCCATGATCTCAGGCAGATACACTGTACCAGGACCATAGCGAGATACTGGGCACAGTTCTTTCCCCCCATCTTGAATCCACCCTCTCAACCCAATCACTGCCTGCATACTTCCTCAGGAGCAGTGACTCCAGGCTGCTTCACGTCCCATTCATGGACTCATCTAAAGGTCAAGCTGCTTTCAAATACCACATGCCCAAACTTTGGAATACGTTGCCGGCAGACATTAGACTCATCGCAAACTTTCAGCATCTCAACCACCTCCTAAAGACACACTTCTCCTCCACATACATTTGCACCTAGGACCATCAAAGGGTGGTGCCCCTGTTCCACACTTTATATACCCTCTCATTTAGCTGGAACCTTGCAATTTGTCCCCTATGCACCACATAGCCTTGAACATGGGTTTAGGCAGCCCAACAATTCATGTTGGTCCTGTTGCTGTCCCCACTCTAAGTTCTGTATCAACCTGTGTAGTGATAGGGATTTCAAATGTGCTTAACACTAACACATTTTTTTACTGAACAGATATGCTAATGCTAAGTTGCTTGTTAAGTTTACCTTGGAGATCTCAGTCATGGGAGCTGTTTATAAATACAGGATCTATGTCACTTGTACAATTTGTATACTTGTGTAATATATATTGTCTGTATTTTGCTTCTCTTCCCCCTTCCCCCCAGGACACATCTGGAATTGAGCGGTTTCTCTGCTCATATGCCTTCCTGGTAAAACTCTTAAATAAATAAATAAAACCTCTGATATCAGTTTTGGTGTTTAGAATGGCTCCCATTTTGATGTCATCCTTGAATTTGGTCACCCATTTACTCACATTAGTGTGCATTTGACTTGCATACAAGTTAAACAGAATTAGCGCTGCAACACCAACCCTTGTGGTACTCCATTAGTAAGACCTCCCCACTTACCCTTTGTCTTCTAACAGTAAATCAGCTTTCAGTCCAACTAACTAAATCCTTTCCTAGTTCTTTTTTTTTTGCAAATAACTGTACTTTATTGTAATAACACCAAAACATACATATAATCCCCATCCCACAAAAACCCCATACATCTAATACAGTAATGAAATAGAATACAAAGGTGTGCAATACAAGTCTGGCCACGCCCACCCCTCCCAACCCACCCTCTTTGGTCTGGCAGCTCAATATCTATAGGTAGGGTAAGAGAAATCAAGTTGCCTGAAAATTAATATAACAATACAGGGAGGATAAGAAAATAAAAAGGCAAAGTATTAGCAGGAGAGGAGAAAATAAGGAAGGAGAGATTATCATTACAGAGAAGCAACTCAACTAATCTACTGAGGAGGGTAGTAAGAGAATAGATACTGTTACCTTTGAGTATAAAAATATACAACTACTAAACACTTTAATAACCAAAGTTATCTTTTAACAGCTGGTAGAAATTACCCCAACATTTATCGAACTTTCTGTTCGAATTGAACAGATTGGCCACAGATCTTTCTGCATTTAAAGCTTCCAAGAAAGTATCCCACCACTCTTTGCATGAGGGAATCCCTTCCCTACACCAGTATGAGAGGAGTAACAGCTTAGATACCAGAGAGATTAGGGCTATCTGCTGTTTATGAATTGTCGATGGGATATGTAAACCTGCCAAGGATGCAAGTTTCGAGGTTCAAGTATGGTGTTACATATGAAGGGTCATCCATAAACGGACTAGATCCCAGAATTTAACCACTTTAGGGCAATCCCATAATTTGTGAAGGATGGTAGCCAGAGGGCCACCACAGTCCTGACATTTTGGGGATCTATGTTTGTATATATGCTAAAGCTTGGCTGGAGAAAGATACAAGTTATGTAAAATATTAAATTGAAGGCCTCGCAATCTGTCTTGCTTAATATATGTGTATGGATCCTGCCAAATCCTTGTCCAGGTTTCTTCTGGCCACTGTAAGGACAGGTTCACCTTCCAGTAATGTGGGGCAGAAGAGGCCGTAGAATCTCTTTGCGTTAAAATAAATTTGTAGATCTTAGATATTACTTTGTCGGATAATGCCAAAGCTTTTATTTTCTTTACTAGACTACCGGCCTTTTCAGACCCTAATCCACCCTTCAGGAAGGAACAAACGCATCTCTGAATTTGATAAAGCCGAAACTTGTCTTTAGGGCCTACCTCAAACTTTCCCGTCAGTTCTAAGAAGGAGGCCAGGCGGCCATCTAAAACAAAATCGGCTAATCTAAGTTTGTGGGAGAGGTTGCCTATACATCTTTTTAGTGGCTGATTACCAACCGTTAGGTTAAGATTGTTAGTAATGGGTTGCATCAAATCTTTTTTAAAGGGAATATTTAGAAGTGAGTATAACTGGTGAAGAGCTCTAATATCCCAACCAAGTGGAGTGTCTTTGAGTCCGGGAAGGATTTTGGACCAGGGAGAAAATAAGAAGGACTCCAAGTCCAAATTAGCTCTTTGGGCCATCATGCAGTCTAAAGTACCGCTTGCAGTATTCATTAAAGGTTCTGAGGCCCATAAGGCGGATCTAGCCACGTGGCTTGCCAGATAATAAATGTAAAAATCTGGTAGCTGTAAGCCCCCATGTTCCCTACGTTGGGTAAGCTTCCGGTAGGCCCTGCGAGGAAGGTTGCCATTCCATATAAACTCTGTACAGTACTTATGACAAAGATCAAAAAAGGATTTTGGAAGGTATACGTTGAGGTTAAAAAGAAAATAGAAAATTCTTGGTAGAATGGTCATTTTTATTACGTTAGACCTTCCCCAGAGGGTTAGGGAAGCCTGGCCCATCTTCTAAGATCCTCTTTGATCGATTAATTAAGGGTTTGAGATTTAAGTCTGATAACTCAGTTAAATCTTTGGAGATTTTATGCCCAGGTATGGCAAACAGCCCGTCTGCCAACATAACCCTAGAGATATGCACCAAGTCCGTTGTAGATGAGGGAGAGTGGGTAAACCATAGTTTTGCTCCTGTTAAGTTTGTATCCAGAAAATTCACTAAATCATGAAATAATAGAGAATAGCTGGGAAGGGAGGCCTGACTATACCAAATATGAAGTAGCAAATCATCCATAAAGCGGACACTTTAAATTCAGATTCCCTATCGCACCCATGAACTCCTGCATCCATCTTAATGGTCCTGATAAGAGGGTCTCAAATATAAATTAAATAAAATGGTGAGAGGGGCATCCTTGTCGTGTTCCCCGCGTTAACAAAAAGGGGGATGAAATTAAGTTGTTGCAAAAGATCCTCGGAGAGGGCCTTGTATACAATATCCGGATATAACCCAGAAATTTCTCTGGGATCCCAAATTTAGAGAGTACTTCAAACATAAAATCCCACTCCACCCTATCGAATGCTTTTTCAGCATCTAACGAGACTAGAGATGCTTCCATATCTGGGCACTTAGACTCCTGGATTAAGTAGAACAACTTTCTAAAGTGGTCTCAGGACGATCGTCCACTTCATGAATCTGACTTGCTCGGGGCTTAGTAAATCTCTCTCCAGACAGCCTTCTTCATTCTATTAGCCAGAATTTTGCAAAATTTTTATGTCAGTATTTAATAAGGATATTGGTCTATAATTGGTCACGAATCTGGGGGTTTTTGGGCTTTGGCAGGAGGATAATCCTAGCCTCGAGAGAGAGTGGTCTTCTATCCCTGTTCATACAAAAGGTATACACTTGGAGTAGCAGCGGCGTAAAGTTTCTTTAAAGGTCTTATAAAATAGTGCAGTAAACCCATCTGGGCCCGGTGCTTGCATCGAGTTTCAAGGCGTCGATAGATTGTGCAATTTCTTCGAGCATTAGGGGGGCCTCTAACATCTGACTAAGATTTTGGGGAGTTTAGGAAAGGGGATTTTGGTAAGAACTCCTTCATCCTAGAAGCCACATCAGGTAAAAGTGGCTCCTTGAGTATAGGTTCCTATAGAAATCCACGAAGATATTCAAAATATCCTCCGGATTAGAAATCATATCACCTGACTGGGGGTGCCTTAGCATAGCTACCCATCTTGCCGCCGCCCTCTGTTTCAACTGCCATGCCAAGAGCTTCCCAGTTTTACTGCCTTGCCCTATGTATGTCGCCCTCAGGCTAGAAGCTGACCTCTCTACCTTCTCCTTCATGCTTTTTTCATACCATGCCCTTAGGGAGGCAAGCTCCTGCTCCTGAGACTAGGATCTTGATGCCTCACCCATAGCATCCAGAGTCTTAATTCTGTTTAGGCAATTGGATGATAAACGTGTGATGCTTTTTTTGCGGTTTGATGCCAGCCTGATAAGCTCACCTCTCCATGTGGCCTTTAGTGCTGCCCACACCAGTCCACTGCTTGTAATGACCCCCAGTTGCAATTAATAGAGCTAGACATAAAGGTTCGAATCGGTCCAGTAAGGGAGGGTCTTTAAGTAGGTGATTATTTAGCGACCAGGGTATGATCTAGGTGGCAATGATAGTGGTCGAGACCGAAGGCCTATAGGGGAGTGGTCGGAGATTACTCGACTGAAAATAGTGCCATCTTGGACTAAGGAAAGGATTTGGTGGCTCACTAAAAAATAATCTATTCGGGAGTAGCTTTTATGGACCGGAGAGTAAAAGGTATACTCCCTGGTAGTAGAATTGAATAGTCGCCATGGGTCAGATAGGCCTATCGAGGACATAAGTTCTGACAGTGCTCTCTGGGCTTGGGAGGGGGGAGAACCTTTGGACCATGAATGGTCCAAACTGTTGGACTGCACCAAATTCCAATCCCCCCCTAGGATTATTGGTTTGTCAGCTAAGGGAGCAATACGGACCGCCAACTGGGTAAAAAAAGTTGACGAATCCTGATTGGGTCCATAAATGGATCCTAATACTAAGTTAGCACCTGCCAACTTGCCCACCACAAGAACGAACCTACCTTCGGGGTCTGGAATTATCTCTGATGGGAAAAAGGAACTTTGTTAGCCACTAGGACAGCTACACCCCTTCTACTCGTGGAGGATCCGCACCAAAACTTGACCCACCCATCTTTTTTTGAAAGCGGAAGCTGTTCCGGAGTCATATGTGTTTCTTGCAGGAATACTACTGAAGGGTCATACAGCCAAGTGGTTTAAAATAATATGCTTCTTTCTGTTATCTCTACCCCTTTTATATTCCATGAAATAATATTCAAATCGGAAGCCATATAAAGGATTGCGTTGTATACAAGATAAAATGATGAGCTGCCAGACCCCCATTACCCCCAACATACCCCAGAAAGAAAAAAAGGAAACCCTCACCATTAAAGTCCACCCACTTACCCTAATCATAACGACTAGGATAGCCCCCGGCCCCAGGCCGCCTCCAAACAAATGGTCCGTGGCGTGCTCAGAAAGGTGGGGCCTCTCCCTCTCCAAAAAGAAAAGCTGGCTAACAAACCTCTCAGTTTGTGAACACTATAACACTATAGTAGTCTTTCTTAAACAAGTTATCCTATGACTACCTCATACTATATTTGTATGAATTCAAGTATGAAAACATAAATTGGTAGTCTCTGGAAAGCTCTGTGAGGTCATAACCACCTAATGAGCTTTAAATATTGAACAGTCTAAATCTATAAGTATCGAAAATTACAAAATAGCTGCACACATTACAATAGTAAACAATGTCCCTTAGCTAGTGCTAACTACCTAGTAACATGGCCTCTGAAAGCCATAACCTTAAATGGCTAAACATTATAAAATACCCAGTGAACTCGCTAATGATTGATAACCTTCGGTTAAAGTAATATGAATAGGGGGTTCCAAACAGGCCTAGAAAAATACAAATGGAGGCTTCTAGTTCGGGTATGAGGCAGGTTCCATAAGGAACTCTGAGAGTCTCCTGGTCAGGCCATCATCATGAGATTATCTCAGATAGAGGCATCCAACGCCCGCAAGGCACAGCTGCCATCATGTCCTAGATGGCTCTAAGTATGGTTACTTTAAGGGCCTTTATTGGAGAACCTTTCCTAGTTCTTTAACTGTGAGTTTTTGAATTGCTGTAGTTCTTTATGTGGTATAGTATTGAGAGCTTTATGAAAATCCAGGTACACTATATCTACAGGTCTACATTTGTCTAATGCCATATTGACTGGATTGAAAAAGGATATATAATTTGTTAAACATAACCTCTCCTGTCTGCACCCATATCAAGTATGATCTTTAATGTTATTTTCATCCATACAAGAACAGTATCTATCTTATTATAGCCTCCATTACATTTTCAATTACCGATGTCAGGCTCATTGGCCTGTAATTTGTCACATCTCCATTGCATGTCCCTTAACTTACTTCTGAATAAATCCCATGTTTTATTTACCTCCTTTTCTGCAAATGCTATCCTCCAATCCCAATGCAACCTAACCTTCAGCATATTTAAAAATTCCTGCATTTGATAATATCCTTTCACACTATGGTGCTTTAATGACTAGACCCCACTGCCTTCCCTTAACTGGATAGCTAGAGTTTAGACAAGCGTAGCTGCTAGAAACAAGCTATATAATATACAGTAATTGGGGCACATTAGTTTATATGGATAATTATACTTATATAGTGGGAAATTGCCCCTAGAGTCCACTGCAAATATTGTCCTCTAGTACTAAATAGAACAGGTGTGTAGGGAAGGCTTAGGTTAGTCATTTAAGGAAGACACTAATGCTTGCTATATCTTTATGTCGGCTGGAACTTACTGTAAATGAAGGAGCCAGAAGGGGAAGGAAGGAAACATATTCAATTCAGTGCTTTAGAGTAACTGGTAATTGCTATTTTTCTTTTAAACTTAGATTGTGGGCTTTTAGTGACACTATACTTTCTTTGTTGTCTTTACTTATAATTGTTTTTGGGCTGTTGAAAATTTAAAACATAGTGGTGGTGTAATTCTGTGCTGTCTTTAATTGCTGCAATTTTTGCCCCCTCCCTCCCTCCCCTTCCCCCAACTCTTAATTATATGCCCTGTTAAATCTGATTGACAGGAGCTAAACACAGGGTATAGTAAGAGGTGAGTAGGAGAGGCATAAGGGAAGAAGCCCACCCTCAGCATGACAAGTGTTTTGACTCATTTATTTATTTATTGGTTTCTTTTTCTTTAAAAAAAAAAATATCTGAGGATCAGTGGCAGGATTTTTAGTACAGTAAATTAATAAAAAGGGAACTAGGAGAGCTTCAGTAGCAGACAAGTAGTGGAATTGCAGTATGATGTGGGGAGTGGTGCAATGCAGTGGCTGTGGGGCAGCCATATTCAGGCAGACCTTCTGGACACTGAGGTGCTGCCCTATCTGCATGCATCTCTCTGGACTGCTGGATGAGGTAGCCAGACTCAGAGCGGAAGTAAACTGGGTCAGGAGTACCATCACCCCTATCCAGGGACCACCCAGTCCAATGCAACTGCCTCAAAGGATGCCAAAATGAGGAGCACTTGGATGACAGTGGGCTCAGGGAGGGTTAGAGCAGTCAGGCAGAGGCACATCCCAGATCCTATTCCACTCAAGAACTCATATGCCACACTGGCAAATGAGGACAACCAAATAGAGGTACCCAGAGAAGTGAAGGAAAGGATGTGGAGGTTAGCCAAGGAGGTGACCTCAGCGGGGAAAGCAGTGGACCCCAGAGGAGGAGGAAGTGAATCCTGGTGGGGGACTCCATCATAAGAGGGATCCAGCTAGGAACACAGGAGGGGGAGGACAGGGAGGTGAGGTGCCTACCAGGTGCCACAGAATGGAGGGATGGAAGGAAGATCCTGGGGATCACTGGGAAGGCAAGATGGGAGGGTGAGCTGGATGTCATTATCCACCTAGGTACTAATGACCTGGCAAATGGGGAGCCAAAGGAAGTTCAGGAAGAGTTTAGGAAACTGGGGAGGGTCTCAAGCAAGTAGCTACTTCTGTCACTTTCTCAGAAGTACCATGCAGAGAGGGAGAGCATAGGCGCATGCACCAGGAACTTTAACTCATGGTTGAAGAATTGGTGCTGTGAGGAAGGGTTTAGATTCATTGGTGACTGGGGACCCACCTGGAGGATGGAGGTTTGTTCAAGCCTGACGGCCAGCATCCATCCTGGAGGGAATCAAGCACTCAATGATAAGTTTAAATGCTACATTGACAAGCATTTAAACTAGCAAAGGGGGGTGGCAGGCCAGCAAGGAGGGTACCTACTTGCTCACCCCCCACAGCTAGCGGTGGAACCAGTGAACCAGAGGAGTGGCTATCTCTGCAAAGCAGTGTGCAAAAGATGGAGATTAGTGCCCAAGAGGTGGATAAGCAGAAAAGGGGCAAAATTCAGCAGAAGGGCAGACAGCAAGGAGAACCAGGGATAAATGACAACTAAGGAAGAGGCTGGAGTAGAACAGTGAAACAGTCTAGGGAGGTCAAATCATGGAAAGCCATGTGTGCAAATGCCAGGAGCCTTAGCAACAAGATGGAAGATCTGGAGGCTGTCATGGTACAGTCAGACCTGGACATTGTGCCCATCACTGAAAAACCTGGTGTAATGATAACCACGACTGGGAGATGGCCATACCTGGCTACAACATATTCAGAAGAGACAGAGCAGGCAGGACCGGAGGAGTGGCTGTATGTGAAAAAATGACATAAGGGCCACAGAGATCCAGGAGGAACAAAATGGGGAGAGGTACTGTGGGTTAAGCTGGGAAGGAAAATGGGGACAGCCATCCGCTGGGTGTGGTCTATAGACCACCAGCCCAGGAGGAAGAAACAGATGTGAGCTGATGCTAGCCATCCAAAGGATGGCAGACAAGGGTGAGTAGTACTGGTTGGACTTCAATATTCCAGACGTGGACTGGAGCATCCCAGCAGCAGCATCAACTAGAGCAGATTTATCCTGGACTCCCTTCAGGTGCCTTCCTCAAGCAACTGGTCATGGAACCAACTCGGCAGAAGGCAATACTGGACCTTGTGTTCACAAACAGGGACAGTGTGATGGGGGTAACAGTGGGGAGCACCTGGAAGAAAGTGACCACAAGTCATTGTGGTTTGAAATCACAGAAAGAGCAGAACCAAACCACACAGAAACACGTATCCTGGATTTTAGGGGGGCAGACTTTGGGAAAATGGGGAGATTCTTGAAAGGGGAATGGGACAGGAATCAGGGGTTGAGGAACAGTGGGCAGTATTTAAAATGGGATTACAAGAACAACAGAATTATGCATTAGCAGGTTAGCAGGAGGAAAAGGAAGAGGAGACCATTATGGTTTTCCAAAGAGGTAGCAAAGAAAGTGAAAGCCAAAAAGATTGCATTCAGGCAATACAAAAAGACACAGGCAGAAGGGGATAGGGAGAAGTACCAGGAGAAGCAAAGAGAGGCAGGGAGGTTAGTAAGGAAAGCCAAAGCTCAGACAGAAGAACACATTGCAAAATCAGTGGGTAGAGGGGACAAAACCTTTTACAGGTACATAAGTGAAAAAAGAAAGACAAAGGGAGGGATAGTGAGACTGAAGGGGGAGGATGGGGGCCGCGTGGAGGATGACAACAGTAAAGCTGACATATTGAACAGGTATTTCTGCTCAGTCTTTACTGAGGAAGAGGAGGTAATGGGTCTGAAGGGAGTACAAGGGGTGAGAATGGTGCAGAAATGGACACAAGTCCCTTTACGAGAAAGGGTCCTGAAGGAACTGGAAGTAATAAGAGTTGATAAAGCAATGGGGCCAGATGGGGTGCACCCAGGGTCCTAAGAACTAAGAGAGGTGGTGGCTGAACCTCTGGCTATCCTGTTTAGCCGATCACTGGAAACAGGAGGTACCCAAAGACTGGAGGACAGCAGATGTAGTCCCTTATACAAAGTGGGAACAAAGAGGAAGCAGGGAACTACAGACCAGTCAGCCTCACCTCGGTAGTGGGGAAGATCATGGAAGCACTACTGAAGGAGAGATTGGTGGAACATCTGGTTGTCAATGGACTACAGGACCCAAGGCAGCATGGTTTCACCAGGGGGAGGTCATGTCAGACCAACCTCGTTGAATTTTTTTGACTGGGTGACTAGGGAGGTGGATCAGGGAGGGCAGTGGACATGGCCTATCTGGACTTCAGCAAGGCCTTTGACACTGTGCCACATAAAAGACTATTACACAAACTGGGGAATATGGGTGTGGGCAGGACAGTAGTGTGGTGGGTAGGTAACTGGCTGGGTGGCAGGACACAGAGGGTGGTGGTAAATGGCTGTCACTCCACAGAGGGAAGAGTGACCAGTGGGGTACCACAGGGATCAGTGCTGGGACGGTCCTATTCAACATCTTCATCAGTGACATTGCACAGGACCTAGAAGGCAGAATTTCACTGTTCATGATGACACAAAGCTCTGTAACAGAGTAGACACACCAGAGGGTGTAGACAGAATGAGAAGCAACCTGCAGAAACTTGAAGAATGGTCAGGGTTTGGCAGTTGAAATTCAATGCAAGAAGTGCAAGATAATGCATATAGGGCACAAAACCCTGGCACAATATATCAGTTGGGGGTGAGGATATAGCATGCACCAATCAGGAAGGGATCTTGGGGTTGTCATCTCTGATGACCTCAAGAGAGGAAACAGTGTGACAAGGCATCAGGTAAAGCAAATAGGATGCTGGGATGTATAGGCAGGGGCATCACCAGCAGGAAAAGGGAGATCATAATTCCGCTATACAAGACACTAGTGAGGCCCCACCTGGAGTACAGTGTACAGTTCTGGAGACCATACCTATGTAAGGACATAGACAGGGTAGAGAAGGTTCAGAGGAGGGCAACAAAGATGGTGCATGGATTGCATCACAAGTCCTATGAAGACAGGTTGAAGGAACTGAACATGTACTCCCTGGAGGAGAGGAGGGAGAGAGGGGATACGAGAGAGACATATAAGTATCTTACAGGGAGGAACAGGGTGCAGGAAAACACTATTTTAAGCGAAAAAAGATGTTCCAGGACTAGAGGGCATGGGATGAAGCTGGAGGGAGGGGCGATTCAGAGGAAACATGAGAAAGAATTTCTTCACAGAGCAGGTGGTGGACAAGTGGAACACCCTGCCAGAGGAAGTGGTGGGGGCTGAAACAATCACGGGATTTAAGAATGCATGGGATAGACATAAAGGAATTCTGGAGGTCGGGGTAAGGGGCAACAGACTTCTAGGAAAACAAACTGAACTTACAAGCTCAAATGGGCAGACTGGGTGGGCCATAGGCCCTTATCTGCTGACACTGTCTATGTATCTATGTATCTGGGTTTATGTAGCATCCCACACCTTGGGTGTGCATTAAATTCTCATCTCACACATTTCCTCATCCTTTATTCTATATTTAGCATTATCTTTCGAGAAATACAAATTAGAACTTAAAAAAACAAATGTTAAAAAGTAAAGGAGATTTTCCAGAATGTCTAAACTGTTTCTGCTTTGGACATGCAAAAACACAGACGTGTACAATGTTTTGCTATCAGGTATATAGAGTATGATTTGTTCTGTACTCAACTGCTTCTAAATGAACAGACATCAAAAATTATGTCTTTATATGGCACACTTTAAATCTCAATTTAACAAAGTGTTTTTTCTGATAAACAGTGTAAATGGGTGAATTTCGTTATCTTTATAAAGTTTATATTTCAAGAACTGTTCATCTTAAAAGCTCAAACAATAGCACTAATGTACAGAAAACTACATCCATCATCCAATTTTGATCAAAAGCAGGCCCCCTTGTGCTGCTTTGTCTCCAGTTTCTTGGCCATCTGACAAAAATCTTTTAAACCAGTCATATGATCCAAGCCTGTAACTCACACCTCATATAATGAGTAACATGACACTGGTGAATGTCAGGAAGATTGTTTTGCTATTGTTTGTACTGACTATTATTTTAAACTGTCTGCCATTGACACTCAACTTACTTCTTGCCATTCTTCTGCTTTCCAGCTGTAAACTGGACAATTTGCAAGCTGACAGGGTTGCAAAGATATAGGTTTGGCCGATAGGATGCATTCAGAATCTCTTACAGTTTTCTGGGTTGCAGACATACAATACACAACTCTTTGCTGAGTTCCTTGACCACATGAGACTGAGCACTATAGAGAAAGAGAAGGTAAGTTTCAGTTTTATCATGTTTCAGCACTGAATGATTTATAAATATAGATTTTGACAAAGACCCCCCATCCAGGTGCAATTAATGAGACTAATATAAGCAGCTGATGAACTTTGCACTTGGTATAGGTTGCAGTCAGCGCTCACTCTAATGTTACTTTACTTTCTTATTTTGCTTTCATAGGCACTAATTGTTAATGCTCTAAATTCACATATAGCATGTGATCAAACATGATGCATGCACATAACACAATAGATTACTTGTAGCTTCAGGCTACCACTTTTAAAGTTATAAGATTAAAGATGCACAGTTAATTTTTTGAAAAAAAAAAAATACAAGCTCTAGGTGACAAATACTGTATGTTTCCAAGGGCAGCACATAAAACCCCTTTATTTTGTATGAACTGATGGAATATAGAGGGAAAAAAACAGATTTTTGAGGCACTTGCATGAATTTTTCTAAGTAAAGATCAGTGCCATCATCTCCTCCCTCCCCCAAAAAAAAAACCTAAAAATAAATTCCTAAACAAGCATTACTTTTCAGGCTGAGAAAGTATAATTTGTGCCCCGATTCAGTTTTCATTGTGTTTCCCTAAGAAATTCTTGGTATGATATTCCTGGTAAAGATGCACTATTCTCTGTTCTTTCTGAAAAATCAAAAGTAGGAAAATGGTGACTGTGTAAACAGTTTATTTTGCCCCTTTTATCTCCGCTACTCTGTATGAAGCAATAATGACATATGTGCTACACATGATGAACTGTGTATACAGCACCTGGATAGCAGGTTCTGCACTCACTGCTATCAAGTCAGAACTCTAAAGCCTATTTATTTTATTTATTTAGCATCACCCAATCTGACTAGTTAGAGTTGCTATATGTATCTAAGCCATCCCAAACAGACACATCACAAACAATAAGCTTTCTTTCAAACACATTATTAATTAAATAATTGTGTTTACATTAGAAAGTGTAAGTACAGATATATAAGGTAATAACAATGAGCCTTAGTGGACTGGTATTATTCATGACAGTGTTCATTTATTTGCTATAAAGAACACATTAGTTTACATACAGTTTGTAACTCTGAAAATGATTACTCTGAAAGGTGACCATTTGCCTTTTGTCAAGTACTACTTAGACTGCTTACATGAAAGAGTGTTTCTTTATAAGTTCTAGATGGTAATTTATAGTGCTTTTTATCTGTTTTCGCTTGATACACTTTTGACCGAAGTGACTATAAGTACTGTATAAACATAACAGTAGTCCTAAGCTCAAAGCATTAAAGCTGTTTGACTAATGCAAAGTTTTCCTCTACTGTACACGTAATCAGAAATGATTAGAAAACATACTTATTAAAGCTTTATTCCAAAAAGCTATGTAAACATAATGTTAGGGTTCATGAACAAACTACACAAAAGTAGGAAATCAAAAGTTAGGGTTCCTGAGACAATTATCTTAAGTAAACCTGTTATGCCAAATACTGCAGGTAGGGTTGCACAGGCAACAGGAAATCATACTACCTTGCTTAAGGAAAATGGGTGCCATTAGGGTTTGTGGGCTTCCTAACTTTATGCACTTTGTACAAACCTAGTTTATAAAGGTTTTTTTTTTAATCTCTGCACTTAAAAAAGAAAAGCTAATATATACAGGGGATATGCAATAACCTGACTGAAAATATGCATTTTATCTTAAAGTGTGAGGAGGTAGGACTATAGCTCATGAATGGCAGAGCAATAAATGAGTTATGGAAGCCCTGTCACATCACCAGTGATGATTAACTGTGTATTTTGAGTCAGACTACTGCATATCCAAGTTATACATCAGTTTACTAGTTTTTAAACTTGCTGTTTGTTTGAAAATTGAATTGTTTGTCTTTGATTTCTGCTTCTAACTTCAGTGCTGCACTATGTAATTGTGATGCTATTGGCATTGTGAAAGCTGCTCTCTGATTGGTTTAGCACATCACTATGATGAAATTAACCATCAAGATATCAATTATGACAGCCGGCCCAGTGGCGCTGAGGGTTGAGGTGCTGGACACCACACCTCGTGCCACGCGGGCAATCCAGGTTCAGGAAGAGAGCACAGGCCACCAGAGATCAGCCGGAGGGGAGGCAGGGAGCCACCAGGCAGCTCTCCTCTCCCAGGGAGGGAGACAACTTCTCCTCAGCTCTTGGCTGCCTGCGAGTGGAGGCTTGGTGGCAGTACCAAGCCATCAGGAGAAGTGGCGCTAGGCCGGGTGGGGGAAGGGGCCATCACTGGGTATCTCAGCATGCATGATGTCTCCACACTGTGTGCACATGCAGTTGACCTGGGGTTCTGGGACTAGGAATGGAGAAAAATGGAGGAAAGAAACCCAGGGCTGCGAGTGATGACTGACCCTCTGCAGGCTCTGCATCCAGTGGTCAGGCACCATCATAAGCCCTGCGGCAAAGGGTGTAGGTGAAGATAAGTCCCAGGGGAGCTGGAGAGACAGGGCTGGGGTGGTCTGTCAGAAGGGGAGCGGCCAAGGGTAGTAAGAGAAAAAAAGGGATATCAATTATGACAACATTAACAAGAGACTATGATATCTTGAGGTTAGCTACAAATATGTCACTTGTTATCCTGATATTTATATCTCCACTGATGTTGTGTAAAAGTCATTATCACTCTTTCACCACCCTGGCAACATCCATATAACCCCCTGTGACAGGGTTAGGTAAGACCTGGTCTCGTCTGTTATGCATAGAAAGTTAAAGGCAAGAATCTATTTCGTCCTCTCCAATTCTGCCACTTGTCTGTCTCTTGCCTGTCTGACTGCACAATCAAATTTTTCTTGTGGTACCTAGGAATTGGCCACTCTGATAGTCCAACAATATACCCTTGTTATCTCACTTTCTTCACTTGATGTTTCTATTCTTTCTTTCTCCCCTTACTTCTCTGTGGTTATAAAAATATGTGAATCTTTATGTAAAATTGTGATCCCTTGGTTTGTAAATGTATATAATTATATTGTTGAAATGATTGCAGAAAGCTATATGGGTTTATTAGAAAAGATAACAATCTGGAACACATGGGATTGACACCAAGATGCATGTTGACCTCCACAAGCCTGGCTATAGACTTGTCAACAGGAAACTAGCTCTGGGACATAATGTATTATTTTGCTGCACCTGTTAAGAGTAAGGGTCCCATATTTAAAAGGTTAGTGCATCACAAACCGAGTTTACTTGATAATCAGAACAGCACCACCCATTGGTGGTGAGGCCATATTCAAAGTCCACTATGTGTGGTGCACCCCCAATAGCAACATCACACAAAATATCACACTGCACCCATGCAAATGAGGGATCCTCATGCATATGCAGTGCAACACAATATTGTTTTTCAAAAGTGCTAAACTACCACCAATGTGATACAGTTTAACATTTCTGAAACCCAGCCCTTAACAGTGCACAGAGGGGATGAGTGCCTTGCACCCTGTCCATGTACATTCAAGGGCTGGGTACCTGTGGTCTAGCAGCCCCTGCCTTGCCCCAATCCTTGTCAACAATATAAGAGTTCTCTGGTGGTCTAGTGGTCCCTCCCCAGCCCTGATCCCTCTGATATTAAAATACAACAATCCCTGGTGGTCCAGTGGCCCTCCTAGCCCAAATCTGCCTCTGATATTACAATAAAATCATCCCTGGTGGTCTAGCAGTCCATCCTGAACTCCAATCCTCTGATATTAAAATACAATACTCTCTGGTGGTCTGACAGTCCCTCATGAGCTCCAATCCCTCTGGTGACCCTATTACAATACTCCCTGGTGGTCTAGTGGTCCCTTTCTAGCTCCAATCCCTCTAATATTACAATACAATACTCTCTGGTGATCTAGCAGTCTCTCCTGAGCCCCAGTCCCCTCTGATACCAAAATATAATACTTTCTGGTGGTCTAGCAGTTCCTCGCTAGCCCTGATTCACTCTGATATTAAAATACAGTACTCCCTGATGGTCTAGCAGTCCCTCCCAAGCCACTCTGATATTAAGATACAGTTCTCCTGGGTGGTCTAGCAGTTCCTGCAAAGCTCCAATCCCCTCTGAATACGCAACAAAAAATCCTCGGCAGTCTAGCATTCTCCCTCCCTAACTTTGACCTGCTTGTATCAGACATATACATGTTCCTGGTGGTCTAGTAGACCCTCCACTCCAGCCCTCTATCCCCCTTCCAACCCTGAGAGCTGGCGACTGGCACAGTCCTCCACTCACCACCATGGCTGGCTGCAGACTGAGCTCACATGGAGCATGTACTCTACAATCACTGTGCAGTACGCACTCCATGAGAGCTCAGTCTGTGGCCAGGCATGGTGGTGAGTGAAAGGCTGTGCTGGTTGTCGGCACTCAGGGTTGAGATGGGAGGAGTAGGGTGGTGGGACACTGCCTGCTGGGGTGGAGGTCCACTAGACCACCATGGACATGTATATGTCTGATACAGGCAGGTCACAGTTAGGGAAGGGGAATGCTAAACCACCAGGGAATTTTTTTTATTGTATATTCAGAGGGGATCAGGGCTTGGGAGGGACTGCTAGACCACCAGGGATGATTTTGTTTTAATATCAGAGGGGATAGGGACTAGAGAGGGACCGCTAGACCACTGAGGATTATTAAAGGAATAATGCATGACAGGGTGTGTCATGCTGGGATAACGCCATGCCTAGGGTGGTTGGGCATGAGGCCACAGGTCGAGTGCATCCAACAACCCAGAAGTGACGTTATTATCTGAGCACGACACACACCCTGGGTGCATTATTCCTATTACACAAGATTTCCTTGTAAAGCAAACAAAAAGATGAAAAACTCAATTTAAAGTGGATTTGCTTGTCATTTTTGAGTGGGTAGGGTTACTTTATAATAAAAATAGTGCTTATTTCTTGTTTCATCCAGTAGGAGGAGCTGCTGTGTTGTTTGTGTGGCTGCACTTCCCCAGCCTTTCTCAGTGCTGCTAATCTTTGTTCATGTGCCCTGTTCCCTCATTCTTTTTTTTTTGTGTGTGTGTGTGTGTTTTCTCACAGTTTGAGTTATGCTTTCCTAGCTTTGTGTTTCTGAGACTCACTGTTTATGCTGCTGCTGTTTTGGATCAGAGATTACTGCCACCCCGTTACAACTGCCAGCTCACCTGTGAAATAAGGTAATACTAAAGGAGGTGGTAGGAGAATATTTCTGAGTTGTTTTACTTTGTGGGGGTTTAAGGAAAAAGAACTGAAGAAACTAAGCTGAAGAGTGAGTGAGCAATAGCTACACAGTGACTGTTTGAAGATGTGGTTGCTCGTTTACTTGCTAGGGTGTGCTCAGTCTTTAAACCCACTGGCAATGATGGGTTTCAGTTATTTTTTGAATGTGAAGAAGAAACTTTGGTGAATTGGGGGAATGTTTGAGGGCTGTGGGTGTATTTTAGGCTGGTTTCTCTGCTGTGGGATGAAAGGATTGACAGTTCTGTAAAACCAATCGGATGGCAATTGGAAATGCAGTTTTCACTGATTCAGGATAGAGTGATTTATTTAGATATTTTGATGAGGTCTTCTTTATGCTGTGACTAGATCCATGATGTTATGCTGGGATAACATCATGAGTCTAGTCCCAGACTGACCAATCAGAGGCCAGCATTCTTTCTTGCCATTGTATAATGTATTTTATTGTCAGAGGGGGTCAGGGTAAGGAAGGGATAACTAGACCACCAGGGCTCATTTCTAGTATTTGACAGGGACTCAGAGTTTGGGAGGGCCTGGCCCAGTGCTCCAGCTGATGCACACATGCAGATAAGCCCATAATCAGCATACAAATGGCCCAGTGGCGCCGCGCATGCCCAATGGACTTATCAGGATGTTTGGGCTGAATATCACTCATAGGGGCTGTGGCACTAATCAGTATGTACCACGCTTTACCCCATGGGGGGGTCTTCGGCCTGGTGCTCTGGTAGCACAGCAAACAGCATGGTGCTTGCTTGCCGTGTGCCATGCTATCATGGTCTGATATTCAGACAGAGAACATCGTCAGGTCGGATCATGCTGTCTGTTTGAATATTGTGCCAAAGCCAGCTGGTCCTATTTTTTTGCACAATACACCTATGTGCACGCGTTGCCAGAAAGCTTTGAATAAGGGGCCCTAATGTGCTCTTCAGGCTTCCTCAGGAAGGAAAATGACAAAGTTTTGAAACATTTTATGAAAAATAGAAACTGTAACTTCCAACATCAGGATACAGAGTTTGAACTGCCAGGCAAAAACTGCCGTCCAGTAATTCTCTGCCAAGTAGCCACCCTCCTATGGGCTCCTTGGCCACAAATGGCTGGAGCTCGATTCACTCTGGGAGCCACATTCCATCCTACCTGCCCTCCACATATTCTCCACCAGGTAGCCACCTCCTTGTGCTCCTTGGCCACCAGCAGCTGTGGCTCGGATTGCGCCGGAGCTGCCTTCTATCTCCACCTACCCTCCAGCAATTCTCTGCCAGATATGGACCCGAAAAGGATTCAAATCCCATGCCTTCCATTGGCTTGTAGCCACTGCACCTAGCACCATTGGACTGTGCTGCTTGCTTGAGATCGTGATTGGCTGGGTCTGCTTGCTGGTTTTCTGCTACCCGCAGCATTGCCTTCCAATGGCACCTAAGTGCCTAATTTTATATTTTCGTACTGTATGTTTTCCCACCCACTCGCCTGGACCCCGGCCTCTATTAAATCCCCCACAAGCCCCGCTCCCACCCACCTCCCTCCTCCTGTTGGCCCCTGCCTGAAATTGTCCACCGCCTCATACTCTCCCCTTTCTCACCTTCACTATCTCACATTGCCCCTCCAAAACAGTCATTTCAGCAGCTTGTAGTCCCCTCCACTTCTCTACATTAAGCAGCACTGTGGCTAATCTCCTTCCTCATCCTAAATTCTTCAAACTGTCATGACTCCTCAGGGTTCCCTACCCCCAATCCTCTTGCTGGGGCTGGCCTCCAACACCTCTTTCCTTCCCTCTTAGAGTGTCTATTTTTCTAGTTTGTTCCAAATTTTCTTTTCTCTCCCCAGGCTGACCTGCTACCATAGGATCATGACTGCAAGGATGTGTCTCCCGCCCACTCTAAGGCCTTTCTACCCACTCTTCTTTTTACAGTATTCCTGACCCTAAGCACCCCAGGCCTTGTCAGTGGCCCCACTAATCCTCCCATTTCACCAGACACTCTTCACCTCCCCTGCATCCTATGACTCTTCTCCTGGCACTGCCCTGCCTTCTATTCTGTCTCTGCTTACATGGATATCCCCATACTTCTGCACCAATGCCCCTTCGGTCCTCTTGGCTTGGCTGGCAATTCACTTATCTTTCCTCCTTTTTAACCTTGCCTTTCAGCCCCTAATGCATACTTCCCCCTTCCAAATTAAGCAGGGGAGGGCCGTGTCCCTAAAGCTATTGCTTAGCTCCCTCAAAAAATTATTACTCCTTCTACTTCAATGCTCAGGGAATGTGGAACTAAATCCCGGGCCACCTGCTCCACTCTCTACACCAACTGATCTGATCCAGTTAAAAGGACTGTCCTTCCTTCATATTAATGCCTGTCATCTTCTCAGGAAGTTGGATGCCATCCAGTCCTGGGCCTGTCATGTAAACCCAGACTTTCTTGTCATCTCTGAGACCTGGTTAAAATCTTATACCTGTGACCAGGCCACTAACATTCCCTCTTATAATGTATTCTGGTCTGATAAACCCATGAGTAGTGGGGGTGTCACTATCTACATGCATGACAAATACACAGCCTCTCCCACTGACGTTACTTCCAAACCCAAAGAATTCAAATGCCTCTCTTTCTCAGTCTGCATATCCCCTTCCGAGTCCCTATCCATCACTGGCTGCTATAGGCCTCCCTCTGGTGGCCTTAAATTGCTGCAGCACCTTAAGTCCTTACTCGGTCCCTTAACCTCTGAAATTATCATCATGGGTGACCTGAAACTAAATTGGTTTTCACCCTGTTCCTCCCCTTTAAAAGCCTTCTGTGACTTCCTCAGTTTCTCCCAACTACTATCTGAGGCCAGGCATATCAACTTCAAGAAACCAGCAAACAGTTCCCTGCTTGACCTCATTCTGGTGAATAAACCCTACAACTTCATTCATGTTGGAGCATCCTTCAATGATTTAAGTGATCACAGTGCCATGGCATACATAAGAAATCAGCCCAAACCAGCCTCCCTCTCATCCTATTGCTATAAAAGAAGCTGCCGCTATTTCATCCTGACCAACTTCCTCTCTGACCTAAATAATATCAGGTAGCAGGATTTTTACCTCATATCCTCTCTGGAATCTACCTACCTTCTGTTCAAAGATTTGCTACTGTAGGTCATAAACAAGCATGTCCCATCAGTCAAGGTCAGGACCAGGTCCAAATCCTGTCCTTGATTCAATGACTCACTCAGGTCTGCTTTACACAAAGAGATGCCCTTTGGAAAAGGGTGCATAAAACAAACATCCTTCAGACGGATGGTGTTCTGTGCTGCTAGGAATGCTTATACAAAACTAATTAGAGTAGAAAAGGCAAAATACTTTCAGTTATTCTTGGATTCCTCCTCTAAGAATTCCATTAAATTCTGGAAGACCCTAAGGGAAATTCAAGGCCACAACAGCCCTCCCCCCACACTCCCTGTAAAGATCTCCACTGGCGATACCATTACGACCAACAAAAGTGACATTCTGACCCTGTTAAACCACCACTTCGCAACAGCTGGTCTTGCCTTCAACTGTTCCCCTGCTAATACTCTTTGCTCTTCCCTCCTTAACCTGGGCTCCTCTGACCTCCTGACAAAGGCACCCTCCACCTCGAATTTCTTCAGTTTTCCCCTATCACCTTCAAACAGGTAGAAGACATGTTACTCTCCCTTAATGTCTCTAAAAGTGCCAGGGCAGAACAAGTTGACCCCTATTTCCTAATGCTTGGGTTCCATGCACTCACTGCCCCTATTATTCATCTTTTCAATAAGTCCCTCTCCGAAGAGCGTTTCCCCCTTGACTGGAAAGTAGCCCACATTGTCCTGCTCTTCAAGTCAGGTGACCCAAGCAACCTGAACAATTACAGGCCTATTTCCCTTTTACCAACTCTCTCTAAGCTTCTGGAGAAATTGGTGAGCTCTCAATTAAGGGATTATCTTGAAACTCATAATTTGTTGAACCCACTACAGTCTGGCTTCAGACTCAGTCACAGTACCATCTCTGCACTCGCCAAGGTAACTAATGATTGACAAACAGTGCTAGATGCAAAGAACCACATCTGCACCCTTTTCTTTGAATTAAGTAAGGCATTCAACACTGTTAACCATGACCTCCTCCTTATGCTATGTAATATTGGCCTGGATCATCCTTCCCTCAAATTGTTCACCTCCTATTTAGTAGGCAGGCAACAGCAAGTTAAAGCCCAATGTGACCTCTCTCTGCTCAAGTCTGTCTTGAGGGGATTCCCACGGGGCTCTATACTGGGGCCTCTGCTATTCGTAATTTATATCAACGACATTGACCACAACATTGCCTTTGCTACTATACATCTATCTATAGATTATGCCATTCTCTGTATAGCTAACTGCTCCTTGATACAGCCTGCTCACTCCTTCAACAAAGATTTCCTCCTGCTGCAGCATAACCTGCTTCATCTCAAACTATTGCTAAATGCAAACAAAACTAAAATTATGATCTTCTCCTCCCAGGCTGCCACAACTGGTACTGTTCCATCTGGGGACAGACCCCATATTACTACCCTCTTGGGTGAATCTCTCAAACCAGTTTAAAAATTTAAATACCTCAGCTTCTGGATCGACAGTAGGCTTTCCTTCACACTTCATATTGAAGAATTAACTAAAAAACTTAGACAGAGACTAGACATGTTCTGCAGGATCAAGCACCTTCATACCTTCCAGGTCAAAACATGATTAGTGCAATCAACATTTGTTCCTCTCCTGTACTATGGTGACATCCTCTATGGGCATTGCTCCTTCACCTCCCTTTCAAAACTAAACACTCCATATCATAGAGCCCTCAGATTTATTACTAACTCTCCCTACAATACTCATCATTGCTCCCTCTACGCTGAACTCAGTTGGCACTCCCTAAACACTAGGAGACTGAAAAATACTACCATATGGGCCTACAGAGCCATAATAGGCAAAATGTCCCAGTACATCACCAAACTCCTGATCCATTCTTCAGGAACCTACTCCCTGAGAAGATACTCCTGTACCACTTTTGACATCCCTAGGTTCAGAATCGGTGTAGTTGTCTTCCCTAGGCCATACCCTTCCCTCCATCTTAAATACTATCAAAAATCTCTAAAACTCTCAAAACCTGTTAGATGCTAACCTTTAAGCTGCTTCTTAGTAACCTACTCATTGAAACCTGCAAATGCTTCAAAACCTAGTCTCCTAGCCTTCCCGCCTTCCTCTGCCCGTCGGTTTCCCCTCTCCTTTACTCTATGACGGGTATTTTTGTAAAATCCTGAATTTTATATTTAACCTGCAAAAATGTTGTGCCTGCACATTCTTTGTTTATGTTATTTTTCCACTAGTATTCTTAGATTGCATTATGTATTTTTTTGTACTGACCACCCAGGTCCACCTAGTAAACTAGTTTTCCTCAATGGTGTTTTGCCTGGTTAAATAAAGATTGATTGATTAACATCTTATATAATCAAAGCAAGTAAGAGACTCAAATGGAGGATTTTTTTGTTGTTGTTGTTTTTACTGCCTTTATGAGGAGCTATCCCATACAATTTTATGTTTTTCTACTTTATTGTTACTGGTGGTAACAGAACACTACTTGTGAATTTTATAACTTCCCTTGGTCTGCCTATGCTTCCCTGACTTATGCCTCTATGACAGTTGGTGTTACAAGTGGGATTTATGCCATGCATACTCCATGTCAGGAGTTTTGTGTATGGGTACTAGACATGGTACCAGGGAAGCATAGAAGAAAGGTATGGATCCTGCAACAGCAAGCCCAGCAGTGATTACCAGAAGAATGGCAGCCAAACTAGAAGCAGAAACAAAAATCGAAACTGAGATGGTACAGCCAGCACCAATGATAAAAGAAGAACAGTCAGGGACAGAACATGAAAGCATGTCTGTCCTATGCAGATGATGGGTATACACATGGAGACTGTGAAACACAGAGAGTTTCAATGTCTAAAGGCACAAAAAAGTGAAGAGATGCAGCGACAGGAGCAGCGATGGTTGGATGTCTTGCAAGCTATCAAAGGTGGAGGATCTGGTGCAAGTCCAGCAGATCAATAAAACACAAACAACTTAAAAGACATTAAACTTCCAACACTGCATCCGTTGGATGATATCAAAGCATACCTAACGACTTTTGAAAGGGTTGCCAGAGTCTGCCAGTGGCCAAAATAGCAATCTGCAATCAGGCTGGTACCTTATCTGACAGGTACAACTCAACTTACCCATAGCAATATGGACACTGCACAGTCAGAAATCTATGAACCTGTGAAAAGAGAAATCCTTAAAAGATATGATACATCTCAGGAAAGACCTACAAACAAAGATTCTGTCCCTGAAGTACCACTCAGTCGACAATCCTCAAGCCTTCACTTGACTCATAGAACTCCTCATTAAATGGTCCCAACCAGAGGGCAAAACAGTCCCACATAACATCAACATAAGGAGTGATTAATCAACATCCTTACATGTGTGCAGTTTGGGGTAAAAGAACAGCAACCAAAAAGTAGGGAAATGAAAATTATGTATGCATCATAATTCTTGACCTTCAAGAATATCTTCACCATTCATTACTCATGGGTTTGTGTCAGAGGCACTGGGACCCAGCAGGAGCATACAGCTTTACAAATCTTGCGCTAGGGGACCAACGTTAAGGACAGTGTTACCCATGAGGTGGGCATATGATGTGGTGCTTGCGGGCTGGCCAGTAACCAATGCCAGCCCCCTGCTCTTCTCACTTCCATTCACTAGGAGAGGAAACAAGGGTAAGAAAAAAGAAAGGATGAGGAAAAGTTGCCCAAGGGATAGAATTGAGTGGTATCTCAAATGTTTTATTGAAACTAGCTGACCTCATTATAGCGTATCTGATGGCTAACATATTCAATGTGTCCCTGACTTATGCAGAGATGCCATCTATATGGAAAACAGCCAAGGTGGTGCTGGTCTATAAATCAGGATCTAACACCCAACTGGAAAATTATCGACTGATTTCTTTATTGCCTACTATCTCAAAAATCCTGGAAAAAAACAGTGGCGTGACAAATGCATGCTTTCTTAATTAAACACAAAATTCTTAATAAATTTAAATCAGGCTTCAGACCATGACATAGAACTATATAAGCTCTCTTGAAGTTACTGGGGATATAACTGAGGGTCTGGACGGGGGATGTTGATGGGAGCAATATTGATTGATCTCTCCAAGGTTTTTGATATCAAGGACCACGGCATCCTCTTATGCAGACTAAAGTCCTCTGTTATATCCAAGATGGCCATGAAATGGTTCAGAAACTACCTGGATAATACATTACAAATAGTAACCATTCGTGAATGGTCCTCCAGTGTGAAAACAGCCATCTTAGGTGTACCACAGGGATTCATATTCGGACCAATTCTCTATAATTTGTACATGAATGACTTTGTACTTTCTCAGGAGGGGGTGAAGTACCACCTCTATGCTGATGATACCATTGTCTATGCTAAGGGATTGTCAGTATCTTGTATTCAGTTATCCTTACAAGATGCCTTTGTCCAGTCACAGGACTTTCTTTTTAAGTCCAAACTGGTATTAAATGTGAAAAAATCTCAAGTGATGATGTTTCACAAAGGAAAAATGGTGAGCACTGATGAAAGTATTATACAAATAGAAACCTTCTCGGGTGCCAAATTAGAACAAGTTTTTTACAAATATTTGGGGGTTCACTTGGATAAATATTTAAAATGGGATACTCACATTGATGTAACTATGAAGAAGGTTGGGAAATACTTAGGATTTCTATATAGAACAAAAAACTAGTTGTCAGCTGAGATTAGGAAGCATATTATAAATGTCTCATGGTAATACCTGTATTAGAATATGGAGACATAGTATATGCTGTAGTTAAATAAATTGGATATTATATACAGCAAGCTAGCCAGAATCATTTTAAATGTACCTAAAAAGACACATAGAATAAATATGTATAGGGAGTTGAAATGGTTCTCTCTGTCAGAAAGAAGAAATTTACACACCTTGTTATTTTTGACAAAGTGCATTCTGGGAAAGGTCCATGTCTACACATTAGAATATATTCAAGTTAAAGCTCCCATAATACTGAGATCAGCAGAGGGTCTAGACTGTTTATTGTTTAAATGCAGAACAGGTGGGTAGGAATCATTTTACTTATATTGGTCTAGCTTTGTGGAATAAAATACTAATACATTTGAGCCTCACGAGTAGGAAAATTCAGGTAGAGAAAAGAGTGTGGTATTCTGAATACATAAACCTGAATCAACTTAAAGGCTATGAAGATAACTTATAGTGTAGAAAGGAATGTGATATGTTATGTCCCATGTGGTTAGAGATAGTCTAATTGTTATGTCTAAGTAACATCCACACTGGAATCTGAGTATATCTTATTGTACATTTTATGTTTGTATTATTGAATGTGATGAATTTTATATTTAAAAGTAACTGGAATTGTGCTTTGGACCTCACTGGAAATGAGCTTCAGCTCAGTAGAGAAATCCAATTAATTTTGTATATAAATGAATGAAAGTTTTACTATCACTACTACATAGAAAAAGGATATAGGATATAAAACGAACAAAGCAATAAAACCTGGCTACCAAAGAAAAGAAAGAAGAGGTGGGAAGGGAGGGCCTAGATTGTGGGTTAAATGATGACCAGGACAACTGGACAGGAGACAGAAAGTGTGAAGGGGGAGACAGTGTAGCAGGGATCCTGAGCTCCCAGCAGGAGACTAGTGCTTTCAGAAGAGTTGGCTTTGCTCTCAAATGCAGGGGGTTTTACCTGTGTTCTCCTACAAATTACATGTCATCTAAACAAAGCCAAAGGTCTCAGAAATCCCATATAACCAAAGCAAAGTATGGGATGAATTCTTTTAGGAAGGTTCCACTTCCTGGAAAAACACAGGAATGGTAGTAGATCCATAAGCTCTGAGACTGTGTTACCAGCAAATGTCCTCCACCTACAAATTACATGACCTGCAGAGGGGTGAGAGAGACTCAGAAATCCCATATAACCAAAGCAAAGTATGGGATGAATTCTTTGAGGAAGGTTCAACTTCCTTGAAAAACACAGGAATGGTAGTAGAGCTATGAGCTCTAAAACTGTGTTCCCAGCAAATGTCCTCCACCTACAAATTACATGACCTGCAGAGGGAAGAGAGATTCAGAGATCCCATATAACCAGTGCAAAAATATGAGATACAAATTACTGAAGGAGATCTTTTTTCCTGAAGCACAATAATCAGAAGAGCCAGGGCCTGTGATGCTTGGCCAGCTGGATATGGCTGTTCTATGATATTTGTAATATAAAAATGTAGTGTGTGTGATTGTCTCCATAAGACAGCTGGGCTACCGGTGGTCCCCCCCACCCAGGTTTTAGTGAAAATAACAGGATACATGTATTAAACCAGGAGTTTTCTGTAATGTAATTAACTTCTTTTGAGGAGCTGCATTTTACAGCCTTTTTATGATCTCCTGCCTTTGAAGCTGGGAAACTAAAATATACATTTTATGGCTTCAGATAAGCTGATTCCTGTTGGATATATTTGCATCTAGGTGAGAAACTGCAGAGTTGTAAAATCTTTGATGTGCTCTGGGAACAGGAACTGCTCAAAGATCAAAGAAGGAACTGGGAAATTACAGACTTATAATTTGGGAAATTAGTTTTGCTGAAGTCACAGTATTTTAAATATCTCCTGACAGGAAGATCATTGTTTCTATAATTTTTATATTCTAACAGGGGGAGCTAGATGACACCATAGAAGGGGTGGAAACACAGAGTTTAAACTGTATTCTGTGTTTCAGCTGAGTGACTGACATTAACTTTTTGGACTCTTAAGAAACAACATCTAACTCTAAGCACTGTACAGAAGTAATACATTAGATAGAAAAAGTCTAATTGTATTGTGGTAGGAGTTTTAGTTTGTACTTTTACTTGTTTTAAGTGATTGTATGCTTTGTGATATAGTGCTCTGTTTACATTTACATATTTTTATCCATTTTAAATAAATCTATATTTAAAAGACTGCCTGAGTGTGTCTTCGAAGTTCTTTATTTTTGCAAGTGCTGTATAGATGGCTAAGACTGACTAATAACTGTTCAAAAGCTTGATGGTGTTACCAAACTGGGAAAAGGAAAGAATATACCTAAGGTATTTTATAGAGTTTTAAGGGTTCATTTTGGATACCTGGTTAGGGGCCCTTAGGCAGAAGATATCTGGCATGCCCCCAAAGAGCAGATTATCTGAGCCTGTACAATTGGGTACACTAGCATAAGGTTCACAGTTTGAATCCCTTCAGAACTTGAGACTAAAGGTGATTTGGACCCACAAGAAGACAGGAGGGTTACCCTGTTCTGTTACCCATTCACAATACTGTGCTTGGAGGTTGGTACTGTGGGGGCAAAGGGCCTGACCTGCTGAGTGTGTTTGTGACAGGGCACATGAAATGTGATACTACTGAGGTCCTCAAACTGAGGAGAAGATACTTAGGAGATCAAAAGCCAATGGAACATACCAAAAAGGGAAAACAAATCGAGAGGTGGGAATCCCCAGAAAGTAGAGATACCAGCTGACAGAATCAGAGATATTCTACAGTTCTTCACCATATTTTTCCCTTTCTCATAAACAAATTCTCTGGAGAAAGGGAGTAAGAGAAAGAAAAAATGTAACTGGCTGTGAAGGAGTGCAGGAGGTGGACTGCAAGGGAAAGGGAGAATTGCACCAGGTAAAGAAGTCTGGACTGGAACTCCAGCATATTACTCCTGGTCCTCTCCTATGCCTGTTCTCCTATATCCCTTTTCCCCTTTGAAACAGAAAAGGGAAAAAAAACTTCTCAGACAACAAAAAAGCTACACTCTCTCCCAAAATGGAAGGGGGGTTTGAGGCCCAAAACTCTCTCTTTCTTTTTCCCCCAACACAAAGAGATGATAGGGACTGGAGCAGGTTAGAGAATCCCCCAAAAAGTTTATTTAACATATATGATTATTTGAGGCCCCAAGAAGGGCCACAAAGTAAAATAACCCTCAATCATGTTTCCCCCATGCCTCCCTCTTTAAAAAAGCAAACAAAAAAAACTGGTTTGCCTAGCAAGGAAGGCAGAAGGGATGGAGAGACAGAAGGAAGAAAGCGCTCTCCAGATGCCTAGACACTCAGGGAAGGTGAGTGGGTTGCAGTAATGAATGCTGAGATATTCTGGAAGATCAAGAATTATGGTGAGTATGTAATTTCATATCTTCCAAGAATCAGTCTTCACTATTCATTGCTCATGAGTCAAAGTGACAAGCTTACCACCAAGGGTGATGTTGTCTCACCCTGAGGGAAATGGTTGTTCCCTCAGCCTCCTGTGGGAAAAAACACAAAGAGGCAGGGATCCTTTACAGGCCTGGAGAGTCCCGAGGCTGTTCAGGAGCAGGCTCCCATGGCCTAGTAGTGAAGGTGCTCCCACAAGCTCACACTTGGCCCTGTGGGAGGAGAAGAAATGGACAGCCTGGAATGTTAAGGCAATCACTGTATGCTGGGCCAAGAGTGATAACCTGGAGAGACAAAGCCACCGTCCACCTATTGCAGACTGCAGTTTCTACCAACCTGAAGGCTATCTCACTGGCATCATAGGACACCCCTGCCTCAACTCTCTTCAGCTGTGAGCCCTGTGCAGAAAGATGTATGGCTTGTCTGGTTTGCTCACAGTTTGGCACAGTTGCCAGGAGATGTACCAGCATCGCCACAGGTGGCTGCTATAGGGCGCATGGTGTGCTTGGTGTGCCAAGCTGCACAGCATGATACGTGCCATTAAAAACTCTCCAATCTCAGGCATCAAACTCAACAGAGTCCAACACTGGAGGCTGGTCATGCACTGGGCACCTATGCTCGCGAGGGTGTCCAGAAGCTGGTCCCAAGTGGGGTGTGGCATGGACCCAGGAGACCCCATGGGTGCACAATACCTATGCTGGGTGTCGCTCAGAGCTGGAGGGTAGCAGAGAGACAGAGTCAGACATCTCTAAATACCTATGCAAATGGCCTAGGCCATGGAAGTATGCCTGAATAGTCATGACTGTACTCCCAAGGAAGGGACTGCAACAGGAAGCAGGATTGCTGCCTAAGAAATGGTCTAGTTGCAACTCCTCATCATTTCCACAGGGAATTGTCGGTAGCGAGGTGAGTCAGCATCTGAGGTGAGATGAAGAGAGTTTTCTTCCTCTGAGGAGGAAAAAAGGATGATGAGGAGCTGGACTCAGGAGGGTGGCAGTGCCAGGGTCTCAGGATGGAAAATAGCCTGATGTAATGCCAAGAGGTAAATGGGAAAGGCATTTGCCAATGCTCTGTACTGTTCCAAGGTCAAGGGTCCCATAGGACCTGAAATGCCTGGGAGGGCAGGAGGGGAAGGCAGAGGAATAGGAGGAGAATGGGAAGTTGTGGCAGGCGAGGCCAGATCCTCTGCCAGGGTTATGAGAATGTACAGGAGATCTCGCCCTAGGGGAGGGCCTGACAAAGTTGTTCACTTGAGGATACCCAACCATTGAGGGACAGTCTAGGTGGTGCCCTTGGGGAGGGGACTCACAGGAGGGGAGATTGGAGCTGTAGTGATCCTACAGGGAGGCCCCTGTCCACACCTATGAAAATCCCAGATGGTTCTGGTGAGGCCAGAGGACCCAAGTCAGCACTATGACTCCTGCCAGAGCCACCAGAAGCTCTAGGGTTGGAGCGAGGCACTGACCGGAACCTACTGACCCCCACCTTACCAGAGTGGACTCAGCCCCATGGGCTAGGCCTAACATCAGATTCAGCATTAGAAACCTGTACTAAGGGAGAGCTGTCACCGTGAGCAGCAACAGAGTCCCCCACAGTGCCACGAAGAGTACCAGAGTCAGAACCAGCACTGGGGATAGTAATAGAACCTGATCAGGCACTGCAGGCAGCACCTGAATATGGCCCAGCAATGCATCCATCAACAGCCCCCTTCCCGGTACTGGAATTGGCCTGGTGCTGTGAGCGGCACCAGGAGACTGAAGGGGCAGAGCTGCAACCAGCACCAGGCTGGGAAACAGAGATGATGGCGAGGACAACAGAGACCTAGAATTAGACCCAGAGGCCTCCTTCATCACTAGAGCTTGGAAGCCGCTTGGGATGATCCTGGCCCCCATCCTCCGGGTCCTTCAACCCCTCAGGGGATAAGATCCAGAAGATCTCCGTCAAGCCATTGACCCAAGAATTCTTCCCTCTCCCAGTGCCGCAAGTGGCATCAGGCGGGGACCTGGCTGTATGGGTGGCACTGCTCCACTCACTTGCACTGGCCTCAGTGCTGGGAGCTAAAGCGGTGCTGGACTGTGACCCCAAGGAGCCCACTGGTGTAGGCCCAGCATATAGCTCCGACCTTACCACTGTGGGCATCTGTGCCCCCGAGGGGGCTCTAGATTGAGAGTGGTGCGCAATTGACCCCCTGGAATGTGCTGGCTGTCCCACATATCCTCTCCCAGGCTCTCTGTCTTGGCGAGATGAGGACTGACCTCCCTCAGTATGTATAGTACTGGGGAGGGACCCAGGGGAAGAGCTCAGGGACCTTACTTTGGAGTCCCTTTTGTAATGCCTACCTCTGAAAGTTGGGGGTGAAAGACCCACTTCATCAAGCAGATTTCAAGTGTGTGGAAGTCCATGGAAAATAAGCGTCACAATGGTTCATGTTGTGTTGCGCTCCAAGCATGAATCCTGCAATGGTCATGTTGGTCGCGTATAGATATATTTCTCCCATAGGGCACCAATGCATGGAGGAGTCTTCATCTTCTTCTTTAACGTCTCAAGTTCCTGAGACTTGGACATGACTGACTTTGAAAAATTACAAAAAACAGCAGAAAAACAGAGCTCAGCACCATAAAAGGACAGAGAAGAAAAGCGGTATCAGGAAAAAGTCAAAAGAAGAAGTTAAGGCAGCAAGCTGGCGGTGACTAACTAGAGTTGAATACTTAAAAATGATGAAAACTCCCACAGAGTGCAACCTTGACAGCAGGCAGAATAGAGCTTAGAAGAGCAGGTGACCAGTGTCGATTACTGGGCAGTCTGCGAGCACCATGCCAAATGTCTGCCTGATGGGTGTCGCCGTCCCCAACAGTGGTCCCCTAGCACAAGATTTTTAAAACTGTATGCTCCCACAGAGTCCTAGCACCTCCAGCACAGACCCATGAATAATGAATGGTAAAGACTGAGTCTTGGAAGATAAGGCCATTTCTTTGGATGAGGACTATCAGATGACCAGACAGACATTGCAGTAGCAAGGTAACAACCTAGTAATGTTAAGACCCTCATTTTCCCTGATTTAACTCCATATTAGATAAGAATTCTAATACGGGAAGCAAATCTGTACCCAAAGACTTTATTTGCTATAATTGTAATAAGCCAAGCTATATTGCAAGAAACTGCCATAAAAATGTGGCCTTAGCAAATTGGGGCTAATATTTAACAGATGTCGAGATGGGAGATAGAACTGTGAAGGGACTCATAGATTCGGGAAGCAGACAGACCCTGGTGCACATTGAAGTTCTGGGAAAAGGCTATACAAAAGACCAGGTACTGGGTCATCTGCATCCAAGAGGACACTTGATACTATCCCACCACCCATTTGATTCTGAACATTAAAGTGAAGTTGCACCAAAAGAAAGTGGAGGTAGTACCAAAGTCACCTGCATCTGTGAGTATTGAAAATGGCTTTCCAGGATTTGCTACTTTAATCACAGAAGGAGTAAACCCTGCTGTTTCAGCAGCTGCGATAAAAAGCACAGGCAATGAAAATATCAGATGTTTGGGACTCTTCTTTGGCAACTTTGATTCAGACTTGTTTGAGCCCAGCTCCAAGGTCTAGAAGTCCAAGAAAGAAAGAAGCGCCCCAAAAACAGTTGCAACAAATGATTTATGGACATAAGTGGTTGACATATGAAAATGCTGAAACTAAACTGGTAACTGATTGTGATTTTGTTTCCAGCAAATTAACAATGAGCCTATTCATGATTGGGTGGAAATATCGCCAAAGGCATGTATCCCACCTGTGGAACTCCGCACCTGCGGTTCAGGTGCAGTACATCAACCCCGCTGCACCTCCTCATCACAGTCTGTGATGAACTCTCCTCCACAGCAGAGTGGCTGCACCTGGGCCAGCGTCTAGTACTGCACATCAACCTATCCTCCCCCAGCCTGGTCCGAAATCTCCACCCCATCATTGCTGGTCAGTGGTCGCTCCCCTCTCCGTGGCATCAACACCCCCCATAACCCATTCCTGTCAGTTGGTGCTGCTGCCCCAGATGGCCAGCAGCACAGCCCTCCACACACCACCTCAGCCACTGGGCATCCAACTGATGCTGGGGCATGCCCCTATAAATAGGCAGTGCGCTCCCAGCAGCAGTCAGATAATCGGCGGCTGAGGAAGGTAACAATGGAGAACATGCCGCTAGCCCATTCTAACTTTCTTAGCACTGATGGAATGAAGTACAAGGGCAAGGGAGGGTTGTCTGTGCTGACCATCACTGGATGGGGGCTGGGGCTGCGGTTGGGCGTGGAGGGTCTGGTGGTCCTGCCAAATGTGCAAGGCACTGAGTTGTGGGCATGTGGGAGGGGGGTGACAATACCAGTGCAAGGACGGGGCAGCACAATGTGATGGAGGGAGATGCCAGATTGGAAACTGGGGTTGGTGCACCACTGAGGGTTAGAGTGTGGGGATGCTGTATATGGCCTCAGGGTGTGGCCACCTGTGCATGTTAGGGGTGAGTGCCAGTGCCTCCAAGGGCAGGGGCACAGCTGTGTGTTAGGGGGTTATGGACAGGTCCTGGTCAACTGTGAATGCAGGGATGGGTGCATAGGGCTGTTACATAGTTGCACCCTGGCATAACAGGTGCCCCCTATGCCCCACGGTGTGCAGCACAACTCACCTTGGTGCATGGCACACTCCCGGCTTGCCACTCTCCCACCCTCAGTGCGTTGGTGTCCATGCAGCTGGGGGATCAGGTGCATAGGGGCTGCACGCTCTCTGGTTAGTGCATCCTGCACGGGTGGCACAATAGGTGTGGAATGCTATGCACCACAGATATGCAGTGCCTAGCCACTCCGCACTCACTTGCATAGGGCCCAACGTTTCTTTCCAAGGTTATTTTAAACAGCTGGGGGTGAAACAAAAACAGGGTGAACCAAGGTTTAAAAAATGTAATTGGCTACTGTACAGAGTTTGTTTTAATCCTCAGATGTAGGAACAGATAGAACAATTGGTCATACCACAGAAGTATAGAACTGAGTTGTTATAGATACAGTAGCACATGACAGTCCTATGGCTGGTCATACAGGGAGGGACCGCACCCTTGCCAGATTGTTGTACAGATTTTACTGGCCTAGGATTCTTGAGGATGTTGCTACCTAATGCAGTTCTTGTGCTGAATGCCAGAAAGTAGCCCCAGTGACTAATAAGCATTTGTCAATGCTGAATGTTGATCGCATTGGTCTGTTGAGCTTGCTCACTGCCCCTCTGTCACTCACTCAGTTTGTTTCTCCCGGTGCTGCAGACTGCTGTTTTGTACTGGGCTCCTGCCTGTATTGGCGGCTTTTTCTGCCCACTAAGAAATCCGCAGCTGTCCCTACAGTGCCTGTTGAGGTGGCTCACTCCCCCTCTCTCACTCGCTCATTCTGTTTCTCCTGGCACTGCAGGCTGCCCTTTTGTATTGGGCTCCTGCCTCTGTTAGTGGCTTTTTCTGCCCACAAAGAAATCTGCAGCAGTCCCGACACAGGTCTGTTAAGCCTGCTCACTCCCCCTCTCTCACTCATTCATTCCGTTTCTGCCGGCAGCTGCAGGCTGCAGCCTTTTGTGCTGGGCTGCTGTCTGCATTGGCACCTTTTTCTGCCCACAAAGAAATCTGCAGCTGTCCCGACAGAGCTCCGTTGAGGTTGCTCAGTCCCCTGTCTCACTCACTCATTCTGTTTCTTGTAGTGCCACAGGCTGCCCTTTTGTACTGGGCTCTTGCCTCTATTGGTGCCTTTTTCTGCCCACAAAGAAGTCTGCAGCAGTCCTGACAAAGATCCGTTGAGCTCGCTTACTCCCCTTCTCTCACTCACTCATTCCATTTCTGCCGACTTTGCAGGCTGCCATTTTTTACTGGGCTCCTGCCTGCATTGCCACCTTCTTCTGCCCACAAAGAAATTTGCAGCAGTTACAATAGAGCTCTGTTGAGCTCGCTCACTCCTCCTCCTCTCTCTCACTCACTCATTCTGGTTCTCCCACCACTGCAGGCTGCCTTTTTGTACTGGGCACCTGCATGCATTGCTGCCCTTTTCTGCCCACAAATAAATCTGAAGCAGTCCCAACAGAGCTTCATTGAGCTCACTCACTCCCCCTCCCTCACTAGCTCGTTCTGTGTCTCCTGCTGCTGCAGGCTGCCCTTTTGTACTTGGCTTCTGCCTGCATTGGCGGCTTTTTCTGGACACAAAGAAATCTGAAGCAGTTCCAACAGCTCCGCTGAGCTTGCTCACTCCCCTCTCTCACTCCTCTCATTCCGTTTCTGCGGCACTGCAAGCTGGCCTTTTGTACAGGCTCCTGCCTGTCTGCCGCCTTTTCTGCCCACAAAGAAATTCACAGCAGTCTAATAGAGCTCCATTGAACTTGCTCACTACTGCCCTGTCACTCCCACTCGTTCTGTTTCTCTTGGTGCTGCAGCTGCACTTTGTGCAGGGGCTCCTGGCTGCATTGGCACCTTTGTCTGTCCACAAAGAAATCTGCAGCTGTCCCAATAGAGCTCCGTTGAGTCGCTCAGTCTCCCTCTCTCACACACTCATTCTGTTTGTCCTGGCGCTGCAAGCTGCTCTTTTGTACGGGGTTTCTGCCTGCATTGGTGCCTTTTTCTGCCCACAAAGAAATCCACAGCAGTCCTGATAGAGCTCCGTTGAGTTCACTCAGTCCCCATCTCACTCGTACATTGTTTCTCCCACCGCTGCAGGCTGGAGTTTGTACTGGGCCCCTACCTGCACTGGCGCCTTTTTCTGCTCACAAAGAAATCTGCAGCAGTCCTGACAGCTCTCCGGTGAGTTTGCTCACTCCCCTTCCTCACTCAATCTCTCGTTCTGTTTCTCCCAGTGCTTCAGGCTGCTCTTTTGTACTGGGCTGTTTATGTTGGGCCCTTTATCTGCCCACAAACAAATCCACTAGCAGTCCGACAGAAGTCAGTTGAGCTCTGTCACTCCCCTCTCTCACACGCTCGATCTTAATCTGTCCCAAACACTGATTTCCCACAGTGACCGTGATATTCTCTGGCAGGAGTGCAAAAACATATTTTAGCCAGGATGGGAAAAAATGCCACTGTTGAAAATGTGGTGTGAAAATATTACAAATTTGCAAGTTACAAGGAGTGCGTGGAAACAGTTCAACGCACTCTTGTAACGACAGTCATGTTATGGAGTTTCATCACCAAATTTTCAACACAGGGATTTTAGTACCTCTGCTCATGAACAGTGCCACTGTCATTTTCTTAATCTGTCCCGAACACCGATTTCCCACAGCGACCGTGTTATTCTGCACCAGAACTGTGAAAACACATTTCAGTCAGGCTGTGAAAAATGACAGCTGTACTGCTCATAAAGAGGTGTGAAAAAATGCCAGTGTTGAAAATCTGGCGTGACAATATTACAAATCTGCGAAGTTATAAGGGTGCGTGGAAAGTGCGCAACGTACACTTGTAACACAGTCATTTGAGGGGCTATTATCACCATGTTTTCAACATAGGCATTTTAGGACCTCTGCTCATGAACAGTATCACTGCCATTTGCTTAATCTGTCCCGAACAGTGATTTCCCACAGCGACTGCTCTATTCTGCGCCGGAAGTACAAAAACACATTTTGGCCAGGATGGGAAAAATGACAGCTGTACTGTTCATAAGTAGATGTGGGAAAATGGCAATGTTGAAAATCTGGAGTGAAAATATTACAGATTCGCAAAGTTATGAGTGTATGTGCAGACTGCTCAACGCATGCTTGTAACACAGTCATTTTATGGAATATCGTCACCAAATTTTCAATATAGGCATTTTAGCACCTCTACTCGTGAACAGTGTCAATGTCATTTAATTAATCTGTCCCGAACAGTAATTTCGCATAGCGACCGCATTATTCTGTGCCGGAAGAGTGAAACCACATTTCAGCCAGGGTGTGACAAAGACTGTTGTACTGTTCACAAGGCGGTATGAAAAAATGCCAGTGTTGAAAATCTGGCATGAAAATATTGCAAATTCGAGGAGTTATGAGCATACGTAGCAACTTTGCAATGCACGCTCATAAAACAGTCATTTTTTGGAGTTTTTCTCCACCAAAATTGCAACATAGGCTTTTTGAGAGCCCACCTCATTAACACTGGCACTGTTGTTTCGTTAATCGGCCCTGAAAGAAGATTCTGTGCAGTGACCGCAAAATCACCTTTCAGGGCCGATTAACACCATGACAGTTCCAGAATTCATGAGGAGGGGTCCCAAAAATACCATGCTGAAAATTTGGTGCCAAAATTCCAAAAAATGACTGAAATATCCATTAAAGTTAGAAAAAAACATTTATTCCATTATACAGCTTACCGGCGTTTCCTCAGTTCATGGTTGGCTTTGAAGAGTGCAGACATGTTCCTGGTCCACCGAAGATCATCACACTGAGCTCTGGAGGTAGATATGGGGTGAGGGAGGGTGTGGGGAGGCAGGGTGTGCAGTGGGCAGATGTGGGTTGCGGGAGGGGGGCAGGGAGACCTCCGAGGGACAGTTTGCTTTTTTACAGGTTAAAAAAAAAAAAGACATTGCGGGACCATTTTTTATTTTACAGGGGCATGTGGCACACTGAGGTGGGTTCCCAGCATGCCACCAGAGTCTTTCTTTTGCAGAGGGCAAGGTGTAGCCATCGGGGGATTGGGCGCGCCCGTCGGCACACAATAAAAGGTGGTGACATTACGCCAACAGGGATTGGGCACCCCGTCAGCAGACAATCTAAGGGGTTACATGATGTTGACGGGTGGGCTTCCCATCAGCAACATACACATTGGGGCACTAAGCTGACGGGGATTGGGGGCCCTGTCGGCACTAAACACAGTGGGGGAGTTAATATTGTTTGTGAACATGGCAGCAACCCCCGCCATGTTCATAAACAATATCAGTGTCAAGATCCTGCCCTGCAATGACGGGTCACTTCCTCATTGCAGCGACGGCCTACACTGCAATGATGAGGTGGTCCCTGATTGCAGCGGGCTGATTTTCATGTTGGTGGCACGCTGGCTGAGCTAGTGTCAGCAGCAGCATGCCATGGCACTGGGGATGCTGGACAAGCCTTTAAAGGCTGTGAGGGCATTGGCCACAACAGTGCCATGCCTCCACAACCTGCTTGTGGAGAAAGCTGCCACAATATGTTTCTTGCGCATGTGCACAATCAATATAAAAAAGACAAAGTGCCCCTGGTGCTCCTACCCTTGATAGATGTGGTTTTTGAGAGAATTACAATAGATGTGGTTAGTCACTTAGACAAAAGTAAACAGGGTTATAGATTCATTTTGGTAGTTTGCCCCACCTGGAGTACAGTGTACAGTTCTGGAGACCATACCTACGTAAGGACATAGACAGGGTAGAGAAGGTTCAGAGGAGGGCAACAAAGATTGTGCATGGGTTGCATCACAAGTCCTATGAAGACAGGTTGAAGGAACTGAACATGTACTCCCTGGAGGAGAGGAGGGAGAGAGGGGATATGATAGAGACAAACAAGTATCTTACAGGGAGGAACAGGGTGCAGGAAAACACTATTTTAAGCGAAAAGATGTTCCAGGACTAGAGGGCATGGGATGAAGTTGGAGGGAGGACGATTCAGAGGAAACATGAGAAAGAATTTCTTCACAGAGCAGGTGGTGGACAAGTGGAACACCCTGCCAGAGGAAGTGGTGGAGCTGAAACAATCACGGATTTAAGAATGCATGGGATAGACATAAAGGAATTCTAGAGGTCAGGGGTAAGGGGAAATAGACTTCTAGGAAAACAAACTGAACTTACAAGCTCAAATGGGCAGACTAGGTGGGCCATAGGCCCTTATCTGCCGACACTGTCTATGTATCTATGTATCTATGTATATGACTATGCTAGTCAATACCCAGAGGCAATTTCAGTGCGTACTGTTACAGCCCCAAAAGTGGCAGCAGAGCTTGCCAAAATTTTTAGCAGGGTGGGCATACTTAAAGAGATTATTGCTGATCAGGGTAATAATTTTGATGCTGCACTGCTGAAGGAGCTGTACCGACTACAGGTATCACTGCCATAAGAATCTCCCCTACCACCCTTAGACAGACGGTTTTGTTGAGCATTTTAATCAAACCCTAAAACACATGTTAAAAGGTTTGTGAAAGGTGAATGGAAAGACTGGGACTAATTCATACCTAGTAGTAAAAGGCACACGGAATGTCCGTGTGTGAAGGTCAGCACCTATTGATTATAATTACTGTAGGGCACAGGGTCTGCTTGCAGTAATAACCAACCCTTTTTATTCAAAAGTGCAGTGTGATAGCATAGAAAAAACAGTTCACCAAACAAAACACAGCAGAGCTCACTGAAATCACTTCCTGGTCAGTGCTTGTACAAAGTCTGACTAACAAGTGCCAGCAGACGCATAAGTTAGGTATGGCTGAAACACGACATTAGTACAGCTTCAGTGCAACATTTATTACAAGACAGAAGGGCAAAGAATAAAGTTAAAGCAACTGCTTTAAAGTAAATAATCAAAGCAACAAACCAGTGGAGAAGCATCCTGTGTTCATGCAGGTGCAGATGGAAAACATATTATGCACTTACATATCGATGAAAAGTGTCATCTTCAGAGCGTTGGGTAGTTAGGTGACTGTGCTGTTAAACAGACGTGTGTTTAAAGTGGTAGCATCTTATTTAGACAATTTGTGCAAGTTACCAGTGTAAAGAAATAAAGACAGGACTCATGCAGTTAAAGTAAGCAGTCATTAATAACAAAGTCATATCTAAAGATTTTGCAAATCCATCCTGCACATTATAGTTGCTGCATAAAGTAAAAACAATTTTGGAACACATCATTTCATTGAAAGAAAATAATAGATGAGATAAGATAAATTTGTCTAGTATACTGCTGCAAGTCTGCTCATCTGCTACACAGAGTACATTTTCTAGCAGAAGGCAGAGCAGGCAGGTCTTGCCTTTGTTTAAAAAGCCATTCCGGTAGTGAGTTTACATAGCAATATTATAGAACCGGCAATTTAGTCAGTCAAGGGTTAGTATTGTCAGCATTAGGCAGAGCAGACACGTCATGCTTTAAAGCTGTCTCATGGTTAGCAAAAGGCAAAGCAGACAAGTCATGCCTTTTAAGATAGCTAGTTCGATTGTAAGTTTGCCTGGCAGCATTTCCAAACCAGCATATTCTGGCTGCAGGGAACATTTGCCTAAGGCAGAGCAAGCAAGTCATGCCTTAAAGGGCATAACCAGACAGTGGTTTTGTGAAGCCTTCCAATTCTGATGCACTGCTTTAGAAATAGCATACTGTTAGCTGTGGGCAAAGCAAGCAAGTCATGCCTCTTGAAATGACGCCCATGTTGTCAGAGACAAAAAGTCATGTCTCAGGGAATATCAAGGGCAAAGCAACCAGTTCTTTCCTTTAAAATTGACCCCCTAGATGCACAGGTGGAAAGTCATGCCTCAGAGAATACAGATGGATGGGTGAGGTAGAGCAGGCAAGTCGTACCTTTACCTGAAGGCCATCTGTGTTATTTTCATAGATAGCTATACAACCCTGATTCCTGTAGGAGCCATGGTGTTACATGTGAAGATCCAGAATGCCTCCCATTGTTTCAATTTTGTCTTCAGGTCACCACCTCTTTGTCCCAGCTTCAGTTTCTCAATCCCTATAAATCTCAGGGATGCTACTCTGCAGTTGATAAACTGGTTTATCTCAAAGCGTTTTCTTGAACAGGCATGATTAAATGTGTGGATGTTGCAGGTGTTTGCAAAGTGGGTACAGTGCCCACATTTGAAATGTCCTCTCAGTGATGGTGATGGTAGCCACATGTTATGTTTAGGTTCCTTTGGTAAAGGTGGGTCTACCAAGTAATCCTTAGGGTTCTGTCCTCATCGGAATGCAATTCTGGGCTATCTTGTAGTTATCTGATTCAGTCTTGTGTCAGATTGTAAGATGCCTCAATTTTTTTTTTATTATTTTGCCAATCCTAGGCACAGTGGGGTTAAACAGAGTGACAAATATCAGTTGCTCGTCAGTTGTCCTCTTTTCTTTCTGTGTCAGTAACATTTGTCTAAGTTTTTAGATATATTGATGGAGTATAACAAGATGTGAAGCTCATATCACCTGCCTGAAAATCTTTTTGTCAGATCCCTTGTTGCATTATTGAAGCCTTCCTCTGAGGAGTAGACTCTCCTGGCCTTTAGGGATATGTGAGGTCAAGGACTGTGGGTGGCAACTGTCTCTTCTTAGCAATATGTTTCTGGACAGAGGTTTGCAGTAGAGGCATGAGTCCAATTTCTGCCCATTTTTAAAAACCAATGTATCCAGGAATGGTATTTTTTCCTGGCTTGCCTCATATGTGAACCTTAAAAGTCTGTTGGATGTATTGATATAGTCCATGAAATCAATTAGTTGTTCTCTATTCCCTTTCCATATTAATAGACAACTGTCTATGTATTTTCTCCAGACTTTAATGTAACTGTGGAAGGGATTTTGCCTCTGGTCATAAACAGACTTTGTTTCCCATTCCCCTACATAGAGGTTAGCCAGATTTGGGACGAAGGTCATCCCCATCGCAGTTCCTATATGTTGAACCAAAAAAGTATTTTCAAACATAAAGCAGTTGTTTTCGAGAACAAACTTGGCTATTTCCAAGATGTATTCAGTAGGCCATTTTCTCTATTTGCTAGAGCTTTCGCTAGTGCCTCTAAACCCCCTTCATGGGGGATATTGGAGTAAAGACTTTCAATATCAGTTGTTACCAACCAGTCATCACTGTCTAGGTTCACATCTTTTATGAGTCTCAAAATGTAATTTGTGCCCTGTATATAGGATTTTAGCAATGGAACAGTTTTTTTTTTATAAAAAAGAAAAAGTCTACAAATCTTGACATAGTCTCTGTAATGGAGTCAATTGCTGACAATATTGGTCACCCAGGTACAGGGGTGATTTTCATGTGTACTTTAGGGAGTAGGTACAGGATGGGTTTTCTTGTACGTCTAGTTGCTTGTTTACTTCTGCCATATACTCTTCTCTGGCCCAAATTACTACTGCTCCTCCTCTGTCTGCCTGTTTTATTATCAGTCCTTTCATTTGGTTCTTTAGTCGGTCTACTTTCTGCTGGACTGATGTTCTGTCTTTGTTTATTAAACTTGTTATTAGTGATTAGTCTTTGAACATCTTGTTTCACTAAGTTGTAATAGATAGCAAGGGTATGGTTGTTTTGTAGGGGGGTTAAAGGTAGAGGGTCTCCTGAGGTTATTGGTCTAGTATGTAGCTGGGCTCTGGGGACATTGTCTGTGGGGAGGTCATAGTTATCCCTCTCTCAGGAATTGTAGTTTTGCTGAAAAACATCTTTTAGACAGAGTCTTCTGAAGAACAAAAACAAGTCTGTCTCAACTTTAAAAGCATCAGCTGTGTTTGTGGGGACAAACAAAAGTCCCTTTCTGAATAGTTCTATCTGTGTGTCAGTGATTTTGATGTTGGAAAGATTTAAGATTTCTGGTTGGGGTTCTTCATCCGAGGGAACTCCACACCGCTTCCCAATGTTGCCTCCCTTGTGAGGATCTCCTTCCTTTCCCTCCTCTTGAGCTTCTGCCTGTTCTTCTTCCCCTTCCCCCTCCTTGTTTGTTTGTTCCTGTACCATACATTGGGTCTGGATCCAATATATTCAGGTGTCTCTCTAAAAACACCTGTTATCATTGTAACTAGCACTAGTACCTGTTTCTTGGTCACTGTCTGGGCTTATGGAAATGTCTAGGCCATAAATCTAAAATTCATTACACCTTATAGTGCTAGTATTAGTGTTGGTGCATTGTTTCTAGCCATGCCATAGAATAATGGTTTCATTTTTATAATCATTTTCATCTCGTTGATGTTTCCTTTGCTTATAGAATATCAGATCCGATTGAAATTTAGCCAGTGTTATTGGTCCTCGCTTTTAGGCTATCAAATTCTGCTGCTGGGTACTTATCTTTTCATTTAGGCTCAAGGATACCTATTTCTGTGCCTGCCTCCTCACCTTCTCTTTTTTTTGCCTTTTTTATCATCAGCAGCGTCCTGACTGCATTTTTGAGATTTTTTCCCAATCCTGAATATACACTTGATCGTCCATTCCTAATCATGACGGTTTCTGAATCTGCATGCCTTGGGAGATTCTTTTATCCCTCCAGCATTGGGGCAATGATGCAGAGTGTAGGTTAAACCTATGTAACTCCCCTACAAATGGGGGGTTCCTGAAAAGTCTTCCTTGAGCTTGCCTACATGCTTGCTGCTAGGCTGGTGTTCTGCGTCTTAGCAGATTAAATGTATTGCCAGAGAGTGCCTGTATAGCCTCTGTGTACTGTCTCTTTAAGAGCTGCCTGGATTGCAGTCTTAATTAATCTAAAAGGGAGCTCTGTTATAAGATGTGCTTATTTGCTGATTATCTATTAGAGTGATAATAATATTGCAGTTTGTTCTAACCTGTTTTCTTTGCAGCAAGGACTGTTCTGTCTTCTCCACCATCTTGGCCCGGGACTGTCAGAATGGGTCAATCAGTACATTTGGGACTCTAAAATGGAGCCTGCCTACAGGGGCTTGGTGGGACCAAAACTTGTAGGAATTGTAGTTTTGGGCTTTTGGTGCCTAAAATAACCTGGAGGGGGAGCCCTTGTTGTGACTGACAGACAGATCAGCCAACCGAACCTTTTGGATCTTGGGGAAAGTCCCACACTGCTTGCAGTTTCAGTTAGATCTGAGTTGGGAAGTGAAGAAGTAACAGCTCGAAATAGTTTGAGCAGCAATCCATAGTGGATTTGCGTGGGAGAACTGTGTGAAAGGCCTGAGTTTGACCTGCATGCCTGCCTGCTGTTCCTGAGAAGGAACTTGTGCTTTTTTCAGACTGAAACTGAATTTGGAGAGCAAATTAAGCCACTGAATTGTAACCAGGCTTTAACCTGAAGAAGACCGAAGATTTGCTGAATGCGATCGGCCTGTCAGGACTTCTAGCTACCTCTGAACTCTCGGATTGTGCAAAGCCTCTCTAATTGTGACCAGAGAGCCATTTGCCTGGTACAGTGGAATTTCCTTACATGTAAATGTGCTGTGTGCTTATAGTGGATCGTGATTTGGTTCCTCACTATGTGTCTGAACTGTGTTTTGCTTGCTGGAGGCTGTTTCCAGCTCCGAGGACTGAATCCGTATCCATTTCCATTTGCCTGGGCCCTGCTACACTAGTCCAGCCAGAATACCTGCTACGCAGAGAAAGTCATCGACGAGAGACCAGCCAGGGAATCAGCCCCCTGCTCAACTCCTTGAACAGGAACAACGCCTCAGTGATTTGTGTAGGTCTTGCTTCTCCAGGCACTCCAGCTCAACAACCTGCCATCTCGATTTCATCCTGCCTGTGTCCAGTATTTGGTATCATGAGTAAACATCAGGGTAGCTCCCTGCAACAACAGCTAAATCTAAAAGTGTTCTCATCTGATTGTCTTGTTGCCTTTTCTTTCATAAGGTAGTAAAAATGGGCAGACTGGATGGGCCTTGCATTCCTCATCTGCCATCAACTTATATGTTTCTATGTTTCAAATTTGTAGAGCAATATTGTTGTCCATTTCATCTGAGAAAGATAGGCTATCTATCGTGCATATATTTGGTGCTGGTTGACCTTCCATGCTATCACACTGTGTTTTTGAATAAAAAGGGTGGGTTTGTACCTCAAGCAGACCCTGTGAGCTATAGTAGTTATAACCTTTAAGTGCTGACCTTCATACATGGACATTCCATGTGCCTTTGTTACTACTAGCTACTTTCAAGTTTCTAGATATGTACACACCCGCTAGAGAGTAGAGCCACCATCACCTTTTGGTCTTTGACTAATACTTACCTGCCTAGTTTTTGCTTACAGAGAAGGGCCACAAGTATCAACAGATTTTTCACCATTTGAAATGTTATATTGTAGACAACCTAGGGGCAGAGGTGCTGTAACATTTGAATGGTGGGGGTGCCGATAGTGATTTCAACTGGGACACATGAAGGCCGGGAGTCTGGTGACCAATAGGACCCCAGAAGCTCTGAGGGTTTAGATGCTCTGTGGTGAGTTTTGGGGCTTTTAATTAAGATGAAACACACTTTTGTTACTGACTCCAGGGAAAAAATAATTTTCCCCCAGAGACAGGGGTGTGGGAAACTGGCTGGCCTTAGAGTTTGCAGCTCCAACTGGGGTAGGCAACTGGCTGACCAACAATGCCATCAACCACCCACCCCATAGGCATTATTGTAATATACCGTGAAAGACTTTTATATAAAGGCTGGGGGGTTGGGGGCTGCTAGGCCCCTAGAAGCTCTAGGGTTTTAGATGCTCTGTGGTAAGTTTGGGGGCTTTTATAAAGGAATAATGCCTGACAGGGAGGGTGTTATGCTAGGATAACATCCCACCTTGGATGGTTGGGCCTGATGCCACTGGCCGAGGAAGTCCACCACCCGAGAAGGGATGTTATCACAGCATAACACCCACCCTGGAGGGCATTATACCTATTATACAATGGCTCATTGTTTTATACACAAAAAAATAATTTTAAAGAATTTTATTTAGTGTTTAAAAATATTTTTTTTAGAAATGATGGAAACAATCAATGTGGTGCTCATCTAGTTGATCAGCAGGGATGTTATGCCAGAATAACATCCCTGCTGTGATGGCCAACTGACCAATCAGGAGCCAGGATTCTTTCTTGCCATTGTATAATTAAAGACAGAACACACTTTTGTTGCGCCTTTCCTACCCTTGAGTCCAGGAAAAAAAAATCACATAAATATAACTGACACAAGTTTTCACAATGTTCAGCACTTGTACTGACCCATCTGCAATTGAATACTTCTCCCACCCTGCAGCTGGATACCCCCAACCCTGTTAATGAAACAAAGCCAGCACCATCAACATGTGTTTAAATAAAAGTGCTTTATCCATAGTCCTTGCTACACTGTTTACAACTTGCTTACCATAAAATGTTTAGAAAAAGCAAATCGAAAAATAGCATACCATGTTATGATCCACTTAGGTATTGCAATTTAGAAATATATTTTCTTAACTTTATTTTTATACTTTGGTACATTCTCATATAGTAAACAGTCATACAGTGATGTACCTGTGGAAGCACAAAGGCTCCTTGAAGGGGAAATAATCATTGCAGAAGTCACTCAAATTGTGAAAACCCATAAAACGATCTTTCAAATGAGGTATTGGGCTTGCCTGTAAGTGTCAAGAGTCCTGAGTTATGACCCAAATCATCTGTAAACCAAAACAAGGCAGTAGCCATTTCATTGAAGCATGAGACCAACAGTGATGTCATTGAGGGGCAAGCTGTAATTAACAACATGCAGCTTACCCCGCAGTGACATCACTTTCTGTTTTAAAATGGCTGCTTTTGATTTAAATATTAATTAGGTAGTCATATCTCAGGAGTCCTGACACCTACAAGGAAGTCCAGTGCCTTTTTTGAAATATCTTTTCATGGGCTTTCCCAATTTGAGTGAACCCTGCAATGTTTACTTCCCCTTTAATCAAAGGGTAAGATGCATTCACCCTATTTTGCTACAACATAGGGGAGAAACCTTCTAATTTATACCCACACACTAAAGTAATGATTTTTCACTGAATTGGTGCCAAGAGCAGCATGACTGTAACCAAGATGTGAAAAAGACCATACAAGGATAGTCCAACAGAATACTTGTCCAGGAGGGACAAAAATTATTGTCATGCATTCAGCCTAAAGCTAAAACAAACAGCATAAGTACATAAATAGAAAACATGTATACAAACAATTGTCCCAAAACTATTATACAGGGAAAAACAAATTACCCAGAGGATCCAAAAATAAAACAGTTTACATTGTTGATAACATTGATCTACGAACATACTTTTAGAAGTGTAATATAAGTTATGTTAAAACATAGAGGTCTTAATTTAAAAAATAACTTGACATATACACTCCTCAGTTACAGCATAAGGGACATTGAGGACAAAAGTCTATTGTTGTAGGAGGACATCAATTCGCTCCCTCGAATTCGCGTCTGGACAACCCGCTCCCGACAATATGCTCCCTGCCCTTCTCGCTCCTCACTAATTCATCTCCATTCAACTTGCTCCCTCACTTCCTTTTAAATTGCAACTAACCTGTCAATCTGCACTGTTGCACCTGTCAAAACTGCAATCTGTATGGGTGTTCAGCACTGTAAGCTACTCTCTCTCACTTTCTTTTAAAATGTTTGAAACAAAAATGCTGATATGCTGACAGTTGAAGTGACATGAAGCTTACCTGGCCCTAATCAGGGTTTGACCCCCAAGCAACTCTCTCTCTCACTTCCCAACCTGTCAATCTGCACTCGCTGTCTCGCATACAGTACAGTGGCTGATTAGAGAACACAGCTTGAATGCAGCCGATCGAAAAAGGAAAAAAGACAACTAATACATAAAACCACTCATTACATCTTGTTATTTTAAGCTAGACTAGAAGATTAGTAGCAATAGCAATTTTTATTTATTTATTTATTAGCTTTTGGTAACTGGGTAAGTGCACTAGGCAACAAACCTGCCTATCTTCAGGCATGACCCGGGAGAGCACAGGATATTGGTATACATATTACAGTAGTACATGATGACAATCAGGGTAAACATAAGACAGCAGGAGCAGTTCACAACATACATAGGTGATTAGAGAAGCAAAATCAGATACAGTGCATAATAAATGACATATAGAACAAAAAATAGGCTTGTGTCCGTGCCGCAGGCTGGCAATAGGGTGAAACAGATTACGAGCATTTGCAGTGTCCACATGCGTGAAGGTGAGAGAATAACGAGCTTTTAAATTCCCGGTGGGAGGCAGAATTTTTAACCTGAAGGGGGAGTGAGTTCCAGAACTTAGGAGCAAAGCGAGAGAAAGCCTGTTCGCCCATTTTTGTAGCGCAAGTTCTGGTAGAGAGCATAGGAACAGAGGAGGACCTGAGGGTTCAGGTATGGGAGGCAGGAGTCAGCAGGTTAGCCAGATACTCAGGGCTGGGAGGTCTAGTCAGAGAGTCAATAAAGCATCCCAGGGAGTAGGCCCATAGATCCTTAGGTGATAGCCAGTTTAAACCAGAGTAGAGGAGGCAGTGATGAGTAAGGCGAGGGGCAGTTAAGGCGAATCTGTAGATGTTGTTACAAACGGTGTCCCATTTACTGAGTATAGAAGAGTTGCCAGCGTAGATAAGGGGGACAGTGTATTGGAGCTGGGGTAAGAGGATTGCCCTTGCTACTGCTAATCTGGCTGAAGGAGTGAGGAAGTGGCGTACACAATAGGTGCCACCAATTTTTGCATTGACAGCTCAACAAACCATGTTGACATGTAATGACAAGTCAAGGGAGGTATCAAGTGTGACTCCCAGGTATTTGAAGGATGCCATGTTGGTGATAGGGGAACCATCAAGGCAGTGAACCAAGAACCTAAGGGCAGTGGAGGGCAGTTTTTTGAGGAACCGAATAGCATAGCTTGAGTTTTGTCCTGGTTAATGTTTTGATGGCTGTACAAGAGCCAGCGTTGAAGGACTTGAAAATCATTTGAGAGAGTGGAGTTGATGTCCTCTGTCGATTTAGACCCTGAGTGGAGAACAAGGTCATCAGCGTACATAAGAGTGCAGCTGTGTCAGGAAAGAGCGGGAATATCATTTAGGAAGAGGGAGAGGGAGAAAAGGAGAGTTCCAAGCATGGACCCCTGTGGGACTCCATGTGAGATCTTTATGGAGGAGAAGAGGGTCTTGTGAAAAGCTACCGCCTGAGTGCAATTGTCCAGGTAGTTGCGGAACCAGGATAGAGTTGAGTCAGATGCTCCAACGGATTGGAGCTTCTTCAGCATGACAGGGTGATAAACCATGTCAAAAGCTTTGGACAGGTCTATGAAGACAGCTCCGGTGAGTAGGCCATGGTCCATATTACATTCGATGTCGCTGGTAAGTTGTGTCAGTGCCATACTGGTGCTGCGTCCAGGCCTAAATCCATGTTGGCAGGGGGTTTGGAGATTAAACTTGGTGAGGTGTTCAGCTAGCTGGCGGTGGACTATTTTCTCAAGAAGCTTACTGAGAGTGGGTAGAAGAGAGATGGGTCGGTAGTTGGACATAAGTTTGACATCACCCTTTTTGTGAATAGGGATAGTTCTGGCCATTTTTCAAGTAGATGGGACAGTGGACGTGTGGATCGAGAGGTTGAAAAGCCTGGTGACAGGCTTGGCCAGCCATGGTGCAAACTGCTTGAGTATACCAGGATGGATGCCATCCGGCCCCTGGCCCCCGCGTGCCGGGAGGGAGTTAAGTGGCTTATGCACTTCATGGTATGTGGTTGGAGCCAGCACAACGGTAAGTGGAGTAAGGGATGAGGAAGGGGCATGAGGACAGTAATCTTGAGGCATAGTCTGAGTTGCACCAGGTAACATAGAGAAGAGGGAATTGAAGGCATTGGCAATTGTACTCAGGTTGTTGCAGTGAACGCCTTGAATGTTCATGTCAATTGGAGTCTGCTGCTTATCATTGCCAAGAATTTCCTTTATTTGGCCCAGTACTTTTGAGGGTTCTCGGATGAGGATTTTAGGAGGTTCCTATAGTAGGTACTTTTGGCAAGGCGAATTTCTCTTTTGCTTTTGCTCCGCGAGGCTCGATAGGCTTCATAGTCAGTGCAAAGATGGGATACCTTCCACAAGGACCAAAGTTTGTCCCTGCTTTTGAGAAGTTGAAGCAGGGGGGGCGTGTTAGCCACTTGGTTACCTTCCCTGCCACCCTGCGTGTGGTGACTGGGATATGTAGGTTTTGTATTGCGAGGAGGATGGAGTTGAAATAGTCAGTTGCATAGTTAATGTTCTCAGTTAGGTAGAGAGGAGACCAGTCAACCAGGCTGAGATCATTTATGAAAGCATCAGCATTTAGGTGGAAGAGGTTAGGAAATGTGACTATTTTAGACAAGAAGGAAGGGATGATGGTGTCCCAGACACATTAAACAGGATAGTGATCACTAATGGTGTCAGGAAGCACTCCGGCTGAGGTGATATATTCCTTTCTGTTTGTGAGTATCCAGTTGAGCAGGGTGGCAAAGACACCACCCTGGGAGACCCTAGTGGGTTCCTGGATGAGCTGGGATAGGTTTGCCTTACTAACCAAAGAGGATAGGTTGGCTGAGCTGTTCTCAGACCAGTCAAGGTTAAAGTCCCCAAGACAGATAATGTAATTTTTGCCTGTTACTGTTAGCAGGTTCTCAAATAATTCAGAAAGATCCTGTTTAGTGTTTTAGGAGGGACATAGATACAGAAAATATGGAGTTTTTTAACTCCCCCCAGAAGGAGGGAATGAAGGATTTCACAATTAGGTAGTGTGGGGTCCTTCAGGAGGGTGATGTTCAGGTGTGATTTGTAGTAGAGAGCAAGGCCACCCCTCTTTTGGCCCCAGGTTAGTCCATACGTAGCACACTGTATCCTGGAAAGGAGCACTGAGAGTCAGTGACAGTGGGCTTTAGCCAGGTTTCGGTGAAGGCTAGGATGTCCGAGCCGTTCACACTCACCCAGACCTGCAGTTTAGAGAGGTTGGCTAGAGGGCTCCTGGAGTTAATGTGAGCAATAGTTAGTCCATTGGATTTTGGTAGGGAGGTAACCGGGGTGGCAGAGATTGGATGGGAACATGAGGCGGACCTGGATGGGCCTCGATGCCCCCAGCTAGCATAAGTGACAGGAGAAAAATCCAAATCAATACAATGAAGCAGGACCGAACTGAAATTCTGATGGAGAGCTTCAATTTAAAGTGAAGGTATCTGGCTAGAGGCCACATGCACTTGCTGATGAAAGCAGTTGGGGGAAGAGGTGGGGGACTGGCCCTTATCAGGGTTTGACCCCCAACCAACTCTCTCCCTCACTTCCCAACCTGTCAATCTGCACTCGCTGTCTCGCATACAGTACAGTGGCTGATTAGAGAACACAGCTTGAATGCAGCTGATCGAAAAAGAAAAACAAGACAACTAGTACATAAAACCACACATTACATCTTGTTATTTTAAGATAGACTATAAGATTAGTAGCAATAGTGATACTAGCATATATTGTTTTGCTTACCTGGCTGACAAAGTCTGTTCACTCAGTTATTAAATCCAGCAAGTTATTAAATCCATTAAAAAAAATGTTAAAAACAGTATTCTTTATTTCCAAAAGTTAAAATCACTGATTTGGTGAGGTCAGTATTCAAAGGTGTGAGCTACACCTTGCAAAAATTCCTCTGTTGTGCATTTCTCATACTTGGCAACAATGCACTGCTAACGCATTACATTATCAGGATAAACTCATCGTATAATTGTGGGTGCATGTCCAGCAATTAGCTGTTCTATCTCCACATTTCATTTCTGTTGAATACCACACATTCCGTCTGTGAATCATCATAATGTGGGGTGTGCTATTGACAAGATGCTCTGCATTCCACGATGAAATGCTTCCACTGCATTGCTGGTTTTAGCCCTGTTTTCTGCCATGGTGTTCCAGTGATTCCACAGTTGGATGGCAAATTGTGGCTGTCTTCTGCTGGTGTCCCATCTGTTCCTCCTCCCGATCCAGGTATCTTCAAAATAGTCAATAACTGGTTCATTCTCTTGAGGAAATTCATTTAGGCTCTCATCAGTTATTTCCTCGAACTGCATTATTACCTGGTCGAGATAGAATGCTAAGGTGGGCAGGTATCTGCATTTTAGACTGAACTCACTGTCCATCGCATATCTGCCACCAAGGCCCTCAAATTGTATTTTTCGATACAGACACTGGCAAAAATGAAAAAACAACCTACTTGCTGTGCATTCAGGAAAACTGACTTAAAGGCCTGGACTGTGGCTTTTTCATAATCAGTCAAAACCCCAGCGGATGTTCATAGGTTTCCTACACTTATTGGGAAGCAGGGCATATATATCTGGCTGAATGTTCCCAGATCTCTCACCAAGCACCACATACATTTGATGGAATGGGGGTTACAACACTGAATGTCCCATCTGCATACCAATGATTGCCATTTTTGAGAAATTTCAGATTGGACTCAGTGCAAAACACTGGTATGCAGTCATCCCCTGGCCCACTGTCGTACAGTAAAAAGTTAACTTCGTCAACCCCAGAGCTTGGAGTATATGTTCCGTACTGCTCTGGAATAATAAGGTCACTTAGGTTTCTGAGATTGGGTGGGACCAGTTGCTCTCACTCTCTGAACAGTCCTCTTAATGTTGCGGTCCAATAAGGTTCTTTGTGCTGCCAAGGAAACTATCTGTTTGCAGTGCAGGATAACCAGGGCTGTGCTGTCTTGGGAGATTGCTGCCCTCTCCTTAGCATGTTTGACTGCTTCTCCACATTCAACAGCAACGGGTCAGGAGCATGGGTGTGAGTGCTGAACTTGTGTATTATCAGCGGCTCATCATAACTGGCTGTGTGGACTCGAGCATTGCAGCACTTCTTCTTTTTGACCGCAAGCTCGCATTGCCAGATTGCTTTGCTGTGCAGACTGCACTTGTGATGTGTGTAGACGTAGTTATCTGAATCAACCAGCTTTTTCTTCATGTGTTTTGACAAAATGAAATGGGCTGCCATGGGCTGCCATTTTGGATTACAGGTTAGGAGCCTGTCCATGAGGGGCGTATTCTTATGTGTATAATTAGTTAGATTTAATTGATTAATTGCTTACAGTGTAGAACAGATCCACGGAGAGCCATCTGACAGATGGAACAGTACAGATTGACAAGTTTGGTGCGATCAAACCCCGATTAGGGCCAGATAAGCTTCATGTTACTTAAACTGTCAGCATATCAGCATTTCTGGTTTAAACACTCTAAAAGGAAGTGAGAGAGCGAGTAGCTTACAATGCTGAACACATCTACAGATTGCAGTTTTGACAGGTGCAACAGTGCAGATTGACAGGTTGGTTGGGATTTAGAAGGAAGTGAGGGAGTGAGTTGATCGATGGTGAATTAGCAAGGAGCGAGAAGGACAGGGAGCGTATTATCGGGAGTGGGTTGTGCAGGAGCGAATTGTCATGTACCCATTGTCGTGGGTCTGGAACCAAATGATAGAAACAAAATGTCTCAAGGTGTTACTCTGAGTCCCATAAAAAACAGAGAAGAGTTCAGAATATGTCCCAAAGCTGGAAAACACAGTTTTTCATCAAACCAGTTCTTCACAAACGTAAAGGAGTAATTCCCCTCAATGTCCTCTGGCAGCCCAATCATCTGGAAATTTGCAGCCCTGACCTGATTTTCCAAAGTTTCTAAGTGGGCTTGAAAGTCCTGTATTTCCTTCACAACTATAGCTGTCACACCTATGAACAAGGAGGTTTGCTTTTGGACATCCAATAAGTCTTTTTTAATACAATCCACTGTGGTTTCAATCACTGTTACTCTTGTATTGAAGGAGTCTATTTTTTTATTTAAATCCATAAGATTGGATGAATCGCTGAAGTTTCAGCCCAAAGAGTTTTAACATTTCTGTTTCTGAGCTGTGCCTAGCCATGGCATTGGCCTCAGCAAGAACTGCAAGGGCTGAACCACCCCTGTGGGTTTACATCTCCCAGGCTTTGATGCCATTTTATCTTTATAAGGATTTCAGATTTTGTGCACACTTAGTCCAAGTTTCTATCTGTAAACAGTTTGGCAAGTAACAGTTAAGAAAAATAGAGTTTTAGTCTGTTTTTCCTTGAAAGATTGCAGGAGCTCTTAAGAAGTGCTGCCTCCTAGCTTAGGCTTCACCAGAAATGTATTTTTTACTTGTAAAACATATTGAGCAATTGTATTTTACCTACAGTAGTCACTGGGGTTTGTAGACAGTGACAGTCAGAAGGCTCCAAAGGTTGACTTGCACTCTGGTGTCATAATGATGAATTTTTTCATATGGGAATGGACATCTAGTGCATACAGAATGTTACTGTTACATGAATAAGAGCAAGATGCATTAGTCTCTTCTGGCTCATTGCGCTACGCACCTAAGTTTTAAGGCAGTGGAGGGCAAAGAAAGATTGCTCTAATCCTACAACTGATGCTGGTAAACACAAAGTTTAATGAAGTTTTCAACTTCTTTAAAAAGACCTCTGATTTGTGGCTGAAGAGTTCCCAAAAATTCTGCAATCTCTGGAACACTTTTTAACTCCTTTTCTTTGGACAGAGCACCCAGCATCGTTAACTGCATATAACGCTTGGGCTTATCAAACTGTTGAGGGAGGTGAAGCTCCTCAAAATTCGCAGAGATTATCCTGGCAGATGCTGAATTAATAAGAATGTTCTCTCTGTGCTTGGCAGTCTTCATGCCATCCTGGTTGAAAACATTGCTGCAGTTCAGCATTTACTATATCTAGGGCTTTGTTAAATTCCCGCTTCCACAACTCTTCATGTGTTTCAGACACTACTTCTTCTGGCTCTCTGGGTTGTCTGAAGCAAACTGGTGTTTTGCTGGCTCCAGTAGGCTATGGAATCTTCAGATTGTTCTTGGCAGCATAGTAATTCATTCTGGTAATCATTTCTTGAACACTTGCATCCTCTCTTAAAACATTTATTCGTTCTGTTATTAATTTTAGATTCACGCACTCCAGGTGCACTAGCATTAACAATCTGGAGGCCTTTAGCTACCATTTTGCGAGATCCAAATATTGCTTCACAGCCCAATAAACCAAAGTGTGCACTTGCACTTTCAGTGTGTTTAAAAAGCCCAGCAATCTTTATCATTGTGCCTCTAAGAATGCTGTCACACTGAAGTGTTGACAGTGTCTCCAGGAGTACACTGTAAACAGAACAAAACTGGAAAATTGCCACTGTACAAATGCACCATCTCATAGGGCACAGGCTTAAAATGTTGTACACAGCTTCCCCACAGCTAAACACAGATTCGTATATGATTTTATGCTTGGCAGATTCTTGAATAAGAACTGAAACATCATGAACTAAGTTTAATGTGGCTGGCACGAGATGTATTTCCTGGGCCACCTCTTGCAAAACGAGATCTAGTGAATGATTACTTCCGTGAACAAACAGTGAATCCAGGCATATTTCTCTAAGTCAAGCTTGCACACTCAAGAACTTACCAGCCATGTTGCTAGCACCACCAAAGCAATAACCCTGCAGACATTTGAAAGGCAAATTCAATTGCAAAAATCTATCTTTAATAAACAGAAGTAAAGTTTCTACAGTAGTGTCAATTTGTAAAATCCCAAAAATAATTTTGCACTCTAAGGTTTTTGTCCACAAACTGCAGGCTACATGAAAACTAATGGTCTAATTTTGGATGGTGTCTGACATTCAGTTGTCTCATCAGTGCACCCATTCCCTTACGAAGGGTTCAGTTTCTGTTCTAACATTAGCATTAGTAGTGGCTGCAGTACTCCATCAGGATTGTGATGGCTTCTAAAAGGCAATCCTTGACAACAAAGGAACTTAATCAATTAAAACAACATTCATAACATGGTTTTATTTAACTCTAAAAATTGATTAGCGTTTTGCTCATAAAAGTGCTAAAACTTTGTGAAAATGCATACCTCTTGCCTCACTGTGTTTAACAAACACAGCACTTCTAGAAAATCTATATAAATACTTTCTGTACAGTTAGTATCGTCCCAAGAAAAAAACTGCTAATCAATTATTTAAAACCCTGCATTATGCAGTTCTTGCAGTGTTTTGTTCTTTGGCAATATGTTTGGACAGCATCACATTAATGGGTATGCAACACAGCCCAGCAATCTTTTTCTTCGCTTCTGTGTGAAAGAGTGATCCTTCATGATCCTTAAACTATTCAGATGCTTTGTACCAGTTTGCAAAGCTATACCTAACAAAAGTAGATTTGTGCCTTACACCTACACTTATCAGATTTTTTTCTGTTGCTTTTAAATTTGTAAAACAAAGAACACAATAATTTTACTTAACATAGTGAGGCCACAGCCATTTCTCAAGCCAACCAGACTGACATGATTGGTTGAATTCTTCTGTCGCAAAGCACCCTGTAGGAAAATTATGGGGCTGTGTGGCTGTGATCACTGATTGAGATGGACCACCAGCCATGGCAGGAACCTCCTTCACAGGAATAGCTGGGAACTTTGACTACTTGTTGTGTTTTTAGTATTGCCCCACATAGGGCCCACCAGTTAATGACATTTGTGAGTCTTGACATGCTTATTTTAGCAGGCAGTGTCACTGAAAATTTACAAAAAAAAAATTCGATGTTCTTTTTTGTGGCATTTTCAGGATAACCATCATGAGGCACTCTCTCTCCACCCCTTCTTAACTTATCTCCTTAGCACTTTACTTTTTCTCACCCCTCTAAGTCCTGTTGCCTACCGCAATCTCCTGTTGCAATCCCTCATGCTCTTTCCCTTCCTTCCTGCCTACCATAGCTATTTCCTTATAGTTTCCTGGTTATGTCAATAGTTGTGTAATTACTTCGCTTTATGCCAGTCCATCATGTTTTACTACTTTTTATTACTTATATGTCATATGCATAGTGTAATCAGTCTATTTGTACCATCCCACTTCCGCCCAAGTCACGCCTGGAAACGAGCTTCGGCCCAGTGTGTCTCATGGTTACCAAAATTTTAAATAAATAAGTAAAACTACAGATGCTGTGGACCAGGCTTAAGCACTAAACCTGTATTATTTCTAAAAAGAAAATCACAGTATAAATAATAACATTAGTAACTAACCATTACACTCTTGGGCTAGAGGACTATCAATTAATAGGAACAAAGTCCCATTGGAGACTTAGAGCTGACAACCCATGATATAAGTGCAGAAGCCTTATAAGATTGTTAAATTGTTGAATTCTAAATTTTCAGATCTTTCTAAGTTTAGATATTTTTTTACCCAGGTTGGTAATACTAAATCCTTTTCCTTTGTTTCTTTGGTAGATGGACCCAGGTTTTTGTTTAAGGAAGTAACATCAAATGAAGTTTTTCGTCTTCTGCAGTCTCTCCCAAATTAAGGGACTGACTGTGGGGAAGGGTTGGATGCCCATTTCTTAAAATTGGCTATCCCCTTTATTACAGATTTATTATAGATCCCCTATGTTATATTTTTAATATGTCATTGGCTACAGGTGTTTTTCCCCTGTCCTGGAAGAAAGCTAAGGTGGTTCCAATTCCAAAAAAGAGCTGTGCTACTTCCATGGATGATTATAGGCCAATATCAGTACTGAATCCCCTTAGTAAACAACTTGAGCGTTTAGTGGCTAAGCAAATTGATGCCTATTTGGTTACCCATGATATGTTGTCAAGGCAACAACATGGGTTCCATAAGCACTTTGGAATGGGCACGGCCTTGGTTGGGATCATGAAAACCGTCCGTGGGTTTGTGAAAGGCTTGATGACCGGGATGGTGTTCGTTGACCTAACCAAGGCTTTTGATTTGATTGATCATGGTTTGGCCTGCACAAAATTGAAAGATATGGGGTTTTCTGATGTCGCTGTTTCTTGGTTCTATGATTATCTAAGTAACAAGTGTCAATTTGTTTAAGTAGGTTCTGTGGTTTCTGATGTCTTGCCAATTAGTTGTGATGTGCCTCAGGGGTCCATTTTGGAAATTCTGTTATTTTCTATTTTTATTAATCAGATTCCTGGAGTTTGTAGGTTTAGTGAATCACTGCTTCATTCAGATGATCTTGTAATTTGTGCTCAGTCAAATTCTGTGTCTGAACTTTCTTGTTCCCTGGAAAAGGATTTTGGTGCCATCTGTTCTTGGCTTACTTTAAATGCTATGGTTTTGAACTCAGCTAAAACAAAAGTTATGTTATATGGCACACAATTTATAGAAACATAGACTTAGACGGCAGATAAGGACCAATTGGCCCACCCAGTCTGCCCATTTCCCTACCTACTGGAAAAACTGCAGATTCTAGCTAACCAACAGCCTACTTCCTGCCACCCCCCACTACAATTGCCTTGTGACTGTCCCATGCATGTTTGAATTCCCCCACTGTTTTAGCACCAACAAACTCCCCAGGAAGGCAGTTCCAAGCATCCACCACTCTCTCTCCGTGAAGAAAGATTTCCTCACATTACCCCTGAGCCGTCCCCCCTCTATCTTTAAATTGTGTCCCATTGTTCTTACACATCTCTTTTTCTGAAAGATGCTACCCTCCTGGACTTTGTTGATTCCCTTGAGGTACTTGGACATTTCTATCATGCCCCCCCCATCCCTGCTTTCATCAAGGGTATACATATTAAGCTCTCTCAGTCTCTCTTCATATGATTTCTGATGCAGACCCTGCACCATTTTAGCTGCCCTCCTTTGGACTGCTTCCATCCTGTCTATGTCCTTGCGTAGATGAGGTCTCCAAAACTGCACACAGTTCTCCAGATGGGGTCTCACCAACTGTCTATACAGAGGGATAACCACTTCCCTTTTTCTACTTGTGATGCCCCTTCCTATGCATCCCAGTATCCCCCCTGGCTCTCCTTACTGTCTTCTCACATTGCTTACCCACCTTTAGATCATCTGATATGACCACCCCCAAGTCTCGTTCCATTTTTGTTGTTGTTAGTACCTCCCCTGCTATTGTGTACTCTTCTCCTGGGTTTTTGTTTCCCAAGTGCATTACTTTGCACTTCTTTGCACTGAATCTAAGACATAAGTTGCCGTGTGTCTGACCATTCCTCTAACCTTGCCAAGTCCCTTCTCATCCTTTTCTACCCCCTTGTGTATCAACTCTGTTACAGATCTTTGTATCATCTGCAAAGAGGCATACATTTCCTCCAGACCCTCTGTAATGTCACCTATAAAGATGTTAAAGAAGACTGGACCCAGTACTGAGCCCTGAGGTACTCCACTAGTGACCCCTTTCTTTGGAATGTGTTCCACTCACTATTACCTTCTGTGTCCTATTGTGCAGCCAGTTTGCAACCCAGGCTACTACCCTAGACCCACTCACAGGCTGGCTAACTTGGTTATTAATCTTTTGTACGGGACTGTGTCAAATGCCTTGCTAAAGTCTAGGTAGGCCATATCCACAGCCCCTCCCTGGTCTATTACTTTGGTCACCCAGTCAAAGAAATCTATTAGATTCATCTGACATGACCTTCCTGCTGTAAATCCATGCTGCTTTGGGTCCTATGCCACGCTGGCATCTAGGTACTCAACAATTCTTTCTTTCAGAAGTGATTCCATCATTTTCCCTACCACTGAGGTCAAAATTACAGGTCTGTAGTTTCCCGCTTTTGCCTTGCTCCCATTTTTGTGAAGGGGAATCACATCTGTCCTCCTCCGGTCCTCAGGTACCACCCTATCCTCCCATGATTTGTTAAAAAGTGTGGTCAGTGGTGTCACTAGGTCCTCCTTTAGTTCTTTTAGGATTCTGGGGTGAATCCCATCAGGCCCCATTGCTTTGTCCACCTTGAGTTTTAGGAGTTCTTTCAGGACTCTTTTCTTCTGTAAATGGACTGGTGTCAACCCCCCTACCCAGAGTCGTTTATTGTCTGGTTTAGGTAACTCCTCCTCATCTTCTTTTGTGAATACTGAACAAAAGTATTCATTCAGTATCTCTGCCTTTTCACTGTCTCCCTCTGCCTACCTCCCCTCTCCCTTATTAATCTTCACTATTCCTCCCTTAACCTTTCTATGCTCCCTAATGTACCTATAAAAGGTTTTATCCCCCTTCTAAACTGACTTGGCTATTTTTTCCTCAGTTTGGGCTTTTGCTATTCTGACTGCCTTCCCCACTTCTTTCTGCTTTAATTGATACAGTTCCCTGTCATGGTCCTGTGATGCCTTATACTTTTTGAATGCAGCCTTTTTCTCCTTAACCTTCCCTGCCACCTCTTTTGAGAACCATAGTGGTTTTTACTCCGCTTTGTTTTCTTTATTTGTTTCACACAAAGGCTTGTTGCCTCAATGATGGCAGTTTTGATTTTTCTCCATTGTTCTTCCAGCCTCCTTTTGGCCATTTGCTAGTGTATTCCTCAGGTATTCACCCATTTTGCCAAAGTCAGCCCTTCTAAAGTCCAGTATGCTTGTTTTTGTATGGCTTGTCTCCATGGTTGTGCTTATTGTGAAGCACACTGTGCAGTGGTCGCTTGTTCCCAGATGTCTACTGACTTCTAAATTTGTAATCTTCTCTCCATTTGAGAGTACCAGGTCTAGTATTGCTTCCTCCCGAGTGGGTTACAACACTAGCTGTCAAAGGCCTGCCCCCTGCAGGGCATCAAGAATGACCCTGCTCTTAGATGTGGCTGCAGTACATGTCATCCAGTTAACATCTGGCATAATTCAGGTTCCCCATTCACAGTATCTCCCCTTTTGCAGCCATTTTGAGAATGTCCTTTATCATTTTCTTGTCCATTTCCTCCCCTTGAGATGGGGGTCTGTATACAACCCCTGTGCAGATTGTGATGCCATTCCCTGTCTCCAAGGTGACCCAGAGTGCCTCTTGTCGTCCTTCCCCTTTACTTTTTAGTTCTGTAGATTTGATCCCTTCCCTTATGTATGGAGCTACTCCACCTCCTATTTCCCCCTTCCTGTCCCTTCTGTAGACTGTGTACCCCAGTATGTTGACATCCCAGTCATGGTTCCCTGTGTACCATGTTTCTGTGACTGCCACAATATCCCAGTGTTCATCTTCCATCAAGGCTACTAGCTCAGGAAGCTTGTTTCCCAGACTATGGGCATTGGTACTCATTGCCCTCCATTTAATGTTGGCTTTATCCTTTTCCCCCATGCCTGCTCTTTTTGCCCTTGTCTATTTTTCCATTTACCCCTGTCCTGCCCTCTGTTGAGCACTGTACCTCAGTGTTTACCTTACTACCCATCATGTTTTGTGGGGGGAGGCTTGAAATTCCCTGCCTCTCATTTGCACCTCCCCCCTTGGCTAGTTTAAAAGCTTGCCATGGAAGCATTTAAACCTGTTACTTAGGATCTTGGTTCCCTTCATGGACAGATGCAGACCATCATGTCAGTATGAACCTTCATCTCTCCAGGTGTACCCCCAGTCCCCAGTGAAGCCAAAGCCCTGTGCTCTGCACCAGTTTTGCAACCATTCATTAAACTGCATGGTGTGTAGTACCCTAGCCTCACACCTGCCATGGACTGGCAGCACCTCTGAGAAGGTAACTGTGCTTGCTACCTGTCTGAGGCCCCTCCCCAACTCCACAATTTCATCCTGCACTGCACTGATCCCATACCTAGCTAGGTCATTTGTCCCAAGGTGGACAATGATATCTAGTTTCTCTCCTGTGATGCTGCTTCTGCAATCCTGAGGATTCGCTTCTTGTCCCTCCAAGCCATGACACCAGGCAGGCACCTTACTTCCCTCTCTTCTCCCTTCCCCAGGTCTACTCCTCTAACAATTGAGTCCCCTATCAGAAGCTGTTTCCTTCCACTGTGGTGTCCCTTGCCACCCTTCTGTGGGTCTCCCTTGTGGGTTACTCAGCATTCTTCTTGGTCTCTACTGAGGGTGCCATCATAGAGGAACCTTGCTCTGCCAGTCTGGCATATGATTAGTGTAGAGGTACAACTAGGGGGCTTCGCCTCTGTTCCACCACCTGTACCCTCCCAGAACCCACTGTGGTCCAACTGCTCTTCATACTTGGCAGCCTCTGTGGCAGTAGTGCTCTTTGGGTTGGGGAGGCCTCCTTAGTCCTTGCCTATGTTGGTGAACACCCTGGAACTGAGGATATCTGATTTTTGGAGTGGTCTGCTTGAACAAGTGTTTCAGTGTAAGTATTTGGGCACACTATTGGATCCCAGTTTGACCTTTTCATCTCAGATTCAGTCAGTGGTTAAGAAAGTAAAGCAAAGGATAGGGTTGTTATACAAATTCAAGTCATTCTTCTCACAAGCAACTAGAACAGCACTTGCTATTGGTTCTCTTCTTCCTTATTTTGATTACAGTTCTTGTTTATATTGTAACATAGGTACAAAAGAAATACAACCACTAACTGTGGCCTATAATAATATTTGTAGATTTATTTTAGGAGCCCCAATAGGACACATCGTTGTAAACTTTATTCTCGGTTAGGGTGGTTTTCCCCTAGTTGCAGAATAGAATATTTTGTTGGCTGTCTGATGTATAAATGTTTTTCCTTTGGCTCCCTTCTTCTTTCTGATCTTGTTGTAATGAGAGAATTGCTTCCCAGCCTGAGGTCAGCTGACGGCCCCCTATATTTTGTACCCAGGTCTCGGCTTAGATTAAGCTCTAGAGCAAAGTTTGGCAACCCGCGGCTCGCAAGCCGCATGCAGCTCTCCCTGCCCTAAGCTGCGGCTCCACTGCTTGCCCAGGTGAAAGTGCATCCCTTGCAGAAAAAAAACGCCAAACCGCATGGTTATCAGCACTATTTTTAAATGTTGGTGCCTTTTTCCTTTGTTTTGCCTCAGTGGAGGGGGGCAGGGAAAGATGCTACAGGAGGAAGAGCTCAATCAGGTCTGCCGGCAAATAATGCTCAGGATAGCTGTGACATCAGGATGTGGTCGCATTTCCGCTGCTGTGCTGTATTTAACCCTGGGCACATTTTTTACTATTTCCTCAGCTGCTACTCACTTATAGAAGAACTGTCTATCACTGAGTCTGCAACGAAGAGCAGCAGAGAGTCTTGGTATTGTCCTGCAGTACTGTCCGTGGGTGAATTTCGTTTTACCCAGAGACCCTGGAACACCAGCCCTGCAGTGATCAGAAGAAGGAGAAGCTGTTGTTGCACCGCATCTGCTGAAGACCCCTCTGTCTAGTGTTGCCATCGGATGGTTCAACAGACAGCGGTCCAATTAAGTCCACAGAGCTTGGCAGTACACCGAAGCCAAAACTTCTGTCACTAGGCTGGCAAATCGAAGGGGATCGCTAGCGCTAAGTAAGGTATGTGATCCCTTCTTATCAGTAACTTAGGGTTGCCAGTCTAGCTAGCAGGGACCACAATGTTGTTGCAGGCAGTGTGAATAGGACTGTTGTGACAGGGAGCTGCACTTTGGTAAGCAAACTACTGTGGTACTGAACAAAACTGCAGCTTTTAACCCCAATATTGTTGCCAGTTGAAAGTTCAGTCTAGCATAGTCTGCACAGGACAAGGAGGGAGCTGCACTTTTTAGAAAATTACTGGGCATGTCACTTTGTGGTGGCTTTTCTCCCTGACAACATTTTCAGCCATTGATCTGGTTGCTAGTTTGTGTTCTATTGGGGGGGGGGATTGCTGGGGGGTGGGTTGCTGGCAATTTGTTTGTATTTAATCTGACATGAGTAATATTCATTTGCAAAATGAGGCAGTGCACAAACGTAGAAACATAGAATTTGACAGCAGATAAGGACCGCTTGGACAACCTAGTCTGCCCATTTTCCTACCTAACAGATAAGCTGCAGATCCTAGTTAACCAACAGCTTACTTCCTCCTACCCCCCACTAGGACTGCCTTATGCCTGTCCCATGCATTCTTGAAGTCCCCCACTGTTCTTGACTCCACGACCTCCTCAGGGAGGCTGTTCCATGCATCCACAACCCTCTCAGTAAAAAAATACTTCCTCACATTACCTCTGAGCCGTCCCCCTCTATCTTCAAATTGTGCCCCCTTGTTCTTGCACATCTCTTTTTCTGGAAGATGCTACCCTCTTGGACTTTGTTAATTCCCTTGAGGTACTTGAAAGTTTCTATCATGTCCGCTCTCTCCCTTCTTTCCTCAAGGGTATACATATTAAGCTCCTTTAGTCTTTCTTCGTATGTCTTCTGGTGCAGACCCTGCACCATTTTGATTGCCCTCCTCTGGACAGCCTCCACTCTGTCTATGTCTTTGCAGAGATGGGGTCTCCAGAACTGCACACAGTACTCCAGAAGAGGTCTCACCAACTGTCTGTACAGAGGGAAAACAACTTCCTGTTTTCTACTATTGATGCCTCTTCCTATGCATCCCAGTATCCCCCCAGTCTTCCTTACTGCCTTCTCACGTTGCTTGCCCACCTTTAGGTCATCTGATATAATTACCCCCAGGTCCCTTTCTATTTTTACTGTTGTCAGTATCTCACCCCCATTGTGTACGCTCTGGTTTTTTGTTTCTATGCATTACCTTGCACTTCTTTGCATTGAATCTGAGCTGCCATACATTTGACCATTCCTCCAACCTTACAAGTCCCTTCTCATCCTTTCCACTCCATCTTGTGTATCAACCCTGTTGCAGATCTTTGTGTCATCTGCAAGAGACATACTTTTCCTTCCAGTTCCTCTGCAATGTCACTTATAAAGACATTAAAAGGACCAGTCCCAGTACTGAACCCTCGCGGCACCCGCTAGTAACCCTCCTTCTTCACTGTGTATTCCATTTACTACTACCCTTGTGTCCTGTTGTCTAGCCAATTTTTATCCAGGCTACCACCTTGGGACCCACTCCAAGGCTGGCTATCTTGTGTATTAATCTTTTGTGTGGACTGTATCAAATGCCTTGCTAAAATCTAGGTAGGCCATGTCCACAGCCCTCCCTGGTCTACTACTTTGGTCACCCAAAGAAATCTATTAGATTAGTCTGACACGACCTTCCCATCGTGAATCCATGCTGCCTTGGGTCCTCAGCCCACTGGCCTCTAGGTATTCAACAATTCTTTCCTTCAGAAGTGATTCCATCATTTTCCTACCACTGAGGTCAAACTAACTGGTCTGTAGTTTCTGTATCTGTCCTGCTCCCACTTTTGTGAAGAGGAATCACATCTGCCCTCCTCTAGTCCTCGGGTGCCACTCCATCCTCCCATGATTTGTTAAAGAGAGTAGCCAGCAGTGTCACTAGTTTTACCCTTAGTTCTTTTAGAATTCTTGGGGGAATCCCATCAGGCCCCATTGCTTTGTCCACCTTCAATTTTATTGGTTCCTTCAGAACCCTTTCTTCTGTAAATGGACTGGTATCGACCCCCGTCACATCATAAGAATGATACTTATGTCAGATTAAATACAAATGCTGTCAGGGAGGACAACCACCACAAAATGTCATGATGATCATTGTCAAACTTTTTTAGACCACAAAGAACAAATCAATGGGGCTTAATGGGCTGCATTCAACTCTGATAATGGACCAGTACATGCATGATTTTGTTGCCCTGGCTTCCATCTTGTTTGTTAAAGCGTGCACAATTGCTTTTTTTCCTTGGGGGAAGGGGACATGTTCCTTTCCCAAGCAGTTAATGGAGGGAGGCTGCAGTCTGCTGGGGAAATAAACACAGCTGGTTACGGAGATCAGTGAGTATTGAATTTATTTTTTATCCAGGGACACTCCTGCCTTATTTCTGCTTTTTTTTGGGGGGGGATTGCTGGCAATTTGTTTGTATTTTAATCTGACATGAGTACTATTCATTTGCAAAATGAGGCAGTGCACAAAAAGAATGATACTTATGTCAGATTAAATACAAATGCTGTCAAGGAGGACAACCACCACAAAATGACATGATGATCATTGTCAAACTTTTTTAGACCACAAAGAACAAATCAATGGGACTTACTGGGCTGCATTCAACTCTGATAATGGACCAGTACATGCATGGTTTTGTTGCCCTGGCTTCCATCTTGTTTGTTAAAGTGTGCACAATTGCTTTTTTTCCTTGGGGGGGCATGTTCCTTTCCCAAGCAGTTAATGAAGGGAGGCTGCAGTCTGCTGGGGAAATAAACACAGCAGGGTACAGAGATCAGTGAGTATTGCATTTTTTATGTTGCTTGCACGCATCTGCAAGAAACATAGTGCCATCATCGGAGATTTCAGAGGTGTGTCACCTCCTCCTCCAATTCAGTCAGTGAGCTGGCAGGCGCGGCCCCCGAAAGCCAATGCATTTTGGAGCTGTCTATGACATGCTCCAAAATGCAGTGGCATACAGTTGAAAGGGGGAGCTACACTTCAGTGAGCACCGATAAGAAGCGTTGTTCCCCCACACACAGGGCGCGCGCCCAAGACGCACTGTGTAGCCGATGGGGTGCCCAATCCCCGCCGGCAGAGCTGCGTCCCCCCCTAGTTATTACCACCCCAGCGTGGCAATCAGTCCTTTGGCCGATGGGGGTGCCCAATCCCCCGTCGGCTGAACAGCCTCCCCGTCCTTGTGCCACGCTGGGAGCCCACCCCAGCGTGGCAAACGCCCCACGGCGTCCTTTTTTTAAACCTATAAAACAAAACGGTCCCGCGGCACGCCTCCGACCCTCCCACAACCCGCACCCACCCACTGCACACCCAGTTTCCCTATACCCCCTCACCCATACTTACCTCCGACTCGCGATGATCTTCGTGGACCGGGAACACGCCTGCACCTCTTCAAAGCCACCACTTAACTGAGGAAATGCCGGGTAAGCTGTATAATGGGCTAGATGGGGGGTTCAAATTTATTGCATATCTCAGGCATTTTTGGGAATTTTGCACATTTTCAATGGCATTATTCGGGCTCGGCAGGATTTCGCAGTGATCATGAAGAGACTGTGAAATCAGCCTTTGGGCCTGAATACCACCATGACAGTGACATCATTCATGAGAAGGGTCCCAAAACCCCATGTTGAAAATTTGGTCCACAAATTCCAAAAATTACTATTTCTGACGTCGTTGCGCAGTTCCTAAGGCTCTTAAGTTCGCGAATCTCAATATTTCACTCCAAATTTTCAACATTGCCATTCTACCACACCTTCTTATGAGCAGTATAGCTGTCATTTTCACATCTCACCCAAATGTAGTCACCTCTGTAGCGCAGAATGGCGCGTCGGTGTGCGAAATCAATGTATGGGACAATTAAGAAAATCACAGGACACTGTTCATGGAGTCAGAGGTCTTAAAATGGCTATGTTGAAAATTTGGTGAAAAAATTCCTAAAAATGACTGTTTTACGAGCGTGTGTTGTGCAGTTCCTACGCAGGCTCGTAAGTTCACAAATTGTCAATATTTTCACTCCAGATTTTCAACATTGCCATTTTACCACACCTCCTCATGAGCAGTACAGCTGTCATTTTTCACATCCTGCCCAAAACATGTTTCCGCTCCATGTAGCGCACAATGGCGCAGTCGGTGTGCGAACTCAGTGTATGGGACACATTAAGAAAATCACAGTGTCACTGTTCATGAGCAGAGATCTTAAAATGGCAATGTTGAAAATTTGGTGAAAGAATTCCTAAAATGACTGTTTATTGAGTGTGCGTTGCACAGTTCCCACGCATTGTGTAGGTTTCTGCGAATTTTCAATATTTCCACTCCAGATTTTCAACATTGCCTTTTACCGCACCTCCTTATGAGCAGTACAGCTGTCATTTTTCACATCCTGCCCAAAACGTATCGCCCATAGTGCACAATGAAGCAGTCGGTGTGCAAACTCAATGTATGGGACACATTAACAAAATCACACTGACGCTGTTCATGAGAAGAGGTCTTAAATGGCTATGTTGAACATTTCGTGAAAATTTCTAACAATGACTGTTTTACGAATGCTAAGGCTATGCAGTTCCACGCACGCCAGAAGTTCGCAAATTCTCAATATTTGCACTCCAATGACTTCCAAATACCTAAACAGTACATAGAAGCAAGCAACATTCGGCATTGACAAATGCTTGTTTTATCCAGGGACACTCCTGCAGTTATTTCTGTTTTTTTTGGGGGCTGTTGCTGGTAACTGTACTTCACTATATAAAATGTTTTATCTGCCACTACATTTACTTTGTGCAAAATGAGGCAGTATTTGCTTGTTGTTTTTGTTGTTAGAATGATATTGGAAATCCTGCATGACAGAATGGCCAGGTACACTATGTGGCAGTAAAAGTTTGTAATTTTCATGGTTGTAATGTGGTCTGCCTTAAGTACATCTACATTTTAATAAAGGCAGTATATCATTTTGTGTTGGTGCTGATTTTTTTTTTTAACTACTGAAGAGGAGGGGCTTGTTGCTATTATGCTCCTTTTCTCCCCACCCCCATTGCGGCTTCAACCTGCTGGGGAGAAACACTGAAAAGCAAGGTGACTTTACCGTTTTTTGGGGTGGTATCCTGCCTGTGACACTTCAGCTTAAATTCAAAAGATTTCAGCTGGTCAAGACTGCCTAATTTTGTGTTTGTGTCTCAAGTTATCCTAATTGCAGAGTAATCAGTGTCTCTGACTTTGTCATGTAAATTCATCACAGATCAATTGTGAAGGGATTAAGACAAATGTCAACACTTGGCAATTCATGCCTGACAGAATGCCATACAGTACAATTTGGCAGAACTGTGAGCTAATGACTAACAGTTGAATTTGTTTGAAGTCTGCCTCAGAGTGAGACATGCTATTAAAAGTGTCATGTTAGTGTTTGGGAGGAGGAGCAGCTTGTGTTTAATTTTTCCAGTTCATGATGGAGGCCGCAGCCCACTGTGTAAAGACCATCCCAGAAGGGCCAAATTAATGTCTGTACCTTGGGTCACCCCTGCTACTGTTTACAATGATTTCTCTATTTAGCAGTCTAAATCACTAAGAACCATTTTAAGCAGGAGTGCCTCAGGATACAAACATTTTATTTATTTATTTAGTTTTTGTTGACCGGGTAAGTGCACTAGACAAATCCTGCCTATTTTCAGGCACGACCCGGGGAGGGGGATACCGATGAATGCCAACTAACCTTGAACCAGATTAAGCTGTTGGTGGTATTGTTAGTGAATGAGGAAAATTTGGTCAGAAATTCCCCTACTCTTTTTTCGATAAGTGCCATGGGATCTTTAACATCCACCTGAACTACCACCAATCCAGGCAGATGGGACCTCGGTTTAACGTCTCATCCAAAAGACAGCACCTCAGAAGTGCAGCACCCCTCTCATGCTGCACTACAGTGTCAGTACTGGGATATTAACCCAAGTGCCAAATGTGGGAACTGAACCCACAGCCCTCTGATTTCCCGGCCTCAAAGGCGAGTGTGCTACCTACTGAGCCACTGACACTGCTCAACATTAATCTGTCCTTCTGTGGATCTGTGTACTAGCTAATCCAGTTTAGTTAATAGTTCCCCCTGCTGTTTTTCTGCAAATGATTATTGTTTGGTAACCATTTTGTAATTTCTGGGTAACAAATCTGTACCATGCCCATCTGGTTCCGATTCCATCTGACCCACTCGCTAAAGACCAAGAGGGAGCAGGACAACATTATAGAAACATTCAAGTTTCTCAGAGATGAACAGGGTGTGACTGCCAGCAGCTCTTCAGGTGTTGCAAGGGGTCCACTACAAGAGGACATGATGGTGCAAAGCTGATAGGGGTTGGGGTCAGAAAGGATGTGAACACTTTTCTTCATGAAAAGAGTGGGGGGCGGGTGGAATGGCTCGCCCATATAGGTGGTGGAAATGAATACCATAGAGGGCTTCAAGAGGGGATGGGAGTCCCACTGTGCGACTCCCCGGCAATAAAACATTTATTTTTAAAACCAGTTTGTGTGTGCGTTTTTCTTTATTTGTTTTTGTTTTCGGTGGTGCTGGGCTAGTGAAAATCATGGTGGGCCAGTAGATTTTTTCCACCACTAGCCCTGTGGGCTGGTGGCTGAAAAAGTTGGTTTCAACCCCTGACATACCTTATTATGGCATACTTTGTGTGAAACACCACTCATATACATACAAACGTCAGCTGTGGTCATATATATAGTAAGCCTATATCCTCACCCCCCAAAACACCCAAACCAAAAGACTTCACTTTGCTTGTTTGTTGTGTTGGAGGGGTGGGAGGTTGTTTGGATTGCTGTGTTGCTTTATTTGTGTTAATATCAGTTTTCTTGTAAACTGTCTTTATTGGTGGGGTAGGCTGGGGTGATGTGACACTGTGATTACAGTTGGGCCTATCTCTGGCTTCTGGCCACTGCATTGTCACTTCTGTGTGTTTAATAAATAAGATGATGTGCTTTGCTGCCTTGTTTGGGGTGAGTGTATATGGGGGGGGGGCTTCTGTTGTGCTGCATTCATTGGTTTTGCATCCTAAAACAGTGCTTCTCTGCTGATATTGATTGTTGTGCCCTTTAGTAATGTCTGGCATAAGCATAAACATTCCGTTTCTGCATCTTGCAATCATCCAATGCCTGTGACTACATGTAATTCTGGATCCCACTTGTGTCCGTGACATGATCTTTTCCTTCATCTGGACTGCATATTAGCAAGTTGTAGAACTCCTTTTGTGCCCACTTCTGCCACATGGATTTCTTAAAGGATTGAGTATTATGTTGTTCCTGTTCCTCAATGTGTTTCTGGTTGTGGAGCTCTTATTTTTTCTGTTCACATACTTCGTGCAACAGAACTTTTTCATTCTGTTTTTTCTTGTTCCCTCAAGTGTCTCAAAGCTGTTGTGTGCCATTTTAATGCTCTTATTGCTGCTAATCACATTTCTAGATTTTTTTTTTTTACTTCTTTCTTTTTGTTTTTTTGAGGCCACTATTCAGGGCCACTATTCAGAAAGTATCTCGGTTGGTGTACACTGCGAAGAAACATGGCGCATCCGGCTAAAAAAAGAAAGATTGCTGATGAGAACCAGACATTTCAAGATGACTGGTTTGATTATGGATACATTGGTAGGAAGGGACTGCCGTCCTGCGTGATTTGTCGAGAGTCTCTTGCCAGAAACAAGAAATCGAATGTACAGCGTCACTTCACGACAAAACATGCAGCATTTGCAACTAAATACCTTGAAATACAAGCACAAAGAAAGGTCTTTGAGGAGCTGGAAAAGAAACTGGAGAAGGAGCAAACTGTGCTGACATCGTGGTCGTCATCTGCAAATCATCTCACAACAGCCAGCTTCATTGGAGCTTTGCAGGTGGTTCGCTCAGGGAAGCCTTTCACGGATGGAGAATTTTTGAAAGACACGTTTCTTGAAATGGCTCCGTATTTGTTTGCAGAATTCTGGGAAGAAGACAAAATTGTTCGCCAGATTCAAGATTTGCCAATGTCTGCCAAGACCGTGAAAGATCATGCACACAGAATGATGCAGGATGTGGATTCTCAGGTAGTGAAAGATATCATATCATCTTCATATTTTTCTTTAGCACTTGATGAATCCACAGATGTCAAGGACACAGCACAACTGGCAATAATGGTTTGTTTTGTTTGTGGGTCCGAGTAAAAGAGGAACTAGTGAGCATTTGCCCCCTGAAGCAACAAACCAGAGGAGAGGACCTCTTCAGTGCTCTCTGTGAGTATTTCCAGAAGGAGAACCTGCCCCATGGGTATTTGTACTGATGGAGCCCCCAGCATGACTGGATGTCACAAAGGACTTGTAAAGCTGCTCGAGTAGAAACTGCAATGGTCAATTATTATTTTTCATTGCATTCTTCACCAGGAGTCACTGTGTGCCCAGTCCCTTGGAAAGGAGATGGCAGATGTTATGGCACTGGTGGTGAAAATTGTAAACACTATTCTTGCCAGGGCTCTGAACCATCGTCAGTTCAGACACCTTCTGGAAGAGCTGGATTCACAATATTCTGACTTACTAATATACAACAATGTTCATTGGTTTTTCAGGGGTAAGGTCCTGAAACGGTTTGCATACTGCTTGACTGGAATTAAGCAGTTTTTACATGAGAAAGGCATTGTGCAAGAAGAACTGTCAAACAGCTTTTGGCTGCAGAAGTTTTACTTCTTGGTTGACATGACTGGACACTTGAACAGACTGAATATTGGGCTGCAAGGAAGTGGCAATACTGTGATCTCCCTGTGTGAACAGGTCCTGACATTCTTGTCAAAACTGAAAGTGCTCCAGAATGACTTAAAAAGAGGAACACTATATCACTTTGAATACCTTCATAAATTTAAAATAGACAATGAGACACGAGAACCCAGCTTCACTATGAACACTGCAGTGCTTGAGGAAGCCATCAATGGGCTGATCAGAAACTTCGGTCACAGATTTAATGACTTCAGAAAATATGTACCAACCTTCTGGTTTATGACCCAGCCGTATCAGTCAAATCTTGAAGAAATGCGGCTGGACCATTTTAACATCCCCATTGCTGACTTGGAGATGGAAGTGGTTGAATTCGAAGAGTCGCACATTTGGACAGATAAATTTAGATAGCTAAATGCAGAGCTAGAACATCTGGAAAGACGAAGGGCAGAGCTAGCAGCAGCACACAAGTGGGCTGAGATGGAAAGGCTGCCAAAGACAGATGGGCTCATCTTCCAAGTTTGGATGGCACTCCCTGATAACTTCAAGACAATGAAGCACCTTGCTTTTGGCATGCTGTCAGTTTTTGGCTCCATCTATCTGTGCAAAAAAGTGTTCTCTCACATGAGCTGTATTAAAAACAAATTCCGCTCTCAGTTCACTAATGGATCATTGGATGTCTATACTCGATTAAAACTAACCAGCTATGAGCCAAATATAAAAAAGCTGAGCAAAGGGATGCAAGGTCAGACATCGCACTAATAAAAAGTACTGAATTGAACAGTGATGTCTGTATTTTGGGGAAAAGGTGTTTTTTTTTTTTTTTTTGGAAGCCTGCCTTTCATTAATTGGCACTGAAAAGTGGTGACAGAGCAGTACTGGTTGTATCTTGAGAAGATGCTTTTGTAATAGCAAGCAGTTTGTGCAATGGAACAGAAAAGAGGTGACTTGACAAGTACTGCAGAGAGGGATTTTTCTTGTAGACAGCAGTTCATGCATTTTATTTGAGTGACTGAATCAGTAGTTGTATATTTAGTGGGGCTGCTGCTGGATTAAAGACACTGTGCCTGAGGCATTCGAATATACCGCTGTTGAGGGGGCTCGGCGGTGAGCCAATCAAGTGCAGGGTTGCCTCAGAAGGCGGGGATAATTCTCCCTTTAAATTTCCTTTCAGCCTCAGTTGATATTGACGAGCGCTTCATATATAACATCTTACCACGAGTGTGGCATGCTGGAAGAGAAACGATCTAACTGGGAATTATTCTGCAGTCCTACCAGCTTTTGTCAGCGTCTCTGAAGTAGATCATCTGCTGAAATCTGCGGCAGTGTTCGGGTGGAGTGGCGACCTATCAGCTACTGCCTGCAGTTGCTTTTGTCATCTGAAGACTACTCAGAAGTGGTTATCTGCTGAATTGCCTGACACCTATGGGGAAATGCTTGCAAGTACTGTTTGCTAAACATTTTTATTTGAGTGACTGAATCAGTAGTTGTATATTTAGTGGGGCTGCTGCTGGACTAAAGACACTGTGCCCGAGGCATTCGAATATACCGCTGCTGAGGGGGCTCAGCGTGAGCCAATCAAGTGCAGGTTGCCTCAGAAGGCTGGGATAATTTCTTATTTTCACCGTCAGTAGCACAGCGAGCATGTGGTGCGAAATATGAGTAATGAGCCACTGAAGAAAAAGAAGTATAAAGATTTGGCTAAGAAAGCTGATTTAAAGTTATTTGTCTGGTAGCTTCTGAAGTTTTAGTAGTCTGGGTTTTTAAAAAATATTTAGACCTTTTTAACTGGTTGAAATAATGTATGTAAGTAGGAAACAAACATTGATTATTTGTTTACAGGTAGTTTGTATGGTGGGTATACTTGGGGTTTTACAATTGCCATATTTGGGAATGGAGAAGGGGTGTTTGAATGATGTAGGTGTGATTTCCCCTGTAGTTAATTATTATCACGACACCTGGCCTTATCCAAGGGATTATGGTTACAAAAAAGTTCCCCTTTTTAAGGGACTTGAATTTGTTTATGTTTTGTGTTTAAATTTTCTTTTTGATTTGGTTAGGAAACAGATTGTATTATGTCTAAGGAAATTTAGTAATTTTGATTTATTTGTTGTAAGGTTTATTGATTTTGGAAAGGCTGGGCTAAAAGGGAGAGTGGTTAAATCAGTCTTTCTGTGTCTATGTTTATTACAATGTGGGGACATTAACCCCAATCCAGGCCCTGATGTAAGATATAATGCGGGAAAGGGTATTGTGTTTACACATTCTAACATTAGGAGTCTTGTACCCAAAATTGATTTGGTTAAGGATTTTGTCAACAAGGTTCATCCTGATTTTATAATATTTACTGAAACTTGGCTAAGTGATAAGGTGGTTGATGGGGATATCTCAGTTGTGGGTTATAATATATATAGGGCTGATAGGAATAAAAGGGGAGGTGAGGTTTTAATTTACACTTTGGATAAATATTCTTTAAAACAAGTGCACCTGGGAGTCAATGCTGATATTTGTGAGCATTTAGCTCTGGAAATTGAATTTCCAGTGGGAAAACCAATTCTACTGATAGGGGTGTATCGCCCCCCGAAGAAGGTAAAGAGTAAAATGCAACAATTGACTGATGCGTTGTCTAGCTATATCGATACACATGAAATCTTACTTATGGGAGATCTAAATGATAATTGGTTTAACTCAGCTGATACAGGAGTGTTAAAAAATATGGCTTTGTCATTGGGCCTAGAACAATTAATACAAGATCCTACTCATGTTAATATTAATAATCCAGCTGAATCTACTTTGTTAGATTTGATTTTGACAAATGCCCCATTTCAATATGTTAAAGCAGGGGTCCTAGAAGATCTAAATAGTGACCATATTGTTATATTTTGTGTTAGAGGTAAAGTCTCTTTGTTAAAGCAACCAAGGGTTATTTCCTATCGAGCTACTAGAAAGTTTGACTATTTAGTGTTTATAGAGGATTTAGATAGGATTAATTGGGAAAGAATGTGGATAATTCCTGAAATTGATTTGGCTTGGAATTTTTTTCTCTCAGAGTTGATTCAGGTTATAGACTATCAAATGCCTATGAAAGTGAGAAAGGTTAAACAATCCTCTGCTCCATGGTATTCAGCTGCTCTGAGAAGGCTAAAAAGGAAAAAGAGTCAAGCTTGGGTAAAGGCCCGTAGTACAAATTCTCTGAGGGACTGGAAATATTACAGAAGTCTTAGAAACTCATATGTAACAGCTGTTAGAAATAGTAAAAGATCATATTATCAATCTAAATTAGAAAACTCCAAGAGGAATGTTACTATTTTTGGGGATATAATTAAAGAGATTAATGGTCATCACAAACAGGGTGGGAAAAGTAAAATTGAGATTTCAGGTTTTTCGCGGGGAAATCCTTGGCAGATGGGTTTAATAATTATTTTGTTAATTCAGGAAATTTCTTTGGTGATTCTGATTTATGTGCTATTAATGATGATTCATTGGTGCATATTGATTCATCTAAGTTGTTTCTTATGAATAAATTGGAGGAGTATGAAGTAATTGAAGCCTTGCTGGGTTTAAAGACATCAAAGAGTGGTGGCCCTGAGGGATTCACCCCTAATTTATTAAAAATTTCAGCCCTGAAGATAGCAGCTCCTCTTACCTATCTGTATAATTGGTCTATTGAAGAGAGAATATTGCCCTCTGATTGGAAAATAGCTAGGGTTGTTCCAATATATAAAGGTGGGAGTCGAGATCAATTTAATAATTATCGACCAATATCATTATTGTCGCAAGTATTGAAGATATTGGAAGGGTTTGTGGCTAGACAAATGACAGCATTTATGAATCAGAATGATTTTATTTGACAAATATCAGTCAGGATTTCATAAATCGCATAATACAATTTATGCCGTGTTGAGGGTCTTGGATGATGTCAACAAAGCAATGGAAAAGGGCCTTTTGATGGGTGCCATTTTTGTTGACCTCTCCAAGGCCTTCGACACGGTGGACCATCAGATACTTTTATTAAGCTTGAAGAATATTGGACTCTCAGGTAGTGCTTTTAAGTGGTTTTCCTCTTATTTAGAGGGTAGGATGCAGACAACGGTTGTTAATAAGATTGTATCATCACCTTTGCCAGTGGTGCGGGGGGGGGTCCCCCAAGGATCAGTGCTTGGTCCCTTGCTCTTTTTGGTTTATCTGAGAGAGTTGGGGTGTCATGTGAATAATATGGCTTATCAATTATATGCAGATGATACAATAATATATACTTCTGCTTCTTCTGTGGAAGAGATTCAATTAAACTTACAGTTAAGTTTTGATAAATTACGTGGGTATTTGTCAAAAACGGAAACTTAAAATTAATGTAAGACAAAATGTATGTTATTTGGGATCTAATGTGAAATTTAGAACTTGTACTAAATTGTCAGTGCCGGATCCTGAAGGGATAGAATTGGATCAAGTGATGACTTATAAGTATCTGGGTTTCTGGATGGATCCCTTGGCTACTGGTAATATACATCAATCAATCAATCAATCAAATCTTTATTTATCCAGGCGAACATCGTTGAGCAAGGCTCATTTGCAAGATGGACCTGGTAAGGTCAAGGTTCAATTTACATGAAATATAGCATTCAGAACATTTACAATTTTAAGAATACAAAAGTGAGAGTTATACAACAAATCCCAGTAATATAACAATCAGTATATACACCAATTTGTGAAGACAGAAATAAAACAATATATCAAATACAGAACACATAATTTGACATGTTAGAAAAAACAAGGATATAATACATATGTACACGATTCATGAGGTAGCCAGCTCGCTAAGATAGGTAATAGGGGACAAAGGAGGGTTTGTGGCTGACGGAGTGGCAGGATGGATACCTGCAGTAATGGTCAGGGGTAGGGAACAGGGTGGGGGGGAGGAATCATAAGAGTTGGTGCAATAAGAGGATCCAGAGTAGGTCTAGGCAGAAGAGGAGAGGGTTAGGTGAGAGAGGTAGGAGCTGGGAGTGTTAAGGAGATTAAAGTATTAAGGGTATAGGGAAATGAAAAAGGCACTGGTTAGTGAACTACAGGGTAATTTCACAGTGGGTGCTGGTAAGCTTGTCCTGTCTATCTAAGAATGGAAGGTTAATCTATGATGGAAGCAGTTACATTTTTCTTTGAAAATCCTATTGTATAGATATTTGAAGGCTGAAATAGATATAAGCTTCTTAACTTTCAGTGTCTTCTGCATTGTGTTCCATAGAGCGGATAACACATAGCTAACTGCATATCTACCATATCGAGAGTGGAATTTAGGCACCTTGAGGGTAATAAGGTTCAGACTTCTTAATGCATAACTATTTGATGTGGCTTGTAGAAAACAGTCAGATATATTTTGGAAGCTGCTGCGATATTGCTCTGTAGGTCCATAGTAATGCATTTCTATTTCTTCTGGCTTGAAGCGACATCCATCCCACTGCAGAGTAGAGCAGACAGTGGTGAGTGCTGTAGGGTAGGTCTGTGATGAACCTCAAGGCTCTGTGATATAGTGTATCTATTTTGTTCAGACATACAGTAGGGCAGCAACTGTATAAGAAGTCAGCATAATCTAGTACTGAGAGGAAAGTGGCCTGGACCATCTTCTTTTTTGAATCACCTGTAAGGAAGTGTCTTATTCTGTAGTAAAGTCCAAGTCTTTGTCTGAGTTTTTTTAACAGTTCTTCCAAATGCCCTAGGTAGTCTAACCTATTATCTAGCCATACCCCCAGGTATTTGAATTTTGTGACATAGTCTAGGTTTTCACCAAGGGCAGTGGATAATTTAGGAAGGTCGAAAGGGATAGTGTATCCTGACTGCACCTGAGGGGAGAAAAACATTGCCTTGGTTTTTTTTGCATTCAATAGTAGTTTCTTTCCCAGCAGTTGATATTGCAGCAGGTCGAATTCTGCTTGTAGTTCTTTGCAGGCTGTAATAGGTGAAGAGTGACTGACATACAGTACTGTATCATCAGCAAACAGGTGTACAGTGGCTTTGGAAAGATTTAAGTCAATGTTGTTGATATATATTGCAAATAGGATAGGCCAAGGATAGATCCTTGTGGTACTCCTCTTTGAAGTGGTCTGAGTGGGATATATCTCCTTCGGCCTTTACCTGCTGAGTTCTTCCTGAAAGTTAGTTATGAAACCATCTAATGGATTTGGTGTCAAGCCCAACTGACCTCAGTGATGAGAGGAGCAGGTCGTGGTCAACCGTATCAAAGGCCTTACTTAGATCTAGGAAAACAGCACAAACACAATTTTTTTTGTCCAATTCAAGTTGCCAGTCGTTGGTGACTTTTGCAAGAGCTGTGATGGTACTGTGCTTTGTTCTGAAACCAGATTGTGCTGGGTTTAGAAGATTGTTAGCTTCTAGGTACTCCCTTAACTGGGTGCTCACAATTTTTTCAAGTAGTTTGGACAGTACCGGAAGAATGGAGATTGGTCTGTAGTTATTGAGGTCTGTGGGATCCCCGGTTTTCAGTAGTGGAATAACTTGAGCGGTTTTCCTGATTGACGGGATACCTCCTGACTGTAGTGAGATGAGTTGGTTAAATTAGTAGGTGTAAGGGTGGGTTTATTGTATCGAAATAAAAATTGTTTAGGTGGAATTATGATAAAGAAAATTGTTGAGTCCCAGATTTTTCCTCTGTTTGATTATGGTGACATACTGTATGATAATTCTCAGTCTGGTAGATTGTACAGATTAGATATACTGTATAATCGCCTTGCAAGATTGATTTTACAGTGTCCTAAGGACACCCACCATTGTTTAATGTATCAGAAATTGGGATGGACTTCGTTGACAGAGAGAAGACAGCTGCATAAATATATTTTGGCCTTTAAAAGTATTACTGTGGTAATCCCAGAATACTTGGCTGAAAGGTTAGAAGTTAGGAAAATTAAACCTTCATTAAGAAATGCAGGATATAGGGAGTTGGTTATACCTAGACTAAAAACTAAATGTTCTGATTTCTTTTTTAGTCAGTTAGTTCCTAGATTTTGGAATATGATTCCTGTAAGGTTTCAGTTGTATAATCATAAAATACCTTCATGTAAAGCTATTAAAATCTGGTATCTGGAATCACTTTCTGGGCAAAAGAAGGATTGTTGTGGTTAAATAAGTTTTGTTGTCCTTTAGGTTAAGTATGTTAATGTATGTTTTATTTTCTTTGTGTTTATATATTTGATGTAACCATAATTTTGTATAACCAAGGGTCACCATTTTAAATGAGTTTTTCTCAATAGTCTAACCCATTTAATAAAAATGAAATGAAAAATGAAAATGAAATTGGTACAGAGAACTGGTGGCTGAGCAATACTGGTTGTACTTTGGTAAGAGGGATGTTGAATAACCAGCAGCTTGTGCATGGGCACAGAGGTGAATTCTGGTTATTCAAACTCCCTCTTGCCAAAATACCAACCTGGTACCTGAACAGTACTGGTCTGATCATGGGAAGAGGGTTCAGCAGTTGATGCATTGCCACAGAAACATGGTGCCTATGCAGTACTGTCCGTTTTGGAAACAGGGATCTTGAATAACCTGCAGTTTAGGCTCTGGCACAGATAGTGGGACATGAACCTTATTGTATTTTGGTAAATGGGATTTGAAACAAGAGGTTGCTACATTTGCACAGAATGTGTTTATTCACCAGAAACGGCTAATTCATTTGCACAGCAAATATATGTATTCAATAAACACAGCACATTCGTTTGCACAGAATTTATTTATTGCTCAAGAAACAGTGAACTCATTTGCACAGAAAATGTGTTCAATAAAAACTAAATTCCTCTTAATATAGCAGTCTGTGTTGTTCTTTTAACAAAGTAGCATACATTTTTGCATAAAATGACATGTTTTGAGAATGTCTGGCCTGTATATGTGCATGTTAGTCACTACCACAGTTTTTAATGGCTCTTTTGCTGTTGGCCATGTGGTTTCCAGGCCTGAAAAGGTTGCAGACCCCTGCTCTAGAGCTTTTTCAATAACAGCACTCTTGTATTGGAATTCACTCCTACTTGATGTTAGGATTGCTCCCTCTGTTTTAACTTTTAAACAAAGGTTAAAAAGTTATGTATTACATAAATATGTTTGTAACTGCAATTTGTAATTTGTATTTTTTGGTTTTTTATTGCTGTTGATTGTATTTGTGCGTATTTTTTTGTCCTGGTCGGGCCTGAAAATGGACTGTTGGTCCAGTGCCTTTACCTGGTTACCAAAGAATAAATGAAAAGGTAATAGCCACATAACCTAAAACAGTTGAGATACAGAAACTTAATCATATAAAACTGAAACTACTGTAATTGTGGGAATATTCAGTGCTCTGCTACCATAGCCTTTTTACATACACATATCCAGTATTGTACCTCAGGTACCTATGCTTTAGTTATTTCCCCAGTACATCAGACAAACAGCTTACTCACCTGTAACAGTAGTTCTAGGAGTAGTATATAGTGTTCATCCACACTTCAGGCAGAGTTCCTTTCCCCTTTAAGGCTTGCCAGAATGTCTTCAAGCTAGCTCCTCCCACTCACATGGGTGGTAACTCCCTCAGCACTACTCCATGACATCAGATCCTACCCACTGGAAGCAAGACCGGTGTGTCACTTGCCAGGGGAGTTCAGGTGGGTCAGGGGTCAGTGTGGATGAACACCATATACCACTCCTAGAACTACTGTTACAGATGAGTAACCTGTTTTTGTAGAGACGTGGATATGGTGTTCTAGCCACACTTCAGGCAGACTCCTAACAGTTCTCTGAGAAGAGGGAGGCAAGGCGCACACCCCCTACTTAGGAAAGAGAGTATAAAGAACTGAGTCCCCAAAACCAGCATCCTGGCATGACTCAAGGTTGATGTGGTAGTGGGAAATAAAGGTGTGTGCTGACTTCCAGGTAGCAGCCCAAATGATTTCCTGGATAGGGACATCCCTGGAAGCAACCACTGAGGCAGCGGTATGGTAGGGGGAATGAGCTCTTAGCCTAATGGTAGACTCCCTACCCACCAACCTAGAGCACAGGTCAATGCAGGATACAATCTACCTGCCAATCATCTGCTTAACTGCTGGTGTGGCTGCAGCATAAGTGACAAATAGCTAGGGAATCTCTCCCTGAACTCCAGCCATGCGCTCCTTATAATAGGCCAGCTCTTGGCACAGATGCAAGTTATGGAGCCTGTGCTCGGCCTCCGAGGTGTCGTTGGTGAAGTACACTGTGAGATTAATCACCTGGTTAAGGTGAAAATCTCACACAACCTTCAGGAGGAACTTCAGGTTGAGGCAAAGGACAACCTTGTCCCTGTGGAAGACCAGGTAAGAAGACTCCACCGAGAGCACCTGGAGTTCACTAATCCTTCTGGCTGATGTGTTAGCCACCAGGAAGGAGGTCTTCCACAACAGATGTGACATCTCACATCTTTGCATTGGTTCAAATGGCTTGCCCATGAGCTTTGCCAATACCAGCAACAAGTCCCAAAGTGGTGGTGGTTCATGAACCGAAGGGGAAATGTGGTCAAGATGTTTGAAAAAGTGCCAGACCACCTTCTCCTGTGCCACCGACTGCATACTGGCCCACGCCCGGTAGGCATAGATGGCTGCCAGGTGCACCTTAAGGGTCGTTGACTGAAGGCCTGACTGGGAGAGAGACCAGAGCTAGTCGAGAATGCTAGCCACTGGACAAGTTAAGGGGTCCAGCCCCTTGCACCAAATGGAGAACCTCTTCCATTTGAAGGTGTAGTATTTTCAGGTCGACTCCTTCTGAGATGCCTTGACCATAGTGAGGACATCTCCAGAAAGACCCGAAGCCTGGAACTCTAGCCCTTCAGGAACCAGGTTGTCAGGTGCAGGGATTGAAGGTTTGGATGGAGTACCTTCCCCTGATTGAATGAGAGCAGGTCCAGGTGGAGAGGAAGATGCCTTGGGGGCCTACTGCTAAGGCTGAGGAGATCAGGGTACCAGAACTGGTGCGGCCAGTCCAGAGCCACCAGAATCACCCATGCCTTGTCCCTCCTTGCCCTGAGCAACACCTTGTGGATCAAGGGAAATGGAGGGAAGGCATACAGAAGGCCCAGGGTCCAGGGCCTTGAGAAGGCATCCCCCTGCAATATTCCCTGCAGAGGGGGGTGGGCACACTACAGCCTCAGCTTTGCATTCTCCCCGGAGACAAACAGGTTTACTAGCGGGGTACCCCACTGGGAGAACAGGCTGTGAACTACCTCTGAATGGAGAGACCACTCATGAGATGTCTTGCCAACAGGGCTGAGAGCATCTGCGAGCTGATTGGAAACACCGGCCACATGGATGGCCAGAGATTGGCCACCAGGCTGCGCATGAGGGTCCAGACATGGTGAGCTTTTCTGTCCCCTAATTCTTCCAACATATCATTAAAACGCTTTGCACAGAATAATACACATTATAGGTGATACTAAAGAGAGAAGGAGTTTTACTATTAAACTGCAATGTTTATCTGATTGTATAATTGGCTCTAATAATGACATTGAAGTAGAGCAATTACATCTAGGAGTGCGAGTGAAAGTGAAATAAAAGTCAGGCTCTTTCCTTTCACTTACACTCCTCAAACCCAGTTTTTAAACTTATATAAGTAAAACACTAAACAAGATTTCAAGTTCTAACCCCCCAAGGAAATCACATCAGACTAATCTATATATACACAGTAACTTCCAAAATTTAAACTTTTATATTTTTTCCTGTACACTGGAGCAAACCATTACGACTTTCAGAACATTGACAGCCACACAGACTCTCCAGTATAGTGAATTGAAGCTCTTCTGTGCATGTGATATGTTATCTCAGAGCCCAATTTTGGAGCAGACACAGAAACAGTAAAAACACTTTTTTTTTCCAATTGTTTAACCAGGTGAGACACACTAAGCTGAAAGCTTGTTTACAGGTGCAGCCTGGGAGCACTGGGAAGTTAAGTGACTTGCTCAGGGTCACAGAGTATGCAAGTGGGGGCTGTAGGATTCAAACCCAGGTCTCCAGATTTGCAGCTCAGAGCCTTAAACCACGGTGCTATACTGCCTCCCTTTTTCAAATGTAAATAGCTTAAAAACTACAAAACTCCCAAACATCAACCCCACCAAAAGAAAATCCTTCCTCATCAACCTACACAACCATACAAAATTTCACAATTTAAAGACTGTTTTTGTCTAGACTCAAATTCAGAAAAAAAAACACATAATTAAAGTAAAATGGAAAAATATTTTTTTCACAGTTTAGTATCTCTAAAAATACTAAACCAATTTACATGAGTCTTTTAGGGATTGTGGACTTTGTCATGTACAACAAACCCTGACAGTTTCATGCAAAATCTGTAAAACTGACTTTCTGCAAGAAGCAAACAAAACAAGCATTTGTCAATGCCGAATGTTGATTGCGTTGGTCCGTTGAGCTCGCTCACTGCCCCTCTGTCACTCGCTTGTTCTGTTTCTCCCAGTGCTGCAGGCTGCTGTTTTGTACTGGGCTCCTGCCTGCATTGGCACTCTTTTCTGTCCACAAAGAAATCCGCAGCTGTCCAGACAGAGCTCTGTTGAGGTGGCTCACTCCCCCTCTCTCACTCGTTCATTCTGTCTCTCCTGGCTCTACAGGATGCCCTTTTGTACTGGGCTCCTGCCTCTGTTGGTGGCTTTTTCTGTCCACAAAGAAATCTGTAGTAGTCCTGACACAGGTCCGTTGAGCTTGCTCACTCCCCCCCTCCCCATCACTCACTCATTCCTTTTCTGCCGGTGTTGCAGGCTGGCCTTTTGTACTGGGTTCCTGCCTGTGTTGCTGCCTTTTTCTGCCCACAAAAATCTGCAGCAGTCACAATAGAGCTCCGTTGAGCTCGCTCACTCCCCCTCTCTCACTCACTTGTTCTGTTTCTCCTGCTGCTGCAGGCTGACCTTTTGTACTGGGCCCCTGCATGCATTGCTGCCTTTTTCTGCCCACAAAGAAATCTGCAACAGTCCCAACAGAGCTCCGTTGAGCTCACTCACTCCCCCCTCCTTCACTCGCTTGTTCTGTGTCTCCTGCTGCTGCAGGCTCCCTTTTGTACTGGGCTTCTGCCTCTGTTGGCACCTTTTCTGCCCACAAAGAAATCTGCAGCAGTCCCGACAGAGCTCGCTCCCTCCCCTTCTCTCACATGCTTGTTCCGTTTCTGCCGCCGCTCAAGGCTGCCCTTTTGTACTGGGCTCCTGTCTGTGTTGCCACCTTTGTCTACCCACAAAGAAATCTGCAGCAGTCATGATAGAGCTCCATTGAGCTCGCTCACTCCCCTTCTGTCGAGCGGTCATTCTGTTTCTCCCGCTGCTGCAGGCTGCCCTTTTGTACTGGGCCCCTGCGTGCATTGCTGCCTTTTTCTGCCCACAAAGAAATCTGCAGTAGTCCCAACACAGCTCCATTGAGCTTGCTCACTCCCCCTCTCTCACTCACTGATTCTGTTTCTGCTGGCGTTGCAGGCTGGCCTTTTGTACTGGGTTCCTGCTTGCATTGCTGCCTTTCCTGCCCACAAAGAAATCCACAGCAGTCATGATACAGCTGCGTTGAGCTCACTGACTCTCCCTCTCTCACTCGCTCATTGTGTTTCTCCTGGCACTGCAAGCTGCCCTTTTGTATTGGAATCCTGCCTCTGTTGGCACCTTTTTCTGCCCACAAAGAAATCTGCAGCAGTCCCGACAGAGCTCTGTTGACCTCACTCACTCCCCCTCTCTCACTGTCTCATTCCATTTCTGCCAGCTCTGCAGGCTACCCTTTGGTATGGGGCTCCTGCCTGCATTGCTGCCCTTTTCTGCCCACAAAGAAATCTGCAGCAGTCATGATAGAGCTCCGTTGAGCTCGCACACTCCCCCCCATTCACTCGATCCTAATCTGTCCCAAATACTGATTTCCGACAGTGACTGCTGTATTCTGCACCAGAAGTGCGAAAACACATTTCAGCCAGGATGTGAAAAATGACAGCTGTACTGTTCATAAGGAGGTGTGGAAAAATGATAGTGTTGAAAATGTGTCATGAAAATATTACTAATTTGCAAAGTTACAAGGGTGTATGGAAACTGCAAAATGCACGTTCGTAACACAGTCATTTTATGGAGTTTCATCACAAAATTTTCAACATAGGCATTTTAGGACTTCTGGTCATGAACAGTGTCAGTGTGATTTTCTTAATGTATCCTGAACATTGATTTCCCACAGAGACCACACTTTTGTGCACCAGAAGTGTAAAAAAATTGTTGGCCAGGATGTGAAAAATGATAGCAGCACTGTTCATAAGGAGGTGTGGAAAAATGGCAATGTTGAAAATCTAGAGTGAAAATACTGCAAAGTTGTGAAGGTACGAGTATGCATGGAAACTGCGCAACGCACACTCGTAGCACACTCATTTTATGGACTTTTGTCACCAACTTTTCAACATAGGCATTTAAGGACCTCTGCTAATGAACTGTGTCACTATCATTTTCATAATGTGGCCCGAACATGGATTTCCCACAGTGACCACGCTATTCTGCACTGGAACTGCGAAAACACATTTTGGCCAGGATGTGAAAAATGACAGCTGTACTGTTCATAAGGAGGTGCAGAACGATGGCAGTGTTGAAAATCTGGAGTGAAAATATTATAAAGTCGCGAACTTACAAGCGTGAGTGCAAACTGCACAACGCTTGCTCAAAAAACAGTCATTTTTTGGATTTTTTCCACCAAATTTGCAACATAGGCTTTTAGAGAGCCCATCTCATGAACACTGGCACTGTCATTTCATTACTGAGTCCCAAAAGGTGATTCCACGCAGTGACCACAAAATCACCTTTCAGGGCCGATTAATGCCATGACAGTGCCAGAATTCATAAGGAGGGGTCCCAAAAACCCCATGTTGAAAATTTGGTGTGAAAATTGCAAAACATGCTTGAGATATGCATCAAAGTTGAAAAGCCCCTATTTATTCCATTATACAGCTTACTGGCATTTCCTCAGTTCAAGGTCAGCTTTGAAGAGTGCAGACGTGTTCCCAGTCCACTGAAGATCATTGTGCCAGACTCTGGAGGTAAGTATGGGGTGAAGGGGGTGTGGGGAGGCAGGGTGCGCGGTGGGTGGGCATGGGTGGTGGGAGGGGGCAGGAAGACCTCGAGGGACCATTTTCTTTTTTGACAGGATAAAAAAAAAAATTGCGGGACCATTTTTTTTTTAACAGGGACATGTGGCACCCTGGGGTGGGCTCCCAGCGTGACAACGGACTCTTTTTTGGGGGGCAGGTGTAGCCAATGGGGGATTGGGCACCCCCATTGGCACACAACAAAAGCAGGGTGGTGACAGTATACTGACAGGGATTGGGCACCCCAATTGGCACACAACAAAAGCAGGGGGGTGTTACATAATGCCAACGGGGAGTGGGCTCCCCCATCGGCAACATCACTCAGGCACTGAAGGAATTGGGGCCCTCGTCGGCAAACAAACACGGTGGGGGGGGCACATACTGCAGAGGAGGATTGGGCACCCCCTTGACAGGGGGGTACGTAATATTGTTTGTGAACATGGCGGCAAGCCACCGCCATGTTCACAAACAATATCACTGTTACAGGGTTCGGCACAGCAATGACGGGTCGCCCCCTCATTGCAGTGGAATGGCTTACGCTGCAATGATGAGGCGGCTCCTGATTGCAGTGGCTGAAACCTTACAAGGGTGTGGCATGCTGGCTGAACTAGTGTGAGCAGCAGCGTGCCATGGCATTGGGGAAAGCCGGTCAAGCCTTTAAAGGCTGTGGGGGCATTGGCCACAACATTGCCGTGCCTCCACAAACTGATTCTGGCAACCTGCCACAATAAGTTTCTTGTGCATGCATGCAATCAACATAAAAATGGAGTTTAACGAAGAACTCACCAGCCACCCTAACTATAAGGGTGCTACTGCACCCCTGTAATATTGTTGAAATGATTGCAGAAAGCTAGTTGGATTTATTAGAAAGAATGCAATCTGGAACACAGGAGGTTGATTCTGAGATGCATTTTGACTCCCACAAACTTGGTTACAGAACTGTCAACAGGAAACCAACTCTGGAACAAAATGGTACCATGTGATATGGGTGAATGCATAACAGCGAGCCCATATGAGAGACTACATTCCAGCCCCTTTCCCTCTCCTCCACTCCACCTTACAGCTCATCTTAAGCTACTTTCAGTACCCCTTCCAGCACATCTTAGCTTCCTCCCTCACTACTCTTTCATTGATAATTGCCCCCTCCCACCCTTGTTTGCCCTTAGCACTTGTTTACTGCCTATGAGCATAGCACTGAAAACATCATGGCACTATGATTGTATTGATGCATTACTATCTGCTGGGTCTACTGTATCATGTTTCTGTGTCTACCCACTTCTTGTATCAATTTTCTCATGCTGTAATTATCTATACTGCTCACAATTATGTATTATAGCAATCAAATGCTCCATATTGTATCTGTTCCTACCTTTATTATTTGTAATTCTCTGTTTTCAAATCCTCATTGTCCCCCCCCCCCCGGTCGTACCGTGAGATGAGCAACTTCTTGTTCAGTGCGCCTTCCTGGTGAAACATTTCAATAAATAAATATATAAAACATTACAGCAAGGAGCGAAACAGCAAACATACATTCTATGGGAGGGCTTTGCCCTCCACACCCCCCTTACTAAATTAACTCTGAGGTCATAGCACCTTGGGGAGGGGGAAAAGCATTTTTGCCCTTTCGGTCCTTGCCATAATGTAGTCACCATAATGTGGGCTCACTTTTATGTGTTCGCCCATATCATGGTTAATGAACAAAATGTATTATTTTGTTACACCTGTTAAGACTAGAACTGCTCTTCAGGCTAGCCTCAGGAAGGATGATGACAAAGTTTTGATACATTTTGTGAAAAACAGAAGATGTAGCTTCCAACATCAGGATACAGATATTGAACTGCCAGGCAAAAACATCTTACATAATCAGAGCAATGTTTTTTTTCCAGAAAGGGACTCAGATGGAGTTTTTTTTGTTTGTACTGCCTTTATGAACAGCTATCCTGTACAATTTTATTTTATCTATTTTACTGTTACTGATAATAATTAAATGGTACTTGCAAATGCTATAACTTCTCCTGGTCTGCCTATGCTTCCTGACTTATGTGTCTATGATACACCCACCACCAGAACTGAAAACTATAATATTCTCCCAGCACTCATAGCACACTTATCATTCATCAGCTACTGTGCAATCCCACCCCCGAGGAACAGTTTCACCACTGCCAATAGGCAAAAGGTCAGTCCAGAACTGAGAGACCATCCTCAGTGTTGGTATTCAATAATTCCGCTAAAACAAACATTCCACCACTGGAAGCCCATCCCAGGTGCTAAAATACAATGCTGTGACCCCTAGTCCTGCACCAGAAGTGCATACTGGTGCCAAAAAAACAAGAAATGTTACTTACCATAACTCTAGATCTTCAAGAATATCTTCTCCATAGAGTACCACTCTCTAATATTATAGCCAAGTAGCCAAAGGACCTATAAGTATTTAAAATTTCTGGGTCTAGCTGCTCCAGTCTATAGTAACAATGTACAGCCAGGTCCACAGGCCAACGGGGTATATAGCAGTGCTGAATCCAACCACATCAGTACATTTTTTACAGAGGAGGAAGAGCTAAACTATCTGAGAAATAGTAATGAAAACTCTATGGCATAAGATAACCCAATGGTCCTCTGTAAGAAGGAACAAAAAAAACAAGTATCTTCACAGCCCAAACCTATTCAAGATTGGGAGGAAAACATCATACTGAAGTGAGACTGGGGGATTGAACGCGTGCAAATGACACTTTATGCAGAACATATTGTTGAAGATCTAGAGTTACGGTAAGAATCAGTTTTCACATTGAGTCCCAGTCTCGGGTCTCAACTAGCAAGCTGTTATAAAGTCTGCTGGACTAGGAAGGTTGCAGAGCTAGGACTCTGAGGAGAGTAGGCCTTACAATACCTGCATGTTTCCTGGATTGAATGTTCAGAGCATACTATTTGGTGAAAGTGTGACCATTACTCCAGGGAATGGCCCTATATATCTCTTAAACAGGAACCCAATGGAGCAAAGCCACCAAAGTAGCCATTGCTCAAACTGAATGAGCTCTGACAGACTCTCAAGTTATTGCCCTGCCAATGTGTAGCAGCTATAAATGCAACTAACAATCCAGTATGACAACCACTGTTTAGATAACAGAATATCCTTCCAATTGAGGTACAAAGAGACAAATTAGAGGTTTATCTGCAACCTGTGGTTCTTGCAAGGTAGAAATAAAGGATTCTCCTAACATCAAAGTGTATTACCACAAACCCCAGGTTCTCTGGTTTGGGGAAGAAGGCTGGAAGTACTAAAGACTAACTGAGGTAGAACTCTGAAACCAACTTTGGCAGAAATTTAGAATGTGTTTGGAGTAGAACCCTATCCTTATGAAAAATCATGTATAGGCACCCATCACTGGGACCTGTAGTTCCGGAACTCTGCATGTGGAGGTAATGGCCACTAGAAACAGAATCCTCATGTCCCAGCAAGTGAGTGGAACAGTGAAGAAGTGGAACAGGTACTGGTGTCTTAGACACCAGTCGAGGCCACAGGAACCCACAGGGAAGTAGGGGACTCTACCAGTCGGCTGAGGTAAGACATCTGGTCACTTCTGTTTTTATGCTCACTGCAGCGAAAGGGTAATAGGTAGAAGGCAGGCCACTAGTGAGAATAGGAGGGACACCCTATCTAGGGTAAGGTAACATAAGGTTTCTAATGGGGTACTAAGGGGAAAGATCTAAAAGCAGTAAAGAAGAAGAGGAGAGAAGAGAGGAATTTAAAGGAGGTAGTAAACAAGAAAACAAGGGTAAAAGGGAAAGTTAGACACCCTATCAGGGTAGGGTGACATAGGAAAAACTGCTCTGAGGTTCAAGAGAGTAGAACCAAATATAGGGACATGGTGCAGTAAGGAGCAGGAGGGAGAACATATAGCCAGAAATAAAAGTGGTGCACAGCAGTGGGTGTAGAGCAGCAGTCTTCAGGGAGGCAGTATGACGTAGTGGTTAAGGGCACTGAGCTGCAAACCTGGAGACATTGGTTTGAATCCCATCAGCCCCCATTTGCATACTGTGTGACCCTGAGCAAGTCACTTAACTTTCTTGTGCTCCCAGGTCACACCTGTAAACAAGCTCTGGTTTAGTGTGCCTTTCCTGGTTAAACAATTTCTTCTCCCCCCCCTTTCCTCACTCTGGAGAATTAGGTGCTGTCCCATATGTATGTACCTCTTTGGGTTGAGGGATGGGGTCACTAGACTCTGACCTGAGCTGACCAGGATCCAGATGGCTTTGTCCCTCACTCGGGGGTCACTAAGTCCACTGCTGCTGCCCCAGAGGATGTCTGAGGAAGAAGGGCCATCTGGACAGTGGTGGGCTCTGGGAGGCACAGGGTAGCAGGCCAGGGGTGCATTTTTCCACCAGAGCCACTGTGCAACTCCTTCACTATTCTGGCAGGACAGACCTGCCATAAGGTGGCACCCATACTAGTGACAGAGGAGGATGTAGAGGTCCCCCCAAAGGGGGGGAACCCAAGGTGAGTGGCAGAGGACCCCAGCAAAAGAAGAAGCAGCTTCTGGTGAGGGACTCAGTCATTAGTGTGTCCAGTACTGACCCAGTGAATTAAAGGTGCTGGGATGAGACCAGAGATGACTTGGGGTAATTGAAGCAATACCCAGTCATGCAAAAAGATCCAGGGTGGAGGACAGAAAATCCTCCAGGTTGCGCCTGGATGGGGTTGCTATGAGCCAATCATCCAGGTACGGGTACACATACATTCCCTGGCGATGAAGTGCCACTGCCACCACTTCACTTGGTGAAGACTCTGGGTACCGAAGAAAGGCAGAAGGGGAGGGCTTTGAACTGGAAATGTTCCCCTCAGAAAGAAAACTACAGGAAGCAGTGGTGGCCTGGGATAACCGGAATGTGCAGGTACACGTCCTGCAGATCCAGTGCACAAAGCCAATGGTCTGTTTATGGCAAGGGCAGGAGTCCCTGGAGAGTCAACATGCAGAATCTTTTTGTATTCTACATAAAGGTTCAGTTGACTGAGGTCCAAAGATGGGCCTAAGATCGCCTGTCTTTTTGGGAATGAGCAAGAAATGGGAGTAATATCCTTTTCTCCTCTGTGCCCAGGGAACTGGCTGTATCATGGATTTTTGGAGTAGAGCCTAGATCTTGTCCCTCACCAGTGTTATGTGGTCTGAGGGATAACGAGATCATCTTGGAGGAGAGTCTGGAGGGTTCTCCATAAACTCAATGGTGCGCCCTCTTGCTATGACTTGAATGAGCCAGGAATCCGAAGTGATGCCTTGCCACTCTGCTAGGTGGAGGGCAAATCTTCCGCCCACTGGCTCCACACTGTTTGGAGGTGGAGGCAGAGGGGGGCTGAAGGAGTCAGGAGGTGGAGGAACAGGCAGGAAAGACACCGCCTGCTGCTCGTTGGGTCTAGAGGCAGAGGGAGAGATAATGTCAGGTCCCGATGCTCTTCTTTTGGTTTGACACCTGTTAAAAGGCTATTTGCCTTGGTGCTTTAGCTGGCATTGAAAGTGCTGCTTAGGCTTGACATCTAGCTTGTACATTGACTAACTGATCTCAGGGCCTGTTCGCTGTCCCAGAGGTCTGTGATGATGTCCTTGGTTTCGACCTCTGAAGAGGACGGAGCTTTGGAAGGGGGCATCCAGTATGGTTGCCTGAACATCCTGGGAGAGCCCGGAAATACAGAGCCAAGTGTGGCACCTGAGGCAGACTGCTGTTGCTGAGAGTGAGCCATGGCATCTACAGAGTCATAGGTATCTCTCAATGTATGCCTACAAGAGATCTTAGACAGTCTCAGGACCTTGGTAAGCTCCGTCTGAGTCCTCCACTGTTTCCTGCCTAGCCTCAAGCTGAGCCATGGTAGCTTTTTGGTATGAAATCATATGTGCTACATAGTTCAAGGAATGCAAGGCACATGTAGAGGAGGAGGAGTAGATCTTATATCTGAATTGATCCAACAGCCTCAATTCCTTGTCAGGAGGGGACGTGCTCATATGTTTGGGTTTGGCAGTATGGTTGTGAGCCGCAGCAATCATGATGGAGTCTGCCTTGGGGTGAAAGCATAAATAAGGAGCATTCTCAGGACAATGGTAGGTCCAGTCCACCTTCTTGGGGATGTCCGGGATGGAATGAGGCATCTGCCCGACAGTGGAGGTAAGATCCTCATAGGGCTCCATCCACAGGGGAATCAGAATAGGTGATGCCTCCACTAAATCCAAGTGCTCTGCTAGGTGCTTGCACTTAGGGTCTTGCTCCTCTACATTCCAACCGTTAGCTTGTTGGAGGATGTGGAGGAGTTCAGTGAAGGAGGGGTCTTCAGGAGGAGATTTGGGAGACTCCTTACCCTTGGAATCCATTGCTCCTGAAAGGTTTCTAGAGGACGAGTCAGAGGAGTCAGCCTCCGAGTCCGAGGATTCCCCCTTCAGAGGTCTTAGGCTCAGTCAGAGTGACCTCTGGAGTAGCGCCCCCAGAAATATGTGCCATGGTGGAATGGCCCGACATATGTGAACCCATGGGAGACAAGGAGCGTGGGGTGGGGATCACCACCCAGGCCAACAGTCTCTTGTCTAAATCCAATAACAACTGGGATCTGGCCTTCTGCCACCAGGTCTGGAACATGGTCTGGAGGTCCTGCGGAGGCTGAGGCAGAGGCTGAGGTTGAGGTGGAGGCTAGAAATACAGGTAACCCCCCTGGATAATAAGGGGGCAGGTACCTGAGGCCTGAAAAGGGGGGCAATAGCCTGGCGCCTGATATCCAGGTTAAAATCAAGAGCAAAAGGAGCCAATGTTAGGCCTGATGGGGGGTAGCCTGGCATTGGCAGGCCTGGGTAATGTGACTATCCCAAGGGCGGACTGTGGGGAATACCCTGATGGTCCAAGGGGGGTCCCCAGGGGCCTCAAAGGAGGTGGAACAGAGGGATCTGGCAAGTTATCCGGCATTGGAAGTTCCAACGTCAGGATATCTGGCATCGGGACTGGTGCCGGGATGCCGGGCATCTGGTTTTCAGGCTTCAGGAAAGATGGCATCAGGCACAGGGGGCCTGATGGAGGCTCTAACGGGAGGTGGCCTAAGGAGTCATGTGGGGCACCTGAGGTCAGAGGCCCGAAGGCCGGCAGAGGGACCCCTGGCATCAGGGTTAAGGAAGGGCCCGACAGGATAGGAAGGTCCCTAGGAGATGGTGGAGGAACTGACTTCAACATAAGAGCCCTGGGAGAGTTACCTGCAGTATTCTGGAGGGTTATCAGTGCTGGAGTGGGTGAAAAAAGACCACATCCAGAGGACCCACTTCCCCTTCTGTCCTGGGTAGAGGGTCAGACACAGGAGGTCCCACCAGCAAAGGTGGAGGGGAAGGCTCCCGGTCAGGGGAAACCTGATGGGAGGGCTGGCCTTTGGAGGTCAGCGAGCTCAGCTGGACATCGGGTGTGTCAGCGTCAGCCCCCGACGGGCGAGCTTTGACCAGGCGGATGCCAGAGTCCCCCACGTCTGACTTATCAGTCGGTGGAGAAAGAGCCAGGTGGGTGGGGGAGGAGCCCCCAACCAGCTTATCGGCTGATGTTGGGCAGATTCCCTCTAGGCAAGAACCTGACTTACTGAGAACTGGGCAGGATCCAGAAGAACCGGAGTTAGCTTACCAGTGGTGACCAGGTGTCCGCTGGAGGTCCCAGCAGGCTGCTTATTGGATGAGAATAGATGCTTGGAGCCCATCTTAATGGGCTTAAGAGAAGAGGTGATACCAGGAGAACTGGACAACAAGGCCTGGACAGTCACCAGAGGAGGCGGCGGAGTGGGTTTGTCCACTGGCTTGAGCCCAGCAGCCTTTCTGGTCAAGGGCCGCTCTTGGTCCTTCAGGCGCTCCCACTCCTGGTGCTTCTCTTTGTCTTTCTTCTTCTTTTTGTGTGCTAAAGAAGGGGAAGAAGCGGAGTCCCTCAGCTTCTGCATCTCTTGCTCTAAGTTGGCCATCCTGGACTTCAAAAGATGGGCTTCTAGGGCCTGCTGCCTGTGTTTGTGTGTGACCTGATTGAAGGGCTTGCAATCTAGGCAGGCCTCGATGTCATGGGCTAGGCCTAGGCAGAAGAGGCAGAGCTTATGTCTGTCTTTGTGAGGGATCTGTGTGTTGCACTTCTCACACTTCTTCTTGGTCTTCGGAGGATTTGAAAAAGACATAAAATAGAGAAGAATTAACTATTATTGAAGAAAAGAAATACTTAGCAAAATGGAAATCAACTGGAGCAACATTCACCATGAGGTCCTTGCGCAGGTTGACAGACAGAAAGAACTGGAAGGTGGACATGGGGACTGCCCACTTATAGGATCACACTGACGTCAGTCATGTGATACTGGGTGTGCGGTTCCCCACCAGATATTGCTAGCAAAAGTTTGCTGTGCAGTCCTGATGCCAGAGGGTGCAGTCCTACATGTTATGGCCTACTGCAGGAACTCTCTCGAAGTAAGATCAACAGCATCCACTACAAAACTGAGTAAAGTAAACTGGTTTTGTCCAGGTTACCATATACTATTTATCTGAGAACAAGGGGACTGCCGGGATGGAAGCTGGTTTACTCCAGTCCACCTCGGAGAGAGTCTCTGCAGCAGGCTGAATAGGTGGCACTAGTGATGCAGGGAAGGAAGGTATATAGATTGAGATACTTGATTTGCATATTCTTAACTTCATCCACAGTCACTATCTCCAAGTACAGTGCTTTGTACATATGCTTCAGTAGTGACAGAAAAGAAAGTTGCTTCTGAGTAGCTCGGAATGTCTGAGCAAATGAAGTGTCCTCTAGGTTTAGAGGATAACTCTTCAAAATTCTTTATCTCATCATCAGTGAGACCTGGATTGTACTGTCTTTCATCCTGTAACAAGGGGGAAGGAAAGCCGGCCCAGTGGTGTAGAGGACTGAGATGCCCAGCACCTTACCTCTTACCACTCCGGTGACCCGGTGTTGGGAGTGAGCTCAAGTTGCCGGGGGTTGGCCGGGGTGGGAGATGATTGAGTGTCTGATGACAGCTCTCCTCTCCTGGGGTGGGGTGGATCATGGCTACCGGCCACTAGTGACTCCCAGTGAAGACTGGGAGTGCAACTAGTGACTCCCAGTGAAGACTGGGAGTGCAACAGCCAGAGGCACGTTAAGTAAGAAGGGAGGTAGCGGTGGAAGTCCGTGGGTTGGGGGCAAGGGCATGCCCGGCATACGCTGGACATCACTGCACATTGATACCTCCATGGGGGGGATCTCGCTCATGACAAAACAAAGGAAAAACCCCAGTCCAGAAGGAGACAATGATGTGCCAGCCTTGCGCCCACCATTGGACCCTGCCCTCCCTGGGTCCCGATATCTTTCGGCCTGCACCTCACCCACACAGAACTTGATTACAAGGAGTGCCAAGAAGTGGATGGTGGCCAGTCCTGGGGGGTACAAGCCAGGGGGTTCCAGCGTCGGTTGGAGTGTCAGGTCAGAGTTCCGGGGGGATCGGGGGTTGGGGGGGTCACAGGCAGGGCAGGAACAGCTGGGGACATCAGAAGGGTGCCTCTTGTACTTGTGACCAGAGTGAAAAACAAATAGAAAAAAAAAAAAAGAAGAATGAAAGGAGCCAGGGGATCCAGGAGGTATTCTTTGCCTGGCACTGAGGTTGACACCTGAAATAGTATCCCAAGGGGAAGCCAGACTGGCAAGGAAGAAGGCCTTGGTTCCAGAAGCAGTGGTGGCACCGACAACCATTTCAAGGCAGGCACCACAAGCACAGTCCACAGTAGTACTACTGCTATACTGACAACGGGGATGGACTCCCAGTGTCAGACTGATCGTTAGGTGGGGTCTTGTGTACCAAAACTGGGGATGGGCTCCAGGTTCTGGGTAGTTTCTGGCTCTACAAAAGATGGTCTCCTGGTATCAGTGGGATTATATATGTGTGTATGGTAAAGGTAAGGGCATTGTTTGCTGGCACCAGGGATAGGTTCCCAGTGCCAGTGCCTTTTTGGGGCTTAGTTTGACACAGATGTGATGTCTGTTGGCTGATCTACTTAGGGATACATTCTCAGGTAATCAAGTAATAAGACTCAGCTGGGTGTGCTTTTTTGTGGTATACCTCAGGTGTATTATGGTGGGGCACAGGGTTGTATGCAGAGTGCTTCCAAGCATCTGAAAGTGCTCTTTTATAACACAACAAAGCACACCCTGGTATGTGTAACTGTGATTATAAAATTACTATGTTATGACACATTTAACCAAAGAATGCTCATTTTGTTTTTAATTTAAACATTTTATTTATTGCAAAACAATGCTTCTACTCAAACATTAGCCCACTGTTAAGAAACAAAATGCATTATATGCACCAAATTGGATACTATTAATATGCAATTCCGTCAATGAACTTCCCTCAGCACCCTTCATAGTATTGTACTATAGGCTGTTCTTGATACTATATCTCTGTGATCAGCAGAACAAACAGCTTGATCAAGTATTTCTTCCTTTTTTTACACTACCGGTCAAAACTTTTAGAACACCTCCATTTTACCAGTTTTTATTGAAATTTACGCAGGTTAATGTCTCAATGTACTCTGAAATTAAAACATAGAACAAATAAACAATTGGAGATAAAAAAGAAATCATAGAATCATTTTGTTTAACAAAATTTAATCTAAATTTTTGACTCATCAAAGTAGCCACCTTTTGCAGATATACTGTAATCCTTGAACACACTCGTGGCATTCTTCCTACAATGGACATCAAATATTGTTCGAAGTTCTTCCAACACTGTTGCAGAAGTTCCCACAAATGTGTTGCACTTTGTAGGTTGCTTTGCTTTCACCCTTCTGTCCAGTTCATCCCAAACCAGCTCGATGGGGTTTAAGTCTGGAGACTGTGCTGGCTATTCCATGATTTGAAGCTCACCGCCTTGTTCTTTTCTCGAAGGTAGTTCTGACATAGCCTGGAGGTATGTTTTGGGTCATTATCTTGCTGTAGGATGAACCCCTGACCAACTAAGGCGAGACCAGAGGGTATTGCATGGCGCTGCAAAATGCTGTGGTAGCCTCTTTGGTTCAGGGTGCCAGTCACTTGTGTTGTTGTCCTGTGAGCCACCTATCACGCAAGCTGTTGACTCAGAAACTTGTCTTTTGATTCTGTTGTGGCTTTGGGTCTGCCAGACCTCTTCCTGTCAGAGTTTCCTCCAGTTTCCAAGTGCCTTTTGATGGTGTAGGAAACTGTACTCACTGACACCTTGGCTTTCTTTGCAATTTCTCTAAAGCAGTTTTTGCTAACGTAAACTTTTTTTTAACCTCTAGCAGTTTACCGCTTACCTTTGTACCATTTCAGGTTATTCGCTGGACTGGAATTGTTTAAATTTCAATAAAAGCTGGAAAAATGGGGGTGTTCTAAAACTTTTGACCGGTAGTGTATATCCACAATTCTGCTGTACTGCATGGCCCTTTAAGTGAGCCCATGAATAGCCCAGATCTGTAGTCCACTATGTACAGTGGTGATTTTTTTTGCTGGCCCAAGATCAGGCTATGAGATAACTACTCTGAGTGGCATTCTTAGTCCAGCATCATAGTACGCAACTACCTACAGTGATTATATACTTTATATCCCAAAACAGGCTTAGCGACAGCCACCTTGAACAGCTGTTTTATTGAGGCTCACACAGGGCTAGGAATGTTGTCAGTCTTACCACCGACAATGATTCTGTATACCCAAGATCGGCCTAAGTAACAGCCAAAGTTGAGCAACTTTTGTTATTGGGGTCTGAGGTGGGACAATCTTCTATACAGTACTATTTTATTTTTTATTTTTTGAAAGCTGAGATCAGCAAAATCAATACCTGGCTATGGGGGTCCTTTGTAAGGCACAGGCACTGCATGATACAGTATTTAAATATTGTCAGTGTCAGTGGCTTAGTAGGTAGCACACTTGCCTCTGAGGCCAGGAAATCAGAGGACTGTGGGTTCAGTTCCTACATCTGGGACTTGGGTTAATATCCTAGTACTGACACTGTAGTACAGCATGAGAGGGGTGCTGCACTTCTGAGGTGTCGTTTTTCAGATGAGATGTTAAACCGTGGTCTCATCTGCCTGGATTGGTCTTAGTTCAGGTGGATGCTAAAGATCCCATGGCACTTATTGAAAAGAGTAGGGGAACTTTGTATTAAAACTGGAGAGCAAAACATATACACAATAGTATTTATAGCATACAAATCATAAGATAAAACAAGAATAAACAGAAATAAGTATTACATCATACATTCAAAATCTATCAGTGTTCTAGTAACAAAAAAAAACACACAAATACCAGCTCCCCCCACTCAAAGTGTAGGGAAATAGATCAGAAAAAAACAAACATATACAAGATAGTGTTACTGCACACAAATCATAAACAAGAACAAATAATAAACAAAAATAAGTATCTACAGCAGATATTCAGCATAAAATCTCTAGTATTAGTGGCCAAATAGGGCATGAATTACTGAATACCCCCCACACTTGAAGAGCAGGGGAATCTATTTAGAGCAGAACAGGCATCATATATAAAACTGCATACGGCATTCTAAATCATAACCATAGTTTTTTTTTAATGCATACTATATCCCCAAACCTAAGGAAAACATCATAGCCAGTCCCCTTCCGGAAAGACATACTAGAGCATACAAAAAAAATGAAAGAATCAAATCAACTAGAATGGCATATACCCTTAACCCAGACCACTAGAGGAGCAGGGACATTCCACAACAACCCTTACCCTGTATCAAGCCAGGTCATTTTCCTCCACCAAAGTTTATACAGTTCAGGATGCACCTTCTCCCTCTCCCTCTCCTGTAGTCTCCAACTAAGTACTGTTTTCTGAATGTTAAGGACAACCTGATATTCAGTTTGTAATTGCTGCCTAAGTGTTAGGCCACACCGAGCCTGCCACAGCTGAAAACCAATATGACCCATTAACAGGCGAATGTAGACTGCATCATAAATACCCAGGAGCCCGGAAGGACCCCTCCACCCCAAATCCTCAGATGAGAAGAACCCTAGAAAAGGGGTTCAGCGGCCACCTGGCATGAAAATGTGACCAGAAGGAAACAACAAAGGACAATCCATAAAAAATGTTGCATCGCTTTCAACCACCCCATACAAGTTTCCTCCCTGGGACAAAAATCTCTGAGAGTTCTTTATGCCTCATGTTACCTTTCACCCCAATCTTTTGTGAAGACAAAGCCATAAAAAATCCCACATGTGCCTAGGAACTCTCTTACTGACCAATAATTGCAACTTAGAATGTTGTTCAGAAATAGGTAAATCATGAAACCAGGGATCCGCAAAAAAGAAATCTTGTAATATGGAACAGTAAAATTGTCGTCGTGACTGGAGAAGAAGGGATTTTTTTAACAATATGCCAAGATTTTAATTTCTGAAACATCACTTGGAAATAACTAGCCAAGGTACACAGCCTGACCTGACGGGCCATAAAGGAATCATAATCCCAGTGCCCGAGAAGGAGATCTATACCATCAGCCACCCACGGGGACCAGATCTTATTATCCCCTCTAAGCAATGGAACTAAATTATAAAAAATAAAAATACTATGCAGGAACACTACCGGATTTAACATTCCCAAACCCCCTTCACCAATAGGTAAATAAGTAATACCCCTCCTCACCGGGTTTAATCTACTGCCCCATAAACAAAGAAAAAGCACACCATAAAGAGATGATTCCAAAGAAAGGAGAGGGGAAAAAACCACAGCTATAAACAAAAAATATGGCAACAAAAAGGTCTTAATCAGATAAATCCGTTTAGCTTTGGACATGCAACCTTTATTCCAGAGCATCACTCTGTTACGAGCCTCCAACAGTTGTCTATCCCAATTGTACCTTTGGGCATCCACGCTCCCGAAATAAACCCCAAGAACCCTCCTATACCCAGGATCAATAGGCATGTACCAAATCGGAGCCACATTAGTGGCCCTATACCCTAAAGGCAATATCCCACTTTTAAGTTTATTGATGGAGGAACCAGACATGACAGAAAAGGATTGTAACAACAGCTTTGCTGCAACAGCAGAAGCCCTATCTGATAGAACCAAAACTAAATCATCCGCATACGCTATAGAGACTATCTGCAGATCCATACAACCTACTGACAGCCCAATAATATCCTCCATTCTAATTTAGGCCTGCTAGAAGGGATCCAAGGAGAGCACATAAAGTAAGGGGCTAAGTGGACACCCCTGCCTAACTCCTCTATGCACCTCAATTTCCCCTTCCCAACCAGCCATTTACGCTTGGCAGTGGAGTGATGCCCTTATAGCAAGTTTGTAACCAGTCCACAAATTGTAAGGGAAAACCATACCTCCGCAAGGTCTCCCAGAGATAATTATATTCCACCTGGTCAAAAGCTTTGGCTTGATCTAAACAAACCAGATGCCCAAATATTTCCCCAGCTGCTCTCTTAGAAATAAGCTCCCTGAGAAGAATCAGTGCATCCTGAACTCTCCTAAGAGGTACACCACTAAACTGTGATGGATGCAATAATGAACCCAAACCCCCCCGTAAACGACTACATAAGATTTTCATCAGAATCTTATAATCAGTACTTAAAAGAGACAAAGGTCTCCAGCTAGCCAAATCCCCATGATCCCCCTTATTTTTATAAAGCAAGAGTAGCACGCCCTGTAACATGCTCTGAGGAAGAGCCCCAGCCTGCAACCTGGCATTCAATACCTTACACAGTTCAGTACCCAAGACTTCCCACAGGATTTTACAAACTTCATGAGGTAACCCGTCAGATCCAGGAGTAATGCCTGGCTTTAAAGACCAAATAACAGTTTTTAATTCTTCCATCGTGATGGGCTGTACCAGCATAACCTGCTCATCAGGAGGCAAGACAGGAACCGGTCTGCTAGCAAACCAATTACAAATAGAGGCTTCTGAAAGCAATCTACTCCTAAAGGAGGCAGAAGCATAAGTATGTATAGTTTCTAAAATGCCATCAGTTGCTGTTACACACCCACCCTCGCAGTATTTAAATACAACATACCCCCGGGATTCCCTAACAAGTTTCAGAGCTTCAAAAGGTAAAGTGTCCTGCTTCTTACCGCAGACCCCATATTTATGCTTCCTCTCCATATCCTGCAAAACCTGAGACTGTAATCTAGCAAACTCCACTTTCAGCCCCTTAACTTGATCCAGGCAGTCAGATCCCAGATGCTGGCGAAAGGTAGACAAAAAGTGAAGTCGGCCTCTGAGATAGCGTAGCCCATCATGCTTCAACTTCCCATTTAGTCGACCTATAATTTTAAAGTAGGTTTTAACTTCACCCTTGGTATCCTCCCACCAAATATTTAAATCATCATATAAGAACAAAACAGACTATCGTACCAAAAAAAGGGAATGCAGCCCACCAGCCACACAAGGGATATCTAGTAATACAGTGTTCAATTTCCAAGGGCCCCCACCGTGGACTTCTGGCACATCACATAAAGCCAGTCTAAGCATTTTATGATCTGACGTAGCCACCTCCTGTAAAGAATGTGATTGCACAACAACCCCAGGAGAAAGGAAAAAATTATCAGTTCGGGATGCTATGGAACCACAAAAATAGGTATTTCCAAACCCAGCAGTAGTAGGCCCAAAATATCAACCGGACCAGTATATACAAGAAGTTGAGACAAACTAGCAACATCACAATACACCTTCTTCCTACTAGCAGAAATGACCAGGGAGGGTAATGAACAGTTAAAGTCCCCACCAAGAATAACTAAAGAAGAGGTGCATAAAAAGGGGTAAAGAGATTTAAAAAGAGACACCCTATCTAATTTAGATTGTGGTGCATAAATATTTATTAACCGAAAAGGTAGAGAACCCCATTTAATATCCAAAACTAAGGCCCTGCCTGCCAATATTTCTATATGATGAAACACCTGAATGTGTGAGAGAGAAAAATATATCCCAACCCCACTGCACAAGTCCCTCCCTTGTGACCAAAAACAATCCCCCCACATCCAACCAGTAGTGGCAGCCACCAACTCCTCAGGAGAGTGCAAATAAACATCCAGAAGGAAAACACAATCTAAATTCTCATGTAAAAAATGAGAATACGTGCTCCGACGTGTAACAGGAGATTTAATGCTGTTATCATTTAAGGTTGCCACCAGAAAGTGAAAGGGAGCCATGAAATGCATCAGGAATAACTTCACTTTACCTTACTGGATGCTCTTGTTACCCTACCACTTTTGCAATCTTGAGGCCTAGGGTCTGAATGGGCTTCAGCAAGTTCCTGAAGCTCAGGCAGAGGGGGGAGTGCAGAAGGCTGAACCATTTTTGGGACCACCTCTGGATCCTCCACCAAAACTTTAAAAATATTAGGGTTGGCTATGAAAGGAGTTGAAACAGGTGCAGAGGGTTTTTTTAACCAACTTGCTCTTCCCTTTAGCGGACTTCCCTTTTTTCCCACTAACTATAATAAAACCGTCACCTGAGGGGCCTAAACCAGATGACAAAGGAGGAGCAAGACTAGCAACCCCTCCAATATCCAGCTCAGACACCTTGGAAGCCCCAACTGCAGATAAATCTATGCTATCAGAAACCAAATCAGGCTCCTCAGTCAAGGTTGTCTCAGCCAAGGGGGGAGCAGCCACAAAGGTGCTGGGAGCCAACCTTCCCCCAGAAGAGAGGCCGAGCCGAACAGCCACCCAGATAAAGTGATCCTGAACCCCAAAATCTGCGTTGACTGTGTTTTTAGCAGCCAAAGGGCAAGATTCGAAAGTATGACCAACCTCATCACAGAGATTACATTTAGATGTTTGAAAGCAATGGGCACTTGGGTGACCAGTCTCCCCACAATAACAGCACTTGAGCACGTCACACGAGGTGCTTATATGAGTCCTAGACCCACACTTAAAACAAACTCTGGGTTTACCCAGGTTGAAAAGGAAGCCCTTATCTCAGCCCAGGAAAAAACAATTAGGAAGATGTATTAAATCGGAATCAGCTGAATGGAGTTTTACCCAAAATTTCCAACCCCCATTCCAAAAACCCTCAGCATCCAGGATAGGAACAGGATTCCTCTGGATATCACATTTTTTAGACAGCCAATTTACAGTATCTACAATGTTAACCCCTTCATTCCTGAACAAGATCGTAATGACAATAAAGGGCTGTTTTGAAACAGGCAACACAGTAAAGTCTGACCATAAAGGATTAGTCTTCAGATTTAAATAGCGGCTCCAGAAGAGTTCCAAAAGTGCAGGGGTATGGAAACTTATATCAAAAATAAATTCTCCAGGAACGTGAATCAAAGCGTAACCTTCAGAGGGGGAGAACCCTATACCATGTTTCAAAAGTGTCTTCCCAACATAAAACCTGTCGGGGAATTGTCTCTGTGCCCCACATAGCACAAATGGATGGCGTTGCACCGTTTAGCCAGTTCTAAAGGTTGCTGAAAATGACTAGCATAAGAAGGCTTCTCTATGGGCTCTGGAGCTGGCCCCTGCACTTCAGAAGAAGAAGCCACATCTTCAGCCTCTGCATCCAACAACACCCCCAAGTGGAGGCCAGGATTGGAAGCAGCCTGAGGGACAGGGGAAACTGGGGAGTCTGCACCCAAAATAACAGAAGATTGAGGTAGTTTAGACACTGTACTTATCTGGGCATCCTACCGTATAGCAGAAGCTCCTTCATCCAGCTTCCATTCAGCCCCCAATATTGGAATCCAGCCCGCCCTTCACAGCGCTCTCTCCAGAGACCAGGTTGCATCCACGAGGTCCCCCCAAGCCTGAGAAGTCGAACTGCCACCCGCAATTTGCCTCTCTGCAGCTAAATGGAGCTTGCTTGTCCCCACTGTCTCAGAAGCACTCGGCGAGCCTGTAGATCTCTTCCGCTTCCTGTCGTCCTCCACGGCAAGTTTCCGATGCTCCTGTGCCAACAAATCGCTCACCTGATGAAGTTCCTCCTCCAAATAATGCTGTTTCTCAGCTAAGCTCAGACCTGATACTGCAGGAGTGTCCAAGGGACCTTTGAGTCGGGTGATGTGCTAGCCACCTCGCGGGTGCATCCCAGCCACCACCTCAGCGGATCCCTTCAGAGTGGGTACAACAAGTACTGCTGGGCTTTGGGCTAACGTAGCCCCTTGCAATGCTCCTTCCTCCTCCATAGTTGGGACAAAATGGCTGCGTCCCACAGCAACAGGGTCCCCCTACTGGCAAAGAGTAGGGGAATTTCCCCAGTGTCCTGGCCAAATTTCCCTCATTCACTAAAAATACCACCGACAGCTTAATCTGATTCAAGGACAGTTGGCCTTCATCTGTATCCCTGTCCCCTGGGTCATGTCTGAAAATAGGCAGTATTTGTCTAGTGCACTTACCTGGTCAACCAAAAATAAATAAATAAAAATGTCTCCATCAAGGACTGATTTAATTATTCTCTAAATGCTGCAGCTTTTTTCCAGAATAGACAGTAATAGTGAGTTAATTTTGTTAAACATTTGTATTTCAGTCACCAGTGTTTTTATCTGGTTTGGAGTTAGAGACAACTGTTCATTGTGGCTATCTTGATTAAAGGCAAAAAGGCTGTTGGGAAATGTGAATTAATTTACTTATGTGAAATACCTACTGACAAGGAACTTTTCCTACTGTGATTTTGTACTGATATAACATCATAACACTGAATGGTCCCTAGCCAACCAGGAATCAGGAATATTTGAAGCCATTATATTATATGACTAAGAATACTGTCACATATATAGTAACAGGTTTGTTCTGTGCATGGGGGAGGTACAGATTTTGGATCTAAATGGGCTCCCAGCTGTGACACCACCAACAGCTGCTGTACACAAAAAAGGGAGGAGCTGAGTTACCCCAGCAGTCACAGTGTAAATCAGTAGGCAAGATGTTAATGATTGCAAATGGGGGTTTCTTCCCATGAACATGCTCATCAATGATGCCCACAGAGGCCTAGGCAAGGCATAACAACAGTTGCATGGTACAATACAAGAGTCAGAATCCCAGGGAAACGGCGTCACTTTCATAAACTTCCCCAAACTGCCTGACTCTTCACTTTTGGGTCAGCACTTCAGAAATTTATGATTGTACTGGTTACCTTCACCTGGTAGTCCAGTGGCCTAACTCCAGCCTGAAACTATCGCTGACATCTAGTGAAACCCCTCAACCCAGACCTACCACAAATGTGATCCATCCACCTGGTCCCATAATATCCATCTCTAGCTCCCATTGTTCAGGGCTACAGCCCTGTAACCCCTTACTACTAGGCTGCAGAACTGCAGGAAGGGGGGGGGCCACTAAATGCTGTGAATCTGTGGTAACTGGTCTCCATGTTTGTGTTTGGCCCCTCAGGTAGTTTGTATTGCACCCCTGCCATTTTTCCCGCATGGTCACAATGTCTGCAGTGACAAAGTAAGGAAAGGCTTGAGAAACTGTTATACATGGCTCAAATGGGTGAAAAAGAAGAGGTTGTCCCTAAGTGGCTATTGTAACCACTTAGCTGCAATCCCTTGCCAAGGAGTATAGGACTTGTGGTACGTTATTATATTTTATTTTGTTTATTGACATTTTCAGAATTACCGTCCTTTATCCCATTTTTATGCATTCTGACATACTGCACTGCCCATGCCCTGAGCATTACTGTATTTTTATCTTTTATTTTCATCCTATTTATCCCCCATCACCAGTGTTATCCACCTCCCCAGGATGTCTCCCTGCCCCATCCAACTTCTTCTGTGGCTCTTACCCTGCCTTCCTTTCTTTCATCCAAGGGACCACTGAGCAGCTTCTGCTCCCCCTGCACATCTGTCATCATGAGTGAGAAGGTGGTGCCCAGTCTGGGCAACTTACTCATTCCTGAGTTTTCCACCTCGAGTCCCATCCCTCCTGGATGCCCGCGGCAAGGACCACATGGAACATGCACACAGGTAAGGCATGCTTGCATCAAGGCACTAACTGGCATTCACCTACCCACAAGCAGCGCAAACTACTAGCTAACCATAGTCACCCAGGTGGCAGTACAGCAGTGGAGCCTGATATGCTCTCCCCCAGCAGGACCCCTAGGCTTGTTGTCAAACCTGGACAACTGGTGTCACAAGTTATAACCCCACCCCTGTGCCGACACTGAACATTTCTTCTCAATCCATATTACTTGAAAACTTAGAAACTGATTTTCATGAGAATAACAAATGCATCTTGAAGAAGGAAAGAGCTATTACCAAGTCATTTGTTTGGATTTTTGTAGCTTGGGCTGCAGACCATTTCCAAAACTTTTAAAATGTTTCTTTTTCATGTAATCTATTCATCAACAACCCTTGCTCAGATCGGCCTGAAATATGCAGGGTTTACTAAACTAGTACCTTGTGCATATTTTACAAATTAAAGCCCAATCAGTGATGGATTCCTGAGATACTGTATAGCAGTACACAAATGTGAGGTTTATATGGCAGTTACTAGCAAACCTAACTATGGGAATGTAACCATGCTCCCAAAATATAAGTGCCAGCATGAATAGAAAATACAACCATTTAAACTAGAATGAAAAATCCCTTGACCATTGTTCAAATACTTAGGGTTATCTGAAGGTAATGACCAGGAAAGGTATTTAAATACATGAACATCTGTGGCTCTTACTGCCCTATTTCACTTTTACCGGTTAATTTCAAACTTTGAACAGGAATTCTAGCAGACCGCTTACAGTCATGTTTTATTACTCTGGTACATCCCAGCCAAATGGGGTTCATTTTGGGGAGGCTCCTTCAGGATAACATTCGTCGGTTCCTTAATATTATTAAGGCCTAATACACTAAACATACCTTTCAACTGGCTATTACCATGGACACAGAAAAGGCCTTCAGCAGGGTTGACAGGGCCTTCACGGAAGCCACCCTGGAGAGGTTTGCTGTAGGTCAGAGATTTGTCTCCATGGTTGTTTCGCCCTACAGTTCTCCCTCCTGGAAAGACTTTAACTGGAAAATTCTAGTCCAAATCTTCTGAACACCTACGATTACTAAACATTTTCATTCAAATCATAATGATCAGTGTTGGAGACAATGTGGAGAAGATAGGAGAACACATTATCACATTTTTGGGGCCTGCCACAAGTTAACCACCTTTTGGACATCTATACATCAGCAAATACAGAGAATCCTTAGGAAGAAAGAATTTCCTGTTCTCCATTAATTAATTAGTATTGGGGTTCCCAGCTCTGCTAGCCCAGAAAATTAGGGCAATTTTTGAGGTTAGCTGCCTTAAAATATATTACTTGTAACTGGTTATCTCTATAACCTCCCTCTTTAGACCAGTGGTACACTAAAGTTGCTGAGGTAGAAAGGATAGAATGGATTACCTGCACACGTAGGCTGAAAACAGACTAATTTGTGGAATTGAGTGCCCTTAGCACCAACTACAAGTAGTGGGACAGAACTTTTATCACACAGTGGCAGGAATGGGGAGGGGTAGAAGCTGGGATATTACTTTAAGATTGATTTCTAATGTAGCAGTGTTCTACGGGCGTTTAGTGTCACAACCCCATTCAGCAGGTCAGGCCCTCTGCTCTGACAGTGCCAACTTCCAACTGCAGTATTGTGAACAGGGTAACAGAAAAGGGTAACCCTCCTGTCTGTTTTGTGAGTCCGAATTACCTTTGGTCTCAAGTTCTGGAGGGATTCAAATTGTGAACCTTATGTTAGCGTACCCAAATATACAGGCTCAAGTAATTAGGCTCTTTGGGGAAATGTCAGATATCTTTCGCCTACTGGCACCTAACCAGGTATACAAAATGAACCCTAAAAACTCTGTGTAAGACCTTAGGAAAATTCTTACCTTTTCTCAGTTTGTTATTACCAGAAAGCTTATGAACAGTGTCAACTTTAACCCTCTGTACTTCACTTGTAAAAGAAAGAATTTCAAAGGCACACCAGGTAGTCTCTTTAAAATAAGAGGTTTACTAAGAAAATAGATAAAAAATATATATAGGGCCGGATATTCAAACTGCATTATTTTGTGGCGCAAGCCCTTGCACTGCACAAAATAGTTGCGCAAGGGTGTGGCCTGAGCGATATTCAAAGGAGTTGCGCTATTGAACAACTCCTTTGAATATCACCCCCCAGCCATAGCCACTGTGCATGGCGCAGTGGAACTTGAGCCACCGTAAGTGGTCAGAGTGGAGCATTCAACTTGCGGTGGCGTAAGTACCATTACGCCATGCGCAAATTTCCGATATTCAAAAGGTGACATGCAAATGGGGCCATAATTCATGCAAGGCACGGGGGGGCCATTTGCATTTGTTTATGGCCCCATTTGCATGCCATTAGCATGCAGGTGCACCGATCCCCGAGGACTTGTGCCTGGCGCCGTGCCAGGCAGCAGCCGTCAGGGACCGACGCCCCCTGCAGCCCGATCGTGGGCAAATGTGTAAATCCCCTCCCCGACTGGCCCAATCACGGGCATAAACACATCACCCCCACCAGCCTGATCACGAGCAGTAAGTGTCCCCCACGAGCGTATCCCTAGTGGTCCAGTGGACCGATAAGCCCGATCGCGGGCTGCATTATGTGCGAAACACACCCCAAGACCATATCCCTGGTGATCTAGTGTCCTCCACCCCACCCACCCACGAGCCCCTGCCTCCCCGGCAGCCAGCGGGCGGCAGCATCCCACCCGCCTGCCGCCTGCCACCCCGACTGACTGCCCGGTAGGGCCTGCACCCATTGGTGCAGAGCAAGAGCTAATGGGCGTGCAGCCCATACCCGTCTAAAGAGCAATCGAGATTTAACTCGAATGATTTATTCACATATCTGGACTGCCTTGAACGGTATGCACGCCCATTGGCTCTTGCTCTGCACCAATGGGCATGCAAACCTACCGGCAGTCAGTCGGCTAGCGGCAGGCAGGCGTGGGATACTGCCACCCACTGGCTGCGGGGAGCGGGTGGTGGGGCTTCATGGGTGGTGTGAGGACATTAGATCACCAGGATATGGTCTTGCGGTGGGTTTTGCAACATAATGCTGCCTCGCGATTAGCGTATCGTCCACTGGACCACCAGGGATACTGCCTTGGGGATAAACTTCTTCAGCCCACAATCGGGCTTATCGGTCCACTGGACCACCAGGGATATATTCGGGGTTTAAATCTCTTCAGCCCGCGATCGGGCTTAGCGTCCACTGGACCACCAGGATATGTTCGGGCACTTTGCTGCCCGCAATCGGGCTGGTGGGGGTGATTTAAGCTTATGCCCACGGCGGGGCCAGTCGGGAGGGGACTTTCTGCTTTTTCCAGCGATCGGGCCAGTCGGGGATTTTTACACTTTTGTCGCATCGGGCTGCAGGGGTGGTACAGGGAGTAGGTTGAGGTCAGCCACAGGTGGCAGCTACTGTGTTGCACCCTGCAATGCAGCAGCTCATCTGTGGGTGGCCCTCGACTTACTCCTTTTTATTTTGGCTCAAAGTTGTGCAGGCGCAGGTTGGGGGTTGCGCCTGCACACTCTGCACAGCCTGGCTGAATATCGGGCTGTGCAGTTTATGCATGGTTCCTCCCCCTCCAGTTCAGCATGCATTCATTTGCATTGCGCTGTTGCTCAGCATGTTTTCAGTGGTGCAACTGCCTCCTGCTGAATATCGCAGAATGGCGCAATTTCGGACTTGCGCAGGTGCAACCCTATTGCACAAGGCGCAACCCTTTTGAATATCTGGGCCAAAATGTAAACACAGAACCATATATCACAAAGCATACAATCACTTAAAAGAAAATAAGGAAAAAGTGCAAACAAGCTCCTACCACACTACAATTTAGACTTTCCTATCAAATGTATTACCTTCTAAAACAATGCTTAAAGTAGATGTTGTTGTTTCAGAGTCCAACAGGAATGTGTCAGTAATTGGAAATACATAAAACAGTTTAAACCCTGCATCTCCACCCCTTCTATGATGCCACCTAGCTCCTCCTTCTAAAATATAAAAAAATTATACAACCAGGAAGTCTTATCATTCAGGAGGTAAATTAAATAAGGTGACATCAGCAAAAATTTATTTCTCAGTATGACTCTTTGATCTAGTGTGGTTTTCCTGCTTCCCAAGACATCACAGGAATTTGACAACTGCAGTTTTTCTCACTTAGCTGCCATATTGCTTCTTTTAGCACTAGTTGAAATTAACTGTTCTTCCCTCTGAAGACATCATAAAATGGATATTTTAATTCCTGGCTTCAAAGAAGCACAGCTTAACCACAAGGCCATAAAATGTGACTTTTTTAGAAGTTAATCACATTACAGAGATCTGCTGTTTAATATATCCTGTCTTTTGAACTGAAACGGGAGGGAGGGGGCTTCATCACAGGATGTCTCAAGACAGACAATCACACTACATTTTTATTTTAAAAAAATCATAAAGCAATGATAACCAGCTGGCCAAGCATCACAATCCTCCCCACCTAGACTGAATTTGGGGGCTCTATCCCCTGCATGGGATGAGCTCCCCAAATCTGTTCACTCCTCATAGACACGAGACAAGCCATCTGAGTTCTGATTGGTCACTCCAGCCCTTTGTAAAATTGTCATGTCATACCCTTGCAAAGCAGGACTCCATCTTAACAATCTACCATTAGTCTTTCCCATTTGCGTCAGCCAAACCATGGGGTTGTGGTCAGTTTATACTACAAAATGCTGCCCATATAAGTATGGCTCTGGCTTCTTTAGGGCCCACACTATGGCAAGACATTATTTTTCCACAGTAGAGTATGCCTGCTCCCTGGGAAGTAACTTTTTACTCAGGTACACTACCGGGTGATCTTTCCCTTTGCTGGATGTCTGACTCAGTACTGCCCAATACCCACATCTGAGGCATCAGTCTGAACTATAAAGAGTTTGCTATAGTCAGGACTTGTCAATACAGAGCACTGCACAGTGCCTCCTTCAGTCTAGTAAAGGCTTCTTCACAGGCTGGTCCCCAGGAAATTTTCTTTGGCATCCTTTTCTTTACCAGGTCATATTGGCGAGCAGCCAAGGCACTGTAATCTGGAACAAATTTCCTACAGTTCCCTGCTGTCCCTAAAAAACTCCTGACCTGCTTCTGTGTTTCTGGTCTGGGCCATGCCTGGATCACCTCTATTTTAATTTTGTTAGGACGGAGCTGTCCCCAGCCTACCACATGCCCGAGGTATGCCAATTCTCCCATGGCCACCCGGCACTTCTCAGCTTTGACAGTGAGCCCAGCCCTCTGTATCCTGCCCAGCACTTCCATAAGGTGGGACAGGTGTTTCTCCCAGCTGGCACTAAAAATGGCAATATCATCCAGGTACACCATGGCATACTCCTCAGCACCATTTAACTCCTGGTTCATCAACCTTTGGAAAGTGGCCGGGGCATTCTTCATTCCGAAAGCCACTACTTTAAATTCAAATAAGCCTATCGGAGTGATGAAGGACGACCTCTTCCTAGCTCTGTCTGCTAACTCTACCTGACAATACCCGTTGGTTAAGTCAATGGTCATAAGGTAGGTCGCACCTCCCATCTTGTCCAGCAGTTCATTTATCCGGGGCATCAGGTGGGCATCTGACTTTGTGACTGCATTCAGTCCACAACAGTCCACACAGAAATGAGAAGAGCCATCTGACTTGGGCACAAGGACTATGGGTGAGGCCCAGGGGCTGTGGGATCTCTGGATTACCCCTAAATCCAGCATGTCCTCCACTTCCCTCCTAATGCCCTTTTGGACAGCTTCTGACACCAGATATGCTGTCCACTGTATGGGCGTCTGTGTCCCTCTCTCCACATTGTGTGTCACTCAGGGGGTTAGTCCAGACTTGGCACTAAACAGGGGGGCAAAGTCTGCTAAAACCTCCCTTATTTACTGGATCTTGTCCGGGGCCAGCTGGGGAGACAATTTTACTGCCTCCACAGAGGACTCCCACTTGCTTTCTTCCAGCAAGTCCAGAAGGGGTTTCCTTCATCCGTCCCCTCCCCAGAACTACATACTGCAAACACCATGTCATCCCTATTAGCATATGGCTTCATCATGTTGGCATGGTATATTCTTTCTGTTTTCTGTTAAGTAACTCTATAATATAGTTCATGTCATTTACCTTCCTAACTACTTTGTATGGTCCTGCCCACTCAGCCTGCAGTTTGTCTTTCCGAACCAGAATAAGGACCATGACTTCCTGACCCACCATGTATGAGCAAGCTCTGGCTCTTCAGTCATACCACACTTTTTGTTTCTTTTGGGCAGCTGCCAGGTTGCTCTGGGCTGTTCCCATAAGCTCTTTCATCCTTTCCCTAACCCTAAGGATGTAATCCACTATGGGAGTTCCCTGGGTGGTGTGCTTTCCTTCCCAGTCCTCCCAGATCAAGTCCAGGGGCCCATGTACCCGGCGTCCATAAAAGAGTTCAAAGGGGGAAAATCCTGTTGACCCTTTGGGCACCTCCCTGTATGCAAACAACAGGTGAGGAAGGTATTTCTCCCAGTCCCTCCCATGCTGTTCAGCAAACACCTGGAGCATTGACTTCAGGGTACCATTAAATCTTTCCACAAGCCCATTGGCTTGTGGGTGATATGGTGATGTGCATCTCTGCACCACCCCACACTTCTCCCACAAACATTTCATCAGCTCTGACATGAAGGAACCCCCTTGATCAGTGATACCCTCCTACGGAAACCCAACAAGGGAGAAAATCCAAAGTAAGGCATCTACCACTTTGTCTGTTCTCAGTGAGGCTAGGGTGACTGCCTCTGGGTACCGGGTGGCATAATCCACCACAGTCAGGATGAATCTCTTCCCTGAGGAGCTGGGGGTATTTAAAGGCCCGACAATATCCATTCCCACCCTCTGGAATGGCTCCTCTACTATGGGCAATGGAATCAGGGTGGCTTGGGTTTTCTTGCCCACCTTCCCTATTTCTTGGCACCAGTGACAAGACCTGCAGTATTCCTTCACCTGCTGGGTGAAGTTGGGTCAACAGACATTCTGGGCCAACTGCTGCATAGTGCACATGATTCCCAGATGACCAGACAAGGGAATATCATGTGCAATCTTGAGCAACTACTCACGATACCCCTGGGGAATGACAAGCTGCCTGCCTAGCACCCCTCCCTCTGTCTGCACAGCCTGAGTATACATCAGTCCATTTTCCCAATAAACCTTATGTTATCATCACCTCCTTGAGCTCCATCAGAGTCTGCCCAAGCCTTCAGCTTCTCTAGACTAGTGTCACTTTTCTGAGCAGCTGCAAACTCCTTAAACATTCCCAAGGCATGGGACAGGTCCCCTTCAGTCTCTAAACTAGGGTACCTAGTACTAGCATCAGGGCACTCAGGATCACTGTCATCCCTAATCCTCTGACAATGGGTCACCCCTTCCTCTTCAAAGTAACCTTCTGTACCTGTGTCGTTAACTGCTACTGGGGAAATTTCTACCCCCTTTTCATTAGTCTCCATATCAGGAGACACAGGCTGGGGATCCAGCCTCCCAGTGGTTTCCAAAATGGCTTCTGTGAGGTTCAGGGAACTACAATTTTCCCTTGCCGCTTGGCTACGAGTAACTGCACAAACCATCCCCTGTTGGAGATTGTTGCCAAGGATGATGTCCACTGCTAACATTTTGGCTACAGCTACCTGTTGCATAGTTCCCCTGTTTCACCCCAGTCCAGGAGAACGTTAGCGAGGGGCAATGTTTTCTCTTCACCAGTGAACCCTAGTACAGTGACATATTTATTGGGTATAAACTGACCAGGCTGTACTAGATCCCCTTTTACCAATGTCAGGGATGCCCCTGTGTCCCTTAACCCTTGTGTCTGTACACCATTCATCATGACTGGCTGCATGTGTTCCCTCATGTTCACAGGCATGCTTCCAGGGATGCACAAACAACCCACTTCTTTCCCAGCCCTCGGTTGTGTATTGCTCACTCTTTTGGGACACTGTCAGGCAATATGCCCAGTTTCCTTACACAACCAACATTCATTTCTTTTTTCAGAGAAATCTTTTCTTTGAAACCTAGGGTTAACTGGTTTCAGTGGAGGCAGGGAAGGTTTTAGCTGCCCTGAAGGTGTGCTTTTCCCTTTCTGCATTGCCACACCCACCCCATTCGCTCTCAGAGCAGGTCTGCTCTTGGCATAGTGGTCCGAGAGTTTAGCAGCCTCTTGCACTGTTTTCGGATCTCAGTCCTCCAGCTCTGCTGCGCATGCCCAGAAAAACTGTTCTAACAAAATCACATTTTCAATTTTATCTACAGAGTTTGCTTAAATTCCTTCCCACCAACGATTTAAAAACTGACATTGTTTCATGGCTAGCTCCTCGTAGCTCATGTCAGGGTTTCTCCTGAGCTTACGGAATTTAGCTCTGTATAATTCAGCAGTTAATTCAAATTTCTTAACAGTGCAGCTTTAAGTTTACTGTAATCATGACTGTCCTCATTGTCCATTTGACCTAATGCATCCTGAGCTTTCCCGGTAAGTAGAGGGGATAGCTGGAAGCTCCAGGACTCTCTAGAAATTTTAGCCTGAATACAAACTTTTTCAAAAAAATCTAAAAAGGCATCCATATCCTCCCCCTCTTTAAATTCAGCTATCAATTTGGAATTCAAATTGTAACCCAGTCCTGTAATTCTAGCTAAACCCAAGCCACTTACCTGCTCTGGTGCTGGTGGTTGTTGTCATAGCAACTCCAGTTCATGCCGCCTCTGGTGCTCATGCTCCACATGGTCCATCTCTTGCTGTTCATGGCCCCTCTTCTCCTCTGCAGCTCACTGGCACTCATGCTCCTCATGGTCAGCCTCCCGCTGCTCCCGCTCTCTCTTCTCTTGGAACTCCAGCTCCATTCTGCCCAACTCAATCTGCAGCCTGAGTACTTCTGGCTCCAGAATACTGGTGACTTTCCCTTGCTACTGTGGCCCTTTGCTGGCACTGGCCCTGCAGTCTTCCTCACTGGATCTGGACACTGCACTGGCCATTAGCCCTTCCATGCCCAAGGTTCGGTCTTTTACAGTCACTGTCTATGACTCGATGCTCTGGGTATCTGCTACTATCAGGGCATCCACAAGGTTCTGCTTGGTGGCTTTCACCTCATACCGGACTCGTCTGTCCCTGCACAACTGCTTTAAGTAGTCTACAGTGTGCCCGCTGTAGTTGGAAATTATAGTCTTCCCTAACTACGGCTACTCTAACTTGCACTTTCAAAAACAAATAAAACAAGTAGGAACTTGACTGTAAGCCAGGTGATATAGTTCTGTTTTCTTTTTTTTTTTAAATAAATCACTGCCTTGTTTTGCAAGTGAGCTGACAATATTAAGCTGACACACTGAACAATAAACTTGTATTACCAAAATTATGCACACCGCTGCCAACCAATCTGTCACAACCCCACTCAGCAGGTCAGGCCCTCTGATCCGACAGTGCCAACCAAAGAGTGCAGTATTGTGAACAGGGTTACAGAACAAGGTAACCCTCCTGTCTGTTTTGTGGGTCCGAATCACCTTTGGTCTCAAGTTCTGGAGGGATTCAAACTGTGAACCTTATGCTAGCATACCCAAATGTACAGGCTCAGATAATTCTGCTCTTTGGGGAAATGCCAGATATCTTTTGCCTACAGGCACCTAGCCAGGTATACAAAACAAACTCTAAAAAGTCTATGTAAGACCTTAGGAAAATTCTTACCTTTTCCCAGTTTGGTATTACCAGGAAGCTTATGAACAGTGCCAACTTTCACCCTTTGTACTTCACTTGTAAACGAAAGAATTTCAAAGGCACATCAGGTAGTGTCTTTAAAACAAGAGGTTTACTAAGAACATGGATAAAAATATGTAAAATGTAAACACAGAACCATATATCACAAAGCATAAAATCACTTAAAAGAAAATAAGGAAAACGTGCAAAACAAGCTCCTACCACAATACAATTTAGACTTTCCTATCTAATGTATTACTTTCTAAAACAATGCTTAAAGTAGATGTTGTTGTTTCAGAGTCCAACAGGAATGTATGAGTAGGTAGAAATACAGAATACAGTTTAAACCCTGTGTCTCCATCCCTTCTATGATGCCACCTAGCTCTTCCTTTTAAAATATAAAAAATTATACAACCAGGATGTTTTATCACTCAGGAGGTAAACTAAATAAGGTGACATCAGCAAAAACTAATTTCTCAATATGACTCTTTGATCTAGTGTGGTTTTCCTGCTTCCCAAGACATAACAGGAATTTGACAACTCTGCAGTTTTTCTCACTTAGCTGTCATATAGCTTCTTTTAGCACCAGTTGAAATTAACTGTTCTTTCCTCTGAAGAAGTCATAAAATGGATATTTTAGTTCCTGGCTTCAAAGAAGCACAGCTCAACAACAAGGCCATAAAATGTGACTTTTTTGAAAGTTATCGCATTATAGAGATCTGCTGTTTAACATATCCTGTCCTTTGAACCGAAACCCGGGGGGGGGGTGTTATCCCAGGATTACAGGATGTCTCAAGACAGACAATCACACTACATTTTTATTAAAAAAAAAAAAATCATAGAGCAATCATAACCAGCTGGCCAAGTGTCACATTTAGCACCCTTTATGAGGTGAGGTTATTGATAGATGGAGATTTCTATTTAGGTAGCCAGAGAAATACAGTGTGTTGAGAGAGGCATGCCAGAATTGGGGTTCAGTATAGAAACATAGAAGTTGACAGCAGATAAGGATCATAAGGCCCATCCAGTCTGCCCATTTTTTCTACCTTATGAATGTGCCATAGGCCTGTACTCTGTCAAAGACCTATCTATTCATACTCATCTGTATTGCTCCCTTATGCCTATCCCATGCCTGTTTGAAGCCCTGCACTGTATTCATATCCACCACTTCCTGAGGTAGGCCATTCCATGCATCCACCACCCTTTCTGTGAAAAAGAACTTCCTCACATTACCCGTTAATCGGCCTCCCTCTAATCTAATGCTGTGACCTCTTGTCCTGCTATTTTTCTTACATTGAAACATGTTAGACTCTTTCACCTTATTAATGCCCTTAAGATGTTTGAATGTTATGATCATATCATCTATCTCCCTCCTTTGCTCCAGGGTATACATATTGAGCTCCATTAATCTGTTCTCATATGTCTTCTAATGCAGTCCCTGCACCATTTTGGTTGCCCTTCTCTGGACTGCCTCAATTTGGTTAATGTCCTTGTGAAGGTGGGGCCTCCAGTACTGCACACAGTATTCCAGATGGGGCCTAACCAGTGTCTTGTAAAGAGGGATTATTACCTCCCTCTTATGACTTGCAATACCCCTACTAATACACCCCAACATCTCTCTATCCTTACCTACTGCTTTAGTGGTCTGCTTGGATGATTTCATGTCATCTGTGATGATGATGATGGCCAAGTCTCTTTCTTCCCTTGTGATTGTTAGCAACTCCCCTCCTAACCTATAGGTGGCAACAGGGTTTCTCTTCCCTATGTGCATGATCTTTCACTTCCTTGCATTAAACCCCAGTTCCCACTCTTCTGACCATTTTGCAAGTTTATCCAGATCTCTTCTCATTCTGCCCACCCCATCTTTTTTTTTTTTATTGTTTAACCAGGAGTCACACACTAAGCTGACAGCTTGTTTATAGGTGTGACCTGGGAACATAGGGAAGTTAAGTGACTTGCTCAGGGTCACACAGTATGCAAGTAGGGGCTGTGGGCATCTGGATCATCTGCTCTGTTGCAGTCCATCTGCAATATCAGTGATAAGGATGTTGAAGAGGACTGGCCCCAGGACTGATCCCTGAGGTACCCCACTTGTGACTTGCATCTCTTCTGACTGTACCGTTTACTACCACTCTCTGTTTTCTGCCTGCCAACCAGTCTTTTTACCCAGTTGATCAACTTCTAACCCACCTCGAGCCTACTCAGCTTATTAATCAATCTTCTGTGTGGAACAGTATTGAAAGCTTTGCTGAAATCAAGGTAAGTGACATCAACTGCATCCCCTTGGTCCACCAATCTGGTTACCCAGTCAAAGAAATCTATACGATTAGTTTGACAGCGCCTTCCTGTTGTAAATCCATGTTGTCTTGGATCCTATGCTCCTTTGGATTCCAGGTATTGTACTATCCTTTTCTTAAGGAGTGCCTCCATAATCTTGCCCACTACTGAGGTAAGACTGACTGGCCTGTAGTTCCCTGCCTCCTCCCTGCTACCAGTCTTGTGGAGCAGGATCACATGAGTCCTTCTCCAGTCTTCTGGGACCTCTCCTGTGTTCAGAGGCTCACTAAACAGTTCTGTTAATGGCTCTGCTAGTTCCACCCTTACCTCCTTTAGTACCCTTGGATGTATTCCATCAGGTCCTAATGCCTTGTCCACCCTGAGATTAATGAGCTCTTGTATGACCCCTTCTTTTGTGAAGGGACTTGTGCATACCCCCCCCGTGTCCATGGTGCTGAGCTGTAGGCCCTGCCCTACCTTCTCCTCAGTAAATACTTAGCAGAAGTATCTATTTAGGATAGATGCATTTCCTTGGTCCTCCTCCACACACTCCCCCTTATCCCTTTTGATCTTATCAATACCCACTCTGGACTTTCTCCTTTCACTAATGTATCTACAGACAGTCTTGTCCCCTTCTTTTACTGTTCATGCTAGTATTTCCTCAGTTTGGGCTTTTGCCTGCATTAATGCCTTCCCTACTTCCCCTAGGCAAGTTTGGTATGCCTCCCTGTCTTCATCCCACTGTGTTCCCTTATATTTCCTGAAGGCCAGACTTTTGGCTCTGACCTTTTCTGCTGCTGTTTTTGAGAACCAAAGTGGTTTCCTCCTTCTTTTGCTCTTGCTTTTCTCTCTAACACTATGGGATGTAGCTTCAGGTATTGCATCCTTAATGCTTACCTACTTTGTCAGTACCCCCTCACCTGTATTTCTTCTTGCCAGGGCTAGCTTAGCTCTGTTGGCCCTCTTTTTAAAGTCAGCTTCTCTGAAGTCCCATATTTTTGCCTTGGAATGGGATGATTTAGTTCTAGTAGCCAAAACTGAACCATATCATGTGATGGTCACTGGCCCCCAGGTGACCTACCTAGAGATCTGCAATCCTTTCCTTGTTAGTCAGCACTAGATCTAAGATAGCCCTGTCTCTTGTGGGTTGTTGTACCAGTTGTTTGAGGCCCTCCTCCTGCAGGGAATCCACTATGTGTCTAGTTCTGATGGATGTTCCTTCTGGTATTGACCAAACTGTATCTGGCATGTTGAAATCTCCCATTAGCAGAACCTCCCCTTGAGGTGTCATGTTTTGTATATCTTCTAACAGTAATGTGTCTATGTCCTCCCCCTGGTCTGGAGGCCTGTAGACAACCCTAGTTTGTATGGCTGTCCCATTTCCTGTTTCCAGGGTGACCCACAGTTCTTCTGGCTCCTTATGTGTAATCTGAATTTCTGTATCTTTGATATTTTCATTGACATGAAGGGCCACCCCCTTCTTGCACCTCAGTCTGTTCTGAACAGTACATAGCCCGGTACTGAAGTCTCCCAAGTGTGGTTACTGGTGAAACGTGTCTTGCTAATGGCTACTATGTCCAGTTTAGCATCTGTCATTGTTGTCTGCAGGTCTGGGATCTTGTTTCCCAGACTGTGAGCATTTATGTACATGATTTTCCATTGACCAGATTTCGGTGCGTTAGTTGTTGGGTGAGTTCTGACACTTCCTCTGCATGTTGTATGGTGAGCTGACCCTTTTTCCTTACCTGGTAATGCAAATGAACTGCAAACATGCTGAACTCCTGTTTGATCACTAGCTGAGGGGGGAAGGGTGTTCTTCCCAATCGATATATTGGGTGCTGCACCCCTCTCCACATTTGCTATTTTAAATATTCTGCAAAAACGTCAAACTTCTTCCCCAATGCACTGACTCCCTCTTTAGGCAGATGCAGTCCATTGAATTTAAAGAACTTTCGCTCTCAGAACTGTTGCCAGTTACCTACAAACTTGTGTCCTTTTTCCTGGCACTAGCCCTAGAACCACATGTTTAGCTCTCCTATCTCCCCTTCTCTGACCTTCTGTCCATCTGCCCCCCTCTCCCAGACCGGCAGGATCTCAGAGAAAGAGATGCTGGACAAAATGGATGATAGCTTGTCTCCCAGCCTGGTCAGGTGTTCCATGGTCTCCACAACTGACCAGCTGGCGAGATCGTTAGTCCCTATGTGTACCAGGACATCAATGTTTTCTCATGCTTTCTGCACGATTTTAGCAATGAGGTCAGTTTCTCTCCACGCTGATGTACCTATGAGACATCTGACCATTACCCCCGGCTGGAGGTAGGTATCAACTCCCCGAATCATGGAGTCTCCTATGATCAGAAGTGTTTTGGATTTCCTTTTTATTTTTTTGTTTTGGTCCCTGTTTTGGGTGATTTTTGTTGCGCTAGCTCCTGTGCTGCAGTGCCCTGCTCTGCTGTATCCTCCGCCCCTTTGTTTGATTTCGGAGATAGAGGCAGATACCCATTTGTAGTTTTATATGGTTAGTGGAGGTGATACGTTGGAGAGCACTGAGTGATGAGGCACCCGATTTGCCCCTCCTAACCACTTGCCAGCCTCTAGGACCAACTACCCTCTGTGGACAAGGTGCTTCAGCTGGATGTTGGGGAAATGACGGGCGGTTCTTATAATATATTTACTCTTGAATATGAGATTTGAAGCACACAATCTCTGCCTCAGTCTATGTTTTTTACTTGTTGTTTATCTCTTCTCTGTATCCTTTCCAGTATTCATTACATAACTATTTGACAAAGTGGTAAGTTATGGCAACTTTCAACTTAAGAGCATTATTTTAGCAGGGAATGTGATAGGGAGCCTATTATTGTTAAGTTGACATGCAACTATTGTTCTCAAGGGTTTATAAATTCTCTTTCGCTGGTGGTTTGTATTCTAGCCAGGTCTGTTATGGTACAAAAACACCATGAAGAATGTTCACTAAAATACTGGTGAAGCACTAACAGACTATGTCTGATTAGACTCATTTAACTGTGACCAGGGAGACTGGTTTACAAGGATTGAGAAAGGGAAAATTCTGTTTTGCACATTGTAAAAAATGATATTGTCACCAGTGTTTCCTAAGCCAAAATCCGGTTTTACCAGTATTTGGTTTTGTGTACTTTATTTAACAATTTAACTCTGCTAACATGCATTTTAGCAAGCAATTTTGACCTCCACTATTGCACATTCTTCCATCCTTGTACCAATTTAAAGTTATTTTAGGTACAAGATGTGATGGCAGCAGCAGCACTGCAGCCCCATCCATAAGGTGTGATGGAAGCAAAACTACAGACCCCATCTCTCAGGTGTGATGGCAGCAGTACTGCATTCCCCATCCCTCAGGTGTGATGGCAGTATCAGTACTATGGGCCCCATCCCTCAGGTGGGACGGCAGCAGTACTACATTCCCCATCCACCAGTGGTGATGGCAGAAGCACTACAGCCCCCACCCCTCAGGTGTGATGGCAGTAGCAACAATGCAGTCCACATCCCTCAGGGGTGATGGCAATAGTGACAGCACTATGATCCCCTTTCTTTAACACCCACACCCCACATGCACAAGTTACAAATTACTAGGTCTCTTTGCTTGTTAGAACTCAGATGTGAATTAATCTGAACCACCACCACCACCACTAAGGTGGACCACCTTAGTTTTTTCCTTTCTGTCATTTAACTACCTGAACTGGATTTCTGCCTGTGACACTGATGGGCAGGGTTTAGGAACAGACTTGAGTGTTGGAGGGCTGGCCGGGGGATGAAGGCTTGAGTGTCCAATGACCACTCACCTTCTCCTGGGAGAGAGGGTGGGTTCATGGCTCAGCATTTGCTGGCTCCTGGTGCAGGCCAGAGGCATGGCAATACATCAGCCCTAACAGCAGGAGGGAGTATGATGGACGTCAGCTTGTGCCTTGACATCATATGGCCTGTCATGCTCCCAAGAGAATAGGAAAACACCCACTGGCCAACTGGAGGACACCTGCTGGTCCCTCCATAAGCCCAAAGCCCTAGACACATGTGTCTGATCTGATTCTTGCCATGCCTGGGATACACAGGAAGTTCTTTGGGGCACTTCTCCTCACTTGGTAGCCTCCGACAGGGGTAGGGGCCCAGCTGATGAAGGGTTACTTTGGGTTACCTGGTAGCATGACAATAAGGGGCAGTGGATGGTGGTCGGGACTCAGCAGCAGTGGTAGGGGACCTTGGCAGGCCTGAAGGAATGGATGACCGGGGGTAGGACGAGCAAAAAAAAAATGCTTGAATTTGCTTCTTTGAAATAAAATGTCTTCACCTAAAAAATCCACAAGTGATTAGTGGAGGACCTTCAAATGGAAAACCATGCATCTCCCAAACATGTGGATGCCTTTTTTTTTTTACTTGGTCTCCATGAAAAGGGTATCTCTCAGTTTTCATATCTGAGCTCAGATGTGAATTGAGCACCACTCTGCCGACCAGCATCATATAGCCTCTGCTGTCTTACCTTCTGTGTGTCCTTGAATGTGCTTCCAAAATCTACTGGCAAAGGATAAGTACACTTAAACACTTAACATTTGCTGTTTGTTGAAGCAGTCTATCAGAAAACTTTTTGTTGTCACAGAGACTGAAACAGCAGGTGGGAGGAAAGGTGCAAATGATACCATTCACCTAAATGGGGTGCTAACTGTGAAGTCTTTTTGTGAACATACTTTCATGCAGACTAGTTTTCATTCAAAACAACTGAGGATTTTGGATGGCCCTGCTGATTATAAACTTGAATAAGCTAGTTGGTAACAGTGATCCTGCGCTTAGAAATCTACAACCTAGATGCTCACATGCAAAGAATACAATAAAAACCTGACTAAAGTCTAAAAACAAGCTTATAAAGCACATAAAATGTATTTGAACATTAATCTTTACCTATTTGAACAAAGGTATTTATGGGACATTCTCTCTTCCTAACAGTTATGTATACAAACTTCCAGATGGTTGTTTTTACTGTAAACTGATGTATGTGTTGTACCATTTAATGCTATCAATAAACTGAACATGAGTTAAAAAAAGAAATACATGAGCACAATGCCCATTTAAAAACAGCCTGGCTTTTGTCAGATACTTAAATTCAAGAAATTAAAACCAGACAATAAATTTAATAGAGCTCTTTTTGTACCATTAAGTCCTGACTGATAACTAGAAGTAGCACTAAAGCAGTAGTGTACTGTAACCATAACACCAACATACAACATAAAAAGGAAAGTAAGACATATCTTGTTGTTAGAATCTTCTCAAAGAAAAGTGATTTTATTGAAAAGGTGTAAACATTAGATTTCATTTAACTAAAATGGAAAAAGTGGAAAATTTATTGCTGCATGCCATTTTTCATCTATAAAGAACATTTCATTTCCTATCTACAAAGTGGCATTTCCTGTTCTATAATCAACACATTCCATGCTAACTAGTTTAACTATTTTGTAATTTTTATGTTGCTTGCATGCATGTGCAAGAAACATAGTGCCATCATCCGAGTTTTCGGAGGTGTGGCAGCCCTCTTCCAATTCAGTCAGTGTGTTTGCAGGCATGGCCCCAGTTCTCCAATGCCTGCTGGAGCTGTCTATGACAGCTCCAAAATGCAGTGGAGTACAGTTGAAAGGGGGAGATATGCTTCAGTGAGCAGCAATAAGATATCACCTTCTCATGTGCTCTCCCCCTATACACACACACACACACACTGCTGTGCTCACCCCTCCCCACACTGTATAGCCGATGGGGGTGCCAATCCCCCGTCAGCTGTGCTGTGCTCCCCCCCAAAACACAGTTGCACATGCCATGCTGAGTGCCCACTCCAGCATGGCAACTCATCGTATAGCCGACGGGGGTGCCCAATCCCTCATTGGCTCCACTGTCCCCCCAGTACATGGTGCCATGCTGGGAGCCCACCCCAGCATGGCAAAGCTTGTTATGGCAGATGGGGTGACCAATCCCCTGTCAGCTCCAGCCCCCCCAAACAGTTTTTCCAGCTGCCACACTGGGAGCCCACCCCAGTGTGGCAAAAGTCCCGTGTTGTCTTTTAAAACCAAAAAAACCCTGTAAAGAAAAAAACAGTCCCTCGCAGTCTCCCTGCCCCCCCACAACCTGCACCCACCCACTACGCACCCTGCCTCCTCACACCCCCCCTCACCCTATACTTACCTCTGGAGTCTGGCGTGACGATCTTCGGTGGACCGTGAACACGTCTGCACTCTTCAAAGCCGACCGTGAACTGAGGAAATGCAGGTAAGCTGTATAATGGGATAGATAGGGTTTTTTCAACATTGTTGCATATCTCAGGCATTTTGTGGAATTTTTGTACCAAATTTTCAACATGGGGTTTTTGGGACCCCTCCTCTTGAATTCTTGCACTGTCATGGTGTTACTCATGCCCGAAGGGTGATTTTTGCAGTCACTGCACGAAATCACCTTTCTGCACTGATTAATGAAATGACATTGCCAGTATTCATAAGGTGGGCTCTCAAAAAACCTATGTTGAAAATTTGGTGGAAAAATTCCTAAAATGATTTGTTTTGCGAGCGTGCATTGCGCATTTCCTATGCACGCTCGTAAGTTCGCGAATTTTTAATATTTTCACACCAGAATTTCAACATTGTCATTTTACCACACCTCCTAATGAGCACTACAGTTGTCATTTTTCACATCTCACCCAAAACTTGTTTCCACCCATGTAGCCACTTTATGGGACATGTTAAGAAAATCACAGTAACACTGTTCATGAGCAGAGGACTTAAAATGAGTATGTTGAAAATTTGGTGGAAAAATTCCTAAAAATGACTGTTTTAAGAGCCTGTGTTGTGCAGTTCCTACGCATGCTCGTAAGTTTGTGAATTTTCAATATCTTCACTCCAGATTTTCAACATTGTCTTTTTACCACACCTCCTTATGAGCAGTACATCTGTCATTTTTCACATCTCGCCCAAAACGTGTTTCCGACCATGTAGCGCACGATGGTGCAGTCGGTGTACAAAATCACTGTACAGGACACATTAAGAAAATCACAGTGACACTGTTCATGAGCAGAGGTCTTAAAATGACTATGTTGAAAATTTGGTGGAAAAATTCCTAAAAATGACTGTTTTACGAGCCTGCATTGTGCAGTTCCTACGCATGCTCATAAGTTCATGAATTTTCAATATTTTCACTCCAGATTTTCAACATTGTCATTTTACCACACCTCCTTATGAGCAGTACAGCTGTCATTTTTCACATCTCAGCCCAAAACGTGTTTCCGCCCATGTAGCGCACGATGGTGCAGTCGGTGTGCAAAATCACTGTACAGGACACATTAAGAAAATCACAGTGACACTGTTCATGAGCAGAGGTCTTAAAATGGCGATGTTGAAAATTTGGTGGAAAAATTCCTAAAAATGACTGTTTTATGAGCCTGCATTGCACACTTCCTACGCACGCTCATAAGTTTGTGAATTTTCAATATTTTTACTCCAGAATTTCAACATTGTCATTTTACCACACCTTCTTAGGAGCAGTACAGCTGTCATTTTTCACATCTTGCCCAAAATGTGTTTCCGCCCATCTAGAGCATAATGGTGCAGTTGGTGTGTGAAATCATAGTATGGGACACATTAAGAAAATTACAGTGACACTGTTCATGAGCAGAGGTCTTAAAATGGCGATGTTGAAAATTTGGTGGAAAAATTCCTAAAAATGACTGTTTTATGAGCCTGCATTGCACACTTCCTACGCACGCTCATAAGTTTGTGAATTTTCAATATTTTTACTCCAAATTTCAACATTGTCATTTTACCACACCTTCTTAGGAGCAGTACAGCTGTCATTTTTCACATCTTGCCCAAAATGTGTTTCCGCCCATCTAGCACACAATGGCACAGTCGGTGTGCTAAATCAATGTATGGGACACATTAAGAAAATCGCAGTGACACAGTTCATGAGCAGAGGTCTTAAAATGACTATGTTGAAAATTTAGTCACAAACTTCCTTAAAATGACTGTTTCACCAGTGTGCATTGCGCAGTTCCTACGCGTGCTCGTAAGTTTACAAATTTTCAATATTTTCACTCCACTGACTTCCAAATACCTACACAGCACATACAAGCAAGCAACATTCGGCATTGACAAATGCTTGTATATTGTTGAAAGAACATGTAGCTGCCTGTGTTGTAACTGTCAAATAGAGTAGTATGGATGACCTTAGTTTTGGCAAACAAGAAATATCACATAGAATGACTGATTAGAAAAAAACTTTGCTTGGGTGGCATCTGCTGTGCTGTGAAACCTTACTCTGGAGGGATGTGAAGCAACCTTGAGCACAGGACCACACAACACTGCCCCACCAATATTCTGTGGTGATTTACATATGCAGCCCATGATGCTTTGCATTATGGGGTATGTGTGATTTTGTATTTCTTTGAAACTTGGCTTCCCGGCCAATGCCCCTTGGGGTAACCATTGCTTCAGTCCTTGTGCACTAAGGTTCTTTGTCTATCAACAGAAGAAGTTTTATGATATGGGAGGTTTATTATTTAGTTGGCAACAGGTTTTGGTCAACAGCATATGGAATTTAAAATTTGTTCTTTGGTGTGCCATGAGGGAGACAATGGAAGAGGGGATGAATAGATGACTTACCAGTAACATTAGTTCTACTGCTGGTATTCAGTTCATCTCCATACTTAGGCACTCTTCCACTGAGCATATTCAATCCCTGGAGCAGTCTTCAAGTTTGACTTTTCTACCACCTAACCATGTTGCCCTTTGTCCCTCCCCAACTGCTTTCAGATCTGCATGCTGGATACAAGTATCAAAACTAAGCATTGTCAAGGGAGATTGGGTTGCTCATATGCATGTAAACCAAATACTAGCAGTAGTACTATGGTTACCATTGAATAACCTATTACACAGAAACATAGAAACGTTGCATTTGTCTGCAGAAAAGGATTGCTTGGTCCACCCAGTCTAGCCAGATATTCAATGTCTAATCTGCCTCCACACACCATATCCAGTCTCCAGTGACCCTCTAGCCTCTCTGCCTCTTTTGTAATATACCCCTATTCTTTCCTAGTATATGCCTATATAAACCAACAACAGGGTGTGTGGTAATAAAAGAATAATGCCTGACAGGGTGGGTGTTATGGTGGGATAACATCCCACCTCGGGTGGTTGGGCCTGAGGCCACCATCTGAGGGCGGCCAACACCTGAGAAGGGATGTTATCCCACCATAACACCTACCTTGGAGGGCATTATTCCTATTATTCATTGGCTTTTTGTTTTATAATAAAACAATTATTTTAAAGAATGTTTTTGTTAGTGTGTAAAAATATTTTTGTTTCTTAAGAGAAGTAATAGATCCAAATCCTAGGGACAATCGTCAGGGATGTTATGCCAGGAAAACATCCCTGCTGTGAAAGCCAACTGAGCAATCAGAAGCCAGGATTGTTTCTTGCCATTGTATAATGCTAAATCAATCCTGCTGATGATTGCATCATAATGGGTGACTTCAATATGCTTAGAATCAACTGGGAGACACTCACCATTGCTAACTCACTCGAAAATAATTGTAATGTCAAATCACAACCATGACAGGTAGTAAAATCTAACACCAAGGGTGGTAACACTGTGGAACCTTTTTTTTGAATTTACTAAACTTTATTTAGTTTTAATCAGCACACAATACAAGGCATGACAGGGTAGTGACATGAGGCTGCATATACGTATGATACAACAAACAAACAGACAGCCCCTCCCACCTCCCCGAACTCCCTCCACACTAGTGTCTGAGCCTCAATCAGCAATAGTAAGAATAATAAAGGTCCGAATGGGAGAGGTAGTAGACTTATGGTTTCCATAGTGATAACAAGGTAAGAAAGGGTTCCCAAATAGTTTGAAAAGCCTGAAGCCTGTGCAGCATACATGCTATATGCTTCTCCAGTTGGATTGCAAGCAATGTTTCATGATATCATTCCATCACTGAGGGAAGAGACTCCTCCTTCCAATGCCTTAACATTACTAACTTTGCTATGGAAGCCTCCAGGGCAAGGTGAGCTTTCCTTATTCTGGGCGTTCCGGGGGGAAACAAAGTTAAGAGGCAGCCTCTGGGGTAAAGAGAGGTTCCAGACCCAGAAGCAGATCTAATACCCATTTTATGGAGTTCCAGAAGAATTAGGACTTTGGACAACTCCATAACAGGTAATATAAGGACCCAGGGGTGTCTCCACAGCGGGAACACAAAGGGGAATAAGTTTACCTATTTTGTGTAACTTTATTGGGGTATAGTATAGATTGTGTATACTATTGAACTGGACCAGGCAGAGCCTGTCTTGTTTAATAAATTTATAGACAGAACTCCAGGCTTTCTTCCAGAAAGCAACTTCTGCAGGGAGAGACAGTTCCCGAACCCAATACTAGCAGATTCCAGAGGGGAGGAGAGGATCTAGGAATTGCAAATGCTTATAAACTCTGGAGACTGCATGTGGTTGATCAGCAATTTTAAGTATGGAGGATAAATCCTCCTTGGGTGACGGGGGCCAAGCCTTGGGCCCCAAGAAGGAAAGTAGTACATTCTTTACTTGCAGGAATTTGAATACATCTTTATTAAGGAGCTGTAATTGGAATTGGAGAGTGGAGAAGGGAACCATTTCCCCTTCTTGGAGAAAAGTAGATAAAGTGCATGTCCTCAGGTGAGGCCAAAAGGAGAGCTGGATATGGCGATGACCAATCTGGAAATGGGGGTTACATATTATAGGTTGCTCAGTTGACCTGTGCCAATTTAACAATAGATGGGTTTGAATTTGATGGAGAGCCTTGAGTGACCATCCAACTGGAGAATTCCTCAAGGACCGGGGGAGTTGAGAGAGGAGCAGGTATACCAAGGAGAGTAGGGAGCAGTGAGATTTGCTCACCAGGGCTCTTTAGATTTCTAGCCAAGTGGGAATGTAAGTATTATAGCCCTATGGTATCACCCTCTTTACCCAGAGTGCCAACTTGCTAATATGTCGGGCCCCCATAATAAGTGAAGAAGGAAGGAAGAGCTAGGTCACCTTTCAACTTAGGGGCAATAAGTTTGCCATACTCCCTTTGGACCACCTTGTTCTTTCACAGGAATGCATTGAGCATTCGCTGAAGTCGGGTGAACCATACCTTGGAGAAGAAAAAAAACAGCATGCCCACCAGGTGTAGTAAGTGAAATAGGAAATTCATTTTGAGAAGGCTAATCCCACCTCAAAGAGAAAGAGGGATCATACCCCATCTGTCCAGGTCTGACTTCAAAGTTTGTAACAGTTTGGCAAAATTATTTTTATCCATAGTGGGAATGTCCCGAGATACTTTAATACCCAGATATGTTAAGATTTTGGGCTCCGAAGAAAGACCCAGGTCATTAAAATCTGCCCTGACAAGCTGGCTATTGAGGGGAAATATCTTTGTCTTGGAGAGGTTTAGCTTATAAAAGGAGACCTTGTAAAAATCATCCAATTCCACTAGCAGGGTGGGGATGGTGACACCGGGGTCCTCTATATGTAAAAGCAGATCAGCAGCATATGCATTCCCCTCTATTGGAATGCCTTTCAGAGTGGGGGAGTTGACTAACCTACATATCTGTAGTTACAGATAAAAATTAAATAACAGAGGGGAGAGTGGGCAACCTTGACGGGTGCCTCATTGGAGGAGGAAGGGTTTAGAGAGACAGCCATTGCACCAAACCCAAGCTGTAGGGGAAGAATACAATAGTTTGACCCATTTAATGAAATCAATGGGAATACAAAAACAATGGAGAGAGGCAAAGAGGAAATCCCAGTTGACCCGGTCAAATGCTTTTTCAGTGTTGAGGGAGGCCAGGGCCACAGATACTCTAGACTCCCCAGATGCCAAAATAAGGTGAAGCAGTTTTCTCATGTGGTCCCCTGAAACACTCCCTGACATGAATCCCACTTGTTCATGGCCAGTAACCTCACCCATAATTGGAGCCAGGCGATTGACCAGAATTTTAGCCAGGATTTTCACATCTGAATTCAGTAGTGAGATAGGGTGGTAATTCTCAGGATGTAGGGGATCTTTGCCTGGTTTTGGGAGGAGAGTGATCAGAGCCTCCAGAAAAGTGGGGTCTTCCATGCCATCCTCAAACCAGGAATTGAAGATCTCTGCTAACAGGGGTGCTAATTGGGGGAAACAGGCTTTACATAGGTTATTGGATAGACCATCTGGCCCAGGGGCCTTGTCCAAGGGTAGTTGTTTAATGGCTTGTTGTACTTCACCTAATGAAATCAGGGCACCCAAATGCCCAGTAGAAGAGGGGGGTAAGGTTGAAAGGGTAATAGAGTTTAAATACGCTGTAATAGCGTGGTAGGATGGACTGGATGCCTTATCCACTGAGTAGAGCCTTTGAAAATACCTCCCGAAGATTGAAACTATTTCCTTGGGGTCTGAGACTATCTCTTTTTCTGAGGATGGGCACAGACCCAGTATAAATCTTGTGGCCTCTGCTTTCCTTAACCTAAGGGCTAAGAAATTGCTGGCTCGCTCCCCTGATCCTAGGTATTTTAGTTTAGTATGGTGTAAGGCAAGTTCTGCTTTCTGTGCCATGATGTCCACAAATTGAGATTGCAAACGATGTAATTTGTCCCACTTCAAGTCATGGGAAGAATGTTTGAGATAATGTTCAGTTGACAAATTTCACTTAACAGGGTATCTAACTGTTCTCAACTTTTACAGGTTGAATTTGCTGCAAGGTGTATGAACTCTCCTCGAAGGGCACATTTCAGTGCCACCCAAATGGTGTCCACTCTGTCTACCGAGCCCTTATTGGCCTCTAAGAAGGAGTCAAAATTTTGGATATAGGTCAGGGAGGAGGTAGCTTGCAAGAACTGAGTATTGAGGTACCATATGGAGTCCCGTCAGGTCCCTGGGCCCAGTAGGTATGAAATACTGAGTGGGGAGTGGCCAGACAGTACCCTAGGGTGAATAGTCACAGCTAAAATACCCGGGAGACAAAAGGACCTGAAGAAAAAAATATCTATTCGGAATAGCGTATTATTGGAGGGGGAGGTACGTATACTGCCTTTCTGTAGGGTTCAAAGTATGCCAGACATCTTTAACCTCAGTACCACTCATGAGGTCTCTCAGGGCCCATTTAGCTGGGATTAACCCCACTCTCCTGTGGTCTGAATGGTCTAGAATAGTCTGGGGAGCTAAGTTCCCATCTCCTCCCAGAACAGTTAGTGTGGGGGGTTGGAGGCTAGTAATGTTAGTAAGTGGGTAAAAAATTGGGCTTAATCCATATTTGGGCATTATATGGAACCTATAATGATTAGGTAGAATTCTAAGGTGCCTTGGAGGATAATATAATGCCAGTCGAATCCCACCACTCATGTGTCATCCTGAATTAGAATTGCAGTTGCTCCTCACCTCAAGGAGGTGCCAGAACTAAAAATGTGTCCCACCCAACCTCTCCTAAAGAGGGAGACACTTTTTCTACGAAGATGTGCCTCTTGCAGAAAAACTATCCTTGCTCTGAGATACTGGGGATGGTGTAAAATCACTAGCCTTTTAAGCCTATCCTGGGCCCCTTTAATATTCCAGCTAACAAATGTGTAAGGACCTCCCATCTAGGTTAGTGAAATGATGGTTAAAGGGGCATACTATCAGGTCGGACCTTAGTGACTGCCTTCCTCCCCCTAGTACAGGTAAAAAAAACTAAGGGATTATGAGAGCACAGCAGTTACCCATCCCACCCACCCCAGAATTAAAATTCTAATTGTACATTAAGGACATGGTAGAACCCCATAACAACCCATTAACCCATAACCCCCCGCTTACCCACAGAAATCCTCAACAAGCTCAATAACATTCAAAACCCACAAACTTAACTATATTACCCCAGTTCTAACAACTGCACTACCTACCACACTTCGGTAAGTGATTTTTAAATGCTACTCTAGGAGAAAATACATTCTTAACCCCCTCTCCTCCTCCTCCACCCTACTGCAAACAGGTTAGAACATATAGTAATGCAAACATTTAGCTAATAATGAAATAAAGAACCAAATAAATCTAGTCTCCATAACTAGAGAACTTCCTAATATGGTTGATGATTAGTCCAAGACCACTTAGTTAAGGCAGTTATTAGGTCCGTAATCCAGATGGAAGTCCCCCAAATCAATATTAGCCTAGAAATAAGATATAATTGCTCTAGTCCAAAAGCCCACTACTGATGATACACTGAATGGCTAAAATACAATGGCCAGGTAAAGTCAAAGGGGCAGATGTCACCATGTTCATAGTAGCCTAATCTTACAAGCGGGAGTCATGAGTTCCCAAGGAAAAAGTCCACTAGTCCTAAACCATGAGCGCCACTCAGTGAATAAAGTTTACATTGTGACCCAGCAGAGTTGGAAGCCCGAGTTATTCCAGTAAGGCCCAGCTAAGCTCATCCAGGTGGTTGTAAGTGAGAGCTGGTAGTTAAGCCTGGTTCAGGGTGGTGATCAGATAGTCACACCAATCGAGGTTTCGAAGGTTTATTAGGTCAGGGCAAAAGGAACTGTGTTCGAGGATTTACACCACCTGGCCAGATATGGGATGAGAAGGAGTGGCTGTTTAGGTTCACAGCTTCTGATCGAACTTGGAGAAAGAGGTAAAAAAGTTCTACAATCAGAAAAAATAAACAGACATCTCTAAGTACTCACTGTGCTACCAAAAGGTAAATTTCGCATTAGCTCAGGAAGGAGCCTTCACTTGAACAAGTCTGGCAGGAGAGTCTTAAGTTCCACCACAGCTTGCTCTGGAGTTTCATACGAGAACCACTAGTCAGCATGCTTGACTTGCAGCACTGTGGGGTATCGAACTCTGAAACGCTTCCCCGCAGTGATCAACTTGGAGATAGTAGGGTGGCGTCCCTGTCGCTTTGCTCATACCGATTGAGGGAGGTCCTAAAAGATCCGTAACTTGTGTCCCTCCCACTGCAGCTCCTGGATTTCCTTAGCTTTTGCCAGAATATGCTGCTTATCCTGAAAATTCAGCAGTTTGAAGATCACATGTCGAGGGGGAGAGCCAGAAGCAGGGGGGGTGCAGCGAGCGATGGGCCTGTTCAATGATATAGGTGGTGTTATTTGGTAAGGGGCCAGCGATTGTTTTCACAAAAGTTCTGAATAAACTGAACAGGGTTGTTGCCTTCTTCTCACTCCGGTAATCTGATGATGATCAAATTATTGCACCGGCTGCGCCCTTCTAAATCCTCTGATTTCTCTTCCAGTCTCTTGAGTTTTTGCCTCATAGTTGTGGAGTCCTGATCCCTACGATCCAACCTCAGGCAGTGAATCACCAAGAACCCAACTGGAACTGCAGAGGCCAATATTGGGATTGCATTTTTGTCCAGCTAGCCAACAAGATCAGCATTAATGGCTGTCTTGTTTTTGATGGACCTGGCATTACATAACACCACCCGGGTTGGATGAGATGCTGAAGAAGACCTTGACTCCTGTCCAGCATCAATTGTTGGGCCTTTGGGTATGGGAACTAGATAGGGATTACCCCTGTCCTGGCATCATTTCGCCCCATGGCATCACCTGGTTTCTACCACCCCAATACTTCCCCCCTTTTCCATTATCCCACAAGTCCCAGTTCTTTCCCCCTTTCTGCACCTCCTGGCAATCCCAAGGGGTTGACAATGTTTGTAGATCTCTACTGGTAGATAAGGGCAGTCATCTTGTTCAGGTTTAAGCTCAGCCAGCTAGAGGCCATCTAATCTGCAATTTCCTATAGACATCGATCACTCTAGCACTGAAACCACTGCATACCTGGCAGCTATAAATGACAAGTACAGCTGAGTATAGAAACATGGAAACACAGAATGTGATGGCAGACAAAGGCCGCTTGGTCTGCCCAGTCTGCCAATTTTTCCCTACCTACATTCTCATCACAGACCCTAACTGATCTACAGCTCTTTCTCTTTCCCCATCTGTGCAGTAGTGAAAACTCATACCACACCACTGAATGACCCATCCCAGTAGTAGTATGTACATCATGAATAACATGGGCAACAGTGTGGCAAACTGCCCAGCTGCTAGTCTTTATTTGTAGATATAATTATGTGTATATATTTTTTTTATGTAATCCTGTGTATATGTACAGACCAAAAGACATGCCAGTGTCAGCACAAAGGCACCTAGAGAAAAGACTAGATTTAAAAAAAAAAAGCCTTCACCTACTTTTGACCTGAAGGCAGCTGTTTAATAGGAACTGAAATTGCATTCCCAGTTGTTTTTGTTTAACAGGGATATGCCAAAATCCACTTATATATCATGAAACCATGCATTCAGGAGTGGAATGCTTTGATCTAAGGAAGCTGTTATAATCTGTTACATTTTATGTGGTAACAGGAGAGGAAACATACTTCCTCAAGAACATGTGTGAATTTTATCTACGGGTGCTAATGGTCTACAGGGGACTTCAAAGGGCTTAACTCTGAAGTGTCTTATCCATGCTAATTATAGATCTCAGAATCTGATTCTTAATATGCTTGGAAATTTTGGAAACAGTGCAACAATGCCATCTTCTGGCCTAAAAGAGACAACTTCTGGCCAAACGGAGTAGTTGCTCTGAACTAGGAATTGATGACACTGCAAGTTACAGAAGGGTATTTAAACCCCCCCAGCTCTGGGCATTTGGACACACTTTCTCATCTGAACTCCACCTTACACACAGAAGCCATTCTGTTTGGAGTCTATCTCCTGACCACAAGGCTGCTACAGAAAGGCTGCAATATTTTGAAAACCAGTGATTCTCTGGTCTTTAAAATCTTCATACCCAAGGTAGACTTAGCTAACATTTTTTAATGCATTTTTCTGTATATTTTCCCCATTCTGTTTCTTATACTGTAACATAAATTAGTATATGTTCTCTTTTAGTTGTAACTGCATTTAGCTAAGTATTTTAGAAAAAAAATTGCTTTTCTAAGAACATTCTGCCTGCGTGAGAGTTGTTATATTGTATGGTGACTGTAGAAGGTTTATCAACAATCTGTGACAACTGTTAATTGCTTAAATGGGCCATCCATAAGCAACCAAATTGAGAAAAGGGTCTATAAAGGGACATCTGGAAGGATATGGAGAATACCAGAGTCTACAAAAATTTTGAACAAGGCTGTTACATGTCCTGTAGAAGGCCGAATCAGGTGTTACTCTGCTACCCTGAAGACAGTGTGATGCCTGGGTCTTCCTCCTTTGTGTAATAGCCAAGGAAAGGCTCATATTTGGCCACAAGACTCGAGACTGGTATTGCGTCCTTATCTAGAACTAGAGTAGGCCCAGGATCCTTGTGGCACAGGTGCAGTCGTGACCTCAGCGAGCATTCTAAAAGACAAGGATGGTATCTCTGTTCCTCCCCATCATGATTTGCACTTAAGGTTGGGCACTGTGAGCTCAGTGCGCCTGACCCCCAGGAGAGGGATTGTGACAGACAGAACCGACTCTTGCAGAACCTCATAGCTCACCACCTTCGACTGTGAACAGAATGCACTCAGTGAAACTTTCTGAGATATACCTATGAAGAAAGACTCAAACCATTTCACAGTTGTCCTGGTGAATTCAGCATATTATGCAAGGCACTCCATGAACATCCCATGAGCAATGGTATCAAATGCTGATGAGGGATCAAGGAGAATGAGAACAGATTATACCTCTCATCTCTTGCCAGAGGCAGGTCATTAAACATCATTATAAGTGTGGTCTCCAAGCTGTGGTGGGGCCTGAAACTGGACTGAAATGGCTACCAAATGTCAAAGGTTTCCAGGTTCACATCAAGCTGCATCACCACTATCTTCTTGATCACTTCCTCAAAAAGGGAAAGTTCAAGACAGGTCTGTACTTTGCTAACACCGCTGGGTCCAAAGATGGCTTTTTATTTAAAAGTGGTCTTATGTGGCCTTTTTTAGGGCCTTAAGAAAACAACCCTTTGAGAGGGAACACTGGACAATGCCAGCAAACAATGGGCCTGGGGCCTTGCCGCAGTCCACCAATAGCCGTGTAGACTTTGGGTCCACTTCACAGCAAGTGGGAGAAGCTTCACAACCACCCTGAGGACATCATGTTCATTAACCAGCTGAAACATGCCCCAAACACACACACTGTGCCCACATGACTCTCCCCAGGATCACTGCTGACCCATGACAGACCACCTGGAATTATACCTGCCCTAATGGAGGACACTGTCTCCAGAAAGAATCGTCCAGACCTGTCAAATCTTTCTTGTGACAACTGTTCTCTGGAGTGTAGACATGTCAGATGCATCAGCCTGTCCACAGTGCAGAATAGCTGAGCCAGTTGACTCCTACCTGAAGCAATAAACCAGAAAAGGAAATGAATGTTAGCTACTTCCCATAACTGCTGATCTTCCTAAATATCTTCTCCATGGACTACCATTAATGGGTCTGTGCCAGAGGCGTAATGACCTCACATGAGCCAGAACTTTTTTGTAGTGCTGGTGGCACAAGTAGGACTAGTGCACACGTCACTGCACACACCCACTGGTGTATAGTGGCATCAGTTCCCAACTGCCTCTCCACCTTTTTTACTGAGAAGGTGGGCAACATGAATCTAACAAGTAACCTATGCATTTAACCTAAGGGCATATGATAGCCTTAATGGTCCATGTAAGAAGGGCCACCAAACCCAGTCAAACAGTGTCTTTATAGGACAAACCAGGTACAAATGGATGAAAACCAAAACAATACTGTAGTGAGCCCAGGGGATGGTGGGCAGGCATGGTAATCTATGGAGAAGATATTCAGGAAGAGCAATAGTTATTGTAAGTACATAACTTTCATATCTTCCAAGAATCAATCATCTCCATAGATTCCCACTAATGGTCTAGAGTACCAATCTCAGAGAAAGTTCCCTAGACAAGGTAGGCTGGAGCTCAGGACTCAGTCAGGATACTAATCCATTCAGAATTGTCCTGCCAAAGGAGGAATCCTGCCTGGCATGGACATCTAGGGCATAGTACTTGGTAAAGGTATTCACTGTGCACCAAGTTACAGCTCTGCACATTTCTCCAGGACATAGAGCATACCTCTACCAGGAAAGCTGCAATCACTTTGGTGGAGTGGGCATGTACCTTGCCCTCCAGTTTAACTCCAGCCATAGCATAGCAGTAGTGAAGGCATTTTACAATCCAGGCTGAAATGCACTTGATTGTGACACGTTGTCCCTTTTGATTAAAGTAGAAAGAAACAAAGAACTGTTTTGACAGTCCAGTCCAGGTAAAACCTAAGGACCTTATTAAAATCCAGTGAGTGGAGAGTCCTTTATCTCTCATTTTGGAAGCTGGCAAAGTAGATAGGCAGGATTATAACCTGATTAAGATGGCACTCCAGCACCACCTTAGGTAGATACTTGGGGTGCGTACAGAAAACTACCTTATCTTTGTGAAAAACAAAGGATCTGTGACCATAGCATGGATTTCAAATACTCTGCATGCAGGGTTAACATCTACCAGAAATCCTGCTTTCCAAGTTAGAAACTTCAAGTCACAAGTTGTAGCAGGCTCAAAGGGCTTGTGAGTGAGCATATCTAGCACAATGCTGATAGCCCAAGGAGCCACTGGTTTCCTAGTGAGAGGCCTTGTTCACAGAATACCCCTGAGGAACCTCTTGAACCAGTCACAGCTGTATCAAAGAGAGGATACTTCCAAGTTTTAGGTATGCTGATATAGCACAAAGGTGGAATACTGCAGGCCAGCATCAGAAAGATCCATTAAGTACTCCAAAACCTTTTCAGGTTGACACCTGAAGGAGTCCATCATGGATTTGGAGCACGAGCTGGAAAATCTTTTCCACTTGGTTGTGTCTGCCTTCCTGGTGGAAGGTTTATGCACAGCCAAAAGTATTTCAGACACTCTCTGAGATACCTTGAACCTTTTCACTTCAATATCTTCAGGAGCCAGTCCTGAAAATAAATGGAGAGCAGGTTGGGATAGACTAGTTGATCTTGGGTCAGTTAAGCCATCTGGAGTGGCAGAACCCTCAGTTTGCTGACTGAAAGTCAATTTAACAGAGGAAACTACATCTACCAAGGCCTGCAGGGGGTCACTACAATCATCTTGCCCCTATGCACATCCAATTTGAATAACTCTCTAGAGAAGAGGAATTGGAGGGAATGCATACAGAAACTGATGCCTGAGCTGGCCCAGTGGCATGAAGGGCTTAATCACTGAATGGCTTACCTCCTGCCACACCAACGACCTAGTTTCAGGAACAAGTCCAGACTGTTGGGGGTCACCTGGGTGGGAGGGCTGGGAGAGGACTGAGCAGTCACCAGGCAGCTCTCCTCTCCCAGATCAGGGAGGTTGGCCGCACCGGCTCTTGGCTGCCACCAGGTGGAGGCCTAGTGGTAAGCCCATAAAAGCATCAGGAGGCAGACGTTAGTCACAGGGAGGGGGAGGGAGTCATAGTCTCGGGACTCATGCATGCCTCCACACACGTGCACTCCTTGAAGATGCCATGGCTGGGGAAGGGAGGGCAGTAAACCCAGGAAGAAAGTGACAAGCATGATGAGAGGTGCATGATGCTCGCCTACCACACCCCCACCTGCCTAGTCCCTGGGATGACAAGCGGTGACAGACTGGATTTCAGGCATGGGGATGATTGGCTCTCCTTCTCCTCCTGACCCCACCATGGGGGCAATTCATGGGGGTCCGAGCCGCAAGGTAAGTCCCTGTGAAGCTATGGATGGTGGAAGGGGAACTGTAAGGTTGGCAGAAGAGAGCCTCCCCCATCGTGACCAGGAGGATAAAAACCTATATAAAAATTAAATTTTGCCATGGTAGTCCAACAGCATCATCCTGAAAGAAAATATCATGTCCTGGATTTCTAAAGCAGAATCAGGGCAGTTTTTGTGTTGAGTGGAGATGCAAAAAGGTCCACATCTGGGGTGTCACACTTATCAAATAGTGATCTCATGACAACTGGTGCTAGTGACTACTTATAAGGATTTGCCTCTGCTCAATTTAATTCATCTACCTGAGTGTTCTGGACCCCTGGCAGATAGATTGCTTGGAGCAAGGTCCCTGCTCCAGGCACCATCCCCCACACTCTTAATTCCTCCCTGCAGAAAGGGCAAAAAGTTTGCCCCTCCCTGTTTGTTGATGTTGTTGTTTGTCTAAAACAGAACTGTCTTTCAGCTGACCAAGTCCACTCGGGCCTTCAGACTGTACAGAACTGCATGCATTTCCAGCACACTGATTTGGAAATGTGTTTCTAAAGATTCCCAGACACCTTGTGTCTGGAAACTCTGGCATTGGCTCCTACCCAGCAGGGAGCCATCCATGGTGAGACTCACCTCTGGTTCTTGTGGGGAGAATCGAACGCCCAGGAGGAGGTTGACTTCCACTGACCACCATATTAGAGACTTTACCTGGGGTTTGATCACCTGAATGGGATAGTTTTGAGGATACTATGCCTGTGATCTCTTGGTACTGAGCAGCTACTGAGTCATCCTCATGTACAGCCCTGCTAGAGGCACTATGAACACTGAGGAGGCTATTTGGCCCAGCATGCCCTGCATGGAGTGGGCTGGCACAGTCTTGCATTCCATGATGTAGCATGCAATCTGTGAGATTGCCCATAGTCTGGGAGGAAGGCCAGTGCCCGGTCATGTCCATAAATGAAGGTTTTGTACTTACCATTACTGTTGATCTTCTAGAATATCTTAACCATTGATTACCACTTAATAAAGGTCTGTGCCAGAGTTGGTAGGACCCTGCAGGAGCCAGACCTTTTTTTGGGTGCTGGTGATGTGAGTAGGCCCCACATCCATTACTTCACATGACTGCTGGTATACAACAACACCAGCCCCCCAACTGCCTCAGTAGTTTTTTTTACCAAGGAGGTGAGCAGCATGAACCTAATGAGTAACCTATGCCCTTAACTAAAGGGCATAAGATAGGCCAGGTGGCCCAAGTGAGAGGGGCCATCAAATCCAGTAATACAGTGTCTTCACAGCCCAAATCAAGTACAAAAGGGTGAAGACCAATACAACAGTACAGTAGTAAGTCCGAGGGATGGTGAGTGGGTGTGGTAATCAATATTATACAATGGCATGAAAAATCCTGGGTGCTGACTGGTCAGTCTGAGGCTAGACCAGTGATGTTATCCCAGCACAACATCACAGATCTAGAACACATGGCCAGATGATCAAAAAAAAAATCACTCATTCACTCACTTCACAAACCATGTCCAAGTCACTCACACTTACCATGGCTGTTTTGCATTTTTCCAGCTCTTTACTACTGTTAAAAATGTTCATCTCTCTCACTCCTACAGTGTACAAACAGCTCAAAACCCCAGTTAGAACCCTTTCACATTGCCCAAATACATCTGCTCAACTTTCTTTTTACGTACAAAACACCCCCCAAAAAAACACAACGATCTCCCATTAAAAACATCAGTGCGACTGGCTTTACAGCTGCCCCCAAGCTGCCCTCGCTGTCCCCGCTCACAAAACTGAGCAAGATCACTTTTGGTTTACTATTTAAAAAAATAACAATCATGTAAGTCAAAGCCACCCCAACAGTCTGCTCGCAAAGTTAGTGTCACGAATATCCAAAACAGCCTTGTAAGTCAAAGTTGTCATGCTGGCTTCGCAATACCCCCTGCCCACCTACTGTCTCAGATCATAAAAGGAATGTCGCGAACATCTGAATAAATTATACAACAGATGTCAGCACACCTTTCCCACAAATGTATTCCTTCTGCTATGTTTTCCTTCAAAAAAGGAAAAGAAATGTTAACAGAAAGAAATCACTGCGATCACTGTGGAGTCCCCTCCCACCCCAATCTACAGTAAGTAAGCATGAGGGCTTTCCAAAAGCACACCATGCTTCAGTTCACTCAATAATTGCCATTTTTTCCAGCTTTCTGTGTTTTCCAAACACACATCAACCATACTGGGAGAAGGAGATGCACAGCAGAACAATCAAAACTGTGAAGTTATCATACCCCAAATTGTGAGCATGGCAGGGAGTGGCAGATCTCCGACTTTCAGGCAGACAGCATGATACTGTAACTGACAAAGAGAGAGAAAGAGAAATAACAAACAGAAAAAAAATAGATGGGGTAATTGTCACAGAGTGAATAGCAGCCAGAACAATAAAGTGCAGGAAGCTGGGGGGGGGGGGGGCATACTAGCAACACAGCTGCTCCACATAGTGGCCAAAACAATAAATTAGCATTAATGTTTTTGATGTAAACCTACCCATTACAAAAAAAACTACAAATCTAGTTTTAAATGTACTGTACATGTTTCATCTTTTTTATTTTGGTTTACTAATGAGCCATTGTATAATCACAATAATGCGCTGCAAAATGTGTGTCATGGTTGGATAACGTCACTTCTTGGGTGTTGGATGCATTCGGCCTGAGGGTTCTTGCCCAACAACCCAAGGTGTGATGTTATCCTAACACAACACACACCCTGTTATGCATTATTGTTTAAGTAAAGATATTCTGGAAGAGTAACAGCTACAGTAAGTATAAAACCTTCATATCTTCCAATAATTAATCTTCAACATTGATTCCTCCTTGTGGGTCAGAGTACCAATCTCAGAGAATGTCCCCCAGACTAGGATGGCTGGAGCTCAAGGCTGACACAGGATAGTAATCCATTCAGAATTATCCTGCCAAAGGTGGCATGTTGCCTGGCATAGATGTTCAGTGCATAGTGTTTGGTAAAAGTATGCACTGTGCTCCAGGTTACAGCTCTGCAAATGTCTCCAATATGTACAGAGTGTATTTCTGCCAGGGGAGTGGCAACTGCTATTGTGGAGTGGACACATACCTTTTATATTTATTCAGGAGCCAGGTCTGAAAGTATAGGGGGTGCAGTCCGGAGTGACACAACCCTCAGTTTGCTTACTGAAAGTCAATTCAACAGAGGAAACCAAATCTTCTGAAGCTAGCAGGGCCACAAAGATCATCTTGTCTGTGAGTTCTTCCAGTTTGAACAACACCTTTTGGATGAGACAGATTGGATGCATAGAAACATACTTTATTATGGCTGTCTGAATGCATCATGAAAGAAAATGCCATGTCTTGAATTTCTACAGCAGAACCGAAGCAGTTTGACATTGAGTGGGGATGCAAAAAGGTCCACATCGGTGGTGCCCCACTCATCAGATAGCAATCTCACAACATCTGATGCAAGTCACCATTCATGAGGATCTGCCTCCGTTTGACTCAGCTTATCTGTCAGAGCATTCTGGACTCCAGGCAAATGGATTACTTGGAGCAGGACTCCCCCCTCCCCCCCACGGCACCATTCTTACACTCTCATTACCTCCCTTCAGAGAGGGTATGGGTGTGCTCCTCCTTGCTTGTTAATATTGTACATAACAGACTTGTTTTCTGTCTGTGGAAGACCTGTTTTTTGGCTAACCAATTCCACTTTGCTTGCCGATTATCAGGAACTGCTCGCTTCTCTAGTACACTAATGTGGAGATGTGTTTCTGACAGGTTCCAGACACCTTGTGTCTGGAAATCTAGGCAGTGGGCTCCCTACCCAGGAGGAAGGCAGCTGTTGAGAGTCACCTCCAGCTCTTGTCAGGAAAAGTGAAAGTCATGGAGGAAGTTGTCCTTCACTGACCACCACCACATCAGGGACCTCATCAGGAGTTTGTCACCTGGAATGGGGTAGTTTTGAGAATGTGATGCCTGTGACCACTGGTCACTGAGCATCCAATGAGTCATCCATGTGTGCAGTTTTGCCAAAGGATCTGTGAACACTGAGAAGGCTACTGGTCCACCATGTGCTGCATGGAGTAAGCTAGCATGGTCTTGCTTTCCATGATGTAGCATGCCATTTACAAAATTTCCCATTGCCTGCTGTCTGGGAGGAAGGTCTAGGCCTAGGTCATATACAGAACAGTTTCTATGAACAGCAGTTCCTGGGAGAGCTCCAGCTGGGACTTCTAGGGGGTCAATAAGACTCCTATGAATGCTAGGAACTGAGATGAAGTGGCCACTTCCTACTCTGTTTCCTGTCTGGAGAGGTTTGAGATTAGTCAGTTGTCCAGATACAGTATGTGAAGACTTGGAGTCTGAGCTTTCTGAGGTGTGCTGCAAGTACTACAAAACATTTTGTAAAGACTTGTGGTGCAGAGAAAAGTTCATAGTGTAGAACTCTGAACTAGTAATACTGCCCCTCCATGTGGAACTGGAGGTGCTAGTGGTGGATGGGGTGCACCAGTACATGCTGGTATGCATCCTGCATATCTAGTGATGCTAGCCAATCCTGATGTTTCAGTTAAGGTAGCAAGGATCCAAGAGAAATAATTTTTAATTTCTCTTGATCCATATATTTGTTCAGATTTCTGAAACTGCGAATGGGACACATGCCATCTGGTTTCTTTGGTACCAGGAAGTAGTAGGATTATAACCCTGTGTTCTGTTCTGATTCTGGCACTATTTCTACTGCTCTGTTTTTCAGAAGATCTGCAATCTTCTGTGTCAGAAGCTCTGACGTGAGCTGACAAGGAGAATTGCCTTCTGGAAGGATTGTCTGGAGGGGTTTCCAACAATTCCAGAGAGTGTCCTTCCTGGATGATGATGAGAACCCATTTGTACATTGAGATGGATTCCCACTGACGATAAAACTGGGACAGGTTCTTCCTAATCAAGAGTGGTTCACTTCAGGCAGTTGAAGAAGACCCGGGGGCCAGAGCTTCAGATGGTGCCACTGAGTGCTTTTGGCAGTTGATCCTTTTGACTATGCTTTCTTCGGGGGCTGGGATTTATTCCTTTGGGCCTCCTAACATAAAAGGACTGTTTAAACATAGAAACATAGAATTTGACAGCACATAAGGACCAATTGGCCCACTCAGTCTGCCCATTTCCCTACCTAATGGATAAGCTGCAGATCCTAGTTAACCAGCAGCCTACTTCTTCCTACCCCTACACCCTAGAATAGCCTTATGACTGTCCCATGCATGCTTGAATTCCACCACTGTTTTGACTCCACAGCCTCCTCCAGAAGGCCGCTCCATGCATTCACAACCTCTCTGTGAAAAAATACTTCTTAAATTACCTCTGAGCCATCCTCTCCATCTTCAAATTGTGCCCCTTGTTCTTGCACACCTCTTTTTTGAAAGATGCTACCCTCTTGGACTTTGTTGATTCCCTTGAGGTGCTTGAAAGTTTCTATCATGTCCCCCCTCTCCCTCCTTTCATCAGGGCTATACATATTAGCTCCTTAAGTCTCTCTTCATATGTCTTCGGTGCAGACCCCTTTTAGTTGCCTCCTCTGGACAGCTTCCATCCTGTCTATGTCTTTATGGATACTGGGTCTCCAGAACTGCATGCAGTACTCAGATAGGGTCTCACCAGCTGTCTGTGCAGAGGGATAATAATCTGTGTTTTCTACTGGTGATGCCTCTCCCTGTGCATCCCAGTATCCCCCAGCCTCCTTGCTGCCCTCTCACATTGCTTGCCCACCTTTAGGTCATCTGATACTACTACCCCCAGGTTCCTTTCCATTTTTGTTGTTGTCAGTATCTCACCCCCCACTGTGTACTCTTCCCCTGGGTTTTTGTTTCCCAGGTGCATTACCTTGCACTTCTTAGCATTGAATCTAAGCTGCCATACATTTGACCATTCCTCTAACCTTGCCAAGTCCCTTCTCATCTTTTCCACCCCACCTTGTGCATCAACTCTGTTGCAGATCTTTGTGTCATCTACAAAGAGACATACATTTCCTTCCAGTCCTTCTGCAATGTCGCTTATAAAGACATTGAAGAGGACCGGTCCTAATACTGAACCCTGCGGAAATTCCCAATAGTAACCCCCTTTCTTTAGATTGGACTCCATTTACTATTACTCTCTGTGTCCTATTCTCCAGCCAATTCTTTACCCAGGCTGTCATCTTGGGACCCACTCCCAGGCTGGCTAACTTGTATATTAATCTTTTGTGTGGGACTGTGTCAAATGTCTTGCTAAAGTCTAGGTAGGCCATGTCCACAGCCCCTCGTTGATCTACTACTTTGGTCACCCAGTCAAAGAAATCTATCAGATTCTTCTGGCATGTCCTTCCCGATGTGAATCCATACTGCCTTGGGTCCTGTGCCCCCCTGGCCTCTAGATACTCAACAATTCTTTCCTTCATAAGTGATTCCATCATTTTCCCTATCACTGAGGTTAAACTAACAGGTCTGTAGTTTCCTGCTTCTGCCCTGCTCCCACTTCTGTGAAGGGGAATCACATCTGTCCTCCTCCAGTCCTCGGGTACCACCCCATCCTTCCATGATTTGTTAAAGATGGTAGTCAGTGGTGTCACTAGTTCTATCCTTAGTTCTTTTAGAATTCTAGGATGAATCCCATCAGGCCCCATTGCTTTGTCCACCTTCAGTTTTAAGAGTTCTTTCAGAACCCTTTCTTCTGTAAATGGCTGGTATTAACTTCTGTATCCAGAGTGTTTCTATTGTTTGTTTTAGGTACCTCCCCCTCTTCATTTGTAAATACTGAGCAAAAATATTTGTTTAGTATCTCTGCCTTTTCACAGTCATCCTCTGCCCACCCCCTTCCCCTTTATTAAGCCTCACTATCCCTCCCGTGGTCTTCCTTCACTCCCTGATGTACCTATAAAAGGTTTTATCCCCCTTCTTAACTGAGTTTGCTGTCTTTTCCTCGGTTTGGGCCTTTGCTGTTCTGACTGCCTTCCCAACTTCCTTTTGCTTTAACTGATACAATTCTCTGTCCTGCTCCTTCTGTGATTCCTTGTACTTCCTGATTGCTTTCTTTTTCTCTTGAACCTTCACTGCCACTTCCTTTGAGAACTATAGTGGTTTCTTACATTGTTTTGTTTATTTGCTTCACACAAAGGCTTGTTACCTCTGTGATGGTAGTTTTTATTATTCCCCATTGTTCTTCCACCCCTCCTTCCTGCCCATTTGCTAGTGCATTCCTTAGGCACTCACCCATTTTGGCAAAGTCAGCCCTCCTAAAGTCCAGTACTTTTACCTTTGTATGGCTTAACTCTATTGTTGTGTTTATTGTAAACCATACTGTTCGATGGTCGCTAGTTCCCAGATGGCTACCCACTTCACATCTGTGATCCCTCTCCATCTCCATTTGAGAGAACCAGGTCTAAGATTGCTCCCTCTCAAGTGGGTTCCAATACTAGTTGTCTAAGGCATGCCCCCTGTAGGGCATCTAGAATAACCCCACTCTTCGGAGTGGCTGCTGCAACTGCACTCCAGTTAACATCTGGCATATTTAGATCACCCATCAGCAATATCTCCCCTTTTTTTGCCATTCTAAGTATACTTTCTATCATTTCCTTGTCCATTTTCTCCCCTGGGGGGGGGGTCTGTATACAACCCCTGTGTGAATTGTGGTGCCATTGCCTGCCTCAAAATTTACCCACAGTGCTTCTTCTTCTCCCTGTTTACCCTTTTGTTCTGTTGCTTTGATTCCTTCCATTATGTAAAGAGCTACTCCTCCTCCTCTTTTACCCTCCCTGTCCCTCTTGTAGACAGTGTATCCTGGTATGTTTACATCCCAGTCATGGTTTTGTGTGTACCATGTTTCTATGACTGCCACGATATCCAGATGTTCCTCCTCCATCAAGGCCACTAATTCAGGAAGCTTGTTACCCAGACTACAGGCATTGGTACTCATTGCTCTCCATTTTTTGATGGCTTTACCTTCTGTTGCAGCATCCCCCACTGTCCTTTCTAACTCAGTCTTTTTCTCATTTAGTACCCTGTTTTGTAGGGAGAGGCTGGGATTTTCCTGTTGCTTATCAGTGCCTCCCCCCTTGACTAGTTTAAAAGCTTGCCAATGAAGCATTTAAACCAATTGCTCAAAAGACTTGTTCCCTTCCTGAACAGATGCAGACCATCCTGCCAGTATAGGCTGGTGTCCCTCCAGGAGGAACCCCAGTCCCCAATGAAGCCAAACCCCTGTGCTTCACGCCATTTTTTTCAACCATTCATTAAACTGCATGGTGCAAAGTACCCTCGCCTCACCCATCTCATTGACAGGCAGCAACTCTGAGATGGATACTATGTGTGCTACTTGTCTTAGGCCCCTCCCCAACTCTAGGAAGTCCTCCTGCACTGCTTTAATCTCATGATGAGCCAAGTCATTTGTCCCTAGGTGGACAATGACGTCCAGCTCAGACTCCCGTGCAGCTGTTCTCGTGATCCTGAGGATGCGCTTCCTGTCCCTCCAAGTCATGGCATCAGGCAGGCACCTTACTTCAGTTTTCCCTGCTCCCCACAGTTCTATCCCCCTAATAATTGATTCCCCCACCAGGAGCTGCTTCCTTTCCCTGTGGTGTCCTCTGCCTCCTTCCTGTCGGCCTCCCTTGTGACAGTTGTCCTCAGCCTCCTTAGTCTCCTCTGTGGGTGCATCCATAGGGGAACTATGCTCCCCCAGAATGGTGTATGGATTGTGGAGTGGAACAACTGACTGGGTGTGCCTCTGTTCCACCGCCCTCACCCTCTCTGAGCCCACTGTGGTCCAACTGCTGTGCTTTCTTCACAACCTCTGAGGTAGTGGTGGTGGCTCTGGTGCTTCCTGAATGGTGAAGGTTCCCTTCCTACTGTCCAATGTGGCCTGGAGGAAGGTTCTCTTACTACTGTCCATTGTGGCCTGAAGATGGGCAACTTCCTCCCTCAGGGCGGAGAGTTGTCTGCAAATAGGGCAGCATCTCAGCCTCCAGAAAGACTCCCAGAAGACTGCTACCCCACAGCCATTACATTGCACTACTCCCTACATGTTTTATCTACTTTTTTTTTGTGTGTGTTTGTGTGTGATTGGTTTGTTATATAGAAATATATATATATATTATACAATGTGTATGCTTATATTGTCAGTGCAGTGTGCTAGAGAGGATATGAAAACAGTGGCATCCTCTACCCCTTTGCGGGTTATAGGGAGCCAGCCTGGAAGTCTTAAGAATAGTTTTGGTTTCATTAGACTCCTCAAGTGACTGCTCCAACTGCTCTCCAAACACATACAGTAAATAACATCAAAGGGCACATCTATAATCTGTCGCTGGACATCTGGGGTGAAGCCAGCAGTCTTCAGCCAGGGATGCCTCCTTATATAAATATATGCAGCAGTGGAGCAAGCTGCTGCACCAAAGGCATCCACAGAGTCTTTAAGCTGATGGATGCTAGATTCAATACCTTGTTTAACAGTAAGCAGCATCTCTTGTTCTGCATCTGTGTCTGGCAAGGCCTTTGCCAGAGACTTAAGCTTGCACCAGATGGCACACTTGTACTTAAGAGAAGTGACCCTGGCTGCTAACTATCCTCATGCCATGGGTAGCCAAGGCATAGACCCACTTGCCCATGGTGTCTACCTTGTGGGAGTCTTTATTAGTGAGGTAAATCAATTTAAATCAAATCGACTTTATTTTTATAGCACCTTTCAAAGCCAAGGCACTGTACATAAAAACACATACATAATAATAAGAGTTTAAAACAAACATTAAAAGGTATCATCCATAACTAAGAAAAAGCTAAACTAAATAAATATGTCTTTAACCCAACTTTAAATTTATCGACAGTTGGGCATTCTCTCAACCAACGAGGTAGAGAATTCCACAGGGCTGGTGCTGAGAAAGCAAAAGCACGGGATCCTGATGTCTTTAATCAAACCCTGGGAATCTCCAGCAATCCCTCATTGGCAGAACGGAGAGGACAGAGGGGGCAGTAGGGTATCAGGAGATCTTTCAGGTAACCAGGTCCCTAATCATGTAGGGCTTTAAAGGTTAGTAAACCAACCTTAAAGGTGATCTGCCACCAAACAGGCAGCCAGTGCAGTTCAAGGAGCACAGGTGTAATATGACTGGTTCTAGAAGTTGCAGTCAAAAGCCTGGCCGCCGTGTTCTGCACCAGCTGCAGGCAGCGGATATCGACCCCCTAGGTAGCCCAAGGTAGAGGGAATTACAGTAATCAAGACGGGTAGTGGCAAGGTACATTGTGACTTCCTTAGGCACACTGGGTTTGTCATTCTCAGCCAGTATAGAAACATAGAATTTGATGGCAGATAAGGACCACTTGGCCCACCTAGTCTGCCCATTTTCCTACCTAACATATAAGCTGCAGATCCTAGTTAACCAACAGCTTACTTCCTCCTACCCCCCACTAGGACTGCCTTATGCCTGTCCCATGCATTCTTGAAGTCCCCCACTGTTCTTGACTCCACGACCTCCTCAGGGAGGCTGTTCCATGCATCCACAACCCTCTCAGTGAAAAAATACTTCCTCACATTACCTCTGAGCCGTTCCCCCTCTATCTTCAAATTATGCCCCCTTGTTCTTGCACATCTCTTTTTCTGGAAGATGCTACCCTCTTGAACTTTGTTAATTGCCATGAGGTACTTGAAAGTTTCTATCATGTGCCCTCTCTCCCTTCTTTCCTCAAGGGTATACATATTAAGCTCCTTTAGTCTTTCTTCATATGTCTTCTGGTGAAGACCCTGCACCATTTTGGTTGCCCTCCTCTGGACAGCCTCCACTCTGTCTATGTTTTTGCGGAGATGGGGTCTCCAGAACTGCACACAGTACTCCAGATGGGGTCTCACCAACTGTCTGTACAGAGGGATAACAACTTCCTGTTTTCTACTATTGATGCCCCATCCTATGCATCCCAGTATCCCCCCAGCCTTCCTTACTGCCTTCTCACATTGCTTGCCCACCTTTAGGTCATCTGATATAATTACCCCCAGGTCCCTTTCTATTTTTACTGTTGTCAGTATCTCACCCCCCATTGTGCTACGCTTCCCTGGTTTTGTTTCCCACGTGCATTACCTTGCACTTCTTTGCGTGAATCTGAGCTGCCATAAATTTGACCATTCCTCCAACCTTGCCAAATCCTTCTCATCCTTTCCACTCCATCTTGAGTATCAACCCTTTGCTGCAGATCTTTGTGTCATCTGCAAAGACATACTTTTCCTTCAGTTCCTCTGCAATGTCACTTATAAAGACATTAAAAGGACGGTCCCAGTACTGAACCCTCACGGTAGCCCGCTAGTAACCCTCCTTTCTTCACTGCATACTCCATTTACTACTACCTTTGCGTCCTGTTGTCTAGCCAATTTTTTATCCAGGCTACCACCTTGGGACCCACTCCAAGGTTAGCTATCTTGTGTATTAATCTTTTGTGTGGGACTGTATCAAATGTCTTGCTAAAATCTAGGTAGGCCATGTCCAGTCCCTCCCTGGTCTACTACTTTGGTCACCCAGTCAAAGAAATCTATTAGATTCATCTGACATGACCGTCCCATCGTGAATCCATGCTGCCTTGGGTCCTGTACCCTACTGGCCTCTAGGTACTCAACAATTCTCTCCTTCAGAAGTGATTCCATCATTTTCCCTACCACTGAGGTCAAACTAACTGGTCTGTAGTTTCCTGCCTCTGTCCTGCTCCCACTTTTGTGAAGAGGAATCACATCTGCCCTCCTCCAGTCCTCGGGCACCACCCCATCCTCCCATGATTTGTTAAAAGATTAGTCAGTGGTGTCACTATTTTTACCCTTAGTTCTTTTAGAATTCTTGGCGGAATCCCATCAGGCCCCATTGCTTTGTCCACCTTCAATTTTATTGGTTCTTTCAGAACCCTTTCTTCTGTAAATGGACTGGTATCGACCCCCATCTTCAGAGTGTTTCTCTTGTTTGGTTTAGGCAACTCCCCCTCCTCTTCCTTTGTGAATACTGAGCAGAAATATTCATTCAGTATCCCTGCTTTTTCACTGTCACCCTCTACCCACATTCCCTCCCCTTTATTAAGCTTCAGTTTCCCTCCTTTGGTCTTTCTTTGCTCCCTAATGTACCTATAAAAGGTCTTATCCCCCTTCTTAACAGAATTGGCTATCCTTTCCTCTGTTTGGGCCTTTGCTATTCTGACTGCCTTCCCAGCCTCTTTCTGCTTTAACTGATAAAGTTCTCTGTCCTGCTCCTTCTGTGTTTCCTTATATTTCCTGAATGCTGTCCTTTTCTCCTTAACCTTCCCTGCCACCTCTTTTGAGAACCATAGCAGTTTTTTCCTTCACTGTGTCTTATTGATTTGCTTTACACAAAGGCTTGTTGCCTAGTGATGGCTGTTTTGATCACTCTTCATTGTTCCTCCACCCTTCCTTCTTGCCTGTTTGCTAGTGCTTTTCTGAGGCACTCTCTCATTTTCCCAAAGTCAGCCCTCCTAAAGTCCAGTACTCTTACTTTTGTATGGCTTGATTGTATGGCTGTGTTTATCGTGAACCACACTGTTTGGTGGTCGCTTGTTCCCAGATGGCTACCCACTTCTAAATCTGAGATTCTTTCTCCATCCCCATTTGAGAGTACCAGGTCTAAGATTGCTCCCTCCTGAGTGGGTTCCAATACTAGATGTCTGAGGCATGCCCCCTGTAGGGCATCAAGAATGACCCTGCTCTTGGATGTGCCTGCAGCAAAGGTGCTCCAGTTAACATCTGGCATATTTAGGTCCCCCATCAATAATATCTCCCCTTTTTCTGCCATTCTAAGAAAGCCTTCTATCATTTCCTTGTCCATTCCCTCCCCCTGAGATGGGGGTCTGTATACAACCCCCATGTGGATTGTGGTGCCATTTCCTGTCTCCAGGGTGACCCAAAGTGTCTCATCTGCTACCTGTTTACTCTTTAGTTCTGTTGCTTTGATCCCTTCCTTTACATAGAGGGCTACTCCTCCTCCTCTTTTACCCTCCTTTTCCTCCTGTAGATTGTGTATCCTGGTATGTTGACATCCTAGTCATGGTTCTCTGTGTACTATGTTTCTGTGACAGCCACAATATCCAGGCAACCCTCTTCCATCAAGGCCACTAGTTCAGGGAGCTTGTTACACAGACTACGGGCATTGGTACTCCTCACCCTCCACTTTTTGATAGCCTTACCCCTTTTAGCCCCATTTCTGTCCTTACTGCCTTTGCCTTTTTTTACATTTAAATCTGTTCTGCTCCCTAATAACTTCTGTACCTTGGTGTTTACCTCACCAATCATCATGTTTTGTGGGGGGAGGCTCAGCTTTCCCTGCTCCTTTTCAGTGCCTCCCCCCTTGGCTAGTTTAAATGCTTGCCAATGAAGCATTTAAACCTCTCACCTAGGATTCTGGTTCCCCCCTGGACAGATGCAGACCATCGCACCAGTATAGGTCTGCATCCCTCCAGGTGGCTTCCCAATCCCCAATGAAGCCAAAACCCTGAGCTCCACACCAGTATTTCAACCACTCATTGAATTCCCTGGTGAGAAGTGCCCTAGCATCTCCCTTACCATAGACAGACAGCACCTCCGAGAAGGTTACCGTATGCACTTCTTGTCTAAGGCCCCTTCCCAACTCTACAAACTCATCTTGCACTGCTCTGATCCCATTCCTAGCCAGGTCATTTGTCCCTAGGTGGACAATGACATCCAGCTCCCTCATGCAGCTCCTCCCACGATCCTGAGGATTCGTTTCCTGTCCCTCCAAGCCATGGTGCCAGGAACGTACCTTACCTCCCTTTCTCCTTCCTCCCCCATTTCTACCCCCGTAATGGTTGAGTCCCCCACCAGGAGTTGTTTCCTTCCCTGTGGGGTCCCATGCCACCCTCCTGTGGGTCTCCTTTGTGAAGGTTCCCAGCATCCTCCTTGGTCTCCACTGCAGGTGCCTCCATAGAGGAACCACTATCCACCAGAAGAGTGAATAAATTGTGGAGAGGTACATCTGGAGGGATGCAACTCTGTTCCACCACCCTCTCTCTCCTTGAGCCCACCCTGGTCCAGCCTCTCCTCTTTCTTGGCAACCTCTGAGGTAGTGGCATTGGCCCTGGTGGTCCCTGGGTTGGGGAGGAGGTTTCACGAATCCTCACCAGGTCAGCCTGGAGACGGGCAACCTCCTCTCTCAGACCAGATAGGTGCCTGTAAATAGGGCTGCATCGCAGCCTCCAGAATGTCTCCCAGAACACTGCCGCCCCATAGCCATTGCACTGCACCACTCCTATCATGTCTAATTTTGTGTCCTCTCTACTGTTTCTCTGGATGCTTATTCTCTCCTCTCCTTACAACTCTCACCCTTCCTGTTCTGGGACAGCAACTTCCTATCTTCTTCAGTAGCCTCCTTCTTCCTTGCTCAATATCAGACCACCAGCAGCTGGGGGGGAGTGAGCTACTTTTTTCCTTTAGGGTTGACAAAACCAATGTTTCTCTACTGCCAAACAGGAAGTTCCTGTTGACAGTCAAATCCAGTGGCTATAAAAGTAGAACTGGCTTTGGGTGGGTGGGTGGAATGGTGGGATGGAGTGCAATTAGTAAGAAAAAAGGCTAGCAACAGAAACTTGTAATTTGACTCACCTGCTTTTATAGTGTCTAAACCACACCCCCAGGTAAGCTGTCTTTCCTCCTACTGGTTTAGCAAAGTCAGCTGATAGAGTACCCTTCCCTGCACAGAACACACACTAACTTTCTTTCCTTTCTTTTTTTTAACCCTAAATAAGACCCCTTCTACTTCTAATAAAGTTATCTGTCTACTTAATCTTAACAGACACTGACTCCTGCTGAGATATAAGTTAAGTATAACAACATCATCCATTATTGGCTGTGGGAAATGTATGGGCTTAGATTTAGCCACTGCACATAACTTGTCCCACTGCTTGGGGACAGATGCCACAGTAACAGGCATTAAGGTTGTCAGAATCCACTGAAGTTCAATGTTCTAGTTCAAGTCTGGAAAGTGTCCATCCAGGACCTCCTTGAAAAATGAGCTTGCTCAATGGAGCTTTTCCTAGTGAAATAAAAATAAAAAACTAAATAAATAAATAAATAAGTCTAGAACTTTTGAAAAAGTTCTAGGGTTCTAATCTTTTTTAGAACTTTTTAGAACTCAAATCCTATTTTTTCAATTGTGTTGCCACAAATGAAGATAATAGTGAAATTTATAAAATGGGCATTCAAAATAAAGACGTCTCATTGGTCAAAATATGTCATGTGACTGTGCATGAAATCTGTTTTATGCACAGTCATCCTGGTCCTAAACCACGTCACACAATGAGCAAATCCCTCCTAATACCAGAACTGTCTTCCATCAGTCCCCCTAAAACCAGAATTGATTTTCCAGTAAATGAGGCACCAATAGTCCCATGTCCACTGGAACCAGGGAAGACACGGACTAAGCAGCTGCTATGGACTGGGTCGTAGCCCCCCCAAAAGCAATAAGTTGCTCAGCCGCTGCAGAAGTTGCCTTGTAGACGTCTTTGGATTTAACCGGGGGGGTGTTGAACTGTATTACTCAAGAGAGGTGGGCATAATGGTCCTCCAAAGTGGAGGCATGGAGGTACCAGCACAGGCTGCAAGCCTGTGGGTCATGCTGCACACTCAAGCAGTAGATAAATGTGGAGTGGGGGTCAATGCATGACATCTTCTGGCTGCTTGTTGTGAACCATTTGAAACCAGGACCGGTTTGTTGGTCTTCCGAGTAAAAGCACAGTCAAAAACATATGAACATATGAATTTGCCAGCAGAAACAGACCACCCGGTCTATCTATGTCTGCCCGAGTGTGCAGCTAGCACCCTAGTTTCCAGCTGCTCCAACCCCTCCACCTCTGTTCCCACTTTGATTGCCTCTCCCCCCACCACCCAGACCCTCCATCTAGCTTCGTCCCATACCCGCTTAAAACTTCCCACTGTCTTACATGAAATTACCCCCTCCAGTGGAGCATTCCATTTAATCATCACTCTCTCAGTGAAATAGTGCCTCCTCATCTCTTCCTAAATCTCTCCCCCTCCAGTCTTAGACTGTGCCCCTCATGTCCCTTCCAATCTTCAGTTTAAATACCCCTTCGGTGTTGGCTTTGTTTACCCCCCTCATGTTGAAGGCTTGCCAGGTTTACTGGGTCTGTGGAGTTTTAAAATGAGACCAGGCCTTGTCACAGGCTTTGCATAGGGTGATAAGTGGGGAAGAGATCCAAGGGTGGTAGCGTTTCTTGACTGTAGCTTTGACCAGAGGGGCATGAGAGTCCCAGACCCAGGTGAAAATATGTAGGAACCAGACTACGGCTGTATTTACATCTGATGTTGAGTAGACTGGGTTCCAGTCTGCGTGCTTTAGGTCATGCAGGAGAGTGTAAGTATCCAATGATTTCGCAGGATGGATTTTTATGTATTTTGTTGCTGATTTGGATAGCTGGGTTTTTCTAGTACAGTAAGCAATACAGTGGTCACTTAAGGCTTCAGTCATTATTCCAGCTGTGGATATTCAATGGGAGTGGGAGGTGAGGACCCAATCAATTAGAGAATGATTTGATGAATGGGGATTGTAGCGGGTGGGCTCAATAACTAACTGGGTGAGGTTTAGGGCCTCTATTTTGGAGATGGTGGTTTTGGAGGAGAGGGAAAGACAGTCCAGGTTGTAATCACCCAGTAATAGTAACTCACCATTTGCTGCAAGGGATGGTAAGCTGGATATGCAAGAGACAAGTGAGTCTTGCTCTAGCTGAGGGAAGGTATAAATGATCCCAATGAAGATTGGGTGACTAGATGGGAGGGTGATTTGGGTGAGGAGCAGTTCATGGGAGCTGGAGCAGGATTCTTTCTTGATGACTGAGCATGATAGTGATTGCCTTATGTGAATTGCAACTCCCCCAACCCCTTCTGCGGTTATGTCAATGAAGTGAGTAGTCAGGAATCACCAGGGAGGAGTCTGGGTTTTTTACAGAAAGCCAGGTTTCAGTGAGACAGAGAATGTCTGGGAAGTGCTGAGTTAGCCAGCAGTTTAGGAGGTCCAGTTTTGGTAAGAGGCTTCTAATGTTCATGTGCACGATGGTTAGCCCTTTGTGGTATTTCATTTGCTGGGGTCCCAGTGGGAGCCTGGATTGGGTTCAACATCTCTGCAAGGAGCAGAATGAGTAGGAATGAGACTGTGGCAGGGAGTTTGTGCCGCCTTGTGATTAAGATGGATTTACATGCTGTACAAAAGCACCATAAGAAAGCTACACTAGTCTCCATCTGTGAGGGTACGGCACTTGAGGAAATCAAATGAAAAGTGGGTAGGAAAGAGGGATGAGGTTGGGGGTGTCATGGCTAAGTATTAGTGCAGTGGAGAGAGGGAATTAGGAGCTGGGGGTGGACAGGGTGTATGCAGCCATTGCTCTGGAGTAGAGGTGAGGTTGGGAGAAGGTAGGAGGTAAATGAGAACAGAAGAAGGGAGGCAAGCATATTTTATGTTAGGATTGTGAGACAGGGCAAAGCAGGAAAACCTCAGGCTGGGTGAGGTTAGACTGTCCAATGGATGGACTCCACATTAAACCAGTAAACTAATGTGGAACCAGAGAGTCTTTGTACTACAACTTTAATTAGGATTTCTCTGTATAGATATAGCAAGCACTGCACCTGAGATTCAAATGGATTGACCCATTAGTGCAGGGGAGGTGAGAGGGGGTGTGAGGTATCCAGTAGGAGGGGAGTTGATGGGGGGGGTGAAAGTTCACTAATTGTTTCTGTACTTACCTGTAAAAGGATGCCCACCTTTGGGTGGGAGGGGTGGGTGAGCATGAAGAAGCTAGCGGTGCCACACAAAGCACGGCTCTGCAGGCCAGGTACAATCAATGAGTACCTGGGGGAGCTGTGTCTTGTAGTCCAGGTGAAGTCTGTAGTGGGAGGTGGGAGGGGGAGACCTCCAGAGCTGCCCATGCCCTCACTACCCTCCTGTTAAACCATGTTAGTGCACTGCATGAAATATCCAGTGCAGTAACTTTTTTCCAGTAGGAGGGAATGGTCAACCAGGTCGAAGACTTTTGTGAAGTCAATAAAAACTGCTCCCATGCATTTGCCCCTGTCCATAGCAGAGGCAATATTAGTGGTAAGAAACAGAAGGACGGTGGTGGTGCGGTGGTTTTTGCAGAAGCCATGTTGCGCAGGAGGCAGGAGAATATGAGTAAAATGGCTATTGCCAGGCACAGCCCAGAACAATACAGTCAAGGACACAATGACGATCCAAACAAATACAATGGATATAGCACATCAAGTGAAATGCAACATAATGTTGAATGATTATTAACCACCCACCAGGAGCACCCAAGAAAAGATGACTAGCTTACCAGGGCTGAGCACATTACAGCTTCAATTTCCCAGTTTTTGACCAGCTGTGATAATTTGTCTCTAGGTAAATCTTACATGGAGATTACATTACTGGACTTTTTTTTTTTTTGACAGCTTGCATAACGTTGACTAAGACACCAGATGAAATCAGCTACTCCTAAGATAATTCTATGGGATCTTTAACTTCCACTTAGCCAACAGAGATGGGCAGAAGTGACATCAGTTTGACATTGCATCTGAAAGACACCACCTTAACGTTCTAGCACCCACCCCACCCCACTACTTTACTAGTGATAGTATTGGGTATTAGCCCAAATTCTGATGTGAAATTAAACCCATAATCTTCTAATCTTCTTACCCCAGAGATAAGCATGCAAACTAGTGAGTCACTGAAACTGCTACTAATATGTTTGGGTGTAACACCAGCCTTTGGCAGTCACATACTATGGGGTCCTCCACCCTGGGGGGATGGACAGGGCAGCTGGGCAACTAACATGCTCACATGCATCAAACAAACTGTAACTTTGCTAAACTCATTGTCTATACAAACTTCTTCAGTCAAGCAGCAGGGGTTTATTTTGATTTTAGAAACTCTTGTAAAGCATTACTTAGTGCTACCACTATCAGCTACATACTGAGAGGTGGTTACACTTTCGTTTAGGGATTCCAGACCATATTACCCATCGTATACATACTGAGAGTCATGACATTAAAAACATTTCATTTCTGAATTTATCCCTGTTTGTGTTCTGCCCTCCGTCACTGGTGCCATAGGCAGACAAGCTATATGGGACCTTCTGGGACAACAGGTACAGTCTCGATCAGCAGCATTCTGAACACATAAGTGACCAGCAAACTGAGAAACTAGACGACTATGGAGGATTTTTCCAGAACTCCCCCAATGCCACTTGTACTTCCCATAGGACAAACCCTTCTTCCTCCAGGGATCAAATCTTGTTGCTATGTTAGGTGTCAATGTTCCTCGGTTATTAGCTCATCTGCCTCTGGGCCAGAATGTTTTGGGTTCTAGTCCTACACAGGGGACTGGATTCATACCGTAAGTGCTGGCATCAGAGTGCAGTATTTAGGGAATGCTGTACTGACAAAGTTTGCCATCCTTTTGATGCAACATTTAACTGAGGTCATGACTGCCTTTTCTGGTGGTTGTTCAGAAAGACATTAAAGACCACATGGCATTTCTCAAAATGAGCAGTGGACTTATCCTTGTGTCCTGGCTAAATTTCCCCCATTCACTTAAAATACTGCCAACAGCTTTATCTGGTTCATTTTCAGCTAGCTTGCATCTGTATCTGCCCACCCCCCTCAAGGGATAAGACTAAAAATGGCCAGTATATTGTACCTTACTTGCAGAGGGACCATTAGGGTCCTCATATGCAATTCTCTCTGCTTCTTTACCCAGGCTCATAAGATGTTACACAATGTTCAGATCCTTCTATTCTTTCACTTTGGTCCCACTTGCAACCCAGGCAAGGACTCCTTTTTAACCCTTGGTGCCTTAACTTTCTCTGAACTGAGCTCTCCCACAGCATCTCTTTTTCAGATGCTCTCAAACCTTTTCCTGGGCATTACTATACACTCTGGATACTCTCTTCTCACTCACTGTAGCATATCTCTGAAACATGGAAACACCGAATGTCAGCAGAAAATCAAATCAAATCAAATTTTATTTCTAAAGCGCTTTTCAAAAACTAAAGCGCATATACAATATAAAAACAGACATTTAATCATATAAAGATAAAAAAGCAACAATAATAAAACTAGACATTATCCCCAAATGCCAGGCCAAATAAATATGTTTTTAATGAGGATTTAAAAGTCTCGGTGGACAGGCATTCTCTAATCCGATGAGGTAAAGAGTTCCACAGGGTCGGGGCTACAAAAGCAAAAGCCCTAGCACCTGATGTCTGAAGACAGACCCTGGGAACCTTTAGCAATCCCTCGTCAGTGGAGCGGAGTGGATGGAGGGGGCAGTAAGGCCAAAGGAGGTCTTGCAAGGACTGAAAAGACTGCTTGGCCCACCCAGTCTTCCCAAGTGTTCCCAATCTATCCTGCCTCTGTAGACCCTAACATGTCTCTGTTGACCCTCCCCCCTCCCTGCCTCTGTTGTACTATACTCCTGTGTTTATCTCATGCATGCCTGAAGCTCTCCACCATTCTAGCCTTTGCCATTTCGACTGGCAGTGAGTTGCATGCATCCAACACCATTTCAGTGAAGAAGTATTTCCTCACATTCCTCCTGAACTTTCCCCCTTCCAGATTCATTTAATTCCCCCAAGTCCTGGACGCTCATACTCATTTGGAAAAGGCTCCTATCCTGCACCCTGTTTACACCTGTGAAGTATGTGTAGATCTGAATCATGTCATATCTCACTCTCTTCTCTTCCAGTGTGTACATGTTTTGCTCCCTCATTCTCTCCTCATAGGTTTTCCCTTGCAGTCCCTGCACCATTTTAATTGCTCTCCTCTGGACTGCCTCCACCCAGTCTTTGTCCTTTTTGAGGTGCAGTCTTCAGAACTGAACACAGTACTCTAGGTAAGAGCATACCAGAGAGCAATACAGCAGAAGCACCCCCCTCCTACCTACTGCTGGTGATACTCCTCAATATGCATGCCAGTATCAAACTAGCCCTGCCTAGGGTCCTGTCACTCTGTGCTGCCACCTTGATCCTCTGATATAATAACTCAAGGGTCCCTTTCCTGTCTGGTGACTCTCAATATCTCCTCCCATCCTATACTTAGCAATGGGGTTCCTATGCCCTAGGTGCATGATTTTGCCGTTTTCAGCATTGAACCCCAACTGTCATGTCCTTGACTACTCCTCCAGTTTCCCCAGATCTCTGCACATTTTTCCACCCCCTCCTGAATGACCTCCCTATTGCAGATTTTGGTATCTTTTGCCAAATGAATACCTTCCCTTCCAATTCTTCTGCAGTGTCCACCAGTGAATATATTGTAGAGGACTGGTCCCATTACTGAACCCTGTGGTACCCTACTGTTCACTCTCCTGTCCATCAAGTGTGTTCCATTAACCAGCACCCTCTGTCACTTATCCATTAACCAGTTTCAAACTGATCTACCAATTTGGACCCCACTCCTAAATTGTCAGCTTCCTAATCAGCCTTCTGCATTGCACAGTGTCAAAGGTCTTGTTGAAGTCTAGAATTGCTATGCCCACTGCCCTCCCCTGATCTATTTCCCTGGTCACACAGTCAAAGAAATCTATCAGATTCATGTGGCATGATCCCCCCCCCCCCATGAGTCCATGCTGTCTGTGGTCCAGCAGCATACTGGATGCTCAACCAGAATCCCTTTCAGTAGGGTTTCCATTAGTTTGCTCACCACTGAAGTTAGGCTGATTGGTCTGTAATTGCTAGCTTCCTCCCTGCTGCCACTCATATGTAGATGAACGACATCAGCCATTCTGCAGTTCTCAGGAATGGTGTGCCGACCGCACATCGAAGCAGTTACAGCGAAATCCCCCACATTGACAATTTGGACAAGTTTCGAAATTGTTGCTGTTGGGGACCTGAGGGCGAAATGTTGCCCTTTTGTCATGTGTCACCCCCTCCATCAACTCTGACTCAGAGTCGATAATCTTTCAGAAGGGGGGCACAGGGGGTGCAGCCACTCACATGGGAGATTCAGGGGTGCAGCCACCCATAAGAGAAACACTTCAATGTCTAACAAATGAAATTTCAACATTGGGGTTCTTGCTATGCCAAACTTCGACAACTGTGTTGTCGGTTTGGCATAGGTAAACCCTCAAGAACCATCCCTGGTTCCAGTGATCTGTTGAGCAAGGGGGAACCTAGAAAGTTCCCTGAGCTCTTTCAGTACCCTGGGGTGTATTCCATCCAGTCCCATAACCTTATCTACTCTCAGAACTGCAAGTCCTTTCAAGACTCTTCCCTCTGAAAATGGACTTGTGTTCACCTCTCCCACCCCGCTATTCTTTCTCCTCCCTGATGGCCGGTCCCTGCTACACTTTCACTGTAAAGACTGAGAAGAAGTACCTGTTTAAAATCTCAGCTTTTTCTTGATCCCCTTCCACCCTTGTAATCCTCACCATCCCTACCCTTGCTTTTCTCTTCTTGCTTGCATATCTGGAAAAAGTCTTATCTCCTTCAGACACCCCTATAACAATCCTTTCCTTTCCTTTGCTTGTGCCTTTGCTTCCCTAACTGCCCTACCCACTTCATTTTGCCTGGCTTGGTACACCTCCCTGTCCTCCTCCCTCTGCATTTCTTTCTACCTCTTGAATGCCACCTTTTTTGTTTCACTAACCTTGCCACTTTTTAGGAGAACTATAATGGTCTCCTTTTCCTTCTGCTTTTGCTTACCTCTTTCATGCAGAGGTTTGTTGCCCTAATTATGCTCTCCCTCTTTCTTCCACACTGCGCCTATACTCCTTTCAGGCAACCTTTCCCTTCCCTTCAAGGCATGCTCTTAAAGAGTCTCTAATTTCTCTAAAATTGACCCTACTGAAGTCCAGGACCCTCATACTTGTGGGGCTTGCCTCTGCACCTTTCCTCATGCTGATCCACACTGTACTGAAATCACTGGTACCCAGAGGACTTCTACACCACTCTGTCTACAATGCAATGTCTGATTTTTTTCATAGCCATTACACAGCTCTCTTTCTCTGTCTCTTGCTTTACTTCTGATGCTGTAAAGCTTCAATGGAATGGAACCAACAGGCTAAGCCATGTCTCAGACCAGGAACACTGTCATCACTCCAGGTACAGCAGGCAAACCCTGGCCCAGCACATTTAAAGACCTGGGCACTAGCCTGAAGACTAGTGTTGTGTTTGGTGGCCTAAATAAGTACCTTAAACACACAAGGGTCTTGGTTGTAAGAAAACCACACCACACTGAAATTTAGGCCTTCTCTTTTACTTCCATTCAACAGCACATACAAGAGGAAACTGGGGTCCAGACACAGGCACACTTACAGGAAGTGCACATTCTCTTAAAGCTGTACTGTCTATAACATTTCTTAAAGCTATACAACACATAACAATCCCTCCTAACTTAGCTAGGAAGTACTTAAATCAATAATTCAGAAGTAATATGAAACTATTACAGTTATTTCTGCAATGTCCCTTTTAGTTAATCTATGTCATTAGGTTATATCTCTACAAGTCCATTCTCTTTGGTGGACATCTCATACATCCTGACCAACATAGTAGGACTGAAGGCTGTTGCACTGGAATCTGATTAGCATCAGCCACATTTTCTCTCAAATGCTATGGTTCCACTCTCTCTTCCTGTTTTTGTTCTGGAACAAATAATGCTGGATAAGTTCCCCAACTCTGGGTATCCCTTTTTTGTTCTGTCTCAGTTCTAGTAAGTAATTGGTCCACATGTTTTTTCACTCTGTTCTGGTTAGTCAGTCAAACACTATAGACAACATTTCTGAACTTTTTTTCACCACGCCTTCTATCCATCTCTTCGGGCCTGCATATATCCTGACCCACACAAGATCATTGAGTTTGAATGATCTGGTCTTAGGAAGCATTTCAGTTACTGACTTCAAGCCTAGAGGTTGAAGAAGATCCAACTGAGTTAGAATCTGATGTCCAAAAAACAATTCTGCAGGGGATATTCCTGTGATACAATGTGGTGTTGTTCGATATATCACAAGAAAGTCAAAAAAAGGGCTATCTGTATTTCCGTTGGTGTAGTAGGATTAGCTTTGTCCATACTCTTTTTAAAAGTCTGAACCAGGCGTTCCGCTTCACCATTTGAACTTGGATGGTAGGGAGGTGAGAAAATATGACAGATACCATGTTGCTGACAAAATGCTTGGAATTCAACAGACATGAACTGTGGACCGTTATCCGAGACAATCACTTGCAAAAAACCTTGGGTAGCAAAGACAGATTTCAAAACTTTGATGGTACTCTCACTAGTTGTCAAAGACATTTGATGAATTTCTGGTCATTTACCATAAGCATCAGTTAAGAGTAACCACATGGAATTTAAACAGGGTCCCGCAAAATCAATTTGCAACCTCTGCCAGGGTTTTTCAGGTAGTTCCCAATGGTGAATTGGAGGTCTTTCCAGATTGCCCATCGATACAGCACAACCTTTGCATCTTTACACAACCTGGTATATGTCTCTGTCAATGGAAGGCCACCATTCATGATGTCTGGCCAGGGATTTCATTTTAGCAATGCCTGGAGGGCCCGCATGCAAAAGAGTCAACACATTTGAGTGATAACATTGGGGTACTATGACATGCAATCCCCACAGAAGACACCCCTCAGCAATGTACAACTGCTGTCTCTTTGTATAGTAGGGCTATAGTGCAGCTGAACAAGTCGTGCCTTGTGGCCAACCCTTAAGCATATACTGATACACTTGTTTCAAAATGACATCTTTACTAGTCATTTTTGCAATGTCCTTGGCTAGTATTGGAATCTGTTCTACCTGTTATAGCTCCATTGCACACACAACAGTAGAGTCCTCCATACCTTTGAACTACACTGGAAAACTATCTGGCCCCACCTGGCATACTAATGACTCCTTTTAAATCCCACATTGAACTCCATTTCTCTGGATATTGGTAACCTCGACAAGGCATCTGCATTTCCATGCTGGTCCGTTGGTTGGTATGTAACCTTGAAATTATAGGCAGACAAAATTAATGCCCATCGTTGAAGTCTGCTTGTGGCTGTCTGTGGAATTCCTTTTTCTGAACTGAAAATTGTCACTAGTAGCTTGTGATCTGTCTTCAGGTGAAACTTGCAACCTAGCAAATATTGGTGAAATTTCGGGACTCTGAACACAATTGCTAATGCCTCTCTCTGAAATCTGAGCATAATTCCTTTCAGCTGCAATGAGTTTGTGTGAAGCATGGGCTATCGGCTTCTCCACTCCTTCTGGATCTGTATCGAAAAGGACAGCTCCTATACCCACAGAATTAGCATCACAGGCCAATGTGATAGGTAAGTTAGGGTCATAATGAGTTAAATTATTCACATCAGTTAGAGAGAGCTTGATGGCTTGAACTTCCTTACTCTGGTCCTTGGTCCACTTCCACGGAGTACCCTTATGTAACAGTTCATTTAGGATAGCACATTTAGTGTCTAAGCCAGGTATGAAACAGTCATAGGAGCACACCATACCCAAGAATGAGTGCAACTCTGAAACATTCTGTGGTTCAGGCATGTGCACAATGGCTTCCACCTTTTCATCATTTGGACAATTTCCATCTTTGTCAATAATATGACCTAAGTACGTGACACTTGGTTGACAAAATTGGCATTTTTCTTTCCTAAGTCTGAATCCACTCTGTTGCAATCTCTCTAAAGTCTTTTGTAAGTTAAGTGAATGTTCTTTTTCTGTCTTGACCGTGACAATGATGTCATCCAAATAACAAACAACACCTGGTATATCACCCACCGTTTGCTCAATCACTTTTTGAAAAATAGCAGGTGCGGTACTAAGGCCAAAACATAACCATTTGTAGTGACAAAATATGTAAGCATTATGCTATGAAAAGGAGGTTTTATTAGGGAATTAATGCATGGGTGGGGGTGGGGGTTGGAGCACAGGGCCACAAGCTGAGTGCCCCAACCATGCATTAATTCCTTAGTAGAAACCTCCTTTCGAGTGGCTTAATGCGCTTGTAACATGGCAAGTGCTAGTTAAAAAATTGTACAATTAAAAAATTGTGCAATATTTGACTAATGCAATGTTACAAAATCAGAATACTGCTTGAGAAAACTATTTTTGGTGGCGAAGTATAAATGTTTTACAGGCTACACAGATGTAGAAGTGTGTGCATGCACGCTGAATACTTCCTGTGCATTTACGTTGTGAGAGTAGTTTTAACACAGTTTGCAGCGTTCTTTTAATAATAATAATATTTTGATTCATATAGCGCAATTCATATTTCAAAGCACTGTACATACAAGAAATATCCTAACAATTTAAAATTAAGCACAAATTTAGCATTAGTTTAAAAACATCCACGGCTTTAAATATCAATTATTAAAAGCTTGCTGGAAAAGTCCATTTTTAGATTAATTTTGAAGCTCTCCACAGTCCCGCACTCCCTAATCTGACAAGGTAGAGAGTTCCACAGGGATGGTGCCGCGAACATAAGTGCTCGGGCCCCAGATGTTTTTAAACATACCCTAGGGACCTCTAACAACCCCATGTCAGATGAGCAGAGAGGTCAGCCTGGGCTGTAGGGAATCAAGAGCTCTTGCAGGTAATTCGGTCCCAGTCCACACAGGGCTTTATAGATCAACAGACCAATCTTGAAAGTGATCCACCACTGTATAGGCAGCCAGTGCAGAACACGCAGCACAGGAGTAATAGGACTAAAAAGCGATGTCCCAGTCAACAACCTAGCTGCAGCATTCTGCACTAGCTGAAAGCAGTGGATATCAACTCCAGGAAGCCCCAGATAAAGGAAGTTACAGTAATCAAGGTGTGAGGTCACTAAGGCATGGATCAACATAGGCAGATCATTGGACGGAACAAGGTGTTTGATTCTGGAGATGTTCTTGAGATGGTAAAAGGTGGACTTCACGACTCGACTACCGACACCTGCGCCCATAGTGTAAGTCTGTCATCAAGAACCACCCCCAGGAGAAATCACGTGATGCTCCTGTGAGACTAGCAGCTCTGGGAACCAGCTCCCATCTCATTCCTCCTGCATTTACTTAAATATAAGCCTTTGGATGGAATTCAGCCTCTTTTAAGAAGTAATACAACTTCAATGGACATCTGAAGCGTTTCTGGCAATTTGAGGAGTCTTCATATCAAGAGCAGCCTAATCAAATTCTATCGCTAAAACCAGGGCCTAACAACATCATGCAGGCCAAAATGCACCAGGCCCTCCCACGGCATACACCACACAAACCCCAGAGAAGGGACCAAAAAGATCCAAAGGTCAGACTGGTGGCCCCACAAAGGCTCTCGCATCTACAATGTCTCATTCAGTGCTGACCCCTCTATCGGAGCAAAAATTTCTAGAGGAGCTATAACCATTTAAGCTCGCCCTGCAGGATATTACTGCTGAAATAAAGTCTCTCAGAGGGAAGCTTTCCGAAACCAATCGGGCTATCTCTGATGTCTCTGCCCATACCTCATCGCTTGAGAGCTGGAAGGGCAAAATTGAGCCCGAAGTTGTGACTCTAAGGCAGCAATTGCACAAAGTCAAGTCCAAACTGGAGAATCTGGAAGGCCAAAGCAGGAGGAATAATATAGTTATCTTCGACCTTCTGAAAGAAGCTGAAGGATCTTCTCCCAATTTATTCCTTTAAAAATTACTCACAAAAATAGCTGGACCCTCTCCAAATAACTCTACATACATAATAGAGAGGGCCCATTGGTCGCTGTGCCCCAAACATTCATGTGGTAAACCCCGAGACCAGTCTTCATCAAGAAAAGACTTGCCTGCTCCTGTTGGAAGCTGAGAAACTCGCTATACTGCAGAAAACAAACTAGAATGCATTTGATGAACTGGGAACTTGGTAAAACATAATATTGTAGGGGACTAGGAAGGTAAGCTACACTTTCTACAGAAAGTTTCATTATTTTCTTATTGGCATTAAGAATTGCAGGATTCCATTAAAGTGTAGTAATTTTATAACTAGAGGGATTGAAATACAACTGAAGTTGCTTGATTTCTGTGCTAGACACATAGGATTTGGAAGGATATTTGTGCAATATTTTAGAATTGTCCTGCTGGCTAAGCAGTGAGTTTATCCCTGGTTTCAGGTAAAGGGTTTGTGTGTGTATTAGAAGCTGACATAGCAAATTGTCTTCACTGAAAGGCCTGCTTACATCACAGGTGTCACTAGTCAATCAATTGATTCTGGGTGGGGCTTTTATCGCGGTGCTGTTTTAGACATACTACACAGAGAAAAGCCAGTCAGAAAAGACTTGCCTGCTCCTGTTGGAAGCTGAGAAAGCTATACTGCAGAGAACAAACCAGAACGCATTTGAGGAACTGGGAACTTGGTAAAACATAATATTGTAGGGGACTAGGAAGGTAAACTACACTTTCTACAGAAAGTTTCATTATTTTCTAATTGGCATTAAGAATTGCAGGATTCCATTAAAGTGTAGTAATTTTATAACTAGAGGGATTGAAATACAGCTGAAGTTGCTTGATTTCTGTGCTAGACATATAGGATTTGGAAGGATATTTGTGCAATATTTTAGAAGTGTCCTGCTGGCTGAACAGTGAGTTTGCTTTTATCCCTGGATACAGTAGAGTGGTTTGTGTAGGAGCAGTGGTCTAGTACATTGTGGTGTTAGTTGACTTACCATATAGGACAGTACTCACCAGGGTGGTGGAGCAGTGGTGTGTTGATTGTTTCTAACAGTCACCAGTGGTTGTGGCCTACCACCCACCCTTCCCCTCACCCAGCCCACCCCAGGCGTGGCATTTCCTTTATAGCCAAGGTTCTGACATCACTTCCTCAACAGGTCTTGGAGCAGAACTGTCATACTCTTAATTACCAGCACAGTGCATAAAGGGTAAGTATACAAACAAAAAAAAAATTATATATTACTCATTGTATATTATAAGAAAGAGGGACATGTGGGGAGTGGTGCAATGCACTGGCTGTGGGGCAGTAATTTTCTGGGAGACATTCTGGAACCTGCATTGCTGCCCTATATGCCGGCAACTATCAGCTCTGAGGGAGGAGGTTGCCCACCTCCAGGCTGAACTGGCAAGGACTAAGGAGGCCTCCTCCTCCCAAAGAGCATCAGTTCCACAACCACTGCCTCAGAGGTTGCCATGTGTGAAGAGCAGATGGACCACAGTAGGTTCTGGGAGGGTGAGAGTGGTAGAACAGAGGTGTAGCCCCCGAGTTGCACCTCTACACAAATCATATATCAGTCTGGCAAATCAGGGTTCCTCTATGATGACACCCTCATTGGAGACCAAGAAGAATGCTGGGTACATCCACAAGGGAGACCCACAAAAGAGTGGCAAGGAACACCACAGGGGAAAGAAACAGCTTCTGATAGGAGACTCAATTTTTAGGGGTGTAGACCTGGGGAAAGGAGAGGAGAGGGAAGTAAGGTGCCTGCCTGGTGCCATGGCTTGGAGGGATAGGAAGCGAATCCTCAGGATTGCAGAAGCAGCATCACAGGAGAGGAAACTAGATATCATTGTCCACCTCGGGACAAATGACCTAGCTAGGCATGAGATCAGTGCAGTGCAGGATGAATTTGTGGAGTTGGGGAGTGGCCTCAGACAGGTAGCAAGCACGGTAACCTTCTCAGAGGTGCTGCCAGTCTGTGGCAGGGGTGAGGCTAGGGTACTGCACACCATGCAGTTTAAGGAATGGTTGCAAAACTGGTGCAGAGCACAGGGCTTTGGCTTCATTGGGGACTGGGGGTCTACCTGGAGAGATGAAGGTCTATATTAGCATAATGATCTGCATCTGTCCAGGAAGGGAAACATACTCCTAGGTGACATGTTTAAAGGCTTCCTTGGCAAGCTTTTAAACTAGCCAAAGGGGGAGTTGCTGATAGGAAACAGGAAAGTTCAAGCCTCCCCCCACAAACCATGTCAGGTAGTAGGGTAAACACTGAGGTACAGAGCTTGACAGAGGGCAGGACAGGGGTAAATGGAAAGATGGACAAGGGCAATAAGAGCAGGGATGGGGTAAAAAAGGATAAAGCCAACATTAAATGGAGGGCAATGAGTACCAATGCCCGTAGTCTGGGAAACAAGCTTCCAGAGCTAGTAGCCCTGATGGAAGAGGAACACTTGGATATTGTGGCAGTCACAGAAACATGGTAATTGAAGAACCATGACTGGGATGTCAACATACCAGGGTACACAATCTACAGAAGGGACAGGGAGGGTAAAAGAGGAGATGGAGTAGCTCTCTACATAAGGGAAGGGATCAAAGCTACAGAACTAAAAAGTAAAGGGGGAGGACAAGAGGAACTCTGGGTTACCTTGGAGACAGAGAATGGCATCACAATCCGCACAGAAGCTGTATACAGACCCCCCCATCTCAAGGGGAAGAAATGGACAAAAAAATGATAGAGGGCATTCTCAAAATGGATGAAAAAGGGGAGATACTGTTGATGGGGGACCTGAATATGCCAGATGTTAACTGGGCAACATGGCCTGCAGCCACATCCTAGAGCAGGGTCATTCTCGATGCCCTACAGGGAGCATGCCTTAGACAGCTAGTGGTGGAACCCACTTGGGAGGGAGCAATATTGATCTGGTGCTCTCAAATGGAGAGAGGATCACAAACTTAGAAGTAAGTAGACATCTGGGAACAAGCAACCACAGCACAGTGTGCTTCACAATAAACACAACCATAGAGACAAGCCATACAAAGACAAGGATACTGGACTTTAGAAGGGCTGACTTTGGCAAAATGGGTGAATACCTGAGGAATGCATTAGCAAATGGCTAGAAAGGAGGGGTGGAAGAACAATGGAGAAAAATCAAAACTGCCATCATGGAGGCAACAAGCCTTTGTGTGAAACAAATAAAGAAAACAAAGCAGAATAAAAAAACACTATGGCTCTCAAAAGAGGTGTCAGGGAAGATTAAGGAGAAAAAGGCTGCATTCAAATGTATAAGGAATCACAGACAGACCATGACAGGGAATTGTATCAATTAAAGCAGAAAGAAGTGGGGAAGGCAGTCAGAAAAGCAAAGGCCCAAACTGAGGAAAAGATAGCCAACTCAGTTAAGAAGGGGGATACAACCTTTTATAGGTACAATAGGGAGCATAGAAAGGTTAAGGGAGAGATAGTGAAGATTAATAAAGGAGAGGGGAGAGAGGGAGACAGTGAAAAGGCAGAGATACTGAATGAAAACTTTTGCTCAGTATTCACAAAAGAGGAAGAGGAGGAGTTACCTAAACCAAACAGTAGAAGCACTCTGGATAGTGGGGTTGACACCAGTCCATTTACAGAAGAAAGAGTACTGAAAGAACTCCTAAAACTCAAGGTGGACAAAGCAATGGGGCCTGATGGGATTCACCCTAGAATCCTAAAAGAGCTAAGGGAGGACCTAGTGACACCACTAACGACACTTTTTAACAAATCATGGGAAGATGGGGTGGTACCTGAGGACGGGAGGAGGGCAGATGTGATTCCCCTTCACAAAAGTGGGAGCAAGGCAGAAGCAGGAAACTACAGACCTGTTAGTTTAACCTCAGTGGTGGGGAAAATAATGGAATCATTTCTGAAAGAAAGAATTGTTGAGTACCTAGAGGCCAGCAGGGCACAGGACCCAAAGCAGCATGGATTCACAGCAGGAAGGTCATGTCAGATGAATCTAATCGATTTTTTTCACTGGGTGACCAAAGTAATAGACCAGGGAGGGGCTGTGGATATGGCCTACCTAGATTTTAACTAGCCATTTGACACAGCCCCGCACAAAAGAGTAATAATCAAGTTAGCCAGCCTGGGAGTGGGTCCCAGGGTGGTAGCCTGGGTAGGCAAACTGGCTGCACAACAGGACACAGAAGGTAATAGTGAATGGAATACATTCTGAAGAAAGGGGGGTTACTAGTGGAGTACCTCAGGGCTCAGTACTGGGTCCAGTCCTCTTTAACGTCTTTATAGGTGACATTGCAGAGGGTCTAGAAGGAAAGGTATGCCTCTTTGCGGATGACACAAAGATCTGTAACAGAGCTGAAACACAAGGTGGGGTAGAAAGGATGAGAAGGGACTTGGCAAGGTTGGAGGAATGGTCAGATATATGGCAACTTAGATTCAATGCAAAGAAGTGCAAAGTAATGCACCTGGGAAATAAAAGTCCAAGAGAAGAGTACACAATAGCAGGGGAGGTACTAACGACAACAATAATGGAAAGGGATCTGGCTGTAATCATATCAGATGACCTAAAGGTGGATAAGCAATGTGAGAAGTCAGTAAGGAGAGCCAGGGGGATTCTGGGATGCATAGATAGGGGCATCACCAGTAGAAAAAGGGAAGTGGTTATCCCTCTATACAGACTGTTGGTGAGACCCCATCTGGAGTACTGCATGCAGTTTTGGAGACCTCATCTATGCAAGGACATAGACAGGATGGAAGCAGTCCAGAGGAGGGCAACTAAAATGGTGCAGGGTCTACATCAGAAACCATATGAAGAGAGACTGAGAAAGCTTAATATGTACACCCTTGATGAAAGGAGGGAAAGGGGGACATGATAGAAACTTTTAAGTACCTCAAGGGAATCAACAAAGTCCAGGAGGGTAGCATCTTTCAGAAAAAGAGATGTATAAGAATGAGGGCACAATTTAAAATTAGAGGGGGACGGCTCGGGTAATGTGAGAAATTCTTTTCACGGAGAGAGTGGTAGGCATGGAACTGCTTTCTGGAGAGGTTGTGGGGTCTAAAACAGTGGGGGAATTCAAACATGCATGGGACAGACATAAGGCAATTATAGTGGGGTGTTGCAGGAAGTAGGCTGTTGGTTAACTAGAATCTGCAGCTTATCCAATAGGTAGGGAAATGAGCAGACTGGGTAGGCCAAGTGGTCCTTATCTGCTGTCAGTCTATGTTTCTATGTTTCAATAAGTTTTTGAATTACCTTGATAAGGCTCCATTTTGGATCAAGTCAGAAGTCTGCAGCATGTTCTTTGGGAGGGCCAGCAGCTACGCCTGGCGCAGAATCTTCTGGCCACAGTGAGACAGAGCCGAGCAGAAGACCATCCCCGGGTATCGAAATTGATAGCCGCAGACATAAGTATAAAGTTCAGTATCCCTCCAGATTGATGGTTCTGCACGCTGATGCCTGGCATTCCTATGATACCGCTCAACTAGCTACCCCTGCACTGCACACAATGTATTCTGACTTGTTCCCTGCCCGCTGAAGAGTCACGGAGGACTTGCTTTAGCATGAGCTTCTCCATCGTACAGGGGCTGTTTGTAAGAGGGCATATTTGAGGAATCCACATGGAGAGTTTTGTTTAGTGATGGCTGGAAGATACCAAAATCTCTTGTACTGCAGAGGACTGGTTTTATAATCTCCTACCTGCAATAGTCTAGCTGAAACAAACACGATCGGATGCTCGTTGACTTTTTTGGGTTTTCTTTTTAATTATTTCACTTTCTCCCTTTGGGTTTTTTTTTTTTTCCTTTTTTCTACAACCTTAGCACAAGGAAGGTTGAATACCTTACAAGCTGCCAATCGGCATATCGCTGCTGCTATCATTACAAGTCTGCATTAAGACTCCCCCCCTCCTTTTTTCCTTTCCCTTTTGTTAGAAAGCATTACTTAGAGAAGCCACATGAGGGCAGCAAAACACTGCATAAAAGTCTGACGCATTAGTCGCTCTCAGTAACTCCCACACATTTTTATTTGGCTGAATATTTTAAGCCTTTCTTATTTTGTCATACTACAGGTACTTAATTAAGCTACATCTTGCAGACGATTGCATAGCAACAGCTATTGCACCTTAACTGATATTATTATTTCTTTACCACAACTACTTTCTTTTTGTTCTTTTTTTCTCCAGGTCAGTTGTGCTTAATGATTGCAATATTGCAGAGTTCTTTCTTTTTCTTTTTTTTACTGTGGGGGGTTACTAGAAGGATGTAAATAGTGACTTTTTTGGTTACTGTGTTGGGGGGTTGGGGCGGGAAGCAAGGGCTCCTGGGTAATCCCGAAGGCCATTCAGTGCACCACGTACTGACGCAGGGTGGGATGGGTGTCCACTGGGGTGTCTAGGGTTAGAACCTGGAAATTACTATTATTACTGTTCACTGTTTTACGGCTGTTGAAGATTCTAGCCTTAGATTTCATTTTATCTTTCTGGTACATAGACTACCTTGATGTAGAAGGAGAAAACTGGGTGAGGGGAAGGGAGCGGGGTGGGGACAGGGATAAATTAGTAAGTTTGTTCTTGGGGGGGGTAACATTTTCCTGTTTCAATTTCTTACATTCACATTATATTATGGAACAGGATATTGGGTTAAGGGGAACTGACTGTTCTTGAATATAATGTTTATTACTAAGAGGTGGGGGGTATGTTGTGGGGTCGCCACTTAGTAATCAAGGAATATCCTACTGGGTAAGTGTCTTTTTTGAGAATGACAATGATATGGAATTATTATCGACACTTTGTTTGGCTATGACAGCAGCACTAAAGTTTTGTTCCTGGAATGTTAAAGGTGCTCAATCTCCCACTAAAGGAGCTAAGATTCTGTTGCATCTCAATAAACTCAGTACTGATGTAGCCTTTATCCAAGAGACTCATTTGCACAATTCACAAATTCTCAGCTTAAGAAGAACATGGGTGGGGCATGCATTCGGAGCTGGATTGGATACCCGTAAATGTGGGGTTGTGGTACTGATTGCACGTTGCATACCTTTTTGGCTGCTTCAGTCGATATGTGATCCCCAAGGCAGATGCATATTGCTGAGAGCCATTTTAGGCCATACCGAAATGATACTGGGTTCGGTCTATGGGCCAGTTGGGGACGAACCACAGTTCTTTACAAACCTTATGACTAGTTTGGTCTCCTGGTCCAATCTCCCTATACTACTCAGTGGAGATTGGAATTTAGTCTTTTGTAATACATTGGATAGGTTCAAAACTAGGCATACGCCTTCTACTCCCGTACAACTAGCTCTTAAAGATTTTATGATCACTATGGGCCTTGCTGATCCATGGAGGACCCTTTTTCCTTCTAATCGAGATTACTGATTTCATTCCCTGCCCCATAATACAGTTTCAAGAACTGACTTCTTTCTGTCGGGGATTGAGCATCTAGCAAGGGTTCAAAGTTGTGCCTACCTCTCTAAAGTGATCTCTGATCACCACCCAACTCTTTTGCAGTGGTCCATGCCTTCCTCAGTTGAACAAGACAAAGTTTGGAGGTTTAATAATTTGGAGGCAGTATAGCGTAGTGGTTAAGGGCACTGAGCTGCAAACCTGGAAACCTGGGTTTGAATCCCACAACCCCCACTTGCATACTGTTTGATCCTGAGCAAGTCACTTAACTTCTTTGTGCTCCCAGGTCATAACTGGAAACAAGCTCCGGCTTAGTGTGCCTTACCTGGTTAAACAATTTCCCCTTTCCTTAATACTCAATTATTAAAGTCCCAGAATCTAGCTGACCTGCTTCAAAAGTATATAGAAAACTTTCACAAGTTTAATGCCCCTTCTATGCTGAAATTAGATGTATTATGGGGTACTCTGAAATGTTCACTATGGGGAGAAATTATTTGTTTGGCTTCCATTAGGAAAAAGAAAATCTCATCAGAATCCTCCATACTCTTACAACAAATCAGAGTTTTAGAACAATCCTTATCTTACCAATCGTATCCCACAGAATTTGAAAAACTAGAAAGTCTTCGTTTTTGATACAATATTCTTCTTGGTGATAAGGTTGAGCATCTCCACTTTAAATCAAAAGTTACCTACTTTGATCAAGGGGATGAGGCAGGGAAACTTTTAGCCCTAAGGCTCAGGGCACAAGTTTCAGATAGGATAGTAGCAACTATTCAAGATCTGGTAGGCAGCTTCCATACTTCTCCCAAGGAGATTGTTTCATGTTTTAAATCCTACTACCAATCTCTTTATTCAAGACCCCCTCTATCATTTAACAGTACCACACTAGATCATTTTTTACAAGACACAGACCTTCCATATTTGTCCCAACATCAAATAGCCCTTCTACAAGCTCCTCTGAATATAGAGGAAGTACACAAGGCTATCAAAGCTCTTCCTGTTGATAAAGCGTCGGGTCCAGACGGCTATACATCTAACTTTTATAAAGTCTTCAAATCTCAGTTGGGTATAACTCTGCTTGATACATATAATTATGTTTACAAACATGGCCTTTTGGATCTTAGTTTCACTGAGGCCACCATAGTGGTGCTTCCTAAACCGGGCAAGGACCCTACATTGTTGCCGAATTACCGCCCAATATCACTTATAAACGTAGATCTGAAAATTCTAGCTAAAATCCTCGCTAACAGGATGGCCAACGTATGACACACATTAATAAGTCCTGAACAAGTCAGTTTCATGGCTGGACACCTCTCAGAAGACCATCTGCATAAAATTTACCATCTTATTTCTGCATCCAGGGACTACCATATCCCCGCAGCTTTGGTGTCCATGGACGCAGAAAAGGCCTTCAATCATGTCTCATGGGACTACTTGTTTGACTTGCTCCTAAGATATCATATTCCCAAGCAATTTTTACAATGGATTAAAATACTTTACTCACATCCCTCTGCCCGGGTATTATGTAATGGGGTTCTGCCATTACCCTTTCCCCTCCAAAAGGGCATGAGGCAAGGTTGTCCCTTCTCCCCTTATCTGTTTAATTTATTTTTAGAACCACTCATTAGGAAAATAAACAAATCCATAGTGATATCTGGTATCCCAATCAACCACTCCCAATACAAATTATCGGTGTATGCCGATGATATTATGCTTCACGTCACTTATCCATCTATATCCATACCAGCTACCCTTAACATAATCCAAAATTTTGGGGACCTCTCTAATTATAAATGAAACCTAGCTTAAACAGAAATAATGCCACTAAATAGCTATACCTTAAAAACGGACATTGAACATCTTGGGCTCACCTGGGTGAGGGACAAAATAAAATACTTGGGTATATATTTGTCTCAATCAATATTAAAATAAAGCAATATAATTTGGATCAGTTACTCACAAATATCAGGATAGATTTAAATCGCAGGATGTTACTTCCTGTCTCTCTCTGGGGATGTATCAATATAATTAAGATGACTGTCCTGCCCCGTTTGTTATAACCCCTTCAAATGCTTAATTATTTTCTTCCTCAGTCCTGGTTTCTCCAGGTGCACAGTATTATCTCCAAATTTTTCTGGAAAAATAAGTCTTCCCGAAGAGCAATTACTAAATTACAGAGATCTAAAGAACAGGGTGGATTACAGGTTCCCAATATTTATCACTATCACCTGGCTATTAATTGGGCCATAGTTTCACAGTGGCTGAAACCCACAGAAGACCCCCCATTGTGGCTACAAATAGAAAAATCAATCTGTAACTTAACAGGAGTAGACATCAAGAGTCTTCCCTATTTGACCATTAATAAAGTCCCTAAACAGTATAAATCCATGCCTATATGCCTGCCTGTGGAACTTCTGAAAGGTCCAACACCACCAGAAGGCCTTCAGAGGTTACTCCCCTCAATGGGTGGTATTCCTCATAGACAGAACCCAGAGGGTCGTATCAGGAATTTTTTCCTCTGCTCCCTTTGCTCTGCTCTGTGGGGTGCCACAGGGTTCTGTGCTTTCCCCATGTTGTTCACAGTGTACATGCTGCAGTTGGGACACATTATAAGGTGTTATGGGCAGAGTTTTTACTGCTATGCAGATGATATTCAGTTCTATATGTCCTTTGTACCCAAACAGAATGACGCATCATCGGTCTTTAACAACTGCCTCACTGAGATTAAGGACTGGATGAGTGCTAACTGGTTAAGACTGAATCCGGACAAGACTGAGGTGTTGGTGGTGGACCCGGGTTACCGTGCAGAGAAGTTGACTCCTGGGTTTCCCTCTGGCCTTGTGTTAGGGAGTAACCAGTGGAAACCTTCTGAACAGGTGCGGAATCTGGGTGTAATTCTTGACAGCGAGCTGATGCTGAAGACACAGGTGACAGCAGTTGTCAAGTCTTCCTTTCAGCATCTGAGGAATATAGCCTGGATAAAACACCTTGTTCCACATGATGACCTTCCTGTGTTGGTTCACGCCTTTGTTTCTTCGCGTCTTGATTACTGTACTGCTCTATGTCTAGGGTTGCCTGGGGTGGGTCTCTGTCACCTGCAGCTGGTGCAGAATGCTGCAGCCAGGTTGTTGACTGGGTTACCAAGAACTTTCCATATCACACTTGTGCTGCACGAACTGCACTGGCTGCCCATGTGATAGAGAATCACCTTCAAGGTCGCGTTGCTGACCTATAAGACCCTACACGGGCAGGGAGTGGGCTACTTGCAAGATCTCCTTTGACCCTACCGCCCACTCCACTCCGCTGACAAGTGATTGCTAGAGATTCCCAGGGTTTGTCTTCAGTCATCTGGGGCCAGAGCCTTTTCCTTCGTGGCCCCAACCCTGTGGAATTCTCTACCTCATTAGATTAGAGAGTGCCTGTCCACAGAGTCATTCAAGGCATCTCTGAAGAGCTATTTATTTGAACTAGCCTTTGAATAAGTCATCCTGTTGCCTTTTAATTGTTTTTATATTTGTATTTATTGTGATGGATGTTATTTTGTTATGTATCTGCGCTTTGATGTTTTGAAAAGCTCATCACAAATAAATTTTGATTTGATTTGATTTTGATGTAACCATTTCCACCGGGGCATGCCTGTAAAAGGAGTTGGGGGGGGGGCTGGAAATTGAATCTCACTATGTAGTGATTGGACCAGACAACTGGTTCCACCACCAAGCTGGAGGCCTTGAAACCCAGGAGGAAGACCAGATCATGCGTAGCAGAGGAAACTACCTGTGTAAACCCCATCAAATACATAAGTTGTACAATAACAGAGATAAAGGGTAAAAAAATAGTTCCTTTGATAAAAACACTGTTGTGTTTACTCATTGCTTTAATTTTTTCTTCCTATTCAGTAGTGCATTAAGGGTAAAGTGTGAAGATTTGCAAATTTCTGTAAGTCATGATAGACAAATATTTGCACGTTTCCCATAATGCATTACTGAATGTGAACAGAAAACAAAGCTGACGAGTTCACAATGAGCAATACAGGTTAATTTTTTTCTCTGTCAGATTGTTAATCATACATGCCTCTAAACTGTTTTACAAATGCAGTGGTTTTGTGGTATCTCACACTGTTTCTCTCTCTCTCGTGCTTATGGGCCACCTCTCAGACACACAACTGTTACTGATGTGGTACCCCAGCTCTCTCACCTGTTTGCAGCTGATAATGCTGTACTCAGGAGACAGAGCTGATAGCAGTGAGCTCTCCCTTCTTCCCGCCACCTCTGTTCCTGCAACCAGGTGATCATGCTCCACTGTTCCAGATGTGGTCTATGTGTGTGCCCAATGCTGTTTTCAGGGACTCTGTTGGTGTCTGTGTGTGAATACACAAAATGTAGATTTCGGACAGAGTTAGTATAGCTGCAGCAATAACATGCTCTACTATTAACAAGGGACACACTATATGTTGGGCCCACGGAGGACCGCAGGGTGGCTGAGTGGAAAGGGATTGGAGCGCCAGGGTGGAATCTCTCATATTGAGGAGTTTTTTGTCTGTGTCTCTGTCTTAGGACACTGACTAGTGCCACCTTTAGGGAGGGACAGAGAAGGAACTATGCTGTAAAAACTCTGTTATTGTACTCTGTCTTTATGTATGCTGTGAACGCGCTCTGACAATGCACAGACGTGCTCTCAAAAGACACAGGCGTGCTCTAGAGGTCAACAGGCATTACTAGGGAATTAATGCACAGTTCATTTCTGGTTATGTGTAGCCACTGAACCAATGTCTGTTTAGTACTAACATACTATTTGCCAGCAGATTAGGCCTTACGGTCTATCGAGTCTGCTCGAACCTAGATCCTTAGTTGGGTGCCGAGATCCTCCCATCCCTTGTTCTCTAGAAACCCCTATCATCCATCCCCCCCCGGGACAGGCCATCATCTGATACATCCACTTTCTGTGTCTGTCCCACCCTCTCTTGAAACCCTCACTGTGGATCTCTGAACCAGCTCACCAGGCAGTGCATTCCAAGGGTCCACCACCCTCTCGGTGAAAAACCTCCTCCTCTTTTCCCCCCTCACCCTTCCACCTTCCAACTTCAAACCATGCCCTCTGGTGATACCTCCCTGCTTTAGTTTAAAGATCCCCTCCATGTTTACCCTATTTATTCCCTTGAGGTACTTGAAGACCTCAATCATGTCCCCCCTGTCTCTCCTCTCCTCCAATGAAAACAGGCAGAGCTCCTCAAGTCTGTCCTCATAAGTCAAATCCCTAGCCCTCGTATCATCTTTGTTGCCCTCCTCTGTACCCTCTCCAGGAGCTGTATGTCCCTCTTCAAATGTGGTCTCAGTACTGTACACAGTACTCAAGGTGTGGTCTAACCAGTCCATTGTACAGTGGCAGAATCACTTCCCTGCTCCTAGAGGTGATCCCCTTACGATGCATCCCAACATCCTGTTTGCCTTGCTAGCTGCTCTCCTGCACTGCTCAGAGTTATTCATACATGTATCCACCATGACCCCTAGGTCTTTTCCCTATTGAGGCCTCAGCGCCTCCCCCAGGAGTGTACCTGTGTTTAGGGTTTCCCGACCAAGATGCAACACCTTGACTTGGTGATATTGAAATTTAATTTCCATGTGTAGCCCAGCTTTCCAAGGTGTCCAGGTCCCTTGCAGGGCCACCCTCCCTCTTCTCCCTCAGCTACTGCTCCCATCTTGGAGTCATCCGAAGAGACTCATTTCACACCCTATACCCTCCCTGATGTCGATATGTATGCATTAAACAGGATCGGACCCAGGACCGAGCCCTGTGGTGCCCCTACCAACCTCTCTAGGGTTCAAGAGCTCCCCACAGACCACTACTCTCTGAGTGCGTCCAGCTAGCCAGTTTTCAATCCATCTGACCATCAAAGGGCCTACTCCTAACCCCATCAGTTTCTCCACCAGACCATTGTCGGGACAGAGTCAAACACCTTGCTGAAGTCAAGAATAATACATCCACAGGCTTACCCCTGTCCAGTTCTGATGTTACCCATTCATAGAACTCCACAAGGTTGGTTTGACATGATCTACCTGCACAAACCCATGTTGCCGACTATCCAGACCTCCACCTCCTCCAAGTACACCCCAATGTTCCTTTAGAATACTCTCCATTAATTTTCCACCACGAGTCAAACTGATGGGTCTATAGTTACCTGGTACTTCCCTCGAACCCCCTTTATGGATTGGTACCACATGTGCCTCTCGCCAATCCCTAGGTACCCTCCCTGTCTCAAGTGACCTGCTGAAAAGCTCCGCCAGAGTGCAGCCAGTATGTCCTAATTCCCATAGTACTCTCGGATGAATGCCATCCGGCCAGGAATTTGTTTTCTTTAGGGCCTTGAGGGCTAACCACACCCTTTTGGTGGAGATAGCATCATCCGTCCCTCCCCTTACTGGTCTTTTATCCTTATCTAGATGTGACCCCCTGGGGTACCTTTCCCTCCTCTTGCTCCATTTCTGTTGCTCCTGAGTCCCACTCCCTGCCGCTTCCATCCCTTCATGCCTTGTTTGTAGATATCCATCCCCTCCCTAGTGAACACAGAGGCAAAGTACTCGTTAAATACCTCTGCCTGGTCCCTCGCCTCTTCCACCCACCCTCCTTCTGATCTCAATCTGCTGAGATGGCCCTTAGTTTTTCTCCACTCCCCAATGTACCGGAAGAACCCTTTTCCCTCCATGTATCCCTGTGCCAGCCGCTGCTCTTTACTGGACTTTGCTCCCCTCACCATACGGGTGACTTTTCTAGATGCAAGCTGGTACATTTCCTTATCCTATCCCCTCTTGTTGTTTTATACTTTTGTAGGCCACCTTCTTTTCTCTGACTGCTACCTGTGCCTCACTGGACCACCAGCATGGTTACGTGACCTTGCTCCCTTACGTTTCAACTTAGTGCAGATCCTGACTGCTTCATGAAGTCCCTGTTTTATGACCTCCCATCTCCTTTCCACACTTGTCATTGAGGTAATCCCCTTCAAGTGATCCTTAAGAATATTTCCCATGCCCATAAAGTCTGCCCCCCTGAGTCCTGCCAGTGTCCTAGATCTCACCCCCACTCCCCCCATGCTTATTTGAAACCAGACAGTATTGTGGTCACTCCCAGTCAGGGGGTCCTGTACAGCTATGTCCCTTACCAGATCCCCATCTGCCAGAACCACATCCAGGACATGCCCCTCCCTTGTGGGCTCCATCACATGCTGTGTTAAGAACACATCCTGGAAGCCATCCAGCAGCCTCTGCTCCTTGGCCACCTTAGAGGACATGGTTCCCCAGTTTGTACCTGGCATATTAAGGTCCCCCATCAACACCACTCCTTCCCCTTTTGGACCACACTGGGCAATGATGTTGTCCAGCAAACCATCCTCTAGAACATCACTCATCCCGGGGGCCTATATGCTACTCCCAGCTTGACCTTATCTCCTGCTGGGGATCGTAAGGTGACCCATAAGGCCTCCACGTTTCCCTCTGCCTCTTCTACCATAGCAATTTCTATATCATCTCTAATGAACATAGCCACTCCACCCCCTCTGACCTCCTTTCTATCCTTCCTAAGCGTAGTGTACCCCTGTACATTTAGGTCCCAGTCGTGGTTTTTGTTGGCCCACGTCTCCGTGACCGCCGCCAAATCCACCCCCCCGGACAGCATGGCCTGGAACTCCGGCAACTTGTTTCCCAAGCTCCTGGCATTTACTAACACCAACCCCCACCCCTTATCCCTGATCCTCTTTGTCGAACCCCACCCAGATTCCTTATACTTCCATCCTCCCCCTGCTCCTCCTGAAACCTCCACCTCCAGTCTGTTTCCCCCCTTCCCCTCTTGGGCTTGATGGCTACTCCCCTCATCTGGAGGAGAGGGCTTCTGGTCAGCCCCTCCCTCATCCCTTCCCCCCTTACAAGTTTAAACCCCACCTTTCTTGTATGTAGTCAGCCATCCCCTGTTTAAGGACTTCCTTCCCTAATGGGGCAAGATGAAACCTGTCCTTGGCATATAGTCCCTTATCCTCCCAAACTCCATTCCAGTTCCCTAACACCCAACCCATTCTCTTCACCCCACTTCCTGAGCTAATCATTAACCTCTGTGAGCTTTTTTTTCTCCACTGAGGCCTTTGGTACTGGCAATATCTCCGAAAAGGAAATGTTGCATCCATTATCCCGACAGACTCTGGAAGTTCTTGGAACCTTGCTTGGATTTCAAAATGCTATTTCCCTCTAGATCATTAGTTCCCAAATGCACCAGGAAATCTGGTTTCCTCCACAATCCCTAACCATTTCATTACACCATGAACTTTGCTCTGTGCACTGTCAGCCCAGAGATACTACTACCTTCACCTGGCTATGGCATCCACCCCTGTTCCTCCCAATGGATACCCCTCAATCATCGAGTCTCCCAGTAACAGAACCTTAACACCGCCATCATCCTTATGGTTACCTCCACTATGCCCTCTCAGCCCCCTTCCCCCTTTATTCATGATCTCAATTTCATGGGAGTCTTCCTGCCTTATTAGAGACCCCCTTGTCACCCTCTCCTTTCTGCCTCCCTTGCTATTTTGCCCACTTAACTCAAACCCCCTCTGAATAGGTGTCCCCTTTAACCCTCTCTTATCTGAACCATTTATCCTGGCCCTGATGGTTTCCCCTTCCCCCACACCACCATCCTCCCCCCTTGTAATAGTACCCCTGCTTCCAGAGGTTTTCTGTGGGTCCCCTTTAGCTAGGGCCCCATCCTTGGTACTGACCTCCCAGCTGAAGGGGGGCTCCTCTCCCACCTCCTTGTCTCCCAGTTTCTCTCCAATCATGCTCTCCTCCCTCATGTCTGGAATATGTTGCATCTCCCCATTTGCTTAACATATATGTTTCCCTTCTCCCTCTGGGACTATGTCTATCCTTTCCATAGCTGGTCTGTGATGCCCTATGGGTATCGACTCCCTCCCCGGCCTCTGTATAAGTTTCCTCATTTCCACCAACCTTCCTCCCCTCTAGGTTGTAGTAGCTCAAATTTATTGTGACACTCTATATCAGCCTCCATCAAGTAACCGAGTTTCCCTGACTGCATCTCTAAACTGACCTCTTCTTCCTCTCTTGCACTGTTCACCTTAGGAGCTCCCTTCCCACAGTCTGCTGTTTAGGCTTCCGCACAACAGCCCCTCCTGACTCTTCCCCTCCAGTCTCTTTGTATTCAGAATGTTCACCCTGCAGCTTTCCCTTAGCATCAACTTCCTATCTAAGGGTCCTCTGTCCCTAATATCCCCCTCCTGCTTGCTGTAACATAACGTCCTGTAATTTCAGGCGTTGCCCCAGCCTCCCTCAGCCCCACCCTTCTGCGCCCATATCCACCCCCTTATCCTTGGACACCCCCCCAGCTCCCACAGCTTACTCCTTAACCAATATACCTCACTCCTGCTACAAGATAGCTGTCTACAGGTGGGCAGCCTCCCTCTCTCAGGCCCAGTTTAGAATTATTGCCATCCCACAGCCTGTGCAGCCTACAACCCTTCCAAAGATGCCTGCCATGGTGGAATATGGCCACCCTGATTTTCCCCTCTGTTTATAATAGCACACCCCCTTTTCACAGTCCCTTTCCCCGGAGTACAGTTTCTCTCTATACTGACTGTAGTTATTTACAAACCCAATTTCAACCCCATCAATAACGTTCCCAAGTCTCACAAACACATACAGTCCAGTGTGTGTTCAGTCCCACTAACAGTGTATGTAAGCAGACATCAGGTACCATACGATGTCACAGGCCCACCAGCTCCTGTTGCTTCGAATTTCAGTCCCAAACAGAAATACTCAGCCCTTCAATCCCAACCCCAGTGGCTTTTCAGTATTTGAAGGCATACAAAACAGGGTGGGTGGGAGGGCTCTTACCAAACAACACATTCAAATTTCCTCTAAGTATCCTGCCAAACAACTATCCACACCACCAAAGTTACAATGTAACAGTTCTAATTCAAGGTAATAATTTTAACACATAAAACTAATTTCACTTACAAACTATTCAAATATTTCAGATTAAAACAGAATATAACTCCAGCCCTCTTTCCTACCTGGCTGCTGCTTAAGCTCCCAAGTGAACAATGAAAGCCAAGTTAATTCCTGTTTAGAGACAAGGTAACTGCAGCTAATGTCCCATCCCCAAACACCAGGCAAACGACACATTTAAATTTCCCTCTAAGTATCCCAGCCAAACAACTATCCACAAGCCACCAAAGTTACAATGTAACAGTTCTAATTCAAGGTAATAATTTTTAACACATAAAACTAATTTCACTTACAAACTATTCAAATATTTCAGATTAAAACAGAATATAACTCCAGCCCTCTTTCCTACCTGGCTGCTGCTTAAGCTCCCAAGTATTATTTCTAGTAATAATTTTTAACACATAAAACTAATTTCACTTACAAACTATTCAAATATTTCAGATTAAAACAGAATATAACTCCAGCCCTCTTTCCTACCTGGCTGCTGCTTAAGCTCCCAAGTAGTATTTCTAGTAAAATTAATTGCCATGTTACAACACAATCTAACACAAAGCACAACCACTATCTCACAGTGCTATATAACAGTACAATGCATCTCCTCATCTCAAACTGAAGTATCACTTAGCTGGTAAACTTTACCACATCTGAAGGGGTAGATTCATTTGAACAGTTGGCAGGTTTCTCCAGCTTCTTGGTCAGTGTCCCGCATCCTTAGGATTAGTGAAGAAAAAGGTTTGGCTCTGTGAATATTGAAGAGTCCTGCTGGAGTTAATAAGATATGCATAACCCCATGTTTGCAGAGTAGGCTGTGACTCCTTCAAATTGTTTGCTGCACCGTCATGTTGCATAGCTCAGATCAGCTGGAACTGAGCTCCAGATTCCTGAATGTCTTGAGCGAAGCTAGTTGGAGGACCCATTCTCTAGCTTAAATTCCTGGTAATAGAACAGTACAGTTTGGGTGCAATGAGTTCTGCAACACTGACATGGTGTTATCAAGTATACATTTTCTAAACCAGTTTGTTTCACTCTGGTAGCACACCCAATGCCTCCAATAACCAGCCCCACATAAGTAAATCTCCATTCCCTCCAGGAGCCCAACCTGTATCACATTTATTTTTTATTTCACATATTTTGCCCAACTGCCAGCAAGGGCTCTGCATTATGGCTCTATCTCCCTGTTCAGGAATCATTCGGCATGGTAGTGGGGTAAGGGATTTTCTTAGTTACATGAGTGACTTTATGATCCCTAACCACCACCCCATGAGAGTGCCAGCTTCCAGGATCGAAGTCCAGGAGACAAGCTGTGTGGAGACACGACTTCTGCCAAGCAACTAACAGTGCCCACCCCACCTGACACCATCCACTAACTGAATAAGTACCCAACCCTTCCCAGGAGAAGAGAGCTGAAAGATGACAGCTCAACCCAGCTCCTTCCTTTCCCTGTGCCAACCCCCTTACATTTTGGGCTCATTCCCGAACCCGGGTCACCGGCTCAGCGTGAGGTGTAGTGTCCAGCATCTCAAGCCTCAGTGCTACTGGGCTGGCCTAAGGTTCCTCACTTGATTCTACAATGTTTCCAAGAATGTGTGGCGGAAGTTCTTCTTTACTAGCTGTACTGATATTTGTAAGCTGCTGCATATAACTCTTCAATGGTGGATGGAAGCATCTCAGCTTCAGTTTGATCTGCGGTGAATCTGTTAGTAAAGGAGTCTACTTTTTTATCAAACGGTGTCAGCAGTTTACAAAGCTGTTAAATTTTGAGGCAATTCTGTGGATCAGCTGGCAGTCTTGATTCTCCTGTGCCTCCTTTTGCACCACCGAACTGGGGGCCTTTCTTGGGAGCAGCAGGTTTTTTGTTGTTTTCCAGCATCTCATCCTCACATTTTCTAAGGTCTGCCCAAATCTGCAACTTGCATATTAGTCACACCTAATGTTTTAGATAAATTGATTTTCTGACCAAAAACGTAATTAAAAAAAAGTGTTTTTATGACTTAAGCGCCAGTTATATGTAACTGCTCTTGCCAGGATGTAGGCCAAATACCGTCTTTGTAGATTTTTAAGTAAAAACAGAAAATAAAATTTAACACAAGCAAAGTCTCCTGACTACCCTCAGTGCTTTAAACAATGGCAGGGCCTGTGCGTGTCTAGTGCAGCATTCACATGGGTGAAACCGAATCAGATGGCAGGATTTCAGAATCCAGTTTTATAAGAGCACATTGTATTTGCAAATTGGTCACTCAAGCAGTTCAGTACTACTGTGGGCTCCTCCTACTACTCCTTCCCATTAAGTATATACTGAATTCAGTCACCCCAAGCCAATCAGGGTTATGTGGCAGGATGGTTTCCTATGGGAAGTGTTGAGTGGTGGCAGTGGTCTAGACTAGATTCCATGGTGCAAGTTCTGGTAATTGGCTGGGAGCTGACGAATGACTGGCCTGGCCAGGGGTGGGGTGGAGGGTGGGGATGCAGAAATAGTAATCAAAAGGAAAAAAGAAAATCTTATAAAAGCTTAAATGATTCACAGCATCTAGTTGTAACAGGCAACTGGATTTAGTGAAATATTTTGCGAAGTTCTAGCACTAGAAGAAATGCATTTTCACTCCATGTAATACAAACTGACAGCAATTTACACTTTGTGAAATGGTGATATTCTGATTAAAAACACCTTTCCATGCACCCTCATCGCACCCTATTCCACCCTCCTCCCTCCAGCCCAGTCACACAAAAAATTAAAAATCCCCTTCCCCAGCCCACATAACTCCCTATGCCACCATGCTTTCCATCTAATTATACCAGAAAAACACATATAATTCATCCTTGCTCACAATCAATGTACAGTAGCACCCTTCCCACACTCCTCCCCCAGATACCATACATAATACATATAACGTCCTTCCCCACAACTTACAGAGCACTCAACCCCCTCCCAGTGACTGCACACATTGCAGCATATTAGAGCAAACTTAATTCTAAGAAATGGTGGCAGCTGTCACAAACCCTCTTTCCACTTTGGCTGGCCACTTCTAAATGAATAATGCACTGCACATATTTAGATGGTGGCTAGTTGAGGTGATGGGAGGGCTTGTGTCAGCCACCATCATTTTAATCAATCAATCAATCAATCAATCAATCAGTCAATCAGTCAATCAAATCTTTATTTAATCAGCCAATCACCACTGAGCAAAACTCATTTTCAAGATTCTGAAGATTATTTAACATACTGTAGTATGTGTTGGCACAGGATGGAGGGATGGGTGCTATGTAGGCTGGGGAGAAGGGATTATGCATGTTTATGTAAGGTGACTGGGGAGTGGAAGATGGAATGGGTACTAAGTTGACTGGGGAAGGGAGTTAATATACAGTATGTGTTTCTGTGGTGTAGCTTGGGGAGACAAGGGTCATATGGGGTGCTACATGGGCTGGGAAGGGGAGTTTTGTTTTATATTTAAATTGCGTTGCTTTCATCTCTAGAAAAGCTGTGCTTTATGAAAACTGCCATAAAGCCAAAAACATCGTGCAACTTTGTGAACCATTAAATTGACCATGTCACAGTGACTTGTTCACAAAGTTTTCATCTACAGCATTTCTACCAGTAATTATTCTTATCAAATTTTAGAACCATATCCAGTAAAGTAGGGTCTATAAGCTGACACAATCACAGAAGATATCAGTTTGCACAGAGAAAATTTCAGATGGTCTAGGTGATAGAATAACTAAAACACATTAAAACTATATAATAACTGGTCAGCAATTTCTTCCATAGGCTGATTGAGTTATTATTTGCCGTTATAACCTGTGGGTTATAATAGCGAATACGCACTGAGTCATTGAAATTCAACCACTCCCTGATTGGCTGTGTGTGTCATCTTGGGCAGGCTTTCAGCTTCCAAAACATGGCGACTCTTTACTGGCATAGCAAGGAGTTAGCAGATGAAAATCGTTGTCGCTTTTTTTTTTTTTAAAGCAAAACACAAGTTTTACATGTAAAAAAAAATCTGCTTAATCCTACCATCCCAACACCGCAGCTGCCACCAAGAACAGCTCTGAAGTTGTTCAGTAAGGTAGGTGTGATCGCGATCACCACCTAAATACACAGCTCTGCAAAAACAAACCAAAAATAATAAAAAAAGACAAAGAAAAGCAACTGTACAAAAAAGACTGTCACAGAAAAAGAGAGAGTATGTGTGTGTGTCTGCATGACTGAGAAACAGCACCAGTAAAGAGTGCAGCAAAAAATTGCAGACCAGCAATTATAAAAAATAACAGATGGGGTAGTCTGTCTAAAACTCTAATTTAATGGCTGGTCTTGGTGTAGGATGCTTCAATAAACCCCTCGGGCTTTGACCTTGGGGTTTATATAGTATCCCAAACTCAGGCAACCATTAAATTCTCATTTAGCACACTTCCCCATCCATTATTGTATATATTAATCATTAAAATGTGGATTATTCATGGTTAACTATTATCCGACCATTTCACTGCAGACAAACAATGGGAGTTTCAAATCAAACTTTGCTGGTGCTACAAATACATGTATTGATGTGGAGTAGGCCATGCACTCTTAAATTACTACATAAATAATGTTTTAATAGTACTATATTTATTGATTTGTATTAAAGCAAAGAATAAATATTTGATAGGAATTTGCATTCTGTTATGATGGACATGTGCATGTTAGTGACTAGAAATAATCTGTTGGGGTCATAAAATGCATAGAGCTACATTTTTGTAAACAGCACTGAAATCACTAATTAGATTTAAGAAACCTGATAGACTTTAATTAGGAAAGACAAGTGCTCCACATGAGCCCTTTTCACAGAAAGGTTTCCCACACTTTGAGCATATACAAAAAATGTCTTGTAAGCAGTACTAAAGAATTGCAACTTTAGCTTAATCCCCAAGTAGCTTCTATATAATAATATTTTAAATATACTGTGATACCAGTAGATCACAAAACCATCAGCATTTCTGAAAGCCAGGGTAGTTGCTCATCCCAGTAGATTGTTACTGCAATGATTCTTTGCAGCATTATATCTCAGTACTGCTGGTTAAGTGTTAGCACTTATATCACCGTACTGAATTTCTCATTAACAGAGAGATACCTTTTTATGGCTGCATACCGATATTTTTCATTTTTTGATTCTCAGGGCGGGGTAGCAAAAAGGTAGGGAGAGAGGGGCGGAGATAAGGACAAGAACCACGTTTGGACAATCATGGGGTAAAGTAGGGTAAACTTGGCTGATGAGATGGGTCAATGGTCTTTTCTGCCAGCATTTTCTATTTCTATAATCTGAGACATGATCTGCAGCATTCATGCATCTGACATAGTCTGGGACCATTAGCAGGTGTACCTTAGGAGATGCCCCTTTCCAGAAACTTGGGACAAAGATGGACCCAGAAAACTTAATTACAGAATAATCACCCTTTTGGTTATCTCAGATGACTTAGGAAGTACTAGACCAGTTAATGAAGCAATATGTAAAGCTAACAAAATTTCAAAGGTTACGTGTGGATATTTCAAATCTATAGACCCTGCAGTAGCTGCACTGCTGTACAAATCCTACATTCGCCCTCACCTAGATTACTGCTGCCAACTTTGGTGCCCCTTTAAGAAAAATGAAATCAGCTAGGTTGAAAGAGTTCAAAGGAGAATGATGAAGCATATGCTTGGGCTAAAGGATTGGTTTACCAAGAAAGATTAGAACATCTAAATCTTATGTCTCTTGAGACAACATTGTTAAACCCCTATCTAATGAACAAGATGGGGTTTGAATTTAAACAAGACACGGCAGGCACAATGGGGCACCCCTTACAAATAAGAAATAAAATATTCAGCAGCTACAGAAGAAACTTTTATTTTTCCCAGAGGATAGTTTACATCTGGAATGCAGCCCCCCCTTGAGATTATTGTTAGCAATAGTAAACCTATTTTTAAGAACAAACTGGACAATCTGATTTTTGTCAAATGCCTGTATACGGTATTATGTGTTATGAGATGGGAGTGTCTATGGGTAGTGTCTACTGCTCCAGATTTCATTTCAGTATGAAATGCCAAGAAAGGAATGGTTCTTATTGAAACCTCTCTTCCTAAGGTTGTTACTTGAAGGTTGCTGACCCTTAGCCCCTGGCTGTGAGACGTTCTTATTTGTCATGGCTTTTAATTAATCATCTAACTCAATTAGTCACTGAGATCAAGCCAAGCAAGGGTCAGGCAGTAGGCTAGAGCCAGGATCGAGCCAGCCTTGGATGGCCTACACCCACAGTACTTAGGGAACAGAACACAGAGTCATCAGAATCAACAGTATCCTTAACCTGACTATTTAGTGACTCACTGAGATCAGGAATGGTACCAGTAGATTGAAGGTCCACCAGTGTAGCACTGCTCCACAAGGGAGGGGTGTGGGACAGGGAGGATCTGTGTAACTACAGGTCTTCTTGTCTTACCTACACTGTAGGTAAGCTGATGGAGTCCATAGTCAGAGTAAGCTTGGTGGCCTACTTAGCAGATAATGGACTGCAGGACAGCAAGCAGCATGGGTTTTTGTCAGGGAGGTGATGCCAGATCCAGCTAATACTGTTTTTCACATTGGTCACTAAAGCGATAGACAAAGGACAGGCTGTAGATTTGCTGTACTTTGACAATAGGAAGGCCAATTGACTCAGTACCACACAAGAGACTGCTGAAAAAGTTCAGTGACTTAGGAGAGGAGCCGAGTTCAGTCAGGTGGACAGGAAATTGGCTTTGGAAAAGCAACAGAGAGTAGTAGTGAATAGGGTCAAGTCAGGGGACAGGAAGGTCATGAGCAGAGTGCTGCAGGGATTGGTCCTGGAACCTGTCTTATTCGATATGCTAATCAGTGACATAGGGAAAGGTATTCTGAGTAAGTTGGGTCTTTTTACTGATGACACAAAGCTATACAGCAGGGTAGATCATGAGGAAGGGGTGCAGGTGATCCAATTGAACCTAGATAAACTGGAGAGATGGTCTAAGATTTGGAAGTTTAGATTCCATAGCATAAGGGCAAGGTAATGTACCTAGAGAGATGAAATCCACACACTGAACACTGGATGGGAGGGGTTAGGCTGGCTACTTCAACAGAGGAGAGGCATCTGTAGGCTATAATCAGAGCAAGGCATCTAGGATGCTGTGGTGTACTGGGAGGGATTTTGATAATAGGAGAAATTAGGTGATACTGCCCCTATAAAGATCCCTAGTGAGGCCTCATCTGGAGTAGTGTACTCAGTTCTAGAGTCCGCACCAGAGAAATGAGAAAGACAGAATAGAGTCGGTGCAAATGAGGGTCACCCAAGAAGATCCAAGACCAGCAAGGCAGATCCTATGAGAAATAACTTGTTGACCTAAATATGCACTAGCTGGAAACCTGGGGTGGGGGAAGGTGTGGCATGATAAAAACATGTAAGTTTCTTAGGAGTATGAACAGGGTGAATAGCAAGGATATGTTTTTAAGGAATAGGGAAGTAGTCACCAGGTGGTATGACTAGAGTTGTGGAGTGCTAGTTCAAGAGAGACATGAGGAAGTTTTATTTCAAAAAAATGGTGGTGGAACTGTGGAACAGACTGTCAGCAGAAGTGGTGGGGGCAGCTACCCTAAAAGAGTTCAAGCATGGCTAGGACAGGGCAAAGTGAAATACAGTCTTGGGGGTGGGAGACATGGGATTGAGGGGGTGAGAGAGTAAGGAAGAGGGAGACAACCCACCAATACAGTAAGTCAGTGGGATGCAATCTATTCCAGGCATTGATTACCCATTCAGTGAAGAAATATTTTCTCATAGCACTCTTGAATTTACCCCTCTCAAGCTTTATTGCTCATGGTCTTTGCTCTCATTTGAAATAGGCTCTCCATCTGTATCCTGTTCACTTCTCTTAGTTATTTGTAGGTTTCTATCATATCACTTCTCCCTTTCCTCTAGGATGTACATGTTTAGATCCCACTTCTCTTCTCATAGGGCTTCTCATGCAAACCATGAACCATTTTAGTTGCTCTCCTCTGCATCACCTTCACTCTGTCTATGTCTTTTTTGAGGTGTGGTCTCCAAAACTGAACACTATATTCCAGGTGTGGCAGCACCAATGAGTGATATAATGGCAGAACCACCTCTCCCCTCCTATTCCTGCTGGAGATTCCCCTCCCTATGCAGCTCAGCATTTCACTAGCCTTACCCACTGCCCTGTCACACTGCTGAGCCATCTGAAGGTCCTCAGATATGATCATGCCTAGATCCCTTTCTTGCTTGGTGTCTGTTAGTACTACTGCCCCCTTCCCCCACCCATATACAGCGCCAGGGTTTTGATGTCCTTGGTGCATTACCTTGCACTTTTTTGCACTGAATCTCAACTGCCACATTTTTGACTATTCCTTGAGATTTTCAAGATCCCTTCACATTTTTTCCAACCCTTCCTGAATGTCCACCCTATTGCAGATTTTGGTACCATCTGCAAAAAAACAAGTCTTCCCTTCCAGTTCTGTCTCCTATAAAGATATTGGAGAGGACTAGTCCCAGAACTGAGCCTAACACCGGAACACCAGCCTCTTCAGGTCCCCAGATGCCAGACCACATAGGGCCAAAGATCTTTTGCTTATCATGCCCCAAGCTGGTACAATGCCCTGAGCTCGCTCATTACATCCTCCACGTCACTAGGAGCTTTCAAATCTATGTTTTACTCTCACCTCTCAGCCTCTAGCTCCTGTGACTGCCTTGACTAATGATTCTTCCCTCATGGCTGTTTTTACTGTTTTTCATCCTCCTCTGCTCCTTTCTTGACAAAGGCATCTGAGTGCCTCTAACTACTCTAAGTCTGCTCCCCTTCCCATATCTCCTCCTACCCTTCCCACCTTGACCATTCCTCCAATGTTTTGTTTTTTTCTTGTGATGTACTGTATTATACTGGCTTATTGAAACCTTTATAATTTGCTGACCTTTCTATGTAACATGTCTTGTTTGTTTGTACATTGATTACGTGGAACCTTTGTAAAAGAGCCATTGGCTCAAAGGTAATAATTCCTAGAACAATAAACTAATGGTACCCCACTCATCAAACTCCATTCTTTCCAATGTGTCAGTAACTACAACCCTCTGCTTCCTATCCTTTAACCAGTTTCTAACCCAGTTTATTACTATGGATCCTACTTCTATCAATTCCCCAATCAACCTTCTAGGTAGCATCGTGTGAAAGGCTTTGGAGAAATCTTTTTTTTATTTTTTTTTTTTATTTTACCAGGACAGACACACTAAGCTGAAAGCTTGTTTACAGGTATGACCTGGGAACACAAGGAAGTTAAGTGACTTGCTCAGGGTCACACAGTATGCAAGTGGGGGCTGTGGGATTCAAACCCAGGTCTCCAGGTTTGCAGCTCAGAGCCTTAAACCACTGCGCTATTCTGCCTCCCAATCCCAATCTAAATAAGCCATGTCCACTGCTCAATCCTGATCCACTTCCCTGGTCAAAAAGTTAAAGGAATTTATTAGATTTGTTTAGCATGACCCCCCCCCCAATGAATTCATGTTGTTTGTGGTTTTGCAGTACATTCAATTCAAAATATTCTCTTATTCTTTCCTTTAGCAATATTTCCATCGAGTTTCCCACCACAGAAGTGAGACTGACTGGCCTATAGTTGCCAGCTTCCTCCCTACAGCTGTTTTTGTGTAGCGGGACAACACCAACCCTTCACCAGTCCTCTGGAACTACTGCTGTTTTCAGTGAGCTGTTGAAATAGGATGTCAGTGGGGCAACCAAAATCTCTCTGTTATTTTAGTACCCAAGGGTGAATCTCACTGGATCCCATATTCGTATCCACCTTTACATTTTCAAATCCTTTCAGCACTCTCTCCTCTAAAAATGGACTTGTGTTCACCACCCCACCCCACCCTATCACTGTATCTCCTTAGTGGTCCTTCCCCTCCACTCTCCAATGTAAAAGCTGAGCAGAAGTGGCTGTTTAAAATGTCAGCTTTATCCTGATTTCCCTCTGCACTGTCTTCCCCCTCCTGCCCTTTTAATTCTTATTATCCCTCCCCTTGTTTTTCTCTTCTCACTTATGTGCCCAAAGAAGGTGTCATACCCTGTAGCAACCCCTTGGGCAATTTTTTCCGCTGTCTGCACCTTTACATCCCTAATTACCATGACTGCTTCCATTTGTTTTTTTGTTTTTTTTATGTACTCCTCCCTGTCCTCCTCTTTCTGTATTTCCTTACACTTTTTCAACACAACCCTCATTCATGCTACTACTTTTGCCACATCATTGGAGAACCACAGTGATCTCCTTTTACTTCACTTCTGGTTACTTCCTTCACGCATAGGTTGAATGCCTTAGTTACCCTCTCCCTTATTTGTTCCCACTGTTCCTTTATCCCTACCAGGCACTCTTCCACCCCCTCTTAAGCAGCTCCTGAGGCAGTTACCCATTTCTCTAAAATTCACCCTCTTAATGTTCAGAACTCTCGTTCTAGTGTGGTTTGACTGTGCTCCTGTCTTTGTGCTGAACCACACTGTATTGTGATCACTTGTACCAATGGGACTCCTCTGGAAGGAGTCAAGGAAGGCCCTGTTCCTTGCCAAAGTTGCCATTGGTGAACTCCACTCCATATCTGGCAGACTGAATTTGCTAACAATCATCACCTCCCCCTTACTTGCCATTCTGGTTATGGCTCCTCCTAGCACCTTATCCATTTCTTCACCCAGCGCTGGTGGCCAGCACACTGCTTCCTCTCAGATAGCATACCCCAAGTCAGTCTCCAGACTGACCTATAGCAATTCCAGCCATTCATTCTCCTTTTTGTACCCTTGTACCTCTGATGCCTTGATACTCTACCTCATAAATCATATAACCCCTCCTCCTTTCCTCCCTTCTCTGTCCCTCCTGAATATAGTATATCCTAGAATATTCATTTCCCATTTTTAATGTTCAGTGCACCACAACTCCATTATAGTCACTAAATCTAAGTTTGTCTAGTCATGGTGACTTCAAGGTGTGGAATTTTATTTCTGCAGCTTCTTGCACTAGTGCACATTACTTTCCAAACCTTTCCTCCTCCTATATCTTCTCCCCTGCATTCCCCACCCCGCCTGCTTTGTTCTCTGGTTTATCCCTTATTTCTCATTTTCCTCTATTTCCTCTGTCTCTGGGCTCCATTAGTACTATATACTACCTTTCCTACTTCCTATTCCCATTTTTGTCTTCTCTGTCCCTGTCCCTTTTAATCTACACATCTTTACTTGGGGCATTTTCCCTACTATGATATTTCTGCTCTATTCCTTTTACACCTAACCCTTCACCATCGGGGGAGGCAACTTTTACCTCCTTTGGTTTCACTGCCTCCTCATGTCTAGTTTAAATGCTCATCCATGTAGCATTTAAACCTGTCTTTAAGGACTGCAGATCCCTTACTTGAAAGATGTAGGCCATTCCTCCCACACAGTGCCACATTCCTCCAGGTTGGTCCCCAGTCCCTGATGTATCCAAAACCTTCCTCCATGCACCATGCCTTCAACCATTCATTAAAAGCCATGGTGTGTAGTTTCCTCATTTCTCCCTGACCATACACAGGAAGCACCTTTGAAAAAGTCACCAATCCTGCTACTTGCTTAACACCCTCCCTGACCCTCAGAAATGTACCTTATCTACTCCTACCTTCTCTTGTGCTATGTCATGCATCCCAATACTGTATGGACAATGATATCCAGCTCCCTTCTATCTCTCACTGCCCTAGTGATCCTCAGGATCCAGTCCCCATCCCACTCAGCTGAGGCACCCCTCAAGCACCTCACCTCCCTATCCTGCCCCCCTCCAGCTCCAAAGTCAGTCCCTTTATAATTGAGTCCCCCACCACCAGCTGATCCTCCCTTGCTGGGTGATTACCCTGCCCTCTTTTGGTTCGCCCTTCTGATAACAACCACATTCTTGATTCTTCCTATCCACTGTGATGGGTACCTCATCTTGGTTGCCCCTTTTGACCAATATGGAAAAGGTGTTTTGTAGCAGTATAGGTGGTGGAGCATGCACCATACACCCCACCCCCACCCTCTCAGAGCCCACCCTGGTCCCGGTTACTCTGCCCTTTCCAGGCATCCTCTGTAGGACTGGCTGCAGACTTGGTGGCCCCTGTACAGTGCAGAAGATCTGCGTTCCCCTCACTAGTGCAGCTGTGAGTCCAGCAACATGTGCCTGCAGCTCACACAGAATGGGGCAGCACCTCAGTCTCCAGAATGATTCCCTGGAGACTGCTGCACCACAGCCATTACACTACACCACTCCCACTTCCCTTCTTATACTTGATGACTATGTAAATACGTTTAACCATTCTGCCTCTTTGCTACAACTGTGCTAATACTACCTCACCATAGAAAAAGAGTCCCTGACTTAGTAAGTTTGTTTACTTTTCTTCATCTTCCTACTACCTAACTCCTTTTCATTCCTGACAGTAACCCATAACCTTACCCTAGATAGGGTGTCTCCTGCTTTCTGTGTTGTAACCCTCTTACCTGTTTCTATATTTGATTTATAAAATGGGCACATAAAAATCTTGACTTCTGATTGGCTGGAAGACCTTCCCAGCCGTGTTCTTATCAGGACATATCCATACAATGGGCATTACTTGTGCCAACCAAACCGCAGTACCACATAATATCAATCCCTGCACACCGTTTTCCACTACCCCCAGCCCCGATGTGACTGAAAAGGAACAGCACCACCAGGAGACTGCTCTTACACAACTCCAAAACTGAGAATGCTCTACTACTTACCACAACCCTGCCACACACAGAGACTGAAAAATAGCTTTCTATAATTCCCTAAAAGTTTTTTTTTAACTGAAGCCTGACCTGTGTTGGTTGGTTGCTCTACTTCCCAGCTGCAAGTCCAAGAACCCAGTGCGGCGGCTACAGACCCAGTTGTTCAGCTGCCTTCACATCAACAAATCAGACTCGCTCCTCCACCGGTACATATTCAAATTCTAAACAATAAAAAAAAAAAATTCCTTTATGATAGACCACCCGACTGTTACTAGGAAGCGCTATGCAGAAAGTGTTAAGTACAGCGGCTGTAGTGAGACACGGTCACTCTCACTCAAACCAGACATTCAGTGTAAGGCAAATCATCACTTTTGAAGATTATGTAGGTAAAAAAACACACACAACAAATGACAGATGCTAGGCTTCAGTTAAACTGAAAAGTTTCAGAATTGCAGAAAGAAAGATTATGTCTGTGTGTGTGTGCGCGGGCGGGGGGAGGTCATATCAGACAGCCTTTCTGACATCGCGATCATCTTTGTAGAATAGGATGCTGGCTCCAAAAGAAACACTTGCTCTGCTTAGTAGTAGGCACAGTTTGCAAACTTAATAAAAATGTTTGTGTGCCTGACGGGAATACAGTGTGAGCAGAGATGGAGAAACAACCCGGCCACCAGGTAAATGTTTGGGGGGAGGGGACAGGCGCCTGTACCGCTCCATCAGAAATTACCAGTGGGGAACTATTTTTTACTGTTTCACTATTGAACTTAAATTTTAAAATTTTTTCCCCATGTTTTTTGTTCTTTTTTTGTTAAATAGTTGCTTAGGGGCCCATTTTATAAGCTCAATAACACACTCCGATGTGTGGGTTATCTCCTGATAAGAGCACACCCAGGTGCATAAGGCATGCGGCGCAAGTGCCTTGTGCCTTATAGTGCACCTGGGCATGCTCTTATCAGGAGAAGACCCACACCTCTGAATGTGTTATTGCTTGCATATCCTACATCTTCTCCTTTAATCTTGGTTTCACTGTTTTCCCCCTTTACCTGGGGAAGTTATGGGATAATGCCTGTTGTTGCTATCCCTACGCTACCTAAGTATTTACTTCTGGTTAAAGCTGGTTATTACATTAGATTATGCAAGCAATAACACACAACGAGGTGTGGGTTATCTCCTGATAAGAGCGCGTCCAGTTGCGGCTTGCTCGGAGTGCCTTATGCACCTGGATGTGCTCTTATCAGGCTATAACTCACACCTCGGAGTGTGTTATTGCACTTATAAAAGCAACTATTTAACAATTAAAAAAAAGAACAAAAAACACAGGAAAAAAATGTAAACATTTAAGTTTAAAAGTGAAACAGTAAAAAATAGTCCCCCATTGGTCATTTCTGATGGGCAGTACAGGGCGCTGCACCCCCTTCCCTGACACACACAGGTACTGGCCAGGTTGTTTCTCCATCTCTCCTCGCACTGCTTTCCTGACAGGCACACAAACATTTTTATTAAGTTTGTGAATTGTCTCTGCTACTGAGCAGAGCGAGTGCTTCTTTCAGAGCCAGAATCCTATTCTACAAAGATGACTGTGATGTGAGAAGTGCTGTCTGACGTTACCTTCGCACCCCCCCACACACACACACAGACATAATGCTTCTTTCTGTAATTTTAGAACTTTTCATTTTAACTGAATCCTGGCATCTGTCATTTGTTGTGTGTGTTTTTTTACCTACATAATCTTCAAAAGTGCTGATTTGCCTTACACTGAATGTCAGATTTGAGTGAGAGCAAGCGTGTCTCACTATGACCATCACATTTGACATTTTTGGCCCAGTGGCTCTGATGGTTGAGGCGCTGGATGCCACACCTCACGCTATGCCAGCGATCTGGGTTCAAGAACAGACTCGGGTTGCTGGGGGTTGGTAGGGGGACAGAGGATTAAGCATCCCAGTGGATGCTCTTCTCCTCCTGGGGTGGGTACCGGGGATGCCTTGAGCATCCAATGCTTTTGGGGTTGGTGGAAGCATGGGCTTTTGAGGGCAATGGCGGCTTTTCAGAGTTGGGGAGGGGAGGATGCTGTGGGCACTTGGCAATGGCGTGCACCAGCATGTTGTCTGCCTGGACGTACGTCCTTTGTGCTATCATCCTCAGGGGCTTAAAAGGGCAGAAAAAGGGAAAAAATGAATACACCCCGGCCTCCAAGTATGATGAAACCAGGGCAGGGTTGCCTAGAGGGATGCCCAGGCAGACGAAGTAGGAGGGGGTATGAGGCCTCATCTGAAAACCACTGGAGCTGGGAAAGTGGAAAAAAAGAAATATTTAACGTGCTTAGTGCTTCCTAGTAACAGTTGGGTGGTCTATTGTAAAGGAATTTTTTTTTATTTTTATTACTTAGAGTTTGGATATGTGCCGGTGGAGCAGCGGGTCTGATTTGTTAATGTGAAGGCAGCTGAATGACTAGGTCTGTAGCCGCCACACTAGGTTTTCAAACTTGCAGCCAGGAAGTACAGCAACCAACCAACACAGGTCAGGCTTCAGTTAAAAAAAAAACTTTTAGGGAATTATAGAAAGCTATTTTTCGGTCTCTGTGTATGGCAAGGTTGTAGTCAATGGTAGCGAATTCACAGTTCTGAAGTTGTGTACGAGCGGTCTACTAGTGGTGCTGTCCCTTTTCAGTCACATTGAGCTTAGGGCAGAGGAGATCGGGGTGGCAGGGATTGATATTATGTGGTGCTGTGGTTTGGTTGGCACAAATAGTGCCTATTCAGTGGATATGTCCTAATAAGGGCATGGCTGGGAAGTGCTTCTAGCCAATCAGAAGGTGAGATTTTTTGTACCCATTTTATAAACTACTTTCACCATCACTCCCCCCCCAAAGAGGTAACAGTGGAGGGGAAGGAAAAGGGGAGTCAGAAGGTACTGGAGCAGCAGGGATGCCACCTTGATCAATACCTTTAGGTGCTTTTTCATGGGCAACAGGAGTGAAGGGACTCAGGAGGGGACCGCCATTACAGTTTTGTTCACAGGGCTGCTGATGGAAAGGCATGGGCAACCTGGGCCACAGGCCTATGAAATGAGCACCCACAATTCCCCCTGGCAGGTTGAGCTGTCAGAGATTTGAGTGACCTAAGTCATCCTGCAGGATTGAAGCTCAGGTAGACGGAGAATTTTCAAAATCACTACCAACCATCCTGGAACCTCGAAAAGGGGCATTCAGCACAGCCCGTTGTACATCTGTAACAAATCCAGCTACCCTAAGCCAGGAATATCTCCAAAGGCATATGCTGGAGGGAGCAGCATGGACAGAGTATAATACACAGAGTGTATTGAGGGAACTGGCATCTGTGTTAGCCTAACCCCTGTCAGGGCTATTCAATAGCCCTTTGTAGCAAGGGGTGATTTCCAAGGACGGGAGGATGGCAGATGTAGTTCTCTTACACATGGAAGGAGACAAGAACAAGACAGTAAACTATAGATCAGTCAGCGTTACCTCCATGGCAGGGAAACTGAGAAGACACTAGTCAAAGAGGACCTAATGGAATACAATGAGAACAATGGGCTTCAGGATAGTAAGCAACAGGGGTTTGTGGCAGGGAGGTCTTGTCAGACAACCCAATAGTATTCTTTGACTGGGTAACCAGGGTAGTTGAAAAGGGGCATGCAGTAGACTTACTTCAGCAAGGCATTCGACTTGGTGTCGCACCAAAGGCTGCTGAAGAAGGTGGGGATCTGGGTAGCTAGGGAAAATGTAAAACGAGTAGGGAGGAAGCTAGATGGAAGGGAGGCAGCAGAGAACTGTGGTGAATGGGGTTAGATCAGTAGAAAGAAAGGTCACCAGCAAATTACCACAAGAATCATTCCAAGACCCAGTCCTCTTCAACATGTTCATCAGTGACATAGGAGAGGAATCCGGGGCAGGTTGTGTCTATTTTAGGTGACACTAAACTCTGTGGTTAAGCTGACAATGTGGAGGGGATAAGAAAATTGCAGAAAGACCTGAAAAGGCAGGAAAATTGGTCCAATGTCTGACAACTGAAATTCAACGCCAGTAAGTGCAAAGTGATGCACTTACAGAATAAAAACCCCTGGAACAGAGTATTGGTTGGCAGGGGTTTAGGTGGGCAAAATATCAGAGGAAAGGGACCTAGGAGTCATTATCAGTGACTCCCATACACAAAACAGTCGGTGTAACAAGGCTTTCTGTAAGGCTAGCAGGATGCTAGGGTGCATTGGTAGGGTGTTCAACAGTAGGAAGTAGGAGGTACTTTTACTTTTTTATGTCATTGGTAAGCCCACACCTGGAGTACTGTGCCTGGTTCTGGTGTCCTCACCTAAAAAAGGACAGGGACAGGCTATGGACGGCACAACGCAGGGTGACCAAGATGGTTTAGGACCAGGGAGGCATATCCTATGAGGATAGGCTGAAAGCACTGAACATATATTCACTTGTGTAAACCCCCCAAATGGTAGGGGCTTGCCTGGACTCTTCTGCACCTAGGTCTGCCTGCCACTAGTTTCAGTGCTCTTTCAGGCCCCAGGGACTGCAGCTGGTTGGGAGACTGGAGGAGTGGATTGTGTTGCTGCTGCCTCCTTGGCAGACCTGGTACATTCACATAGGACATACCCATGTTCGAGCAGCAGCCTGCGTGAACGTGTGAGCTTCCCTGACCAGCTCAAACTTTGCTGTACAGTGCTCAGTGTACCCAATCTGCCACAATCATTTTCACTGTTGCAACCCATGGCCAACGCAGCCCCAACTCCTCTTAGTGTGCTCCAGTCCAAGGGACAACAGCAGCCATCAGGGGGCTTTGAGGCACTAGGAGAGGAAGAGAAAGAGGAATCCATGAGCTTGGCACCTCTCCACCTTTAAGTACAGTGAAGCTGCCAGCCACAAGAGGGACAGGACTGTCTGGAGTTCCCAATGGGCAGAGAAAGCCCCATTTGGCACCAATCACAACCAGATATCTGGGCACAGGGATACCTATAAAACCTAGGGGCAACTGAAAATAAAATCTGGGGGAAGCACAAAGAAAGAAACTTAAAAGTAAAGCAACATTTTTTACTGACACAGCCACCATCTTGCTGATCCCTGACTTCACAACAGCCAATCAGAGTTCAGGGATCTTGACACATGACAGCCAAAGCCTTCTGGGAGAATTAATGTGCTGTATGCTTGGTGCCATTTCTGCTAGCCAATAGGGCACTGAGTAAAGGTTCTGCACTCCAATTCTGCAGCGTGACAGCCCTGCATACCAATCAGAAGCTGCCTTTCCTCAGAAAATGTTGAGGGCAGTTCCAGAAGAGGAGAGTCAGTAGTAAGCTCTTGGAGAGTGAGGATTGCTAGTGTTCTGCTAGCCATAGCCATCCAGGGAAGCCTGCTTGGGCTTCAACAGCCAACCATCAAGGAGTGACTTCAAAGGTTTCCACAACCTGTGTATCCAGAGACTGAACACTGTCTGTGCGTCTACTGAAAGTACAGTATCAGGATGATATTTTCTTGTGAGAGAGACTGTGACCTGTCCTGAGAGACAAGGGGGTAAACATGGACCACAGAAGCCAGCCTGTGAGCATCACAGGCTGTGTGAGAAAGTCTGCATCAAGAGAAGAAACCTGGATTGATCCAGAAGGTAGGCTGGGAGACAGCTGTTTAGTGGTAATGCCAGAAACTAGCTAACACTCCACACCAGGGTTCTTAAACCTGGACATTGGTGTGAGGCATGTGGCCCCTGCTTCTTAGACTGGCCTGTACTGCAGAGGAACAAGAAAGAGTTTCAGAGTTTCAGAAGACTGCGGATGCAGAGAGCCTTATTTTCATCCAGAGGCACCTGAGACGTGAAGCATCTTCCAGCTGCCCTCCCATCCCAACTGCAACAACTGAACTATCAACCAGACAGGAACTGCACCTGCACAGGAGGAGGAGAAGGAACCCAGTTGACGGGGAAGTTGGTACACAAAAACTGTGAGCACTTTCAGGGCTTGCTCTGCAACTTAGGAAGTTTGTACAAAGTTGCCAACAAATCTACAGATTTGGCCAATGGACCAGGAGTTATAAATATCTCATTTGAAAGTTCTGCTATTTAAGCAACTGCATGGCCAGTGGGGTTTGGGGTTTAACTGTTCTGCTTGTTTTAAAGTGCACCACCATATGGTCAACCAGCTGCAAAGTCACTGGAACTGCACCGTTCCTACAGCTAGGTTCCCAGTGAAGCAAAAGGAGCTCCTTCTAAGGCGTAAGGTTTATAACTGGTACCAGTGGGTAAGGCCCCCAGTGTAGGAGTGCTGGTAATTCAGGAGGTTTCACTTTTTACTTGCAACTGCATTTTCTTGCCTGGTGTTGGGTGGGCACTGCTACTGTTCTAAAGTGTTTACTGGCCATACATAGTTAGGCATTTAATTTCAGCCCTACCACAAGAGTTCATGAGATTCACTTAAACCAGTCCAAAGAGCTTGTATCCTCTGAAAGGGGTGTTCAGAATTGATTTCTGGACATCAGTGGCAAATCCAGACAACCTCAACCAAGAATGCCTTTTTAGGCAGATGCCAGCCTCAGCTGCTCTGGGTATCCAGTGATGTGAGCTCACGAAAGACAGTTAATGGAACTTGAGCATGTGAACAATGCCAAATGTCATGTTGGCTACTGAACAAGAATGGCAGGCCGACAACATGAGCACCATGGCAATTAGGCGCCCTGTCAAAATGGTGACTGGGCAAGACAGCGATAAGGGAAAACAGCACATGGGACATGACTGAAGTGCAAAATACTATATACTAAGAAAGATACATAGAAGGTTGAAGCCCATAATTATGTATCTCCAGCACTTTCTGGTACATCATCCCTTGTTCAACAGATGCTGATCGAGTTTGTGTTTAAAATCTGTATGACTATGTGATTGCACTATAGTGTTTGGCAGTGAGTTCCATATTGGGATTATTCTTTGTGTATAGAAATAACACCTCTTGATATTTCTGGGATAAGTAAGCGATAATTTATGATTATGACTTCTAAGGTCACGTTCCCGTATATTGAGGGGCATTCCAAGTTGAGCCACTAATTGACTATCAGTTGATAATTTATACATTAAGAGAATATCTCCTCTAGTTCTTCTCTGCTGTAATGTATAGAGATGTAATCCATCAAGTTTTGTATGGTAGTCCTTGTTAAACATATTCATTACCATCTCAGTAGCCCTCCTCTGGACACCCTCCAATCTATTTATGTCACTTTTATGACAGGGGTTCCACAAAGGAGAACAATAACCTAGGTGTGGCCTCACATATGCCCTATACAAGGGCAGTATACAGCCTCTGTCCCTTGAAATAACGTTCCTTTTTATACAACCCAATGCTCTATTTGCCTTATTTATAATGAAATTGCAATGATTGTGAAAAACGAAGTCACAAGAAATTATTACGCCTAAATCATTATGCTGTTTAATTGATGTGAGAATTTGATTATTTAGTGTAAACTGATAGTGATAGTTACTGATAGAAACTGATAGTTGTACCAAGATGTATGATATCACATTTATTGATATTATAGGACATGTGATTTTTTTTGGCCACTCTTCTAATATTAGAAGGTCATTACTAAGTATGCATCTCTCCTCTCAATTTTTTACCTGTGCTGCTAATTTTGTGTTGTCAGCAGATTTAATAATGAAGCTATTTATATTTCCTGTTAAATCTGAAATAAAAATTGAGAACAATATCGGTCCCAATGCCGATCCCTGAGGCACTCCACTGCTCACTGAACAGAGATCAGATGAATGTCCTTTAATCGAGACCCTCTGTGTGCAATTTTGTAGCCACTCTTCCACCCAATTAATTATTAGAGAGTTTATTCTTTTTTTTTTCTCATTTATGTACCAATATGTTGTAGGGTACTTTATCAAAAGCTTTGCAAAGATCTAAATAAACTACATCCACTGGTTATTGTTTTCCAACATTCTACTAATGTGCTCGTAAAAAACTAGATTACCAGTCAAACAGGACCTGTTTTTTTTTTGAATCCATGTTGATTATGGTCAGTTAAGCCCTTTTTTTCTAAATCTATTTCTAATCTTTCTTTTAGCAGTGATTCAAAGACCTTTCCCAGGACACTGGTTAGGCTAATAGGCCTATAGTTAGTTATGGCATCATGTTTACCCTTTTTATATATAGGTGTTATTACTGCCTCTTTCCAGTCTTCAGTTATAGACAGATTTTGGAGAGACACATAAAAAATCTCAACAAGTGGAATAACTAACCAGTCTCTTATTTCCTTTAGTAGTCTCGGGTGCAGCTTGTCTGGCCCTGGTGATTTATTTACATGTAATTTATTTAATTTTGAAAGGATCTCTTCTTTGGAAAATTCAAAATAATCATCTAAATTATTACTTAGTGGGGGGTTATTAGTGTTTCTACATTCCTTTTGAGTTTTTTATATTTCCATACATTAAAGTCAGAATTATCTTTTTTCATTGCTCTATATGCTCTTTTTTTGTTCTTAATCATTTTATGAATTTTCTTTGTAACCAATGGGGGGATCCTACCCTTTTTATTATAGATTATCTTATTGGGTACAAAGATATCTTCCAACTCCAATAATTTGCCTTTTAATCTATTCGAAAACTCTGTTGCAGAGGGGGACCCATAGTCCCAGTTCCATTTATATAATTCCTGTTTAAGAGCATGGAAATTAGCACTATTGTAATTTTTAAATACTGTTCTACCCAGTTCCTGTTTAATTTGAGAATTTAGGTTAAATGCTATGACCATATAATCACTGTTTTGAATGGGTACTTGCATTTTAATGTTATTAATTTTGTCCGGAATATCTGTCAGAAGTAAATCTAATATGTTATTATTTCTTGTGGGTTTATCAATTAACTGATGCAAACCATTAAACAGACATGTATTAATAAAATAATTTTCCTGACTATTGGTTCCTACACCTTCTTCCCAGTGTATGCTGGGAAGATTAAAATCACCCAACAATATAACTTCTTTATAATTTGATTTACTGTTGATTGAATTCAAAATAATCTGATGTTCATTCATATTGAAATCAGGAGGCCTGTAACAAAGCCCAATCAAAATTTTAGATATGTATTCCCTCTGTACTTCAATCCAAATTATTTCAGCAGCAGTATTTTCACTACTGTCTATAACTGGTTTAAATATAATGTTATTTTTAATAAAAAATGTTATTCCATCTTTTCTTCCTGTTCTATTTTTACAGTAGGTTGTATACCCTGGTATGTTGTTGTTCCATAGAGAGTTTTCTCCCCACCAGGTTTCAGTTATAGCTGCTATATCAATATTGTCCCTGTTTAGAAGCATTTGCAATTCATCTAGTTTAGTATTATGTAGGCTCCTGACGTTTGTCATAAGAAAAGACAGACCGTATCTCTTCTTATTCATTTTTATGGTAGTAACATTTTTTTTGTATTTTTGTTATTGACCTGTGCCAGTGGACCTTCCATATCTTTTGGCCTAGCTGGAATTATTTCTAATTCCCCTTGCTCCTTACTCTTCAGTTTTTTTATGTATTTTGGTTCGGGGCATCATAGAAAAAGGCATCCAAGGTGCCTGGATCCTGTCTACTTAGATGTAAACCATCATTTCCGAATAGTATTTGTTTATTTTCAAATTGCTCCAACGTCTTTATATATTTTACATTATTAGTCAAACACCATCTATGAATCCAGTTATTAAAGTTTTTAATATATCTCATTCTTGAAAGACTTGTCCTAGGTACAGGCAAAATTTCAGAAATGATAGATGTTGCATTTAAATCCCTTATTGTATTTATTGCACTAATCATATCCTTTATTATATCCCCCACTTCTTGTTTGCTAATGTCATTTGTACCCACATGTAGTAGTAGTACAGTTTTAGGCTCTAAAACATTTTTTAATATACCTGGTAAAATCTGTGAAATGTCCTTAAGGGCTGCACCTCTGTAGCTGCAGCTGGCAATATTTTCTTTATTTCCCCCTTGTAGAGTACCTGTCAGTATACTTTATCATAGAGTACCCTAATATAAAAATGTGTCCTTGTTCATTAGTATTAGGGGCCAATTTTCTGTTGATGTGGTTAGAGAACTGCTACGGTGATATGCCTGTTTTGAAACCACATTTATTAGGTTCTCATTAAGATTTAGGTTAATTAGAAGCATAGATTTTGACGGTAGATAAGAACTGCTTGGCCCACCCAGTCTGCCCATTTCCCTACCTAATGGATAAGCTGCAGATCCTAGTTAACCAGCAGCCTGCTTCTTCCTACCCCCACCCCCTAGAATTGCCTTATGACTGTCCCATGCATGCTTGAATTCCACCACTGTCTTTGACTCCACAACCTCCTCCGGAAGGCCGTTCCATGCATCCACAACCCTCTCTGTGAAAAAATACTTCCTTAAATTACCTCTGAGCCACCCCTCTTCTATCTTCAAATTGTGCCCCCTTGTTCTTGCACACCTCTTTTTTTGAAAGATGCTATCCTCTTGGACTTTGTTGATTACATAGAGGTAATTGAAAGTTTCTATCATATCCCCCCTCTCCCTCCTTTCCTCGAGGCTATACATATTCAGCTCCTTAAGTCTCTCTTCATATGTCTTCTGGTGCAGACCCTGCACCATTTTAGTTGCCCCTCCTCTGGACAGCCTCCATCCTGTCTATGTCTTTGCAGAGATTGGGTCTCCAGAACTGCACGCAGGACTCCAGATGGGGTCTCACCAACTGTCTGTACAGAGGGATAATAACTTCCTGTTTTCTACTGGTGATGCCTCTCCCTATGCATCCCAGTATCCCCACAGCCCTCCTTGCTGCCCTCTCACATTGCTTGCCCACCTTTAGGTCATCTGATATGACCACCCCAGGTCCCTTTCCATTTGTGTTGTTGTTAGTATCTCACCCCCCATTGTGTACTCTTCCCCTGGGTTTTTGTTTCCCAGGTGCATTACCTTGCACTTCTTAGCATTGAATATAAGCTGCCATACATCTGACCATTCCTCTAACCTGCCAAGTCCCTTCTCATCCTTTCTACCCCACCTTGTGCATCAACTCTGTTGCAGATCTTTGTGTCATCTGCAAAGAGACATCACTTTTTCCTTCAGTCCCTCTGCAATGTCAGCTTATAAAGACATTGAAGAGGACCGGTCTAATACTGAACCTCGCAGTGCCCCACTAGTAACCCCCTTTCTTCAGAGTGGACTCCACTTACTATTACTGTCTGTGTCCTATTCTCCAGCCAATTCTTTTACCCAGGCTGTCATCTTGGGACCCACTCCTAGGCTGGCTAACTTGTATATTAATCTTTGTGTGGGACTGTGTCAAATGCCTTGCTAAAGTCTAGGTAGCTATGTTCGACAGCCCTCCTGATCTACTACTTTGGTCACCCAGTCAAAGAAATCTATCAGATTTGTCTGGCATGACCTTCCCACTGTGAATCCATGCTGCCTTGGGTCCTGAGCCCCTCTGGCCTCTAGATACTCAACAATTCTTTCCTTCAGAAGTGATTCCATCATTTTCCCTACCACTGAGGTTAAACTAACAGGTCTATAGTTTTCTGCTTCTGCCTTGCTCCCACTTTTGTGAAGAGGAATCACATCTGCCCTTCTCCAGTCCTCGGGTACCACCCCATCCTCCCATGATTTGTTAAAGAGGGTAGTCAGTGTTGTCACTAGTTCTACCCTTAGTTCTTTTAAAATTCTGGGATGAATCCCATCAGGCCCCATTGCTATGTCCACCTTCAGTTTTCAGAGTTCTTTCAGAACCCTTTCTTCTGTAAATGGGCTGGTATCAACTTCTGTATCCAGAGTGTTTCTACTGTTTGTTTTAGGTACCTCCTTCTTCCTTTGTAAATATCTGAGCAAAATTATTTGTTTAGTATCTCTGCTCTTTCACAGTCACCCTCTGCCCACCCTCCCTCCTCTTTATTAAACCCTCACTAACCCTCCCTTGGTCTTCCTTTGCTCCCTGATGTACCTATAAAAGGTTTTACCTCCCTTCTTAACTAAGTTGGCTATCTTTTCCTCAGTTTGGGCCTTTGTTGTTCTGACTGCCTTCCCAGCTTCCTTTTGCTTTAACTGATACAATTCTCTGTCCTGCTCCTTCTGTGATTCCTTGTACTTCCTGAATGCTTTCTTTTTCTCTTGAACCTTCACTGCCACTTCCTTTGAGAACCATAGTGGCTTCTAACATAATTTCATTTTGTTTATTTGCTTCACACAAAGGCTCGTTACCTCTGTGATGGCAGTTTTTATTGTTCCCTATTGTTCTTCCACCCCTCCTTCCTGCTCATTTGCTAGTGCATTCCTTAGGCACTCACCCATTTTGGCAAAGTCAGCCCTCCTAAAGTCCAGTACTTTTGCCTTTGTATGGCTTGACTCTATTGCTGTGTTTATTGTGAACCATACTGTTCGATGGTTGCTAGTTCCCAGATGGCTACCCACTTCTACATCTGTGATCCTCTCTTCATCTCCATTTGAGAGAACCAGGTCTAAGATTGCTCCCTCTCGAGTGGGCTCCAATACTAGTTGCTAAGGCATGCCCCTTGTAGGGCATCTAGAATAACCCCACTCTTTGAAGTGGCTGCTGTAACTGCACTTCAGTTAACATCTGGCATATTCAGATCAGCCATCAGCAATATCTCCCCTTTTTCTGCCATTCTAAGTATTCTTTCTATCATTTCCTTGTCCATTTCCTCCCCCTGAGAAGGGGGTCTGTATACAACCCCTGTGCGGATTGTGGTGCCATTGCCTGTCTCCAAATTTACCCACAGTGCTTCTTCTCCTCCCTGTTTTCCCTTTTGTTCTGTTGCTTTGATTCCTTCCCTTATGTAAAGAGCTATCCTCCTCCTCTTTACCCTCCCTGTCCCTCCTGTAGATAGTGTATCCTGGTATGTTTTTGTCCCAGTCATGGTTTTGTGTGTACCATGTTTCTGTGACTGCCACAATATCCAGATGTTCCTCCTCCATCAAGGCCACTAATTCAGGAAGCTTGTTACTCAGACTATGGGCATTGGTACTCATTGCTCTCCATTTTTTGATGGCTTTACCTTCTTTTGCAGCATTTCCCATTGACCTGTCCACCTCGGTCTTTTTCTCATTTAGTACCCTGTTTTGTAGGGAAAGGCTGGGATTTTCCTGCTGCTTATCAGTGCCTCCCCCCTTGACTAGTTTAAAAGCTTGCCAATGAAGCATTTAAACTGATTGCTCAAAAGACTTGTTCCCTTCCTGGACAGATGCAGACCATCCTGCCAGTATAGGCTGGTGTCCCTCCAGGTGGAACCCCAGTCCCCAATGAGCCAAACCCTGTCGCCACATCATTTTTCAACCATTCATTAAACTGCATGGAGCAAAGTACCCTCGTCCTCTCTCATGCCACTGACAGGCAGCACCGGAGAAGGATATTGTGTGTGCTACTTGTCTTAGGCCCCTCCCAATTCTACAAGTCCTTCTGCACTGCTCTAATCTCATGATTAGCCAAGTCATTTGTCCCTAGGTGGACAATGACGTCCAGCTCAGACTCCCTGCAGCTGTTCTCATGATCCTGAGGATGCGCTTCCTGTCTCTCCAAGCCATGGCACCAGGCAGGCACCTTACTTCAGTTTTCTCTGCCCCCCCAGTTCTATCCCACTAATAATTGAGTCCCCCACCAGGAGCTGCTTACTTTCCTTGTGATGTCCTCTGCCTCCTTCCTGTGGGCCTTCCTTGTGACAGTTATCCTCAGCCTCCTTAGTCTCCTCTGTGGATGCATCCATAGGGGAACTATGCTTACCCAGAATGGTGTATGGATTGTGGTGTGGAACAACTGACTGGATGTGCCTCTGTTCCACCATCCTCACCCTCCCTGAGCCCACTGTGGTCCAACTGCTGTGCTTTCTTCACAACCTCTGAGGTAGTGGTGGTGGCTCTGGTGCTTCCTTGATGGGGGAGGTTCCCTTCCTACCATCCAGTGTGGCCTGGGTGAAGATCCCCTTACTACTGTCCAGTGTGGCCTGAAGACAGGCAACTTCCTCCCTCAGGGCAGAAAGTTGTCTGCAAATAGGGCAGCATCTCAGCCTTCAGAAAGACTCCCGGAAGACTGCTGCCCCACAGCCATTACATTGCACTACTCTCCACATTTTTTTTTTGTGTGTGTGTGATGGTTTGTAATATAGAAATATATATATATATATTATACAATGTGTATGCTTATATTGTCAGTGCAGTGTGCTAAAGAGGATATGACACTGATATGCACATTGCACTCTTCAGGAAATGATGTCAGAACCCCAGCTATATAGGAACTATTTCCAGGGTGGGTGGGGTGAGGGTGGGAAGGGTTGGGCCTAAACTGTGCCCTCACAAAACAATCAGCTAAAAGCTCTGACCCACCACTGCGATGAGTGCCTTCCTGTCAGCAAGATGCCCTACACAACAAAATTACAGGGTTAGAACAACATTGTGCACTATGAATATCTAAATTTTCTAGTACTACCTCATTTGTAAAACGATCTTGCATTGCATCTACTCCTTCTCGTTCAACAGCTGACTTTGTTGCTAAAGGTTGAAATAGATTATCAGTATTTACAACTTGTGGGCTTTCTACATCATTTAGTTCTATCAAAGGGTCAAAACTATTGTGTAGCACTAGGGTAAAGGCTTCAACTTTTCTCCCCTTTTTAGTCTTTTTGCTGGTCTATTAAACTGTACCTCAAACCACTCATTATTTTTACCTTCTGGAGATCCCTCTGCCCTTATTCTTTTTTTATTTAGAATAGTTTTTGGTGTTTGACTTGTGTTAGGATCACAGTCACTATCTAAAGGGGTAATTGGCATAGTATACTTTGAAGTTTTACAGTTTGTTTCTGTTTGCCCCTCTGTTGGTTTTGAGGTAACTGCTTTTAGGCTATCAATATTGTCATGATCTACAATAATTTTCTTAATCAGACCTTGCTGACTAATTTCAAGTGCTCTTAATCGTATATTAAACAAAGATATCTCAGTTTACATCTCAATGTTATGTTTCCATTTCAAACAAGTGAAATTAGTTTCTAAAACTGGTACCTCTGTAAATAAATACATATCGCATGACATGCAGACCACCCCTGTTTACCCTCTCAACAGATTTACCAGGTATCCAAAATTGACAGTATTGTAATACCTGGTTCTGCCTCTCTGACCCGCTAACATGCTAAACATGTACTAGATGCGCTAGCTGTGTGTGTCTCTGAGCATGTCAACCACATGCTCAGCTCACACGGAGTGCTGTTTAAATGCCCTTCCCCTTGCTTTCTTGCTAAGCAGCTGATCCCACTCAGGTAATCAGACCAGCCTCCCGGTTTATCAGTGCATGTAGTAAAAAGAAAATGGGCTAATACCCACACTCAAAACAGTTTCAACACTGCAGTCTAAATGTTTAAAAAGCACCAACACTTACAGCTCTCTGGGACCTGCAGCTCCTGGTTGTAAATAAGGCAAATAAACTAATCGCAGCATACGGAGAGTCAAAGCCCCTGCCAGTACTGTCTCACACTATACAGTGTCTCACAACATTTGGACAGGGAACTCAGAAACCCCACTGAGTGCTGTTTAAATGCCCTTCCCCTTGTTTTCTTGCTAAACAGCTGATCCCACTCAGGTAGTCAGACCAGCCTCCCGGTTTATCACTGCACTTAGTAAAAAGAAAATGGGCTAATACCCACACTCAAAACAGTTTCAATACTGCAGTCTAAATGTTTAGAAAACATCAACACTTACAGATCTCTGGGACCTGCAGATCCTGGTTGTAAATAAGGCAAATAAACTAATCGCAGCACACGGAGAGTCAGAGCCCCTGCCAATACTATCTCACACTATACAGTGTCTCACAGCAAAAGGCAAGTGGGCAACCATGATTTGGGTGACCCTCCCGAATGAGCGGATCCCAGTGCGTGTGTGCATCACCCAACAAACCCTCATGTGACATCTGCCATAGCTGCACACACTTGATGGACCAGTGGATGGGTTGCAATGGTCGGTCCAGCATGTGGCCATCATGGCAAGGTCTGTTAGACAGCTCATGGTCTGTAAGATCATGGATAAGGACAGCGTGTATAGGGGTTTGAATCCCAGCTGCAGCAAATCCTCACCACCACCACGGGATGAACACTGCCATAACATATAAACCACAGCAACAACATAGCTCAGCAACCCACAGTGTCGCCGCATCACTACAATGGTATGTCATCGATGCACAGGTCAGGAAGCATAGGAAAACCAGGAGCAGTTTCAAAATTCGCAAATAGCATTTTATTTTTCTCAATAACAGCAAAATATAAAATAAAAACTTGTTCAGTATAACGATTTATAAAGGCTGTACAATCAGAGAAAACAAAGTCCTTCTGAGATTATCTCTTAATTCCAAGTTGGTCAGCCTCTCAGTCTCTCATTCTCCTTGTCTCTCTAGCAAAAGCATTGTTGCTCTATTTATAAGTCTTAGCCAGGGAACCTCGCTAAGAGATGTTCTTCTCACAGAATGTTCTTGTTAGTTCCATTCAGGTGCAACAAACAGAACATAGCGACCCAAAACTGAATTCTTGTTCACACATCTGCAGACAGCTTGCAAATTGCATCTCAGGTTAACCTCCTGAGTTCCAAATAGCATTTTGCAATTATTTCAACAGTATAACTACATACATTTTCAAACAAAGGGATCCCAGTATCAGTTACATTTCCACATAAAGATTCACATATATTTTTTTATAACCACAGATGTGCAAGGGGAAGAGAAGAAAAGACAGAAACAGCAGCAAAGGCAGAGAGACAGCGAGAGGCAGAGAACTGCAAAACCGTCAAAGTGATCAGTTCCTAGGTCTCTCAAGAAAATTTAGTTGCGCAATAAGACAGAGAAGAGGCAGAAAAGGAGAGGAGAGAACAGATCTTTGCATTTAATTCTGTCTACATAACAAATGGTACAGGGACTTGTTCAACCTTGTAACATACCCCCTCTGTAAGAAGGAACCTGTTTTTAAAAAAACAGGTTTCCACAATGTTCCATTAATTCTCATCAAACATTAGAGTATAACCTTTACAGTTCAGTGCATATGCAGTACAGAAAACAGTTAAGTTTAAACCTGAATATTTTGTCAGCCTTTGGAATTCTCAATTTCTGATCCATATCGTGACAGAAAATCAGCACTGACATTCTCTTTCCCAGATTTGTGTATCACCTTGAATTTAAATGGCTGTAGTGCCAGGTACCACCATGTGAGTCTGGAATTTGTATTCTTTATTTGGTTAAATCAACACAGAGGATTGTTATCTGTTATCAGTACAAAGTATGCTCCTAGTAAGTAAAACTTAAGGGGCTCCATGGCCCACTTTGCTGCAAGGCATTCCTTTTCAATGGTGGAGTACTTTTCTTTCTGTCGTGCATTTTCCTACTGATGTATAGAATGAGATGTTCCTTCCCATCTATATGCTGACTCAAGACTGCATCTAGGCCTTCAGTACCTCTGATGCATCAGTCTGTAACAGAAAATGTTTCTAAAAGTCTGGGCTTCTTAAAACAGTGGCTGAACATAATGCAGCCTTAATGGCCTGAAAAGCTGTGTCACACTCTGTGGTTCATTTCACAGTATTGGGAAAGGTTTCTTTATGAATTCAGTGAGGGGAGCAGCTAACTCGGCTATGTAAGGAACACATCTCTGATAATAACCAGCCAACCCTAAAAATGACCTCACATGTTTCTTTGTTTTGAGGACAGGGCTGTTAGCTACAGCTTCTATCTTGGAAACCTCTGGCTTGACTTCTCTATTTCCCAAAACATAGCCCAAATATCTGGTTTCCTGCATGCCCAATGCACACTTGGTAGGATTAATTGTCAGACCTGCCTTTTTAATTGATTGGATAACTGCTTGTAGGTGTTCCAGGTGGCTTTTCCAGTCTGAACTATACAGCACATCATCATCCAGGTACATAGCACAATAACCAGTGTGAGAGGATACAATGACATCCATGTACCACTGGAATGTACAGGGTACATAGTGTAAACCAAATGGCATGGTGGTGAACTGATAGAATCCTATAGGAGTGGCAAATGCAGTTTTGTCAATGGATTCTTTAGCTAGGGGGATTTGCCAGTAACACTTGGTGAGATTGAGGGTACTGATATACTTGGCACTCCCAGTCTGTCCACCAAATCACCTATTCTAGGCATAGGATAACTGTCAAATTCTGACACTTAAGTTTCCTAAAATCAAGACAGATGCTTACACCCCCTTCTTTCTTGTTTACAGTCACCACTGTTGATGACCAAGCACTGCTTGACTCTTCTATGATACCCGATTCTTTCATTTTTTGTATTTTCTTAACTACGTCTGCTCTTAACTGTTCTGGTAATCTGCATGTCTTTTGTCTAATAGGGCTAGAATTCCTTGTCACTATTATGTGCTTGATCCCTTTTGCTCAGCCTGGTACTGTGTTAAAAGTACTGTTAAATGTCTTTAGCAAGTTACAAATCTCCACAGTTTATTTGGAAGTTAAGGAAACATTCACCTTTACAGCATCAGCAGTTATAGTTTGTTTCAGTCTGTCATAAGCTACATCAATAATTTCTTTATCAGTTTCTGGTAAAACCAAGAAAACAGCTTTTGATGTTTTTTCAGCCATTTTCTTGAAGAGGTTAGCATGGTATATCTTAGTAGGATTTTTTCTAATGGGGTCTCAGTCTCGTAGTTTACTGTGCCAGTACATCTAAGCACTTTATAAGGTCCTTGCCACTTCATTAACAGTTTATTTTCTGTAGTGGGTAACAGTAGCAAGACCTTTTTACCTGGCTCAAAAACTTTCTTTTACGCCCCTGGTCATAATACACCTTCTGCTGGTTTCAGTCCTTTTCCTGATTACTATGGGCAATTTCAACATATTTTGCCAGCTTCTTTCTCAGGGCACACATATAAGATGTAATAGATTGTTTCTGTTGGGGTTATCTTCCCATGTTTCTTTTATTACATCATGTGGCCCTCTAGTTTGTCTACCATACAGCATTTCAAATGGTGAAAAACCTGTTGATGCCTGTGGCACTTCTCTATAAGCAAAAAACAGGTACATTACATATTGGTCCTAGTCTTTCCCTTCCCCTTTTATAAACCTTTTTAACATGTGTTTTAGGGTTTGATTAAAATGCTCAACAATACCGTCTGTCTGAGGGGGATAAGGGGAGATTCTTATGGCAGTGATACCTAGTAGTCGGTACAGCTTCTTTAGTAATGCAGCACCAAAATTACTACTCTGATCAGTAATAGTCTCTTTAGGTATGCACACCCTGCTGAAAATATTGGCAAACTCTGCTGCCACTTTTGGGGTTGTGACAGTACGCATTGGAACTCCCTCTGGGTATTGAGTAGCATAGTCACATACTACCAAAATTAATTACCCTTTTTACTTTTGTCTAAGGGACAAATGAGAATCATTGCCATTCTTTCAAAAGACACATCCATCAAGGGTTGGGGCATTAGGGGAACCTTGTCTTTTTTAGTCACTGGAGTTACTTTCTCACATTCGGCCAAGAATTGCAGTAGGTAGCAACATCTTCATGAATTCCAGGCCAGTAAAATCTGTACAGCAACCTGGCAAGAGTGTAATCCCTTCCTGAGTGACCTGCATTAGGGCTATCATGTGCTATATGAAACAACTCAGATCTATACTTTTGTGGTATAACCAATTGTTCTATCTAGCTATGTGTCTCAGGTTTAACCAAAACTCTATACAGTAATCCATTACATTTTTTAAACATAGGTCCACCCTTGTTTGATTTCACCCCAAGCTGCTTAAAATAACCCTGGAGAGAAACATCGTCAGCTTGTTCTAAAAGAAAATCACAATCAGTGATGAGTTTAGTTTCAGCATTATCATATGTTAACCCTTTAGGTCAATCAGTCTTATGTTGCCTCTATTTCTTCAGACAACATCTTTCTTTCCTGGACTTCCAGATGCTGGAGCTCTGCTCAAACAAGTCCGAATCAAAATCAGTGAAAGGAAGAGTTCTCACCATCTGAGATTTGCTTTTGCTGAGCTCTTGTCATCACAGTTGCTAAAACATCAGAATTTACTCCCTCTTTGATTAACTCAGTAAATCCTGAAAAGTAATTTCCAATAATCACAGATACAAGTAATTTAGGTACTATCCCCACTTTAATTTGGTGCGACACCCCATCAATAGTCTGATTCACTTGGCTGTGAGATAGTATCGAGTGTCCCTATGGATGCAGATGACTCCAGTACCTGGTCCTTTTGGACATTGTTTTCCCAGCACTTCAACATGTACTAGGGTCTGTCTGCTTCCTGAATCAATAAGTCCTTTCACAGTCTTATCTCCCACCTTGACATTTGTTAAGTACTTGCCCCAATTTGCTAAGGACAAATCTGCTCCAGTGTCACTCTTCTTACTACGGCAATTTCTTGCAATATGACCTGGCTTATTACAGTCATAGCAAATTAAGCATTTGAGTGCAAATTTGTTACCTCCACCAGAGTTCTTATCAGACTTGGAGTTTAAATGGGAAAAAGAGTGTCTTACCAGTGCTTGGCTGTTACCTTGCTGCTGTGGTGTCTGTCTGGCCATTTTGGTAGTCTTCAGCCAAAGAAATAGCCTTTTTCTCCACTTTCTGGTTGGTGTTCTTCTACCCAAAGCTGTACATCTGAGGGTAGGATGTTGATGAACTGCTCCATTACAAATGTGTTAATGATCTGTGGGGCTATTTTGCCCTCTGGTTGGAGCCATTTCATAAGGAGTTCTCTGAGTCAGGGTGAAGGCTTCTCGAGGATTGTCGACTGGGTTGTACTTCAGATGTCATACCTTTTCAGGATTTGGCTTCTCACTAAGTCATAGTTTTCTGACTGTTCAGTGTCCAGATTGCTCTAGGCAAGTTGGGCTTTACCTGTCAGGTAAGGTACCAGTCTGATTGCCCATTGCTGCTTTGGCTACTGGCAGGCTGCGGCAACTCTTTCAAAAGACACAACTTTGTAAGTTTTACATCTTTTCAGTTGTTGGTGTTTTGCTGCTCTGCTGGACTTGTGCCAGAACATCCAGCTTTGATAGCTTGCAAGGCATCCAGCTATCACTACGCCAGTCGCTGCATGTCTTCATTTCTCTGTTTATCCATCTCTTGTTATTGTATAGCCCACAATTTGAAAAAGGCAGTCAGGCTTTCAGGTTCTGTCACTGCCTGCTCTTTTTCTTCCATGACTGGTGCTGGCTGTACAGTCTCAGCTTGGACTTTTATTTCTGCTTCTAGTTTGGCTGTCATTCTTCTGGTAATCACTGCTGGTCTTGCTGCTTCAGAATCCATACCTTTCTTCTATGCTTTCCTGATACCAGGTCTAGTACCCACATACAAAACTCCTGGCTTAGAGTATGCATGGTGTAAATCCCACTGCTAACATCATCTGTCATTGAGGCACAGGCCAGAAAACATAGGAGAACCAGGAGCAGTTTCAAAATTCACAAATAGCATTTTATTTATCTCAATAACAGCAAAATATAAAACACAAATTTCAGTATAACTATTTACAAAGGCCGTACAAACAGGAAAACAAAGTTCTTCTGAGGGTATCTCTTAATTCCAAGTTGGTCAGTCTCTCAGTCTCTCATTCTCCTTGTCTCACTAGCAAAAGCATTGCTGCTCTTTTTATAAGTCTTTGGCTGGGAACATCATTTAGAGATATTCTGCTTCTCACAGAATGTTCTTGTCAGTTTACAGAATGTTCTTGTCAATTTCCTTGCAGGTGCAACAAACAGAACATAGCGACCCAGAACTTGACCTCTACTTCACAGCTCTGCAGAGAGTTTGCAAACTGCATCTCAGATTAACCCCTTGAGTTCCAGATAGCGTTTTGCAATTATTTCAACAGTGTAACTATATACATTTTCAAACAAAGGGATCCCAATATCAGTTACATTTCCACATAAAGATTCACACATATTTTTATAATCAATGAAATGCAAGAGGCAGAAAAGAAAAGACAGAAACAGCAAGCAAAGGCAGAGAGACAGTGAGCGGAGCAACATTGTGAAACTGTCAGAGTGTTCAGTTCCTAGGTCTTACAAGAAAATTTGGTTGCGCAACCAAACAGAGAAGAGACAGAAAAGGAGAGGACAGAACAGATCCTTGTGTTTAACTCAATCTGCATAACAAATGGGGCAGGGCCTTGTTCAACCCTGTCACATGGTACTCACCCTGCTGTGCTCTGTGCCATGATCTACCGACCTCTGCCACACATGACCAGCATTGCATGCATGCCAATGACCTTGCACCAGTGCCACAGGTCCAGACACCTGCAGCTCTCTACATATCTTTTACCTGCAGATGCTATGGCGGGGCGGGGCAACGCAGGCTTACATGACAGATGAGGCATCACCTGACAGTACCTGGAAGGAATAAAGGGCTGGGCTGGCTTACAGAACAAAGGGTATTTTGTAAGGATGGCGAGTGATGGAAATCGATGTTGTTACATTTCTGACCAGTGAGAAAGGGAGTCCACTCCTCTCACTCTCCAGCAACATATACTGCAGGAACAAGGAGGTGTGAGGTAAGGTGTACTGGCGCTGTGCACAATACCACAAATACCAATGCCCTGCAAGGGTCCACACAGAGTCAGACCATGTATTCACCGGGCATCCGCAGAACCATGTGCCTGACACCAGTTAGTGTGCTGATCCATGTCAGGGACTAGGCATGGACTAGCATGAAAAGCATCTCTCAGGTGCTGGTGCAGTGCACCTCCAGGGTGCCTGATATCATTGCCGGCAGGCTGCCGGCATTGCCATTGCTGAAACGTATGGTTCAGCATGTGCAGCAGGCAGCAAGTGGCTGTCCTGCCACCCTGGCCACTGTGAAGGACCACCACATTTCACAAGAGTACACAGTCACGTTGATAGGGGATCCCTCTCTCCTCTGGGACAGTAGGTTATCAGGGGACAGGGTGCTACTGTTTGCTACCCAATATTTGTTGTGCTTCCTGTGTGACAGTGAAGACTGGTTCCTCAATGGCACCTTCCATACCACACAACCACTTTCTGATCAACTGTACACCATGTACAGGATGCAGTCAGAGGTGGTCATGCCTGTGGTGTATATCCTAATGTATTCATGGAAGGAGTGGGCTTATGCATGTATTCACTGAGGTATGGCAGCTGGTAGGGGACTGTGAGTCCAGAACTGCTCTGATGGATTTTGAGAGGGCTGCATGATGGGACTTTGCATCGGTTTTCAAGGGGGTCAAGATAGGGGGCTACTTTTTCCAATTTTGTCAAGTCATCTGGCAGCACATCCATCAGACCCCTGATGTGCACCCCCACTATGTTGCTGATGAGGAGTTCACCCTTCACCTCCAGATGGTGCTAGCTCTGACATATGTGCTGGTTATTGATGTTGTTGGCATATATGGGGAGCTCCATGACCTTGCCTTCTACAGTGAGCATGAGGTGCTGTTAAAGCCTGTCCTCGACTATGTCAAGGGCACTTGGATTGGCTGCCTGGTCAGATGAATTGCTAAGAGGTGCCCTCTGTTTCAGGTCAATGCCTGGAACATGTATGATACTATCTGTGCTGGCCTGGCACAGACAAACAATGCTGTGGAGGGCTGGCACTGAACATTCAACACCCATCTCGGTGCCTGCCATCCCAGCATCTGGTGATTCCTAGACTGCCTGCATGAGTAGCAGTTCCTAAGCAACCTATGGAAGGAGCAGCTCATGTCCCAGTCAGATAGTGCTGCCAACAGGTAGAAATACAAAGATCTGACCTGGCTCATTGAGGCAATTGTGGGTGAGTACGGGGTGCAGAGCACAGCTGACTTCTTGTGTGGGCTGGCTTATAATTTCCAGCTGCAGGTTTAATTGACCACTGCACCCTGCTGCACTGTTGTTCTCTCTGCCCCATCAGCTTTGGCATGCCGCACCTGTACCACCTGTCTGCTGTGGAGTCCCCCTGCAACCATTCCCAGAGGTGGCTGCTGATGCTATCCCCTCCCCCATCTGTACCCATGACTGCTATGCAAGTCCCCATTCATCTGTTTCTAGAGATGACTGTTCATGTGTACCAGCCACCCCAATCATGCCCTGTGGCTGTCTGTATGTCCTGCCACTTGTGGTGTTGCATTCTGTCCCCTGTGCTGTATCAGCCATACTGGCATTCCATGGCTGGCCATGTCAGTGCCCACTGTTCCAGTTGTTTTGTTGGGCTCACTGTTCTGTTCCATTGCATTCGGTGACAGCGGTGGTTGCATTTTTTTTAATGTTCTCGATTCGCTATTGTGATGGTCACCATGGTCAGCCTTGTGCCGTTTATGCCTGTGGTATTCTGTGTGTGCTGTTTTGGCATTCACCCATCCCTGTTCACTGTTATGACATGGAACCACTGCTCTGGTTGATGCATCTGAAATGTCATAGGCAGACCTTAAGAGGTGTTTACCCATATTAGCCCCAGTCTGGAAGGCCTTGAGCATCTCCTGCTTCTGGCTCTCTGGGAGGGACTGGGCTGCTGCTTTAGCCTTTTTCCAGAGGGTATGCCAGTATTTGACCACATGGGCCTGATAATTAACTATTCTGAGGCCCAATGTATCAGAGGCAAAGGTGCTCTTTCCCATGAGGTTCAGTTTTCTTGACTCTTTATCTGGGGGGAGAGAACTGAGTCACTTAGGTCTCTTAGATCTATCATGGGCTACGTTTATCACAACTGAAGCTGCCTAAGGTTGGCCTGTGAAAAAAAGTCATTTGTGAAGTGGTCGTCTGGGCATGGCAGGGATCAAGCTTGGCTTGTGTCAGGTAACCAGGGTGGTATTCTCTAGAGCATCCAATAGAGAAGGAATGATAAGAGGTGGAGAATCTGGTAGTACTAGGAACTCCATCAGGTTTCTCTTAGTGATATCTTGCTCCTCAGCATTGCACCCTATTGTAGTCTTGAGCTGCTTCATCACAGAAATGAAGGAGGGATCTTCAATATGGAACCTCAGGTATACAATTTAGAATTCTCACTCCTGGAAGAAATGGTGGAGCCAGACCTGACAGATGGGTTCCTGTCCATATCTTGCCCCTCCTTTTCTTCCTCTTGTAAAAGGAGGTCAGGGTTATATTCCTGATTCTCGTCAATGGGCTTCAGAAGATGCAAGGAAAGAAGCAAGGATGTAGACACCCTGGAGTGTGCAGGGCCTGTCGATGTGGTAGGCATTGATGCTGAAGCTGGTCTATGAGCCCCTGTCATTGCTGTGCCTGGTGTAGGAGGTATAAGACACTGTATTATCTCTGCAAAGCTGGAGAGCACCATCTGCATGTCAATAGTAGCCTGTACTGTAGGAGCATCCTGTGACATCAATGGGGGAGGCTGGAGCCCTAACACAGGTGGAGCACCTTGTGATGTTGATGGGGGAGACAGGAGCACCGACATCGATGGGCCATCACCAACCATAGAAGATCCAGCAGAGCTCACTGCCAGATAGCCTAGAGGGTACTGAGGTCAGAGTGGCAGGGCTAGTGACGTTGACAGGTGTGTCAGCAGCCCCAACGTCAAAGGGCCTTCACTAGTCATGAAAGGTCCACTGGAACCCATTGCCAGAGATAACCTTGTGGGTTCGATGGTGTGGGTGACAGGAGGTGTCACCATCAAAGCAGTTGAAGATGCTGCAGTGGTCAGCGCCAAGTGGAGCAGTGACCAGGAGCATACCGGGTGGGATTTATCCATGCTCCCTTCTTCTCTCCCATTATTTGTACTTTGCTGTAGACTAGACTTATGCCTTGGAGGAGTGTGAGCCTGAGGAAGGGGCTGGTGACATGGAGGAGCTTCTTGCCTGGAGCTCTCTCCATTCTCATCACCTGCTGCTCCAGGAGAAATTTTACAAGGCTTTCTGATGGTATCGCTGAGTGGCTTGGTTAAACTTCAGGCAGATCTCACAGGCCTTAACATTGTGCTCTTCTGCGAGACAGTAGAGGATTACGTCATGGTCATCACTGGACAAGATTTTACCACTGCGCTCATAATAATGAAAGAGCTTAGAGCAATCTTTCATCAACATACACAATAACGGCAATCACTTTAAAATAAAGTGATAACTACTAGGGTGAGAAAAATAATAAAACATAAATGAATCAAAGATTTGGCGGTCAACTGTAGCAACAGTGTTTCCGTGGAGTCTGGCGAGTATGGTCAGTGGCAGTAAAAGAACTGAGGAGGATGCAGGGCTGCCCACATTTATACAGAGAGGATGCTGATGTATGATGTCATCATAGGTGGCTCTTAGTAGACTGCTAGCAAAAAAGTTTCTGTGTGGTCCTGGCACCTGATGGCTATAGTTCCATAGGTGTGGCCTGATAAAAGGGATATCCTCAAAGAAGATCCTGCTTCATAATGTTTACCAAACAAATAAAAATTGAACCCAGCATTAAAGTCATTTTTTTCAAGTGGTAAACTCATCTTCCAAATAAGCTAGATCTTTTTTTTGGCTCTAGCAACTAGCATTTGAACTTGTAGGTTATGTGAGTTTAAACTTCACTATTTGATGTACTGTTGTTATGGAAAAAAAGATACTGTATATGCACAGAACTGTAAAGGTTATATGCTTATGTTAGATGAGAATTACTAGAAAGTTTTGGAGACCTATTTTTGCAAAACAGGTTCCCTCTTAAGGAGAGGGGTATGTGACAGGGTTGAATATGGCCCTGTCCCAGTTGTTATGCAGAAAGTGTTTAAATGCAAGGGTCTTTTCTATTCTCTCCTTTTCTATGTCTGGTTGCACAACCAAATTTTCTCATGAGACCTAGGATTTGATCACCCCTATGTTCTGGCAATTCTGTGCCTCTCGCTATCTCTCTACCCTAACTTGCTGTTCTGTATTTTCTTCCCCATTGCATAAATGCCAGTATAAAAATATATGTGAATCATTTTGTGGAAATGTAATTGATACTGGGATCACTTTGTTTAAAACTGTATATAGTTTTACTGTTTAAATGATTGCAAAGCTATCTGGAACTCAAGGGATAGCCTAAGATTCAATTTTTAAGCCTTTTGCAGAAGATGTAAACAAGGGCTGCAATGTGTTGCAAGAGAGAGAGAGAGACAGAGGCTGAGATTGGAAATTGAGAAGAAAAACTCAGAAGGACTCTGTTTTCTATGTTTCTACTGCCATTGTAAATAGTTATTCTGAACAATTTTATTTTTTTTATTTTACTGTAATTAATAATAAAATGCTACTTGTGAATTTTGAAACTGCTCCTGGTTTTCCTATGCTTCCTGACCTGTGCCTTGGTGATAGATGGTTTTAGAAGTTGGATTTACGCCATGCATACACTAAGCCAGGAGTGTTGTGTGTGGGTACTAGATCTGGTACAAGGGAAGCACAGAAGAAAGTTATGGATTCTGCAGCAAGACCAGGCATGTTTACCAGGAGAATGGCTGTGAAGGAACTTATAGATTTGGGAAGCAGACAGACCCTAGTACATACTGAAGTGCTAGGAAAACAATCTTCAAAAGGACCAGGTACTGGTGTCATCTGCATCCATGGGGACACTCATTACTATCCCACCAACCAAGTGACTCTGACTCTGACTATTAATGGGGTGTCACACCAAATGAAAGTGGAGGTAGTACCTAAGTTACCTGTACATGGGATTATTGGATATGACTTTCCAGGATTTACTAAGTTAATCAAAGAGGGAGTAAATCTAGCCAGCCCCCCAGGTCAGCGGTAGCACTATCACTTGTGACGCCAGTGAGCTGGGTTCGGTAGTGAGCCTGGGTAGCTGGAGGACTGGCCAGGGGGAGAAGGATAGTGTGCCAGTAGGTCACTCTCCCTCTCCGGGTAGGGGTGGCTGTAAACTGTGCCAACATACTGCCACCACCTGGGTGACCACACATGGTGCCAGTGTGGTCAGGGCTGTGGACAGCTAAGGGAGGTGTTGACATTGGCCAGGGACCTGAGTGGAGGTGCATCTCAGCACACCTCCATCTCATTGGTCTCCCTCAAGCACTGACGCCAGATGGGGCGGGACCAAAGAACATGAAAAAATACCCTACGCCCATTCCAGGTGATGAACCCACTGCATCATGACTGCAAGAGGTACCGGAAGCAGATTCCACAGTGTGCGCTCCATGTTCAAGGTTCAGGGGAGGTTAGGGGGTCCTCCTCTGCCCTGCCCGGCGGAGGTCATCCAGGGGCTCTAGAGGTAAAAGTGGAGTGGTGTACTTTAAGAGCAGACTCCCTGGTCCTCAGGTGGCATAACTCTGAGGTGCTTGGGGGTTCCAAGAGAGAGACTGGGCACAGAGTAGAGAAGGGGCAAAAAGAGAAAGTAAAAAAAAAAAAAGAAGCGTAAATCCTGATGTTTCAGAAGCTATGGTGACTAGAGCTCAGGCAAAGAAAATCTCAGATGGTGGGGACTCTTTTCCTTTTTCTGAGTTTGCTGTTAATCATTTTCTGCCCCCTGGTCAGCATCCCATTGAGCTGGATCCCCCAGCTCCATCTCCTGCTCTCAGCTTACCTTTCTGCTATCCCCCACAGCTTGCCCCCCCATAGCGGGGTGATGGGGATCCCTCAACCTGCCAGAACCAGTCCAGTGCAGAAGGTTACTGCTCTTCATAGGAGTGGGGCCTGTGGAGATCCACCATCATTGTGCTGTGACCAGGGTATTCCTCATTTATTCCCCTTAGGAGGGGGGCATGCAATGACACCTTTGGAGGGAGCACGCACACTCCCACATGCACTCCTCCAAACGTCTGCCTCCTCTCCTCCCTCTTCTCAGCATCAATGTGCTGTCCCCTACCCTCTGCTAGGGGGCAAGCAACACCAACCATTAGTGACCCCCCCTCACCAGAGGTGAAGAGCATTCCTTTGGATGCTCAATCCTTCTCCTCCCCTACTGACCCCTGGCAACCCATGCTCATTCCCGAACCTGGGTCACTGGTGCAGCATCAGGTAAGGCATCCAGTGCCACATCCCTCAGCACCACCAGGCCAGAATCACTTTCTCTGATTTTGATTCAGACTTGTTTGAGCACAGCTCCAAGATCCGGAAGTCCAGGAAAGAAAGATGATGCCTGAAGAAACAGTGGCAACAAAAGACTGATGAACATAAGGGATTAACATATGAAAATACTGAGACTAAACTGATAACTGATTGAGATTTTTTTTTTTCAGCACATGCTAATGATGTTTCTCTCCATGGCTATTTTAAGCAGCTTGAGGTGAAACCAAAACAGGGTGAACCTATGTTTAAAAAATGTAATGGGCTACTGTACTGAGTTTGGGTTAAACCTCAGACACACAGCCAGATAGAACAACTGGTTATACCACAAAAGTATAGATCTGAGTCATTACAGATAGCACATGATAGTCCTATAGCTGGTCATTTGTGGAGGGATCGCACCCTTGCCAGATTGCTGTACAGATTTTACTGGCCTGGATTCATGAAGATGTTGCTAACTATTGCAGTTCTTGTGTTGAGTGTGAGAAGGTAGCCCAGTGACTAAAAAAGACAAGATGCCCCTGGTGCCCCTACCCTTGATAGATGTGCCTTTTGACAGAATTGCAATGGATGTGGTTAGCTCCTTAGACAAAAGTAAAAAGGGAACTTGATTAATTTTGGTAGTATGTAACTATGCTTCTCGATACCCAGAGGCTGTTCCCATGCATACTGTCACAGCCCCAAAAGTTGCAGCAGAGCTTGCCAAAATTTTAGCAGAGTGGGCATTCTAAAAGAGATTATTACTGATCAGGGTAGCAGTTTTGGTGCTACATTACTGAAGGAGTTGTACCGACTACTAGGTATCACTGCCATAAGAAACTCCCTTTATCATCCTTAGACAGACGGTCTTGTTGAGCATTTTAATCAAACCCTAAAATGCATGTTAAAAAGATTTGTAAAAGGGGAAGGGAAAGACTGGGACCATTACTTGCCTTACCTAATTTTTGCTTACAGAGAAGTGCCACAGGTATCTAGAGATTTTTCATCATTTGAAATGCTTTATGGTAGACAACCTAGAGGGCCACTAGATGTAATTAGAGAAACATGGGAAGATAACCCCCATCAGAAACAATCTATTATATCTTATATGTGTGCCCTGAGAAAGAAGCTGGCAAAATATGTTGAATATCCCATAGTAATCAGGAGGAGGCCCAAACCAGCAGAAGGTGTGTTATGACCACTGGGTATAAGAAAAAGTGTTTGAGCCTGGTGAAAAGGTCTTGCTACTGTTACCCACTACACAAAATAAATTGTTAATGAAGTGGCAAGGGCCTTAAAAAGTGTTCAGATGTACTGGCACAGTTAACTATGAGACTGAGACCCCCGATAGGAAAAATCCTATTAAGATATATCATGCTGTCCTCCTCAAGAAGTGGAGTGAAAAAACACCAAAATCTGTTTTGCTAGTTTTATGATAAACTGATAAAGAAGATATTGATGTAGCTTATGATAGACTGGAACAAACTGTTACTGCTAATGCTGTAAAGATGAATGTTTCCTTAACCTCCGAACAAAATGCAGAAATGCGTATCTTGCTAAAGACATTTAACAGTACTTTTACCACAGTACCAGGCTGACCAAAAGGGGTTGAGCATGTAATAATGACAAGGAATCCTTGCCCAATTAGGCAAAATACATACAGGTTACCAGAGCAGTTAAGAGCTGACATGGTTATAGAAATACAAAAAATGAAAGAATTAGGAATCATAGTAGAGTCGAGAAATGTTTGGTCATTACCAATGGTAACTGTAAACAAAAAAGAAGGGGGTATAAGAATCTGCATTGATTTTAGGAAACTTAATCAAGTGTCAGAATTTGACAGTTATCCAATGCCCAGAATAGATGATTTGGTGGACAGACTGGGGAGTGTCAAGTATATCAGTACCCTAGATCTCACCAAGATTTCCTGGCAAAATCCCCCTAGCTAAAGAATCCAGAGACAAAATTGCATTTGCCACTCCTATAGGATTCTATCAGTTCACCACCATGCCATTTCATTTACATTGTGCTCCTGCTACATTCCAGTGGTACATGGATGTCATTTTATCCCCTCATACTGATTATTGTGCTGCGTACCTGGATGATGTTGTGGCGTATAGTCCAGACTGGAAAAGCCACCTGGAACACCTACGAGCAGTTATCCAATTGATCAAAAAGGCAGGTCTGACAATTAATCCTTCCAAGTGTACATTGGGCATGCAGGAGACCAGATATTTGGGCTGTTTTGGGAAATGGAGAAGTCAAGCCAGAGGTTTCCAAGATAGAAGCCATAGCTAACAGCCCTGTTCCCAAGACCAAGAAACTTGTCAGGTCATTTTTAGGACTTGCTGGTTATTATCAAGAGATTTGTTCCCAGCTTTGCTGAGTTAGCTAGTCCCCTCACTGAACTCACAAAGAAACAGTTTCTGAATAATGTGAAATGGACCCCAGAGTGTGACTATGCTTTTTGGGCCATTAAGGCTGCATTATGTTCAGCCCTGTTTAACTTACTAGGATCTGACTTTGTACTTGTAACAGATCACAATCATATCTGTTGGCTTAACCAAATGAAGGATACAAATTCTAGAATCACACAGTGGTACCTGGCACTATAGCCATTTAAAGTGATGCACAAATCTAGGAAAGACAATGTAAATGCTGATTTTCTGTCTAGATATGGATCTGGAATTGAGAATTCTGAAGGCTGAAAAAACAAATCTTTGAGTTTAAACTTCACTATTTGCTTACTGTTGTTATGGAAAAAATGATACTGCATATGCACATAACTGTAAAGGTTATATGCTTATGTTAGATGAGAATTACTAGAAAGTTTTAGAAACCTGTTTTTGTAAAACACGTTCTCTCTTAAGGGGTGGGGTATGTGACAGTGTTGAATATAGCCCTCTCCCAGTTGTTTTACAGAAAGTGTTTAAATGCAAGGGGCTGTTCTATTCTCTCCTTTTCTGTCTGATTGCACAACCAGATTTTCTCGTGAGACCTAGGACTTGATCACCCCAATGGTCTTGCAATTCTCTGTGTCTCACTATCTCTCTACACTCACTTGCTGTTCCGTATTGTCTTCCCCATGCATGTCTCCCAGTACAGAAATATATGTGAATCATTTTTGTGGAAATGTAAGTGATACTGGGATCACTCTGTTTAAAACTGTATATAGTTATACTGTTGAAATGATTGCAAAGCTAAAACTATATATAGTTATACTGTTGAAATGATTGCAAAGCTATTTGGAACTCAGGGGGTTAACCCGAGATGCAATTGTTAAGCCTTTTGCAGAAGATGTAAACAAGAGGTCAGTTCTGGGTCACAATGTTCTTTTTGCTGCACCTGCTGAAACTGATAAGAACATCGGAAACTTACAAGAACACTGTGTGAGAAGCATGCTATTTTCTTAATGAGCTCCTGCACAGACTTACAAAAAGGAGCTGCAATGTTTTGCAAAAAAGATAGAGACTGAGAGACTGAGATTGGAAATTGAGAAGAAAAACTCAGAAGGATTCTGTTTTCTATGTTTCTACTGCCATAGTAAATAGTTATTCTGAACAATTTTTTTTTTTTTGCTGTTAATAATAAAACACTACTTGTGAATTTTGAAACTGCTTCTGGTTTTCATGTGCTTCCTGACCTGTGCCTCGATGACAGGTTCAATCAGACCTGCCTTTACAGTCTTGCATTTTTAGGGCTGTCTGTGTAGCAGGCCATTTCCTACTGGGATAGAAGTCAGGAAGTGTCTTTAAGCTTTGCTACAGCAATGCACGTACAGGCAGTGCATGATACGTTGGTTGTACAATTGTCAATGAGTGAGTGGTAATGCTTGCTATTGGTTGTTGCTGCTGCCCCTTACACTTTGTAAGCTTCTGTTGGGAACTGCAGATATGTGCACTCTAAAAATGTTTCCCTTAAACTTTGTAAATCTTGTATTCTGCTGAGTGTAGCCAATGGACCACTTCCACTGCTTGCCTGTCTGCACCTTGAAGCTGATCTAGTCTGAAGACTCAAGTCTGGCAGTTAGAAGTCCATCTCCACCACTGGTGAAGACTGATGAGACACCCCATCATCTGCCTGTCCTCTTTTGAAGCCACTAATGACTGAAGACTTCATGTCCTGTGGTTGTAAGGCCATCTCCGCTGTCAGTGAAGACTGGTATGTGGAGCTGACAAGCCCCCTGCTTGTCCACCCATCTAAAGCCACTCATAGCTGAAGATTTCAATGTCTGGTAGTTGGAAGCTCATCTCTGCCACTGGTGAAGACTGGTGAGACACTCGACTCCCCTCCCCCCATCTGCCCATCTACCCACCTGAAGCTGCTCACAGCTGAACAATTCATGTCTGGTGGTCAGGAGCTTCTTTTCTCCACTTGTGAAGACTGGTGAATGGAGCCAACCACCCTCATCCCACACAACAAGCTCTGGGAGTTTGGGACAAGCAGATGTTCACAACTCAGAAGAGATAAGTAAATAAGAGCCTTAGTTAGGACCTGAATCCAGACCACCTGGTGTACTGCTCTGCTTGCACTACCAGCTGTGCCACCTAGGCAACTGGAAACTGGGATGTCCTGAGGCACCTTACTCTTTCTCTAATACATAACCTGGTGCTGCACAGATAATTAGAGGGGGCTCTTCTCCACTGACAATGATGTGAGGGACTGTACCAAAGGTTTGGTCACCTGAATGAGATGAGTCTGTGGGTGACTGCTGACTGCTGTGTACTGAGCATCCATGGGCTGTCCTCATGTGTAGATATGCCAGAGCCACTGTGAACGCTAAGGAAGCTAGCAGACCCAGCATGCATTGCAGGGAGTGGGCTTGCTCAGTCTTGTACTCCATGATGTAGCATGCCATCTGCAAAATTTCTCATAGTCTGCTCTTAGGAAGATAAGTCCAGGCCCGGGTTGCATCCAGAAGAGTTCTTATGAACAGCATATGCTGGCAGGCTTGCAGCTGAGATTTTACAAGGTCCAGTAAATCTCTCCCCTTCCTTGGAAGTCAGGAACTGAGAAATAGTGACTATTTCTTTTCCCTCTTATATCTGGACAGGCTGGAGATTAACCCATTTCCTCAGGTGCACAGCGAGAGCGGCAAAGCACTTTGTAAAGACTGGTGGTACCAAGGCAATCCCAAGAGATAAGACTCTGAACTGGCAATGCTGACCCAGCTCTTTGAAACGTAGATATCTGTGGTGGCTGGGGTGCATCAGTATGTGCTGGTATGCATCTTGCATATCCAGGGAAGCTAGCCAGTCCTGAGGGTTCAGGTAAGGTAGCAGAGAACCAAAAGAAATCATTTCAAAGTTTTCTCAATCCAAGAATTTGTTCAGATTTCTGAAGTCAAAAATGGGGCGTATGCCTCCTGATTTCTTTGGAAATAAGCTGTAGTGGGAGTAGAACCCTGTGTTTTGCTCTGACTCCAGCACTACTCCCATTGCCCCATTGCTAAGAATGCCCACAATCTCCTGCACCATAAGCTCAGACATGTGAGCTAATAAACGGGGTTGTCTTCTCACTGGATAGTCCAGACGGGTTTCTGTAAAATCAATGGAGTACTCCTCTCCAATGATCCTGAGGACCCAGTTGTCCATCATGAAGGGTTCCCACTGATAATAAAACTGGGTCAGGTGTTCCCCCCCCCCCCACTAGGGAAGAGAAATCTGGCCCAGGCAGCTGAGGCAGGACCAAGGCTGGTGCTTCCTATAGTGGCATTAGATGCTTTAAGCACCTGTATCTTCTGCTGTTTCTTCTGATACTGGAGAGGCTGGCTTTTTTGAGCTTCATGCCTTTGCTACAAAAGAACTACTTGTTCTTAAAGGACTCATAACCTTTGCTTTTCTGAGAGTTGAAGGAGTCTGGTCTGGCAGTCATAACAGTCAGTAGATTCATTTGGCACCTTAAGAGACTGCTTTACCTGCTGTCTGAACAGGTAAATGCCATCAAAGGGAACATTCATCATATGTTGTTGGACATACTGGGTGAAGCCAGCAGTCCGCAGTCAGGAATGCCATCTGATGTAAATGCCTGCAGCTGGAGAGTGAGATGCTGCATCAAAGTCATCCAATGAGGCTTTGAACTGGTGACGATTGGATTCAATACCTTGTTTAACAGTCATCAGAATATCCTGCTTAGCCTCTGAGTCTGGCAGGGTCTCTGCCAGAAGCTTTAATTTGCTCCAAAGGGTACAATCATATTTTGAAAAATGCCTTTGATAGCTAGCTATCCTCATGCCCAGGGTGGCTAAAGCATAAGCCCACTTGTCCATAGTGTCAATCTTGCAAGATTCCCCGTTAATGGGGTGCTCAGTGATCAGCTTGGGGACAATGACTTTGTTGTTCTCAGTAAGAATAACACTAGCATTATCTGTGAGCTGAGTGAAATACACTGGTTTATTTTTAGCAGCAGCATACTTTCTGTCTGTCTGCTTGGGGATGGCTGTCACCGAAGCAGGTATTTGCCAGAATGCATCAGATAAGGTTTCCATGCAGGTTGGATAGGAGGGACCAAACTGATAGACATATTAGACATGTTTAGGAACTCCAGATGGAGGAGCCTAGCTTGGTCAATAGCTGCTGGCTCGAAATACAATGCTGAGCCTGGTAAAATAAGTCCTCAGCATTGTATTTCGAGCCAGCAGCAATTGACCAGTTGGATAGAGTGGTGTGAGTTGGATCCTGACCTTGTTATCTCTGAAGGTGGAGATGATGACTCTTTTTATAGTCAAGAGGTCTCAGACCCGGTTTCTGTGTCTGTACTTGACTATAAAAAGAGCCATCATCTCCACCTTCAGAGATAACTAGCTCAGGATCCAACTCCTACCACTCTATACCCTCCTTGGAAGGAGGATAAAAGAGATGGGGCAGTTGTAGAACTGACAACACAGTGCAAGGCTGCAGCAATACCACTGACACCAACACCAGCCCCAAGGGTGAAGGTTCGGTGACAGACACAGCTCTGGAACCAGCAATGAATGCAGCACTGGTAGGGGTTCCCTGCACCGCAACCCACTCAATACTGGGCCCAATACCACGCTCTGCTCCAGGGTGAACCCTGAGGAGCCTGAACCCAACATCAAGCACGATACCAGAACCAGCATCAATGACCCAGCCTGCATCGAACTAACCATCTCCAAACAGGACAGAGATGACATCACAAATGGGGCAGACATGAGCGGCACTGCTCTTTGCAAGGACCCGAAGGCTGTTGCTGCAAGCAAACCCTCTTCCGGGCTCAGCAGCACTGCCTGTGGCACCAACCCAGCTGACCCTTAAGGTTCAGGGATTAGCACTACCAGCTGTGCCATCTGGGCCATACACTGCACCCACTGCTTCATATGAGCTGCCCAGTGATGGAACTGCCCACTGGAGCCATCAGGCAAAAACTCAGAGTGCATCCTGGCCCAAGACACTGACCTCCCAGGCCTGGAAGCCCCCCAGTGTTGCCGGTAGTGATGGTGAGACCCTCCAACTCTGGGAAGTCAAGTGTTTCACAGCAGACCTCACAGAGTGTGCTCTCATTCAGTGCTGTTTCTTCCCCTTTTGAGAGAAGAGGAGGAGACTGAGGCCGAGCGGTGCCTACACAGAGCATGTGTGGGATTAGATCCACTTCTTTTTGTACTTGGGGGAAGACTGCCTTTCCTCCTGAGTGCTGGACTACCCGTCATCAGAACCTCTCCCCGGTGGAGAGAGTGGATTGAACCTGGCCCTGCTGCCAGAACAGCCTGCTTCTTCAGGCTCCCTGCTGTCCTCCAAGGTCATCGACCATTGACACTCGGTAGGGTTGAGAGAACCTAAGTTTATTTAATTGTGACAAAAAAACTAAAGTGACACAAAAAAAACCAAACTCTAGCTTTAAACAATAAAACTGAGAAGAACTGAACACTGTGTCATATAGACATGACATTTTGACTCCCAGTAGGCAAGCAACATTTGTTTAACTGGGCTGGACTCCATCTAAGTAAAAGAGGGAGCTTCATGCTAGGGGAAAATAGAATCATTCATCAGGAAGTCTTTAAACTAACTGGGCTGAGGACACCAGCCATGTCACATCCTCAGCTGACATCAGGGATCCCTCAACAAAAGTCTGTAACCTCTGCAAGATAATACTCCAAATGTTTCAGAGAGATACAGTTGTCCTTTATATTGTGGCAAGTCCATACTCCTTAGCTCACTATGAAAATGAATAGATGAAGCACTTAACTTGAAATAAAAAATGTGAAATGTCTTTTAAAAAAATAAAACAGTTGATGCAGCCATGGGCAAAGGAAAAAGAGAGGGAGCAGCTTTAGTTTTAACATGCTACACTGCCCTTCTTCCGGTTTCAGCAGATCGATGTTTTTGGCCAGGACCTCTAGACTGGAGATGAAATTATGAAACCGATTCAGAAACACTCCACATCGTTATGAGAAGTAGGGTGAAAACAGCATTTCACATTGGTAAGCTGTTCTCTGTGTAATGCTAACTCACTGAAACACTTAGATGAAAAGTTTGTTTTGGTACCATTTGATTGCTGTCTAGAGTATCAGGTTCAGGAAAGGAGATTGGAAGGGAAGTGTGTATAGTGAAGATTAATAACAGATTTTGCGGTATATATGTGAGATTTCTGTCAGAAAGTGGCAAGGGAACTCAGACTATCATTAAAATCAGTGTCTCATGAAGTGTTCCATTGAAATCAATGTAACCCCCTTCTTCTGAGCTTTTGATTATCCAAACTCATCTGATGTCACCCAGGCAGTTTGGATAATTGAGGTTGTACTGTATTGAAAATCACTTGTCGGAAATACCTATATGTTGTCCCCCTGGAGGTAGTGATCGTAGTACGATTACTTGTAACATTACTTCATGTAAAACCAAATTAATCAGAACAACTAGTTCTAGGGATTATGGAAGGGCCAACACCAAAAACATTAGTGACACCATAAACTCAACTGACTAGGCAGTTGAGATGCCCAGTCTCTCTGTCGAGGAATGCTGGACTCTTCTAAAAAAACACGATTCTGGCACTTGAAGAAATGTTTGCACCAGCCTTTAAAAGATATAATAAGAAAGATAAGATTCCTGCATGGCTCACCCAAGCAATTCAGAAACAAATTAAAAGAAAAGAGAAGGCTTATTCAAAACTCAAGAAAGACAATTCTGAAATATCTCAAAATAGATATAAATCCGAATTACAGAAACTAAAAAAGATGATAAAAAAATTTAGAGTTGCCCACACAAAGGGAAATAATAAAGCCTTTTTTCCTATGTCAACTGATATAAAAATGAGCTTAGTGTTGTGGGCCCTCTAATTGTGAATGGCACCATGATTGAGGATGATAAAACAACAGCTAATATGTTCAGTGAGTATTTCTGCTCTGTATTTAATTAAAAGAATAAGGCTTTAGTGTCTAATTACACAAATGACAGCACCAACCCCTACTTTACCTTAGAGAAAATTAAGTCTGCTACTAACAAATTAAAGGTAAATATATCCCCTAACCCAGAGAATATTCACCCAAGGTTTTTTACTGCTACATCATCTGATTTATTATATCCTATGGAAATTTTGTATTATAAATCTATGGAGACCAGGGAGGTGCCAGCAGACTGAAGATGAGCAGTTGTCATTCCTATATTCAGAAAGGAGAACAGAGGACAGATCTATAATTACAAACTGATTAGTCGAACATCACTCTATAGCAAAATACTGAAGAGACTAAGCAAAAAATTGAATCTGAGATTCAAGCCAAGGGGCTAGGAGACACTTACCAGCATGGATTCACTAATGGCCTATCATGTACAACCAATCTGGTAACTTTTTACAACCATGTTAGTTAAAGTTTGGACAATTACACACCTGTGGATGTAATACTGTTAGACTTTGGTAAGGCATTTGATAGTGTCCCCCGCTGTGAATTAATAGAAAACCCTTTACAACACGGGTCTAAACCCTAGGCTGATCACGTGGATTGAGAGTTGGTTGACCGATACAACACAACCAGAGGGTGAGGGTGAATGGTCTACTCTCTGATGAGGAGTCAGTTAGCAACAGGGCTCTGTAGGGGTTGGTTCTTGGACCAAACCTGTTTAATCTCTTTATAAGTGATATTATCAACATCACAAACTCATTTTCAAAATTAGCAGATGATACTAAACTAGGGGGAGAAGTTAATACCTTAACTAAACCTCAGTCACTGGTTCAAGACTTACGTCTTATAGAGTTATGGACACACAAAAACAAAATAAACCTAAACTGGGATAAGTGTGTGGTGCTTCACCTCACTAAAAGTAATCACTTACACTCATATACACAAAATAATAAGACTTTGAAGTCGGTGGAAAAGGAATGTGATCTCTGCATTATCGTTAATAACAGAATGCTATCTACAGACTACTGTAAAAAAAACAACCCAAACTTCAGATAGAATATTAAATAATGTTAAACGTACATTCGTTAACAGAAGTGAGTCATGTATTTTGTCTCTTTATAGAGCATATATTTTTCCTCATCTCGACTATGGGTAACCTTTTTGGAACCCATACTTAAAATAGGACATTGTCATTTTGGAGAGGGCCCAACATAGGACAACTAAAATAATCCTTAAATTGAGGTATCTAACTTATATCGGTAGACTAAATAAAACAGGTCTGATCAGCCTTGAGAACAAAAGGAAAAGGGGAGATTTACTGCAACTATACATAATACTGCAAAATAATGAATTAACAGCACAGTGCAGTTTTCAGTTCACTATTCACAATAGGGTTATGTTCACAAACGGTGGGGGGATACACGCAAATCACACATATCCCCCCCTGTGCAACTTTGCACCCACCAGAAATCCACGTGGGGACCACATTTATGAACAGTGGTCCCCGCCCGGCTCCATTATGTGACCCCAACCCTGGCGTGCAGCTATGCGGATCAGTCTGGTGTGGGGCTGTGGACCCAGCCGCACAGCCAATCGACTGCCCGGACCAGGACCTTTAGTGGATCCCTTATACCCATTGGTCACCATGTTTCTGATGGGCGCGTAGGTGGATAGTAGTCTGAGGTGTGGGGGACCCTATCTGAAAATCCCCCACCCTCCTAAATGTGCCTCACAGCCAAGGGTGGACATATGGAGAGGTCCGTTGACCCCCACAATCCCCACCGCACTCAGTGGTGGCATCCGGGGAGGAGTGTGTAATGGTTATGGCTGCCTCTATTAGGTGTAGCCTTCACCCCCCCCATGCAAGGCACCAGCATTGTTGTGCATGGTGCGGAGTTCTAGCATGCCCCCCCATGCCTGTCCCTGGTCTTACCCCACGTGAAGCGGCATGTTCGGCTGGTGTGCCAGGCTCATGTGGGGGCATACCAAGATCATGAATGATGCGCAGGGGGTGTAGTGTGCATGGTCAGCTGCAGATGCACGATGCGCCAGGTTTACATAGCACATAACCTATCCACACCATTAAAGAATAGGACCCAATATCAGTCTAAGGAGCCATGGTAGACAAACTGTAGTCCCTGAGGCAAATGCTTGTAATAGGGACAATTATTTTACAATCAGAGTAGCAAAGGCATGGAACCAACTGCCTCAGGAAATAATAGAAGCAACCAACTTTACTATTTTTAAATCCAGATTAGATAACTATCTGAAGTGGACTGTCAATGGAGACTAACACATCCACCAGGGCATGGGAGACAATCCAGATGGGCTTATGCCTACTTTTGTCTACAACAAACAGAGTACACTGAGTAAGGTCATCATTGATGCATACTTGACAGCAAGGAAAACTGGAAAAGAGGCAGTTGGGGGTTGATGCTGAGGTAAACAAGCAGCCACGTGCACAGACTCATGGTGCCATACGTGCATACTGTTTACCATGGCACCAGCCCCCTGAAAAGTTTTGACTCACGCTGGGTCCTAGCGCCTCCAGCTAAGACTGACTAGTGAGAATCAGAGGTGAAAATTGATTCTTAGAAGAGCAATTACTTATGCTCAGTTTTCACTATGGAGAACAGTGGGCCCTTGCCAGACGGCAGCATAAAGGCAGCTGGTATAGAGGTCCCAGAAATGAGGCTGCAGAAGTATACTATCAAGAAAGTCAAAAAAGGGTTAGTAGCCTGGAGGCCAGATGGGATGTATCCAAACGTACTAAGGTAACAGGCCATGGTGTTAGCTGAGCCCCTTGGAGCTATTCAACAGCTCTGTACAGCAAGGTGTGGTTCCCATGGACTGGAGGATGGCAGATGTAATACTGCTTCACAAGGGATGGGACAAAGAGCAGCTGGGACACTGTAAATATATCAGCCTTTCCTCTATGGTAGGGAAACAGATGGAGACACTAGTCAAAGAGGACCTAGTGTAACACTTGGAGAACAATGGGCTTTGGGAAAGTAAGCAGTATGGGTTTGTGACAGGGAGGTCTTGTCAGACCAAATCGATAGTATTCTTTGACTGTGTAACCAGGGTGGCTGACAAGGTGAATGCAGTAGACTTACTGTACTTTGTCTTCAGCAAGGCATTCGACTCAGTGCCACACCAAAGGCTACCAAAGAAAATGGGGGAATCTGGGTAAATAGTAAAGTGGGTATGGAGCTGGTTAGAGGGAAGGCAGCAGAGAGTTGTGCAGAATGGTGTCAGATCAGTGGAAAAAGAGGTCAGCAGAAGAATACCACAGAGATGTATCCTGGGCCCAGTCCTTTTCAGCATGTTCATCAGTGACAGGAGAGGGAATCTAGGCAGGTTGTGTCTACTTGCAGATGACACTAAACTCTGTGGTACAGCTGACAATGTGGAAGGGATAAGGGAATTGCAGAGAGACCTGAAAAGGCTGGAAAATTGATCCAACATCTGGCAACTGAAATTCAATGCCAAGAAGTGCAAAGTGATGCATTCAGGGAACAAAAACCCCAAACAAAGTATTGGATATGAGGGGCTCAACTGGACACATCAGAGGAAAGGGACCTAAGAGTTATCATAAGTGACTCCCTTAAACAAATCAACCAGTGTAACAAGGACTTCAGCAAGGATGACATGATGCCAGGGTGCACTGGGAGAGGGTTCAACAGTAGGCAGCAGAAGTGCTGTTACTTCTGTATAGGTCATTGGTAAGGCCACACCTGGAGTACTGAGCCCGGTTCTGGAGTCCCCACCTGAAAAAAGACATGAACAAGCTAGAGATGGTACAAGGCAGGGTGACCAAGGTGATTCAAGGCCAGGAAGGCAGATCCTATGAGGACTGGCTAAAGGCGCTTAGTACATATTCAGGGCATCAGCTTGGATTTGAACCAAGGACACCTGGAATACCGTTCTGATTGCGCTAACCAGCTGCGCCACTGAGACAACTGGAACCTGGGCTGTCCACCAGTGCATTACTTTTTCTCAAATGCACAACTCAATGATGACACAAATATTTACTTGTAACAATCACACAGGAGCACGGTGTGCATATTTATGGAACACATACAAACAAAGGTGAGAAAGAAGTAAGTGCCTCAGCTGGGACTTGAACCCAGGCCACCCGGAATACCAGTATTCTGGGTGGCCTGGGTTCAAGTCCCAGCTGAGAAAGAGTAATGTGCTTGGGGACAGCCCAGGTTCAAGTTGTCTCATAGGTGCAGCTGGTTAGCACAATCAGAACAGTATTCCAGGTGACCTGGGTTCAAGTCTCAGCTGAGGCACTTACTTCTTTCTTACCATTGTTTGTATGTGTTCCATAAATATGGAAAATGCACTCCTGTGTGATTGTTACAAGAGATAGGATTGAAACCTTCAAGTTTCTGAAAGGAATAAACAAGGTGAACTGTAAAAGGCTATTTACCGGGAATAGAAAAGCCATGATTCAGGGTCACCAGCGAAAGTTAATGGTGGGGGGTAGATTTAAAAAGAATGTGATGAAGTACAGTCAGTTCCACTTGTATGCCACAGAAACATAGCATTTGATGGCCGATAAAGACTGCTTGGCCTACCTAGTCTGCCCATGTACCCTACTACTGTCACACCACAGACCCTACTTGACCACTGGCTTTACCCTCCCCCCTTTCCTTGCTTCTGAGGTTCCGTTATACCTATCCCATGCCTTCTTAAATCCCATTACAGTGTTTGCTCTCACCACGTCCTCAGGGAAGCTGTTCCAAGCATCAACCACTCTTTCTGTGCATCCTTTTCTCTGAAAAAGACTTCCCTTTTAAACCTTATTTATGCCCTTGAGGTATTTGAAAGTCTCTATCATATGCCCCCCTCCTTTCCTACAGTCTGGACATAGTGAGGTCTTTCAATCTCTCCTCATAGGGCTTTTCATGAGATGCCGATGTGGAGCTGGGGTAGGAAGCAGACACATCTCAGGGAAGTATCTGTTCATTTGCATTGATTTTACTGCTGTTAATGTTTCTTTTGCAGTTTATTGTTGTTTTCAATTGGTACCAGGGTGCTTTCTGACTTAAGTTGGAAAGGTACCTGTTTAAGGGATTTTGCTGGTGCAGCTGAGTGTCTCAGTGAGGGTTTGTTGGAGTAGTTGATTGCCTCTGGTGCTCAGGTGGGGCCAAGCCTCCCCACCTCTCCCCCTCACCCCTAGCGCATCACTTCTTTTATACTGGTAGCCTGTGACATCATACGGTACCTGCTGACTGCATACATACAATGTTAGCCACCTTGTTTCTGTATGCAACACAGTCACACACCATAGGGTACAGGGATTGGAAAATAAGGGAAATACTGCTGCCAACAGACAGGGGCAAGACAGAAAGAAGAGTAACTGCATGAGGGAGAATGGAGCAGAGGGAACAAAGAAGAGGAAGGGGTAATGGGACCAGGATGACAGACTGGGGATTTCTGGGAAGGGAACAAGTTAGTGGGGCAGGCCAGAATGAGGGTCAGTGGAGGGGAAGGGGCAAAGGAATCAGGGAAGAGAGGGAACAGAAATCAAAGGGGAGGAAGGATCATGAGATGTAATAACTGTGGAGGGGCAGTATTCATGGACACCTGTGGAGGACGGGGAGGGGGAGTGCCCAGTCTGTATAAAGCTGTGGAGGTTAGAGAAAGAAGTACTAAGGCTAATGGGGGAAGTGTCAAAGATGAAGGGGCATATTAGGTCAGAAGGAGAAGGGAATGTGGGCAGCACAAAATACATCAAGGAAAAGAAAAAAGATGGGGGAGATAAGAGAAACGGGGTGGTCAGGACAAGGGGGCAGAGAGGATGACATAGGTATGGGAAACAAATGTGCAAGGAGAATAAGAGAAGGAGTACAGGGAGATGGTAACACAGCAAGCTCAGACGGGGGCCGACCTCTAACAGAATGGTCAAAGGAGGGGATGGAGGAAGGGGAAATGTGGTCCATGGGTACAAAGAACAAAATGGCTAGGGAGGGTGATGGAGAAATAGGTGAACTGGGGCAAGAAGAGTTGAGTACAATGGAGAACACAGGGGGGAAAAACAGCGACAATTGGAGGGTACATTGTGCAGGAGGAAGAAGGAAAGGAGAAGGGGGAAGATGGGAGGAAAGAATGGAGGTGTCTTGGTGTTGGAGGCTCAATATTAAGAGAGGGTCTGGTGGGGTAGCGAAGGGGAGAAGCACAGTAGAATATTGGTGGAAGCCATGCCAGGAGTGAAGGGGGAAAGGGTGGGGCAATCTGTGCTAAGGTATGCAAGCAGGGGAAGGTAAAGGCCTCACCTAATAATATACCTGGGGATGAATGACCTGGCTGATGGGACAGTAGGGGAAGTAAAGAGGAGGTTTGAAGAACTGGGACCTCTGTGTGAGGGATCAGGCAGATCTGTCACCTTCTTGGAGGTACTTCCCGTTCCCAGGGCAAGTATGGCAAGGAAAGGGAGAATTCAAGAGTTTAACAAATGGCTGGGGACCTGGTGTTGGGAAAAGGGGTACAGGTTGGTAGGAGGGTGGGGGGGCCTGGGAGAACAGCAGTCTGTACGCAAAAGATAGACTACACCTAAATGAGGAGGGAAAAGATGTACTGAAGGCAGGATAGAAAGCACATTGAGGAGCATTTAAACTAGGAGGATGGGTTGCAGAATGGATAGAGGAGTTCAGAGCCCTAGTGATGTGAAACCAAATGTGCTTACCCCCAGTGATAACAAGGTAAGGAGGAAACAACTTCTAAGTCACAACAGCAAAGGCCCTAACCAAGGAAATGATAGCCAACTCAGTTAAGAAGGGGGATAAAACCTTTTATAGGTACATTAGGGAGCGAAGGAAGACCAAGGGAGGGACAGTGAGGCTTAATAAAGGGGAAGGAGGGTGGGCAGAGGATGACTTAGAAAGGTAGAGATACTAAGCAAATATTTTTGCTCAGTATTTACAAAGGAAGAAGGGAGGTACCTAAACAAACAGTAGAAACACTCTGATACAGAAGTTGATACCAGCCCATTTACAGAAGAAAGGGTTCTGAAAGAACTTTAAAACTGAAGGTGGACAAAGCAATGGGGCTTGATGGGATTCATCCCAGAATTCTAAAAGAACTAAGGGTAGAACTAGTGACACCACTGATTACCTTCTTAACAAATCATGGGAGGATGGGGTGGTACCGAGACTGGAGGAGGCAGATGTGATTCCCCTTCACAAAAAGTGGGAGCCAGGCAGAAGCAGGAAACCACAGACCTGTTAGTTTAACCTCAGTGGCAGGAAAATGATGAATCACTCTGAAGGAAAGAATTGTCGAGTATCTAGAGGCCAGAGGGCCACAGGACCCAAGGCAGCATGGATTCACAGCAGGAAGGTCATGCCAGACAATCCAATAGATTTCTTTGACTGGGTGACCAAAGTAGTAGATCAGGGAGGGCTGTGGACATGGCCTCACCTAGACTTTAGCAAGGCATTTGACACAGTCCCACACAAAAGATTAATATACAAATTAGCCAGCCTGGCAAAGAATTGGCTGGAGAATAGAACACAGAGAGTAATAGTAAATGGAGTCCACTTGAAGAAAGGGGTTACTAGTAAGAATCGCAGGGTTCAGTATTAGATCGGTCCTCTCAATGTCTTTATAAGCGACATTGCAGAGGGACTGGAAGGAAAAGTATGTCTCTTTGCAGATGACACAAAGATCTGCAACAGAGTTGATGCACAAGGTGGGGTAGAAAGGATGAGAAGGGACTTGGTAAGGTTAGAGGAATGGTCAAATGTATGGCAGGTTATATTCAATGCTAAGAAGTGCATGATAATGCACCTGGGAAACAAAAACCCAGGGGAAGAGTACACAATGGGCCGTGAGATACTAACAACAACAAAAATGGAAAGGGACCCGGGGGTAGCCATATCAGATGACCTAAAGGTGGGCAAGCCATGTCAGAGGGCAGCAAGGAGGGCTGGGGGGATACTGGGATGCATAGGGACAGGCATCACCAGTAGAAAACAAGAAGTTGTTATCCCTCTGTACAGACAGCTGGTGAGACCCCATCTGGAGTAGTGCGTGCAGTTCTGGAGACCTAATCTCCGCAAACACATAGACAGGATGGAAGCTGTCCAGAGGAGGGCAACTAAAATGGTGCAGGGTCTGCACCAGAAGACATATGAAGAGAGACTTAAGGAGCTTAATATGTATAGCCTCGAGGAAAGGAGGAGAGGAGGCATGATAGAAACTTTAAGTACCTCAAGGGAAACAAACAAAGTCCAAGAGGGTAGCATCTTTCAAAAAGAGGAGTGCAAGAACAAGGGGCACAATTTGAAGATGGGGATGCTCAGAGGTAATTTATGGAAGTATTTTTCACAGAGAGGGTTGTGGATGCATGGAACGGCCTCCAGAGGAGGTTGTGGAGTCAAAACAGTGGTGGAATTCAAGCATGCATGGGACAGTCATAAGGCAATTCTAGAGGGTGGGGGTATGAAGAAGTAGGCTGCTGGTTAACTAGGATCTGCAGCTTATCCATTAGGTAGGGAAATGGGCAGACTGGATGGGCCAAGCAGTCCTTATCTGCCATCAAATTCTATGTTTCTATAAGGGAGCGGACATAAGGGAAGAGAGGCAGGGGGGAGGGTAGAGACAAGGGTTGGAGGGTGGTAACACTAAATGCTAGGAGTCTGGGGAATAAGGGGGTGGAACTACAAGCTCTCCTGGAGGAGGGGGAGTGGACTTGGCAGCTAGAACCGAGACATGGGCCACCCAAATTCATGACTGGGATATAACGGTTTTGGGACACAGATTACACCAAAAGAATAGAGGAAAGAGGAATGGGGTGGGGGCATAGCACTGTATGTAAAGGAGGGATTCAAATGTGTAAGGAAAGAGGGAGATGAGGGAGATACAGAAGCACTGTGGGTGCATCTACAGGATCCCAAAAACAGATCACTAAGACTGGGGATGGTGTACAGGCCATCCTCTCAATCTGAAAGGATGGACAGGGTACTAGCAGAACAGTTCAGGAGGAACTGCCAAGGGGGATGGTGATTAGGGGGTCAACCCGCCAGGGTGGAGAGGGACACACCACCACAAAGAACAGAGGGAGTAGGTAATGCTGGATGCCTTCCAGGAAAGCTTTCTAGTACAGTTGGTCAAGGAACCAACTAGGGAAAAGAACACCCTCAACCTCGTACTTATGAACGGGGAGTGGGTGAGGGATGTGAGGGTGGAGGAACCACTGGGGGGGGAGTGACCACCAGGCAGTATGGTTCCAGTCACAGATGGCTAAAGCGAGGGGGCATCTGGCACAGTGATTCTGGATTTCGGGAACACCAACTTTAAGATGATGAGGGAAGTGGTACCGGGGTTCCTGTACAAAATACAACCTGATATGGACATGCAACAAAGGTGGGAGCTGATAAGACAGGGGATAGTGGAGAAAAAAGAAACTTGCTGTAGGGCCCAGACTATGAAGGTTAGGGGAAAGAAACCCAGTTGGATAAGCAAAGGGGTGTTAGACAGGGTGAGGAGGAAAAGGGCAGCCTACAGGTGATACAGAAAATCAGGGAGGGAGGAGAGTGGGGAGGAATATCTGCAAGAAGCAAAGGAAGGGACCAGGGGCTCAAGGCAGCCAAGGCAGCAAGCAAACTCAGGCTGGTGCAGGGCATAAAAGAAGGGGAAAAAGACTTCTTTAGATACATCAGGGAGAAAAGAAGCTGTAAGGACCAAATTTTAAGAATTAAGAAGGAGGGGGGATGGGTGGCAAAGAGGGGAGAAAAATAAGTAGTGCTCAACGACTACTTCTGTTCAGCCTTTATGAAAGAAGGGGGGGGTGCTACCCATAGTAGGAGGGAGGATAGAAACAGATGGGGGCCAATGACGGATGGAGAAATCACAGTGCGGAGGGTGCTGGAGGGGCTGAGGGCATTGAGGGTGGACAAGGCACCAGGACCAAATGGAGTACATCCAAGGGTGCTGAAGGAGCTGTCAGAGGTCCTGGCAGAACCGTTTGCAGAATAATTTAATTCATCTCTAGAGACAGGATGTGTACCCCATAACTAGAGACTGACTGACATGGTTCCCCTCCAAAAGAGTGGACCCAAGGACAAACCGGGGAACTATAGGCCAATAAGTCTAACGTCCATAGTGGGGAAGCTAATGGAGACCATCCTAAAGGAGAGGCTAGTGGCACTACTGAGGTGAACGGGTGCAGGATGAGAGGCAGCATGGCTTCATCAAGGGTAGGTCATGCCAGACCAGTCTGGTGGAATACTATGACTGGGTGACTAGGCAAGTTGATGGAGACCATGCGGTAGATGTCCTGTACCTAGACTTCAGTAAGGCCTTTGATTCAGTACCATATAGGAAACTTGGAAGCAACCTACAGGGCACAGGGGCAGGAGCAAAACTGGTGGGGTGAAGAACTGACTAAAAGATAGGCAGCAGAGCGTGGTGGTAGGTGGGGAACACTCATCCCCAAAGCCTGTGACAAGTCGTGTTCCACAGAGGTTGGTGTTCAGCCCAGCGCTGTTTGGTATATTTATTGCAGACATCTCGGAGGGCATCAGCAGCAAAATCAGCCTATTTGTGGATGACACCAAGATGGGAGCGGTGGCGGATGATCAGGTGGGTGGCAGGGACTACAGGAGGATCTGGCAGGGGTAGAGGCATGGTCTGATAGATGACAGCTGGGATTCAGTGCAAAAAAAATGAAAGGTACTGCACTTCAGAACAAAAAATCAGAGGAGAAGCTACCATCTGGGGGGGTGCAGCTGGAGGTAACAGAAGAGGAGAAGGATCTGGGGGTGTTCATCATGGGAGAAATTAACAATCCTGCACAATACAGAAAGGCAGCAGCAATGGGCAACAAAATGCTAGGGTGCATTGCAGGGGCACTACCTCGAGAAGAAGGGAGATTACTCTACCATTATACAGATCATTGGTGAGACCCCACCTGGAATACTGCATGCAGTACTGGTGCCCTTACCAACAAAAGGACATTAGGCTGCTGGAGGGGGTGCAGCATAGGGCAACGAAGATGATTCAGAGCCTGGGGGAATTGCCATATGAGGTCAGATTAAGACAGTTAAATATGTACACACTGGACGAAAGGAGGGAAGGGAGGACATGATTGAGACTTTCAAATACATGAAGGGGATAATCAAAACAGACACAGAGCGTCTATTCAGGAGGAGGGTGGGGAGAGACACTAGGGGCCATGACATGAGATTGGATGGGGGTAGATTCAGGAGGGAGGTTAGGAGGCATTTCTTTACAGAGAGAGTGGTGGAAAAGTGGAACACACTACTGGCTGAGGTGGAAGCATCTAACACAGTGGAGTGCTTCAAGAAGGGATGGGACAGGGCCATGGGGAGGGTAAAGAAAGGGAAGGGGTGGGGAGGGGGTCAGCTGCTGAATAGGGAGCTAGCTGCAGTCTCGAGCAGCCTAGATAGACCAGGATGGTCTTTTGCTGCTGGCAACTTTCTCATGTTCGTATGTTTGTATTTTAGTTGTCCTCCTCTGGACTGCCTCAGTTCTTCTGTCTATGTCCTTTCGGAGATGAGGACTTCAGAACTGGACACAGTACTCTAGGTGGGGTCTCATCAGTGACTGATACAGAGATATTATCACCTCCCTCCTTCTGCTGCTGATACCCCTTCCTATGATCCCTAGCATCCCACGGACTTTCCCCACTGCTTTGTTACACTGTTTGGCCACCTTTTGGTCATCAGCTATGATAACAGCCAGGTCTCTTTCCTGTTTGGTGGTTGTCAGTACCACTCCCCCCCCATTCTATACTCTGACCCTGGGTTTCTATGCCCCAAGTGCATTATTTTGTATTTTTTGCATTGAAACTTAATTGCCACTTTCTAGATCATTTCTCAAGCTTACTTAGATCTCTATTCATTTTTTCTACCACCCCCGGAGTATCCACTGTATTGCAGATTTTTGTGTCATCTGTAAAAAGACATAGCCTTCCTTCTAGTCCCTCTGCAATGTCACTTATAAAGATATTAGAAGAGTACTGGACCCAGTACTGATTCTTGTGATTCTGCCATTTGGATATATGCACATTCCAGATGTATGCACAAAATCCTGCTGTCCCTACTCCTGTCCAATTCGTCTAATGTTAAATCATCTGTTTGTATGCCTATAGAACTTTGTTTGTGCACAAATTTTTGACTGAAAGATGCTCCTTAGGTATTTTTTATCACTTGTTTAATAGGTGTCAATTGATTTTCATTTGAGTTATCAGCCAAGGACAAAGAGTGGAACAGAGTGTAACCATTCCAATGATTGACTCACTAATTATCACAAAGCTGCTCCCTCTCCCCAGTACAACAGAACAACCACGTGGGCTAAAGAGATGCATATAAATGCTGCCCCCCATTCATTACTGCTCTGCTGTTTCCCCCAATGTCCCTATATAGCTGTCCCCTATTGACAGTCAGCATCTGACAATCATCCAATCCCATGTAGGCTGCTGAGAGCAGCTGGGTAGATAAATGCAAAAAAACATGCAAGCTTAAAGACGCTTTAGAGATGACTACTCTCTGATCTGAACTCACCGCTAAGCACGACTGTCCCAACTTAGCTTTCCCCCATTTAGAGTCGGCATCTCTCTCTCTAGCAATAAGAAAACAGCAGACTACAGCACAAAATGGAGGCTATCAGCTAAGGACAAAGACTGTCCTGATTGTCACGCAGGCTGCAGAGAGTGGCTGGCTAGAGAACGCAAAAAGCCACACAAGCTTCAGAGATGCCAAACCCCCAATCCCAATTTTTGGCCATCAGGTAAAACTAACACTTAAATCAACAACATTTATATAGGGCTGTGTTCTGTGGGGTTTGTAGGCTGTTTGGGTTTTCAGATGAATATTCAATTGCACCATTTAACATTTACCATTTACGAGCAGTTATCTGTTCATTCATATGGGGCCCATTATGTCCTATAACATTTCAGATGTATTCACAAAAATGGCTTGTCCTGAGCATGTGCATACATCCAGAATCCACTGTATCATTTTACAGAAAGATTGGCCGACCCATGGAATGGTCTGCCAGCAGAGGGGGTGGTGGGTGCCCGAACCATAACAGGCTTCAGACAGCTGAGACAGAGCTAAGGGTATAGTAGTTACTCAGCAGGATGAGGGAGATGGAAACACAGAGAACAAAAGGGGGAATAAAGTATGCGTAGATTCCACTGAGACTGTGGGTCCAGGAGTGTGATAGGGTAACATGGGCAGACTAGATGGACAGTTGGTCTTTTTCTGATATCACCATCTATATCTATGTCTATGCCTACCTGACTCTGGTGGGATTCAAACCTAATTCTCCTTGTTCCAGGTGCTGTGTTCTAGCATATAGACCACACTACCTAATACTGATGCAGTAATACAATATTTGCATAAAGATTTTCTAATTATAAGTTCTTTCAATTAATTATATTCATTTAGTATATTTAAAGATCACGGGCAAATCGGCTATTATTACAAAATACTGGCACAATACTGTTTACTGTTGCAGGGAAGAGGCATATCAAGTTTATCTAATTATATATTTTTTGTGTGTTGCTATTTTTTCCCTCCTTGGCCACCTGACCTGGTCCCTTACCTTGTCCTCGCATCCTGCTCCGGGGACATCCAGCCACCGACCACCTCAACCACAGGCACCCTGACTCCTGTGGCTCCCTCCCCCACAGCAGGGCCACAGGGAGCCCTGAACTCCCCACAGAACATGGACCCAGGCAGGTGCCATGGCGAAACCACGGATGGCCATCAAGCTGCTCGCATCAGGCACCATTTTTCCTGTTTTTCGGTGTCCCCTTTCAGTGCATGCTCAGACAGTGCCTCCAGTCTCCACTGGAGGCCGCTGCTGAGCGATGCATCCCCCTATCCCAACCCCGGTGAGAACAGTCCTGAGGGCGCTCAATCGTCTCCTCCCCAGCAACCCTGGCGCCGAGTCCGTTCCCCACCCCTGGCCGCTGGGCGGGTGAGGTAAGGTACCAGAATCTCCTGTCAATCCAGAACAAGCCCCCTGAAGAAGACTATGGTGAAGCACTTCCGCTTTTCTTGGACTGACATGAGCTTCCTGTATTTTACTTCCATATGGCTGAAACTCACAATAACAAGATTTTCCATATGGGCATGCTGTATCTGCTGGAGTTCTTTTCTCTGTTACCTGTCACAAAAATGATTTTAAGGTGAAGACTTCAAGAAAAAAACTACAGTCAGAAATACAAATCACAGAGTCTTACTACCTAAGGAAAAACAAAATGCAAGCAGCACTTGTCCTAGTGAAGTGTAGTCATGGAAAGGGTATATGCAAATGAGGACCACCAATGAAGATGCTGGTCAACGCTTTACAGTACGCGCTGTTCAGCAGCCTGAGTGTGGGAGCATGAAGTGCACTGACTGACAGAGTACAAAACACATGAATAACAAAGAAAGTACAGTAGGTTATTATTCACAACGATACCAAGGTAAGATGTTCTTTGTATATTGTTTTGATAGAGAAAAAAACATTATGACATTGAATGACACATCATATGATCTTTACTGATTAAAGTTAAACTGTGATCTGATTATTAGATAATGGGTCCATAGTAGAGATTAAGCATTGGAATCACAGTGCATGTTCTTTCCTATGTAACTGCATTATTTCCCTGGCATATCTGTAGGTTAACAAAAAAAATGGATCATGAGGGCTCAGCTCAAGTTCAGTTGCTAAAAAAGAAAGTTATTATCACTTCTGAAGTTTCCTGTTTTTTTTTGCTGTCTACTCTGTTCCTGCCACTGCTCACCTCCTCTGACTAAATGCTCAACTGCAGCCACATGGCTACAGATGATGCTTCCCAGGTGCAAGCAAGTCAATGTGACAGGGAGTTCCCAAGATAGAGATTGGCTTCTCCAGCATCTCCGATTCAACTTCTGGAGACTCTATCACAACTCCAGTGCTCTGAAGGGAGGAACAGCTCACAACTTTTAAAGGCCCCAGAGAGGGTTGGATGGCCTACGTTGAAACTGCCTTTGTCGAAGTCTGACCCTGAACTGTAGGATAGGTCATTCCCTCTTTGAGGCCTTATACTCCAATGTATGCAGGGTTTTAAATAATTGATTAGCAGTTTTTTTCTTGGGACAATGCTAACTGTACAGAAAGTATTTATATAGGTTTTCTTGAAGCGTTATGTTTGTTAAACACAATGAGGCAAGTGCTATGCATTTTCACAATGTTTTAGCACTTTTATGAGCAAATTTTTGGAGTTAAATAAATCCCTGGTATGAAAAGATAATACATACTGAGGCATGGGAAAGGTACTTCCCCAGGTGCGCACTCAATGGTGGGATAAAAGACAGAAGTGAAGCAGTTGGGGCTGACAGTGATGATTACTGGCTCCAGCGTACAATAATATCTGTGCACTGGTGCCAACACCATTGCAGGCTGCCCTGAAATTTTTCTCCTGTGGGGTGCTAGCGCCTCTGTCCCTAAAACCAAAGAGTGGGACTCTATGGAAAATATTGACTCTTGAACAACCAAAACATTCTTACACTTTCCACAGCTGGAGGTCTAGAAATCCAACCATGAGCATATTTAATATGGCAAAAAATGCATCCATCAGCAATACTGTCACAGTTATGGTTGACTGGAAAGAAACCAAATTTGAACATATTTCTTTCTTTTTTTTATATAGCTTTTTGCCTGCCCGCTGCCATCTTCTTCTGTCATTGGGCCCTTCGGGATTCTCCCGAGAGCCATCACTAATGGCGGTGGGGGGGCATAGGCTTTTTCCTTAATCTTCTACCAGTTCCCCACACTGGGGCGTGCACATCCCACAGCCCTCCCTTCTTCTGCCCTCCTAGACCCACACTACGACCTGGCCCCCACTGGGTTGCAATTATTTGGTGGAGCATGCAAATTCCTCACCCCAGAAAGGAGAGCAGCCATCTGGTGCTCAATCCTTTCCCTCCCCAGCCAACCCCCAGCAACCCATGCTTATCACTGAATACAGGTCACCAGTGTAGCAGGACACAAAGCACCAGTGCTTCAGCCCTCCACACCACTGGGCCGGCTTTAACACATTTATTTCAATAAGAAAATCTCTTAATGATATTTAGGATTTTTTCTCTCAGCCAACTACTAAAAAACAAGATCTGGCAGAGCCACTACGACTGTGAATGCATTAACTAGATAAGGGTGTTTCATGGGCTTAAGCAAAAACATTTATTTATTTATTTTAAAAATATCAGATTAACAAACCTTTGAGTCAGAGACTCATTTACAAAGGCACCTCTTGAAACTAATACAAACACAGCACAGTTAACAAGTCCAAAAACAATGGCTCAGAGAGCAGACAGTTCTAACAGTCATTCACTGGAGATACATGGGTAACAGTAGATAAACAGCTTACATAGTTTAGGCACACAGGCACCACATCAAGAAAACCAAAGCAGTTCAAACAATATACAATAGCTAAAGCAAATAGACATCAGGAGTCAAGAGAAGCCCAGAGTGTTCACATGAAGGCTGTTGCATACACTAACTGAATCAAAGTATAGTACATTGAGAAAGGTCACATTTAAGCAATACGGCATGACAGGGTGTGTGTTATTATGTAATAACATCACTCCTGGGGTGGGTTGAAGCCCGAGGAGAAGCCGAGTATTTTATTTATTTATTTACACATATTTATTTGATCCACTGGATCAGCAACATTTGTACTAGCTGTGCCCAGTGCAGATTTTACAGCACTGGTCCTGGTCTGGTGATCTGGGTTTTACCCATACCACCACACTGCATATGGCTTAGTGATATACTGTACAGATGGCTGCAGGGTCTAACCCATTGAAGGCTGAAGTTTCAGAAAACCATTATGCTACAAATATCAAGACTCACTCCTCCTCCCCCAGTCACAATTAATTCTCCACCAAAGTCATGCTTAAATACTGGTGCCTCTACATCCATGCCACTAAGCTTTTAATGCCAACATGCTTCTTCTGCTGCTGTGAATTAAATGTTTATTTAAAAACATTTTGTTGAGAAATTTTTGTTTTAGTATCTCCATGGTCAGGAAAAATGAATTTGTAAAAGAAACCAAAATCCCCATTTATCAGTTCATTGAATCACAATACAGCATGTTATGAATTTTTCAGATTCTATGTGTAACCTACAGTAAGTCGAACAGAAATTAGACACACACGCCTATCTATTTGCAAGTGAAGTAAATGTGGTTGTTATCATTCAGTTGTAAACACCTATAGTCACAGCCAGGATTCACATTGCTAGACTCTGGGTAAGCATGACAAGTTTCCTAAATACTGGTACCTTATCCAGCTGTGTTCTGCTTGGGTGTGTGTGTGTGTGTGTGTGTATGTTTTCAAACATGTAACTTTCTATAGTATATTGTGTAGCCCTGTGAATCCTGGCTGCAGTGTTTTTTCTCTGCTGTGGCTAAGCAAGACACTCTAACAAGACACTGGCCTGCTGTAGGGGCTATTAGACATCAAACCAAAGGGTACACTGTGAAGACTAACTTGGAAAAGATGCAATAAAACAAACTTGAATGACAGCCCCCAGACGTCATAAAATACCCAGGGAAAATTAGAAAGACTCCTCTAACAGCCTAGGCAGAAACAAAACACTGGATTGAAGTGAGAACTCAAAACTGGTAGTAATACATATATTCCTGATTTTAACATGCAGTTTTCCTTTAAGAAGATTCAGTAGAATATAACAGTAGGCCAGAACTGTCTGCCTGAGAACGAAGTTGGTATATTATTTGGAAAAAGGGAAGGCTAGGTCTCTTGCTATGCAATGTCCTGTAAAGTAACACACTGACTGCTCTGAGGATGGTGGTGTCAAATGCTGTGAAGTGACATGGGGAACTTGTTATGCAGGAAGTTCCAGGAAGTGTTTAAACACACTTATCATCAAAGTCTGTTTTCAGCTTCCTATCATGCACTTCATTTGTAAAAAAACAAATTTATCTTGTCACAGACCACAATCAGCACTAACTACTAACAGAATGCTGATACCTACATTTATAATTTAGGAAATACTTGAAATAAAAGATTATATGTGTAACCTACAGTAAGTCAAACAGAAATTAGACACAAATGCATACTTATTTGCAAGTGAAGCAAATGTGGTTATTATCATTCAATCGTAAACACTTATAGTCAAAGCCAGGATTCACATTGCTAGACGCTGGGTAAGTATGACAAGTTTCCTAAATACTGGTACCTTATCCAGCTGTGTTCTGCTTGGTGTGTGTGTGTGTGTGTGTGTGTGTGTGTGTGTGTGTCAATGCTTTCAAAGTTTTGAAATTACTAAAGACAAATTATATATAAACTATACATATATAATGTTTAAGAAAAAACATGTGGCTCTTACTGTAGAATAGAATGTGTGACTAGGTCTCCTTCTGAGGCCCCAGGTGGCTCTGATAATCATTTGTTCCAAAGGATTTCAAGTCAGTTTGAAGGCATTAAAAACTTCTGTTCTGTTCTGTGTCTCAAATGAATGTATCTTGTTACAGCATGCTAGAGCTATCTCATGCCCCTCCCACATGAATCAGAAAAAAGTTTGGGGTGGAGGCTGAGGTGGATCTTACTCCAAAAAAACCTAATGCTGCCTCCCACTACTCAGGTTCCAGTTCTTGTACCACCCATTTAAGAAAGAAAATAGTACCCTGCAACCATTGACTAACATGAAAGTGTATTTATTTGAGGGCGGAAAACATTGCTTGGAGGAAGGTAAGGTGGAGGAGACTATTTACACCTTCAGTCAGTTCCATGGACAGAAAACATGACATCATTCCTTTTGTACATGCAATACTCCTGTAGGCTCTGCCCACAGTCATAATGAACAGAAAGAGACATGCTCTTACCTTTGACACTGTAGACCAATTTTGAGATTAGATAAATCCAGGAAGCTGGCATAAGGTTTCCAATAATGTACTATTTAATAATAACTTTTCCATTTGATTAAACTCCTGCCACATTTCATAGTTTATCTGTGAAATGCTTTTTTTTTTGTGTGTGAGTTATATAACTAACAACTCCAATGTCTACACTAATTAATAACATGTCAAAACATAGTAGGTCCACATTTCCCCAAAAAAACTATAATAACTTTTTTCTTTGTCTATGGCAAAAAGTATTTTAAACTAGATTCCATTTGGAAAAAAAGTGTTTCTTCCATGCTGTTTCTATAGCCATACTCTTTTGAAAATAACTGCAGTGTTTGTATCACTTGTTTACAAATGACAACAAAAACCTCTCAATTATGCAAAATATTGAAATGCAACTTGGAAAACTACAGCAACCTTTAAATTAACATTCAGGGTCTTAATTATTTAATTAGTTTTACAACTGCAATGTTTTCTTCTCAGCTACATAAAAGTGGTCCAAACTTTGCAAATAATATTCAAATTAGACCCAGTATCTAAACAACAGTCGGGCAGTGATGGTGTCACAACAGTAAAAACATTCAAGACACATGAAAAAGCAGCAAAAAATGTCAACAATATAAGATAAAGCAAATTAAGGGAATGTGACATTTGATTAGAATAAATTATGGCTGAGGACATTTAAAGAATAAAATGAAACACATATCTCACCTGCCCCCAATCTCCGGTTTTCCATTTAGGACATCGTCCTCCCCTGCACTTCTTCTGCATGTCTGGTTTGGCCAGGTGTTTACAGTATCCATCTTCTACTTGTTTTCCTTCTTTAGTCATACAGGATATAATACGAAGCCTGACTCCTTTTCCACAAGAAACGGAACACTGCAAAGTAAAATTTGAAACATTAAGTTAAAACATTAAACTCAAAGGCATTAGAATTACGCAGAATAGGATTAGCAAGTATGCCTGGTCATGCAAGTAAGAAGTACTGTTCTACTGACTTATGTTGTACCTGATCTCATTTACCATATAGAACAAGAATGTGTTAAACAAAGTTTGGGAGTATTTGGATCTAGGTATCAGAGAATACACATTTTTCAGGTCATTTACTGAATCAAGTTACAGTACATACGGTACTTAGGATCTGACAGAAACAAGATCTCTGAAAATCAAGTTTTTGCATTTATTTATTTTTTTCACTTTTTGTCAAGTGTTGCCAATTACTTTTTGTCAAGTGTTGCCAATTACTTTTTGCCAAGTGTTGCCAACTGGCAATAGTTAACACTACTAAGGAGAAAACTGCCTTGGGCATGGGCACAATGCCTTTTTTGTATATCTGTATAATAATATTTCCAGATTTGTAAGGCTCTAAGCTTGAGGTTCAGTGGGACAGCAGGTAACCCATGTCTTTCTACCCAAAGAGCGCAACTTAAACAAGCATGCCTTAAGCGTCCTTGGGATACTTGTTTTTTTGCTTGCTCCCCCTGTTCTCCTTTCTTCCACCTACCTTGCTACTGCATGGCTGCAACTCGGGACAACTCTGTTTCTGGCAGTCCACTGGGTTACATTGCTTCCTGGCCCTCTGGCTCAGGCTTCCTACTTGCTGCCCTTTTACTGCCATTGTCTTGCATCTTTGCTTCCTCAGGTGGTCTGTTAACCGTGGCGCTGCTGCTTTATACTGTCTTCTAGTCCTGCTCATTTGGGAGCTGGCAGTATAACCTAGAGGTTACAATAATGAGCTGTGAATGATCTTGATACATCCAGCAGACCTGGGTTTGATTCCCACAACCTCCACTTGCATACTGTGTGACTGAGCAAGTCACTTAACCACCCAGTGCTTCCAGGTTGCCCCTGAAAATAGGCACTTTTGCCTAGTGGGCCATACCTGGTTGCCAAAAAAGAACAAATAAATACATTTTCTGGGTCCCAGTTCCTGTGCTGCTTCTTGTTTGGGTGGTTCAAAAGTTTGGTGCAGATCTTGGCTGTCTACCAAATACTGCTTTTCCTGTGTTGCTGCTCATCTGGAGTGATTGCACCCAGTCACCAAGCCATCTCAGCTATCTACCTGGAAGCCCTGATCTCTTCCACCCAACGGTGGCCTTTGTGTCCCATTGCTGCCAGTTGTTGCTCCTTTCCTGCTAGCACCATGGTTCTTTTTTTCCTACCAGCACCTTTGCTGTCCACCTGCCCTCTGTGATTGTGCCCATGCTCTGTTGCCTCTGACCCTGGCTCATACTTATTTTGGCTTTGCCTCTGTCCCTTCTGCCCTTCTGGAATCATTAGCCTTCAGTCACATCCTCTGGGCATTTGCACTCATATTCCTGTTGCTGTGGCCGTGCTCTGCTCCTAGTGCTTCTTGGGCCTTCAATCTGCTGCCCTTAATCCAACTTTACCTACTCCTATCTGGCATATGCCTTAATGATGCCCCAAAAACCTCTGGCCCTCACCTCCACTGACAATTAGGCACACTCCCATGCTACTAGGGAACTCATCCTAACAACTGCCGCTTAACAGTCTGGTCTGATTTTACCTTTTATGGCTTCATATTGCAGTGTGTTGAGCCATTCAAGGGCTTGGTGGCTTCTTATATTCATAAGACTTGCTCTTCAGAGGAGAGGTCTATGGCTGCCAGACCCCAAGAATCTGTTTGAGGCATACGTACTCCAATTCCAAGCTTCTGCCCTACCTGAGTTAGTACATTCACCTGTTCATTATCTCATATAATAACAAGTTCTATTTCTATGCACTTTGTTCTGCCCACGTAACCACCACTTCTCCGAGGTTTAGCATAGGGTCCAGTTTATTTAGGGTTTAGCTTGAGGGCCTAGATTATTAGGAATCAGTGGTAGTAAGATTTATCATTCTGTGCTGTAATCCTTATGTCTATCTTGAGATGTCCTGTAGTCTGAGTAGTAGCCAGACTTGTCCTATAGCCTGAGTATGTCCTCAAGGGTAGAACCACCATGGGAATTCCTTTAGCCATACAACAGCAACTCTGTGTGACACCCTCACTTTTCTGAACCTGGGAGGTACTTGGGCAGCTCATTATTGCTTGACACTGAATTGTCCACCAAACCTGTCCTTGATTATGTCCTGTCTTTATCTATTCCCTTTCCTTTAACAAAACCAAGCTCCAACCATTTACTTAGCGGTGGGACCCTCACATCCAGGGGCTCCTTTGGTCACACAACTGCAGCTCTGTGACAACCAACAACTGTAAGCCCTCCAAATGGGCCTGAAGATGGGCATTCATCAATAGCAGAGTCCAGCTCCTCACAGGAGGCTAATCATCCTTTATTAAGGGAGCCAGACATTCTTTTTTCAAGGGTGAAGCATTCAGCTTAAAGAGCAGCTGACACATTCAGGAGAACTTTAACAAAACATAATACAGTATAACCTCACTTATCCGAATGTGCTGGGGGACAATAACATTGTTTGGATAAATGGGGTTTCAGATAAGTGAGGGAACTTTACATTTAAGTCTGTTAAGCCGGGAGACACACCATAGTTCCAGACAACTGAGAGTTTTGGATAATTGAGATTCAGATAACTGAGGTTTTACTGTATTTAAACACAGGTCAGCTTGTATTTAACATTGGGTCTGTATTTCTCTTCCTTATTATTTATTACTGAGGTAATCTGCTTGAAAACAGGATCTTTGCTCCTGAAGAGTTCATCTATTCCTATTGCTTTCTCCCTACCTGATTTTATAATGGACTGCTTGTGACATCACAGTTACTCCCATGGCAACAGATTGTGATGTTACAACAGAGAATTATGACTTGAAGTAGCAAGCAAGCTATAGAGGCAGAGGAACTCTAAGGGCAAAAGCTCATGTAGTCATGCAAATTTCCTCAGTAATACTTAATGGACAGGAGAAATATATAGAATATATATGGAATGCAAGCAGAATTGTACCTATATATTATGTTTTTTAAAGTTGTCTTTGAGGCATCAGTAGCTCTTTAACATTCCTTTAGTCAAATGATATCACCTCTGTGACACCTTCAAGGATAATCATCCAGTTGGAATGATGGAGCAAATTAATAAATCCTGTGAAGTCTTCCACTTCCATTTCCTTAATCTGATTGTACCATAACTAAGCTGTATTTAATGTTTTCAGTTTTCCTTTGTCTTGTTTGGATCTATCTTTAGCATCATGTCACAAGACCTACTGTGCACTTGGGTTTTAATAGTACTGCATCATGCCTGGAGAGATGATGACCTAAGGCATTGAATGTTGGATCCCAGAGGCTTCCTCCACAGGGGAATCTTCCTCTCCTCCCTCGTCAAGCTGATAAGTTATTTAGTTATTTGGTTAATTTCTATTTATTTATTTATTGAAAATGTTTCACCAGGAAAAGCATGCTGAGCAAGAAATGCTCGTCTCACGGTGCGACCTGGGGGGGGTTACAAAGGAGGCAGGTATACATACAATAGTTGAACTCACAGTAGCATAATATGGGAAAAGTACATAGTTGGGAGGGATTACATCTGCCTCCTGTGGTTGAGTTGAGATAAGGGATGATGGTTAACTCATATGTTTCTTAATCTACTTCATTCAACTCCATGGACTTCCTTCTCTTGTTACTGGAAGTCAGTGTTATGATTGTTCTATCTATATCTTCCACTCTGACTTTTCGTCTCTTCCTTAATTCAGCAGTAATTGATAATCACCAGATTATTTTCAGCAATTATGGGTTTTTTTTTTGGCAAAAAAGATACCCATTTCTACTTTAATTTTCTTTCATTAGTGAACCAAGATACATGATTTTAAAGTGACATTCCCATCATAACAAGTAAAATATCTTGGTATAGTGCTGAGCTGTTTACTATCATGAACATGTGGTGATATCATCTTAACCCTTGCTATGCCATGCCATGGACTGATATATCAGTCCAGAATTACTATGTGTTCTAATTCTGTTGGCAGCCTAAGGGTTAATATATCCATAGTATGAATCTTACATTCACCAGGTAACCTCAGTAGAAGAGATTTTTAAGAATAGAGAGTGGTGGACATCTTTAATTACACAAGTCATTAATTCCAAAATTAGCTATAAAAGCTGTTTTAACAACATCTGACAAAACTAAAAATACCCTGAGAATAAATCTAAGGATGTCAGAAATACATTTCCGCTAAAAAAAACTATATGATGAACAGTTTTGCCAAATAACAAATACTGCTGCTTTAAGGTGTCTTCAGCCAAAATGGCCCACGGTCCTGTGGCACTTCTAGTGATGAAACCCTTATAAAGAGGATTCCTGTGCCATCAATACCCTGGAAAGGAGGTAGTCCACTTTGAAGATGGAGAGGAAAGAGGGTTCCTGTGCCACCAGTACCCTGAAAAGTTGGCAGTCCCTTATGAGGACAAACAGCCTGAAAGGCCACATGTATGTAACAACTGCTTACCCTTATCACAGTCCGACCAGTTTATAGCAACAATCATCTTACCAACAGTACTGAGCTATTGACAGCATAACAGCCTCATTCAATTTAAGTTGCACAAGCATTACACTATACTATATTGCACAAGCAAACTGCAGTAGTTAATCCATACTTACTTACCTGCTAAACCAGTGAACCTATATGAGCATTGTCACAACTAAAGATTAACAACTAGAAGCAACCCTCAGGAAGGAGAGTGAGAACCACACACCAACTGTTAGGTGAATAAACACTGGAGAACAGGGGGGAAAAAAGTAGCATCCCAGCACCTGAGCACGTCAATACTGTAATGGGACATGGATGTGTGCACATTCAACCATAGAAGCCCTGCATATGTCAGAAACAAGAATGTACCTGGCAGCTGCAACAATGGCAGTAGTGCAGGGGTGTCTGGAGTAGTGAGCTCTTAACAATTTTGGAGGCTCCTTCCCAATTTACTGGTAACACAGAGCAATACAGGATGTGAGTCACCTAAAAAATGTCTTTTTTGACTACCTGTCTGCCTGGGGCTGTTTCAACATATGTAAAAAACAACTGATGAGCCTCGCTACAAAATTTGGCCACACACAGAGCAGTAGAATAGGGCCCTGAAGACAGCAAGTATGTAGAAAATCTGCTCAGACTTCAAAGCATGTGGTTTCAGGAAGAACACAGAAAAATCGGGGTCTAGTCTGGTCCAGTGGTGCTGGAGGTTGAGGCGCTTGTCACTACACCTCATGCCATGCTTGCGACCTGGGTTCGGGAATGATCCTAGGCTGCCGGAGGTCAGCAGGGGAGAGAGCACTGAGCATCCGGAGGACTGCTCTCCTGTCTTGGGGAAGGGTGCCATCTTGTCCTACCTGCTGATTGCCCTCTGGTGGTGGCTGGAGGGCAATACAAGTTGGGAGGCATGCTCTGACGTAATCACATTGGTAGGGAGTGGGGACAGGAGAAAAGGAGGAAAAAGAAGCCTACAGGGCTCCATGATGGTCCGCCACACCCGAAGGCCAACCCCGACTTCTGGATTGGGTCTCTAGGGAAGGGGTGCCACCTCTCTGGCCTTGCCATGGGGGGCAAGCCATGGGGGAATCACTGGGATTGGTGAGTGTGGGAGTGGCGGAACCCGAGAGAGAGAGAGAGAGAGTCCTCCTTTGGAGGGCCGAAGGCCCTGCCAGGGCTCGGTGGGGGGGGGGGAACCTGAATAAAAAAAAAAATCTGTTTCAGGTTCAGATGGAATACAGAAACAACTATGGACAGGAATTTGGAATGGAGGCTTAGGACAACCTTATCCAAGAAGATTCTCGAGGCAGCAGAGTCCTTTATTCAGAAACCTGGGGACATTTACCAGTTCTTCCACTGAGGCTGAAATCTGCTAGGGACCAAGCCTTTTCTGTTGCTTCATCAAAGCTCTGGAAAACCATCCCAAGATCTATTATTTCAGTCTCTTTAGTAGAAAGATTTAAAATCTAAATTGAAGACCTGGTTATTTAGACAGGCTTTTTCAAGGTGTTGATAAATTGTTTGATTACTTAAAGTGATTATTTTGCAGCTTTAAGCATTTGAGTCTGGGAAACTTGTATTTTATAACTGCTGAGTAGGAGAGAGTGACTGCTTGCTTTAAAACTGTGAAGTGCTCTCAGCTCTGGAAGGGTGCTATATACTATAAGTAAATAAAACTATTCAGCTCTGGAAAGGTGCTATATAAATAAAATTATATAATGGTGTCTAAATTTCAAGAAACCTGATTAGCTACATAGGGTCTTTGCCCATGGGTAAATCCTATGATAACCCATGGAAAAGATCCAGTAGTCAGAGAAGCTTGTTTTAAGAAAACAGAAAAGAAATTCTTCCTCACCATTCCGATACTGTTTGCCACTGAACGCTCCAGAACGTAGACCAAAGTTAGACTGTGGCTCTCTCCCTAGCCCACCCCATGAATCAGTAACTCCCCACCCACACTCCCCTCCAGTGGACTCCTACACTAGCCTGATACAGCACACACCAATTACCTCACAAAAAAAAAGTCCTGCAACCAGTCAAATGCTCTCCAAGGTATTACCACCTCACTATGTCTTTCTTGGTGAAACTTTTGAAATAAACAAACAATAAAGAAATACCAGTGATCACCCCTTCTCTCACTCACAGCACCAGGTGAGCATTCACAGCTTGTACCACTCACCAGCCAGCTCCATTTAAAGTCTTTCAGCATGAAATAAATAGCTCCCACGCCCTGCATCTTAAATTCCGAATGTCCTGATTTGATTTAACCAAATAAAAAAAGCCTGCCAAGTGAGAGACATGCACGCTAACATTACTGACCGCTCCCCATGCTCACCCCAAGCACCAATCGATTGTGCCTTACAGTTCCATAGACACTGCCATGAGAGCCTCTCACATGACACCTTGCATGCTCATACAGTACTACAAAAACTACTTAGAGGACAGGAAATTGTTTCTGACTGGCAGCTGTTTATAAAGTTCTCTTTCTCAGAAATGATATGCATTCACCTAAATTATCCAGGCTTAACTGTACCTGAATAAAAAGTGATATAAAAAACTGTATTTTGCATTTTCTTGTTTTAATGGGCAGCATTCTGTTACAGTTTTCTTCATGGAACCAATCATTTGGAGTTTTAACTATGTCATGGTTTGTGCTCAGAACTCTAAACAGGGTTCTGATAGGTCAACAGCTCATACTTAGCATTCTGTACACAAATCACGACATAGTAAAAACTCCACATACGTGATTCCATGATGTGAACTGTAACAGAATGCTGCCCATAAAAACACAACAATGCAAACTACAGTTTTACCTATCACTTTTTATTCAGGTACAGTTAAATATGGATAATTTTTTTAATTTATAATGCAAATTAGATATACAAATGTCATACACTAGGCAACATAATGATATAAAACATATATAGACTACAGTTCTAAAGTTCAATTAATGTATGACTGGGAGGGGGATGAATAAATACAGATGTAGACAGTGCAGTTAAAGTTCAGAAGCTTCAGGTGGTGGGAGATCCAAAAACAGAGTGAAAGAAGTTGTCCCTGTGGCACGGAGGTCTGAGGCAGTGACACCTTACACCTCCTGCTACGCCAGCATCCCATGTTGGCGGTGTGAGCAGGTCATCGGGGGCTGGCCAGGGTGGGAGAGGATTGAGCATCTGGAGGACAGCTCTCCTCTCCTCTCCTGGGCAGGTTGGGCAATTGAAGCCGGCATTTGCCTGACACCTAGCGGAGGCTGGGTGTTGGCATGCCTGGCCCAGTGCAGCATGGGACACAGAGGTGGAGCAGCCAGTGGGCTGCTGCATGTGGATGTGCGCATGGCATGCCCACTGGCAGCACTGCACGTCCCGCCACTGTAAAAACAGGAAAAGGCAGCTGGTCGAGAGGCTTGATGGCTGTCCAATGCATCACTCAGTCCTCCAGAGGGAGGGAGTACTGGATTCGGTCTTGGTGTGGGAGTTGGGGGGGGTCACCACCACTCCACCATGGGGGGTAAGTTGTGGGGGTAAAAGGGTGATGGCCCCATGTAAGAGGATGGGTGCGACTGACGGAGGCCAGAATGTCAGATGCCAGGATAAAAGAAGGAGTTGACCAGCCAAGGGGAAAAAAAAGTAAGCAAAAAAACCAAAAAAACTGTGAAAGTAAAATTAAATCAATATGCGAGTATCTTGGGGGGCACTGCTGAGCAACCAAACAGGAAGCAGTTATTCACTTTGATCTCTCGAGAGAAATCTTTAAATATACAGATTAAACTATTCTAGGCATTGTTTATTAATTTAAATTTGTTGCTCCGGTTGGAGAAAAGTGCAGAGTTGAAGATGGGCAAGTCCAAGGGAGTGGCAGCAGCGTCGGCAGACTTTTTTCAGCTTAAAGGGCATCAGCATGAGGGTAGGCCCATATGTAAGCATTAATGACTGAGACAGGAGGTCATTTCCCAGGAATTAATGCATGACTGGGGAGGCGGGCTTCCCACCACCCAACCATGCATTAATTCCTGTTGTAACATGCATAAAAAAGTACAAGAAAATAAAGCATACCGATAGGACTAATCACATCAGGTGATACATCAACAACCATGGTCTAATACCACAGTAGACCATGGTAGTGATCGGATGTGCACAAAAATCATTAGACCACGCTTTCCATGGTGTGCGTGGTAGACAGGGTAGGTGACAAGCCTGGCCAACAAGCTTGAGCAATGGAGCCAGAAGTATGCTTTTGATAGCAGGGTGTGCCTAAAGACTCATGCTGTGACACCCCCAAGAAATGTGGCATAGTGGGAAAGTGACTGTAAAAGAAGTAGTAGAATGTAAACAAGCACAGTGGGACTTTGTTCAATGCGGGAAAAGTGCTCAGTGGATGCAAATGTGTGCGTACCATTACGTGTTTGCATGGATATATAGCAAAAACGAGCTCTGAATGGGGCAACAGCGTGATCTGCTCAGAAATGTCTGTGTAGCCGAAGCGGTGCCTACGTCAGCAATGAAATCTCCACGCATACCCAGAGTGCAACAGGACACACCAAGAGAAAGACAACTCGTGCCACAATGGTTCCAACCATGCATTAGCTCCCCATTAGATGCCACCTTCGTCATGGATTAATGCTTACGTGTAACCTTTACTTGTTGCTATAATGTTTACTGTGTCTCTCTTCAGTGAGTTGCTACACTGCTTCACAACTGCAGTAATGGACAACATGTAAGCATTAATCCATGATGAAGGCAGCATCTAATGGGGAATAAATGCATGGTTGGGACCGTTGGGACACGAGACCGCAGGCCGAGTGCCTACAACAGCCCAACCATGCATTAATTCCTCATTAGATGCCACCTTCGGAGTGGATTAATGCACTTGTAACATGATCTGTACATTGCTACAGTGAATGTGTCATGCATAACTGTCTACTGTTGTAATAAATCAGACGCTGACAGCACTGCAATAAGACAATACCATTTTCTGCACTTTTCACACGTTAAGATGACTCAGTCTTACATACATATGTGTCATTTTACACCTTTTGCAGGACACTACTACAATCGATGCCTCAACAATTTGTAGAGCTTTTTTCCTATTTCTGAAGGCTTTTATTGTTGTACCCTGCTCAGGAGGACCGCGCTTGGTGACTTCTACTCATTCCGATTGAGCGTGACTTGCTCATTTGCATACCCCATTAGCCCACTTGCTGAATAACCCTGTTTTGTTTACCTGAGAAACTCCTCTTCACATTACTGCTTCATTTGTCCCACTCTCCATTTTCCCACATACTTCTTGATATTGGTGTCCATGGATCGTCCCAACAACTGAAACTTCACGGTCTCATACACCGTGAGGCAGTCCAACTGCACCGGATGTCTGCTTGGTTCATAAAGAATGTTTTGCCATATTCCTCCATCCAGGATTCCACTATCTTGTCCCACAACAGATTCCTAGCATCCGTCTGTGTCTGTTGCTCTTCCCCATCTTCGTGACACTTTTCGGATTTGTCCTGCTGTCCACTTCCCCTCTCCAGCCCTCCTAGTTTGTAACCCTCTTATTCAGTTTCTGACAGCATCTGTTATTCATCTCTTCATCCTATATCTTGGCAATACACTTTCTCTCTCTTTCTCTATGTCTCCCTTAGATTTCTCTTACTCCCCATCCTACCTACCTAGTTGCTGCCACAAAACTTGATCGCTGCCCTCTTACCTGTTCTGTTTTTCTATAGTGCTCTTTTCACACCTCTGGCTACTTTTTGCATTACACAAGCAACACGGCATTATCATGCCATAATGCTGTGTTGCTCTTGTACCAGCTGACAGAATTTAACCAATTGTCTCTCCCATTTCTGATCTTCTTCTATTTGCCATGTTACAAAACACATTCTTGCACAGTATTCTTCACACAGTGCCACCTATAGGTCGGATTGTGACTTTCACTGAGGTGAAATCCTGATTTTCTTGCTTTAAAAGATAGCACTGTATTCTTAATACAATGCCACCTATAGGTTGGATTGCGACTTTCAGTGACATGCAAGCCCAATTTTCTTGCTTTGAAAGATAGCTGGTCATATCTAGGGAATTAATGCATGGTTGGGGTGTGTGTCAGCTGATGTGTTTTGACCAATCAGATTACTTGATTTTAGTGCTGCCATTATTGCCATGTTACAAAGCAGTCTAAAGCAGAGACCTCAGATGAAGTGGCAGAGGAGAAGTGACAATGGCCACTGCAACACTCTCTCAGAGACAATTGATTAAAACAGTACAGGCCCTGGACAAAAAGTGTGATTCTTTGTACCCAAGGGTCTCTTTGTTAGAGACTAAACTAGAAATTGTGGAACAAACTGTAGGACAGGCAGAGACCTCCATTATCAGAAATACTGTTGTTGCTACAAAGCTTATCAAGGAGAATACCATCCTGCGTCAATGCCTCGAGACAGTTGAAAATCAATCTCAAGAAAGAAATCTCAGAGTGATTGGTTTGCCAGAAGGGGTGGAAGGAGAGTACAGCTTGGATTTTGCTAGGATAATACCCATGCTTCTGGGATATGGGGAGTCTGACCCACCTTTGTCGCTTGAAAGAGCATACAGAATAATGCTGCGATGGGCGGAAGCCTCACCGGCAGTCCCTAGAACTTTTCTTGTTATCTGCATGGGTATGCATTTACATGAGCAGAGTGTTACTGGGTAACTGGTGCAGTAGCAGAGATCTCCACTTCTTGCCCGGTAACCGAAGCCCATGTATATGCTGTGTCAGGAAGTATCTGGGTAAAGAGTTACCGGGTAAAGATACCTGGATAATGGTACAGTTACCCAGTAACTACCCTGATACAAGCAAAACTCTGCAGTGCCTGAGAAGACTACTTCACTAATCGGGCAGACATGTAAACGAGCGTCAAAGAGTTACTGGGTAAGTTGGGGGTTCCCTGGGATCATGTTACCTGGTAATAATATCGCCATGTAAACACACTGAGAACAGAGACTGGGTACTCATCACAGTGAAGTGCCACCGAGGACTGTAGTATAGAGTGGCCGACATTTTCTTATTTCCCGAATTATTCTACAGCACCCGACAACATAGGAAACTGTTTGATGGGTTAGGAATAGCTTAAGGCAACTCAAAATTCAGCACCAATTGCTCTTGCAGGTGAAACTGTGTGTTGTATGGAATGGGCAAACCTTCTTCTTTAATGAGCCCAAAGATGCAGAGAAGATGGAGAGTAGAACTGAGCAGGAGATGGTGCAGGACAACAGAAAAATGAATGGCCCCACCGGCCTCTCACCTGGGGGGGACAAGTTGCCAATGGCCCCCAATGGGGCTAGGATGGCCGCCCACCATCCAAGGGAAGAGGTGGCCCCCCAAGCAAGCAGCCTTATCAGAGGAGCTCCTCAGAGAGGGCTGGTCCTGATGGCTGTGGCAAGGAGGGGCATGGCAGGGCTTTTAAAGAGCGGTCCCGGGGGATTTTGCCCTCCTGGAACTGCTCCTCACTATGAAGTTTTGCTGTTTTTTTGACCTTGCTGCTTTCTCCTCTGGTTGTCATGGTAAGCCTGCCTTCTGCACCTCTCCAACTCCAGTTGCACCTGTCACCCACTGCTTAGCCTTTTTATCTGTTTCGTGACTGCCAGAACTCACAAGAGTTTCTGTAGTCGCCTACCAGAGCCTTTTGCAGCATTTCCAGCATGGGAGCTGCTTTCCTTGAGGCTAAATTATTGGGCAGGTAAGTGTGTTTCTTTCCCCCTTCACAGCTCTAGCTTTTCAGCAAGCAGGCCGGGAGTGCTCTTTCCGTGCTAGAGGATCAAATCAAGCGGGTTCCTTGGGGTTCCTCTGCTGGTGCAGCTCACCCCCTCAGCTAACCTGGTGCACTTGCCTGTCCCTGGGCCCCTTCCCTGGCTGGCCACATGGCTATCCGCGCTGGTTGCCCACCCCCCCTTTTTCTCCCCAGTGCTCTCCCAGTGTTCCTGGTCTCAAGCACTTTCCCTTCCATCCCTCACACTCCTGCCCTTGCAGTATTCAGAGTTCTTCTTTATTCCTCCCAATGGCACTTTTCCCCCAGCCCTCTTTAACCTTGGCATCATGGCCTTCCCTGCCACCCTCCCTCCCCCATTGTTTGTTGTGCAGAGTTGCAAACAAGGTAGTGCTTTTTCCTCTCTCTGCCATCTTGTACATTTTAAAGCCTGCTATTAGGTTTGTATGCAGCGGGTGTTGGACTCAGAGGTCTGAAATTCTTCTTTTCAATATCACCAACAACAGTTCGACCTTTATTTGTGAATCTCAAGAGCATGGCCCCTTCGGCCATGGATCCCTCCCACCAGGCTGCTCCCCCCTGCTGGCTCCTTCCTCGGCTATGGGTTTCTTTCCCCACTGCTCCCCTGGTGCCTGGAGACCTCCACGCAGCAGCCACTTGTCTCATTAGTTCATATCCCCCTGGTGGGCGGGCCACCCGCTAGGCCGCCTGCCTCCTGTTGCCCCTTTTTTCAGCTCCCAGACCTCATGGCTCATCTTTATTCCAGTTTTTCCTGTCCCACTTGTAGTGTTCTTGGGTCCTAAAATTTTTTAGTCCCTCTAATTGTGGCACCTTTTTAATCCATTGTAGCTACAGGTATTCTTTTCCAGTCTCCTAGGTTATGCATTAAAATCTCACTTCAGTCCAGCACTATGTCCTCCTTATAGGTCTTTTTCATCCCCTTCCTCTTACTTTAAGATTTCCCTTGCCCTTCCTCCCCAAATTTTTTCAAGATCCCGTGTTCATTTCACGATTTCTCCTCCATATGAGGTTTCTAGCCATGATCAGTGTGTAACTAAAAATCATTGTATGTGAATTCGTCCAGGGCACTTTTGTTGAATTAGAAAAGGATAACAACATTGCATCCTTGATAGTTGTCTGTTTCAGGTCACCTACTAGTTCCTCCCCACTCTCTCCCCATTCAGCTCTCCCCCCTTCCCTCCCTGGGCTACTTTTCATTGTAGTTTGTACCCTTCCTGGTGTTTCTGTTTAGTGTTTTGGCCCGGTCATTATTTTCTGTTTTCTTTTCACTAACAACAGTATTTTATCTCCAGAGGGCATGTATGGCATCCCATTTTTTTGGGTGAGGGCAGGCATGGGGAAGGGAATAGAGCAGCTGGCAGGATTGTGTAGAATAAAGGGGAGAATGTCGGTTGTTGCAGTGTGCTGACCCGGTAAGCCACAGGTCAAGAAGCGGGGGAATGGTTATTTGGATGTAACTTTTCATCACAGTTTCAGCTATTGTTGGTATTTTTAGTAATCTAGGGTTAGTATGTGGAGATCGAGTTAAGGAGTACATTGAAATTATATTTAGGTCAAGATATTCCCTCCCTGCAGCACGTGTTTCCCTCCCAATTTAATTTTTTTTTGCTCCTTCTCCCTTGGTTCCCTACACTACAGCTAGGCCCCATCTCAGGGAAAGCTTTACTTGCAAACTTTCCTAGTCCAAGAAGGGGGGGGGGTTCCCTGGCTATGCCAGTCCCTAGTTGCTGTGCTTGGCTGGTTACTAGAGGTGCCACCTCATCGGGGCTGCTGGCAGGGGGCACCATCCCCAATCTGACCCTGTGTGAGCACACCAAACCCAGGGTCTTTTTTGCTTCCCTTCCACATCAAGGTTGTGGCTGTAGGTTATAAAGCAGTACATTCGAGAGCAGCTCAGGAACAATCGGTTAGATGGCTAACTGGAAGAGGGCATTTGGAATGTGGGCAGGAATAATGAATATGTTTTTGTCTCAATATGTATCGCTTCGCTTACCACCACTTTGCCCCTTACAATCAATAGCTGAAAATGGCCAAATCACAGAATAGTCAGGTTCTGGACAGCCAGGCCCCCCAATTGTCTACACCAGCACAGGGTTCCGGTCAAGACCTTTCAGGGCTAGGAAGCCAGACACAATCTGTGGAACAGGCAACCCCAGCACAAGGGCAGGACCAAGCGTTACGCGAGGCCCTGCAACACCTAAAAGACATGGGGGGGGGGTCGGATTGGCTGGCAGCCATATCCAGACTGGAACCAGAATTACTGGTTGCCCATCCAGGTGGGCAACAGCTGCCAGAGGCAGACCCTCCCACCATAGCAGAATACAGGCCTCAGGGACCGGCTGAGGAGAAGGGACGTCAGCCTAGGCGTAGCCAGCTATCGGCCCAATTATTGGAATCCATGGCGCAGAAAAAATCAGGTAATAGAAAGGGGAAAAGCGGACAGAGAAAGTGTAAGGTGCAACCAGTGGCAGAGGCAGGCAGAGAGCATATAGAGAAAAAACGGAGCGGAGTCGTGAAGAAGAAGCCTGTGGTCCAGCCCAGGGCAGCAAATGAAGAAATGGAAAAAAACCCAGTGGACCTGCCACAGATCGGTGAGTATGAGGGAGATCAGTACAGTGATGTGTCAATAGAATTGGTATGGTCTGATTCTGATAGCGAGGATGAGCAATCCAGTTGGAGCCTGGAGTGGCTGCCACTGGAATCTGCAACAGAAAAGGCAAAGTATAAAAAAATGAAGAAAAAACCTGGAAGATATGGCTAAGGCTACAAAGGTAAGAGAACAGGAACGGAAGAGGGCCAGGTGCATAGGAGACAGGATGGGGGGACCTCCATCAGCAGACAGATTTGGGAAAAACACAGGGAGATCAGTGGGGAAAAAAGGTAAGCAGCCAGGTAGGGGAGTACGGGGCTTCAGGGGACAATTCTGTGCCGGCAATGCCATGGCATTAAATATGGCAACATAACTCATTCATGTGGCCATTTATGTAGGAGGGCCAGGCAATATGCCCACCTCTTGGGCAGTGATGAATCCTTGGGGCCCCTTCGCTCCTAGTCTCCCAACAACCCAGCATGGGGGTGTGACCACTCCCAACAGCGGGTCTCAGGCATTTCCAGCCAATGAGTCAGGTGAGGGTACCTCCCAGGGTCTAGCAGGATGCGAGGCCAGGGGCCAATGGATAGCTATGGGTTTAGGACATGCCAGTGGGCTGAGCCCACCACGGTAGGATACCAGGTCCCAATGGACAGAAAAGGGGGGATGGCACAAAGGAGTGCAGAGCCCGCCAGGGTAGGGGCAGAGAAAACCCCATCAGGTTACCTAGGGGGTGGACAGCAGATCACCACAGGGGTTGAGGCAATGGTGGCTTAGCTCTCCCAGTCCATTGGTTCCCAAGGGACTGTGGCAGGAGGGGGTTGCACGCAAGAAGCAGCAGTTCAGGTATGGAGAGGTGCTGTGCCCTCTACAATACAACATCCTCCATCCAACAAAGAAAGTCTGATGGCAGGCTTAGAAGCACAAGAAAATGTTGCCTCTCAAATGGGAACCACTCCCAATACTACAGCGGGTGACATTTTAACCAGCGCGACTCAACAGCACCAGAGTATTGGGCATATGTCAGGGTGGAAGACCCATTGGGGGACCACTTATTCGATGCTGTCAGGGAAAAAATTTGGAAAGGGGAATTTTTAGACATGTTGTCATTATTACACAGGGAGGTCCCAGAAGTGAATGATGAGAAAAAGAATAAACAAAAGAGGCCACGGCAGCTGAAGGTGCCTTTCACATTTAAGAATTGGGCTGCAGCATTTGACATATTCATGTCAGTTTACAGGATGAAACACCCAGAGAAGCTAATTGCTCTGCGTAAATACAGGGATACCATAAAATTCACACATCTGTCCTTTGATGGATATGCATGGCTAAAATACGATGAGCAATTTCATCTAAAATTATCTAGGCAACCCAATCTCAAATGGGAAAACACTCACATAGACCTCTGGGTCCACTATATGATGCGTGGACGTACCAATGTGGTAACCTACATGGATAGTGGTCACCTTATTGCCAGACAAACAGGGGGAGAGTACAAGGAAGAACAGAAGAAGGGGGCAGGGAGGAAGGCATGTTACGACTACAACAAAGGGAAATGTTTTTGTTTCTTTTGTAAATACATGCATATCTGCAAACAATGCAGAGGGGAGCACAAGGTTTCAGAATGCACCCGACAATCCTTCAAGAAACCAAGCAATGAAGGAGCAGGTGGTGAAAAAGGAAAGGGGTCTGGGAAGTTTAGCTAATTCATCAGTACGGTTAGACCAGATGGACCCCTGGTTCACCTGCTACCCAGACAGAACAATAGCAAAATATCTACATGACGGTTTCAAGCATGGTTTTAGGATACCATACAAGAGACCAAGGGTGGAAACCACAGTTCACAAGCTCAAGTCTGCAAACTTATTTCTCAATATCCTAGAGAGGAAAATCACCAAGGAAATAAAGGCAGGCAGGGTGGCGGGACCATTCGATTACCCCCCAGTTCACAACCTCAAGGCATCCTCATTGGGGCTGGTCCCCAAGAAGGCAGAAGGGGAATACAGGCTGATTCATCACCTGTCCTACCCAAAAGGTACTTCAGCGAATGACTTCATCAACCCAGAGGTTTGCACAGTGCAGTACACAACTTTTGATGTGGCACTGTGCCATATACATGAGCTGGGTCACAGGGTAATGATGACAAAAAGAGACAACAAATCAGCTTTCCCCCTATTACTGGTACATCCGAGTGATCAGGATCTACTGGGTTTTAAATTTAGAGGTCAATGGTACATGGAGAAAGCTATGCCCATGGGATACTCTGTAAGCTGCTCAGCCTTCAAAGCATTCTCAACCTTCTTGGAGTGGGCCACCAGAAAGCACATGCAGAACACACACATAGTACATTATCTGGATGATTTCTACATGTGCAGATACGCTGCAGGGTTTCACCTCACTCATGGGGTATTTCGGTGTCCTGCTAGTGTGGGAAAAAGCTGAGGGCCCCGCTACTTGCCTCTTCTACCTGGGCATAGAAATAGACTTAGAGGCCATGGTTTCTCGGCTACTACAAGACAAGGTGTCACTTTTGAGCAAACTGTTAGGTGAGATGGGAAGAGCAAAGAAGGTGACCCTACAACAGCTGCAATCTGTTATAGGCCACTTGAATTTTGCATGCCGTGCAATCCGCCCAGGCAGGCCATTCCTCAGGCTGATGGCATCAGCCACTGGAGGGGCTCTAAAACCATATCACCACATCAGACTGACGCAGGGTGTAAAAGTTGACCTGCAGGTATGGGAACTCTTTCTACAAGATTTTAATGATATCACCATCTGGCAGACACAGGCGGACCAACTACTGGATCTGCACATGGTGACCAATGCATTGGGTGGTATTGGCTTTGGGGCATTCTGGCAAGGGGCATGGTTTGCAGAGCACTGGCCACAGGAGTGGGTATCGAAGGGGCTCACAAAAAACATCACCTTGCTTGAATTGTTCCCTATCATGGTAGCCATAAGGCTGTGGGGGCACAAAATTCAGAATAAAAAAGACTGTTTCACATGGACAACAGGGCAGCAGCAGACATATTGAACTCACAGATGTCTCGTTCTGAAGAGGTGATGATGGTTCTGCGGGTCTTTGTGTTATGCTGCCTACGGTACAACCTCTCTTTCAAGGCACATCATTTGCCTGGAAAAGAAAATGTTACAGCTGATGCCCTGTCTCGATTTCGCTCTAGCACTTCAGGCGGCTAGCCCAGTGGGCGGACCCGCTCCCCACACAGATACCGGAAGCGGTCTGGAGACTTGGGAACCAAGATTGCAGCAACTGGTACAGCTTGCTGTGGCCCCCTTGACATGGAGGAAGTATGCAGGAAGCTATGAGTCTTTTCAGAAATTCTGTAGTCACGAGGTAAGCGTGGAACTGCCCAATACCCAAATAAAAGTTCAAAGCTACATCCTCCACTTAGAAAGCCTGAGAAAATCTCAGGCAGCTATACACCTCCAACTGGCAGGCATCACATTTCTTCACAAGTCTGAGATTTTCCCTGACCCAACCAACAGTTTTATTGCAAAGAAAATGGTACAAGGCGTAGCTAGACTTGCAGGGAAAAAGGCAGGCACAAGGAAGCCCACAGGACTAGCCGAACTGTCCAGCCTACTGAAAGCACTGGCAGTCACTTGCAGTTTGGGCTACGAAACCAGCTGATCAGGGCCCTATACATTTGTGCATTCTTCGGAGCCTTCCAGGTGTCTGAGTTGGTACCGCAGTCTAACTCATTGGGTCAGAACAGTTCAGTAATTTCACCATCTTACAAGACAGACTGTGTCTTCAGCTGCGAAAATCAAAAACAAACCAGTGCAGCCCCCTCGCCACTATAACACTGTTTATGGCCCCCTCAGAGAACATTTTCCCGTGGTCATTAATGAAGGTGTATGTGGCGGGATGTCCAACAAGGCCGGGGCATTTATTTGTACATGGGAATAGGAAAGCAGTCATGAGGTGGCAGTTCACAGCTGTCCGACGAAAGGGTTTATGGATGGTGGGTGTAAACCCTACCTCATACAACACACATTCATTCAGAATTGGAGCAGCCACTGGGGCAGCCAGACGTAGGTTAAAAGAAGAACAGATCAAAGGGGTCGGCAGATAGGCATCAAAAGCATATATGGAGTACATTAGGCCCCAGCACAACACATCAGGGTGTGACGCTGGGCAACCCAGCACAAGTAGAAACTGAAACTCAAAAAAAAGTGCTAAAATACTCACATGTTTCTGGTTTGTCTTACAGGCATGGTTGCGACAACCCCTTGGATATGGATCATGGGTCATTCACACATGAGGGAGGCCTATATGAGGGTGAAAAAACTGCCTTACACAAGACAGCTAGGCATTCTGAGAAGTCAAGCTGTGATTCAATGGGCCGTAAAAGGGGGGATAAAGTGGGGGGCATTATATGAAATGATTTTCAGATTGGGCCTACATCATCAACCACTGGTCACGCTGGTTATTCACTTGGGAGGGAACAACTTGGTCACCCTGGGGGCACCCAGATTAATTGGGGAAATTAAGAGGAGATTGGCCTGGTTAAAACAAATGTTGCCTCACACCATTCTGGCATGGACTAGAATCATACCATGCCAGCAGTGGGGTGGTGAGCGAAAGGCAGGAGCCATGGACAAAGCACCCAGGTCAGTGAATAGGGAGGTGTCCCATTTCACGGCCTCGCTTGGTGTGGAGGTGATCAGGCATTTCGTTATCACCAAGATGGATAAGGGCCTGTATAGCCAGGATGGGGTTCATCTGTCAGACATTGGGAATGACATTTTTAACAATACCCTCAATGATTCCTGTGAGACAGTATTATTTGAAAAAAGTAAGATCCCTTGGGCATTAGTGGGAGATACATGTTGGCACCATATGTAAGTGGCGATAATTAATAGCTGACCCTGTGTACGAGAGACTCCGGACATAAGAAGAGAAGCTGTGAATGGGTGTCACCGGGGAGAGGCACAACCCTAGGATGGGTGTGCTTTAGAGATCTGGGGAGGAAGGCACCCAGGCGGGGCAGGTACCGAAATGCTGGGAGTCAAGATTCTGAGATGGGGAGTGCGGCCCTGGATGGGCGTGCTCCTCGTCAAGAGTCTAGGAGGCCCTAAATTCTGAGAAGATGGGGAAGGGAACTGTCCAGAGGGAAGGCACATCCCTCGATGGGTCTGTTGGACTAAAGGGCCAGAGTTCCCCTCAAATAAGTGGATGAAGGAGCCAGGGTTTCAGCAATATATGAATTGTGGCTGCCCAAGGGGTCTGATGGGATGGGATACTTGATGTGTATATTGAAATAAGATGTGATGTATGTATAGTGATGTATGTATATAGATATATTGTAATGTGCTTATCTGTCAAATGTAATATACATATTCTGCTGTATTGAATGTTAAGTATTCCATGCAATGTAAACTATTTTTGATTAAGTAAAAAGAGCTGCGGCCTTTTTTATCCCAAAAAACAGTATGGTGTGTTATTGATTTGGGAATCTGCTTTGAGCAATGGCCCCACCGGCCTCTCACCGGGGGGGGTTGTCAATGGCCCCCAAGAGGGTGGGGCTAGGAAGGCCACCCACCATCCAAGGGAAGAGGCAGCCCCCTAAGTAAGTCTGAAACGCAATGTATGTCTTTATGTGACGAAGTACCTTTGTAAACGAGCCTCTGGCTCAAAGGTTGTAAACTGATTCTTAAATAAATAAATAAATAAGTGGCCCTATCAGAGGAACTCCTCACAGAGGGCCGATTGATTTGGGGGTCCGCTTTGGGCAACGAGCTGGCAGGCGACTGACTTGTACTACCGTGAACTTTGTTTCAGTGAGTAATACAGGACAAGCCACATTATGACTTTTTATTTCCCTGCTGGTACTGTGCAGGAATTGAGTTGATGTCTTCCATTTATGTGGAAATCTTCCATTTTACTTTATGTTTTGGGGGGGAAGAGTGTTCTCCCAAGTTATAATCACCCACCTAGAAGATGGTAGTTTTTCACTATGCTAACTGCTCATGCCTCACAAGCTGAACATTTCTATTTGTGCTGCACAGGAGTCCTTGTACATGTATAAACTCGAGTAGTCTACATTTTGCAGTTTATTTTGACTTTTCTGTTTAGCGGTTTGTTCGGGAGTCTCGGGTAGTGCAGTCCTAAGCGTCGGCCTGATTGTATTGAATTGGATCCTTGTTCTATTGAATGTTTTTTTTTTCCTGATTGTTTTACTTCTGCCTTTTCAATAGTTGTATGGTGCGCTATGTTGTTCTCTCGTTCACTGTCCTTTTGCACACAGTATGATATGCTGTCTTTGTTTGTATTGATGTGCCTATTTAATGCTCCTCTATACGAGTTGGAATTACAGCTCTCTGAAGATTTGGGGAGAACCTAATGAATATGCATCTTTTTCTGCCATATTATTGGGGATTATGCAGACCATACTGGTCCATATGGCAATAATTTGGAATCGCTTTTACTCATTCTTTTGCTCTAATCCCCGCAGCTTTCCTGGGCTGTATGCATATCTTAAATATATATATTAATAATTTAATTTGGGTACCCCACCACCACCCTGATGAAGTACCTGTTGGGTTACAGTCCAACAAATATCCTATGTAAGAGACTCACTTATTTGATAAAATGACAAATGTTATCTACCTGTGCATAATGTTGTAAGAATGTACTTGCAAAACCTCATAAATAAAATTTACAATACGTGGGCATCTTAACCCACCTCTTCACATTTAATCCTAATTTTATGTAAGGAGTAGTACAGTTATGGTAACCTATCTTTAAATGAAACTGATTATACATTATTGTCACAGAACAGCATAAACTACTGTGAATGTTTCACTGAGCTAAAAATGTTACTAAGCTATTTTTTATCCTAAAGGTTGTAATGCTGTGGTAACAACTAACAAGTGTAGTATACATGTTGCAGACCAAAAGTATGTCATCCATAGATCTTCAAATCCTTTTCTTCTATCATTAACTTTAGAACAGAGGCACACAAGTCCTTATCCATTTGCACAAAGTAAATGTCTTATCCACTAAGAGATGTGAGGCCCGATATTCAGAAATCCACAAAGCATAGCGCAAATGTTTAAGCTGCATTTTGCAATTGCTCAGGGGTCCCAGGATTCTATATTCAGTCAAGCTCTACCTGACTGAATACAGGGCCATGTCAGCACAGCTCTAAGTCAAGTAGTGCCGTATCAACATGGCCTCTGAAGTTGGACTTAGGAGTTGATAGCGCCACAATGCTATTAACAATTTTCAAAGGTACCCATGCAAATGAGCCCATTGGGCATGTAAGATGCTGAGGGTCCATCTGCATGCCCATTATGGGCCCATTTGCATGGGCAGTGGAGGCAGATAGCATGGCATTGCTCCCCCCACCATCCATGATAGCTGTAGCTATCCCTGGTGCTAATGGTCTCCCCTCCAACCGCTAGCCCTATAGTAAAAATAAAAATCCCTGGTGCTAGTGGTCCCCCTTCTATTCGCTGATCCCCCTCCTTCCTATTACCAGCCCCAACATGCAGATTATATGCTCTGGTGGTAGTGGTCCCCAAGAGAATATCTGGTGCCAGTAATCCCCCCTCACCTTCAGCCCTGACATAAAAACTATTATCTCTGGTGGTAGTGTTCCCCCCACCTTTCAATCACCAGCCCCGTAGTAATACAAAAAATCCCTAGTACTAGTCCAATCACCAGACCCAATGCAAAATGTATTGTTCCTGGTGCTCTTAGCCTAACTCCCACTCAGATTGCAAGCCTCGGCGATGCAAATTATATTCCCTAATTGGTAGTGCACCCCCCGATTCTCAGCTTCGTCCATGACAAGAAAATCCCTGGTGCCAGTGGTCCCCTCTCCTACAGATTGCCAGCCCAGAAATACAGAAAAAAGCCTGCCTGATGTCCAGTGGTCCACCCCACCCTCCGTGGCACTGGGCATACCCCTCCACTCACCTTAGCATTATCCGCAGTGCAGCAGGAGTATATGGTGATTGGCACAGCCCTCCTCACACCTCCTCAGCTGGCCGCTGTATGTTCAGGCAGGGAGCATGCCTCTTATTTATAGGACAGGGTAATGCACCCTGTCCTATAAATAAGAGGTGCACTCCCTGACTGTACATATGGCAGCCAGGCAAGGAGGTGTAAAGGGGCTGTGCTGAATCACCGTGCTCCTGCTGCACAGAGGATAATGCTATTGTGAGAGTGTGTGTGTGTGTGTGTGTGGGGGGTATTCTCAGTGCCATGGGGGGCCACTAAATGTCAGGGAGATTTTTTACATCTGGGTTGGTGATCAGCGGAGGGACCACTGGCACCAGACATTCTCTTGTCATTGAGGGGTTGGCGATCGAGGGGGGACCACTACCACCAGGGAATATAATTTGCAAGTCAGGGCTGGTGATTGGAGGGAGGGGGAGACCACTAGCACCAGGGTTTTTTTTAATTACTTTGGGGCTGGCAATCAGAGGGAAGGGGGACCACTACCACCAGGGATAATAATTTTTACATCAGGGCTGGCAACTGGGGAGGGGATCACTAGCACCAGGGATTTTATTAGTACTACTGGTCTGGCAATTGGGAGGCCACTATGAGCAGGGATAATAATGTTTACATCAGAGCTGGTGATCCGGGGGGGGGGACCACTGGCACCAGGGATTCTCTTGTTGTCATGGAGGGCTGGCAATCAGAGGGAGGGGGACCATTACCACCAAGGAATATAATTTACACATCAGGGCTGGCGATCATGGGGAGTCAACTACTAGCACCAGGGACTTTATTATTACTATGGGGCTGGTGATCAGATGGGGGGGGACCACTAGCATCAGGAATTTTTATTATTACTTTGGGCTGGCGATCAGAGAGAGGGGGAACCACTAGCACCAGGGATTCTTTTTTTAACTTAGAAACTGGCAATGAGGGGGTACAATGGACCATGGGGCCAGTATGCTCCCCTAGCGGTCAACCAGATGGTTGGCTGCATTACCTCCAGCAGCCACAAGGACAACATGGAGCAAAAGAAGGTTTTCTTTGGTGGCATGCGTGTGGTGCAAAACCATGCAAAACCCTTTTTCACTGCACAAATCCACTGAATATCGGCTTGTGCAGATATTCCTGTCCCCGCCCCACCATTTTCATAACCCCCTTTTTGGTTTGTGCAGGTGCTATACCTGTTTGCCAGTACAACAGAGCCCTTTCAATATTGGGTTCCAGTTTAAAACCCACCATTTGGCACCCATGCAAACTTTTGAATATTGGGGCCATAAGAAGCAGTACTTCTACTATTAAGCTGGCAGAGGTAGAAATTTGAGTTTTCAGTTTGGATGAAGTTGAAGTCACAGGGTCAGAGGCCAACATACTGTAGGTACAGATGGTTGAACCGGCAATTCAGTTTATATTTTATCCAAAGTAGAGCTGGATATTAAGATTTCCATGAAGTTTGGGTTGTCAGAATTTTCACTTTTGGCATTTTCCTCATCCTCAGCAGTTTGGTCACCCGCTACTGTCCAATGAAGTTGGTTAATTGTTCGATATCAAAGAAAGTTTTAATCTGTACTTTGCCAAGCATGCCTTGCAAAGATAGGGCATAGAAAGGCGGCCATCTACTTCTTCAGTTTCCTCCCTGAACTTGAGGAATCGTCTGTGCCTCTGCTATGTCTGCAGCACCACATCAAGGAAAATGTATTTTTTGGAGCCCTTAAATGTGTATGTCCCTTTTATCCAAGCCAACTTTATAATAAGTTCACAGTCTGTCATCGAAGAGAACGTTACCCTGACTATAGCCAGCTTGGCTGGATTCAACCAAACATCAACAAGTGAGTGACAGATTGGGTCCTAAACACTTTAAAGATCAACTAGGGACATAAGAATCAGTAAAATTCATCTGATATCAGAAATTGTTTTGCAAAATCCCATGTATTAAAAATAGGAGTTTTGAGTAAGGGCAATCCAGCCAAACAAAGGTTTAACAACTGCTGATTATTCTTTATTTTATTCATTTATTATTTCTTGGATTGCAATACCTTTGCACTAGAAGCTCATTTACAGAGGTTCTGCATCATTATAATACAAACAATTTATACAACATACAATTTTTTACATGCATAACATACATATCTTTGGTTATGGTAATAAAAAGTAAAAAATAGAGGGAATACGCATAGTCATAAAGGAACAGAAACGTTGCTGCTTATAGTGGTGAGCGGTGCCATAAAGATCCAAGAGGAGGGGGAACCTAGAGGGTATGAAGGGATAACAGAGTAAGGAAAAAATATTTTCTGCATGGACTTTGTCCTAGGCAGGTGGGATAGAGGCGATGTGATGGAGGAGGGAATAATGTTGATAGGAAGTGGGAGGCTTGGAGGGAATTGGAGGGAGGAAGATGGGGTCCAGTTGAGGTAGGGTAGGGAGCAAGTGCCTGGGTTGTTCAAAAATTCAGGGGGCACACTGTGACCATTTAGGAGTTGTAGTCACAACCACTAAGTGCTAGAAGGTGAAAGTGTAGTTTTGTTTTAAAGGGACCAAGCTTAGTTTCAGCCATTATGTCACCCTGGAAAGAGCTGAGCCAATTGGGTGCCCGGTACCCAAAAGACCACTGACCTTGTGAGGTGCAGTGGAAGGGGACTTTAAATGGCTTGTAGTTGGCCCCTCTTGGTCTAATGTTAGTGTTTGGGTACAGGAGGCTCCAGAAACCTGGGGGTGTTAGTCCAAGGTAGCCTTTCTGGCAAGCAAGCACACAGGGTATTGAAGCCTGCTATGCAGATTGAGCCACCCAGCCTGAGAACAGAGGTTGTAGGTGTGCGTGAGACAATTTACCCCGAGACAAGCCTACAAGCTTTATTTTGAGCTAATTTGACCCTTTTTAGTGTGGAGTCCATTGCTGCGCCATATACTACTAGCCTATAATCTATAAATGTTTGGACTGAGCTGATTACAGCAAGGCTTAGTGCAACATCAGACATACAGTGTTTGTGCCTAAAGAGTTGGCCAATTTTGGAATTTGCAGTCTTAGCTACTTTATCGATGTGAAGTAAGAAGGTGAGGGAGCTGTCTAGTGTGACCCCCAGGTATTTGAAACTTTGGACAATTTCTAAGGCTGTGCTTTGGCTGGTTAAAATTTTAAGCTGGTGAGTTCTGTCCTGTGCCTATTGTGGAAGGAGGCAAACAGCATTATTTTGTCTTTTTTGTAATTTAGTAGTAACTTAGAATTAAGAAACCAGGATTCAACATCAAAAAAATGTTGCTGCATTTGTTTTTCAAAAATAATGGCATCGGTGTTACTTTAGAAGAGCACCACATCGTCTGTGTACAAAAAAACTCTGTCTTGACAAGTGAAAGGGAGGTGGTTTAAGAATAGGCTAAAGAGCAGGGGGCCCAGGAGTCATCCTTGGGTGACCCCTGTGCGGACATTCCTATGATCAGAAAGGACTTTGTGAATTTTAACCTGTTGGACTCTGCCGGTGAGGTAACTCTGGAACCACTCTACAGAGTCCATGGAGAGCTTTGAGCAGGTTAACTGGTCAAGTAGAAGTTCACGGTTGACTGTGTCAAAGGCCTTGGTGAGGTCAATGTACTGTAGGTTGCTCCAACCAAAAGCCCCTGGTCTAACGTATCATGGATGTAGCCTGTGAACTTAATCAGTGCAGTAGACATGCTAAGTAATTTTCTGAATCTGTGCTGTTGAGGGCATTGTAATTGATATTTGTTTAAGTAGTCCACTAGTTGATCGTAACCGATATGCTTGCGTGCCTTCAGGGAGAAGGGATGGAGATGGGGTGTTAGTTTGTATGATTAGTCCTATCTCCACTTTTAAAGACAGTTGTGAACACTACGGCATTCCAGAGAAGGGGAAATGTTGTGGTTCTAAGAGATAAATTCAGGATGTTTGTTAATGGCGAGAGTATCTCCTCGAGGGTGAGAACAACAAGTTTGAGGTCAAGCGTGTCCCCACTGGTTCTGGATTTACCTAAAACTTGTTGTAGGTACTTTTTCACCTCATTTTTGAGATCATTTTAAGGTAGAAAGGAGGGGCAGGACCTTGTGGTCGGCTTGTACTGGGGTTGTTTTTACGATCATTTGAGGAATCACCAGGACTTGCTCGATCCCTTGACTTTACGTTTTTTATAAGGGGCATAAATGTCACATGCTGCATTAAAGATAGTAATCAAAATGGTCAAGAGCTTTGTCTACATCATCTGCTGAGTCAATGGTTGACCAGTCTTGTTGACTAAGGTGCATTTTTAATTAATGCAGTTGTCCTTTTTTTGTACTCATGTTGTGGCTGTTTTTGCAGGGAGTCTAGGTGCTTTATTCTATCAGGTACACAGGATTGGGGAATGGTTGCTGATGGAGTCGGGAGGGACAACAGTGTTAGTTATTCTTTCTGGGTGAATGGTTATCAGCCAGTCCAGAAATGTGGTAGTCCCAGTATGATCATTTGTTCTAGTGGGGAAATCTATCAATTGTGCAAGGTTAATGGATGAGATTACAACTTTTTTTGTGGCTGCCTCGGGGGTTAACCAGTTTACGTTAAAGTCCCCTACCATTAAGACCTCAGAGTTGAGGTGGAGGTCATTGAGGTAGTCAAAAATCACCTTAAACCCACTACCCTGCTCTTTTGGAGGGATATATACTGAGAATCTTGTTAAAGGGAAACGTCCATGAAGAATCAGGCCATACCTGGGTGTAAGGCATGGCCCGATTAGCTGTTTTGCAAAAGTAATCATTTTTTTACCTTGTAAATGATTAAAGAACTCCCTCATAGCTGGTTGATCCTACCTCCCACCCGCCAGAATTTCGCACTGACGTGGTGTGCCCACAGCCACCCTCGGCTGTTTCTGTATGATGCTTCATATGGAGAGCAGCTGGGGGGCATGCTATATGCTGTCAAAGGAAGTGCTTCTATTCAAAGCTCCAGTTTTAAAACTACATGCCCCGGTGGTATACCTAGACCAGGAATAGACCGGCACTCGGCTGCCAGTCTATACCTGGTCTCGGTATATGCTGGGTCATGTAGTTTTAAAACCAGAGCTTTGAACAGTAGTAGTTCCATTGAGAGTATATGGCATGCCCATGACTGCTCCCCATATGAAACGTCATACAGAGACAGCCGCGGGTGGCTGTGGGTGCGCTTCATCTGCGTGAAATGCCAGTGGGTGGGAGGCAGGATCAACCAGATATGAGAGAGCTCTTTAAACATTTACAAGGTAAAAAAAATGATTACTTTTGGAATACAGCTAATCAGGCCATGCCTTACACCCAAGCATTGCCTGATTCTTCATGGATGTTTCTCTTTAATCCTTTGCCATATGTACCAAGTAGTAATTTTACTGGTAATACTTGTATATTACTACCAGTGTTTAGATGAGGGGGGCATGCCCCTGGAGGGTGTCCTTGATGTAGATAACACAACCCCCTCCTTGCTTGCTCAACCTATCTAGTCGAAAGAATGTGTAACAGTCGAATTGGATTGCCATGTCAGGAATCCTTGGCGTGAGCCAGGTTTCAACCACTGACGATACATCTGGTCTGTGCTGCATAACCCAGACCTGTAGTGAGTCAAATTTTGAAGTAAGACTACAGATAGTGATGAAGGCAATTGTTAGTCCACCTCGCTTCTTTATGGGCTCAGTAGCGTTTGGTGCGTGGCCAGGGTTAGGGTGAATATTGCCTGACAAGAGCAATAGTAACATCATGAGTCTTACTGCTTAATTCTTAAGGTGTTTTAGGGTCTGAGATTGATTATGTTTATTGCCACCTCCTATTGTGTTTTTGCTAGTGATTACAGTCAACTTGGTGACACAGGGAGGGAGAGAGTAGGTGATATGAGCATGTTGGGGTGCCTGCCCATGCATGTATGACATACAGCAGGAAACACTGATTGCCAGGGTGGATGTACTCTTGAAGCAGCTCTCAAAGTGAAGCATGGTGACTTTGCTGGTGGCAGCATGCTGGGTAGAGTCTATCCCTGTGTGAAGTGGCAACACTAGTAAAGCAACAATGTGGAGCAAGATGCATTGGGACCTCATGGTACTGTATTATTGCCCTTCGCAGCACAGTCAGAGCAGCCTACCTGGATACCAACTCTTAACAGGGGGTGGGTAGTTTAGATTAGGATGAAAGGAGCGAGTGCTATAGATACAGTGAATTGCACTTTTGGCTGAGTAGTTGGCAGTTGGGAACCTAAGGTGGGGGGGGGGGAGCGGGGAGTCAAAGATTTAGTGTTTTTTATTCTTTTAGTTAAGGCTGAATAAAGTTCTAAGAGTAACAGGGCTGCCAGAATAGTGCAGTGGTTAGGGACACAATCTTTGGTGCAGAGGGTCATAGGTTCGGTATCCATTTCTACTAGAGAAAAGAGAGGAGAGGAGAAGATGTGCCAAAAACAGGGGTTTCACTTGAGAGCAGAGGAATAAACTGGGCTTAGCTGATTACAGAAAGGTGGAAAGGAGCTGTTCTGGTGGAGCTGAGGGTAGAGGCGCACCTCGCACCACGCTGGTGACCCGTGTTCGGGAATGAGCATGGGTCACCAGGGGTTGGCAGGGTTGGAGAAAGATCGAGCATCTGGGGGACTGCTTTCCTTCTCTGGGGAGGGGGGACATCAGCAGTTGGCTCATGGCTGCCCCCTGGTGGAAGCTGGGGGGCAACACCACCGATGCTGCAGAAACAAGGGGCTGGAGGAGGCAGATGTTGGGAGGAGCACATATTGAAATATGCACACTTCATCCCTTTGATTCACTGCATGCCTCCTCCAGCAGGGGAACTACTGTAAAAGAAAAACCCCTGGCAGCATGAAGGCTGCTTGCCGGCACTGCCGTGGTCCTGCGCCAGGTAGTTCCCTCCTGGGTCCAACCTCCTGGTCTCCATGGTGGTCGCAGAGAGACCGAGTGGGGCAACGGTGGGGAGGTGAAGAGCTGTGCCCGGGACCAGGGTGGCAGCGACCTAGCTGGCTAGATGGGGGGGAGGAACCAAAGGCACAACCTCACCCCCAGCCATGGAATGAAAATAAATAATCAAAAAAAAAAGAAAGAAAGGTGGAAAGGGGCTATGAAATGAGGGATCATTAGCAACTCCTTGTGGCAGGAAAATATAAATTGCAAATGGGGAAAAAGGGTACTTAGTAATCCGTCAATGCAGTCATGTGACACGTCACGTGGCCACAGCTCCCCAATTCTTAGGATACTCCAGCTTGAGAGAGGTGGTAATGGAGTCCATCATTAATGATGTTGAAAGGGCTATGGCTCTCTCTAAATTTTGTTTCAATTCAGTTTTTTCCTGTCGAAGGACTTCAATCGATGTAATATTTATATTTATCTTGTCATCTGCAACCTGAATAGTCTTCTCCATTTTGTCTAATTTAATGTGCTGGCCCACGAATTCAACCTACCAGACATTAATTGAAGATCTCTGTAAGCCACATCAGACATTAATTGAAGATCTCTCTAAGCCACATCTGATAGAAGCAAAGAGTTCCTGGTTGCACTGCAGAGGGCAGGACTTCATCAGCTGGTAAAATCACTCACAAGAGAGGAAGTAATCCTGGACCTACAGTAGTATTTATAAATAACAGGGTGATAGATATTGAAGTTGGGAACCATCTTGGAGCAAGTGACCATTGCACTGTATGGTTTTGGGGTAAACAAATTCAAGGACACCAGGCACTCAAAACTGAGAGTCCTCGATTTCAGGAAAGCAGATTTTAATAAAATGAGAACCTGTCTAAGGGAAAATTTAGAAGGTGTAGCTGAAAGGGAGGTGGAAGAATACAGGGCCAGTATGAAGCGGTTATTAAAGAGGAGCTGACGCCATTGGGAAAATATTGAAAAAATAATTGTTGGACACAGTTCTGCTTGTATTTCATATATCTTCTAAGGATTTCTCCCCTCCATTATTTATTACTGAAGAAATTCCCATAAAACAAGATCTTTATCCCTAGCTTTCATCTATCTCTTTAACTCACTCCCTACTTGAAATCATAATGCTCAGTTGTGACATCACAGTCTGTTGCTATGAGAGTAACTGTGATGTCACAAGCAGAGTATTATGACATCAGGTTGGAAGCAAGCAATAGGAGCAAATTAACCCACAATGAACAATTCTCCTGTTTTCATACTGCCCTTAGTAATACATAATGGGAATAAGGAATACAGAGCTAATGAGAAATATAAGCCGCTTTGTGTCTAAATATTCCCCCATGGAAAAGATCTATATTTTGTTAATATCTTAAATATATCCTCACGTGTCCTTAAATATTTCTTAAGTTTTTGTTGACTGGGTAAGTGCACTAGACAAATTCTGCCTAGTTTCAGGCACGACCAGGGGGAGGGGGATACAGATGAATGCCAACTGACCTTGAACCAGATTAAGCTGTTGGTGGTGTTTTTGTGAATGGGGAAAATTTGGCCAAGGCACCAGGAAAATTCACCTACTCACAGGTAGGGGAACCTTACATCCTGGTCTTCTGACCTAAGATGGCGTCCACTGTGGATGGAGTTTGGCTGGAAGCTGTGGAGATGAGGGAGTTGGTCTCCTCTCCTATCTCATTTTTGCTAGAGACCCCTATGGATTGTACTGAAGGATTTTGTCTGACTGCACAAAAGTCTGGACTTATGGATGCTCCTCTAGCTCGGAATCTCTCTCAGGGTAAGGCGGCATTGCCGCGATCATCTGTTACCAGTTCAGTATGTTTTTCTGACCCAACTATGGAAGCTGTGCTTCGCGCTGAGGATGAATGGCATTCGGCTGTTCGCCGTGATTTAATTGCTAAAATGACTCAGCCTGCGACCTCGGCTTGTGATTCTGTGGGTTTCTCTGCTGAAGCGATTGCTGTACCTGTGCTTCCTGGCTCTAACCTGCATACATCACACCAGTCTATGGATTTGTGTTCTCTTGAACGACACTTACAGGTTGGTGGAAACCTTTCCACTTCTGTTCCTGCTGGGGGTATGCGTGCGGGTGCTGACTCTGACTTAGCTGCTGCCGATGTGAAACCCGGCTCCTGTTGCCCCGTGACCTCTGTATTGGATTCTTCTCCTGTTGGTATGCATTGACTTTGGCCTTTAGCTGCTGGTATGGTGTCTGGTGAATGTCTGGCTGTGGAGCAGGCAGTTTCAAAACTCCCTGCTCACCTTATTTAGGACCCTGATCAGGATGCCTCCTGGTCTTCTGAGAAGGCTTTGCTGACAGCAGACTGGGAACAGGATACTGTGGGAGGATGGTGGGTGTCAGGGTCTTCACCCATTCATCTCCCTGGTGCTGATCATGATGTGCATGTACCGGACATGTCTACCGTTTCTTTGCCTGCTGAATCACAGGACTTGGTTCTTTCTTCCGATCTGGAACTGACTCAAAATCCGGTTATACCTATGCCACCCACTGAGTTTGCTGCCCCCCCGGTGGCCACTAAGCCCCTGATTCCTCAGTCACCCTCTGTTGAGTCTCCGGCTCCCCATTTATTATACTCAGCTGCTACTTCCCAAAATATTCCCAGGTCCCAACCCTTTTTTCCTTGGGTCACCATGCTTCCTGCTAAGCGTCATAATGCCATTCGTTTGCACTATCTGGGAGGCATGACTGAAGCTCCTGATAGGCTTTATGTGGCCAGAGTACTTCTCAAGGATTCCCTCAAGTTTTTTGCCAATGAGATTCATGCATTACTTCTTGTCTCTGGTGAAACTGTATTTGACGTTAGTTTTAAATCTCAACAGGGTTTGGATAGTTTTTGACTGAAATACCAACGCCTGAAGACATCCCCTCACTGGACCTCCTTTTCTGTTTTGTCCTTGTCTCGGCCTACTCAGAAGACTATTACTGTCCTTTTCATAGTGAGGGGCTTCACATGAATGATTTAACTCACTGGCTTAAGGCCCGTTGTATGGTACTTTCTGACCCTGAAGCCATTTCTGATTCGGAACATTTACGGACTCGGGGTTGGCGGGTGAGAGTGATGTTAAGATGACTGATACTGGTCTCCTTCACCTCCCTAACAGTTTCTTTTTGGGAAGGGATAGGGGTGTTTTATTCTATCCCGGACAAACTAAAGAGTGCTATAAATGTGGATCTGTGGCCCATCTGAGTAGTGCCTGTGATCAGGTGAAATGCACGATCTGCGGTTCTTTGAGCCATACTGGTTTCCATTGTGTGGAACAAGAATGGTGCAACTTGTGTGAGGAGCTGGGGCATAATTTTCAAACCTGTAAATGGGCTGCTCACAATCAGTGTGGGTTAGCTGATGGTACTGAACAACGGTTTTATATTAGCTTGGCACATAAAAAGAGGATTTTTGCCTGTGAAGACCCAAGGTTAGACATTGCTCCTGCTCCGATGTTCCTCCATCTGGGGGTGGTTTACCGGCCTTGGTGCCTCCCAGTCATGAGGACTCCTTGATTTCTACTCCTCATGAGTTGTCTTTCCCTCCCCCATGGGGAATACCCCTTGGGGATGAGATGGCAGGATCTGCTGTTTCCTCACTTCCAGTGCAAAAGCCTTCTCCTGTTGTCCTGACTCCATCTCAGTCTTCTGCTGCGCAGGCATCTGGGAAGCCCCCTGATGTGAAGGTGATGAACCCCCCCCCCAAACCTCTGCTGGAATACCTTTTTCTTCTACTAGAATCACTCAGAGTAAATGTTCTACTACCTCTTCTAAGGTGGATTCTACGGATGTAGTAGTGGTCTCCACTCACAATCATTATGACCTTTTGCAGCTGGAGAACGATCGCATGGGCAGTGACTCTGATTCCTCTTCTGTGCAATCCTCCATCCCTGATCAAATGACGGATATGGAGATGTCCAAGGACCACTCTGGTCCTCATAAATGGAAGGCTAAGACTAAACATAAAGAGTCAGTCGTTTGCCGTGGCCGTCTGAAATAATAATGGATTTTTCTTCCGATTTCCTGTTTTCCTGATGTCTTCTTGTTGTGCATGCTTTACTATTAATGTTAATAGTATTAAGAACCCAGATAGATGTGATTTCATTTTTTCCTATTTGGTGATGCATGCGGTGGGAATCATCTTTCTTCAGGATGTTCGTTTTCATTCCTTACAGGAGATTACATTAGCCTCCAGAGCATGGTACCCTGGCCCTTCTTTCTGGTCTATTGGCCAAGATACCTACATAGATACATAGACAGTGTCTGCAGATAAGGGCCTATGGCCCACCCAGTCTGCCCATTTGAGCTTGTAAGTTCAGTTTATGTTTTCCTAGAAGTCTGTTGCTCCTTACCCCTGACCTCCAGAATTCCTTTATATCTATCCCATGCATTCTTAAATTCCGTGATTGTTTAGGCCCCCACCACTTCCTCTGGCAGGGTGTTCCACTTGTCCACCACCCGTTCTGTGAAGAAATTCTTCCTCATGTTTCCTCTGATTCGTCCTCCTCCAACTTCATCCCATGCCCTCTAGTCCTGGAACATCTTTTTCGCTTAAAAATAGTGTATTCCTGCACCCTGTTCCTCCCTGTAAGATACTTGTATGTCTCTATCATATCCCCTCTCTCCCTCCTCTCCTCCAGGGAGTACATGTTCAGTTCCTTCAACCTGTCTTCATAGGACTTGTGATGCAATCCATGCACCATCTTTGTTGCCCTCCTCTGAACCTTCTCTACCCTGTCTGTGTCCTTACGTAGGTATGGTCTCCAGAACTGTACACTGTACTCCAGGTGGGGCCTCACTAGTGTCTCTAGATAGCTGAATTATGACCTCCTTTTCCTGCTGGTGATGCCCCTGCCTATACATCCCAGCATCCTATTTGCTTTACCTGCTGCCTTGTCACACTGTAGCCTTACCTTGAGGTCATCAGAGATGATAACCCCAAGATCCCTTTCCTGCTTGGTGCATGCTATAGTCTCACCTCCAACTGATATATTGTGCCAGGGTTTTTGTGCCCCATATGCATTATCTTGCACTTCTTTGCACTGAATTTCAACTGCCAAACCCTGACAATTCTTCAAGTTTCTGCAGGTCCCTTCTCATTCTGTCTACACCCTCTGGTGTGTCTACTCTGCTACAGAGCTTTGTGTCATCAGCGAACAGTGAAATTCTGTCTTCTAGGTCCTGCGCAATGTCACTGATGAAGATGTTGAATAGGACCGGTCCCAGCACTGATCCTTGTGGTACCCCACTGGTCACTCTTCTCTCTGTGGAGTGACAGCCATTTACCACCACCCTCTGTGTCCTGCCACCCAGCCAGTTACCTACCCACCACACTACTGTCCTGCCCACACCCATATTCCCTAGTTTGTGTAATAGTCTTCTATGTGGCACAGTGTCAAAGGCCTTGCTGAAGTCCAGATAGGCCATGTCCACTGCCCTTCCCTGATCCACCTCCCTATTCACCCAGTCCAAAAAATTCAACGAGGTTGGTCTGACATGACCTCCCCTGGAGAAACCATGCTGCCTTGGGTCCTGTAGTCCATTGACAACCAGATGTTCCACCAATCTCTCTCCTTCAGTAGTGCTTCCATGATCTTCCCACTACTGAGGTGAGGCTGACTAGTCTGTAGTTCCCTGCTTCCTCTTTGTTTCCACTTTTGTATAAGGGGACTACATCTGCTGTCCTCCAGTCTTTGGGTGCCTCCCCTGTTTCCAGTGATCGGCTAAACAGGATAGCCAGAGGTTCAGCCACCACCTCTCTTAGTTCTTTAAGGACCCTGGGGTGCACACCATCTGGCCCCTGTTCTGGGGTTGGCATTTTATTTAATGGCCTGGATGTTGCCCTGCTCAAACTGTATGATTTAGTCCCAGTCAGGGTTCTCATACTGGATGTTACGTGTTGTAATGTTGGATACCGTTTGATTATGTTTATGCCCCCAGACAAAGGCTTTGAGGGTGGATTTATTTAAGCAAATCCAACCATTTTTGTATACCTCCCATTTTATCTTCTTTGGAGGTGACCTGAACTGTGGTTTCTTTTTAAAATACAAAACTGTGACTTCTGTTACTCAAAAGTTTGTTTCTGATTCTAATTTATTGTCCTCTATATTGGGAACAGCATGTCTGAAGGATGTGTATCATTCTCACACTAGTTTCTATACGCCTACTTTTCATAAAGGTTCCTTGGCAACCAGGATTGATTTTCTTTTTGTCTCTCAGAGGTTGCACGTTCAGATGGCACAGGTACATGTGGCTGTTTTTTCAGACCACAACAGGTTGTCTGTTGTGCTGGGATCAGCCTCCTCCATTACGAGAGGTCCCGGAACTTGGAAGATGAATGTTTCCTTGTTGCAGGACTCCCTCTTTCAGACCTCTTTTCTTGCTTTTTTGCAAGCTAAAAAATCAGTTTTTGTTCTATATGATGATGCTGTGATGTAGTGGCTGGATACTAAACAGGACTTGGTTTCTTTTCTTAAATGTTATAGTTGGACTTCTTGTCAGTCTGCTTGCAAAGATTATTTGGCTGCTAGGTCTCATCTGCAGAGGCTGTTATCTTTATCTGTCTTGACAAAACAAGACTGTGGTTCTCAGATTCAGGTTTTGAAGAAACGACTGAATCTGTTTCATTTAGTAAAAGCCCATTTTCTACAGAGGCAACAGCAATTTGGTATGTCCGGATCTGTAGACTCTGTTTGTCCATATCAATCATGCCATTTAAGGGTGGGATGGAAAGAAGTCTTGGCTTTATATGATTCTGGGGGTCGCACAGTTGAATCTAATGCTGAACTCATGGATATAGTTGTTACCCATTCTGGGATAAAAATTGGGCATATAACTTTTGATGCGGTCCAGGCTGATGTTCTGCTTTCCCAGGTGACTTTTCCAGAGCTTTCAGATATGGCAGGTGGTTTGTTGGAACAGGCTATTCAGACCCCTGAGGTCCTGGCCATAATTAATACCTTGCAAAATAATATGGCTCCTGGCCCTGATGGCCTTTCTTCTGAAGTATATAAATTTCTTGCCCCTGAATTGGGAAATGAGTTGACTGTGGTGTTTAACTGTTTGTTAGAAAGTCATGATCTACCCTTCCACTTTAATATGGGGTCTTTGATTTATTTATATAAAAAGGGTTATAAGAAAGCTTTATCTAATTGGAGACCTATTAGCTTGCTGAATACTGATATTAAAATTTTATCCAAGATTCTGGCTAAACGCTTACTGTCTGTTGCCAATGAGGTCATTTTGGAAGCTCAAAAAGAATCATTTAATTTTGTTATGGGAAATCTTTGATAAGGGTTTTTTGGGTTTTGTGGACAGGTATATAATTTATTTGGATTATCAACAAGCATTTGATGCTGTCTGTCATGATTTTTTGTGGTATGTTTTGCACAAGTTTATAATTCCTTCTGGCTTTATTCGGTGGCTCCATTTGCTCTATCAGAATGCTACCATTTTTCCTGTTGTTAATGGATGGAAAGGTCCACTGGTTGGGATTAGGCATGGGGTAAGACAAGGGTGCCCCCTGAGTCCTATCCTGTATGTGTATTTTTTGGACCCTTTACAGAGGTTGTTTCGACATTCTTGACTTCTCTCCCCTTTGAGTACTACGGTGTCGCTCCAAGCACCTCTCATTTTGGCTTATGCTGATGATATGTGCCTTTTGCTGAATGATGAAGCTTCTGTCTTGGAAGCCTTATGTATCTGCTCTGCTTTTGGGTCTGTGGCTGGGGCGAGGTTAAACATGCTGAAATGTGTTGGGAGATGTTTGGGTTTGCAAGGTGGTGCCCTTTCATCAGTGGGTGGGATTTTGTTATCAACTGGTCCTATATGACTTCTGGGTATTCAATTTGGAATTGCAAATCTGGATGTTTTCAATTGAGAACAAAAATTGGCTATTGCACAATGTAAGGTTTCAGGTTGGAATCGCTGGAAGATGGGGGAAATAGAAAATAATCTATCTGATTAAAACATTTCTGATTTCAGTATTTTTATTTCTCAGTTATATTTCCCCACTCCTAAATCTCTGGAAACTTGTTTATTGGGTGTTTTTTTTTTCAGGCAGTGTGGGGAAGTCGACTCAACCCAATTAAATGGAATATTCTTTATCTCCCACTCAGTCAGGGTGGTTTGAATATGGTCCATCCCTCATTGTTCTTTAATTGCATTTTCTTTATGGCCAATGTGCATCCTCTTTTGGTTCATATGAATAAAGGATGTGAACCTTGGGCTTTTGATACTGTACAATATTGGTTTCATTTATGGCGGGACTTTGGCAATGGAAGGTCACCACCCATACTATTATTAAATTATGGAGAAAAGGTTTGTGTGCTGCCTTATTGGGTATGGTTTGTCCTGTTGATCAGATTTTTACTCATTGTCCGGCTACCAATTAGCAAACATTGCCTAGACTGTTATATAACCCCAGGATTCCTCCTCATGCATGGGATCTTCACAAACATAAGCCGCTAGAGGAGAGGTTTTGTAGTAGGCCAGAATGTGTGGCACAGCTTGAGTCTATTGATCATTTATTTTTTCTCTGTTATTTTATTAAACATTTTTGGTCTTTTTTAGTTACGGCTTGGGGAGCTCCTGTTTTTGCTGGTATGTCCAGGGAGAATCTTATGTATAGGGAGACTAGGGGTCCATGGCGTGTGTGGGAGGGAGACACACTCTATTTGATTTTTACCATTTGTAAATGGCATATTTGGAATGCTCGATGTTTATTTTCATTGCAATAAAAGACTTGTACTTACTCTGACTTAGTGGGGAGAGTCACTACGGATCTTAGAACCTTGTATTTGCAAGAGCAGCAATATATGCAGAAGGAGCTCTGGCTTAGTTAATGACGTAATTTACCTTGGATCACTGATTTGGATTTTCCAATTACATAGAAGTCAATGCTGTAGCCCTTTTTTTTTTTTTTTCCTTTAGGTTATCATGTTTTTTGCATTTGGGGTTACTGTATGTATTAATACTTATTTCTGTTTCCCATTGTTTTCTTTTTCTAATTTGTTTTTGCTGCATTGCTGATTTGTATGATTTGTTATGTTTTCAATAAAAAATTCCCCTACTCTTTTGGAGAAGTGCCATGGAATCTTTAACATCCACCTGAACTACCACCAGAACAGGCAGATAGGACCTTGGTTTAATGTCTCATCCGAAAGACAGCACCTCAGGAGTGCAGCACCCCCCTCGTGCTGCAGTACAGTGTCAGTATTGGGATATTAACCCAAGTTCCTGGTGTGGGGATAAACCCATAGCCTTCTGATCTCCTGGCCTCAGAGGTGAGTGTGCTACCTGCTGAGCCACTGACACTAAGGTACAGCTGAAAGGGAGGTGGAAGAATATGGGGCCAGGTTGAAGGGGTTATTAAAGAGCAGCTGATGCCATTGGGAAAATATTGAAAAAAATAATTGCTGGATACAGTTCTGCTTGTATTTCATATATCTCAAATATATGTCAGGTATGAATCAGTCTTCAGATATATCTTCAGATATATTCAAGATATTCACAGAATGATTCAAACATGTCAGATATTATTCATAGTTTTCAGATATATTTTCAGATATATTCAAAATATTCACAGAAGTGTCAGATATTAGTCAGAGTTTTCTGATATATTGAAGATATTCACAGAATGATTCAAGATGTATCGTAATTTGGAAACATCTTTGATATATACAGTATGTTTGAAATATAGTTCTTTAAATTAAGGTTGCACAATCTGTTCATGCAGTTCTATTTTAACCAAATATATATATTCTGAATATGTCCATGATATATATTATGATTTACCTGTGCCTATTCACTTTTTTGAGGCCCTTATCTACAGCAATTATGTTAGAAACCCTAAAATTATATTAATAAAATGTGCTTAAATTATAAAGACTTACAGTATATGTGAAAAATACCCAACCTTTAAAAGAACAGTTTTGAACTTGGATAAAGCAGTTTATACTTCTTGGTTGTCAAAGGCCCAATTGGCTCTGCCTCATACCCAATAATATGCACATTCTTTTCATAATCTATGTTATCATTGCTCTTGTGGATCACCAGCAATCATTTCATATCAGCCCATATGGAAAAGATCTACTGTATATTTTTTAATATCTGAAATATATCCTTCTATCCCCAAATATGTTTCAAATATATGTCAGATTCATTAACACTTTTCAGATATATTTCAAGCTTTGTTCTAGATATTTGCAGATTGATCCAAGGTGTATCATATTTGGGATAAATCTATATATACATATCATTTGAAATATATTTTTGCTGTATTATTTCAGAATTAATGTTTTTGTTCTTTCAATGTTATGTCCTTGAATAAAATCAAAAATACTTATTTGTGCATACATATTATTTCAGTTTCTACATTTTGCATTTTAGATAAACATATATTTTGAATCTATCCAACATATATATTCTGAGTTACTTATACACTTCCTTTTTGGTTTCCTTGTAAGATACATACATATATATATATATATATATATATATATATATATATATATAATATAGAGGCAAAAAACTCCATTTAATGCATTAGTTAGGGTTGTTCCACGACAAAGTGAGAATTCACTGTTAGGTTGAAAACCCCTTGGACCCCGCCCACCCCCCCAACCGGCATTGGGGTGCGCATTAGGATGAATCAGCCCTAACTCTCACCCCATGACATGTGGCAAACAGCAGAAGTATAGGAGAATGGGTGAGAGTTAGGACCCATGATCCCAATTCACCCAAATGCCGGTTGGGGGTGGGCGGGGTCCAAGGGGGTTTACAACCCTAACAGCGAATTCTCATTTTTGTCACTGTGGAACAACCCAACTAATGCATTAAACAGAGTTTTTGCCTCTAATTTCCTTCTTTTTGAGAATGATAATGAGAAATAGTGAATGAATGAAGTGAGCACGGGCCCCTTTGGGCTCAAGGCCCCGCCACATGATGTGTTGTGGCATACTAACAGGGACAGCAATGCAAACAGAAATGCTAACATGGCGCATATGGTAACACAAGCACTAATGAGAACAGAAAGGTAACTACATGGTGGCGTAGACGGGAATGGTCTGCCACGGATGTGTTGTCACATAGTAACATGGTGCCTGCAAACAGAAATGTCAATGGGCATGGTGATGTAAAGTGAAACAGTAAGATACACAGTACTGTAGACAGAAATGGCAAAAAATAACAGAAACACAAGCAAAATGAAACGTTAGCGATAACGCACATGGTATGACGCCAATGGTAAGTGAAACGTACGGATCCACAAGCAGAAAGGGCAACAGTAACAGTAATGTAAGCACAGGCTGGTTTTCCCTAAAACCTGCATTGAGAAAGACAGTGAGTACAAATAATGTATGCAAAATAATGAGTATCGGCGCAGAAAATGAGATCTTGGAATACTAAATACATTATATCTCAGGAACCGTATGACGTAGAAAAACAATTTAAAAGTCATATTATTTACAACTGTCCTGGCTAATATGAATCTTAGTCCCATTGGGGGACTAAGAAATGTTCCGACGAAAAGTCTGTATCTTGCACCGTTTCCGAGATACGGGCCCTGAAAGGCGAGGCGAACACCGTAATGTTATCCTATGGGAAAAAAAGAAAAGTTCGGAGCGCCATATCTTTGCCTCCCTGTAATGTTTTTTCACCAAACTACTGAAAGGCACATCTGTGGGCTGTTGGCTGTCTTCCCTCCAAATTTCAGGAAAAAAGACCAAACTGTTATTTTGCAGCAGGGCTCCAAATGATTTCTGTTAAGTGTCGGGTGCCGTAATGTTATCCTATGGGAAAAAAAGTCAATTTTGGAGTGCTGTAACTTTGCCGCCATGTGATATTTTTTCACCAAACTACTAAAAGGCACATCTGTGTACTGTTGGCTGTCTTCCTTCCAAATTTCAGGAAAAAGGACCAAACCATTATTTTGCAGCAGGGTGCCAAAGGATTCCTGTAATGCTTCGGGCTCCGTAATGTTATCCTATGGGAAAAACTGTCAACTTTGGAGTGCCATATCTTTTCCGCTGTGTAATATTTTTTCAATACAAAACTGAAAGGCACATCTGTGAGATGTTGGCTGTGTTCCCTCCAAATTTCAGCCCAAAACTCCCAACGGTTATTTTGCAGTGCAGTGCCAAAGAATTGCTGTCATTTTCACAGACTAGAAAATTACTGTCGAATTTCATAAAAGCTAAGAACAATTTGCGACACTTTCGTGAGCTTGAAAGTAAATTTCATGAAAGTACTTTTTCCAGCAATTTGAAAACATATTTCTGGGGTGTTTTACCACAAAATAAAGACATGGCAAGCATCCTCAGGGTCCGACTAAGTGAATACAAAAAATTAGGTTGCTAGAGGGTCCCAAATTTAAATGCCAACCATTTTTCTGATCACCAACTGAAAACAAAATGGCCGATTTGTGAAAGTAACAGGCCCATTTGCGAAAGTAAAAATGCATTTGCGAAAGTGTAGAACTTTTTGTTAACTTTTCCCATTGACTTATAATGGGAAACTGTTTTTAATAACTTTGAACCGCTTAATATTTTTCACTGAAATCTTTGAAAGGCACATCAGGGACCCTGGCTGCACATTCCATGAAGGCTCTCGGGTCGTCCACGAAACCATACGACCTGTAGTGTGACCACGAAATTCCAGAAAAGCGAAAGCGTGGCACAGAATCACACTTAATAACTCCACAGCTGTATATCTGACCAGTACAAACTTGGCAGATCCCAAGGTCTATGGTTCTTGATCATAAATTCCAAATTTCAGGCAAATCCATCAAACGGTTGCAAAGTTATTAAGGTGCAAAGTTTTGGAGTTTAACATAGAAATGGCTCCTCAACCCTAACTATGGTAGCACTACCGTGCTACCATAATATATATATATATATATATATATACACACACACACACACACACACATATACATACATATATCAATAACATAGTTTTAAATTACACCCATATGGAAAAGAACTATACTGTATTTTGTTAATATCTACATTATGTTTGAATATGCCTAAATACATCACATATTTCTGATATCTGTGCATTTTTCCAGTTATACTTTAGATCTTTGCAGAGTTCAATGAGGTATGTCTTACACTTGGCATTGATATTCTAAATGTATATGCTTTGTTATACTATCAAAGAAAATATTTTGTTTTACATTTTAATGTTTTTATGGACTCTATGATAAAAAATCATTATAGTTTTATGCAAGCATAATTTTACCCTGGAATTTCTACAATAAGTGTAAGTTAGCAAACATATATTTTCAGTATATTAGAGATTTATATTCTGAGATATATTTCATATATGTTAAAATAAATTTGCCCTGATATACATTTGTAAAGTATTTGTAATACATGTATTATATATCTAATAATACATTTTAAATATATATTTCACATAGCAAATACATATGTTTTATAGTTTATAAATATGACTGGAATATATATTACATATACATTTAAAATATAAATAGGGTACATTCTGTAAATATATGTTGACTGTACTATTTCTACATAAAAAAAATAAAATGTAAAACCAAAGCCCAAAGTAGCAATACACATAGTAAAAGTCAGACCTCCCCACAGGACTGGCATTTTGTGCTGTTCTTGTGCTTTTTCAAGAACAGTGTGAAATATTTGTGCTGTGGGAAGGTCTGTCTTTCACTATTGCTACTTTTGACTTTAGTTCAACAATTTTTCCTTTACTGTACACATAAATTTTGTGATGGAAAATCCAAGAAGTGCCTTCTGGAGCTCCTGCTGTCAGTATACTATGAATCTTGTTTGCTTGCAAGATACAGTATGTGTTGAATATATGCAGAATATATTTTCAACTATATTTTTGCAAATGCTTGCTATGCTACTGTGTACATATTTGCATAACTAATTTGCATATTTCAAAAGTACAGTTTAGCAACCAAAAGCATGGTAATTTCTATTTTTAAAATAGTTTTGAATTTACAGCATTAGCTTGCAAACCAGAAGAAAAGGTAAAGAGCAAAAAATAAGTATATGTTGGAACTCACCCCAACATAAAAAGGAACCAAACAGGGATGGTATAAATCCCAATTTGAGTCTTGCAAAATGATGAGATCAAGAGGTAAGTTCTATGTCCAAGTATAAATGTGTAATCTCTAAATCTGTAGTAATGGTGCATTATTAAATGATAACTGTTCTATACTGTAGTTATCTAAGTAGTTGCTAATAAGAGGAATTCCAAGTACACAGTTGTGGATATGCAACATCAAGATTAATCTATTGTTTGGGTATTTTAAGATTTTTTTTTACAATGCATATATTTAAAAAAACTATTTTAGAAATATGTCAACTATATGAAAAGTATATTAAATATTCAAAACATATACACAGATATATAAAATATATGCCATGCACCTATAATAAAGACATCATGGAAATATATTTATGATATATCTGATATATATTTGTCACATATATTCTGCAAATAAATACACTTTTATAAATATATCTAAAATATATTTCTTTTCCACATGGGAGAATAAAATTTTACATAATATCAACAAGATATTTCTATGAAATATATAAACATAGGATGGGATATTCAAAGGGGTTGCACCATGCACAACCCACTGATGTGCCCCACCATGATATTCAAAGGGGAATGCTGTGTTGCGCAAATCCCTATGTGCCAGGGCACACCAGTGATGTATGCGCCGCAAGTGTGGAGGGAGTGCCCATGCATATGCAGCACATCCCGATATTCAGCCCAGGATGTGTAGTGCATATGCAGGCACAAACCCACATTGTGCCGCACATGGGGCGTAAAGATCCACCCATGAAAAGCAGGAGCAAGCTGAGGGATACCCACAGGCAGGCTGCCATATTGCTGTGTGCAACACAGCAGCTACCTGCTGTGGGTGGCCACCCGACATCCCCAGACACAGGCCAGGCATCGTGCCCCACCTTGCCCGATTGCGGGCATAATATAATTATATCCCTGGTGGTCCAGTGGACCCTACCTCATTGCCTGATCATGGGCTTTAGTCATAATTACGTTCCCCAGTGGTCCAGTGGTCCTACTCCCCTGCCCAATTGTGGGCTGTGGTTAAAATAATATTCCCTGGTGGTCCAGTGGACCTGCTCCCCTGCTCTATCACAGGCTGTAGTTAAAAATATATTCCCTGGTGGTTCAGTGGAGCTGATCCTCAGCCTGATCATGGGCAAATAATGTATTTATATTCCTTGGTGGTCCAGTGGACCTGCTCCCCTGCCCAAATGCAGGCAAATAATGTATTCATATCCCTGGTGGTCCAGTGGACCCAATCCCTGGCCCAAACTTGGGCAAATGATGACATTAAATCACATTTTGGGACTGTGTAGTACAGTACGGTCTGCATGACCATTGGTCCATGCAGCCATACTGTAACAGTCAGTTGGTAGGCGGCCACACAGCTTGTGGGTGGGGGCTGCCACCGCCGTTGACTGGGAGGGTGGGGTGGCAGATCTGAGTGGGAGGGTGGGGAAGGGGGTACTGCTGGACTGCCAGGAATTTAATGTCATCATATGCCCACATTCAGGCCAGGGATCGGGTCCACTGGACCACCAGGGATATGAATACATTATTTGCCCATGTTCAGGCAGGGGAGCAGGTCCACTGGACCACCAGAGAATTAGTTTATTCATTTGCCCACGATCGGGCTGGGGATCAGGTCCACTGGACCACCAGAGTTATAATTATGTTATGCCCATGATCGGGTGCTGGGGTAGGGTCCACTGGACCATCAGGGATTTATTATATGCCCACAATCGGGCATTGGGGCACGTTGCCCGCTGAGGGTCGGGGGTGTCGGTCCCCAATGGCTGCAGCCTGGCAGGGCGCCAGGCGCAAATCACCGGGGATCAGTGCACCTGCATGCAAATGGGGCCATAATGACATGCAAATGACCCCATTTGCACCTTGCATGCATAATTGCCTCATTTGCATGCCCGGCACTGAATATTGCGGTTGATGCGCCTAGCGCACCCGCACTTGCTCTGGCACATTCCCCTGCTCCTCACTTGCCACTTGCACTGGTGCAGTGCCACTGCTCTGTGCACAGTGCGGGTGGCCCCAGTGCCATATTCAATGGTGCTGAGCCATGGCGCAGCACCATTGAATATCACCCGGTCCATGCCCTGGTGCATACCAGTTGTGCTGCACCCAGGCTTGTGCCCCCGTATGGTGCATTCTGAATATTCCACCCATAGTGTCTAAGATATATCTGAAATATAAGCATCAGATATATCTCAAATATTATAAAACTAGCCAATTTGAGATATAATGCATATATCTGGAAACTACTATGAACATCTATTTATGGATGAAATTGAAAAACTATTTCAAATACATTTTACAACATATATTCAAAATATATTTCTTTTCCATACGGGTTATGTTTTCCAAAGTTCTTCTTGAGGCATCAGTAACTTTTTAACATTAGTCACATCACAATGCACCAGACAAGTTAGTAAGTCAAACAGGAGAAGAAATCCATTTTGTTTCTCCAAGGACGTGGCAACCAAAGTGATGCAAAAGAGAAGAGCCTTCAGAAAGTACAAGGGGTCAGAAAAAGACAGTGATCGAAAAGAGTACAAGGAAAAACTGAAAGAAGTGGGGAAGGCAATAACGACTGCAAAATCACAAACAGAAGAAGAGATTGCACAGGGAGTCAAGAAGTGCAACAAAACCTTCTACAGACAGATAAGGGAAAAAAGAAAGAACAGGGGAGTTATTGCCAGAATTACAAAAAAGGATGGGCATCTTACAGAGGAAGATGGTGAGAAGGAGGAGGTACTAAATGAGTACTTTTGCTCAATCTTCACAAAGGAAGAAAATGGCAATGGACCTTCACTATGTAAAAGCACTAGCCATACAGATGGGGTGGACACAAGTCCCTTCACAGAGAAAAGAGACCTGGAAAGACTCAACAAGTTGAAGGTAGAAAAAGCAAAGGGGCCAGATGAGATACAACCAAGAATTCTGAGAGAACTTGGGGAAAAAACAAGCAGCACCCCTAGCAAAACTTTTTAGCATGCCATTGGAGAGCGGGAGATTCCAGAGGACTGGAAAAGGGCCACAGTGGTGCCACTTCACAAGACTGGAAGCAAAGAGGAACCAGGGAACTACAGCCCAGTTAGCCTCACCTCAGTGGTGGGAAAGCTGATGGAATCCCTGTTAAAAGAGAGGATATTGGCATTTTTAGAAGCAAACAACCAATTTGACCCAAGGCAACATAGTTTCATGGCGGGAAGGTTCTGCTAGACAAACCTGGCTGATTTTTTCGACTGGGTCATTAGGACAGTGGAGCACGGAGCAGTTTATGTGGTCTACTTGGACTTCAGCAAGACCTTCAACTCCATTCCACACAGGAGGTTGGTCAGAAAACTGGAACACATTGGAGTTGGACATAAAATAACTTGCTGGGTGAAAAACTGGCTAAATCAGAGGACACAGAGGGTATTAGTATACTTATTGGGAGGGGAACAGTTAATGTCTACAAAAAATGAGTGCGATTTAGGGGTAATCATTTCAGATGACTTGAGGGTAAGCAAACAATGTGAAAAGGCATTACTGAAGGCTAGCAGAATCCTGGGTTGCACAGGGAAGGGAATCACAAGTAGGAGAAGGGAAGTGATCATGCTACTGTATAAATCACTGGTGAGGCTTCACCTGGAGTACTGTGTCCCATTCTGGAGACCACATCTCAGGAAAGACATAGGTTGATTAGAGACAGTTCAGAAAAGGGCAACCATGATGGTGCAGGTTTGCATCAAGAGCTGTATGAGGCAAGGCTGTAGAAGTTTAACATATACTCCCTGGAGCAGTGTAGGGATTGGGGGGATATGACAGAGGCATTCAATACTTGAAGGGTATAAACAAGGTTCAGACGCAGAACCTTTTTCAGGTAAACAACTGTAGCAGGACTACAGGACATGACATGCGCTTCAAGGGAGGCAGATTCTGGAATGATGGGAGAAGATACTTCTTCACAGAGCGGGTGGTGGAACCATGGAAAGACCTACCCTGGAGGTTATGGGAGCAAAGACAGTGATGGAATTTAAGCTAGCATGAGACAGGCATAAGGGGATCCTCAAAAATACAACAAATTAAGGGGTAGCTAGAAGAAAAGGGCAGACTAGATGGATCTTGCAGTCCCCATCTACCGACACATTCTATGTTTCTATGTCAAATTTAGAGTCAAGCTTTTGTAACATACAAATTAGCTCATTGTGTCCTAGCAGACACTTGTAGTCATCAGTAAAAAAAACACTGGTGTGTCCTGAGGACGTCTGCAGAAGTCGGCTACTGACTCCCAGTGTGCCCAAGCAACGTCTGGAGAAGTCACTTATATATTGTAATATATATTGCATCAGAATATAATATATATTTGACTGCATAGCACCATTGGAAAGATAATTTTATGCTGCACAACTTTGTCACTGATATTTTGTGTATATCATGTATACTTTAGGAGTTATTTGCATTTTTTTATGGTATGGTGTGTATGGCTGATATGTTTTCCATCAAGATTCACCTAAGCAGTTTGAATAAAATTCACTTTTTTGGCACTTCAGCAGGTATCAAATAAAAACCGTATTGATTACAACTGGTTGCATAGCACCATTGGAAAGGCATTTTTGTGCTCATCAACTTTCATGCTGATACTTTGTGTGTATCATGTATACTTTTGGAGTTATACGCATTTGTTTATGATATGGTGTGTGTGGTTGAGATTTAGCCCTCAAATCTCATCAAAGCACCTTGACTAAAATGGGGAAAAATTACATTTTATAGTAAAAAGATATCTTTTTTTAGCAAACATAATATCAAAACACCATCTAATGTCTGTATGCTTAATTTGGTGTTGATATTTTACATATTTTTCAACAAAAATGTTATATTGCCCTTTTTTACTGAAAAAATATTTAGTTTGCTCTTTAGGCCAGCATAGAAAAATACAAAATTACTTATTATTACATGCATGCCACCATTGAAAGGCAATTTTGTGCAAAATAGCTCTGCCACTCATACTTTGTGTCTAGCGTGTACAGTTATTGAGCTATTAGCATTTGTTTGCAACATACTGACTATGGCTTTCTTTTGCTTAGAAAGGCCCAGGATTCACTGTTAAAAGTATACAGGAGATTCAGGAGGCAAGTGGTGTAATCTCAGAGTGAGCCTGTGGAGGCAATCAGTTAGCATTCTAAAGGATTTATTAACTTCTTTGAATGTCTCTATTTTTCTTTAATAACAGGAATCAGGCCTGGATTCAAGTTAGCTGCAGCATCTGCATAATCCATCGAACAAGCAGCAGCTCCATCCATCTGCCCAGGACAACTCACCAGCCTTTCCATTTTGGAACTCACAAGGTCAGTTGTAGCAGTTAAAACTGAATTGTTTCACTTGAACTTTTGGTCTCTAATATCACTGAGTATCTTGGGTCCAAGGCCAGTAAGCTTGCCACAGCCACTGTTTGCACCCCCGGTGCTTCCCAAGTGGGTATCGCCCACAAGTGGTCCGGGGCCAACCCTTTCCCTCTGCCCAGGGCATTGCAAGTCCATGGAGAGAGATTAGGGTTTGTTCACTTTTTTTTCTTCCTCTCATCCTCTTTCCCCATTAGCTTGGGCATCGAGGTGTCAGGATCCATATCATGATATGAAAAAGTGGATTTACCAAAGTTTTAAGAGATTGTAGAACTTGGTTTGCCTGGTTAAAGAGCTCAAATAAATGGTGCTACACCCTCAATAGCCATTTAATGGAGTGAGCGCTTAACGGTCTTTACTGTTTACAGATGCCACACCACCTTAGGTCAGAGGTCTTTTGCTTACAGAGCCCCCCTCTGGCTCAACTTCCTAGGTAGAGACATCTCTGCTGAGTCAAAACTCGGCCTTTTCAAAAACAAACTCCAACAACATCTATTAGCAAACAATATATGTGACTGCCGCCCTTAGCAACCTTCTGCTTATTTTAGCACTGTACTTATACTTTTCGGCACTTTTTACTCTTGGTACTTCATTTCGATCCTACCCTCGAGCCTTTTCCCCTCCACCCCTCACCCCTGCTTCTTCTCTGCTCACGCATCTTCAAGTTCTTCCCTTGCTCCTCCTCACCTTCCCTCTTCCACCCACCACCCATTCTCTTATCTCATGCAACCTCTTTTGCAACTTCTTCCCCTCCTTCTCCCTATGTTTCTCTCTCTTACCTCTCTCCCATCCATATTACTCTCTCTCTCTTTCTCTCCCTCCCTCTCTCTCTTGGGTTTTTGACAAGGCCTGCTAGGCTGACCCCTCTCCTGACTAAACACCACCTCTTCTCCTTATACTATTCATTTGTCTTCCTTCACCTCACTTCACCAGTACTCCCACTTCTCTCTGCACTCACCCCATTTCCCTCCTTCCACCTCCCCATCCTCTCATCTCTCTAGCCCCATTACCTCCTTTGCAAATCTGCTCCTTCCCTCTCCACCTCCTGTGCAACTCAACTCCTTCTCCCTCTTGTTTCTCCCATCCCCCACCTTACACCCCATTACTTTCTCTTCTAGATTTTGACAAGGCCTCCCAGGCTGCCCTCTCTTCTAGCCCACTCTACTGTTATATTGAGCAACATTCAGTGCTATTTTTGATTGCTTTTGATGTATTAATTTTTTTAAGTATATTCTTGATATCTGCTATTTACTTATCTATTGTTTACTTTGTTTTGTTTTTGTACTACTGGGAACCTTTGTAAATAAGTTGTATTGCTCAGAGGTGTTGTAATCCAAGACTCAATAAATAAATAAATAATAACAATTCAGGAGGCTCCTTCCCAGCTAAGTAAAGGACAAGAAGGACAGGAACAAAAGTTGCAAAAAGAGAGAGGAAAATGAGGTGGGGAGGAGGGGTGGGGGATTGCAGGTGGAGTGGGAGTAAGGTGTGGGGGCCATGTGTGCAAATGCAAGGAATCTTGAAAATAAAAATTCCAGACCTAGAGACAATCATGGTGGAGGCGGGCCTACATATACTAACATACTTAATTGCCAGCAGATTAGACCTTACGGTCTATCGAGTCTGCTCAAACCTCAGATCCCTAGTTGGGTGCTGAGGCCCTTCCCCCTTGTGTTCCAGAAACCCCTATCTTCCATCCCCACCCCCCTGGGCCAGGCCATCATCTGATATATTCACTTTCTATGTCTGTCCCACCCTCTCTTGAAGCCCTCCACTGTGGATCTCTGAACCAGCTTGCCAGGCAGCGCATTCCAAGGGTCCACCACCCTCTCAGTGAAAAACCTCCTCTTTCCCCCCCAACCTTCCACCTTCCAATTTCAAGCCATGCCCTCTTGTGATACCTCCCTGCTTTAGTCTAAAGATCCCCTCCATGTTTACCCTATTTATTCCCTTGAGGTACTTGAAGACCTCAGTCATGTCCCCCCATCTCTCCTCTGCTCCAATGAAAACAAGCAGAGCTCCTGAAGTCTGTCCTCATTCGTCAAATCCCCTAGTCCTCGTATCATCTTAGTTGCCCTCCTCTGTACCCTCTCCAGGAGCTATATGTCCCTCTTCAAGTGTGGTCTCCAGTACTGTACACAGTACTCAAGGTGTGGTCTAACCAGTCCATTGTACAGCAGCAGAATCACTTCCCTGCTCCTAGAGGTGATCCACTTACGATGCATCCCAACATCCTGTTTTCCTTGCTAGCCACTCTCCTGCACTACTCAGAGTTATTCATAGATGCATCCACCATGACCCCTAGGTCTTTTTCCCCTGTTGAGGCCTCCAGCGCCTCCCCTCCCAGGGTGTACCTGTGTTTAGGGTTTCCCCGCCCAAGATGTAACATCTTGCACTTGGTGATATTGAAATTTAATTTCATGTGTGAGCCCAGCTTCCAGGGTGTCCAGGTCCCTTGCAGGGCCAACCTCCCTCTTCCCCTCAACTACTGCTCCCATCTTGGAGTCATCAGAGAAGAGACTCATTTCACACCTATACCCTCCCTGATGTCTGATATGTATGCATTAAACAGGATCAGACCCAGGACTGAGCCCTGCGGTACCCCACTACCGACCTCTCTAGGGTTCGAGAGCTCCCCACCAACCACTACTGTCTGGGTGCATCCAGCTAGCCAGTTTTAAATCCATCTGACCATTAAAGGGCCTACTCCCAACCCTGTCAGTTTCTCCACCAGACAATTGTGGGGGACAGAGACAAACGCCTTGCTGAAGTCCAAGAATAATACATCCACAGGCTTTCCCCTGTCCAGTTCTGATGTTACCCATTCGTAGAACTCCACAAGATTGGTTTGACATGATCTACCTGGCACAAACCCATGTTGCTGACTATCCAGACCTCTCACCTCCTCCAAGTACACCCTCAATCGAATGTTGAGCTCAAGCTCAGTTGAAGACTTTGTCTGCAGTACTTTGAATCCAAACCATCAGATTCTTACGAGCTAAAAACTCATTGACCTATCAGAATGTGGAAATTGTAAAATTTCTGCTAGCCAACTGACAACTAACAGTCTAGGTTCCCAAAGGAAGACTCAAGTCAGGAAACCCAAAAACAAACAAAAACTAGGTAATAAAGCATAACAAATTCTTAATAAGCAAACTAAAGCACCCAACATGAAGTGTGCTGAAGACACCCCTGGGGTGCAACACTGCACCTGCCCACCCACTTCCCAAAAACAGGTTCTGAGAGGGGAGGCAGAGAGGGAGGTCAAAATACAGCAAGGCTCCATTAGAAGAAACACAATTACTAAGGTGAGTAATTTTTTTTCTTCAAACAACATGAAGTCTTGCTGTATTCTGACAATTGTAGATTACCAAGCAGTACCTCCAAGGAGGAGGGACATAACCTACTTTGGGAATAGGCTCTGAAGCACTGCTGTGCCAAATCTAGTATCACTCCAAGCCTCAATATCCAGGGAGTAATACTTGGTGAAGGTATGAACTGTTTTCCAGGTAGCTGCTTGGCAAATTTCTAACAAAGGAATATCCCTGGGCGCAGCCAGAGATGCAGCTGTGCTTCTAGTGGAATGAGCTCTCAGACCTGAGGGAGGAATTTTTCCCAGTTTCTCATAACAGAATTGGATACAGGACACAATCCACTGGCAATAGTTCTCTTGGTGGCAGGTTTGCCCTTACCTACTTCTCCATAAGTGAGGAACAACTGGAGGGAGTCTAACCTGTGACCCTTTGTCTATGTAGTAACTAAGGGCTCTTTTAACATCTAAACTGTGTAGCCTTCATACTCATGAGGAAGCATGATCAGAGAAGAACACTGGAAGAGACATGGATTGGTTTAAGTGGAAATCAGAAACCACTTTGGGTAGGAACCTCCTATTGGTTCTAAGGACTACCTTGTCCCTATGGAATGAGATGAAGTACAGTTCAACTGACAGAGCTTGCAATTCACTGATACATCTGGTAGAGGTAACAGCAACCAAAAACACAGTTTTCCAAGTCAAGTACTTGAGCTCTGCTGAGGACATAGGCTCAGAAGGGGGTTGTATAAGCTGAGCAATGCAAACATTCAAATCCTAGACAGGAGCAGGATCCCTAAAAGGAGGATTGGCATGAAGCAATCCTTTGAAAAATTAACAGGATACAGGATGAGATGACAGAGAGGAAGGCTTTCCTACTGACAGAAAAGCAGAAACAGCTGACAAATGTACTTTGAGAGTAGCTGGTCTGAGGCCTAGACCATTAAGATGAACCATATAATCTAGAACTGTAGACAATTCAGCAGTGTCTGGGGATATATGCTTCTGGAACACCAAATGCTGAATCTTTTCCATTTGGAGTTGTAAGTTTTTCTGTGGCAGGCTTTTGAGAGGCTTTGAGAATGTCCAGAACCCCTTGGGACAGATGCAAATCTGCATATTCTAACTCTTTAAGAGCCATGCCTTGAGATTGAGGGACCAAAGAGTGGGGTACCAAATCCTCTCCTGAGATGTGGTTAACAGATAGCACTTCCTGGGAAGAGACAGGGGAAGATGGACTGCTAGGGGCAGCAGCAGGGGATACCATGGCTGCCTGGCCCAGTCTGGTGCAATCAGAATTAGTTTGCAGGATTGTGACCTCATTTTGACCAGAACTTTGAACAACTGAGAAAAATGAGGGAAGGCATAGAGGAATTTCCCTTCCCAGCTCAGAACCAGAGCATCCAGAGGGACTGAGCCCAGTACTGGAGGTCTGCAACAAAACAGAGGAAGTTGGTGATTGTCCGGGGCTTCAAAGAGATTTATCTCTGGAGTGCCCCACCTGGAACAAATCACTTCTAGCACAAGGGGATCCAGAGACCATTTGTGATGGCCCTGGGAGATTCTGCTCAGTGCATCTGCTAGCACATTGTCCTTTCCTGGAAGGTGGACTACAGCTAAAGATGTCTGCAGAGAGTAAGCCAGAGACCATAGTTTCATGGCTTCCATGCACAAGGCTGTGGACCGAGTGCCTCCCTGCTTATTGATGTGCCACATGGTGGTGGTGTTGTCTGTCCTGACCTGTACCACCTTGTTCTGCACTGACTGAGAGAAGGCTTGCAGAGCCAGGAACACTGCCCTGAACTCCAAAAGATTGATATGTAGGAGGGACTCTTGATGGGACCATTGTCCCTGGGCTGAGAGAGCCCCGAGATGGGCTCCCCACCTCAACAGAGAAGCATCTGTGGTAAGGACCACATAGTGGGGCTGATTGACAAAAGGAACCCCTTGCCTGAGATTGTCCTGATCCTGCCAGCACTGAAGTGCCTGGATCAGAGTCTGAGTCACTGGAACTAGTTTGGTAAAAGGATCCTTCTTTTGGGACCAAAAGGACCTTAGGTGGAACTGAATGTCCCTCATTTGAAACCTGACTTCTTGGACCACTGCTGTAGAAGCTGATATGTGACCCAGGAGCTGAAGGAAATGCCTTGCTGGTTGAGAAACCAGAAGGCAGAAAGAGGAGGCCAGCTCTGAAATGGCTGTAACCCTCTGCATGGGAAGAAAAGCTCTTGCCTTTACTGTATCCAGCTCTGCTCCTATAAAAGTGAGAAGCTGTACAGGTTTGAGAGCTGACTTGGAAAGGTTGAGAAGAAACCCCAAGCAAGTGAGCACTTGCTGGGTCACTTGGAGGTCTGACTTGACTTGGTCTGGGCACTGTCCCACAATGAGCCAGTCGTCCGGATATGGAAACACTGAAATCTTCTTCCTTCTTAAAAAGGCCACCACTACTGCCAGGCACTTTGTGAACACCCTTGGAGCTGATGTTAGGCCAAAGGGCACTGCTCTGAACTTATAATGGCCTGAAGGCAATTTGAACCTGAGGTACTTTCTGTGGGAGCACCTGATGGGAAAGTGAAAATAAGCATCCTTGTGGTCCAGAGAGGTTAGCCAGTCCCCTGGCCTTAGAGAGGGAAGAATTATTCCCAGAGTTACCATTTTGAACTTTGGTTTTAACAGATGCTTGTTCAGATATCTTAAATCCAGGATGGGTCGCCACTCTCCTGTCTTTTTTGGGGTAAGGAAGTACCTGGAGTACAGACTTTTGCCTCTGTGTAGGTAAGGCACCCTCTCTATGGCCCTTAGAGCCAATAGAGATGAAACCTCTGCTTGCAAGGCAAGGGATTCGGAGGTGTTTGCAGGTGGAAAAGATCTGGGCCTCAGCTTTGGAAAACTTTTGAAGCTGAGGACCAGTCCTTGGCTTACCACTTCCAGGACCCATTTGTCTGAAGCAACAAACTTCCAGTTCTGGTTGAAGTAAGCCAGCCTGCCACCTACTGGTATGGGGAAGTCGATCCGGGCTGACGCCTTAGGGTATCTGCTTGGTAGGAACCTTAGGCTGAGGGTTGGATGCAGCCCTGCTCATCCCCCTTCTGCCTCTCCCTCTAAAGAACCCCCTCTGGGAAAAGGGAGAAGAGGTCTGCACTTGGTAGAAACACCTGTGAAAAGGCCTGCCCCTGCCCCTGGCTTGCTGCCTTTGAGGAGTTGCCTGCCTTTCCTTGGCCTGCGTACTCCTGCAAGTGGTCCTGTATTCATCCATTTTCTTCATGTAATTTTCTGTCTGCTCCCCAAACAAAGAATTACCCACCACAGGTAAATCCATAGTCTTGGCCCGGGAGTCCTGTGAAAGGCTAGTGCATCTGAGCCAAGCCATTCTCTGAAGAGCCACAGATGTAGCCATGACTCTTGATGACACATCATTGGAGTCCACAGCAGCATGAAACTGAACCTTGGATGCTTCAATCCCATCAGCAGCCACCCTCTCCAGCTCCTCAGCCAGCTGGGGGGAAGCCTGCTTAGCCAGTGCCAGTACAGTGCGCCATCTGGACTTCTGGTACCTGGCTGTATAGGCCAGAGCATTAGCCTGTCTGAGTCCCAAAGAGGATGCCATGTACTGTTTCTTTGCCATGGCATCCAACTCCTGAGTCTTTATCTGGGGACTGAAGCCAAGGGAATGCCTGCCCTGTCACAGGCTGCAGCCTGCACAACCCCAACATGGCTGCATTGCTGGTAAAGAAACCCATATCCGAGCCTGACAGAGTGTACCTCTTGTCCATCCTTCTGTCCACAGGAGGTATAGAGTTAGAAGACTTTAGAATGTTTCGAGTCTGCTTCCCAAAAGACTTATGAAGGGGAATAGACAGTCTCTTAGACTCTGGGATATCCATCATTTCAACAAAATCAGGCTCTTCTTGGTCCTGCACAGCCTCCTCTATAGGAAGCTGGAGGGTTTCTGCCACTTTCCTGTAAAACAGAAAGTAGGGAGGGGACTCAGAGAGCCTAGGAGGGGAAACACCAGAAGGTCTGCCTGGGGAGACGTCCGGTTCTATAGGCACATCCAGACTTTCTAAGCACTCATCATCATAATCCTCACATTGTTCACAGTCCCCCTCCTCAAAATACAGTTCATAAAAATCTTCAGGGGCAAAATCCTGAACCGGAGGAACCGACTGAACCGAACCCCTACCAACCGGGACCGGATTGGTCGGAACTGGACGAAGTGATTCCACAATCTGAATCGCTAGGGCAATTTCTTCCATGGTCGGAACATGGAGATCTGGATCCAAACTGGCAGATTTTTCCTTTCTTTTCCTTTTTGCAGGAACTGACCTCACAGGATCAGCTCTCTTCTTGCCTGAAGAAGTATCGCCCTGGTCAGAGGGCACTCCTTCTGGTTCAGTGGTAACCGAACAGGGCTGGCCTTCTGGGTTAGCAGATTTCTTGGCCTCCCTCTCCCTAAGTCTACCTAATCTCTTATCCAGGTCAGACTTGGGAACATTCTTACATATTTGGCAGTCTGAATCAAGGTGGTCAAACCCCAGACAGTAAACACAGGTGGTGTGGGGATCGGCCTTAGCAAAGACCTCCCCACATTCACTGCAGTGTTGAAACCCAGTGGGCCCGTCTTTTTTCTTGGGTTTCTCAGACATGGCCAACCTAACCAAACTTACCTTTTTTTCGGCAACCATAAGGCAAGACTGTCTTATCGGTTTCTAACTGTGTTACGGGTGTTTGAAAAAACCGCTAAAATCACATTTTTTTTTGAAAACGATAAGAACCGGTAACCACACTCTAAAATAACTAAATCGAAAGACCTAAAGGATCGGTTCAGCCAAACCAATCGGGACTTTTACAATTTCCACAGTCTAAAAACACTATCTAAGTACTTACTGTACCACAGACAGAGTGAACTGAATCGCAGTAAAATAATTCAGAAAACCGAGACTTTAACCGACACTTTAACCGAGTCTTTGAACTGAGCAAAAGGAGAAATCTCCAGAGTGACTGTTCAGTGAAGCGGAGTAAAGAATCTGATGGTTTGGATTCAAAGTACTGCAGACAGAGTCTTAAACTGAGCTCGAGCTCAACGTTCTATGCCCTGCATAGAAATTTAACCCTATACTCTCCAGGAGAGTTCAAGTGCTGGGGCTAACTGCAATTGTCAGAATACAGCAAGACTTCATATTGTTTGAAACAGGCAAGAAATCTGTGCACAGAAGGACTGAGTAAGAACAGGAGAAAAAAGACCACTATGGTTCTCAATGGAAGTGGCTACACAGATAAAAGCTAAAAGGGTAGCACTCAGGAGGTACAAAGAGATGCAGAGGGAAGAGGATATGGAGTTGTACCAGGAAAAGCAGAGAGAAGCAGGACAAGTGGTGAGGGGTGCAAAGGTGCAAACTGGGGAAAGGATAGCCAAAGGGGTGTCTAAGGGGGACAGTACTTTTTTAGATACATACTGTAAGTGGTAGGAGGTAAACAAGGGGAGGGATTGCAATGTTAAGAATGTCAAGTAGAGACTGTGCAGAGGAGGATCAGGAAAAGCAGCTATCCTGAACAGTTACTTCCGTTCAGTTTTCACAGTGGAATGGAGAGGGGGATGGACCACATAAAAACAGCAGGAACACTTGGAAAGGGAAACAGACACAAGTCCATTTTCAGAGGAGAGTATCCTGAAAGGACCTGCAAATCTGAAAGTGGTTAAAGCTATAGGCTGGGATAGGGTACACCCAACACTGCTGGGTGAACTCAGGGAGGTACTGGCTATGCCTCTGACAGCCCTCTTCAACAACTCAGTGGAAGCAGGAGTAATTCTAGAGGGCAGGGCAGATGTAGTCCTGCTTCATAAAAGTGGCACCAAGGAGGCTGGCAACTACAGGCGGTTAGTCTGACATCAGTGGTGAAGAAGTTAATGGAGATGCATCTAATGGAAAGGCTAGTGTCATATATTGAATACAGCAGGTTACAAGACCCAAGGCAGCACAGATTCATGTGTATGTGTGTGTGGGGGGTTGTCATGTCTGATGAACCTAATTGATTTCATTAACAGGGTGACCAGGGAAATAGATCAGGATGGGGAAGTGGACATGGTCTACTTAGACTTTGCAAGGCCTTTTACACTGTACCAAATGGGAGGTTCATAAAGAAACTGGGCAGTCTGGGTGTGGGTCCCAAGGTGGTAAACTGGGTGAAAAATTGGTTGATGGATAGACAGAGAGTGGTGGTAAACAGCACTCATGCTGGGGAAGGGACAGTGACCTGTGGGGCAACTCAAGGGTCAGTACTGGGACCAGTCCTATTTAATGTCTTCATAAGTGACACTACAGAAGAGTTGGAAGGGAAGGTATGCCTCTATGCAGATGATACTGAAATCTACAATTAGGTAGACACTCCAGAGGGGGTGGAGAGAATGTATAGAGACCTGAAAGAACTCAAGGAGTGGTCAAGGGTATGATAGCCAGGTTTCAATGAGAAAAAGTGCAAAATCATGCACCTAGGGCTTAGAAACACAGAAGCAGAGTGTAAATTGGGAGGAGCGGTATTGACAGTCACTAAACAGAAAAGGGACCTTGGGGTAATCATATCTGATGACTTCAAGGTGGTGAGGCAATGTGATAAGGCAGTAGGGAGGGCCAGCAGGATCTGGGGTGAATAAGGAGGATTATCACCAGCGGAAGGTGGTGTTACCACTCTATAGCTCATTGGTGAGACCATACCCGTCGTACTGTGTCCAGTTCTGGAGACTACATCTGAGGAAGAATGTAGACAGGGTAGAGGCTGTGCAGAGCAGGATAACTAAAATGGTACAGGGGCTGCACAAAAGCCCTATATAAACATAGAAACACTGAATTTGATGGCAGATAAGGACCGCTTGTCCCATCCAGTCTGCCCATTCCTCCCTACCAACACTATTATCGCAGACTATGAGGAGAATGGAGGAATATCAATATATACATCCTGGAAAAGAGAAGGGAGGGGGGACATGATGGAGCCATATAAATACCTCACGGGGTACTGGGTCAATACTATGCATATAAGGCAGCGCGTTATTAGCCGCGCTGTACATGCAGCACTTGAAATTACAGTGCTGGGTAGAACAGTGATAGGGATTTACCACTACCCCTGTCACTGCAGAGTGATGTAAGGTGAGGAGAAGGAGCTGGGTGCCTGGCCAAGCCGCTCCCCTGGTGGAATGGGTAGGGTACCAGCACACGGCTCAGTGCAACTTTTGCTGGTGGTTTTTTTTTTTTTAAATTAAACTTCCCCATCCCTGAAGTCTGCCACCACAGGATTGTGGGGGGGGGGTGAAGTCCCTCATGCAAGGGGGGGCGGGAGGCAAAGCCCACCTGCAAAAAAAATTAAGACCCACTGTTGTCAATGGGTGTGGTGCACAGAACAGGTCGGTGTTTTGCCTGACTTTGTTTTTGTGTGGCGCTGTTTCACTGTGGCATTTTCAGCTGCGCAGTTTTGACATATGACACTATGACCCATGCCCATCACAGGGGTGAATAAGGTACAGGAGTGGAGTATTTTTTAGAGAAAAAGGCATACAAAAACAAGGGGACATGCAATGAAGATAGAAAGGGGGAATGTACGAGGGATGTGAGTGTGACAGGGTTGAATAAGGCACTGTCTGATTTGTTGTGCAGAGAGAGGTAAAAGAAAGGATCTATTCTGTCATCTTCTTTTCTGCCACTTGCCTACCTCTTGCCTGCCTGTTTTTTATTAAACCTAGGAACTAGCACTCCGATGGTCTTACAGTTTCCCTCTGTTAACTCCCTTCCTTCACTTGCTGTTTCTACTCTTTCTTTGTCTCCTTGCTTCTCTGGTTAAAAAATATATGTGACTCTTTATGAGGAACTGAGATCCCTTGGTTTGTAAATATATGCAATTATATTGCTGAAAAGGTTACACACAGTGACCTGGGTTTGTTAGAGAAGTTAGCAGGTTGGAGCATAAGAGGTTGACCGTGAGAATCCTTTTGACCTTTCACAACCTTGTTACCAAAATTGTTATCAGGAAATCAACCTTAGGACAGGATGTCTTAATTGGCTGCACCTGCTAAGAAGACTAATGTACTCTTCAGGCTGGTCACAGGAAGGACAGTGGAAAAATGTTGCTACATTTTGTGAAAACAGGAGATATAGCTTAATGAGAACAGGATGCAGAATTTAATTGCCAGGGGAAAACATTTTATAAAAAGAGAGCAATGGTTAGTTAGTTAGTGAGAAAGAGACTGAGATTTAAACTGAAAAGATACTCTCAGTGAAGGACTTTGTACTGTCTTTGTGAAGAGCTATCATGCACATCTTTTTTTATTATTTTATTGAAATTGATAATAAAACGCTACTTGTAAATGTTATAACTTGTCCAGGTGTGCCTATGCTTCCTGACCTATGCTTCTACAACAGTGAGCAAGTACATCTTCACTGAACAAGTGGTAAATGCCTGGAACAGTCTACCAACAGAGGTGGTGAGGGCAAAAACAGTGGTGATCTTCAAGCATGCATGGAATAGACACAAAGGAATCTTGATAGAAAAGGAGGGGGATGAGGAAGGTTGCCACTGAGCAGGTAGTTGTGCCAGGGAAAACACCTTATATAGAGATGACAATTTTTTTTAGTTAATTAGAGAGAGAGAGAGAGATTGAGATTTAAACTGGAAACAGACTCTCAAATGGAGGACTTTGTTTCTTTGTTTATACTGCCTTTGTAAAGAGGTATCCTGCACATTTTTTGTTTTAAATGTTATTGTTATCGATAATAATAAAATACTATTTGTGAATTTTATAACTTCACCTGGTTTGTCTATGCTTCCTGACCTATGTCTCTATGACAGTTGATGTCAGTGATGGGGTTTATGCCATGCAAACTCTAAACTAGGAGTTTTGTGTGTGGGTACTAGACCTGGTGCCATGGAAGCATAGAAGAAAGGTATGAATCCTGCAACAGCAAGCCCAGGAGTGATTACCAGAAGAATGGTAGCCAGACTAGAGACGGAAACAAAAGTCCAAGCTGATACTGCACAGCTGGCACCAGTGATGGAAGAAGAAGAACAAGCAGGGACAAAATCTGAAAGCATGTCTGCCTTCTTCAAATGGTAGGCTATACAATAAGGAGAGACTGAGGAGCAGAGAAGAGATTGCAGCAGAGAAAAGAAAAGATGCAGCAAAAAGAGCAGCATGGCTGGATGCCTTACAAGCTATCAAAGCTGGTGAATTTAGTACAGGTCCAGTAGATAAACATGACACAAAGAACTTAAAAGACATTAAACTTACAAAAGCTGTGTCCCTCAGATTATAATCGAAGCATGCTTGACTTCTGAAAGAGTCACCAGAGCCTGTCAATGGCCTAAACAGCAATGGATAATCAGGCTGGTACCTTATCTGACAGGTAAAGCCCAACTTGCCTACAGCAATATGGACATAGCACAGTCAGAACACTATGGTCTTGTGAAAAGAAAAATCCTTAAAAGATAAGATGTCTCAGGAGAGACTTACAGGTAGAGATTCTGGTCCCTGAAGTACAACTCTGTCGACAAGCCTTTAGAAGCATTCACCTGAGAACTCCACATTACATGGCTCTAACCAGAGGGCAAAACAGTCCCACAGATCATTTACATAACTGCAATGGAGCAATTCATCAACATAATTCCCACAGATCTGCAGCTTTGGGTAAAAGAACACTGACCAGAAAGTGGTAAAAAAGTCATTTCTTTGACTGAGGGCTCTCTATCAGATGGCTAGACAGACACCACAGCAGTGAAATAACAGCCAAGGAACAGTAGGATCCTGTTTTTCCTGATTTAACTCCTGGTCAGATAAAAACTGTGATGGGGTAATAAATCTGCACCTAAAGACTTTATTTGCTGTAACTATAATAAGCCAGGCCATATTGCAAGAAACTGCCATAAAAATAAGGAGGGCAACACTGGAGCGAATTTGGCCTTAGCAAATAGGTGCAAATATTTAACTGACGTCAAGGTGAGGGATAAGACTGTGAAGAGATTTATAGATTCAGGAAGCTAACAGACCCTAGTGCATGCTGAAGTTGTGCAAAAAGACTGTGCAAAAGGACCAGATACTGGGGTCATGTGCATCCACTAGGACACTCAATACTATGCCACTACCCAAGTGACTCTGAGCATTAATGAGGTGTCACACTAAATGAAAGTGGGGGTAATACCCAAATTACTTGTACCTGTGATTATTGGAAATGACTTTCCAGGATTTACAAAGTTAATCACAGAGGGAGTAAATCCTGCTGTTCAGCAGCTATGATAACAAGAGCTGAGGCAAAGAACATCTCAGATGTTGGGGACTCTTTTCTGGTGACTTTGATTCGGACTTGTATGAGCCCAGCTACAAGATCTGAAGTCCAGAAAATAAAGAATATGCCTTAAAAAAACAGCAAAAGACTGATGGACATAAGGGGTTGCTATATGAAAATGCTGAAACTAAACTGATAACTAGTTGCAATTTTCTGAGCAAACTAATAATTTTTCTCTCTAAGGTTATTTTAAGCAGCTGGTGGTAAAACAAAAGCAGGGTGAACCAATGTTTAAAAATGTAACGGCTACTGTGCAGAGTTTGGGTTAATCCTCAGACACAGGAACAGATAGAACAATTGATCATACCAAAGAAGTATAGAAAGTACAGTTATGTAAGAACTTACCATAACACTAGATCTTCAAGACAGGCTCTTGCAGTAGGTAATAACCATTAGGACTAGAGCTGCCAGGCACTAGGACCACATGGAAAACTTTAGCTAGCAGTGTCTGGCGGGGGACCGCTCACTCGACATCATGTGATGGATGTCAGCGTGACACTATATAGTGAGCCCCACGCCTACCCTCCAGTTCTCCCACCGGAGACCTAAGAAGGTGACAGGAGAAAGGAGTGGGCTCCTGGAGCCAAAAAAAGGCTAGAAAGAAGTAGCCACAGAAGCGGGGGAAGGTGGGAGGGAAAAATGTACCTACTGCAAGAGCCTCTCTCGAAGATCTACTGTTACTGTAAGTTCTTATGTAACTGTACTATCTTATTTCAAGACAGCTTTTGCATTAGGTAATAACCATTAGGACTGAGTCTCAAGCAGTGTAATTCAGACAAAGGTTGAAGCACAGGAGGCAGGAAAGGTCTGCAGTAGGTACCAGATTATGACAGGAGGCCCTGATGGACTGCTAATCTGAAGCCTGCCCTGCGCCTAGAGGCAATGACCAGACTGCAGTGTTTGGCAAAGGTATGGACAGAGCACAGATGGCCATGGCAGAAACATTCCTGAAACAAGCAGCTGTTGCAGCCATACCTCTGGTTAAATGTCCCTTGACTTCCCCCGGAAGGGGCTTCTTATACTTCTAATAACAAAACAAAATGCAGTTTGCTAACCATTTAGACAAACATCGTTTAGAAACTGCAGCACCCTCTCTTTTGGGTGCAAAGAAAATGAAAAGCTGACCCATCTACATACTGATTTCATCCAGTTTGTATAATAATGCAAAGTTCTGTGCACATCGAGCATGTGCAGAATGGCCTCCCCTTGATTAAAATGCTCAGGGTAATACACTGGCAAGTGTAAGGTCTGATTCAAAGTAAACTCAGAAACCGCCTTTGGTAGAAACAGGATTTGTACACAGAGCCACCCTATCTCTATTGAAAACAAATATGGCTCCTTACATATTAATATGTATACCCTCATGGAATAGAGGGAGAGGAGGGACGTGATTGAAACTTTCAAGTACCTCAAGGGAATCAACAAAGTACAAGAGGGTAGCATCTTTCAGAAAAAGAGATGTGCAAGAACAAGGGGGCACAATTTGAAGATAGAGAGGAGATGGCTCAGAGGTAATATGAGGAAGTATTTTTTCATGGAGAGGGTTGGGGATGCATGGAATAGCCTTCCTGAGGAGGTTGTGGAGTCAAAAACAGTGGGGGAATTCAAGAATGCATGGGACAGACGTAAGGTAATTGTAGTGGGGGGGTAGGAGGAAGTAGGCTGTTGGTTAACTAGGATCTGCAGCTTATCCAATAGGTAGGGAAATGGGCAGACTAGGTGGGCCAAGTGGTCCTTATCTGCCATCAAATTCTATGTTTCTGTGTTTAGGCATTAGAGTCTGAAGCTCAGACATCCTTTGAGCAGAAGTAATGACAACTAAAAAGAGTGCTTTCCTGGAAAGATAGCATGGGTCACAACTCACAGCCAGTTCAAAGGAAGGCAAAGTGAGTTTCTCAAGAATGAAGTTTAGATCCCACAGAGGAAGCACATTCCTGATCAGGAGTTTCAGATGGAGAAGTCCTTTCAGAAAGGTTTTGGAAACCTCCAGCTCTGCCAAGGTTTTACCATCCACCGGAGTGTGGTAGGCAGAAATGGCAGACAAGTGGACTTTCAGAGAAGAGCAACTACGGCCAAGGTCAAAGAGATGCAGCAGGTATTCCATGATCTGTGGGACAGGGCAAGAAAAAGGGTTCCAACCCTTGGCAGATGCCCAAATGGAGAACCTATTTCATTTTATAGCATATGTGGTTCTTGTGGATGGCTTCTGGGCCTCCGCAAGGACTTGTGCCACTCTGGAAGAGACCCCAACATGTGCAACAGCTATGTCAGCAGAAGCCATGCATGAAGGTGAAGGGACTTAAGTCCCAAATGGACCAGCTTGCCCTGGTCCTGAGTCCGCTGGTTCTGTCAAAGGGGAAGAAGAATCGGAGGCTCCACCCTCAGCTGCTGAACCAGAGGGAACCACACTTGGCGAGGCCAATAAGGGGCTATGAGAATCATGTGAGCCCTTTCTTTCTGTAGTTTCAGAAGCACCCTCTGCAATAGCAGGAAGGGAGGGAAGGTGTATGAAAACCTCCCTGTCCAGCAAAGAGACAGCACATCTCACCAGAAAACACCATACCCTGGAACGAGTGAGCAGAAACTGGGTAGTTTTGTGTTGGATGGGGAGGTGAACAGATCATGATATGGGTGACCCCACTGATGGAAGATATCTTCAACTACTGACTGTCTCAGTTCCCACTTGTGTGCCTTTGCTTGAGTGCAGCAGAGTGTCTGCCAGCCACTAGGACTTTTTGAACAGCTGGGACATGCAAGGTTGTGAGCTGTAGGCTGTGCTGTATTGCCCACTGCCATATGTGCATCGCTTCCCTGAACAGAGGATACGACCACATGCCTCCCTGTTTGTTTGGGTACCAGACCACATACATGTTGTCGATCTGTACTAGGAGGAGCCCAGGAAGGAGTAGAGGTTGAAAAGCCCAAAGGGCATATAGTACAGCCCGCATCTCCTGCACATTGATGTGCATAGATAGTTCCTGCTGAGACCAGGATTCCTGTGTCCTGTGATCATCCAGATGAGTGCCCCAGCCCTAACTAGAAGTGCCCATTGTCAGGGTCTGAGCCAGAGGGGGTGCCTGAAAAGGAACCCCTCTAGTGAAACTGGACAGATTCTGCCACCAAAGGAGGTCCTGAAGCATGGGGCCGGACACCAGGATCCTGTGATCCAGATCATCTGATTTCTGGTCCAACTGGACCCTTAGGGTCCACTGCATAATCTGCATATGGAGCCTGGCCAGGGGGACAGTGGGGATAGCCTCTGCCATAAGACCCAGAAGGCATAAGACAGAATGGGCCATGGTTCATTGACTGGTTGCCACTTGGATGGTCTGCTAATGCAAGGTTTCCACCCAGTCCAATGGGAGGAAGACTTCAACCTGAACAGTATCCAGCACTGCTCCAATAAATTGGAGGCATTGGGATGGAACCAGGTGGGGTTTGTACTCTATGTACAGACTTAGAATGCTGAGGTCCAGAATCGGACGGAGATCTCCCGTCTTTTTGGGGACCAGGAAGAAGTAGGAATAATATCCCTTTCATTCCTGGACCCGAGGAACAGGCTTTATGGTTGATTTTGTCAGAATAGTCTGAATTTCCTTACTTATGAAAGGAATGTGGCCTTTTGGGTAGTGAGGGAGACCTGGAGGATTTCTTGGAGGTCCCTCTGTGAACTCAATGGTGTGGTCTTAAGCGACTAGCAGAAGGACCCACATGTCTGTAGTGATCGCCTCCCACCCGGTCAGATGGTTGGCGAATCTGCCCTCTACCATTTCTCCAGAGCTGGTGGCAGAGTCTGGGGGCCCTGCCATGAGTCGCGAGGTGGAGGGATGTGGGGGAGTGTCACCCCGGCAGCCCGCTGGGACTTGGCTGGAAGGGTGGCCGCCGATGAAGGGGCCTGATGTTTGTTATAACATCTGGCTGGCTGTTACCTATTCTGAAACCTGGGCTGGTGATGAAAAGGGTGCTTTGGCTTGGTGTTGGAGCGATACAGAGATTGAAGTAGTGCAGTGCCTTGCCACTGTACCATAGCTCAGTTATGATGTCTTTGACATCACCTCCAAAAAGGACAGGTCCTCTAAATGGATGATCCAGGATGGCCATCTGGACATCTTGGGCCAATCCGGATACCTGCAGCCAGGAGCACCTACACATGCTGACAGCCGTGGTGGTACTCCGGGTAGAAGCATCTACCGCATCGTATGTCACCCTAAGAGAATGACTGCAGGAGATTTCTGCTGTCCTTACCATCTGGGCAATCTTAGTTTTAGCCTCAGAATCAGGCAAGGCCTCGAATTCTGACTTCAGTTGGCCCAGGAGAGATTTCTGATACACAATCATGTGTGCCAGGTAATTCAGTGCTCTAAGGACCAGTGTGGAAGACAAATAAACTTTGCACCTAAACTGGCCTATTTGCTTCAACTCCTTGTCCGGAGGGGAGGTGCTCATATGTTTAGGCTTAGCCGTATGGTCATGGGCTGCATTAATGACCACTGAGTCTGCTTTGGAATGGGAACTAAGGTGGTCTTTGCCCTCAGGGGCTTGATAAATTCTGTTGGCCTTCTTGGCGACCGTGACCACCAACAAAGGCTGCTGCCAGACCGTGGAGGCCAGGTCCTCATGTGGTCCAATCCATGGAGAATGAGCAGTGGGGACAGCTCAGTTATATCTAGGTGTTCTGACAACCTCTTATGTTGGGGTTCTGATCCACAGTCTTCCACCCATTTGCCTCCTGAATCTTCCAGAGGATCTCTGTGAAAGAGGGGTCGGGGGGGGCTTTAGGAGAGCCCTTGGGCTTGGAATCCTCCAGAGGAGGGGTCTCAAAGCCTGAAGGAGAGGAGGCAGAGGAGTTAGAGTCCAAATCCAATGATGGGCTTCTGTCTGGGGACAGAATCCATGGGAGAGGGATCTCCTGCAATGAGGCCACAAGGCCCCTGCCATTACCATCTACCGCAGTAGGGTGCGAAGCCTGCACAGAGGGTTGAGGGGTGAGGCTCCACTGGTGAAAGGAATCCCAGCATACGGTCTATGTGGACTGGTGTGGAAGCTGCAGCCAGCTGGTGCCAGTCCAACTTGGAAACCAGCTGTGACTTGATCTCAGATCACCAAGATTGAAGCGCTGCCCTAATGTCCACCTGAGGTTGAGGTAGTGGAGGAGGAGGCAGAAGGGGGGCCTGATAGATGAGCAGGTGGGCTGAAAATCATAACCCAGCATCGTATAGCCCGACATTGGTTAATGAATACCTGGCATACCATAGTTTGAATAGCCTGGCATCGGATACCCCAGCGTGGGGTGTCCAGGCATCTGATACTGTGGTGGCAGATACCCTGGTGAAGGGTGGTGCACAGCAGGGAAGGCTGGTGTTGGGAGGCCCTGTGAAGGCCCTGACGGTGGAGCCAAGGTCCTGATGGAGGCCCTGATGGGTAACCAGGCAAAGGCCCAAACAGAGGGGCCATGGGATCTAACTGTGGCCCTGATGGAGGGTGAGTAGGGCCCGGTAATGTCAGTTCTGATGCAGAACCCACCAGAAGAAATTCCGGCATCATCCCCAAAGGACAGAGAGTCCCACTGGAGTCTGGGGTGGGGGAACTGGCCCATACAAGGGAACAAATGGCACAGGAGATGCTGGCTCCTGAGGGAGGTCCAGTGTTGGGCGTACCAGCCCTGGCACTAGGGTGGTGTCGGGCGGATACTCCTCCAACTGTGGCTCAGAATGGATAGGTGAGTCAGGAGTCTCCACAAGGGGAGGAGGGGAAGGAGAATCCTGAGAGGGAGGACCCTCTGGGGAGGGCTGCAGCAGGAGCGGCATCGCAAGCGCTGATCCAAAGGATCGACGTCAGGCCTGTTATCGGGGCCTAATGAAAGCGCAGTGGCTGGTCAGATGCCAGAGAAGCTGGTGTGCAGCTTATCAGCCTGAGCCAGGCAGTCATCAGAGGAGCTAATGATTGACTTATCAGCCATGCCACCTGACTTGGGCCCTGGGGTTTTGAGGGTCCTAAGGGTGGTGGAGCTCTCCGTAACTTTGGAGGCACTGGCCTGAACTGTAACCAGCTCAGGTGGGGGAACCAAGGGCTGCTCCATGGAATTGGAAGCAGGCTTGGCTGGAGGAGTGGTACCCACGTCAACGGGAGGCTGCTCAGCACCTGCAGCCCCTGAACAAGGCCGTAAGCAGGAATGAGATTGATCATGGTCCCGGTGCTTGTCCTTGTCTTTCTTCTTCTTCTTATGGGAGTCTGAAGAACTCCCCCGGGGAGGACGACAATCCTTGCAGCTTCTGCAGCTCCTTCTCCATGGAAGACATCTTCAGTTTAAGAATGTGGGCTCCCAGGGCCTGTTGGTGGCATTTCTGTATGGCCTGGTTGAAACTCTAGCAGGCCTCACAGTCCTCAGTCTTGTGCTCGGATCCCAGGCAAAAAAGATACAGGGAATAGCCATCCCTGTGTGGGAGCTGAGTGCCGCAGGAAATGCACTTGTTCTTATATGACATGGAAGCCGTCAGAGAAGACATGAATGAAAAAGATTTACTTTTCTAGAAATACAGAAAATAAAGAAAAAAGGGTGAAATACTCAACCAAATATGGTGGTTGACTGAAGCAGCGTTCTCCGCGAGGTGTAGGTCGATGGCGGCAAAGAACTGGAGGGCGGACATGGGGACTGCCCACTATATAGTGTCACGCTGACATCCATAACGTGACGTTGGGTGGGCGGTCACCCTCCAGACACTGCTACCTAAAGTTTTCCTTGTGGTCCTAGTGCCTCGCAGCTCTAGTCCTAATGGTTATTACCTACTGCAAGAGCCCTCTCGAAGTAAGATTTGAGTTGTTACAGATAGCACATGCTATTCCTATGACTGGTCACTTGGTAGGGACCACACCCTTTCTAGACTGTTGAACAGATTTTACTGGCCTGGGATTTATGAGGATGCTGCTACCCACTGCAGTTCTTGTGCTGAATGTCAGAAAGTAGCCCCAGTAACTAAAAAAAGATAAGGTGCCCCTGTTGCCCCTACCATTGACAGATGTGTCTTTTGAAAGAATCACAGTGCATGTTGTTGGCTCCTTGGACAAAAGTAAAAAGGGTAATCAGTTCATTTTGGTAGTATGTGACTATTAGCGCTGTGCAAGGGCTGAATATTATTTTCTGAATATGACAAATATTGGGCTATCTGAATATTCTGGACCAAATACCTAATAATCCACTATTCGTGTGGTATTCGGTATTAGGCTGGGGGTGTTAAAAAAGCCTCTTCCCCCACCTGGCACACCATTCTTGCTGTTTTTAGCTTCAGAGTCCCCTTTTCCTGTTTCTAATTAAAAAAAACAAAACAAGATCCACCAGGATCTAACACTAACACCAGGCGGCTGTCAGTTCAGTTCAGCCTAATTCTCCCACCATAGCCCAAAAGCCCTCATAGTACTGAGATCAACAACCCCCCATTTGCCAAGACTGATGAACTGGGGCACGGATCTGGTATACTTTAACTCCCAGTTAGCTCAATCAGACTCTCCCCCTAGAAGTGCGGACTTGGTCTTCTTTTGCTGCCATGCACGCACTCCAAGTCTCTAGTGCTGTCTGCCAGACACACTGCCAGTGTAGCGTGAGCAGCGGTCCGTGATCATGAGGGAGGGGGGTGGGTCAATATCATCATAGTGATGCTTGGGTTTTTGGCTCAACTGCAAGCTCTCTTTCACTATTCACTTAGAGGAACTGTCCAAGAAGCTAAAACAAAGGCAGGACTCTTATATCATATCAAGCATCTTCTTACATATGAGGCTAAAGTAAGATTGGTACAAACAACATTCCTTCCATTTGTGGATTATGCAGCCTTTCTCTATGGCCATTGCCCCAACACCGCTTTAGTCAGGTTGGACACTCTTAATCACAGGGCTCTACGATTCATCACCAGCGCACCATACAACACCCACCATTGCTTCCTTGATACACAGCTTGGTTGGCATTCACTTAATGCCAGGAGATTAACAAATGCCACCTTCTGGGCCTACAGAGCTGCTGTATTACTAATTAACTTTCCCAATATTTATTTATTAGAAAAGTTGGATTTACAACCTTTGAGTCATGGACTCATTTACAAAGGCACCGGGGGGGGTAGACAGAGTTACACAGTGTGGTTACAACAGTGAGAACAGTACAGGTGCAGAACATTGAACATACAGTACACATAGATTATATAATGTTGTTACTTATAAAAGGTTACAGACAAGTACAAGGTACCCAAGGGTTACATTGGGGGTAAAGCCCTGGACATACCTAGATAATACCTGAAGAGGGTGGAGGTAGGGAGGTAGGTTGGGTGGAGGTATGAAAAGATAGGCCACTGACAGAGCAAAGGCCGATGGCACATTTGTAAGGTAGAAAAGGAAAGGGCCAGACTGGATGGGCCTTGCAGTCCTTATCTGCCGTCAACCTCTATGTTTATGGGGAGTGGGGTGGAGGGAGAGGATAGGCTGTCCAGAGGAAGTCGTCAAGTCAGGGAGGCCTGAGACGAGAATCCCACAGTGGGATTAATTAGGTGCATCTACAGCAATGAGCATCGAAGAGATGGTTCTGGAGGGTGATTTTGAAGGGACCAATTTTGGTATTTATTTTATTTATTGTGAGTCCTGTGTGGAACTTGTCTGTGAATCGGCTTGTCAGAGTAGAGTATGGCATATGTACTAGCAGAAGGTGCAAGCAGTTGGGTTACCAACATTGTCATTAATACATAGTGAAAGTAGTGGGAGAGGTGGTTTTGCCCCAGTATCACACTGCCCGTCAGCAGGTACCAGTAATAGTGGGAACAGTGGCAATGGCGAGCGGAGCTTATGTGTTTTTTGAGGGCTGTTTTGAAGGGGCCTAGTCTGGGGAAGGAGGTGATGGCCTGAGGTAAAGCATTGTACCAGGATGATGCTCTATAGGAGAAAGACCATTGTACAAGGATGGTAGTAACCCTGGTAACAGTCCACGTTAAGTAATCTGCCGCATGGTTGTTTGTAAAAGTATGTGCCGCGCAGAGGGTAGATGAGACACCAGTGGGAGTGAGGCTCAACTGGATTTTTTTAGCCAGAAGACATGTTTGGTAGTTCACTCTTTCATCTAGAGTGAGGATTTTTGTGAGGTCAAACAAGGTGCAGCTGTGGGTATGCCTATCCGCTCCAGCTAGGAGCCTACAGGCTTTATTAATGGATAGATGTATTTTATCTAGTGCTGTGCGGTCAGCGACTGAGTAGACAGTTAACCCATAGTCTACAAGGGAGAGAATAGAGGAGGTAATTACTGTATTTAGGGCCTCTAGAGGTAGGCAGGCCTTGTGTTGAAACAGTAGTCCTGTGCGTATATTTATGGCAGAGAAGTGGTTACTAATATGAGGGTGGAAAGATAGGTTAGGGTCGAAGGTAATGCCCAGGTATTTATATGTGTTGACCTGTTCCAGTGGGAGGAGGGCTTTGGAAAAGATTGTTAGCTGGGCCTTGTGGTCCTTGTTCTGCCGGTGTGAAAAAAGCATGGCATACTGTATATCTCTAGTCTCCTCATATGTACCCGTGGAGTATATTCTCTCAGAATATGCCATTCAGCACCTAACACGTGTCACACTCTGACACGTGTTAGGTGCCAATTAGCATGTTGGTGGGCTTCAGAAGTTTTACAGTACCTGCTGAAAAGGGCAACTACACAGGGCTTCTATTAGTCTTTGCTGGGTGTCTCATTCCAATGACATCATCACGTTTGACATTGGCGCCATTTTATGGCTAGGTCATGCACCGACTTTCAAACTCCCGGGAGCTTTGTTTACAAACTGAAAAACATGACAAAAATGGGTTAAACATGCTTAAAATGGTAAGCAATACTGTATTTTAGAATGACACCCAGGCTCTAACACATCACAATCTCGTTTTAAGTAAGTGACCCCCCAAAAATATATATTTATTTGTTGTTTAATATGTATAAAATATTTAAACTTAACTTGCCAATCCAACAGCATGGATATAGAAAAGGGCACAGTACCACCACTGCCCCTTTGGAGTTTACGGGTTTCATCCACAACACACTTGATCAGGGAAACTGTGCTGGTGCGGTGTTCATTGACCTAACAAAAGCTTTCGACACTATCAACCACCCACTTCTACTCAGACAGCTTTCCTCCATTGGTCTCTCCAATGAAGCGCTACAATGGTTCAAGAGTTATCTTATGGGCTGGTTCCAACAAGTCAGGATTGCCAATACCACCTCGAATCGGAAGCCAGTCCTCTCAAGCCTATGCCTGGGATCCATCCTGGGACCGTTGCCGGTTAGTCTGTTCAAGAAAAATCTCCCTAGTGCCTGCCACCAGAGAATGTTACTATATGCAGATGATGCTGTCATTTTTACCAGCCACCAGGTCCCAAAACTCATTGAGCATCATCTACAGCTTGACTTTGCGAGGGTAGAAGAATGGTTCAGTGCCCACAAATTGATCTTGAATCTCAGCAAAACCAAAGTTATGCTTTTCAGCAGTGTGCGTAGTAAACATAAAGCACATTCCCTCATCATCCAGAACGGCTCTGGCGCCCAGCTCGAGCAGGTCAAGCATTTCAAATACCTTGAGATCATGTTGGATAACTTCTTCTCCTACATACAACACGTTGAGGATGTTGCCAAGGCTGTAAACATTTGAACTGGAATGCTACATAGGCACAAGTATTGTATGACTACAGATGCTCTGCATCTGGCAATCCACAGCTCAGTCACCTCCGTCATTGACTACGGTCTAGCCATCTATGACTCTTCCTCCCCTACTGCCCTCTGTAGGGTATTGGCGGCACTAAACAAAGCCTGTAGACTACTTGTTGGCACTGCCCACCTTACTCATACCTGTGAACTATATGCCCAATCTGGATGGCTCCCACTCCTTTGTAGAATCCAGTATCAGACCTGCCTGCTAACAAAAAAGGTACTTCTAGGCCTCATGCCACCAAGTGTTGAAAAGCTCCTAAACATGCACTGTACCACTCAGCATACCCATACCGCCAGCAATCAAACCTTCCAGGTTCCCAGATGTCAGACCTCTATGGGACAGAGATTGTTTGCCTACAGGCTTCCACATTGGTATAATGCTCTCAACTGGGATATCCTGAATACTCCCAAAATTGGCCCCTTCAAATGGCTGCTCCGGGTACACCTCACCTCTTCTAGTAGCTGTGAATGTTTCACTTAGAGCTCCACGTCCCTTAGCACTCCAGACTTTCCTACTCCTCTCCAATAAAGTTCTGCTACCTAGTCCACCTCTTTGTTCCCCTCCGCTACCCCCTGCTTCACCCACCCCATCACTGCCAACAACAGCACTTATAACACCCCTGTCCCCAACCCAACTAGCACTTCTCAATCCCTCCTCCCTCTTTGACAGTGGCCTTCTACCCTGCCCACCACTCTGGGGCTACCCTCCCTACTGTTCTTCCCCAATTGCCATCACATCTAGTCTACTGATGCACTGCTTAGTTCTCAGTCTGAGCCAGTCTCTCCACATCTATCATTGATCTTAGCTCTACTCCTACCTAACCTGTGTAGTCTCGAATAATGAATAATGATGCACACCCTTGTATGCTCTCTGCCATCTGTGTAACCTCTGTATAATTTTTGTAATGAAGTTCACCATTTGTCTACCGACAGTCTGATGTGGAACCTCTATAAATGAGCTGTTCCTGCTCAAAGGTGTTAATCATAGAGTTAATAAATAAATAAATTAAAATTAAACTTCCTTGTGGTCCACCACAGACATTGCATTGAGTGCACAATAATGAAACCATTAGCATTATTTCATCCAATAGCCACGTCCCTTTGGCTCTGCCCTTTTATTCCTGTCACAGGACCCTTCTTAAAATTCTGGATCCTCCCCAGAGAAGAAGTGATAGCTGACTACATCTGACAGTTATTATTTGATTCCAGGCAGTACACCAGCTCATTAAGCTAAGTGGCTGTCGAGACATGATGGGGCACAGTCTTAAGCTGGTGGTGGGGGTGTGATTTAGGAGGGAGGTTAGGAAGCACTTCTTCATAGAGAGGGTGGTGGCAAATTTGAATGCGCTTCCAGAAGATGTAGTCTCATTGAAGATGGTGGGTGTCTTCAGGCGAGGCTGGGACAGACATAAGGGGAACGTAAGGGTCATGGAGGGGTGGATGGAAAGGATGAGAGGATTTTGGGGCAGGGGCAGTAGCATAAGCTATGGACTCTGCAGCAGAAGTAGCCCAACAGAACACATGGCCTTATTCTGCTGGCATCTTCACATTTATTTGTATGTATTACTGACCAGGGTAGTAACTTTGGTGCTGCACTGCAGAAGGAGTTGTACTGACTACTAGGTATCACTGCCATAGTGATACCTCCCCTTATCACTCACATATGGTCTTTTTGAGTATTTTAGTCAAACCCTAAAATGCATGTTAAAAAGGTTTGTGCAAGGTGAAGGGAAAGTTTGGAACTGATACTTACCTTACCTGATTTTGCTTACAGAGAAATGCCACAAGCATCAACAAGTTTTTCACACTTTAAAATGCTGTACGGTAGACAACCTAGAGGGCCACTAGGTATAATAAAAGAAACATAGGAAGAGAACCCCGCTCAGAAAATATCTATTATACCTTATATGAGTGCACTAAGAAAGAAGCTGGTAAAATATGTTGAAATGGCCCACAGTAACTAGGAAGGAGTCCCAAAACAGCAAAAAGTTTATTTTGACCATAGGGTAAAAGAAAATAATTTTGGGCCAGGTGAAAATGTCTTGTTACTGTTACCCACTACAGAAAACAAACTGTTAATGAAGTGGCAAGGGCATTATAAAGTGGTTACACGTACTGGTACAATTAACTATGAGTCTGAGACCCCTGAGAAGAAGAATACTACCAAAACATGCATTGCTAACCTCCTGAAGAAATGGTCTGAAAAAACACCTAAGGTTGTTTTGTTAGTACATGTATTACCAGAAACTGCCATGGAAGATATTGATATAGTATATGATTAAAGCTTATTATAGGCCAAAATAGGTGGCTAGGCTAAAGTTGTTGTGCATGTTCTAAATGTTGTGCACATTCCAAATGTTGTTGTGCATGTTCTAAATGTTCTTGTGCACAATCTGTAATGAAAGCGCTGCCTCTCAAATTGGCTTGTGCTGTCTCTTGCTAAACGTCCTTCACGGCTCCTCATACACTCGAACCCCTAAAAACCACAGCATGCATTGAAAAAACACTGTCCTACTTCACAGGTCATCAGGCACGCTCCCTGCCTTCAAAACCATACCAGGAAGAGAGGGAAAAAACACTGCCTTCAGGCACCCACTCTGCTTTCAAAACCACAGCTCGAACGAGCAATAAATGGTCACATCCTTCATGTCTCCTGAGACAGTCTTGTTCACTTCAAAACCATGGCACAAACAAAACCTAGAGACTGCTGTCCTTCAGGGCTCTTCAGTCACTCTGGCTACCTTAAAAACTGCAACAGGAACAGACAACCCAGGTCCGTAGGAACCAGTAAGGCTGGTAAGGCTGCAGCCGTACCACTTTTTGTCCCTTAGTTCCAAAGGTTCCAAAAAAAAAGATCACAGACTATAGAGAGATTCCTAGTGACTGCCCTCCCAGCAAGTAATGAGTTAAAACTTCTGTCACTTTGACACAGTCTGATGTATAGAGCCGTGCATCAGGGTGGCAACATAAAGTAGCTCAACACTTTTTACTTTGTTTTGTCAGTGGGGTGCCGTGTCTCCGTTGATGCAGCAGACTGCAAACAGGCAAGAAAGGACAGCCTGCTGGAGTTCTTCATAGAGGATAGAGATTGTTCTGCAGATCAGAGCACAAGATATCGTCCTGACTGGTGATTCATGTCTTTGTCTGTGCTCTGTCCACTAGAGTTTGTTTGGTTGCATGGCAGGTGGCAGACTGATGGGTGTGGGCAGCCACAGCACAAGTATAAGCAACTCCAGGACCAAGTTGTTGCTCCCTTGTGTTGCACATTGCGGCCATTTTAGGCTGGTTGATTTCTGATCCTATCAGTTGATAAAAACTGACTTTCAGTCTTGTGAGTGTGTGATTTATCAAAACTGAAAAACGGAGTTCGGTGCAGGCACCTATTACACACCTGACCGGACATTTGGGAGAGGGGCTGGGATGCTGGGGGCAAGAACTGCAATGACAAGAGAGGACTTGGAGAAATTTCCTTTGTGAGAAAGGAAGGCAGCAGTGGTGGTGGGTGACTAAAACTATCTCAGGAGTGGCGGATCACATAGTTAGCCTCAGTGGCAGGTTAGCTACCTCAGGCAAACTCAGTACTGACTGACTTAAGTTTTGGAGGGTGCCAGAAGACCTGCCAGAAAATGACAGGAGCAAAGGGAGAAAACAAAACACTGGTGGAGGAGGTGTACTGAAGTGAAAACAAAATAAGATCTCAGGCCAAGGGAGGGGGGCCGTCTGTTAGCCTGGCTCAGAGGTGGTACTGAGAGAGAACAGATTGAAGGAACAAAGTTGGGGATGCCCAGAAAACATTGACTGCTAGAATGCAGCAGCTGGTGGGGTACTGCTGAATGAAAACTTCTTCCTACTCGAGTTTCTGTATCTAAAATAAAAAAAGAAGAGACTTGTTTGGCTCAGTGGTGGTTCTGGTGAAAGAACAAAAGGAGCAAGGTGGGGGAGGGAGACACTAGAAGGTGGCTGGTCTGGCTGGCCTTAGGGCCTGCAGCTGCAACTGGGGGGGGGACTAGCTGACCAACAATACCATCATTCACCTATCCACCCCATGATAATATTTTTATATAAAAGCTGGAGGGGGTGGTCTAGTTGCTGTGTGGTGGGGTTTGGGACTTTTATTTAAAATTTAAATATACTTTTGTTATATCTTTCCTACCTCGTGTCTCCTGAGAAAACATTATTCTTTACCCTGGAGTCAGGGGTGTGGGGCAATCTGGCAGCCAGTCTCTCACACCCATGGGGAACAAATAATTTTTTCCCAGGAGACAAGGGTGGAAAAAATGTAGCAAGAGTGTGTTTAACCATCAATAAAAGCCCCAAAACTCACCACAGAGCATGTAGGCCCCCAGAAGTTCCTGCCTTTATACAAAAATGTTTCACATAGAAACATAGAAACATAGAAGTTGACGGCAGATAAGGACCGTAAGGCCCATCCAGTCTGCCCATTTCTTTTTCTACCTAATAAATGTGCCATCGGTCTTTGCTCTGTCAGTGGTCTATCTATTCATAGTCATTTGTATTGCTCCCTTATGCCTATCTCATGCCTGTTTGAAGCCCTGCACTGTATTCATAGCCACCACTTCTTGTGGTAAGCCATTCCATGCATCCACCACCCTTTCTGTGAAAAAGAATTTCCTCACATTCCCCCTTAATCAGCCTCCCTCTAATCTCATGCTGTGTCCTCTTGTCCTGCTATTTTTCTTATATTTAAACATGTTAGACTCTTTCACCTTGTTTATGCCTCTTAGGTGTTTGAATGCCCCGATCATATCACCTCTCTCTCCTTTCCTCAAGGGTATACATATTGAGTCCGTTAATCTGTCCTCATATGTCTTCTGATGCAGTCCCTGCACCATCTTGGTTGCCCTTCTCTGGACTGCCTCAATTTGTTAATGTCCTTGTGAAGGTGTGGCCTCCAATACTGCACACAGTGCTCCAGATGGGGCCTAACCAGTGTCTTGTACAGAGGGATTATTACCTCCCTCTTACTACTTGTAATACCCCTACTAATACACCCTAACATCCCCCTAGCCTTACCTACTGCTTTAGAGGTCTGCTTGGATGATTTTAGGTCATCAGTGATGATGATGCCCAAGTCTCTTTCTTCCTTTGTGACTGCTAGCAACTCCCCTCCCAGCCTATAGGTGGCTTCAGGGTTTCTCTTCCCTATGTGCATGATTTTGCACTTCTTTGCATTAAATCCCAGTTGCCACTCTTCTGACCATTCTGCTAGTTTATCAGATCTCTTCTCATTCTGCCCACCCCATCTGGATCATCTACTCTGTTGCAGAACTTGGGTGTCATCTGCAAACAGACAAGCCTTCCTACCTCTAGTCCATCTGCAAGGTCACTAATGAAGATGTTGAAGAGGACTGGCCCCAGGACTGATCCCTGAGGTACCCCACTTGTGACTTGCATCTCTTCTGACTGTATACCATTTACCACCACTCTCTGTTTTCTGCCTGTCAACCAGTTTGCCACCCAGTTGACCAATTTCTGACCCACCCGAGCCTACCCAGCTTATTTATCAATCTTCTATGTGGAACAGTGTCAAAGCTTTGCTGAAGTCAAGGTAGGCGACATCAACTGCCCCTTGGTCCACTCACTCTGTTACCAGTCAAAGAAATCTATGAGATTAGTTTGACAGGACCTTCCTTTGTAAACCCATGCTGTCTTGGATCCTGTGCCCCTATGGATTCCAGGTGTTGCACTATCCTTTCCTTAAGGAGGTGCCTCCATAATCTTGCCCACTACTGAGGTAAGACTGACCGGTCTGTAGTTCCGCCTCCTCCTTGCTACCACTCTTGTGGGCGGGATCACATGAGCCCTTCTCCAGTCTTTTGGGACCTCTCCTGTGCTCAGAGACTCACTAAACAATTCTGCTAATGGCTCTGCTAGTTCCTCCTTTAGCTCCTTAAGTACTCTGGGATGTATGCCATCAGGTCCCATTGCCTTATCCACCCTGAGCTTAGCAAGCTCTTGTAGGACCCTTTCTTTTGTGAAGGAAGTAGTGCTCACCTCCCTCCCCTGTGTCCATGATGCTGAGCTGTGGGCCCTGCCCTACCTTCTCTTCAGTAAATACTGAGCAAAAGTATCTATTTAGGATAGATGCCTTTACAGGGTCCTCCTCCTCACATGCTCCCTTTTCTCCATTAAGCTTAGCAATACCCCCTCTGGACTTTCTCCTTTCACTAATGTATCTATAGAAAGTCTTGTCACCTTCTTTTACTGTTCGTGCTAGTGTTTCCTCAGTTTGGGACTTTGCCTGCCTTACTGCCTTACCTGCTTCCCTTAGGGCAGTTTTGGTATGCCTCCCTATCTTCATCCCGCTGTGTTCCTTTATATTTCCTGAAGGCCAGCCTTTGGCTCTGACCTTTTCTGCTACTGTATTTGAGAACCAAAGTGGTTTCCTTCTTCTTTGCACTTCCTTTTCTGTCTAACACAATGGGATGTTGCTTCAAGTATTGCATCCTTAATGCTTGCCCACTTTGCCTGTACCCTCACCTGTGTTTCTTTTTGCCAGGGCTAGCTTAACTCTGTTGGCCATCTTATCAAAGTCAGCTCCTCTGAAGTCCCATATTTTTGCCTTGGAATGGGATGATTTAGATGTAGTAGCCAAATTGAACCATACCATGTGATGGTCACTGGCCCTCAGGTGACCTTCTACCTGGAGATCTGTGATCCCTTCTTTGTTAGTCAGTACTAGATCTAGGATAGCCCTGTCTCTTGTGGGTTGCTGTACCAGTTGTTTGAGGCCCTCCCTGCAGGGAATCCACTATGAGTCTAGTTCTGGCAGATGTTCCTGCTGGTATTGACCAATCTGTATCTGGCATGTTGAAGTCTCCCATTATCAGAACCTCCCCTTTAGCTGTCATGTTTTGTATATCTTCTAACAGTAATGTGTCTATGTCCTCCCTGGACACCCTGGCTGTAAAAATGCTCATCATAGGGTGTGGGGAGGGGGGAGGTTGATGGCATTGTTGCTTAGTCAGTTGGCCCTTTTTAGTTGCATCTGAATACTCCAAGGCCAGCCAGGGTGTCCCATGCCCCTAACTCCAGGGGAAATGTTTTTCCCCCCACAGGAATCGGGGGTATGAAAATCAGAAAAAAAGTGTTTTTTTTATTTTCAGTAAAAACTCCCAAACTCACCACAGACAGTCTAGCCCCCCAAGAGCATCTGGGGGGCCTGGCAGCTCCCAGACCCCCCCAACCCACCATAATGTATTGGATATTGATATTATGGCCTTACCACTTTCAGACTTCTTCCTATGGGCCCGAGACAACCCAACAGTCAAAAAAAGGAAAATGTCAGTAGCAGTACTTTCTAAAGAAATGATAGAAAGGCCAAAAGTTCATAGAATACCAAGAAAACAAAAGGACTGCACAGAACACAGCTTCTGACATTCATAAAATAATCGTTCCTGGCTAAAAAGTTACACTAAGCTCTCCTCACATTTTTTTTTTGGGGGGGGACCATATACTATAACAAATAAAGTATGGTTACCCATAGTTTATTCCTTGTATAGCTTATGACCAGGGCTGCTGCTATGAATTTTGGGGCCCCGGACAAGTCACTTGAAATGGGCCCCTGTTTCCCAAATCAGCTAATGCCCGGGGTAATGCTAGCTCCTCAGGTGGGCCCCTCTTGAGCTTGGGGCACCGGACAACATTCCCACTTCCCCCCATTACTGTGGCCCTGCTTATGACAGACTGAAACAAACTGTAACTTCTGATGCTGTAAAGGTGAATGTTTCCTTATTCACAGAAAAAACTGCAAAAATTCATAACTTGGTAAATACATTTAAAAGTAGCACGGTGCCAGAACAAGCAAAAGGGGCAGAGCACGTAATAGTGTCAGAGAATGTTAGCTCTATCAGACAAAAGAAATACACATTACCAGAGTGGTTAAGAGTAGACATGGTTATGGAAATACTAAAAATAAAAGTGTTGGGTATCATTGATGAATCAAGAAGTGCTTAATCACCACCAATGGTGATTGTAAGAAGGAGCCGTAAGAATCTGTCTTGATTTTAGAAAAATGAATCAAGTGTCCATATTTGACAGCTATCCAATGCCCAGGATAGATGATTTGGTGGATAGATTGGGAAGTATCAAGTACATTAGTACCCTCAATCTCATCAAGGGTACTAATGACGAGACTCGAGGCTTGTGCTTGGTGCACCGTTTGGATATTCCTGGTTACTTAACCTGACCACTACTCTCAACAAGTGTGGCCACCTCTCTACACTGTACCACCTTGCAGTCCATATGGGACACCGCCTGGAACCTTGCAACTTCTACTCCAGGAAACAACAATCAAAACTATCTCTCAAAGAGCTGCGACTCTGCTCCTTAAAACACCTACTCCTCCTCCTCCTCCTCCTTCTCATCTCAGGCAGCGTCCATCCCAATCCTGGCCCTAGAAGCTCAGGCCACACACAAACTCCAGGTTCCCTTATCCTTGCAACCATTAATATCTGCAGCCTACTACCAAAGCTGATGCACTCCAAGCCTTCATATGCCAACACAACCCTGACATCCTTGCAGTGGTGGAAACTTGGCTGACACTCTAAAGTTCCTGACTCAGCAGTAACAATACAGGACTACAATGTCCACAGGCTGGACCGGATATCCAAAAAAGGCAGTGGTTGCACAATCTATATCAAAGACTCCCTGTCTTGGTACCCTGTAGAAACTCCATCACTTTCTGCCTCGGCCCAGATTCTGCCAATAAAAATCGTCCTAGGTCCCAACAATAAAGCCCTGACTATTGTCTCCATATACATCCCGCCCAGGGACCCTAAACATGGATTCAACAATGTCCTAAACTTTATCAACTCTCATATTCCTGAAGTTGAACTTATTCTACTAGGGGATTTCAACATAAACTGGTTAGCATCGAGTGCCAGTGCCTATAAAGACTCCATCTCAGCTGCTAACCTCACGCAAATTGTAAACTCCCCTACTAGGATTAACTACAAGACTGGCACCAGTACCATCTTGGATTGGGTCCTCACCACTCACCCCACAAGGATTTCTCATACGACCATTCTCCCAGACTCATTCAGTGACCACTCCCCAGTCATGTGTGCATGGTCTAACAAATTCCTTAAGCCCCATCCCAAAATTATCACTAGCAGAGTCCTTCCTCATGGAAAACTTCCACATCTCAAACAACACCTGCTTCTACAAGACTGGCTACCCATCTATGAAGCAACGGATGTTAACTTGGCCTTGATCACTTCATCTCAATTTTCAACAAAGCCTGTGACCTCTTTGCCCCTGCTAAAAGGCGCAAAACAAAACCTCTCTCTAACCCATGGGTCACCGCGGCTCTTCTCTCACAGCTGAAACTAAGGGATCACCTCTGGGCAGTTGCCAGGGCCACTGGCAAACAACTGGACATCCAAAATTACAAACAAGTATGAAATGCCTGCACAAAAGCCATACGGCTAGTGAAATCCACCTATTACCAAGACACTCTCACCAATACATGGGGAAATGGTCGTGCTTTTTGGGACAATATCAAGGATGTCACAGGGAAGCAGCCAAAAACCTCTCCAGCCATGTTAATGGTTGATGGATCCTCAACCCTCGACCCCAAGGTGATCGCAAACATCTTTAACACGGCTTTTTCAGACCTTAGTGCTGTTCTACCCCATGACTTTTTCGAAAACAGGGCCTTCTCCTCAAATACCTCAGCCCCTCAGTCTAACCATCCCCTCTTCTACTTCAGGAAGGCAAGGCTGAATGAAGCTCACCGTTATATTACTGCAGCTATCTCTAAATCTAGATCTAGTAGCGACACCCTGGACCTTAAGCTTCTGTTGCTCACCCTTGATGAGGTAATTCATCCATTAACAAAAATCCTAAACCTCTCTCTCAGCTGTGGAAAATTCCCAGACCTATGGAAAACAGCCACCGTGACACCCGTCCATAAAAGTGGGGACAAGACGAATCACTCAAATTATCGCCCTATCTCCATACTGCCCCCACTCTCTAAAGCACTCGAGCGCATCTTGGCTGATCAACTTACCGACCACTTGGATAAATACAATATACCTTGTCCACAACAAAATAGCTTCCAGAAAGGTCACAGCACCACCACAGCCCTTCTCGAGTTCACTGGAGCTTTGCACAAATCCATTGACAACGGCCTTCTCACAGGGGCCGTTTTCGTCGACCTCTCCAAGGCCTTTGATACAGTACACCATGGACTACTAATACACCAACTACTGAATGCCGGGCTATCGCCTGACTCTTCTCTCTGGTTTAAAAGCTACTTAGAAAACCGGTCACAGAGAGTAAAAATTGTGGACGCTCTTTCTAACACCCTGCCTGTTTGCTCGGGTGTCCCACAGGGATCCATACTGGGACCTCTCCTTTTTAGCCTTTTCTTAAACTCCCTCCCTTACCACTGCTCTGAGCAGATCATACTATATGCCGATGATGCTGTTGTATTCTCCACTCACAAAGATCCTGCAACTCTTCAACACAACCTTCAACTTGGTTTCAGTTCTGTAGAGACATTGTTTCTTAATCGTAAACTGGTCCTCAATGACAAGAAAACCAAATCTATGCTCTTCTGCAGCTCTCATAACCCACACAAGCTACACCACTTAGCTATCTCCACCACCCAGGGGAACACTCTAGATCAGGTGGGGTCCTTCAAATACTTAGGGATACAGCTTGACCCTAATCTCTCCTATGGACTTCATGTAGAGAATGTAGCTAGAGCTGCTAATACACGGCTTGGTCTCCTCTACAAACACAGACCACACATCACGCCAGAAGCTTTGAAGGTTGCAGTCCTAAGCTCTGTGATCTCTGTAATAGACTATGGTCTCATCATTCATGGCTCGGCCACAACCACAACCCTTAGATGCATCTCAACTGCCTTAAATAAAGCATGTCGGCTCATCACTGGTGCTCACCTTCTCACCCACACATGTGACCTGTACACTCAGAACGGCTGGCTCCAACTATCAAACTGCATAAAGTTTCTCACCTGCTCCATGGTGAAAAAAATCTACCTTGGCCTTGCACCTCCTGGGATCTCAACTCTGTTACAACACCAAATTAACAAATAGTGCCTTAGGAGATCCACGCTACAGCTACTGAAAGTCCCCCACTGTCACACTTCACAGGGACAATGCTCTTTTGCTTATCGAGCGCCACTCTGGTTCAATGGCCTCAGCCCAACCATCTCCTCAGCCCCAACTATTGGTATGTTTAGAACTAGGCTCTGGGACTATCTCACTACCAAGAGCTCCTGTGACTGCCCAACTTAACCTTGTTTCTCCACTTTCCTTTCTGCTCTAGTTGTCCCCCTCCCCTTCCCTTCTCACTGGATTCTACCCTCACATCTTGGTATACCCAATGCTGCACTTTTCACCCTCTCGCCACCCTTCCTACATTCCTTCTCCCCCCCTTCCCACCTCCCTCACCCTATGACTCTGGCACTTCTTATCTGTTGTCTATTTTCTCTGACAAATGCCATTGGCTGCCTTGCTACAACGCTACCCTTGAACTGTATTAATCTGTACTCTGTTTGCAATGTCCACATTGTTGTAATGTCTGTCTTGATGTTCCCCATAATTTGTATTTCTCTGACATGGAACCTTTGTAAAAGAGCCATGGCTCAAATGTATTTGTAATCCTAGACTTGATAAATAAATAAATAAATAAATAAATAAAGGGTTACTGGCAAATTCCCCTAGCTAAAAATCCAGGGACAAAACTGCATGTTCCACAACAGTTGGATTCTGTCAGTTCACTACTATGCCATTTGGTTTACATGATGCACTTACCACATTCCTGTGGTACATGGATGTAATTCTAACCCCTCACAGTGGTTATTGTGCTGCTTACCCAGATGATGTTGTAGTGTACAGTCCATACTGGAAAAGCCACCTGAAACACCTATTAGCAGTTATCCAATCTATCAAAAATGCAGATTTGACCATTACTCCTACCAAGTGCATATTAAGCATGCAGAAAACCTGATATTTGGGTTATATTTTGGGAAATGGAGAAGCAAAGCCAGAGGTTTCCAAGACAGAAGCTGTAGTTAACAATCCTGTCTCAAAAACAAAGAAACATGACAAGTAATTTTCAGGTCTGCTGGTAACTACAGATTTGTACCCAACTCAGTGTAGTTAGTTACTCTCCTCACTGAATTCATTAAGAATGGTGCCTGAATAAAGTGACATGGTCCCCACAGCATGATAATGCTTTTCAGGCCATCATATCATGTTCATTATGTTCAGTTCCTGTTTTAAGAAGTCCAGACTTTTTGAAACAATTTCTGTTCCAAACAGAAACATCAGAGGTAGGCCTAGGCACAGCCCTAAGTCAAAATATAGATGAGAAGAAACATCTCATTCTGTGTATCAGTGGATAATTGCATGACAGAGAGAACAAGTATTTCACTATTGAAAAAGAATGCCTTGCTGTGAAATGGGCAATGGAGTCCATTAAGTTTTATTTTTTAGCAGCTGACTTTGTACTTATAACAGACCACAATCTTCTCCATAGGCTTAATCAAATAAAATATAAGAATCTCAGAATCACCAGGTAGTACCTGGCATTATAGCCATTTAAATTCAAAGTGATGCACAACTCTGGAAAATAAATGTCAATGTTGATTTTCTGTCAAGATATGATTCAGGAATTGAGAATTCAGAAGGTTGAAAAAAATGTGTATGCTTAACTGAAATGGTTGTTGTAACAGGTGTTATGAAAAGGGGATACTGCATATGCAAAGAACGGTAAATGTTATTAGATAATGTTAATAGAATAACAAGAGAAGGTTTTGGAAACCTGTCTTTTAAAGAAATAAAAAAAAAACAGGTTCCCACTTAAGGACAGGTGTGTGTGACAGGGCTAAATAAGACCTAGTCCCACTTGTTATGCAGAGAGAGTTAAAAGCAAGGATCTAGTCTGTCCTCTTCTGTTCTGTCACTGGTCTGTCTCTTGCCTGCCTGATTGCACAATCAAATGTTCTTGTGGCACCTAGGAATTGACCACTCCAATGATCTTGCAATTTCCTGTTATCTCCCTTCCTTCACTTGCTGTTTCTATTCTTTCTTTGTCCCCTTGCTTCTCTGGTTAAAAAAAATATATGTGAATCTTTATGTGAAACTGAGATCATTTGGTTTGCAAATAAATGCAATTATATTGTTGAAAAGATTGCAGACAGCTACAGTACTTGGGTTTGTTAGAGAATTTAGCAGGTTGGAGCACAGATGGTTGACCTTGAGAATCCTTTTGACCTTTCACAACCTTATTAACAGAATTGGTAGCTGGAAATCAGCCCTGGGGCAATATGTCTTAATTGGCTGCACCTGCTAAGACTAATGTACTCCTCAGGCTGGTCACAGGAAGGGCAACAACAAAGTTTTGTTACTAACTTAATGAGAACATGATGCAGAATTTAATTGCCAAGTGAAAACATTTTATAAAAAGAGAGCAATGTTTAGTTAATTGGGAGAGAGAGAGACTGAGATTTAAACTGAAAGACTCTCAGATGAAGGAGCAGTCAAATAGGGAGGGAGATGGGAAGGGTTGTATGTTGCCAAGGATGTGGAGCAGGCATATTCCTGGGAGTGGCTTGGAGGGCAAGGGGTTATAGAGTGTGTTGGCAGGTGGGCCAGCTCAGGCAGGAAATAGGGTGGTTGAGGAGATAACTAGAGGCATGGAGGAGACAGAATGGGAAGAACACAGCCAGGAGGGAAAACTAATGAGGCATCCAAAAAAGCTCAAAACAGGCAAATGGACTGAAGTGTTGCACACTCGAGCAGACTAAATAGATTGAATGGCCTGTATCTGCTGGCAATTTCATATGTTCATATGTTCGTACTGCCTTTGTGAAGAGCTATACTGCTCATTTTTTTTTATTGTTATTGATAATAATAAAACACTACTTGTGAATTTTATAACCTATGCTGGTTTGCCCATGCTTCTATGACAGTGAAAAAGTATGCCTTCACTGAAAGGGTGGTGGATACATGGAACAGTCTACCAGCAGAGGTGGTGAGGGAAAAATCAGTGGTGGGCTTCAAGCATGCATGGAACAGACACAAAGGAATCTTGATAGGAAAGCAGGGGAATGTGGCCATTGAGCAGGTAGGGTTTGTGGTGACAGTATAGGCAGGCAAAAATGGACAGACTAAATGGTTCAAGCAATCTTTATCTGCCGACAAATTCTATGTTTCTTTGTAACTGGTAACAGAGGCAAGTGCAGGATTGGATCCACATGCCAACTGTCTGTTTATCTGCCAGTCTGGCTAGGGCTGCTTCAGCATAGGTAATAAACAGCTGATGAACCCTACCACAAAATCCACACAGAAGCAGAGCGGGGCTGTGTAGATGTAAAGTATGTGAAGCATCCACTTAGCCTCCAAAGCATATGGACTCAGAAAGAAAACAGGCAGCATCAGAACCTAGTTCAGATATAATTCAGAAACCATTTTGGGCAAGAATTTCACATGGGAGCATAGGACAACCATGTCCTTCCGGTAAAATAGATTTGGTGCCTCTACAGATAGTGTCCAGAGCTTACTCACCCATCTTGCTAGGGTAATGGTGATTGAAAACAGGGCTTTGTGTGACACATGTCACAGGTGGCATGGCCATAGGCTCAGATGATTTGCCTTCAAGCTGAGCTAGCACCAGCTTTATGTCCTGAAGTGCAGGCAGTTCATGCACCTGGGAGACAGATGGTCTAGTTCCTTGATAAAGTGGTTGTCCACTTTCTCCTGGGTCACCACTGGAATACAAGTGTTGGCCTTGTTCACTGAGATGGCCACTAGGTGAACCTTAAGGGATGTGACTGACAGCTCTGAGTCAGAGCGTAGAAGTAGTTGAGAATTTGATTCCTTGAGTAAGACAGCAGTAGCAATCAATGATCGGAGTGTACAATCATGAAAACCTCTTCCACTTACAATCATAAGTTCTGAAAGTCGGCTTCTTCTGACATATCTGCAAAACTCTGCTGGCTGGCTGAGGGCTGGCAGTATAGCCTAGAGGTTAGAGGAACGAGGTGTGAACAAGCTTGATACATCCAGCAGACCAGACCTGAGTTTGATTCTCACAGCCTCCACTTGCATACTGTGTGACTCTGAGCAAGTCACTTAACTGCCCAGTGCTCCCAGGTCACCCCAGAAGACAGGCACTTGTGCATAGTGGGCCTTACCCGGTTACCAAAGACTAAAAAAAATCCTCAGACATGTAAGTAATCTACTGATCTACTCACTGGAGACCCCTATGGTTTGATGGGGAACTCAAGGAGTTGAAGATTAAGGGCTGGAGGTTGGAGTGTTGCTGGAGATCTGGGCTGATGGAGGACAAATTGGCTTTGAGGTCACATCATTGTGACTATCAAAGGGCAATCTCCCTTAAAAAGGTGGATATTCTGTCTAAGGAGATTGCTGCAGCAAGGAAGAGATTGGCTCAGCTTTTCTGTATGACAGATGGGTTGCTGCACCCAGCCTGTCTCCATCTAGGGGGAGCTAGTTCAAGTACTAGGTGTGATGAGTTTGCTCCATTCTTTGCTGACAAAAGTGTCCTCTGTCAGAACCAATATCACCTCCAGTGCTGCTCAAATGGCTTGCAGGGTTGAACCGGCAGTGTGGAGCAGCACTCGTCTTGTGTGGAGTGAGTTTGACCTAGTTGAAGTGGAGGAGGTAGGTGAGATAGTCTCAAAGCTACAGCCAACCTATTGTGATCTAGACCCAGGTCCAACCTGACATTTAGTTGGTTGTGCTGGCCTGATTGGTCCTGTGATTGCTGAGATTGTCTGGTGTTCCTTGGGGAGTAGGGTCTTCCCAGTGGCCTTGAAAGAGACTATGGTGAGACCCCTTTTGAAGAAACCCTCCTTGGATTGCCTCACCAACTACAGGCCAGTCACAAACCTCTTGTTTTTAGGGAAGGTTTTGGAGAAAGTGGTGGCTGTTCAGCTTGAGGCTCATCTTGCCTCCTTGGCCACTTTTGAATCTTTTCAGTCTGGATTTAGAACAGGGCATAGCACAGAGACTGCACTGGTGAGGGTGCTGAATGATCTCCTTATAGCAAGAGACAGGGGAGAACAAACTAGTCTTGTTCTCCTTGATCTCTCTGTGGCATTTGACACTGTGGATCCTGAGGTGTTATTGGACCAACTGTGGAACTGGAGCAGACTAACTGGCAATGTCATCAGTTGGTTTAAGTCCTACCTTATGGGCAGAGTGCAAAGGGTAGTGATGGGGTTATCCTCATCCAGCCCAATGCCCGTGCATTGTGGAGTTCCGCAAGGTTCGATCCTATTGCCCTTTTATTCACGGTGTATATGTTGCCATTAGGAGATGTTATTAGGTGGTATGGACTGGGTTTTCATTGTTATGCCAATGACAAACAGCTATACCTGTCCTGTGCACCTGGAAACCAGATAGTGGTCTCTATATTTAACACCTGCCTGGCCGAGATCCAGAACTGGATGACTCAAAACTGGTTATGACTCAACCCAGACAAGACGGAGGTATTGGTGGTGGAACCTGGTCATCAGTGGGCTGGTGGAGTGTTAGGGACTGACACTGGTTTGAGTTTGGGAAGTTAGTCCTGACTCTCTCCACACGAGTTAGGGATCTGGGTGTAGTTCTCAACTATTGTTTGACACTTGATGCTCAGGTGTTGGCCGTTTGCCAAAGTGGGTTTTACCATCTCAGGAACATTGCCCGGATCTGTTCCCTAATACCATCTGATGACCTTGCCACCCTGATACATGCCTTCATCACATCAAGGTTGGACTACTGTAATGCCTTGTACCTAGGGCTTTCGGGAGGAAATCTCCATTGTGTGTGCTGCTGGTGCAGAACGCGGTGTCCAGGCTATTAACTTGTGCACCTAGATTTGAACATATTACACCGGTTCTCCGCAGGCTGTACTGGCTGCCAATAAGGTGAAGGACTGTCTTTAAGAATGAGTTGCTGACCTACAAAGCCCTACATGGCCAATGACCAAACTATCTGCAAGATTTCCTGGTTTCTCACTGCCCAACTCGCCTCCTCTTGGTAGTCCCCAGGGCTAGGTTGTGGGAATCAGGAGATTGTGCCTTTTCTATTGCCACACCAGCCCTGTGGAATTCTCTCCAGGGATATCTGAGAGAGGCCCCCCTCAGTGGAAGCCTTTAAGAGAGGGCTCAAGACATTTTATTTAATCAAACATTTGAGCTAACATAGTTAGAAATACTCATATGTTTTGCTGACTGTCTTGTTATGTGGGTATATATACTGTGATTTGAGTTGCATATGCTCTGTAATGTGATGTAATATGATGGTTAATATTGTACAGTGCTCTGAGCCCCTTGGAAGGGGTGCTTTAAAAATAAAGTATCTATCTATCTTAGTCCTGTTGGAGTGGAAACAGCCATGGCGGCTTGCTGTTGAGGCAAAGATCCTGGTATTAGAACTGGCAGGGCCAGTGAGGAGCAACCAGGATCAAGCAAGGCTTGTCTCTCCAGGCCCCAGAAACCACGTTGGAAACCAGAATAAACTATGGGAATGCATATAGAAGACCTCCAACCATGATTGGGCAAATATGTCCCCTGGCAATACCCTGGTTGGTGGGGGGTATGATTGCAAAACCATCTCAGCTTCCTGTTTTTGCATGAAGAAAACAGGTCCAATGAAGGTGTTCCCCAAACCTCAAATGACTGGGATACCACCTTTTGATGCAGCAGTACTCATAGGATGCTTCCACCTACATCACTCAGGGGATCTGCAAGCTGATTTTTCATCAGTGGTAAGTAGACCACCACTATGTCCACTTGCAGAGACTGAGCCAAAGATATTCACAGTGCCTCCTGACACAACAGAATTGAATTCATGCAACCCTGCTTGTTCAGCTGGTCATGTTGTCCATGCTGATCAGGATATCCTGGCCCTTGATCAGTGACGTGAACCCAACCAGTGCTTATACTGTACAGAATCTCAACAGACTGATATGTAACTCTGACTTGCCTGACAACCAGATGCTGTGTGCCCTGCAGTTCAAGCAGATACCTATCCCCACCTGCTAGGAAGGGCTCTGTGGTCAACGTGACTGAGGGCTCTGGCCCAACAAAGGAGATTCTCTCCAAGAAGTTCTGTGGTGACAGCAGAGAAAGGACAGCATCCAGAATCAGCTGGATCACCTGAAAGGACAGCTCCAGGGATGAATGCAACTGGCACCACAGGCACCCCAGTTTCCAGAGAATGATACTCATGTGCCAGAAAGCTAACTAAGCCACTGCATTGGTAGATGCTATGACATCCAAGAAATCTCAAACCATATGCTGTTGCCCAACATTAAACAATCAAAGGGTGGCAGACCCTGTCTGAAGCTAGTCATTCTATGATATGCAGCAAGTCTGGTTCCACCCCAAAAAACATAATCATATGTTCTGGAGTCAGATCTGACTTGGCTAGGATGACAAGGAGACCCAGCTGCAGGAATATTTGGAGGGCAGGTACATGGCCTATTTCATGTCCTTCGCTGAACTGAAGACATAAAGATATAGAGGAACACCTTTACACCCCAGTGTCTGAGAAAGGCTGCCACTTCCAAAAGACACTTAAGGCACCTGGTGAACACCATGGGAGCTATAGAAAGTCTGGATGGCTTGCACAAAACTGATCAGAGAGTTCTGTCTACTCTGATTCTGAGGAACCATCTGTGAGATGGCTGGATAGGGATAAGTAAACATCCTGGAGGTCCCTGGAGCAAAATCAAGCCTCCAATTCCAGGTATGAAATGAGCTGATGCAGGGTTACCATTCACAACTTCTTTTGTGGATCAGCTTGCTCAAGACCCTCAGGTCGTGTATTGGATGCCATCCTCTTGTCTGTTTGGGTACAAGAAAATATTGTAATATGAATCCCTGCTGCACTCCACCTTCTGAGACTGACTCTATCACATGCCAGGCTAAAGGCTGCTGACCTCTGTTCCATGGCACCTGAAGAAACTCAAAAGGCGCATGCTCTGCACTCTCCCTGTGCAAAAATAAGAGAGATGGTCAAAAAATCCAGTTTAAGTCTAGTAGGTTTATTGGTATAGTCTGTTAATACAAATCCTTCACTCAGTGTGTGGAGTCAGTACTTCCACCTTCCAAACTTGCTCCCCAGTGCTTCGACCAGGGTGTGGTCTTCCTCAAGGGGTGGAGTTAGTTTGGATGTGCCTCCCTTTAAATAGCCACCATTCATCAACACTTGGGTTCCCCCTCTGTCTTATACATATATTGCAGCTTTTCTGCTTACCAGTGGCTCTGGGAGGATATGAACCTGCCACTTTACAAATCCTACAAAAACAGTTTGTTTACTATAGAAAACTATATCAAGAGCCCAGTGAGCATTAGACATGCCAAAAAGGCAACTTAAAAATGGCAGAAACAGTTTGCAACCCATTTTTGGCAGTTGTTTACATGTTTATATTTAGTGTTTTTTGTCTAAATGTTTCTATTCACTAATGAATTAATGTAAACAAAATTAGATAATGCTCTATATTCTATTGCAAATACATTAACAAATGCAAAATAACAATAAGCCTCCAATAACTGGTCCTAATTTTGGGGGGTGATGTTGAATTGAATCCAGGACCTAATGTTTTCCATGAAATAAAAATCCTACATGACAATGCTTGTAGTATATCCAAAAAGGCTGATCTACTGGCAACCATTATTGATTCTCAGAATCCATGTATACTGGGTCAAAGTGAAACCTGGCTTAATGAAAAAATTAATACAACCGAAATGAGTGTGCCAGCTTATCAGACTTTTAGGCAAGATAGAAAAGGTAAAGGGGGAGGGGTTATGTGTTTTGTCAAAAATGCATTGGGGTATGTTGAAATAATGATGGCTGAAAGTGAGGGGAACATAGATTATTTAGTTATTTTGGTTGTCCATCGAAATTTAGCTGTAGCTGTGATTTACTCACCCCCCCAGACAAAATTAAAAACTATAGAGGGGATCTTACATAAAATAGGGGACTGTGTAAAAGACAAACCTATCGTTTTGTTAGGGGATTTTAACTGTGATTGGGCAAATGACAGGGGTAAACAATTAAGGGAGATCACAACTGAGATGGGTCTTTTCCAGTTGATTGATGTGCCTACACGATACACATCCACAGCAGAAAAGGGATCTATATTGGACTTAATTCTTGTTTCTCAATCTCTTCAAATTAAAGATCAGGGAATTTTGTCTCCTCATTTTAGTGATCATAATCTTGTTTGGATTGTTCTCACTATTCATCCTAAAAGAGGGTCAGCTGAACAATTGAAACAAATCTGGTCTCGTGACATGAGGCACTTTTCAGAACCCCTTTTTTTGGAGAGTATTAGATCAGAAAGGTGGGAGACGTGCCTGCTAATACCAGACTTGGACCTTAGTATTGGATACTTTACCGATACCTTCCAAAAAATTTGTAATTTCCATGCCCCTAAAATAACAAAAAAATATAGTGATTTACCTAAATTTCCGTGGATGACAGATAAACTGCAAAAAATAATTAGAATTAAAAACCGAATCTGGAGAAAGGCTAAAAAGACTAAAAAAAGCTATGACTGGGAGTTATTTAAAACTAAAAGAAATGAGTGTCGAAAATTAACAAGAAGGGCAAAAACATCCTACTATCGTAGTAAATTAAATCATAATACTAACCCCCAAAAATTTTGGACTACCATAAAAAATCTGTCAAATCCTGGAGAGCATGGAGGACAAGAAAAATTAAAAATGAGAATAAATGAAACTACAATAGAAGATCCAGAGGAGGTGTCGAACATCTTAAATGATTACTTTGTTGACCTTCCTACATTAGGACTAACAGGAGATAGACCAATAATAACTGATGTTAAACGTGAAGAATATTATTCTAACTTACATCCTCCTTTTAGATTCAAAAAAATAACAATATCTGAAGTTACTAAGGAATTATCAAGAATAAATCCACACAAATCACCAGGATTGGATAAACTGGAAGGTCATTTTTTGAAAATAGCTGCTCCATATATAGCACAAACAATCTCAGCATTATTTAATTGGAGCTTACAGGAAAGGCATTTTCCCACTTCATGGAAAATAGGGAAGATAATACCTATCTACAAGACTGGAGATAAAACATCTCCCAATAACTATTGTCCCATTGCTGTTTTGCCAGTTCTGTCCAAATGTTTGGAGAGACTGGTAAATCAGCAAATGGGAGAATATTTGGAAAAATATGACCTACTAACGAAATATCAGTCAGGTTTTAGAAAGGGTTTCTCAACTACATTGGCTTTGGTTGAATTTAATGATCTGATCTGTACATCTTTGAACAATGGTAAGGATACAGCAGCAATATATATTGATTTATCAAAAGCATTTGACTTGGTGAGCCACCCCATTCTTTTTGAGAGGTTGACTGTTCTGGGTTTCTCTGGAGATCCACTAACATGGTTTATGTCATATTTGACTGACCGTTTCCAGAGAGTTCAGTTGTAGAGCTATCTTTCAAACCCTCGGACTGTCAAAAGGGGAGTCCCTCAGGGGTCCATTTTGGGACCCCTGTTATTTTTGATATTCAATAATGATTTACCCTCAGTAATCCAGCATACAGACATAAGGATGTACGCGGATGATACTGTTTTGGTGGCCTCTGGAAATAACTTGGTGGATCTCCAGAGAAACCTACAGACTGACTTTACCAGGGTACAGGAGTGGTTCACCAAGTCTCAACTAATAATGAATGTAAACAAGACTAAGTTGATGTTTTTTGGAGCTGATAGACAGCATAAATATTCTGACGTACAGATCACATCTCTGAATGAAACCAAAATAGAACAAGTTGCAAATTACTGTTATTTGGGAGTTAATATTGATTCTTTATTAACTTTCAAAAGTCATATTGAGTCTGTTATCATTAAAACACATAAAAAGTTAGGTGCTTTAAAGAGAACTACAAAAAGTTTGAGATTACAGGACAGGAAACTGATTGCAGAACAGCTCATACTCCCCGTGATTAAATATGGAGAGGTTATATATAGAGCTGCAACTAAACAACTTTTGAGTAAATTAGACAAGTTACAGTATAGGGTAGCTAGATATGTCCTACGTTGTAATTTTAGGACTCATCATTGTGATCTCTTAATTAAGTTAAATTGGTTGTCTCTTGATTTGGAATATAGGAACAGTTGGTCCTTATTTATTTATAAATATAGGACAATTTATTTAAAACACAACATAGCTAAAATATTAGCAGACAAAAATTCGGCCCTCAGAAGACATTCAGTCAGAACTTTGTACCAAAACAGAATCAATCCAGATAAGTAAAAAAATCAATTTGGGGACAGAACACTAATATCACAAGCATCAGCATGTTGGAATACACTCCCTCCTTCACTGCGATCTGAGAAAACTGTTAAAAAATTTCATAAGGGGCTAAAGATGTATCAGGTTTTTTTTTATGTACATGTGTGTGACATTGTTGTTGTTCTACAATTTTGTTCTTGTGTGTTGTGTGTGTGTGCTTATATTTAAAGTATGTATTTGACTGTTTGTTTATAACTGGTGTGATTATGTGAAACTTGGAAATTTTGCACAGGACTGTCTTGAAAACTGGATAGTATTATAAAAACGACATGTACTTTTCCTGTATAAAAATAAAGTTTTTACTACTTTTACTACTACTAACTTTTTATCATATTTCTTTGGAAATATTTTCCTTAAAGCCCAAAATGCCAATTTCTTGCTGTTGGAACATCTCTACTTGAGGCCTTTCCAACTACACTTTTGAGTTCTGAATGATCAAGTGGCCTCGATAGTGATCACTCCCTTTTCCCTGTCTTTTTAAGATCAGGGCGATCCACCAGTCCACAGTCAAATGGAATATATTAAAGAACTAGAGAGAAAAGTAAGAGATAAAACATTACAAGTTATTATTGTCATCACATTTTACCTTTTCTTCAAAAATGATTTTAAATCCCACTCCGTGTTCAGGCATTTTGGTTGCAGGCTATCTAAGGTGAAAATCCAAAAACTTTCTTTCTGAAGAAACTTATTCAGTTTATCTCCCCCAGAGGCTTCCTTCCTACTTGTTCAAAGGCAACAAATCTAGTGCCTTCTGTTTTGTTGTTATGCTTTTCAGCATAGTGCCTTCCTAACGGTTTATTCATCAGGCCTGCCTTAATGTTACGTATATGCTCCTGAATTTCTTGTCTACAGGTCTGATAGTGCGACCTACATAAAGTAAGTTGCAGGGGCACCAAATGGCATATATAGCATGTGTACTGCCACAGTTCATGAAACTCCTTGACACAATATTCATACTCCTTAAGTTCAAAAGTTTTCCCTTGATAGCAGTATTCACACACACTGCACCTCCCACATTTATACATCCCAGTTGGTGGGGGTAACCACATCCTTGTGTTTACTTTTGGTGCTGTGTATCTGCTGTGAACCAGTTTGTCCTTAATACTTTCTGCCTTTGAGAATGTTATTCTGGGATTACCTCCAAGTTCTACTGTTAGTATGGGGTCATTTAGTAGAATAGGTCAGAATTTCCCCACCATGGCACCAATCTGTCCTGCTTGGTTGCTACATTGTGTCACAAAAGTGTCTGGTTGTTTATTGTCGGTTTGTTCTTGTATGGTTGTCCTATTCTGCTTTTTTTTGGTTTAAGGAGTTGAGCTCTATTTTGTTTTTTGGCCCTTTCAAGTGATTGTGTTAAATTCTCCTTATTGTAACCTGTGCTTTCAAATCTTTGGAACATCTCTATTGCTTGTGTGTTGAAGTGCTCCTCCCTAGAGCAGTTTCTCCGAGGTCTTAGAAACTGTCCATAAGGGATTTCTTTTACTAGGGCATTTGGGGTGGGCACTGTCTCCTCTTAACAGGTTATTTGTTGCCATAGATTTCCTGTAGTTTTTAGATTGCACTTTTTGATTCTCATCTACAAACAATGTGAGATCCAGGAAATCTATGCTAGTTTTATTTTTACTGCATGCAAACTTTAGATTCATTCCATTGTTATCATTCAACCAGTCCATAAACAGAGTAATCTCTTCCTCGAGTCCCTCCCATACACACAGTATATCATCAATAAATTGATTCCATCTCTTTAAAAAAAATGGATTTCCAGTCTCTGAAAATATACTGTTTTTTCCCAGGACCCGAGTAAGAGATTTGCATAACTTGGGACCATTGCTGCCCCATAGCCATCCCCTGTAGCTGCAAAAAAATATATACTTATCATAATAATCTTGTTTCTTCCTAGGGAGTCTTACTGTATTCTGACTAATGCAGTTAACCCTTCCAGTTGAATTGGCATGGAGATAAAAGAGTTGAAGCCTATATGTTAATAGTGGAACATTCAATAGGCTTGAGCTTGGTGTCAAACCACTGTTCCTGGTACATTCTATGTAACTGCCAGATTCTTACAAGCAAACTATATTGATAATAGCAATAAAGAGATAAAGTAAGCTATGCTAATTAAAAGATATATTAAACCAATAACAAATATCTAATTTACGTAGTCAAATGACTACAAACTAAATAAGGGCATAAAAAGCCTCAAGTCACAGATGCCCATGAAAAAAACACCCCAGTGGTCCAACATTTCTAAGTGTGACAGCTGGAGTGCAGTGTTCCCAGTTTCTAGTAGGAGAAGCAGGGTGGGAAGTCAGAATACAGTAAGACTCCCTTGGAAGAAACAAGATTACTATGGTAAGTTATTTTTTTTTTCAAACCCCAGGAAGTCTTACTGTATTCTGACTAATGCAGACTACCAAGCAGTGTCCCTTGGATGTGGGCACAGAACCCACTTTGGAAATAGGCTCTGCAGTACTGCTGTACCAAACCTGGCATCACTCCTAGCCTACCCAAACTGTGAATGTAGTATCATGATTACTGGTGAGAGGCATGGTGAACCTACGAACTACAAGCACATGTTTAAATCTGGCTTCCTCTGCATGACAGTGCAGTGAGCTGAGGTCAAAGTACATATAATAAGATAGACAGGAAAGACAAAAACTTTTGAAAACCTTGTAAAAAAATGCCTGAAAACAAGCAGAATCCTAGTTTACTAGCAGAAATTGTTAAGGAGGAGGCCTGTTCATACCAGTGAAAGTAGAGTTCTGAGTGCAATAGGGCTGGAGGACCACATGGTTGTGTTATAGGAGGAGTCAAGCTCAGAGGTGGTTTCCAGTGACTGAACAAGTTTATCAGAAGACTGCCTAAGTGTGGATAGTGAATTTAAACATACAAACATGTGAATATATGAAGAAGCCAGCAGAAGAAGGCCATTTGGTCTATTAAGTCTGCTCGTAGTGCAAGGTCCACAGCTTCCGCTAATGTCCTTGTCTTCCCTTTCCACTCCTCCCATCCTCCCTACCCATGAGCATTACCTTCCCTCATGCCTATCCCAGCCTCTCTTAAAGCTGCCCACTGTCTTCAATGAGATGACCTCTTCCAGCAGCGCATTCCAAGTGCTCACCACCCTCTCTGCTAAGAAGTGCTTCCTGACCTCCCTCCTAAACCTCCCACTCTCCTGCTTAAGACTGTGCCCCTTCATGTTATGGTTGCCACTCAGTTTAAAGAGACTCTCCTTATCAATCTTATTTATTCCTTTCAAGTACTTGGAGGGCCCAATCATGTCCCCTCTCTCTCTCCTGTCTTCCAGGGAGTATATGTTCAGTACCCTGAATCTCGCTTCGTATGCCTTACCCTGCTGACCAGCTATCATCTCTGTAGCCCTTCTCTGGACCTTCTCCAGCAGGTTAATGTCCCTTTTGAGGTGTGGGCACCAGTACTGAACTCCATACTCTAGATGCGGCCTTACTAGTGATCTGTACAAGAGCAGTATAACCGCCTCTCTTCTACTATTGATCTCCCTAGATATGCATCCCAGCATCTTGTTTTCCTTTGCTGCTGCTTTTTCACACTGCATGGAGTGCTTCAGGTCACTAGTGATCATCAATCCCAGGTCCTTCTCCTCCTCTGATGCAGATACTCGAACTCCACCCAGGTAGTACTCTGTCCTGGGATTTCTGGCTCCAATATGCATAACTTTGCTTTTCGGTGACATTGAAGCCAAGTTGCCAGATCCTGGACCACCTCCCCAGCTTTTTCAGATCTTCCAGTAGGCTCTGTATCTCTTTGACTGTGTCCATTCTCCCACAGAGCTTGGTGTCATCTGCGAATAGGCACATTTTGGCCTTAATGCCATCTCCAATGTCATTGATGAAGATACTGAACAACACCAGCATCGAGCCCTGTGGGACCCCACTGGTTACATCTCTGGTGTCTGATGACTCTCCCCCAACAACCACCCTCTGGGTTCTGTCCTTCAGCCAGTTTTCCACCCATCTTGCCATCTTTTACCCAACCCTGAGATCCACCAACTTCCTGATCAACCTTTTGTGGGGCACAGAATCAAAGGCCTTGCTAAAATCAAGATAGAGGATGTCTACCACTTGGCCCCTGTCTTCTGTCTTAGTGACACAGTCAAAGAAGTCAATCAGATTTATTTGACACGATCTCCTTCCCATGAACCCATGATGCCTCGCATCCTGGAGACCACACTCTTCTAGATATTCTGCCAACCTTTCCTTTAGTATGGTCTCCATGAGCTTGCCCACAATGTAGGTCAGACTGACTGGTCTGTAATTCCCTGGGTCATCCTTGAGACAGCTTCTGTGGAGGGGCACTACATGTGCTGTTCTCCAGTCCTGCAGTACCATGCCTGATTCTAGTGAACTATTAATAGGTCTGCCAGTGGCCTGGTCATTTCCTCAGCCAGTTCCTTTAGTACCCTTGAATGTACTCTGTCCAGGTCTGGTGACTTGTCCACCTTCAATGCCTGCAGCCCCTCCCTCACTCTATCCTCCTCTATCATTACATCTGTGTTCCCCTCCCTCCCCACTCCTCTTTTCCGTTCTGAAGGCACTGATCCATCCTTCTCCCTGGTGCAGATGGAACAGAAGTATTCATTTAGTGTCTCTGCTTTTCCTCCATTATCCTCCATCCACTCCACCCCTTTCGTAAGCGCAACAATCCCTTCCTTCTTGTCCCTTTTCTCACTTATATATCAAAAGAAAGCCTTCTTCCCCTTCTTAATTTCTTCAGCTATCTGCAGCTCCTTTTGTGCCTTTGCTCCCCGGACTTCCTTATAGGCCTCACTAGCCAACCTTAGGTAATTTTCCCTATCCACCTCTCTCCTGGTCTTCCTGAATTTTCTACAAGCTAACCTCTTTTCCCTTACTGCCTGGGCAACCCCAGAACTGAACCAGCTGGGTGCTTTGGCTTTTGTGTTCTCCCCCCCCAAGCCTAATGCACTCATCTGTGGCAACTAGTATTCCTTCCTTAATTATGGACCACCTTTGGTCCACCCCCATATCTGCTCTGATGCCCACCAGATGGTTCCTTAGCACTTTGCCCATTTTCATGAAGTTCACCTTCCTAAAATCCAAGATCCTGGTCTTAGTCGGGATGCTTTCCCTGCCCATATTCAACTGGAACCACACTGTGCAATGGTCACTTCCACCCAGTGTTTCCCTGACTATTATTTCCAGTACATGCTCCCAATTTGTGAGCACCAGATCAAGAATTGCCTCAGCTCTTGTTGGTTCAGTGATGCCCTGAGTCAGGAACCCACTCTGCAGCCCTTCCAGGATCACCTGACTCCTAGCACATGTTGTGGATGGTATGCTTCAGTCCACCTTGGGCAGGTTGAAGTCCCCTACAATTACCACCTCTCCATTTCCAGCAGCTTCCAATATTTGTGAGCTCAGTTCCCTGTCCCTCTCCTCATCCTGACTGGGTGGTCTGTAAACCACCCCAACCTCAGCTTTCCCCCTTTATTGGACCTTAACTGAACCCATAATGCCTCCACCTCCCCTTCCTTGGCCTCCTCCCTCATGCAAGTTATTCCCTCCCAGATATAAACTGCCATCCCTTCCCTCTTCCTGACTACCTTGTCCATGCTGTATAGTTAATATCTAGGGATCACAAGGTCCCAGCCATGGTGTGATGTTGCCCAAGTCTCTATTACTGCAGCTATGTCCATCCTCCTGTCTGCTAATAGTGCCTGCAGGTATTCCATCTTGTTTCCAAGACTGTGCATTCAGAGACACAACCCTCCACCTAGACTCTGACCTTTCTATTCTTCCCTCTATTCTTCTATTTACATTTATGCCCTCTGTGTGCACCCTCCACATACCCTTGTCATATGTTCCTCACCCCCTCCACCCTCTGCTAACTGTGTTCTTGCCCCTTTCACCTCCTCCCTCTGGACCTGTTCCGTGACTGTTGGAGGGGGGGTGTCACTGATCTCCTCCTCTTGGAGTCTGTGGGCCTGCATGCTCACTGCCCCCCAGTAGTTTAAATTAAGTGTAGTGGTTATGTATTCCACCAGTTTGTCCCTGAGCACCCTCAAACCCTTCCTACTGAGGTGTAGCCTGTCTGGTGAAAAGAGTGCTCTGTTTGACCAGGTCTTCTCCCATTCCCCAGTACAGAAGAACATCTCCTCTCTGCACCATTTCCTCAGCTAGTCATTTAAATGCTCTGTTCTTCTTTTCCTGCTGCTGGCCCTTAGTACTGGTATCAACTTTGAGAAAGCCAATGAACTTCCTTCCTCCCTGTAAATCTTCCCCAACTCCCTGAACCTACTTTGCACTACTTCAACTTCCTCCCCAGCAAGGTCATTAATTCCCAAATTTATAACTAAATTAGGTTTTCCTCCAATCTTCTTTACTATTTCCCTTATTCTTTGGCCCACCTTCCCCACTGTCATCCCTGGCATACAAACCACCCTCCTGCTTGCATTGGGGTCCCCTTTCCTTCCCCAGTGAATACCCCTAATTATGGAATCCCCTATGACTGCCACCCTTCCATCCCTGCATTTGTGCTCCCTGTCCTTCCTTTTTCACTTTCGGTATTAGCTGCTTCCCCATCTAACTGCTCCCTCTGATCCTGGTGAACTTATCTCCACATCCAGAATATATCCCCTTAAAGGGAATCTCTCACATGTAGTGGCTTTTTTCATTGTTAAGAGTGTGTCTTTAAATGGATTAAGCATTTTTCTGCAGCAAATAACATAAAGTATGTGCAATTAATGTATGTACAGCAACCGCAATAATGTTATGAGCAAGGACCGCTGGTGCTTCATTTTACTATCATGCATGGTCACTCCATTAATAAGTGATGTAAGCGACAGGTTCCGTGTCATGCAGCTGACTGTCAGTAGCGGGAAATTGCCCAGCAGTTGCCCTCAGCATCAATCAGCACTGTAGTCGTCGACAGACATTTCAAAGAGAGAAACATTTATGCTTTCATTTTTATTTTTTTATGATGGTGTTTTGTTCAACAGTCGGGTGTGTGAGTGCTTCACACAAGGCAGAGTGCCACTCGCTCTCTTTTTTCAGGTACCCTAAACAGCCACAGGTACTGTCTAAGTGGATCTCAGCTGTAAAGCGAGTGAATCTTCCTGATGTTAGCAGTAGAAATACAGTCCTGTGTTCACTGCATTTTACCACCGATTCCTATGAAAGGAATCTGAAGGTATACTGAATGATGTTTCAAGTAATAGAACTATATCTCTTGATATTATGTGCCTGTGTCTTCCCTTCTCTGTGTATATTTTCTATATTGTGTGGCTGTATTACTATTTTTGTGTGCCCTTGTAATAATTTGTGCCATAACAGTGTCACAATATACATTTATTTTAAAATTGGTTTCTGTTAATGTTTCTTGCCCTTAAATTTTGGTCTTTATTTTACTGCCAATCAATTATTATCATATGTGTATGTGTTTCTGTTTGGTGGTGGTGGTGTGGGTGGTGGGGATATACTTTTACCATCATGTATGTGACATATATACAACTCCCTCACTATATTTTTCTCAATATGTGAAACACAATCTAAGGATGCCTGTGACACGTCTACCATGCTATGACGATGATGGTGTACCACACAGTAATGTGATGTAGACATGCATCCTGATCTTAGCCAGTCATAGCCACATAGTGCTTTGCTGGAGAATTTCTTATGCCATGTCGTCTTTCATCACCATTTACTTATGCTGGTGATAACAGATTTTGTGGTCTCACATTGTACTGTGTGCCAGTGCCACTTGTAGGGAAATTTACCCATACAAAGCACTATGCGGCTCTGCCCGGGTGACATCAGGAGGCATTCACCCACACTAAAGAGTGGTGAACATGGCTTCGGATGTTATCCAACCGTAACAGCATAGTGCTTTATATGCTAAGAATCGACCGTGTCAATAGCTTCTTTATGTCAACCCACTAAGTGGCAATACATGTTTTGTAGTACACATTGTACTGTGTGCCAGTGCCACTTGCAGGGAAATTTACCCATACAAAGCACTATGCGGCTATGCCCGAGTGCCATTAGGAGGTATTCACCCACACTAAAGGCTGGTGAACATGCCTCCAGATGTTATCTGACCATAACAGCATAGTGCTTTATATACCAAAGATCGACCATGTCACTAGCAAGAGGCAATGACGTCATCACCTAGTAGGTAGAAGGACGCAGTTATAGTGTATAGTGGAGTGTTGTTCTGTTTAGACTTCCATCCCTTTCAAAATGATGTTCTACCACAGTTACAAGGTCATGGAATGCTATTCTATCCTACTGTGGTAGAACAGCATTCTAGAACCTCTAGAGACTGCATGACTCAGATTCATTTAGAAAGCAAAATAACTCACAACACACACTTTTCACACAGTACTATACACTATAAAAAATACAGGATGAGCAACTTTATGCACAGCCAGTGTGTTTTGCCACCTCACAGTTCTGATTCCCATGGACCTCTTGAGCTTTGCTCTCGAGATCAGAGGGAATCAGAATCCCTCTGTGACAGAACACACTGGTTCTGCATAGTTGCCCATCCAGTATTCTGTATATGTTTTACTCTGGAATAAATCATACACTTCATAAATTTAAACCTGCAGATCATTTTTTTTACACACATTAACATTATTTTTCTTTCTCTAAAAAGTAAAAACAGAAAGTAGACCATTTTATACGCGTGATAAGACACTTTAGGCTGTGTATGGAACATATTTTATCACATGCCAGTGGCTAAAGGCACTTGGCCAAGGACTTCTGCTTTATCACGCCCCAGGCCATGTCATGAAATATGGTCCATGCACACCCTGTCACGTGTCATTGTTTGCAAAAGGACCGTTTGCGAAAGTTTTGCATCTGTTAGTAACTTTTCCCATACACTTGGGGAACCATTTCTGTTTATTGAGCTCAATGTTGCTGCCATTTGTTTACACTTCCCGTGGTGACGCTCAACATCACATGGTGACATCAAGTGCTGTACCGCTAACTTTATGCAAGCAGGTTCCTTACTGAGTCAAGGACAACAATAAAAGTACCATTGGTACTGCTGGTGATTTGTAATATGTTGAAAGTGCCAACGTACCAATCACAAAGTGGCTTTCTGAGTGACCATTGTGTAATGTAACATTCAAGTTAGTGTAGCTGAAAAGCCAGTTTTGTTTTCATGAATTCACCACTAACGTCATTCTCCTGTGTGTTACATACACCCAAATGTGTCTGTGTCTTCCTTGTCAATCTGTTAAGTTTGTTGGTGAGTACATGTTTTGTCCAATTACTTAATTAATTATGATATTCTTCTCCATATTTATGGTATTACACCAATATTTATACATGCCTGTTTATATTTCTTATTAAAGGCAGAACTCTTGAATTTGAAGTGTCCTCCAAAGCTGAAGCCTGATACAGTCCCTACAATCTTTCTGCACAATAAAGATAAGCAGCAAAGGCCACGCATGTCAAGCGAGTGATGTGCTGAACGGAAAAGACACATGGAGGTACATGACAGATGGGATATGATTGGGATCAGATGACAGTCTTTGAAGTTGGAATGGTACAGGTTCCACAGCAAACTGACTTTGCACAATGTCACAGGAAGAGGTGGTGGGATATTGGAGGAGGGCATATGAGGCAGGGAGGTAGATTTAGTGTAATGGACTGAAGTGATGCACGCTTCAGCTAACTAGATGTACCACATGGCCTGTATCTGCTGTCAGTTTTATAAGTTGATATGTTTGTATTTAAATTCACGTAATATTATCCATTGTAAGCCAAATGTCATGTGTCAGTGTCATTAATTTGTTTTACTTATTAGGTGTTGGAAGACATGCTAAACATAAGTAAACACCCTCCTACACAGTGCAACGATGACCCAATTCCAGAAAGCAGTGAAGCAGAAAACTTCATGGAGTCTGGAAATGAAGATCAAGAGAATTGTGTACCCTCATCTGATAGCACCTTACATTCCATGAACTTGGAGTTCATTTATAGAGTAATAAACAGTTATCATATATTTGTATATCTGTTTTACTAATTTAAACATTACTGGTAATATTAACTTATTTATCCTTTCTTCCTAATTAAACAATGCAACAGGTATCAATGTGCTGCTGTCACTGTCCTCTAAGAAAGTCTGTTGCAATGGCTGGTAATCAAACTGAAAACTTTGCATTGGATAAAGGGGTTCAGTGGCCAGAGTATGAATTCAATTACTTAGGTGAGTACAGCAAAGTGATGAAGGACCACTCGTATTTCTCATCATCTTGCTTGGAAGATGAGGAGCCGACAATATCCACATCTGGATTTTTCGACTGCTCTACTGACACCAGCTGTGTTGACAGCTACAGCGATGACAGTACATAGAAACATAGAAACATAGACCTTGATGGCAGATAAGAACCACTTGGCCTACCCAGTCTGCCCATTTCCCTGCCTATTGGATAAGCTGCAGATTCTGGTTAACCAACAGCCTATTTCCTGCATCCCCCCACTATAATTGCCTTATGTCTGTCCCATGCATGTTTGAATTCCCCTACTGTTTTAGACCCAACTACCTCCTCAGGAAGGCAGTTCCATGTATCCACCACTCTCTCCATGAAAAAAAATTTACTCACATTACCCCTGAGTCGTCCCCCCTCTATCTTTAAATTGTCCCCTTGTTCTTACACATCTCTTTTCTGAAAGATGCTACCCTCCTGGACTTGGTTGATTCCTTGAGTTACTTGAAAGTTTCTATCATGCCCCCCATCCCTCCTTTCATCAAGTATACATATTAAGCTCTCTCAGTCTCTCTTCATACGGTTTCTGCTGCAGACCCTGCACCATTTTAGTTGCCCTCCTCTGGACTGCTTCCATCCTTCGTCCTTGCATAGATGAGGTCTCCAAAACTACACACAGTATTCCAGATGTGGTCTCACCAACTGTCTGTATAGAGGGATAACCGCTTCCCTTTTTCTACTTGTGATGCCCCTTCCAATGCATCCCAGTATCCCCCTGGCTCTCCTTATCAAATTTTCACATTGTTTACCCACCTTTAGGTCATCTGATATGACTACCCCCAGGTCCCTTTCCATTTTTATTTTTGTTAGTACCTCCCCTGCTATTGCGTATTCTTCTCCTGGGTTTTTGTTTCCCAGGTGCATTACTTTGCACTTCTTTGCATTGAATCTAAGTTGCCATATGTCTGACCATTACTCCAACCTTGCCAAGTCCCTTCTCATCTTTTCTACACCCTCTTGTGTATCAACTCTGTTACAGATCTTTGTGTCATCTGCAAAGAGGCATACTTTTCCCTCCAGACCCTCTGCAATGTCATCTATAAAGATGTTAAAGAGGACTGGACCCAGTACTAAGCCCTGAGGTACTCCACTAGTAACCCCCCTTTCTTCAGTATGTGTTCCATTCACTATTACCTTCTGTGTCCTGTTGTGCAGCCAGTTTGCTACCCAGGCTATCACCCTGGGACCCACTCCCAGGCAGGCTAACTTGATTATTAATCTTTTGTGCGGGACTGTGTCAAATGCCTTGCTAAAGTCTAGGTAGGCCATATCCACAGCCCCTCCCTGGTCTATTACTTTGGTCACCCAGTTAAAGAAATCAATTAGATTCATCTGACATGACCTTCCTGCTGTAAATCCATGCTGCATTGGGTCCTGTGCCCTGCTGGCCTCTAGGTACTCAACAATTCTTTCTTTCAGAAGTGATTCCATAATTTTCCCTACCACTGAGGTCAAACTTACAGGTCTGTAGTTTCCTGCCTCTGCCTTGCTCCGACTTTTGTGAAGGGGAATCACATCTGCCCTCCTCCAGTCCTCAGGTACCACCCCATCCTGCCATGATTTGTTAAAAAGCGTGGTCAGTGGTGTCACTAGGTCCTCCCTTAGTTCTTTTAGGATTCTGGGGTGAATCCCGTCAGGCCCCATTGCTTTGTCCACCTTGAATTTTAGGAGCTCTTTCAGGACTCTTTCCTCTGCAAATGGACTGGTGTCAACCCCCCTACCCAGAATGCTTCTATTGTCTGGTTTAGGTAACTCCTCCTCATCTTCTTTTGTGAATACTGAGCAAAAGTATTCATTCAGTATCTGTGCCTTTTCACTGTCTCCCTCTGCCCACCTCCCCTCTCCTTTATTAATCTTCACTATCCCTCCCTTAACCTTTCTATGCTCCCTAATATACCTATAAAAGGTTTCCCCCCCCTTCTTAACTGAGTTGGCTGAGTTGTACAGATGATAACTCAAGTTGTAGTGAATACATACCGCCTGAACAGGATAGTGACACAGAAGACACAAGTGAGTCTGAAGAGGGAGATGAACAAGAAGATGAAGGCAGCACATTATTTCTTGGCAGTAACAAGTTCATAGTATACTATGAACAGTTGCTTGAACTTGTCAAACATTGTAGCCTGTGTGCAGGTAATGTGGTTGAATGTACTCCAAGATTGCAGGGTACAATACTAACTCTGGAAATGCACTGCTGCAACTGGACAAGATACTAAGTGGACTTCACAACCATTTGTGAACCGCATGGCAGCTGGTAATTTGGAAGTTTCAGCAGCCATTCTTTTAAGTGGCAATTACTATTCTAAGATACAATAATTTTTGACTTACTCAAATTAAAGTTCATAAGTGTTCACATGTTTCATGCATACAAAAGAAATACATGTCCCCATAATAAATAAAGAGTGGAGGTCAATGCAGGACAACATACTTAATGAACTGAAGGAAAAGGACAGTGTAAGGGTTTCTGGTGATGGCAGATGTGATTCACCCAGATTCTCAGCGAAATATGGAGCTTACACTGTCATGGACATGGATACCAAGAAACTAATTGATTTTAATATTATACAGGTGACTGAAGTGGGAAGCTCAACAAACATGGAGAAGAAGAGGTTTATTCGAATTGTTGATGGAATATTAGGGAAGGGTGTTCAAATATCAACAATTGCCACTGACCGCCACACCCAGATTGGTGCTTTAATGAACAAAAAACACACAACTTAACATCACATAAAACATCAGTTCAACGTGTGGCACTTATGTAAATGGATCAAAAAACAACTATTTGCTAAAGCCAAAAGTAAAGGCTGCGAAGATTTAATGCCATGGATAACATCCATTTCAAATCACTTTTGGTGGTCCAGCAGCAAGTGTAATGGTGACCCGACTATGCTGAGGGAGATGGTGGCATCTATTGTGCATCATACTGTGGACCAGCACAGCTGGAATGGATCCAAGAAATTTCATAAATGTGCACATCCATGACTACCAACAGAAGACTGTCAACAGAAAATATGGTTAAAACCAAACTCACAGGCTCATGAATCATTGCAGAAAATACTATTCAACACAAGGTTTGTAAAAGATATTGAGATATTGAGAAAGTCACAGACTTCTGTCACAGTGGTGGACTGGAGGTGTTTCATTCCCTATTACTAAAATATGCTCCCAAGAGACAGCACTTTGGGTACGAATCCATGATAGCGCGGCACCAAATTGCTGCTATCGATCATAATCAGAATGCGAGTAGACCTCAAGCCAGGATAAAGTCTAGAGATAAATGATACAGGTTGGTGTATCCAAGAGCAAGAAGGAATGGGTTGTGAAGACAATAAAGGGAAAAAAAACATATGCCATACAGCGTAACAAGATGGAGAAAGTCATCACAAGTCAAGCAGTCAGACATCCACCAACACCAGCAAATTACAAACATCACGCTAAAAATATCGCCAGTAAAGACAGGCCAGACAGGGCAACAGTAACTGCAAGTCATGTATCTCACTTTGGTGTAAATAAAGACTTCAACACACAAGCATCAACATCAAACTAAGCATTTATTGAACATTGAGAGACAAAAACTATAAAAACAACTTGAGACTGAAACACTTCTATATTGGTATACAATACCCTCTGCAGCATTATTGGAATGATGACTAATGTTGGAAAAATATATCTTCATCCACCTCATGAAATCCTTCATACTCCCCAGATTCCTCAGGATAACAATTCCTAATGGCCCATACAGCACATGCTGGGATCACTCAACGAACTTTCTTTCCCAGCTTCTGATGCACCCAGTGAGTGAACTGGGTATAGGCTGCCTATCTGAATGACCTAACACCCACAAAAGGAAAAAATAACATTACATCACAATGCATGCATACACATGCATTGCTATGTTTAGTTTTGTATATGTCAGCAATGTACTGTTCATCATCAGTGTTGTTGGTAATGGTGACCATTTCCTGTGTGCTTTGTATCCATTATTTTTATGTGGATACTTACCCATTTTCACCCTCATCCACATTCCTTGAGAGAGTGTGCGCATCTGTGTGGAGGAATACACATGCCACAACTTGATGCACAAACCCAGTCAGCTGGCAGCTGCTCACTGTCTGCACCAACGATGGTGGAATGGTGAGGAAAGTGGCAGAGCCTCAGAAACAGGTAGCGTGACATTGTGACACACATGCGCCCACACGCATGCATCCACAGATGCGACTTGAATAGACCACAGTACAGCCATGAAAAATTTGATAACAGTTTAATGGAAACCCCATTGTACTTCAGGCCTGTGGACAAACAGCTGACAAGCACACTATGGTTAGTGCTCGTGGGGGGGTGGGGGACACCTGTGGTGTTCCGCACAAATTGTGTGTGTGTGTGTGTCTGTGTGTGGAGTTAATCATTGTTAACTGAATTTTGTATTAAATATTTGAAGTCCACATTCTGGTTTTGGTACATATGTTAATACGCTGACAGTTAAACAGTTCGATATGAAGTCTTTGCTACATTGAATCTGAAATGTTATCAATATGCACTGTTATAATGAAATGATGAAATATTAATAATTAAAGCACATCTTGTTTTCCAAATCAGTGTTGATTGCCCTTGAACATATAAGTGAACTTTAATGGACAAAAACACTTTGTAGTGGTCACTGAAAAATAGCAAATGTCAGTTTCGATGTTGTGAAACAACACAAGATGTGCTGTAGGAAACAAGACATGGCAAAATCGAACACATTTTACAAAGTAAGACTGCATGAAAGTATAATTATGTAATAACGTACCGTAACATAGAGGATTGTGTATGAGCAGTCATACATAACAAGGATATTCTTGTATTGAGAAGTTTCCTTAGTAACAGATGACCTCAATAGCGGCAGCTTAACAGGTAGTGTGTTAGCAAGGGAACCTCAATATACAAGAATTTCCTTGTCTGTGTATGACTGCTCATACACAGTCTTTTATATTGTGTATGGGCAGTCACAGCATAGAAAGTCTCACAAAACCAGCTGGAGAAGGCAAAAAAAAAAAATAGAAATGCTAAAGGAGTAGTACACCCAGAATGTGCAAAACACATATGTTATGTAGAGTGTTTTGATATGTATGTTAAATTCGAGTGTGTTCTTCCCTCTGTCTGCTATTTGGAGTTTTTCTTAAACTGCCTGCTAGCTGTATGGTAGTTTTATGACCCCTGGGTATCTCCATAACAAATAGTTTTATTGGCTTTCTTTCTCCCAGGATGCCCCCATCTCATGTAACAGTGATATAGCCATGCCCTTAGATTTAGCATGTGTATTGCTTTAAAATTAGATTAGCAGCAGCAGAACCTTCTAACTTCTTATCCAAGGAGCACAAATGGCAACAGTTAGTTTAGCAGATACCCGAGAGCAAGCTAACATGGTTCCCCCTCCCAGCCTGTACCGATTAACACATTCACGAACATCCATATGATACATGGTGGTATGGTGGGCCACTCACCCACATTACCTGCCAGTACCACAATGAGTACCAGAGGTGTCATCCACAGAGGTTCAGTAGGGACCCACCCACCAGCCCTCTCCCCATGACCTAAAAGTAGATGTACAGGTGTTAGCTCATTGGTACACCATGTTGACCAATGGGCTTGCACTGTATAGTATAGTATACGGTGTAATTAACAGTACTGGGCTAAGGAGTGGAGAGAGAGGTTGTCCACTGCACCACCATGGATGTTGCCCACTCAGGTTCCCATTGCCACTGGTGTGGCTGATGGTGGTGGAGGGCCCAATATACAAACAAGTGTCCTGTGAGTGTTCTGCAAAATGTATTAACAGTTACAGTGGGGGAGAGAGGAACAACCATACCACCAGGTAACCATTATAGGTGTCATTCACGATATTTGTGGAAGTGGCGTGGTGCAGAGTCCAGCATGCCATCAGAGATGTGCAGTGCATCACTGTCAGAGTTTTGGGTCCATGGATGTGGTTGGGGATTGAGTCTGCACAAGGCTGTGTTATTGGACTCTAGCTGTACTGACAGTCCTGCAGGGTGATTGCACATAATATATAAGTGGTTGAGAGGCACAGCCAAGGCTGGTAAAAACTGTTCTAATCACAGAGTGGATGTGCCAGTGGCTATTCTCATGCGCATGTTCTGTGAATACCACAGTTTACGTTGTGTATATCTCCTCTGTGCTGGGGCAGACAAGATGCACAGAGCAAAACTACTTTGTGCATCATGCACAAAAAGTTTAAACCAGGTAAAAAATGTAAATAATTACCTTGATGCTTATCATTCACTAGTTCAACTTCATAGCAGCATAAAGATTCATGGTGAGTGGGCATTGATTCACACTTCAGACATGAGCACCAACCAATGTTCCCAATACGTTCTTCAGACGATTCATGTGTGTCTTCGTCAGATGACCCAGAATCATTGTTAATGTACTGAGGTGCTTGGCCGAGAGGGTATTCAGGTTCAAACATATATTGTCGAATATTGCCACTTTGTACAGCAAATTGGTACCCTTCATCAGAACTGTAAGCTGATTCGGATGACATCCTACGAAAAGGAAAAAAATGAATCATGGTTACATCAATTGGACATGTAATATTTACAGTAAAAAATAATTTCATAATGCATAGCTGTAGAGTTCAAACATGAATGTATAATACTATATGTACCAGCCATGCATTGAACTTACTGGTATTTGTTTGTGTTTCCAATGGTTCTAACTGTAGGAATCCATCCTTCATCCAATTATAAAACAGCCATATGCAGCAGTTGGATGGCCTCTGGATGAGTGACATCATCTGCTTCTGGAAGAACGGTTATCTCGGTACCAATAATACCAATAATGGTCGTAGTAGTGGCATATAACACACTGACATGGCAATGCAATATAAAAGCAATGCTGCTTGTTTAATTCCAAAAAATGTGAAAGGGAAACTGATGTAAGAAATCTGAATTAAAATGTTGAAGAGTAAGCCATTAAGTTACATTACATACTGTCACTGTTGCTGTCAATTACACACTTCTCACACTTCAGTTTACCATCATAGTCCTGTTAATAAGTACCAGTTAAGCACCATGTGAAGTTACAGACACTCGTAGGGAGTCAAACCCCATTCTAGCAGTATTACTAGACGTTCCACAACCAAGTGTTTAATTTGTAATGTTCGCAACATGTTACTGATAATCCCATAAAAAAACTAAAACATTTTAATCAACATCACACTAACCTACATCACTTGTATGCAGCAGACAGTAATAGTTGAAATTAAATCGTTAAGTAATATGTAATTTAAAAATAGTGCAAACTGACAGATTATAAAACATTTTAGAACATTTTAGAATCAAACAAGCAACAACATCATTCAAGCACAATGTAAAGTGACACTGTGCTTCCACGTTCCACAAGTTCCATGATGGTCATTGGAGGAGCCCCTCAGGGGTAAATGGAGCATTTATGGTTTAATGCTTATATGTCATATCTCTGATACCACAGGTGGTATCAGCAGCAAGATGAACCTCTGTGCTGATGACTACCACCTGGTGGGAAGTGGTGGTTGGGGATGAGGATAGTATACCCATGCATGAGGAACTGTAGTCTCTGGAAGGCTGGTCATGCACCTGCAAGGTATGATTTACCACTGAGAAGTGCAGGGTTGTCAACCTGAGGGGGCCAGTAACCTAGCTAATGTGGACACCTTGACAGGGGTGATGATTCAGGCTTTATGTGGGGAGAGGGACATCGGTGTGGTAGTGGATGACAAAGTAAACAAGTCACATCAGTGTAGGAGTGCTGCATCAACAGTAACATAAATGCTGACTGAGGAGCCATGGGGATAACCTCAAGAAGCAGGAAGGTGCCTCTGCAACTATACAAGTACCAGGTTACACTACATATAGAATACTGGATGGGCAACCATGCAGAACCAGTGTGTTCTGCCACAGAGGGGTATGATTCCCTGTGACCTCGAGAGTGAAGCTCTAGAGGTCCTTTGGGAATCATACCCTGAGGTAGCAGAACACACTGGATAGGGTTGCCCATCCAGTATTTTATATAGTGTATGGTGCCCCCTAGTAATTTTAATAATATTCGCGACTATCTGAATTAATTTTTTTTCACGTAAAAGAAATTGTCTCACATTTACTATTTCTGAAGCACTATGGTGGGTTGCGCAGTTGCTAGGGACTGAGCATCCATTCATTAGCAATGCATGCTCCCACTGGCTATTGGTCTTGTGTGAAAGGTATTCTCAAAAAAAATAAAAACATGGCCACTGGACCTCTCGCTTAGCGAGAAAACATACGAATGGGAGGGCTAAATTGCTTTGTAAGTACTCTAAATCAGCTAATATCTGGTTGATCCTGCATTTTCTGTTGATTATAGAGAAGTGCGCCCTTGGAAAAAAATGCTGTGGACATTGTCAGTGGTGTTTCAAATAACATTACTGCATGGTGGTTTTCAGTTTGAGATTTCAAAGCACGAAAAGCTCTTTTCATTCTAAATGAATGGAATGCTGTTCTGCACGTACAGTCAGTACAGCATTCCATTCATTGTTTTCAGTGCGGCTGAGCAGCATTTTAGTATGGTGGAATTTTGAGTAAGAACAACATTCCACCATACACTACAACTTGAATACTGCATGGTCACATACTGTGTTTCTATGATTTCCCAATTAAGGAATTACAGGTCCGGTCAACCCTGGGAGCAGGGTGTGGGGAATTGATCACAAGGATGCACTACACATTGGATACCGTACTGAAAATAAAAAAAATCTGGATCACCCATGTTTACCACCTCCGAGTAATGGCTCTGTCAAAGGTCATTAATGTGATGGTGGGGTACTCAAAGGGCGGAGATTGTGGAGAATGTAAGCACAACATATACTTAGCAATGTAATGTATGTGTGTTGCTCTATAAGTAGGAACAAAAGGTGTCTCTTTTATGCTGTCTTATTTGGGCCATATATACTTCTGTGTGGCAGACAATGAAATGATGAATAGTAGCAGGCCCCCACCCAAGACCAGCAAACTTTCTACGCTTCCTCTGCAATGTATAATCTAGAGGATGAGTATAGAAAGCTGGCTGGTCCTGGGTGGGGGCCTGGTATTCTTCATCATTTCATTATTTGCCCCACAGAAGTATATTTGGCCTGACTAAGACAGAAGAAAAGACACCTTATTCTGTTCCTACCTAAACACCAACACACACTTTACACTGCTAAGAGGGGAGTTCAGTCATGAATGTAGAACTGCACTGAATAAAACAACTGCGACAAACACGATCGCCAGGCATCGCAATCTGTTGTTAAGGGTATGCACTGCATGTCACTTTGAATAGAGCATGTCAATAATGATGAAAAAAAGACAGAACAATGATAAATTTATAATGCAATATCCACTGGCTGCACAACACATTATGCTGTGTTCAAAACAAGCCACATTACAACAGTGGCACTGACTGCCTACGAGTAGGAGCACAGCCAGGCATGGAGGTCAGACACAGTAAAAATACACATCAACAAGCACAAGTTCCAGGGAGTACATATTCTAATTTGGAGACCTGGGTTTGAGTCCCACAGGCCCCACTTGCATATACTGTGTGACGCTGAGCAAGTCACTTAACTTCCCCGTGATCCCAGGTTGCACCTGTAAAAAAAGCATTCAGCTTACTGTGTCTCACCTGGTTAAACAACTGGGAAAAAAAAAATATCCAAACCTTTCCTCGTAGGACAGATAGCTGACCCCTTTAACCTCCTATGAACTCGCTCCAGCAACCCCACATCCTTTTTGAGGTATGGCCTCCAGTACAGGACACCATACTCCAAATGCAGTCTGACTAGATGGGTGTACAATGGTACTATGACCTCCTTTCTCACCCGCATTATGCTGCATCTGGCCACTGCTTGCTTGCACTGCATTTCCACATTCAAGTCCCTTGATATGCTGATTCCTTGGTCCCTTTCCTGTTTCATTGATTCCATGTCTTAGCAACCCACATAGTACCCTGCCCTCTGGTCACTGTATCCAAGATGTATGATCTTACACTTGTCCCTGTTGAGTGAAAGCTAACACCTCCCTGACCATGCCTCAAGCCTACACAGATCTTTACTCATTCTTTCAAACCCTTACACAGTGTACATCATATTGCAGACTGTAATATGATCTGCAAAAAAAGAAGCACACCAGGCTGAAGGCCCTCCACAATGTCCCCCATACCCACCATTCTCACAAATTCATCAGCTATGCATCTGTTCACAGATTCCTGCTGATGTGCTGGGGCACTGTAAACAACCCTAGTATGCACCACTTCCCCCTTCTATGCAACCAAGGAGATCCATAGTCCTCTGCCCCCCCCCACTTTCCATACAATTAAGCCACCCAGATACCCTCCTTTATGTGCAGTGCACCCCCCCTCTGTTTTCCTCCCTCACCTTCCTGAACAGTGTATACCCTGTTATTGCCATGTCACAGCTTTGCTGTCGGTGGCACCATATTTCTGTCACTACCACAATTTCAAGGCTCTCCTCAAGCATTGTCGATGCTACATGTGGGATCTTCTTTCACAGACTTACAGCATTTGTGCACATGAGCCTCAAAACCCTTCCTGCCTGTTACTGTATCTGTTGTGGTGTGGCTTACTGCCCCCCTCCCCCACCACCATGTGTTATGCATGTACAGTGCACCCTTGCCCTCCAACCCCACCAAGTTTAGTTTAACTGATAATGCTAGGACAAAAATGACACTTTTAGGAATAGCTGAATTCTGCTAAATCAGAACAATGCAGGGCAATTACTAAAAATATATTGCCAAACTACATTGGAATATAAATAAATTAGTGCACTGATGCACACACAACTGAAACGCTACTATTACTAGGGACACGTCAGAACATGAAAAATAAACAGAAATCCCAATGTACCATCAGCAGGCAGGTTAGCAGGACACATCTATATGCATCTCAAATACAAACACAGTGTAGTCAAATAATAATTATGTGAACAGCAACAGCAACAGCAACAATAACCATGAATTAAAAGCTGCAGTTTTCTTGCAGATCAAAATCACATTCGAAACGTAGTATGCAATCATGAGTTCTGAGAGACACTTTTGAGTAACACTTTTGAGTAACTGCAACTTGCACACATAGTGCTGTTTTCTCCAGTATTCACTTAGATGCTTTCATCAGTGTTTTTTAAACATTTTGAACTATGACCATTTACATCAACATCAAATGGATAGATGCAATTCATGAGGCATAATGTGCATCGCATCAGGCAACATACGAACCACTAAAATCACACTGAAATACAAATGTTTCTCTGTATGAAGCGTCGACAACAGTAGATTTAAAATAAATATGCCTGAACATACTTTGATATGTAGAAAAATGATCCCTTCCAAATGAGACACCGCACGACCAATATAAGGAATTTAATTATGCCATATAAAACCCATTCATTTCCGTGATGCAAGCCTGTGACACAGCCCATCGTGTATGTCACTTCCGGTCCACGGGTACTCAACAAACACTTTAAATGGAGGGCGAACTACACGGAGGATCAAAAGGTAATAAAAACTTACATTTTTGACTTTTATTGCCTTTTAAAACAGCAATCTGGTACTCATCCAATTGACTTACAGTGTCTATGGCAACAAGCTCCTGAGAGTTTCCTTTTTAACCGCCCATCCCCTTCTGACTATCTGTATCTGCTTTCAGTTTTCCCTCCCCTCTTCCTTTCCTTTTTTCTCCCTCCACTCCATTTTGTCTGCCTCCTCTTCCCTGCTCACCCTGATTAGTTCTGTCCCCCCTACTGTACTCCTACTCTCAGCCATGGATCAACCTGACCTTCTAACTCACCTCCCGCTGCCCCCTCCCTCCTTCCAGACAATGGTGCAAATCTATTCAATAAAGGCACCCCTTTAGAATTTCTCACCCCTGATGCTACTCTCACATTCCCACCTCTTCCCCTTACCACTTGCCAGTCCTTCACCTTGGGCTCCCCTATCCTCTGACGAAAATATACTCCTACATACTGAGTGCTCCTCCCCACTCCCATCACCTGTCTGATGCCATCACTCCACTGGGCATCACCCCTCTGTCTTTTCCTCCACTACTCTGCTCCTCTGACTTCCTATAACATCCTCCGCAGCTCCCATCTGAGCAGCCTTATTTCAGCCCTTAGCTGCTCCAGGCTCTTACACACAGAATGTCCCCCTTTACTCCACATCACCCCCAGAAAGACTGCTGCCCCACAGCTATTGCAGTCTACCACTCTTCTGCTTCCCACACATGTACCTATTCCCCCACATCCTCCCAGCTCAGCCTCTCCTAGCCTCCCGTTATACATAAATATAAAATAACCATAAAACTATAAATTTCAAAAAATATATAAACACAGGCTGAAGAAATCTAAAGTAGTTCTCTCTGTGACTCTCAGAAGAGTTCTAATTTAAATAAACACAGGCTGAAGAAATCCAATTTTTGTTAGTGTGTGCATGCGTTTACCCCCTACACAGTGTGCTGGGCTGAGAAAGATATGACAGGTATATGCCCATTGCCCTTTTTGGGAAGTGATATCAGAACCCCTGGTATAAAGGAAGTGATGTGCATGGGGTGGGTGTGGTGAGATGCAGGGTGGGTATGACCAATCCCATGCTTCCAGAAACAATCAGCCACAGCTCTGACCCACCACCCCACTCTCCTCTGTTCCACTGCTTCCCAGTGATTCAGCTATCAAATCTGGCTCCTGCTAGTTCCTCCTCTCCAATCACAAAGCCTCAACCTTCAGTGCCACTGGGCTGGCATTGTTTTTGATGTTTCTTAGAGTGCTTCCAATGTCAGAAGGGTAGGGATTTGTTGGAGTGGACTGTGCACCTCAAAATTAATTATGAATGAAAAAAAAAACAAATTGTATGAGATTTCCAATAAAAAAGTGGTGATGTTAGTTATAAACTTTGTGTTTATATAGGAAATTCAGTTAAATTAGAACAGGTTAAGGATTATAGTTATCTGGGGGTTATATTTGTTGAACATATGTCCTTTTCTAGTCATATTTTAGAACTGGTCAAAAAAGTTAACAAAAGGGTGGGGGCACTAAGAAGAAGCACTGAATGTTTAACAACAATAGATAGGAAAAAGTTGGCTGATCAGTTAATTATTCCAGTGTTAAGATATGGAGAATTGATATATAGGAAAGCTAACAAAGCACTATTGATTAAACTGGATAAAACGTACTATCGTGTGGCTAGATATGTATTAAAGGGGAATTATCGTACACATCATTGCTCACTGTTAAGTAAAGTGAACTGGTTACCTTTGTATATAAATTATCGGTGCCATTGGTTAACTTTAATTCATAAAATGAAATGTTTATTGGTGAACCATCCAATTTCACTATTATTGTTTCCAGTGAAACACTATTCAAGCAGGTTATTAACTAGATCAGTTCATTTAAATAAAATATCTGCAGGAAAATCTCAAAATAAATATGGGGATCGGACTTTGATTCATCAAGCAGCTAGTTTTTGGAATCTTCTCCCAGTAAATGTAAGGGCAATTACAAACCATTCTTCATTTATTCACACTATAATGGAGTTAAATACCCATATTTGTGATTGTTGAACATTTTTTTGTAATTTATGGAAACTGTTGAGTTTTTCTTTTAGAATAATTTATAAGGACTTATTTTAGTTCTATTTTGTTGTCTTTAATGTTCTGTTTGTTTTTAATATGGAACCTTATTGTATGTATTAGATAGGAAATTACACAGGTCTGTCTTGTAAACTGGATTTTGTCCAAATGACATGTATTACCTGTATAAAAATAATAATAAAAAAAAAATTACCTACCTACCTCAAACTAGCCAGGGTGATGGGAAATGTGTTGCAGCTGACAGTGCATCCCTACCTGAGGGGGAAGAGGTGGCATGCTCTGTCACTTCAGCAATGCCTACTGTGGGCCAGGACGATTTCTCCCAGCATGTGCATGCTGCCTGTGCAAGGCTAATAGTACCGTAGCTATACACTTTGTCTCAGGGATGTGAGACAACAGGAAAAACCTAGGTACCATGAGTCATCTAAATGCAATTAGCCACATCATGGTTAAACCCCAGGAAGAATACACAGACATCATGCCCATTGGTCACTCATGTAGTAAACCCACAATTAATGCACCTTTTAAACCAATGATTTCTCCTCTTTTTCATGATGTTAACAAAGCAGGGAGGTGGGAGATGCAATGCACAGAATAAATCAAAGGAAAAATATAAAACAGGAAATTAGAATTGCCTGAAGCAGCTAAACATCATATGTAGAAGTGAAGGAGGGGAACCTGTAGCAGAAGGATTTGAGAGTAGTGGGGCATACAGCAGAGGACATGTGATTGGTTTGTAGGAGGAGTCAGTTTGAAGACAGTTTCTGGAACCTGAGTATACTCAGTGGAACCTGCTAAAGTGTCAATTGTGAACTGAATCCAGATAGTATGAATATATATGTTACAACCTCCCAGGCCCCCCTTTTACCTGCCAACACCATGCCTTGGAAAGACAGAAGCAGACTATAGCCCATGGGTGACTCCCATATCTAGTTGTATCTGGATAGTACCATCCTGTCAGGAGCCACCTCCTGCAATCATTTGAAATCTGGCTGCCTCACTCTCCCTTTTTGCATGACCACTAGGGCACTGTCTATAAAAGTCCCTGTGCTACCCCAACAGAGTCGCTGTCCATTTCATAACTGCGACCCTCATGGGGAGGACACAGTCAATCCTCTCATCTGTACATCAACCATCTGCGCCTTGCTGTTGAGGCCTGTTGGCCACAGGAAACATCACAGATAATGCAGTGGGATTAATCTTTCCCTACTGGATGGCAATCTCGACTTCTCAGAGCCACCCTTGACTGGCCAAAAAATAAATTTTTTTACACTCCCCTATATACAGTACTGGCAAGACAACTCAGGAGAATGGAAATTTATCTAACTTTAAATGGCAAACTTCTGTTCATATATGCTTTGGTTCGTATTAACTCTGTCCCCCTTTTCCATATTTACAGCAATGACTTGGGACACGGGGCACCACATTTGACGCATAACTAAACTAAATTAAGACAGTTAACCCTATAGTGCAACTTTTACAAAATCGAGGACCACTTAGTAATCCTTTTTTTATGGGCTGGTTATACATATGGTACCTTTCCAACATATATCCATATAACTAAATCTGAATATTCAAACCATTATTTGTCTTACTCTGAGAGTTAAGCTTCTTTATTTTAAAGAAAGCTTCATCAGGAATATATTTAGCACACTGTCTTGGGAATGGAGCAATTAATAACAATTCATTAGGTATTCCATTTCTTTTAAATTCATACCAATGAAACTGAAAGGCAAAACTAGATCAGCAGGTATGTTAATTGTAAGCTTTGTTGTAGGGCGACTAATTTCAACTGCTTTTAGCAGGTTCATTGAACTTCTATAAGTCTTACAACTTGTGACATGCAGACATTGAAAAACCTCACTTTGATTTAAGATTAGGCTTCACTAAACAATCTAAGAATCAAAAGAGGGCTGCATTTGTGACAAATATTTAATACGGCACATTCTTTTTGAACAAGGCTTTTACTCAGCATGATGCACTGAGAGATTATATTCTGTCTGCTTCGTTAAATGACATATACTTTAAGTCACTATATATTATATCACAGATAGACTGATGAACTCTTATCTGAATTCCTTACTTATAAACCATTATCAACTTCTCTGAATGTTACAATAAAGTTAGGAATTTTCTAATTCTTTCAGTTTTCTTTTTTTAGAGTGAAGTACAATGTTGATGCAAGAAAAGGCAGTAGATGCAACAGTTCAACCAACTACAAACTTGTCTGTTACTTAAGCATATCATTCTTACTATAAATTCTTTCTTTACAAGTACACAAATAACAGCCACACTCTGGTATGTGTTTTTAGGTATGATAAAGCAGCACTTGAGCAAAACTGTAAAGGTATGTTCCTGGCATTTCATTTTTCTCTTTTAATCATTTCTACAACCTCCTTGTACTGTGTGTGACACTTGCTGCCCAAAATTAATGCCACAAATGGCAATAGCAGGGTATGGCAAAGCTACAGTATGTACTTCCTTCATTGTCTGCTATTCCTCCAGTGACAGAAGGATGCTCAAGAATATTGATCATTATCTCAAGTCTCTTACTTATTAAGCAACTATTTTAGAATACTTTCATGGGCAGCTTGGGGGTGGGGGCATGGTGAGTTTTAGCCAAGGACCCTATTTCTCTGCATACAGTACACATGGGACTAAGTTCTGTGTCAAGCCCCCCACCACCACCACCAATTGCTGCAGCTCTTGTAGAACTTCTGTGGCATTAGTTTCCTATGTTTGCATAAGTTCTGTGGTGACAGCTGGGAGCTTTGACAGCAGCCAGGGATCCCCAGCACCCAGGTAGAGGGCAAAAATGTTTGTTTTGGGGCTGGGACCCACAAACCTGGGCAAGCTGTCAGTGAACTCCTGAGTTTGTACACATGCCATATTTGTAAGTAAAATACTCTCCTCATCTATCTCAGCCCCATCACCATCCCCACCCCACCATTTGAGCCCGAGGGTCCCCATTTTTGAAGTAGTAATATTTCCATCAGCTCTTATACTGCAGTGATCCTCATCCTTCTAATTTCACTGCCAGGCAAGAATGCCTGTTTTCTACTCCAACAGTGTTTTGTGCGGCAGTACTCAAAACACTTCTAGGACATAAAGCCAGAATTAAGGCCCAGCAGTGAAATTAGAAGGATGGGGATTACTGCACAGCATGGGACGTGATAAAAAATATTACTACTTCATATAAGGTGACTGTGGGAGGCTCAAGGGGTGGGTGGTGTACTGAGCTGGGTGGGGGTGGTATCTGTTTTGGTTTTTAAGGTAAAGTACTAGCAGGCAAACTAATGTACAGGGGCTGTTCCAAAAACACTTTTAAGAATCGTTCTTAAATTTTGTGGAATACCAAGATGCATTCTGCAGAATTTAATATAAGCAAAAACAAAATCATTTTCCACATTTAATATGATCCATGGAATCATTTTCCACCATTTAGACTGGAGAGTCAATGTAAACTGCAGATTGTTTTCACAATTTGTAGTGACTCTTCAAAATAAACTGCAAAAAACTATTCCACAGTTAATGTAAACCATGGAGAAAGTAAGTAATAAGTCATGACAGGGTGTGCATTATAGGATTTTAATGAATGATCTGGGTGCAGTAAGGCACAAAGTCAAAGGCAAAGGCCGAATGTCCTTACGCCACTGGGAAGTGCAATAAAATCCTGTGATGCACACGCTGGAAGGGCTTATTACACTTATAAAATCTCTCTAAGTAGGTCTCTTTGGGAGGAAATAAATATTTGGCACCTGACAATGCATTTATAGAGATTTAATGCATGGTCAGGTGACATCTCTCAGCCAATGACATTTCAAGATTTTTTTCTTGCAATTTTATATTATGTAAACTGCACAAAACTGCTGTGCAGATAATATAAACTGTGGAATAGTTCTCTGCGGTTTACACAAACTATGATACAATATTTCACAGATTATATAAAACATTGAATACTGTTTTGCAATTTACATAAACTGCATAAACCATTTCTGTGTTTTATGTAAACTGCGGAATAATATTCCACAGTTTATGTAAACTGCAGAAAAACATTCCACAGTTTACTTCAGGTTCTGCAGCAAGTTCTGAAACCCCGGAATCCCAGAAAAATTGGGATGGATTTTCAAAGGGCCTAACATGACCCAGAGATTAAGTCCCTGTGCACAACTTCCTGATGCAGGAAAAAAGCCCACACCTGCAAAAATACTATTTTCAGCAGTTTAAGCATACAGGTAGCAATTTCCTTATTTCTGCACCTGCGCAAAAAAAAAAATGTGTGCAAGTACAAGCCACAGTAAATTTTTGGAAAAGGCTGCATATGAAAATTGAGTGCATGAGGAAAGAAAATTGTGGTTATGCAAGGAAACCCTCCCTTGTGTAACTTTTTTTCTGCATATACGCAAGTTTTCCACTTTTTAAAATCTGGCCCCAAGGCCCCTCCCATGTTACTTTGTCATTAAACTAGCCTACACCAGCTTCTATTATGCATGCTTAATGCCCCTTTGGTGTGAATAAGCCCCACTCACCCAAGTTCTTGAGGTCTAGTCTCCTTTAGTGTTGTGCTAAAACTGGGAGACATTCTATGTTCTAAAGTTGTCTTGAGCAACAGTGCTGAAATTCAAAATGAAAAACTTTAAATATTTCTGCCCAGATTCACAAAAGGGCCAAGAATGCTACAAGCCCCAGGTGTGCCGAACATATGGTGCACAGGGCTTGCAGTATTCCCTGGCCAGCAACTGGGATTCTTGATCCCGTGAGCCAAATCCTACAAGTTAGACCAGCTTTTCCTGGTGTAGCCTGTAGCAATCTCTGGTACCCTTTTTACAGGCTTGTGCCAAATATCTGGGGCAAGCTGTTATAAATCAGGAAAATTGTTGTAAATGCACCCAATCTTCTTGAACCAGATGCAGTGTGCAGCAAAGCTTTCGCCGTGGTTGCATCAACCACTGGGTATGATACAGGGCTTGATGCAGGACTTGTGTCACCTGCTGTGAATCCTGGCCATAATCTATACTGTAGCTCTCTGAAGCACTGCTACAGCATGTAGTTAAACTGTTACATGTTTCTGTTTTTACAGTGAGATACTGAGGTGCAACTAGCAGGTAATTTTTCTAAACATGCATCTATACTGACAGCAGAGGTAAGTTAAAATGTGAATGGAAACGCTGATTAGAAATCAATCCAATATTTTGAATTGTGTAAGATAACTGTACATTAGAAAAAACAGTAATTAAATGTAGAATTATCTGTTCCAGTCTAATTATGTTAATATTTTAAGTATACTTCCCCTTGAAAATACTTCACATTTTGAGCTCCTTGACAAAGTGATATTGGGGTTCATGTGTCCTCTGTGAAGCAGTTTAACATTAGGGATCCCCTTGCAAATGAGATGGTAAAAATGGATAAATGACATAAGGATACCCAAAAAGTAATAACTTCATGCTACCAGATAGAACTTGAGTAACCTGAAGAGTGCACCCATAATCCTCCGTTCTCTATGACAGATAGGGAGATCAAGTAGGTACAAATAGCATAGAAGTTGCAGGACTAGCAGTCCTAAGGAGGATAGATATTGTTATTTTCTCTGGCATGCTCCAAGTGCAGTGGGCAAAGCTCAAAGTTCAGAGGGAAGTCACAAAGAATACCAACCAAAAACTCCAACGTGAAAGAACATGCCCTACTTCTCCTTGCAACCACAGGGATGTACCTTCTGTAAAACTAGTATATTGAGCCATGAAAGTGCATGACACCTTTCCACAGAAAGAGCATTTGCTCAGTGGACCTAGACTGGATTGTACCCAGGGCACATGTTGCATATGGCAACTAACAGGAATATATCCTAGTGGGGATATATCCTGGACACGAAAGAGGAGAGAGAAAAAATAGAGGGAAGCGGGCCTCCTACTTGAGTTGGGTGAATAACAAATAGCATTTTCCAAATACCACAAATAATAGGTTATTAATTCCTTGGAAAGAAAAAGGGAAATTGGCGCTATTCTGCATTTAGGTATTCAGAGGGAGTTTGAGATCTCCCCAAATTGCCTGTTAATCCGAGACCACTTTGGAAGCTCACTGAAGCAGACCATGTGACCCAGCACTTGTAGAAGCTTCAGGCAGTAGAGACAGATAATCTGAGCTGCTGCAGAGAAAGAATCTACTTAATCCACTTGTTAAAACTGACAAAAAACAGAAATCATGACATTTTTTGTTCCCTCTCTAAATCCCAAACTACAGAGGGTCGATATTTTAATGAGACTTGTCAACTCAGCATTGCTGCAGTGACTTGAGTAACTTGCTTTCATAATAAATATATATATGTACAGTATATATTTTTGCACTGGACCTCCCCATAGGTTCAGCCTTGCACCCCAGACCCCCCACTTGGATCCCCTGGGATGTACCTCAGGTAAAGATCCTCCTGGGATTGCCCCCCAAGGTGGGGCCATCAAGCAAGCCCACCCCCTATGAAAGCCTGAAACAGGTGTTACCCCTTTATCGGGATGGGTCCCTGGTTTACCCCCCAAGGCAGGGCCACGGGGTTGAGCCACCTGATGGAACACTAGACTCAGTCACCAACCAAGAGCCATGGGGTGGGTCCAGAGGAGTGGAATGTCATTCTCAGGGGCTGGTATTTTTAAAGATGCTGTACTCTGTGTGGAAGGTGTGGCATGCAATGACGTAAGGGCACCAAAGCACCAACGTCTGTCACACCTCCCAGCAATGTGGACTCTGGAAGCTGCTCCCCCTAGCCTCCACCAGAGGTTGATTATGTGCCAGGTGCACACCTACCCTCACCCTGGAGGACAGCAGTCCATCAAATGCTCAATCCTTCTCCCCCCCCATCCAGCTTTCTGACTCTTCGGGTCCATTCCCAAACCTGGGGCTTCGGCATCACAACCAGAAGCCCTACCACTGTGCCAATGGGCTGTCCCCATAATAAAGATAATTTAAATTCAATATCAGAAATCTTCCTGTGAGGAATCTAGGCTTGGGTCCCTCCACAGCCACTTAAGCAAATGTGAGTGCACCATAGCTGGTAGGGTGGGAGGTATAGTCAGCTGACTCCCATTGCTTCACTTAACTGATTTAACATTCTGTATGTGTGCACAGTGGCTATGTGGCCAAGAAGAAATGTAAAAAAATATTTATTTCCCCTGAGAATTTAGTCAGGCTTCACTATAGTGAGCGAGATTTGTCAGCTTAGCACTGCTGCAGTGACTTGAGTGACTTGATTTCATAATAAATACAATTTAAATTTTATATCAGAAATCTTTCTTTCTAGTGAGAATATTCAATTATTAGGGTATAAGAAAATCTGCCATCAGATAACATACGCAGGTGTGAGCTCCGTAGCTGTTGCTGGTAGGATTGGACTAGTCGACAGACTCCTACTGCTTCAGCTAATTGCTTTTCTGTTCTGTATGTGTGCACAGCTACACACTCAATATGCTTTTCTAAGTTTGTGGCTATGTGCTGAAGAAGAAATTTAAAATTGTTTTTTTTTCTGAGAATTCAGTCAGGCTTGACTATTAGTGAGTGAGACTTGTCAGTTCAACATTGCTGCAGTGACTTGATTTCATAATAAATACAATTTAAATTTAACATCAGAAATCTTCTTGTGAGGAACCCAGGTTTGGGTCCCTCCACGGCCACTAAAGCAAGTGTGAGCGTACCATGGCTGGTAGGATGTGACTAGTCGGCTGTCTCCTACCACTTCAGTTAGGTGATGTTCTGTTCTGTGTGTGTGCATGGCTGTGCAAGAGTGCCCCAGCTCTGTCACCCCAATATCTGCTGGGACTTACCTGCCGGCCATCTTTCCCCAGGGCTTGGCCCCCCCACCTGGCAGGGTTGGCAGGGTACCCCAAGCCCCACTGCAGAATGCATCCAGTTCCAGTTGGCATGCCTAGCTGGTTGGGTGCGGAGCCTGCAGGTGCTCCTCATCATCCTGGCAATGGCATTTTCCTCTGGTTTTCACCCCTGGAGACATGACGTGCAATTATGTCATGGTACACACCATGCACTCCCACACGACGTGCACAAATATCTGCTACATCTCCCAACCTTCTTGGTTTGAGCTGCCTTTCTCTCAGCTTTTGTCAGGGGCCAGGAAAGCTGTGGGTTCTGCCCCGGGAGAAGAGCATTTCTATGGATGTTCGAGCCTCCTCCCAACGGCCGACTCTCCAACAGTCTGGATTTGCTTCCAAAAGCGGGATGTCAGCATCGCAAGCTGTAGTATAACTGCTGTTTCGGTGGGCCAGCTAAAGACATTTTTCCAAGTCTGTGGTTGTGTGTCCAAGAATAATTTACATTTTTTTTTCTGAGAATTCAGTCAGGCTTGACTATTTATGAGACTTGTCAGCTCGGCATTACTACAGTGACTTGAGTGACGTGATTTAGGAATAAATACAATTTAAATTTAATATTATAAATCTTCCTGCCTAGTGAGAATACTCAATTATTAGGGAATATGAAAATCTGACATCAGATAAATATTTAGATAGATAGATAGATAGATAGATAGATAGATAGATAGATAGATAGATAGATAGATAGATTCATACAATAGGAGTGAGTGATAAATGAGTGTGAGAAATCCTGTTATTTTCACTGGAGTGTCATAAATGTAAAAAATTACATTTATCGCACCTGCATAAACCCATGAAACCCATGCAGATTTTAACTTTTGCAATACTAGGGGCCCCTAATGTATAAATCAGATACATGATGTACACTTGTGTGGTATGGAAAATATTTTCACTCCTGCACAGTGACCTCGGGATACTCACGAGTGGCTTTGCCACTTTAAGCTCTTGTTCAGGGAAGCCAGCAAAACAGATGTGATTGCGGCAGCTCCACTTTTCTAAATCATCTGTTTTGCATAGCCTGTGTAGTTTGTTCTTGATCTATCATTTGGGCTTGGAGGTCATCGTAGGAGCTTTCTGCGGCTGCAGTCCTACTCTTAGTAACTGTAGTTTGATCTGAAAGATGTGTTATTTTCTCCGTGTTGGTAGATGTGTTAATTCTGATATCCTTTAACTCTGCCAAAAGTTGAGCAAATATAGTCTCCACCTTCTCTACCAGGAGAGCTGTTACAATCTTGATAGCTTGCTGGGACCACCCGAGCTAACAGCGTCACTGATAAATCTGCAAATTTGCAGAATGCTGTAAGTCAGAGAGGAAAAAATTACTTACTACAGTAATCTTGTTTCTTCCAAGGGAATATTACTGTATTCTGACTTCTGCAGTATGGTCTCACCATAAGACTGCCCCAGAGCTGAAATGGTTAATAGAACCTACGCTAATCATGGAATGTTAGGCTTGAGCTCGGTTTTCATACCACTGTCCCTGGTAAGCATTTTACAACCGTCAGATTCTCACGGAGCGGCATAATAACAAGCTATTTCATTTATTTATTTATTAAAATTTTGAATTACAACCTTTGAGCTGCCAGCTCATTTGCAAAGGTTCCACATCAAGTGCAATTAGGTACACACGGGGAATACAATACAATGTGTAACCATCTCAATAAATCCTTTACTGACCTTAGCTCTGTACTCCCTAGCAACTTTTTTGACCCCCCAACTCTCCTGACCCTGCTCCCTCACACGCATCTTTCCACTTCCACCAGGTTACTGTCAATGAAGTCAGACCGTATCTGACCAAGGCCCTAAGAAGCAACACCACTGGCAGTGACTCCTTGGACCCCAGACTCCTCAGCCTGGCACTGGACCAGGTCATCACCCCAATCACTAGCCTCTTCAACAAATCACTCTGTCTAGGTCAATTTCCATCTGCCTGGAAAATTGCCACTGTCACTCCCATACATAAGGGTGGGGATAGGGCCCTTCCCGGTAATTATCGTCCCATCTCAATCCTCTCACCACTCTCAAAAGCCTTAGAGAAAGTAGTATCCTCCCAAATATCTGAGTTTCTTACCAAATACAGTATCCTCTGCCCTGAAAAACATGGCTTCCATGCTGGGCACAGCACTAATACCACCCTCATCGAGTTTTATAACTTCCTCCATTCCTCCCTGGACTCGGGCTCTCTTGCTGGTGCAGTGTTCATCGATCTGTCAAAAGCCTTTGACACCGTATCCCATCCTCTCCTGCTGAATGTACTCAGCCACTCTGGGTTTGCCGCAGGACCTGTCTCATGGTGCTCCAGCTATCTGTCTGCCCGGTCCCAGCGTGTAAAAATCAATGGCACCCTCTCTGACCTCTGCCCTATCCGATCTGGGGTTCCCCAAGGCTCTATTCTTGGGCCCCTGCTCTTTTCCCTTTATTTCAACACCCTGTCAGGTGCCTGTACTGGTAAACTCCTCCTTTATGCTAATGATGCTGTTATCTTCACTTCTGACCGTAACCCCACCACCCTCCAAGATTCCCTGCAATTATCCTATAAAGACATGGAAGCCTAGTTTAAAGAACATAGACTGGTTAACAATCTTAAAAAGACCAAATCTATGATCTTCTCCCACCTCCAAAACAAAGCTAGTAATTTCCAACTTCAAGTCTTCGCCAGCTCTATGTTCCCACTCGAACAAGTTTACACATACAAATATCTTGGGATAACCTTTGACCCTTGACGTTCCATTCCCATATCTCTGCTTTAGCCTCCACCACCAATATTAGGTTGGGAATCCTTTACCACCACAAACACTGTCTCCTCCCCGATGCCCTCCGACTCGCAGTTATGTCCTCCATTCTGTCACTTCTTGTACCAGTCTACGGGGCTGCTGACCAGACCTTGCTAAACAAAATCCACCTTTCCTTAAAGAAGGCCTGTCGACTAATCTTAGGTGCTCCCAGACTTACACATTCCTGCCATCTTTATTCCCAGGCAAATCTGCTTAATCTTGATGAACGTCTTAGGTATCAAACCTGCATCCTTACAAAAAAAACTCTCCTTGGGCTCTCTCCTCCTGGTTTGACTGCTGTTATCCACCATGTAAACTCACTAGCTTCAACACGGCCCTCCTGTAAAACCAAGTTGAAGGTACCTAGGGCAAGGACCTCTCATGGACAGTGGGCCTTCCTCTACCATGCCCCTTCTTGGTACAATTCCCTCCCTGCCAGTATCTCAGACACCCCCACAATCTCTTGCTTTAAAACTACCCTCCACAACCACCTTCACACTACTCACAGCTGTTGCTGTTTCTAAGCTATCTTACTCACTCTCTGACAAAGCCCCGTTGGCTGCTCAAATCCTTACCTTCTCTATCCTTGGTTCCTGTTACCTCCCTGTTAACTCCGCTAAAACACACTGTATTGATATCCTATGTCTTTCTGATGTTATTTCCCTGAACAATGTTAACTTCACCAATCCTGTATGTTGTAAATTGTTGATCTCATTTGTCCTCCTGTATCCTCAAAAAACTGTACACTGTTTCTCTGTACCAAGTTGTTATCACTGTATTGTCCTCTCTGTGACGAGGTACCTTTGTAAACAAGCCTCTGGCTCAAAGGTTCTAAACTGATGCTTAATAAATAAATAAATAAAAATACATATCAAGATACACTAATGTCATACAGTGTAGTTGACAGTCATTTGTTCAAACAATACAGGGTAGAAGTCATGGGAAGAAATCATTTTCATATGGAGCAATGGTAGGTTAAGCTCACAGATGCTTAAGTGAGTGCCTATGGCAGTGATAAAGTGCTTGACAAGAAGAGGAGTAAAGAGAGGGTGTGGCAAGATTCAGAACATGGGGCCAGAAGGACCAAAGTGCCATTTGACTGAGGAAAAGTAGGGGTCTAGGCAAGGAATCATTGGACACGAGGTTTCCTTTTTCAGTAATAAGGGTGTAGGGAGGGGACCGAGTTGCCAGGGGAGGTAGGGAGAAAGTGGATATAACTAAAGAGGAGAGGTCTATAGGGGGAAAGAGGGGCAGAGTGGAGCCATTTAATTAGGTGTGAGCACTAGAAGAGGGAGGGGTGGAGGGGGGTATGGAGTTAAACTGAGCCAGAAGAAATGGGGATCAGGGAGGGGGAGAGGAGGTAGGGGCAGAACAGAGGGCAGAAAAAGGGCGGTGATCAGTCAAGGGGAGAAGAGGATAGAGGTAGAATAGAGAGCTGGGAACCGAGTGATGTAGCCAGGGACTAGGGGGATGAAAACAGGTTGTAAGGGAGTCTTTGGGCGGGGAGGTAGTATAGGATGGAGTGGGAGTGGTAGAGGGAACATCAGTAGACAGGAAAGGGTCATTAGAGCTGGTGAAGTAGATTCAGTGTCCTAGGTTGGGGCAGATTAGTAGTGGGGCATGAGCAGACCATGCAGCTTGAGAGGTTGGATCAGAGTTTTTTCTTGAAAGGTCCTAGTTTTGGTTCTGCCAGGAGGTCAGATGGGAGTGAGTTAAGCCACTTTGGAGCACTGTAGACAAAGGACAGTTACCCTTGTATCATTCTTGGGGCATTCTAAACTATACTGATAATTAAATAACCAATTAACAACACCCAACACCAAATAATCCCCTTTACTTAAAAATGTGGGCAACACTAAGACTCAAGTCACTAAGCCCAATGAAGTGTAACCCCCCTGCAAATGGGGGTTCCCAAAAGACTTCCAGGAGCTTGCTTGAATGCTCCAAGCCTGAATGGTGTTTGGCGTTTAAGCCATTTATCAGTGAGTGTTTTTAGAGCCTCTGGTACTGTCTCTTTAAGAGCTGTCTGCTTGCAGACATAATTAGTTTGTATGGGGGGACTGTGTGCTTCTCTGTTTGAGTACCACTCGAGCTGCTGCCAATTCACTCCATTTTGCAGTCACTAGAGTGCAAGGGAACCTATCTGAAAGATGTAACTGTTTGCCAGAAATCATTTACAGTAATAATGAAATTACAGTTTGTCTAACCTGCTTTCTTTGCAGTCAGAACTGTGTCTGCCTAGTTCCCCATTCTGGTTTTGAACTGCTGAACTGGACCAATCAGTGTGGGGTAAGCTAGCTCTAAAATGGTGCCTTGGACGAATCAGAACTTGGACTCATAATCTGAGCCAGCCACAAGAGGATTGTATGGGCAGTGACTCTGGGAGATGTAGTTTAGACTTCGGCGCCTTTTTGGACCAACAGCAGCAGTCTATTGTGAGTGACAGCCAATCCAGTCAAGAACTGGGAGGAACTCAAAGGAAGTGCCCGGTTTTGTCTGTTGGAGTTCAGTTTAGCTCTGGCAGTGAAGGGGAAAGAAACCCTGTGCTCCTTCAGTCAAAAAACGTGTGTAAGGCCCAGAGTTCTGGTCTGCAGCTTGTGTAACTGCTTGTTAGGACTGAATCCGTCCTGTGAAAAGAATCAAAGGATCTCTGAAGAGTAGAAACCAGGCTCACCCTGTAGAAGACTGGAGAAATTGTTGAATTGCACTCGGCCTGTCAGGAACTGAATCTGCTGTGTGTTCTCCCGGTATTGTGCAGTAATTGCGATCGGATAGAGAAGCAGCCTGCCTGGTATAGTACTTTCTTTTTACCATATAAATGTGTGAAGAGTCTCGTGGAGCTCAAAGTAGCCCTGCTGGCGTTGAAGGACCCTATCTTGTTTGGAGGTCGTGAGTACTAATTCAGATTCGCTCCTGTTGAACTGCCACATTAAATCAAATGGAATCACTGTACTGCTGACTGTTTAAACTAATTTTTCTTTTCACTGTGTGAAAGGGCCCCTACCAGCTGCCACGGTTTGGACTAGCCACTAGGGCTTGGGTACCCAGGGACAGTAACTGGTAGGGATAGGCCTGTGCACAGAACCATAGGTAGATAGTAAAGTGATAAGCTAATTAACCTGATTTCCCCCTGTCCTTGTTATATCCCCCTAAATAAATCAGAGCTGCTTGTTTCAGCAAAGTTATACTGCCTGAGGTATTTGTCTATGTTAAAGTACTGTACTGTGATTGTTGCACTGTATCTTATTTCACAGGAGGTCCCAGTGCCGGAACTAGTCCTGGGGGTAAGTGTATACTGTGAAGGTAATTTGATATATTGTGTGGGCCACTAGAGATAAGAAAGGGGGGTTGCAGTGTCCCAGAAGGCTGTGACCAAGTAAGTTTAACTATTGCAAACCCTGACCTCTGGGTGGAGGCACCCGCCATTGGATCCAGGCCCCTCAACCTGTTAGTGGCAAATCAGGCAGGGGTAGTAGCCCCTGGGATAGCGCCATCTAGGGGTTACAGAAGAAACACCCACAGGTTTCAAACAGCATAGATAGCTGTGTTTCAGTGCCCATAGGTTCTAGCAGGGGAGGTAGGGTGGAAGCTCAGAATACAGTAAGATTCCCTTGGAAGAAACACGATAACTATGGCAAGTTATTTTTTCTTCAAACCTCAGGAAATCTTACTGTATTTTGACTTCTGCAGACTACCCAATCACTACCTTTGGAGGAGGGCAGAGAACCTATTTAGAAAACAGGATCTGCAGTACTGCTATGTCATTCCTGGTATCACTCCTGGACTGAGTATCCAGGCTGTAGTGTTTGGTGAAGGTGTGAACTGTTTTCCAGGTGGCTGCTTTACAGATTTCCAACAAAGGGATATCTCTTACAGCTGCTATAGAAGCAGCTATACTCCTTGTAGAGTGGGCCCTGAGGCCTACAGGAGGCTCTTTACTCAGTTTGCTGTAGCAGAAAAGGATATAGGCCACAATCCAGGCAGGTTTGCCCTTCCCCACTTCTCCATAGGTCAGGAAGAGCTGGGTTCTATCCTGCCTGTGGCCCTTTGTGGGATCCAAGTAGTAACGTATTGCTCTCTTGACATCAAGGTTATGCAGTCTTCGTTCCCCTGAGCTGGAATGATCAGTGAAGAAGACTGGTAAAGTCATCGACTGATTAAAGTGGAAGTCTGAGACCACCTTAGGGAGGAATTTCCTATTAGTCCTAAGGACCACTTTGTCCCTGTGGATTGCTATATAGTCTGGCTCTGTGGACAAGGCCTGGAGCTCACTGATCCTCCTGGCTGAAGTGATGGCTACCAGGAACACTGTTTTCCATGTCACATACTTAAGCTCTGCTGAGGACATGGGTTCCAATGGTGGTTGCATTAGCTGGCCAATGCATATGTTAAGGTTCCATGCAGGTGTGGGTTCCCTGTGAGAGGGGATGCAGTAAACCCTTGAAAAACTTCCTGAATACCTGATTGGCAGCCAGGGATGCCCCTTTTTCAGCAGAGAGGTATGCAGCTAAATGTACCTTTAGGGTGGAAGGCCAAAAGCCCAGGAAAAGCAAGTGTGCCAGATAGTCCAAAACTACTGATAAGCCAGCCTGGCGGCGGTCTATCTGTCTCTGTCCGAACCAAATAGAAAACTTCTTCCGTTTAGATGAGTAAGTCTTTCTAGTGGAAGGTTTTCTAGATACTCTGAGGACCTCTAGCACCCCTTCTGAGAGGTGTGGGTCAGCATATTCTAAGTCCTCAAGAGCCAAGCTCTGAGTCTGAGGGACTGGAGATTGGGGTACACGACTTTGTCCTGGGAGGAGGTCAGTAGGTTGTGCCTCCTGGGCAGGGAGATTGGTTTGGAGGTTGACAAGATCAGTAGCAGTGAGTACCAATGCTGCCTGGCCCAGTCTGGAGCAATGAGGATCATTGTTGCTGGCTGAACTCTGAGCTTGTTCAGTACTCTGAGCAGCAGGAGAAATGGAGAAAAGGCATACAGAAACCTCCCTCCCCAATCCAGCAGAAGTGCATCTAGAGGCACTGTGCCCAGTGCAGGAGGCTGGCAACAGAACAGTGACAGCTGGTGACTGTCTGGGGCTGTGAAGAGATCCACCTCTGAAGTACCCCACCTTCTGAACACCACTTTAGGATCTGCCTGTTTAGTGACCACTCATGGTGGTTCTGGTTGATCCTGCTGAGTGCAACTGCGAGGACATTGTCCTTCCCTGGGAGGTGAACTACTGAGAGGGAGATCCCTAGTGAGTAAGCCAGGTTCCATACCTTCATGGCTTCTGTGCACAGGAGAGAATACCTTGTGCCCCCTTGCTTGCTGATGTAGTACATTGTGGTTGTATTGTCTGTCCTGACTTAAACCATTTTGCCCTGCAACATGGAAGCGAAGAACTGAATGCCCAGATAAACTACCCTGAGTTCCATCAGGTTTATGTGAAGCAGAGACTCCTGCTGGAGCCAGGTACCATGAGCCGTATGCTCCCCTAAGTGGGCACCCTATCCTAGGAGGGAGGCATCCATTGTCAAAATTGCTGCTGGTGGCAGCTGGAGGAAAGGCATGCCTTCCCTGAGGTTGTCCTTTTCATGCCACCATTACAGAGCTTGAAGCAGGGTGCCTGTGACCAGTACCATCTTTGACAGGGAGTCTCTTCTCTGAAACCAATGAGACCTGAGGTGCAACTGAATGTCCCTCATCTGGAATCTTGACCCTGACACTGTTGCTGTTGATGCACCCATGCGACCTAACAGCTGGAGAAAATGTCTTGCTGGTCTGGAGGTATGAAGCTGGAAGGAGTTTGCCAGCTGTACCAAGCTGTCTACCCTTCCCTGAGGGAGGAAGGCTCTTCCTCTCAGGGTATCTAGTTCCGCCCCTATAAACTCCAGGAGTTGAACTGGTGTTAGCACTGACTTTTTGTGGTTTACCAGGAAGCCCAGTGTACACAGGGTATCCTGAGTGATGGTCAAAGCCTTTCTTACCTGTTGATGAGATTGGCTTATCACCAGCCAGTCGTCCAGGTATGGGACGACTGTAACCTCTTGTCTTCTTAGGTGTGCCATCACTACTGCTAGGCATGTGGTGAACACTCTTAGAGCAGAAGTCAGGCCAAAAGGCATGGCCTTAAACTGGTAGTGGCCTGATGGCAACCTGAACCTGAAGTACTTTCTGTGTGATTTCCTGATGGGAATATGGAAGTAAGCATTTCTTAAATCCAGAGATGCCAGCCAATCTCCCTTCCTGAGTGAAGGGAGAATGGTAGACAGAGTGACTATTTTGAACTTTGGCTTTGTCAAATGTTTGTTTAAGTGTCTGAGATCCCATATGGGTTGCCATTCCCGTTTTCTTTAGCGTGAGGAAGCACCTTGAGTAGAGACCCCTTCCCTGTTGGGCCCAGGGAACTGGCTCTACTGCTTTTTCCTGAATTAGTTTTTCTACTTCCTCCTCCAGCAGAGCCAGTTCTGCTAGGCTGGAAGGTCTGAAAAATCTTGCCTCAGATTGGGAAGAACCTTGAAACTGAGGGCAAGCCCCTGGCCCACTACTTCCAAGACCCACTTGTCTATAGTGATGGATTCCCAAGCCTGGAGATAGTGGGCCAGCCTGCCCCCTACTGTAAGTGGGAATGTGACTCTGTCAGACCCCTCAGGGGGTCTGCTTGGTCTGTGTACTTTGTTGAGTGCTGGAGCCAACTCGGCTGCTGCCCTTTCTGCCTCTGCCTCTGACGTACCCTCTCTGAGGCTGGTAGGTTGGTGATGCCTGAGCCTGAAAGAGGGGCCTGTAATGGGATTTACCCCTGCCTCCTTTTCCCTTGTACTTCTGTGGTGCTGTTGCCTTCTCTTTTACAGCAGAACTCTTATAGGCCATTTTTTACTCATCCATATTCTTTATGTAAGCCTCTATTTGCTCACTGAAGAGAGATGTAGGCTCACAAGGAAAGTCCAGTGCCTTTATCTGTGTGTCCTGTGACCAATTAGTGGCCCTTAGCCAAGAAAATCTCCTCAGGGGCACCGAGGTTGCCATTTGCCTGGCTGCAATGTCATTTGCATCCACTGCCATCAGAAGCTGGCATTTAGAAGCTTCTGTGCCCCCTTTTGCAGCTTCAGACAAGTCTGATGCCATGGGTCCAAGGCATGCCTTGGCTATCTACAAAACAGTGTTCCAGAGGCTCTTCTGGTATCTGGACACATAAATCATGTAGGTTGCTTGTCTCATGGCCAAAGAAGCACCCAAATAGGATTTCTTTGCCATAGAATCCATTTTCCTCCAATCCTTTTCTGGTGGATGTGATGCCAGGGGAATCCCTGCTTTTTTACATGCAGTAGCCTGCACCACCCTTTCATGGCTGGGGTGTCCAAAAAGGAATTCTGCTCCAGACTTGGCTACCTAGTACTTTCTATCTATCCTGTTGTCCACTGGGGGAATGGAAGTGGGGGTCTGCACAATCTTGGATGCCCGTCTCTTCAAGGACTTATGGATCAGCAACAACAGCCTTTTTGTTGCTGGCACATCCATTGTTTCCATATAGTCTGGTTCCTCTTCCTCCTCTGGGGATTCTTGGGTGGAGAGGTCCAGAGTCTGTGCCACTTATTTCAAAAAGGCAAAGTGGAATGAAACATTCTCAGCTCCGTTCTCAGTGGAGTCAGGACGATGAGGATCAGGGGATATTTCTGGTTCAAGAGGTTCCCCATAATCTTCATCCTCATCATCGTCATCCTCTTTCTGTCCTTCCACATAAACCTCAACAAACTGTTCAAGTGAACCTGGAACTGAGGAAGAACCCAGGTCCTGAACCGAGGTCTGTGAACTGGGCCACTGAACAGGAACTGCAGTACTGGTTTGCAGCGCTTGAAGAACGCTTATAGCATTAGCTATTGCTTCTGTGGTTGGAACTGATGGATTCATCAGTTGCAGTTCCTTAATTGAGTGCTTTTCCTTCCTCTTTTTCTTTACAGAACGTGCCAGTTAAGTGGCAGGGTCTGCTGTTCTCTTCTTACCAGAGGAACCATCACCCTGGTCAGAGGGATGTTCAACCAGTTCCTTGGGTTTCTCCTTCTGAGATGAGGAAGTTTTATCAGAAGCTGGGTCAGCAGCCTTTTCAGACATTTTTCCTTCAATCAGTTCAAATGCCTACCAAGTGTCAACTGAGGAAAATTCTTACAGATTTCACATTAATATCAAGTACGCTCAGTGAGTTGTGGAGACCGGCACCATGCAGAAGGCCAGACGAGTATATGCTCAAGGTCTATTGCTTCAGGACACAGTGATATTAATGTTTGATTTGACTTGGCATGCCTATTCCCTGGTACTGCTTCTTTGTTACAGATTTCACAATCTGCCTTAAGATGGTCAAACCCCAGACAGACAACACAAACTAAGTGAGGATCTGCTTTAGGAAATGGTTCCCCACACTCTGTACAATGCTGAAAACTCATTGGACTGGTTCTTTTCTTGGGTAGTGACATATCAGTAAAAACCCCTAAAAGATGGTTTTCTGTGAGCCCCAAACCCTCACAATAAAGAAGATCTCTCAAACCTTTTTTTTTTTTTACCACAGTTTGTTTAGTGACCGAGAGTTACCACAGTTTCTCTCAAAATGAAATAGCCTGCCCAAGTAAGGTTCAAATATATAAATTCAACTTTAAAAATGTATATAAACATTCGGTTTTCTCCTGGTTAAAAGGACCGAGAAGAAACCGAAAAACTTACCAGAATAAAACTAAATCTAGACTGATTTAACTATAAACTTAAGGACAGTGCTTTAAAAATTAACAGAAATAAGTATTACTTCAGAAAAAAACAAGAAAAATAAAATCTTCAAAAAAAAAATGAAGGAGGGCTCTCTGAGGCATCTGTACTAGGCAAGTGGAGTAAAGAATCTGACAATTGTAGAATGTTTACCATGGACGGTGGTTTGAAAACTGAGCTTGAGCCTAACCTTCCATGATTAGCATAGGTTCAATTAACCATTTTGGCTCCAGGGCAGTCTTATGGTGAGTCCATACTGCAGAAGTCAGAATACAGTAAGATTTCCTGGGAGTTGATGCAAAATATTTACATCGGAGGGACGACCTTAAGTTATCCTGTCAAGGGGAAATGTTTTTTTCAGGGGTAACCTGTTAAATTGTGGCAGATGGCTGGAAATTAGAAAGGCCAATGTTAAAACTAGTGATTTAGGCCTCCATCTTCATTGAGCAGTAGCCACGCCCCCTCCAGGTTTGTTCTTCTAAATGTTTGGTTAATAGAGAAAAACCAACATCACCGAACATCCTGGCATTCATTCAAGACAAGCTATAGTCATGGGCAGTTGGTACTAAACTACATGTTGTCTTTCTCATCATGTATAATGGGGCAAATATGGTGAAAGCTGTTGCTGATAAAAACTTTATCAGCATTTATTGTCCACACCATGAATCTAGTAGTCACATCTGTTCTACCTCAAAGTACTGAGGTTAGCAAGACTGTTTCCACAGCACACTCCATCTACATTCACTGACTTACACAGCCAGTATAGTGTTATGCTTGTGCAACTGTGTTAGTTTGGCTTTGACCATTCGCACTCTCTATTCCAGAGGAATTACCACCCTGTAGGAATATGAAGGCAAGGAACCCTTGGAGAGGGTTCCACCCCTAGAGGTGCAATGGGACAGTTTCCATGGCTAAAGATACCTTAGGAACCCCTCCCATAAATGTAGTATTGTTCTCAAAGAGGAGGCAATATGAAGCAGATGAGCAAGCAGTAACTGTGACATAGAAGTAGTAACAGTAACGTAGTAGTAGAAAAGTATAGGGAGTTTGATAATGCAATGATGTGCTCAGTTGTCAAAATAACTGCCCAGGTTTGCGTAGCATGATACTGATGGCTCGCTTTGAGAGTAGGGGATCCCCTAAGGAGAGAAGGAATGGCAGGACATCCTCCACCTCCATCCAACAATGGGAACCTACCTAAAGAAACTAGGGGAAATGACTAAGCTAACTAAGTGTTATGACCTGAGGCAATGGAGGAAAGAAAAAAAACCCTATGAGGAGGAAATCTCTGACGATCTAAGGCCTAGGTCGCCTTCCCTCCAGGCTTGGGATACTTTATTTAGTGATGGCTTTGCAGCTGCAATTTGGAAAACCCAGTTAAAGGGAGGAGGAAAATATTCCAATTTGGAGGAAGGCTCACACTCAAACCCTCTGTCGGGAACGTTGTGGAAGGTTGTGAGAAAACTCTGCAACAATATGTGCATCCAAGGTGCAGGAGGAGAGCAACAACTGCTGAGGCACTCACCTGGTCTACTCACCCCAAATCAAACCAGGTGAACCAGAGGAAGTTATAGGGAGAATGCAGTGAAGGTGCCTTGCTAGGGAAACCACTAAAGTCAATGGGCAACCATTATAGTGGAACACTAGAGCCAAAGGAGATTGTCATAACCACCCTTCACCGCTAGTCTTAAATTCTACACCAGGAGCTGCTGTCGTGTAGCAGGCAGCTAAAGCCAAGCCCCGGGTGAGGACATTCCCAGCTATTGGCCAGGTGAGAAGGATCCTGCCCCAAGTTGGACACGCTCGATGATGTGGACTAAAGGCAAAGCGAGACCATCGGCTGCAGGAACCCTGCACCAGATTAGAATGGCTGGCATGCCCCAGAAACTGATTGAGAGCTGAAAGCTGGTATGCTGAATGAGCATGGCTTGCTGATATCGTAATGAGCATGGAGTTCCGAGACCTTGCAAGGTCGAATGCAGATTGAGTGCAGCAGAATCCCAGGCTGAAGTCGAAGGGATGGCAGTATGCATGAAGTAATGGCTTGTGTAAGCAAGGAGTAACAGCTGTGTAAGCAAGTGTAGACCTGCACATAGGTCAGTAAGCAGTAGTTGTAATAGGTGAACCATCATATCAAACTGTATAGCAATTAAACAGCACTGAATTGGGAGCAAGCCAGCCAGACAGTTCAAAGCCAAATCAAGGTGACAGACTATGAGGATTTTCGGAAGTGAAGACAGGATTTAGAACAGAATTAATTGCAGATATAAATGTAACCCCTAGGTGGCACTACCCCAAGGGCTACTACCCCTGCCTGCTTGGCTAGTAGCAGGTTAAGGGGCCGAGTTCTGAAATGGGTGCCTCCACCCAGAAGTCAGGGTTGGTAGTGGTCAAGCTAACCTGGGCACAGCCCTCCGGGACACTGTAACCCCACTCTTTCCCCTCTAGTGGCCTGAACACTGTACAATAGTCACTTTCACAATACCCCTGGTACACCACACAAATACCCACACTGTTTGCACTTACCACCAGGGCTGATTCCTCTGGCTCGACCCTGGGGACCTCCTGTAAAACAAAGTTATGCACAGCAAATAGCAACAGTACAGTACTTTGAGCACAAACTGGAACCACAGTCAGATTCCATGCAGAAAAAGTTAGATCTGATTTATTCAGGGGACTTGAACAAGGGAGGGGCAAAATCAGGTAAATTAGCTTAAAGGTTATATCAATCAAGCAGTTATGCATGTGCTTTGAGTTCCCCACACAGTCACACCTCTGGTTACCCAGGTGGAGAAGAGATGGGCTAGTCAGGACTGATGCCCGGGGTTGGCCAGCGTTGCAGCTGGTTGGGGTCCTGTGATGGAAAACACAACATACACAGTACACAATATTTGTAATCCGGAGCCAGAGGGCTCAGTTCATAAAGGAAATGAAACAACAAGATAATCGGATGACGCACTCAGAATAAGCTGTTGTTGCAAGGAGCTACCCTGGTATTTACTCATGATACCCAAGACTGGACACAAGCTGGATGAAAATCGAGACTGCAGGTGGTTGATCTGGAATGCCAGGAGAAGAAAGGCCCACACGAGTCGCAGAGGCGTCATTCGTGTTCAAGCGTGGAGTAGGGGGCTGATCCCCAGGCAGGTCTCTTGTCGATGGCTTCTCTGTGTAGTGGGTAGTCTGGCTGGGCCAGTCAGGCAAGGCCCAGACGGCATGGAGACAAATTCAGATGCAGTCCATTTTGGACTGGATACAGATTCCAGCAAGCAGAACACAGTTCACACAGTGGGGAACTAACTCACAGCCCACTAGCAGCTCATAGCACATTTACATGTAAGGGAATTCTACTGTACCAGGCAAAGCTCTCCCCGGTCACAATCGCAAAGTCTTTGCACACACCGGGAGCTTTGGGGTAGCTGGCACTCCTGATAGGCTGATCGCATTCAGCAAACTCTTCGCTCTTCTTCAGGTTGAGCCTGGCCTACTTCAGTAGCTTACTTTAGTCACACAAACTTGGATTTAGTCCAACATAATTCTCTTCTCTCCCTCTCAGGAGCAACAGACAGAAATGTGGGCCAAAAACTCAGCCTTTTCACAGTTCTCCCATGTGAATCCACTCAGGATTGCTGCTCAGAATTACTTGAGCTCCTTATTCTTCAGTTTCCAGCTTAGATCTAACTGAAAACTGCATGCAGCCCGGGACTTCCCCAAGATCCAAAAGGTTTGGTTGGCTGATTTTGCTGACAGTCAAAGCAAGAGCTCCCCCTTCAGTTGCAAAAAAGGCGCTAAAAGTTCAAAACTACAATTCCTACAGATTTTGACTTCAGACAGCTCCTGTAGTCCGGCTACATTTTAGGTCCCACCAGTACTGTTTAGTCCAATTTGCAGTCCAGGACCAAGATAGTGGAGACAAACAAAACAGTTCTTGCTACAAAGAAAGCAGGTTAGACAAACTACACTATCATTATCACTCTAAATGATTTTCAGCAGATAGTTACATCTTTCAACAGAGCTCCCTCTCATATTACAAGAGCTGCAATCAGGCAGCTCTTAAAGAGACAGTACACAGAAGTTATATAGGCTCTGGTAATCACATTTAAACTGCTAAAATGCAGGACACCAGCCTGGCAGTGCGCATTTAGGCAAGCTCAAAGAAGACTTTTTGGAAACCCCCTCTTGTAGGGGGGTTACATAAAGCTAATTTAATAGCCTCAGCAGGAGCATCAGCTAACCTCAGAGTAACACAATGTACAATAGCAATGGGAGTAAAGCAGTAACAGGAAGCAATTAGGCCTGTGCAGCAGTAGTGAAAACAAATGAGTACACTGAGTTGAAATTGCAATAAATAAAGGAGGCATAATGTACTGAAAGCACTGTCATGAGGCAGTGCAATGAAAGTGCTGAAATAAGGTAATTAGAACAAGCATGAGCGAGCTGTAGAGCTAGGTTGTAAATTTGAGTCAGGTGAAAGTAAAGTATGCCACGGAACAGCTAGTTGAGCTGAAACACACAAATCAGGTTTGCAATTGCAGAGCAAGTACTTTGAGTTGTGAGTAATTGAAAACAAGCAGTATGAGCACTGAAATAGCAGTACGCTAGGAGCTTAGAAAAGCCCCCCCCCAAAGGAAGGAAGCATACACAGCCAAAGGCAAAATACAAACTAAGGCAGGAAAATAAACACAGATGCCCTGCAGAGATCAGCAGGAGTGGGGAGGCAGGCCCAACCAGCTCAGAGGTCAAACTGGCAGAGCCTTCGGCTGCAAAGAAAAAATGCTTCGCAGTGAGGTTTAGAGGAACTGCTTATAGAGCTCAGGAAGTGGGAGTGGCTGTCTGCTTGGTCACTGAACTACAGAGCAAGCCTTTCATTTAATTGCCACAGCTCTGTAAAAGTGACTAACCAACTAAGAGAAGTTCAACATCACCTTTGTCTGTCTCAACATTGGTTGATACAGGATGTCAGTACCAGATGGAATTCATCATACTTGATGCTGTCTAGATTGCTAGAATAGAAGTGTGCACATCATGACATGGCAATAGAGTCTGAGACTGGGGATGTCCTAGCCAACTTGAGTAGTCACAGGTTGATGAAATGGTAAGATTAACTGGGTCATTTGAGTAAAGTACCCATGATCTGTGCATTCACTGCCACTCTGAGTCATGTGATCCCAGCAGTGCATATACTGAAAGCATCCGTGGAGAGATATGTAGAGGAAAACAGGGACATTCCAGATGGGGTAGCTATGCTCACTGAGCAGCTGCAAGCTGAGCTGGACACAAGGTTTGAGAAAATGCTGGATAGTCACAGCCACATTTATGCAACCATGCTGGATCCCCAATTCAAATGTGAGATTCTTCACATGCCCATGGATAACCACAGAGTGATTCATTTTCAACAAGAGCTGTGTGATGAGCTAACTGGTTGCTTGCAGGGACTGGTGACACCAGCAGCTGTCACAGAAGATCATGACAGAGATGGCATTCCATCTGGCGGGTCTGGTTCTACTGGTCAAAATGAGGAGGAAATAACTGTTACTGACAGTAGCACTGATCAGTGGATTAATGAGCATTAAAAGAAGTGTACGCACCAAAAATTGAAACTTTAGGCCGGGGGTCTGGGGTCCCCCAGAACATTTTTGTTTTTTGGTGCATTCTGGTGCATTTTGGGGATAATCTGAAACAGAATTAGCTACCCTGTTACCCCCTTCCCATGCCTAGTAAGTTGCATTACAGTCCTTTCTGCAGTTCCCACAGTTCAGTGAGTTGCCCAAACCATCCTCCCCCTAGCCCAGCCACTTGCTCCACTGCATGGCCCTAGCCCTCCCCAAGACCAGCACATTTCATTTGGCTCCCCTCCCTAGAATATGTAACCCTTCCCCAACACAGCATGTTGCATCCTACTGTCCTATTTATTTATTAAAATGGTGAGATTCTATCTAAAGTCTCTATTTCTCCATGCAGCCCAGCATGTTGCCCCTTTCTCCCAATCCAGCAAGCTACTCCCTAGTCCAACTCCCAGATTCCCTGGCCCTCCCCCAGCCCAACATGTTGCCTTTCCCCCTGCCACCCAACAAGTTATATCCAACTTCCAAGCCCAACCCAGCCCAGCAGTTTGCATCATAGCCCCCTCAACCAGCGCCCACACAAAGTGCAGTGAACTAAACAGGTACTACCTCCCCCATAGAAACCTAAACACATTATTTATGCAACAAAGTCACTCTAATCCAGAGCCTCTTTCTGTCAATTTACAAGTACTCCTCTGTTGTCTACACCAAGTACATGGAAAGGGATAAGTATGAAAGAGTGATAGGAAAACTCTGACCACTTAGGGACAGACGCTACAAACAAGTATAGGGCTTAAGGGCAGATTAGATGGGCCTAACGAGGTCCTCATCTGCTGACAATTTCTCTGTTTCTATCAAGGACGATTTGCAAAAGGACAATGAAGGAGCTATCATACTTGTACTGCACAAGCACATACCATCTGCAAATAAAAATAATATTCCATACACAGCAGCAGTGATGTACAACCCCCCCACCCAAATATATGAAAACAATATATGAAACAATATAAAAGATAACTATGCAAGCAATAACTGCCTATATTGCTGGTTTCCCATAAAAGACAACCACACCACATTTTTCTAGATACTTTTTGCATTGTTGAGATTTATAAAGTGTTTCACACAGACATTGATAGAGGGCTGATCGGCAGCAGCAGTACTACCCAGTTAGTACTGTACTGTACATAAGGGTAGATGAGGGTAGTTGTCACATAGTGACTAGTGCTGCAGTGCTAACTCAAGGACTGGAGCTACTGAGCAGCAGTGGCAGCATCCTACCAAATGCTACCAGCCACCACCACCAGCCAGGCAACTCTCTGCAATAGAAAAGGGCCCTCCCCTGACCTGAGATGTTTCATCCTGTTCTAATTAATCCTAGCCTCATCGGCCCGAAATAGAGCTCAGCTCCAGGGAGAGAAGACTGCGATGTGCCTGTCAACTCCTTTCCTCCTGAGTCTTTCCCATCCCAGCTATAACAACAGGTAACACCAACACATAGACACCATCAATAATCCCTCTCGGTCTTGATTCATTTGGGGAGACTTACAAGCCACAGAGAGTAGTGTCAGTGGCTCAGTAGGTAACACACTCGCCTATGAGGCCAGGAGATCAGAGGGCTGTGGGTTCAGTTCCCATATCTAGCACTTGGGTTAACATCCCAGTACTGACACTGTAGTGCAGCATGAGAGGGGTGCTGCACTTCTGAGGTGCAGTCTTTCCGAAGAGACATTAAACCGAGGTTCCATCTGCCTGGATTGGTGGTAGTTCAGGTGGATGTTAAAGATCCCATGGCACTTATTGAAAAGAGTAGGGGAATTTCCCCGGTGTCCTGGCCAAATTTCCCTCATTCACTAGAAATACCACCAACAGCTTAATCTGGTTCAATGGTCAGTTGGTATTCATCTGTATCCACCCCCCCCCCCGGGTCATGCCTGAAAATAGGCAGGATTTGTCTAGTGGACTTACCTGGTCAAAAAAATAATAGCAAGGAGCTCAGGAGTAGGTTACAGACCATGATCCATTATGCTAAAATATATCAACTCCCGAATTTTAACCGCACGAGCTGCTGGGGTAGTCTCGCTGTTGCTGCCTGGTTTTCTGCTGCAACTCACCACCGGCACAGCCCCACACTGATGACGTGGCTGACGCAAAGAGTGATGCACTGAATGAGCACCAAGTTTAGGTTGCCACAGCAACCATACACTGACCCCTGAACCGACCAAGGCTAAGGTCCGGCTTGCCTCCAAAAACTCAGGATTTTTAAAGGGCCAGCTTGGATTTTTTTTGTGTATGTGAAGCTGAAAACTGTATATCCCTGCATACGATAAGTATGCATGGTTATGCCACTGGCACTTATGGGAGTGAGTGGGCACTGCTCAGCATATCCTTATGTCAAGAGCAACAGAATAGGGCACAGTCCCAGCCTTTTTATGTGAAAATATCTTGAACATCTACAGTATTTAGAAGAGTCTCTTGAACTGTTTTAGGTTACTCTATCAGGCTACTGTGTGCAAAAGATGCATTTATCCCCCTCATTTGGCCCAGCTGGCAGTGAGGAACATTAGTTGCCCCCAACGAGTGTACCATCTTAGAGGATGTTTAGCACAGCTGGTGATGTTGTTGAGCCTCATCGTTCAAAATTAGACCCTGACATATCCAACACCTTATATTTATCAAGCTAAACTTGCCATTGCTTGAGTACAAATATGAGTTACCTCCGGAAAATAAAAATAGTCTCTGAAGTCTACTTTTGCTGACTGTTTTTCTTCATAAAGTTAACTTGTGTATTTTATCGCTCAATGCTTCCTTTCAGCAGTATTTAATACACGCATCTTCTTTATAATACAATGAAAACTTCAACTTTTTCTGAACCAGATATTACTTTTCTTCTTGCTGTTTTAATATGTTGTTATCATGTATCTTAAAAATAGCAAGAACGCTAAACAAAAACACAGTTATAACAGCCCCAAGGTAAGTCAAAACCCAATGGGCACTACTCACCACTCTGCTTTTGCATAAAGTCTACAAAAACAACATTACTCAAATCCTCTTGCTTCCCAATTGCCACAGTTCCCAAATGTTGCTGCTTTTGCTGCTTTCATCATTTTGCTATCCCTTTCTTGCTTGTAATTATTTGCCTCACAAATAAAAAGGCTACCTGCTATTATTGCTCTTTTATAATCATTTAATTTAATTTTCTTTTTTCATACATTCACTTTGCTCAGCTGCCCCCCACCACCACCCAGTTTATTTTAGGGCTCCACAGCAGCCCACACTGGGACATTGTCTGTACCCCCATTTCCTGAGAGAAGAGTCATCCATGGGATGTTCAGATTCTCTCTCCCCGGGCGGGCCTTTGAGTGACCAAGGTCCCTTTGGCAACTTGGTTCCTCTGAGTAGTTAGTAGTAGAGCTGGGCAAAAGTTGTGATTTCCACTTTAGCAGAACTTCTGCAAAATTTCACAACTTTCACAGAAGTTTCCAAATGTCTGCCTATGGTGGATCGGAAATCTTTTTTTGGGGTGAATTTTTACCCTGTTCCATTTGATACTGTACAAAAAAAACACTTTACCTGGTGTTCAGTGCCCCCCCCCCACCCAAAAGCCCTGCTCTAAAAATAAATAAAATTACCTGGAAGCTAGCGGTCCCTCCTCCCACTCGATCACCCGCCCCATAAATAAAAAAATCATTCCCTAGTGGCTAGCAGTCCCACCCCTGCACAATCACTCTCCCCATATAGAAAAAATAATTTCCTGGTGACTAGCAGTCCCTCCCCCCATCCGATCACTCACCCAATATATAAGAAAAAGTTAGTCACCTTAGTATTATTGGGGCCTATTCACAAACGAATGCACGAGAGGCATGTACTGGGGTGCACAGCTCTGCACCTGAGGGAGTTCCATGTGGGGGTGCATTCACGACCACTGGCCCCCGCCAAGCTCCCCTACGTGGCCCCACACCCATAGCATGCAGGTCTGTGGGGGACAGGCAGCTGTGGAGTGTGGATCATGGCAGGCAGCCAATTAGCTGCCCAGGCAGGGACCCTTAGTGGATCCCTTATGTGCCCCTGGCACCATGATGCTGGCTGGCATGCAGACTGAACCATTGTGAGTGGTCACCCACCCACCCACCCTGAAATCCAGATGTGCTCTGACAGCAGGGGCTGCTTTGTTGGGGGTGCCGATACCCCCACAGTGCCACTGCATCCAGAGGCAGCCTCCCAGGGGCACGCAGATGGCCCCGGTGGTTCTGACACCTCCCAGATGTGTACCTGTCACCCCTGTGCACAGCACTCTGTGTGATTGTAAATGCCATGGGTGCTTGCACCCCCTCTCAAGATCCCTGGCCCACCCTGCATGAGTTCCACGATCGGATGGGGATAGGTGCATGGGGGCACATCCTGTTGCTGCATGTGGTGGAGGGGGTGCAGTGGGAGTGGGCGGCTGTGCAGTGGCTACGTGCCTGACTTACAAGGTGCATAGCCACCTCAGCCATTCATGAATAGGGCCCATTGTTTCTTCCAGGGGATCCTTCAGTATGCTTGACAATTGCAGAATGCCAGCTGGGTTCAGCTACCCCAGAGGTGGAGTCTATGCTAATGATCAGAGGGAGTTAACCAATCAGAGAGGAGGAAGGAGTAGGCTGCCTGTAGTTGTGCTGGAAGCCAGTCAGATTCATTTCAAAACTAGTAGGGCAAAAGGCCCCCAAATCTGATCTATGTAAAGCACAACAATCTGAAAAAGAACAAAGAAAAAAAGTAACTAAGAAACATACCTAACTGTGTAAAATTATAGAAGCGTAAAAACATCAGACCCCAAATTTAGCTTAAAACGTAGACTGCTGAAGTAACTGAGTCAGATTATCTGAGGGTAGGAAGGGTGCGACATCAAGCCTAATGAAGGTTCCCCTGGAAGAAACAATATTACTAAGGTTAGTAATTTTTTTCTTCTCATCCTGGGAATTCTTCAGCATGCTTGACTACTGCAGACTACAAAGCAGTGCAGTTGGGAGGAGGGAACAGAAGCTACTTTGGAAACAGGTTCTGCAGGACTTCTGTGCCAAATTTGGCATCTAATCTGGACCGTACATCCAAGCAGTAGTGCTTCGTGAAGGTGTGTACAGTCTTCCAGTCAGATGCTTTGCAGATGTCAAGCAAGGGGATGTCTCTTGCTGCTGCCACCGAAGCTGCAATGCTCCTAGTGGAGTGGACTCTGTGGCCTTGAAGTGGCTGCTTACCAGCTTTTACTGTAACAGAACTATCCAGCCAGAGACAGTTCTCTTGGAGGCTGGTCTGCCCTTGCCTACGGGTGTGCGAAGATCTGAGCTGATCGGTATGCTCCAGGTAGGGGGTCAGTGTGCTTTTAACATCCAGATTGTGGAGCTTGCAGTCACCAGGAGTGGATTTGTCTGTGAAAAACACAGGGAGTGTAATGGATTGGTTGAGGTGAAATTCAGACCCTACCTTGGGAAGGAATTTCCTGTTTGTCCTAAGAACTACTTTATCTTTGTGGAAGATGATGTAATTAGGATCAGTGCAGAGGGCTTGCAGCTCTGAAATCCTTCTGGTTGAAGTGATAGCCTTTAGGAAAACAGTTTTTCTAAGTGACATACTATAGGTCTGAAGTAGCCATGGACTCAAAGGGAGGCTCCATGAGTTTGGCTATGCACAGGTTCAAGTCCCAGGGAAGGACAGGTTCCCTAAGTGGGGGTTGAAAATGCAGCAGGCCATTAAATATTTTTTTAAAACTGGAATGAGAAATTATGGATTTCTCCTTACCAGAAGCAATTTAGGCCAAAATGGCTGCTACGTGAACCTATAGGGATGATTTAGGCCTGATGCTTGCAATTGTACCAGGTAGTCCAACAAAGAGGGCAGACTGGCCTTCAGTGGGTCGAGTTGCCTGTCTTTTCCCCAGAAAGAGAATCTCTTCCATTTAGAAGCATACATCTTTATAGTGCTTGGTTTCTTAGCCAGCCAAAAGATTCTGAGAACTTGTTCTGAATACTGAGAGTCTGGGAACTCTGACTCCTCAAGTATCAAGCTTTGAGGCAAAGAGACTCTATGCTGGGGTATGCTGTCCTTGTCTGAGGCCAAGTCAGGAGGCTGTGGTTCAAGGATAAGGGATCTGGTCGCTTGACTGACAGAGCAAGGAGCAGGGAGTACCAGGGCTGCCCTGCCCAGTCTGGCACCACTAGAATCATTGTGGCTGGCTGACTCCTGAGTTTGATAACAACCTTGAGAATCAAGGGAACTGGAGGGAAGGCATACAGCAATGTTCCTTTCCAATCCACAGTTAGGGCATCTACTGGTACTGTGCCCAGAGCTGGAGACCTGCAACAGAAAAGATGAAGTTGGTGACTGAGGTTGGAAGTGAAGAGATCGATCTCTGGGGTGACCCACCTTCTGAAGACTGTGGCCAGTACTTGTCTGTTTAGAGTCCACTCCAGGTGACCCTGACTGCTACAGCTCAGGGCATCTGCCAGTACATTGTCCTTGCCTGGAAGATGAATGGCAGAGAGCTGTATGTTCAGAGAGTAAGACAGAGACCAAATCCTCATGGCTTCTGTGCAATGTTTTATGGATCTTGTGCCCCTTTGCTTGTTAATGTAAAACATAGCAGTGGTGTTGTCTGTCCTGATTTGGACAAACTGGCCCTTTAGCTGGGCTTTGATAACCAGGTATATAGCTCTGAGCTCCAGCATATTTATGTGACACCTGGACTTTGTGGGGAACCAGACTCCGATTATAGACTGATCTGCCAGATGTGCCCCCCAGCCTAGTATGGAAGCATCTGTTGTGAGCACGGTAACCCATCAATATCATGACTGCAGAATAGTGACCAGTGACAACCGTGAGGGGATCACAGCACTGACATCTTTGCATGACTGACTGATCCCCCCCATCCCGAGTGATGCCCCCTGAGTTAGAATCCTAAAGAAGTGGGGTGTGGGGGGCAAAGACCCCCACAAGGGAGGGTGTTGGAGGAATAAGCCCCCCCCCAATAAAACTTAGAAACCAAACTTGTCATGCTGCTGGTTCACCACCCTTGTCACTGGTCACTGTTCCGAAATCATGATTATGACATGGAACAGTGAGCATTCTGGAGGGTTCTTTCTGCTGAAAGGGGACCTGCTATGTGATGTTTTTCTTGTCCTTCCACCTGTCCAGGGCTTGTAACAGAGTCCTTGTGTCTGGAATAAGCTTTGACAGAAGGTCTCTTTTCTGGGACTAGTGAGCTCTCAAATGATATTGAATTACGCTCATTTAAAATCTGGCATCTGGAACCACGGCTGTGGTAGAGGCCATGTGATCAAGGAGTCTGAGGGAGTGTCTGGCTGGCCTTGGCTGTCCTAGGGCAAAGGAGTGTGCCAGGTTCTAAAGGTTGTGAACCTGTCTAATGGAAGCAGAGCCTTCTCTTGCTCTGTGTTCAGCTCTGCTTCTATGAACTCCAGTAACTGAAGTGGTTTGAGATGGGACTTTTCTGAGTTGATCAGAAAGCCCAGGGACTCCAGAGTGTGTCTTGTGAGAGTGAGGGAGACTCTGACGCTTTGGCAAGACTTGACCACTATAAGCCAATCATCCAGGTAGGGGAAGACAGATACCTCTTGCCTTCTGAAGTAAGCTGCCACCACTGCCAGGCACTTTGTGAAACTCTGGGAGCTGAAGAAAGGCTGAATGGCAAAACTGTGAACTGGTAATGGCCAGAGGGCAGTCTGAATCTGAGAAATTTTCTGTGGGAAGGCCTATTGAGATGTGGAAATAGGCATTCCTGAGGTCTACGGAGAATAGCTAGTCCCCCTGTTGTAAGGAAGGGATCACTACTGACAGGGTGACTATTTTGAATTTTTGTTTTCAATTTCTATTTTATCCCCACCCGAACCCAGGCACTGTACCCAATGGACCACCTGAGGATTGACCCTAGAAGAAACCCCCCCACGCTGCCATGGCTCCCCCCTCCAGCGGGGATCAGTTGGGAGGGGGCAGCCGGGCGGCTCAAGCCACCCCCTCCTTAGTACCTTAATCCTCATCAGGATCCTCTCAAGAGACACTCCAGCTAGTGGTGAGGGCCTACCTAGCCCTCAGATCAGTGTTGTGCCAGGTTGGGGCCTTTTTCAATGTGTACTCCCTCCCAGAGACATTGGGTTTGTTTTACGCCAAGGCATACACCGGCATCTGACATACTCTACCCCCTCTGTACCACTTGGGCATGCTGAACCTCCAGCTTCCACTAGAGGACGGACATGCACCAAGCTATTGTCCCCCCCCCAGAGGAAATGAGCAGTCCAAGAGATGTTCAGCCTCCTCCCTCCCGGCCGGACCTTTGGCAACTCAAGTCCATTCCCAAACTCAGGTCACCAAAGTCGCGAGCAGCAGCGCTACCACTGTGCCGGCGGGCTGGCTACCATTTTGAATTTTGGATTGTACAGATGTTTGTTTAGGAATCTGAGGTCTAATATGGGTCGCCAATCCCCACTCTTCTTTTGAGTGAGAAAATATCTGGAATAGAGTCCTTTTCCCCACTGGGAGAAGGTGACTCTCTCCACTGCTTTTGCCAACAGGAGAGATTTTACCTCTAACTCCAGCAGGATTGTTTTCTGTGAGTGTTAGAGGTTTTAAAGTCCTGTGGCCCTGCTGTGTGGGAAATCTTTTGACCTGCAGGGTAAGTCCTTGATCCACCATCTCCAGCACCCACCTGTCTGTGGTGATGGGATGCCATTGGTGGAGGTAGTGGATCAGCCTGCTCCCTACTGGTGGAAGGGACGTGACCTGAGACTTGCAGTCAGGGGTTTTATTATGTCTGAAGTTTTGTGGAAGGGGTGGGATCCACATGTCTCTGAGCTCTCCTGTCCCTTCCCCTAAAGAACCCTCTCATCTGAGAGTAGTCCAAGGCCATGGGCACTGGCATAATATAGAAAGCTCTAGGATAGTTGCCCTTACCTGTTCCACCTCTGCCTTGGGGCTTGTAGGAGGCAGAAGGTTTTTCTTTAGCCGCATTACTTTGATAGGTGGTCTTGTACTCCTCCACCTTTTTCATGTAAGTCTCTGTTTTGTCACCAAACACAGAATTATTATCACATGGAAAATCCATGGCCTTAGTTTGGGTATCCTGGGAGAGGCTGGCAGTCCTTAATCAGGCAAAATGTCTAAGGGAGATGGCATGAGCCATGGCCCTAGATGCAGTGTCATTAGCATCCACAGCCATGTGGAACTGATATTTAGTGGCTTCTAAGGCTGCTCTAACAATTTCTGCCAATTCTTGAGCCACTTTATCTGGAGCTTGCTGGCTGACTGCCAAAGCAGAGTTCCAGAGAGCCTTTTGATACTGAGCTGTGTACACTATATATGTGCAAAGGCAAAGCATTAGGGATGCTATGGTATAAGATATTTTACCCATAGTATCCACTTTTTTTGAGTCTTTTTCTGAGGGCTGTGACCAGAGAGCTACCTTTGCCTTGTCACAAGTCGCAGCTTGTACCACTCCTTCATGATCTGGATGCATATGAAGATACTCAGCATTCAATTTACCTAGCTGATACTTTCTTTCTATTTTCTTACTCACCCCTGGAATAGAAGTGGGGTTCTGTAGGAGTTTGAAAGTAGCCCTATGAAGGGATTTATGGACTAGAAGGTGTAGCTTTCGGGGGGCCATCATATTCTGGAAGTCCTCCTCCTCAGTGGATTCCTGAAAAGAAAGGTCAAGAGTTTCCACCGTATGCTGAAGAAAAGTAAAATGAGAGGAAAAATCCTCCTGACCACAGCCAAAATCTTGGTCAGGGGCTTCCTCAGAATCTAGAAGTCCTCCCTCATCTTCGTCATTTCCTTCATCCAGAAAAATGCCCTGGTCTAGACCAGGGTCAGAGGGAATGGGTGTAGGAGGACTGGCTGGGATGCCCAAAAGTGATCTCACAGCCTAAAAAGTTTGATACAGGTGCCAAGCCTTTGCCATTTCCTCTGCATAGGGGAATCTTTTTGTAACACTGGTGTCTCCTTTTGTTTCTCTGTGGGAGGAGTAGTGGTATGTTTTTCCTTTTGTTTCTTTTTAGCAGGCACTGAATCTGAAACCTGCTGACAATGTCTTTTTCTGGCTTGGTCATTATTATTGTTATTACTGTTTTTCTCAGACTTATTTTCTGTGGGTCCTTAGAGGATCTATCTTTATTTTTGTTACGAGACGAGGACCCCTCTTCTGGATTTTTGATAGAAGGGGAGGCAGTTAGAGAAGCCATTATTTCTTTTTTTTTTTTTACTTTCTTTGTATTAATATTCTTTTTTTTTTCTCTCTCCCTTCTCTGTTGTTTTCTTTTTCTTCAGCCCTGAGGCTGTAAGCACAACAGACAGTGAAAGTCACCCCAAGAAAAACAGGAGTGACTGGCCCCAAATAAAGAGATAAATCAAGAAAACATATTGTCCCCCAAAAGGCACCTGCACAAAAAGGAGGGGGCTAGTGTATGTAAAGGTACCCCTGAGCCACAAAAATCTGTCAGTCGATCAAAAACTGTTCCACCGTACAAAGAAACAGTAGAGGAAGAAAGTGCGAGAAAAACACCTCTGCCATGGTAAAAACGAGAAAGAATTTGGAAAAACAATGAAGAAAGGTATCCATAGAAAAATAGGTGTAAAAATACAAAAGCCAAAGATTTTTTAACTCAGCTGCAGATTTTTTTCAGTCAGAAATCCATGCTGAAACACAGGGAAAAAAAAGAGGCATTTTCCACGGTTCTAAAACACTGAAAAAGCCACAAAAATAAAAGGAAACTTCGGTAAAATCATAAAAAAGCACTCTAAAGGCAGCACAAACTCAGAATTACACTAATTAAAGAGAAATTAACTGCTTCGAGAGAAGTTTGAAGAGAGAACTCCGGGGCAGACTTGTCCAGTCAGTGGAGAAATGAATCTCACTGGCTTTCAGCACAACTACAGGCAGCATATTCCTTCCGCCTCTCTGATTGGCTAACTCCCTCAGATCATTAGCAAAGACTCCACCTCTGGGGCAGCTGAACTCAGCTGGTATTCTACAATAGTTAAAGCATACTGAAGGATTCCTGGGGTGAGAAATGATAATTTCCTTGTGGCTAGCAGTCCCTGCCCCCTCCTGATCGCCCTCCCCATATATAGCAATAATTCCCTCGTGGCTAGCAGTCCCTCACCCCACCCGATCACCTACCCAATGTGGGCGTCATGCCCTGATGTCCAGTGCAATCCTCCCATTCCCATCCCCCATATAGGCAATATAACATCTCCCTGGTCATCTAGTGAACCCCTCCTCCCTTTCCACAATCCCCAGTGGGTGAATTCATCATAGCAATTCTCTGGTGGTCTAGTGCACCCCCTGCCCCACCGGCAGGTAAATAAGTAATTAAGTAAGTAATTTATTTGTTTGGCGCTCAATCTCAGAGGCTCTAGGCGCCTTACAGAAAAAATTTGACAGGGTGATGCAAGATGACATAACTATACAAGCAATAAATAAATAAACAGATTAAGATAAAAATAACATTTTAAAGATTAAAATACATCAGCAGAGAAAGCCTTATTAAAAAGATGAGTTGGTTCTGCCAGTGGTGCTGATGGCTGAGGCATCCATCTTACCTCATACCATGCCGGCGACCCGAGTTTGGGAGCTAATTCAATTCAATTCACTTTATTTACTGGGTGAGTACACTGGGCCAAGACCCATTTTCAGGAATGACTCAGAGCGTCAAATAAAAAGTGGAAGCTAAGATGATGTACACAAAATGGAAATACATTTCAATACTAAGATAATGCAAACATAAATACTCATAATTACAAGCATTTACACAAGGCAAGAGATTGCAAATGACAGAACAGGAGTTTCTTAAATGTTTCATGTACAGGGACATTTACACAATTAGTAGGCAAGGAATTCCTAAAATTTGAACATTGTACAGAAAAAGCCCTCTCTCCCATACAATTAGAGAACCTAGACAAAGACACATGTGATATAGTAGAAAAGCATAACTGTCTGGGTTCCTCCTTGATTTTTAATAGGCCAAACACAGGAGATTTACAACCTTGAACAAGTGTGCTGTTAATCATGCAACCCAGGTTGTAATGATAAGTCAGCCTGAGAGGCAACAAACCAAAGGCATCATGCAAAACACAATGATGTGTTTTAAATGGTTTAGACAGAACAAATCTACTAATAGAATTAAAATTTCTGTTGACCAGATCCAGGTTCTTTTTCACTAATTTTGTGAACAAAAAAGAGTTATGATACAGTGTAGACAAAAGCATATATTTTGATATAATTTCCCTTGCTTCTCTAGTTAACCTTTAATTTGGTACAAGACACCAAGTTTTTGATTCACAGACTTTACTATCTTCCTCATGTGTAATGAAAAAGTAAAATGGGGGTCAAGTAATACCCCAAGATATTTAATCTCCTTAACCTGTTTTATCAAAGACCCCACTAAATCATAAACTAATAATGGTTTAGCATTACACAATTTTGGTGTAGAACCAAATAAAATACATTGTGTTTTTTTGGTATTTAATATTAAACTATGTTTCAACAGCCACTTATTCAACGCAGTGAAATCTTGGTTTATGGAGACATTAATATCGTCCACTTTTACAGAACTAGTAAACAGAATAATATCATCCACACAAAGCAATACTCTAAAAGTATTAGAAACCATAGAGATTGGATTGATAAATAGGGAGAACAACAGGTCCCAGTATGGAACTCCATGATGAAGGATAGATAGATAGATAGATAGATAGATAGATAGATAGATAGATAGATAGATAGATAGATAGATAGATCAGATAGACAGACAGACAGATAGATTGATACTTAATTTGTATAGCACTCCTTTCCAAGGACATGTTGATGAGTTAGTCCCTCCCAAGTTTACTCTTACAGGATGACTAGCTAAATAACTTTAAAACGATTCACAAGACCCATCTGTCAGGCCAAGGTCCTTCAGTATCCAGAGCAGCATGGCATGACTGACCAAATCGAAGGCTTTTGACAAATAATTCAGGGAGCCGGGGCCGAACAGGAAGAAGAGGATCGAGCATCCAATGGACAGCTCTCCTCTCCTGGAAGGGAAGGGGGAACTCAAATTCTTGGTGTTGGTGGCTCCTAGTAGAGACCAGGAGCACAGCAGCCAAGGATCCCAGATTGGGGATGGTGTCAGTGGTCATCCTGAGAGCGCACCCACCATAAGCTGGATGACGTTGAATGTCCACATTATGAGGGGGGACAGAACAAAGGAAAAAGGTCCAGGAAGGCAAAGGTGGGTCCAGTGGACTGCCCCCACGCTCACTGCGGGGTCTACCCCAGCCAGCCTCCAAATCTCTTCTCCACTCTGGATGCCATACTACATTATATATAGAGCACCAGAGGAGTTGGTGGTCTCACCTCAGTGGGGCTCAGTGCTGGGGGGTTGGGGGGTCAGTAAGTAGGGTGAGGAGAGATCCTGGGACAGAGGATAGGTCTGGGGAGACTTCAGGTGGAACAGGAATTGTCTGGTCCAAGAAACCACACCAGAGAGAGTCCTATGGAGCCATAAAGGAGAGCATAAGGAAAGCTAAAAAAAAGGGGTCTTCAGGCCCCTCCTAAAAACCTCCACCGAAGGGGCCTCCCTCAAAGATCTTGGCAGCAAGTTCCCGAGGACTGGGCTGGCCACCTTGAATGAACAATCATCTGAAGTTTTTAGTCTGGTCCTCAGAACTGCCTGGAGGCCCTCGGTGGAGGAGTGGAGGGAGAGTACTGGGATGACAGGAATAAGGAGCCCTGAGGTAGCCAGGGCCCAATTCATATAGGGCCTTATAGGTGAGCAAACCCACCTTGAAGAGAATCCTCCACCTTACCTGCAACCAATGCAGACCCCACAGGACCTTGACAGTCCCATCAGTGACCTGTCCACTGCATTCTGCACTAGCTGCAGCCGGCAGAGGTTCCCTCCACTGACCTCCCAAGGTAGAGAGCATTACAGTAGTCAAGCCTGGATGTCACAAAGGCATGTACCAGTGAAAGCAGGTGTTTGGGCAGAATTAGGGGTTTAATCCAGGAAGCGTTTCTCAGATGGTAAAAACTGCTTTTGACCACAGCCAACACCAAAGCCGCAAGTGTCAGCCTGTTATCAAGAATGATGCCCAGATTTCTTACCCTAGAGAATATTATCAATGGGGTTGATCCCAGGACCAAGCCTGTTATCGCCCCGGAAGCATCCTCATCACACCCACAAACCGGCTCAATCACCAAGATCTCTGTCTTGTCAGGGTTCAGTGTCACCCAGTTAGAATTCATCCAGTCCTGGATCTCTGCAAGACATTTATTCATCACTTCAATTATGCCATTTGTTACCAGTACAAAAGACATGTACAGCTGAGTATCATCTGCATAGCAATGAAAACCCAGACTGTACTGCCTAATGAGCCTCTCCAGGGGTAGCATGTAGACAGCGAACAGCATTGGACATGGGATAGAGCCTTGAGGAACTCCACAGGTCAGGAACATCAGGGAGGAGGAGGAGAAGTTCCCCATCACTACCCTTTGCCTCCAATCCCAGAGAAAGGACTCAAATCAGCTGATGACAGTTCCGGTGAATCCACAATACTCTCTAAGGTGATCCATCAGCACAATGTGGTCCACGGTATCAAATGCTGATGATAGGTCAAGGAGAATGAGAACTGAGCATTCCCCTCTGTCTCTTGCCCTGAGAAGATCATTATGCATCCGATCTAGTGCCATCTCTGTGCTGTGCTGTGCCTCACCCTAAACCCGGACTGGAATGGCTCATAGATGTCAAAGATTGCCAGGTGTGCCTCAAGCTGCAGAGCCACTATCTTCTCTACAACCTTCCCTAAGAATGAGAAATTGGAGATAGGTCTATAATTTGTCAGGATGTCAGGGTCAAGAGATGGTTTCTTCAGAAGGGGCTTCACCTACACCTCCTTCAAGGTGTCAGAGAAGGTCCCCTTTGAGAGTGAACCCTGGACTATCCTGCCGAACAGTGGACCAATAGTCTCGACACATTCAGGGGACAAGTCGGGTCAGGGTCCAGTTCACAACTAGTGGTCCAAAGCTTTGAAATCACCTCTGCTACCTTAGCCACTTCCACTGGCTGAAACTCCACTGAGACAATGGGAGTGTCCCTGTTCCATCCAGGCCTAACCCTGCAGGATTGATTTTGACCCACTGATGAGATCCCGGCCCGAACAGATAATACCCTGTCAGAGAAGAACAGAGCAAACTCCTTACAAAGTGCTACTGAAAAGGTTGTTTTTGGCTGTAGACAGACTGGATGAAGAAGTCTGTCCACAGTCTGAAAGTGCTGAGCTGGTCTGCTCTCTCCTGCAGCAATCTCCCTGGACAGGAACACTGCCTTCTTATGGTCGATTGCCCTTTGATAATCAACACAGTGATTCCTCAAAGCCAGTCAATCTTCCACTGACCGAGTCCTATGCCAGCAACGCTCCAACCTCTGACCTGTGGCCTTCATCACCTTGAGAGCCCCATCATACCATGGGGGTCTCAAGTAAGAATACCTGGTTTGTATATGGACCGGTGCAATGGCATTGAGTGCCTCAGAGACAACCCTGTTATAGGCTGCCACCACCTCACCCAAGCCAATTGCACAAACATAACATAGACTGGAAAAATCAGCTACCAGCAATAGTTTCTCTGGGGACAGTCCTCTCAAAGGGCAGTAGTCCCACCACCCCGCTCACCCAAATCCTGAACCCAAGGAGGTGACCAGCACAACTTTCCTCTCTCCACCATGGATGGCCATGGACTGAGCTCTCAATGAGCACGTACTGTACATAGCATGCATTCACTGAATGACAGCTCACTCTGAGCTGTCAATCACTGTCAATGAGTGCATAATGTATACAGTATGTGCTTACTGAGAGCTCAGTCAGCAGCAAGCCATGGTGGAGAGAAGAGGGGGGTGGCTCAGAGGTAACTTAAGGAAGTATTTTTTCACAGAGAGGGTTGTGGGTGCATGGAACGGCCTTCCGGAGGAGGTTGCGGAGTCAAAAACAGTGGTGGAATTCAAGCATGCATGGGACAGTCATAAGGCAATTCTAGGGCATGGGAGTAGGAATCAGTAGGCTGCTGGTTAACTAGGATCTGCAGCTTATCCATTAGGTAGGGAAATGAGCAGACTGGGTGGGCCAAGCGGTCCTTATCTGCCATCAAATTCTATGTTTCTGTGTTTCTATACTGGTCACTGGCTCAGGTTCAGGATGGGGAGAGCAGGGTTGTGGGACACTACCTGCCAGGGTGGGGGGGGGTGCATCAGACCACCAGGGAATTGCTATGAATTCACATACTGGGGATTGGAGAAAGGGAGGAGGGTTCACTAGACCACCAGGGAAATGTTTATATTGCCTATATGGGGATGGGTGGTTACACTGGACAACAGGGCATAATGTCCACATTGGGTGAGTGATCTGGTGGGGGGAAGGACCACTAGCCACCAGAGAATTATTTTTTTATATGGGGTGAGTGATCGGATGGGGGAAGGGACTGCTAGCCATGAGGGAATTAGTTTTTACATATGGGGTGGGTAACTGGGTGGGGAGAGGGACCACTAGACACCAGGGAATAATTTTTTTTATATGGGGTGAGAGATCAGGTGGAGGGAGGGACCGCTAGCCAACAGAGAATATTTATATGTGGGGTGGGTGATTGAGTTGGGGGAGGGACCGCTAGCCACCAGAGAATTATTATTTATATATAGGGCAAGTGATTGGGTGAGGGGAGAGACCTCTAGCCACCAGGGAATTATTATTTATATATAAGTCAAGTGATTGGGTGAGGGGAGAGACCTCTAGCCACCAGGGAATTATTATTTATATATAGGGCAAGTGATCAGGTGAGGGGAGAGGCCTCTAGCCACCAGGGAATTATTTTTTTTTATATGGAGAGAGTGATCGAGTGGGGGGAGGGACCGCTAGCCGCCAAGGAATTATTTTTTTATATGGGGTGAGTGATTGAGTGGGGGAAGGGACTGCTAGCCATGAGGGAATTATTTTTACATATGGGTTGGGTAATTGGGTGGGGAGAGGGATCACTAGCCACCAGAGAATTATTATTTATATATGGGGCGAGTGATTAGGTGTGGGAAGGGACCACTAGCCTTCAGGGAATTATTTTTTTTACATGGGGTGAGTAATCAGGTGGGGGGAGGGACCGCTAGCAGCAGAGAATTATTTTTATATATGCGATGGGTGACTGGGTTGGGGGGAAGGACTGCAAGCCACCAGGGAATTATTATTTATTTATAGGGCAAGTGATTGGGTGAGGGGAAAGACCTCTAGCCTCCAGGGAATATTTATTTTATATGGAGTGAGTGACAGAGTGGGGGGGGGAAGGACCGCTAGTCATGAGAGAATTATTTTTTATATATGGGACGAGTGATCAGGTGCGGGATGGACCACTAGCTACCAGGGAATTATTTTTTCTATATGGGACAAGTAATCAGGTTGGGGGAGAGACTGCTAGCTATCAGGGAATTTTATTTTTATTTCAGGCAGGGCTTTGAGTGGGGGGTGGCCACTGGACACCAGGGAAATCTTATATGTTGGACATTGGGCAGCGATCCCTGACTGGCTGTGGGGGGGGGGTGCCACTAGACACCAGGGAAATAATTATGTTACTGGTAGGGTGCCAGCAAAAAGTCAGAATTTCTGTGAACATTTCTAATTTGATTTGCAAACTTTTGCAGAAGTGAAGTCTGACTTTTGCAGAAATTCCACCAGTGGAAGTTTTTTCACATACCTCTAGCTAGCAGTACTCACAGTCCTGTAGCACTATGGGACTGGCTCTTTAATTTCATTTTAACAAACCAAAACATTGTTATGGCTGCAGTGGGCATAGCCCTGAAGATGTTTTGCATTCAGAAAAGGGCTGTAGTCATTTTTGCTACCAAACAACATGATAAGTGTTAAAAATAGAGTCCTCCGCTGGACCTGCATTACTATACTGCCTGTGTTTGTGTATAGGAGCCGGAGAGAATAATTTTTCCTCTGGCTTGAGGAGTTAATTGAGCCCTCCCTCAGCAGAGTCTCAGACATTCTACACTACAGTCAGCAAACACAGAATGTTAACTTATTATCTTCTGGCAGTCATTTTGTATCAGGTTACCAATGGATAGTAGATATCATACAAAGCTATTGGAAGTAGAATGGGTTAAACACTTATTTATTTATTGAATTTTGATGACTGGGTAGGCCCACTGGGCCCCAGAGGTCCCTTTTTCAGGGGCGACCTGGGTGTAACAATTACATACAGGTAACAGATCAGTACAGTCAGGTGACTGTAATGTTTTAGACAATAGGATTACAAGCAGCCGGTAGTGGAAGACATACAGGCGATAAGGACATAGAAGTTACACATAATGAGAACATTTTACATATCAAGTTCATGATTAGACTGAGAGTGCTCTGGTAAAGGTAAGCAGTAGCTAAAGACCTGGGTACCTTCTTTACGGGCATAGTGGAAGTGGGATATATTGGGACATAAGTGCTCCCCATCCTTTGAGGGAGGTTCATGGAGCTTTCTAAATAACAAATAAGCACTGCTGTACCCTCAGTCCCTATAAACACCTCATTAAGCCATTTGACACCTTCATCTAACAGCAACCATCCTGCTACTTTGTAAGACATTTCATAGCAAAGAGTTTGAGTGATGCCTTTTTTCCCAAATAATAAACACATTTAAAGTGTTACATACTAATTTCATTTTCTCAGGCAGGCAGTTCTGGGGAGACACTGGTACCTGACATTTAGTGATTACTCGTCTGTTATATTATGTAAGCATTAATCCACGACAAAGGAGGGCTCTACTAGGGAATTAATGCCTTGTGGGGGGGGGGTTGGGGCATGACGCCACAGGCCGGGTGCCTCCAGCCACCAACCAGACATTAATTCCCTAGTAGAGCCCAACTTTGGAGTGGATTAATGCACTTGTAACATGGCTAGTGCAAGGTGATTACTGTTACAAGTGAAGTACATGTGGAAAAGAAATGAACAGCAAGTCACAGTATTGCTTAATGCACTTTTGACTTAAAACATAGGCTATGTAAATGTCCCGATGTGCATGTGCACATTGACAACTAGATATACATTAATTTTGTGACTGCTTTTTTACTGCAACTTGCAGCATTATGTTTCTGATTAAATAACACCTGAAGATAAGAAAAACATTTACTGCTGTTTGTTGGTATCTTGCTGTGTTCAGTCGTTTCATTCATTTTTACTTCTAACTCACTAGTTCATTATGGGTGAAGTACAAATATTTACATATCTGAACTTCTGCATGTCAATGTTTTGCAATTTAGACAGATATGCAAATATAGGTGCTGTCTCCACAATGTACTACAGACAGGACAGAAGTAACGAGGCTGGCGATCTCTCCACTATGCTGCAGAAACACTGAGTTACAGTGAGACAGAGACAGTGATTACTGCTGATGTTTCTGTCTCTTTCTCCAATCATCCACTGCCAGAGTTCCACGAGGTGGATGCATGCGGTAAGTATGGGATTTTCTTCACCCTGGATGTGTCTCTGTGCGCTTTTTCTACTGCGATTTCTCAATTAGTGCTGCAGTCAAACTTAACGTCTGCTATTGGGAGGCTCAGAGAGCAAAAAAAACAAAGAGATGTGGGACACACAGTGATTGTTTCCTCTTTGTTTGTCTCTTTCCAAGTAGGTGTGCTCCCGATAGTAAGCGGGCATTACTAAGGAGTTAATACCCGCTTGAGTTTCTGTCATGGGCTGTGTTTGCACCAATGGTATTACTGTATTGCATTATGACATTAATTGCCATTTTACAATAGAATTTCAACTCTGTCTCTCTGTGGAGAAAGTAGCAAGCTGTTGAACATGCTGCATACTTTGTAACACAGTGGACTGTAAAGAATGTTGGTGCCTGCTGCTTTTTTTTCTTTTTGAAGAAGAAACATTTAGGGTGGGAAATTCAGACTGTGCCAGGCAGGGGCGCAAGCCTCGGCGCAGCACATCTGGGCTGCACCAGGACATGGACCAGGCGATATTCAACGGTGCTGCACTATGGCTCAGCACCGTTGAATATGGCACTGAGGGCGCATGCACTGTGTACGGCACAGTGGCACTGCACCAGTGCAAGTGGCAGAAGGGGAGCAGGGGGATGCACCAGCGCAAGTGTGGTTGCGCTAGGCACATCAACCGCGATATTCAGCACTGGACATGCAAATGAGGCCATTATGCATGAAAGGCACAAATGATTTATTATTTATTATTTTATTTAAATTTTGGTGATCGGGTAGGCCCACTGAGACCGTAATGGTCCCTTTTTCAGGGGCGACCAGGGGTTAATTACAGTCAACAGTACAATAAGAAGTAGGAATAATTCAAGGGAAAGTGTGCATATACAGACATTAAAATCAGAACATATAGTACAATCACAGGCAGGTTAAGTAACGTTTAGAATAACATGGGGTAAACACTAGTTTCACAAGAGTGGCAGTTACATAAGGGTCTTTTATCAGGTCAGTTTTACGGGTTACAATTTCAAGTGTTTCAGAAGTGATAACATTCAACTGAAATAGGATACCAACCTGTTAGGTGGCAGGTTTTTAGTATCAGAGGTGGAGTGCTGTTTTCTATCCTCAGCGGTGGCATGCACAGAGGCTTAGCTCTAGAAGGTACATCTTTACGTCTTTTTTAAAACCCCCAAAGGAGCTGCAGTCTTGAAGATTGCTAGGTAGGCCATTCCATAGGGACGGGATGTAATTTTCAAACAACTGAAGACCTTGGCTTGTTCGGACTTTTGGGACATGGAGGAGTCGACGACACGAGGATGTAAGTATTCTTTTAGACTGCTTGAGTACTAAGGTACGACTCAGGCTGGGGGAAGCATCCATTTGGAGAAGCTTGAAAGCCAAGCATAGGGAAGTGTAAGCCAGTCTGCCCTCCAGGGAGGGTCAATTCAGTGAGTGTAGTATATTACAGTGGTGTTCTAGTGGCTGAGCTCCCAGGGCAAAGCGTCCTATTCTGTGGTACAATTTTCCTAGCTTTCACATCTCTGTGTTTTGCATTGAATGTAGCACTGCAGCAGCATAAAATAAGGTGGTCAGGAGCATGCCCATGGCTATCTTTAGCCTGGATGCCTGAGTGAGAAAAGGGGTTAGACGGTACATGAGCCCAAGCTTTTGATTTAGTGCCTTGGTTAATTGTTCAACATGAACCTTGAAAGAGCAGTCTTGATCGATATAGACTCCCAGGTATTTGATGCAATCCACCACCTCAATAGGATGGCCACTGGACAGATAAGGAGATAGTAGACATGTTCTGTCGGGGCCCAATTTAACGAGTCCGAATAGGATGGTTTTGTTTTTTTCTCATTTAGGACTAGCCTATTTGTCAGGAACCAGGTTTCCAGTAGGCAGAGATCGTGGTTCAGGAGTTGGTTTAGCTGTACAGCATTTGAAGCAGATCTGTATAGTACTGTATCATCCGCATAGAGGGTCACTTTTGCTCCACCGCAGTGCTTTGGTAGGTTGTTGATAAACAGGGAGAACAGAAGGGGCCCCAGTATTGAACCTTGAGGGACACCCTCAGCAATGGAGCACTTGCCTGACTCCACCCGCTGCCATCTGATTATCTGAGGATCTGTCTTGCAAGTAATCTTTAAACCACTGTGTTGAGTGGTTGTCCAGTCTGAGAGAGCTAAGCTGCTGCATAAGCAATTTATGGTCTACTAGATCAAAGGCCTTGGTAAGGTCTATGAAGATCGCACCAGTAAGTCGGCCTTTGTCTTGGCAGCAAGGATGTTGGATGTTAGACTCACCAGGGCAGTATCAGTACCATGTTGTTTTCTGAATCCATGTTGTCGTGGAGTGAGGAGGCTATGTTGTTCAGCATACGCCTGGATTTGTTGGTATACAGTTGTCTCAAGCATTTTATTTAGTGTGCAGAGAATAGAAATCAGTCTATAGTTTTCAGCTAGCTCACTGGGTCCTCCCTTAGGGATCGGGGTAACCAAAGCTGTTTTCCAAACTGAGGGAACTTTACCTTCCATCAGTGACCTATTGAACAACCACATGACTGGCACAGCAATTTCTTGGTCAGCCAGTCTGAGTAACCTAGGTTCAACCTTGTCATAGCCTGGAGAACCATTTGTCTTAATGCTCCTAATGAGCTTTAGGACTTCAGTTTTTGATGTTAACCTAAGGTGAAAATTAGGTGATGAGGGGAGATTCAATGAGTCATCCAAAGATGGCTGTTTTGGGTTGCAGGGATGAACCCTGTACTTGCCAAGGTCAGTGAGGAATTTATTAAAGGCATTTGCAGCATCTTGTGGGTTTGTGTGGTGGACATCTCCCACAACAATGTCACAGGCATTTTTCGTGTGGTGGCCTTTCAGGAGCGCGTTTATTTGGGACCAGAATTTCTTGGGGTTAGAGAGATTTTTTTGTTTGTAGGTTCTTAAGGTACTGTCGCTTGGCCTGTTTTAAATCTTTTTTACATGAGTTTCTGAGCATTCGGTAACAGACCCAGTCATTGGTTAAATTAGTGGACTTGTACCTGCCCCAGGCCCTGTCCCTTTCCCTCATTCATTTTTTTTTAGATCATGTCAGCCACCTAGACTGTTGCCCTTTGACTCTCATTTGTTTTAGAGGGGCATGTTTGTTGGCAGCCGAGAGGAAATTCTTGGTGAAAAAGGACAGGGCAGAGTCTAGGCTGGGGGCAAGATTAATTTGAGCCCAGTAAATTCCCAGCAGGGTATCCCGGAAGGACGTAGCATCGAAATTGGAGTAGTCGCGTGCCAGAAAGTTATGGGGAGATGGAGTTGGATGGTCATTTTTCCATATACCAAAGATGGGGTCGTGTGGTCACTTAAGGAGTCAGCAAAAGTACCGGCCAGTTTGAATCTATTGGGGTTAGACACCAGTAGCCAATCAAGGGTGGTGTGGTTTCCAGATTTCGAATTCAGTCTTGTTGGTTCATGGATCAGTTGGGTAAGCTTGGCCTCTAGTAAGCTGGACTTAATGTCAGTCTTAGTCGAGGGGCCCCAGTGGAGATTAAAGTCACCCATGATTATTTTCTCATGGGGAGGCAGGTCAGGGATAAGCTTAGTAAGGACCTTTAGTGCTTCCGTCGCAATCTTAGGATGGTGGTAAACACATCCTATTAGTGGTGGCTTTGTACCCCCAGTAGTACTTTTACAAATAGTGTTTCACAGCCCTCCTCTGCCTTTGCTGGAATCTCTGCTAAGGACACCGTTAGTGATTCCTTAGTATATATGATAACCCCTCCACCCTTTTTTCCTATTCTATCTTTTCGAAAGGTTTTGAATCCAGGGATCCTAATCTCGTGTGCTAAGATCATGGGTTTGAGCCATGTTTCAGAGATGGCTAATATGTCAGGAGAGTGTAGGTCTGCCCAGGCTTCGAGCTCTTGCAGTTTAGGTCTGAGACTATTAATATTGATATGCACCAGTTTCAGCCCTTTAATGTTGGTCCAGCAGGGCAGAGAGGGAGTTACATTTGGGATATTTGTGCAGGGTGGATCTGGGTTTGTTTCGATATCCCCTGCTAGCAAGAGCTTTAGGAGAAACCATACCTTCTGGAACGCCTTGGATGGGCATTGTAAAGATATGTGTTTGTTCAATCTGAGGAGTGTTGCACAGGCATAGCAACAACCATTATTCCTGATACTGTTCAGAATAAGCAGGTTATGGTAGTGGCTTAATTGAGGATAGACACAGGGATAATGAGTTAGTACGAGGCCAGGTGGCAGACTATAATTCACCTCGGAGTTTAACATTAGGTGGTCTTTATATAGTGTAAGAAAGATATAACCACTCCCCAGAAGTATGCCCAGCAGCATGCTTAGTATTATAAATTAATTTCTGACTACCTAGTTTATGATACAACTGGCAGTTTTATGGGTAGCAGGCAATTTGGTAGGGAGAGACAGTTACTTCCTGAGTTGTACAGTAATTTACAGGTGGTGCAAAAAGGTTGGGATTAGAGAAAACAGGTGCAGTGATGGCTAAACGCCACTAGGGGGTATTGGAGTTTTGTATTGGGCACGGTAGCCAGAAGCTCCTTTTGTTATAGCAGCCACTAATGGACAGCTGTGATAACCTGCAAATGGAAAAGTCACCTGATAGGTTAATTTCAGTCAGGTGCTTTATCCAACAAAAAGGAGTGACGAGCAAGGGTGGTGGTGGGGGCGGTGGGGTCTTCGTTCTGCCGTTTGCATTCCTCGCTCGTCCTGGTCTCCTTTACCTGTGCAGATTTTTTGGTTTGAATTCCGCACCTTTTGCAGAGGGCGATCAACGTGGGGCTTGGGAAGAGTCCGTCGGCAGTGTGGGAGGGCTGCTCGGTTGCCCTTTCGACCCAGAAGGCTCCTGGGGAGCCGGTTTGTCTCTGCAGAGAAAGAGGAAAAAGGTGAGGCTTTTATACAGATCCTACATAAAGCAGCAGACTAAAGGAGCATTGGGTGTGGGGATCGTGTATTCAATGCAGTTATGGTTATTTTAGCCCAGCCCTGGTTAAGCTCATTATAGGACTTTCTAAACAAAGAGGGCTCAGGTGGAGACAAAGCAGTTTTTGCAGGCACTGGGGTTTGTAAGGTTAAAAGGTGCAAAGGCAGTAGAAGTTTAGCAACCTGGGTAATCAGGAAAAATATTTTCTCTGGCATTACAAGTTTCACTGATTCAGTTTAAAATAAAGGTCACGGTCACAGAACGAGCTTACTATGGCATTTGATGTTTCACTATTAAGGTGCTCTGCTACTTCCTTACAATTCACAAGTATACAGGGAGAAAAACTGAGGAAAAAAAAACAATCAGCACTTGTGTGGCGACTGAAAATAAAGTTTAAGTCTTCAGGTGGAGACAAAGCAGGTTTTGCAGGCACTGGGGTTTGTAAGGTTAAAAGGTGCAAAGGCAATAGAAGTTTAGCAACTTGGGTAATCAGGAAAAATATTTTCTCTGGCACTACAAGTTTCACTGATTCAGTTAAAAATACAGGTCATGGTCACAGAACGAGCTTACTATGGCATTTGATGTTTCACTATTAACGTGCTCTGCTACTTCTTTACAATTCACAAGTATACAGGGAGAAAAATTGAGGGAAAAAAACAATCAGCACTCATGTGGCGACTGAAAATAAAGTTTAAGTCTTTCAGTAAAAATGGCGCTCTGCCATTTGCACTCCTCGTTCATCGTGGTCTCCTTTACCTGTGTAGATTTTTCGGTTTGAATTCCGCGCCTTTTGCAGGGAGCGATCAACGTGGGGCTTGGGAAGAGTCCGTCAGCTGTGGGGGAGGGCTGCTCGGTTGCCCTCTCGACCCAGAAGGCTCCCGGGGAGCCAGTTATCTCTGTGCAGATTTTTCATTTTGAATTCCGCGCCTTTTGCAGGGGGCCATCAACGTGGGGCTTGGGAAGAGTCCGTCGGCAGTGGGGGAAGGCTGCTCGGTTGCCCTCTCGACCCAGAAGGCTCCTGGGGAGCCGGTTTGTCTCTGCCTGGGGCCATTTGCATGTCATTATGGCCCCATCTGCATGTGGTGCACTGATCCCCGGTGACTTGCACCTAGTGCCCTGTCAGGCTGCAGCCGTTGGGGACCGGCACCCTGCTGACCCTTTGCAGTCTCCGCACCCATTCACCCAATCACGGGCATATGTTTCTATATCCCTGGTGGTTCAGTGGACCACTTTCCATCACCTGATTGCGGGCTTAAGTGATATATTTCCCTGGTGGTCCAGTGGGCCACCTTCTGTCACCCGATCGTGGGCTTAAGTGAAATATCTCCCTGGTGGTCCAGTGGACTGCTTTCCATCACCCAATCATGGGCTTGAGTGAAATATCTCTGGACCGCTTTCCGTCGCCCGATGATGGGCTTGACTGAAATATCTCCCTGGTGGTCCAGTGGAACCCCCCCAGTGCCTGATCGTGGGCGGAATCACTGAATAAAACCCTGGTGGTCCAGTGGTACCTCCTCCCCACCCGCCCACTGAGGCCCCCACCACCCAGCACCCCCCAGTCAGCGGTGGGTGGCAGCATCCCACCCGCATGCTGCCCAGCTGGCCACCCACTGACTGACAGCATACAGTTGGGTCTGTACGCTTATTGATCCACTGCGTGGGCCAATGGGCATGCAGCCCATACTGTACTAAACAGGCCCAATATGTGAAGCCCGCCATCGGGTGACGGAAAGCGGTCCACTGGACCAACAGGGAAATATTTAACTTAAGCCCTCGATCAGGCAACAGACAGCGGTTCACTGGACCACCAGACAGATATATCACTTAAGCCCATGATCAGGTGTTGGAAAGTAGTCCACTGGACCACCAGGGATATAATTATCATATGCCTGCAATCGGGCTATGGGGGGGCCACAACACTCCCCAGGCAGGGAGTATGTGGGCAGTGTTCTGGGTGGACGGGTGGCCACCCACGGCTGGCGGCTGGCGGCTGCCGTGTTGCACCCTGAAATATGGCAGCTCGCCTGTCGGTGGCCAGGACTTGCTTCTGGTTTTACCAGGCACATCTTTGCACCCCCCCCCCGAACAGCACAAGGTGGGTTTGTGTCAGCATATGCACTGCACATCTCAGGCTGACTATCAGGATGTGCCGCATATGCATGGGCACGCCCCCAGCACTTGCACCACATACATTATCGATGCACCACGGTACATCAGGAGTTGCGCAGTGCAACTTGCCCCACTGAATATTGCACCGGGGTACATTGGTGGGTTGTGCATGGTGCACCACTGTTGCACCATGCACAACTCTTTCGAATATCCCACCCTTAATGTACATAATCTCGCAGATGTATACATTTATTTTTCCAAATATATATTTTTAATAATGTTAATAACATATCCAGTGCACCAAAATAGCCAGTTGTGTTTTAGTTATTATTTTTTGTACAGCACTGTGTTCTTAACCTGCAATTTGTGACTATAGGTGTTTACAGCTGAATGACAGTAACCACATTTGCTTCGCTTGCAAGTAGGTAGGCATGTGTGTGTCTCATTTTTGTTTAACCTACTGTAGTTTATGAAGTGACACATGTAATCTTTTTTTTATTTATTTCATTTTTATTGTTTGAGACATCATGTGTACAGCAAATGGGTTTTACTCAACAATGTTTACAAAGCTTAATATAGTTTCAACTTTATAGCTTCCACACACCATTTCTTAAATGGTTACCTTGGTTATCAAACTAAAACAGCCTCATGTGTTGTCAATCAGGTGAACGGACCTCAGGTATCCAAAAAATGAGGGCTAAAAGATTAGAGGAGTGTCCATCTAGACCCCACCTCTGCCCCCAAGACAGATTATTGGAAGGGGATGGGTACAGGGGGGAGGGACAGCCCCAAGAAATCCCTTCACCTTCCCTCCTAAGGGACAAATTCTGGGTCTACGTGGGAGAAGTATTGTATTGATTGCTGCCATCTCCTTAAAAAAGCATCATGTTTATTATGAAGTTTGGCTGTCAGTAATTCAAATCTGTAAATTTCATGAATTATTTTGTGCCAGTCTGAAACTGCCGAGGGTTCCTTTGTCATCCACCTATGTGTAATGGCCTTTTTAGCTGCTAATAGGAAGGGAGGGAGCAAGGTGTCCGTCCATCTTAGTCTATGGGGAGGGAAGATAGACAATAGCACCATCTCTAACGTTAGCTCTATGCTCTCATTCAGGCATCTCATCAGTTCCATCTGTAAAGTGAGTCAGAGGGGCATCAGAACTGGTCATTGCCAAAATACATGTCCCAGTTCTGCTAGGTTACAATTACATGCTCTCCAACAGTGTCCGTAGGAGACTGGCATATACTTTGCTAATATTGCCAGACAGCGAAAATATCTGGAATGAGCCTTCCACACAAATTCTCTCCATATATCCGAAGGAGTGATTTTAATTGCATTCGAGGTTGCTCCCATAATGGGAGAGAGATTTCTATATCTAAATCTTTATTCCAGGCCTCTAATATCGAATTGGATGAGTCCACTAGATTATCTCGTATTATTCTATAAAGGTGGCCTATGAGTTTCCCCCCATAGGTTTTCAGCCAGAGTATCCCTGAGAGAGATCAAAGAGTAGGTAATGGGGATGGACAGCACGTAGGAAAAATCCATGTGTCTTCAGATGTAGTTTCTCACCTGGGTATAGTATATCCATCGGGTAGGGCATATTTGTGCTGGAGATCTGTGAATGGTAGAATACCCGGATTGTTCACTAATTGATAGTAATAGCTGAGGCCCAGTCTGCGCCAGGACCTAAAGGTAGTGTCTAAGAGAGATGGATAAAAATTTTCGTCTCGCAAAATCAGAGTAAAGAAGAAAAAGCTTTGTTTAAAGGGTTTTTGGTTTTAAATTTATTCCAAATTCTTAGAACCTGGGCCATATAAATAGAGAAGTCTTTAAGGGGAGGCAGTAGGCCTGGAGAGGAAAAAGCTAATTTTTCTATATTATGCAGATCATTTATTAGAAATTCTATGTCCTTCCAAGCCAGTGAGTTGGTAGGGGACAGCCAGAGAAAAATGATTTTAAGGAATGCTGCCATTGCATACCTTTCCAGGTCAGGGAGGTTTAAACTGACTTGGTCTAGAGGGAGAGACAACAGAGAGCGACAAACTCTTGGTCTCTGGTTATCCCACGCAAAGGAAGAAATCATCCTGTTCCAAGACTTAAAACAGAAAGCAGCCAGGATGATCAGAATATTCTGAAACAGATATAGTAGCCTAGGGAGTATGTTCATTCATATGGTTTCTATTCTCTGAGAGAAAGTCAGTTTTAAGTTGCCCTATCTAGTTAAGTCTTCCTGAACAAGGAGAGAGAGACTGGTTTATAGTTAACAAGTTCAAGATGCTCTAAATTTTGTGGGATATGTATTCCCAAGTATTTAAATTTGGTACATCACCATTTTAGAGGAAAAGATCCCTTCAAATTTTGCGATGGTTTGAAGTTTAGCTTCAGGGCCTCTGTTTTGGTAATGTTTAGTTTAAAGTTCACCAGTTTCTCATAATTTTTGAAAGTCTCCCAGACTGCAGGAATAGAAGACTCGGGAGAAAGGACTGTTAAGAGAATGTCGTCTGCAAAAAGAGATATTTTGTATGTTTTTTGGCCTAAGAGTATGCCCTCTACTCGAGGGGAAGTGACACATATATTCTGATCAGTTCATAACATGCTGTATTGTAATTAAGTTAACTGATAAATGAGGGCTTTGAGTTCTTTTACAAATTCATTTTTCCTGTCCATGGATGTACTAAAGCAAAAATGTCTCAGCAAAATGTTTATAAAGAAGGAGTTGAGCAGTAATTTAGTTGATGTGGTGCATAAAGAGCTGCTCCCTGGGAAATTACCTGGTTTGGGAGGGGGAGGCTGCCACAAGCAGAATGGGACTTCAATGAGGTGGAGCTCATGGCAGAAGAAGAGGCATGATGGCATTAAAAGATTAATGGTGTGGATGTAGAGGCACCAATATCTGAGCATGACTCTGGTAGAGGACTGTGACTTGGGGGTTGGGAATTTTATTTATTTATTTAGTTAGTTTTTGTTAACTGAGTAAGTGCACTAGCCATGAAATGACTATTTTCAGGCATGAGCCAGGAGAGTACAACAATCAAAGACAGGTACATAGCATGAGTACAATAAAATTACATACAGTGTAGGTCAAAACAGGATCATCAGGAATTGAGTGAGTCTTGGGATCATCAGGAATTGAGTGAGTCTTGGTATTTTTAGCATAATGATTTTCTAAAACTTCAGCTTTCACTGGGTTAGACTCTGCATCCATCTGTACAGTATGTCAATAAGCCACATGCAGTGAGGTGTGGGTAAAAACCAGATCACCAGACCCAGATCAGTGCTGTAAAATCTGGACTGGGCACAGCTTGTGCAAATATTGCTGATCCACTCACTCCAGATGATCTGGTCTGGCTTTTACCTATTTGGTCTGGTTCTGATGGTTCAGTTTTTAACCATGCCAAGGAAGGGTTGAAAAACAGATTTCCAGGAATGGACTAGATACATAAAAGTCAGACTGAACACTGCAGCCAGAGTGACCGGATCAGCAGTATTTGTACAAGTTGCACCTAGTTTGGCCAATTTGGATTTTTACAGAACTGCTGTGGTTCAGGTCTGCCAGTCCAGTTTTTAATCAGTCAACCAATCATTCTTGTTTTATACTGAAAGGTATGTGAACAAAAATGCCCATTTACACAAACGTCCACTTAAGCATAAAAAGAGAACAGAACACCAGGTCAAACAATTGCATAGTAAAATACAGTATAAACAGGTCTAACATAAACAGCTCTAATACAAAGATCTAGAGGGATATACAGAAGAAAGGGGAAGCAAATACTAACATATGAAAGCCCCAGCAGAAAAAGGTGCACAGGTATATCAAGTCTGCCTGATTGTGCAGCTGTTGGTTTCATATCACTTCAGCTGCCCCACCCCCAATCAAATCCCTCCCTTCCTTCCTCCCCTTTCCTGGTCTTTCCCCCCTTTGTGTTCTTGTCTGTACTAAGCCTGCCCTTGACTCTATCCCAGCCCTGCTTAAAGCTATCCACTGTCCTCAGTTCGATAAATTCCTCTGGCAGTGTGTTCCATCCCACTATCACTCTCTCTGTAATGTAGTGCCTACTCATCTCCCTCCTGAACCTTCCCCCTTCCAACTTCAGATTGTGCCCCCTAGTGACCTTCCCCCTTTAAGCAGTACAATCCTCCATCTCTGACTTTATTTATGCCTTTCAAGTACTTAAAGGTTTCTATCATGTCCCCTCTTTCCCTTCTCTCTTCCAGCGCTTACATGTTGAGCTCCCTCAATCTTTCCTCACACGGCAACTCTCCTAGTCCCATGATCATTTTCATAGCCCTGCGCTGCACCCTCTCCAGTAATCTTACATCCTTTTTGAGGTATGGGAACCAGTACTGTACACAGTACTCTAAGTATGGCCTCACCAGTGAGCTATATAAGGGCAGGATGACCTTCTCCTTTCTAGAGGCGATCCCTCTGGCAATGCACCTCAGCATCCCATTTGCCCTTGTTGCCTCCATCTTACACTGTGCTGATACCTTCATGTCCCCTCTGACTATTACCCCCAGGTCCCTTTCCTCCGCTGAAGCTGTTACCAGCACTCCCCCCAGCCAGTAGCTGGTCCTAGGATTTCTATCTCTGAGATGTATGACCTCGCACTTCTTAGCATTAAACCCCAACTGCCACTCCCTAGACTAGTGTTCAAGTTTAGCTAGATCCTCCCTGAGTGCCTGCTTCCCTTCCTCAGTGTCCACTTTTGCACAAATGTTAGTCTTGTCCGTGAACAGGCTGATCTTACTCTTGACCCCCTCTGCAATGTCTTCAGTGAAGACATTGAACAAAATAGGGCCCAGAACCAAACCCTGCAGTACCTCACTCATTACTGGCCTTGGCTTGGCTGTCTCTCCCCTTTCAACTAGCTTCTGTTGTCTGCCCTGCAACCAGCTCTCAACCCACCCCACCATTTTCTTCTCTGCCACCATGTCCCTCAGCTTGCTCATTAACCTCCCATGTGGCACAGAGCTGAAAGCCTCCCTGAAGTCTGGATACAGGACATCCACAGCATGGCCTTTGTCTACCACCCTAGTGACCCAGTCGAAGAAGTCGATCAGATGAGTTTGACACAGTCCTCCCTAGACAAACCCATGCTATCTCTCATCCTGTAGACCATAACTATCAAGAAAAGTTATCAACCTCTCCTTCAGAATGATCTCCATCAACTTTCCCACTATGAAAGTCAAGCTCTAGTCTGTAGTTGCCTGGTTGGTCCTTGGGTCCAGTCTTTCAAAGGGGCACCACGTGAGCCATCTCCAGTCCCTGGGTACATTCCCTGTCTCCAAGGAGGTATTGAACAAATCCATCAGAGGGCCTGCCAATACCTCTGCCAGTTTTTTCAGGACCCTTGGATGTACACCATCCAGTCCTGGTGCCTTGTCCACTCGCAAGACTTTAAGGCCCTTCAGAACTCTGCGCTCTTGGATGACCCCATCTGTTATCTCTTCCCCCCTCCACCCTTGCCCCCTTCTCCTGCAGTATTGGGGCATCCCTTTACTTCGTGAACACTGAGCAGATGTACTCATTGAGTGCCTCTGCCTGTTCTTCTCCTTGTTCCGCCCATCCCCCCTCTCTCTTGATTCTAACAATGTCATCTCTACAACTCTTCTTCTCCCTTATGTATTTAAAGAAACCGTTTTCCCCCTTCTCTAATCCCCTGAGAGAATTTCAGCTCCTTTGCAGCCTTGGCTGCCCTGACTGCTTTGCTCACCTCACTAGAAGTCTTTATGAACACCTCTCTATGGTCCTCATGCCTAGATTTTTTTGAACTAAATAACAGTGACAAATTTACAGCATGGGGATATAACTGGATGTACAGTTCAGGAACAGTTGGAGGTACAGTTCAGGAACATGAACAGTTGGGTGATATGATTAAGATATAAAATGTGCACAGTACCATCTAAATAAAGTAGAAACTCAAATATCAATACAAGCACAGGGGCCAAAAAAATAGTTGGTTACCCAAAATAGGCTAAGGTGAGGAGCTAGGAAAATATTCCACATAACAACCAATAGTAAAAAACTTCTGGTGATGTCACCACAGGGGATGCAGCACTAGCTCCTGAGCTCTGACACTCCAGACCCAAACAAAGCTCCAAAAGTAATGATTTAGTACAGCAAACTCATCAGGGGAGCTTACACAAGTTAATGGGTTGTCGTCGAAAATCAAAAAAATGGAGCAACCCATGGATGCCGCAAGATTAACCCAAACATAAAAACAAACAGCAGTAACCTCAACCATGATTGCGGACTCCCGGTCAACTGAAACTCAACCCAGCAATGCAGCAATCCTTGCTGAGTTGCAGGATTTCCGTGGAGAGGTCTGCACCTTTCATAATGAACTAACAGCAGAACTGAATAAAGTCAACAAAAAGATAGCAGACTTTGAAACGCACCACACCGAACTGAACTCCTGGGCAGAACATCTGGTGCTGTACATCCTGGATAAACAAAAGGGCCTAGCAGACAAATGTGAAGACCTGGAAAACAAGACGAGGAGGTGCAACATGAGTATCCCTGAAGAAGAGGAAGGGAGAGACATGTGTGCATTTCTCGACCAACTCCTAAGGGAACTGCTACAATTAGATCCTTCTTACCCTCTTGATATTACCCGCCCACATCAGACCCTCACACCAAAGCCGCAGCAACTGGACCAGAGACCGCGATCCATCGTTTTGAGATTTCTAAACTTTACAGTTAAACAACAGATCCTGACTTGCACATGGTGCATGAAAGAAGTCAAATACAAAGGCAAACGGATATATTTTGATAACGGTTACTCACTGGTAGTGTCAGCAAAATGGAGAGAATATGCACCAATTTTGAGAATCCTGAAACAACTGCAGCTGAGGTTCTTCAAACCATACCCAGCTCGACTCAGCATCATATTTTCAGAATGGCCCCAGGATTTCAAGACTCCAGGGGCAGCAGTCAAAGCCCTGAACAGCAGGGTCATCTCCATTCCCCTACCTAGAAGGCCAGAGGCCGTAACTGAGGAATATGAGACCAGAGAAACCACATGGAACCCGGTGCTAAATAAGTAAAATTGCAGGCAGCAAGGCCAGTCAATGCTACAAGATGTCAAAGAACTTCTGCAGAAATTCAGACGAGAATCCAACACCTGATCCATTACAACAAGATGGCTTATACCTGTGTATTTAACTTGGAGGACTCTGGTGAACTGCTGCGACTAATTTTGGGGAAGGTGGGGAAGGGATAAGGAGAGCACATAACATTTATTTACCAATCAAAAGAACTTAAAGAGACATTATTATGGGTGCTTGAAGACATTCTTACCTAACCAATGTGTTCTTGGAGGAGGGAGGGGAGAGGTAAAATAATATAAATACAGTTTAAAGGCATAATACAAATGGCTCTAGTTCTAGAAGGGGTGAGGAAGGACTGCTGCAAGGCATTAGAGGTTTGGTTACACTGAACAGTCTTTTCTTTCCCCCTAACTAAATAAGAGGAGTCAAAACATAATACTGAGACCTCCCAACTCCAGACAGCTCATTACTCCTCCCTGTTGAGGGAGACTCACATGACCCTTTACCACCTTCTCCTCGACTGATCACCCAAGGTCAACTATCCTCCATAGCAGTTGAGCCTGAAGTGTCGTGAGAAGAAAGAGACTCACATCAATTTGTCCATAATGGCTGCTGCATCCACTGTGAAAGGACTTGTTACCAACATGATGGCTCATGGGGTAGAGAGGTGCAGGAGCCCCACCAGAAACTTCCTTATAGTGGCCCTCTCTCTACTGCTGGTGTGCCTCACTATAGCTCATGTTTTGAGTGATGGTGTAGGGGGCCCACGCCAAAATCATGGAATTACCCCCTAGGGAGCCCATTTGGGTCCCCATAATGGAAAAAGACACAGTACCTCCCTACCTAGGAAGTCATCTACTGCTTGTTACAGTGTACTGATTGGATGCTTTCCTACTGGGATTGCATGTGGTCAGTTTGCATTGTTGAAATTACCATTTTTGTGCTTTTGCAATACTCCACTGCCCTGCTGGCAAATGGGTGGAGTCTACTAAAGGCAACAGCTACTTCACATTATCAGTTTATGGTCCACAGTTAGATATAGTGGTTTAAAGTTATATCTGTTGTATGGCAAGCATATTTTAGATCTTGCTCAAGTTCTAAATATGTTTTTCCTTTTTACATATTTTATACAAACTTGTATGCACTGTACTGCAGTTTTAAACAGTGTGCCTAAGGATCTGAATGAATATACTCAGGAATACAGTGTTAGATGGAACTATGCAAATATAAAGGTTAAATACTTTCAGGAACTTAAGAGATTTCAGTTAAAGTGCAAACTGAATACAGGCATACTTTGGGTTTTGGTGGAAAAGAGGGATATCCATGAGCTTGGTACTTTGTCATAGTTCTATGCGATAACGGCGATCGTGGAATAGCGATCACCATTTGGGCAAGTGTACACTTGCTGCAAATTGCAAGAGGGTGCCCAAGATCTATGGGTTTCTTTTGGTACATGTCGGGGAGGTGCAAAACTTTAAAAAAATAATAAAATCGACCCAACGCAAAAACACGATCGTGCCCAGAACTGAACACAGTACCCTCCCAACCCCAGCTTACCACCTACCCACCACCCCACACGGCCAGCTCAGCAGCCCACCACCGCATTACATCCCACAAACCCTCCATCCCCTTCTGCCAATCGCACGGCATGGTCCCTCCCCCCCCCACACACGTGTGTATACATAGCGACATCCCGTCGCTATATTCACCTACCCTCCCCTCCGTATCCGGTCGCTACCCTGCCAGATAACATTGTGCACAGGCACCTCAACTGAGACACCCTTTTTGAAAGCGCTCAATCGCAGTTGCCCTGTACATGGGATACTCTTTGTCACTGACTTCAATATGGATAAGCTATCATTAGTTATGTCTCTTAACATTAATGGGATTCATAATTAAACAATCGAGACTGCTCCAGTTTATTGGAAGAGACAAACCAGATATCGTCCTCCTCCAGGAAACCCATATGTCTACGGAGGAGCACAATAAGCTAAAAAAATTTGTTTTCCCAGTGGTTATGTCCTCTTCACATAAGTCAGGCAGGAGAAGGGGGCAGCAATCCTTATTCCGAGGGGGGGGTCCCTTTGAACTACAGAATCATGTTGTGGACCCTTAGGGCAGATATGCCATTGCAGTGGGTTGGTTATATGCCAACCCGATCACATTGGCTTCAGTTTCCTTCCCCCGGGTTCTTCTACAATAGTGGCACAGAAATGTTTCTCACAGTTACTGGAGATCATGCAGGGGCAACTAATTATGGGAAGGGACCTAAATATTTCCCTCAACCTCACACTGGAAGCTTCTGTTTTTATGACACACTGGGTTAACTCCCTCCTGAAGTATCTTAGGTTCATAGGATTTGAAACAGGTCAACTGGCCACTTGAGCCATGTTAGACCCATCACATATCAGTGGTCAAATGCCCTGATTTGGTCTCCCATAAACGTACCAATCCTTTCTTAAAGGCAGTCATACTTAGTGCCCGTACCACTTCCTTTGGAAGCCTATTCCAGCTATCCACCACCCTCTGGTTAAACCATAACCCTCTCCTGGTGGTCCTGTGTAACTCGACCTTTAACTGATATCCATGCCTTCTTGATAGCCTCTCATTAGGTGGTTTCCTAATCAATCCCGCTGCCTCAAATAATGCATCATCCCGCAGTGACTTATACACAAAACAAAGATCTCATCTCATAATTCTGTAATTCGTAGAAAATAGGCAAGGTATTGCAATCTCTCTTGATAATTTTCCTGTTTTATTACTCTGATCTTTTTTGTCATTCACCTCTGGACTTTCTCTACCATTTTTTTCCACTCACCATTTGTGGACTAGAGAACGGTGCTCCATATTCCATGATTGGTCTAACAAGTGATCTATAAAGTGGCACCTCACTACTTCTACTTTTAATATTTCTCATGATATTCCCCATTACCTAATAAGCTTTTTTTGTGGTTTCTTTAGTATGTGTGTGTCAAAACTTAAATTACTAGTAATTACTACACCCAGATCCCTTTCATTATGTGTACTTAGCACAATCTCATTATTTATCATGCATTCAGCTTGACTATTATTTGACCCAAAGTGCATGACCTTGCATTTCCCTATATTAAAATTCATTTTCTGTTCTCTTGTCCATATTTCTAGCTTCTTAATCTGTTGTTTGGAAGTGTATATTGCCTTGGCATTATTTACCATGGCTCCTACTTTAGCATCGTCTTTGTATTTCCTTAGCCATGCACCACCAGATGCCTGCATGCCTGAAACAAATATTCCAAACAATGATGGGTCCAAAATTGAGCCCTGCAGAACTCCACTAGATATACTCCCCCAGTCTAACAGACAGCCCCTGATTTGTACTCTATGTGTCCTATCTATCAACCAGGAATATATCCATCTAATCAAACATGGGTCAATTTCCAGACTTTCTAGTTTGTCTGTTAGTTTCTGGTGAGAGACTGTGTCAAACGCTTTGAAGTAATCTACATAGACTACATCCACTGGAAGCCCCTGGTCAAGGGCTTGACTGACTGGTTCAAAAAAGTCAAGTAAATTACTCACACATGATCTCCCCTTACTAAATCCATGTTGGGTAATGTCCACATGTCTGCTTTGTATAAGATTCTCCTCCAAAAAGGTTTTTATAAACCCCTCCATTACTTTTCCCACAATTGAAGTAATGCTTATAGGTCTATAATCTTCAACTCTCATCTTATCACCCTTTTTATAAATAGGGGTCACATTAGTCACCCTCCAGTCCCGAACCACCTCACTCATTTCCACAGACCTGTTAAACAACCAGCCAGCTCCTCTGCTGCTCTGTTTAGAATATATGGGTGCATCCCATCTGGTCCACTAGACTTATGAATTGCTAATTTCCTTAACTTCTTATATACTTGCTTTTCCGAAATAACAAACTTCTGCCTAGATGTTCCCTCACTATTCATTCATTTGCTACCAGTTGGTCCATCTTGATCTTGATATACACTAAGAAAAAACCTTTTGAATCTAACTGCCATTTCAGTCTTATCTGAAATAGTCTTATCTCCTTCTTTAAGATTTATCATGTTTCTATGTCCATTTCTTAAACTAGCTACATAACTGTAAAATGTTTTATTATCCAACTTATTTTTTTGCAAGTTTTAGTTCAGCATCTGCTTTTGCCCTTTTTATAGTTCTTTTACATTTTTTTTACCAAGTCCTTACATTTCACTTCCCTAGCATGAGTTGGACTGGCCTTATATTTTTTATATGCCCTTTGTTTTACCGTTAACATTTTTTGTATCTTTTTGAAAAACCATTTGGGGATACGCCCACTTTTGTTGTATTTAGGTACGACTGGCACATACTCCTCTATACAGGACCCTATTATTTGTTTTATTTTTCCCCAAGTCTCCTCAAGAGTCATATTACATAAGTCATTTTCCAGTCCCACAAACTGAGTTCTTTCTTAAGGCTTACTATATCAGTTTTGTTGTAATTTCTTACTGATGTGGTCTGTTTTATTTTTTTGAATCCCCTCTACCACTAATGAATAATTAATAACATTATAATCACTGGAGCACAGTGGAGGCAATATGGAGACATTTCTGATACCATCCTCTATATTCAAGTGCACCAAGTCGAGAATATTATTATCCATTGTTCCCTTTTTACATATTGTTCCATATTATTACTTAAGCATATCTCTATGACCTTGTTTTCACAGTTACATTTACCATACCATACCAACAATCCCAATTAATATTGGGAAAGTTGAAATCACCCACCAGGATACAGTTATCACTGACCATATTGTCATATATCCTATCCAGGAACTTCCTTCTCTCTTCATCATTCATACAGTACTTGGTGATTGATAACATAACCCTATCTTTATTGCCTTATTATTTGCTTGGAAATTCAGCCATATTTGTTCCACTACAGTATTTTCACCCTCCTTAATAGTAACTTAATGTGCCCTTAGTGAGGATCTTAGGCAAATCACTTCCTTACTGGGATTCATAGACACATGGCGTCACTGCTTTTCAATAGTCAGGGGTTATACTCATCTGACACCCAGTTCCAGGGTGGCATCTCACCTAGACTACATATTCACTATGGCAGAACACTTGGAGAGTCTGCAGGATGTGCGGCATGGCCTCACATTCCTATCTGACCAAGCCCCAGTATATGCCAGGTTTGGACTGGGAAAGTGTCGAGGGACAGCATACTGGTGGCTAAACCTGGCACACATGAGGGATGCTGAATTTAAACAGATGGTTCAGGATGCAGTCCTGCAGATCCTAGCGAAAAATTAAGGCCCAGAAACCTCATGCGTGGTACTCTGGGATACCCTGAAAGCCATCCTTAGAGGCAAGATCATAACCTATTCATCCCGAAAGAGAAAAGAAAGAAAGGCCAGTTTTACAAAACTCCAACATGAGCTACAGACAATGCAGTCTTTTTATGCTCAGGGGGACAAGATGGTACAGGCTCAAATAAGGCAGGTGAAACAGAGACTACAGAAATTGGTAGACCAAAAAAATAGAGCAGCAGCTGTTCTATTTAAAACACACATATCATGAAGGGGGGCCTAGAGGGGCCAGGAATTTAGTACGTAGACTTAGAATTCACAAAGATAGGACCTGTGTGACCACTTTAATTGACCCAGAGACAGGGAACCTCATAGTACACCCACAAAGAATCAGACAAGTGATGACTGAATACTGCCGAACTTTACATACAGCCAACCCCTCTTTAGATAATGACCATATAAAATCTTACTTATAGGCACTGTCATTGCACAAATTGACCTAAAACCAGGCAGAGTCACTCCTGGCACCAATATCCAGAAATTAATTAGATATGGTGCTTAAGAAGGCCAAAGTACTGAAGGCCCCCAGGTCCGATGGATTTCTGTCGGAGTTTTATAAACAATTCAGAGAGCAGATAACCCCCAGTTTACTTGAAGTATACCATGAATTACAGGACGGTGAACCTCCTCCCCCCTCCTGGAAGTATGCGATACTTACAGTCATATCAAAACCCCAGAAGGATCCTAAACATCTGGCATTGTATGGACCGATATCAATGCTAAAGTATGACTATAAAATTTACACAAGTGTTTTAGCCGATAGGTTAGAAGACCTACTATCACTATTGGTTGACCCAGACCAGGTTGATTTTATCAAGCAATGGCAGTCACATTATGCTGTCAGATGCACATATCTGATAGTAGACTATGCCCACCCGAGACAAGTCTCACTGACCCTCTTGGGACTCGATGCAGAAAAAGCATTCAACAGGGTCTACTGATCATTCTTATGGGAGATCCTGGTACATTTTGGAATACCAGAAGAATTAGTAACACAAATTCACAATATATATATGACACCCTGCACGCTTACCTAAAGATAGACAGTGCCATCTCTGACCCCTTCATATTAGGCCAGGGAACAAGACAAGGATGCCCATTGTCACCCCTGCTGTTCACACTGTATTTTGAACCCCTCGCACAGGCAATTAGGAAACACCCAGATACAGAAGGTATCTCCACGGGAGGTAAATCATACAAAATTTCTCTATCTACGGATGACATCCTCTTAACCATGACCCACCCAGAACTATCTATTTCAAAGGTATGGGAACAACTAGAAATCTCTGGCTTAATGGCAGGGTACAAGGTGAATGGGCAAAAGATGAAAGTCTTATTATATAACTACACTCCCCCAATATCTCTTAAACTGAGATTCCCCTTTAAATGGCTCTCAGTTGCCAATGATACCTAGGGATAAAATTAACTAAGAAATCAATACACATTGAGCTACTTAATTATGAACCCATCACTCAGCAACTGGGGGAGGACATTGCCAAGTGGACGCAGATCCCCTTAAGCTTCTTGGCTCGAAGTGAAACGGTTCAACAAAACATTTTCCCACGCATATTATTTTTTGTACAGACTTGTCCCATTATGCCCAGTAAAGCTTACTTCCGAGAATGGCATCATAGGATATCCCGGTTCATTTGGAAAGGATGTACCCTGAGGGTCTGTTTTTCTCTCCTGCAACTCCCTTGGGAGAGGGAGCCTAAACCTACCCAATCTACAGAGATACGCACTGGCAGCACACCTCTACACAGTGCTCTGTTGGTTGTGCCCTCAGTATGAGGCCTACTGGAAACATTTTGAGCTTCAGTGGAATGGTCTGCAATATTTATCTGCATATTTGTTTGAACACCCTCCGAGTTGTCCACTCACCAAATTTTCCCACCATACTGCTGGCTTCTTCAGGCAGTGGCTAATATTGTTAAACAAACACCTGACTTCAGCTGAACTTCTCTATATGACAGCCTTTGCAGCAGACACCCACTTCCCACCCAATAAATTACATAGGGTCTTAACACAATGGAGTCAATATGGACTATGATATGTCCACCAGCTGGCGAGTTCTGTTGGTCTTCCTTTTTTTTACATTTACAGGTGACATATCATATACCACAGGCACATTTTCATAGATATATCCAACTAAAATAGTATTTGTAACCCTTTGAAAAGGCCTGATCAACTATAGTGGAGAAATCTCTTCTTGTGGTTTCACTACTCCAGTCTCATATTAGGGGTACCCCACCTGGCCATCTGGCTCCAGGGCAGTCCTATGGTGACACCATACTGCATTTTTCAGAATACAGTAAGATTCCCTTGGAAGAAACAAGATTACTATGGTAAGTCATTTTTCTTCAAGCTCCGGAAATCTTACTGTATTCTGACAAATGCAGACTACCCAAGCAGTACCTTTGGAGGTGGGCAGAGAATCTATTTAGGGAACAGGCTCTGCAGAACTGCTGTGCCAAACCTGGTATAACTTCTAGCCTGAGTGTAAATGTATGAACAGTTTTCCAGGTAGCTGCTTTGCAGATTTCTAGCAGAGGACTGTCTCTTGAAGCTGCTATGGAAGCAACTGTTCCTCTATTAGAGCGGGCCCTGAAATGCATTGGAGGCTGTTTGCCCACTTTGTCATAACAAAACTGGATACAGGCCACAATCCACCTTGCAATGAACCTTTTTGTGACTAGTTTGCATTTTCCCACTTCTCTGTAGGTCAAGAAGAGTCAGGTATTGTCCCCTCTGTGATCCTTTGTGTGGTCCAGGTAGTAGCTGATAGCTCTCTTAACATCTAGGCTATGCAGTCTACATTCCTCTGAAGTGGAATGATCAGTGAAAAAGGCTAGCAGTGTAATGGACTGATTAAGGTGGAAGTCAGATACCACCTTAGGGAGAAACTTCTTGTTAATCCTGAGGAAAACTTCTTCCCTCTGGAATGCAATGTAATCAGTCCCCATGGATAAAGCCTGGGAGCTCACCAATCCTCCTGGCAGAAGTAATTGCCACCAGAAACACAGTTTTCCAGGTTACATACTTGAGATCTGCCGAGGACATAGGCTCAAAAGGTGGCTGCATGAGCTGTGCAATACATATGTTCAGATCCCACACTAGGATAGGATTCCTGTGTGTGGGGGGTGGGGTGAAAAATGCAGCAACCCCTTGAAGAATTTTCTGATTACTGGATTTGAAGCCAGAGATGATGCCTTGCCTGCTGATAAATAAGCAGAGACAGCTGCCAAGTATACTTTCAGAGTGGATGGTCTGAGACCAAGGGAATAAAGGTGGGTCAGATGAGCCAGAACAACTGGTAAGCCCGCCTGAGTATGATCCATATTCTTACTCTGGCACCAAATGGAGAACCTTTTCCACTTGGATGTGTAGGTCTTCCTAGTGGAGGGCTTTCTAGAGACCCTGAGGATCTCCATGACCCCTTCAGAGAGATGTAAATTAGCATATTCTAGGTCCTCAAGAGCCAGGCCTTGAGTCTGAAGGACTAAAGGTTGGGGTATAGAATCCTGCCCTGGGAAGAAGTCAGTACGCTGTATTTCCTAGGGAGGATGATCAGCTTGGTCACTGACAGATCCAGAATCAGGGAGTACCAAGGCTGCCTGGCCCAGTCTGGAGAAATGAGGATCTTTGTCGCTGACTGGGATCTGAGCTTGTCCAGGACTCTTAGCAGCAGTGGAAATGGAGGGAAGGCATATAGAAACTTCCCTGTCCAATTCAACTATAGCGCATCCAGAGGAACTGTACCCCTCACAGGAGGCCTGCAGCAAAACTGCAGTAGCTGATTGTTGTCTGGGGCTGCAAAGAGGTCCACCTCTGGAGTGCCCCACCTTTTGAAAACAATCTGCAATACCTGCTTGTTCAGAGATAGCTTGTGGTGGTTCTGGTTGATTCTGCTGAAAGCATCCACAGAACATTGTCCTTCCACAGTAGGTGGACTGCTGAGAGGGAAATTTCCAGGGAGTATGCCAGACTCCAAATTTTCATGGTCTCTGAACACAGGGGCATTGACCTTGTGCCTTCCTGCTTGTTTATATAGTACACGGTGGTTGTGTTGTTTGTTCTGACCTGTATTATCTTTCCCTGTAGTAGCATACTGGTGAAGGACTGGATTCCCAGGAAGACTGCTCTGAGCTCTAACAGGTTTATGTACAACATTGACTCCTGCTTGAGCCATGTGCCATGAGCAGTGTGCTCCTCCAGATGTGCCCCCCATCCTAGGAGAGAAGCATCCGTGGTCGGCACCAAGAAAGGATTTACCTGTAGGAATGGTACACCCTGTTTGAGATTGTCTTTTTCCAGCCACCACTGAAGTGCCTGAGGGAGTGTTCCAGTGACTGGCACCAGTTTTGACAGTGAGTCTCTTTTTTGATGCCAGTGCAACTTGAGATGAAACTGAATGTCTCTCATTTGGAATCCTGCCCCTGACACTGTTGCTGTGGAAGCTGCCATGTGGCCCAGCAACTGTAAGAAGTGCCCTGCAAGCCTTAGGCTGTGCATTTTGAAGATACCTACCAACTTTATCAGGTTGTCCACTCTTGTCTGTCCTCTCACAGTGTCCACCTCGACTCCTATGAATTCCAGGAGCTGTACTGTCTCCAATATGGATTTTCTCAGGTTGACTAGGAACCCTAGTGATTGCACGACATCCTGTGTGAGTGTCCGGGACTCCCTGACCTGTTGAGGTGATTGACCTATGACTAGCCAGTCAACCAGATAATGGAACACTGCCATGCCTTGTCTCCTTAAGTGTATCGTCACCACTGCTAAGCATTTTGTGAACACCCTTGGAGCAGAAGTCAGTCCAAAAGGCATTGCCTTGAACTGATAATGGCCTGATGGCAGTCTGAATCTGAGATATTTTCTGTGGGACTGCCTGATGGGGATGTGAAAGTGAGAATCCTTTAGGTCCAGAGATGCAAGCCAATCCCCTTGTCTTAGAGCTGGAAGGACTGTTGCCAGAGTCACAGTTTTGAACTTTGGTTTTAACAGATGTCTGTTTAGGTGTCTGAGATTTAGTGTGGGTCACCACTCCGCAGTTTTCTTTGTCGTGAGGGAGTATCTTGAATAGAGGCCCTTTCTTTCTGTGCCTGAGGAACTGGTTCTACTGCCTTTTGTGACAGAAGGTTGGATACTTCCTCCTCTAACAGAGCTGTTTCTGATGGGGAAGAGGGTCTGAAGACCCTTGCCCTCAGCTCTGACATGAACTTGAAGCTGACAGCAAGGCCCTGGCCCACTACCTCCAAGACCCACTTGTCTGTGGTGATGGATTGCAATTCTTGGAGGTAATGGGCCAGCCTGCCCCCTACTGGGGTTGGGGAGGTGACCCGAACAGACACCTCACGGTGTCTGCTTGACCTGGGCTGCTGTCTGGGTGCTGGGGCTAGTACAGTTACTGTCTCTCCTGCCTCTGCCCCTGAAATAACCCCTCTGCAGCTGGTACTGGGGAAAAGCTTGAAGTTGGAAAAATGGCCTATAATGTCCCCTGCCTCTACCCCCTAGCTTGGTGCTTCTGGGGTGTAGATGTCTTTTCCTTGGCAGCAGCACTTTTGTAGGCTGTTTTGTGGTCATCCATTTTCTTCATGTAAGCCTCTGTCTGCTCTTCAAATAGGGATGTAGGCTCACATGGAAAATCCAAAGTCTTTCACTGTGTGTCTTAGGTCAAATTGGTGGTTCTGAACCAAGCAAATCTTCTAAGAGACACAGAAGCAGCCATCTGTCTGGCAGCAGTGTCATTATTGTCTTCAGCCATCCTGAATTGGACTTTAGATGCCTCTGTACCCCTCTTTGCAGACTATTCCAGGATATCTGCCATGGGGGCTGGAACAGATTTGATCTCCATAACAGTATTCGATAGTGTCCTCTAATATCTAGTAACATAGGCCATAGAGGAGGCTTGCCTGATAATCAGAGAGGATCCCAGATAAACTTTCTTGACTATGGAATCCATTTTTCTGGAATCCTTGTCCAGTGGGTGTGATGCCAAAAATATGCCAGATTTATCACACGCTGCAGCCTGCAGCACCCCTTCATGGCTTGGGTGCCCAAGAGAGAAATTCTGCTCTGCCTTTAGCCACCCAGTATTTCTTGTCCAGCTTTCTTGCCACCGGTGGCACAGAAGTGGGTGTTTGCAATACCTTGTTCACCTGCTTCTTCAAGAACTTATGGATAGGTAGTAACAGTCTTTTGGAGACTGGAATATCTAACATTTCCATATAGTCCTGTTCTGCCTCTTCATCAGTGGACTCCTGAGTAGGGAGGTCCAGGGTTTGGGCCACTTGCTTTATGAAAGCAAAGTGGGATATATAGTCCTCAGATCCCTTATCAGGGGAATCAGGATGGTGGGGATCAGGAGTCCTCATCCTCATCTTCATGTTCATACTCTCCAAAAGGTTCTGCCCCTTGTTCCAATGAACCGGGAACCAAAGAAGAACCGGAGGTTTGTGACTATAACTGCTTCTCAACTGGGACTGTGGTACTCAGTTAAAGCAATTGAATAATCCATATAGCATTTGCTATCTCCTCAGTGGTTGGATTTGTGGTGGTGCTGTACAGATGGTCATGTTCCCACTTACCCACAAAGAGATTGGCATAACTAGGAGCCATGGTAGTACCCATAGCTGTATCTCTTGTTTAATGGTACAATTGATTCCGAAACAAAAAAACATTCTTTTGTAACACTGTCTCTGCCAAATCTACTGAAAAATGGATGGGAGTCATGGCACATTCTAGTTCAGTTCTCATGTCCAAAAAATATGACAATGATTCCAACCCTGTATTTTTGGGACATGAGAACTGAACTATAAACCATCAAACAAGAGGTACAGCCATGGGTACTGCCATGGCTCCTAGTTATGTCAATCTATTTGTGGGTAAGTGGGAACATGATCATCTGTTCAGCGCCACCACAAATCCATTTTTGTCTAAGGTGGATTTGTGGTGGCGCTTTATTGATGATATTTTGATAATACGGAAGGGGACAAAAGAGGAATTCAGTTCTCTTATTAAGTGGATGGAGGAGACAAGCAGCTGTCTTAGTTATAAATATGAACTGGAGTTAACAGCTATCACTTTCTTGGATTTGAAATTGTACAAAGATGGTAGGGGGGAGTTTGCACAACCCTACACCAAAAGTGCACAGATTGAAATAGTTTGCTATGCTATGACAGCTGCCATCCACACCACGTGCACTTTAATATTCCAAAGAGACAGCTGGTACACACTTTGCATAACTGCACTGAACTATTAGAATTTAGACAAAAGAAAGGGGTACAAGTTCAAAGATTCCTGGAGAGGGGATATAGCAGACAAAGTGTTGCTTCTGCTTTTTCAAAGGTAGATGAAATGACAAGGGAGCAGACCCTAGAATATGAAAGAAAAGGTCCTGACAATATTGGAGAATGCCCTTTTGTCACAGATTTCTCTAGGAGAGCACAGAAGGTGAGAGAAATCATTAATAGTAGCTGGTCCACACTGCAGCTAAAGTCCAGACTCACAAATGTAATGGAACAGGGACTTAAAGTGATTTTTCGTAAATGTAAAAGTATTAAGGATATGGTAGTCAACAATATAGTACCAGGTCCTGAACCTTTGAGGCAAACACTTCTCGCCCCTCCGCCCATAGGTATCCATCATGTGGTAAATGTATTTATTGCAAATACATTAACACATGTAGAGAATTTCCACATCCAAGTAAAAGTAAGAATATACATATAAAAGATTTTATCACATGTAACAGCAGTGGAATTGTATATTTATTGAATTGTGATTGTGGAGCCTACTATGTAGGCAGGACAACCAGGAAATTCAGAACAAGAATACGTGAGCATGTAAGGGCAGTAGAAAAGGGAAAGATTTGTCTTATGCTATTGCCAAGCATATTATTGGTGATAGATCTAAAAGACATAGTTATACTTTTACAGGGATAGAACAAGTCAAATTGGGGAACGGAGGTGGGGAATTTAAGAAAATCATAGGTCAAAGGGAGAGCTACTGGATATTTGAATTGGGGGCATGACAAAATAAGGGTCTGAATGATAGCACTGAACTGTCCGCCTTCTTAAAGAAATATAGATGCTAGACAGGTCTCTATTAAATCCGGACCACAGAGGAATTGGGTCAGAAATGGAATGGTGTGTTTTTGTATTTGATCTATTTGAAATTTGTACTGAATTAACCCAGAAATTGGATGGTAGTCAACTGTAAGCAGTGAATAATAAGATTTTGGTGCCTGGGACTGATTCTGCACTTGCATACAACAAAAAGCCAGCATGCAAAGCAATTTAGCTACATAAGCTAAAAAATTATATAAATGTTTTAAAGAAAAAGCACACATATAAACAGAAATCAAATAAAGTTTTATAATCTGACACAACAAAATAAAAAAAAGTGGCTTGATGATGTACAGTATAGGCATGGGTGTAGGATACAAGCCCCAAGATACAGAGATTAAAGTGAATATACAAATTCTTTGTTAGCACTTTAAATACATGGGTTGCACTGATATACTGATTGGTCTGTTCTGATTGGTTGTAAATAACACATGATGGTTGTAAATAGCACATGATTGTTTTGAAGTTGTATACATGAAGCACCTTACATTTTATAAAATAACTCTGAAGAAGCCTTGCAGCATGCTAGGAGAAACGTCAGTTCATAATGCTTGCTATTAGCCACTTGGGCCAGTAATTGCACTTTTTGCACTTCATAAAAAAGACCAGAAAAAATGTTTTGGTCTGCCTGTTTTTGTTTGGTACTACGGGTGCTATAGACTCTTTCTTTCGTCTTGTGCTTGTTCTGAAAAGCACCACAGAAGTTTGTCCTGGTGCTCAAATGTTTTTTCTTGTGTTCTCTGTAAGGCAGGGCACGTGATCACTTAACTTGTTTTGGCTCATATATGACTGCAAATCTACTCTGCAGTGAGCTGTATTTTATTTATTTTTCTATCCTATTGTATATGTTATGTTATAAAATGGGTCTGAAGTTTCCTGTGTCCTGATTGGCTGAGAGGTGCTCATGGCCATGTCCTTATCAGGGCATATTATGCCAACCGGCACCTCATCAGTCACTCAGGCCATTTTACAGTAGATATCATTGTGCCACCATGTGGATTTTAAAACTGAAGCTGGTTCTCCAACATTAACCAGCAGCCTGGAGCTGGCCCTCTGTTGCCGACATGCAGAACATACCCCCACACACACACACACAGCAAAGTTGCTGCACACCTGCATTTTGTGATCCAGTTCAGTTTTCAAAAGAGGCAAGTCATTTTTAAATGTCACCTATGCTGCTTCAGTGAAACTATCACAACCGCCGTCCACAATATGGAGAGCGTTGAAGAGCAGTGCACGAACCTCCTGTGGTAAGCTTTGACTGAACTGTCGGTGACAGTTTTTGCCCAGAACCAGGAGTAACCAGCAGTTTGACATTGCCTGAAAGTAAAAAAAATACTTCAAGCTGCTTCCACACTCATCCACTGTTCTCATGGAGCTAGGGTCCTTCAGTCGTTGACAGAGACTTGTGCTGTAATGGAACCACTGCTAGCCTTTACCAGAAGTAGGAGTAATCACTAAACAGCAGTTTTATTTAAATGGGCACTTTTTTGGTAAAAAATCATTAACAAATAAACTAATCAAATCAAATCAACTTTATGTGAAAAATAGCGCTATTCCTGAAGGATCATAGCGTTAGTACAGAGAATAATAAAACCCAGTTAAAATTACATAAAAACATCTATAACAGGTTTATATAAAATCAGAAAATGCCAAGTTAAACAAATGAGTTTTTAAAGCAAATTTAAAACTCTCCACCATCAGGCACTGTCTTATCTGAGGTGGTAAAGAATTCCACAGGGAAGGGGCTGCAAATTCAAATGCTTGGGCCCCGGATGACTTTAAATGTACCCTGGGAATCTCTAGCAATCCCTCATCAGTGGAGTGAAGTGGTTGGGAGGGGCAATAGGGATGAAGAAGATCTTGCAGATAACATGGATCCAGTCCATGTAGGGCCTTATAGGTCAGCAAACCGACCTTGAAGGTGATCCGCCACTGAATAGGCAGCCAGTGCAGATCGAGCAGCACCAGCATGACATGGCAGCCTCGAGGTAGCCCAGTCAACAGCCTAGCTTCTGCATTCTGCACCAGCTGCAAGTGGCGGATATCAACCCCTGGTAGCCCTAGGTAAAAGGCATTACAGTAGTCAAGGTGTGAGGTTACAAAGGCATGTACCAAACCTGGCAGGTCATCAGGCGAAACTAGGTGCTTGATCCAAGCAATATTCCTTAAATGGTAAAAGGCAGTCTTGACAATGGATGACACCTGATGTTTAAGCGTTAATTCATCATCAAGAACCACACCCAGATCTCGTACCCACTCGGAGGTCATCAGCTGGTAGCCACCAAGCAAAAGCCCAAATGCTTGCCCCACCAACAACCCCTCTACCCAATGACCTGGATCCACCACCAAACTTCAATCTTACTTGAGTTCAACCTCAACCAGCTGGCACTCATCCAGTCTTCAATCTCAGAATGGCAGTTATTAAGGCCCGAGATATCTCCCACTTGATAGGGCACAAAGGATAGATAGATAGAGCTGAGTATCATCTGCATAGCAGTGAAAACTCAGCCCATACCACCTTACAATGTCTCCCAACAGCAACATGTTCACTGTGAACAACATGGGAGATAGCACAGAATCCTGTGGGACACCCACACAGCAGAGAGAACTTGTCAGAGGAATAAACCCCCCGAGACAACTCTCTGAAACCTGCCGGTGAGGAAAGAATAGAACCATCTGAGGACCGTACCAGACAGTCCACAGATCAACTGAAGGCACTCTACCAACACACCATGGTCCACAGTATCAAATGCCACCAAGAGATCAAGAAGAACCAAGATGGAACGGCTCTTCCAATCTCTCGTTGTCAGGAGATCATTGAGTACCCTAACAAGAGCCGTCTTGGTACTATGCCATTTCCAAAATCCGGACTGGAGAGGATCATGATCAAGTGATCCTCCAGCTGCAGCGCGACCACCTTCTCAATAACTTAAACACATAGGTACTTCCCGCTACTTCCATCATGCATGGTCCCACTGTTACAGAGTCAGCAGCTTTCAGTAAAAGAAAGTGACCCGCGTCTGGCCCTGATGGCTTTCAGCTCCATTACACTGCAGCCAGCAAAAAACAGAACATTAAATGTATTGCTATGCTAACACTAAGTATAACTGACACCTATTGCAAATGTGTGTGTGAATGGGGGGGCAAACTCATTTGGTGTTGTGGGAGCTAAGTGAAGGGAACATGGGAAAAATGGCATGTCTTACTAACAAGTGCCCTCTGCTGGCAGAACCAAAAAAACACAAAAACTAATGTTTTACAAATCTTTTATTTCATTACAAGAACTTAATTTTTACATTTTGTAGCTTGTGGGACCCATTTTATAAGTGGAATAAGACACTCCGAGATGTGGTTTACGGCAGGGGTAGAAATTAACTTTTTGTAGTACCTGCAGTGCATGTGGCAGCAAAATTTGCATGCACCACAGTCAGGCTACCTGCACCAGGTAGACAAAAATAATAAAAACTGAAAAAAATATATTAAATTTTGAAATAATAGCATATGGAACAACTGTAGTATATTTATATACTGTTCTACATTTCAGTGTCTTCTTCACTTTCCCAGCCTTTTTCTTCCTGTTTTCTTGAACCATAAGGAGCAATCTGAGGTCTCCTTGTTTTCTTTCCTGAAGTCCACCACCTAGCTATGGTATTATCTGATGAGTATGTGGACACTGTCTCACTGCTCTGATTAATTCTCATTAAAGCTGACACAGTTTGTGATCTCAGGTTTGCCCTCCAGTCATTTTTTATTCATGACATTAATGAGAAACCTTGTTCATGTTCACATTCCACAGTTGAAGATGGATTTATAGGAAATATTTTCAGCAAAGCTAGAATATCTTTGAGGTCATCCCTTTCTTCCGAGAGAACTCTACCCCACATAGAAGTGGAATCTAAAGGTGGATGGTAAGCTGCATTTAGGTTGTGGACATATGCTTTCAGTTCCAACCACTGCAAGAGTGTTGAAACAGCACTGTACCCCTTTGGTTCCAGAATGTCAGTGTAGTAAGAAAATAATGACTTGACTTCTACGTCTCCATACTCTGCCAAGGAATCTTCAGAGTTAGGCCAGTTAGATAAGTTGAAAATTCTCATTTCAGCAATGACAGGATCACTGACAAGTTCGGAAAAACCAATTTCCATTTGGTTTAATGTGGAATCCAGCACTTTCCTTAAAGTAGACACTACGCTGCTCTTGGCACTGTTTGCATCCTCGTCAGGATCTGATCTGCTGCTGCGTCTTGCTGAACCAGAGAAACTAAGCTCCACACCTTTGTAATGCAGCTTACCATTCAAAATACTGATTCCTGTTACAAGGCAATCAATAGTCTCTGAATCTCTAAGAGTTTTTTGTTCCTTCATGAGATACAGAACTTTAGCTTGCACAGTCTACCGTTAAGTTATTTTGCTGGAATGTGAGCCTTAGTCTGGACATGACTGCTATGCAGAATTCTAGGAAGTTGATGAAATACAATACCTTAGGTGATTTTATCTGCTTCAGAATTGCAGTGGCCTTTTCTCTTTCATTCCCTGTACCATTTACTGATAGGTCCTCTAGATGTGTAACAGTAACTGGATAATTTGTCTGCATCACTTTAACAGCACTCTGGTGGTGTGGCAGCCACCTTGTTCCCCCAGTATTTATAGGGCACAGTACCCTGATTTCCAGTGCCTCCCCTGCAGTCTGTAAGCCTGACCAGTTTAAAGCAGAGTGCTTATAGAAGCTGTGCAGTGAGGAAAGCAAATTTTCCACTTCGGAGTTCAAGGGTGTCCCCTTGATCACGTATTTAGTGACCAACTCAAGTCTATGTGCACAGCAGTGCGCCACTTTTAAAAGTCTGGCCTCCTCTTTCAGCCTTGTGGCTACTCCCATTTTGCTGCCCCTCATGACTGATGCCCCATTAAAACAACAAGCAACCAACTTATTTCTCCAGTCTGGTACTTGGAGGTCAATTTCGATGGTATTTTGTAATGTTGATGTTATACTTTCTGCATCTGCCTTTTCAAGAGGCACTACAAATTTAGTAACAGGGATGCCCTTCTCCAAGATGCGGAGATAAACTACCTCCTGTTCTGTAATACTTTTGTCTGTTGAGCCATCTAACAAAATAGAAATTAAATCTTGCGATTTCACCAATGTGATAAGATCTTCCATCTTATCTTGTAAATATATTCTGTGAATACTCTCGCTTGTTTGTCATTGAGATAGGTGTCACTGACCAAGACCCCATTAGCACGTAATAAGTTTATTTCATCTTTTAAATCAGTAAAAGACTGTGCTTTTTTAGCAAGAAAAAAAGCTGTTCTGAAAAGAACCTTCATTTGTTCAAATTCTTTTTCTTCCATTTTTTGGACAAGTTTCATTAATGGCTGCTCTGCAGGGGTTATAGAGTGAACAAAAAATGCTTTTCTGGACGCCTCATGTAAATCAGATGACTCATGAAACTCTACATTTGCCTTTCTAAATGATGAATCCAGGAAGGAATAGTTTTTTCCAGATTTATCAATAGTTCACACCACTCACATTTCATGATGTTCAGTTCTCTGTCATACTTAAGTCACTTACGATTCTGTTTCCATGAGTCCACAAATTTATGTTTTTTTCTTTTTTAAGGGTGGCTCTCCATCAGTAGTCTCATTAGTAGTAGGAGGCTGAGGAGGTTACGGAGGAGGCACTGTGGAGCATAGAGAGACAGCAGTGGGGCTAGAACGAGGTACTGAGGAGCATAGAGAGACAGCAATGGGGCTAGGACTAGGATCAGGCACTGCAACATGAGAAGGTGGGTGGAAAACACCAGAACATTCAGAAGAAGCATGCGAGTTAGGTTTTGTTATGGACAGGCTGGAAGTGCCAGGAATAGAGTCAGATTCATATACCAGAGACTTGTCACTGCTAGAAGACAGAGAGACTGTTACACAAGATTCAGAATGGATCTGGGCCTGGCTTTGATTCTGGTCAACTGTGGGAGCTGCTGCAGTTTTAACATTTGTTTTGCTAAACTTGTAGCGAAAAAGAGTATTCGCTGGTTTGGGTAACACTTTCTTGGGTGACATGGTGTAATTTTAACAATGTCTAAAGAGCTTTTTACACTTTGACGTCTCTTTTGTGTTTCAGTTTAAATGTCAGTAAAAACTGTTGTCCATCAGAAAGCGTGTCGTGTATTTTATATTACTTTGTAAGTTAAACTCTTTACACCACTGACAATACACTAAGTCTACAAGGGTGACTTAGCTGAAGAATCAGGCAGGATTTTTTAAGTTGTCTCACAAAATTAGTAGTAACCCAATCCCAGTCAGACTTGGTTGGCATAGGGACTACTAGCACACAAAGCACAGTGGAGGCTCACACTCACTGCACAACAGAGATAAACTACTCTGCAACAATTATGGTAAAAGAAAAATTCCTTAGAATACAATACGTCCTGACCTTAGTCCACAAGGCTGTTTCTTAGACTGAACCCCAGGGCCAGGTTCAGTAGCTAGAGCAGTGCAGTGGTGGCACTGTGACTGGCAGTAGTGGTAGTAGTAGTGTACTGTTACTGTATATTTATTTCTGTCTCTCACAAAAAAAAAAACTTTATACTCAAGCTGTAGAAAGAGGGGGTCAGGTCAGATGGTTTATATAGACAATTTAAGACCTACACTATACACAGGCACACACACAGTACATGCAGTACAGTACACGTAGTAAAGTATAGAGTAGACCAGGTAAACATTAGCCAGGCAGTCTTATCTGCCATCAAAATCTATGTTTCTATGTGCAGTATATTAATTAGTGCTACAGCATACAAACAGATATTTATTTTACTCTGATTATGACAGATGCTGGACAGATTGACAGATGACATCACTCCCAGACACACACACAACTCGGGTAAAATGAGTGGGGGGTCAGACCAGGATGGGTTATTCAATTCAGTCTCAGAATGTGGCAAGGTTGTGGTGAGACTGGGAACAGGGGGAACCCACATTGCTTAACAAGCAGAGAAGCATACCCTTACTTTTTTCCCCAATCTTATGTAAAGAAACATCCAACTGCTCTTTGCCCAGGCTGGCTGTGAGCAAATTGCAGTCTCACACTGCCTTTGCTTAAATGAGTTATATTTATTTATAGCGCACACATGCACACACACACACACACACACACACACTCACTCAGACACTGACTCTGTCTGAGGTATTTTTGTTTTTTATGATTTCTAGGCTTTTTTCCCTCCTCTATTTAGTCACAGAAGAACTGGACTGTTACTGGAGGAGGAGTTCTCTGAACTGAGTTGCAAGTCGGAGGAGTCAACAGTCAGTGCTTTTGTCAAGTGTTATATAGGACTGATGATCTGATCACTGACTGACCACCCGACCTACACCTCTGCTGCAGCTGAACTCTGTGCTCCTGCTAATATATATAGGTTTTACGCAGACTGAAACACCCACTTGAACTTGTCAAGTTTTTTTTTTACAGAAAAGTAAATGAGTGGGGATTAGAAAATCGATTCAGAATGTGGCTACTGGCTAGGCTAGAGTGGGTGTAGTGAGAATTCCTTTTGACCCTTTCTTTAGATTAGAAAATAAACAGCAACTGCCCTTAGCCCTTTGCTTGGGCTGCAGCCTGCAGCCATTGACACTGTAAGGCAGTCTTTGCTGCCTCAAATTTCTTATTTTTTTTATCAAGGATGGAAATGAGAAAGAAAAATGTAGGCGCAACAGGATTTGAACCATGGACCTCTGGTATGCCGTTCCAGTGCTCTAACCATTAAGCTACAGGCCCACTGGTTAAAGTGTCTGAAGAACTTCCTATTTCACAGTCACACATTACTGTATCTAGTGTTGCTCAATTCTGCAACCAGAAACCAATTTAGAAATACCACTACTCTCAGTGCAGTTTAACCCCTGCAAGGTATATAGTTTTTTAAATTAAGGATGGAAATGAGAAAGGAAAATGTGGGCGCACCAGGATTTGAACCATAGACCTCTGGTATGTTTAACCTCTGGTTAAAGTGTCTGAAGAACTTCCTATTTCACAGTCATCACACACTCATTCACTCATCACACAAATATATATTTTTTAATGATTTCCAGGCTCCCCCCCACGCACTAAGAAGAAACTGGACTGGTACTACTGGTGTCTTCTGGACTGGGACTGACTGACTCACACACAGACACACACACTCTGTGAGGGATTTGACTGCTGCTGTGCAGCTCTTGCTATATTAAAGAGCTTTGTCCACAGCAGCCCCCGCAAACAAAAGCAAAGAAACACCACTATGTCCACAAAAAAATCAGGATCAAAATGAGGCAAGGTTGTGGTAAAAGTTAACCACAAATTTTAATAGCACAGATTCTGAGATAGTTAAGTCCTCCTTTTTAATACAGTAGTATGTATGAAATCACAGGACTGAAAAAACCCTTGACTGGGGGTGGTGTGGTGAAGCCCTGATTTACTTTGGTTCTGCCACTTAATTTCCTCGAGATAAGTATTTTTGTTTTGCCCTTAAATTGCAACCTTTATCTTGCTAAACTCTTCTTCCTGCCTACAAACAGCTAAACGTGCTTTTTGTTGGCCCAGAAAAAATATATGATTCCTTCACGGAGCTTCCCACCTAGCAACTGCTCTCCAAGAAAGTCTCTTAACAACTGCGTAGTTCAAACGGATGAGCATGGCTATGTGAACCTTATTGTACCACGTGTGTGACAGAAAGAAACACACATGGTACAATAGAGTTAACATAGCAGTAGATAGCATGCTGCCAGATGCCAGTCAAGCCTGATTTGGACCCACCTGAGTTGAGCAGCTCACCGAGTGACCGCCCCACCCCCCGACCCATTGGCACAACTCTGATTGCTTGTCCACCCCTGTGCAGTGCCCATGCCCCAACCCCTTCTACAAAACCCAATTCACCTAAAAGCATCATTAATATTAATAGCGCCAGCTGATACATACTGCCAGCCCAGCCTACTTTCCAAAATGCGGCATTCTGCTAAGTCCTGCTGCCGCGCCGCGTCCTGCCTTCTTCTTTGTGGCACTCCTCAAAGCCTTGGCTTGCATTGCAGCTGCTGTTCGGGAGGTGGGCTCTTAGTCACTGCTGCTCACTCCTGAGTCGTCATCACAGTAGCGCACGCACACGATCACGACGACGTCACCTCCCGAAAAAAAAAAGGCTGCCTGTGCTTGGTGCTGCACCTAGTGGTGCCTCTTGGAACTGCAGCCAGAGAGAACAAAAAGCACCACATGCAGTATGGTTTAGGCAAGAAATAAAACTACTTGCACCAGCCTGTAACTTACATTTGGAAAAGGATGGGTATGTTAATTTTGACCCCTGGCTTGGGATTAAAGCACTTCCCAGGTGCTAAAGGCACATGGCGCAAGCGCCTCATGCCTCATTACGCACCTGGGGCATGCTCTTATCACCCCATAAACCACACCTCATTGTGTCTTATTTCTTACTTATTTTTGCCTATGCACCCACCAGATGCAGAGCAATATTTGGTCCCCTTTCATTTTATAGCTACTCCTCTTCCATTCCACTTTTTGTTTTATTTTTATTAACTTCATTCCTCTCACTTAAGGCTGAGTAGCTCTCAACCTTATTTCACTCAATTTATTAATGTGTTTCTAGCAAAAAATGTGTGCTGATAAGGTTTAGTGCCAGCTTCATTTCTGCTCCTTTTTCTTTCCCAAACTTTTATTTTCTTTTTGCCTTTCAACACACACTACTTTTCAAGTTTTTTTTTTTAATTTTAGTGTAATCTGTTTAATAAATGCTTTCTATCCACCCCTCCCAATATTTTCAAATGTCACAGTTACTAATTGTTTTCCATTAGATTTCTGTGTGCCCACATCATATCCAGTTGTTGGGGTGACTGCCTGCAAGCAAAACTTAGCATCCCTCTCCTGTACCGGCAGTCCCTCACCTTTTATCCCAAAACTGTATAAACCCTGATGCAGGATCATTGGAATGACTTGCTTATTCATAAGGGGCTTGGTGCAATGCATGCAAGCCACTGGCCTGATGTTTTTGTGTAATAGTAGGCTCATGGTAGGGTCAGAATGGATGATTACATGGCTGTTGGGGCACAGGTTGTTATGAGAAGTGGTTTTCCTTCTAAATATTTATTTTTTTGCCAGGAAAGACATTCTGAGTTGGTAACGGCTCATTTCCAGAAGCTTCCTGGGTAGGGGAAGGGAGGAACAGTACAAAACAGTAAATATCATAAAGTGCATACAAAAAATAAACAAAATAAAGAACAGTAGCACCTCTCTTAGTTGTTTTGCATATTAATCTGACCTGTCAATTAACTGTTGGTTATGATGTGTTTTCCTCAGATGTAGTGTACTGTGGTATTTCTGATTTATACCGTTATCTTCTAGTGAAGACATTGGAGTTGTCTGCCTTTTCATAGGATTCCAGTTCATTGATTAAAAAAACATTTTTGTCTGTTTTTTTTTTTTTTTGTTATCACTTACACACATCATTATATAGTTACAGCATTTCCAGCTGAGTGGTATGTTTTGTTATAATTCATCAGGCTCCTTGTTTTGGTTGTGTCATTTCCATCCCTGATCCTTTATTTTTTTTCTTTTTGCAGTTTCTATCACAGTCATATTTTCCTTTCATAGCCTCTACATCTTAATTAGCCCCAATGCACTGTGTCATTTGCTACATACTTGCTTCTCCCCCTTTCCCATTTTTATGTTTGTCATCGAACATCTTGCTATGCTAGTTGGATTTTTAGAGGTGTAACACTGTCTGTCCAATGCAAAGCAGTGTTTTAAGGGCAAATCAGTGCCACTCGAATCATCATTCATGTTGATAATGACAGTGTTTGGGCTAGGTGGAGTGGGATCTGCATGAACTTAAAAAGAAACAGCCGACCCAATCCTGTGACAACTCTTTCATTTGATGTAGCAGCACAGCACCCTGTGTAATAAGCCTGGAATTTCAAGCATGCAGGGGTTCAGATGGGCTGTAATAGAAAAAAAACTGTGTGTGTCTCTCTCTCTCTCTATCTCTCTTTCTCTATGCCCACTATGCTTGCTGTACTTAAACATATTTACATGCCAGTAACTTTAAAATGATAAATGACAGCATGGTACTGTGGGCAAGAAAGTTGTTCAGCACAAAAATACCTACAAAATGAGTTTTTTATAATTAGCAAACAAGAAAGCAGAAAATTCAATTTTTTTCACTGTTTCAACAAACAAATGCGAAGAACTTTAAAATAAACAAGCATTTGTCAATGCCGAACGTTCGCTTGCAGATATTTGCAGTGGTGTTTGGGATGTATGGTGCTTTACCCTAATGCCCTGTGCGATTGCTGGTATTTGCACAATAAATTGTCAGCATGATCTTTTTGTTACCCCCATTGTGCGCTACATCTGCAGAAACACGTTTTGGGCAGGATGTGAAAAATGACAGCTGTACTGCTCATAAGGAAGTGTGGTAAAATGCCAATGTTGAAAATCTGGAGTAGAAATATTGAAAATTCGCAAACCTACAAGTGTGCGTGGGAACTGTGCAATGCACACTCATAAAACAGTCAATTTTAGGAATTTTTCACCAAATTTTCAACATTGCCATTTTAAAACCTCTGCTAATGAACAGTGTCACTGTGATTTTCTTACTGTGTCCCATACATTGATTTTGCACACCGACTCGCGCCTAATCACTACATGGGGAAAGACGCTTTGGGCAGGATGTGAAAATGACAGCTGTACTGCTCATGAGGAGGTGTGGTAAAATGGCAATGTTGAAAATCTGGAGGAAAATATTGAAATTGCGAAACTTACGAAGGCGAGGAACTGCACAACGACGCCAGAAAACAGTTATTTGTGTATTTTAAATAAATTTTTCAACATAGCCATTTTAAGATCTCTGCTCATGAACAGTGACACTGTGGTTTTCTTAATGTGTCCCATACACTGAGTTCGCAACCGACTGTGCCATTGTCGCTACAGGGCGGAAACATGTTTTGGGCAAGATATGAAAAATGACAGCTGTACAACCATAAGAAGTGTGATAAAATGTCAATGTTGAAAATCTGAGTGAAAATATTGAAAATTGCGGAACTTACGATGCCCGCGAGGAACTGTACAACGACGCCAGAACAGTCATTTTTTAGATTTTATACCAATTTTTATGAATAGATCCTTCATGAATGATGTCATTGTCATGGCAGATACTCGAGAGGTCAAGGGTGATTTCACGCAGTGACTCTGCAGTGCCTGCGAAATCACCCTTCGGCCTGAATAATGCCAAGACAGTGATATCATTCATGAGAAGGGATCCTAAAACCCCATGTTGAAAATTTGGTGCAAAAATTCCAAAAATGACTGAGATATGCACAGTTGAAACCCCCATGTAGCCCATTATACAGCTTACTGGCATTTCTCAGTTCGCAGTCAGCTTTGAAGAGTGCAGGCGTGTTCCCGGTCCACCAAGATTGTGCGCTGAGTCCGGAGGAAGTATGGGGTGGGGGGTGTGGGAGACTGGGTGCACAGTGGGTGAGTGCGGGTTGTGGGAGGGGTTGGGAGACGCTACGCGGGACCATTTTGTTTTACAGGGAAAAAAAGACGATGGGATGTTTGCCACGCTTGGGTGGGCTCCCAGCGTGGCAGAAGATGTGGGGGGGGGCCGAGGCGGTAGGAAGTTAAGCACCTGTAGGAAAACTCGTGGGGGCAGAGGAGCCAACAGGGGATTGGGCACCCCCTTGACCGGCAACGAATGGTTTGCCACGCTGGGGTGGGCTCCCAGCGTGGCAGCAGGATGGCTTGGGGGCCGTGGAACCGACGGGGATTGGCCACCTGGCCAGCACTTAACAAACATTTGCCATGCTGGGGTGGGCTCCAGCAGCAGGAAAGCTTTGGGGCGGCGCGGACGACACGGGGCGCGGCGATCGGTGGGGGATGGCAGGCGCCAGTATAGCAGCGTGTTTTCCTTTGAAGCAGAGGAACACCGCTGTCATATTGAGCTCCTGCACCTATTGGTGCAGGTCCACCACGCCTGCTCAAGGGAGCAGTGCATTGGATGGGAGAGGCACACCTCCAAGTGTGCTACTCTCCCAAAATGTTTCTTGCGCAAGCGAGCATAAAAATGACAGAATGCTACTGTGAGCACGACATTTGTTCAGCACAAAACTATCTACAAAATGGTGGTGTTTCCTTTATTTATACCTTTTAATTTTTTTATAATTAGCAAAAGACAGCAGAAATTTTTTTTGTTTTACTTGTTGCAACATACAAATGCAAATAGCTTTAAAATAAAAAATTATAGCACGTTACTTTGAGCACAACATTTGTTCAGCCAAAAATATCTACCAAATGAGCGGTGTTTCATTTATAGATACTTTTTAGATTTTTTATAATCAGCAAAAATGGCAGGAAATTAAATGATCTTCCCAGTGTCAATCTTCACCATTCATCACTGATGGGTGCTAGCCATGAATGCAGCACCCTTCGGGAGATTTCTTTTTCAAGGGGAAAGAAGCAGCACTGGTGGCACCACCCATAAGGCTGACGTACATCTTGGCGCTTGTGGGCTGGCTGATAACAGCCATTAGCTCCTCCTCCACCTCAGTTCTGCTTCTCCCGCTGTTAGAGACAGCACCTCGCATCTTGCTCCGCTACTCTACTGCATCAGCAGCCTAGTTTAGTGCGGCACCGCTACCTAAAATTGGGGGCCATTCCTGTCAATGCTGTTCATCTTGTCTTCACCTGGGTTATGCTGTCAAAGTCACTTGACTGCTTTCCTGAATCTTGCTAAGACCTTTCCATTTACTTTTACCCAAGCAGCGTTGAATCTGTACTGTACTGTATTGTGATTTAATGTCTCACTCCCATCATGCCTAGTTCAGGGGAGAGAAAGCATTCTTATAAGGTGGGCCAGCCTCCCATGCATCGGTGTCCCCACAGCCGGCTGTTTTCTGTGATGGTCCAGCATGATGTTTGCCTTACCTGTCTTGGACCTCAGCATGACATGGATCACTGTGGTGCCTGCTTCTTGATGGACCACTCTGTTCTCAAACACCATGTTTTAAAAGTCAGCAGGGCTCTTCCAACTTTTGGGGGGCATCGTCATTCTCATCGGTCCAAGCGTAGATCTCTTCACCCTTCTTCCAGATCCCCTCTCTGGTCTATATGGTCCAGTGAGGAGGAGGCCTCCTCCTCTTCTTCCAGCCTTGCTGTGGAAGAGGTCTCTACCGTGTTGCTGGAGAACCAGTCTGGCTCCACTCAGGACCAGGCTGGAAGCACCACCCTGGCAGTCACCTCTTTGGAGGTGCAGGCTGCCCCATTGTCAGCATCCACGGTCACTGGGTCTGGCATGGGGTGTTCCTTGTTGCCACCCACCTGCGCCGTTCATGGATCCGGTGATCAGGGCAGCACCACAAGAGGTGATGGGCCTACCAGTGGCACCGTTCATGGTGCCAAAGGCAGAAGAGTCCCCAAGGACACCAGTCAGGAGGTCTTCTGGATCTCCTCCTCCCTAAAGCCAGATGATCGGGAGGCCAATCCAGACTGGTGACCTGACTCCTTGGAGTCGGTGGGTTCTCTGGGGCCTTGGGCCCTTGGCCCCTCCCAGGTACCCCCTTCCACGGCTCCGGTGACTTGCAGCCAGTGCTAACTCCCATGCTGATGGTGGTGCTGGGGGTGTGTCACAGGTCAGCAGCCCTGGTGCTGGGTGTGGGATGGTCTGAGCATTGGGGGAAGGGTCAGCTACCATCCCCAGTGCCATCCCTCTTCTGGATGCTAGGGCTGGAACCCCCTCCTCTGTGGCTCTCCTCAGGGATCCTGTGGAATTGGGTGATCCTATGGCATGGGGTGCAAGGAAGAGGTCTTCCTCATAGTCAACAGGGTGTAGAGGATGGGGTGAGGAGCTGTGGCACTCCCTTGTAGTCTTTGGGGCTTGGGGAGGAGCCAGAGTGCTGAGCCCAAGTTTTCTCCCACATTCCCTTCAGGGGAGTCCTTGTTGGGTTTGGTCCACCCTTCTGGATTCATGTGGCCCCAGTCACCTCATAGGGATGCTCCCCCTACAGGGTTCAGTCCAGACCATTTCAAGTTTCTTCACAGGCCAGTCACAGAGCAGACCTGTGGATCCCCTGATCATCCTAGATCACCTGTTAGATCTCCTTGCCCTGGCAGAGGTGCTCCACTTGCTGTGGTATGTTCTTCTCCTTTGCCTCTGCATTCAGTCCCTCTTCTCACAGGCCATGTGGGTCCTTTGTGTCCTCTGACCTGGGGACAGTTCAGATCCCAGGCTACAGATTTCCACCACTATATTAGGGCCATGGATGAACAGGTCTTTCACCTGTCTCACTCTCTGCAGCCGGAGTCTGAATCTTCATGTTCTTTGGCTTCCTCATCTTCCTCCATCGAGGAAGAGGAGACCTCCATCCACCTGTCCTCTGACACTGACCAGACACAGTATCAGTGTTTCCTGGTGAAGCTAGTCAAGGGCCTGCACATTTCTTATGTTGCTCTCTGCAATACCGAGTGTACGACATGAGCCTTCTTGTGCGAATACAGTGTGGATCACCTGGTGGTTCTGTCCTGTCCTATCCCTTTCCAGGAGGCATCGTACAGTGCCTGGCAGCTTCCATCCATTCCAGCTCCAGCTCTTTTGGACTGCCTGTGTCAGTACTACTCACCCCAGAGGTCTCCAGGTACACTGCCACATCCCCCTGTGGGACTGATGCGACTGGACACCCCTACTGGGCATAGATGTCTGGTCTGCAACTGCCCGCCAAATCTGGACTCTGCAGAGTTCGATTGCCTAGGATGCAGAGTCTTCTCCTCAGTGTGGATTCTTATGTGCATTGCTTCACATTAGGCACATCATGCTGCCTATAACAGGCACTTGTGGGTGATGCTGGGCCAGGCGCTGGCATCGCTTCCTGATTTGGAGGCAAACAGACAGGCCACAGCCCACTTTGTGATAGGCCTGGAGTTGGCAAGGCACCAGACAAGGGCATCTTATGACATCAATGAAGTCACTTCATGGCTTGCGGGGACAGTGATCTGTATTAGGTGGATGGCATGGCTTCACCTTTCCCGGTTATCACCCCTGGCCTGGTGTAGGGTGATTGCCTACACTTTCTGGGGGACCCACCTTTTCATCCACAGGGTGAGACAGCCTTCCTTCACCCAGGGGATTGGGGACTCTGCCCCACCCTGACCAGTCTCAGGCCTAGTTGGCCTGTAAAGGGTCTTCTCCTCCTGTGGTCCCCCCATGGGAAGCTGAGGGATGTTAGTTCCTCAGGGAAGTGCTGTACCCCCTTCAGGGGGCTTGGCACTCACCCACCAGTGATGAATGGTGAAGACTGACACTGGGAAGATATGAAAATTACATACCTACCATAATTCTTGATCTTCCAGTGTATCTTCACCATTCATCACTGAATCCCACCCTCCTTCTCCTCAGAAGGCCCCAGTCCCTGGGCAGTCTCCACCCTGCGTCCAAGGGAGGACACCCTTCCTCTCATGGCATTAAAACTTTCTTCTCCCAAAATTTAGGGAGGTATCTCTTGGGAGATGAGCCAGTAGGGCTTCTCCTTGGGAGAACTTTGGGGAGACTTCTGGAGGTTCCTGCCCTCTGCCATCAAGGGAGCCTCCAGGACCAGTCCCCCTCCCTTCGGTGGGCCAGTCCATCTGGAGGTCTCTAGCTGGTGGGCAGAAGTCAAGGGGGGCCAACAGGACTACCCCCTTCTTGTATTTCCTCTCTTTCTTCTTTCACTCCTCAACTCTCCTTCTTCCTCGGGAGGGAGCTATTGATGAGTAGAGACCACACTTCCCTCCTTTGAACCCTGTGGGTTCGTCTCTGTGAGCTTTGGCTGGGGAGTTGGTTTCCCGTTCAGGGGGATTCCTCCCTGATTAATTGGGGGACATTGCAGATCACCCTTAGCAAGGAGGATTAGTGCTACTGTATGCACTCAAACTCTATCTTAAAATTGTTGCTTCCCCTGGAGTCATTCTCTATCTCCTCTGGGCTATGGTTCAGGCTTCAGGTACTCCACTTCTCCCATTTCCCGTTTTTCCTCTTTTCTCTTTCTTCTCCTTTCTTCTCTTTTTTCCTATTTTCTCTGGTCATCCAGGGACTGAGGCCTTATGGTCCAAATCCCCAGAGCCTTCTCCTCCTCCTCTGTCTGGCCTATTCCTTTTTCAGTTTACATCTTATCCTTTTGCTGTCACTCGGGCTCCCTTGCCCTGCCTTCATTTTTTTCTCTGCTCTCTTTCCATCTGTCTCTCTGGCATGCAGAACTGAGGTGGAGGAGGAGCCAGTGACCATTACTGGCCAGCCCATGAGCGCCACAATGTACATTGGCCTCGTAGGCAGCACCGCCGGCACTGGCTCCTCCCCCTTGAAAAAAAAACTCACCTGTGGAGTGCTGTGTTCATGGCTAACACCCACCAGTGATAAATGGTGAAGATACACTGGAAGATGAAGAATTACGGTAGGTACATAATTTTCATTTTTTTTTTCACTTTCTTGGAGGTATGGGCATAAATGGAATATGCTACCTCTATTGTGAACATTGTGGATATTTTTTGTTCTACTGCTGATTGACCTGATGACATCAGTGACATGAGTGGCAAGCCCTTTAATTACCGGTAGTTGCAGCAATGATCGTGAAATTGCTCAGGGTAGGATTGGTCTGGTTTCTAGTCAGTCATGGGACCTCCACTGGACACATTCGGACCACTCTTGTCATAGTCTGACACTGTGAATTATTGGTGAGCACCTCTAATTAGCAGAAGTTGCAACAATGATCATGAAATTGCTCAGGGTAGGCCTTGTCTGGTTTCCAACCAGTCATGGGACCTCCTCTGGGCTCTTCTGGACCATTCTTGCCACTGTCTGACACTGTTTGTGAATTATTGGTGAGCGCCTCTAACTAGTGGACATTGCAACAATGGTCATGAAAATGCTCAGGGTAGGCCCATTACCAGGAAACTGAGGTAATATTCCAACTTAAATGGCACACAGCTGAGTGACACCAAATGAAAGCAAAAAAAGGAAAATGACAGCAGAGTGAGGTGTACCTCTGGGTGTATGGAGAAGACAGTTTTCATGTGCGCTGACTAAATGCAAGGAAGAAAAGGGAGTGTCAGTGGGTGGCTTTGTGAGACACACAGCGTGGCCTATATCATTTTGCCTCATAATGCAATGTGGGAATTCAAGAATCTGTGGCTCACACTGTCACAGCAAGGCAGCATTGACAGAGTAGGGGAAAATAGAAATGGAAGCATTAAGTGTAAAACAGTTTTGCACCCCACTCCCCTCCTTCAGAAGGTAGGAAGTGGGAGCTGTTTGAACAACAAATTGCAGTTTGGCTAATTGACAGAGAGGAATCCTCAGATTGTTTCTGACATCCATGCCCCTGTAGAGGTCCCACCTGCCACCAGACAGAACTGACAAGCAGTTTCAGATCCACCAGCTGCCTCCCAAAGCCCCATCTAATCTACCCAAGCCTGTCTTATTATGGGACTATGCCCCTATCACACCATTAACCATTTCCCCAGAGTTGCATGACCATGTTCCAACCCTGTTTTCAGGCTGTCTCAGTCTGACTGATATTTCCCTGTTGCCCCTGCTGAGGCAAGGCAAGGCTGAGATGCATAATAACCATGCCACATCTCAGCGATTCCTATTTTGTAAGTGTAATATAGCTACAGTACTTGCTTGTTTGTGTATACTATACACTCCCTGTTCCTAGTCTGCAATGAATGGGTGTCAGAAACAATCTTAGGATCTCACTCCTCCAATTAACCAAACTGCAATTTGCTTTTCAAATAGCTCCCACTTCCTGCCTTCCCAATGGGGTGGGTGGAGGGGGATGAAAACCTGTTGTATACTTAATGTTTCCATTTCTATTTTCCCGTGCTCTGTCAATGCTGCTGCACCATGACACTGCAAGCCACAGATTCTCGTATTCTCACTTTACATTATCAGGCAAAATGATCTAGGGCATGCTGCATTTCTCACACACCCACTCAATGACACTTCCCTTTCTTCCTTACATTTAGTCAGTGCATATAAAAACTGCCTTCTCCATAATACCCAAAGCTACATCTCACTCTGCTGCCATTTCCATTTTTTGGTTTTATTTTGTGTCATTCAGCTGTGTGCCATGTAAGTTTGAATGTTACCTCTGTTTCCAAGCAAAGAAGCAAAGGACCTGGTGCTCCTCAGAGCAGCCACCTGCTGACTCTCCCAAGTCCTTAGCATGCACTTCCATCACAACATAGGTGCCTTTGGCACCTGAGTGAAGGCATACACACTACCCAGGTGGCTGAGGCACTTAGTTGCACCTCGTGCCTCACAACTGACCTGAGCTGTGCGGTAGTTCAGCATTACCGCCCTCCCTGTGATGTGTTATTGCTTACTTACTATTTATAATGTGGTTCTATGGGAATTTTATATTGCACTTCACAGGTGGTTGAAGACACTCAGTGTTTACCTTCTGCCAGCATGTCCTTTACCACCATTCACATTGCAATCAAGTAAAGCATCTAGTACCACAGGGCTTCCATATCACTGATGAACATCCGGCATTGACAAATGTTTGTTCTATATTGGCATCTAATACTGTTACTGATGTAATCTTTCTGTTTTTTTTCCTTTTCTGCAGCTCAAGTGTCATCTCAATCAATCAATCAAAATCTTGGTTTAACCAGGTGGACACCAATGAGCATGCTCATTTTTGAGGTGAACCTGGGGTAGACAATACAGGTGTATGGAAGGAATCAGCAGAAAAGGTATTGACACAAAAAACAAAGCAAAGTACTTAGTAACGGATATGTACAGGCTAACATGGAGATAACAGTTATAGTAGAAAAAAATATACAGGGCTTAGTATTCCAATAACAGATATATACAGTTTACAAGCATAACAGATACAAAATTAATTATAATTATTGTTTGTTTTTTTGAGGAAGAGGGGCTGGATGGGTAATAGAGGGCCCAGAGAGGGTGAATGCCAGGGCTTAGACAAGGAAGTGAACCCTACAGTGATGGAGCAGAAACAGGGTAGACTTAAGTGAATGCAGTCCTAGGGTTAAGGTAAGCAGGCACAGGATTCCTTAGAATGACTCATGATAAAGGCTTTAAATGATGCTAAGCTAAAAGGGAGACTTATCTGGAGGTTTTTTTGCAATTTATTCCAATCTCCAATTGGACTTTTTTTGCCACTAGCCGCAACTTAATTTTCCATTCCTGTTTCATGTGGTATTATGTTGGAAAATGCTGGAAAGTGCCAATCTCTGCAAGACAGTGCACTTGATCACTAAACTTGTTTTGGCTCATATATGACTGCAAATCTGCTCTGCAGTGAGCTATATTTTATTTATTTTTCTTTATCACCTTATATGTTATGTTATTTTTGCCTGAGCATCCCACCTGAGATGCAGAGCAATTGAACACATCATATACTGGAATAGCTCTGTATTTGTCCCCCAACCCCTTTCATTTTATAGCTACTTCTCTTCCATTCCACTTTGTTTTATTTTTATTAACTTCATTCCTCCCACTTAAATTATGTGTTATGTGGAATAACTCCCACTGTTATTATTTTTTTACAAAAATTGTCAACTGTGCAGATACATTTGTAAAAAATGAATTATAACAGTGAGACTTTTTTAAATGTTGTTTGACTTACCATACTCATGCTTGTCTACCCACTTACTCAGTCTCCTACTTGTTTCTGTCCTTGTGCGAACTAATTCCTGTTGCTTCATATCAAGGGGTTGTTGATTTTCATATTGTGTGCCTGGGGTGGAGCAGCAATAAAAGATAAACTATGCAATGCCTCAATAACACACCTACCCCAGTTTACTTTTACCTAACACCCATTTCTTAGGCCTTGTACAATAAGATTTTCCTTCAGGAGAACAACTTGTAATGAAATGTGTAAGATTTACATTGACATTTGGGTATATGCACTTTTATATAATACTAATTATGTGTGTGTGCTATATAACAATCTCTAAAAAAATCAATTGAACACATCAAATGTCTTTGTAAACATGTCTCAACATTGTGTTTATCTTCCACTTTGTTACAACATATAGTTGTCTCAGCAGTGTTTGCAGTTAAGGTACAGTACCTTCATGTATACTGTATGATGGCCTGGTTCTGTTGAGTTGATTGCAATAACAGTGCATAGAATAAAACATAAAACATATAGGTAACTGTAATACAAACAGTGGAATTATTTTTTATCTGCTCTTTCTCAATGCACCATACTTTGATTCAGTTAGTGTATGCAACAGCAATTCATGTTTATGTTTAAGCCCATGAAACCCCCTTATCTAGTTAATGCATATGCAGTGGTAGTGGCTCTGCCAATGCTTGTTTTTTTGTTTAAGCTATTATTTATTCCTCCTGTTGTCAGACAGAGATGTATCCTCAAAACAGATAGAGATATACCATGCCCTCTGATCAGACAGGGAATGGGATATACCTTGCATAGGCTCTATGTGCTGTCACTGAGACAGCAGGGAGGTTTTTAAATTCAGGGTCCTCTTATACCACATGGTGCCCACCCTCCTCTGCTTCTTCTGAGAGTGGCACTTCGGGGCAGCCACACAACCAAAACATTTTGACTGCTCTATGCTGGTTTCCTAGTGGGTTGGGAATCCCTGCAAGGAGACCTATGTGGAGCTTTATAAAAAAATGTTCCTCTATGGTCTTGCCCTAGGGCCCTCCTTGAAAATGAAATAAAAGGATGTAAGAAAAAAACCATAAAAGCAGGCAGCCTTTTTTATTTGTGTGATAAGTTATTAAAAGTAAGAAAGTGATAGCTAAATGATGACAACATAAAAGCATTCCCCTAAACATGTTCCTATTGGTGAAACATTGGGTTTAATATTGTATGTGTGGTTTTAATTGAAAAAATTAACAACTTGATATTGGAAATGTTCTGCTTTTTTGTGTTTGCCGTGTGCACAAGTTCAAGTGAACACGTTGATATGAGAGTACCCTTTCAGGGGTGTGACACTGTCCAGCCAATGCAAAGTGGTGTTGCAGGGGCATGACAGCACAGGGTCAAAATGTCAGGGTCAGAATGCCATGCGACTTAATCGCGTTGCAGATTTCTTAATATTTTATGTTCTGTGGGCCCCCACAACCCCTGGACCCCCCCCAGTTAGGATTCTATCTACGGGGGGGTCCAACACAGAGAGCGCACAGGTCCAGGTTCACGCGCCAATGGCGTACGCTATTACGCATATGACATTATGACCCGTTAAGGGGCATGACAGTGCCAGACCAATCAGCACCTAGGCTGACAATGACAGAGTTTCTGGCATGCTGGGCGGAGACAGCTCCAACTTCAAAAGAAGTTGCCATCCCTTTGATCCGCACTGCCCAGCAAGCCAGACTGATCTGTCATGGTCAGCCTGGAGTGTGTGCCTGCAACAAAGAAAACCATCCATTGCTGGTGGCCCTAATTGCTTCCCAACCCAATCCTCCGTGTCAGCACCTCTTTCACACACAAAACACACACACACACACACACACACACACACTGTAGTGAGTGGAGTGCTCAACCCAGTGTCTAAAACTGTCCTTCCTCATTTTTTCCCCTGAAAAAAAGAAAACTGCCCAATGATGTCTGTTGCCACCCCAGCATAAGTCAGTGACACTGGGGGTACCCAATCCTCCAGTGTACTCAGCTGTTGCAATACTGTGCCCTAGTGACACTGGGGGTGCTTAATCCTTCAGTGTCCTGTCCCTGAAATAAAGAAAACTATCCATTGTCATTTTAGTTTTACCTGAAAAAAAAGAGAACTATCAATCGTTGTCTGCTGCGCCGTTACCTACCCCCCACCCAACCCTCCCACTTCAGAACCTTCTTCCCCCACCCATACTTACCACTAGAGGTCCCTCCCCGTAATCTTCCTTGGACCGCAGACATGTCTTCACTCTTCAAAGCCCAACCGCGAACTGAGGTAAGCGTTTCAATGTATTTCAATGGGGTTTTCAACCTTTATGTATTTCAGTGGGGTTTTTAACTTAGTGCCATAACTTGCCCATTTTTTAATATTTGTGCCCCAAATTTTTAACATACCTTTTTTGGGACCCAACTCATGAACAATGCAAGTGACGTTAAGTAAATCTGTCCCAAAAGGAGATTTTGTGGTCGCTGCACGAAATCACCTTTCGGGCAGGAGTTGAACATTTTCTCCACATTGTTCATGAGGTAGAGTCATAAGAAGGCTATAATGAAAATCTGGTGTAAAAATATTAAAAAAAACAATGAAGTTATGAGCCTGCATTGAAATTTGCAAACGTAGGCTCGTAACTAGCAATTTTCAATATTTTGACCCAAAATTTTCAATATAGCCATTTCTTCACAGCACCTCATGAATGTAACAGCTGTTACTTTTCAGATCATGACCAAAATGTTTTTTTACATCCCAAAAGGTGATTTTGCAGTCACTGCGCAAAATCACCTTTTGGGCAGGAGTTGAACATTTTCTCTGCACTTGTTCATGAGGTGGGGTCATAAGAAGGGTATGTTGAAAATTTGGGGCACAAATATTAACAAACAAGATGGTTACATTGCCCAGCATATAAAAATTACATACCTACCATAATTCTTGATCTTCCTGTGAAGACAGGAGAGGAGAGGAAAGACAATAGAGGAAAGAGAGAGAGAGAGAGGAAAGAATGAAAGACAGGAGAAGAGAGAGATGAGCCCACCCTCCCCACACTGCAATCTGAAAGTTCAGCAGTTCTGGGTGGAGATGTAACCTTCTAGAAGCAGAACAGTACAACCTCGGCAGGTTGAAGAGCTGAGGAACATAGATTCAAGCATCTCGGCCCCATCGCAACTTGCAGGGGGCAAGTCCCAGAATGCTTTCTTATATTGGAAGTGCAGAGAAGGTCCCTCCTCCCTTCTCCCCTTTCACTCTGGGTGGGAAAAACCATCCCAGGGCAGGATCCCCCCCTGGCTACTGCTTCCCAGAGGGAGAACCCACAGGGTTCAGGGGGATCCTGTCCAATCAAAAAGACCCCTCTCCACAAAGGAAGAGAGAGCTAAAGTGTTATGAAGAAGGAGATAAAAAACTGAGGTGGGGGAGTCCCCGCCAGCCCCATTCCCTTCCCCCACCCCTAGGAAACTCCCACCATCTGGAGTTGGCCCCAAACTGCCAGGTCCAGACCAATTCCAGAGAGATCCTCCAAGATGAGAGGAGATGGACCCACCAGGAGTCCCCCCAAATTTGGACGAGAAGCCCTACTTGCCCTTCCCTTCCCGTTGGGCCCTCTGCTGCCTTACAAAGGAAACAGAGGGCCTGAAGGCCACAGAGGGACCTTACCTACTACTGGCCTTGAGGAGGAGGGCAAACAGGGAGGAGGCATCGTCCAGGGACTGAGGCCTTCTGAGGGGAAGGTGGGAGGGTGCCAGTGATGAATGGTGAAGATAAACAGGAAGATCAAGAATTATAGTAGGTACATCATTTTCAGCGAGCAGAAACGTTGCAGTTTTGTGTTGAGTTGTGATGCAAAAAGGTCTAACTCTGGACATCCCCGACTGTAGAACAGGTCTTTGGTGACCGAGAACAGCAACTCCCACTCATACACTTTGGACTGTGACCTGTTGAGACTGTCCGCCAAGGCAGAACTACCCTTATGTATTGAAACTCCTGAGAAGGGGTCAGCACATACTTGGGTTGACTGACAGTGATGCCCAAGGACTGGAATAACTGCAAGGTACATTCTAGGGTCAACAGTATGAGCTCCCTGGACTGAGCTTTCAGTAACCAATCGTCCAGCTATGGGAACATATAGAGGCCTTCACACTGAAGGGCTGCTGCTACAGCTGCTAAGCACTTGGTAAATACCCATGGCACAAAGGTTAAGCCAATGGGCAATACCCTGAATTTGTAATGCTTCCCCTGGAACAGAAACCACTGGTACCACCTGTGAGGGGGGCAAACCAGGACATGCAGGTAGGCATCTTGCATATCGAGGGTGCATAGCTAGTCACCCTGCTTGAGCAGAGGAAGAAGGCCAAGCAAAGTGACCATCCAGAAATTTTTGTACTGGATAAAATGGTTCAGCTCTTTCAGGTCTAGAGTGGGCCTCAAGTCACCTGTTCTCTTGGGAACCAGGAAGAACCTGGAGTAGAACTCCTTGTTCCTTTGCTGCCTGGGCACTGGTTCTATGGCCTGTTTTTGCACAGCAAGGTAGGGACCTCCTCTCTGAGCACCTCTGTGTGATCTGGAGGGTAAAACATAGGGACTGGGGGGCATCTGGAGGCTGCTGTAGAAGCTCTAGAGCATGGCCCTGTTTGATTATCTGCAGGATCCATGCATCTGTTGTGATGGTTCTCCATTGAGAGAGATAGAGGGAGAACTGACCTCCAATCATCACCTTGGGGATGGAGGAGGGGGTTAATCAAGGAGTCAGACAGAGACTGAACTGGCTGCTGGGGCCGTACTTCCTCCTCTGGATTGCTTGGCTGAGGAACCAGAGGTGAAAAACTGGGCAGGCAAGGTGGAGTTGGCTCTGCATTTATCCTCATGCTTGGCTCCAGGACCCAACTTGTGAGATACCTTACGAAAGGAGGACCTTGGCCTACTCCTGGTCTGCGTACGGTACAGGAAGCGGACAGACTGAATAGCCTTGCCAGAAGCCTGCAGTTCATTGACAATATCCTGCATGTCTGGACCGAAACATTTGTGACCCACAAAAGGGGTATTCAATACCTTTTGCTGGACATCATTCACAAAACCAGAGATCCTAAGCCATGAGTGTCTTCTGATGCAAATGCCAGAGGCAGCTGCCCTGGCTGTAGTATCAACCATATCATAAGGGGCTCTCAGGAGATGCTTACTGACATCTTCCGAGGCCTGGAGTACCTTAAGAAGATCCTGTTTCTGGGAACCCTCAGGGAGGGCCTGTGCAGCTGCCTTGCCCTTCCCCCAAAGGATATTCTGGTACTTAATAAGATGAGCCAAATAACTGGCAATCTGAAGGCTGAGGGTGACACAGGCAAAAGTCCTCTTGCCTCAGTGGTCCAATCTCCTGGACTCATGGTCAGGAGGCAGGGAACTAAGGAGCTTAGGGGCCTAAGTTCTGTCATGAGCGGTCTTGATAACAACTGAGTCAGTTTCAGGTTGGGCCACATAGAAGTGCAACCCCTGAGGTGACTGATAGACCTTGTTGACCTTCCTGGGCATGGATGGTACCATGTTGGACCTGTGCCTGGCCACTGCAGCAGCATCATTCAGGGTTGGCAGAAGAGGAGGAATAACCTTGGGTGGGGACTCAGGGATCTCCAGGAAATCCATCAGATTCTTCCTAGTTTCATCTTCCTCACTTTGGAATCCTATGGTGGAGGAGAGCTGCTTCATAATGTTGAAAAAGGAGGGGTTTTCTGGGAGGACCTGGAAGTGTGCTTGACAGACTTCTCACTCCTGGAGGAGACAATGGACCTGTCAGAGGATTCCACATCAATGTCTTCCTCATCATCCTATTCCTTAGGGAGGATGAGATCAGGATGGTACTCCTCTTCGATGTCGGTCTGCTCTGAAGCAGAAACCGATGAATGTAGTACCAACGGCTCTCTGGAGGGCACAGGGTGAACGGGTTGAACTGGTGTCAACACCAAAGTAGCAACCAACAGTGCAGGTGATGATGGTCCAGGCCTTGGAACTAGCTGTTGAATGAGAGATGTGATAATAGAGGTAAGTATGGAATTAAGGGCAATGGCAGGAATAGGAATTGTCATCAGGTGTGCATAGCCCTGGTCCAATGATGAACCGCTAACTGCAGTGGTAGCGGTTAGGCCTAGATCCAGTGAACCTCAAGGCTCAAGAGGTCTTGATGGTGGGGCGGGGGATGATGACCCAGAGATTGATGGTCCCTCTGCAGCCCTATGACAGCTGGGAGATGAATTCACCATGGGGTGCCTGGTCGGAGCAGAGGCCTGCACAGGGCAAGGTTCCAATGCAGAAGCAGTCAATGGGGCAATCCCAGGAGATGAAGAACAAGAATCCAGTGGGGACCAGGATTGCTAATGGGAGGGAGTGGTCTTTAGGTGGCTTCTTGTCCCGCCAAGAATGTTTCCCTGAGGATTTGTCCCAGGCCTTGGTGACCCAAGAGCCCAAAAGACGCCGGTGACTGGGTGGAGAGGGTTCTGGAGGACCCTGCTCTACACTGGCTGCCTGTTGCTCCATGAAGAACTTCTGCAGGGCTTTCTTGTGTCAGTGCTGGGTGGTGAGGTCGAACTTCTGGCAGGACTCACAGGCCTAGACGTTGCAGCTGGGCACAAGACAGCAGACACAAAGTTTGTGTTCATCGGTGGAGGAGATCTTCTTTCTGCAGTGACAGAAAAGAGCCAATGAAGGAGTAGTTCTTAACATACAAAGTACAAAAGGATCACTTTAAACTAAAGTGATTCAATGGTAAGTAGAAAAAGGAGTCAGAAAGTTGGCAGTTGAACTGAGCGACGAAGCTTTCACAGAGTCCATGCATGAATGGTTGATGGCAGGAAAGACCTGAGGAGGGAGCGGAGCCACCCGTGCTTTTATAGGGTATGTGACATTGGAGCCTGATGTCAGCATGGGTGGCCCCTAATAGACTACTGCAGAAAAAACTTCCATAGGATCCTAACGCCTGATGGCAAGGTTCCTTAGGTGTGACCTGATGACAGAGATATCCCCGAAGATACAACATTATACCCATACAGTTACTGTAAAACTGAATGCTACTGTTAGAGGGAGTATTGTCACTCTTAGGTTTATATTCCAGTATTTTTGAAAAGCAAAACATTTCAGAAAAGCTGGCAGAAGTAATTACTGGCTAGTGAATAAACCAGCATCATCAGAATGATGTGGAACTAAGAGGTCATTAAAAAAAGCAATGAAATACACATTGGCATAAACTTATGGTAAGTATGAAAAGCATTTTAGTTATTAAATAACATTATTTTGTTACCCATTACCAGTATAAATATAAAGAGCCTAGTACCTCTAAGTCAAACTAGCCCTCTGGAGAAATACCCATGCAGTACATTATAACCTACCCTTTTAATGACAGTCAGCCTTATTCCCAGTCACAAGGGACTAGCCCAAAAGTGCATGCATAACACTTTTGTGCAGACCACTTGCTAGGGACCCAAAGCTATCTCAAACTGGTTCAGAGACCTCTCCTGCACATTAGCTATCAGTGGGCCAATGTGTGTGTGCGGCGCAGCGGGTGAGTTGACGTGCAATCAGCTCACAGGGCCATTTACACAACATGGCAAACCTCACTTAAGTGGGCATCATAGTTTTCTGATGCCGCTGCCCTAGAACTTATAAAGCACATTGGAACTCTGCACTTGCTGCAATTGGAGCTGGCAGGAGATGGGACCACTTGAGAAACAACTGCAAGCTGGGGGGGTAGAGGAATATGTCTAGGGAGGGGGTTCCACTGGACACTATAGACCATAATGGGATGGGGTGTGACTGGGAGAGCTATTGAACATCCAGGAGGACCTGCAAGAACAGCAGAATCCAACATGGAAGTCTGCAGAGAAGTGGGCCTAAAGGTGAGGGTTCGGCAAGTAAGGAGAAGACACAATAGTGATAACAACAGTACCATGGAAGTCTGTGTATGGCAGAGCACCATGCAATTGGGCCTGTGAGATACACAGACTACTGTGAGTGTTGGAATTCAAATGTTAGCGGCATTGAATCCACTAACATCTGCTACAACCTACTTGCATTCGAACATAGGTACATGGGGGAACACCCCCTCCCAACTGCCTTGTCCAGAGTTCTTGTGTATATCCATAACATGTGGTGGTACATCTGAGGGCTGTTTGCCATCTGATTTTGTGCTGTCATATGCTGAGACTGAGAATCAGGCTTTATGCGAAAGAAATTATTGAACATTTACATCAAAATAGCACTGAGACTTAACACTGAATAATATGCAACAAACTAGAAAAAGAGAACGCTACTGTAACTCTTGATCTTCAAGAATATCTTCTCTACTGAGAAACACCCTTTGGTCTTAGAGACACAGGCACTCATAGGTGCAGACTCCATGGGTGCTAGAGTGCTCAAGCATCCACAAAGTTGACTTGAGCACCCTCAATGTTTTGAGTGCAGCCTGCAGTAAAGGATTACTAGGAACCTGACCATAGGCAAACTATTACTCACTGGCAGAAAGCACACAGAAAGGTTCACTGAAGTTGACACCTCTGCAGGTACTAGGACCCAATGGACCAAAATGTTTTGTCCGGCAGCACTACACTGGTGCCAGCCATCCAACCAACTCATTTTTTTTAAAAAAAACAGCTTCGACAGTGAGAGAAAGAAAAGGAGGAACAATCAGAAAATAATAGCTTTTTTCTTTTGTTAAAAATCTCAAATAATATTCATTATTCATATGAAAACCTGAATTAGCAACATAAACTGTCTCAGTGTCCATGTAGAACAAAGATAACCTGGTTATGAATACAGGACCAAGAGAGTAAAGAGGCAAAACATCAGACGTGCTTACAGAGGCTGCTGACTGGTGCCAGGTCAGGTAGCTCAGGCACAAATCCAAAACAACAAAATGACAGGCACTAGAGGAAATAAGCTGGTGCTGCTGAATAAATATTTATTTAAAATTAATAATACATACACAAAGGGCAATTATATTGCCTCAGTAACAGAAGTAAAATGATATTATTTGTTAGTACCTGAAAAAAGCATCGACTGGATGCCCCGGCGCTTAGAGCTGTTCTAGTTATTCACCAGGGGTGGGGTTCAGCAGTATAACCTCCTCCTCCTTATAACTCACCAGTTTAAAAAAAACAATCATCAATATTTTTGTCTTATAAATCAATTCATAAATTAAAGCATGATGTTAAATGCATACAAAACACCAAAAAGAGCAATAACTATTAAAAACTGTAAGGTTGAACATCACACGTTATCTGTTTACATTGCTCTTCAGAATATGGCTCTATATGTGAAACTATATTTCCTTTTCACAGTAAACTGATTAAAACAATTTAAATTATGTACTCACCCTAATCCTTGATCTTCTAGGAATATCTTCATCACTGATTCACACCAATGGGTTCTGCGTTGGAGGTGCAAAGACCCTGAGGGAGCCAGAACTTTTCAAGAGGGCTGGTGCCAAGGTAAGCTGTGTGCATACATGGCATCGCAAGACTGGCTCACGCTACATGGCTTACCTCATCACCTGCCTTCAATCACCTCAGTACCTTTTTACTGAGGAAGTGCAGCGTAACCTAACTGTCATTAATGCACTCTGATGACCCGTGTAAGAGCAGTGAACAACCTAGTAAAACAGCATCTTCAAAGCCCAATCCAAGAACAAGGGGCAAAGACCTACAAACAGACTGGAATGAACCCGTGGGATGCCAGGTGGGCATATGAATCAATGGTGAAGATATTCCTAGAAGATCAAGAATTACAGTGAGCACATCATTTTCATATCTTCCAGGAATTAATCTTCACCACTGAGTCACACCAATAGGTCAGAGTACCAAGCCCAGACAAAGTCCCCCAGACTAGGCTGTAGGAGTTGAGTTTTACTCAGGACAAAAGTCCATTCCAGACAATCCTGCCTGGCATGGACATCCCAGGCATAATGTTTAATGAAAGTGTGTACTGTACTCCAAATATCACCTATAAGTACAGAGTGAATCTCTGCCAAGGATGTTACAACTACTCTGGTGGAGTGGGCACGTACCTGACCTTCCAGCTTGACCTGCACCATGGCACAGCATTGGCATAGATGGCTCACAATCCTGGCAGAAATGCACTTGTATTGTAATAGGCTGTCCCTTTTGATCGTGATCGAAGGTGACAAAAAACTATTTGGATTGTCTGAAGTCCTTAGTTCTGTCCAGGTAAAAGTTAAGGACTCCTAACATCCAGAGAATGGAGAATATGTTCTCCTCCATTCTGGAAATTGGCCAAGTAGGTAGGCAGCACTACAGGATGATTCAGATAGAACTCTGACACCACTTTAGGAAGGAACTTAGGGTGTATGCGGAGAACTATCTTGTCCTTTTGGAAAACAGTGTAGGTGTGATCTTTGACTAAGATATGAATTTCAGAGACTCTGTGGGCCGAAGTGATGGCCACTAGTAAAGCTGTTTTCCAAGTTAAGAAGTTTAGCTCACATGTTACAAGAGACTCAATGGGCTTGCGGGTGAGCATGTCAAACACAAGGTTGATACCCATGACACCTAACAGCTTTAGGATGGGGGGGCTTGTGTGTAAAATACCCTTAAAGAACCTCTTAAAAAGTGTCAATTGAGCCAGGTAGAGGGTATTGTCGGGTTCATGGTATGCAGATATAGCACACAGGTAGACCTTGACTATGGAATACTGCAGGTTAGCATCAGAAAGGTCCAGCAAGTACTCCAGAACCTTGTCAGGTTTCTAGAAACATAGAAAGGTGTGACGGCAGAAGGAGACCAAAGCTCCATGAAGTCTGCCCATGAGTTCCCGAGACCCTAGGAGATCCCAGGACCTAGCCCATACTTTTACCCATAGACTTAATTCAGACATACTCTTTATCCCAACCTTGTTTGAAGGCCAATATGGTCTTAGCTCCCACTACACCTGCGGGGCAGCCTGTTCCATGGCTCCACTATCCTTTCTGAGAAAGTGTGTACTGTGCACCAAAAGGGGTCCATCCAGGTTTTAGAGCACCAGATGGAAAACCTTTTCCACTTAGCTATGTGGGTTTTCCGGGTTGAAGGTTTGCGGTCAGTGAAATGTATTTCAGAGAGCCTCTGAAATACGTTGTGCGTGTTCACTTCTATCTCTTCAGCAATACCTGTTCACTTCTCTCTCTCTTCAGCAGCCAAGCCTGAAGGTGAAGGGAACACAAGCTGGATGGGCCAGATGACCCTACATCAGTAAGTCCATGCTAAGTGGGAGAATCCTGAGTGTGGTGACTGATAGTCTGTTCAACAGAGGAAACAATATCTGTCAAAGCCAGAAGGGGAGCGACTAGAATAATCTTGCATCTGTGTTCCTCCCAGTGTGAGCAGAACCTTCTGTACTAGAGGGATTGGATGGAAATGTATACAGAAATAGATTTTGCCATTGCAGTCTGAATGCATCCTCACAGAAAATTACATGTACTGGATTTCTGGAGCAGAATCTAGGCAGTCTGGCAGTGAGTGGGGACACAAAATTATCCACATCTGTTGTTCCTCACTCATTGAACATCAATCTCACGTCATTTGAAGCTAGTGACCATCCTTTTTTTAATAATTAACTATGCTTTATTGAATTTTAACAGCAATACAGTACAAATCACAACAAAGTAATGAAACCACAGTGATGCAAAATACAACAAAAACAAGCATGAAAACACAGACTTGCCAAAAAACAAGAAAAAAACCAAAGAAACACCAGAACACTCCCACCCTCCCTTAAGTTAATAAGTGCTGCCAACAGTAAAGACTTAAATGAAACAGAGTTACATAACCTTCTAATAAACAGTAAAGAACAAGGATATCAGGGTTCTACTAAATACAATTCAGCCAAAACATCAAAGAGAAGTAAGCCAGGCATATAAAGAGCCCTATTTAACTGTAAAAGCAGAATGCCTGTGCCTAACATTTGTGATATGTAATTCAAGGTTTAAGGCGCTCTGGAGTTCAGCATGCCATTCAGTCCAGGCCGGAGGTTTATCATCAGTCCAGTGTCATAATAAAACAATTTTATCAGTGGCGGAAACCAACGCCATGTATGATTTTTGATAGCTCAAAGATATGGCTGTATAATATCCCAATAAACAAATCTCTGAGGTGAAAAAATCTGTTAACTCAAAGGACGGATCTAATCGAGTTTGGATGGCTTGCCAAAAAGGAGCTGCTTTGTCACAAGACCAAAGAATTTGAAGAAATGAACCTTCAGCTTTCTGACATTTGTGGCAGGTGAGAGACGAACGTCTAGCCATGGTATGCAAACGTAAAGGAGTATAATACATGTTACATAATATTTTGAACTGAATCAACTGGTAACGATCCTGTTTAATGATTTTATACAAATCCGCCTAACATTTTTGCCAATCCCTCTGATCCCATTCTAATGAAAGACAATTTTGCAAGTATAGCCTATCTCTGTGGGCTTAAGAGGGTCAGAAGACTAAATATGCTGATATAGTTGGACGACAGCCCACTGAGACATAAACTCTTGAATCATGTCAGCAAAGGGAGGCTAATGACCATTCATGAGTTTGTCTGCCAAAGCATTTTGTACTCCTGGTAGGCAGACTACTTGGAACAGGATCCCCTGCTCCGGTCACCATTCTCACATTCTCATCACCTCCCTGCAAAGAGGGTAAGAGTGTGCTCTTCCTTTTATAGCTGATATAGCACATGACACACTTGTTGTCTGTCTGAAGGAGGACTGCTTTGTGGTCGACCAGGTCCACTAGGGCTCTCAGACCATACAAAACAGCTTGCATCTCCAACACACTGCTGTGGAGATGAGTCTTGGATGGGTCCCAGACACCCTGTGTTTGGAGACCCTGACAGTGGGTACCCAAGTCCATTATGGAGACATCCATGATGACAGTCACCTGAGGCTACGGTTGGGAGAAAGGCAAGCCCTGGGGGAGTTTGCTCTTCTCTGTCCACCATGCAAGTGACTGAACCAGGGTCTTGCTCACCAGAATGGGGTGAATTTGAGGATGAGATGCTTGTGACCACTGTTGACAGAGCATCCACTGAGTCATTCTTATGAACACTTAGGAGGCTATCAGACAGCATGCACTGCATGAAGTGTGCCTGAACAGATTTGTGCTCCATTATTTATTGTGCCTCCTGTAGGACTGCCACCTCCTGCTCTCTGGAAGAAAGTTTGGGCCTTGGTATTGTCCAGAAGAGCTCCTATGAAGAGGAGTTGCTAAGAATGCTGAATCTGAGACTTCTCTAGATTCAGCTGAACTCCTATAGAGGTAAGGAAGTGGGAGGCTGTGGCCACTGCTAGTTCTGTCTCTTGCTTGGAAGAACTATTAGCCAGTCATCCAGATAAGAGTAAACTTGGAGTTCTATTTTTCACAGGTACGCTGTGAGCATGGAAAAGCAGTTTGTAAAGACTCGAGTCACTGAGGATAGCCCAAAGGGCAAGATTTTGAATTAATAATGCTGTCCCAGCACAATAAATTGGAGTTATCTATGGTGGCTGGGGTGCACTGGGATATTCTGATAAGCATCCTGTGTATCTAGGGAGGCTAACCAATCCTGAGACTTCAGGAAGGGAAGCAGAGATCCCAGAGAAACCATCTTGAATTTCTCTTGATCCATGAATTTGTTCAAATTTCTGAGATCAAGAGTGGGGCCAATGCCACCTGATTTCCTTTTAACGTGGAAGCAGTGGGAATAGAAGCCTGTGTTGCGCTCTGACTCTGGCACTATCTGCTCTGACTCTGGCACTATCTCCTTTGCTCTGTTGCTCAGAAGGACCACAACATCCTGTGCCAGAAACTCTGAGATGTGAGCTGATAAGAGAGGTTGTCTTCTGGGTGGGTAGTCTGGAGGTATTTCTGTAAAGTTCAGAGAGTATCCCTCTTGGATGATCCTGAGGACCCATTTGTCCATTGTGGTGGACTTCCATTGATGGTTAAACTGGTTCAGGCGTGCTGGCTCCACTGAACTGAGTGATGGGGCATTGTTCTGGCACACTGGTGCTCTGGGTTCATGCTCTGACCCCAAATGCCAGGAGCGGAGGCCTGCAGGGAGGAAGTCAACAGCATTTTATGGATGCTTCCTTCCCGAAGGGGTGAGATGTGGTGAACCACTCTAGTAGCAAGTCCTGGTGGTGGCTGCCAGTGACATACTTGGTGGGGTTGGTGACTACACACTGCTGTATGTCCCTGCCTCAGGACATCACCATGGCTGCACCCATTGTGGGTGGTGGGTGGGTACCCCAGAACAAAGGAAAATAGCCACCCATAGCACCAGATGATGGCCTTCCAGTAGGACCCATCCAGCCGCTGACTGCCCAGCGCACTGCACCCGGACCCTGACTGACATCCTGGTGTAATGCTCATTCACTGCCCACCGCAACCTCCCCAGGGAGCCCCCCAGCAGGGATAAGCCAGATCACCGTGGGATTGTCGGCAGAGCCCCGGGGGAGCCCATGACATGCGCAGCAGTGAAGGCTGGACCCACAGTACAGTGTTGGGTGCCAGTATGGGACCCCGAAGGAGTGGGGATATGGGGGCCTAGTAAGAACCAAAAAGAAAAAACTGATTCAGGTGCCCTCCTACTGGAGGGGAGAGGTCTGCCTTGGCAGTTGAGGCAGGGCTGGGGCCAAAGCTTCAGAGGGTGGCACTAGGTGCTTTCGGTGCCTGTGCCTTTGGCTGCATCTTCTTTTGTTGTTGAGGAGGCTGAGATTTATTTTGAGCTCCCCTGCCTTTCCCTTGAAAGGACTGCCTGTTCTGAAAGAAACCCCATCCTCTCCCTCTCTGAAGATTAGCAGGGGCTGGCCTAGAAGTCTTTATAGCCATTCCAGTTTTTTGAGAGGCTTCAAGAGACTTCTTCACCCAGCAAAGAAACATAGACTTTGATGGCAGATAAGGACAGCTTGGCCCACCTAGTCTGCCCATTTCCCTACCTATTGGATAAGCTGCAGATCCTAGTTAACAACAGACTACTTCTTCCTACCCCCAACAAGAATTGCCTTATGTCTGTCCCATGCATTCTTGAATTCTCCCACTGTTTTTGATCCCACGACCTCCTCAGGAAGGCCGTTCCATGCATCCACCACCCTTTCTGTGAAAAAATACTTCCTCATATTGCCCCTGAGTTGTCCCCCTCTATCTTCAAATTGTGTTCCCTTGTTCTTGCACATCTCTTTTTCTAAAAGATGCTACCCTCTTGGACTTTGCTGATTCCCTTGAGGTACTTAAAAGTTTCTATCATGTCCTCCCCCTCCCTCCTTTCCTCAAAGGTATACATATTAAGCTCCTTTAGTCTCTCTTCGTAAGGATTCTGGTGCAGACCCTTCACCATTTTCGTTGTCCTCCTCTGGACTGCCTCCATCTTATCTATGTCCTTGGGGAGATGGGGTCTCCAGAACTGCATGCAGTACTCCAGATGGGGTCTCACCAACTGTCTGTACAGAGGGATAACAACTTTGTGTTTTCTGCAGGTGATGCCTCTCCCTATACATCCCAGTATCCCCCCAGCCATCCCTACTGACTTCTCACATTGCTTGCTAACCTTTAGGTAATCTGATATGACTACCCCAAGTACCTTTCCATTTCTGTTGTTGTTACTACCCCCCCACCCCCACTGTGTACTCTTCCCCTGGGTTTTTGTTTCCCATGTGCATTACTTTGCACTTCTTTGCACTGAATCTAAGCTGCCATACTTCTGACCATTCCTCCAGCCTTACCAAGTCCTTTCTCATCCTTTCCATCCTCCTTGTGTATCAACCCTGTTGTAGATCTTTGTGTCGTCTGCAAAGAGACAAATGTTTCCTTCCAGTCCCTCTGCAATGTCACTTATAAAGACATTAAAAAGGACCAGACCCAGTACTGAACCCTGCAGTACCACACTAGTAACCCCCCTTTCTTCGGAGTGGACTCCGTTTACTATTACCCTCTGTGTCCTGTTGTCCAGCCAATGTTTTACCCAGGCTACCACTCTGGGACCCACTCCCAGGCTGGTTAATTTGTTTATTAATCTTTTGTGCGGGACTGTGTCAAATGCTTTGCTAAAGTCTAGGTAGGCCATGTCCACATCCCCTCCCTGGTCTACTGCTTTGGTCATCCAGTCAAAGAAATCAATTAGATTAGTCTGACATGACCTTCCCGCTGTGAATCCATACTGCCTTGGGTCCTGTGCCCCACTGATCTCTAGGTACTCAACAATTCTTTGCTTCAGAAGTGATTCCATCATTTTCCCTACCACTGACGTCAAACTGACAGATCTGTAGTTTCTTGCCTCTGTCTTGTTCCCACTTTTGTGAAGGGGAATCACATCTACCCTCCTCCAGTCCTCAGGTATCACACCATCCTCCCATGATTTGTTAAAAAGGGTTGTCAGTGGTGTCACTAGTTCTCCACTTAGTTTTTTTAGAATTCTGGGGTGAATCCCATCAGGCCCCATTGCTTTATCCACCTTCAGTTTTAGGAGTTCTTTCAGAACCCTTTCTTATGTGAAATGACTGGTATCAACCCCCTTATCCAGAGTGCTTCTATTGAATGGATTATGTACCCCCCCATTTGTGAATACTGAGCAGAAGTACTCATTTAGTATCCCTGCTTTTTCACTGTTCCTCTTTCCCAAACAGATAACTGCCATCAAATGAAACTTGCATAACCTGTTGTTGGACATCCTGTGGAAATGCAGAAGTATGAAAGCCAGGGGTGCCTTCTGATACAAATGCCTACAGCAGCAGAGTGAGAAGCAGTGTCAAAGGCATTCACAGCCACTTTAAGCTGCCAACTGTTAGATTCAATGCCATGAGTAAGAGTTTTCAGGATCTGTCATTTGGTCAAAAGAGTCAGGTAAGGACTCTGAGACAGACTTAAGTGAAGTCCAAAGGGTATATCCATATTTAGAAAAATGCCCTTGGTAGCTTGCAATTCTCATGCCCAGGGTAGCAGCAGCGAAAGCCTGCTTACACATAGTGTCTATGTTGCACAACTCATTGTTACCGGGATGCACAGTGACCTCTTGGGGCAGAATGGCTTTGTTGTTCTCAGCAAGAACAACAGTAGTATCAGCTATAGGCTGAGAGATGTACACTAGTCTGCCCTTAGGGGCAGTGTACTTTCTATCTATCTGCCTAAAGAAAGACAGTCAATTCCAAACTGCATCCGATAAGGTTAAAATGCTGAAAGAATAGGGTGCACTAAACTGACCAGCATGGTAGAGATATTTAACCACTGCAGACAGAGATGTTTACCTGGGTCAGTAGCTGAAGGCTCAAAATCAAGTGCAGAATGCATATTTTTCAGCAACGCTTCTTGAGGGACAAGAGGAGGGACTGGGTCCTAAAAGTCCAGGCTATAGAAAGAGTCATCTTCACCACCCTCAGAAATAATGAGTTCAGGGTCAGACTCATCCCCTTCCATTTCCCCCACCAGGAGGAGGATCAGTCAGAGGATTGGATTGCAAGTTCCCCAATCTAGAAGCAAGGCCTAGGCAACACTGGCTCCAATTTATGAGGAGCTGGCATCAGAGCTGGTGGCATGGCCAGAACTGAATCCAGTGCTAGGAGGTTTCTTGGCACCGAGCACAGTGCTGATTCTGGAGACAAGAAAGGCCCTGAGAGGCCTAAACCTGGAGACAATCCCAGCGATGATGATCCAGCCAGCACAGAAGTGACCAGCAAAGGTATGCGGCTGGTCCCATCGCAGTGACACTGAATAGGGGTACGGCCAGTGGGATAGGAATCAGCAGCATGGTCACTGACAAGGGTTCTGGGGCTGTTGTCGCAAATGCTTTACCCGGCTTGGCAGACCCTGCCCGCGGTTCCAGTGCCAGCAGCCCCAAAGGGCCAGGGACTGGTTCCACATGCAGAGGCAAATGAGCCAGCTGCTGCACCCACTGCTCCATAAGAGCTCTCCAGTGGTGGAACTACCCACTGGAGTTCCCATTCATAGACAGAGAGGGACACCAGGCCCAAGACCTCGACCTGCCGTGAACAGAAGTCCTCATGATGCCGACAGCACCAATGAGGGCCTTCTGCTCTGGGACATCAAGGACCTTGCAGCAAACCTCACAGAGGGCAACTTCAAGCAGTACCGCTTCTTCCCCTTCCTGTGGGAAGAGAAAGCACTAGAGGTTAAATGGTGCCATAACCCCAACTGGGATCAGGAAAGGGCCACTTCTTTTTGTGCTTCCAGAAGGACTGCCCTCCCTCTTGGACACAGGAATGCCCATTGTCAGAACCCTCCCACGAAGGGGTAAGTGGACTGGGGATGACCTTGCTGTCAGAGCAGTTTGCCTGAGGAGACTCTCTACCATCATCATCCATGGCCGTCGAACATTGCCTCGGCAGGGCTATAAGAGACTGAGAAAAGTATCTTAGTAAATTCACTAAACTGACAAAAAAAAACAAATTCTAACTCTAAATGCTAAAAACTGAGAAGAACTGAAACACTGCTGTCATATGGACATGAAGTTCTGACTCCTGGGGGGTGAAGTGCATTAAACAGCAGGAAAAAAGGAACTGAGGCAGTTGAGGGCTGGTGCCAAGGTAAGCCATGCAGCACGAGCAAGTCTCATGTTGCTGTGTGTGCAGCTTACCTTGGCGCCAGCCATCCTGAAAAGTTCTGGCTCCTGCAGGGTCCTAGCACCTCCTGCTCAGAATCCATTGGTGTGAATCAATGGTGAAGAATGATTCCTGGAAAATCTAGTGTTTAATTTATATCACTGTAATATGTTTCTCGATATCTAAGTGGTATAATTTCAAGCTGCAAATGCATTAACATTTGGAAGATTGATCCCACGGTTTTAAGAACTCTTAATGTCAGGAATGAACATGTTGTTGATTTCCACACCAGACAGTATGCAGTACAGTGATCTGGGTATACTTATTTAATTAGAAAAAGTTTACTAGGAAATGACCTACTGAGCTGAAAATGGCTAATTTCCATAGCTGTGCTAGGGAAACCGTACATGGGAGAAGGTGAAAAACAATGCAGTAATAAACAATACCATAATAATAGTAATACAAACTGAACAAGAAGTGCAAAAAGCAGTGTTACAGAGATGAGCACTACAGTATACCAGGAATGAATGTAAAAATGTCTTGTGATACAGGTCATACACCTGAAGAAGGGACTTGTGAGGCCCCGAAAGCTTGTGTAGAATTCCATCTCTGTACAAGACTCTTGTTGGTCCAATAATAGGTATAAACTTTCCAGTGTCTCTTATAATACAGGTATAATTTTGCTTAAACTACAAAATGCATCATCAAGGTAACAAAATTGAGTCAGCTGGTCACCAGAGGTTGGGGTGACTAACAGCAAGTGAAATGCTAAGTAGGAGATACAGACATAGAATGCCTGATAACAGAGATGTCTGAAAGCAAATGAGAAGGAAGCAGAGTGTAAGGAAAGTGAAGGTTGGACCAGAGTCTGAATGATAAGGCAGCCTGTGCGGTAAAAGTTCAGGGCAGGGAAGACAAAAGGAGTGGGAGTTCACATAAAGTAGTGAGTGTGAGGAGGGGAGAGAGGGAGAGAGGAACAGAGGAGGGAGTTAAGGTAGTGTGGATATGAAGGAAGTGCAGTGAGAGAAAGGTGCTTTTCACTCAAGGCAGGGAAGGGAGATAGAGGGAGCAGAGACAACAGTGATGGGTACAGGAAGGGCAGCTTAGGCCAAAGCAGTAGGAGTGGAAAAGGGGGTCCAGTCTAGCAAGGGTGGACTTAGAGGTGGCACTGCAGACCACATCTCTGTAGTTAAATGTTGTATCAATTACCCCAGTTTTAGAAATCTAGATTTAGTAGTTGCCATATTGGTCCTTGCAAGAATAGATCCAGAAGCAAATGATTTGATACCTTTTAATGGACGAACATAGATGTAACAACAAGAACGAAGTGCTCTAGCTTTCGGACCAACCAGTCCTTCTTCAGAAGCTCATGGCCATGAGCTTCTGAAGAAGGACTGGTTGGTCTGAAAGCTAGAGCACTTGGTTCTTGTTGTTACATCTATGTTGGTCCATTAAAAGGTATCAAATCATTTGCTTCTGGACCCAGTTTTAGAAGTAATTTCCTATGAATGGCTTCCACACGGAAGAAGTCCACATGACTGTCAAGTTATGTTCCCAGGTATTAACAAGCTCTGGCAGAGACACTACGACTGTGAATGCATTAACTAGATAAGGGTGTTTCATGGGCTGAAACATAAACATTTATTTATTTATTTAAAAAATATCAGAATTACAAACCTTTGCGTCAGAGACTCATTTAGACAGGCACCACATCCAGAAGACCAAAGCAGTTCAAACAATATACAATAGCTAAAGCAAATAGACATCAAGAGTCAAAGAGAAGCCCAGAGTGTTCACATGAAGCCTGTTGTATACAGTAACTTAATCAAAGTACAGTACATTGAGAAAGGGCATATTTAAGCAGAGGCAAAGTTGAATGCTTCCACCGCCCCAGGAGTGACGTTCTTACACAATAACAAACACCCTGGAGTGCCTTATTGCAATTATACAATGGTTTGTTGTTATATACAGAATACAAAATATATTTTAAAGGATGTTTTTGTTAGTGTGGAAAAATATTTCTTAAGTGAAAATGCAAGGAATGATCCAAATCCAAAGCTACGGTGACGTTACTGTGTAATAACATCACTGTTTCAGTGGGTCAGCAGCCAATCAGCTTCTTACATTTTTCCTTGCCATTGTACAATTAAAAATAATGCCACCATCTGTATTACAGTTACCTACATGTTTTGCAATTTATTCTATGCACTGTTATAGCAATCAACTCAACAGAACCAGGCTATCATATACATGAAGGTACTGTACCCTAACTGAAAACACTGCTGAGACAACTATATGTTGTGACAATGTGAAAGATAAACACAATGTTGAGACAAGTTTTTGAAGACAGTTGATGTGCTTAATTGTTTTTTTTTGGAGACTGATATACAGTTCACACACAAAATTCATATAATATAAAAGTGCATATGCCCAAATGCCACATTTCATCATAAGCTGTTCTCTTGTAAAGGAATCTATTACTATATAAGGCCTAAAAATGGGCATCAGGTAAATGTAAACTGGGGTAGGTGTGTTATTGAGGGTATTACATAGTTTATCTATTTTTGCTGCTCCACCGGAGCAGCAATATTTGTACTAGCTGTGCCCAGTCCAGATTTTACAGCTCTGGCCTGGGTCTGGTGATTTGGGTTTTACCCATACCCCACTGCATGTCTTTTAGTGATATACTGTGCAGATGGCTACAAAGTCTAACCCATTGAAGGCTGAAGTTTTAGAAAATCATTATGTTTAAAATACCAAGACTCACTCCCCCCCCCTCACAATTAATCCTCTACCAAAGTCATGTTTAAATACTGATGCTTCTACATCCATACCACTAAGCTTTTAATGCCAACATGCCACTTCTGCTGCTATGAGCTCCCCCATCCATGAAGTCCCATTCCACTTGTGGCAACCCCCAACCCCAAAACCAGGTAGTTTTCCAGGGAGCAGCTCTTTACACCACATTTTATTTATTTAGTTTTTGTTGACGGGGTATGTGCACTAGACAAATCCTGCCTATTTTCAAGCACAACTCGGGGGAGGGGAATACAGATGAATGCCAACTTGCCTTAAACCACATTAAGCTGGTATCAACTACATTACTGCTAAACTCCTTATTTGTAAAAATTTTGTTGAGAAATTTTTGTTGTAATATATGCAGAAAGTTCTGACTGCTAGACGATAATGAGTTAATTTTCTGGGGATCTAGTATGAAGGCAGACTCTTCCCACTAACCTATTATTATCCATTTGAGTGCTTGACTGGGCAACCAGGTATCTACCTCACCTATGGTATTCCTACTTAAGAATGTAGTGGGCTGAAATGGGTGGGGTGGGTTTTACCTGTTTTTAAATCATGAGAGGACAAAGTGCTGGTTAGGGCAGCAATTTGCAATCCTTATAAGGTTAAGCAGAAAAGGTGGCCATAGACACTCAGGAAAACCTCATTTTGGAGGCTAAACGCCTCCCTACTACAAGATAAGGCAATTCAAAAGCAAATAAAGGACCATCTAAAATAGACAATCATAGATAATAATATACAAGGTGCAAATCCGGGGGTTTTATGGGACACAATAAAAGCCATGGTAAGGGGAAAAATAATAGAAATAGCCTCAAGACGGAAGAAGGAATGACTACACAAACAAAATGAACTAGAAATGAAAATAAAAGACCTAGAAGCACAACAGCAAGTCAGACTAGACAGACATTGGGGAATATAACTGGGAAAACTAAAGAAAGAATCAAATAAAAAATTCTTGATTATAAGGTAGAACAAAATCTCAGATATTTAAGACAGATATAATGAAGGGGGCCAAAGGGCCTTGAGATTAGTTCCAGGAAGTGTTTAACCCATTCTACTTCTAATAGATTTCTATGATGTCTGTACTATCCATTGGTAATCTGACACAGAATGACTCTCAGACGATAATGAGTTAACTTTCTGTGGTCTCAATTAAGTCCTCAAGATAGAGGAAAAATAGTGCTCTAAAGCTTCCTATTCACACACAGACACATAAACTGGAATAACAGGTTCCAAGGAATATAAACTCACAAGGAATGTTAGAAAAAACCCTCTCCATTCATTCACAGATGTCAATGAATGTGTTTGTTAACCATGCTGGTCCATCTTCTTGCTTCCCTCATGGTAAAAATGTGAAATTAAATTTGTGTAAATGAGTGATAAATAGCTTGTCCAGGGGGGATGGCAGCTCTGATAGTTGTTCCACTCTTTCTTTTCGCTGATAGAAACTGAGCCAGGAAAAAAGTAAAATACACTTCATCACAGACTGTTTACCAGGTACATGAACCTACATGATTTATCTGTAAAGACAATTAAAATTGTATTTCTAAATGCATTGCTAACTCCAATGCTTTCAAGATTTTGAAACTACTAAAAAGACAAACTATATATATATATATCTATATCTATATATATTTTATATATATATATATATATATATATATACACACACCCTGTAGATATAGATAGAATATGGTAAACAAATATTGTTAATCCCAAAAGCTGAACTTTGTTTTTAGCATATAAATGTTTAAGAAATACCTGAAAGCTGAGTATTTCCTTTTGAGACACCAGGTGACTCTGATAATCATTTGTTCCAAGGGTTTTTAAGTCATTTCAAAGGCATCAAGTATTATCTGTTCTCCTAGTCCTTAGCAAAATGCAGGGACTCCACAGATTTGTTCTGTCCCTTGGCCAGATACCAAACTAGTGACTCTTCTTTCAGCGTGATAGATCCACCTCAGTCTCCTCCCACATGAATAAAAAAAAGGTGAGCTGGATCTTTAGGAGCTTCATGGTGGAGGTGGGTTGGATCTTACTTCCCCCCAAAAAACAATGCTGCCTCCCACTACTCAGGTTCCAGTTGTTGTACCACCCATTTAAGAAAGAAAATAGTACCCTGCAACCATTAATTAACATGAAAGCGTATTTATTTGAGGGCAGAAAACATTTCTTGGAGGAGGGTAAGACAGAGGAGACTATTTGCACCTTAAGTCAGTTCCACGGACAGAAAATATGACATCACTCCTTTTGTACATGCAATACTCCTGTTGGGTCCGCCCACAGTCATAAAAAGGATGAGCTCAAGCAGACAGCCATCCAGGGTCATAAAGACCAAGAGAGCCTGGAGTTTTAGAAGGCACTGCTTGCTGCCAAAAGTCATAAAGAGTTGTTCTGTCATTAACAGTTGGTTGATGTGGTATCAGCACTGCAGTCTGTTGCAGTCTCCTTCAACCTGCACAACCAACTTAGTGGAGGAGGAGTCAGATTTTAGACAAATGCAAGCTACTATACATGCAGGAACTAACCTCTAAATGGAATGCACTTCAGTCATGGCTAGTGATTTATATTGAAAAAAATCCAAGATTGTTTGACCTGAATAATCTTTTGTTTCTAAAGATGCAGCTGGAAGGACACTGTGTTCTTTTTAGGGCTGTGGGCAGAGCCTACAGCCATTTTGTGAATGCTCTGTAGCTCTGAAAATGGCCAGTTGTTGAACCTTTCATTGGACATTTGGAAGTATCTTTCTGAAAGCCCAATGGAGCTTAAAACCCTCTACCATGATTGGCCACTACGGAATAACAGCCGCACTATTTTGGCTGTTACTTCCGCATTTTGTGTCATGAACTGCACATGGGCAACTCGTGCACATGCGCAGTTCTGCTGACAGCATCATATATGGCAAAATGCCATTCGCTGCAACTGCCAGCTCCACAGCATTCTATGGCCCTCCCCAAACTCATTGGCACACTGGGAGCCCATCCCAGTGAGCCCAAAAATTTTAGTTTTGTATGCCAACATCGGAGGGCCCAATCCCTGTGTGAGCCACTGCCAGCTTCGTGGCATTCTTTGCCCCTCAAACTCTTGTGGCATACTGGGAGTCCACCCCAGTGTGCCTAATTTTTTTTTCTTCCCCTCCACCCACTGCCATCGACATCAGGGTGCCCAATATCCATGTCAGCATTATGTACACCCCCCAATCATGAGGCACACTGGGAGCCCACCCCAGTGTGCCCAAATGTTTTTTTCCCTGTAAAACAGAAAACAGTCCTTCCTCATCACTCCAGTACTTTTCTCCCTGTAAACAAGAAAATGGCCCCTCATCATTGCTGCAGTGCTCCTCCCACATTCCCACCCTCCCACTGAGCACCCACCTCCCCACACCTCCCCTTACCCTGTACTTACCTCTGGAGGTTGGTGTTATCTTCTCTGGACTGGGACATGTCTGCCCTCTTCAAAGCTGAACCACGAACTGAAGAATCAAAGGTAAGCCTGCTATAATGCCACTCAATGGGGTTTTCAACTTATGCTGATATCTCAGTCATTTTTTACAATTTGTTCCCCAAGTTTTCAACATGGGGTTCTTGGGACCCCAGCTCGTGAAAACTGTCACTGTCATTTTGGTCCTCGGTCCCGAAAGGTGATTTTGCAGACGCTGCATGGAATCACCTTTCAGGACTGATTCATGAAATGACATTGCCAGTGTTCATGAGGTGGAGTCCCAAAAAGCCCATGTTGCAAATTTGGTGAAAAAATTCCAAAAAATGACTGTTACGAGCATGCATTACAGTTTCTACGCACGCTCCTAACTTTGCCAATTTGCATGTTTGCTTGTGCGCATGTGCAAGAAACATATTGCAGCAGCTTACTGTAGTAGCGAGTTGTGGAGGTGTGGCAGTGTTGTGGCCAATGCCAGCAGTCCATTTTGGGGCTGGTCTCTGTGGTGCCAATAGAGGAGCATGCTGTCAATGACAGCAGTATTGTAGCATGCCACCAACTTGAAAGAACTCACTGCTGCAATCATGGAGTGTCCCATCTTTAACCATCAGTTGTTTTTGCTGCTTTGGTGGTCCCTGATTCCAACGGTGAATCACAGCTTGTCTTGTCTGGTGTCCCATTTCAATAAACATGGTGGCAGCCATCGCTGGCCACCTCTCACAGTCCCCATGAAAGCCAACAGGAGTGCCCAATCCCCCTGTCAGCATGCCCCCTCCCAAGTTCATTTGCCAATGGGGGAGCCCAATCCCCATCGGCTCATGCGCCCCCTCCAAATACTCTGTATGTGCCGGCAGAGTGCCCAATCCTCATCAGCTACAGACCCCCCTCCAACAAACACCCAGGTGGCACGCTGAGGTCCCTATAAAAGAAAAACCATTCCACGAGGTCTTTTTTTTTTTAAACCCTGTAAAAACAGAAAACCATCCCTCATTGTCTCTGGTGCCCCTCCTCCAACCTGTACCCACCCTCTGCGCACCTGACTTCCCTGCACCACCTCACCCCATACTTACCTATGAAGCCCATCGTGATGATCTTCGGTGGAGCGGGAACACGTCTGCACTCTTCAAAGCCGACCGCGAACTGAAGAAATGCCAGTAAGCTGTATAATGGCATAAATGGGGGGGAGGTTCAACTTAGGTGGATATCTCAGCCATTTTTGTGAATGTTGGCACCAAATGTTCAACATGGGGTTCTTGGGACCCCATCTCATGAATTCAGTGACTGTCATCTGGTTAGTTGGTCCCGAAAGGTGATTTTGCGGTCACTGCGCAGAATCACCTTTCGGGACTGATTAACAAAATAACAGTGTCATTGTTCATGAGGTGGGCTCCCAAATAGCCTATGTTGCAAATTTGGTGAAAAAATTCCAAAAAATGACTGTTATGAGCGTGCATTGCACAGTTTTCACGCACACTTGTAACTTCGCAAATTTGTAATATTTTCACTCCAGATTTTCAACATTGGCATTTTTTCACACCTCCTTATGAACAGTACAGCTGTCATTTTTCACATCCTTGCTGAAATGTGTTTTCGCACTTCCAGGGCACAATAGCACAGTCGCTGTGGGAAATCAGTGTTCAGGAGAGATTAAGAAAATCACAGTGACACTGCTCATGAGCGGAGGTCCCAAAATGCCTTTCTTGAAAATTTGGTGGCAAAAGTCCATAAAATGACTATGTTACGAGCGCACACTTGTACCTTTGAGAATTTGTAATATTTTGACTCAAGATTTTCAGCACTGTCAATTTTGCACACCTCCTTATGAACAGTACAGCTGTCATTTTTCACATCCTGCCCTAAATGTGTTTTTTTCACATCTGGTGCACAATGGCATGGTCACGTGGGAAATTAACATTTGGGACAAATTAAGAAAATCATAGTGACACTGTTCATGAGCAGAGGTCACAAAATGCCTATACTGAAAATCTGGTAAAATAATTCCACTAAATGACTGTGTTACAAGTGTGCCTTGCACAGTTTCCACGTATGCTCAGATGTTTGAGCATTTTTAATATTTTCATTCCAGATTTTCAACATTACCATCTCTTCACACCTCCCTATGAGCTGTCATTTTTCACATCCTGCCTGAACTGTGTTTTTGTACATCTGGCACAGAATGGCATGGTCGCTGTGGGAAATCAAAGTTAGGGACAGATTAACAAAATCACAGTGCCACTGTTCATGAGCAGAGATCCCAAATGCTTTCACGAGTGGGGGTCACAAAAAGGCCATTTTGAAAATCTGTAGTGCAAATACCAACAAATGCCTGGGGCGTTAGGGTTTCTAACCATAATGTCCCACCCTGTACAGACTGACAGGCAGCAGGGGTGTGCCTTTGGATTGCCGGCTTTAATGCTCATGCCATTCCACCCCCACCCTAAAGCTAGTGACAGGCGTCAAGGTGTGCCTTGGACTCTTGGGCCCCAGAGTTCATCCCATTCTCCCGTACTGCACCCATTTCAGCCTACGTCCTTATGAAATGGGATGACTAAAGCCGAACACCCCAAGGCACACCTCAACACTTGTAGGTGTCTTCAGGACAGGGTGAGGTGAAATGATGTGAGTGTTATGGGTGATGAACCAAAGGCACACCCCAATGCCTGTCCATCTCTGCAGGGTGGAGGTGGGGTTGGGCATGAGTTCAGTACTTCACTGCTATTCCTATTCTGCATCTGTCTAATTCCTGCATGTCCAATGCTAATATCAGCAAGCAAATATTCGGTATTGACAAATGCTTGTTAATATTTTCACTCCACATTTTCAACATTGCCATTTTTGCACACCTCCTTCAAAACAGTGCAGCTGTCATTTTCCACAACCTGACGAAAACGTGTTTTCGCACCTGTGGTGCAGAAGAGTGCATTTGCTCACAAAATCACCTTTCGGGACAAGTGAACAAAATGACATTGGCAATCTTCATGAGGAGGGATCCAAAAAAGGTCACGTTGAAAATTTGGTGCAACACCTCAAAAAAATGGTCAAGTTACACCTGGGTGTTGAATAATTTCTATGCACATGTGTAACTTTGGTCATTTGGTAGCTTTTCACAGCCCTATCGGCTCTGGCTAGAGTTTGTTGTATCTGGAAAGTATTTATTAGTCTCACCACAGCACTCATTTTTTTTTTTTATCACTGATTGCAAACCCACCATTACTTAGTTGGTTAGTTTTGTTTCACATGAAACCCTTTAGGCAGAGCCAATTTTCAAAGGGTTTGTAGTCAGGCACAATGAAGGGCTACAGTTACAGGATACATTCCAAGTGTATTATACAGTAACAATACAATACAATATGCCTTTAGACACAGCTGGGGACAATGCAGTACAATAGGTGCTAATACAGTAATTAGTAGCGCATGGGTATCATGCTGACATTATATCCAAGATAAAGTGCAGTGGACATATATACATTTGGGATTAAATTTTGGGAGATCAACCAACATAACAACTGCAAGGAGAACAATTTGGATTTAAGTAATTCAATGGGAATCCTTATCCTACAAACAGACACTACTATCTAATATAGCATTATTTGATATTTTTTTTAGAGAGGCTCTGGTAACCCATTTTAAGCCTGAAAGTGAATAGACCTCACTGAAGAATGGCACACAACAAAGGTTCAATGCCTACATGCCAGGAAATGGCCATGAGTAGGACACAAGTAGGCAATAAAAACACTGGGACATGTTGACCTTGCTGCTTGCCTCAATGTAAGTTTAAAATAATTCTGATTAATAGTTTGTGCTGGACTGTGAGTTGAAGTCTGCCACTGTTGCCACTTCTGTTTGCATGTCTGCTGACTGGGGGCATGTTATACATGAAACATTAATTACAGTCGGCCCAGAGAACTAAAGAAAGCAGAGCACACCAGGGAGAAAGTGTGAATTGGCTCCTTGGAATTAGGGGCCTATCATTTAAGCATGTTTTGAAAAATGCTGTTGTGCTGGATGTTTCTACACTCCAGCAATAATTAGGAGGGATTATTGTGTTATGCCTTGTTGAACCATGAGAGGGTTCTGACTACAAGTATCTATTAAACATACTGTAAAATGTATTCCTACTGTTTTTAAAAGATCAGGGCTCCATTTTTATAAGTGCAGCATTAACAGTGTTAGCACTGAGCTAACTGGGAATAGTGTGATTAGATGGGGGCCATATTCATAGGCTCCCTGTGCATGCATCAGCATGAGTGTGTGGATGTGCACATTATACCACTGCACCCAAGCAAAACAGGGATCCCACTTACATAAAGGGTTAAGTGATATAGACAAGGGTTTTGAAAGCACTAAACAGCCTCCATCACAGCACTATTTAATGCTTTCAAAATGCTATGCTTATCGCTGCACACAGTGCTGCATCATAACCTCCCTCCCCCAGGCAAGAGCCAGGTAGCAGACTGACATCAGGAGCTGTCCCTGTTAGCATCTCCCAAGAAGGGTGTCAGCATAACCCTGACTCTAGTGGTTCCCCACCCAGCCAATCACTGATCTGAGGACCCTTACAGTGTGCTCCAACACACACCTGGCTCTAGAGGTCCCACCCCAACCTCTGATCACTGATCTGATGCCTCTTACAATGCATTGTGACACATCCCAGGCATTAGTGGTCCCCCACTGCTATTACAGATTTGATGCATCTTACAATATATTCCAACACATACCTGGCATCCAATGGGCCCACATCCCCCAATTGCCAATCTGATTGCCCCACTCCATCCCCCGAGCAACAGCCGACTGCACTCCCCATCCTGCCCACTCAGGGTCCTCCACACCCAACCCTCCAGTGGCCCCCGCTCACCTAAGTAATCAGGGAGACTTCAGTGATGGTGAAGAGCACAGCCCCCAAGCTCAGCTCACCACCTCTGCTGGCTGCCGACTGAGTGATGGAGTGAGTACATACATCATAAAAAAAGACCAGCACAGTTCTGCACAATGGCTCCACAGCAGCACTGTAAGGCATGCTAGTAAGCCGATAATGACATGCAAATGGCCCCTTAGTGCCTTCCATGCCCTATGGGCTGATCAGTATGCCATGGCTGAACATAGATCACAAGACCAATGGCACTATCCTGTTTGGGACAGGCCATCTCCATTTCCTCCTGTGGGCCATATTCCTATAGGGAGCTATGTGAGTGCTGCATTAACACAGACCCATATTCAGACAGCTGGCACACTCCATTCTACCAATGGGTTTGCAGCACAAACTTGTGCCACTGGATATGGGGCCCCAAGTGAACATATTTATAAAGGCCATGTAGCCTGCTAGTTAGAGTGTTGAGCTGTTAACCTGAACATCTAAGTTTATATTCCACCACTGCAATCAACTTAGTGTGTGTGTGTGTGGGTGTGGGTGTGTGTGTGTCCTGGCTTGACCAAACCACTCTTCCTCACCATGTACTAAATCTCTTCTCTCCCTCTGTGCTTAACCTTGCTGTAAATTCGCAATGGGTGTTTCTAGTGTCTGATGCAACTTAATTAGGCAGTAAAGCATAACAGGGTGTGCATTATACTGGGTTAACAGTACTTCTTGGGTGGGTCAAAGCACGAAGCTGAAGGACGAGTGCTTCCACCACCTAAGCTGTACTGTTATCCCAGCACAATGAGCACCTTGTAGTACCTTAATTAATTATGAAATGGGTCCCTTATGGTGAGTAAATAAGGTTATTTTTCAAGTTTTTTTTAATTAGAATTTGTAAAAAAAGGAAAAAAAACCCAGCTACATAGAAAACAGCTCATTTTAGCTGTAGGTGGTGCTCATGCTGCATGCTTTTTGGCTGTACAGTAGTAAGTGCAGTGTGTGGGCATGGTAGTCCGAGTGCCAGCTTCAGTGTGCAGAGCATCTTCAGACTACCAGTAATGGAGGTCAGCCCTATATACGGTATAATGGGAAGCATTATGAAAAGCTTTGTTTTAATTAGTGTGGTGGTTGGGAGCGGGCAGCTTCATTGATTGGTATCACACTGCTAGAAGCAGCATTGTGTTGGTGTGACAGGCGGGAGTGGGGGCTTCGTTAGCGCCTGTATTGTACCGGAGTTTGTGTGAGAGCATCAGTAGAGAGGGATCTATCTTTAGTGTGGTTGGGACCAGGAGCAGGCATGTTAAGGATCATTGGAAACTGTAACAGAAGATCTTAATGGCTATGGCACATAATTCGTGGACTCAGATACAGATGATCAACATGAGGAAATTAAAAAAAACAGTGCAATGGTGGTTCATCTGTTCAGCTACTGTTCATTTCAAAGGATCAGCCTGTCTGACTGGTTTTGTGTGGCTGGTTGTAATGGCAGTTACAGAACAGGAAAGGCTATGCAATGAATAGGAAAGATAATGAAACCAGCCCAGAAGCTTTAAAAATGAGTGAGGGAGTTTGAAATGTGAGGGACAGCGTTTTGAAAATGTTGCTTTTTTTAAAACTCAGCTTTATTTCATCATTCATGTATAGCTTATGGTGACAAGTACATTTCATATTAAAATGATATGCATATCTTACAATCTGTCAATTCAGAAACTTGTAGTATATCCATTTACGTTTAACGGGTATGTGTTGTCTTCTGGTCTCTGCCCGATTAGGACAAATTTATCTAGCACATTTCATATTCCTGTGTGACTATGTATAATTTACTGTATGAAACATTTTCAGTACATAATCACGTTAATAGGTGCTACCCTGTTATACACAATATTCAGGATACAAAATGTACAATCTTTATAACTTGAAAGTAAACTTAAACTAAATCAAGAGCAAACATAAATCAACTGAGTATCTCTCTCATCATTTAATTTAACCTTTCTGCATCCCCCTTCCCAAGAATCATCTCCCTGTATTCATTATGTATAGTACCGTGTCCTTTTTTGAGTCATGTTTAATTACTCCTCCTCCTGCTTCTAAGATGTCATCCCCCAGTTGATGTACTCTGACCAGCATCTCCAGGCCTCATGAAAATTATTCTCAGTGAGGCAAAGAGTAGCTATGAAACTTTCCATGTTATAAATCCTGGTGACTCTTTCCTGTCTCTAACCATGGAGACCATTGGGCTCAGCCAGAGAATGGTCAGCAGTTTTAGAGCAGCCAGTACCATGCTGTTGAATACCCCTGCTTTACTCCATGAGGAGATTCCCTTTACTGGGGCCTCACATAGAAAGTGTTAAACTGAGTCTGGCATCCCCACCCTCATAGATCCTGAACAGCTCCATTCTAATCCAAGACTAAAACTGACCAATGTTGGGGCATTCCCCCCAAAAAGTATATGGCAGTGAGTACTGTGCTCCCCACAGCCTCTCCATTTGTCAGCAGGCATGGTTCTGAAATGTTCTGTGACTTTCAAGGCATGAAATATCTCCAGAATTCTCTTGATAAAAGGACACTTTATCCTATCAAAAGTTTTTTCAGCAGCCATTGAGACTGCCAGCTGGAGGTGCCAAGCCTCTTTTTATTTACTTATTTACTTATTTATTTATGTCTTTGGTAACTGGGTAGGTGCACTGATCCAAAGGACCATTTTCAGGCACAACCCAGCCACAGGGTGGCGGCAAAAGGAAAACACATAAACAAACAATACATATAGAGTCAGGGGAAATACGCACCCCGAGCATGAGGTGGTGTGGAAAACAAAAGTATATACAAGTGTATAAAATATACAGTTGATAACCTTCCTTATAAACAACAGTATACAAGTGTATGACACTCTTTACAATCAAAAACAAGTTGCAAATGTACAAATATACAGTTGATGACACTTTTCCATAGACATAGAAGAGTTAGACTAGAGGATGATGTGGTAGGTGAGGTGTGTGGTGGGCAGGAGGTGGCCAGGTGGGGGATAAAGGCCCTGGTTAATTGTTGAGGATCAGTTGCAGTTGCATGTGGTCTCAGACAGGAGTGAAGCTCGAAGGGTGGATTTAAAGGACAGGTGAGAGGGGGATAGCCTGACTGATGGAGGGAGATAGATCCAGAGAGTAGGGGCAGAGACAGAGAAGGCTTTGCTGCTTATGGCTGTAGAGGTGCGAGGAATTTCCAGTTGGGGAATGGAGGAGTCCCTAAGGCATCAGGGAACCACCCTATGAGCCAGGATGGTGGAGGTGGGTGACTTCTGAGAGTTCCTAAGTGAGCAATCTATTAAATTACCCATGGCGAGGTCAAAGCGACCTTGAAGAGGGAGCCAGCCTAGGGACTGATACAGCAAGCAGTGGTGAGTGGAGAACAGGGCTAGGAGGACAAAGCGACAGATGGCATTGTAAGTGGGAACTAGTCAGGCAATTAAAGATGAGAACATGGCGGTGTAAATGAGCAAGCAATAGTCAAGTAGCTGCAGCAGGTTCTCTCTAGCAATGGCTAGGTGGGCTTCGGTGGAGAGGAATTGACTGAGGCGACAGGCTGCCCCCAATTTTTGGTGGATTTTCTTCATAATGGTGGTGGTGTGCTCATTGAAAGTGAGGAATGGGTCAAGTGACACACCTTGATATTTAAAGGTGGGTACTATTTCAAGGGGAAGGCCAGCAGGAATAGCAATCAATTGTAAGGTCTCAGATTTTGAGACTTTAGCTAGGAATGGCTTGGAACCAATGAGCATTGCTTTAGTTTTTTTCTCATTTATGAGAAGTTTCTTTGAGAGGAACTACTTCTGGGTGGCTCCATAGTTAGCTGTGAGGGTAGTAGATAAGGATAAAAGGGATTTGTCGCTGTGGTAGATGACGAGGTCATCAGCATAGAGGAGTGCCTCACAGTTTATGCTATCAGCAGGGAGGTAATTTATAAACATAGAAAGTAGTAGCGGCCCAAGTACAGAGTCCTGCGGTAAGCCTGTGCGGATGGGCAAGGCAACAGAGGAGTTATTACCAAACAGTACAGACTGGGACCGGTTAGTGAGGTAGCTACAGAACCATGTAACAGTATCCGATGAGCAGCCAAAATTTAGTTGGAAAGAATAAATGTTCAAAAGCCTTCTAATATTATCCTGGAGTACCCTCCTTTAAAGGTGATAGGAGACAGTTTTTTTACACCTCCAGATCTCTTCCTGTTGTCCTTTTAGTGTCCATCCAATATTCTGGTATGTCTTTGAGCTTTTTTGTTAAATTGATGATCTAATATTATAGTGTATAGTGGAATGCTGTTATGCATGAAATTCCATGCCTGGAAAATGCTTGTTCTGCTGCAGTAGTGATGTCATTATGTTGTTCTGCTGCAGTAGTGACATCACTACTGCAGTAGAACCACTTGGAATGCTGGCACATTGATGCTTTCCTCTATTTAATTCTGTGGTGACAGTATTCTAGAACCTCTAGAGACTTTTCAAGTCAGTTTCATGATGACAAAGAGAAAAAAAAAACCACAATGCACACATTTCACATAATACTTCAATACACTACAAAAAATACAGGATGAGCAACTTTATGCACAACCTGAATGTTCTGTCACCTCGGGATTCTGATTCCCATAGACCTCTCGAGCTTCGCTCTTGAGGTTAGAGGGAATCAGAACCCCTCTGTGGCAGAACATACTAGTTGTGCGTAGTTGCCCATCCTGTATTCTCTATGTTGCCTTTATTATTACGCTGAATCCCTCTCTTCTCAGCAGTTGCTGCTATCTCTTTTCATACTACCTGAACATTCTAAAAAAATCAGTAACACCATTCCATGTCACTGAGATAAATAACACAGAATGGTGGTATTGATGTCATGGAATGTTTTAGAAATATAAAAAGAAAAAAACAGTAGCTGCTGAAAAGTGTGGAGTTCTATGCAGATTTGAGGGCACTCCAAAGTTAGATTATTTATCAAAAACTGATCAAAGCAAATCAGAATATATAACCAGTATGTAATGGAAGATGGGAGGGCAGTTAACGGTTCCACCATGTCGCAGCAACAACAAAGTTGTCGAACAACTTTACATCAACACCACTTTGCGGTCAACAATCACATCGCTGCAGCAAAGTGCTGACAGACCTCCACAGTAGCAGAGCCTTTTATTGTTTGCGGGGTGATTTGTCCCCCACACCCCATGGAATTAATGATTATCAACGCGGGGGGGGGGATGGATTATGTGGGAGAGTGGCTTACAGCAAAGTTGCTGTATTCATTCACCACTGAAATAACCCATTCAACACCATGAATGTCGAACAGGTTGTTGTCGATGTAATGGATTTGCTGTGGGGGGTTCATTATTATAATGGTATACCGGCAGTTAACTATGTAAAACTCATTTCATATCTCCTTTAATGAAATCAGTTTTGTCTAGGCTTACCAGGCCATGCATGCAGCCTTAAAGGCAGCTGACTAGTATGGATGTAAAGATTTTATGATCCACTGCCAAAAGACAGACATGCCTGTAAGAGCCACACAATTCTGGATCCTTCCCGGGTTTTGGGAGGATCATTATTTGAGCCTGTCTCCAAGATCTGGTTATTTGTTCCCCCTTCAGTGCCTGTTGTATACTATTTGGAGTACAGGAATCAGTTTGTCCCAAAATTAATTTGCAAAATTGGGACAAAAGTCCGTCTACTCCTGCAGCCTTACTACCTGTGAGTTTTTTATGTCTCGTCTATTTCCTTCTGTGCTCTTGGGGCATCCAAACCACCTATTTTCTCCTCTGAAAGCTTGTTTAGCCTGACTGAGGACATAAAGTTATTTAATGCTTCTGGTGTGTGTTCCCCATTTCCTCCGCATAGAGATTCTTGTGGTACTCTGCAAAGATCTTGCAAATGTCAATGGGGTTAGTATGCACCACACGTTGTCTATGCCTACCCACGTGAGTTGCAATCTATGCACCATCAATTTCCCACCACTATGCTGCTTCATGGACACTGTCGTCAAATCCCAACTTCTGCAAATGGACTCACCAACTCCTCCTTAAAGTATTGATAGATGGAATTAAAAAGCTCCTCCTTCTGCTGCTGCTATGATCTGGAATAATTGAACTAAACCCAGGGCTAGTTACACCTATTGCAGCACAGGCTGACCTACCATAGTTAAAAGGCATCTCCTTCTTGCACATAAATGCATGTCATTTACTAAAAAAAGCTTGACGTTTTACAGGCTTGGGCACTTCACACCACCCCTGATGTACTGGTAATATTAGAATCATGGCTGTGAGGTTCTACCCCAGACCATGCCATTAACATTCCATCCTACAATATCTTCCAGGCTGTTAGGCATACTGGGGGGAGTTGCAATATACGTACTGAACAAGTTCACGGCTTTGATTACCAATTCCACATCTAGCCACAAGGAATTTGAAAGCCTTACCCTAAAATTGCCCTATCCTCTAATGAATCCATCTGTGTAATAGGCTGTTATAGACCTCCATCGGGAGAACTCCAGATATTAAATCACCTCCGCAACTTCCTGCACTCTGCCGACTCGGAAACTATCATCATGAGTGACCTTAACCTGGATTGGAATTCTATTTGTTCCAAACTTATAAAAGACCTCTATGACTCCTATGGTCTGCATCAGCTTATCTCTGATATTATCCACCCCAATAACAAAAACCCTGCACACAGTATCCTCCTAGATATAATTCTTACTAACAGACCTCATAAAATCTCACATGCAGGAGTACTACATAACGACTTTAGTGACCACAGGGCAATAGCTTGTGAAAGGCACACACTCAAACATATCTCCACCTCAAGATTAGTTTTTAAACGGAACCATCCTAAATTTAATACTTCATCCTTCATTGCTGACCTCAGCAGGTTAAGATGGCAAGATTTTTACCTGGCATCCACAGTCTCCAAAGCCTATAATATATTCCAGAGCCCTGTTCTAAAGATGATTGACTATCATGTGCTGGTTGTAAAAATAAGATCAAGGAAAAAATCTTGTCCCTATTTCAACACCTTAAAAACTGCTTTGCACAACAGGGATGTCCTCTGGAAAAAGACAGGAAAAACTAAGCTAGAAACTTATTGGGCTGCCTTTAGAACAGCAAGGAACTGCTGTACTAAACTAATAAGATCTGTAAAGGCAAAATATTTCCAAAACGCACTGGAGTCCCCTAAAAATAACAGTACCAAATTCTGGCAGATTCTGAATGAAATAGAAGGTCACAGACAGCCCTTCATCCATGTGTAACCCCCCTGCAAATGGGGGTTCCCAAAGTCTTCCAGGAGCTGGCTGAGTGCTCCTAGCCTGAGTGGTGTTTGGCGTTTAAGCTGTTTCTCTGCGAGTGCTTTTAGAGCCTCTGGTACTGCCTCTTTAAGAGCTGCCTGCTTGCAGGCATGATTAGTTCATAGGGGGACTGTGTGTTTCCCTGCTCGAGTCCCGCTCGAGCAGCTGACAAATTGCTCCATTTCTGCTGTCACTAAGTGGGAAGAGTGAGCACTTATCAGAGATGTAACTGTTTGCCCCATATCATTTGAGTATTAGTGGAAATGTAATTTGTCTAACCTGCCTTTCTTGCAGCTGGGTCTCTGTGTGTTTTGCCACTCCATTTTGGATCTGAACTGCTGAATAGATCCAATCAGACAAGGAGGGGCATCTAAAATGGAGTTTAAGTGGACCAACCAGGATCAGGACTCTCTTGGGAGCTGGCTGGCCATAAGAAACATAGCTAGTAATTCTGGGAAATGAAGTTCTGGACCTTGGCGCCTATTTACGCTAATAGGGGGAGTTTTGAGTGATTGACAACTGAAGTCTACCAACTGGACTGGGTGGTGCCCGAATGGAATACCCTGCCTTGTGTCTGGAAAGGCAGATCCATTGTGACTGTGACCGGGGAAGGAGCTCCGAGCTTCTGCGCTACAGAGTTTCATGCGGGAAGCGCATGTGAAGGCCTAAACTCAGGCGGCATGTTGCCGTGGCGATTCAGACTGAATCTGCAGCTACCGAGAAGAAGAGAGGCTGAACAATTGGGAACCAGGCTCACCCTGTAGAGGACTGGAGCAACTGCTTAATCGTGCTCAGTCTGTCAGGAAAGTGAAGCTGCAGTGTGAACTCCCAGGTTAGAAGTAAGTGCCATCGGGACCTGAGAGCAGCTGCCTGGTATAGTAATTTCCTTAACATATAAATGTGTGGAGTGCTTGTGAAGGACAGCTAAAGGAGTCCTCTGGTCCCGTGTGTGTGTAGACGGAAAGGCAACTGCATGCAGGCGGACTGAATCCATTGCTGATTGAAGCTGTGTGCCTGCTTGTAGAATTTCACCCCCCTGCTGTGCGAAGGTGTCTGGCAATCCATGACCCCCTTATTGCCAGTTTTCAGCATCAAGTGTGTGAGTGCAAATCAGGGTAGCTCCCTGCCATCTGTCTATTTGATTGCAAGGGTTTCATCTGATTTCTTTTCTTTCTTTCTTTATGAACTGAGCCAACCAGCTCCGGATTACAATTGGGCATTGTGAAAGTGTTTTTCATCACAGGGCCCCTACCAGCTGCACCGATCCTGGATAGCTCCCACCATCCTAGGTACCCAGTAAAGTGACATTTTGGGAATCTGAGTATGTGCACAGTACTGTGATTATTAATGTGTCAAATCTAATTAACCTGATTTCTCTTTGTCCTTGTTATAGCCACTTAAATAAATCAGATCTGTTTGTTTCAGCAAAGTTACACTGACTGAGGTATTCGTTTATCTTAAAGTATTGTACTGTGGCTATTGTATTGCATTATCTTGTTTTACAGGGGGCTCCAGAGTCAAGTTGATTGAACCAGTCCTGGGGGTAAATGTGAATAGTGAAGGTACTCATGGTGTACAGTGTGGGTCACTAGTAGCCCTTAGGATAGCGCCACCTGGGGGTTACAGCTTGGAGGCACCGCTGGGATTAGTGTCCTCTAGTGGCCAAGTAAAGGAAGTACCTCATTATGTTTAATTTAAAGGAGAAGATGAAGGGGGATACCACACCCAAGTTAAAACTCGATCCCCTTAAGATGATGGTACACAAATCGATGGGGTGGTGTGAAGCTGAGGAGTTGGACTCCCAAAAGGCTGTATTATTGTTGAATGTCCCCTTGGGGATTAAAAGTGCTGACACTGTCTCTACTGTAGAGTGTGTCAAATGTCTGGGCAAGGTGGAAGTAAAAGGGTGATATGCTGACTTGCTCGAACAGACCCTGCAAGTGCTGCTTTCATGCAGTATTCTGATAGACCCTGAAAGGGTGCCCCCAGTGATTTTGCTTGAAGGTGCCCAGAAGGAATGGAGGGTTATTCACACATGTAGTGGTTTGGCCACCCTGGGTGGGTCCCCTAAGACTAATGGTTTTAAGGACACACTGCTCAGAAGGAAGAACTGCTCAGGAACTGGTAAAGGTGTTAGACATCTCAGGTGACCACACTCCCCTGCCATCCCCAGATACATCTCCTTTAGACTTTGATGGCAGATAAGAACCGCTTGGCCCACCTAGTCTGCCCATTTCCCTACCTAGAGGATAAGCTGCAGATCCTATCTAACCAACAGCCTATTTCTTCCTACTCCCCCCCCACAAAAATTGCCTTATGTCTGTCCTATGCATTCTTGAATTCTCCCACAGTTTTAGACCCCACAACCTCCTCAGAAAGGCTGTTCCATGTGTCCACCACCTTCTCTGGGAAAAAATACTTCCTCACATTGCCCCTGAGCCGTTCCCCCTCTATCTTCAAATTGTGTCCCCTTGTTCTTGCACATCTCTTTTTCTGAAAGATGCTACCCTCTTGGACTTTGTTGATTCCACTGAGGTACTTAAATGTTTCTATCATGTTCCCCCTCTCCCTCCTTTCCTCATGGGTATACATATTAAGCTCCTTTAGTCTCTCCTTGTATGGCTTCTCTTGCAGACCCTGCACCATTTTAGTTGCCCTGCTCTGAACTGCCTCCATCCTGTCTGTGTCCTTGCAGAGGTGGGGTCTCCAAAACTGGACGCAGTACTCCAGATGGGGTCTCACCAACTGTCTGTACAATGGGATAACAACTTCCTGTTTTCTGCTTGTGATACCTCTCCCTATACATCCCAGTATCCACCCAGCCCTCCCTACCGCCTTCTCGCATTGCTTGCCAACCTTAAGGTCATCTGATATGATTACCCCCAGGTCCCTTTCCATTTTTGTTATTGTTACTACCTCCCCCCCATTGGGTAATCTTCCCTTGGGTTTTTGTTTCCCAAGTGCATTACTTTGCACTTCTTTGCATTAAATCCAAGCTGCCATACTTCTGACCATTCCTCCAACCTTACCAAGTCCCTTCTCATCCTTTCCACGCCTCCTTGTGTATCAACCTTGTTGCAGATCTTTGTGTCATCTGCAAAGAGCATACTTTCTTCAGTCCCTCTGCAATGTCACTTATAAAGACTTTAAAAGTTGGACCCAGTACTGAACTCTACGATACCCACTAGTAACTCCTCTTTCTTCAGAGTGGACTCCATTTACAATTACCTTCTGTGTCCTGTTGTTCAGCAAATGTTTTACCCAGGCTACTACCCTGGGACCCACTCCCAGGCTGGTTAATTTGACTACTAATCTTTTATGTGGGACTGTGTCAGATGCCTTGCTAAAGTCTTGGTAGGCCATGTCCACAGCCCCTCCCTGGTCTACTACATTGGTCACCCAGTCAAACAAATCAATTAGATTCATCTGACATGACCTTCCCACTGTGAACTCATGCTGCCTTGGGTCCTGTGCCCCACTGGCCTCTAGGTACTCAACAATTCTTTCCTTCAGTGATTCCATCACTTTCCTACCACAGAGGTCAAACTGACAGGTCTGTAGTTTCCTGCCTCCATCTTGGTCCCACTTTGTGAAGGAATCACATCGGCCTTCTTCCAGTCCTCAGGTACCACACCATCCTCCATGATTTGTTAAAGGGTAGTCAGTGGTGTCACTAGTTCTCTGCTTAATTCTTTTAGAATTCTGGGGTGAATTCCATCTGGCCCCATTGCTTTGTCCACTTTCAGTTTTAGGAGTTCTTTCAGAACCCTTTCTTCTGTGAAAGGACTGGGATCAACCCTCTTCTCCAGAGTGCTTCTGTTAATTGGATTAGGCACCTCCCCCACTTCCTCTTTTGTGAATACTGAACAGAAGTATTCATTCAGTATCCCTGCTTTTTCACTGTCACTCTCTGCCCACCCACCATCCATTCTATTCAGCCTCACTATCCCTCCCTTTGTCTTTCTACACCCTGATATACCTATAAAGGTTTTATCCCTTTCTTAACCGAGGTTAGCTATCTTTTCCTCAGTTTGTGCCTTTGCTATTCTGACTACCCTCCCTGCTTCCTTCTGCCTTAACTGGTACAGTTCTCTATCCTACTCCTTCTGTGTTTCCTTATACTTCCTAAATGCTATCTTTTTCTCCCTAACCTTCACTCCCACATCTTTTGAGAACCATAGTGGCTTTTTCTTTCATTTTATTTGTTTATTTGCTTCACACAAAGGCTTGTTGCCTCTATGATGGCAGTTTTGATATTTGCCCATTGTTGCTCCACCCCTCCTTCTAGCCTGTTTGCTAGTGCTTTTCTAAGGCACTCTCCCATCTTGCCAAAGTCAGCCCTCCTGAAATCCAGAACACTCACTTTTATATGGCTTGACTCTGTAGCTGAGTTTATCATGAACCACACTGTTTGGTAGTCACTTGTTCCCAAATAGCTACCCACTTCTACATCTCAGATCCTCTCACTGTCCCCATTTGAGAGTACGAGGTCTAAGATTACTCCCTCAAGAGTAGGTTCCAAAACTAGCTGTTTGAGGCATGCCACCTGAAGGGCATCAAGAATGGCCCTGCTTTTGGATGTGACTGCTGCAAAGGTGCTCCAGTTAACACCTGGCATGTTAAGGTCCCCCATCAACAGTATCTCCCCTTTCTCTGCCATCCTAAGTATGCCTTCTATCATATCCTTGTCCATTCCCTCCCCCTGACATGGGGGTCTATATACAACCCCTGTGTGGATTGTGGTGCCATTTCCAGTCTCTAAGGTGACCCACAGTGCCTCCTCTCCTCCCTGTTTACTCTTTTGTTCAGTTGCTTTTATCTCTTCCCTTACATAGAGAGCTACTCCCCTCTTCTGCCCTCCCTGTCTCTCCTGTAGGTTGTGTACCCTGGTATGTTAACATCCCAGTCATGGTTCTCTGTGTACCATGTTTCTGTGACTGCTACAATATCCAGGCATCCCTCTTCCATCAAGGCCACCAGTTCAGGGAGCTTGTTGCCCAGACTATGGGCGTTGGTACTCATTACCCTCCATTTCTTGATGGCCTTACCCCTTTTTGCCCCATCCCTATCCTTATTGCATTTGTCACTTTCTCCATTTACCCCTGCACTTCTCCCTATCAACATCTCTATGTTGGTGTCTACCTCACTTAGTACCCTGATTCTTTTGGGGGGGCTATGATTTCCCTGCTCCTTTCCAGTGCCTCCCCCCTTGGCTAGTTTAAATGCTTGTTAATGAAGTATTCAAACCTATCACCTAGGATCCTGGTTCCCCTCCTGGACAGATGCAGACCATCATGCCAGTATAGGCCTGCATCCCTCCAGGTGGACCCCCAGTCCCCAATGAAGCCAAATCCCTGAGCTCTGCACCAGTTTTTCAACCACTGATTGAATCCCATGGTGTGGAGCACCCTACCTTCACCCGTGCCATAGACTGGCAGCACCTCCGAGAAGGTTACCATGTGTGCTATTTGTCTAAGGCCCCTCCCCATTTCCACAAACACTTCTTGCACTGCTGTGAACCCTTTATTAGCCAGGTCATTTGTCCCTAGGTGGACAATGACATCCAGCTCCCTCAACTGTGCAGCTGCTCCTGTGATTCTGAGGATTCGCTCCCTGTCCCTCCAAGCCATGGTGTCAGGCAGGCACCTTACCTCCCTCTCCCCTTCCTCCCCCAGTTCTACCTTCCTAACAATGGAGTCCCCCACCAGGAGTTGTTTCCTTCCCCTGAGGGGTCCCATACCACCCTCCTGTGGGTCTCCTTTTTGGAGGTTCCCAGCATCCTCCTTGGTCTCCACTGTGGGTGCCTCCACAGAGGAACCACACTTTTCCAGATGGGCATAGAAATTGTGGAGAGGTACAACTGGATGGATGTGCCTCTGTTCCACCACCCTCAGCCTCTCTGAGCCCACTGTGGTCCAACCACTCCTCTTTCTTGGCAACCTCTGAGTGGGTGGGAGAGGAAGTGCCACAAATCCTGGCCAACTCAGCCTGGAGATGAGCAACCTCCTCTCTCAGCCCAGAGAGGTGCCTGCAGATGGGACAACACCACATCCTCCAGAACGTGCCCCAGAAGACTGCTGCACCACAGCCACTGCACTGCACCACTCCCATCATGTCTTTTTTTTGGCTTCCTAACTGTTATTTGGAATACTTACTCTTTCCTCTGTTTGTTTATTTCTTTTTTTCTTCTCTCCCTACTTACTGACTGCCTCTGCACCCTTTTAGCTCCTGATCTTCCTGTTCTGAGGCAAGAAGTTCCTATATTTATCAGTAGTCTCCTTACTTGCTCAGAGTCAGACATCCATCAGCTAGGGGGGATGGAGAGCTACTCTTGCTCTTCTAGGATGGTGAGTCTTTGGTGGCTCTGTGATCACTCACTTCCTGCTCCCAAGCAGGAAGTTTCTGTTGTCAGTTAAATTCTGTGCCTATAAAAGTAGAACTGGTTTAGAGTGGGGGGTGGAGGGGAAGGAAGGAGGGTAATATAATCCCAGTAGAGAAGTTTTAGTTATACCAGTAGCTCCTTCCTCCTGGTGTTTTGTTTGTCCTCTGGCAGAAGCTATCTAGGGCAGTGTTCATATCTGGTCTTACCCTGGTTCCTTCTAGCTAAGCCACTCCCTCTACTTTGCAAATCTTTCTACACTTAGTTAATTTCACAGATAACAATTCCCTTCTGACACCTGTGACTAGCACCTAGATAACTACACAGATAACAGATAACAATTTACTTCAACTACCTCTGACAAACACACCAACTCCTTTTTTTTTGTTTTTTTAACCTAAATTGAAGGTCCCAGTACAAGAGATCTAGTTCTTAGTCCCAGTAGAGAAGTTTTAGTTATACCAGTAGCTCCTTCCTCCTGGTGTTCTGTCTGTCCTCTAAGAGCTCCATACTAGCCCCACCCCCTATGGTTATTCTTCCCATTCAACTAGATTCCTATTGGAGATTGAGACTCTTCTCTGGTACTGTTCCCGTGCCTTCAGGGGAAGATGATTTGGAGACATGGATGGACTATGCTACCCCTTTAGTGCAAGAGTGGCAGTGCTCTGAAGGGGAAAAGAGGAAACAGTTGATGAAAAGCTTGAGAGGTCCTGCACTGGAAGCCATTCGATTCCTACAGACCACTAGTCCAGAGGCCACTGCAGCAGAATATCTTTCTGCCTTAGAGGGGGTGTTTGGCAACACTGAAACTGGAGAGGATCTATTATGGAAATTCAAGTCAGCTGAACAGTGGAGAAATGAGAAATTGTCTACTTTTGTTACTAGAACAGAGAGGGCTTTGCAAAAGATCCACTAGAAAGGGGAAGTGTCCGCCCAAACGTTAAACCAGGTCTGATTAGACCACATATTGAAGTCAGACAGATTTTCAAGTGTAATACTGCTGAAACTCAAATTGCAAGACAGGAGGGCTGACCGTCTTAAATATTGTCAATTGATGAGAGAGATTCGTGAAATTGAAACTGATGAAGAGGGGTGGGAACCCTATGCTGGGGCCGTGAATCCGTGCCAGACCCCTGAGAAGACTGAGCCAGATGAGACTCAACAGCTGAGAGGGTTGATTAAGGGGTTGACGGAGTCCTACCAGGAACAGGATCTGTATCAAGCTCCTCCTGAGCCTCAAAGTGGAGTGGGAGTGCATGTCGTTTCCCCTGATACCTGGATTGACAGCAACCTGAGAGCGGAAATTAGAGATTTAAGAGAGATGGTGTGGGAGCTGCAACAGGCTGCTCTCACTCCCAATAGAATTGGAGAGCCAGAGATCCAACGGAGTAAACACCCCATTCAAGAAGAGTCATGTAGAGCCCCTGAGATGCCCCACCAGATAAGAGATCCCCCTCCCTCCAAAGACAACCGAGATACTAAGTTCTGTTACCACTGTGAAGAGGATGGACACTTTCAGACTGAGTGTCGGCTGCAAGAGAACTTGAGGAAAGTTACCAGCAGGTTAGTGGCCTGGCATTGCAAAACCTGTGCCCAGTAACCAGGGGGAGCCGACCAGAAAAGTTTTGCCACCAGGGCCAATGCCCGAGCGACATTTCAAGTAATGCTCCCTGAATGGTCCGAAGTGGTAGGTCCCTCTATGGAGACTACTGTGAAAGTGAATGGGGTATCCACCACAGCTGTACTAGATAGTGGCTCCCAAGTGACAATCATGTTTCAGGACTGGTATCAGAAGCATTTGTCTGATGTGCCCCTCCAACCTCTGGAGGGGCTACATGTGTGGGGCTTAAGTGAGAAGGCCTTCCCCTACTCTGTCTATATCCAAATTTGGTTGTCCTTTCCTACTTCTGTGGCTGGAGTGGCAGAGCAAGGTGAGACCCTGGCCTTAGTGTGTCCCCCTACTGGACTGTATGATGGGGTCCCGTTGTTGTTTGGAACTAATGCACATATGTTTGGGCGACTGGTCCAGTTGTGTTATGAAAATCAAAGGTCCAGGACTGGCAGAGCTCTAAGAATTCTAGCCTTGATTAAAAGGGCCTATGAGGCTCAGAGAAATGCTGATAGAATGGAACCAGAGGAACCGGTTGGGGTCATCTGGAAAAAGGACCTGGAATCTTTGCTTTTGGCATCAAATGCTCAACGTGTTCTACAAGGAGAGGTCCGCATAAAAAAGGATGTCAAGAACAAAATATTAATGCTGGACGCACCAGAAGATGGAAAACTGCCCAAGGGGCTGCTGGTCAAACCAAGTATTCTGCCTGCTAGAGCCCATGCTTTTGCTAGAAGAATGATGGTTCAAGTTCACAATGTGTCTGACAGGGAGATCCGAGTAAATCGAGGCTGCACCCTGGCCACTGTGCACTGTGCGGATACTGCCATACTGCCCAGTAACAAGAGTTCGGGGAAGAGTGACAGAGTAACGACTGACTTGTTTGATTTCAGTGACTCCCCATTGCCAGCTAAATGGAGAGTGAGGATCAGTGAGAAGCTTGCCCAGAGAGACCAGGTGTTTTCTTTAAAGGAATGGAATGTAGGATGTGTGCAAGGAGCTGAGCACTGTATCTGGCTGCATGATGAAAGGCCATTTCGTGAGAGGTCTCGACACCTGGCACCTGCTGACATAGATGATGTGAGACGGCATCTGCAAGAGATGCTTGCTGCTGGTGTAATACAAGAATCCAGAAGCCCATATGCTTCACCTATCGTGGTAGTGAGGAAAAAGAATGGGACAGTTAGGATGTGTGTGGATTATCGCACTTTGAACCAGCAGACTATTCCTGACCAGTACACAATGCCATGCATTCAAGATGCGTTGGACTGCCTGAACGGTAGTAAGTGGTTCTGAGTGTTGGATCTTCGCAGTGGGTACTACCAGATCCCGATGGTCCCAGAAGACCATGAAAAGACAGCCTTTATCTATCTCCTTGGTTTCTATGAATTTATGAGGATGCCTCAAGGGATTTCAGGTGCTCCAGCCACTTTTCAACATCTGATGGAGTGTGCGGTGGGGGATATGAACTTGTTAGAGTGTGTGGTATACCTAGACGATGTCATTGTGTTTGGCAGCTCACTGGAACAACATGAGAGCAGATTGTTCAAGGTGTTGGACCAACTGGAAGACTTTGGTCTTAAACTGTCCATTGATAAGTGTCAATTCTTTCAAACATCAGTAAAGTATGTGGGACACATAGTATCCACCGAGGGACTAGAGACCGACCCAAGTAAAGTTGAGGCTTTGACCACCTGGCCGCAGCCAAAAATCTGAAGGAGCTACAAAGATTCCTGGGTTTCTGTGGTTATTATCGGCGCTTCATCAAGGACTATTCAAGAGTGATCTGCCCTTTACTTAACCTTACTCAAGGTTATCCCCCAACCCACAAAAGATACAAAAAGTCAACGTCCCTCTAGACTGAAACAGTATTTTCATCCAAATGAAGTATTTGGGACCTGCTGGACTCCTGATTGTGAGACTGCTTTTCATGAGATCATATATCAACTTACCCATGCCCCAGTGTTGGCCTATGCTGATCCCACAAGACCTTATATCCTTCACACTGATGCTAGCTTGTAAGGGTTGGGAGCTGTGTTGTATCAGGAGCACACAAATGGCCTGAGACCAGTGGCCTTTGCCAGCAGAAGTCTGACACCTTCCGAAAAGAACTATCCTGTACACAAGTTAGAGTTCCTAGCTTTGAAGTGGGCCATTGTTGATCAATTTCATGAGTACTTGCATGGGGCTAAGATACTGGTAAAAACTGTCAATAATCCTTTGACCTATGTGCAGACTTCAGCTAAGTTGGATGCCACTGGCCATAGGTGGCTCTCTGCCTTATCTACATACGACTATGCTGTTGACTATAGAGCAGGCCTGAACCACATAGATGCTGATGCTCTCTCATGGAGACTGGTCCCACCAAATAAGTGGGTCAGACTGTCAGAACCTGATATTCGAGCACTCTGCCAGAAGTTTGACACAGAGGAACAAATGTCCACGGATGCAGTGGACTGTATGGTGGATTGTTTGGGACCCTCTGAGAACTGCATACCTGCTGCTTATTGCCACTTTTCTGCCTTAGACTCCAGTGCTTTGCCTCAATTCAATAATGACAATATTCAATGGGCTCAATCCCAAGATCCCATGATCAAAACAGCTCTAGAAACCCTCCAAGAAGGGAAAGATGTGTCAAGGTTACATTCTCCTGATTTGAGAACTGCATTGCTATATAAAGAAGGCCCTAAGTTGAGACTGATCAATGGACTGTTATATAGAGAGACAGTGGATAAAGGGGGTCAACTGGACAAGCAACAGTTAGTTTTGCCTAGTGCCTTTCGAGACCTGGTGCTGAGGTAACTACACAGCCACATGGGACGCCTTGGCATAGACAGAACACTTGCTTTGGTGAGATCTAGATTTTATTGGCCAAAAATGGGGGCTGATGTTGAACAATACATTAGAACTTGTAGTCGCTGCTTACAGAGGAAAGCTTTGCCTCAGTGGGCTGCCCCTCTTGTTAACATCACCACCAGTGTACCTATGGAATTGGTCTGTATTGACTTTCTGAGTTTGGAGCCAGATCAAAGAAATATCAGTAATGTGCTGGTGGTTACTGACCATTTTACCCAATATGCTCAAGCTTTCCCCACCAAGGACCAGAAGGCATCCACTGTGGCAAAGGTGCTTATAAAAAAATGTTTTGTTCACTATGGGGCCCCACAACGAATCCATTCTGATCAAGGAAGGGATTTTGAGAGTCACCTGATTAAAGAGATGCTTTCATTGTGGGGAGTGCGAAAGTTGAGAACCACCCCATATCACCCTCAGGGGGACCCACAGCCTGAATGGTTCAACCACACTTTGCTCGATATGCTAGGTACCCTTCAACCAAAGGACAAGCCCAGATGGAGCCAACAGGTTAGCACATTGGTACATGCCTACAACTGCACCAAAAGTGATGCCACTGGGTTGTCCCCCTATTGCCTAATGTTTGGAAGAGAAGCCTGATTACCAGTAGATGTTTGCTTTGGAAGTTTCTCCTGATGGGGTTCAAGCAGCTACTCATTTACAGTATGTGCAAAAGTTAAAGGCCCAGCTAAACCATGCATACCAACTGGCTCAAACCATGGCTGCCAAAAAAAATCTAGCCAATAAAGAAAGGTATGACAAAAAAGTGAAAGCACTGGAACTCCGGGAGGGAGATTGGGTGTTGCTAATAAATCTGGGACTGCATGAAAAACACAAGATTGCTGATCAGTGGCACCATCTCCCTCACATTGTGGTAGGCAAACTAAATGATCTGCCTGTGTACAACGTAAGGCACGAGAATAACTCAAAAGATGTAAAGACCATGCATAGAAATCATCTACCACCTATTGGCCAAATCTTGATTGAGTCTGAACCCCCAGGAAATGCTCCCTCTGGACCAGTGAATAGAGCTGCAGCTAAGAGAAAGTCAAAAAAGCCTGCACCTGTCGAAGTTGAATTAACATGCTCCCCTCCACAAGTCCCAAGTGAACATGACTGTCTGTCTGTCTGTGTCAGAGGAAAGTGAGTGTGGCCTTGAATATTACCCTTCTTATGAACTGAGTCAACTGTTTTGGAGCAATACCCTAGTCAATCGTGGAGATGAAGCTGGGCCTTCCGGACTGTCTAAGCCCCCAGCTTTGTCCCTGGAGTCAATGCTCTCAGAAAGTGAAGTGCAAAGCATCAAATCAGACGATATGGAATCATTGTGCATGGTTGAACTGCTCGAGTTTTCAGAGAAAGAGAATGATGGACTGGGACAGACTGGTGATACACCAGAACAAGAACAGTGTGTTGAGTGCCCTGATAGTTCCTGCCAGTATCAGGAGCCTCCCCAGGTGAACCAAGTGTTGTGGACTCAGAGATTGCAAACCTGGAGCTGAAAGTGCCCCGAGTTCTAGCCCCTCTACCCCAATGGAGACCCCCCTGGCAAGTACAGACAGTGCTGAGAGTGAGTCTAACCATGCAAAGACTGTGTCCATTCCCCCTAGAAGAACTGGCCAAGAGGTGAGGCCTGTAGTACAGCTAAGCTACGAGTCCCTGGGCAGACCTGTGGACCTGCCCCTTAATGTGGTCCATGAGGGAGTGTATGCGACCCCGAGCTCGTTGCCCAAACTAAGCCTGGGAGATAACTCCAGATTACTTGTTTTGCCCTCTGAGTATGGTGCCCCTGCCCCCTCCAGGCCCAATGTAGCTGATAGGGAAGGGTCCCCTCTTTCCAGGATTCATGTGCAGGAAGTGATGACCTGAGTTACAGTGTCTGTATGCGTACTGTTGTATAATCAGTAGTGGAATGTATAATGCAATGTAAGTGTATATTAAGTCTATATAGTGTATATAAGTCCGTCTTTCGGATGAGATGTTAAACTGAGGTCCCATCTGCCTGGATTGGTGGTAGTTCAGGTGGATGTTAAAGATCCCATGGCACTTATCAAAAAGAGTAGGGGAAAGTTTTATTGAGACAAAAATTGTACAATAGTACACAAAGCAAAATACAAAACAAAGGAAACACAGGATAAGTATTATACAATCATTCAGGTAACTGCAAAATCAGAGTCGGTGATCCAAGGAAGAGCTTTCCAAAGTTCCAAAAGTGTTGTATCTGAGTATAGGGTATGATCATGCTCATAAATTTCTTTTAAATCTTGTACAATCTTTTTTTTTCAAGCTCCAAATAGGAGCAGTCCTTTTGCTGTAAAGAAAACATGCAACGCACCATCCAAATATTCCATTTAATACAGACAAAAACAAGGTTTAAAGTGTCCTGGTGCCATTTTGACCACTGGGGAGAAAAAACCCCATATACAAGATTCAAATAAGTAACCGATTGAAGCAAGGGGGTATCCCATGCCTGTGCCAAAAAGGACCACCAATTCTTAATAAAGGAACAGTCAAAAAATAAATGAGGGATAGTTTCAAGTTCTGCAGTACATAATAAGCGGAGAACACATTCTATCTTGGGACTGCTTATGTTTTTGATTTGATTTTACATTAATCTTTTCATGGCATGAAAGCCAATGAAAATCCCACATTTTGGCTGGAACCCTCTTACATTTCCACAATAACAAAAGGGAAGGGAGGTGTTGACCAGGACTCTTATCGAAGGGTATTGATACAGCACAAACCGACAGGAGTAGTTTCTTATATAAAACTTTATGGGAATGATTTAATAACATCTGAACAGACACCTTCCATTGTTTGAGACGTAAAAACGTATGTTTTATGTAAGTTGGTATACCATCAGTTTGTCTTAACACAGTTAAGGAATTAGTTTCCCATTGATAAAACCAGATCCTGCAAGAGTCATAAAACCAAGGTTCCCACCCCCTTTGGGAATGAATCAATAAAGGCCTAAGGTTTGCAGTAAAAAAAATAACAAAGGGTTAACCATGCAAACGCCACCCTCAGGGATAGGTAAATAAGTAATATTCCGCTTTATCGGGTTTAACCTACTACCCCAAAGAGCCTGAAAAAACAGGCTAAAGACAGCTGTTTCTAGCTGTCGTGGAATAGGGAATACATAACTCAGAAAAAGGAAAGTAGAGATCAAATAGTTTTTAATTAAGAAAACACGTTTTCTTTTTCCTATCTGCCCCCGGTTCCAGGAGGCCACCTGAAGTTTACCTTGTTGTAGTTTAACATTCCAGTTAAACAAATCTGAGTCCTGTGTCCCCAAAAAAATTCTCAAAATGGCCAAATTTCCCCCATTCACTAACAATACCACCAACAGCTTAATCTGGTTCAAGGTCAGTTGGCATTCATCTGTATCCCCCCTCCCCTGGGTCGTGCCTGAAAATAGGCAGAATTTGTCTAGTGCATTTACCCGGTCAACAAAAATTAAAATAAAAAAAATATATGACAAAGGGGTAATATGCTGATTGCTATTTAAAAGGCATGCAAGTTCAAATTGTTCTGCCTTAAGGTGATTTAAGGGTATCCACTTGACGCGGACGTCAAGCTTTTTCAGGCCAGGAAGGGTATAACCCCCCCCTGCAAATGGGGGTTCCCAAAGTCTTTCAGGAGCTGGCTGAGTGCTCCTAACCTGAGTGGTGTTCGGCGTTTAAGCCATTTATCTGTGAGTGCTTTTAGAGCCTCTGGTACTGCCTCTTTAAGAGCTGTCTGCTTGCAGGCATGATTAGTTCGCAGGGGGGACTGTGTGTTTCCCTGCTCGAGTCCCGCTCAAGTGGCTGACAAATCACTCCATTTCTGCTGTCACTAAGTGGGCAGAGTAAGCACTTATCAGAGATGTAACTGTTTGCCCCATATCATTTAGAGTATTAGTGGAAATGTAATTTGTCTAACCTGCCTTTCTTGCAGCTGGGACTCTGTGTGTTTTGCCCCTCCATTTTGGATCTGAACTGCTGAATAGATCCAATCAGACAAGGAGGGGCATCTAAAATGGAGTTTAAGTGGACCAATCAGGATCAGGACTCTCTTAGGAGCCGGCTGGCCATAAGAAACATAGCTAGTAATTCTGGGAAGTGAAGTTCTGGACCTTGGCGCCTATTTATGCCAAGAGGGGGAGTTTTGAGTGTTTGACAACTGAAGTCCACCAATTGGACCAGGTGGCACCCGAATGGAATACCCTGCCTTGTGTCTGGAAAGGCAGATCCGTTGTGACTGTGACAGAGGAAGGAGCTTCGAGCTTCTGCACTACAGAGTTTCGCGCTGGAAGTGCGTGTGGAGGCCTAAACTCAGGTGGCACGTTGCTGTGGCAATCTGGACTGAATCTGCAGCTACCGAGAAGAAGAGAGGCTGAACAACTGGAAACCAGGCTCACCCTATAGAGGACTGGAGAAACTGCTTAATCGCGCTTGGTCTGTCAGGAAAGTGAAGCTGCAGTGTGAACTCCCGGGTTAGCAGTAAGTGCGATCAGGACCTGAGAGCAGCTGCCTGGTATAGTAATTTCCTTTACATATAAATGTGTGGAGTGCTTGTGAAGGACAGCTAAACGAGTCCTCTTGTCCCATGTGTGTAGATGGAAAGGCAATTGCATGCAGGCGGACTGAATCTGTTGCTGATTGAAGCTGTGTGCCTGCTTGTAGAATGTCACACCCCTGCTGTGCGAGGGCGTCCGGCAATCCATGACCCCCTCATTGCCAGTTTTCAGCATCGAGTGTGTGAGTGCAAATCAGGGTAGCTCCCTGCCATCTGTCTATTTGATTGCAAGGGTTTCATCTGATTTATTTTCTTTCTTCCTTCATGAACTGAGTCAACCGGCTCTGGATTACAACTGGGTATTGTGCAGGTGTTTTCCATCACAGGGCCCCTACCAGCTGCAGTGATCCTGGCTAGCCCCCACCATCCTGGGTAACCAGTAAAGTGACATTTTGGGACTCTGAGTATGTGCACAGTACTGTGATTATTAATGTGTCAAACCTAATTAACCTGATTTCCCCTTGTCCTTGTTATAGCCCCTTAAATAAATCAGATCTGTTTGTTTCAGCAAAGTTATACTGACTGAGGTATTCGTTTATGTTAAAGTATTGTACTGTGGCTATTGCATTATCTTGTTTTCCAGGGGGTCTCCAGAGTCAAGTTGATTGAACCAGTCCTGGGGGTAAGTGTGAATAGTGAAGGTACTCATGGTGTACAGTGTCGGTCACTAGCAGGAATAAAAGGGGGTTTCAGTGTCACAGAGGGCTGTGACCAAGCTAGTCTAACTACGGTAAACCCTGACCTCTGAGTGGAGGCACCCACCATAGAACCTAGGCCCCTCAACCTCTTAGCAGTTAAGCAGGCAGGAGTAGTAGCCTTGGGATAGTGCCACCTGGGGGTTACACATGCTACAAAGCAGATAACCTCAGGGGACAGTAAATGCGCTAATAAACAAGAAATACTAGAAGCACTCAACAATCACTTTGTCACTGCTGGCCTAGCATTCGATACCTCTCCTGCAAGCAAACTGCTCCAGCAGCAAAATGATAGTGACTCACATTGCCCTTCTACCAGTATTGACACCCGTTCGGTTAACTTTACCTTTAGTCCAGTCACACTCAAACAGGTTGAACCTCCCTAGATACTAAAAATAGCACAGGAGCTGATCAACTCAATCCTTACTTTTTAAAATAGGTAATTACCAACTGGCCCCACCCATGATACACCTCTTCAATATGTCCCTTACTGAAGGGGCACTGCCGCCATTATGGAAAACCACCCACATTATCCCGCTACTCAGATCTGGTGACCAATGTGACCTAAACAATTACAGACTGATTTCGTTGCTACCTGTTCTGTCAAAACTTCTCGAAAAACTGGTCAATACCCAACTGAGAGATTATTTGGAAACCCACAACCTGCTAAATCCACTACAGTCTAGCTTCAGGCCTAATCACAGTACAGTCTCTGCACTAGCCAAGGTCACTAATGTCTGGGAAGTTGCCCTTGACAATAAAAATCATGTAGGTGCACCTTTTCTAGACCTTAGCGAGACTTTTGGTACTGTGGACCATGATTTATTACTGACCATGTTGCAAAAACTTGGGCTAGATGACCCTACCATAAAATGTTTTTCCTGTTACCTTATTGGTAGACAGCAACAGACTAAAGTACAAGGTGATCTCTCTCTCCTCTTAAATCACTGCTGAGAGGTGTCCATCAAGGATCAGTATTGGCCCGTTACTATTCACCACCTACATAAGCAACACAGGCCACAAAATTAATACTGCCAGCACCCACTTTTTTACAGATGATACTGTGCTACATGTGGCATGGCCCACCATGGGGGCTGCATGTTTGGAACTACAACAGGAATTTAACCTCTTACAACAAAACGTACTACACCTTATCTGTTACTCAATGCCAAAAAGAGTAAAGTCATGCTTCTCTCCCCACTATCTAAAAAATCATGTATAAGTACTCATAATGTTAATATTCATATTACAACAATCCTGGGTGAAACGCTGGAACAAGTAGATACATTTAAACATTTAGGTGTCTGGCTCGATTCCAAACTATCTTTTACTCCCCATATTGAGGGGCTCACAAAAAAGATAAAACAAAGGTGGGACTTTTTTTCCATATCAAATGACTGCTCACCTACAAAGCAAAATTAAGACTGGTCCAAACAACACTCCTACTGCTTATCAACTATGCAGACTTCCTTTATAATCACTGCCAAAAGCTGCCTTAGCTAAGCTGGACGCACTATATCATAGGGCTTTAAAATTTGTGACAAACTCTCCATTCAAAACACAGCACTGCTCCCTCCACACCCAACTTGGCTGAACCTCACTTGCCACCAGAAGGTGGCAAAATGCTTCTATCTAGGCATTTAAAGTCATCACCACCACCCCCCACATTTCTAGCCTCCTCAAGTTTACCCCATATACTTACTCTCTTAGAAAATATACATATATTTTGCTTGACACCCCTATGACCAGATCCCACTTTGGCACCTCATCACTTAGTCATACTCTGCCAGCTTTATGAAACACCCTCCAAAGCACCCTAAAGCTGACCCAAATTTTTAGTTTATCCTCCTTCAAAGCACTCCTAAAACCTTTATTGAAGGAAAACTGCCAGGGGAAGAAAACAACTCCTGGTGGGGGACTCCATTGTTAGGAAGGTAGAACTGAGGGAGGAAGGGGAGAGGGAGGTAAGGTGCCTGCCTGGCACCATGGCTTGGAGGGTCAGGGAGCAAATCCTCAGGATCACAGGAGCAGCTGCACAGGGGAGACAGCTGGATGACATTGTCCACCTAGGGACAAATGACCTGGCTAAGAAAGGGTCAGAGCAGTGCAAGAAGCGTTTGTGGAGATGGGGAGGGGCCTTAGACAAATAGCACACAGTAACCTTCTCGGAGGTGCTGCTTGTCTATGGCATGGATGAGGCTAGGGTGCTCCACACCATGGGATTCAATCAGTGGTTGAAAAACTGGTGCAGAGCTCAGGGATTTGGCTTCATTGGGGACTGGGGTTCCACCTGGATGGATGCAGGCCCATACTGGCATGATGGTCTGCATCTGTCCAGGAGGGGAACCAGGATCCTAGGTGACAGGTTTAAATACTTCATTGGCAAGCTTTAAAACTAACCAAGGGGTGAGGCACTGGAAAGGAGCAGGGAAATCCTAGCCCCCCCAAATGAATCAGGGTACTAAGTGAGGTAGACACCAACATAGAGATGTCAATAGGGAGAAGCGCAGGGGTAACTGGAGAAAGTGACAAATGCAATAAGGACAGGGATGGGGCAAAAAGGGGAAAGGCCTTCAAGAAATGGAGGGTAATGAGTACCAATGCCTGTAGTCTGGGCAACAAGCTCCCTGAACTGGTGGCCTTGATGGAAGAGGGATGCCTGGATATTGTAGCAGTCACAGAAACATGGTACACAGAGAACCATGACTGGGATGTTAACATACCAGAGTACACAACCTACAGAGAGACAGGAGGGCAGAATGGGGGTAGCTCTCTATGTAAGGGAAGGGATAAAAACAACTGAACAAAAGAGTAAACAGGGAGGAGAGGAGGCACTGTGGGTCACCTTAGAGACTGGAAATGTCACCACAATCTGCACAGGGGTTGTATACAGACCCCCATGTCAGGGGGAGGGAATGGACAAGGATATGATAGAAGGCATACTTAGGATGGCAGAGAAAGGGGCGATACTGTTGATGGGGGACCTTAACATGCCAGATGTTAACTGGAGCACCTTTGCTGCAGCCACATCCAAAAGCAGGGCCATTCTTGATGCCCTTCAGGTGGCATACCTCAGACAGCTAGTTTTGGAACCTACTTGTGAGGGAGCAATCTTAGACCTTGAACTCTCAAATGGGAACAGTGAGAGGATCTCAGTTCTAGAAGTGGGTAGCTATTTGGGAACAAGTGACCACCAAACAGTGTGGTTCACAATAAACTCAGCTACAGAGTCAAGCCATACAAAAGTGAGGGTTCTGGCCTTCAGGAGAGCTGATTTTGGCAAGATGGGAGAGTGCCTTAGAAAAGCACTAGCAAACAGGCTAGAAGGAGAGGTGGTGCAACAATGGGCAAATATCAAAACTGCCATCACAGAGGCAACAAGCCTTTGTGTGAAGCAAATAAACAAATTAAAACAAAAGGAAAAGCCACTATGGTTCTCAAAAGAAGTGGCGGTGAAGGTTAGGGAGGAAAAGATAGCATTCAGGAAGTATAAGGAAACACAGAAGGAGCAGGACAGAGAACTGTACCAGTTAAGGCAGAAGGAAGTAGGGAGGGTAGTCAGAATAGCAGGAGTGTAGCCAGAAATTTCCATTTTGTACACAATTTCCAACAGTTACACCCCCCCAATTAAAAAATGTATACATCCTTTCCAAATGGCACCCCCTTCCAAACAAGTCAGATTGTTATCAGATGACTCCTCTACTCTCTAAAGAGGTTATACATGTATTGGACACTCCTCAGTGGCCTACACTAACCCAAATACTACAGATTAGAATGATAATATTAACAGAGTAGCTTATGGTTTGTGACAGGCACTCAACAAAACTGTACACAAATGTATACAGTGAGTATGCCTGTCTACACCCTTGCAGAATAGTAAAGGCACAAACTGAGGAAAAGATAGCCAACTCGGTTAAGAAGGGGGATAAAATTTTATAGGTATATCAGGGAGTGTAGAAAGACAAAGGGAGGGATAGTGAGGCTGAATAGAATGGATGGTGGGTGGGCAGAGAGTGACATTGAAAAAGCAGGGATACTGAATGAATACTTCTGTTCAGTATTCACAAAAGAGGAAGTGGGGGAGGTGCCTAACCCAATTAACAGAAGCACTCTGGAGAGGGGGGTCGATCCCAATTCTTTCATAGAAGAAAGGGTTCTGAAAGAACTCCTAAAACTGAAGGTGGACAAAGCAATGGGGCCAGATGGAATTCACCCCAGAATTCTAAAAGAATTAAGCAGAGAACTAGTGACACCACTGACTACCCTTTATAACAAATCATGGGAGGATGGTGTAGTATCTGAGGACTGGCATAAGGCTGATGTGATTCCCCTTCACAAAAGTGGGAGCAAGACAGAGGCAGAAAACTACAGACCTGTCAGTTTGACCTCAGTGGTAGGGAAAGTGATGGAATCACTTCTGAAGGAAAGAATTGTTGAGTACCTAGAGGCCAGTGGGGCACAGGACCCAAGGCAGCATGGGTTCACAGCGGGAAGGTCATGTCAGATGAATCTAATTGATTTCCTTGATTGTGTGACCAAAGTAGTAGACCAGGGAGGGGCTGTGGACATGGCCTACCTAGACTTTAGCAAGGCATTTGACACAGTCCCACACAAAAGATTAGAAGTCAAATTAACTAGCCTTGGAGTGGGTCTCAGGGTGGTAGCCAGGGTAAAACATTGGCCGAACAACAGGACACAGAAGGTAACTGTAAATGGAATCCACTCTGAAGAAAGAGGGGTTACTAGTGGGGTACCACAGGGTTCAGTACTAGGTCCAGTCCTTTTCAATGTCTTTATAAGTGACATTGCAGAGGGACTGGAAGGAAAAGTATGCTTCTTTGCAGATGACACAAAGATCTGCAACAGGGTTGATACACAAGGAGGCATGGAAAGGATGAGAAGGGACTTGGCAAGGTTGGAGGAATGGTCAGAAGTATGGCAGCTTGGATTCAATGTAAAGAAGTGCAAAGTAATGCACCTGGGAAACAAAAACCCAAGGGAAGATTACACAATGGGGGGGAGGTAGTAACTACAACAAAAATGGAAAGGGTCCTGAGGGTAATCATATCAGATGACCTTAAGGTTGGCAAGCAATGTGAGAAGGCAGTAGGGAGGGCTGGGGGGATATTGGGATGTATAGGGAGAGGCATCACCAGCAGAAAACAGGAAGTTGTTATCACTCTGTACAGACAGTTGGTGAGACTCCATCTGGAGTACTGCGTGCAGTTCTGGAGACCCCATCTCCAGAAGGACATAGACAGGATGGAGGCAGTTCAGAGGAGGGCAACTAAAACGGTGCAGGGCCTGCAAGAGAAGCCATACGAGGAGAGGCTAAAGGAGCTTAACATGTATACCTGTGAGGAAAGGAGGGAGAGGGGGGACATGATAGAAATGTTTAAGTACCTCAGTGGAATCAACAAAGTCCAAGAGGGTAGCATCTTTTAGAAAAAGAGATGTGCAAGAACAAGGGGACACAATTTGAAGATAGAGGGGGGATGGCTCAGAGGCAATGCGAGGAAGTATTTTTTCACAGACAGGGTGGTGGATGCATGGAACAGCCTTCCTGAGGAGGTTGTGGGGTCTAAAACTGTGGGAGAATTCAAGGATGCATGGGACAGACATAAGGCAATTTTTGTGAGGGGTAGGAAGAAACAGGATGTTGGTTACATAGGATCTGCAGCTTATCCTCTAGGTAGGGAAATGGGCAGACTAGGTGGGCCAAGCAGTCTTTATCTGCCGTCAAAGTCTATGTTTCTATGTCTATGTAATTTGCACCCCAAAATAGTACTTGTTCTTGCACTTATACCTGTGTATTTGACACTCCAGCTCCATTTGTTCCCCTCCTATGTGTCTTCTTCAACTCTTGTACTTCTTATCCCTCTCCCTCTCCTTCACCAACCTTTGCACTACCTCCCGTCTTTCCTCCTCCTCTACCTTTGATTTTCCCTCTAGCCAGTCTAGCCCACTCCTTGTCCTACACCTACTCTCCACACTCCATGCACTTTCCTTTCCTCTATTCTTTCCCCAGCGCTGTAATTCGATCCTATCTTAACTCGTCTTAAGCTATGGTGAAGATACTCTTTCTGTACAATTTGATACTGTCTAACTTTGTAATGTATAAGCTTTGTTGTTGTACAATTTGAACTGTCTATCTCTGTAATGTATAAGCTCTGTTGTCCTGAGTAACCCTATAACGTCCCTCCAGGACCGCCTTGTAAATGAGGTTCACAACAGTGTATCTCCTTATCAAATAAAAATTGAATTGAAAACAAAAATTGAATTCTCAGATTTAATTCTTAAAACTACCACACTCAGTGTCTGCTGACATATCTGTGAGGCCAACAATTTCCCTGCCCTATTGCCTTCCTCACAGTATCTCTGTTGTCTGTAGTGCAGATGTCCCTTAATCTTTTTCTCCAATAATCATGTTAATTTATCCATGTTCTTTAAGCCTATCTGTCAACAGGGGGTTTAGTGTATTGTTATGTTATGTTTCAGCGTTAAAGATTAGGCATGCTGGTTCTAGCCTCTGTGCCAGTTGTTTCCATTTTCTTGAAGGCATTTTCTTGAGCGTGGCCTTCAGCCCTTCCCATCTCAATGCATCCAAGGTATCCCCAGCCCTGTTTCTGTGTAGGTATTCCCCATTTCCTGTTCTGTTCGCTGACAATGTATCGTTAAGAGGGGAAACATTTAGTCTCCATGGTGAATGTCTGTGGAACAGTTTGATCATCGGTTCCAAAACAGCCAGGACATGGTTCAAGGCTATAATTTAATAGTACAGATGACAGTTGTATGCAACCTTGCTTGGGACAACAGAAACTGATCAGTCCTGGAATACTGTGAGTGAGGGTTTGTAAAGAAATGACAACCCCTTACTCCTAAGGAGGAAAACGACCATGGGGTCATCATATCTGATTATTCAAAGTGGTGAGGCAGTATGGTAAGGAAGGGGGCAAATCCAGTGGTATGCTGGGGTACATAGGGAGAGGTATCACCAGCAGAAGGAGGGAGGTGGTGTTAGCTGTGTCGGTCACTGGTGAGACCCTACATGGAGTACTGTGTCCATTTCCGGTGGCCATATCTCATAAAGGACATAGACAGGAGGGAGACAGTCAGATGAGGGCGAATAAGGCCCTGTCCAGACTAATGCTTTGGTAATGTTACTGGTGCCCTGAAACGTTACTGCTTGGTCTAAAAACAGTGCACATCTAGACCTGTAACAGTTTGAAAAACAATTCCTGAACCATTTTTAAGACTACCAAAGAGCAATTCTTTAGCATGGTTATGGAAATGTTACCTTGTTTTTGTTCAGTCTGCTAAGAAGTGTGGACAGGTGAGTGAAGTGTTCTTGTGACTGTGTGTTCTCCAGCAATCCACAATGCACTGCTCCATCTTCCCAGATCATAATGCGGTCCTGTGGCACATGCGCACTGTGCTTACCTAGAAGTCCATGCATACTGTCAACAGTGCTGTGCAGGAAGTTTAAATACCCTCCTTTGTGCAATTTAAGCAGTTTAAACAGCACTACCATGCAGTATTGGTGTTTTGTTTCAAAACAATATGCAGCAGCAATGAGTGATCACAGCGCAAATTGGTCTGATGAGGTCACTAAACTCCTGACTGATTTTTGGTCTCAGGAGTGCATGCAGGAGGAGTTGAATAGTTTCAGAAGAAATACTGTTGTGTACCAGAAGGTGTCTGAGTATTTATTTGAAAATGGAATTGGACTCTCTGCCAAGCGGTGCCATGATAAAATAAAGCAGCTGAAGGTTAGGTATCATAAGGTAAAGTACAGCAACCACAGATCTGGTGGTGGCCGGGTTGTACATCCATTTTGTGACCAGCTTGATTGCACATTGGGCATGACACCCACATCTGGCCCAGTGCATGTCCTTGAAAGCAGTGAAACTGAAACAGAGGTGGACCCTCTGGACCCTGACCTTGATGTAGATGACTACCCTGTCACTGACCTTCCTGAATCAGGTGTGTTGCCACTTGTTCCAAAACTCTTGTCTTCCTCCCCCCACCACCACCAGCACACTAACTCATCATGTGCTAACCATGTTATTTATTACAGATGTTGATCAGGCTGATGGGTTCCATGTCATAAGGGCAACTGAAAAATAGAGATCGTCCTTAGGGCTAGTGTACATTGCTGAAAATTAATTTCAGCAATGCACACACGCGATGAGGACAAAAAGGGCACCTGAAACCTATGGGTCTAGTCCACACACCCCACTTATAGATTCTCAACTCCAGGGGGGTACATGTCTGGGGGAAGGGATGTGAAAAACGTGAAAAAATGGAAAGCCACCTGTGGAAAAAAAAAAAATCACACCGCACCGGATCTGCACCCTGCACCTCCCAGCCGACCACTCTCCCCACCATACTAGCGGACCAGCTTGGCAGCTGCCCGCCACACCTCCTCCCATATGCCATCCCTCCTCTGCCTCTCCCCCTCACGTGTACTTCCATTCGCTTTATTATCCCACCCCAGTATCCAGACCCCCCCCCCCAACTAGGTAGCGGTGAACACAGGTGCCTTAATTGAGTTGCCCTTTTTGTAGATGCCCAGTTTCAGTTGACTTATTCACATGATACCGGCTGATGAGACATCTGTCAGCAGAGATAGTGAGTTTGCTGGTGAGGGCACATCAAGCCAATGTGGAACATCTGGTGGTAGTACTGCATCCTTTGACATGAATCATGCTCAGCTGAAGCGTATAGCCAACTCTAATCCACTATGCAACCACAGAAAGAACAAGAAGGCCAGTCGGATGCAGGAGCTTACTGAAGCAGTCTTCAAGCCGATTGGAAAAATGCTGATAGAGCAACATAAGGAGTTGATGGCCATAGAGAGGGAGAGGGTTAGGGAGGAGAGGGAGATGGAAGAAAGATTACATAGGCAGGAGGCAGAGGAGAATTCAGAGTTTTTTAGAAACATGTTAGCACTACTGTCTGGGCATTATCAGCCTCCCAATGTGCAAGCACAAAATGCACAAACATCTGCACCTACACAGGGTACAGTGACTGCAAACCATAGCCAAGGATCTGGAACACCAGGTGTTATTGCACCTGCTTTACATTATGGTGGCAGTGCATTGTCCCTTCCTTATGCAGCAACTGTACCAGCACCCAGATCTGGTAATCCTACCCCATTATTCCCCGCTTCGTCAGCACAGGCATCACTGAACTCTGCTCCCATGCATGTGCTCAATACTGCATCACTGAACAGCATGAATGCTGCTGGTGTAGTGGCTTCAGGTGTCGGACAAGCTGCCATATCATCTGGTGCTATGTCATAATCTATAGACAGTGACATGGGACACCATTACAATAATAACCATAACCATAATGGTACTTTTTTCCCTGGTGGTGTCACACAGGCCTTAATAGGTGATGATATTACTTGGACAACATTGTAGGTATGGGAATCAGTATGGTAATAAGGTACTGACCACACGTGTGTGCCTCCCACCACGTGATATTGATGCATATCACCTTCTTGTTCTGGCACTACTGACATGTACTGATTTTCTCTGAGCAAGCAGTCAGAATCCATAGTTAACTATCTGTTGACACTTAATGCTATTGGCACCTACATATACTGTACTATTGCTGTGCGGTGTTGTCATTGCAGCACTTAAATAATAATAATGAGACACATTTGTAGGTGGTATCTATAGCTGTGGTTTAATATATAAAGGGCAGGATATTCAGAAGGGTTGTGCATGGCACAACACAGTTGCACCATGCGCAATCCACTGATGTGCCCCGGCGCGATATTCAAAGAGAGATTGAGCCTGGCACAAATCCTGATGCACCAGAGCGTATCAGTAATGCATGCGGTGCAGGTGGGGCGTGCCCATGCATACTCCACACATCCCGATATTCAGTCCTGGATGTGCTGAGTCCATACATGCACAACCCCTACCTGCGCTGCACACAGGTGAGCCAAAAAGAAGGAGCAACAGCTGGCCACCCACAGGTGAGCTGCCATATTGCAGGGCGCAACACGGCAGCTGCCACCTATGGGTGGCCACCTGAGCTCCAGTTGCACCTTCTTGGTGGCACCTCCCCCATGCCTGATCGTGGGCATACGTAGACAAATCAATAGTCCAATATCCCTGGTGGTCCAGTGGACCACTCGCAGCCCGATCGTGGGTGTCACTAATAGCATATGACGAACCAATCCAACCCTGGTGGTGCAGTGGTACCCATCTCCCCCCCACCCACTGAGCCCCACCACCCCGCTCCCCCCCCCGGTCAGTGGTGGGCGGCAGCTCCCCACCACTTGCCACCCTGCCGCCTGCCGACTGACTCCGTACGGTAGGGCTGTACGCCCAATGGTCCACAGCGTGAGCCAATGGGCGTGCAGCCCGTACTGTACTACACAGTCCAGATATGTAGAGACAGATTAGGCAGAGAACATCTGGACAGATTGGGTGGGCCAGCAGTCCTTTTCTGTCAACAAATTCTAGAGGTTTCTATGTTTCCTGGATTTAAGAATCACCAAGTATCTGAAGGCATAACTTCAACCATAAGCCTATTAAGGTTGTGTCTCTCTCCGAGAGGATCCTTCCTCCCTCGCCACACCTACCTAAGTTCATTTGAGGCACACAATTAGTCACCCCCAATTAGTATCAACAAGCCTTGTTCTTCCATGGGTCTAATAAAATACTTTTTGAAAAAGGCTAAATGCTGTCCTTGCTCATTGAGAGTATACACATTGAGAAGTGTGCAATTAACTCCCCTTTACCTGCCTTGCACCTGTATAAATCTTCCATCCTCGTCCTTCACTACTTTATCCACCACTAGAGGGGTGTACTTCCTTAACAAAATGGCCACACCCCTCCTATGAGGCTGAGCTTGCTATGCCGAGGGTAAAAACCTCCCCTATCCATCTTCTGCATAGTTTTTGGTGCTCCTGTTGCGTCAGACGGGTCTCCTGAATAAAGGCCACTGATGCACCAATCCCTTTAGTTCCTTTAAAGGGACACTGTCAACCTTTTTAACATCATATAATTTCTAGTTAAAAATCCACATTTTATGATTGCTTACCTTCTCCAAAATTCGTTGATGTTGCTAGTTGTTTCTTCTGCCTTTTTGCTTAGTAGAACTGAAATACGTGCTAATCTATAGCTATACCCAACCTTGTTTTGTTTCAAATCCTTGATCTACTCTTACGGCATACCTCCGGAACATTTGAACTACCTACAAACAGTGCAACCACTCATGTTTCAATAGGCTCCTCTTCTCCCAGTGCATAATTAGTGACTAGACTGTGTTGGGGGTGTTCCTAAGTCCAGGAAAGATGCATTGGGAGTTGATCAAGGATTGTAAACAAACATGTTTTTGTGTGGTTACACTAGTATGGTGGACAGTTTGTTTTTCACTTAAAAAAAAAAAGAATCCGAATCAAACTACCAGCCACCTCAGCAGTCTCTACAGAATGCAAACAATCATAACATGTTTTATAAACTAGGAACACTTCGAAGTTTAAGGGGGTTGACAGTGTCCCTTTAAAATGCAAGTTCTTTTCATTGGAGACTGCAGCCCATTAACATGATACATGTAACTATTACTAAGTCCATCATTACCATTTTTAAAGCCCCCCCCCCCGGTACACAGTCACTCTATCACTCTTCAAGACACTTCAGCATATAAACCCCAAAAAGAACCAGAACTACAGTATAAGCTAGAGATGCAACTTTCTGTACCTTGGCCATTGTTGACTGCTATACTGGTTCAGGTCATTTGAACAACGTAACCTGGTAAGTACTGGAACTGCAACAGAATATCAAAGAGTACCTCTAGCCCCTCCTCCAGAGTGTGATGAGGTGCAGCCCTACATTCCCACACATGCACATCTCATGCACTGCAACTAACTGCGTGGCAGCAGTCGACTACTGTGCTCCAACAGGGCCCACCCCTGAGGCATTAGGCAGGACCAGAAGCACCCTCTTTTCAAGGACTGGACCCGGTTCTGAGTCCTCCACTGAATCCTGTATCACTGCTGATGGCAACCTCCCACCAGTTTTAGATGTGCTAAAGCCACTTCCTCCAATGATGTCATCCCTGCCTAAGTAAATCTGGCAGAACAATGAGAAACAAAATCAAACAGTGCAGAGAATGGTGCATTACATTCTGAATCCTTCAGTCATCATAGTGGCCCTCCCATAGTTCAGCAGGTCTTCGGCTCTCCTGCCCTCCAGATGCCACCAGGAACAGCATGCTAGTCCAGTAAACAAGCATATTTCAATTACAGTCAAAAGAATGCCTCCCCTGGAAGACTCATCCAACTCTTTAATGTAAGTTTATGCTTTTTTGTTGAAAGAAAATGAGAGGTTTGAGAGGCACACCTGAGAAGTCAATGATTGTTATGTTAATGGCTATGAGGTTGTCTCCAACTGAGCAATTAAACCCCTCAATGTGAATGTTGTTAAAAGTAGATTTACTTGGGTTAGGTATGAGTGCCCGACAGTGAAATTCCCGACAATATTTATTGGTGCCGTTCGCACAGATGTCGGGATTTAAAGAGACAGGCACATTATTATAAGGGATTTCAATTTACAGGATTTTGAAAGTCGGGGTTGTGAATGAGTCAGGATTTTGGTGTCAGGTTTATTTTTGTCAGGCAAACTCATGTCGGGAATTAGTATGGATCCCATTTACTTGGGCCTTCACATTCCCAAATAAGAAGAAAAAAAAGAGCAGCAATAGCACCTTCAGCTGCTGGTTCTTTCAGGCATGAGTCACCACCTTCATATTGCAGCCTGCAAGGTGGGTGCACCATCACTGCAATAAGCTTTCTGTTGAAAGATGGCACCCATGCTTCTGTTTAACAGTGACACCTTCTGTTATTGCTCTTTGAACCCTGCTGACTCCATTGAAATTGCTGCAAGTCGTGCTCACCCAGTGATCTACTTTGTGGCGGACCATTCACTTTTATACCATACTTCTGTACACATGTTGCTGCCTTCTCCAGACTTCTAAAGAACCTGATCCCACTAGTAGTGTAGATTTTTATTTAAGCTGGTTCAATTAGTTGAGTTTTGATGTTCTTGTCCCCCAGCTATTTTATCACAGTTACTATTTTCATCGCTTGTTCTTTACTGGGGGGAGGGTGAAGTCTTGCACCAGATAAATTTTTCTGTCCCCAAATTTTAGTTCTGTTTTACTCCATGCTGCTTTGAGTATCTTCATTTTGACTGAGTAATCCATGAATCTCATGACTATGAAGCATGGGCAGACTTTGGGGATGGCAGGTTTAGGTGCTAAAGCATGATGTGCTCTTTCAATTTGTAGAGCCATCTTCTTGCCCAAGCCCAACAGTTTTAGCAGGAATGAGGAAACAAAGGCTTCCATTTATCCGGTTCAGTACCCTTTCAGAACCCCATGCAGCCAGAGGTTATTTAATTAGACTTGTTCCTTAAGGTCATCTACTTTCTCTGAGATTTCTTTCTCCCTTTTATAAAGGTATAGTAGTGCTGCATTATGGTGGTTCCCTGCTCTGCTACCTCAGTCAGGCCATGCTCCAAGTCCCATGAATGGGCCCTGATGTCTCGCATCTTCCCACCAGTTTCGGCTAAGCCTGTTTGTAAGCTTTTTAAAGTGCTACCAATTTTTGGTAATTCACTGATCAGTTTGTGAGACATACTCATGCAACTAGCCTCTTCATGCTCTAGATCACTGAGGCAGTCCTCCATCTTAGCTTGCTTGGGTGACGGTGAGACCACCAGGTCGCCCTTTTGGAGCCAGAGTGATTTCTTTGGTTGGGAGCTTTCTACTCCAAAATGTTTTAATCTCAACTAAGATGACATCATTATTAGATGTAATTTGCTGTTTCTGAGTGTAAAGTTTGTCATTTTTACAAGGTTTGATGGTGATTCTGTGATCTAGAAGATAGAGCTGTGTAAACTGGCTGTTCATAGCTAGGTAACACCGGAAGTCCTCATCTCCCCCTTTTTTGTTACTTTTAAACCCCAGATTAGCCCTGTAGGCATTTCTTGTGGTGGTTTGTAACCTGAGTTTTCCTCCCTCACTCAACCTTACTACCCCCCATCCTACAGTACTCTTTTAGTTAATCCTGCTTTGCTTCTCTCCCCCCAGGTTCCCAGCTCCTTTGTGCAGCACAGCGCTGCTCCCCAATGGGGCTCTGAGGGCAGATTAGCTACAAGGGAGTTCTCCCCCCCCCCGCCCAACCTTCTCTATCTCCTACCAGCAGCCTCCTAAATGAATTCAGGTAAACAGATACACAGCTGCACTGACCTGCTCAGCAGCATCCTGGCTATTGCTTTTGACATGCTCCCTTCCCATCCACCCACCCACCCTAAGCTAGTTTTAATTAAGTAGCCATCTCAACCAAACAGAGGAATCTACACTCCCACCATATCTAAGGAGGTAGTACGTCCCCAGCACATAGGATTCTTGGTAGCAGCCAGCCTCAACCACCCTAAGTAGTCATTGCTGACTTGCTGTGCAGGATTGGAATAGCAGTCTGCCCTGGATTAGCTAGCTATCCTTCCTACCCCCCCCAAAAAAATGTAATTAATAAATCCTCTCTTTACTTAAACCTTCTACTTTCCCCTACAAGTCTCCCTTCAAACAAAACAAAAGAAAACAAACAAAAAAATGCTCTTCACTCTCATCTCCATCCTTTCACTCTTCATCTTACTCACAGCTCTACCTCCATCCTCCTTCCCTTCCCATATTACTAGCAATTCTCCCCCTGATTGCCCTCTGTACCCTCTTCAACTCTCACTTCATTCTATTACCTATCTACTGTGCCACTTTACCACGGCCACCTAATTCCTCCTTCCTGCCCTCCCCCCATTTCATTCTCATCAGACCCCTACTCTACTGCTCCATCCTCTCCCCCCTTCACCTGTCTTCCAACCTCACACTTCACTACCCTAAATTATGGAAATACACAGCTTTTGCATTTTCCTAGTCCTGCTCCTATCTGACAGCGTGGAACTTAATCCTGGCCTAGCCCACAACGCCAATTCCCCCTCCCCCAAAGGTCTCCGCATTTTCCACTTAAATGCCAGAAGTCTACTCCCGAAACTGGATAGTCATTAAGTCTGGATGTCCCAACACTCCCCACATATCCTTTGTGTATCAGAAACGTAGCTGTCCTCCAGGATACCTGACTCGATACTTGCCATCCCCGACTTCTTGTTACATCGCCAGGACCAGGGAAAGCATGGTGGTGGTGTTGCCATGTACATCCACGATTCCCTCACTTGCTCCACTACCTCATAAAAATCCAACCCTGACACTCCTGAGTATCTAAAATCACACCGATCCATCCCCTCCTCCATTCCCGTCTATGCTGCAGTCATCTATGCCGCACCTAAAATCACCAAAGATGCACTCATAAAATACATCTCCTCCATCACCTCCCTCACTAGTGATGGTGAAAGCATACTAATGGGTGACTTCAATCTGGATTGGCTCACTTCCTCATCCAAGCCCACTGCCCAAAAAATCGAATCCCTAAACCTCTCACAGCTAATAACAAAACCCACCAGATACAACCCCCACATGCCCAAACATAACCTCATAGACTGGATCCTCACATCACACCCTCACTGCATCTCTGCTGCTGGCATCCTCACAGATGCACTAAGCGACCACTTCATAACCTACTGCATCAGAAAAATCCAACTTCCCCACTCTGCCCCAAAATGTATTAGTATCCGACCAATCTGTTCTTTCGACACAAACGTCCTTCTACACGACCTCACCCTGCTGACTGGTCCCCCGTCTACTCCGCTTCCAACATAGACACCGCCCTTAATCATTTCCTGACTACGTTTCATCAAGTTTGGGACCTCCATGCCCCCAAAAAAATCTGATTCAAGAAATCTCATCATCACCCATGGATATCACCCCAATAACTTACCCTTTGCAAATCCTGTGACCAGGCCTGGGCTTGTTATAAATCCTCCCAATCACAAATAAATCTTCTTGCCTATAAAATCATCAGAAATAATTGCACAAAGGTGACTCATCTCGTTAAATCCACCTATTTTAAAAAACACTTGCACAAAAACTCCAGCAACCCTTCCTCCTTCTGGAAGACACTCTCTTATCAACCCTAGCGCCCCCCTCTTCCCTCAAGGTAGATGGTAACCCCATCTCATAACCATCTTCAGTGGCAGAAACCTTCAATTGGTTCTTCACTCCCTGTGCCCTGCCTGAATATCCCCTGCCCCAATGCCCTCTGCCCCCCAAATCTAACAATTGTTAACACTTCCTCCAAATCACAGCCCAGGAAATTCTCAAAGCCTTATGCTTGCTACACCCCAATAAATCTAGCCCAGACATGGTACATCCTAAATTGTTCCATCTGTCGGCAGTAGCCATTGCTGCCCCTTGCACACATCTTGAATCTATCTGTCACTACCAGTACTGTTCCCATCCTATGGAAAATGGCCTATGTGATTCCCTCCATTCGTCATCTTTACTTGAACTAATTTCATCGCCTCACAGTCACTAATGACACTCCTAGACTATTAGACTTCATCACCTCATCTAACACCCTCTCCCCTTGCCAATCTGGATTTCAAAAACATCATTTCATAGTCTCCTCCCTACTGCTAGTCACTAACACTATCCACTCAGCCATGAATAAGGGCCATACTACAGCAGCCATCTACATCGACCTTGCTAAGACCTTCGACTCTGTCTTGCATACAATCCTCCTGAACAAACTTCACTCCATAGGTCTAGCACCCTCCTCCATCCATTGGTTTACCTCATATCTAATCGGTAGAGAGAAAGCTGTACAAATTGGCACTCCACCCCCATCCCCACCCATCCTGGCAGGCATCCCCCAGGGATCAATACTCGGTCCAGTACTATTCTCTGTTTTTATTAATGATCTCTCCTCCATCTGCTTCCACTCCTTCATCCATATGTATGCGGATGACACTGTTATCTTTACTTCGGGACCCTCCACATGGAAGTACAACCAATCCTCCAACAAGATTTCAACAATGTCTTGGCCTGGTTCAAAGCCAATGATCTCAAAGGTAAACCAGAAGAAGATGGTCTCAATGATGTTCAGCTCAGTTCAAAAGCTGTCCAGCCTTCGGTCTCTACCTGTATTTCCCTCCCAGGACACCCCCCCCAGTAGCGGTACATCCTTACTAATACCTGGGAGTATGGCTGGATCAGGACCTTAACTTCTCTACCCATGCTGATACTCTAGTCTCCAAGCTCCATCCCAAACTGGGTTTCCTCTATTGAAACAGCTCCCTCTCTCTCTCCCTGTTCAGCACGAGCTTGTCTCTAAGATGATTCTACCTTTCTGCGACTAAGCTGACATTGTATATAGCAATGCCCCCACCACATCCCTCTCAAAACTAGACACCACACTAAATTCCTTCTGCAGATTTGCCTCTAACTCTCTGCCTCATGCACATCACTGCTTCCTGTACTCCTCCCTCTTCATTGCTCCACTCTCACACAGGAGGTACATTCACTCAAGTGACCTTCTTAGCCAAATTCTGGTTCAGCCTCCTTCCTCCCTGACCTCTCCTCCTACCTCAGCCCTGCTGCCCCCCCTTTTGCTCCTGCCCTTACCAAATGTGACACAATGGCAACACAGTGGTGAGCTACAAAATGTGCAATGGTACTATCCAGTGGTACCATGGTTGTACTATGGTAGTTTACATTGTGATTATTTTTGTTGCCATGGTAGGACAGTGGTAGAATGGTGTCACAATGGAACTGAAACAAACCACTGGGATACCATGAAAACCTTAATGGTAGTACAGTGGTAATCACAGTGGTATTGCAATGGCAAATGAGTGGTATCACAGTGGTATTCAGAAGAACTTTTTGTAAGGGTGGTATCCCCGCTACTTGTCTATCCCCCACTCCCAAAATACAGCTAGTCAGAGTGCCTTCTCCTATTGCCTACCCCTCTTATGGAATAATCTCTCCACTGAACTTCTTAACTCCTCTACCTATCTGTCGCTCAAAAAACGTTTACGCCTCCTGCCAGCTCCTCCCTGCACCTGTCTCCCCTCCACCTAGGGGCATCCACATGCACTCCTTGCTATATCTCTCAGGCTGAATAGATGTTTGCTGCATATCAATAATGCACTCATATACCCCCTCTATGCGCTTTATCTGTATGTTATCTCACACTTTAATGTTTGAACTGCTGCTAAAAATTACTTCATCAGTTGTTTGACATTGTTGTTTTAATTTCTGTATCTGCCTCATTCCTCATTTCTGTATTTTTTGCTACTGACTTGTACACCCGGGTCACACCTAGAAGCGAGCTTCAGCTCAGTGTGCCTTTCCCAGTCACCAAAAGTTTAAATAAAATTAAATAAATAAACAGTGTTTGTGAACTAATGCTAGGGTACCCATGCTTGGTGTGTGGGCATTGTCTAGTAACTGTACAATGTATTGATTTTTTTTTTTTTATTATTTTATTTAGTTTTTGTTAACTGGGTAAGTGCACTAGACAAATCCTTCCTATTTTCAGGCACGACCCGGGGGAGGGGGTTACAGATGAATGCCAACTGACCTTGAACCAGATTAAGCTGTTGGTGGTGTTTTTAGTGAATGAGGGAAATTTGGCCAGGACACCAAGGAAATTCCCCTACTGATCGTCAGTAGGAGGCCGTCTGGCTACTGGCAGGATGGCTGTGGTGAGCACACCGGAGGAGTTAGCGGAGGAACTGCTGATGAGCACAGATAGTCTGTGGCAGGGACAGGCTTCGGAGGAACCAGCATTGTAATTGTTCAGCGACAAAGTTTTTCATGAAGCACGTTCAGAGCTGAAAATAGAGAATACGATGGAAAAGGTTTTTGCTATACCTGATTTTGGGTCGGAACCCATGGAGGATCAAGAAGAGGAGCCGCTTGTTGTTTTTACTACGGAAACATCCGCTGGAGTTGCGGAGGGTCAGACTGACAGTTTGCGTGACCCCAGCGCGCTGCATGCTGAGGCAGAAGTTCCTTGGGCAAAGGCAACATCAGATTTAGGTGAGCCTGTTCAGCTACCAAAAGGAATCCCTGCATTGTCTTTGCTATCTGCTAGCCAACTAGCAGTCACGGCTAAAAAAACTTCTAAAGCGGGTCTGTTTATGGCAACAGGTTTTCCGGAGTCAAGGCAGAAGAATGGTATGGGGATGAGTAAGTCTAATGCTTCTACCCTACGTGACAGTTCTGGTTTCAAGTTTCAAACTTTACCCATTGTAGCGCCGCTTAACCCCATACAAGGCACTATACAGTTTCAATCAAAACCAGGGGCTCAAACTGGTTTAACAGAATTTAAATTTGAAGATCGGAGGAAAGGCTTAACAGTGTTCCAGGCTGTTGATAACCTGAGATTACCTAAAAATGAGGCAAAAACTGTAAAACCTCCTTTATTGGAGGCAGACAATCCCAAGGCAGACGTTCCTTTGGCCCATGATGCTTCCTGGCCTCCCCAACGGGCTTTGAAAGCTGCAGGATGGGGTCAATCAAGAGCTGGTGTTTGGACTCCTTCTCAGGATTGGGATTCTGGTTTTGATTTTAAAAAACACTCTCCAGTTTGGCACCCTCAGGAAAGGAAGAGGGGAGCTCCTGAGAAAGAGAGTTTGCCTTTGGTTAATGAAGCTACTAATGTATATGAGGATGGAGGCGATAGTAAGGAGACAGGACCAGAAATGAATAAATCTGGAAAAGATGGGGCTGTTTCAACTGTTAAACCATTGATGTCAGCACTGTTTACTAATGTAAAAAGGGAAGCAGCGCCTCGGCGTAACGCAGTTAGGCTCCGTTATAAAGGGGGTTTATCCAACAGACCAGATCGGTATCATGTTAGGAAACTGCTTATTAAGGATTCCTTGGGGTTTTCTGCACGTGATGTATTTGCTTTTATCCATATATCAGGAGAGGGCAATTTTGATATTAGTTTTCGCTCAGCGTATTTATTAGAATTGTTCTGGGAATGATATGCACAGGTCAAATTTTCCCCAACATGGTCTCCTTTTTTGGTTATTCCCCTTTCTACTCCTCTGATTAAATTTGTCACAATCATGTTTCGTAATGAAGGTATTCATGTTGAAGACATTGTTCATTGGTTGTCCCTAAAATGTGAATTACAAGGGGATCCAGAAACTATGTTAGATGCGGAACAGTTCTGGATAGGGGGCTGGAAATTCAAAGTTAAATTGAGACAAACAGAGAAAGGTATTGAGCACATCCTGAACTCTTTTTTGTTGGGGAGGGACAGGGAGGTTTGTTTTTACAGTGGCCGGCCCCATGCTTGTTATAAATGTGGCTCAAAAACCCATTTATCTAGTACCTGTGAACGGCCTCACTGTGATAACTGTGGAGAGTTGGGTCATGGTATTATGCAATGTGTTAACCCCACCAGATGTGATCTCTGTGAGACTTATGGCCCCGCTTTTAAGGATTGCATATGGGCGGCTAAGAATAAAACCTCTAGTAAAAATTTTGATCTGTTAGTTCAACATGCCCAGGAGAATGTCCTTAAAGCTGAAAAAAAAGGTCCTGAGGTCTCTTCCAACGTTGAGGTTCCTAAAGTGGATAAGAAAAGTTTGTTGCCCTCCACAGCTATTCTAATAGATGAGGCAACTTCTCCCCCCCCCACTTCAGTGGTTCCTTTGCCTAGAGTGGTTGATTATGTCCAGGACCGGTCTTTGTTACAACCAGTCTGTTATAAAAGATACAGGCGACACATGATGCCCACTTTGGTGGCACCCATTGCTTTGCCCCCAGGCAGTCTAGTATGGACCATTAAGGCCGTGATTGATCCTGCCAGATTGGAAGTAGAAACACATAACACGTATGCGGCTCTTTTCCCTGCTTGGGGTGATTCAGAGATGGATCTGGGGGACTCTGATTCACAAAAATCAGTACCAGGTGGGCCTTGTACTGTGTATAAAGAAAAGAAGAAAAAACATAGGAAAAAGTAAAGTGTGTAATTATTCCTGTAGGCTGTTAGATGGGTTTTACATGGGCTTCTTTGAACACGCATAGTTTGTTGAATTCTAGGAAATGTAGGGCTCTTTTTCAGTTGCTTCATGATAAAAATATTGATCTATGCTTTGTTCAGGAAACCTGGATGTTTTCAAAGACGCAGGTACTCTCCTTTCAGAATGACTGGCCTTGGGGACCGTCATTCTGGTCCTTTGGAAGAGATACGGCAGATGGAATTGGAATTCTGTTTGGTAACCCGGTTTTTACTCTCTTTAAATTGATAGATTTGATTCCAGGTCGGGTATTAATTCTAGATGGAGCATGGCAGGGTAGGCACTTTCGGTTTATAAATCTTTATAACCCTCAAACAAAAGTAACCAGGATTGACTGTTTTAGAGGAATCCAGCCTTATTTAGTTACGACCTTGCCTACCTTATGGGGCGGTGATTTTAACTGTACTATACTCCAAAAAGGATTATCAACCAAAAAAATCTATTGTGATTCCAATTTTTTGGCTTCTATGATTTTTAAAACGGATTTGTGTAATTGCAACCAACTTTCTAAGGCTAAGTGTGGTTATACTTTTTATAAAGGGATTAAGGGCTCCACTATAGACTATTTACTTTGCTCTAAATTTCTGGTGGTGAAGGATTTTTGTGTTTTACCCTTTGAATTCTCAGACCATCAACTAGTGCAAGTTGCAGCGGATGATTTCCCTGCGCAAAGCCCTAGGTCTGGGAGATGGATGTTGAATTCATCCTGTCTTCAGGACACAATGGTAAGGAATTCCATTACACTGATTCTAGATGCTAGATTATCAGTAAGATTTTTGTATGATGATTTGGGTATCTGGTGGGAGGAAACTAAAGCAGATTATGTGCGGTGGTTTCGATCCTATGGACTCCACAAGAGGAAATCCCAGTTCAGCACTTATCTAAAAATTGAGATCTCATCTGCAAACATTATATTCAACTGTAAATACTACAAAGCAAAATTTAGATACTCAGATTGCTGTACTTAAACTAGATATGAGACAGTTTCAATATAATAGGGCTAATTCTATGCGAGCTTTGATTAATAATCACATGTGTAAAACGGTGATTGGTGACCCTTTTACCTTGTGCAAAAATTTGAAAAATTCTACTGCTCTGGAGTTTCTGGACTCTCCTACTGGACGGGTGTCAGATGTGTCAGGTATTGGTGCTATTATTGAACATTATTTTCGATCCTTGGCACCTATATCGTCCCCTTCAGATCAAGATATTATGGATTATTTACAAACTGTCCCCCCTCCTGGGTTAAATAATGATTTACTAAGAGAGGTGATGCTCCCTTTTTCCATTTCTGAAGTTGAGTCAGTGATTGGTCATTTGAAAGACTCCACTTCACCAGGTGTGGATGGACTTTCGAATCCTTTTTATAAAACTTTCTGAGTTGAGTTGTGTGCATGTTTATGTACTCTTTTTAATTATTTTCTAGATAAGAATTTAATCCCGAGCTATTTCATCCAAGGTCTGCAGATGTATTTGTTTAAATCTGGAGACAAGGGGCAATTCGGTACTGGAGGCCTATAACATTGTTGAATACAGATTATAACATTTTTACAATTTTGTTAAATAATAGACTAAAACGGCTAGGGTCTGTAGTAATTTTGACATCGCAGCACTGTGGCCTTCCAAATAGGAGAATACAGTCTATCTTAACCGTTATAAGGGATACTATTGAATACTTATCAGAATTGGGATTGGGGGGAAGTTTGGTTTCTTTAGACTTAGAGAAAGCTTTTGATAGGGTGCATCATAGGTTTCTGTTTTTAACCTTGGGTTATTTTGGGATCCCTGATAAAATGGTAAAGGTAATCAAAAGCTTATACAACTCAACATCGGTAATCCCAGTAATTAAGGGGAAATTAGGGAGCCCTATCAAAATACCTACTGGTGTTCCTCAAGGTTGTCCCCTTAGTCCATTATTGTTCATTTTTTCCCTTGAACCCCTCCTCAGAGCAGTCCAATTCAAAAAGTTATGGGACAGCATTCAGATTCCTGGGATGGAGTCCAGACTACGGATTCAGGCTTTTGCATATTAATTCCTTTCTTCATGAATTTAGAATATTTGCAAAATCAGCAAATGCTAAACTCAATTATATAAAATCAAAAGGTCTACAGATAGGGTCTGGTTGCAAGGGAAAGGCACTTTGCTCTCCAATACCTTTATTGCCTGATCAGGTTAAAATATTGGGAGTGTTATTTGGGCCTCAAAACCTTACAGTGGATAATTGGCAAATAGTTTTGGATAAAGTGGAATGGAAAGTTCATAGTTGGAAACGTTTTTGGTTTAGTAAACTTAAAAGGGTTCATCTCCTGAAACAGTTTCTCCTCTCTTGTTTTCAGTATATTGCGGTAATATTTCCGTTACCTTCCCAATTTGAGACTAAGATTTATAGTCTTTGTTTTCAATTTTTGTGGGGTAACCAGCTTAACCCAATTAAGCGTGCCTATACATATTTGGAGAAAAACAATGGGGGTGTGGGAATGATAGACCCTGTGGTTTTCTGTTTTTCACTATATTGTTCGAGTTCTTTGAAATCTTCTTTGACTTCCTTACCAAAGCACGATGAACAATGGTTTAGAGCAGGTATAGGAAGATATTTAAAATCTTGGACATACTTAGCTCCTAAAATTAATTATCATTTTCCTTTGCCTGAATATTTTATTCCATTAGCTAGGAAATTATATAAATGGAAATTAACAAAATCTCAGATTTGTGATAATTCAGTAAAATCATTATTTAAGTTAATATTGAAATCGCAAGGTTCCACAGGCCCAGTCTTTCGAAATTGCCCCCCTTCTTTAACTTCACTTCCAATAGATCAATTAAATAATCCAAGATTACCCTCATACATGTGGGAAACTCAATGGTTAACATTGTATGGTAAATTGAATGTTAGGGGTACGGCTAAGTATAAAGTGAAGGATGAAAGAGATTGTCCATATGAGCACTGTCGGAATGTGGAAGAGACTATGGACCATTTCTTTTTAGAATGTTCCAATACAGTTCCTCTATGGACTTTCTTAGCTAACTCTTGGGCATTACCTTGGCTACTGAATCCTTCTTACCAGTTTTTGATAATTGGAGACCTCCCCCCCTCATTTGGTATCTACGAAAAACAGACTGTATGGCTTCTTTTGGCAGTGTTGCGATTTTGTTTATGGCAGATACGGTGCCAATGGGTATTGTACCAAAAACGGACATCTGACTTAGCTTTTTTTATTTATGTATTTAATGAATTACAGAAAATGTATTCTAAAGAATTAAAAACTTTTTCAGTTTATTTGGTTAGATGGTGGTGGAGGGGTCTTTCACATCTTATTAATTATAAGTAAATAGAATTTTGAGTCTAAAATTGTATGTTTATTCTAAAATATTTTGATTTGGTTTTTTTATTGCTTGGTTCAATTTTTGTTAGGTTTATTTTGCATGTATTGTATTGCAGTTTGTTTTCCTTTTTCCTTTTTGTCATTTATATGATTGTACCTCCTTTTGTCAATTGATTCTTATTACAATAAAAACACCCCAGCTCTTTTCGATAAGTGCCATGGGATCTTTAACATCCACCTGAACTACCACCAATCCAGGCAGATGGGACCTCGGTTTTAACGTCTCACCCGAAAGACGGCACTTCAGAAGTGCAGCACCCTTCTCATGCTGCACTACAGTGTCAGTACTGGGATATTAACCTAAGTGCCAGATATGGGAACTGAACCCACAGCCCTCTGATCTCCCGGCTTCAGAGGTGAGTGTGCTACCTACTGAGCCACTGACACTGATTCTGTAGGTCATTAGTGTGTGAGGAGGTCACAGATCTTTCTCCAGTTCTGTTGTGCTGGGATACTGGCGCTGGGTTCTGAGCTCCTCAGCCAATCATGTTTCAGTATTTTTCCTTCTTTTATGGCATAGCATATAGCATACTTGTACTTTGGAATACAGTGTATATGGAAAGTGTTACATAAATCCCCCAATAAATAATTTCATGAATAACCTTTTCAGAAATAAAAACTCTTTTGGGACATTATAAAGGAGAGCAAATGTTAGAAAATTAATACAGAGAAACATAGAATGTGATGGCAGGAAGCAGAGCCTAGTGCCTCATCCAGGCTGCCCATCCCTACCTATTACTTGTGTGATAGCCATAATGACCATCATCTTCTTATCCCTCCCCTGTTACACTCCTTCCTGCTCTTATCAGGCTCCTGTGCTTGTCCCACCAATGTTTGAATCTACTTACAGTTTTGGCACAGGCAAGCTCTCCCAGCAATTATTCCTCCTGTCCACCGCTCTGTATGTGAAAAAATACTTGTGGCTGGAGATGGGCTAAGAGGCTGAAATTTGCGAATATTAGAATTTGCGAAGTGTGAATGTGCACAGTCTTGGCCTGTGGTGTTGCTAGTTCTTCGGCCAATTGATCATAATTATTAAGGTTGTGCCTTAAAATGGGTATTTAATTGTCTAGTGTACTTACCTATTTAACAAACACTAAATAAATAAATGTCATGTGATACGAAACAGGTTAAGTGACATGCTACCAGCTGGTCTGTTTTTATCACTGTTGTCGCTGAATGAACTCAGCACCCGTACTTTAAAGTTTTAAATATTCAAGTCTGTTTTTCTGTGGTGAGCGCCTGATTTATATTTTCTGTTGTTTACGTTGATGCCTAATTGTGAGCACCCAGCTCTAACTGTGACTTTTTTTCTGAGTCCAGTTATGAATATACTTGAATGGTTGTGCAGTGTATAGTTTAGTCGTTCACTTACTCTGTCTCAGTTCATGACCAAAACCCTCAGAAAGGTGCCACAGAGGTCTGCCATATGATCAAAGAAGCCCCCCCCCAATGTGGGTCCCACCACTGGAGGTGCCAGGGTGATTCTGCCTGTGGCTAGAAGAAATAATTACACACTATAGTAATTGTGTTTCTGCTAAGGGATCCAACAAGAAGTCATACAAAACCTGTATCATCTACATCCAGAGGTGTTGCCCCAGAGATAGACTGTTCAGACTCTAACTGTGTTTATGCTCCACCTTCTGGAATAATTTCAGATGTGTTTCTGGAATGCATGGGGAGCAGTGAGCACTGATAACTATCCTATCAAAATAAAACAATTGTAAGAAACCCAATTAAAAAATCAGCAGCCTAAAATCTTTTCAAAATATGCATAACAACCATGTATTAACAACTGCAAAAACTAATGATTGAATGAATGTTCTAACAACAAATGAATATTCAGATTGATCACACTGAGTCACAATGTTGCACGCTTAATAGCGTACAGCATTATGGTGAACCCGGACCTGTGTGCTCCCCAAGTTGGACTTCCCCAGGAGTTGAGAATTTTTGATGGGGAGGTCCAGGGGGTGCAGCACCCCATAACAGGGGGTGTGGGAGGGCGGAGCCCCCCACAGAACAAAGACATATGCCTCATGGCATACATCATGCAGTGCGATTGTGTCATGTGGCAATATGTCTTGCGACATAATGACCCCATGCCCAGACTGATTCCTGTGAGAACCCTTTTTCAGGTCCTAGAAAGGGAGGCAGGGTCAGAGACTGCATGACTTGTTGGATCCCTTAGAAGAAACACAATTACTGTGGTGAGTAATTTTTTCTTCTAGAAGGAATCCAACAATGACGTCATAAAAAACTGCAGACTCACTAGCAGTACCTTGGGATGCTGGGTGTAGAACTTACATAGGAAAAAGATTCTGCAAAACAACAGTCGCAAACCAAGCATCCCTACTGGATTTTATATAAAAACAATAATGCTTTTAAAAGTGTAGACTGTATTCCAGGTAGCTGCTTTACAAATTTCTTGGAGGGGGTTCCCCTGTAGCTGCCACAGAGGCAGAAGCAACTCTAGCAGAGAGCACTCTTAGGCCTCCTGGATACTTTTTACCAGATTTCTCATAGCAAATATGATACAGAAGACTATCCAATGAGAAACAGTCTTTGCTGATTTACCTTTACTAACCTCTCCATAAGTGACAAACAATTGTGTGTTGTCTATTCTGGTACCTGTGTTTGATAGTAGCTCAGTGCCCTTTTTACTTCAAGGTAGTACAACGTCTGTTCACCTGTGCTAGAATGGTTAGGAAAAAGCACAAGTAAGGAAACAGATTGATTCAGGTGGAATTCTGACATCTCCTTCAGAAGGAAATTCCTATTTTTTTGGGACTACCTTGTCTATCTCAAAAATAATATAGTTAGGGCCTGTGTAGAGGGCTTGTAGCTTACTGTCTTCTGGCAGATGTCATAGCAATGGGGAAAACTGTTTTAAAGAGATGTACTGTGCTTAATGTCAGATGTGGCCACTGACTCAAATGGAGACCCCAGCAGCTGTGAAAGGCATATATATATATATATATATATATATATATATATATATATTTAGGTCCCATGGAGGAATGGTTCCCTTATAGGGCACTAAATGACTCAGACCTTTGAAAAATCTTTTGAAAATGAGCTGTAAAGCAAGGGAATTTTCTTTACCGGCTGACATAGAAGCTGGGACAGCTGCCAGATGCACTTTTCCAGTTAATTTTGTCCCCCCAATATGGCCCGAATCCTGATGACCCCCCCAGCCCCCTCACCTCAGCATGCCAGAAAACAGAACAGTTATGTAAGAACTTACCATAACAGTAGATCTTCGAGGGGATATCCATCATCAGGTAACACCTTAGGAACTTTACCGTTGGTGAAACATGATCCACATGGAAGATTTTCAGCGATACAACTGGGGCCGCCCACACCAACATCACCTGCCTATGTCATAAACCCTATAAAGGCATGAGCAGCCCCTCTTCCTCCTCAGTTCTTTCCCCCAGAGACTAAAGGAGCAATCTCATGCTGCAGGGGACCGAGGAGATAGAGAGAGGTGCCCAGGCCTAAATAAAAGGCTGGATACACCATATAGCCTGTCTGAGCAAAGGACCCCAAAAAAAGGAGGTTGGTGGGAGGGAAGGCAGACCTGATAACTGAGATCCCCTCAAAGATCTACTGTTACAGTAAGTTCTTATGTAACTGTTCTGGTTTCTTCAGGGGTATCTCAGTAATCAAGTCAGACAGTAAGAATGAGTCCCAAGCAGTTACAAGTGCAGCAGAACAGCCTGGGAGGAAGGCAAGCCAAGGCCTAAGACAAAAGGCCCTGAAAAACAGCCTGACTGAAGTCTGCTCAGGCTCTGGATGCAATGTCTAAATTGTAGTGCTTGGTGAGCATATGTGGCAGCGCAGATGTCAGCTGCGGATACCCCTTTGAAGCAAGCCACCGAGGTAGCCATAACCCTCATGGAGTGGGCTTTAATCATTCTTGGCAATTCCTTGCCATGTTTGCCGTAGCAGAACAAAATACAATTGACCAACCATTTGGACAAGCATTGTTTAGAAACCTTAGCACCCTCTCTTCCTTGGGCGAAAGAAACCAAAAACTGCAGTCCTTCATTCACAGCAGATAATATTTCAAAATGCTGCACATATCTAGAGTATGGAGCAGTACTTCCCATGGATTGACGCACTCTGGGAAGTAAACAGGTAGGTGGATAGACTGGTTCAGGGTAAACTCAGACACCACCTTGGGGAGAAAAGTACAGTTTTGTACTTGCCTTAATAGTAGATTTTCAAGAGGATCTCTTGCAGCAGGTACTACTTTTGGGAGCTCACCAGAGGGTGCTCTTCCAGATGATAGCTTTCACCAACAGTGCATAGTGTAGGCACCCCACCCATGATGTCATCACTCCTTGCAGGTATAAAGGAAATGTACAGATCCCAGTATCCTCAGTTCCCTACCGGCTATCAGCTCACTAAGCATGATTCCGAGGGAGAACCGAGGAGAGTAGTGGTGCCCTCTCAGTATAAATAACACATAAAAAGCTGGTCTCTCTGAGAAGGAGGGGGAAGGAGGGTGGGTACGTACCTGCTGCAAGAGATCCTCTTGAAGAGCTGTCATTACGGTAAGTACAAAACTAAACTATCTTCATCAAGGGTATCTCTTGCAGTAGGTGCTGCTTTTGGGATGATTACCAAGCAGTCCCAGTAAGGAAGGGAGGCAATTTATTTATTTATGACTTTGATAACCTGGTGAGTGCACTGATCCTAGGGACCGTCTTCAGGCACGACCCGGGCCATAACACATTGCGCAGGGTGACAGTGGAGTACAAGGTAACAGTAATACACATGAAACAGATTTTATACAAGCAACAACAGTAAGCACAATATACAGGTTTGATGCATAGGTCCACTTCAGAACAGTGAATACAAGGTTTCAATATCAGACATGAGGAGATTTGGTACAAAACAAACAAATCGCAGGCACAGTGTACAATGTGTGACTGCATCATCCAGTGAGCAAGCAATACACAGAATACTCAGTAAAAAATATATATACAATATGTACAGGCAAACAAGTCAAATATTACTGTGGAAAATACAATATAACAGTTGTAGGCAGGGGAGTTGACTATTGTGGGTAGGTGGGTAACCCCTGTGCTGGGGAGTTGACTAGTGTGGGTTGGTGTCAGACCCCTGGGAGCAGTGGCAGAATGAGCTTGCCATTAACCAGACTTTAAGGTGGGACTTGAAACTGAAGTGTGTGTCAATGGAACAGAGTTCAGCCGGTAGTTTGTTCCACTGCAAAGGGGCAGCTGCAGACCAAGCTCTGCTACCCATGTTGGTGGATACCCTAGGAACAGCTAGAGGGGGAGTACCATTAGAGCAGAGGTTGAGGAGGAGCATTGGGTTTTCAGAAGGGCAGTTAGGAAGGATTCTGGAGCCATGCAGATGGCATTGTCCACCATGCAGCAGAAGGCTAGGTCAAAGCGACCTTGCAGCGGTAGCCATCCAAGGGTATTATAGAGGGTACAGTGGTGGGTGGAGAATGGGGCCAATATAACAAAGCGACAGGCACTGTTGTAGGCAACGGAGAGTTTAGCCATGGCAGTAGCTGAGGTCCTGGCATAAACAGGGGAGCAGTAGTCAAGAATAGGGAGAAGATTACCCTGGACAATAGCTAGTCTGGCTTCAGGGGTAAGGTATTGCCTGAATCTATAGGCTGCACCTAACTTTTGATGGAGCCTTCTGAAAAGGGAATTTGCATGCTCAGCGAAGGTGAGGGAGGGGTGGAGCAGTACTCCTAAGTATTTGTAGGTGTTGATGTCCTCCAAGGCTGGGCCGTCTGGGGTTGAGAATGCATAAGGAGGCATGGTTTTTAGTTTTGGCCAGGAAGGGCTTAGATCCGAACAGCATGGATTTAGTTTTTTTGGCATTTACTAAGAGGAGGTTTTTTGAGAACGAGCTGTGGGCCGCAGCATAGTTGTGTGAGAGAACTGAGGAGATTGCGGCCATAGATTTGTCACTTTGGAAGAGGACAAGATCATTGGCATACAGGAGAGAGTGACAGTTGAGGCAGTAGAAGGGAAGCGCATTAATGAATAAGGAGAAAAGGAGAGGACCCAGGATTGAGCTTTGAGGGACCCCCACAGAGACAGGCAGGGTGGGGGAGCAGGTTTGACCAATACACACGAATTGTGAATGATCAGCCTTTCTCAGAACAACCAAGAAGGCTAAGCTTGGAGGTAAGGAGAGCGTGGTTAACCATGTCAAAAACCTTTGAGAGGTCGACGAAGACAGCCCCGGTGGCTTTACCATTATCCATGTTAGAGAGGATGTGGTCGGTCAGAAGGGCGAGGGCAGTGGCAGTGGAATGATTCTTGTGAAAGCCATGCTGTTGGTTGCATAGGAGGGCGTATTTGCCTATGAACTCAATGAGCTGATTGTGGACTGCTCTCTCTAGTAGTTTACTGAGATGAGGGAGGATGGCTATCGGATGGTAATTGTCAGAGGATTTGGGGTCACCAGATGTAAGAATGGGGATAACCTTAACTATCTTCCATGGGTCCAGCATGGAGGAGGTGGAAAGGGCAAGGTTAAAGATGAAGGTGAGTGGCTTGGCAATCGCCGGAGAGATCAGCTTAAGGAAGACTGGAGACAGCCCATCAGAGCCGGAGGAGCCATGGCTAGGTAGATATTTGAGTAGCTTCACTGTGTCGTGTATGGAGAAGGCTTTAAAATAAAATGGGGGTATTTGCAGGTGAGTGGCAGAGCTGGAGGAGGATGGCAGTGTCTCAGGTAGTAGGGCTGAGCTTTGAGGTTGGGTAGTTGGCAGCTTATATAGGTACATGGATAAGTTGGTGAACTTACAGTTGAAGACACTAGCCACATCGTGAGGGTCAGTCAGCAGCCCGTCCTGGGAGTTGAAATGTGGTGCAGCGTAGCTGGAACAGGGGTTTAGGAGGGAGCTGATTGAGTCCCAGAATTTTCTAGGGTCTCCAAGGTTGGCCTTTTGCAGATTGCGGAAGTGGGTCTGTTTCAAAAATTTGGCCTGTTGTTTACATTTGTTCCTCATGTGCCTGTAAGCATCCCAGAGGGCAGGAGAGGGAGTTGCTTTAAAAGTGGACCAGGCACGGTCTCTGGCCTTCATAAGGGTTAGGAGGTCTTTAGAGACCCAGTGTGAGCACCTGCCTCTGACCCATCTGGTAGTGACAGGGGAAAAAGCGGTCCTGGAGTGTTAGTAGAGTCTGGGTAATTGTGGAAACCGCCGTGGCTGCATTGGAAAGGGAAAAAAGCGTGGACCTGTCCAAGGACTGTGCCTCCTTGAGGAGATTTGTGAAGACTGGGCAGCTGAAATTTCTGAGAGATAGGTATTTGGGTGGGGGGTCCTTCAGTTTGGGAGACCAGAGGAGATAGGTCGGTGAGTGATCGCTTATATAGTCAGCCATGGTGCCAGTGTGTAATGCTAATTATGAGAGGAGTTCTTGCAGCACTGCATGACCAACAGTGGCATGGTGCCTGGAGGCAGTATCTATACTGTAATGTTTTGTAAAGGTATGTATAGTTGACCATGTAGCTGTATCACATATGTCTGAGATAGGTACCTCTTGGAAGCAGGCAGCTGAAGTGGAAAGGGCTCTAGTGGAATGTGCATGTACTGTCCCAGGTAGTGGGTTGGGGGCTTTATTGTAATAATATGTGATACAATGTGACAACCAGTTGGATAGTGTCTGTTTTGTCACAGGTTATTCCTCTTTGCCTGGAGCAAAGGCCACAAAGAGCTGTTCTAATTTTCTTGTGGGCTGAGACCTTGTGAGATATATTTTCAGGATACCGTGTACATCCAGGGTGTGAAGTAATTGTTCCCCAGGATTGGTGTGGTTGGGGGAAAAAGACTGGCAGATTTATTGACTGGTTTAATGTGAAGTATGTCACCACTTTTGATAGAAAGGCTAGATTAGTGCGTAATGATACACTGTCTTTGTGAAAGACTAAACAGGGTTCCAAGCACATGAGAGCCTGTAGTTCTGAAACGCAGCAAGTGGATGTGATAGCCACCAGGAATAATGTTTTACATGCTAGGTAGCATATATCTGAAGACTCAGCTGGTTCAAATGGTTCTATGGTGAGTTGTTCAATCATGAAGTTGAGGTCCCAAGGTGGGATTGGCCTGTGGATGGGTTTCAAATGAAGAATCCCTTTTACATTCGAGATAGATCCATCTGGGCTATTGTTTGATGCCATATAGGTTTGTGAGAAAGCTGAAACTGCTGCTAGATGAACCTTGATAGAGGAATATCCCAACTTTTGTGTGGACAGTTCAGTGAGATATTCCAGTATCTTTGGAAGGAGGCATGAGAGAGGATTTATGGACTTCTTTACTGCCCAGTGGGCGAATTGTTTCCATTTATCTTGATAACACGTTCGTGTGGAAGGGTTCCTCGTGGCCAGTAGAACTTGGGCCGCTTTGTCAGAAACCCTATGTCTGTTTATGAAGATGTTTTCAGGAGTCAGGCATGCAGGTGTAGGGATTGTAGACTGGGATGGAGTATGGACCCTTGAAATTGGGTCAGAAGGTCTGCTGTTAACGGGAGGGGAATGGGTTCCTTGATTGCCAATTGTTCCAGTAATGGGAACCAGATCTGCCTGTGCCAAAAGGGTACAATCAGTATCATTTTTGCTGGTTCCCTCTGTAATTTTAGGAGGATATTTTGGAGAAGTGGGACAGGGGGGAGTATAAAAATTTCCCTGTCCATGGTAGGGAAAAAGCATCTATAGTATGTCCCCTTTTTCCTGGTAAAATGGAAGAAAATCGGGGTAACCTGTGGTTCTGTGGTGAGGCAAAGAGGTCCACCTGTGGCATGCCCCATTGATGGAATATGCTTTGTGGAAGGGATGCCTTGAAGGTCCACTTGTGACCCTGTGAATGTCGGCTGAGGTGGTCTGCCAGGATATTTTGTGCACCTGGGACATGAACTGCTATGAGCATCAGTTGTTGTTGAAGAGCGGAGTGCCAGACCTGGGTCACCTCACGACACAGAGTTTGGGACCTGGTATCTTCTTGTTTGTTGATGTAGTGGACCACTGTCATATTATCTGATTGTATCAGTAGAGGGCCTGGCGACAGGTATGGTTGGAAGATCTTGAGTGAAAGTCTTACTGCTCTCATTTCTAGGGTGTTGATATGAAGCCTGGCTGTGACTGTGTCCCACTTGCCTTGGGTTTGGTACTGTTGATCCAAATGGGTGCCCCAGCCTGTGGATGAAGCATCTGTGGTCACAGTTTGGACTTGGAGTGGCAGCTGAAAGGGCATGCCTTTGTCCAAATTGTATGTATCTGTCCACCATTGTAGAGCTTTGCGTAATGCAGGGGGGACCATAATCTGGTCTTCTAAACCACTTGTGTGCTGGTGCCACTGGTTTCTGAGAGCCCACTGAATTGGTCTCATATACAATTGAGTGTCGGAGACAGTAGAAATGGCTGCTGCCATGTGGCCCAAGAGTTTTAGGATTTGCCTTGCCATGATAGTCATGACCGGACTGTACTGAGTGGCCAGAGACATCAGGGTCTGACTTCTTTTTTCTGGCAGGAAACGCCTTTCCCACGCCTTACAGTCATGTCCAGGACTGCTCCAATACAATTGAGCCATTGTGAAGGATCTATTTGAGATTTGGACAGATTTACTGTTATGCCTAGTTGTTCAAAGAGTTGCAAGGTTGCTTGAAGTGACTGGATCAAGCCTGGTTTGGTAGATGTCTTTATTAGCCAGTCATCTAGATAGGGAAATACAAAGTGGTCCCTCCTTCTTACGGTGGCTGCCCCTACCGCTAGGCATTTTATGAATACCCTGGGTGCTGATGAGAGATGGAATGGAAGTGCCCTGAACTGATAGTGTTCTCCCAGTAGTCTGAAGTGCAGATATCTGCAGTGGGCTGGATGGATGAGGATATAAAGATATGCGTCTTTCATATCCAGGGCACAGAGCCAATCCACTTAATGTAAGAGGGGGAGGATGGTGGCTAAAGTCACCATTCTGAAAAAGTTGTATTGTATGAATTAGTTGAGGCTTTGTAAGTCCAGTACCGATCATAGATCTCCCATCCATTTTCAAATTACAAAAAAAGTGGGGTAGAAATCTCGCCCCTCAACTGGAATGGATATTATTAACTGCAGGTACTGTGGGACATTTTTCAAAAGGGCAGTTATACAGGATTTAGGACACTGTCCTACATGCTGGACCATCGGAGATCTAAGGGCTCAGCTCTGGGCAGTATGGGCAGAGATTGTGAGCCTCAAATCGCATATTCAGGAAGAAATATATTACAAGAACAACCCGCTATTTCCCCAACATCCAACTGAAGCACCTCAACTGCAGAGGGTAGTTGGTCTGGGATAATGGCAGGTGGTTAGAAGGGGCAAATTGGGTGCCCCATCACGCAATGCTCGGCCAGCAGCCTCCACAAACCATACAAAAACTACAAACAGGTATTTGCCACTATCTCCAAAATCAAAGGGGCAGAGGACACTGCAGCAGAGGAGCTAGCACTACAAAACTGTCCCATAACAGGGACCAAAACAAAAAAGGAAATAGCAAACACTTCTGATCATAGGGGACTCCATGATTCGGGGAGTTGATACCTACCTCTGGCCAGGGATATGGTCAGATGTCTCCCAGGTACATCAGCGTGAAGAGACACTGACCACATTGCTAAAATCATGCAGGAAGCAGGAGAAAACATTGATATCCTGGTACACATAGGAACTAATGATCTAGCCAACCGGTCAGCTGTGGTGACCACAGCACACCTGACCAGGCAGGGAGACAAATTGTCATCCATTTCATCTGGCATCTCTTTCTCTGAGGTCTTGCCAGTCTGGAAGAGAAAGGTAGATGGGCGGAAGGTCATAGAAGGGGAGATAGGGGAGTTAAACATGTGGCTCAAGGGCTGGTGCCAGGAAAAAGGACACAAATTTGTAGATAACTGGCAACAGTTTTGGGAGCGAAAGTTCTTTAAATTTGATGGACTGCATCTGACTAAGGAGGGAGTCAGTGCATTGGGGCAGAAGTTTGATGTCTTTGCAGAATATTTAAACTAGCATATGGGGAGGGGGTGCATCACTTGATACATTGAATGGGAAGCGCACCCCTCAGCTAGTGATCAAACAGGAGATCAGCATGTTTGTAGTTCAATTGCATCACCAGGTGAAGAAAAAGGTCTGGCTCCCCATATGACACACAGGGGAAAGGCCAGACCTCACCCCACAGCTAACACACCGAAATCTAGCCAATGGAAAATCATGTACACAAATGCCTGCAATCTGGGAAACAAGATCCCATACCTGAAGGCAACAATGACAGAGGCTAAACTAGACATAGTAGCCATTAGTGAGACATGGTTCACCAGTAACCACATGGGAGACTACCGTACCCGGCTATGTGATGTTCAGAAGAGACCGATGTGAAAAAAGGGGGGGTGGAGTGGCCCTTTATGTCAATGAAAATATCAAAGCTACAGAAATTCAAAATACACATAAGGAGCCAGAAGAACTGTGGGTCACCCTGGAAACAGGAAATGAGACAGTTGTATGAAGTGGGGTTGTCTACAGACCCCCAGACCAGGGGGAGGACATAGACACTTTACTGTTAGAATATATACAAAACATGACAGCTAAAGGGAAGGTTCTGCTAATGAGAGACTTCAACATGCCAGATACAGATTGGTCAATACCAGCTGGAACATCTGCCAGAACTAGGCACATAGTGGATTCCCTGCTGGAGGAATGCCTCAAACAATTGATACAACAACCCACAAGAGACAGGGCTATCCTGGATCTAGTACTGACAAATGGGGAAAGGATCACAGATCTCCAGGTAGAAGGTTACCTGGGGGCCAATGACCATCACATGGTATGGTTCAATTTGGCCACTAGAACTAAATCATCCCATTCAAAGGCAAAGATATGGGACTTCAGAGGAGCTGACTTTGATAAGATGGCCAACAGAGTTAAGCTAGCCCTGGCAAGAAGAAATATAGGTGAGGGGGTACAGGTAAAGTGGGCAAGCATTAAGGATGCAATACTCGAAGCAACATCCCATTGTGTTAGGGAGAAAAGCAAGAGCAAAAGAAGGAGGAAACCACTTTGGTTCTCAGAAACAGTAGCAGAAAAGGTCAGAGCCAAAAGGTTGGCCTTCAGGAAACATAAGGGAACGCAGCGGGACGAAGATAGGGAGGCATACCAAACTTCCTTCAGGGAAGGCAGTAAGGCAGGCAAAGGCCCAAACCAAGGAAACACTAGCACAAACAGTAAAAGAAGGGAACAAGACTTTCAACAGATACGTTAGCAAAAGGAAAAGTCCAGAGGGGGTATTGCTAAGATCAAAGGGGATAAGGGGAGTGTGTGGAGGAGGAGGATCAAGGAAAAGCATCTATCCTAAAGAGATACTTCTGCTCAGTATTTACTAAGGAGAAGGTAGGGCAGGGGACCACAGCTCAACACCATGGACACAGGGAGAGGGAAGTGTGCATCCCTTCACAAAAGAAAGGATCCTGTAAGAGCTCACTAAGCTCAGGGTGGACAAGGCAATGGGACCTAATGGCATACATCCCAGGGTACTAAAGGAGCAAAGGATGGAACTAACAAAGCCATTAACAGAACTGTTTAGTGAGTCTCTGAGCACAGGAGAGGTCCCAGAAGCCTGGAGAAGGGCTCTTCTGATTATACTCCACAAGAGTGGCAGCAGGGAGGGAACTACAGACCAGTCAGTCTTACCTCACTAGTGAGCAAGATTATGGAGGCACTTCTTAAGGAAAGGATAGTGGAACACCTGGAATCCATAGGAGCTCAGGATCCAAGACAGCATGGGTTTACAATGGGAAGGTCCTGTCAAACTAATCTCATAGATTTCTTTGACTGGGTAACCAGAGTGATGGACCAAGGGGGTGCAGTTGATGTCGCCTACCTTGACTTCAGCAAAGTTTTCGATGCTGTGCCACAAAGAAGATTGATTAATAAGCTAGGTAAGCTTGGGGTGGATCAGAGGTTGGTCAACTGGGTGGCAAACTGGTTGGTGGGCAGAAAACAGAGAGTGGTGGTAAACAGTACACAGTCAGAAGAGATGCAAGTCACAAGTGGGGTACTTCAGGGATCAGTCCTGGGGCCAATCCTCTTCAGTATCTTCATCAGTGACATTACAGATGGACTAGAGGGTAAGGTTTGCCTGTTTGCAGATGACACCAAGATCTGCAACAGAGTAGATGATCCAGATGGGGTGGGCAGAATGAGAAGAGATCTGGAAAAACTGGCAAAATGGTCTGAAGAGTGGCAACTGGGGTTTAACGCAAAGAAGTGCAAGATCATGCACACAGGGAAAAGAAACCCTGAAGCTACCTACAGGCTGGGAGGGGAGTTACTGGCAATCACAAGGGAAGAAAGAGACTTGGGCATCATGATCACAGATGACCTGAAATCATCCAAGCAGACCACTAAAGTAGGTAAGGCTAGAGGGATGTTCACGTGTATTAGTAGGGATATCACAAGTTGTAAGAGGAAGGTAATAATCCCTCTTTACAAGATACTGGTTAGGCCCCATCTGGAGTACTGCATGCAGTACTGAAGGCCACACCTGCACAAGGACATTAACAAAATGGAGGCAGTCCAGAGAAGGGCAACCAAAATGGTGCAGGTACTGCATCAGAAAACATATGATGACAGATTAACGGAGCGCAATATGTATACCCTAGAGCAAAGGAGGGAGAGAGGTGATATGATTGGAACATTCAAATATCTTAAGGGCATTAAGAAGGTGAAAGAGTCTAACATGTTTCAATATAAGAAAATTAGCAGGACAAGAGGACACAGCATGAGATTAGAGGGAGGTCGATTAAGGGGTAATGTGAGGAAGTTCTTTTTCACAGAAAGGGTGGTGGATGCATGGAATGGCCTACCTCATGAAGTGGTGGATATGAATACAGTGCAGGACTTCACACAGGCATGAGATAGGCATAAGAGAGCAATACAGATGAGTATGAATAAATAGGCCATTGACAGAGTAACGGTCTATGGCACATTCATAAGGTAGAAAAAATTGGCAGACTGGATGTGCCATGCTGTCCTTATCTGCCATCAACTTCTATGTTCTATGTTTCTATGTTGTTCAGTGGGGACTGGTTGTATAGCCTTTTTCACTTCGAGTGATTGCAACTCTTCCCACAGGATGGGAATATGGTCCTGTGGATAATTTACATGTAGCGGTGGGTGAGTCTTTTTATTTATTTATTTTATTTGTCATTTGGAAATACCTTTGAGCCAGGGGCTCATTTACAGAAGTTCCACATCAATCCAACAACAAAATATAAAGTTAACAGGGGTTCCAAGTCCATAAAATAAATAAAAAACAAAGGAAATGCAGTTACAATCATTTGTGGGTGGAAGCAATAAGACAGATATTTACAATGAGGATTTAACAAGAATCGAAAAACAAGCAAGATATGATACAAAAAAAATCAGATCTTTTTCTAAGTGCCAGGAGGACGGATATAAAATACATTTCAGCCAGAATCCAGTGAGGGAAGAATATTGGAGAGGGCACATATTAATAAAGCTAGTGAGAGAGGGCCAATTAAAGTGAAATAGAAAAGGCGGGAGGGTCACAGTGTCAGTGGATGACTTATAAGTTCTAATGTATGACCTGATCTTATAATTTGTAGCACCCACTCATCGGACGCTATTTGTGTCCAGGCCCCTAGATGGCATGAAAAGTGACCCCTCCACAGCCTTCAAAGCCGGCATAGGAGGGCTGGAGAGGGCCGGGAATGAGTCAGATGGACGTGGTGGAGCCTCCCCCCCGCAGCAGGGGTGGAATGACCACCATGTGAGGCAGAAGAGGCAGGTCTACTTGTCGATTGTGACTGTTGTTTACCTCTGTAAGACTGTCTGCCTGTCCCTCTTTGATGCTCCCCTATGCCGAAACTGATAGGGCTGAGAATATTGTTTCTGGCATGAAGGTTGGGGAGTATGGTACATGCCATGTACCAATCTTAAAGTGCGGCCTGATCTTGTAGGTCATCTAAAATGGTTTGTATGGTGGATCCATATAGCTTATCCCTGTTGAAGGGTGCGCTCAGGGTCTTCTGCTAAATATCTGGGGTAAACCCCCGAGACTCGGAGCCATGCATGATTTCCTAGATTAATGCCTAAGGCAGAAGATCTTGCCGATGAGTCTGCAACATCATAGGCTGCTCTTAGCAGATGGCAAGATACACTGGTGCCTGTGTTAAAGGTGGCCAACAGTTGGTCCTTTTCCTCGTACTGAGGTAGTTTATTCACCAGCTCAGCCACTGCTGTCCTGAGTGTTTTCTGGTATTTTATCATATGGCCCATGCACAGATGTGACAGCCAGGATGCAACACAGAAATGCTGCAGAATATCCCAGAATGCTGCAGTTTACTGCAGGGGCCATTGTAAGTCAATGGCAATTAAGCCCTTTGTCATGCAGGATTTTGTGACATATCATTACTGCAAGTTATTCCGCTTCATCATGGCTAACTCCACTGTAGTTTTTGGCTCTTAAATTGAGTGTAGCCTCTTGGTACACTTTCTTTCACATTTGGTCTAGATGTCTAGACTCTTTATCAGGTGGTAAGGAGCTGAGATGTTTTGGCCTTTTGGTCCTGTCATGGGCTATGTTGATCACTACAGAATCTGCCTGTGGAGCTACTGAAAAGCATATATGATCTACAGGAGCCTGGTAAAGGCGGTCGGCCTTTCGAGGCACCAGAGGGACAGCTGCAGATCTTTTCTAGGCAGTCAGTACTGCATCATGATATAAAGGGATAAGAGGAAGAACCACTATGGCCTGGTCTTCTGGGAGATCCAGGTAGTCCACTAGATTTTGTCGTTGTTTGTCCAGCTCCGGTGTAGTAAAGCTCATCACCTTTTGTATTTGGGCCATAATCTCTAAAAATGTAGGATCATCAGGGGGTGAAACTGATGTCAGGTGGTCCTGGTCCCCTTCTAAGGATGATATGGTAGTTTGTAGAGGGGGTCTTAACTCATTGCCTCCTAGAATATGCCTGTAGGAGGCAGCAAATGTACTGTAGTGTGTCCCAGAACGACTACTGAAGTCACCTACAGACTTCCTGTGTGTCCTAGTAACGTCTGGAGACATCACTCACATGTTTTAATATTACTTGCCAGCCAGAATTGATTACAATTGACTGCATAGCACCATTAGAAAAGCAATACTGTGATGAACAACTTTGTCACTGACACTGTGTCGATCACGTTCACTTTAAGAGTTATTCACACTTGTTTATGACACGGTGTGTATGGCAGACATTTTGTCCATCAAGAGCCACCTAAGCACTTTGAAGAAAACACACATTCTGGATATCTCAGCTCGTATAAAACAAAAACCGAATTGAGTACAATTGATTGCATAGCACTGTTGGAAAGGCAATTTTGTGCGGAATAACTTTGCCACTGATACATTGTGTGTATCATGTAAACTTTAGAAGTCATATGCATTTGTTTATGGTATGGTGTGTATGACTCAGATTTGTCCCTCAAACCTCACCAACACACCTTGATTAAAATGGGGAAAATGATGTTTAATACTACAGAAATAGTTGGGTTTTTTTTACAAACAAATTATTAGAACTACATCTAATGTCTGGATGCTTAATTTGGTGCTGATATGTGTTACATATTTCCCAACAAAAAAGGCTTATGGTGCATTTTTTAGTGGAAAAAAAGTATTTTTTTTGCTGTTTCGATCAGCATAGACAAAAACTAAATTGCCTATTATTACCTGAATACAACCGTTGGGAAGGTAATTTTACGATGAACAAGTTTGCAACTCATACTTTGTGTCTAGCACTTTACGGTTATTGTGCTATTAGCATTTGTTTGTGGCATGCTGATTATGGCTTGATTTTGCTTAGAAAGGCCCAGGATTCACTGTTAACAGTATACAGGAGACAAGTGCTACAACTTCAGAGAGTTCCTGTGGAGGCAATGAGTTTATCATATCCTTCGTCATAGTCCTCTTCCTCCTACTGAATGAACTCCTCTTCCAGAGAATGGTAAGGAGGAGATTGAGAAGGGTCCCTTGATGGGGCACAGGTGGCCTCCAGATGAAAATGTTTAGGCAGAGGAGAAGGGAAAGAAGAAGGTGGCAGTCTAACTACCTTAGTGTGCTGCTGAGGCTGGAGACCTTGCATGACCTGCAGTATAGTCTGTACCACCGTAGCCACATCCATGGTAGATGGAGTGGTCATCTCTGGAGGAAATGGCACAGAGGGCTATGGTACTGATGCCTGTGACCTGAGCGGTATTATGGATGAAATGGGGCATGGCTGTGGGTACAGCTGAGCCCTTGGCAGAGGCTGACTAGATCCCCTGGCTTCCATATATGAATCCCTGTGTATCACCACATGAGTAGGAGGCAGAAGCTTTGGCAGGACCATAAGGGAAAAACTCTTTTCTTTAATAACATAGACCTGTTCCATTGACTGTCTCATTGATGGACATTGAAAGGGTGAAGTATCTGAATAGTGAAATGAAGGTTTCAATGGTGTGGCATAGCATTCCTTCCTTGAGGAACAATGCGTCATCAACGAGTGGCTTGGAGCTGTAGAGGTGACAGGTGAAGTCACTACAGCCAAGGCAGCATCAAGGGTCATCGACGACAGGACTGGTAGTGCCATCATCAATGAAGTCTAGTCTGTTCAGTGTAAGCTTTTGAAACCACTGTCGACGACGACCCTGAGGATGACGCCATTGACGAGTAAGACCTTTTGCCATCTGAAGACAGAGTTTTGTCTTTATGCTTATGTTCAGAGCTACAGTATGTCTGCGTGAGATCTGGGAGGTTTGGGAAGAAGATGATGAAGCAGCATAGGGATAGTAACCCTTCTCAAGTAGAGCAAGGTTTTTTCCATGAGATAGGATTCTATCTCCTGGAGTCGTTGTTGATGAGTTGCCTGGTTAAAGTCCCTGCAGATGGAGCAGTCAAGGACATTCTTGGCAACCCCTAAGCACCTCACACAGACTGGATGTTCATCGTAACTGTATATTTTTCTGCCACAAGGGCACTTTCTGAATAGAGCTTCCGATTGGGACATTCAGACATAAAACATATTGAAGTAGAACGGCACGCCGTTCAGGGTGTCCTGTCATCGTTGATGCACTGGAGCTGGAGATCTAATGTGCTGTGAGCTGACAGACAGCGGGAATATAAGTGAGGATACTGGGGGCCACCCACTTCCTTTATACCTGCAAAGAGTAATAACATCACAGGTGGGCGGACCCCACTATGCACTGCTGGTGAAAGCTACCATCTGAAAAAGTGCCCTCTGGCGGGCTTTCAAAAGTAGTACCTCCTGCAAGAGATACCCTCGATGAATATCTTAGGATTTGTGTGCTAAGACACCCTGTCTTTGTGCAAAAATCCAATTAAGGCTCCTCATAAAGCCTGAAGCTCAGGAAATCCTGAGACAGAGTAATAGCAACTAAAATAATGCTTTCAAGGAAAAAAGCATAACTACTTGATTGCAGCTGGCTCAAATGGAGACAGGATCAATTTCTCCAAAACAAGGGGAGATCACGTGATGCAGGCTCATGGGTAGTTGTACTCTCCACGTCTCCCGCTCACTCGAGACTTTAATTAATGTTTAAACATGCTCTAACTATGAAAATCAAAAAGAAAAATGCATCTAAGAAGTCAAGCAGTGTGTTACGATACTTGGCTGCAGTTTCTTTACCCAGCATGGACGCAGAGAAGAAGCAAGCACTGCCAAAACACACGCCTCCTTCCATGCCAGAAAAAGGCAGTTAAAAAACAAGGCCGCAAGCCGCCTCGGAAGAATGTACTTCACAAAGCCAGGATCCTAATGTCCTAACAGTGGACAGGTTCTTGTTGGAGTTCAAGTCGTTCCGCGAAGAACTCCGATCGTTAACTGCTGAGTTTAAATCAATGGCCACGGCTCTGGAAAATGTATCGACAAGGGTCGGAGACAATGAGACACATATTGTATCAGTGGAAAAGCATCTGGGGAGAATAGAACTGGAGCTTGTGTCAACAAGGCTGAAGATGGCTCGATTGGAATTGAAGATCAAAGACTTAGAGGGACGCAGTAGACGCAACAGTGTGGTGCCAATAGATTTGCCGGAGAAAGAAGAGAGGGCTGACGCAATTCTCTTTGTCCAGAAACTGGTTGCAAAGCTGGTCAGTCCCTCCCCGTATGGTGCCTCTTACTCCGTAGAGCGAGCTCACCGATCCCTGTGCCCAATTCCTGCAGCAGTTGGCCCCCCTCGACCTCTAATAGCCCGATTTTTGAACTATCTGGAGAGACAGCACTTCTTGACGAAAGTCCAGAGCTTAGAGCAAATAAAATGGGGTGAAGTCCAGTTAAGGATCACGCAAGATCTCCCAGTGTCTGTTCAGAAGTGCAGAGCTCTTTTTCATCCTCTAGTCAACAAGTTGATACCAGCGGGGATTAAGTTCAAAATGTTATATCCCACGAAACTCCAGGTTCTGGTAGATGGCAGTTGGTCCAGCTTTGAAGATCTGAAGACCACGGAAGCCACTCCTAAAGGAGCATTCCCCAATTTATTTAGCAATCGCTGAAGTGGGGTGCATTGGTGCTCTATGTCTACTTGAGCTGGTATGTTCGTTTGCTGCAATCTGCAAAAGAAAGGAAGATATCTACCCTGATTAGTGCTTGGTCCACCCCAAGTGTCAGAGTTTGTGCACCAGGTCATTATCCCAGATTTTAAATGGAGCTGCAAAGAGAAAACTACATTGTACATTCCCTTTTCCAAAAGATCCTGGTGTATGTTAGCCCGGTATGCTCTTAACGGTGTCCTTGGACAGGCTAATGGTGCACCTGTTGCTAGTTTTACGGTGCTCCCCGCAGTAAAGCACAATTGCTCTGCAAGTTTTATCGTCACTCCTGTACCTGGTGGTTATGAGAGGTGTCCCGGAAAGCTAATTTAAGGAGAGAGCTACATTCCCTAACTGGATGGCAGATCGCTCTAAGGGAATTCTGGTGCTGCACAGTTTTTCCCGAAGCAGTGGCTGCTCACTGCTCCCCGAAAAGATACAGTCTGTTTTCTAAGTAGGAGCAAGCTCATGTAATGAGTCCATGTTGGTTTATGTCTGCTTGACTTTTGGCTCCCCTATACAAACTCATTGCCTTAATAATTAAGGCTTAATTGAACAGATTAATGGGGTGATAACTGTACGAGTTACAATGTACTGTATAGGATAGTGCTTCGATATGGTAACTAATACAGCACTCTTTATTTTTGCAGGCTGGAGGGGTGCTTAGATAAAGATTCCAGGTTAATTTTAAAGTTGTTGTTCTGATATTATTAAGAGACAGCCCCAGCAGAGAATCCATGTGTTCTGCCCCCTTCGCGATGGTTTAGACTCTTGTTGCACTCTGTGAAGGCGTGCCTGCACACAGGAGTGTTATTGATTATATAATGACTGGATCTGTTTTGGTATTAGATTCCCGATTCTTATGTCCAAGAGTACTAATGGAATCTTTGTAGAGGGTGGGAGTTTTTCTCCCCCTTTTTTGTTTTTCTTTCCTTTTGGTCCCCCTCTTTTTTCTTTGTTACGCTCCTGTTTCAAAGGAGCTCTGGGTGTACTAGTGTTTTAAGGACCCAATGCCTGCATATGCCGAGCTAATGGGTTGAATGTTACCCGTAGAACAAAGCTTCCTATAGTAATCATTGCCGTATGGCAAGCATTAACAATTTTATTTTCCATTTTACTGGTTTGGGGGCGTTTAAGAGAAAAAACTGTTTGCTCAATTAAGTTTACTAATTGTGGCCATAAGGTTTACTAGAGGTTTTGTTTACTCAAATCCAATACAAACTAATGGCCACAAGAGGTCGCCCTGGGATAAATTATTAATTTATTATTCAGTCAGAATTTGACTATGTGTGTACAAAGGATTCACTTAAGAATTTTTATTTTAGTTTTTCAGATATTTTTATAAGGCTGTGATTAATAAGAGTGCATGTTCCTAGCCAATGAATACTTCTCTTGTGTTTCTTTTAAAGGTTATTAGGGTTTAAATTAATATTAGGTCTTGGATTCAGGATTCAAGATAGGTAGTATTTTGTAAAGTTAAGAGTGAGAGGGAGGGGAGAGAGGATATTCATGGTTTCTGTAGATCATGTACCTTAATGTTATTAAGTTGAGAGGGTTGGGGGTGTTTTTGGCCCTTTTGGCCAACAGGGTTATGTTAAGTCTAGGATTTCAAGGGTTTAAATGTGAGTCTGCAGGGTTATCGGTGGTAGAATCCAAAGGGTTTAAGGGTTTGGGGATGGGGTTGGGAAGGGTGAGGGACATCTCGGCTGGATGCTAGTAAGGTTAGAGGTAGACTATTGTATTCTGAGCTGTAGAAACAAAAAATGGCTGGAGGTTTAAAACTACTTACGTGGAATATTAGAGGTACCAGAAAGAAAGTTAAACGTTATCAGATTTTATAACATATTGAATGTTTAAAAGGAGCTGTCACATTCCTACAAGAAACCCACTTACTGATCTCGGAGGGTTTACTTCTGAGAAGGCAATTGGTAAGCCAAGTCTTCAATGAGGGGGATATCACCCAAAGCAGAGGGGTAGATATACTATTTTCCCGGAGTACTCCCTTTAATTGTGAATTTTGCATTCAGGACCCAGATGGCAGATATTTAATTTTAAAAGGTTTACTCGACCGCATGGAGTTTGTGCTCTGCTGTGTTTACGGTCCCAATTCTGACTCCCCATCTTTTTTTCATAGACTACTTAAAGAGTTACTTCCTTATGTTTCATTTCCACTAATTTTGGGAGGAGATTGGAACCTCTTATTTACCCCTGACCTGGATAGATCAGGGGTCAGAAAATCTGGTCTCTCACCTGCTCAGAGAGCCCTCCGAGATCTAACAGATCAATTAGGTCTGATGGACCCATGGAGGGTCCTGTATCCTTCCTTGAAAGAGTATACTTTTAGGTCCTCAGTTCATGGCATGTCCACCAGAATAGATTACTTTTTAATTAGTCATAATTTCTTGTCAGGGATTGTGGATAGTGCTATTGAACCCGGTGTCATCTCAGTTCATGAAGTGGTGTGGTGTTTATTAAACTTAACTCCCAATGTTCCAAAAGAAACTATATGGAAGATTAATAATCAGCTACTGAGAGATGAGGGTGTTATTAAGGATAATTCGAAGGCAATTGATCAGTATACGGAGGTTAATCTTGGCTCGACTGGTAGAATAAACTTAGAATGGTGTGCCCTGAAGTGTGTAATAAGGGGAGAAATGATCAGAATAGCCTCGTATAAGAAAAAGATGAAACAATAAGAAACCCTCACACTACTTAGTAAAATTCGCTATTTAGAAAAAGCATTATCACCCTCCACCCCAGATGAGGACAAACTTAAACTGATGGGTTGAAGGGCTCAGTATAGCTTCCTGCTGCTAAGTAAAGCAGAATATGCAATAATGCACAACAGGATTAACTATGTGAATCATGAGGAAAAATCTGGAAAGTTGTTGGCCCTTCAGTTAAAAACTCAAGAAGCCTCCAGAATAATTAAGGGTATCAGGTCTAGGTTAGATAACACTATACAAGTGAACCCTAAAAGAATAGTACAGGAACCCGTAACTTATTACAAGGACTTGTATGGGCCCATGCCTAACCCACCTGGAAAACAAAAATTAGATAAATACTTAGAGACCCTCCCTCTGCCACAGATATCAGCAACACAGAAGTCAGCACTGTTGGCGCCCATAACTGATATAGAAGTTGAGAAAACAATAAACTCCCTCCCTTCGGATAAAACTCCCGGTCTTGATGGGTTTCACCCAATTACTATAAGTCTTTCAGCAAACAATTGACTCATTGACTAGGCCAGTTGTTTAAGAGGTTTCTAGATGGGGAAGTAATGGATGACAGTTTCCTGGAGGCCCTAATTATTGTTTTACACAAGCCAGAGTGGGACCCGGAAATGGTAACTAATTATAGACCTATCTCTCTATTGAATTATGACATGAAAATTATTGCTAAATTGCTAGCAAACAGACTGGTGGAGGTTATGCACACCATAATTCACTTAGACCAAGTAGGATTTATGAAGGGGGGAACTCCTCAGATCATTTGAGAAAACTATCACACACTTTCTCCGCATTCAGGGACTCCAATGTGCTAGCTGGTCTACTGTCCCTGGACGTGGAGAAAGCTTTTGATAGAGTGGATTGGGGCTTCCTGTTTTCCACAATGAGTAAGTTTGGATTTCCGAAGGAATACATTGGCTGGATTGCTTCCTTCTATAAGAATCCCAAAGCTCGTATTTATTGTAATGGAGTTTTCTCGGAGAGGCTCCTTCTCCATTCAGGTACTCGTCAAGGGTGCCCATTATCTCCACTCCTTTTCAATATCTATTTGGAGCCTTTACTTGTCAAACTCAGGAAATCTCCCTTGATTCTGGGAATACCTCTGCATGGGTCTGATTTCAAATTATCGGCATATGCAAACAATATTCTGCTTCACTCCATCAATCCCGCTAGGGTGTTTGAGGCTTCCCTGCAAATTATTTTAGAATTTGATACTACTCTAATTATAAAATTAATTTGGATAAAAGCATGGTCTTTCCTTTAAACTATTGATTGTTAAAAAGCGATATTCTACATTTAGGACTTCAATGATCCCCTAAACGTTTAAAATATTTGGGCATTTATCTCACCAGATCGGATTCCCTCACTAAGAAACTAAATCTCGACGATACTGTCTGCTATACAACAAGATTTCGCTAGGTGGTCATCCCTTTCTACCTCTATTTGGGGGCACATTAATACAGTCAAAATGAATGTCCTGCCAAGGATATTCTACCCGTTACATATGCTTAATGTCTGGTTGCCTATTAAATGGTTCAGGAAAGTCCATTCTATCCTCTTTTCCTTCATATGGGCTGCTAAGCCCCCAAGAAGAACTTACCAGAAGCTGACTGCGCCCAAGGCTGGAGGTGGTTTGAGATTACCTCATTTAGGAGGTTACTATTGGGCTAGTCAGATCTCTAAATATATGAAATGGATGACCAATGATGTAACATTAGCTAACTTGCCATATGTCCCACCGTGGCTAATACTTCAGAAAACAATGTTAGCTGAAGCACATCTACCTATATCTATGTTGTTGTATAGCACAATTAAAAATCTACTGGTTAATATCTCCCGCTCTCCAATAGGGATCTCGTTAAAATCCCATACCCAACTGTGTAATTTCATACGGTATAAACACTCTCAGGACTGGAACCAGCCATTAGTAGAGAACCCATACATCAAGATAGGAAACAAGATGATTCCTAAATTCTGGATCCCTCAGTTCCAGCACACAAAATTAAAATACTTCCTAGAACCAGAGGGGAAATGTCTCCCAGAATTGGATATCTTTAATAAATATTCATTAAACAAGGGACAAATATTCAGCACATATCAAATAGCTCATGTTCTGAACCGGCTAAGTAGACATCTGGTTACAGAGGACAAGTTTAGTGAAATCTTTACCTCCTTAGCAGAAGTGGTACACCTTCTCCATGCAATAGCTCAGGTGTATAGTTCCCTCTTGGTGCAGGCACCTATTACTCAAGAAGGAGGCCAGAAATAGTGGATTAGGCAATTTCCAGATCCTAGCATTAACTAGAGTAAAATCTGGGAAGATACATATAGTTACCTATCCCAAGACAGGTTGAGACTTACACAATTTAAATTTTTACATAATTTATATTGGACACCCCTCAAACTTTTTAAGATAGGTAAATCCCCAACCCTGACTTGTACTAGGTGCAAAATAGATGAAGGTTCCCTCCATCATATGTTCTGGGACTGTCCCTCTGTCCAGGACCTCTGGACGGAAATCCGACAGAAAGCTGACCCTTTGTTAGGACTAGAGGATTTGTTTATACCAGAGATTTGTCTCACAGGGAATTATTCCAAGGTACAGGTTAGAATGCGTAGATATCACATGGCAATGATCTCCTTAACACTTAAGAAGCGTGTCTTAAGGCATTGGATTGATGCCCAAAACTTCATATAGAATGGCTCCAAGACCTTTTGTTTAATCTGAGGGTGGAACAATCTAGAACATCTCCGGGCCACTTCCCCTTCAGATATAAAAAGATGTGGGCCGGGATGCACGCTGTTTACATGTTACAAGTTGGAGTTCCATTGGCTTAAGGGGCTCTGAGGTTTTGGGTTGTTCTTCTAATAGTGGATGGTCACTTTCTATCCAAGACATCAATCCAATGTATTTCCTTGTTGTCTTTCTGGTTTTAAGGTACAATGGCATGAATATACATCCAGCCGAGGGAGTGGGCTGAGAGGGAAGGGAGAGGGATTGTTTTAAAGGGATGGGGGGGGAAGGTAATTGTAGGGAGTGGGTTGTATGGGGTGGGGACATGTCACAATATTCTCTATGCTTGTATTATTGCCTTTATGGGCACTCATGTCACCTTGTTCACTGTGCCATGTCATTTGGCGTATGTCTGAAAATAACAATAAAAGACGAATTAAAAAAAAAAATTCTCCAAAACAAAATTTAAATCCCAAGCTGGGACAGGGATGCAGATGGGTGGTCTAAGTTGCAGGATGCCCCTAAGAAAAGTACTGGTCACATCCAGTTGAGCCACGGTATGACCATCCATGGGCTCATGAAAGGCAGCGATATCCACAAGGTGCACCTTGAGGGAGGAATGCTGTAAGTCTGAGTCTGACAGTGATATCAGGTAGTCCAGAATCTGACTTACCAGACAAGGGAAAGTGTCCAGATCTGGATGACCCCATCTGTCAAACAGATCTTCAGCAATGGATAACAGAAGTTCCCATTCATGCAACCTGGACTGAGTTCGACTGAGGCTGTCTGCCAGGGTGTTCCGCACACCTGAGACATGGACTGCCAAGAGTTCCAGGCCGTGGTCCAGTGCTTCTCTTCGACACACACCCTTTCCAACTCAGGGTCCAATGAACAAGGGACTGACAGCCCTGAGAGGTGCAGGCCAATAAAGTGAACTGGCATCGACAATGACAGAGCGACTGACAGTGCTGGGGACCCAGGTCTGTGTGCACCTAACTGGTGCACCAAAGCCATGGTCAACTGGGTCAGAATAGTGTTTAGGTCAACGGCAGGTCAGGTCTGTGTCGATGGCAGAGGGGTCTTCGGGACAGGGCACAATGAACCTTCCTTTGGGTCTTGAAAGCCCAAAGGCCCCGATGTCTGAGGAGCTGGGAAGCATCAGGCCTCAATGGAGGGGCTGGAGTCAATGATCCAACAGTAGCCAACTGAGAACCCGACAACCCGAGGATCAATGGCCAGCCTCCCTGAGAAGCAGGAGGAGGGGCTGTTTGTAGGGGCCTGACAGGAGTAGAGGCCTGGACAGCAGAAGGAGTTGGGGCAGCCTCCACCAGAGTACCCCTGAACAAAGAGGAAGCCGTTGAGGAATGGAAGTGCAGCTGGGGGGAGCAGTGCTAGTTGCAGTCATTTTATGACTTTTCCCAGAAGACTTGTCTCAAACCTTAGAGGCCTGGGAGCTCAACAAACCCACTGGCAACTGGGAAGGAGGGATCCTGAAGGACCCTTGCCCAGAACTGACTACCAGTTGTTCCGTAAGAAATTTCTTCAAAGACTTTTTGCATTGTCTAAGGGTTGTGAGATTAAATTTTTGGCAGAGTTCACAGTCTGAGATGTTGTGGTCAGGCCCAAGACAGCAAACACAGAGGTTGTGTTTGTCTGAAGAAGCAATCTTCTTTCCGCAGTGGCAGCGATGGAAGAGAGACGTGGAAGGAGTAACTCTCGACATAAACAAGGTAAAAGAATCTCTTTCTGAAAAGAGATTCTTAAAAGCTAAGTTAAAGAAAAGCACAGGCAAAAATGTCGCATACTGTGAAGGAGCTTCCACAGAGACCCATGTGCAAAGCCCTGATTTTTCTGCCTTTCCACGGCCATGGAAATTACCACAGGATTTAATGTAGACAGTGGAAAACTGTGGAATAATATTTTGTGGTTTAAATAAACTGCAGAATATTATTCCATGGTTTACATGAACTGAGGAATAGTATTTTGCAGTTTACATGGACTGTGAAATATTATTCCGTGGTTTAGACGAATTGCGGAATATTATTCCGTGGTTTAGATGAACTGTGGAATATTATTCTGTGGTTTACATGAACTGAGGGATATTATTCCATGGTTTACATGAACCACGGAATATTATTCTGCAGTTTACATGAACTGGTTTACATGAAATGCAGAATATAATTCTGTAGTTTATACTGAAGAGTCAGTATTCAGATGGCCCACCATCGCAGTGGTACCATTACCGTTCACGACGCGGACCATCCAGGTTTGGAAATGAGCCTGGGAAGTTGGAAGGCTGGACTGGGTGAGCAGGATCAAGCATCCAATGGACTGCTCTCCTCCTCCAGGGGGGATGTTGGGGAAGTCACCGGTGTTCGAGTAACCCCTCATAGAAGCCTGGGGTATGACAGCTGGGACTAACTACATTTGGGAGGTGTGTCAGATGATTGGCGTGCCACCCCGCCATCATTGTGTGACACGCCTCCCAATGGGAAAATGGAGGTTCCACTGCTGCGCGATGACATCCGGCCCTACCTTGCAAACCTTGCACAACTGACTGGGCTCTCTGCCCCATGCTACAATTCTGTCTCCATCCGAGAATGGGCCACTGGTGGCCCCACCCTGAGAATAGCTGAGGGTGTTTGAGGTGAGTGGAAGTCCAATGGTCTGTGGCGGGCTGAGCGTGTGGATTGGATCGATTGTACCTGCGGATGAGGAGATAAATACAATAAATAAATTTTAAAAATGAAGCCTCATTATAAGTCTAATTAATTATTCATGATCTAAGCTAGCATGCTGATTGGCTACCATGCTGGTCTGAAACCTCTTAGAAATGACCGGCAAGGCTGCCGCTCAGCTATTCCCGCTATGTTGTCAAGCAGAGTAATGCACAGAAAACCTGACAGAAAGGTTCGAGTACTTCACAAATGACAGTGCATCTGGTAAAAAATAGCAGTACTAACACAAATTTAGATATCTTCTGTGGCGCCGAGGTAGTGAACATTGCACACTGCCAATGCAGCAATGGCACACAAATGAATATTCATGAAGCTGGTATTTGTGGCGGCGCATGTGGCCAAAAATAGATTATAAAAATAAAACCAAAAAAGGCATTATTGCGATTAGACTTATTATCACAATAATGACCTCTGAACCAGTCATTTCCTTTGATTAACAACCGATTTGGTGGGGTATCCCTGGCTGCGCCTCAGGCCACCCTTCCCCCAGCCAGTTGTTGATCTCTAGGAAATTACCGGCTCTTCAGTCATTATTGCTTAATTATAAATGGTGAGTAAAATAAATCTGTAGTTTACATTGACTCTAACCAAGTTGTTCCATGCATCATATCAACTGCAGTTATTCCATGGACCATATAAACCCCAGAAAACTATTCTGCAGTGTGGATTAAATTCTGCAGTATGCTTTTTGGAGTTCTGTGGAATTTAAAAAACAGAATCTGAAAAGCATTTTGGAACACCCCATGCCCATTAGTTTGTTTGGTAGGGCTTCACCTTAAAAATCAAAACAGGTAAATCCCCCCCTGTCGTCGAGGCACAGGTCAGAAAGCATGTGAAAAACCAGGAGCAGTTGTAGAATTCACAAAACGTATTTATTAGTACTAGCAGTAACATAAAAATAATAAAATTGTTCAGAATAACTATTTACAAAGGCAGAATAAACAGAAGATGCATCGGAGTGTTCCTTCAGTCTCTGTGTTTATCTCTAGACATTGCAGCTCTCTCTCTCTTATAAGTCTTTGCAAACCCCCTTCTTAACAAGCATCTTGTTTTTCTCTACAGTGTTCTTGTATATTTCAGGCAGGTGCAGACAGGAACTCAATGTCCCAGAACTAAGGCCCCTTTTCCACAACTCTTCTGCAAAAGGCTTAACAATTGCTCTCAGGTAACCCTTTGAGTTCCCAATAGTTTTCTGCAATCATCTCAAACTATAATTATATACATTTCAACAGTAACACTATATAATTTATAAACAAAGGGATCCCAATATCAGTTAAATTTCCACATAATGATTTGCATATATTTTTATACTAGCAGATATGCCAGGGAGGAAAAGACAGAAACAACAAGGGAAAACTGAGAGACAGTGAGAGGCAAAGAATTGCGAGACTGTCAGGGTGATCAAACTCTAGTCTCACAAAAAAATGTGGTTGCACAACCAGACAGGAAAGGAAAGAACAGAACAGATCCCTGCATTCAAACTCTCCATAACAACTGGGACAGGGTCCTATTCAACCCTGTCACATACACCCCCCCCAAGAGGGAACCTGTTTTATCAAACAGGTTTCCAAAATTTTCTATTAATTCTGTATTAACATTAGCTTCTAACGTTCAGAAATTAAGAATATTTGCAGTATCCTTTTTCAGTAACAGTATGACAAACAGTAAAGTTTAAACTCATATATATTTGGTTTTCAACCTTCAGAACCCTCAATTCCTGATTCATGTCTTGACAGAAAATCAGCATTGCTATTCTCTTTTCCAGATTTGTGTATAACCTTGAATTTAAATGGCTGTACTGCCAAGTACCACCTTGTGATTCCGGAATTTTTATCTTTCATTTGGTTAAGCCAACAGAGAGGACTGCGATCTGTTACAAGTACAAAGTCAGTTCCTAGCAAATAAAATTTAAGGGACTCCATGGCCCATTTTGCTGCTATACATTCCTTTTCAATGGTGGAGTACCTTTTCTCCCTGTCATGCAACTTCCTACTTATGTACAGAATAGGATGTTCCATCCCATCTATATTTTGAATCAGTACTGTACCTAGGCCTACATCTGATGCATCTGATTGTAACAAAAATGGTTTCTCAAAGTCTGGGCTTCTTAAAACAGGGTCTGAACATAATGCAGCCTTAATGGCTTGAAAAGCTTCATCACACTCTGAGGTCCATTTCACATTATTTGGGTACCTTTTTTCTTGAGTTCAGTGAGAGGAGTAGCTAACTCAGCAAAGTTGGGAACAAATCTCCAATAATAACCAGCCAGCCCTAAAAATGACCTGACATGTTTCTTTGTTTTAGGGACAGGGCTGTTAGCTACAGCTTCTATTTTAGAAATGTCTGGCTTAACTTCTCCATTTCACAACACATAGCCCCAATATCTGGTTTCCTGCATGCCCAATGCACATTTGGTATGATTAATAGTCAGATATGCATTTGTCATAGCTTAGACAACTGCTCGTAGGTGTTTCAGGTGGCCTTTCCAGTCTGGACTGTACACCATGACATCATCCAGGTATGAAGCACAATAACCAGTATAAGGGAATACAATTACATCCATGTACCACTGGAATGCAGCTGGTACACCATGCAAACCAGATGTCATGGTGGTAAACTGATGAATCCAACAGGAGTGGCAAATGCAGTTCTGTCTCTGGATTCTTTAGCTAAAGGGATTTGCCAGTAACCACTGGTGAGATCGAGGATACTGATATACTTGGCACTCCCCAGTCAGTCCACCAAATCATCTATTCTTGGCATAGGATAACTGTCAAATTCTGACACTTGATTGTTTCCTAAAATCAAGGTCAGATTCTTACACCCCCTTCTTTCTTGCTTACAATTACCACTGGAGATGGCCAAGCACTCCTTGACTCCTCTGTGATACCCAATTCTTTCATTTTTTGTATTTCCTTAACTACTCTGGTAACCTGTATGCTTTTTGCCTAGGAGGGCGAGCATTCCTTGGCACTATTATGTGATCAGCCCCTTTTGCTTGGCCTGGTACTGTGGTAAAAGTACTGTTAAATGTCTTTAGCACATTACAAATTTCTGCAGTTTTTTCTGAGGTTAAGGAAACATTCACCTTTACAGCATCAGCAGTTCCAGTTTGTTCCAGTTTGTCATAAGCTATATCAATATCTTTTTTATCAGTTTCTGGTAAAGCTAGTGTAACCCCTAGGTGGCGCTATCCCCAGTGTTACACCCCTGCCTATTACTATGGACATAGCCTAAGGGGTTTGAGTTCACTATCTGATAACCATTTCTGAAAACGTTTGTGCAGTGCCTCCACTCAGGGTGCTTTACGTGGGTGAGATGATAATGGGTGTAGCCCCCTGAGATGCTACACCACCCACAATGACCAATTACCTTCCCCAGACATGCCCCAATACACAGCTCCCCACATTTCAACATTTTGAATTAAAGACTCTAATAATATGCTCACACCAGATATTTCAACAACAAATAACAAGAGATTTATTTAGGGGGTATGAGGAGTTAGGAAGGGGAAACAGGAGGAGTAGAAGTTATGCAGATCTCTATTTACAAAATGTACAAGGTTGGTTTAGGTTTCTGTTGGTGAACCCTCCAGTTGGGTGGCTACATACTAAAAGGCAGACATAACTCACATTTTTACTATTCGACTAAAGACATCCAGCTCCCTGGTTATCTAGCTGCTGACAAATCAGATGTTACTTATAATTATTATTAATCCCCACACTGGTACCAGTCCCAGATACAGCTGTAACCCCTAGGTGGCGCTATCCCAAGTACTACTACCCCTGCCTGCTTGGCTAGTAGCAGGTTAAGGGGCCTGGGTAATGAAACTGGTGCCTCCACCAGGAGGTCAGGGTTGTTAGTGGTCAAGTTGGGCACAGCCCTCTGGAACACTGTAACCCCTGTCTTTCCCTTCTAGTGGCCTGAACAATATACAATAATTACTTTCACATTTACCTTATTCACCAGGCAATTACCCACACTGTTTGCACTTACCACCAGGGCTGGTTCCTCTAGCTTGACCCTGGGGACACCCCGTAAAACAAGGTTAAGCACAGCAAATAGCAACAGTTAAATACTTTTGGCACAAACTAGAATGACAGTCAGGTTACTTGAACAAGGGAGGGGCGTAATCAGGCTGATTTGTTTATCAGACAGTTATGCATGCAGTTCAGAGTCCCTACACAGTCACACACTCTGGGTACCCAGGTAGGAAAATGGTGGGCTAGCCAGGAACATTGCAGCTGGTTGGGGCCCTGTGATGGAAGAAAGCAATATGCACAACACACACTATTTGTAATCCAGAGCCAGAGGGCTCAGTTCGTGAAAGAAAAGGCAAGAAGACAATCAGATGAATACACTTTTAGGTGTAGCTGTTGTTACAGGGAGCTACCCTAATGTTTACTCACAATACCCAACACTGGACACAGGCAGGATGAAATCGAGACTGCAGGCTGTAGAGTTGGAGTGCCCAGAGAAGCAGGGCCCACACAAATTACCGAGGCATCATTCCTGTTCAAGGCATTGAGCAGGGGGCTGATCCCCAGGCTGGTTTCTCGTCGATGACTTTCTCTGCGTAGCAGGTATTCTGGCTGGGCCAGTGTAGCAGGGCCCAGACAAATGGAAATGGATACAGATTCAGTCCGTGGAGCTGGATACAGGATCCAGCAAGCAAAACACAGTTTGGACACACAGTGGGGAACCGAATCACGACCCACTATAAGTACACAGCACATTCACATGTAAGGAAATTCCACTGTACCAGGCAAATGGCTCTCCGGTCACAATTACAGAGTCTCTGCACAATCCAGGAGTTCAGAGGTAGCTGGAAGTCCTGACAGGCCAATCGCATTCAGTAAATCTTTGGTCTTCTTCAAGTTAAAGCCTGGTCACAATTCAGTGGCTTAATTCACTCTACAAATTCGGATTCAGTCAGAAAAAAGCACAAGTTCCCTCTCAGGAAGAGCAGGCAGGCATGCAGGCCAAACTCAGGCCTTTCCACAGTTCTCCCATGAAAATCCACAATGGATTGCTGCTCGAACTCTCTCGAACTGTTACTTCTTCACTTCCCAACTCAGATCTAACTGAAACTACAAGCAGTGTGGGACCTTCTCCAAGATCCAAAAGGTTCGGTTGGCTGATCTGTCTGTCAGTCACAACAAGGGCTCTCCCTCCAGGTTATTTTAGGCACCAAAAGCCAAAAACTACAATTCCTACAAGTTTTGGCCCCACCAAGCCCCCGTAGGCAGGCTCCATTTTAGAGTCTCAAATGTACTGATTGGCCCATTCTGACAGTCCAGGACCAAGATGAGGGAAATAGACAGAACTGTCCATGCTGCAAAGAAGGCAAGTTAGAACAAACTGCAATATTATTACTACTCTAACAAATAATCAGCAAACAAGTACACCTTCTAACAGAGCTCCCTCTCAGATCAATTATGACTGCAATCCAGGCAGCTCTTAAAGAGACAGTACACAGAGGCTATACAGGCACTCTCTGGCAATACATTTAAACTGCCAAAACGCAGGACACCAGCCTGGCAGTGAACATTTAAGCAAGCTCAAGGAAGACTTTGCGGGAACCCCCATTGTAGGGAGGTTACACAGCAGAAACTCCGTAATCTCATACCATACTGGACAATCAGATACCACAGTCCAAGATGTTGCAGGCCTGGTGGAAGGTGCAGATGGTCAAGGTGGCCTGCTATTGATTTGAGGGAGGGGCAAGTTAGAAACAGATTCTTGTAAAATGTCAGATTGCTATTTACAACCATGGCAGGGATTGCCCTGTATTTTAGCAGGAATGGCAGGGATTGCCCTGCACTTTAGCAGACATCCGAACATTCCAGGACAAGCTATTTGGATCTTACATCCAGAACATTCAGCACAATATTTGAAAGTCCCATCCAATGCAATGAGAATGATACTTTTGTCAAGCATCCCTTTTTTCCTTTGAAATGAGGTCACATCCAGTACATTTACACACCAAAAAGGCATCCATCCAGTGACACTTTTATCAAGCATCCAATACTGTAGTTATAGGAAGTCACATCCAGTACATTCTATATACCAAGAACATTATTCACAAGCAAAGTCTCATCCAGCATGTCTAGACATTGTACACTTATCCCAAGCGCTCTCGGGCCTCCTGTCTCATGAAGTGGCAAACGCAGATTGGCAGTCACCTCCACGAAGGCATGACTCTAACCCTTAGCTACAACTTGCAACACATTTGCATGCTTTACTAGCCAGGCATCTTGCTGCACCTGTCATTTAGCCATTTGGGCCACAGACAAGATGCATCCATCCTAACTTTCACTAGACAGTCTTTGTAGAGGATTTTCGTCCCAGACTGATGACTCAGAGCTCTTTCCGCACAGTAGGAATATCCAGTAGCGGGGCTTGAGGCCCCCAAATTACTTGTATAGCTTCTCCCTCGCACCGGCGGGGGGTACAAGGGTACTCACTCAGGTCCTCCACGGGTCTTGTCCGCAATCGAAGGCATCCTGAAGCCGCTTTAGCTCTCTCACTGCTGAGGCTTGGCAGATGTTCTTCTCTTCCACATCTTTCCCTGACATGGGAGGAAGGGCTAGCTTCTGGAGGACATTCCTAGTGACCTCCAGACTAGCTGTTGCAGAAACTAAAATTACTTTAACTGGTACTTTAACTAAAAAGATAATAAATGCCCCCTGATGACTGAACGGGCTTGCATTAACTGGCCCAGGCCTGGTGGTATGGCTGGGGCCTGAGCCCACACCCCTGTAGGGGGCTCCCAGCAGGCTGCAGCCTGCTCTCCTTCTTCTCACTCTGGCTGATCTCTCCTAATCTGGCAAAATGCTGGCAGATACTGTCTCTTATAGGGCTCCTAGTTCGACTCCTGATTGGCAGCAGAGACCGGGTGACAGGTCTCTAATTGGCTGAGGGACCTGTCAATCAGAACACTCAAGGCACAATTGGAAGAGTGAATTGGTGCCTAAAATGATGTCCCTGTAAGTCCCCATGAGCACTTGGGTGGTTACCCATGAGGTGCAGTGAATGTCCCACAAGTCCTTGCTTTCTATTCCTGGCATTCCAATTGGCTGTGACTGCTGGCAATGGCTGCTTAATCCACTGTCTCTTATAGCAGATTAGATACTGTCCTGAAAAATTTACTGGTGCAGCTGGAAATAAACAATTATTTGCCCCAAATGCCCAACAGTTCTGTAGCTCAGTTGGTGGTTTTTCAGTCGCTACACAGTTGAGAAATGTGGCTCCCTTTGTTTTCCTGTCGCTACTGCACTTATGCAAGCTCCCCCTGTAGCAGCTGACAGGCTGACACACAAGAGTCCCAAAATACTGGCAAATCCAGGGAAAAGCATCTATCTCACATTTATTAACACTCTCCCCCACTTACTCAGTCAATCCCCAATATGCAGTAAGATCCATTATTTAAAACATTTAAATTCTGTACTTTTTGACCGAAGCCATTTAGGGCTACCCTGGAGGCAGCCAGACACTGTGTTATTTATTATTCAAATGACCGGGGCCCAGCTCAGGCATGGTTAAATGAGCCGTGGTCAAACTCTTTCAATTTTTACAGGAGCGGTCCCCCAGCAGGCTATCCATGATCACTGTGTCCTTAGGTGGGAGGGATCCCAGGACCCATGGCACAGTTCCTGAGGTGACCGCAAAACAAGCTGCTCTACATCAAAGGTGCTGTGCATGCCAATGCAACTCCTGCTGCCCTGGAGGCAGCACTTTTGCAGCGGGAGATCGTGGTCAGCATTTTAAGCCCCAAGAGGCTGGATTTTAAACTTGGGCAGCAGGGCAGGGCATTAGAGGAGCAATAAGACCTGGGGGACCAGAAAAGAAAAAAAAATTAGTGGCCACATCGGGAGACACTCGAGAGACATCAGATGGAGAACAGAAGGACAGGGCTAAGGTAAGCCCAGGCTGGCATTTTTAAGAACCCTCATTTGCAAGGAGGTTACACTAGCAAAGTGGCTTTTGGCATTTTTCAACCCATTTCTTGAGGAGCTTAGCATGGTATATCTTAGTAGGATTTTTCCTGTCAGGGGTCTCAGTCTCATAGTTAATGATGCCTATACGTCTAAGCACTTTATAAGGCCCTTGGCACTTCGTTAACAGTTTCTTTTCTGTAGTGGGTAACAATAGCAAAACCTTTTCACCTGGCTCAAAAACTTTTTATTTTACCCCATGGTCATAATATACCTTCTGTTGGTTCTGGGCCTCTTCCTGATTACTATGGGCAATTTCAACATATTTTGCCAGCTTCTTTCTTAGGGCACACATATAAGATATTATAAATTGTTTCTGATGGGGGTTATCTTCCCAAGTTTCTTTTATCACATCCAGTGGCCCTCTTGGCTGCCTACTATACAGCATTTCAAATGGTGAAAACCCTGTTGATGCCTGTGGCACTTCCCTGTAAGCAAAAAGTAGGTAAGGCAAGTATTGGTCCCAATCTTCCCCTTCCCCTTTTACAAACCTTTTTAACATGTGTTTTAGGGTTTGGTTAAAAGCTCAACAAGACCATCTGTCTGAGGGTCATGGGGGAGGTTCTTATGGCAGTGATACCTAGTAGTCTGTACAGCTCCTTAAGTAATGCAGCACCAAAATTACTACCCTGATCAGTAATAATTTCTTTAGATATGCCCACTCTGCTGAAAATGTTTGCAAGCTCTGCTGCCACTTTTGAAGTTGTGACAGTACGCATTGGAACTGCTTCTGGGTATTGAGTAGCATAGTCGCATACTACCAGGATACATCTATTACCCTTTTTACTTTTGTCTAAAGGACCAATCACATCCATTGCGGTTCTCGCAAAAGACACATCTACCAAAGTGTACATATTTAGCTCTTCGAGCCTCTCCTCATAGGTCCTGTCCCCCAAGCCCCAAATCATTTTGGTTGCCCTCCTCTGGACCCTCTCCAGGAGGTTAATATCCCTCTTTAAGTGCGGCCTCCAAAACTGCACGCAGTACTCCAGGTGCGGCCTCACCAAGCAGTTATACAGAGGGAGTATCACTTCCCTCCTTCTGGAGGTGATCCCCCTAGCGATGCATCCCAGCATCCTGTTGGCCTTGGCTGCTGCCCTCCTACAAGTCTCAGAGTTGTTCATCTTGACATCCACCACCACCCCCAGGTCCCTCTCAGCCATTGAGACTTGTAGTATTCCCCAGGGTGTACACTTGGCCTGGGTTTCTAGCCAGGTGGAGTACCTTGCATTTTCCCTGCATTAAACCTCAGCTTCCACTTTCTAGACCATCTTTCCAGAGCCTCCAGGTCCCCCTGCAGGGCCACCTCCCCTCCTCCCCATCCACCACGCCCCAGTTTCGAGTCATCTGCAAAGAGACTCATCTCCTCCCTGATTCCTGTCCTTATGTCAGATACATAGGCGTTGAACAGAAGGGGCCCAGGGACTGATCCCTGTGGGACCCCACTAATGACCTTCCTTGGGAAGAGACTATCCCACAACTCGACCCTCTGGGTCGGTCCTGGAGCCAATTGCCTATCCATCGGATCATCTGGTTTCCCACCCCATTTCTCCTAGTTTATCCAACAGGCCCACATGAGGAACAGAGTCAAATGCCTTGCTGAAGTCTAGAAGAGGACATCCACTGGTTTACCCAGGTCCAAGGCACTTGTCACCCAGTCATAGAACTCCACCAGGTTTGTCTGACACGATTTCCCAGGATGAATCCATGCTGTCTATCGTCCAGGCACCCTGACTTATCCAGGTCCCCCAGCCTCTCTTGACAATGCCCTCCATCACCTTGCCCAATACTGATGTCAGGCTGACAGGCCTGTAGTTCCGCCACCTCCCTTGATCCCCCTTGTGGATAGGCACTACATGCGCCACCTTCCAGTCTTGGGGCACCCACCCTGTCCTCAGAGATGGTGAAAGCTCTGCCAGGGGTTTGCCAGGACATCTGCAAGTTCCTTCAGCACTCTAGGATGTAATTTATCCGGCCCGGTGCTTTCTCCGTCTTAAAGGAGCTGAGGGCTTCCCTCACTCTCTCTGCTGTGATTTCCACTTCCAGTACCTCTTCTCCCTGCTAGCCCTCCCCCACCTGCCAGTGATCCCCCCTCCCCAGACCTGCCAATTGGTAGGGGCCCCCCTCCTCATTATCTCTGTCTCCTCCCATGTATGATGCAGCATCCCCATTTTCCCTGGTGAAAACTGAGGTGAAGTACTCATTTAGTAACTCAGCCTGCTCCTCTGGGTCTTGTGCCCATCTCTTCCCTGATTTAATCCTGCTAATCTGCCCCTTCACCTTCGTCTTTCCCCAATGTATCTAAAGAACCCTTTTCCCTCTCCCTAATTTCCCTAGCCGGGTTCTGCTCCTTCCCTTGCCTTAGCCACCCCCACCACTCTAGTAGCCCTTCTAGCCATCAGCTCTGACTCCCCTCGATCCCCACCCCTTGAGCACTTGAATTTTTATAGGCTGCTTTCCTGCACCACCTCCTGGACCTCCCTGGTCCACCAACAGGTTTTTGGGCCCTCACCGCATTTTCGTCTTACTCTTGCACAGGTGCTGGTAGCATCCTGCACCCCTCTGATGATTTCCACCTACTATCAGCGTCCATGTCTGACCCAATCCCATCAAATGCTCTCAAGGATCCTTCCATTTCCTTAAAATCCACCCCCCTGAAGTCGGTTACTTCTGTCTTTGTGCAGCCTTCTACCCCTCCTAGGTCCAGGCAGAACCAGACCGTGGCATGGTCACTCCCCGACAATGGGTCCCTTACCTCCAGGCCCCCAATCTGGTCACTGTCTGCCAGGAGCACATCCAGTACCCGTGCCCATATAATATGACCTGGCTTATTACAGTTATAGCAAATAATGTCTTTGGGCACACATTTGTTACCCCCATCTGAGTCATTATAAGACTTGGAGTTTAAATGGGAAAAAGAGTGTCTTACCGGTGCTTGGCTGTTACCTCGCTGCTGTGACATCTGTCTGGCCATTTGGTAGTCCTCAGCCAAAGAAACAGCCTTTTCCCCTCTTTCTGGTTGGCGTTCCTTTACCCAAAGCTGTACATCTGTAGGCAGAATGTTGTTGAATTGCTCCATGGCAAATGTGTTGATGATCTGTGGGACTGTTTTGCCCTCTGGTTGGAGCCATTTTATCAGGAGTTCTCTGAGTCAGGTGATGGCTTCTCAAGGATTGTCAACTGAATTGTACTTCAGAGATTGAAATCTCTGCCTGTAGGCCTCTCCTTTTCAGGATTTCTCTTTTCATCAGGTCATAGTTTTCTGTGTAGTGTCCATATTGCTGAAGGCAAGTTGGGCTTTCCCTGTCAGGTAAGGGTACCAGTCTGATTGTCCATTGCTGCTTTGGCCATTGGCAGGCTGTGGCAACTCTTTCAAAAATTATCAGGTATGCCTTGATTAGGGTTGTCAGAACAGGTTCGGCAAAGATTCGAACCCTCCTCGAACCCTGGTGTTCGAGTTCTAACTTAGAACTCGAACACTAAACGGTTCACAAAAGGGTTTGAATCACCGCGAGACACGAGACGACGTGGGGTCGAGTAAGCAACACGAGCAGCGGGATCTGTGGGGGTATTTAAAGAGATGCGCCACGAGGAGGAGCGCCATTTGACTGAGGATCATCGCAGACAGAGGCAGCAGCAGCAGGCAGCACCAGCAAACTGTAGCAAAAGCGGTTAGCGCGTCCGCTACTCTTGTCCAGTCGTGGCCACTTCTTCTCCTGTGAGACCGAGAACAAGAAAAAGCTAAAAATCGGGGAGACTGGGAGTGGGACTAGGGCTGTTCAGGACAGAAGGAGGAATCGGGAGGGATTAATCAAGATTGGGGAAGGGACTGGGAATAGGAGGATTGATGAGACCAATATCAGGAGGACTGGAGGAGGACTGGGAGAGACTAAAAAAAGAAAGACTGAAGATTATAAGAACCTGTGAATGTGAAATGTGATTATTTGAAACTGCAGTACACTGCACACTCAGCAGCTGCCAGCAACAAGCATACAAGGGGCAAAAAGGCAAATAAATCTTTCTGAACCCTAGTGTGTGTGTGTCACAGAGAGAAGCCAGTGTGTGCCCTTGACTGCACTGTACTGTTACCCTACCAGTGTGTGTTACAAGAGAAGCCCAGTGGCCAGTTGTGTGGTGGCATTAACCTTACATGACAGAAACGTAGAAATATAATTCTCATTCCCTGGTTTGCGTATGTGACTTCGTCTCCTGTGGTCAGCCCATCACCCTGCTGCTGTGTGCTCTGACTGCACTGTACCCTACCCAGTGTGTGTGTTACAGAGAGAAGCCCAGTGGCCAGTTGTGTGGTGGCATTAACCTTACATGACAGAAACGTAGAAATATAATTCTCATTCCCTGGGTTGTGTATGTGACTCCGTCTCCTGTGGTCAGCCCATCACCCTGCTGCTGTGTGCCCTTTGACTGCACTGTACCCTACCCAGTGTGTGTTACAGAGAGAAGCCCAGTGGCCAGTTGTGTGGTGGCATTAACCTTACATGACAGAAACATAGAAATATAATTCTCATTCCCTGGGTTGCGTATGTGACTCCGTCTCCTGTGGTCAGCCCATCACCCTGCTGCTGTGTGCCCTTTGACTGCACTGTACCCTACCCAGTGTGTGTTACAGAGAGAAGCCCAGTGGCCAGTTGTGTGGTGGCATTAACCTCATGACAGAAATGTAGAAATATAATTCTCATTCCTGGGTTGCGATGTGACTCCTCCTGTGGTCAGCCCATCACCCTGCTGCTGTGTGCCCTTTGACTGCACTGTACCCTACCCAGTGTGTGTTACAGAGAGAAGCCCAGTGGCCAGTTGTGTGGTGGCATTAACCTTACATGACAGAAACGTAGAAATATAATTCTCATTCCCTGGGTTGCGTATGTGACTCCGTCTCCTGTGGTCAGCCCATCACCCTGCTGCTGTGTGCCTTTGACTGCACTGTACCCTACCAGTGTGTGTTACAGAGAGAAGCCCAGTGGCCAGTTGTGTGGTGGCATTAACCTTACATGATAGAAATGTAGAAATATAATTCTCATTCCCTGGGTTAGTATGTGACTCCGTCTCCTGTGGTCAGCCCATCACCCTGCTGCTGTGTGCCCTTTGACTGCACTGTACCCTACCCAGTGTGTGTTACAGAGAGAAGCCCAGTGGCCAGTTGTGTGGTGGCATTAACCTTACATGACAGAAACGTAGAAATATAATTCTCATTCCCTGGTTTGCGTATGTGACTCCGTCTCCTGTGGTCAGCCCATCACCCTGCTGCTGTGTGCCCTTTGATTGCTATGTGTATGCCTATGCCCAGCAGCCCAATCATTCTGTAAGCCTTGAACCTGGGATCCTTTAGTTGCAAACTGTCATATTCTTCAATTACTTTCAGTCCACGTATCACAGTGTCACACAACCAAAATAAAATTTTGAGTTGTAGCCAGCATTACAGATCACATTGCTTTGTTACACAGAAATTGTTTGGGTGTTGGTGTGTTCACTGCAGTATACTGGACTGGTAGTACTGGTACTTACTGTCTGTTATGGCTGACACCAACATAGATGAAGCATTTAGTGCTGGTGTTGGAGCAGGTGTTGGTGGTAGTGGTAATCCTGGTGCTAACAGAAATAACCAAAATGTTTCACGTGATAAAATTCAACAAACAGCAAAGAGCAACAGTGAAGTGTGGTAAAGGGGACCTTTAAGAAAACCTGTACAGCTGCTGGGGTCATACGGAGAGGCACCATAAGGTATGCCATTAAGATCCCTGTGACTAGCAGCAATAATGCAAGTGACAGTGAGTCCCTCTCTGACTCAGACAGTAGCTCTTTGTCTCAGTCCCACACTGTTGTGTCTCATGACAAATCATTACTTCCTCAACAAAGTGAAATGAGCAAGTCTGCTGACAATGAATCAGGTAGTGCACTTGCAAATACATCCAGCACTGTTGGCAATGAAAAGGACATATCCATTGAATCCACCACTTCTGTGTTGGCCAGCAATGAAAATCCATCAGCGTCTTCTGTCCACTCTTCTAGCACCAGGGCATGTCCCAGGTTCTGTTAGGACAGGTGAAAAGACACAAACAGTCTTTAGCTATCTTCCTAGCACTCGAACAAAATCTGTCACATCTGAGGTGTGGAATTATTTCTCAGTCAGTAAAACTGATCCATGCAGAGCAATTTGTTCCTGTGTAAACAGAGTGTAAGCGTGGTAAAGTTGTGTCATGCCTTGGCTCTTAAACGCTCTAAACCATCTGAAAAGCATTCGGTTTTACTTGATCATCCAAAACCAAACCCATGTCCTCCATCTTCCAGACCGCACGTGAGAAGGGTCAGGACCAGGAATCTGAAATGGATACTGAATTGTCTGAATTTGATGTGGGCAGAACCACTGCCAGCCCTAGGATCACTGTCACCACCAATGCCAGCACCATTAGTACCAGTTGCACATCCAGTGATGGCACTGAATGTATAAGTCCTAGTCCACCATCTCTGCGTCCATCTGCCCATCGAAGCACGGTGTATAATAAACCAGCAGGGACATGTTGCAAACAGCTAACACTGTCTCGGGCATTTGAAAGGAAGAATACCTTTACTAGAAATCATCCAAAGACCCTTCATCTTAATCACGAATTGGTGAACTGTTAGCCAGAGCCTTCTCCCATACTCTTTGGTAGATCATGAGGATTTTAGGGAGCTCATGACATTAGCAGAGCCTCGCTTAATGTTCCTCATCGAAGGTACTTTCCTATGTTGAAATACCAAACATTTATCAGGCTTTAAAAGCGACAGTGATGCTTGCACTTAAAACTGTAGAGGGTGGGGTTATTCATGTCACAACAGATATGTGGACCAGCACTCAAAACATAGATTACATGTCCCTTACTGCTCATTGGGTCACGTTTTCTTGTGCTTCTTCAAAAACAAAGACACCCCAAAAGATGGTGCTGCTGCATATAAAGAAGTTTGGGCAAAGTCATACTGCTGCAAACATCTTGCAGGAACTAAATGACCTCCTTGACGAATGGGTTTATTCTCACGGTCTAAAATGTGGCTTCATAGTAAGAGACAATGGAGCCAACATCTTAAAAGCAATACAGGATGGAGGATTTCTGCATGCTTCTTGCTTTGCACATTGCTTACACTTAATTGTCACAGGATTTCTCAGCAACGAAACACAAGTGGATGGTATGATTGCTGTTTGCAAAAAAATTGTGACTCACTTTTCACATTCAACCAAGGCTATACGGACATTGTCCGAACTGCAAAAACACAAGCTGCCCCAGCAAAAGCTGATTCAAAATGTTTCCACTCATTGAACTCAACGCTTTATATGCTGCAGCGCCTCTTGGAACAAAAAGCAAGCTGTACATGAGTACTGCTCCAGTTACATTATTGGAGATGGCATTATGCTGTCTGTGCTGCAGTGGAAATTAATGGAGACAGTGTGCTGTATCCTAGCTCCTTTGAGACAGCTACAAGGGACATGTCTTCTGAAGGTGCATCTGTGAGTCAGGTTATCCCACTCATAATGCTCATTTCACACCATCTTAGTGTTCTAAATCTACAAATAGAAAAAGACAGATCTGAAGCGCAGACAACATGTCGCCTATATCATGGGAATCTCGTAAAGAGAATGAGCGACCGCTTCAAAACCAATGACAAATTAGTTGCAACGACGAAATCAAGACACTACATCCTTGCAACACTCTCAGATCCCAGGTTCAAGGCTATACATCTTCCAAAAACAGATGATATAGAGCAGTACAAATGTATGTTGCTAGATGAGCTGCAGCACTCACAGGAGTCAAACACAGACACGCACAGTACCATCAGGTTGTCATCACCACAACATGCAGGTTCATCTTCACAAAGGGATACAGAACTGGAAAAGTCACCAAACATTAACAGTAGTTGTTCCACAACTGCCACTTCTTCAGCCCTTAGTAGCAAGCTAAATCTGTGGCAAAACCTTTCCCAAATTGCTGCCATACCAGCTGCTTCTGCTGATTCCTCTTCTGAGCGGTCTCTGTCCAACATGGTAGACAGTTACCTGCAAGAACTGCCTATTCCTATTGATGCATGCCCTTTGAATACTGGAGATCAAAAGTCAATTTGGACAGAGCTGCATGATGAAGCCTGTAAATATCTTGGTTGTCCTGCAACAAGTGTCTCTTCAGAAGCATGTTTAGTACAGCTGGCAATATTGTGACAGACACCAGAAATAGGTTGCTGCCAGAAAATGTACACACTTAACTTTTATTAAAGTTAATAAGTCAAGATTTTATATCCCTACAAGAGTATACAAACTGATCCTGAAGTGATTGATGTTGTGGATGTTGATGGTGATGATGACAACTCAGATGGTGGTGGCTGGTAAAAATACTGTGTGAGGAGGAGTCTCTCTGCACCAAAAGGAAACTTTACAGACTGTGATGACTTTGGTTGTAGTCTCTCTCCTTTCTCGATCTATTACCTTGGACTATATACCCCCAAAACTTTCACCATTTCATGGCAAACTGCTTTGTAGCTAGGGTCTAAACTAAAGTCAACAAGTTTTATATACAGGGCAATTTTAACATCAGTGGGAACAGGCCCAAATTTGGCATAAAAGGACACTGTCACGTCAATCCTTTCTGTATCATATTATTTGTAGTTAAAGTGCAAACATATATTTTTGGATTTACCTTCTGTGACTTTGTGGTGCATCAGCATGGGCTGGGACAGGAGATGGTCTATTTTTCAATTTTAAAGAGGACAAAACAATGAGTTCTAATTGGTAGCTGTTTATTATTTTTTCAATTACAGAAATGTTAGCCATAAATGAAAAATGGATGGTAGTACATGGGTGAGGGTTGTGGGTTGGTTTTAACATGGGTGTAAGGGTGGCATGGGTGCTACTGCACAGATGAGGGTGGTGGAAGAAAAGTGGAATGGGTGATGGGGTGAAAGGTGGGTGTTGTTTAGTTCTTTCATTTACAGATTCGTGATCAGCTGGGGATGGTGAGGAAAAAATGATGACAGACCGAACCTACTGTACACATAATATATATTCTTATTAAATACATTGCAAACTGCTGCCACCTAGCACAATTGTCCTGTCCCCTTTAAAAAAAGAATAAAGGAATCAGAAATAAAAGAAAATCTGCATCAGCAGTTTTCACAGAATGTGACGTATCATAGTGTTTTTGCTTTATAAGTAGTGATAATTTGATACATAATGGGGTTGACAGACGCTGTCCCTTAAACATCCTGTTCCTTAGTATGTGGTGAGGAAACCACTGTTTTTATTTATGTGACTGAAATACAGATTTTATTGAAGTATCAGCTGCAAAAATGCATCATCTTAGAATTTTTTGTATGTATTACTTCAATTTGCCAACAAAAATGTTGGTATATGTATGCATTACCTTAGAAAATTGCATGCATTTTGCCAGCAACAATGACTGGCATATTTTTTTATTAAGAACAAAGACCAACACCAACACTTCCAAAATATACTGTATTGTGCGTTTTAACTGATAGCATCACAGTACAAAGCATCATGCAGGACAAAACAGTTAAACAGACAAAAGGACCTTTTTGTCTTGATTTAAATATTTGTCATGGCATTCTGTACTATGTTATCATCACGCTGACAGCATCTTCGAATGATATCTGATCTTATGCTCAACTTTCACACAGGCACAACTTAGGATTGGAGTAGCCTTCTTGTGGTTTCTGCAAATATTTTTTTATTCCAATGTCTTGACTGAATATGTTATGACATAATATGTTTTGTAACAGTTCCACATGTTGCTGCTGTAGTACTTGGCTTGACTTTGTTATAAAAGCTTTCTTTTAAACATAGCAACTTTTGATTCACTCATTTAAAACAGAAAGCATAATAGCTGAAATTAGGTAATATCAGTTATTTTCTCCTAATTCATGACGATGAGTATATATAGCTGAGTACATAAATGACTAATGTGCCTCTTTCTTTCACTAAGGAACTATGATGCAGCTGCAGCAGAAAACTTTTAACATATGGGTGGGTGGGCCTGTTACGTATTAAGTTGCTGACTTTAGCAAACAGAAGAAACTATAGATAAACCTAGTTGTATTCCTATCAATGTCACACAAGATAATTTCTCTCCCCCTTATTTTGAACAGTTTTTCCTTTACATGTATTTTATTACTATCTTTGTTACTGGCAGCACAATAAAAAAATAGGGTTTGAGTTCTAAAAAGTTCTAAAAAAGATTAGAACACTAGAACTTTTTCAAAAGTTCTAGACTAGAAATAGAACCCAGAACTTCAGAGGGTTCTGACAACCCTAGCCTTGATATCATCCAAGGGACACAACTTTGTAAAGTTTAATGGCTTTTAAGTTGCTTGTGTTTTGTTGCTCATCTGGATCTGTGCCAGATCCACTGCCTTTAATAGCTTGCAAGGCATCCAGCCATTGTTGCTCCTGTCGCTGCATCTTTTCTCTCATCTGCTACCTCTCTTCTCTCCTCTGCTGCTCCTGTCACTGCATTTCTTCTCTCATCTGCTGCTTCTCTTGTCTGCTGCTCCATCTCTTTTTGTTGTATAGCCCTCCATTTGAAAAAGTCCATCAGGCTTTTATGTTCTGTCACTGCCTATTCTTTTTCCATAACTTATGCCGGTTGTACAATCTCAGCTTGGACTTCTGTCTCTGCTAGTTTGGCTGCCATTCTCCTGGTAACTACTCCTGGACTTGCTGCTGCAGAATCCATACCTTTCTGTATGCTTCCCTGGTACTAGGTCCAGTACCCACTCACAAAACTCCTGGGATAGAGTATGCACAGCGTAATCCCACTTAGGCTGACACCACCTGTCATCAAGCACAGGTCAGAAAGCATATGAAAAACCAGAAGCAGTTGTAGAATTCGCAAAAAGTATTTATTAGTACTAGCAGTAACATAAAAATAATAAAATTGTTCAGAATAACTATTTACAAAGGCAGAATAAACAGAAGATGCATCTGAGTTTTCCTTCAATCTCTCTGTTTGTCTCTAGACATTTCATCTCTCTCTCTCTCTTATAAGTCTTTGCAACCCCCCCTTCTTAACAAGCATCCTGTTTTTTTTTTCTACAATGTTCTTGTATATTTCAGGCAGGTGCAGACAGGAACACAATGTCCTAGAACTGAGGCCCCTTTTCCACAGCTCTTCTGCAAAAGGCTTAAAAATTGCTCTCAGGTAACCCCTCAAGTTTCCCAATAGCTTTTTTGCAATCATCTCAAACTAATTATATATATTTCAACAGTAACACTATATCATTTCTGAACAAAGGGAATCCCAATATCGGTTACATTTCCACATAATGATTTGCATATATTTTTATAAACAGGCAAAAGAAAACTGCACCGAGCGATGGGACTGGTGCTTGATTAAATAATTTATCAAAACACAATGAAAAACAGCACCCAGTCCAGATCAGATGAAATATAAAGTTTATTTATTCAAAAAACTGTGCAAAATACGTCAGCTAAACACCATAATGGTGGCAGGATGATAAAATATACAGTCTTATGTTTCGCCAAGCAAACTGCTTGGCTTCTTCATTGTGTTTGACATATATTTTTAAACCAGCAGATATGCAAGGGAGGAAAAGACAGAAACAGCAAAGGAAGACTGAGAGACAGTGAGAGGCAAAGAACTGCGAGACTGTCAGGGTGATCAAATCCTAGGTCTCATGGGAAAATTTGGTTGTGCAACCAGACAAGAAAGGAAAGAACAGAACAGATCCCTGCATTCAAACTCTCCATAACAACTGGGACGGGGCCCTATTCAACCCTGTCACACCCCCCATCCAGCTCAGCCCCACCACCTACCCTACCCCATCCTGAGAAACTCCTTGAGTCCCTTTATTTGAAGTAGAAATAGTTTTATCAGGTCCTATACAGTGTAGCAGTCCTAATCCTTCTAATTTCACTGCCAGGCCTGAATTCTGGTTTCTTGTCCAAGAAGTGTTTTGAGCACAGCTGCACAAAATACTGGAATTAGAAACAGGCATTCTGGGCTAGTGGTAAAAATAGAAGGATGATGATCACTGTGCAGTGTGGTAGCCACTAAAAGTATTACTCATTCAAATTTGGTGGCACTGGGGACTCTCAGATTGGGGTTGGAGGGTGATGGGGCTGAGATGGATGGGGTGAATTTTTTACTTTCTAATACTAAGAATTTGGGAGTTAATTGACAGCCTTCTCTGGTTTGTAGGTAACAGCCTAAAAACTAACATTTTTCCCCTACCTGGGGGGGGGTTGCTGACTGCTACCGAAGCCCCCAACTGCTGCCGCAGAATTTCTGCAGAACTAGGAAACTAATGCCGCAGATGTTCTGCAGCAACAGGGGGACTTGCCACAGAATTTAAACCCAAACTGCTACAGAAAAATCAGGGCCAAGGCTGACCCAGTGGTGTGGAGGGTTGAGCCATCGGTGCCTTACCTCCTGCCATGCCGGCGACCCATATTTGCAATGTAAGTGGGTTGCCAGAGGTTGGCCAGGGAGGGAGAGGATTGAGCATCTTGAGGACAGCCCTCCTCTCCCGGGGAGGGTGGGTTTGAAATCCTGCTGAATGACTGCCCCCAGGTGGAGGCCTGAGGGCAGAATGGGTCAGGGACACCAATGGAAAGGAGGGTGCTGCAGGACTCCGCAATGTGCGTTCACCTCCATGCTTGCATGTTGACATGTTGCACCCCAGTAATGGGGGGAAATGGAAACTGGTCAACCAACAGGATGACACTGGTCCTCTGCAGGCTCCGCACTAGGCTAGCTGGGTACCTCAGTGCCATCCAGGTAAGTCCTGGTGGATGCTGGGGTGATGGGGCTGGGGGTACCAGTGGAAGGGGGATGGTCAACCCAGAGGAGAAACTGTAGATAGAAAAAAAGAGAAAATTCAGGGCAATGCGATCAGAGTTGATGGTGGGAAAGAACTGAGGAAGGAGTGGGTCCGCTTACGCCTTTTTATAGGATTGATGACATCGGCAGGTGACATTGGCATGGGCAGACCCAGTTGTACTGCTAGAAAATTTGCAGTATAACCTGATGACTGAGATACCCCCCGAAGAAGATCTAACAAATCCCAAAGTCCTGCAACTTACCCCCCCCCCGTGGCAGTGAGTGCTCTCAACTCACTGGGTCAATGATCCAGCAGGGTCATGCCTGAGTTGCCAGACGCAGGGCCCAGCAGCAATCATCCTACCATCCCAGGTGATTCTCCTCTTTTCTTGTCCTCTCTTCTCCCCTCTGGCATGGAACAACGTGGGTGCCAATGTGTCAAATGTGTTTCCACACTTGTTCCTGTGCATGGCACACTGGACAGTTGACACTTCTCCACTGCTTGGTGTTCTGTCCCTCAACCTCTTCTAAGAGACAGTTAAGTTCCAGGTGATGCATCACCCCGCCCCAGAGGAGAACAATCACTTGGGTGCTCAATCCCGCCCCCCCGCGCCGGAGGCCCTACAACATCTCAAGCACGTTCCCGAACTTGGGTCATCAGCACCGTTAGCAGTAGCACTACCGCTGCAATGGTAGCTGGCTGTCATATGCACATTTTAAGTAGATAGGCAGAGGCCAAGAGATTGTACATGTACCATATTCTCTAGTATTAGGGGAAACCCTGCCTGCAAAGATGAGATTTGCTGAGAGGCACACCAAAAATAAAATCATTTTCAGGAATATGTTTTCCTCGTGGCTGGCTTTCTGGATACTTTGAAATCTCTAGTTCCTTGTCTGAGAGGTTCAGTCCAGAAAACTCTAGATTTTCAAGAACCACGTCTCCAGGCACAGAGTTCTGAGATCTGTATAGGTCACCCTGCCCTATAACAGCATCAGTAGATTGTGTCTCAGGGGCAGATAAATGGGGCTCTTGCATGACAGGGACTACAGCAGTGAGCACAAGGCCTGTCTGAGCTAGTCTAGGACTTAGTATCATTGCTACAGACTCCCTCCTCAGCTTCACCAACACTCTCTGAATGAGAGTAAATGGGGAAAAGCATACAGGAACTTTCCTTCCCAGAAGAGGGACAGTGCATCCACTGGCATCGTTCTCCATAGAAGCCTCCAACAGAATTTGGGGAACTTTTTGTTCTCCCATGAGGTGAACAAATCTATCTCTGGACCCCCCCCCCCACCATCTCCTGAAAACTGTGTTCAACACCTTCTGATTCAGTGACCACTCATGGTTGCCTGGGCTCCTTCTGAGCAGAGAATTTGCCGGGACATCATTTTTGATAGGCGGATGAACTGCAGTCATCCTGGCATCTACTGTGTATGTAAAATAGCTGCACCAAATCAGCCAGACTCCAGATAGTTCTTTTTCCCTCTTCAGTTCTTTTTTTCATGTGTTCACCACAAAAGGGAACATGTACTGGCATACCCAACATTTCACCCTTAAAAGAGCTTCATCAGGGAAGTACATAGTCTGCAGTACTTTGTTTCAATGATTTAGCATTCTGTTCAGTACTGTAGTAACGCCAAAAGGTGTAGGCAGGAAATGCTGCCGCTGTTACTGAACAGGACACTGAAATGTTGAAACAAAGTACTGCAGACCATGTACTTCCCCGATAAAGCCATTTTAAGGGTAAAATGTTGGGTATTCCCATACATGGTCCTTTTTGAGGTGAATGCATGAAAATAAAACTCTGGAAAGTGAAAAAGAACTATTTGGAGTCCGGCTGATTTATTACGTTTGCTTGCACGCATGTGCAAGAAACATAGTGCCATCATCCGAGTTTTCGGAGGTGTGTCACCCCCTCTTCCAATTCAGTCAGTGTGTTGGCAGGCACGGCCCCTGTCCACCAATGCATGCTGGAGCTGTCTATGACAAGCCCCAAAATGCAGTGGCATACAGCTGAAAGAGAGACTCTGCAGCCTGTGAGCAGTGATAGATATAAGCCTGCTCATGTGCAGCTCACCTACACACACACACACACACACACAAACACTGCATGCATACTGCGTGCTGCCCTCCATGCACACACTCTATAGCCGACAGGGTGCCAATCCCCCATCGGCTGTGCTAGATCTCCCAAAGCCTTCCAAATGCCACGCTTGGGTGCCCACCCCCAGCGTGGCAACTCATCGAGATAGCCACTTGGGGTGCCTAACTCTCCGCCGGCTTCACTGTCTCCTAGTACAGGGGTGCCACACTGGGAGCCCACCCCAGCGTGGCAACAAATGCCATGGCTGATGGGGATGCCCAATCCCCCGTCAGCTCCGCCCCCAAGCGTCCTTTGCCTCACTGAGCCCACCCAGCGTGGCAAATGTACCGCATCTTTTTTTTTTAAATGCTTGAAAATTAAAAGCGGTCCCACGGCGCTTCTCTCTGCCCCCTCCACAACCCGCACCCACCCACCTCGCACCCGCCTCCCCACACCCCATACTTACCTCCGGACCTCGGTGCGACGATCTTAGAGTGGAATGGGAACACGTCTGCACTCTTCAAAACCGACCGCGAACTGAGGAAATGCCGGTAAGATGTATAATGGGATAGATAGGGGGTTTTCAACTTTGTTGCATATCTCAGGCATTTTTTGGAATTTTTGCACCAGATTTTCAACATGGGGTTTTTGGGACCCCTTCTCATGAATGCTGTCACTGTCATGGCATTATTCAGGCCCGAAGGGTGATTTCACAGTCACTGCACGAAATCACCTTTTGGGACTGATTAACATAATGACACTGCCAGTGTTCATAAGGTGAGCTCTCAAGAAGCCTATTTTGAAAATTTAGTGGAAAAATCAAACTATTTCTGACGTCGATGCGCGAGTTCCTATGCACGCCCGTAAGTTACGTAAATTTTCAATATTTTCACTCCAGATTTTCAACATTGCCATTTTACCACACCTTCTTATGAGCAGTACAGCTGTCATTTTTCACATCTCACCCAAAATGTGTTTCCGCCCATGTAGCGCACAATGACGCAGTTGGTGGCAAAACCAATGTACGGGACAAATTAAAAGAAACACAGTGACACTGTTCATGAGCAGAGGTCTTAAAATGGCTATGTTGAAAATTTGGTGAAAAAATTCCTAAAAATGACTTTGTTTTACTGGCGTGCATTGCTCAGTTCTCTCATACTAATAAATTCGCAAATTTTCAATATTTTCACTCCAGATTTTCAATATTGCCATTTTACCACACCTTCTTATGAGTAGTACAGCTGTCATTTTTCACATCTCACCCAAAACATGTTTCTGTCTATGTAGCGCACAATGGCGCAGCCGGTGTACGAAATCAATGTACGGGACAAATTAAGAAAATCACAGTGACACTGTTCATGAGCAGAGGTCTTAGAATGGCTATGTTGAAAATTTGGTGAAAAAATTCCTTAAAATGACTGTTTTACGAGCGTGCATTGCGCAGTTCCTTCGTACGCTCGTAAGTTCACGAATTTTCAATATTTTCACTCCAGATTTTCAACATTGCCATTTTACCACACCTCCTTATGAGTAGTATAGCTGTCATTTTTTGCATCTTGCCCAAAATGTGTTTGCGCCCATGTAGCTCACAATGGCGCAGTTGATGTGCGAAATCAATGTATGGGACACATTAAGAAAATCACAGTGACACTGTTCATGAGCAGAGGTCTTAAAATGGCTATGTTGTAAATCTGGTGAACAAATTCCTAGAAATTACTGTTTTACGAGTGTGCGTTGTGCAGTTCCTATCCATGCTCATAAGTTTGTGAATTTAATATTTTCACTCCAGATTTTCAACATTGCCATTTTATTACACTTCCTTATGAACAGTACAGCTGCCATTTTTCATATGCCATCCAAAATGTGTTTTCACACGTGTAGCACACAATGGTGCTGTTGGTGTGCGAAAGCAATGTTTGGGACAGATTAAGAAAATCACAGTTACATTGTTCATGAGCAGAGGTCTTAAAATGGCTATGTTGAAAATTTGGTGACAAAAGTCCATAAAATGACTGTGTTACGAGTGAGCACTGTGCAGTTTCCACGCACCCTCGTAAGTTCATGACTTTGTAATATTTTAAGTCCAGATTTTCACCATTGGCATTTTTCCACACTTCCTTATTACAGTACAGCTGTCATTTTTCACAACATGGCCGAAGTGTGTTTTCACATTTTCAGAGCAGAGATGCGTGGTCGCTGTGGGAAATCATTGTTCGGGACAGATAAAGAAAATCACAGTGACACTGTTCATGATCGGAGGCACCAAAATGCCTGAATTGACAATCTGCTGTAAAAAATCCCCAACCTAGAATTACCATGCAGGGTAATGCGTTGCACAGTTTTCTGTGTCTTGCTCATTGACTTCACCATTTTTTAAATATTTTTACTACAGATTTGCAACATTGCCATTTTTTACACCTCCCCATGAACAGTACAGCTGTCATTTTTTACATCCTGTTCGGAATGTTTTTGCACCCATGGTGCTAAATGCCGTAGTTGCTGTGCATAAGCAGCTTTTGGCTAACAAATTGATATTCCCCCTGTTCATGAGGTGGGGTCACAAAAAAACCATGTTGAACATTTAGAGTGAAAATACCAATGAATGCCTGAAGTATTCGGGTTTCCAACCATAATGCCCAACCCTGTAGAGAATGACAGGCATCAGGGGTGTGACTTGGGATTCTTGCCTGTAATGCTCATACCATTCCACACCCTGCAGCCAGTGAGAGGCATCGAGGTAGGCCTTGGACTCTTCGGCCCCAAAGTTCACCCCATTCTCCTATACAGCACCCATCTCACCATATTTCCTGATGGAATGGGGTGCGCATAAGGGCCAAAGACCCCAAGGAACACTGTGATACTTGTCAGTATCTGCAGGGTGGGGTGTTGTGAAATGGCGTGCCCGTTATGCCTGATGACCCAAAGGCACACCCCAATGCCTGTCGCTCTCTGCAGGGTGGTGGTGGGGTTGGCTTCAGTTCATTACTTCACTGCCATTCCTATTACGCAGCTCTGTAACTTCTACACTATCACTGCCAATGCCAGCAAGCAAACATTCGGCATTGACAAATGCTTGCTGCAGCTATTTCACTAGCACAAGGATTATCTTTATCAGCCCCAAAGTAAACTAAGGAGGACTGCTGTCTATTGAGTAAACCAGGTTCCATATCCTCATTGTCTCTGTGCAGTTTTCAGGATCTGGTACCTCTGTTTATGTAATACACTGTAATAGTACTGTGTTCTTATTGGTCTTGCAACAGGGAGAAGGTGGACTTCATTGAGAGGAGCACTGCCTTTTGCTGTAAAAGGTTTATGTGCTCCAAATGCTCCTGTGTGCTCCAGACCCCACTTACTGTTCTGTGTCCCATGTGCCTTAGGAAAGAGACATCTGTTGTGAGCACCTGAGTAGGAGACAACTGAAGTAAGGGAATACTATCTCCAATGTTTTCTTTATCCTTCTACCATTCAAGTGCTCTGAGGAGATTTTTTGTGACTGGGAAGGGGGAAGGTTAAGGGGGTCTGACCTTTGGCACAAGTATCTCCTCAGGTGGTACTGAAGATCTTTTATCTGGAGACTAGCCCAGGGTGCTGCAACTGTTGCTGATGTCATGTTGCCTCTATAGTTGAAAAGAAGTCCCTTGCATGTTTTTTTCTTTCCCAGCTGGAAGGAATTTGCACATGCCACCACGGTGTCTATCCTGTTTAATGGGAGGAAAGCTCCCCCTGAAGGATGTTCAATTCTGTACATATGAACTCCAGCACCTAGAAGTTGATGACAGATAAGGACCTCAAGGCCCATCCAGTCTGCCCATTTCTTTTTCTAATTTATGAATGTGCCATCAGCCTTTGCTCTGTATTGCTCCCTTATGCCTAAACCATGCTTTTTTGAAGCCCTGGACTGTATTCATACCCACCACTTCCTGAGGTAGGCCGTTCCATGCATCCACCACCCTTTCTGTGAAAAAGAACTTCCCCACATTACCCCTTAATCGGCCTCCCTCTAATCTCATACTGTGTCTTCTTGTCCTGCTATTTTTCTTATATTGAAACATGTTAGACTCTCTCACCTTGTTAATGCCCTTAAGGTGTTTGAATGTTTCAATCATTTCACCTCTCTACCTCCTTTGCTCTTCTAGGGTATACATATTGAGCTCTGTTAATCTGTCCTCATATGTTTTCTGATGCAGTCCCTGCAGCATTTTGGTTGCCCTTCTCTGGACTTCCTCAATTTGGTTAATGCCCTTGTGAAGGTGTGGCATCCAGTACTGCATGCAGTACTCCAGATGGGGCCTAACCAGTGTCTTGTAAAGAGGGATTATTACCTCCCTCTTACGACTTTTGATACCCCTACTAATTCGCCCCAACATCCCCCTAGCCTTATCTGCTGCTTTAGTGGTCTGCTAGGATGATTTCAGGTCATCTGTGATGATGATGCCCAAGTCTCTTTCTTCCCTTGTGACTGCCAGCAACTCCCCTCCCAACCTATAGGTGGCTTCAGTGTTTCTCTTCCCTATGTGCATGATCTTGCACTTGTTTGCGTTAAACCTCAGTTGCCACTCTTCCGACTATTTTGCCAGTTTATCCAGATCTCTTCTCATTCTGCCCACCCCATCTGGATCATCTGCTCTGTTGCAGATCTTGGTGTCATCTGCAAACAAACAAACCTTACCCTCCAGTCCATCTGCAATGTCACTGATGAAGATATTGAAGAGGACTGGCCCCGGGAGTGATCCCTGAGGTACCCCATTTGTGACTTGCATCTCTTCTGACTGCATACTGTTTACCACCACTCTCCGTTTTCTGCCTGTCAACCAGTTTGCCACCCAGCTGACCAACTTCTAACCCACCCCAAGCCTACCCAGCTTATTAATCAATCTTCTATGTGGAACAGTATCGAAAGCTTTGCTGAAGTCAAGGTAGGTGACATCAACTGCTCCCCTTTGGTCCACCACTCTGGTTACCCAGTCAAAGAAATCTATGAGATTAGATTGACAGGACCTTCCTGTTGTAAACCCATGCTATCTTGGACTGGATTCTAGCTGTGTTTTGCATGATGAGGAGAAATCCTTACCTGTTCAGTGTGGTTCTTACCAATGAAATGGAGCTCACTGTTTCTTCCCTTGTTTTCACTGACATGAGCCAGTCATCCAGGTATGGAAAATCCACTACCCCTTGCCTTGTCAAATGTGCTGCTACTACAGTACAGCTAGGCACTTTGTCAACACATTGGTGTAGACTGTATTATATATTATACTAAAGGGTAAAACTGAGAACTGGTATTTGTCACTTCCCAGCCTGAATCTGAGGTACTTTTTGTGGCTGGATCTTATTGAAACATACAAGTACAGTCCTTTTAGCTCCAGAGACCCTAGCCAGCCTCTTGCTTGTAAGGATGGGATCAATGTTCCCATTGTCATCACTCTGATTATTTCTTTCTTGATGTACCTGTTTAGGAACCTCTGGCCCAAAGTAAGTCACCACTCCCCATTTTTCTTGTGGGTTAGGAAATATCTGGAGAAAAGGCAATTCCTTCATTGGGAAACAAGGACCTTTTCCACATGTTTAGCTTAACTGGATTTTTAATCTATTAATTTAAATTTGATATTTAATTGGCGTAGTTTCAAGTGGTTTCAAGCTGTTTTACTGTTGTAAGTGGCTCTCAACCATCCAGAAAGGGAGCCAAACAAATAACATTTGCCTTGCTTTGAATTGGTGTGTAGCACTGTTCTAACTTCCAGCTCCAGGAAAAGCATTTCCTCTGGGATGTGACCTGGAAAGCTTCTTGGCCTCTGCAGTTTTGGAAATTCGTGAAACTGTATGGTCAGATCTTGACCCCCCCCCCACTTCCATGACCCATTTGTCTGTTATCTTTTTTTACTCTTAGAAATAGTCAGGCATCTCCCACTGGCAATGAGTAACTGATGACCTGGACACAACTGTTCAGGGTTTTGTTTTGGCTATGGTTTGTGTACTGGGGGCTGGAGCACACCTGGCACCCTTATGTCCCTACCTTTGCTGGTACCTATTTGGACTGGATACTCATAGTTGGTATAGGGCATATGGTAGTAACCCCTACATCTGCCTTCCCTTCCCTTCCCTGTAGGAACTGGAGTCTCTCACTCTATCTCTCTTAGTCAAACGTCTGTAAATGGGTTTTTTGTTCATCCACTTTTCCATATCAGCTTCAGTTTTGTCACCAAACAGTGATTACCCTCCAAAGGGGTATTCATTGGCCTTTCTCTAAGTGTCCTGGGACAGGATAGTCATCCTCAGCCAAGAAAACCTTCTTAATGCTACAATGTTCCTGGGTACAAAAATGGTAGTAGAAATGAAGTAGAAAACTACAGACTGATAAGTCTGACATCTGTACTTTGAAAGATACTTGAAGCCCTAACAAGAGACAAATTGGAGGCAGAAATAGCATGTAAGGAGTTGATGACAATCAGCATGGTTTTAGGAAACAGAGATCCTGTCTAACTAATATGTTGGTATTTTACAATAGGATAAGTGCACTCTTGGACCAAAATAAACCAGATGACATTATCTTTTTGGATTTCAAAAGGACATTTGATAGTGTTCCCCATGGTGTCCTTATAGATAAATTAACAAAAATGGGTATTGGCAGTAACATCACCCAGTGGGTTAGAAATTGGCTTAAGGATAGGATCCAGAATGTTAGAATTACAGACAGTATATCTAAGAACAGAAGTGTTACTAGCGGGGTGCCTCAGAGCTCCGTACTTGGATCAACATTGTTCTCCTTGTTTATTTCTGATTTGAGAGCTAGCAATGGAAGCTATTATACAAAATTTGCTGATGATACAGATATCTTCATGGAACTGACTAGTATAGACCAAGCAGAAAGACTGCAGGCAGACCTTAATGAAATGCAGGCATGGGCCACTGATAACAAAATGGAATTTAACTTGGACAATTATGCGGTGATGCACCTAGGTGCTAAAAATAGAGGACATATATATAATCTAAATTATATTAGACTGAATGGTATGGATAAGGAAAGAGACTTGGGTGTATTAATAACAAATTACCTCTCCTTTGGAAGCCACTGCAATGAATTAGTGAGAAAAGGACAAATAATAGGGGCTATCAGAAACACTTTTGTTACAAGACATAAATCATGTCTCTTACCACTATATAAAAATCTCATCAGGCCAAACTTGGACTACTGTAGTCCATTGTGGAGTCTAACCTGAAGAGAGACATTAGTGTCCTTGAGAGAGTGCAGTGTAGGCTAACCAAGATGATCTTTGGATTCCAACACTTATCATATGAAAGAATGACTAAATTAGGATTATACTCAGTGGAACAAATAAGAATTAGAGGGTATTTACTGTCCATGCACAGAATTATTAAGAACAAAAATATGATGGCTAGTCTAGGTTTCCAACTAGCTAACATAACTTTTTTTTTTTTTTATATGGTATTTCTTCCATGGCACTGACTGGCACTCCTACTCCTATCCACTATCCCCCCAGTGCCGTCCTCCAAGGATCAGACCCCCTCCCTTAAGCCCCCAAGACTTACCTTTCATGGCAGGGTGGTTGGGAGCAACTCGACCCAGCCAATATGGATCTGACCAGGGAGATGTCTTCTCAGGGGCAGTGCCTGTGAGGGACAGCTTCATACAGCATGGCCGGTACCTATTTTCCATTTTCTCTTCCCTTGGAGGTGGGGCATGCAGTGACGCCAGCAGAAAGAGCATGCACATGTCCGCACATGCTCCTCCAGGCATCTGCCCCATCTCCTTCCTCTTTTGAGCTGCAGTGCACTGCCTCCCAGCTGCCACCAGGAGCCAGTGGAACGCCGAGAGCTGGTGACCCCTCCCCGGAGAAAGAGAGCAGTCCATCGGATGCTCAATCCTTCTCCACCCCTTCTGACTCCCGGCAGCCCATGCTCACTCCTGAACACAGGTCACCGGTGTGGCATGAGGTAAGGTGTCCAGCGCCTCAGCTCTCAGTGCCACGGGCCGGCTTGATAACAGAACTTTTGATTTAAGAAGTCATAACACACAACTGTGTCTGATGTATCCAAAAGGAAATAAGAGGAGAAATTTTTACAGTCAGAGAGTTTTTCAATATTGGAACAGACTTCCGGAACATGTGACATCCGAAACATCAGATTTGTTTAAAACCAGACTAGATGCATACCTACTTGCTACCTGAAATACTACCCCTTATCGGGAAGACAGGCATAAATGGGCATTTGGTCTTCTACCTGGCTTACGCTACCTAGTATGAGACCTAGTATAATGCACCAAACAATATCATTGACATCTACTGCTATATGAAATTGATATCTAGTAGCCTCCAGTGTTGCCTTGGCTGTTGCAGCCAAATCATCACCCACACCACCTTCTACTTTTTCATTCAGAGCCATTGATCTGCTCCACAATGCTTTTTGGTACTGAGCAGTGTGAGCCATGTAAGCTGCCTGTCTCAATTGTAAAATGGTAGTTGTATACACTTTTTTTGCCATATTACCCAGCTTTCTGGAATCTCACAAGCAGCAGCTTTTAACACTCCCTCATGGTTAGGGTGGGCATACAGGTAATTCTACACCTTGACTGTCCACCTGGTATTTCTTTTCTATTTTCTTGCATATGCCAGCAGCAGACTGTGATGCTGACATAATCTAGTTTGTAGTCTTTCTGAAGGATTTATGGATTGGCACTGACACCTTTTTCCAGGCTTAAAATGCTCATAAACTTATCTACCTCAATATGCCCCTCTGTTTCGTGAGAGAGGGTATCGAGTGTATCAACCTTCTGCTTTTTTTGGCAACTGGAGTATTGCCCCCCTCCATGTGGTCCACTACCATTCTTGTACTCCCTAAACCAGGGAAGAATCCCTAGCAGTGCTCCTCCTATAGGCCAGTCTTGCTAATAACATCTGATTACAAAATTATGGCCTGTATTCTGGCAGGCCAGTTGAAGAGAAATTTGCCCAATATAATACATGACCACCAAACAGGTTTTGTACAAGGTAAACATAATGTCAGAAAGTCACTTAATGGGGTCTGGCACTGGGCCGGGAGGAGCATGGGGGAAAGGGCTGCAATCCTAATCATAGATGCTAAAAAGGCCTTTGACTGTGTGGAGTGGGGATATATGTTTGAGGCCTTGATGTGCTTTGGCATAGGAAAAAATATGCTTCATTGGGTCAAGGCCCTTTACAATCAACCATCAGCCCAGGTTCTGGTCAATGGCTCACTCGCTAAGCCTTTTTAGCTAACAAGAGGTAAGCAACAGGGTTGTCCCCTTTTTCAATTCTTGTATGTGGCGGAGTCCTTGGCAGCAGTAATAAGGCAGGATTAGTGGTTGGAAGGCCTACAGGTAGAGAGCTCTACATACAAGGTGGCCCTGTTTGCGGATGACCTACTAGTATACCTAAAAGACACTCAATTGGGATTGCTTGCACTGCAGGACATTTTGGCAGAGTACAGGAGGATTACCAGTCATAAAATTAACTGGACAAATAGTGAACTGTTACTTTTAGGTAGGGCAGACCACAACTTGCTATCTACCCTCTCACTGCAACTGATATGTACACAGGGATTGAAAGAGATGGGAGGGACTACCTAAAGGTCTTATAGGAAGAACCAACACTATCAAAATGAATATCCTCCCTAAATGTATGTATCTATTTCAAAATATGCCTGTGAAGTCCCAGAGCTCTTCTTTAAACAACTAAATAGCATTCTGCATAGATTACTCTTTGGGGGGAGGGGGGAGTCTGCCAGAATTAAAAGAAGTATACTGCAAATGCGTTTGAAGGAAGGAGGACTCGCGCTCCCCTGTTTCAAATATTATTTCTAGGCAGCACAACTGGCTTTTCACCAGACTCCTGCTATGAACTCCATTCTTGCCTGGCGGTGCATAAATGAGGAATCTTTGATCAATGGACTACTACAGGGCCTTCTTTCCCCAAGCCTTAACAAACAAACACACCCTAAAATATTCAACCCATTCATATCCACCAGTTAGTCCAAATATGGAAAGGTGCACATCAGTGTATTGGCTACGCCAGGGGAATGTCTCTAAAAGCAGCACTGCATACCAGCTTTACTGAACAAAAAGGTTATAATGCATTTATACATGAAGCATTCCTATGTTGGAGGAAGGCTGGAGTGAAATGTGTTGGAGATCTTTTCTATTGAGGCTTCCTTAAATCTTTCTCTGATCTTAAACAGCAAAATAGTATATGGCCCAGGAACATCTTTGCTTATCTACAGATCAGACAATACTTGGATAATGCGGTTCCCTTGTTATCACCAATAGAAGAAATTCTCTGCAAACCACGTACCAACACATCAGTTTTAGCTTGCCTTTACAGGTTGTCCCTTGGTGCTATCCACACTCCCGTAATCAAGGCAAAAGTGAACTGGGAGCAGGATTTAGGCCTCTCTATTGATAATGCAACATGGAAAACGGCAATCCACCATGTCCATGACTGCTCCAGATCCAATAAATTGTGTAGAATACAACTCCGCTTTCTGTACAGAGCACTATCTATCACCCTTAAAACTGTATTGATTCAACTGTGACAGATCCACATCATGCTCCATGTGCAAGGTGGGGGAAGGTGACTTTATGCACATAGCCTTGCTGTGCCACAAAGTGTTGCCTTTCTGGCACAGTATACACAATCAAATGTAAAAAGTCTTAAAAGCAGTCCTACCAAACTCGCCTTGCGAGTTCATGCTGGGAGCTTAACCCAAGTCACCTGGGAAGCCAGGGGTGTACAGGTTATAGAATACTGCAATGGTCAATGCAAGGAAAACTATTGCACAACACTGGGTTAGCAACACCCCACCTAGTACAGCCCACTAGCTAGATAATTTGTTACTCTTTATGATATCTTTATGTTCCCTTTGGAACAAACAATCTCTCCAAATCTGTCTCACCCCCTCCTTTCCTGCACTTAAGCCCCTCCTCAGACCGTCTCCTGTTGCATCTTGTTGCTGTCCTCAGACCTAATTCCTTAAACAATACTCCTGTCCTCTTCTCTATCTCTAATATTTCTTCTGTCCTCTCATATATATTTTGTAAAGTCCAAGTTTACTGAAATGACAAATTTGTATGTTGTATTATTTTTTCTTTATCTAAATTTTATTGTAAACCTTTGTTGTCGTCTGTACCCCCTATGCCCAGGTCGCACCTGGAAATGAGCCCTGGCTCAGCGTGCCTTTCCTGGTTATCAAATTTAAATAAATGTAACCCCTAGATGGCGCTATCCCAGGGGCTACTACCCCTGCCTGATTTGCCACTAACAGGTTGAGGGGCCTGGATCCGATGGCGGGTGCCTCCACCCAGAGCTCAGGGTTTGCAATAGTTAAACTAACTTGGTCACAGCCCTCTGGGACACTGCAACCCCCCTTTCTTCCCACTAGTGGCCCACACAGTATATCAGAATTACCTTCACAGTATACACTTACCCCCAGGACTGGTTCAGGCACTGGGACCCCCTGTAAAATAAGAAGATACAGTGCAACAATCACAGTACAATACTTTAACATAGACAAATACCTCAGGCAGTATAACTTTGCTGAAACAAGCAGCTCTGATTTATTTAGGGGGATATAACAAGGACAGGGGGAAATCAGGTTAATTAGCTTATCACTTTACTCATCTACCTATGGCTCTGTGCACAGGCCTGTCCCTACCAGTTACTGTCCCTGGGTACCCAAGCCCTAGTGGCTAGTCCAAACCGTGGCAGCTGGTAGGGGCCCTTTCACACAGAGAAAAGAAAAATTAGTTAAACAGTCAGCAGTATAGTAATTTCATTTAGATTCAATGTGGCAATTCAACAGGGAGTGACCCTGAATTAGTACTCATGACCTCCAAACAAGATAGGATCCTTCAACATCAGCAGGGCTACTCTTGAGCTGCACGAGACTCCTCACACATTTATATGACCAACTGCAACAGGCAAAAGTTCTTTAATGGCAGCAGGATTCACTTGAGCTACACAAGCCTCCTCACCTCCTCACACATTTATATGGTAAACAGTAACAGGCAAAAGTCCTTTAATGGCAGCAGGATTCACTTGAGCTACACAAGCCTCCTCACACATTTATATGGTAAACAGTAACAGGCAAAAGTCCTTTAATGGCAGCAGGATTCACTTGAGCTACACAAGCTTCCTCACACATTTATATGGTTAAAAGAAAGTACTATACCAGGCAGGCTGCTTCTCTATCCGATGCAATTACTGCACAATACCGAGAACACACAGCAGATTCAGTTCTGACAGACCGGCGCAATTCAGCAATTTCTCCAGTTTTCTACAGGGTGAGCCTGGTTTCTACTCTTCAGATATCCTTTGATTCTCTTCACAGGACAGATTCAGTCCTAACAAGCAGTTACACAAGCTGCAGACCGGAACTTGGGGCCTTACACGCGTTTCCCGACTAAAAGTGCACACCGAAAAAGCACAGGGCTCCTTCCCTCTTCACTGCCAGAGCTCAACTGAAACTCCAGCAGACAAAACCGGGCACATCCTTTGAGTTCCTCCCAGTTCTTGGCTGGATTGGCTGTCACTCACAATAGACTGCCCCTGTTGGTCCAAAAAGGCGCCGAAGTCCAAACTACATCTCCCAGAGTCACTGTCCATACAATCCTCTTGTGGCTGGCTCAGATTATGAGTCCAAGTTCTGATTAGTCAAGGCACCATTTTAGAGCTACCTTAACCCACCTGATTGGTCCAGTTCAGCAGTTCAAAACTAGAATGGGAACTAGGCAAACACAGTTCTGACTGCAAAGAAAGCAGGTTAGACAAACTGTATTTTCATTATTACTCTAAATGATTTCTGGCAAACAATTACATCTTTCGGATAGGTTCCCTTTGCACTCCTAGTGACTGCAAAAATGGAGTGAATTAGCAGCAGCTCAAGTGGTACTCAAGCAGAGAAACATACAGTCCCCCCATACAAACTAATTATGTCTGCAAGCAGACATCTCTTAAAGAGACAGTACCAGAGGCTCTAAAAACACTCACAGATAAATGGCTTAAACGCCAAACACCATTCAGGCTTGGAGCATTCAAGCAAGCTCCTGGAAGTCTTTTGGGAACCCCCATTTGCAGGGGGGTTACATAAATAAATCAATAAATTATGAAAATAGAAAGATATCAGTTAATAAATCATGGGCAGGAGACTCTGCTAGATAGTACCTGGACGCCTTTATTGGAAGCCATAGAACAAGGTGTAATCAATGTTTGATTTCCTATTAAACATCAGCTTAATGTCTAGTTGTAAACTGCTGTAGGTAACTGCATATGGGTCTCTGAGCTATTTACAATGTCTGAATCACATACCAGGTACATTTTGGTCTATTGTACTGTATATGTTTATGCAAGTTTGAAGCTTTACAATAAAATATGTTTACAAAAAAAAAATCTGCCTTTCAAATGAGGATGATGAAAAATCTTCATTTACTCTGGGTGTGTAACTGACATTCTATTTATCAGTTCCTCTTCATTCTCATCATACATTTCCTCCAGGACAGGTTCTGGTTGTACGCCTGGAGCCGGGGGCAGGGCAGCAGCAGTGATAAGATTCTCAGTAGCTTGCCAGAATGGTATTCCCCACATACAGGCCCAGGGGTGGCTGCTCACTAACATTGCTGTAACAAAACAATGCAGGCCACTATCCAGCATGCAATGGTTCTTCTAGATGCTGGTTTAGCTTTATCCACTTCCTCGTAGGTGAGGAACAACTGGGTAACCTCTGGCCTATATGCCTTTGTCCTATCAATATAATGGCTAAGTGCCCTCTTGACATCCAGGCTACGCAATCTCTGCTCTCCTGTGCTGGAGTTGGCAGTGAAAAAGACTGCCAATGTAATAGACTGATTCAGGTGGAAATCTGAGACAACTATAGGTAAGAATTTCCTAGTAGCCCTGAGCACCACCTTATCCCTGTGGAAGGAGATATAGTTCAGATCTGTGCACAGGGCTTGAAGCTCACTTACTCGTCTAGCTGAAGTAATGGCTACTAGGAAAATAGCTTTCCAGGTAACATACTTAACTCTGTAGTCACCATGGGCTCAAATGGGGGTTCCATTAAACTGGCAATGCAAATGTTCAGATCCCAGGCTGGCAATTTTTCCCTCAAGGGGGGGTGAAGGTGAAGGAGATCCTTAAAAAGCTTCCTGAAGACAAGGTGAGATACCAGAGACCTGTCTTTACCAGCTGAAATGTATGCAGAGACTGTAGCCAGGTTTACTTTCAAGGCATAAGGCCTAAGGCCTAGTGAATTTAAATGGGTCAGGTAATCCAACAGGTCTGACAACCCAGCAGTAGCGGGTCGATTACCAGTCTGGCAACACCAGATACAAAACCTCTTCCACTTGGAAGCATAAGTTTTCCTAGCTGAGGGTTTCCGAGAACCCCCTCAGGACATTCAGGATCTCTTCAGAGAGGTGTAGACTTGCAAATTCTAAGTCTTCAAGAACAAAGCCCTTGCTGGCCCACTGGTGCAGGGGTAGGGCGCTGACCTGTGACGCCGGTGACCCAGATTTGGGAATGGACCCAGGACATCGGAGGGCCAGACGGACTGAGAAGGAGTGAGGGTCCAACGACTGCTCTCCTTCTCTGAGGGGAGGCTGGTAGTGTTCAGCATTATACGGATACCTAGCAGAGGCTGGGTGTACTGCATACACCAACACAAATACGTTTGGGGGGCGGGGCGGACACTGGCCATCATTGCACGTCCCCGCCCCCTTATATCGGGGACAAAAATCACTGCCGGCCGCCTTGATGAAGCCTGCCCTCAGCTTCAATTAGCTCCCAGGCTGGCTCCCTGACCTATCCCATCACTTGCTGCACTATGGGCCAGTGTTGCAACCCCACCCTGGGGGGTAAGCCAGGGGGTATCAGGGGAGCCACGGCCAATGTGGGAATGGGAGCTGAAGGGTCCATGACCAGGCTGAGGAACCAGTGGCAAGGTAGCACAATAAAGCATACTAAATAAAAAAATAAAAAAAGAATCAAGTCCTCAAGTGGAAGGACTTGAGGCTGGGCTATAGTATCCTGTCCTATGAGGATGTCAGCAGATTATGCCTCTGGGGGAAGTGAATTGGCTGTGCCACTGACAGGACCAACAGAAGGGAGTACCAGGGCTGTCTTGCCCAATCTGGTGCTAGCAATGTCATTGTTGCTGGCTGTGCCTGGAGTTTGATCAGAACCCTGAGCAGGAGAGGAAAGGGAGGAAAGACATAAAGAAATCTGCCTGATCAATCCAATGCTAGGGCATCCACTGGCACAATCCCCTCATAAGCTGACAAAGCACAGAGATGCATCTTTATGGACAAGTAACTGAGACCCAAGTGTGACAGGTGGAAAAGATATTCTACCATAGATTCCACCGGACAACCCAGAGGGTCCAAGGAATGGGGAATCACCCATAAACAGAAATGCTTCCATTTCATGGCAAAGATCACCCTGGCAGAGGGTTTTATCACTGCCACAAGTACCTCTACCACTCTAAGGGATACTCCAAACCTATCCCTAGCTAAGTCTGCAGGAGCCAAGCATGTAGGTGGGACCAACGTCCCTTGCTCCTGGGAGAGCAAGTGAGTGGAGAGGGGCAATGGAACTGGTGGTTCCAATGCCAGCTGTTGCAACTGCGGAAACCAAATTTGCAGAGGCCAGAATGATGCTACCAGTATCATCCTGGCCTCTTCTGCCTGCAACTTGAGCAGGACCCTCTGAAGAAGAGGGAAGGGAGGGAAAGCATACAGAAACCTCCCTGTCCAACAGAGGGACAATGCGTCTTGCCAGAAAACAGCAGGCCCTGGATCTAGCGAGCAGAAATTGGGCAGTTTGGTGTCATGTGGGGATGCAAAGAGGTCCAGTTCTGGCTGACCCCACTTTTTGAAGAGGTCATTTATGACGTCTTGTTGTAGTTCCCACTCATGGTTCTGAGACTGAGAGTGACTTAAGCTGTCTGCAAAGACATTGTGGATGCCTGGAACATGAACTCCTGTGATGTCCAGCTTGAGATCCACCGCCCAGGACCCAACTCTCATTGCCTTTCTGCATTGGCGGCATGAATGTGTACCCTCTTGCTTGCTGAGATGGAAGACTACCAGGATATTGTCCGACTGGACCAGTAGAGGTCTGGGAAGGAGTACCCCTTGGAATGCTTGAAGGACGTACAGAATGGCTCTCATCTCCAAGATGTTTATGCGAAGAGCTCGTTCTGTTGAATTCCAAGAGCCCCTTGCCTAATGCAAAGCATGATGTTCTCCCTATCCTAGTCCTGATGCATCAGTGGTGAGAATCTGCCATGGATAGGGTTGCTGAAAGGGAACCTCTATGCTCAGATGGGCTGGGGTGAGCCACCAGGTCATAGACCGTCGGACTGCATTGGAGATCCAAATGGGGTCTTCCAGCTCATCCATACCTTGATCCCATTGAACCTTGAGGTGCCACTGCATGATCCTCATGTTCAGACATGAGAGTGGAACTGTCACAATGGCTGCTGCCACGTGACTCAACAGTTGTAGAACTGCCCTTGCTGGAACCAAGTCCGAGTCCTGTACCCTTCGAGCGATTTCTCTTAGCCTTGCTACTCTGTCTGTTGGTGGAAAAGATCTCCCTTGGACTGTGTCCAGGACTGCTCCAACGTATTGCAGCCTTTGAGGTTGCCATGGTTCTGACTTGGGCAAATTTAGGGTGATGCCCAGAGTCTGGAATGGGCTGAATGTCTCCTGCAAGGTCCTGTTCAGTTGGACTTCTGTTGGTGCAGTAAGAAGCCAATCATCCAGGTAAGGGTATACGAAGTGACCCCCTTCTCTGACGGCAGTTGCTACCACTGCCAGGCACTTGGTAAAAACCCTTGGTGCTGAGGATAGGCCAAATGGCAGCACCCTGAACTGGTAGTGTGCTCCTTGGAAAGTGAAGCATAAGTATTTCCTGTGGGACAGGAGGATCTTGATGTGCATGTAGGCATCCTGCATGTCTAGTGAGCAAAGCCAGTCTCCTTGGTGGAGCATTGGTAACAGGCTACCCAAGGCCACCATTCTGAACCTTTTGTATTCGATAAAGATGTTCAGTTGACTCAGGTCCAGAATGGGACAGACGTCTCCCATCTTTTTCTGGACAAGGAAGAAATGGGAATAAAATCCCTTTCCTCTTTGGGCAAAAGGAATCTCCTGTATGGCTCTTTTTTCCAGTACGGCCTGTATCTCTGCTCTCAGAAGGAGTGCATGGGAGGGTGAGCAGTGGGAAGAAACTGATGGGCTGTCCAGTTGAAATTGGGTGAACTCTAGGGAGTATCCCTTTTTTACTATCTGGAGGACCCATTGGTCCGATGTTATACTGGACCATCCAGATAGGTAGAGGGAGAAACTCCTGCTTACTGCCTCCCCCTGCGCAGGCTGTGGTGAAAAGGGGAGGGTCGGTAGGGAGTCATGCTGTGTTGGAGGGTGTAGGCAGGGGAGATCTTGGTGCCTCGGGGTTTTTGGGGCCCTGGGCACCTGAAGGGACAGGGTGTCCTTTTCTTTTGAAGCCTTCCTTGTGTTGTGTCTGGCACCTTCTTTGTTGTCTCTGATATTTCCAAAAGGGACAGCAGCATGTGGACTGTGGCTCCAACTGGTACATTCTGTGGACTTCAGACACAGCTTTACCTGAGTCTTGAAGCCCAGTGATCAGTTTTTCTGTGTCCTGACAGAACAGGACTGGTCCTTGAAAAAGAGCATCCAGGATAGAATCCTGAAAATCCTGTCAGAAGCCCGAAACCCTGAGCCAAGCATGCTTCCACATACAAATGCCAGTGGCCACTGCTCTTGCTGCTGTATCCGCAGAGTCATAAGAACTCCTGAGGACATGCTTGTCCATGTTGATACCAAACTGAATCACAGCAAGGAGTTCCACCTTACTGTCCAAATCTGGCTGTACTTTGGCCAGGTCCATTGCCTTTGCCCAGAGGGAATTTTGATAGGTGACCATGTGGGCCAGGAAGTTAAGTGACCTGATGGTGCAAGTTGCCAAGGAGTACACCTTGCACCCCATCTGGTCTAGTTTCTTGGATTCTGGGTCCGGTGGCTGGGCACTCATGTGGCATGGTTGCTGTGCCCTGCTGTGGGCAGCTGTCAGGACCACTGAGTCTGCCTTTGGGTGTTTGCCCAGAAAAGGCTCCCCTTTTGGTGTCTTGTATAGTCTATCGACCTTACGAGGGACTGCAGTTGTAGTGGCCGGATGTCGCCATGTGGATTTGGTCACGTCTTGAAAGGGCTCCACCAAAGGAGGTATGACTAATGGCTTGGGATCTGTGGCTCCCAAGAATTTGGCCAGTCTGCCCCTTTCTGGGTCTAATTCCTCAGTGTCCCATTGGTAAAGGGCCTGAATATGGCGTATGATGTCCAAAAAGGGCGGGTCATCCAGGGGTGACCTCGGTGAGTCTCTTAGATTTAGAGATGGAATGGGAAGCTTGTATTTCAGAAGAATAGATTGAAGATGAGTCCTCTGCATCATCCCCTGAAGATGACGGTGGGCGTCCGCTGGATGAAGGGGCAGATGATGGGTGCCTCTTGCAGCCATGGGGCCCAGGCATCCACCTGTCTTCCTTATCATGTGGCCAGTCCTTTGATGGTAAAAGCCACTCAGGAGTTAGGTTTCTGGGTGGTGGGCATACTGGGCATGGATCCCTGGGTATATGGAGAAGATCCCCCTTGACCATATTCCACCACATGTTAAAAAGTGCTCCCACCTCAGCTAGTGGAATGAATGGCAGTGGGGGTGTCTGGTTGGAGGTGCCAGAGGGCCTGGCCGGATGGTCCAAAGGTGGAGGCGTCGGGTCCTCGAATGTTATATCTATGGATACCTCGGGCGTCAGGTCCACAATGTCTGGTGTCCTGACATCCGGCTTTTTAGATGGAGTCTGTTGTGAATCCAGTACCCCCGCATCTGGGGAATCGGTCGCCGGGACCGATGGCTGATCATTCGGGGCTGACAGGCAGTCCTTAGGGGCCGATGGCTTTTCTTTTGCTGGAGGCACCTCTTTGTCCGATGTCAAGTTGGAATGACCTGTTGTTTGGGAAGCAGACAATACCCAGTGTTCTGGTGGTGGAGACGTCCGGTATCTGACAACCTCCCAGCGTTTCCCTGATTCATTGTTTTTCTTATGCTTATCGGATGTCTTAGAAGGCTTAAGGGTGGCTGGTACCATGGATTTGCCCAAAGCCAATGCCTGTCCCTCATGGGCCGACTCAAGTTTAAGGAGTCGGTGGGCCAAGGGGATCTGGGTGGATAGCTGTCCTGTGGAGGAAGACTCCCTAACTTTTGGCTGAGTGGAGGTGGCTGACTTCCTCTGAGTGTCCCCAGAAGCTGCTTTTGGTACCTGGTGGAACTGATTCCGACCTCTCGTTGGGGTGGAAGTAGTAGACACCCGGTGAGGTGACTTCAGGTGGGACTCTGATCTGGCCCTCTCCTTCTCCAGGTGGTGGTGTCTCCCTCCCGCTTTTTTTCCCTTGAGGGGGATCTCCCTGGTGGAAGAGGATAAACTGTGTCCTGATGGGGCCTTCTGCATGGTGGCTACTTGCTGCTCAAGAAGGTAGACCTTTAATATATTGGCGTGGTGAATCCCGGTCTTGTTGTTAAATTTTATGCAGTGCAAGCAATCGTCTTGCCAGTGGTCTGAGCCTAGACAGATCAGGAGGCAGAATGGCTGTCTTTTGCCAGGAGCCACTTCCCACATGCACACTTTGATTTTTGCTGCTGAGATGATGAAGATATTAAACTGTGTGGAAAACGTGTCAAAGAAAACTGTTGTTTTGAGGAAAATACTGCGCGATGAGCAAGAAAAAAGGTGGTCAACTGCAACTATGGCATCCATAGATCCAATGTTCTTTGATCGACGGTGGGGAAAAGAACTGAGGTGGTGTTGGGGAACTGCTCCCTTTATACAACATCTGACATCGGGGGCGGTTCCACGCCACAGACTGCTAGCTAGAAAATGTTTACATGGGGTCCTAACACCTGGCAGCTTTAGTCCAAATGGTACTACCTGCTGCAAAAGCTCCCCCTCGAAATGAGATCGTAGCTTGCAAGTTACAGCTGGCTCAAAAGGAGACAGGGTCAACATCTCCAAAACGAAATTCATATCCCAGTCAGGGACAGAGGAACGGATTGGAGGTTTCAGATGTTGGATGTCCCTCAGAAATGTATGGAAGATATCCAGCTGAGCTATAGTGTGGTCACCCACTGTTTCATGAAAGGCTGAGATAGCCAAAAGGTGCACCTTGAGGGAGGAGTACTGGAGACCTGAGTCAGACAGAGAAATCAGGTAGTCTAGGATCTGGTTCACCGGACAGGTGAAATAGTCCAGATTATGCTTGGCAGCCCATATGGCAAACCACTTCCACTTCATGGCGTAAGTGACTCGGGTGGAAGGCTTTTGGGCGGGCACTAGGACATCTGCCACTCTGTTGAAAACTCCAAATCTGGCAATAGTTATGTCATCAGGAGCCTAGCATGCAGATAGAGAGACCTGAGGTTGGATGGACCAGGGTCCCCTGATCCTGAGTCAGCAGATTCCTGCAGAGGGGGAGAGGGACTGGAGGTTCCTCTGCCAGTTGCTGTAGAAGAGAAAACCATAACTGATCGGGCCAGAATGGGACTACCAGAATCATGGTGGTCCCCTCCATCTGCAGCTTGATTAGCACCCTCTGAATTAGAGGAAACGGAGGGGGGGGGGCATAATGAAACCTTGCACTCCAGCAGAGGGATAACGTGTCTTGCCAGAAAATTCCAAGACCTGGATCTAGCGAGCAGAAATTGAGCAGTTTTGCATTAAGCAGGGATGCAAAAAGGTCCAACTCTGGATGACCCCATCTGTCAAATAGTTCTTTTGCGATGGTTGAAAGAAGTTCCCACTCATGCATGCTTGAGTGAGTCCAGCTGTGGCTATCCACCAGATTGTTTAGCACTCCTGGGACATGGACCATGTGGTAGACACCCCCCCCCCCATTTGCAGGCATAGCATGGGCACGCGTTCTTCTTCCCTGCTGTATAAGTCTACTGCAGTAGCGCTAATTGGTTTTACTCTCCTCTTTTTGTTTCCTTTTTCTACTACGACAGGTAGGCCACCCACTGCAGTATCTTCCTAATACTATTCTGCCCCCTCGGTAAATTCCTTTTTTTCTTCCCTGCCCTGCAGCCTTTACCCTTGATAGAAGACACATGCTGTGTCTAGATTATGAATAACCAGTAGTGTCATTTACTGTACATGAAAAGGAGAGCCAGTTTGCCCTTTGTAAAGGGGGGCCCTAAGTGTAGGTCCTTGTTTGAGCCTGGTGGCACAGAATTGTGTATTTAATACCCCAAAATCTGGACCGGAGTAAAGACAGCGAAATGAGGTGCTCTGATCTGTGATTCGCTCCCCTTAATAATATGGCACCTTGCGATGCTGAAATCCCAGAGTGCAAAGAAAAGCTCCTTCAATATGCAGCTACAAAAGTTTGTTCCGCAGCTATAGTAATTATAGTATGGAGTGAGGGTATGCTCCAAACAGAAATAAGAACTACCCTGGTAGCTTCCAGGTTGCCTCATGAGGCCGCAAAGTATGAAATAGAAAGGGGAACCATTGTTTTGTTACATACCACTGTAGTGGTATGAATGTTAATTTAAAGGTGCTTTTTCCCTTAGCCCCATCATGGCATGCGGCTGGAGAAAGCCCAAATAAGGAATATTTCCTGTCTACCGCTATAAGCGGTAGCAAAATTATTGGAAAGTAAGTGTCCCTTTAATGGCTTTTAGAGCCATATATCTAATAGCAGGATGAGAGCTGAACAGAGGGCTAAAAGCTCTGAAACCATTAAAAGGGTCCAAAAGAAAGTTTTCCCAATGGCTTGACATGTCAGCCATCAGAGAAATAGAAGAGCCTAAATAAAAGTCTCATGTAATATAATTAAGGCTAAACAATGCCCTAGAAGAAAAGGTTTATTTTTTTGTTTGTTATTCCTGTAAAAGAAATAGATAGTTTCGTTCCCTACCTGTTGTCTGCTTCTCTGTGCCAATAGGATGTTCTCCTAGGAGCCAGGGGCCCAAACAGAAGCCACTTTATGGAAACAGATGCTGTCCATCACAGAATAGTAGGAGTGGTTTCTCCTTATATTCAGGCAATTTAAAATGTATGATTAATATCCTTTGCTCTAAACACTTGAATGAGCTGATCTTCATAAACTATGATGCCTCTTGTTACGCCAAATGAAATAGAAGTCACTCTGATCCCCATTGCTTGTATTAGTGCAGTAAAAACAGTTGTATTAGAATAGAGGCAGATCAGGTGACCAGTTATCAGGGTATAAATAGTCCTCCTCTTGGCAGATACAGCAGATCAGCCTGGGAAGCTGTACAGAGAGGTTGTATGGCAGTCTGATGCACATATGATGGTGGAAACTGAAGTTTAAGTATTCTACTCTGTGACGATACTACCAAGGGAGGGTAGTACTGGAGCTCGAGGAGAGCCTAGTTGTTCAGTTTTTTTTTGTTTTGATTTTTCATTTTGTTCTGAGTTATGAAATAAATATCACACAAACCTTGTGTGTTGTTTTTTTTTTTAACTCTGTTTCTGCTCCACTCCCAGAGAACTCCCTCTGGCAACCCCAGTTACTCCAGGTCTCCACCTCCCACCTGAGACTCCAGATTCCTCTCCCTCGCATCGACCAACACAACCCCTAGATCTGAACCTCGCCCAGAGGAAGGGCTGCCCTATCCACCCTGGGCACTCTATCTTATAGTATAGAATGCCAGTTTCCACGAGTCGGGCCTGGAGAGCAAATGGGTCCGGTGTTGGGAGTGTGGTCCTGGAGTCCAAGGTGCCTTCACCTATCCCCAGGAGTGGGGATTTTTCCTTGTTTTTCTGCTCCCCAGAGTTCGGCTGTGCAAGGTGACGTTTTCCACTACCCAGCCCCCCCTGCTTACACAAGACATGGCGGACGAAAGAAAGGAGCGGAAGAGTGATATCTCTTCTGGGGTCAACACCAGAACCCAAATCCTGAAGACGGGAGAGGCCCTGTTACCCGGATTGGACTCCAGTGTCAGGCCAAGGACACCAAGGGAGAAAGCCCTAGCTGGAGAGGAGGAACAGAGAGTATATTAAGGCGACCCTTCAGAGGGGAGATAACTGACTTGTTGAGATGGCTGGCAATTCACCAAATGGAGCTGGAGCGAGAGAGTGAACACAAACGAAGGAGACAAGACATGAGGTGGGCAGAAACTTTAAGAGCTCTACATGATTTGTGGTCATGGCATGGTCAAGAAGGGGACAGAGCTGACTCTAATCCAAAAGACATTAAATTAATCAAAATGACTTCATCAGATGACATTGAAGGTTATTTGATCACGTTTGAGAGAGTCGCCAATGCTTGTGGGTGGACTCAAACGCAATGGGTACTTGGCACCCTGTTTAATGGGGAAGGCCCAACTTGCTTACAGTAATATGGACTCCTGAACTGCTAATACTTTTGAGTTGGTTAAAAAATAAATCCTTAAGAGATATGACATTAATGCTGAAACCTACAGATAATGATTTCGAGCTCTAACATTCCAATCCCAAGACACTCCCAGAGAGACTTTTACAAGATTGAGAGAACTCTGTAATAAATGGCTATAGCCTGGGGGGAAGACAGTAGTAAAACTAATAGAAATCTGTAGTAGTGGAGCAGTTTTTACAGATACTGCCACAGGAGGTACAGATATGAGTTCGAGTGCTCAACCCAAAATCTGCTGAAGTGGCCATTACGCTAGCGAAGGATTTTTTGGCTGCCCACTACCTGATACACCTACTCCCAAGACCTCACAGCTGGTAAGTCAATCTTTTAATTCATGATCTTGGAGATATGAGGGGAGGAATGAGAGCAGGAGTGGACAAAGTGAGAGAACATACCCTTCAGACATTGTGTGCCAAAACTGTAAAAGGTTGGGGCATATAGCATGATACTGCCCCACAAAGAAGGGAGACTCACACAGCTAGCTCTCCTAGACACTGGATATTTTTTAACTGATGTCCAAATTGAGAAAAAATCTGTGGCAGCATTAACAGACTCAGGCAGCAAAAAAACGTTGATACGACCTGAACTTGTTACTAACAAGGAAAGGAGGCCCATGATGAGTGTAGTCTGTGTGCATGGGGATACCCATCGATACCTCACTACTACATTAGAACTGCTATTACAGGGACAGACTACTACTGTTACAACTGGTTTAGTACTTTATTTGCCTGTTCCAGTGATGATTGGACAAGATTTCCCTAACTTTTCATCGCTTATAATGGAAAAAGGGACTGTTGCCGCAATAACCACCAGGGCTCTGGACAAAAGGAACCAGATGCTTGGAGAGGGTTTCCCTTTTTTTTAATTTTATTTAGTATCTTTGGTGGTAGGGCTCTCTGCCAGGTATCTGCCTTAGGCACGGCCCCCGGACTTCCACCTACTGTCACTGCTAGGTCCGCCAGTAACCCCCGGCTTTCCCCCTTGAGGGCGGGGACGCGGAACTGGTCCCCAATCCAGTTCGCAGAACAAATATCTGGTTGGGGGATCCTAGTGACAGTGGCTAATTGAAGCCCATGGAGGGCTTCACAGAGGCAGAGGCCCCACCTGGATTTTTCTATATGATTCCCCTGCGGAACCAGGTGTGTGCAATGATGCAAGCCGAGGGAGAGCCTGCATGCATCCGTGCGCACTCCCCTAGAAGCATCCACACCCAGCTGCCCCCATGCTCTGGCCTGGCACCATGCACCCTAGCTTCCACCAGGAGGTGACAAGATGCCAATGCTGTGGTCCCCCCCAGAGAAGGAGAGCAGTCCTTCGGATGCTCAATCCTTCCCTTCCCCTACCGATCCCCAACGTCCCATGCCCACTCCCAAATATGGGTAGCCGGCATGACGTGAGCTGTGGCATTCAGCACCTCAACCCTCAGTGCCATCAGGCCAGTGAGGGTTTCCCATTTGAAACGGATGTGATTGAGGAACTAGGGAAAACTAAAATGTCCCGTAATGCCAAAAAGAAACTTCAGAGACAATGACATTGGGAAAAAAGGGGACTAACACCTGAGAATGTGTCTAATGTGTTTGTTAAAGCAAATGTGATAAATGAACAGCATGCAGACAGTAGCTTAACCCCTTTTTTTCCAACAGGTGGGAAAACCACAGAAACAAGGGGCTCCTGAAATGATTGAAAAGAACCAATTGCTGTATAAAGTTTGTGTGTCAATCCAGTGTCAAAAGAAAGGGTTGAACAATTAATGGTGCCCTCTTGTTTTCATGAGGATCTATTATACCTAAGCCATGGCCTACCATAGCAAGCCATGCAGGGAGGGATAGGACTCTAGGTAGACTGACACAACATTTCATCTGACCTGGTATTCACGAAGATGTTGTCAAATATTGAGGAGTGCAGAGGGAGGGCAGGGAGATTAGGTCAAGCTGGGGACCCTGCAGTAAGAGCAGACTTGATAGACCAAATGGCCTCCTTCTGCTGGCTTCTTCATATGTTCATATTGTAGAGAGTGTGAAGCATCTCAGCTAGTGGCCCAGACAGGGAAAAAGAGATGACGTTCCCCTGATGCCCTTACCTCTGGTCGCCACTCAGTTCGAAAGGATCGGGATGGATATGATAGGCCCATTGAATAAAAGCTCAAAAGGTAATGGATTTGTACTCATCGTGTGTGATTATGCAACAAAGTATCCTGAGGCCATCCCAATGTTTTCTGCCACAACCCCGAGAATAGCAGAGGAATTGGTGAAACTGTTCAGCCAGGTGGGAATCCCAAAAGATATTTTGATGGACAGGATAAGTAATTTCAATGCTGCACTATTAAAGGAATTATACTGTCTTCTAGGAATAGTGGCTGTCCAGACTTTTCCCTACCATCCCCAAACAGATGGGCTCACCGAGCTCTTTAACCAAACTCTGAAGCGAATGCTAAGAAAATTAGTTCATGAGGAGAGAAAGGACTCGGACAAGTTCCTTCCCTTTGCCCTTTTTGCGTATCGAGAAATCCCTCAGGTTTCTACAAGTTACTCCCCTTTTGAATTTCTTTATGGTAGAAATCCACCAGGTCCCCCTGAAGTGGTAAGGAAGTGTTGGGAGGAAGAAAAAGACATGAAAGATCCAGGGATTGTGACCTACATGAAGCAACTAAGGCAGAGGTTGGTACAATATGCTCAGAAGGCCCATGAAATGAGCATCCAGGCACAGGTAACCCAGAAAGAAACATACGATCAAAGAACCCATAGAAAACAGTTCTATGCATGGGAGTGTGTTTTGTTACTCCTCCCCACCACTGCTAATAAGTTAATGATGAAGTGGCAAAGGCCATGAAAAGTATTGAGACAGACGGGGCCTGTGACCTATGAAATTGAAACTCCAGATAAGAGACAAGGGAAAAAGATTTGTCATGCCAACTTACTGAAGAAGTGGCATGAGAAATCCATGGTAGGGATGGGACTGTTAGTAATACCTGAGGCACGAGATACAGAAATGGATGTGGCATATAGTCGTTTGGAAACAGTTAAAGGGCTACAGGAGTTACACATCAACCCCACCTTAGACCCAGAGAAAAGGGAAGAATTACAGGCCCTGATTACCCCATACCCCACCACAATTACCAGTGTACTAGGTCGCGCCAAGGGAATAGAACATGTGATACATACTGATTCACTCCCTTATGAAAAAAATCTTATAAGCTCCCTGAAAGAGTGAGGATGGAGGTACAACAAGAAATCTAGACACTTCAGAACCTGAAAATAATAGAACCATCCACAAGTGCATGGGGTTCTCCTATGGTGATAGTCCCAAAAAAGGAAGGGGGCATACGCTTATGCCTTGATTTCAGAGATCTGAATCAGGTTTCTCAGTTCGATGGCTACCCCATGCCCAGAGTGGATGACATTCTAGTTCGAGTTGGTAATGCCAAATACATTTCCACTTTAATGGAAAAAACTGCCTTTAGTACGCTGATGGGGTTATTTCAATTCAAGATGATGCCTTTTGGACTACATGAAGTGCCTGCCATGTTCCAGAGGCACATGAACCAAGTGCTGGCACCTCAACAAGATTTTTTTGCAGCTTACTTGGACGATGGCGAATCACCTTCAAAGTCGGGCTTCTGACTTATAAAGCCCTACACGGACAGGGTCCAGACTACCTGTAAGAGTTTCTGGTTCTTTACTGCCCTGGGCGATCATTCCACTCGACTGACGAGGGGTTGTTAGAGACTCCAAGGAGTTGTTTAAAATCTTCTGAGGCCCGGGCATTTATGCATGCAGCCCTCACCCTTTGGAATTCTCTATCCCATCAGTTACGTGAGTGCCCGACCGTGGAGGGATTTAAACAGTCACTTAAAACTGTTCTATGGGTCTGAGCTTTCGGGGATTAATTAATGCTGTTGATTATCTTTTGTTATTTTATATTACTTAATATATATGTAATTTTATGCTGTTGTTTTACTGCTTGTGCAGTGCCTTGGCATTTGAAAGGTGCCATGTAAATAAATTTGAATTGAATTTTTAGTCCTGATTGGAGTACCCATCTGGCACACTTTAAAGCAGTTGTTGACTCCATTAGAAAAGCAGATATGACTATCAATCCTGCAAAGTGTGCCCTAGCCATGTTAGAGACCCAATATCTAGGATTTGTATTAGGCAATGGAGTGATAAAACCAGAAATTGACAAAGTTGAAGCGGTAGCTAGCTGTCTCATACCTGAAACTAAGAAGCATGTGTGGTCTTTTTTAGGTTTGGCAGGATACTACCACAGGTTCATACCTAACTTTGCAGCTATTGCCACACCACTGACTGATTTAACGAAAAAGAAGTGTAGCAATAAAGTTAAATGGTCCACCGAATATGAAGAGGCCTTCCAAAAAATCAAAGTGGCCTTGTGTTCTTCCCCAGTGCTAAGGAGTCCTAATTTCAACCACCCTTTTAAGGTACACACTGATGCTTTAGGTACCAGAATTGGGGCTGTGTTGAGTCAGACCATAGAAGAGGTAGAGCATCCAGTGGTCTATATTTCAAGAAAATTGCATGGCAGAGAGCAGAAGTACTCAGCTGTGGAACAGGAATGTTTGCCCGCAAAATGGGCCATTGAAGCTCTCAGGTTCTACCTGTGGGGGGCTCCCTTTACGCTAGTCACTGACCATAATCCTTTGTGCTTTATCCAGCAGATGAAGGATAAAAACAATCGTATTATACAGTGGTACCTGGCACATCAGCCATATAGGTTTTGTGTCAGACACAGGGTACGTACCAAGCACAGCAATGCTTATTTTTTGTCTCGTGCCCCAGGACAAGAAGAAAAGGCTTGAGTATAATGGATTATGTGATTTATATTGTTAAGAAGTGTTTAGACACCCCAGGGTAATAATGTATGTTGATTATTTAATGTTTACCATCAGGTACTTCTAGCTAGGTTGTGTTGTTAATAAGGGACCCTGAGGTAGAGCTACCAAGAGAGGGTGGGCGGTAGCTCTATCCTACCCATTGTTATTTGGGTAGGTTGTCTTGGAAACCTGATTTCAGAATTCACTGGTTTCTGCTTAACCTTGGGGGTTGAGAGACCCCCTTCCATTTGCAGGCATAGCATGGGCACACATTCTTCTTCCCTGCTGTATAAGGCTACTGCAGTAGCTCTAATTGGTTTCACTCTTCTCTTTTTGTTTCCTTTTTCTACTACAGTGGGCAGGCCACCCACTGCAGTATCCTCCTAATACTATTCTGCCCCCTCTGTAAATTTATTTTTTCCTCCCTGCCCTGCAGCCTTTACCCTTTATAGAAGACACATGTTGTGTCTAGATTATGAATAATAAAAAGGACACCAGTAGTGTCATCTTCTGTACATGAAAAGGAGAGAGACAGTTTGCCCTTTGTAAAGGGGGACCCTAAGTGTTGGCCCTTGCTTGAGCCTTGTGGCTCAGAATTGTGTATTTAATACCCCAAAATCTGGACCGGAGTACAGGGAGCGAAATGAGGTGCTCTTATCTGTGATTCGCTCCCATTAATAATATCGTGCCTTGAGATAGTGAAACCCTGGAGGGCAAATAAAAGCTCCTTCAATGTGCAGCTATGAAAGTTCTGTAACTGTGGTAATTATAGTACGGAGCAAGGGTATGCTCCAAACAGAAATAAGAACTACCCCGGTGGCTTCCAGGTTGCCACATGAGGCGGCAAAGTATAAAATAAAAAGGGGAACCATTGTTTTGTTACATACCACTGCAGTAGTATGAATGTTAATTTAAAGGTGCCTTAATTGTCTCTTAGCCCCATCATGGCATGTAACTGAAGAAAGCCGAAATAAGGAATAGCTTCCTGTCTACTGCTATAAGCGGTAGCAACATTATTGTAAAGTAAGTGGCCCCGTAATGGCTTTTAGAGACATATATCTAATAGCAGGAAAAGCCAGAATGAGAGCTGAACAGAGGGCTAAAAGCCCTGAAACCATTAAAAAGGGCTCAAAAGAAAGTTTTCCTGACAACTTGACATGTCAGCCATCAGAGAAATAAAACTAAATAAAATAGACTAAATAAAAGTCTCATGCAATATTCTTTAAGGCAAAATAATGCCCTAGAAGAAAATACGTTTTTTTGTTTTTTTTTTATTCCTGTAAAAGAAAATAAAAAGAGTTTCATTCCCTACCTGTTGCCAGCTTCTCTGTGCCAATAGAATGGGCTTCTAGGAGCCAGCAGCCCCAAACAGAAGCCACTTTATGGAAACAGATGCTTTCCATCACAGAATAGTGGGAGAAGTTTCACCTCATTTTCAAGCAATTTGAAATGTATGATTAATATCCTTTGTTCTAAACACTGGAATGAGTTTATCTTCATAAAATATGATCCTTCTTGTTATGCCAAATGAAATAGAAGTTACTCTGATCACCCACTGCTTGTATTAATGCAGTAAAACAGTTGTATTAGAATAGGGGCAAATCAGGTGACCAATTCTTAGGGTATAAATAGCCCTCCTCTTGGCAGATACAGCAGATCAACCTGGGAAGCTGTACAGAGAGGTTGTATGGCAGTTGCATGCACAGGTGATGGTGGAAACTGAAATTTAAGTATTCTACTCTGTGGCAGTACTACCAAGGGAGAGTAATACTGGGGCTCGAGGAGAGCCTTTTTCTTAAGTTTTTTTTAATTTGATCTTTTATTTTTTTCTGAGTTATTAAATAAATATCACACAAACCTTATGTGTTTTAGAGCTTCAAATTGTGTCCCATGTCTAAGTTATCCTAACCCACAACCCAGTCACAGACCACTGAAAGAGCCAGGCTGTGATCCAATGCCTAGTACCACACTCTTATGGCCTCCCTGCACAGGAGATAAGAATGTGTCCCCCCCACTTGTTGATGTAGTACACTACACTGAGGTCGTCTGACTGAATCAGCAAATGGCCAGGAAGAAGGTGGTTCTGAAAGACCTGCATGGCATACAGAACTGCCCACATCTCCAGCACATTGATATACAGGGAGGCTTCAACCTGGGAACAAGAACCCTGAGATGGAAAGGGACCCAGGTGAGCCTCCCAGCCCAAACAGGAGGCATCCATGGTGAGAATTGTTTTTGTGGTGATGAAATCTAGAATGGAACTCTCTGCAGTAGCTCCAGGGGATCCATCCACCACTGAGGCACTTTGTGGACTGAGGAAGGTATCAGGACTAACTGATCTAAATCATCTGTACGCTGGTTCCACTGTACTTGGAGAGTCTACTGGAGACTGCACATATAGAGCCTTGCCAATGGAATGGTGGATATGGCCGCTGACATCAGACCCAGCAGTCTAGGGATGGCCGGGATGTAATGGCTCTGGGCCACCTCCTGAGCCTGAGCAATAAGGCATTCTGCCCTGGCTTGAGGCAGAAAATCCTTCCCCTGTGCCGAATCTAGAACCGCCCCCATGTATTATAGAAACATAGACTTTGACGGCAGATAAAGACTGCTTGGCCCATCCAGTCTGTCCATTTCCCTACCTATTGGATAAGCTGCAGATCCTAGTTGACCAAGAGCCTACTTCCTCCTACCCCCCCATAATTGCCTTATGTCTGTCCCATGCATTCTTGAATTCCCCCACTGTTTTGACCCCAAGACCTCCTCAGGGAGGCCATTCCATACGTCCACTACCCTCTCTGAGAAAAAAATACTTCCTCACGTTGCCCCTAAGCCATACCCCCTCTAGCTTCAAATCGTGCCCCCTTGTTCTTGCACATCTCTTTTTTTGAAAGATGCTACCCTCTTGGACTTTGTTGATTCCCTTGAGGTACTTGAAAGTTTCTATCATGTCCCCCCTCCTCCCTCCTTTCCTCGAGGGTATACATATTAAGCTTCTTTAATCTCTCTTCATATGGTTTCTGGTGCAGACCCTGCACCATTTTAGTTGCCCTCCTCTGGACTGCCACCATCCTGTCTATGTCCTTGTGGAGATGGGGTCTCCAGAACCGCACGCAGTACTCCAGATGGGGTCTCACCAACTGTCTGTACAGAGGGATAATAACTTCCTGTTTTCTACTGGTGATGCCTCTCACTATGCATCCCAGCATCCCCCAGCCCTCCTTACTGCCTTCTCACATTGCTTGCCTACCTTTAGGGCATTGGATATGACTACTCCCAGGTCCCTTTCCATTTTTGTTGTTAGCACCTTCCCACATTGAGTACTGTTTCCCTTGGTTTTTGTTTCCCAGGTGCACCACTTTGCACTTCTTTGCAACAAATCTAAGCTGTCATACTTTTGACCTTTCCTCCAACCTTGCCAAGTCCTTTCTCAACTTTTCCACCCACGTTTGTGTATCAACCCTGTTGCAGATCTTTGTGTCGTCTGCAAAGAGGCATACTTTTCCTTCCAGCCCCTCCGCAATGTCACCTATAAAGACATTAAAGAGGACCAGTCCCAGTAATCAGCCCTGCGATACCCTGCTAGTAACCCTCCTTTCTTCGGAGTGGACTCCATTTACTATTACCCTCTGCATCCTACTGTCCAGTCAATTTTTTACCCAGGCTACCAACCTGAGACCCACTCCCAGGCTGACTAACTTTTTTTTTAATCTTTTGTGTGGGACTGTAAAATGTCTTGCTAAAGTCTAGGTAGGTCATATCCACAGCCCCTCTCTGGTCTACTACTTTGGTCACCCAGCCAAATAAATCTATTAGATTCATCTGACATGACCTTCCCACTGTGAGTCCATGCTGCCTTGGGTCCTGTGCCCTGCTGGTCTCTTGGTACTCAACAATTATTTCCTTCAAAAGTGATTCCATCATTTTCCCTACCACTGAGGTCAGACTAACAGGTCTGTAGTTTCCTGCCTCTGCCTTGCTTCCACTTCTGTGAAGGGGAATCATATCCATTTCCTTCAAAAGTGATTCCATTATTTTCTCTACCACTGAGGTTAGACTAACAGGTCTGTAGTTTCCTGCCTCTGCCTTGCTTCCACTTCTGTGAAGGGGAATCATGTCCATTCTCCTCCAGTGCTCGGGTACCACACCATCCTCTCATGATTTGTTAAAAAGGGTAGTCAGTGGTGTCACTAGTTCTGCACTTAGTTCTTTTAGAATTCTGGGGTGAATCCCATCAGGCCCATTGCTTTGTCCACCTTGAGTTTTAAGTGTTCTTTCAGGACCCTTTCTTCTATGAATGGACTGGTATCAACCCCCATCCACACTGCTTCTATTGTTTGGTTTAGGTACCTCCCCCCTCTCTTCTTTTGTGAATACTGAGCAAAAGTATTCGTTCAGTATCTCTGCCTTTTCACTATCACCCTCTGCCCACCCCCTTCCCTTTATTAAGCCTCACTGTCCCTCCCTTGGTCTCTCTTTGTCCCTAATGTACAAATAAAAGGTTTTATCCTCCTTCTTAACTGAGCAAGTAATCTTTTAAGATGTTGCAGGCCTTAATGTTGTGGGCTTCTCTGAGACAGCACACACAGATGTGATGGTCACCTGAAGAAGTCTTTCCACCACACTTGCAGTATTGAAAGAGTTTAGCTGAGTCTTTAGACGACATACACAATAATAGTAATAACTTTTAAAATAAAAGTGATAAGAACTAGGGTGAGAAAACAAAAAATTCTAGAAAAAAGCTGTCGACTGTAGCGGTGGTGTTCATGGCTGATGGCAGGAAAAGAACTGAGGAGGGAGAAGGGCTGCCCATGTTTATACAAAGGGTGTCGATGCAAGACATCATTGTGGGCGGCCCCTAGTGAACTGCCTGCAAAAAAGTTTCAGTCTGGTCCTAGCGCCTGGCAGCTATAGTTCCATAGGAGTGGCCTGATGAAAGAGATATCCTCAAAGAAGATTGTGCCTTTTGATCCATAATGTAGAGATACTTTTTTCAAAACTTTACTTACTTCTTTTTCTAAAGTCCTATAGTCAAAGTAAACAAAATGGTGCAGGATTATGTGGAAGAAAACATGCCACCAGCAGAAGAAGATGAGCCTCTATTGTACTGTTACCAAAAAAAAGACAATGTGTCTCTTTTTGACACTGGTAGCCAGTGAGCACTTCAAATGCACACCTTCAAGTACATATTCAGGAGAGAATTTCAGTGCTGCAGGCAATACTGCCACAAATAGGAGAATGTGCTTTTCAACCCAAAATGTAGAGATGTTCATTTTTTTTAAATAACCTGCCTCCTTTTCAAAAGGCCTGTTAGCCACAGTTCATGGATGATGATTCTCCTGCACTTACAACTGGGCTAAAGACAGAGGATGATGAGGTAGATGGGAAGAATTTCTGTGTCTGTAACTAGCCTGGCATAGGGTTGATGTTATTTTTTGTTTTTTTAGTGCTGTGCGGTACCTCCATTATGTAACCCACTATCTGGCTGCCTGAGTTCAGGGAGAAAACTGTTGCATGGCATCTTGGCTAGGTTTGACTTCTAGTTAGCGGGCACTCAAGTAACACCGGACACAGGAAGCAATAACTGTAATGTCCAAACCAGGAGTGGGATTCTAGAGTGTGGCTTTTATTCTCAACAACAGAACAATAAAGCATAGATGGACCCCCACGGGGCTACACTCCCTGGTAATGCAGATATATGGAAACCAGAACACATCTTCTCACACACTGTAACCCTCAGGTTCTGAAACACTGGGCTCTCAGCCCGAACTTGTACTCTTCTCTGGATTTCTCTGGCGTGACACATCTAGCCAGCACTTGGACTACTTTCCATACGGCATGGATATTTATTGGTGGCTCCCTACACCACCCATGAGTACATACTGGCTCCATAAAAGGCAAGTCAAGGCACATTTTATTTAAAAAGATGCCCATCCCGGAGGCTCTGGGCACCGTACATCAATCAATAAATACAACATATCACAATAATAATCAATTGAATACAATACTCTGAACAAGTTAAAAACAGAATTTGCTATATGATTAACTACCCTCAACTTCAGCTGCATTTAAAGTCTCTAAAACTAGTTAGCATCAGATTTATCTTTATTAAAAGGACAGGTAAGGAACTATAAAGCATAGTCTGGGAAGGCCTGATTATACAAAAAGGCCTTGAGGCAGGCCTTAAAAACCTCCATAGACAGGCCTCCCTAAAAGGAAAATCTTCCATCTAATCCCACATCTGGGTACTTTCTGTAAGCACTGGCCAAGTGCCCGGGAGAAAGCTAAAGGCACCCAAACTGAACCCGTAGAGGTAAATCTGGTTACTCCAGATGGGGGGTCTCCCACCTCTTGCTCCCAAATCTATATCCGGCCATTCATTTGGAATCAACACCTTTCCATTTGAACCTCTCTGGTTGTAGATTGCTATCTTGAAATGTATATCACACTTAACAATCTACAGTCTCTGGAAAATAGTGTCCTGACTTGTAATGCTCTTTAAGTGGCTATGTCCATCCCTGTAGACCCCTCACTGATTAGAGGCATTTCAAGCCATACACAACTTAAGTACTGTACCTGGCTGTCCTTTCCTGACCCACAGTAGCAGATACTTAACACAACAGTCTTGGTGAAACATAGGCTCTCTGGCAGAGCTGACTCACCCTGGTTTGCAGGTGCCCACAGGCTTCTCACAGGAAGCACAAACATACTTCTCGGTGCCTCAGCACAAATCTTCTTAGGCAGCTTCTCTTCTTCCAGCAGGGCCAGGGGATTGCCCCTAAATAGCTGGTCTGGTTCCCCCATCCCTCTCAGGGACGGGGCCCTGGAACAACTGGGAGATGGTCTGAACCACTTCACAAGTGTTCTCCTGTGTCCTTCTCTAGAGCAAGAACACACACCCACTACAGATGGTAGCTCTGATCAGAGCTGAGGGCTCTGAGTGACTGCCACTGCAGTGCACCTCCTCCCTTCACTACAGACTGCGCAATACTGACTTCAAAACCTCCCAACATTCTAACTAACTCCTTGCTGCAACATTCCATTGTGGGTTATGCTGCTGCAAAAATTTGATATGATGTCATCCCACCAGCTCAGCTGAGACTGAGGACAGAGTGAGACAGTGTGAAATCCATTTAACTGGAATTTCACAAGCTGTCTTTCCCTGCCTGCCACTAGATCTAAGTGGGATTCTTGTAACCCTGGGTGACGGGGAGGGGGGGGTTACATGTCCATTAGCTTTTTTGGGAATCAGTAGCCTACACACACACACACCACACACGCTGTGGCATACTACACTGGTGTCTTCACGCAATATTCTTCAGATTAATGTTTTGTGAATTTTTGGTGTGCCTGCATAGGCCAGATAGATACATTTTGGCCCAATTCTGCCCATGTAACCAGTATGAGCAATGTTTATCCATGGCATTATGGGAAACCTTGTCCATGTATGGCACTTTCCCTTTGAATTTTTGGAACCACTAGCCACACTGTGGAATATTGCATTGCTCTCTTAACTCAGTCTTCTTTACATTACAATGGTTTGTGAATTTCTGACGGGCCTACATAGACCAAAAAAATACTTTTTGGGGCACCATTTTCCATGTAATCAGTGTGCACAACACTTATCCATGGTATAAGGAAAAGCTTTCTCAAAGTGTGGCACTGACAGTTTTTGAAACCAGTAGCTTACACCATGAGATGTTGCCCTGCAATCCTTACTCAGTCTTCTTCAGATTACAATGTTTTGTGAAATTTTGGCTGCCTAAATATGCTGAATAAATATTTTTTGGAGCAACACTGTCCATGTAACCAGTTTGAACAACATGTATCTACAGCATAACCTTGTCAATGTGTGGCACTGCCCAAATGGACACAATTTTTGGAACCAGTAGCCTACACTTTGGGATGCTGCATGGATAGTTTGTGGGCACATACAGGCCTTACAAAACATTTCAATTTTTGAGCATTGTTAGTCACTCTTGTGTACTAGCCTTGTCCATGTAAGGCATTAACTGAATGTATATACGTTTTGGAACCAGTAGCCTTCAATGGGGGCCACTCCATCATCCTGCTGTTTAGGGCACTTTATCAGCCCAGAACATTTTATTTAATTGTATCCCCATTTCCTATTTCTTCTTAATGGTTGAACTAGTATGAACTAGTTCACCAGCAAGAGAACTTTGGCAAACTTTACCTGGTTTGACATTTGAAGTTCACATGGTCAAATTTTGGGAGGTTCACACAGCCTGAATGAGATGCTGTGGCTCATGCCTTTATCATGAGACAGCATGGTGGAGCAAGGGAAACAGAGCAGAAAGCAAAATGGTTGAAGTAACAGTCTTTGCAAACCACAATCCCCCATTAGGGAGGCGAGAGGTGGGAGCTATGTTAAGAGCTATGAGCAGTTCATACTAAGGGTTGAGGAGCAAAAGGAGTCATTAGCCTATAAGTACTGTAGCTCCTATTATAGCAGTATAGTAAATCAGAGGAAAGGGATTCTCAAGTTATTTTGGACCTCTGTATATAAGAAAGTAACAGGAAGCAGAACCCTTGAGATAAGTGTAACCCCTTTAAAATATGGGGCTTACCTGGGCCTCACCCATCCAATTAACACCAGATGCTCGCTCTTCAGGGCACTGGAACCCAACTCCTGTGGCTGGGGGAAAGGGAAGAGATGGATGGACCCAACAGGGACTGAAGTTCATTTGCTCCTCCTGCCCCATGCAAGAAGTGTTGATTTGCCAAGGTTGCTTGCCTGCCTTCCTCTGCTGAAAGAGGCTGTACATAAACAGCATATTGCTCACATACTGTTCTTTGGGTCAAGGCGAAAAAAACTAATTTCAATTGGAAGAGGATGCCTTTTTCGATTTTGCCCCAGCCCTGCAATTTCTGAATCATCATCTCCCACATCTATGTTAAACAGGACAGGAAGTTATTTCTAACTGGTAGTTGTTTATAATGTTCCTCTTTTCAGAAATGAAATCCCTAAATGATCCACATTTAACTGTATACAGTGCTCCAGATAATGTTGACAGGTAAGAGTAATTTATTCACCAATTTTTAAATATGGTGATTAAATCAACATTTAGGTGTGTACAAGTGCTTAAAACCTGGAAAAATTGTTCTTTTTGAGGCACCATCAGTGTTATGAAGCACGTACTCTTCGATGGGGTGTGACTATTTCTAAGTGTTGGTAGAAGAGTATTTCTTAAAAGTGGGAAGTTAAATTGATTGCTCCTTACCTTATCTGGATCACTGACTGTATAAGAATATAAAGTGATGTGAAAACTGTATTTTGCATTGTCTTGCTTTTATGGGTAGCATTCTGTTACAGTTCTCTTCATGGATATGTCACGGTTTGTGTACAGAATTCTGAGCATGGTTATGCTAGAGTAACAGGTCAGGTTTAGCATTCTGTACACAATTCATGACATAGTAAAAAGTCCAAATTGCTAGTTCCATGAAGAAAAATGAAAATTACCTACTCACTATAATTGTTAATCTTCCCGAATATCTTCACCATTGATTCAGATGTATGGGTCAAAGGGCCTTGGCAATAGAATCCCACAGGAGCTTTTTTCCTTGAAGGAGGGAGCCAATGTCTGGTATCTGCACCACCCACATGCAACATGTTCCACATGGTGTTGCTCGCCAGCCAATAACTGTCACTGATTCCCTAATACACCTCAGTTCTGTTTGCCAGGAAAGAAACGAAAGTAAAGAGAAATAAAGAAAGGACTAGACACTTTCTAGCCCAAAGGGATAGTAAAAGGGTATAGGATATAAAATAAACAAACAGAACCCAAATACCAACTTACAGTCTAATGTTTGGGCCTACAAGGTGGCAGAAGAGTAGTGGTTCTAAAGAGAGCCACAGCCATTTACTGCTAACCAGACAGAGAGTGGGTAGTGGTAAGTAAGAAAAGGGAGCAACCCTGTGACAGGGAGATCCTGCCATTCTTGAGGACTGACCTTTTCTTACATCTGTTGCAACAGTTCTTCTATTTCTTAGCCTAATCTATCCTTTACAATTTCTAGTCCATAAGGTTGGTTATCTATGGGCACCCCCTCCCATTTCTTGACTATGCTATAGTATCCTTTTTAATTTTCCTATTCCCTCTCAGGTCCTCATACAGGGAGGTTATTGTTGTGACCTCCGAGCTGATGTAAAACAACAGGCTGTGTTCCTAGTTGTTGGATGTAGTATGCAATGGCATTATGTCATAAAATACCTAAATGTATATAACATGTATTTGAAACCTGTAAATGTTGAAAATACCATGGCACTAGGTGTTTTTGATAAAGGTAAAAAGTACTAGGTGACTGTATTATTGAAATTAAGTTACCAGGGTATAGATTGCAGAAAACCCCCTGTTGTATTGTTAAATGCATGTAAATTGCAGATTGTTTGAAAGCCCTCTTGGTACCATGTATTCCTGCTGTAAACTGAGCCAGTCTAAAACTTCATGGTGATCTGCATATACATCACATGCTGCATTGCATTATTGGGTATGTGTGATGTTGTTTTTCTTTGAAACTTGGCTTTATCATCAATGCCCTTTGGGATAACCCTTGCTTCAGTGCTTCTGCACTGAGGTTCTTTGTCTTCAGCTTGTTTGCTTTTTTTTACTTGAGCCCTCACCACCCAAGCACATAAGACAAACACAGGGATAAAGTGGTGTTCACTAAAATGTTAGATCAGTAGATCAGTGGGTGCTGACAAAGTGCAGAGGAAGGCCATTCATAGTCTGTTGCTGCAAATTGGTGTATTGAAGAAAGGATATGTCACTGCTGAAGGTTATCTCCTGTATTTTGGAATAAACATCACACAGAGATTGTATGTTGAACCTGAAGTTCGGTGTCTGGTCCATCTGTTATCCCATAATCCCTCCACAGACCTGGTGTCAAAAGTGGGATAACTTGCTGGAAACATCTGGACTGGCCTAAGAAGGACATTTTCTGGTGGATATTGCCTAGATATCCCGGCTGGACTGATGCACCAGGAGTTGCCAGAGGAGAACCCGGAAAAGAAAGTCTGTGGAGTTCTGACCATAACCATGGCCAACAGACTGGGAGAGAATCTGTTGCCTGGACTGAACTGGACCTGGAAGCTCAGAAGAAGGCTGAACCTGAAGACAACAAAGAGATGCAAGACAATGAGGAAGAATCGAGGGCACTACCTCCTCCTGAGGACACTTCACTTGAAAACGTAGGGGAGTTGTTGAAATGGCTCTGCATAAAACAGGTGCAGATGGAAAAAGAGAGAGATATTGAGTGTAGAGATGGAGGCATTGAGTGGAGAGAAAGAGACATTGAATGGAGAAGTCAAGATGCCAAATGGGCTGATACCATGATGGTCTTGCATGCCATCAATGCAGGGCAAACAGAAAGAGACAGTAGCCCAAAAGACATTAAACTGTTTAAACCTTTGGACAGTGATGACATTGAAGCCTACCTCACAACATTTGAGAGGATCACTCAAACATGTGCATGGCCAAGGGAACAACGGGTTGTTCGACTGGTACCACACCTGACAGGCAGTGTCTAGTTGGTTCATAGCCACATGGACTCCCTAGAGGCAAAGGACTATGACCACATGAAGCAGGAGATCCTCAGGTGCTGTGACATAAATACTGAAACCTATTGCCAGATGTTTAGGTTTTTTAAAATTCAGTCACTGGATACCCCCCCAAGAGGTTTATGCCCGACTCAAGGAGCTCTGCTACAAATGGTTGCAACCAGATAACAAGAGCAAGGACCAACTTCTGGAAGTGGTGATTACTGAACAGTTTATTAAAGTTTTACCCCAGGATGTACAACTTTGGGTTCAGGAGCATAACCCTGATTCCACTGATAAAACCATCATGTTGAGGGAAGACTTCTTGGCAGCCCGCCCATCCAGACCCAGAGGGTTCCAAGGAACATCAGCAGCAGCAACCACCAGAAATCTGATAAGGAACCCTTTTACATATAAATTGTCAAATCTAGCTCCAGTGAAACAAGACTGGAGAGCAGAGAGAGGGGGACGAATTCCAGTAGAAGAGATTGTTTGTCATGGGTGCCAAAAGAAGGGACATTATGTAAGAAATTGTCCTAATATAAAGAAAGAGACAGCTTACATAGCCTTAGCAAACTGGGGTCACTTTATGGCTACTGTGCAGACTGGATCACAACAGATGATGGGACTGATTGATTCAGGGAGCCGTCAGACTGTTGTGAGAGCAGATCTGCTGACTGGGAATAATAAAGGCCCAGATACAGCAGTCATCTGTGTGCATAGTGATACCCATTGCTACTCTACAGCCACCATACAAATCTCTGTTCAAAAAAAGACACAAGGTCAAAGTTCGGTTGGTATCATGCCTACCCGTGACAGTTGTTATTGGGCATTACCACCCATATTTTGCTTCATTTATACATTGTCATGCCACTGAGGACTCTGCTCTAGTTGCTGTAACCACCAGAGCTCAAGTGAAGAAGGGACATTTACCATCTGTGTTCCCATTTGATGATGATGTTTTTGAGGATCCTGGAAAGAACCGTAAAACTAAGGTGGAGAAGAGTAAGCTAAAGAAGGAATGGATTGATACTCATGCTGATGTACAGCCACACTTGGAACATACTTTTAAATGTGATATGCAGCATGAGCAAAAAGCAGACCCTTCACTTAACCTTTTTTTTTCACAAGTGCGGAAGGGAGTGGAAAAAGGTGCCCCTCAGTTTGTTGTAAAACAGGGAATACTGTATAGAGAATACACTAACCCCAGAACTGGGAGGTAGTAGACCAACTAATGGTTCTAGAAAAATTCTGCTCCCAAATCATGTATCTGGCACATGACATCCCTTTAGCAGGCCATGCAGGCAAAGATAGCACCCTGAATAGGATATTACCCATGTTTCATTGGCCCTCTATCCACAAGAACATAGATGAGTATTGTAAGAGGTGTCAGCGTGGCTCAGTTGGTAGCACATCTGCCTCTGGACCAGAAGGTCATGGGTTCTCGTCCCACACCGGGATTGGACTTGCACCTAAAAATCGCTGGCATCCGAGTGCAATATTGAGAGGTGCTGTACTGCTGGGGTGTGCCGTCCTTTGGATGAGACGTTAAACCGAGGTCCCTTGGGCCCATCCTGGTGTTGTCCTGGGGGGCATCCAGGTGGAAGTAAAAGAACCCAGGGCACTCTTTGCAAAGAGCAGGGAACATTCCCGGTGTCCTGGCCAACATTCCCCTTCCCATAAACTGGTTCATGCAATTATCCAGGCTGTGTGTGGATGATGATGTGCAATATGGCCGCCACCACACACTCAGTCACTTCACTACCTGTCTAGCATTGCTTGTAATGCACTTTGGGATACTGTGTATGAAAAGTGCTATATAAATGCTGATTCTTCTTCTTCTTCTTCTAAAGCATGTGCTGAGTGTCAGAAGGTAGCTCAAGCAGGAAAAATGGACAGAGTACCACTGCAACTCATCCCCATTGTGACTAACCCCTTTGACAGGATAGCCATGGATGTAGTGGGCCCCCCTGGAAAAGAGCTCCATGGGTAACAGATTTGTACTGGTCATATGTGATTATGCTACCCGCTACCCAGGAGCTATCCCCATGAGAACTGTCAGTGCCCTATGGATAGCAGAGGAGCTAGCAAAGGTATTTAACCACATGGGAATCCCCCAGGAAATACTTGCTGATCAGGGGAGTAATTTTAATGCACACCTGCTAAAGGAATTGTACCATTTGCTGGGCATGGTAGCAGTGTGTTCTTCCCCATACCACCCACAGACCGATAGCCTCATAGAAAGGTTCAATCAGCCATTAAAGAGAATGCTGAGGAAGCATGTAAAAGAAGAAGGCAAAGATTGGGATAGGTACCTCCCCTATTTACTTTTTGCTTACAGAGAAATCCCTCAAGCATCCACCGGTTTCTCTCCTTTTTCATTACTGTATGGGAGGAACCGAAGGGGGCCACTGGATGTGGTTAAAGAACACTGGGAAGAAGGGAAGGGAGCGGGACATCTTAATGTCATAGAGTACATGACTCAGTTACACAAATGCCTGGTGAGGTATATCAACTTGGCACACCAGAGTTTAGAACAGAAGCAAGACTTGCAGAAAGAAAGATACAACCAGGGATTGAAGACTAAAACATTTCAGTCAGGGGACAAAGTGTTGTTACTCCTTCCCTCCACAGAGAACAAACTACTCGTGAAATGGCAAGGCCCCTTCACCATTTTGAGGCAAACGGGAGCAGTGAACTATGAGCTTAGCATGCCCGGAAAGAGACCCGCCCAGAAAATTTACCATTTGAACCTCCTTTATGAAATGGCATGAGAAGCCTAACCCATCCCTTTATGTCCATCCTGAAGTTAGGGAGTCAGAGTTGGAGGTTGCCTATAAAAGGTTAGAGCAGTCAGGACAGTTGGGGGAGATCCAGACAAACCTTGAATTGGAGCCTCAGCAACAAAAAGATCTGTACAGGGTATTGCAAGAATTTGAGCCCATATTCACAAATGTCCTGGGGAGGGCCAAAGGAATTGTGCACACCATAACTACCACACAAGACAAGCCCATATACCAAAAGCCCTACACATTGCACATGAAGGTGATGAATGAGGTGATTTAGGAAGTCAAAAAAATGGAGCAGATAGGCATAATTGTGCCCTCAAAGAGTGCATGGTCTTCACCCGTGGTCATAGTGGACAAGAAAGAGGGCGGGATACATCTATCCCTAGATTTTAGAAAGCTGAACAGCATGTCACTATTCAATGGCTACCTAATGCCCAGAATAGATGACGTCACTGAGAGGCTAGGCAATGCACAGTATATCTCCACCCTTGACCTTACTAAGGGATATTGGCAAATCCCCTTGTCACCTAATTTACAAGATAAAACCGCATTTAGCACCCCAGTTGGTTTATACCAGTTTGTCATGATGCCATTCAGACTACATGGGGCCACAGCCATTTTTCAGTGGTTTATGGACCACATACTAACACCACACACTGAGTACTGTGTGGCTTATTTGGACGATGAGGTTATATTCAACCCTGACTGGGAAACCCATGTTAGACACTTGTCGCAGGTATTGCAAGCAATAAAGGAGTCAGGAGTGATCATTAACCCTTCTATGTGTGCCCTAGCAAAGACCTAGATAAGATACCTAGGGTTCATTTTAGGCAACGGACAAGTGAAGCCCAAGGTACAGAAGGTTACAATAGTAGCAAACAGCCCAATACCTACCACAAAAAAGCATGTGAGATCTTTCCTAGGCTTGGCTGGTTATTACCAGAGATTTATTCCTAATTTCTCTGCCATTGATAGTCCTTTGACTGATCTCACTAAAAAAAGGTACCTGAATAAGGTTCAGTGGACCCCTATTTGTGATGAGGCATTTAGAAACATCAAGGCCATTCTATGTACAGCTCCTATATTGAAAAGACGTGACTTCAGCCAGGTGATTGAGGTTCTAACCGATGCATCAGAGAATGGTACTGGGGCAATCTTATCTCAGAAAATAGATGAGGAAGAACATTCGATTATGTATATCAGCAGGGAGCTACATGAGAGGGAGAGAAGATATGCTACCATAGAGAAAAAATGCTTAGCTCCGAAGTGGGCTATTGAGTCTCTGAAATATTACTTGTGAGGGGCTGAATTTAAGGTTGTAACTGATCACAATCCCCTCTGCTGGTTGCACCAAATGAGAGAAAAAAATCCCAGTATAATGTGGTGGTGCTTAGCTCTTCAGCCTTATCGATTTACTGTGTCCCACAGGGCAGGGACGAAACATGTAAATGCTGATTTCATGTCTAGATATGGTGCAGGAGTTGATGTCAATGAAATATGATGGACTTTCCCTAAAAGGAGAGCGTGCAGGGAAAGTACCAATAGTCTCTGTTGAGAAATGTGTTAATGCTTCAGGGTAAAGCATAATAATATCCACTGTGTTTATAATGGAATGTTTATCATTAATAGAGACCCTGAGGCAGAACTTCTGAAGATGGATGGGTGGAAGCTTTATCCCTTCCTGGGACATGAAGGTGGTAAGCAGTGTGAAATAACTGCTTCCCTCTTAAGGTGGGGAGGCAGTACAGCACAGTGGTTTAAGGCTCTGAGCTGCAAATCTGGAGACCTGGGTTTGAATCCCACAGCCCCCACTTGCATACTGTGTGACCCTGAGTAAGTCACTTAACTTCCCTGTGCTCCGAGGCTGCACCTGTAAACAAGCTTTCATCTTAGTGTGCCTCAACTGGTTAAACAATTGAAAAAAAAAAAAGGTGGGGGATATGTGACAGGGAGATTCTGCCACTCTTGAGGGCCGACCTTTTTTTTACATCTGTTGCAACAGTTCTTCTACTTCTTAACCTAATCTATCAATTACAGTTTCTAGTCCATAAGATTGGCTACCTATGTGTACCCCCTTCCCTTTCTTAAATATGCTATAGTGTCCTCTTTAATTATCCTATTCCCTCTCAGGTCCTCATACAGGGAGGTTATTGTTGTGAACACTGAACTGATGTAAAACAACAGGCTGTGTTCCTCGTTGTTGGATTTAGTATGCAATGGTACTATGTCATAAAATACCTTGATGTACAGTATGTAACTTATGTGTATGAAATGTGTAAATGTTGAAAATACCATGGTACTAGGTATGTTTGATAAAGGTAAAAAGTACTAGGTGACTGTATAATAGAAATTAACTTACCGGGGTAGAGACTGCAGAAGCCCCCCTGTTGTGTTGTTAAATGCATATAAATTGCAGATTGTTTGAGAGCCCTCTTGGTACCATCCATTCCTACTGTAAACATTCCCTGTCTCAAACAGCCCCCCAAGTCCGATGACTGGGCAACTGTAGCAACTGCAGCTGTAATAACTTGTGTGTATATAATAACTTGTGTGTATATAATGATCGTGTAACTCAACGTATGTATGTATCTCACCTGTATGTAACCTCTGTCTATAACTGCACTTATTGTTGTCTCCCCCACCCACATGACAAGGTACCTTTGCAAATGAGTCTCTGACTCAAAGGTTGTAAAACTGATTACTTCAATAAATAAAAATAAAAAAAAAAAAAATGAGCCAGTCTGAAATTTAGTGGTGATTTGCATATACATCCCATGATGCTTTGCAATATTGGGGTATGTGTGATGATGTATTTATTTGAAACTTGGCTTCATTGCCAATGCTCTTTGGGATAACCCTTGCTTCAATGCTTCTGCACTGAGGTTCTTTGCCTTTAGCTTTTTTTTTTTTTATTATTTGCGCCACCATCACCCAAGCACATAAGACAAACATAGGGATGAAGTGGTTTTCACTAAAATGTTGGATCAGTGGGTGCTGACTAAGTGCAGAGGAAGTACATTCATAGTCTGTTGCTGCAAACTGAAGTACTGAAGAAAGGATATGCCATTGCCGAAGGTTATCTACTGTATTTTGAATAAACAGCACACAGAGATTGTGTGTTGAACCTGAAGTTCGGTGTCTTGTCCATCTGTTATCCCACAACCCCTCCACAGCCCCTAAGCAAATTGCTCTGGCAGGAACTGAGGGGGAGGGCTCAACTGGGACCCCAGTACAAATGAAATGGCAAGAAGTGCCAAGCAACAAAAAATGGTAGCTAGACTTCCAAAAAAGCAACATCTCTATGCTATGAGATAAGTAAACTTGAAAGTAAACTCACACCCCAATATTCTCTAGGACAGAGAAAAAGGAAGTAGGGTGGAGTTGCAGGACTAGTAGTCCTGCGATATCAGAATATGAATGTCTCCTCTGGCATGCTCCAGGCAGAGTGGACAACTACAATGCACAAAGAAAGAGACAAGGGATACCAACCGAAAAATAGAAGAACATGCCCTGTTTCTGCCCAGATCCACACAGATGTACCATGTGTGAGGCTACTACCTAGATCCAATCAGGTGTTTTGCACCCCCTTCACAATTAGATCCTCTCCTCAGTGGAGTTAGATTGGATAGTACCTGGAGCACATGTTGCATATAGTAACTAGCAAGGATATATTCTATAGGGGATATACCCACGACACAGGAGGAGGAATTAGACAGAGCTTTGGGGGAAGCCATTAGCAAAATGGGAAGCAATGTGGAAGGTACTGATTGTGGGGTACTTTAATCAGCTAGATGATAACTGGGGCATTCTACCTGCAGCTACAAGAAGCAGGGCCATCCTCGACTCCCTACAGGCAGCTGATTACAGAAGCTACTAGAGACGGGGCAGTGCTGGATCTGGCATTTATAAACAGGGACAGAATTGTAAATCTCACAGCGGGTAGTCCCCTTGGTACAAGTGCTCTCTGTACTGTGTGGTTTAGCATATGGTTTGGGCACATGAAAAAACACACTAAGACAGGAGTCCTGCACTTCAGGAGGGCAGATTTGAAAGAAAGGGGAAACTACCTCAATAAATACCTCGAAGTGGGGATGGTTGGGAGAAAGGGGTGGAGACTTAATGAAGAAGGCTTAAGGAGGGAATAGCCAAGGCTATGGTATGCTGTTTGAAGGAAGTGAGCAAGCATAGGAGGAGGAGGAAGAGGCCTCTATTGTTCTCTAAGTAGGTGGCAAAGGCAGAGAAGGAGAAGAAAACAGCATTTAAGTCTCACATCAGTGGTGGGACAATTAATGGAGACCCTACTAGAAGAGTTGCTCATGGAGTACCTAGAGGTTAATATTTTAAATGCATTGTCACTTTAATAGTAGTCCTTTGAATGAATGTTACACGGGTATGCAGAATCCTACTGATGACACAGTAATTCCACAAAAATGGATGAGGTTGTGATCCTGAGCTGCGGGTGGTTATTATTTGCTTGCACCATTAAGGCATTTTTGCACACTAAACCAGTGGTGCCAGTGGTTGCTATCTTTGCTGTACATATTTGTACTGGGCACACTATGTGGTTGGAGCTGAGACTGTGTTTTGTGGATTTCAGTCTTTTTTTTCTCTTGCTCACCACGGTTTTGTGTGTGGCATTTTTCTATGTGGCACCAACCCTGTAAGCAGCACATCCTGCGATTTGGAGATGCGGACCAAGTGTTTACGATGAGGTCTCAACTGGACTTCATCCAGTTGGATTTTGTACATGACATCCCCTTCCATAAAGTATGTCACAAACTGCCTTTTCTAATGTACATTTAGGGAATGCCTTGGGTTCTCTGTCAGCCAGTGTGTTTTCTGCAGTGGGTGAGGCTGTACTTTTTTGGAGCTACCTATGGAGCTAATACTGAGGCACAAGGAACTAATACAGCAACTGTAGTTGATACTGAACCTGTAGCTATACATGTAGGTTTTTCACAGTGAGAACGAGCCATCTTGAGAGGTAGATGCCACTATTGTGTATGCATTACAGTAGAAGCTTATCTGAAGTTGGGGAGGTCACCGTGGGGCCTGAGAGTCATAAGAACTCCTGGCTATGGTACTGAATGAGGAGAATTCATGCATGATTGGAAACACGCATTCCAGACTGGTACTGATGGGATTATGAGAGCAGTGATTAAGGATTACGTTAAACAGCAACCAGAGGTGATTCAGGACATTAAGAATAAGGAAGAAGCAGTTCTGAAAGTTAGAGATAATCCTGATTTTGTGAACTATGAGAGCAAACTGAAGGCCCGGTTGCCTGAAAGACCTCCTGTGTCCCCACCACCCAGTCCATCCCCTTTGCTCCACTGAGGAGGGTGTTTTGGAGATTCCTAGGATTTGCCTAAAGACATCTGGTGCTCATGACTTTTCTTTTAGTGCAGCTACCCTATGGAACTCCCTCCCTCATCAAGTAAGATAAAGTCAATCGGTAGAATTTTTAAGAGAGAGCTAACAGTTTTTGTTTAGTCAGGCCTTTTTATCTAACTAACTAGCTGACCTGTTATTATTTTAATGATGTTTAGTTTATGTTTTTACTGATTTATGGTTTCATGTAAAGCACCTTGATTCACAATTGACTATGTGCACTATATTAAATAAAGTATCATTGACTGATTGATTGATGTCATACAGAGAGAAGACAGTAAGATAAAACTACGTAAACTTAACAAATTTGAGTGGGACTGCCAGGATTACCTCCAGAACAGAGTGTTTACCTGGAACAAGAGGGACAGAAATCACCAGTGTCATGGACATAGCCACAGTCGGAACCATGACTACCCATCACAGTCCCACCATCAAACTTCCCAGGCACCACGCTCCATACTGGAGAACCGTGGAGAGTGCCCCTCCTATTACACCTTAACCAGTAACTCAGACACCAACGAGGACATTTTTTTTTTTAGACAAGGAGCCAGAGGAACCGGACTACAACCCCCGTGACACAACGAGTGGCAAGTGCAAGTCAGTGAGCGGATTCAGAGCGACAAGAGGGGGCTGAGGCAGGGGTTGTTGCAGAACAGCCAAAGAAACATACTTATACCTGTCAAGGGGGGAAAAACACAAATACATGGAAGGGCACTCGGAGAGGGAAGTGAATGAAACAATAGAGTGAATTGTTGTCAATATCTCTGATATCCTACTTACTGCTGCCCAAGTACAAATACTTCACAAGGGACTTTTGTTTGTCCCAACCAGGGACTTTGATCCCATTGAACTGTACATTGATCTCCATCGGTTCACAAGGAATTTGAATCTGAAGACCTGTTTTGAAAAGTACAGAATGTGTAGATCTACTGGTTTAACATTTACCCCTGAGGAACAGACATCATCAGAGATTATATTATCCCCGAACCAAACTTTGGATTTTCGTCCACCTTCTACTTTTAACCTCCCTTACAATGACTTGGTATGGGTCTTCAAGAGAGCATGTGAAGCTGGTTTTGAGACTTTATTAGTTCAACGAGACAGGCCGAATTATGTCAATATTACCGCAGATGAAGCAGCAGCATTAATGAGGCTGGAAAACAATCCAGCAATTGTTATCAAGCCAGCGGGCAAGGGGGATGTTGTTGGGGTTATGTCCATAACCAAGTATATTCAGGAAATGGAAAATCAACTTTAAATACCATGCTTTACAAAAAACTATGTGGGGACCCTATGGAAATATTCAAAACTCTTATTGATAGGTTTCTCCATGAGGCTTTGACTGATGGCATTATTACACCAAATGAATTGACCTATCTTACGGTGTCCCATCCTGTTTTGGGCCAGTATTTACATGCTACCAAAAATACATAAAAATCTGGAGATTCCCCCGGGATGCCCAATTGCCACTGGAATTGGATCCCTGACTGAGCCACAATCTCAGTTCATCAATGCCCACATTAAGGGCTATGTCCAGAACTATGTGAGAGACACTACAGACATATTGGGCATCCTGGAGAAAATACAGCTCGAACCAGATTGGCTCATGGTATCGATGGACATCATATCATTATACACTAATACTCCACATGAGGATGGATTACAGGCATTGTCATACTGGCTTGATCAGGATAGGACACTAGATTGGGGAGAAAGCAGTTCCTTTTGGACTGCTCTGAAATGGTTTTGAAAAATAATTCCTTTTTGTTTCATGGTGATTATTCCCTCCAAATAAAAGGGAGGGCAATAGATGCCATGGTTGCACCCTATTATGCCAATCTCATTTTGGGTCATTGGGAGAAAACAGCTGCCTATGATCACCAGGTCAATCCCTTTTACCATAGGATTGACCTGTGGCGTTGCCTTAGAGATGATATCTTTATGATACAGCAGGGCACTCAGAGTGAACTCAGTGAGTTTGCTTATTATTTGGAATGGAGTAATTCAAATTTGAACATTTTGGTACAGATTAATATGGACACAGTTAATTTCTTGGACCTTAAAATCACAAGGGATTTGAAGAATGGGATACGGACATTCTTGTTCAGGAAAAACATGGACCGTAACTCCCTGTTGTTTGCCTCGAGTTGTCATCCCCGCCATATGGTGAATTATAGTCCCAAGGCCCAACTTTTAAGAGCTAGGAGAAATTCTACTGATGATGCGGAGTTTGAGGTACATGGTAATGATATGTGTAAAAGCTTTTCACATCGAGGCTACTCTAGGAAGGTAATAGATGAAGCCCTTGTACAGGTTTTGGACACCAAAGGGGGGACCTTTTAGTTGCACAACAGAGGGAGGAGGGAACCAAGAGGTTAAATTTTGTCAGTACTTATAGCAGACAATCAAAAGAAACTCAGGGGATTTTAAAGGATCATTGGAATATCCTAAGATCTGACCCTCTGCTGAAGGAGGCAACTGCCTTACCCTCATGTATGGTGTACAAAAGGGGCACAAATTTGAGGGATAGAGTAGTATATAGTTTGCAAAGATAACCTACTTTGGTATCAAATAAGGAGAGTTGGTTACCATGTAGACCTGTGCGTACATACCCTTGTGGCAATTGTAAATTTTGTAACTCTATACTTAAGAGTAATACTTTTATATCAGTAAATGCCCCTAAGATCTATAATTTCCATTCCTTCATAAGCTGTGTTACTAAGAACTTAGTCAATCTGGCCACCTGTGAATGTGGGTGCTTTTACATTGGCAAAACTACCAGGCCATTTAAATTGCATATGTGGTAACACTTAACGAGTATTAAGGGGAAGAATACTACTACTATTTGTGTTAGCTGTACATTGTTTGAGAAATAGAAGCAGTGGTACCAATCATGTTTTTAAATTTTGTGGGACTGAACATGTTAGACCGGGGCCTAGGGGTGGTGACTTAAATAAGGTTTTGCAGAGGGAGGCCTATTGGATTTTCACTTTGGGGGCCCTCGAAGCACTGGAACTCAATGACAAAATAGATGTTTTACCTCTCATCAAGAAAAAATGAATGCTAGAGATGGCCATCATTAGGAAACTTAGTTATTATGAAAAGTAATTGATGTACTATAATGTTGTGATGTTGAGTTAACTATATTTCTTCTATAGGGCATGAAGGATCTTTGGATTTCATCCATCATGCACTGGAGATTTATACTTTGTACGTTATTTAAGAACTGAGGGAAGAGCTGGCTCCCCACTGACAAGACTGTTTAACTTGTCCCTGGATACAGGATGGGTGCCAAGGGACTGAAGGAGGGTGGAGGTGGTGCCACTGCATAAGGGGGGCAGTAAGGAGATGGTGGGGAATTATTACCCGGTCAGCCTCACCTCAGCGGTGGGTAAGGTGATGGAGGCACTAATAAAGGAAAGGGTGGTAGACTACCTGGTAGATAGCAGCTTGCAGGACGATAGGCAGCATGGCTTCACGAATGGGAGGTCATGTCAGATGAACGTGATAGAGTTCTTCAATTGGATGACACAGGTGTTTGACCAGGGAGAGGTGGTGGACATAGCCTATCTGGACTTCAGTAAGGCCTTTGACACTGTCCCTCACTGAAGGCTAGTAAATAAGCTGGAAAGCTTAAGAGTGGGACAGAAAATAACTAGGTGTGTGGAAAACTGGTTGGTCGGCAGAAGCCAGAGAGTGGTGGTAAATGGGGTGCATTCCAGGGTGAGGGGGGTGATGAGTGAGGTGTTCAGGAGTCAGTACTGGGACCCCTCCTTTTTGATATCTACATCATTGCTACAATGGACAGGTTGGAAGGAAAGGTATACCTATTTGCAGATTATATGAAAATCTGTAATAGGGTGGACACCCCTGTGGGGGTTGAGGCCATGAGGCAGGGTAACCCGTGAAGTGGGCGCATGAGGAAGGGCACCATCCATTACGGTGACACCTTCCCCATGCAATCCACTCACGGCAACAGAAAGGTAGGGCGACCGGATGAGGGGGTGGGCTAACTAGGTGACAGGATGTCGCTATACATACGTGCGGGGGGTGGGAGTAAGCATGGCGAGCATGGGCTGGGAGGGAGGCTATAGGGAGTGGCACTGTGGTTGCTGGTCGAGCCTGTATCGTGGCATCGGGGATTGGCTAGTGGCTGAGGTACGGGTTGAGTGCAGGCGCTGGTGTGATTTTATTACGCCCGGCCCAAACCATTTTATTTTACTGCTTTCACCCCCGACATGCACTCCTGGAGTTGAGAATCCTTAAGTACAGAAGTGCGGGCGTGAGCCCTCCACGAGGGTGGGGTGGTGCAACCCCCAACAGAAAGTAGTAACAATATGTATTGGCATTGTTCAGTTGTACATCGGGGGTTGTCCGAGTGCCGAAAATGTGTTCGGCACTCTGACTGAGCAATAACGGTGATCGTCTTTAGGCATTTGCCATTATCACATAGAGCCATGAGGCAGGACTTGAAGATTCTGGAGGGGTGATCGGAAACTTTGCAACTGAAATTCAATTACAAAAAGTGTGCTGTGATGCACTTGGGGTGTAAAAACATGCGAGCAGCTTATGCTCGGGGGGTCAAAAAAACAGAGGAGGAGAAGGATCTGGGGATTATAATATCAAACAACCTTAAAGTAGGTAGCCAATGCAGCAAAGCTGTGGAGAAGGCAAATGGAATGTTGGCATGCATTGGGAGGGGCATAACTAGCAGAAGGAGGGAGGTACTGATGCCTCTCTACAAAGCCATGGTGAGGCCGCACCTGGAGTACAAGGCCCAGTTCTGGAGACTGCACCTATGCAAGGATATAGACGGGATACAGAGGATTCAGAGAAGGGCAACCAAGATGGTGCATGGTATGCAGGGAAAGCCATACGAGCAGAGGTGTAGGGAATTGAATCTGTATCCACTGGAGATCTGAAGGGAGAGGGGAGACATGATTGAAACTTTTAAGTACGTGAAGGGGATCAATAAGGTGAAGGAAGAGAGCTTATTTAAAAGGAAGAAGGGGGCTTAAACTAGAAGGTATAACCTAAGATTGGAGGGAGGAAGATATAGAGGTAATGTGAGGGGGTGATTCTCCATGCAGAGAGTGGTGGAGGCCTGGAACAAACTACTAGAGGAGGTGGTGGGGGCTGAAATGGTGGAGAGATTCAAGAGGGGATGGGACAGACATATGGGGTTGGTAGGTTTGGGGAAGGGGAGGGCCCGTGGAAAAGGAGATGAGTAGGGGGGAAAAAAGGGCAGCCTCAATGGACTGTTGGGGTCCTCTTCTGCTGTCAGATTTCTATGATTCTATGATAAATTATTTCCCAGTCTAATTAATTTTCAGCCTTTGTAACTGCTTTTTATACATTTTCATATTTTCGGGATGATTCCAGTTGGATATAAGTTGTACGGATTTAATGCTTACTATTTTAAATGCACTGTCACTTTAATAGCAGTCCTTTTAATGAACATTACACTGGTATGCAGCATTCTCCTGATGACGCAGTAATTCTGCAAAAATGGTCGAGATCGTGATCCAAAGCTGTGGGCAGTTATTTTTTGTGTGCACCAATAAAGCATTTTTGCTTACTAAACCAGTGGTGCCAGTTGTTGCTATCTTTGCTGTACATAGCTGCACTGGGCACACTGTGCGGCTGGAGCTGAGACTGTGTTTTGTGGATTAAGATTAATGGAGACCCTACTAGAAGAGAGGCCCATTGAGTACCTAGAGGCTAATAGGCTGCAGGACCAATGGAAGCATGGTTTCTCTGGAAGAGGGAGTCATGTCAAGCAGATATCATAGATTTCTTTGATTGGGTTACTAGGGAGGTGGATCAAGGGAGAGCAGTGGATGTGGCCTATCTGGACTTAAGTAAGGCTTTCAACACTGTACCACACAGGAGGTTAGAACCACACAAAGATGATGGTCTTGAACTTCAGGAGGTATGATTTTACAAAGATGGGGGAATGTCTCAGGGACATCATGGCACTTCGGTCAAGTGGAGGAACATTGGTTGAAACTAAAAGCGAGGATAATAAGAGCAACAAACCTTTGTGTGATGCAAGTAAGCAAAAGCAAGAAAAAGAGGCCACTATGGTTCTCAAAAGAGGTGGCTGGGAAGGTAAAGGCAAAAAGGTTAGCATTCAAGAGGTACAGTATAAGGAGATACAGAGGGAGGAGGATAGGGCAGAGTATCAGTCTTTCCCTCACCCCCTTCTACCTCTGTGCTATATCTCGCAAACACGTTCTAACATTGCTTAACGTTTTCTCATCCAGCAGGAGTACCAGCCCCGATGGGTTAGAAGAAAAAATTACTCACCTTAGTAATGTTGTTTCTTCTAATGGAGTCTTGCTATATTATGACAATTGCAGTTTGTCCCACCATTAGAACTGCTCCGGAGGTGAAAGAGTTAACTATCATTCTAAGAATGGAGTTTAGAGCGAGAGCTCGGTTAGAGAAGCTCTGTCTGGATAATTTCAAACTGAAACTGTCAGATCTTTACGAGCAAAAATTCACTAAGGTTCTGTGTGGAAGCTGTAACCTACACTAGCCAGCTGGCTACCTAAATATTAACACATATTCCTGGTCCCAACACAAAGACTCAAGTCAGGGAACCAGAAAATAATAAAATAAGGTAGAATAAAACACCACACCCCAAAACCCCAAAAGGGGTGAAAAACATATAATGGGCATAACCGAAGCCCACACTGGACTGCCCTTCCCATACCCAAGTAGAAGTTCTGAGAGGGGCAGGGTGGGGAGGTCATAATATAGCAAGACTCCATTAGAAGAAACAACATTACTAAGGTGAGTAATTTTTTCTTCAAACAGCATGAAGTCTTGCTATATTATGACAATTGCAGAATACACAGCAGTACCTCCATGGAGGAGGGACAGAACCTACTTAGGGAATAGGCTCTGAAGCACGGCTGTGCCAAATCTAACATCCCTCCTGGCCTGGATGTCCAAGGAGTAATGCTTGGTGAAAGTGTGTACCGTTTTCCAGGTAGCTGCTTGACATATCTCTAAAATAGGGATGTCTCTGGCAGCAGCCATAGACGCAGCTGTACCTCTGGTAGAGTGAGCCCTCAGGCCTGAAGGGGGAACCTTTCCCAGTTTTTGATAACAAAATTGGATACAAGAGACAATCCACCTGGCAATGGATCTCTTAGTGGCAGGTTTACCTTTTCCAACCTCACCAAAAGTGAGAAAAAGTTGGAGGGATTCGAACCTATGACCCTTGGTATGCTCTATAGAGTAACTAAGGGCCCTCTTAACATCTAAATCTGTGCAACCTCCTCTCACCAGAGGAGGAATGGTCAGTAAAGAACACTGGAAGGGAGATAGATTGGTTAAGATGGAAGTCTGAAACCACCTTAGGCAAAAACTTCCTGTTAGTCCTAAGGACTACTTTATCCCTGTGAAAGGAAATAAAGTCAGTCTCCACTGACAAGGCTTGTAACTCACTTATGCACCTGGCAGAAGTGATGGCTACTAGAAAAACAGTTTTCCAAGTCAAACACTTGAGCTCTGCAGAAGACAGAGGTTCAAAGGGAGGTTGCATCAACTGAGCAATGCAAACATTAAGATCCCAGGCAGGGGTCGGGTCCCTGAAGGGTGGATTAGTATGAAGTAATCCCTTGAAAAATTTAGAAAAAACAGGGTGAGTGGAAAGAGAAGAGGGCTTTCCTGCTGAAATAAAAGCAGAGACAGCTGCCAAATGAACTTTCAGGGTAGCTGGTCTCAGGCCCAAAGAATTAAGATGGACCATATAGTCCAAAACAATGGGCAAATCAGCAGATTCTGGGGAAATATGCTTCCCCAAGCACCAGATTGAAAACCTTTTCCATTTAGAATTATAAGTGGCCCTAGTGGAAGGCTTCCTAGAAGCCTTCAGGATGTCGAGAACACCTTGAGAAAGGTGTAGGTCAGCAAACTCTAACTCCTCAAGAGCCAGGCCTTGAGGTTGAGGGATTTGAGATTCGGATACCAAACCCTCCCCTAGGCACAAGATAACAGATTGTGCCTCCTGGGGAGGCACAGGGGGAGATGGACTGCTAAGGACAGAAGGAGTGGGTACCAGGGCTGCCTGGCCCAATCTGGAGCAATCAGAATCATCCTGCAAGGCTGGGATCTAATTTTGACTAGCACCTTGAATAGGAGAGGGAGGGGAGGAAAAGCATATAGAAACTTCCCCTTCCCAATCTAGGAGAAAGGCATCCAGAGGGACTGAGCCAATCACTGGGGGCCTGCAACAAAACAGTGGAAGTTGGTGATTGTCTGGGCTGTGACAAGGTCTATCTGAGGGGTGCCCCATCTGGCAAAAACTATCCCCAGTACTTGGGGATCCAGTGACCATTCGTGATGGCCCTGGGAAATCCTGCTGAGAGCATCTGCCAGGACATTGTCCTTTCCTGGGAGGTGAACTGCTATGAGGGAAGTGTTCAGGGAATAAGCCAGAGACCACAACTTCATTGCTTCGGTGCACAAGGCCGAATACTGAGTGCCCCCCTTGTTTGTTGATGTACCACATTGTGGTGGTGTTGTCTGTTCTGACTTGTACCACTTTGTTCTGAACAGATACAGAAAACACTTGAAGTGCTAGAAAGACAGCTCTGAGTTCCAGCAAATTGATGTGGAGCAGAGATTCCTGAGGGGACCACACTCCCTGAGTGGAGAGGTCGCCCATGTGAGCTCCCCATCCCAGAAGGGATGCATCTGTAGTGAGGGTCAAGGAATAAGAAAGAGGGACGAAGGGGACCCCCAGTCTTAAATTGCTCTGATACTGCCACCACTGAAGGGCCTGGATCAGGGTTCGAGTCACTGGGATCAACTTGGAAAGGGGATCTTTTCTCTGAGACAAAAAGGCTCTCAAGTGAAACTGAATGTCCCTCATCTGAAATCTTGCTCCTTGCACTACAGCTGTGGAAGCAGCCATGTGCCCTAGGAGCTGTAAGATGCCTTGCTGGGTGAGACCTGCAGAGTGAAGGAGGAGGCCAGGGCCACCAGGTTCCTTACCCTCTCTAAGGGTAGGAAGGCTCTGGCCTGCTTTGTGTCCAATTCTGCACCTATGAAGGTGAGTACCTGAACAGGTTCCAGAACTGACTTTGGAAGATTGAGCAAGAAGCCCAGAGAGGTGAGCAGCTGCTGGGTAACTTGCAGGTGTGATTTGACCTGTTCTGGAGACTGGCCTACAATAAGCCAGTCATCTAGATAGGGAAAGACAGCAATCCTTTGCCTTCTTAAATGAGCAACTGCTACTGCCAGACATTTTGTGAATACCCCTGGGGCAGAGGTGAGGCCGGAGGGCATTGCTCTGAACTGGTAATGACCTGAGGGCAGTTCGAATCTGAGGTACCTTCAGTGGGAGCTTCTGATTAGAACATGGAAATAGGCATCCTTGAGGTCCAGGGAAGCTAGCCAGTCCCCTGGCCTTAGAGAAGGTAAAATCATTGCCAGAGTCACCATTTTGAACTTTGGTTTCAAAAGGTGCTTGTTCAGATATCTTAGGTCTAAAATGGGCCACCATTCTCCTGTCTTTTTTGGGGTAAGGAAGTACCTGGAGTACAGACCCTTGCCCTGGTGTAGGGGGGAAACCCTTTCTACAGCTCTGAGAGCTAGGAGGGTTGAGACTTCTGTTTCTAAGGTAAAGGTCTCTAGAAGGTTTGCAGGTGGAAAAATCTGGCTCTCATCTTTGGAAATGTTCTGAAACTGAGAACCAGACCCTGGCTTACTACTTCCAGGACCCATTTGTCTGATGTTAGAGACTCCCAGTCCTGGACGAAGTAAGCCAGCCTGCCCCTACAGGTAGTGGAGAGCCCTGGGCACCCCATCAGGGTGCCTGTTTGGCAGGGCTTTAGGCTGAGGGTGGGAGCAGACCTATTTGCACCCCGTCTGCCTCTGCCTCTGAAGAACCCCCTCTGAGCATAAGCAGAAGAAGCCTGGGTTTGGTAAAAAGGCCTGTGAAAGGGCCTACCTCTACCCCTGGGGGTCTGCTTCTGAGGAGTGGCTTGCCTCTCCTTGGCTTGTGCACTCCTATAAGTTGTTCTGTATTCATCCATTTTCTTCATGTAATTCTCTGTCTGCTCCCCAAACAGAGAATTCCCCACCACAGGAAAATCCATAGCCTTAGTCTGGGTATCCTGTGACAAGTTAGTACACCTGAGCCAAGCTAACCTACGAAAGGCCACAGATGTAGCCATGAGTGTAGAGGATACATCATTAGAATCCACAGCAGCATGGAATTGCACCTTGGAAGCCTCAATACCATCAGTAGCCACCTGCTCCAGCTCCTTGGCAAGCTGGCCAGGGGCCTGTTTGGCCAAAGCCATGACAGTGTCCCATCTAGATTTTTGGTATCTTGCCACATAAGCCATGTAATTTGCTTGTCTGAGTCCCAAGGACGCTGCCATGTATTGTTTTTTAGCCATGGCATCAATCTTCCTGGAGTCCTTGTCAGGAGGATGTGAAGCCAGGGGAATGTTAGCTTTATCACAGGCTGCAGCCTGAACTACCCCAATATGACTGCATTGCTGTGAAAGAAAGTCTGTATCAGGAACTGACAAAGTGCACCTCCTGTCCATCTTTTTGTCAACAGGAGGCACAGAATTAGGGGCTTTTAGAATTTTTATTGTTTGCTTCCTAAAAGACTTATGTAAGGGGATAGATAATCTCCTAGACTCTGGGATATCCATCATTTCCACAAAAATCAGGTTCCTCTTGCTCATCCACAGCTTCCTCTAATGGGAGCTGGAGGGTTTCAGCAACCTTTTTATAAAACAAAAAATGAGAAAGGGACTCAGAAAGCAAAGGGGGAGATTCTAAAGGTCTGTCTGGGGAGATGTCCGGTTCAATGGGCACATCCAGACTCTCAAAGTCACATTCACACTGTTCATAATCCTCCTCCCCCTCCTCTGGTTCATAAAAATCTCCAATATCATATTCTTGAACTGGTCGAACCGACCGAACCGACCTTTTACCAGACAGTGGTGGTTCGGACGGAACCGGAGAAAGTGACTGTACAATTTGTATAGCTTTTGCTATTTCTGCAGCAGTTGGAGAAGAAATTTTGGACTCCATACCTGCTGATTTTTTAGTTTTCTTTGCTGGAACTGGCTCCTCAGAGCCAACTACGTTTGCCGAGGAAGTCTCGCCCTGGTCAGAGGGCACTCCCTTTGGTTCGGTTGGCACTGAACCAGGCTGGCCATCCGGGTCAGTGGACTTTTTGGCCTCTCGTTCCCTGAGCCTGCCCACTCTCTTATCCAGGGTGGCTGCAGGGAAATTTTACAAATCTGGCAGTCTGAATTGAGGTGGTCAAACCCCAGACAATAAACACATGTAGTGTGTGGGTCAGCCTTGGCAAAGGCTTCCCCACAGACACTACAGTGTTGAAACCCAGTGGGCCCGGTTTTTCTTTTGGGTTTCTCAGACATGATGCCAGCCTAACCAACAAACTTGCCCTTTTAACGGCAGTGCCAGGCAAGACACCCTTATCGGTTCCCAACCATGTCACGGGTCGTGGAAAAAACCGTAATGAAATCCGTTTTTTTTAGAACCGATAAGAACCGGGAACCGCACTCTAAAAGCTTTAAAATGCTTATACTTTAAAGTTTTAACCAACCTGATCGGTTCGAACCGAACCGATACACATTTACAAGTTCCACACAGAAATAAAAACCTGTCTATTACTTACAATACCACAGACAGAGCTTGAACCGATCAGTTTGCGGTTAAAATAATAATACTCGCGGTTGAATTTAACCGAGAAAATACTGTTTAAACTGAGAAATGAACCGAGCAGTAGGAGAAATCTCCGGAGCGACTGTTCAGTGAGGCGGAGTAAAGAATCTGATAGTTTCAGTTTGAAATTATCCAGACAGAGCTTCTCTAACCGAGCTCACGCTCTAAACTCCATTCTTAGAATGGTAGTTAACTCTTTCACCTCCGGAGCAGTTCTAATGGTGGGACAAACTGCAATTGTCATAATATAGCAAGACTTCATGTTGTTTGAACCAAGATTACGTAAGATGGGGGCCCCATCTCTAGCAACTCCTATTACAAAACTACTTACTATATCATTACCCTCAGGCAATGTTCCAGGGAGCTGGAAATTTTCCAAAATTATTCCAGTTTTTAAAAAAGGTGATGCAAAGAATCTAACAAACTATCAGTTGATTGCAATCTGGCCCATCTGTTGTCAAGGCACAGGTCAGGAAGCATAGGAAAACTTGGAGCAGTTTCAAAATCCATAGAATAGCATTTTATTTTTTCCAATGACAGTAAAATAGAAAATATTTTTTTTCAGTATAACTATTTACAAAGGCAGTACAAACACAGAAAACAAAGTCCTTCATCTGAGGATATCTCTAATTCCAAGTTTCAGTCTTGCTCTCTCACTCTTCTTTGTCTCTCTAGCAGAAGCATTGCTGCTCTTTTTATAAATCTTTGTCTGGGAACTCGTTAAGAAAGTCTGCTTCTCACAAAAATGTTCTTGTAAGTTTACAGAATGTTCTTGTCAGTTTCGATGCAGGTGCAGAAAAAAGAACACAGTGACCCGGAACTGACCTCTTGTTTACAACTCTGCAAATGATTTAAAAACTGCATCTCAGGTTAACCCCTTAAGTTCTAAATAGCTTTTTGCAATCATTCCAACAGTATAATTCTATACAGTTTTAAACAAAGGGATCCCAGTATCAGTGACATTTCCACATAAAGATTAACATATGTATTTTTTATAACTGCAGATATGCAAGGGAGAAGAAAAGACAGAAATAGCAAGGGAAGGCAGAGAGATAATGAGAAGCAGAGAACTCCAATACTGTCGGAGTGATCAGTTCCTAGGTCTCACAAGAACATGTGGTTGCACAACCGGTTGGAGAAGAGACAGACAAGGAGAGGATAGAACAGACCCTTGCGTTTAAACTCTTTCTGCATAACAAATGGGGCAGGGCCTCATTCAACCCTGTCACACCATCCTCAGCAAACTTATCAAGAAGATTTTTGCCCTCCAAGTCACAGGCCATCATTTGTTTTCTTCTGTAGACTCTGTTTATTTTACGTTTCCCGGAACTCTCTCCGGCTGGCCCTATATACCTACCATCATTCTACCAACCACCTGATCCCCTGCCTCCTCAGAGGTAGCTGTCTTCCCTCAATCTCCTGCTGGCAGACCCCCAGCTCTGAGCCCCTGAGGTAGGGCTGCCTCCACTCCAGCGCTCTATCTAGAATCTAGAGTGCCAGCTGAGGTGGTGGAAGAACAGTGGGGGTGGAGACAGAGCCTGGTATTGGGCATGTGGTGATGTGGCCTGGAGGGGAGCCATCACCTATCCAGGAACTGAGTTTGTGTGCTTTTTTTTACAGTTCCCCCAGGAGCACAGGCGTGCAATGATGCTAACATGGCTGTGCCTAAGACGTCTGCTGCGCTTCTCCGCTTAGCAGCTCCATGCCAGCTGCACTCCCAATCTCCACCAGGGGTCTCTAATGTGCTGGAGACACCCTGTATCCCTCCCCAGCAAGAGGAAAGCAATCCATTGGATGCTCGATCCTTTCTTTCCCCTGCTGACCCCCGGCACCCACTCAGGTCACAGGTGTGGCATGAGGAGTGGCATCCAGCTTCTCAACCCTCAACGCCACTGGCCAGCAGTCACAGACCATCTTAACAAGAATAACCTTCTATCCCCTGCTCAACAAGGCTTCAGACCTGCCCATAGTACCATGACAGCTCTAACTAAACTCACAATTGATATCAAACTAGCAATTGACAACAGTAAACCCACTGGGTCAGTTTTTATCTATTTGACCAAGGCATTTGATCTGGTAAATCATTCAAAGCTGGAATCCAAACTCTCTTCCCTAGGCATCTCCAACACTGCTCCGAAATAGTTCTCAAGCTACCTTAGTAAAAGGCAACAGCATGTCAAATTAAACCAAGACATCTCCACACCCACCACTACCAACATTGTTGTGCCCCAAGGCTCAGTTCTTGGACCACTGATGTTTTCCATATTCCTTAATGATGCTCCAAACATCCCATCCCACTGCTGCTCCCTCCTTTATGCAGACAATATGGTATTCTACACCAGTTCCAATAGTATAACGAGATAAACTCACAACTTAATGCGAATTTTAACTGTTTGCAATCCTGGCTAATACAAAACAGCCTCATTCTAAATGCCAGCAAAACTCAATAAATGCTATTTGGATCTTCTCCTAAACTTATGTCCTGCCCTAAAAACTTTACCATTCACTGCTCTGATGGTTCTCTCATATCTACCACTAACTCCTTCAAATACCTCGGTATTACTCTGGACTCTGCCCTTTACCATTGACTTCAACCAAAATATATCTAACATCTGTAAGTCTGTCAACATAAAAACAGGCCTTGCCTATAAAATAAGGCACACTCTCACTCCTGATGCCAGACTTGCCATAGCTCAGGGAATTCTACTTCCCAACCTCACATACAGCCTCACATCATACTATCAAACTAGTTCCTCAAACCTGGATGAATGGAACGTGTCCTACAACAACATCTATTGCTTTTCCCTCCTCACCCCAAGATTGACTCACCACTGTTCTCTGTACTCTAGCCTAGGTTGGCTATCCCCTCCCTCTCTACACCTACTGTCAACTGGCTGTCTCATAAACAATACAATCAGATCCGCAAAACCAGTTGCTCTTGCTGCCATGCTGACTCCCCAGAAACAACGGTACTCACTGCCCTCCACCAATAAAGCTCTCCTCAGAATCACCAGACACTACACCAAGATGGGAGAACAAGCCTTTTCCTCCTTTGCCCCCAAATCTGGAATGCCCTCCTACTCCAAATCAGAGCTACCCAGTCCCATTTCTGTTTCAAGCAATCACTTTACAATTTCCTTAGCAATGCTGACACCTGCATCTGTAACTGGCCCCCAGCCATATGCAGTATATAAAGTGTCTTGCTCCTCTGTCTTTTCCTTGACTCCAGCATCAAACCCCTTATCTTCTCAGAATTCCCCAGTATTCTCTACTAAGTACATGCCCTTAGTCTTCAGAGTGCTGTCACCTAAACTCTTTCTTCTGTCCATGCTACCAAGTCATGTTGAATATCTACTTCCTATCAAAAATGTATATATGGTTCAAAACGTATGTTTTGTTAAAATTGTATTATTTACTGATGTCTGTTTTGCTCTAATGTTGTATCATTGTTTATGTAACCTCATGGGTCGTGCCTGAAAATAGGCATTGTCTTGTCTAGTGCACTTACTCGGTCAACAATAACTACATAAATAAATCAGGAGAAGCAGAGGGAGACAGGGAAAGCAGCCAGGAGCACAGTGGTTCAAACGGAGGAGAAAATAGCACAGGCAGTAAAAAATGAGGACAAGACACTTTTCAGGTATGTAAGTGAAAGAAGAAAGATCAAAGGAGGGATCATAAGGCTAAGGAGGGAAGGGGGAACTGTGTGGATGGGGACTAGGAAAAAGAAGACATCCTGAACAAGTACTTTTCAGAGGAAGGGGAGGCGAGGATCCACAGATAAGTGTTAGGGGTATCAATGGTAAGGAGGTGGAAACTAGTCCATTTACAGTAAGAAGGGTTCTAAAGGAACTCAAAAATGTTAAAATGGACAAGGCAATGGGGCTAGATGGGATACATCTAAGGATATTGAGGGAGCTTAGAGAGGTGCTAGTTGTACCTCTGACATTCCTGTTCAACCACTCACTGGAGATGGGAGTGGTACCGGAGGACTGCAGGAGGGCAGATGTAGTCCCATTTCATAAAAGTGGTAGCAAAGAGGAGGCTTGCAATTATAGACTAATCAGCTTGACTTTGGTGGTGTGGAAATTAATGAAATCACTATTGAAGGAAAGGACTGTGGAATACTTTGAATCCAGTGACTTACAAGATCTAAAGCAGCATGGATTCACCCAGAGGTCATGTCAAACAAATCTGACAGATTTCTTTGACTGGGTGACCAGGGAAGTGGATCAGGGTGGAGCAGTGGATGTAACCTACCTTGATTTCAGTAAGGCCTTCAACACTGTTTCACATAGCAGACTCGTAAATAAGCTGGGTAGCATAAGAGTGGGTCCAAGGACAATAAACTGGATGCGAAGTTGGTTGGGGGATAGGATACAGAGGGTGGTAGTAAACAGAGTTCATTACAAGGAAGGGAGGGTGACTACTGGGCTGCCATAAGGGTCAGTACTAGGAACTGTCCTCTTTAATGTCTTTCTTAGAGACATTACAGAAGGACTAGAAGGGAAGGTATGTCTTTTTGCTGATGACACTAACTTCTGCAATAGGGTTGACACTTTGGGGGTTGGGGGCAATGAAGAGGGATCTAAGAAAGCTTGAGGAGTGGTCAAAAGTGTGGCAACTAAATTTCAATGTGAAGAAGTGCAAAATCATGCACTGGGGGTGCAGAAACATGGGGACAGAGTATAAAATGTGGGTTGTGGTACTAACAACCACCGAACAGGAAAGATACCGTGGGGTTATCATATCTGATGACCTAAAGTGGCCAAACAGTGTGACAAGGCAGTTTAGAGAGCCAGTGGGATACTATGGTGCATAGGGAGGGGTATCACCAGCAGAAAGAGGGATGTGGTGATACTGCTGCATAAATCATTGCTAAGGCCTCAACTAGAGTACTGTGTCCAGTTCTGGAGACCACATCTCAGGAATGACATAGAGAGAGAGTTGTGGTGGGCCAGAGGAGAGCAACTAAAATGTTGCAGGGTCTGCATTAAAAGCCCTATGAGGAGAGACTGAAGAACCTCAATATGTATACCCTGGAGGAAAGAAAAGATAGAGGGTATATGATAGAGACTTTCAAAAACCTCAAGGGTATAAATAAGGTTCAAGAAGGAAGCCTTTTTCAGAGTAAAAGATGCTCAAAAACAAAAGGTTATGCTATGAACCTGAAGGGGGATAGACTTAGATTAGATGTGTAAGGAAGAACTTCTTCACAGAAAGTGTGGTGGATACCTAGAACAGCCTTCCAGTGAAACTGGTGGGGGGGGGACTGTAATGGGATTCAAGAAGGCATGGGATATGCAAAAGGTAATCTTAGTGGTAGGGAAAGGGGGAGGTAAAGCCAGAGATCAAGTAGGGTCTGTGGTGTTACAATAGGTAGGGGAAATGGGCAGACTAGGTGAACAAAGCAGTTCTTATCTGCTGGCAGGCTCTATGTTTCTATGTTAGGTAGCCTGGGGATGGGAGAGAAAGTGGTAAGCTGGGTATCTAGTTAAAGGATAGGAGGCAGAGGGTGGTGGTAAATAGCAAGCACTCAGGGGACAGAAGACTTATATTAGATGCCACAGGGATCGGTGCTGAGACTGCTTTTCTTGAATGCCTTCATAAGTGACACCTCTAATAAGCTGAAGGAGAAGGTGCATCTTTTTTGTGGATGATATAAAAATCTGTAACAGGGTGGACACCCAGGAAGGGGTGGAGAGACTGCAAATGGGTTCTTGGGAAACTAGAGGAGTGGTCAGGGGTGTGGCAACTGGATTACAATGCCAAAGAGTGCAAGGTTATGCACCTGGGGCAGGGAAACCCTGGAGCTGTGCATGCCATGGGGTAAGAGGTACTTACTGCACCAAGCAAGAAGACCACCCCAGGGTCATCATATCTGATGTAGCTGGTCACTTTGACAAGGCAGTGGGAAGGGCTAGTAGGATGCTGGGATGAGTGAGCAGTGTCAGAAGTTGACCTGGTGCTATGAAAAGCATTAGATCCTAGGACAGACCGGGTGGCAGTACCATCAACGGTACCATGCCCGAGGTCTGGCCAAGTATCGACATTAGTGCTATGCCCATTGTAGAGGAGGTAAAAAAATTATAATTGTAAATTATCTATTACTGATGCTTAGAAAGGAGACGAACGGAGATGATGCTGATGGCGGAAGAATTTAATGATTATAACAATAACAATAATCACAGCGAGAGATTACAAGTGGTACATCCTTCATTCTTCATTCTTCAAACTAACAGTGTATAGTGGCTTGCTTATATAGTGGAAGACAGTACTATGGTTGTCTTATGATTGGTCCAAGACAAATATAAACTTTAACTTTAAAAGGCAATTCTCCTTTTAGTTCTTGCATGACAAGGCAATTCTCCTTTTAGTTCTTGCATGAGCTAATGTATGAGCTAGCTCTTGTATTGATACTACTATATAAGGATAGTAGTAATGGTCATTACTAGTTACTAAGGTTTAGAAGGAAGAAATAGGTTTGCACTTAGGAATGTGCACTCAAGCTTTTTATTCTGGCCTGTCCTCCTGATAATAATAGTCAAAAGGGTAACTTAAACTCTCTCCCTGTATTTCAGTCTTTGCAGACACTTAAGACACCTGTCTGCCATTACTCACATGGTCAGTACAGATATCAAAAGACACTTGAATATTACAAGTTGTGGCTCAGTTAAACTTGTAACTTCACAAATTTTGATATGATTTAGCTTCATAGATCAATATTAGTTACACAAACACATTATGTTTTAGACCAAAATAAGGTTTGCCTGCAATATTGGGATACATTTCTTTATCCCCTATTACACCCATCATGGTGCCTGACACCTTCCTCCTCTTCAGAGCCACAAGGGCCACCAGACTCACAGTTTGACACCTCAACCTCCACAACAGGGTGTCGACTTATCCAGTGCTGGTACCTCTGCCAGCACCATGAATTGTACCTAAAGGGGGCCTGGTGTTACAGCCGGCACCAATCATCTCACCGACACTGTAAGCCATGTCAGGAGCTGGAGTGGCACAAGGCTGCGACACTGAAGTGTCCTCTAGTGTAAACCGAGCATATAGCTTTGGCCTTACCACCTTCTATTGCCCAGGGCAAACAGACTGGGGGGTGCTCAGCCAACCATCCAGAAGGGGATGACTGTCCACCAGACCCAATCCCCTAGGGCCTCCAATGGCTTGGCGAGATGAGTTTTGGGAGGAACCTGTACTTCCACAGTACCAGTGACACCAGATATATTTCCAAGGGAAAGGCCTATGGACCTAGGCTTGGCATCACAGGTTCTTGGCTTGCCTCTGAAAGTGGGGATCAGGTGACTAGCTTCACTGCACAGAAATCAATGGTACGGTGGTCAGTGAAAAACAGGCATCACAGGAATCCATGTCATGATCAGGTCCAAGACAGGCCCAGCAAAAGAAGTGCTGGTCCAAAATGAGGATCACCCTCCCACAGAAACACCAATGCATAACCAGGGTTTTTTGGTCACCCTTGCTCTTTTTCTTGGGCACGGACATCACAAGAAAAAAAAAATAATAGAATGAAGTTGACACTGTGAAAGACAATATTTTGGTGATGTGGCAGTATAAATTCCAAAGTTTGATGACAAACTGAGATGCTATTCCCACAGTGTGCACTCCATTGCAGGAAAAACAGAACTGAGGTGCATGAGAGAGTCAGGCAACGATTATTGGCTGGCATGCGGCACCACATGGAACATGCCGCATGCAATCAGTGCCAATGCCCAATATCGACTGCCTCCCTAGAGGAGAAACCCTTTATGCCTATCCCAGGCACTCTTAAAGCCATTCACCATTTTCACTGAGACCACTCTTCTGGCAGTGCATTCCATGTGTCCACCACCCACTCCATGAACAAATGCTTCCTAACATCCCTCCTAAACCTCCCAATCACCAAATTCAGACTGTTCCCCTCATGTTTCTGTTGTTCCTTAGCTTGAAGAGACCTTCTCTATCCACTCTATTTATTCCCTTCAGGTACTTAAACACCTCTATCATAGCCCTCGTCTTGTTCCTCTCTTCCAGGAAGTACATTCTCAAGGCTCCCAGACTCTCTTTATATGATTCCCCTGTTGTCCCCTAATCATCTTGGTTGCCAACCTTTGGACCCTCTCAACCAAGCTGATGTCCTTATGATATGACCCCAGTACCTTATCCCATATTCTAAATGTGATCTCACCAGTGACCTGTACAAGGGCAGAATGACCTCACTCTGCCTACTACTGCATTCCACTGGCTATACACCCCAACTTCCTGTTCACCTTTACTGTTGTCTTTTTGCATTGTGAGGATTGTTTCAGGACACTGGTGCTCACCACCACAGATTATTTTCTTCCTCTGACACTGCTACCTGGAATCCCCACCCCCACCCCAGGTAGTACTCTGTCCTAGGATTTCTGGCCCTGATGCATCATTTTGCTTTTCCTGGCACTGAGGCCAAGTTACCAGATCCCCAACCATCTTTTAAGTTTCCCGAGGTCTTCCTGTAGGTAATGCATCCCTTCAATTGTGTCCACCCTCCCACAGGGCTTGGTGTCATTCACAGACAGGCACATCCTGCCCTTTATGCCTTCCCCAATGTCATTTATGAAGACACTGAACAACACCGGCCCCAGTACCATTTCCTGCAGGACCCCACTAGTAACTTCCTTGTTACTGGATAACTCCCCCACCACCAACCTCCGGGTTCTGCCACTTAGCCAGCTTTCTACCCACCTAGTCATTTTCTCCCTGAACCCAAGATCCTTCAGTTAGCTGATTATCCTCTTGTGCAGCACAGAATTGAAGGCTTTGCTAAAGTCCAAGTAAATACATCTACCACTTTGGCCCCATCCACCGTCCTGGTGACCTAATCAAAAAAGTCAATCAGGTTCATCTGACAGGATCCTCCTCCCACAAAACTGTTCTGCCTCTTGTCCTGGAGACCATTCTCCCCCATGTACCTTTGTGACAGGAATGAATAAGGCCCTTACCCATTTGTTATGCAGAAAGAGTTAAATGCAAGAATCCATTCTATCCTCTCCTTTTCTGTCTCGTGTCTGTCTGGTTGTGCAACCAAATGTTCTCATGAGACCTAGGAACTGATCACTCTGATGGTCTTGCGATTCTCCGCCTCTCACTATCTCTCTGCCTTCACTTGCTGTTTCTATTTTTCTTACCCCTTGCATATCTGTGGCTATAAAATATATGTGAATCTATGTGAAACTGGGATCCTTTGATCTGAAAATGTATATATACTGTTGGAATTATTGCAAAAAGCTAACTGGAACTCAAGGGGTTAACCTGAGATTTGGGTTGAGCTCCTCTCAGGCTTGTTTGCAAACTCTTTTGCAGAGCTGTCGGCAGGAGGCCAGCTTGGGACACTGTTCTATTTGCAAGCCTGCTCTGCAAATAAATTGACAAGAACTCTGTTACATTTTGTGAGAAACAAGTCCTTAACAAGCTCAAGATGAAGAAGTTAATTGTCAGGCCAAGACTTGTTATAAAAAGAGCAACAATTTTTTGTTGGGGAGAGAATGAAACTTGGAATTACAGATACCCTCAGATAAAGGACTTTATTTTCTCTGTTTGTACTGCCTTTGTAAATAGTTATATTGAACAATCTTTAGTTTTTATTTTACTGTTATTGATAATAAACCACTACTTGTGAATTTTGAAACTGCTCCTGGTTCTCCTATGCTTCCTGACCTGTGCCTCAATGACAACCTTACCAACCTCTCCTTGAGTATGGTCTCCATGAGTTTGCACATGATCCATGTCACACTGACCAGCCTATAGTTCCCCAGCTCATCCCTGGGTCTGCTCTTGTGAAGAGACACCACTTGTGCCATTCTCCAGTCCTGTGGCACCACTCCCAACTTCAGGGATCCACTGAAGAGGGCTGCCAGCAGCCCCACAAGTTCCTCTGCTAGCTGTTTCAGTATCCTTGGTATATGCTGTCCAGTCTTAGGGACTTGTCTGCCTTCAGTGCTAGTAGCCCCTCCCTTACTTTAGTTATCTCTATTACCACATCTGTGGCCCCTCTCCCCCTTCTCCCCCCGGTGGTACCAACACATCTTTTTCCCTTGTGAAGACAGAGTAGAAGTACTTGTTCAGTACCTCTATTTTGCCCACTTCTTTCTCCACCCATCCATCCGCCTTCTTTAGTTTAATATTCAGCACAGGCGGCTGTTTTGAGTAAGGTTAAGCATAGAATCTTTCAACTCATATTTACGCTATGCTGCTGAATGGAATTTAACTATCCAGCCTTCTTGTCCCTCTTCTCACTTATGTAGTGAAACAAGGCCTTCTCCCCAGTCTTAATCCATTCTGCTATTTGCAGTTCTTTCTGTGCCTTTGTTTGCTGTACCATCTTGCCTGTCACTTCAGTTAAACTCAGGCATTCCTCCTTATCTGCTTCGCTCTGTCCTCTTGTGTCTTTTCTAAGCTGCTGTCTTGTCTCTCAGTGCCCAGCAACCTCAAAGTTGAACCAGATGGTGATATAGCCCAATTTCTTCCCCCTAAGCTTAATGCAATTCACTGTGGCTGCTAGTATGGCATCCCTGATGATGGCCCATAGTCTGCCAACCCCCATGTGTGCTTTGACACTCATTAGTTGCTTCCTTAGCACCTCACCCATTTTCCAGAAATCCACTCTCCTGAAGTCCAAGGTTTTGGTCTTGGTGAAGAAGTTTTCCCTTCCCATATCCAGACTGAACCGCACTGTGCTGTGATCAGGGGTTCCTTGACCATAATCTCATCTACATGCTCCCCATTTGTGAGCACTAGATCAAGGATTACCTCCTCCCTAGTGGGCTCAGTAACTCCCTGGGCCATAAACCCTCCTTGTATTGCATCCAGAATCACTTGACTCCTGGCACAGGATGTGGATGGTGTACCCCAGTCCACCTTAGGCAGATTAACCCCCCCCCCACTATCACCTCCCCTTTTCCTGCTGCTTCCAGCAATTCTGTACATAGTTCTTGGTCTCTATCTCCGTCCTAGCTGGATGATCTGTAGACCACTCCCAATCTGATCTTCCTCCTCATTGGTCTGGAGCTAGATCCATAGTGATTCCATTTTCCCTTGTTCATTCTCTTCCCTAGTGTATGTTATCCCCTCCCTGATGTATGCCACCACCCCTCCCTTTGCCTAACACTCTATCCCTTCTGTACAGCTTGTATCTTGGGAATGAGAGGTCCCAGTTAATGGGGGCTATAGCTCAGGTCTTGAAAACTGCTGCTATGTCTACCGTCCCCTTTGCTAAGACAACCTGCATGTCTGCCATACTGTTGCCAAGACTGTGAGTACTGAGGGCCTCCACCCTCCACCTTGACTTTGCGCCTCCCTGCCTAGTTCTTGTATGCTTCTCGATCTGCCTATCCCCTCTAATCCCACCTTCACCCCCTGTCCTTTAATGCCCTCCCATGCCATCGCTCTTGATTACTACTTCCTGTGGGGGGGCCACAGACTTCCCTGTCTCGAAGTTTCTGTGCCTGCTGGCCCACCTCTCCCCCCTCAGCAGTTTAAACTCAGGTCTTTCTCCATGTATTGTCTTAGCTTGTACCTGAGAACTTTTGATTCCTGACAATTAAGGTGCAGCCTGTCCTTTGAATATTGCCCCTTGTCTGACCACTTGTCTCCCCAACCTCCAATACAATTGAATGCTTCCACCTTGCACCAGCTTCTTAGCCAATCATTCAACTCCTCAATCCTCCTTTTTCTGATTGTGCTAGCTCTAGGAACAGGAAATACCTGTGAAAGGCCACAGAGCTCATTGAATCCTTGTAGTACCTTGCTAACTCTATGACCCTTTTCTGCACCACCCTCACCTCTTCCCCTGCTAAGTCACTGGTTACCAGATGGTTGACCTAGTGAGGCTTTCCATGAACCTCCAACAACTTCCTGATTCTAGGTTCCGCCCTTCCCGCCTCATCCCCGGTATATAAACAACCATGCTTCTATTTCTTGGGTCCCCCATCCTACCCCAATGGATACCTTTAATTATGGAATCCCAAATGATAATCACCTTTCCATCCACTGCAGGTTTGATATTCAACCTCCTGTGTACTCCTGGTGAACCATCCTCTTCACTCTTTGTCTGTTCTCTGTCTGTCTTGGATGTATTTACATCTGTACCATTCCTACGACAAAGAACTTCTGTGTGCAAGCACTGAGGCAATAGTTACCCCAAAGGGCATTTGGCCGGGAAGCCAAGTTTCAAAGAAATACAAAATCACATGTGCCCCCACAATGCAAAGCATCATGGGATGCATATGCAAATCACCACAGAATATTATGCTGGTTCAACTTTAAGCAGAAATGCATGGTGCTGAAAGGCCTCTCACACAGTTTGCAAAGGGTACCAACAGAAGACATAGACACGTGTTTCATCCTACCAGGACTCATCAGTATGCCTCATCTGTTTGACACCCCAGTACCATTCCTGTTCCCTCTTGCTGCTTCTCAAATCCCCCCCTGTTTCCTTCCCTCCCTGGCTACCTTTGTTTGCCACCACACTACCCTCCCTATTCCCTCCCCTAACTCCACCCTCCCCTCATCACTTTTCCCTCCTTGCCCTCTCAAGCTACTCCCCCCTCTCAACCCCTTGCCACTAATCTCTGACTGTGTGTTTTCTCAATCCTCTACCTCCACACCCGCACCCTGTTCCTCTAAACTGGGCAGTACTGTGTACCTGTTTGATGAGCCCCCCCATTTCAGAACATACCTCTGTTCTTCCACCCCATTCTCCTCCCCTTCCTCCTTGCGCTGATCCTCTGACCCACCTCCCTTTTCACCTTACCTCCTGCCAATCCCCTACTCTGGTTCTGCAGCATCCTTAAGAAGTAGCTGTCCCTGGACACTTTGGGAACCTCCCTGTTTCCATCCTGCGCCTGCTGTCCAAATCCACTGGGGAAGTCCTTACCTGCCCCTTCAGCCATTGTTCTCCCCCCCAGCCTCTCCCCTCCCTTCTTTCCAACTGCCATCTTAGCTACCTTATCTCTGCCCTGAGTTGCCCAAGGTTTTCTGCACACTGGATAGCCCCCTGCTCTCCACATTGTTCCAAGAAAGACTGCAGCCCCACATCCATTGCAGCTGACCAACCTCCCTTCCCCATCCTGTTCACTGTATCTTCCTGCCTCCCTCCTCCTCCATGACTCCAAGCTGTCCTACTGTCTGTGCCAGCTCCTAGGCTCCCACATCCTCCCCAGTTACCCTATAGCAGCCCAGCTATGTTATGCTGTTGTTCCTGGTTTGTATTTTATCGGTAGATTGACCTTAGATAGGGTTTTGCTGCAATCCCCTTTTCCTGCTGGCTCCCTCCACTGATACAACTAATGCACGTAGTCCCCACTATGTTTTTACAAACTCTGCTTCCCTGCTTTGGTTGTGTACGTACCTACTGTGCCCTGACCAGCATGACATGTGGTCCTCCCTGCGGACCCCCCCCACACCACTTAGTTACAGATGCCACACACCTGCTTCATGGCACTCATGCTTCGGGGTCTTTCATGTGATGGATCCTTGGATTTCTCTGGGTAATTTATCTGTAAATGGGACCTACAATGGTGCCATGAACTGGTCGCCAATCTCCCACCCTCAGTCTTAGTGTAACGCTGATCTTCCAGAATATCTTCATCACTGACTGACATTGATGGGTCTGGGGCCCGAGGCACTAGGGCTCCAAAGGAACAAACTGTTATGCAGGAGGGAACTGACATGGGGTACTGACAGAACCTTCGCACTCCAAGTGGTGCTGCTCACACCAACCAATAACTGTCGACAGCTCCCTCATGCACTTCAGTTCTGTTCACCAGGAGAGAAAGTGGAGAGGAAGTTAAAGACAGGACTAGACACGTTCTAGCCCAAAGGGATAGGGAAAGATATAGGAAATAAAATAGACAACACAATAAAACCCGACTACCAACATAGTACCTAAGGGTTGGGCCTACTAGGTAGCACAGAGGTAGTTGGGTTAAAAAAGCAAGAGTCTGCTATCCAGGCAAGACAGGAGGTGGATACTGATAAAGAAAAAAAGACAAGGAAGCAGCCCTGAGCATATTGATCTGTCAGAAGCAAAAAAGGGGAAGTCCAAATTGGGACCCCCTTGCAAATAAGATGGCAAACTGTACCAAAAATGGGAACAATACATCTGGGCTCCAAAAAGGAATAACTCCATGTTACCATATAATAACTGAGTGAACCTGAAGCACATTTTCCTCACTCTTTTCCTACTAGCAGGAGAGAAAAGTGACTAGGAGCAATGGACTTACAGGACTGGGCAGTCCCAGGAAGTCAAGATACGGTCATCTCCTCTGGCATTCCCCAGTGATAGTGGGTTAAGGTCTAAAGCATAGGGAGAAATAACAAAGAGTATACCATCCAAAAAATGAAACAAAGAAGTGAAAGAAAAATGCCTGTTTCTTCCTGCATCCTCAGGGGTGTACCCTATGTGGAAACAAGTGTATTAATCCAAAGTAAAGTGCATTTCACTACTCCACACACAGAACATTTGTTTAGTAGAGTTATACTGGCTAGTACCCAGGGCACATGTTGCATTTGGCAACAGGGTTTTACCCTAGAGGGGTTATACCCTGGGAAGGGAGAAGGAGGACAAAAAAGAAAACTGGAGGGAGGGAAGGAACTACCTACCCACTCCACAAACTGGAGTTTACTTTTGTGGTTTGCATGGGTGCTACAAGTGATCCTCACTCATTTTTGGGGGAGGGGGAGGTTGGCAACTGGGTGTTCAGTTCTCTCTTTTTTTACTGTAAGAATAAACAAAAGAGTAACCCACATAAGGGCCATGTCAGACAAGCTAGATAGCAGTCAAAAGAAGGTGCTGCCAGCACCTACAGGTTGAGCTGCCAATGGCTCTGGCTCTTATCTCAGTGAGGCATGGTGGCTGGGTGTGTGACTCAATGGTGAAGATATTCTGTAAGAGCAACAGTTACTTTAAGTACATAATTTTCATATCTTCTATTAGTCAACCTTCAACACTGATGGTCTGAGTACCAAGCTTGCCAGACTAGGAAGGAGCTGGCTCACGCTGAAGGTAGAACTACCATCAGTCCTCTGTGTTGCAAAGAACACCTGAGGGCAATGGCTCCGCCTCCTTATATGGGTCTGGTGAGACCCAAGACTGGCCAGGGTCAGGCAGAGGCTCTTGTAGTCCAGGAGCAGTAGGGCACCCCAACACCACTCTCCTGACATTAGGGGAGAAAAAAATGAGTCCCCTGCAATTATGAGTTAAGCACATTTTGCCAGGCCAGAAGCACCAGTCTTAAAAGGCAAAGCCGTACCATCTGCTGAATGCAGACTGCAGTTCCCACCAGCCTGGAGGACACCTCATTGACACTGTATGATGCTCTTAACTGGTGCTTCTCCAACTCCAGGTCCTTGGCAGAATAGAAGATGGCTTGCCCCACTAACTCACTATGTGGCATGGCAGTCAGGAACTGATGCTGCTGTGCCCACAGGTACCTGTTATACACTCTCAAATGTGGAGGGGGGCCTTTTCAGAAAAAAATAATTACAAGACACTTTCTGTGTTTTTTCTTTCTGTGATGAATTTTTATTTTCAAACCAGATAGCACCAATGTTCCACCATTATTTAATGGCTTCTTCAGGGGGATGCCTTTTTTTCATTACCTTTCAAATCAAAATGAAAAGAATTTTCTTCAAAATGTACCATAACTTTGATCAACCTAAAATCCAGCATTTTGGTATGTTCATATAATACATACAAACATAACCATTTTACCAGCCTCACAAGCTAGTCCCCACTGCTTATTTTTATTTATGTTGCTTTGGTTTATACACTTTAAGGTACAGGTGTAACCCCTCTGCAAATGGGGGTTCCCAAAAGTCTTCCAGGAGCTTGTCTGAATGCTCCAAGTCTGGGCGGTGTTCAGTGTCTGAGCTGTTTAAATGTGGTTCCAAGTGAGTGCTATTTGAGCCTTCACATACTGTCTCTTTAAGAGCTGTCTGCTTGCAGACTTAATTAATTTGTATGGGAGGACTGTGTATTTAATGCTCGAATCCCGCCCGAGCTGCGGAGTAATCACTCCATTTTGCAGTCACTGGAAGTGCAAAGGGAGCCCATCTGAAAGCTGTAACTGTTTGCCTGTAATCATTTAAAGCATTAACAAAATTGTAGTTTGTCTAACCTGCCTTTATTGCAGCTGGGACTATGTGTGTGTTACCCCTCCATTTGGACGTAAACTGCTGTGCTGGGCCAACAGGGTTAAGGAAGCCCTTAAATGGAGCCTGTGGACGAATCAAAACTTGGACTCTTAATTTTGAGCCAGCCACAATGGGACTGTTAAGGCAGTGACTCTGGGAAATGTAGTTTTGACCTTGGCGCCTTTTTCCACCAACAGACGGAGTCTTATTGTGAGTGACAGCTGAACCAACCAACAGAATGATGTGGAGCTAAAGGAAATGCCTTGCTGTGTGACTGGAAAGCTCAGATCAGTTGTGACAGTGAAGAGAGGAGGAGCTCTGTGCTTCTGCGGTGTATAGTTTCACGCGGGAAGCGCACGTGAGGCCCTGAGGTTTGGCCTGCAGCAATTGTAAGTGCCATTTCGGACTGAATCCGATTTGTGAGGAGAAAGAAGGAGATCTGAAGAGTAGAAATCAGGCTCACCCTGTAGAAGATTGGATAAATTGCTGAATCGCGCTCGGTCTGTCAGGAGCTGAAACTGCTATGTGTGCTCCCAGGTATCTTGCAGTAATTGCGATCGGGATCGAGAAGCAGCCTGCCTGGTATAGTACTTTCCTTTTACATATGAATGTGCATAGTGCTTGTGGGGAATCACTATTTCTAATCCCCTGTGCTGTGTGCTTTGTGTTGAAGCTGGAAGCAAACCCCAGCTTGTCTCAGACTAAATCCGTTCGCTATCAACTGCAGTGGGGTCCAGTCACAAGGACCTTGTCTCCATGCCCTGTTGTTCTGGCAGTCCAGAAGAACATCCACCATCTGGTCCTCAGCTTGGGTATTGTGAGTACAAATCAGGGTATTCCCCTGCAGCCTGTTTTCAATCACAAGTGTGTCATCTAATTCTTGTTGTTTCATTGCTTCATGGACTGAGCCATCTGGCTCCAGATTACCATTGGGTGTTGTGCATATATTTTCTTCTATAGGGCTCTATCCATCTGCACCTGCCGGCCAACCCTGGGCAATGGACCTGGCTAGCCCCCAACCTGGGTACCCAGAGTGTGACTTTTCAGACCCTGTATGTGTGCACAGTACTGGGATTTAATGCCACTAATTAACCTGATTCCCCCCTCCCATGTTACTGTTCCCTAAATAAATCAGATTTGTTGTTAAACTTTAAACTGTCTGAAGTGTCAGTACCTTCATGCCAAGCACTGTAATGGTTTGTGTACGCTGCTTGACCTTATTTTTCAGGGGGTCCTCAGAGATGAACCTGCAAATCAGTCTTGAGGGTAAGTGGTACCTTATGAATGAACAGTGTACACATGTGGGGTATTGGTACTGTAAGTCCTGTGCATCGTGTAGGCCATTAGAGGGATTAGAAGGGGGTGTCAGTGTCCCAGAGGGCTGTGACCAAACTAGACCAACCATTACAAACCCTGATCTCTGGGTGGAGGCACCCGCCATAGAACCTAGGCCCCTCAACCTGTCAGTAGTCAAGCAGGCAGGGGTAGTAGCTGATGGGATAGTGCCACCTGGGGGTTATATATATATTTTTTTCACCTGACTTTTCTCTTTCTGATTCTAGACTTGTTTTTATGATGTACAGTGCTCAGAGCTCCAGGTATTGGGTGCTTACATAAATTATAGCTAGTACTACTACTACAACAGTCTGTAATTCGCTTTGATATGTCCTTTTATGGCTTTCTGCCTGTAAGATTAAGTACAGTTCTATGTTTCCTTTTTACTATAAGTTTGTTACCTTATAGTGCCACTCTCCCCTCCACCAGAAACACCCTGTGCCATGCTTTGCCACAACTGTAAACTTTCAGCCTTCTTACCCCTTACACACAAAAGTTACCTGCCTACTTTAGTGTTTGTTATTAGCTTCACTTAAAACTGCTCTGCTCATTTTTTATGTCTCATGCACATACGTTGCTTGACATCATAACATCATGCAGTCTCCAGGCCCTCACAGACTCAAGAGAGCCTACTCTGTAGCCACACATTCCTTGTCTGCATGTGGAAAACAGCAAGTGAAATGGTGAGTCTTTTGTAGTTAATCTTTTTGTTAAAGTTTTTACACACATACAAATCACATTCTTCAAGTCAGAAAGATATTTTGTGTGCATAGCATATTACTAAGCACTGCATCCAGTTACATAGGGATCAGTGTGTGAGCTACCTATTATTATACACATATAACAGAACATAAATGACATTGTTAGGTACAGTATATCGGTAGTTAGGTGCAAGAATTTAGCATTATTACATACCAGGTCATAAACGAAAATTACGTACCTACCGTAAGTCTTAATCTTCTCTTGTATCCTCACCATTCATTACTGTTGGGTGTAAGTCGGAGGCGCACACCTGTACAGGAGCTTTTTTTGCGGGGAGGAGAGTCGGCACCAATGGTGCCACCCATGAGGCAATGCATTGTGTGGCACACGAGGGTTGGCCGTTAGGCACCGCAGACTCCTCTTCCTCCTCCCCCTCCCCAGTCCTGTTATGCCGGAGAGGATGAAGCAAAGGGGGATAAAGAAAACCAAGGTGAGGCAAGAGAGCTGAAGGATAGGAAAAGGAAAGGATATAAACTGAAAAAGGAATAAGCCAATCAGAGGACAGAGGGATTGGACTTTTCCCCTACGTGGACATAGGGCCCCAACCCTTGGGCGGCAGCACGGGAGAAAGGAGAAAAAAGAGAGAGAAGAGAAGAGAGAAATTAACAAAATATGTAAGGGGGGTGCTGGAAGACCACTGGCTTATTTTAGCCTCAAAAACCTGAAAGATATGAAGACACAGGAGCAAGGATCCTATCAACTTCAGGGACCACTGGATGGAGGTCCAGAACAAGAGAATTCAAAATGGTCTTGGAGAATATAAAACATTATGGAGTCAGCACCCTCTCCCCACCTCTAATCCACATTCGGTATAAAAGTTCTGGAGCATGACCCTCCACAGTTTATCACCTGATGGCTTAGCCAAGGGGACCTTAAACAGGAGAGGACTCTGTCCAGAATGACCTCTAAAGGTAGAGGGGAAGCAATAAAAGAGAAAGGGGGAGGAAAATCCCTATGGGTTTTCCCATGAAATGCACTGATGTAGTCTCCACTTCAAGAAGATGAAAACAGGTAGAACATCCTTGCCATATTAAGGAGAATACCACAGTGCACCCCATTAAGAATCACAGGGAGTTTCCTCCAAGGCCAGGGCGAAGACCCCTACTCGCCAGGGGGCTCTGTGACTTTTTAGAGAAGAAAACAGTGGGCCCTGATGTACCAGGGGGACTCTGCCCCCAATTGGCCTCCAAGAGGGGGAGGGCGAGTGGGGGGGAGGCAACACCCAAGAGCTGAGGCCCAAGAGCGGAAGGTGGGCAGGAATCAGTAATGAATGATGAAGATACAAGAGAAGATCAAGAATTACGGTAGGTATGTAATTTTCATATCTTCCCTTGTCAATCTTCATCATTTATTACTGCTGGGTGAGTACCAAGCTCCCCAGAGGGGACCTAGCACTGCCCTGAGGGAACAGATTCCCTCAGCCTCCAGCAGGAAGATGCAGGAGGGAGAGACCCTTCTGCCATACTAGGTCAACATAACCTAAGGCTGGTCAGGCTGAGGAGGTGTCCCCTGTGGCTGGGGGGATGGGAGACACCCCTGAAGATTCCTCCTCACCCTGTGACAGAAAAGATGGATCCCCCAGAAAGCAGAAGAAATCACCCTATGTCGGGCAACAGGTGACAATCTAGACAGGCGAAACCATGCCGTCCGCCTGATGCAGATTGCTGTCCTTGCTAGTCTGGAAGCCACCTCATTGGCGTTGTACAATGCCCTTGCTTGGTGCCTTGCAAGCTCCAGGCCCTGTGCAGAGAGGGAAATGGCTTGTCTAGATTCTGCTGAATTAGACAAGGATGCTAGAACCTACACCAGCATTGACCACAGGTGCCTGTTGTAGGCAGTGTGGTGAGCCTGATGTGAGCTTATGCAGAGTAACACATGAGCTAAAGAGAAAACTCTTCTACCCCACCGGTTGAACTTCACGGAATCTGTATCCGGAGGTTGGTCATGTGCTGGGTGTTGAAGCCCGGAAGGAGTGTCTAAAGCTGTCAGCCCTGAGGGTGGGTGAGGCAGAGAACCAAGAGACTCCTGGGGAGCACAATACGTCCTCCTGCAGTCTGCTGGGGCTGGGGATGATGCAGCTGGAGACTGCCAGGTGTGGATAGACACTTTCTGGAAGGGAATAGGCCAGGAAGGCACCACCAAGTGATTGGCACTGAACTCGCTCAGAAAAGAACGCGTCTCCAGCTCGATATTGCATCTTACCACATGAGAGATGTGGATCTCCTGAAGTAACCCCGAAAGGAATGGCTGATATTCGGTGAAATCAGCATCAGAGGAAAGGTGGACAGAATGTTCCTCTTCCTCAGATGAGGAAGCTGAGGAGCTCAGGTGTTCAGAGTCCTTCTGTGGCAGGGGAGACAGGTGAAAGACCTGCTTGTCCATAGCTCTAACATACCTTGGGAAGGCCGCTGCAGTGGCCCTGAATGTTCCCCAGATTAATGGTCCCATAGGGCCCACATCACCTGGGAGAGGGGGAGGTATCTGCAGAGGGACTGGGGAAGGGCATCTCACCATAAAGTCCCAGCCTGTGCCAGGGATTTCACACCCTGCAGTAGACCCTCCCACATGGGGGATCCAGTCAGCGGACACTGCAAATGTGAAATCGAATACTGGCTGAGCCCTGAGGAAGAATATTCCCTGTAGTGTTACTGAGGTTGCATGGTTTCAGAAGGGCAACCCTCAGTGCTGCACACTAAGGGAGCCCATGAAGTCTCAGAGGAGGAAAAGTGGGGCTTAGCACTGTGGCTCCTCCCCACCCCCACAGGGCAGTGGAAGAAAGCCTCCGCACCTCACCCTGGCCTCTCAACCTCTCAAACTCTGAGGCCACCCTCTTCCTCAAAACCCAGTGACTAGGAGTTCCCCAAACCTGCAGGCCTCCTGAGGGAGGCCACAGAAGAGGAGGTACCCGTCTGCACCAAGGAGGCCATGGCAGCAGGAATGGCAGCTGCCCCGGTCCCCATGTTTGAGACTGACACACCAGGCCCACCAAGACCGCTACCTACCACATCGCCCCCAACACCGAAGTCGGCGTGGCATGCTGCAGAGAGCACAGACTCTGGGGAGCCCAGGAGATGAACACTGGGCCACCTGGTGCCACATCCAAGAGGATTTCCTGACTCAAGGAGTCCGGGCTCCAGTCTGGATTGGCCAGTGAGTCATCTGCCTTCAAAGAAGAGGAGACCACATAAACCACCAGACTAGCAACCCCGGGAGCTCCGCTACAAACAGTGCCACAAACTGTGCTACCATGGGACACGGCACCACCTACAACACCTCCTCAATCACTGGTACAGCGAACAGTGCTGGGATTCAAAGTGGCACCATCAGGTGGTGCCAAGGGTCTGCCAGTGCTGGGCCCAGCAGCTGTGGGCCGCAACACTGGGGGAGCTTGCACCTCGAAGGTGGTGACTGCCTTAGCGGTGCCATCGACCCAGCTCTGTAAGGAACCGAGATGATCCTCTGGCACCATGAAAAAAACCTCTTTGATGGTGAGGCTGGAATCCAAGGAGACTTCAACCTCACTGGGCCATATAGACCCAGGAGGGGACCTGGAGGCAGGGTCAAGAGATCTTGCCATGTCATCCCTAGAACAACACTGTCCTCTGAAAGTCGGCGGGACTCTGCCAACTTTAAATGCACAGATCTCAAGAACATGGTGGCCCATGGAGAGACAGCCATCGTAGTTGTCCATATCGTGTTTGGGACTCAGACAACACAGACAAACATCATGTCAGTCCATAACAGAAAAATGCCGGTTACAGGGGCATTGACGCATGGGGGCATGGCCCACTTTGGATTTTCTCTTAGCTCCCGAACCAGACATGTCGTGAAATAAATTTAACAAACTTCACAGAAAAAGGACCCGGCACCATTGGTAGAAATAAAAGGAATGAGCTTACCGGTTTCCAACGGCGTTGGGTGTATTTAGAACCGGGATGGAGATGGAGATGGAGAAGGCAGGAAAGGGTGTCGAATGGCGAAGGCCTAGTGATGCAGAGGAAAACTTCTGGTAACTCATGCAGCAGGTGCGACCTCAACTGCAGAAGAAACAGAACTGGGGTGGAGGAGGAGGAGTCTGTGGTGCCTAACGGCCAACCCTCTTGAGCCACGCAATGTGTTAGCCTCGTGGGCTGCGCCAAATCCCCCCAAAAAAAGCTCCTGTACAGGTACATGCCCCCGGCTTACACCCAGCAGTAATGAATGGTGAAGACTGACAAGGGAAGATCATTAGTTCCATAGGGTATGAATGGTGAGGTAAATCTTTTAAACAAGAAGATGTTCATGGTATCATGAGAGATTGACTGTTTTTAAAAAAGGAGAATGACTTCTCCTTTCTATTTCTTAGAAAGTGTCACAACCTGTTCTTACACAAGACTCAATCTTCAAGACGTTGCCAAGTTTCTCAACCCACAACACCTGTAAGTGTATTTTTCAAGTTAGAAACTTCAAGTCACAAGTCAAAATAGACTCAAAAGTCTTGTAAGTGAGCACATCCAGCACAAGGATGATATCCCAGACAGCCACCAGCTTCCTGATGGAAGTCCTTGTGTGTAGAATACCAGTTCCTTAGAAACCTCTTAAACAGTGGCAGTTGTGCCTATAAGTTTGTGGTATGCCGATATAGCTCATAGGTGGACCTTAACTGTGGAATACTGTAGGCCAGCATCAGAAAGGTCAAATAAGTACTCCAAAATCTTTTCAGGTGGGCTCCTGAAAGGGTCCATAGGGGGTTTTGGAGCACCAGCCAGAAAATCTTTTCCACTTGGCTGTGTATGTCTTTCTGATAGAAGATTTATGTGCAGCTGAAAGTATTACAAAGACCCTCTGAGATACCATGAACCTGTTCACTTCTGTCTCTTCGGTGCCAGGTCTGAAGGTGAGGGAAGCACAGGCTGGGATGCACCAGCTGCCCCGGGTCAACAAGTCCATCTGAAGTGGCAGAGCCCTTGATTTGATGACTGAAAGTCAGTTCAGCAGAGGAAACCATATCTGCTGAGGCCAGCAGGGCACCACCAGGATCGCCCTTTCCCCATGTGCCTCCAATTTGAGCAACATTCTCTGGATGAGAAGGATTGAAGGGAATAAAAACAGAAACAGATTTTGCCATGGCTGTCAGAATGACCCTTATAGAAAATGCCATTTCCTGGATTTCTAAAGCAGAGTCAAGGCAGTTTGGTGTTGATTAGGGACATAATATGGTCCATGTCTGGTGCTGGTGACCACTCTGAGGATCTGCCTCTGCTTGACTTAATTTGTCTGTCAAGATTGTTCCGTATTTTGGTCTCTTCCAGACATAATTAATGTATTGCACATTTTTATGAGTTTTTGCACTTTCTGCCACCATTGTTATCATTATGGAACATTTAAGTAAATAAACTCCTGTTCTGGACACCTGGCATTCTCACACACTCTCATTATCTCCCTGCAGAGAAGGTAAGAGTGTAAGACCAAGTCCACTAGAAATTTCAGACCATACAGAACTGTATGCATCTGTAGCAAAATGATGTGGAGATATGTTTCTGGTGAGTCCCAGACACCTTGTGTATGTAGACCCTGGCAGTGGACTCCAGATCTGAGCAGGGAGACATCCATGGTGACAGTGACCTCTGGCTCTGGTGGGGAGAATGGGAAGTCCTAGAAGAGGTTGCCCTCTACTGACCAGCACATCAGGGACCTCACCAGGTGTTTGGTCAATGGACTGGGACAGTCTGGAGGGTCCAATGCATGTGACCACTGGGTACTGAGCATCCACTGAGTAACCCTCATGTGCAGTCTTACAAGAGGCACTGTGAACCCTTAGAAGGCTATTAGGTCCAGCATTCTTTGCATGGAGTGGGCTAGTGTAGTCTTGCATTCCATGGTGTAGAATACCATCTGTAAGACTGCCTGTGGTTTGCTGTCTGGGAGGAAGGCCTGAGCCTTGGTCATGTCCAGAACAGCTCCTATGAACAGCAGTTCATGGGAGGTCCCCAGCTGAGGCTTTGAGGGGTTCAGCAGGACTCCCATGGATGCTAGAAACTGAGAGGCAGTGGACACTCCTGCACTGTGTGTAATCTGACACTGTAGTCTATCTGACTGTTTCAGTACAACAGATAATGAGTTAAACCCTAGGCTGCTAAATAAATATTTTGGACTGAGCTGGACAGATGATAGAAACAGCAGTTTAAAAAGGTTTTTTTTGTTCTATAAGGTTCTATATTTTTTTTTTGTTAATAACCTGAGAAGTTCGGAGGTACAATACAGTAGCATCCCCCCCTCCCTTCAGATGGCTTTAACATAGAGCAGCAAATAGCAAAAACCAGAGAGGGATTGCACTATTTTGCAGCTGTAGAGGAATACTTCCAAATGTCAAAAAAGGGATTTCCATAATCAGCCATTTTAGAGCTACAGTCTGATCCCAAAAAGGCTATAGGCTCCACCCACAGCCCTAAAAATTATAGTTAGCCAGCCATTTCGACAGGCACTGTTTGGATACAGGTGCGCCCTCTTTCCCAAGGGCAAATGAAATAAAAAGCTAAAAAGTCTGTCTGCAGCTCTGAGTGCAATTAACACAGTACCACAATTTTTTTATGTATATCAAGAGTATGGAGCAATGCCTCACCCCTATTGGCATGTTCAGGGTAATAAACAGGAAACTGGATCTTTTGGTTCAATGTAAAGTCTGATATCACCTTTGGTAAAAAGTTAGGATTGGTACGTACAGAAGACTGTCTTTGTGAAAAATCAGATGAGGAGGTTCACTTGTTAGAGCCTGCAGCTCAGACATTCTATAAGCAGAGATCATGACAGAGCTAAATATAATGTTTTCCATGAAAGGAAACATAGATCACAAGTTGCAGCAGGCTCAAAAGGAGCCAAGGTAAATTTTTCAAGTATGAATGTCAAGTCCCAAGGGGGATCAGATTATGGACAGGAGGTTTTATGTGAAGGATACTTCTAAGAAAAACACTGAACAATTCTAATTATAAAACAGAACAGCCATCAATAGGGGCATAAATTGCTGATATGGCAACCAAATGCACCTATTCAGAGGAATACTGCAGACCTGAGACATAATGAAAGTAAGTATTCTCTGATCGGGCTTCCCAGCAGCTTACTGCAGCTTCCTGCGGTCCCAGCCCTGACTCTGGGCTGGCCGCTAGCCCCCTCTCCAGCAAGCCACACTCCTAAGCTGAAGCAGCATGCCCTGATCAGGCTTTCCAGTGGCTTTCTGCGGTCCCAGCCCTTGACTCCGGGCTGGCTACAAGCCCCCTCTGCAGCAAGCCGCATTCCTAAGCTGAAACAGCAAGCCCTGATCGGGCTTCCCAGAGGCTTCCTGTGGTCCCAGCCCTTGACTCCGGGCTGGCCACAAGCCCCTCTCCAGCAAGCCCCACTCCAAAGCTGAAACAGCAAGCCCTGATCGGGCTTCCCAGTGGCTTCCTGCAATCCCAGCCCTTGACTCTGGGCTGGCCACAAGCCCCTCTCCAGCAAGCCGAACTCCTAAGCTAAAAAACAGGTATGGTCTCTACCGGGAGCATTTGGCCTGAAAGCTGGGATTTTCATTGGCTTCTCACCTTCTAAGCTGCTACCTGATTGGTTGTTTCAGACTTCACTGCTTTTTTTCAAACCTTTGGCACTCCCAGCTCTTCCTATACCTCCAAATTAGTTGATTTCCATGAGCACCTTTCTTTCTCTGTATATTGTAGATATAATTTTGCTCTGGACTTTACTGACATTTTTTCTCAAAACTTTGGTGCTCTCAGCGCTTCCTATACCTCCAATTTTTTTATACTTCTGCTTGTACTATGCTGATTTTATAGAGAATTTTGTTAGACTAATTAGATTTTCAAGTGATACAGGCATTTTAAGAAAATGTTTCATTGAAACTGTATTAAAAACTTATGAATTCTTCCCTTCATGCTATTTAAGTGTACCTTGCTATTTTTAACTTTTTTCCTATCAACGCTCATCTCGGGCTCGGTGCCTCCAGTGTCACAGACCAGACATCCCCACCCCTGCTCTTTCCCCTATGCCCATAACTTTACACCTTTTGTTTAAGTGTGCTTTGTCTCCCAATCTAAACCACTCACCGATTTCAATCCTTTGTCCTTCTCCTACCCACTCTCTAAGGCCTCCCTCGATCATACTGCTCAGTTCAATTTCTAATTTATTTAACTGACTCTCCCTTCTCTCTTCCCCACAGCAAGTGCTGATCGGGCTTCCCAGTGGCTTCCTGTGGTCCCGGTACTTGACTCCAGGTTGGTTGCAAGCCCCTTCTCCAGCAAGCTGCACTCCTAAACTGAAACAGGTATGGTCTTTACTGGGATCATTTGGCCTGAAAGCCAGTAATTTCATTGATTCCTCACCTTCTAAGCCACTACCTGATTGGTTGTTCTGGACTTCACTGCTTTTTCCAAACCTTTGGCGCTCCCAGCACTTCCTATACCACCAATTTAAGTTGATTTCTGTGAGCACCTTTCTTGTTGTCTATATTGCAGCTCTTATTTTTGTCCCACCCACCCCCAGCCCCAACCTTTATTAAATGCTCTCCCCCTAGAACACATCCCCACCCACATCTTCCCATTGGTGGCATCTCCCCTGCTACTACCAACCGAATGCCTTTAGGAAACACTGCAGCTACTACAACTATCAAGGTGACAGTTTGACACAAAAAATTTGAGATGAACTGGTACCTAATCTTCTTATCCTATACCTTATATGGGATATAGTGAGAAACACCACAGCCCACAAACTATACCCACCCACCTTCTCGGAAACCACGTCTCACTATTCAAGGGGAACAAGGGCTGACTCCTGCACACATCTACTCTCCAAACTAGCACCCTAAACCTATGTACCCCCTTGCTACACCAAAAATCCTAGTAGCTGCCCTATTACTCTGCAATACCCTTGCAGCTGCTACCAGTGGCCAAAAGCACTGCAGGGCAAAATATATTGTAAAAAGCTGGATTTATTGGGCACGGATCCTAAGGAAGCTGATCCTACTACTACTATTAATTTTTGGAAATGTGCACCCCAACCCAGGACCCCCCAAGGCTAAGACCACTTTGAACCTGGGGCACCTCAAAATAGTATCCCTAAACATACTCAGTCTCCTACCCAAAATACCACAATTTCAGGCATGGGTGGAACTGCTCAAATTAGATGTGATAGTGCTCCTTGAGACCTGGCTGTCCGCATAGGTCAGTGATGCTGCCATAGCCCTAGATGGCTGTACTGTGTACCACCAGAATAGGTTATCCAAACACGGGGGTGGCTGTATGATTTACATCAAGAGTGAGATCAGAGGCCAACTACTGTCTACTATCTCCACACTAAGAAGGCACAAATTTTAAGCCTCAAACTTACCCTCGGCCAACAAAACAAAGTGTTACTACTCTCCACTGTTTACATATCCCCTGGTACTCACACTACTGGTGAACAGCAAGTAATTAACAACCTAGAGTAGTACAGGCAAAACTGGAAACACATCATTGTCGGAGACCTTAACGTCAATTGGCAAATGATGCATCTGCAGTCTGTGATCAGATCTCAGGCCTTTACCATTCATAGCTGGTAGCTCAATCCACCAGATATAACTACAAAATGGGCACAAGTACGCTAATTGACTGGCTCCTCACAACCTGTACAGAACACATCTCTGAGGTCACAGTCCTACCTGACACGCTTAGTGATCACTCCCAGTTATGTGCACCTGGTCGAATAAGTTCTCTAGAAGTGCTCCCCCAGGTCTTAAGAAACAGACCACTGAGAACTGGTCAGCTGAATACCTTAAGGCAATATCTCAAACTGGTGGACTGGTCACCACTGGACAGGGCACAGGATGGCTATGTAGCCTTTAACTACTTCCTCACAACACTTAACAAGGCATGTGACATATTTGTCCCCTACAAAAATAAAAAAGTTAGAAGGGCTACCAACCCTTTGCTCACTGGCTCCCTCATTGAGCTCACATGCCATAGGGACAACTTGTGGCCAAAGTAATGGGGTAAACATACTGACATCATTGCCTACAAAACTGCCAGGAACAACTGCACCAAGCTCATTTGACTGGCTAAGGCCTTCTATTACAACGACCTCTTGAAGAGGTGCTGGGACCATGGAAGAGAGTTTTGGGACTCTGTAAAATCACTTACAGGAAAAGTATCCAGAGCTCCTCCTGAATTAATTATCACTACAACCGGGACACTCCATGAGTCTGGGAACTTAGCAAATGCTTTTAACCAGGTTTTCACTGATCTCAGTACAGTACTACTCACACACTATCTATCCCCCTCTACTCCAAATCTGCTCTCTAAAATAACTTCTCACTCCTCACCAATAGGAAGCATTCTCCCATTCTACTTTAAGCAGCTCCATAGACATGAAATCTTAAAATATATTAAACAGGCACTAGGAGAGACATGGATGGGTAGTGAGCTCATTGATGGCTCTGGTACTAAACAAGGTAGTTAAACCTCTCACAAAAGTGTTCAATGCCTCCCTAAGGTCTGGTGTTTTCCCAGACAAGTGGAAGGAGGAACTGGTCACTCTGGTCTTCAAAACTGGGGATACAACCAACCTGTCCAATTACCGGCCCATCTCTATCCCCCAATATCTAAAGCCCTCAAACGAGTGATATCGGATCAGCTCACAGACTATCTGTCCATGCACAACCTACTCTGCCAGCAGCATGGGTTCAGGAGAGATCACTCCACCCTCTCCACCCTGGTTGAATACATCTCCCAAATAAACAATGCCTTTGATGATGGATTGGCAGCAGGGTCTATCTTTATAGACCTTACGGAGGCATTTGACAGTACAAACCATTAACTCCTACTCCAAAACCTCCTCTCAACAGGCCTGTCCAGTGACAGAGTGGCATGGTTTGACAGCTACCTCTCTTGCAGGACTCAACGTGTCAAACATATGAACATACGAAAATTGCCAGCAGCAAAAGGCCATCATGATCTATCTAGGCTGCTTGTGAATGCAGCTAGCTCCCTATTCAGCAGCTTCCCCACCCCCTCCCTTTACCCTCCCCTTTGCCCTGTCCCACTCCTTCTTGAAGCATTCCACTGTGGTACATGCCACCACTTCAGCTGGTAGTGCGTTCCACTTTTCCACCACCCTCTCCGTAAAGAAATGCCTTCTCACCTCCCTCCTGAATCTACCCCCCTCAATCTAATGTCATGGCCCCCAATGTCTCTCCCACCCTCCTTCTCCTGAATAGACCTTCTGTGTCTGTTCTGATTATCCCTTTCACATATTTGAAGGTCTCAATTATATCCCCCCGTCCCTCCTCTCCTCCAGTGTTTACATGTTTAACTCTCTTAGTCTGGCCTCATACAGCAATTCCCCCAGGCCCTGAATCAACTTTGTTGCCCTACACTGCACCCCCTCCAGTAGCCTAATGTCCTTTTATAGGTACGGGAACCTGTACTGCACGCAGTATTCCAGATGGGATCTAACCAATGATCTGTATAATGGTAGAATAACCTCCCTTCTTCTCAAGGTAGTTCAAAGGTAATCTCTCAGAGCCAAGGGTAGTGAGCCTAGGTGTCCCATAAGGGTCAATACTAGGGCCACTCCTCTTCGGTCTCTTTATCAATCCCTTACCCATAGAATGCCCAGCACACATTGTGCTCTATGCTGATGATGTGGTCATCTCTGTTAAAGGAAAAAAATCAGGCCACAATTTCCACTGAACTACAAGACAATTTCTACAGACTTGAAAAATGATTTTCTAGTAACAAACTTTTGCTTAACTATAAAAAAAACAAAGAGCATGCTTCTCTGTTCAACAGAACAGGAAGAAGTTTGGGTCTCTACAGGTCCAGAGTCTCAAAGGTGACACACTGGAACAAGTTTGCACCTTTAAATATCTCGGGGTTCATCTAGATGACACCCTATCATTTGGAACTCTTGTTGACCACGTTTTTAAGACTGCTAATGCAAAGCTTGGTGTCCTCTACCGACACTGGCATTCTATGATCCCGGAAGTCCTGAAACTGATCACAAGTTGCTCGGTCTTGTCCACCACAGACTATGGCCTTGTTATCTATGCTGCCAGCACCGATATGGCCCTCAAAATGGTAAAAACCCTACTTAGTAAAGTCTGTTGCCTGGTTCTTGGGGTTGTTCACTGGACACATACTTGTGCCCTCTATCAGGAGACTGGATGGCTCCCTCTTCACCATAGGGTCAAATACCAAACGTGCCTACTTGCTAAGAAGTCCTTGTTAGGGTTTATCCCTAGTTCAACCTCCTGCCGATTCAAAATTGCTCAACCTACTAAAAGGACTCGAAATGCAGTTAAGGGGGGACTGGTGGTACTGTTTAAGTGAACAGCACAAGCCCAGAGATTCCTCTCCCTCCGTGGGCCCAAGTGGCTCAATGAACTCCCCAAGGATTTGATTGAGTATAGTAAGGTTAGACAATTGAAATCACACCTCTGAGCCCACTTAGCCCTTGAGAATGTCTGCAAATGTTTCCACAGACCCTAACATTATCTAGCCATTGCCTACACAGTAGTCCCTGGCTCCTTTCATACCACCCATTCGGACACAAGTTTAAATTGTTACAATGCTCCCCCCCACCATTGCCCCTCCACCATCCCCCACCTCACATCTCTCCCCTTCCTCCTGACCTCCTCCATGCCATCCCCTCCTTCTTCTTCTTCTTCCTGCCTACTCCCCATGCCACCCATCCCCAACACCCTCGGCCCATCCCCAGACAATTCCCTCCCACTCATCCTACTCCCCTTCCCCTCTGCCCACGACTACCACATTTCTCCTCCCCACCACTTTCCTTCTTCTACACAATGTGCTGACAAAGCGTTCTCTGGCTGCTTCACTGCTGAGCAATGATTTGGATCCTTAGTCCTATAGCTGTACTCTGCGCTTACTCTGGTATGGCCATACATTACAATCAGCATTTGTACTGGAAACAGTTTTCTCTGTTTCGCACTGACTTCTAATCTAGTTATGTTAAGTCCTGGGTTATCAGGATCACTAATTTCCTTTTCAACCAATGTATCATTTGTACCCTTTGTGACCTGCAATGTAAACTCACTATGGAATCTGTGTAACCTTATGTAACCTATGTGTTGTTTGTTTGTCTGTCTTATCTTTCTGTATGACCTGGAACCTTTGTAAACGAGTCCCTGGCTCAAAGGTATTAATCCCAATCTGAAATAAATAAATAAATAAAAAATATTACAAAACAGAATTCACAGTACATTAAAAAGGTCTGTATTCTGAGAAGTGGGCCTACAAAGTGAAATGCTTCAATTTCCAGGAACAAGTATGTCTGGTAGGAGGCTTTCTAGCCACAAGCAAGACATCAGCAACTTTAGGTGACACCCCAAAATGTGCAATGGCTGTGTTTCTAGAAGCCGTGTGTGTAGGTGTAAGGACATTAGTCCAGATGGACCAGAGACACCCCAGTCCTGTGACAACAGACCCCGACACAGGGGCAGAGGAAAGGATGCTGTATCGCCAGATTTTGTAGGCATGGAAATCATATTTAGTGAAGCCATGGAGGAGCTATGTGGATGAGAGTGGCAATCTTCACTCTTAGCTTTAGCAGAACTCTCTGTATTAGAAGAATGGAAGGAAATTCATACAGGAATTTCCCTTTCCAAGGGAGCAGCAACGCATCTCGCCAAAAAACACCAGGCCCTGGAGTGACAAGCAAAAATGTAGCAGGTTTGTTTTGTGTGGGAACGCAAAAAGGTCCAACTCTGGACTACGCCATCTTGCAAAAAGGTGACTCACTATGGAGGTTAGCAGCTCCACTTCATGAATCAGGGACTGAGACCTTGCTTGTCTACAAGACATTTTGGAGACCTCAGAGAAACACAACTGACAGAAGAAGGCAGTGAGACATTGCCCAATATTATACTCTCATTGCTTCCCTGCATAGGGGTAGGAGTGAGTGCTCCTTTGTTTGTTTATGTAGTGAAGGAATTGACATTGTCCATCTGAATTAACAGAGGACTAGGGCAGTAATGACTCTGAAATGCTGGGAGGCTGTATAGGACAGCTCTCGTTTCCAAGACATTTATGTGTAGTTCAGCCTCCACGCTGTTCAAGGACCTTTGTGTCTGGAAGAAGCAAAGATGAATACCCCAACCAGAGCTCGAGGCATCCATGGTGAGTATCTGTACATGAGTTGGTACAAAGACTGGAACACCCTTGAGTAAGCTGTCATGGTCCATCCACCCTAGTAGTGCATGACAAAGCAGGGACATGACAAGAATAATTTTTTCCAACTCATTGTCAGTTGATCCTACTTTACCCCTAGTGTCCACTGTGGGAGTCACATATGGATCTGAGCAAATGGCAGTGTTACTGTGGCAGCAGCCATCAGGCCCAGAAGATGTAGCATTCTCCTGGTAAAGAAATAATGGCTCCTGTGTATCAAGTGCGCTTGAGCAATAAGTGTGTCTGCTTTATCCTGTGGCAGGAAGGCACACCCTTTGTTCTTGTCCAGTACAGCCCCAATGTATTTCAGGCACTGGCAGTGGGTTAGCACTGACTTTGGCACATTCATTGTTATCCCTAAGGCCTCAAACAGTTGCGTCATTTGGGAAAAGATGTGAAGAACAGCCCTTCCCTGGAACTGGCCTTCAGGAGCCAATAGTCCAGATAAGGGAACACATAAAGCCATTCATTGCGAAGGGTTGCCACAACCACTGCTAAGCAGTTGGTAAATACCCATGGCACCAAGGATAAGTCAAAGGGCAATACTCAGAATTGATAGTTCCTGCCCTCCAGCATGATGCAGAGGTACTGTCTGTGGCACTGTCTGATCCTGATATGAAGGTATGCATACTTCATGTCCAGTGAACAGAGACAATCCACTGTTTGCAAGACGGGAATAAGGGCTTGCAGAGACACCATTTGAAACTTTTTGTATTCAATGTACAAGTTGAGGTCTCTGAGGTCCTGCATAGGATGTTCTGTAAATCTCCTGTCCACTTTGGAACTGGGAACTTTCTGGAACAGAACCCTTCATTCCTGTCTTATGGGGAACAGGGTTCAATAGCGTATTTTTGAAACAGGGTCTGGACTTCCTCCTTAGAAGGGACAAGTGGCCTGGAAGGTAATAGGAATGGGACGGAGGAAGAACTGGAGTTTCCTATCAGTTCCAGAGCATGCCCTTTTCTACTATTTTCAGGACCCACTTGTCTACAGTGATCCCCCTTCACTACATTACATGCAGGGAGATCCTTCCCCCCACTCTCACCACTGGAGGCAATAGCTGAGGGGGTTGGAGACTGAATAGATTCAGGTGGAACCAGGGTCAACAGGGCCACTGGGACCAATTCCTTTGCATACTTTTTCATGGGCACCAGGGGGAGTAGCCCTGGAGGGTACTACCACCTCTGCCACTGGACTGTTGACAGTATGCACAATCACCTCTGGCAGCAGGCCTTCAAAAAGATCCCTACCACACCCTGTGGTGGGTGTAGAATAAAGGGACTTTTCAGACCTAAAAGTCATTTTGGGGGACTAAAGGTTATGAAGTGCAATTTCAACATCATTACCAAATAGTTTGGAGCTCCTAAAAAAGAAGCATTCAAAACAGCATGTTGCATATCAGTAGCAAAACAAGATACTCTGAGCTAGATAAGACACCTAATGCAGATACCAGAGGCTGCAGCCCTGGCAGAGGCATCTGAAACATCATATGCTGAAAGGAGCAGATGTCTGCCAACTTGGAACCAGCTTACCTGGTTTTAAGCAAGTCAGTCTTAGCGGGACCATCATATAATGCCTGTGCTGTAGTACATGCAGACATCCATAGGCTGTTCTGCAATTTTATAATATGAGCCTGATAGTTAGCAATTCGCAGGCCTAAGGATGCTGAGGCATATGTGTGTTTGCTTATTATATGCAACCTCCTAGATTCTTTATCTGGCAGTAAAGTATGGATGTGCCTTGGGGCCCTAGAACAATCATGAGCAGCCACAATGACTACAGAGTCAGTTTCAGTCTGTGCAGCATAATAAGACTTAACAGACGGAGTAGGGTACTGTTTCTCAGCCTTCTTTAGAACTGCAGGCAGGGTACTGGGCTTATGCCAAGCAACAAAGGTAGCATCCTCTTGTGAAGGATATACAGGATGAATAATAACTTAAGGTGTGGAAGGAACCTCCAAAAATTCCATGAGATTCCTTTTACTGGAATCTTCTTCCTCACCAACAAAACCCATGGCAGATTGTAGTTGCTGAAGCACAGCCTGAAAAGATGGATCCTCAGGGGGAGACATGGTTGTATAAGCCACATAGTCCTCACTGCAAGATGATAGGGTGGAGGTAGAAGTCAAGTTACCTTCTTCAAACTGCTCCTCAACCTAATCCCCCTCAAAGTTCATGAGGTAACAATTACATTCTACCTCATCGTCATCATCAGTAATACTGTCAGGAGCCATAGAAGGAGCCAGTGACACAGGCTGTGGCTGAGAAAAAGAAGTAATTGGCATGCTTTGGGAATCTGTTAATGAAGGCCCTGGTTCAGCTGGAAGTCACACTTCAGACACAATGGGCACCCCTAGGAGGCATACACCAAGAACGGTCCAGCCTCTAGCCTTATTGTCTGCTGATCTTCACTGACTGCTGTACCCAGTACAGAAACAGTGGTCAGCTAATAGAAAGCTCTCAGCCAGAAACAACCAGAAGCAGCAGTTCAGACACAAAGGGCAACTCTAGGAGGCATACGCCAAGTGTGGTCCAGCCCTTAGCTTTGCTGTCTGCTGAGCTTCATGGATCTTCACCAACTGGGAGAGAGATTAATCATGGAAGGCAGACTCCAACAGGTGCAGAAGCAGGAATTCCTTGATAGCAGCTCTACTTAATCCCTCTTGGAGTGTACAGTCCGGGCTCCTTTCTCCGCTGAGGCAGATTCTCTCCTCGCTCTCTGAGCATAAGCAGCTGTTGGAACACTCACCCAGAATTCCTGGCTGCTATATGTAAATCGGTATTTGTACTGCTGTACCCACTACTGAATAAGTGGACAGCTAATGGAAAGCTCTCAGCCGGAAGCAACAGCTCAGACACAAAGGGCACCCCTAGGAGGCATGCGCCAAGAGTGGTCCAGCCCCTAGTCTTATTGTCTACTGATCTTCACCAACTACTGTACCCAGTGCTATAATAGGGGTTGGTTAATAGAAAGCGGTCAGCCAGAAACAACCAGAAGCAACAGCTCAGACACAAAGGGCAACCCTAGGAAGCGTACGTCAAGTGTGGTCTAGCCCCTAGCTTTACTGTCTGCTGAGCTTTACTGATCTTCACCAACTGGAAGAGAGACTCCAACAGGTGCAGAAGCAGTGATTCCTTGACAGCAGTTCTACCCGAATCCTCCTTGGAGTGTACAGTCTGGGCTCCTATCTTCGGTGAGGCAGCTTCTCTCCTTGCTCGTTCTGCTCAGACCCAGCCAGTGACTGCTCTCTCAGCATAAGGAGCTGTTGCAACACTTACTCCACACCCTCTTAACATAAAAACAAGTTTCCTTTCCATCCTATCAGTTCTGTGTGTACTTTGGTTTTATGTGCAGTTGATGTAACAAGGGCTTGGTACAGGTAAAAGGCTGAACATCACTGATTTTTACAGGTAGCAGAAACAAAGGTTCTGCTCAACCACCCTACCCACCCCCGGGTCATCCTCTTTTATAGGGTCTACATTACCCCACACCCTTCCTGCATCTCCTAATTAAAAAGGCAGGGCATACATACAGCACAGACACAAAGGGCAACCTTAGGAGGAATACGCCTAGTACGGTCCAACCCCTAGCCTTACTGTCTGCTGAGCTTCATGATCTTCACTGACTGAGGTACCCACTACTGAAATAGTGGTCAGCTAATAGAAAGCTCTCAGCCAGAAGTCATATCTACTTCTCTTTCATCCAAGTATTGTTATAAAGCGATCAACTATTCTCACCTAAAAGCCTATACAGAATAATACAGCCACTATGGATCTTGTAAACTGCAATTGCTGTGGCACACTATTTAGCAAGGCTTTTATCCTCAGAGTGGGACACTGTCCAACATGCTTCACATTCAGGGAACTTAAACCCCAGATGTATGCAGCTTGGGCTGAGATACAATACCTTCAAGCTATCATACATCAGGCCCTGCTGGGCAACATCAGAGAACCTACAGGTCCTAGACACGCTGCACAAGCATTCCTACCTCAGAGGGTAAACAGGCCAGGGGGCTGGCTGATGGTCAGGAACCATATAACTACCAAACAAGCCTGTGCTAAGGGTAGTTCCAATCCTATTTCGACATTGAACAGATATACACCACTATCTCTCAGGGCGACTTGAGTAGACAGCGTCGATGATTATCCAACTTGCGTTAATGGGTGTCAAACATTCTCCACATCCAAACCAACACAAGGAGGTACACCCCACCATTAAACATGCTAAATCAGAAAAGAAGAAACCTGTTCTAATAGGCAACTCCATGATTAGAGTATAGAACCTCACTTCCAGCAGGACTATGCTTTAGTTGCAGTCAGGTGCCTCCCAGGGACATCAACATGGAGGGACACAAGCCACATCAAGGGGATCATATGTGCAGTGGACCTCAACACTCATGTCATTCTCCATGTAGGTATAAATGACCTAGCCAGTAGGTCAGTGGAGGAAACTAAACAAAATATATCCAGGCTGGGAGACAAACTTTCTTATTTTTCAAATGGTCTCACCCTCTCAGAGAGTCTGTGTCTGGAATGTAACACCTGGCTGCAGAACTGGTGCCTGGAAAAAGGTCACTGGTATATCAGTAATTGGCAGGACTTCTGGGAATGGGAGTTTTTTAAATTTGATGGCCTGCACCTCTCTAAACAAAGTACATGAGTGCTTGGTCAAAAGGTTGACATCCATATTGGTCAGTTTAACTAGTGGGTGGTGGGGTGGCACAGGCACCCCTTACACCACAAGGTCTGCCTTGTGCCCCTTCCCCATCACCAACTAGTTCAACACACGTATGCTCCTATCATGCACAAAACAAGTAACACAATACACATACACAACAGAGCCAGGGTAAGTCTTCAACTAACCAGAATAAACAGTGTTGGAAGGCAATGTGCATCAACACTCGTAGCCTGATGAACAAAATTCCCTATCTTACGGCCATGATGGCAGAAGTGCAGTTAGACTTGGTTGCCATTACAGAAACATGGTTCACCATCCCGGGGTACACGCTATTCCAGAAGGATAATGAAGGTAAAAAGGGAAGGGGGTAACACTGTATGTAAAAGAGGACATCAATGCAACAGAAATCCAAAGGAAGCAAAGCAAGGCAGAGGCACTTTTGAATTACCCTCGGGACTGGAGAGAAGGCCCCAATCTGGATCTGAGTTATCTTCAGACCACCATCCCAGAAAGCTGACATAGATAAAGAGCTCATGGAGACCATACTGATGATGGCAGACAGGAAAGAGTTGCTGCTAGTAGGGGACTTCAGTCTGCCAGATGTGGACTGGTCCTTATACACAGCATCCTCCAAATGAAGCAAATGTTTCCTGTTTGCACTGCAAGGAGCAGGTTTACAACAGCTGGTGAATTCTCCCACCACAGACAAAGCAATACTGGACTTGGTGCTCACAAACAGCAGAAAAGCCTCAGATGTGCAAGTAGTGGGTCAATCTGGGGACCAGTGACCCCAAGACAATCCAGCTACTGTAATAGTGAACAAGGAAAAAGATACCAGTCACACTAAAACCAAGGTTCTAGATTTCTGGAAAGCTAACTTTCCTGAAATAAAACGTATAGCCACATCCATGCTAGGTGGCAGAAACTCAGATGATGTAGAAGACTGTTGGGAGGCCTTAAAAACTGCTATAAATACAGCTACAGATTACATGCACTAGGCAGATCACCAAATCCAAAAGAAAGAAAAGTCCACTCTGGTTCACCAAGGAAGTTACAACCAAAATCAAGGAAAAAAGGGTTTTTGCTAAATATAAACAAACAAAGTGAATTGGATAGAGAAGAATACAAAAACAAGCTGAATGAGGCAGGAAAGGCAGTTAGGAGATCAAAAGTGCAGATGGAGGAGAAAATAGCACAGGGGGTCAAGAGGGGAGACAAAACCTTCTTCAGATATATAAGGGACAAAAGAATGAGTAAGTGGGGAATAGTCAGGTTAGCAACAACGGAAGGCAATATGGCAGAGACAGATGAAGACAAAGCAGAGTTACTAAGTGATTTATTTTGCTCTGTCTTCACCATAGAAGACAGCAATACGGGTCCTACACTAAGAAGGCCAGTACACAACACCACAGGAGCAGACACAAAACCCTTCACAAGGGAACGGGTCCTAGGAGAGCTGAATAGGCTCAAGGTAGATAAAGCAATGGGGCTTGATGGCATCCACCCTAGGGTTCTGAAGGAGCTTCAGGAAGAACTCACCACACCACTGGTTGAGCTTTTCAGCAAGTCACTGGAAAGTGGAATAATACCTCAGGACTGGAAAAGGGCAACAGTAGTACCTTTACACAAGAGCAGAAGCAGGGAGCTGGCAGAAAACTACCAACCAGTCAGTTTGACCTCGGTGGTAGAAATAATTATGGAGTTGTTGCTAAAGGAGAGGATAGTGAAGTACTTTGAGGATAGCAGAAAGATTGACCCCAGGCAACATGGCTTCAAAGCAGGTTGCTCTTGTCAAACCAATATGACTGACTTTTTTGACTGGGTCACCAGAGCAGTCGACCAGGGAGGAGCAGTGGACATTGTGTACCTGGACTTCAGCAAAGCCTTCAACACTGTCCCCACAGAAGGCTAGCTAATAAATTAAAGCAAACAGGAGTTGGTCATAAGATAGTGAACTGGATCACCAACTGGCTGCAAGATAGGATGCAGAGAATGCTTGTCAATGGATCATTACCAAGGGAAGGCAAAGTGACCAGTGGTGTTCCACAAGGGTCTATGCTGGGACCTATCCTCTTTAACATATTTATTGGGGATCTTACAAATGGCTTGAAGGGGAAGGTTTGCCTGTTTACAGATGACACAAAACTCTGCAACAGAGTAGATACGCAGGAAAGAGCGAAAGCTATGGAAGCAGACCTGAAAAAACTCGAGGAATGGTCCAGGGATTGGCAGTTGAAGTTTAATGTCAAGAAGTGCAAGGTTATGCACATAGGAAAAAGAAACCCAGGGATAAAGTATACTGTGGGAGGGCATGAGTTAGAGGAGACAGACAGAAAGAGATCTTGGAGTAGCCATCATGGATGACTTAAAGGTTGGAAAACAGTGTGAAAAGGCAGCACAGAGGGTGAGTGGCATCCTTGGCTTCATTGGTAGGGGAATTACAATTAGAAAGAGCTAGGTTATCATTCCTCTCTACAGGTTCTTGGTGAGGCCACATTTAGAGTACTGCGGTCAGTTTGGAGGCCCCACCTCAAAAAAGACATAGACCACCTGGAGATGGAACAGAGAAGGGCTACAAAGATGGTGCATAGACTGCATCGTGAGCCATATGAGGCAAGAGTCAGGGAATTAAATCTGTACACCCTTGATCAGAGAAGAAACAGAGGGGACATGATCAAAACTTTTAAGTACATTAAGGAAATCAACACAACACAAGTAGGAAACCTCTTCCAGCAAAACAGGGATGCCCGTACAAGGGGGCACAACTTGCATCTGGTGGAAGGCAGGTTCAAAAGCAACTTCAGGAAGTACTTCTTTACAGAAAGGTTCATAGACCCATGGAACAGCCTATCTCAGGAGGTGGTGGAATCCAAGACAGTGCGCAAGTTCAAACTCGCATGGGACAGACATTGTGGACACATCAGGGTGCAGTCTAAATAGAGAGGTGGGCAGAAACATGGGCAGACTAGAGGGATCATGCGGTCTCCATCTACCAACATGATTCCTATGTTCCTTGTGCACAGCAGACCCAGCACCACTAGTAGTTATGGTAGGAGGTAATGAATCATATCTGAAAACAACACTAGCACAGCCTGGGCATCAACTGTGCCCCAAAAGAGATCTGGAACTACCTGTGTCAAAAGGTCAGAGCCCAATAATAGTGGCAATGTACCATTCACAGTAGGTATGGCAATGCCTGAGTCAAGCCCTGACCATAGTGTTTCATCAATGGTTGGGGTGGCTGTTGTTGATGCCGCTGCAGTGGGTGATGACTAGGACATACCTGATTTCAATGGTGACTTCAACCTCACCAGCAAAGCAGACTTATTTGTGCTTGTGGCCAGAAGAAGAAGAGGGCCTTGATGATAAATTTTTTTTGTCTTTTGACTTTGATCTTTGAAGGAGCGATATCACCCCAGTCCTCCGCGAACCGCACTGGCTGCCAGTCAGGTGGAGGACTGTCTTCAAGATAGGGATCTTGACCTACAAGACCCTGCATGAAAGGGGGCTGGTTTATCTGCAAGTTCTTCTTGTCCCCTACCGACCATCCCAGGCACTCCATTCTGCCAAAGGCTGCCTGCTTGGAGTTCCCAGGGCTAGGTTGCACTCGGGAGATCATGTGTTTCTGGTGGCCATGCCTACCCTGTGGAATTCCCTGCCTGGATATCTTAAGGAGGCCCCCTCGGTAAAAACCTTTAAAAAGGGTCTTAAGACCTACTTGTTCCAACAGGCTTTTAATTGTTAGTATTTATTAGATATTAGATAGGATGGATATATTATTTTCAATTGTTGACTCCCAGTTTAATTTATATATTTTATATGACCGTTGTTTACTTGTATTGCATTTATATGTACAGTGCTCAGAGTCCTCAGAAAGGGGCGCTTTGTAAATAAAGTATCTATCTATCTATCTATCTTTTGATGACCATTTCCCGGTCAATGACTAGGAAGAAGCAGGAGCAGAACCTGTAACCTTTTCCATGGCTTTCAATGCTTTTTGGGCGAGGAAGGCTTCTAAGGTCTTCCGCTGGCAGATCTTGCAGGACCTCATCTCGTGGGTTAGGCCCAAACAACACACACAAATAGTGTGAGTGTTATCCTTGTAGATTTTGTAGCCACAGGAACAATATCGGAACACAGGTTCTCTGTTCTTTGGCAGCATACAGAGACAACAAGGAAGAAATATACAATCGAAAATAACGAAAAACAGAAATGGATATTTTTATATTGTTTCTCTGCAGGTCTGATAATGATGATTGATGGCAGAAGAAAGAAGTGAAGTGTGTTGGGGCCACCCACATTACATAGGTGGCGATGCTGCTCTTCATTGTGGTGGACCCCAGCTAGCAAAAGTTTCCAAGTGGCCCTAACGCCAGTGGCTTACAGTTCCAAAGGTATGGCCCAATGGAGGAGATATTCTTGATGAAAATCTTGCCTTTTCAGGCTCTCTACCTTCTTCCGTGGTCATCGACCATTGGCACATGGCAAGGCTGAGAGAAAATTGTAGTTTTCTTTGTCTGTTAAACTAACTATGCTGACACAAAAATAAACTCTAGTGTATTTTAAACTAAAACTGAAGAACTGAATGCTGTCATCACACAGATGGTGAAGTTCTGGCTCTGACATGGAGATTGACAACATTGCTTCTGTGCATTTGATGACAGGAAAAACAGAAATAGATGGTTGGGGACTGGCACTGTGGTATACCAGCAGGTGCATGCAGTGATGCACGTGAGGACTACTCACTCCACCAGTCCTCCAGAAAATTTCTGGCTCCCAAAGGGTCCTAGTGCCTCTGGCACAGACCCATTTGTGGGAATCTATGGAGAAGCTTGATCCTTGGAAGATTACAAATTTTCACGTCAGTGCTTATTTAGGTACAGTTAAGTGTGGATCCTGTGGATACGTGAAGTTCATTTTTGTAAATAAGAACATTACTAACTGCTGCCAGTTGGCACAAATTTGCTGTCCCCATTAAATTCTATATTATTTCCTTCTTCAGTGTCCTCCATGGAAGATTGAGTGTGAGGTTCACCCTCAGAAGAGATGGATACAGTAGTGTTCTTTGCACTTTACAGTACACAGAGTGTGCAACAGCACAGTTTCTCCAAGTCCTCATCATCAGAATTTCCCATCATGTTCTGCCTGTTTCAGGAATGTACTCACTGACACTGCTGTGCACATCCACATGGTCTGACTCTGAAGAGCTCACGGAGGAATGAGAAGCAGCAGAATCTTGAAAGTGGCACATTGTATGCATGTGTGTATTATTTTCTTTCCAATTGCAGAGCCTGCAACAGCCTTTGTGTTTTTAATAACTGTAAATTTACTACATCTATGTTTCTTAATTGCTGCTTTGTCAAGCAAGCTCTGCTTGCTGCTTTTTAACTGGCCTGTATTTTTCTGACTACAGCAGCACACATGATGGAATCTCAGGCAATAAGGAAACAGAGATTAAGGAAGCTTCAAAAGGGAAAAAAGATACAGTAGAAGAATCACTATTTGTGACTGCTTTTTTTTTCCTTCTAAATTTCTGTTTTTGTCATGTTCATTGTTCCTGATGCTGGAAGCTTGTTTCACAGACCCACTCCCTTCCATCTCGATATTAATTAAAAAAAAGGTTAGTGCTACTAAACTGCCAAGGGCTCCCCCTTCACAAAAGAAAAGAATACTTACCATAGTAATATTGTTTCTTCCAAGGGAATCTTACTGTATTGTGACATATGAAGTATGGTCTCACCATAGGACTGCCCCGGAGCCGAAATAGTTAATGGAACCTATGCAAATGATGGAATGCTAGGCTTGAGCTCGGTTTTCAAACCACTGTCCCTAGAATACGTCCTGCAACCTTTAGATTCTTACAGAGCATGCATAAGAACAAACTATCTGAAGTATCCTAATAAATAGCTAGTGCCCCCCCAACAACTAAACAATCCCCTTACATTTAAGAGTGCGGGCATCACTAAGACTCAAGTCATAGATGTCCCAACAAGAAGCAACTCAGAAGTTTCAAACAGCAAAAACAGCTGCAGTGCAGTTCCCATAGGTTCTAGTAGGGGATGTAGGCTGGGAGCTCAGAATACAGTAAGATTCCCTTGGAAGAAGGTAACAAGATTACTATGGTAAGTATTTTTTTCTTCTCACCCCAGGAAATCTTACCATATTCTAACATATGCAGACTACCCAAGCAGTACCTTTGGAGGAGGGCAGAGAACCTATTTAGGAAACAGGCTTTGCAGTACTGCTGTGCCAAATCTGGCATTACTTCTGGCCTGGGTATCCAGGCTATAGTGTTTGGTAAATGTGTGAACAGTTTTCAAGGTAGCTGTTTTACAAATTTCCAACAAAGGAATACCTCTTGTAGCTGCTATAGAAGCAGCTCTAGCCCTTGCAGTGTGGGCCCTAAGGCCATCAGGGGGTTCTTTATAGAAACATAGAATTTGATGGCAGATAAGGACCGCTTGGCCCACCCAGTCTGCCCATTTCCCTACCTAATGGATAAGCTGCAGCTCCTAGCTAACCAGCAGCCTACTTCTTCCTACCCCTACCCCCTAGAATTGCCTTATGACTGTCCCATGCATGCTTGAATTCCACCACTGTTTTTGACTCCACAACCTCCTCCGGAAGGCCGTTCCATGCATCCACAACCCCCTCTGTGAAAAAATACTTCCTTAAATTACCTCTGAGCCGCCCCTCCCATCTTCAAATTGTGTCCCCTTGTTCTTGCACACCTCTTTTTTTGAAAGATGCTACCCTCTTGGACTTTGTTGATTCCCTTGAGGTACTTGAAAGTTTCTATCATGTCCCCCCTCTCCCTCCTTTCTTCGAGGTTATACATATTAAGCTCCTTAAGTCTCTCTTTATATGTCTTCCGGTGCAGATCCTGCACCATTTTAGTTGCCCTCCTCTGGACAGCTTCCATCCTGTCTATGTCTTTGTGGAGACTGGGTCTCCAGAACTGCACGTAGTACTCCAGATGGGGTCTCACCAGCTGTCTGTACAGAGGGATAATAACTTCCTGTTATCTACTGGTGATGAAACATAGAAACATAGAAACATAGAAGTTGACGGCAGATAAGGACCGCAAGGCCCATCCAGTCTGCTCATTTCTTTTTCTACCTTATAAATGTGCCATCGGCCTTTGCTCTGTCAGTGACCTATCTATTCGTAGTCATTTGTATTGCTCCTTATGCCTATCCCATGCCTGTTTGAAGCCCTGCACTGTATTCATAGCCACCACTTCTTGTGGTAAGCCATTCCATGCATCTACCACCCTTTTCTGTGAAAAAGAATTTCTCACATTCCCCTTAATCGGCCTCCTCTAATCTCATGCTGTGTCCTCTTGTCCTGCTATTTTCTTATATTTAAACATGTTAGACTCTTTCACCTTGTTTATGCCCTTAAGGTGTTTAAATGTCTCGATCATATCACCTCTCCCTCCTTTGCTCAAGGGTATACATATTGAGCTCCATTAATCTGTCCTCATATGTCTTCTGATGCAGTCCCTGCACCATTTTGGTTGCCCTTCTCTGGACTGCCTCAATTTGGTTAATGTCCTTGTGAAGGTGTGGCCTCCAATACTGCACGCAGTACTCCAGATGGGGCCTAACCAATGTCTTGTACAGAGGTTATTACCTCCCTCTTACGACTTGTGATACCCCTACTAATACACCCTAACACCCCTAGCCTTACCTACTGCTTTGAGGTCTGCTTGGATGATTTTAGGTCATCAGTGATGATGATGCCCAAGTCTCTTTCTTCCTTTGTGACTGCTAGAAACTCCCTCCCAGCCTATAAGTGGCTTCAGGGTTTCTCTTCCCTATGTGCATGATTTTGCACTTTGCATTAAATCCCAGTTGCCACTCTTCTGACCATTCTGCTAGTTTATCCAGATCTCTTCTCATTCTGCCCACCCCATCTGGATCATCTACTCTGTTGCAGATCTTGGTGTCATCTGCAAACAGACAAGCCTTACCCTCTAGTCCATCTGTGAGGTCACTAATGAAGATGTTGAATAGGACTGGCCCCAGGACTGATCCCTGAGGTACCCACTTGTGACTTGCATCTCTTCTGACTGTATACCATTTACCACCACTCTCTGTTTTCTGCCAGTCAACCAGTTTGCCACCCAGTTGACCAACTTCTGCCCACCCGAGCCTACCTAGCTTATTTATCAATCTTCTATGTGGAACAGTGTCAAAAGCTTTGCTGAAGTCAAGGTAGGCGACATCAACTGCTCCCCTTGGTCCACCACTCTGGTTACCCAGTCAAAGAAATCTATGATTAGTTTGACAGGACCTTCCTTTGTAAACCCATGCTGTCTTGGATCCTGTGCCCCTATGGATTCCAGGTGTTGCACTATCCTTTCCTTAAGGAGTGCCTCCATATTCTTGCCCACTACTGAGGTAAGACTGACGGTCTGTGGTTCCCGCCTCCTCCCTGCTACCACTCTTGTGGAGGGATCACATGAGCCCTCTCCAGTCTTCTGGGACCTCTCCTGTGCTCAGAGACTCACTAAACAATTCTGCTAATGGCTCTGCTAGTTCCTCCTTTAGCTCCTTAAGTACCCTGGGATGTATGCCATCAGGTCCCATTGCCTTATCCACCCTGAGCTTAGCAAGCTCTTGTAGGACCCTTTCTTTTGTGAAGGGAGTAGTGCTCACCTCCCTCCCCCCTGTGTCCATGATGCTGAGCTGTGGGCCCTGCCCTACCTTCTCTTCAGTAAATACTGAGCAAAAGTATCTATTTAGGATAGATGCCTTTACAGGGTCCTCCTCCTCACATGCTCCCTTTTCTCCATTAAGCTTAGCAATACCCCTCTGGACTTTCTCCTTTCACTAATGTATCTATAGAAAGTCTTGTCACCTTCTTTACTGTTCGTGCTAGTGTTTCTCAGTTTGGGACTTTGCCTGCCTTACTGCCTACCTGCTTCCCTTAGGGCAGTTTGGTATGCCTCCTTTCTTCATCCCGCTGTGTTCCCTTATATTTTCTGAAGGCCAGCCTTTTGGCTCTGACCTTTTCTGCTACTGTATTTGAGAACCAAAGTGGTTTCCTTCTTCTTTTACACTTCCTTTTCTGTCTAACACAATGGGATGTTGCTTCAAGTATTGTATCCTTAATGCTTGCCCACTTTGCCTGTACCTCCTCACCTGTGTTTCTTTTGCCAGGGCTAGCTTAACTCTGTTGGCCATCTTATCAAAGTCAGCTCCTCTGAAGTCCCATATTTTTGCCTTGGAATGGGATGATTTAGATGTAGTAGCCAAATTGAACCATACCATGTGATGGTCACTGGCCCCCAGGTGACCTTCTACCTGATGCCTCTCCCTATGCATCCCAGTATCCCCCAGCCCTCATTGCTGCCCTCTCACATTGCTTGCCCATCTTTAGGTCATCTGATATGACTACCCCCAGGTCCCTTTCCATTTTTGTTGTTGTTAGTATCTCACCCCCCATTGTGTACTCTTCCCCTGGGTTTTTGTTTCCCAGGTGCATTACTTTGCACTTCTTAACATTGAATCTAAGCTGCCATACATTTGACCATTCCTCTAACCTTGCCAAGTCCCTTCTTATCCTTTCCACCCCACCTTGTTCATCAACTGTGTTGCAGATCTTTGTGTCATCTGCAAAGAGACATACTTTTCCTTCCAGTCCCTCTGCAATGTCGCTTATAAAGACATGGAAGAGGATTGGTCCTAATACTGAACCCTGCGGTACCCCACTAGTAACCCCCTTTCTTCAGAGTGGGCTCCATTTACTGTTACTCTCTGTGTCCTATTCTCCAGCCAATTCTTTGCCCAGACTGTCATCTTGGGATCCACTCCCAGGCTGGCTAACTTGTATATTAATCTTTTGTGTGGGACTGTGTCAAATGTCTTGCTAAAGTCTAGGTAGGCCATGTCCACAGCCCTCCCCTGATCTACTACTTTGGTCACCCAGTCAAAGAAATCTATCAGATTCGTCTGGCATGACCTTCCCGGCAGAATCCATGCTGCCTTGGGTCCTGTGCCCCTCTGGCCTCTAGATACTCGACAATTCTTTCCTTCAGAAGTGATTCCATCATTTTCCCTATCACTGAGGTTAAACTAACAGGTCTGTAGTTTCCTGCTTCTGCCTTGCTCCCACTTTTGTGAAGGGGAATCACATCTGCCCTCCTCCAGTCCTCGGGTACCACCCCATCCTCCCATGATTTGTTAAAGAGGGTAGTCAGTGGTGTCACTAGTTCTACCCTTAGTTATTTTAGAATTCTGGGATGAATCCCATCAGGCCCCATTACTTTGTCCACCTTCAGTTTTAAGAGTTCTTTCAGAACCCTTTCTTCTGTAAATGGGCTGGTATCAACTTCTGTATCCAGAGTGTTTCTATTGTTTGTTTTAGGTACCTCCCCCTCTTCATCTGTAAATACTGAGCAAAAATATTTGTTTAGTATCTCTGCCTTTTCACAGTCACCCTCTGCCACCCCCTCCCTTTATTAAGCCTCACTATCCCTCCCTTGGTCTTCCTTCGCTCCCTGATGTACCTATAAAAGGTTTAATCCCCCTTCTTAACTGAGTTGGCTATCTTTTCCTCGGTTTGGGCCTTTGCTGTTCTGACTGCCTTCCCAGCTTCCTTTTGTTAGGCTCGAGCTCGGTTTTCAAACCACTACTTGTCTACTTTGCTATAGCAAAATTGATTACAGGCAATAATCCAGCATGCAAGGGTCATCTTTGAGGCAGGTTTGCCCTTTCCCACCTCTCCATAAGTCAGGAAGAGTGGAGTACTATCCTGCCTATGATTCTTAGTGTGATCCAAGTAGTAACTGATAGCCCTCTTGACATCCAGCCTATGTTCTTCTGAACTGGAATGTTCAGTGAAAAAGACTGGCAAAGTGATGGACCGATTCAGGTGACAGTCCAACACCACCTCAGGGAGAAACTTCGTGTTAGTTCTGAGGACTACCTTGTCCCTATGTACTGAAATGTAATTTGGCTCTATGGACAAGGCCTGGAGCTCACAGATTCTCCTGGCTGAGGTGATAGCAATCAGGAACACTGTTTTCCATTTCACATATTTAAGCTCTGCTGAAGACATGGGCTTGGAGGGTGGCTGTATTAGCTGGCCAATGCATATACTGAGGTCCCATACAGGAGTTGGCTCCCTGTGTGGGGGATGCAAGTGAATACCTGGTTAGCAGCCAAGGATGAACCCTTGTCCATTGAGAGGTAAGTAGAAACAGCTGCCTGGTGCACCTTAAGGGTAGATGGCTGAAGGCTGAGGGAATGAAGGCATGCCAGATAATCCAAAATGACTGACAAGCCAGCCTGACTACAGTCTATATGTTTTTGCTGGCACCAAATTGAAAACCTCTTCCACTTAGAGGCATGGATTTTCCTAGTAGAGGATTTTCTAGAAACTCTGAGGATCTCTAGAACCCCTTCAGAGAGGTGTAGGTCAGCATACTCTAAGTCCTCAAGAGCCACACCTTGAGACTGAAGGATCCTGCCCTGTGAGGAGGTCAGTAGGTTGTGCCTCTGGGGAGGGAGATTGGTCTGGTTATTGACAGGGTTAGGAGCAGTGAATACCAGGGCTGCCTGGCCCAGTCTGGAGCAATGAGGATCACTGGCACTGGCTGAACCCTGAGTGTGTTCAGTACTCTGAGCAACAGGGGAAATGGAGGTAAGGTATACAGAAGCTTCCCTGTCCAATCCAGCAGCAGCGCATCCAGAGGCACTGTGCCCAATGCAGGAGGTCTGCAGCAGAAGTGTGGCAGCTGATGGTTGTCTGGGGCTGTGAAGAGGTCCACCTTTGGGGTCCCCCACCCTCTGAACACAACTTGCAGGATCTGCCTGTTTAGTGACCACTTATGGTAATTTTGATTGATCCCACTGACAGCATCTGGGAGGACATTGTCCTTCCCTGGGAAATGAACTGCTGAGAGGGAGATCTCCAGAGAGTAGGCCAAATTCCATATTTTCATGGCCCCTGCGCACAGCGGAATGACCGTGTGCCCCCTTGCTTGCTGATGTAGTACACTGTGGTTGTGTTGTCTGTTCTGACTTGAACCATCTTGCCCTGCAGCACTGAGGCAAAGGAATGAATGCCTAGGTAAACTGCCCTGAGTTCCAGCAAGTTTATGTGAAGCAGAGACTCCTGCTGAAGCCAAGTACCGTGTGTGGTGTGCTCGCCTCAGGTGGGCACCCAATCCTAGGAGGGAGGCATCCATTGTTAACACTGCTGATGGTGGCTGCTGAAGGAAAGGCACACATTCTCTGAGGCTGTCCTTTTTCTGCCACCACTAGAGTGCTTGAAGAAAGGTTCCTGTGACTGGCACCATTTTTGACAGTGAATCTCTTTTCTGAGACCAATGAGATCTGAGATAGAACTGGATGTCTCTCATCTGGAACCTGGCACTGTTGCTGTTGACACAGCCATAAGTCCTAACAGCATGAGAAAGTACCTTGCTGACCTGGGAATATACAGCTGAAAGGAGCTGGCCAACTGTACCAGGCAGTCCACCCTCCTCTGAGGGAGATATGCCTTTCACCTTAGTGTGTCCAGTTCCACTTCTATAAATTCCAGGAGTTGAACTAGCCTCAGCACTGACTTTTTCTGGTTTACCGGGAAGCCTATGGACTTCAGGGTACCCTGAGTGGTGGTTAGTGCATCTTTGACCTGCTGGGGGGATGGCCTACTACTAGCCAGTCATCCAAGTATGGGAAGAATGTAACACCATACTTCCTTAAGTGCGCTACCACTACTGCTAGGCACTTTGTAAACACTCTTGGAGCAGAAGTCAGACTGAAAGGCATGGCTCTGAACTAATAATGGCCTGATGGCAATCTGAACCTGAGGTACTTTATATGGGATTGCATACATGTGATATCTCCCTCTTTACGCAGGAGACTCCTGTTTTTTTTGACTGAACTCCCTCCCTCCCTTCTGGGAAACAAAATCTCCTGCTTAAGTAAAATTCTGTCCAAAATATCCATGGTTTTTGGGCAGATAAAGACACATAAAAATTAAATCAGTGATGAACAATGTATCTGATAACTTTATATAACTAGTTGTTTATTCTTTTTAGTGCTTATTCTTGACAAAATGAATTACACTACATTTTTGTAGTGACTTTTTTCTTATTTTTTTGATGCCATTTAAGGACAAACTCATGACGTTACGGCATCTCCCTACTAGCAGGCCAATCTCCCTCCTAATTTGACCCAAATCTCCCTCTTAAGCAGTTGGCAGGCGAGTCTCCCTTCTAATTTGACCCAAATCTCCCTCTTAAGCAAGTTGGACATATCACATGTATGGGATTGCCTGATAGGGATGTGGAAGTAGGCATTCTTTAGGTCTAGAGATGCCAGCTAATCTCCCGGCCTGAGTGTAGGGATGATGGTGGCTAGGGTGACCATTTTGAACTTTGGTTTTGTCAAATGTTTGTTTAGATGTTTGAGATCCAGTAAGGGTCGCACTCCCCAGTTTTCTTTAGGGTGAGGAAGCATCTTGAGTACAGTCCCTTTTCACTTTGGGTCAAGGGGACGGGCTCTACTGCCTTCTCCTGCAGAAGCTTTGCTACCTCCGCCTCCAATAGGATTGCTTCTGATGGGGTGGTATGTCTGAAAACTCTTGCCCCCAATTTGGGCAAGACCCTGGCTCTCTACCTCCAGTACCCACTTGTCAGTGGTAATAGAATTCCAAGCCTGGAGGTACTGTAGTGAGCCAGCCTTCCCTCTACTTTAAGTGGGGAGAAGACCCTGGCAGACCCCTCAAGGGGTCTGCTTTGCTTGTGCACTGGGCTGGGGACTGGGGCCAGCACAACTGCCACCCCTTCTGCCTCTGAAGTACCCTCTCTGTGACTAGTAGGCTGAGAGATCCTGAGTCTGGAAGACAGGTCTGTAGTGGGTTCTACCGCTACCCCCTTTACTCTGGTACTTCTGAGATGTTGCTGCTTTTTCCTTAGCAGCAGCACCACTCTTGTAAGCTACCTTGTATTCATCAATCTTTTTCATGTAGGCCTCTGTCTGTTCACCAAAGAGAGATGTGGGCTCACAAGGGAAATCCAGGAATCTCACCTGGGTGTCCTGGGATAGATTATTGGCCCTGAGCCAAGCAAACCTTCGCAGGGACACTGAAGTTGCTATAAGTCTGGCTGCAATGTCACTGGCATCCACTGCCATTCTAAATTGGTACTTAGAAGCTTCTATGCCCCTTTTTGCAGCCTCAGCTAGGTCAGATGCTATGGGAGCAAGGCAGGCCTTCACAATTTCCAAAACCATGTTCCAGAGACTTTTCTGATATCTGGAAACATAGGCCATGTAAGTGGCCTGCCTAATAGCCAAAGAAGAACCCAAATAAGATTTCTTGGCCATGGACTCCATTTTCCTAGAATCTTTATCCTGGGGATGTGATGCTAGAGGAATGCTTGCCTTATCACATGCAGCAACCAGTACCACATCTTCATGACTGGGATGCCCAAAGAGGAATTCAGCTCCTGCCTTGGCAACCCAGTATTTTCTATCCATCTTCTTGTCCACTGGGGGAATAGAAGTGGGTGTTTGCAAACTCCTAGTGGCCTGTCTCTTTAGAGATTTATGGATGGGTAATAGCAGCTTCTTAGTTGCTGGTACATCCATCATTTCCATGTAATCTGGTTCTTCCTCCTCCTCTTTAGATTCCTGGATGAAGAGGTCCAGAGTTTGTGTCACTTGCTTCATGAAAGCAAAATGTTAGGTAAAATCCTCAGGTCCCTTATCAGGGGAATCAGGTTGCTGAGGATCAGGGAAACATCCAGTTCAGGGGGCTCCCCAAAGTCCTCATCATAATCCTCTTCATCATCATCATCATCCCCATAAACATCAGTGTAGTGTTCAAGAGAACCGTGAACTGAAGAGGAACCTGAAGTTTGAACCAATGGATGAGGTCACGGAACCAAACCAGTACCAGTTTGCGGAGACTGAATTATTCTAATAGCATTAGCAATTTCCTCAGCGGTAGGCACTGCCAGGTTTGCCAGTTGTGGTTCCTTCCCCGAGTGCTTTTCCTTCTATTTCTCTTTTGAAGCAGTTGCTGGTTCAGCAGCAGTTTCCACGGTTCACTTCCTTCCAAGGAAAGCTTCATCCTTGTCAGAGGGCTATTTGTCCGGTTCCTTGGGATTTTTTTTTGAATGACAAGGAGTCAGCTTATCTGAAGTTGGATCAACGGCCTTATCAGACATATTTTCCCTCAGTCGGTTCAACTGCCTATCAAGCATCGACTGGGGAAAATTCTTACATATCTCAGTCTGTGTTCAGGTGGTCAAACCCTAAGCAGAAAATACAAACTAAGCGTGATCAGGTTTTGGGAAGGGTTCACCACACTCTGGACAATGCTGAAACCCCATAGGGCTGGTTCTTTTCTTGGGAGTCTGTGACATAATCCTAAATCCCCCAAGAAACTGGTCTTCTCTGAGCCAAATACACACACTATTAAATAAAACTTCTCTAGGTTTTTTTTTTGTTTTGTTTTGAGGTCGGTTCAGCGACCGAAGCAAAACATATAAATTATGTACCTACCGTAATTCTTGATCTTGGACGAAGTCTCCACCACTCATTCACACTAATGGGACTACGTTGGAGGTGCTAGGCCCCAGCAGGTGCCAAAAATCTTCAGGAGGGCCGGCGCCAGGGTAGGACCGCACATGTGCGGTGCCACGAGACCGGCTCGCGCCATATAGGCTACCTCAACGTCGACCCTCCAACTGCCTCACTACCTTTTTTACCGAACAGGTGCAATGTAAACTAGCCTAGTGAAACTAAACTATGTCAGACATAAGATAGTCTGAATGACCTGTATAAGAAGGGTCAACACCACAGAGTTTTCACAGCCCAACCATCGAGGGAGTGAAGACTAAAAACAAGATAAGTGCTCTCAGGGGATGGAGGGTGGGCATGTGAATGAGCTGTGGAGACTTTGTCCAAGAAGATCAAGAATGACGGTAGGTACGTGATTTACATATCTTTCTGGACATAAAGTCTCCACCACTCATTCACACTAATGGGGGAGTACCAAGCTAAAATAATCCCTGAGAAGGGTGGCAGAAGAGAGGAGCTCACTCAGGACAGAAGTCCATTAAGGATTGTCCTGCCAAAGGATGGATGCTATCTGGCATGGACATCCAAAGCATAGTGCCTCACAAAGGTGGGCACAGAGCTCCAAGTAGCTGCATTGCAGATGTCTGCACTGGGCACATTTCATATTTCTGCCAATGATGCTGTGATTGCTCTGGTAGAATGGGCGTATACCCTGAGTTCTTGCTTGACCTGCGCAGTGGAGTAGCAATAGCTGAGACATGCTACCAGCCATGCTGAAATACACCTGATGGCAACAGGCTGACCCAGCCGGGCTATGCAGAACGAGAAAAAAGAGTTGCTTTGACTTGCAGATCTCTTTAGTTCTGTTGATGTAGAACCGCAAAACTCTTTTAACATCCAGGGAATGTAAGATACGCTGTCCTTCATTCTGGAAGTTCACAAAGTAGGTCAGAAGGACCAAGGGCTGGTTCAGGTGGAACTCTGAGACTACTTTGGGAAGAAATTTAGGGTAAGTTCTGAGAACCACCTTGTCCTTGAGAAATACTGTATAGGGAAGGTCTGTGACCAGGGCATGTATTTCAGCTACTCTGCAAGTGGAGGTAATGGCTACAAGGAAGGCAGCCTTCTAGGTCAGGAACTTCAACTCACAGGTTGCTAGAGGCTTGAAAGGTTTACGAGTGAGCATGTCTAGCACAAGGTTGATATCCCAAGTGGCTACCAGTCTCCTGACTGGTGGCCTAGTGTGGAGGATACCCTTAAGAAACCTCTTAACCAAGCGCAACTGAGCCATTAACATAGTGTGGATAGGCTCGTGATAAGCCAAGATCACGCAGAGATGAACCTTCATTACTGAGTATTGTAGCCCTGTATTTGACAGGTCTAGCAGATACTCCAAGACTTTGTTAGCTGGGCAAGAAAAGGGGTCCAGGGAGGACTTTGCACACCAGATGGAGAATCATTTCCACTTTGCTGTGCAAGTTTTCCTAGTGGATGGCTTGCGAACTGCTAGGAGAATGTCTGAGACTCTATTGGAGATGTCAAATCTACCCACTTCTTTCTCCTCAGAAGCCAGGTGTGGAGATGACGGGACCTCAGGCTGGGATGGAACACTGGGCCCTGGGTCAGAAGGTCCATTTGAAGTGGTAGTTGTCTCGGTGGAACTTCTGATAATCTGTTGATTAATGGAAACCAAATCTGACGAGGCCAGTATGGGGCGATGAGGATCATTCTGCCCCCCTGTGCCTCCAGCTTGATCAGCTCCCTCTGAATTAAGGGAAGAGGAGGAAATGTGTACAGAAAGTGTCTTGTCCACCACAGTCTGAAAGCATCCTGACAGAAAATGGCAGGTTCTGTATTTCTGGAGCAAAACTGAGGCAGTTTTGTGTTGAGTGGGGGTGCAAAAAGGTCCAGGTCCGGTGTGCCCCACTCTTCGAAGAGCAATTACACAACGTTTGCGTCGAGAGACCACTCATGTGGATCCACCTCCATTCTGCTGAGGTAATCAACTAGATTGTTCTGGACTCCAAGCAGGTAGACTGCTTGGATTAGAGCTTTGTGTTCCAGGCACCACTCCCACACTCTCATCGCTTCCCTGCACAGAGGGGTAAGAGGTTGCTCCACCTTGCTTGTTGATGTAGTACATCACTGCTTTGTTGTCTGTCTGAAGGAGAATTGTTTTGTGACAGAGAATGTCCTTCAGGACTCGGACAGCATACAAGACAGCTCTCATTTCCAGGACATTTACGTGGAGTTGGGACTCATCCTGATTCCACAGACCCTGGGTATGGAGATCCAGACAGTGAGCTCCCCAGCTGACTAGAGATGCATCTGTGGTGATGATGATCTGTGTCTCCAGTGGAGCAAAGGGAAAGCTTTGAAGCAGGTTGTCCTCTTGATTCCACCAGGTGAGTGACTGCTTTAGAGATTCTGTCACCTTAATGTGAAGGGACTGTGGATGTGTGGTCGAGGACCACTGAGTACTGAGCTTCCACTGAGTGGTTCTTATGTGAAGACAAGCCAAAGGCATCGTGAACACTGATGATGCCATGAGACCCAACATCCGCTGCATCAAGAGAGCTCGAAGCAAGTCATTCTCATTGATGAAGCAAGCCATCTGGAGGATATCATTCCTTCTGTCCTCCTGAAGGAAGGCCCTTGTCCTGGAGGTGTCCAGGAGGGCTTATGTGAAGAGGAGTTGTTGGGAGGGCTGCAGTTGTGATTTTTCCAGATTCAACAGGACTCCCATGGATTTGAGGAACCTGGAAGCCATGGTCACCGCTTCCTGTGTCCCTTGTCTGGAGAAGCTTGCTAGGAGCCAGTAGTCCAGATACGGAAATACTTGAATTCTGAGTTTCCTGAGGTGCACAGCAAGTACTGCAAAGCATTTTGTAAAAACTCGTGGCACCGAGGACAGCCCAAAGGGCAGTACTCTGAACTGATAGTGCTGACCCACGACCACAAATAGGAGATACTTGTGGTGGCTTGGGTGCACAGGAACATGTTGGTAGGCATCCTGCATGTCCAGGGAGGCCAGCCAATCATTTTGATGAATCAGAGGTAGAAGCGTACTGAGCAATATCATCTTGAATTTTTCCTTGATGAGGAACTTGTTTAACTTCCTTAGGTCTAGAATAGGGCACATACTGCCTATCTTCTCTGGAACTAGGAAGAAATAGGAGTAGAAACCTGTGTCCCATTGCTGCTGTGGAACTACTTCTACTGCCCTGTTGTTCAGAAGGCCTTGAATCTCGGAAGCGAGGAAGACTGACTGAGTGATAGACAGTCTGGGCTATCTTTTTGGGTGGATGATCCGGAGGGGTATCTGAAAAATTCAGAGAGTTACCCTGGCGAATTATCCTGAGAACCCATTTCAATCAATCAATCAATCAAAATCTTTATTTAACCAGGCAGGCACCATTGAGCAAGCTCATTTTCGAGGTGGACCTGGGGTTAACATACAAAAGAAGAATACACACAATGAACAGCAACAGATACAATGCAGGTACATAACAGCAAAGGCATGTGTAGATACAGGTACAGGCATAAGTACAGGAACCAATACAAGGAAAGTTATACAGTCAGTTAAATTTTTACAATACAAGTGCATTGGACATCTGGGCAACAGCGAAGTTGCCGGCAGATGGCAGTCCAATGTGACTGACTTCCACAGGTTGTAAAACTGAGTCAGATGCCCCCCTACTGCCGAAGAAGAGTCCCCCTCAGACAGCTGAGGTGGGACCTGGGCTAGAATTTCAGAGGGTAGCACTAGGCAACTTTGGGCCCTCTGCCTTCTGCTGCAATTTCTTTTCCAGCTGGGGGGCTTGATTCTTGTTGAAGCCCACTCTGCCTTTACCATGAAAGGACTGATGATTATGAAACTGCCGGCAGTTTACGCCCCCTTGAGGTTCAGCAGGGGCTGGGCTGGCCATCTTAATAGCAGTCCTAGTTTTCTGTGTGGCCTCCAGTGCCTGCTCCAACTGTAGGTCAAACAGATAGGCTCCATCAAATGGCAAATTCATGACTCTTTGCTGAGCATCATTTGTGAAACACCAAAGTCCATAGCCATGAGTAGCATCGGGTGCATATGCCAGCTGCCGCTGCCCTAGAGGCAGTGTCAAAGGCATCTATAGCAGCCTTAAGTTACTGATTAGACTCAATACCTCTAGTAATAGTCTGGAGAAGCTCTGAACTAGCATACAACTACAAAAGGGCTTCCACTGTGGTTTTTAGTGAATGCCAGAGGGTATACTCGTATTGTGAGAAATAACCCTGGTAGCTAGCAATATGCATTCCTAGAGTAGTAGCAGAAAAGACTCACTTCCCCAATGTGTCAGTCTTATGAGATTCTTTATTTGCTGGGTGAGCCGTAGACTCGAGGGAGAACAGTTTTGTCGTTTTCTGCCAAGACCTCTATGGCGTCTGCATAGGCTTGAGAGGCCAGAATTGGACGATCCTTAGGGGGAGCATACTTCCTGTCTATGGACCTGGCCATGGAAGGAATAAGTGCCAGAGTGTCCCACACCATCTGTGAGAGAGTGTCAAAAAGGGCTTTACCGGAGGTGGTAATTCCACAGGGATCTCCGTGACATGCAGATATTGAAGGCACAACAGCTTCCGCAGATCAACCTCTAAAGTCTGGAGAGAAAGGGTGGAATTCACTTTCTTCAGTAGAGATTTAAAGGACAGGTCCTCGACCAAAGGCTCTGCTGAAGTAGGTGGCTTACTTCCCACTCTGAGGGATGAATCTTAATCACAGTCGTCTCCTAATCGCAGATCAGGATCAGGCTCAATATCATCTCCTACTAGCCCAGGAGGAATAGTATATAAAGGAAAGGGAGGAAAAAGAGCAGGAGGAGGTACTCCTTGAATCAGAGTCGAGAATCCAGGCACCCATGGTGGCACTGGATGCAGCGCCACCAAAGCCGGAGTCGAAGGCAGCGCCACAACCGGCACCTGAAGACCCCAACCCAAAACCCAGGGCACCCAAGGATGAAGGTCTGAAAACATGAGTAGATGAAGGCAGTACCTGTGCTGGCCCCTGCACCACAGCCATGTGAGGGGGGGAAAGCACAAGAGCATAGAGTCGATGGCTCCAAAGAAGGTGCCATGTGACTAGACTTACCTAACCGCCCTGCCCGCGGGTTTGAAGTCCCTAGACCTGAAGACCCCAGGGTCAACTCTGCAGGCTCAGGGAGGTGGGACAACTGCTGAACCCACTGCTCCATAAGAGCAGCCCAATGATGGAACTGCTCACTGGAGGACCCCCAGGGGGCGTGGAGGGACTACGGCATTGAGGCTGTTGGCCACTGGTAACAGAGACCGTAGGTGACCCCGATGGAGTTGGAGTCAGCCTCCTGCCCCCCGCTATCAACGATCTTCATGCAGACATACCAGGGGGTGACCTCAAGCAGTACCACTTCTTCTTCAACTGGTAGGACGAAGAAGAACTCAAGGCCAAGCGGTGCCGGGCTCCTGACGAAGATCGAGAAGAGGCCCGCCTCTTTCTGTGCTTTCTGTAGGACCACCCTTCCTCCCGAGCACTGGACTGCCCATAGTCAGACCCCCACCTCCATAGAGGTCGGCGGACTGGACCCAGCCCTGCTGGAAAAACAGCTTTCATGCAAAGTCTCCCTACCATCACCGGCCCCGTTCATGGTTGACTCTGTCAAAGGCGGGCTGAAGAAGAATTCTTCTGAACTTCATTTAAAAGAATAAACTTTTTTTAACTTTTTTTTACTAAATAATAAATAAATATACTAAAAACTAATCAAATACTGAACGACTATGCTGCTGTCATATAGACATGAAGATTTGACTCCCGGTGGGCGAGCAACATCATCACTGAAGTGCACTCGATGGTGGGGAAAAAGGAACTGAGGCGGTTGGAGCATTGATGCCGAGGTAACCTATATGGCATGAGCCAGTCTCGCAGTGCCGCATATGCGTGGTCTTATCCCAGTGCCAGCCCTCTTGAAGATTTTTGGCTCCTGCTGGGTCCTAGCGCCTCCAGCATAGTCCCATTAGTGTGAATGAGTGGTGGAGACTTTATGTCCAGGAAGATCAAGAGTTACTCCAGTTAAATAATACAAAATAAATGTAAATAAGAAACCGGATACCAAAGACTAAATTTCAAAGAAGTTGTACCTCAAAATGTAAACAGAGACTCGGTTTCTTCCAGGTTACAAGGAACCAAAAAAACTTACTGGAACAACACTAAATCTATACTAGTCTATGTGTAATACCAAGGACAGTGCCTTAAAAATGAAAAGAAACAATCAGCATTAAAAAAAACGAGAAAATAAAATCTTCCAGAAAGATGAAGGAGAGTTCTCCGAGGCATCTTACTTAGGCAAGCGGGGTAAAGAATTTGACAGTTGCAAGATGTATTCCAGAGACAGTGGTTTGAAAACTGAGTTCAGGTCTAGCATTCCATCATTTGCATAGGTTCTATTAACCATTTCGGCTCTGGGGCAGTCCTATGATGCAACCATACACCATATGTCAGAATACAGTAAGATTTCCTGGGGTTAGAAAAAGGCTTTACACACGACACAGCTTAAGCCAATGCCAAGTCCAAAATAACTGTTTAATTGAGTAACAACAAAAAAAGAAAAAAACAGGAAAAACTTCCTGCTTGAACACAGGCAACTGGTTAGTGAAACTACAAGCTAGGGGCTACTTGACACTATGAAGGATCTTCTCCCTCTCCACTGAAAATGCTTTACATGTGATGCAAGCCTATGCCAAGTCCAGTATAATTTTCTTACTGGAGTACAAAAAAAGAAGAAACACCCCCCAAAAAAGGCCACACACAGACACACACACATACTCTCTCTTTCTTTATTTGTGTTTAAAAACTTCTTTCTTCTGTGTTTTTTTCTGTATTTTCTTGTTCAACATTTTTGTCGTAGTTTTTGTTGGTAAACTTTTTCTTCTTTAAAAAAGTTTATTTTTCTAATTTAATTTCCTTGCTGTTGTGCGTTGTCAGACTGTACTGCGTAGTTGTGTGCGTGCACACTGACTGCACAGCCTGCCCTCTAGTGTGCACAGTTACCACACACGCACACACACACTCTCTCTCTCTCACCCATACACAGAGTCTCTCTCTTGCATTTTTTATATTCTTCATTTACTTTTTAGTGATCTTTCTTGATCTTTTTCCTTCAGAATTTCCTTCTTGTTTTATTTTAGTGCAGACTTTGCAGAGTGAATGGTTTAGACAACAGGCCCATTCCCCCCCACACACACACACACTTTTTCTGTTTTCTCTATCGTTCTTTATTTTACTCTTAATTTGCTCTTTTCTTCTTTGTAATCATTTTTACAGTATGTTTGCCCATGTGCAAAGTGAACATTTTGGTATGATAGTGGGTTTTAAGAGGTGTGTCACTGTCGGTCCAATGCAGGGCAGTCTGCAAGGGGCTCGTTGGTGTCAGATCAATCATCAGTCAGGCTGATCATGACACTATTCTAGTCATGCTGGGTGGAAACTTTACATAGTTCAAAGGAACGAGCCCACCCAATCATACAGCGGCTCTTTCCCATGATCTGCATAATGCCATGCAGCAAGCAGAGCTGATCTGCCATGATCAGCCTGCTGTGGTTCTCCTCTAATGTAACATGAACCAATGTAACCGGAACTAAAGAAAAATGTCCCTCAATCCCTCCCACTCTTTCCATCTTAATTTTATGGCACCAGGGTGCCCAATCCTTGGTACCGGCTAATACCCACCACTCCACTCGTTTTCACTGTATGACACCAAGGAGTCCATCCCAGTGCCAACAAACATAAGAAAACCACCCTCAATTCCTCCCACCACTTCCTTGTTAATTTTCTGACACATGGGTGCCCAATCCACAGTACTGGATACTACCCCCCACCTCACATATTTTCACTGCATGACAGCAGGAAGCCCACCTCTGGTGCAGTCATACATAACTCCTACACTGTGGTGCCCAATCCCTAGTGTCGGTACTGAAATAAAGAAAACCGTCCCACATAGTCTTTCTTTTTATAAATCCTGTAAAAATGAAAATTGTCCATCGGTATCTATTGCTGCTGCCGCCATTACTTTCCCCCCACCTGACCCTCTCACTCAGCACCCATTAAATTTCCAACGTCAGGATGCCCCAATCTCCAGTGCCAGCTACTACTCGTCACCCTCCCCATTTTCACTGTACGACACTGGGGAGCGCACCCCTGGTGCCGCCAACCATAACATTGACACTGGAGTGCCCAGTGCTGGTATCTGAAATAAAGAAAACTGACCCCCATACTGTTTTTTTATACACCCTCTAAAAAATAAAATGTTCATCGATATCTGTTGCCGCAACCGCCATTACCCTCTCCAACCCAACCCTCCCACTTGGCACCCCCCAGCCCTTACTTACCTACTGGGGGTCCAACACCATAATCCTCTCTGGATTGGAGACACATCGTCATTCTTCAGCACCAGATCAGGGACTGAAGAAATCAAGAATACAGTTCGACATATTTCAATGAGTTTTGAACTTGCACTCATAACTTGGTCATTTTTGGATACTTTTTTCTCCAGATTTTCAACATGACTGTTTTGGAACCCCACCTCATGAACAATTACAGTGAAATTATGCAAACCTGTCCCAAAAGGTGATTTTGCAGTCACTGCATGAAATCACCTTTTGGGCAGGATTTGAACGTTTTGTCTGCCCTTGTTCATGAGGTGAGGTCATAAAGAGGCTATGTTGAAAATGTCGGGTAAAAATATCAAAATATAACAAAGTAATGGACGTACTTTGAAATTTTTCAGTGCATGCTTGTAACTTTGGTAATTTTCAATATTTTGATCCCGTGTTTTCAACATAGCCATTTTTTCACACCACCTCATGAGTGTGAGAGTTGTCATTTTTCAAATCCTGGCCAAAATGATTTTTTGCAGTTGTGGTGTGAAATCACTTTTCAGGCAGGATCTGAAAATTTGCCCCACCCTTGTTCATGAGGTGAGGTCATAAAAAGGCTATGTGGGGTCATAAGAAGGCTATATTGAAAATTTAGGGTACAAATATTAAAAACAACAAAATTATGGGCATACACTTAAATGTTTCAATGCACACTCGTAAGTTTGGTAGTTTTTAAGATTTTGACTCCACATTTTCGACATAGCCATTTTTTACATCGCCTCACGGATGTGAGAGTTGTCATTTTTCAAATCCTGACCAAATGGATTTTTACACTTATGGTGCAAAATCACCTTTCAGGTAGGATTTGAGAATTTTCACCACCCTTGTTCATGAGGTGGGGTCATAAGTAGGCTATTTTGAAAATGTGGGGTACAAATACTAAAAAAACAACAACAGTATGACTATACATTGAACTTTTTCAATGCAGACTCATAACTTTAGTAATTTTCAATATTTTGGCCCCAAATTTTCAGCACAGCTATTTTTTCACACCACCTCAAGAAACGTGATAGCTGTCATTTCTCAAATCCTGGCTAATATGTGTTTTCATATTTATGGCATGAAATTAGGTTTCAGCCACTGTTTTATAAATCTCATTTCATTTCATTTTATTGAAGAGTTAGACCACTGAGAATGAATTCATTTAAAATGGTGACCCATGGTATTACATAAAAACAAAATTACAATTAATATAACATGACTAAAGACACATAAATACAATAATTACATTACATAAAGACACATAAATACAATAATTACAACATTACATAAAAATATTAATATAAATGACACTTGTCATGTTCAGAATGAATGGTCATAAAAAGACTATGCTGAACATTTGGGGTCAAAATGTGAAAAAACAACTCAGTTATGAAGAAACAAATAGTTTCATTGTTTACTCATAACTTTATTTTTGCATATTTTGGCCTTACTGTTCAACAGATCCCTTGTGTTACTCTACCTTCTGAACATGGCAGGTGTCATTTTTCAAATTTCTCTGAAACTTGATTTCACTGTCGCACTGCAAAATCAACTTTCAGATGGGAATTAAAAAAAATTCACCTGTCTTGATCATAATGTCAGTTCATAAGAAGTTTATTGGAAATTTGGGGGTCAAAATGTGGGAGCCCACTGAAAATGAGGTATTGCCTCTCAGCTGGTCTGTCCTGGACAAATAAAATCTAAAAATCTGTAAAACTGGGACACCACTGAAAATGAGATATTGCATCCCTTCCAGTCTATTCTGAGTAAATATATAGTAAAAATGTGTAAAGGCAAGACCGAGTGCAACAGCAAGGCAAGAGGTGAACATTCGGCATTCATTGACAACTCCTTGTCTCTTCTGTTCTGAAGCTCTTTTTATAATGCAAAGTGAGCTGTCCAGGTGTGTGCACATGCGCACACACACAAACACTTCTGTTTTCTCTGTTCTTCTTTATTTTACTCTTCATTTACCCTTTACTTCTTTCTTAATCTTTTTTTATTCTGTTTTGAAGCTCTTTTTATTTTTGAAGACTGAGGTGTCTAGGCAACCAGCTCCACACAGTCTCCTCTTAAAGTTTGTTTGCTTTTTTTCCTTTTCTTCCTTGCTCTTTTTCTCCTCCTGTCCTCTCTGTCCCTGACTCCCCACTCCTTTCCCCTTCCTGCTTTGGCCTGCTGAAGACTGCTGAGTGAGATGCACTGAATGGAAAACCATGGAAGCCACTGCACAACAGAGTTCCCTTCCCCTCCACTAGCTAAAATGTAATGGTGTCAATGTCAGAGCTGTGTGGCTATATACACTGTACTCTGTTTTGCTCATGGGGCTAGGGGGAGGTTAAAAAATTAAAAGAGCCAAGATCTGAGCTTCGTGTTGATCCTGAAAATCAAGCCAGATGCATTCAGGGCAGCTCAGTTCTGTATACAAAGGTTCTGCACACCACTACCCTGTTAGGTAGTTTTACAAAACCAATAGCACATCCCAGGTCATGTGACTGGGGCCTGAAAATAGTTTTTTTATGAACCTATAGGGCAATCCCTAGGAGACCCCCACCCACAGGTGAAAAAAAAACATAGTCAGCAACACAGTAGAAGTGATACAGTAGCTGTTTCAGCAGTATGAATATTGTTATTAACGTTAGGTGTGGTGGATTTCAGGCAACCATTGCCTTACTTTTACTGCTTATGTTTATGCTATACAGCACACTGAGTGTGCAACAGGACAGTAAATCTTGGTGAGCACATGTGGAGTGTTTTTTTAATGGATGCCAATGCAATGCTGCCTTTACAAACACCATGCAATTAGGATCCTTCATACAAAAAAAAGGATCCATGTATATGTGTATATTTTATAGAATTTTTTTTAATTTTAAAATAGATGTGGCCTGTTGTTCCAGAATAATGGGTCAGTGAGCACCTCAAAATGTTTGTGGGTTACAGGTATCATCTGTATTACACTACACCTACCTATAAAATATTTTTGAAATTCAATGCACTTGGTGAAAGAGTCTATCATTCCAATACACTGTTCCAAACAGATCCTTGCCTATAAAGAGAAGATCTGCCATCATCCACTGAATCTACTGTAGGAAGGGGGGGTGAGGCACAGCTATGCTCAGCGACTTATAGCGATTTCTGTAACTACAGTCCTGGATGACACATTAGCCAAATCAAGGGTAGCTGATGCCTGGCAATGGAAATTCCATATCTTGGATGCCCATAATAGTCTGCTGGTTATCCTTCAGCAAGAGAGTCACAGGTCGGAGAGTCATTAAAAAGTTTATGGTTGTGTCTAACCATCATGGCCACATAGCTGGCTGGCTTGATGCTCGAGGACTACGCTTCATATACTCAATGGCCAAAGTGGTGCTGGGTTTTTGGACTCCTTGTCCAAAGGCTTTCCAGACTCTCTCTGCATTTTGTCCTTATGGATCTCCACGATAGGGTTACCACTTTTTAAGAAGCCAAAAGTGGGACATTTCTTACTGAAACATGATTTTTTGCAGGACAGTACGTAACCTCGACCAGTGCAACAGACTTCTTTTCTCTATATAATTAGAATTAAGGCTAAGTATTGTAATTTCTTGCTTGCTTCTATGGTTTCATATAATTTTAATGTATTTTAGTTAAGGTACTTTAGTTTTCTACAAGATTTAGTGGAAAGTTAAAAAATATTTTTTCTACTAAAAAGTCAGGACATGTAGTATTTTTCATGTTTTTTTGCAGGACGCAGTTGCCCAAATCAAGACTGTCCTGCGAAACTCAGGACAGGTGGTAACCCTACTCCACGATCACCACCAGACCTTCTGGGAAAGGGTGCTCCAGGAAGCTGGTGTATCCTAAGGGAACCACATACTTATAATCCACCCTCTGAGGGTGTACCGGACAAAATGTGGGGCACTCTCAAATATGTATCATAAGGACTATCACTGTCATCATATTGGAGAAGGCCACCACTTGGGAGTAATCCTTCTTAAAGATTACCACCAGCATATAGGTTTCCTTCTTCAGGCCCTTCTCCAATGGAGTGTCCAGTGTCAAGGACATCTTGTTTAAGAGTGAGGTGAAAGACAAGTAACCTCCTGCCAAGGCAGCTTGATCAGAGTTCACGCCATCAATGTCTGGATCTTAGAAACTATCTTGGATCACTGACATGTCAGATTCTGAATACAAGGAACCCAAATGCCTTTGTGGAGAGTGAACCAATGGTTGGTTGGGGTCACCGCCACTGACAGGATTTAAGGCAATTCTGTCACCTGCCTAATGTACTTGGTTGAAGTACCCACCCTTAGCTGATGTGATGGAGGCTAAACAAAAATGGGCCACGGCAGCACTGACAGCAGCAGCAGTGGTGGGGTCTATGGAAGCTTAGGAAGTGCAGGTGGAAGAATGGCCACCCACATTCAAACTGGAGGTGGACCGACCACAGTGGTTGACCCTGCCTTCTAGTATACAGAGGAGAGGTTCATTGCTGCTACACCTGCCAGTCAATGATGGGCTCAACTGTGATAATGGGAGCCCGAAAATGGGAAGACGAGCTCAACAACAGTCTTAATGAGTGGTAGCAAATGACAATGTCAGGAGTGAGATTTGAGCCCTCAACCTCAACCCACATTAACCAGGCTCAGGTGCTGCTGGAATTAGTTGCCCCATCAGTGGATTGACCAGAGACAGTTGGACCTATAGACCCACTGGAGTAAGAATAAGGGGCTGTGCAGGTGGTGGACCATTTGGGGAAATACCTGACTGGAACCTCATCCAGCCCCTTCTGAAGCAGAGGAGGCAGTGGTGGAACCACCAGAGTGTGGTTGAGAGAAGAGCCTTCCTCCCCCTTGAAGAAGTTGTAGACAACAGTGTGGCAGCTTGGTCAAAGGCTTGAAAGGTATCTAGTGTGTCAGCTGCTTGACTCCATAAGTTATCTGACTTCCTTAGATGGTGCTCAGCAACAAGGGACCTGTGATCAAGGCAAGCATGAATAGTCCCTCAACTGTCAGCAGCTCCAATGCTGAAGTCAATGTTTTCTTTTGTTTGTGGCACTTTGGAGATGTCTCTTCAGAAGAATCTGCCATTTTTGAAAAGTAGGCTGATGACTCTGGACTGCAGTGACTGTATGAATTTGCAAAATCCTGATCGGCTTCCTCAGGATCAGGGGCGTCTTAATTCTAGTCATAAACACCCTTCAGGGGGTCAAGTACTGGGACATCCTTTTTTTTGAAGGCCTGCTGAGCTTCCTGTGGCTAAACCTGCTGCAGTGGTCAGCCAATGCACAGTTCTCAGACACCCCAAGAGCAACTGCACCTAATGTCCCTTTTTCACCTGCGGGGCATGGCCTGGCACCAGTGGCAGTTATCCATGTTGCGAGTGCTACTAAGGTAACAAGGGATGAAAGAAGGAACACTGGCCCATCGTGATCATTCCCCCACTTTTCAGTAGTAAAATTTTCTAATGTAATGTGTCTATATAGTGGCTGTTTGAAGCAATTACAATTCTTAGCTTCCAGTATTGCTGCCAATAGGTTGCTCCATTTACCAAAGACCAAGTAAGTGTAGAAAAATTTCTGTTTGTTTCCCCTGAGCATTTGTCTCTATAGATGTAATCTATGCCCATTAATCCAACAATTCATTTGTCTCAACCTCATTCCTAGCTCTGCCATCAGCAATGGATCTAAATGACCCTAAAGAGCAGAATGAGAGCCCTATGAATCCTTATCTGTTTGATATTATGCAGGCTTAGCTTAGTCAATCTTGAATTAAAGTTCAAGTTGGACAGACATATTTGACAATTTTTGCTTTTTTTCTTTGTTTTCTTACCAAGCAATACCACATCTGCAATACAGTGCCCAAAACTGGGAACAATAATCCAGGTGAGGACTTACAAGTGATCTGTACAGTGCGCACAACTTCTTATTAGACCTACTTTTGAATTCCTGTGGATGCACCCCAAAATGTGATTTGCCTTGGTAATTACTGCATGACAGTTCTTTCTGTTTGTGAATTTAGATGAAATCAGTACTCAGACGTCTTTTTCCTCCTGAGTGGTTCGGATCTCACTGCTGTCAAAAAAGTATTCTGCTTTTAGGTTACATGTTTCAAAGTGCTTCACCACGCATTTATTCAGGATAAATGGCATACCACATCTTTTTGCCCACATGGCAATTTTGTCCAAGTCATTTTAGAGTGAAATGACATTTCCTAATGATGAAACCTGAACACCCAACTTAGTATCATCAGCAAAACTGAGGATTAACTTATTGATGTTATCATTTAAGTCAGTTAGAGTATGTACATTCCATACATAATATTCTGTGAACTAACCCTTGTGGTTCACAGCTGGTCACATTCCTATCATTTGTTGTCATGCAATTTATGTGGGCCTATTGCTTCCTGTTAAACAATTATATCTGGGTAATCTCCAGACTGAGGATGCAGATTCAGGTCTGTCAGTGAGCGACATAGTTAATCTGCAAAGCTGACACCTCTTAAATTCAGGCTGTTTCCTCTGGTTTACCAGATGAGTTGGCAGGAAAGGAGTAATTGAAAAAAGACTGAAAACTCTGAAGAAAACTTAATTTAAAAGCAGGAACTGTGAAGCAGCAGACCTGTGCATTCCAGCAAAAGAAAAGATCGGAGATCACTGGGGGCAGAGCTGGAAGACACATGATTGGGTGGCAGAAGGAATCAAGCTTGAAGACTGTACCGGCGACTAAGCATTTTCAGCAGAAGACTGCCTAAGTGTGGAAAGTGAACTAATTCTAGGTAGCTGGAAACTCCTATAACTTGTATTGAGTTCTGTCAGCTGAATTAGGAAAATGTTAGGATGCTAGCTGGCATGTGCTGCCGCACCTCCAAGCTGGATGAAGCCCGAATGTAGCTGGTGAAGAAAAGAGGTAAGACATTAGCTCATCTTCATTGTCATCATTAATACTGCTATAAACAAGGTGCTTCTCCCCACATCCCAAAAGAGGGCTGTTGTGAGGTTGATCCTAAAAAAGTATTAAATAGACCCCAATGACATGTTCAATTACAGACCCATCCCTAACCTGCGATGTCTTACCAAGACTGTTGAAAAGGTTGTAGTGATGGCAAAGCAGCTGGGTGAGTGCACAGAAAAGTTTAACAGTTTAAGCCATTCTACTCCCATTTCTGACAGGGTTATAACATGGAGACAACTTTAATTATAGTCTGCAATGATCTTTACTTGGCAAGGGATCATGGGTAGGTGTCTGTCTTTAGCCTTCTTAATTTCTCATTAACCTTCAATATGGTGGATGAAGGGGTGATAGTTGATATGACCAGTAGTGTAGCAAATTCCCAGAGGGCCTGGGTGCAAGGTGATGTTACAGGGCCCCTCTCCAGTTTTTAATAAACATCAAAATTATGATTTGGGCCCCCTCAAACCTTGTGGGCCTGGTTGCCACCGCACCCCCTGCACCCTCGTAGCTATGCCCCTGGATATGACTTAAGCAGTACCAGGGACTATCTGGGACAGTGGTTGCATGGTTCAAGACATTCTTCATAGACTGGAAACATTTGGTTGCAATGGGAATTTTCATACCATGGTAATTAACAAGGAACATGGCGTACCCCAAGGATCAGTGCTCCTACTGTATAAAGTGCTGCCCAGCATCAGGTTCCCTAATGTCAATTAGTAGACTGAGTAACAAAAAAAAGTAAAGAAAAGTCAAGGCCAACACTTTGCATGTTCCTGTCTTCTTGTACTGTAATTTGCCAGATGACTACTACAGTTCACTGGCTAAAGGGCTTGTGTAGGTTTATGTACAAAGCAACTTGCTGAATCTTTAATCTTGCAGGTGACAGGGTATACAGTATTTTTGCATTTTAAAAACTGTGACACCATGTATTACAACTAGCTGTGACTGGACTGAGGACATCATGGCAGTAGTATTCATATGTATTTAGTGATGATGGAACCTGACAGTAGACACCTCTGTACAAGCTGCCACTAGGAAAGAACCTTACAAGGCAAAGTGCTGGGTTTCACTACTATAAAGATGATAGTGGCATTCAGTTGCACCTACAGTATCTTTTGGGATGATACTTGTTCTAGATGGCCTCCAGCTGACTGGTACTGAATCCAGGTAAAACCGAGCTGCTACAAGTATGTATAGTTGCAGCAAAAGATAATGGTCAGATATTTCCAGATACTTTATGATATTTCAAAAGAGATTCTCTGGTGACCCTATAGTGGTATTGCAGTCAGGCAGAGAATTTCTCTAGAGATATCACAAAAATTTCATGAAATATCTGACCAGATCATTTACTGCAGCTGTAGGCTTGAGTCAGCAGACTTCAGCACTGATATGCAGCCTTAAGCAACCTGTTCTAGATGTAAGTAGAGTTTGAGGTGGCTAGGGTTGTTCACAATCTGGGATAAGCACTTGATGAGAGTCTGACACCTGACTCTGAGGTGTCAGCTTTAGCCAAGGGCTACATTTATCACTTTAAAACATTGCCATGTTGTGTCCATTTCTTGATTCTGCCAACATGAGAACATTGGTACAGGCTTTCTTTTCATCCCTAATACAACAAACAAGGTGGAGCCGCGATGCAGCTAGTAAGGGCCCGGTGATCACTACAAATGGGCGGCCAGCCCAAGCATCTGTAGAACTGTCAAGAAGGAGATTCTTTTCATCCCTCCAGGACTTCTGTAATGTGCCCTATGAAGAGCTTAACCTGTGGCCAGATTCAATGTTAGAGAACACAGCAATGAGGCTTCTGGAAATCAAAACGTTTTACTCTGTCAAAACTCATAATACACCCTGTACTGGCTGTTTGTTAGCCAGAAGATTGACTGTAGGGTACTTCTGCTTGCTTTAAAAGCCTTGAACGGATTTGACCCACACCACCTATGTGAGCTTCCGACTTCCTAGTTTCTTAGCCTCCCATTCTATGGGGCATGAGCTGCTGCATGTTTCATCTGCCCAACTAAAATCTGTAGTGGCTTGCAATTGCTGTTCCAGCCCTGGCATTATGGAATACCTTACTGCGAGAAATCCATCTGGGCCCCTTTCTCTAAATATTTAAATCAAACTGTAGTTACTATATTTCCACCAAGCTTTTTCAGCAAATGAATTTGTATGATGTAGAAGTGTGTATATTTCTAGGATTTTTAGGTCTGTTTATCTATGTATTTTATGTATTCTGTAATAAGTTTATTTGTCTAGCCCCTGTCCACTATCTCTGTGAGACCGTAAGATTTCGAGCCCCCCCTCCCCCGAGGAGCCGGAGGTCGAGGGGCTCGCTGAACTGCCCTCCTGCTTTACCGCTAGGATTCACCCCTCCCGAGGAGCTGGAGTCGCGAGGCCAGACAGAAAAGCCCTCCCTGCCCAGAAACAACACAAGAGCTTCAAGATTTCAGGCCCCACTCCCAAGGGCGAGGTCGCGAGGGCTGCGCTGAACTGCCCTCCCTGCTTTACCGCTGATTCACCCTCCCGAGGAGCTGGAGGTCGCAAGGGCCAGACAGAAAAGCCCTCCTGCCCAGAAACAACACAAGAGCTTCAAGATTTCGTCCCCCCTCTCCCGAGGGCAGGAGGCGTGAGGGGCTGCACTGAACTGCCCTCCCTGCTTTACTGCTAGGATTCACCCCCTCCCCGAGGAGCTGGAGGTCGCGAGGGCCAGACAGAAAAGCCCTCCCTGCCCAGAAACAACACAAGAGCTTCAAGATTTCGAGCCCCCCCCCCCGAGGAGCTGGAGGTCGCGAGGGCTGCGCTGAACTGCCCTCCCTGCTTTACCGCTAGGATTCACCCCCTCCCGAGGAGCTGGAGGTCGCGAGGGCCAGACAGAAAAGCCCTCCCTGCCCAGAAACAACACAAGAGCTTCAAGATTTTGAGCCCCGAGGGAGCCGGAGGTCGCGAGGGCTGTGCTGAACTGCCCTCCCTGCTTTACCACTAGGATTCACCCCCTCCCCGAGGAGCTGGAGTTCGAGGGCCAGACAGACAAGAACTCCTGCCCAGAAACAACACAAGAGCTTCAAGATTTGAGGCCCCTCCCCGAGGCCGGAGGCGCGAGGGGCTGTGCTGAACTGCCCTCCTGCTTTGCCGCTAGGATTCACCCCCCTCCCCCCGAGGAGCTGGAGGTCACGAGGGCCAGACAGAAAAGCCCTCCCTGCCCAGAAACAACACAAGAGCTTCAAGGTAATTTTACCAGCAAAGTGCCCTGCTGCAGTCGCGACTGTCGGGAGCTCTCCTCGCTGTGGACAAACCTGCAGTCAGTTTAAACGTGTTTTGGCGCCTTTTCCAGGCTCGCACTCTGCTAGCCTCTCTCACACAGTGCCAGGAGGTCCCAGTGAACTGTACAATTTCTGTTGGACAATTTCTGTAATTTCCCTGTGCCTAAGGTAGCTAGCCTGATTAACTCTGTAGCCTTGGACAAAAAAAAAAAAGGGGAAAAGGATAATGTGGTTTAGCCTGTTGTAAACTGTTGTAATTTTCTCTGTCCTAGTCTTGCTGCTGCTGCAGAGCCACTAGCCTTTCACCCTCCCTAAGACTGCCCACCCCCTCACGCTAATCCTCTCTACCTGCCTACTTAACCTCGCTCTTTTCCCTCTCCCACAGATTTCGAGCCCCCCGAGGAGCCGGAGGTCGCGAGGGCTGTGCTGAACTGCCCTCCCTGCTTTACCGCTAGGATTCACCCCCCTCCCCCCGAGGAGCTGGAGGTCGCGAGGGCCAGACAGAAAAGCCCTCCCTGCCCAGAAACAACACAAGAGCTTCAAGGTAATTTTACCAGCAAAGTGCCCTGCTGCAGTCGCGACCGTCGGGAGCTCTCCTGGCTGTGGACAAACCTGCAGTCGGTTTAAACTTGTGTTTTGGCGCCTTTTCCAGGCTCGCACTCTGCTAGCTGTCTCACACAGTGCCAGGTGAAGCCCCGCCAAACGCTCTGCGTTCGGCTCCCCACCGCCCCCACCGCCACCCTTGGTCGGCTCTCCCTTTTATAGAGTTACTCACATGGGGAGACAGAACCATCAGTCGACTTTCCCATTTGCTGGTTATACCCTTCCAGCACTAGAGGGAGCCTGCACTCATTTTCTACTCTCTCTAATGATATATCACTCCCAAGCATGATCCTTGCTATACTGGTACTCCTCTTACCACGGCACCCACTGCTCATCCTCAACCCCTTTATATCTCCCACTGATCTGCCCCCCTCCAAACCACAATCCCCCCCCCCAATTCCCTGCTTTTCCCTCAGCTTATTGCACATCTACCCCTCAGTCCATCCCCCAAATCCATCCCGTACCCTGGACTACCACACCATCCCCCAAATCCATCCCAGACCCTGGACTCCACTCTACCCCCACCACCACCCACACCCCACCCCTAGAGCTACCCCCAGTATCATGTACCCTATCACATGTGGTCAATCTCCTCACTCAGCGTATCGGTTCTTCTCTCTCTTCCCATCCCATGCACCTCCCTGCTGAGGTCTCGGCAGCTGCATATGCACCCCACCCAGCAACCACTACCCTGTGAGGCGCCTAATCTTCTGCTGCTCCTGCTCTCCGGCAATGTGCACCTAACCCTGGGCCCCGCCAACTCTGCCATGCCTAAGCCCACGGTGGCAGTGGTCTCCAGATTGCTTTCATGAACATATGCAGTCTCCCAAGAAAACTGCAGCCCTCCAATGCTGGGTTTCAGCACCCCTCCTGACATCCTCATGCTAGCAGAGACCTGGCTCTCCCGCTCATGCCTGACTCAGCTGTCTCTCTACCAGGCTTTTCCTGTTCAGGGCTGATAGGATGGGCAGGCGTGGAGGGTGTGCTATCTACCGCGCTGACTCGGTCCTGGGCCATGCCCTCCCTACCCGAAGCTCAACCACGGGCGCAGCCATTACTCTTAAGATCACTCCTTACCCTGGTCGTGCCCCTTTACCTAACCACAAGCTACATACACCCCAGTACAAAAAACTTAGCAGTCACCTCCCTCCTTGACTATCTATCCACCTTACCCCAGAAGGCTGAACAACTAATATTGGGTGACTTAAACACCAACTGGCTCAGTTCCTCGTCTGATACTATAAAGGATGAGCTTGCAGCCCTTGACCTGTCTCAATTGGTCACCCGGCCCACTCGTCTTAACAAAGCAACGGGAACCAGCTCCCTCTTGGATGTAATCCTCTCTAACCGGCTACATAAAGTGGCATCCGTACTTGTCCTTGCGGACTCACTTAGCGACCACTCCCCCGTCATCTGCTTTTGGTCCTCCCCCACTCTCAGCCCTGTGTACAGCAGCACCCCACGATGCAGAGTTCTCCCCAGGGGTCTTGACAACCTCAAACGCCACCTCGCACAAGTCAACTGGACCCCAGTGGCCTGTGCTCCAGACATAAACTCTGCACTAACCTACCTCACTACGGCCTTCATCCACACCTGTGATCTGTTTGCCCCCATCACCACATCTAGGAAAAAAAAAAACGGACTGCTGCATGGATATCCCCTGCACTGATCCAGCAACTAAAAAAATCAGGATAATCTCTGGCACATAGCAAATGACTCTGGTAGAGTGGCTGACAGACAAGCCTATAGGGCAGCCCGTAACCAATGCACCTGGGCCATCAAGCAGGCAAAATCTAAATACGATCAGGCTGCGTTGACATCCTCCTGGGGCTCATCCAGAGCCTTCTGGGACAACATTAAAGAACTGAATGGTAAAACCCGCTCCCCTCCTCCGTCTCAGATTGGCATAAACGGGGCTGTCTCGACAGACCTAACATGTATTGCTGACTGCCTTAATAAAACCTTCACGGACTTAAGTGCAGTTCTCCCTGCCCACTTTTTTGACCCGGTTGCCACGTCCACCCACACTCACATCTCAAGGTCACTATTCCGCTTCCAGACGATCTCACCCCGCGATGCCAAACCTTTTTTTATAAAGTCACTCGCCTCCCATAACCCAAGTAATGACCCTCTTGACTCCAAGATGCTCCGCCTTACACTGGATGTCATGCTAATCCCCCTCACGCTTATCATAAACAAATCCTTATGCTTAGGTCAATTCCCAGATGCTTGGAAGCACGCTGAAGTAATCCCCATCCATAAGTCTGGGGACCGTATGCTACAAATAACTATAGGCCCATCTCCACCTCCCCCATCCAAAGCTTTAGAAAAATAGTATCCACACAGCTCACAGAATACCTATCTAAGCACAACCTTTTATGTCACAGAGCAACATGGGTTTCGTCCTGGCCACAGCACGACCACTGCCCTTCTGGAATTCTCCCACCACATACACTCTGCGCTTGACAAGGGTCAACTTTCAGGGGCAGTATTCATAGACCTATCTAAGACATTCGACACTGTGTGCCACCCCTTGCTGTTAAACTCTCTAGCCCAACTGGGACTCTCATCTGGCCCACTGAATTGGTTCTCTAGCTACCTGCATAACAGGTCCCAAAGAGTTAAACTAAATAGGACCCTCTCCTCCAACCTACCAGTACTCTCAGGGGTCCCGCAAGGCTCCATCCTTGGACCCACCCTTTTCAGTCTATTCTTAAACACCCTTCCAAACTCCTGTTCCAGCAATCTGCATCCGCTGTGATGCAGTGATCCTAGCATCACACCCTGACCCGCTCCTACTCCAAGGCACGCTGCAAAGTGCCTTCCTCCAAGCCGAAAAATGGTTCAATAATCATCAACTAGTCCTGAACCTGAAGAAAACAAAGTCCATGCTGTTCTCACATTGGCAAAACAGCGCCAAGGATACCCCCTTCTCATCACCACCAGCATGCTCCTCACACTAGAACAGGTAACATCCTATAAGTACCTGGGCATCACCTTTGACCCAGGCCTTACATTCCACACCCACCTAAAAGCCCTGTCATAGGCCATGAACTCCAGGAGGCTCCTCTACATACACAAAGATTGCCTCCCGGAATCTGCATTAAAATAGCCATTACCTCCCTCAGTGTTGTCACTGGGCGACTACAGGACTTCCTATTCTGCGTGACCGATCTCACCTCCTTATCTAAGGTCCAGACCTCTATAACAAAGCCTGTAGGTTTTACCGAGTGCTAACAGCAGAACTCACACTCTGTCTGCTATACTCTACTGCCAACATACTTACTCTTGAGGAAAGACTGAAATATCATACCTGCCTGCTGGCCAAAAATCCATGTCAGGGCTTTGCCCACTAGGGTCTCTGCTCCACTGCAGCTGGCTGTCGGCCCTGCCACCAGCAGTAACTCCATCGCAGCCACTTTCATAGTTCCCAGGGCTGGGACCTCTCGCTGTAAGATCCTTTCATCATAAAGCCCCCCTTGGTTTAACTCCTTCCGAGGCTATCACTAAGATCCTGGGATTGAGTAGAGTTCAAAATCGTACTCAACTACAACATATTTATTGACAGTCGATGTTGTAAATGTCGATAGTTGACCAAAACCCTGCCCCATATAGCCCTGCGCCCTTTGGATCCCTTAGATGACTGGATACTGACTGTAACAATGATGTTATATACTGATGTGTAATATTCTATTTAATTGATGCGTGTATCTCAACATATGCATGTACCTGTACAATTGCTGCCTGTAACTCCACATGTGTACGTATCTCACCTGTATGTAATCCCTGTCCTAAAATCTCACTTATTGTTGTCTCCCCCCCCCAATGACGAGGTACCTTTGTAAACAAGTTGCTGACTCAAAGGTTGTAAATCTGATTACTTCAATAAATAAATAAATAAAATTCTCAGCACACTGAGTCCAGAAATGTGCCAAACAAATAAACACATGCAGTACCTGCATCTACCTTACACTGGATTTCTTCTCCCCTTAATGTGAGTTTTAGCTCTGCACACCTAACTACAATTAGGTGAACACTATGACCCCACTGAAGTCAAATGACTGCACATCCACATTTGGGTACTGGTGCATGTGCAAATAGGGTAATTTGCATAAGTGAATAAAAATGGCTCAATCTCTTTTTGAATTGTGGGCCTCATACTACATTTTGAGTAGACTAAACAAAGTAACATAAGGTAGGAAGGCACTCTAGGCCCATCATGTCTTCCACTCTGCTTAATGAGCAGGTATGAACATGTATACTGTGCAAATATACACTGTATGACGTTAAAGGTGTTTCCTACCTACTCTACTATCCAGGATATCCAGTAATTCCAGTAAGTAGACATTTGTCCAGGCTAGAAGGTCTGTAATGTCTTCACATCTACTGTCTCTGCTGGTAGGCTGTTGCATAGGTGTACCACTGTCTGGGAGAAGTATTTCCTAACATTACTCCTGAACTTACCACCACTGAGCTTCAGGGAATGTCCCTGGGTCTTTCTGGAGGACACCAGAGAACACATCACTATCTGGTCAGTCTTGTAAATTCCCTTTTGTATGTGAAAAATGGAGATAATTTCCCCTCTCAGATGTATTTGCCAGTAGACAGTACCTCATTAATTTCCCTAACCTACATGGCTTAGAAAATGTAAAGTGTCAGTTCAGCACAGTACAGACCAAACACAAAATCCAGTATATTATTCTTTATAAATGTTGAGAAAGTTTGATTTGACAATAAAGAGCATGGGTAATTGCAGAAATACTACAGTCCTCTGCAATAGCTGCTGCATTTTTATTACTGTTATCAAAGGTACAAAGATTATTCAGTAAGGTCTGAAAAATGATCTGCCTCTAACCTATCATGTTTCAGAAGCTTTAAAACTAGGCAACTCTGCAGAGAAACGCCCATTTTATTAAAACAGACTGCTATAAAATATGTTTTCACAATTTCCTGCTCTAACTTACAAGCTCAGCAGAACAAACTATACAGGTTACTTATCAGGATGTGGATGGATACAAGTACTATAAAATATATAAGAAGGTAAAATAACAGTCTTTGAAGTAAATATCTGTCATCTCAATATCAGTATCTAATGCAAAACAATGTACTGATTTTTTGTTATCAGGCAATACTATCATCCTGCTGCGACTGACAATTCCGAATTCAATAAGCAACAGCATAAGATTATCTTGAGTTCACGGACGTGCTTATTTATGAATATGGTAACACCTTTACTTTTACTGTGCATTTAATAGCACACTAGCATTATTCTATTGAGAACTCGTATATTGCTTGTTTATTATATGGAGAATGTGCCTTATCAGGAAAGTCTAAAAACAGACATCTAATAATATTTTTGAGAATACTGGTAGTTTTAAATATTTTGGCTTCTGAAAATGTAACATGAGTATTATTCTGGTTAACTAGAGATGCCATCACTGGTAGTAGATTCTAATTCTCATAACATATTGCATATACTGTGAAGGAGAAGAAGAAGGAGGAAAAGAAGGAGGAGGAGAAGAAACATTTATATAGTGTTTTTCAAACACATCATATCCCAAAATGCTTAATAAGCAATTAAGGACTGATAGTGAAATGACTGTAAATGTGTAGCGGCAGGCCTTTTACAGATTAACACCCACACACAACTTTGGACAACTGCATGAACTGATTTTATGGGAAGGGGAATGTTGGCCAGGACATCAGGCAAAATTATAGAAACTGCCTTGGGTTCTTTTACTTCTGCTTGGACACCCACCAGGCCAGCACCAGAGATGGACAGAATGGACTTCGGTTTAACATCTCATACAAAGGATTGATTTAATACACTGTCTGTTCTAGGCTTATGTTATCAAATACAGTCAAATTAAATAAAACATAATAATTAACCCTTTGTCATGCTTCTAATTACTGTTCATAAATTTTAAGCAAAATGAATGGCATTATAACAATTAAAAGCTTTTAGTGAATTTAAACAAAAACATATTAGTCTGCCATTTCACTGATATTAGAGTTTAGCTGTAATACACAGGCAAGCAAACCAGTATTCTGCTTATCTTTAATTCTTGGTCATCAATCATGAGTGTTAAACAATGCAAATATATAACATTTAAATAACATCAAATAGTGGCAATACTACAGAAGGAAAACGAATGCACTTTATTACGTAAATCTACAGGAAGTCCTCAACGCTGAGGTGCCTAAGTCAACATTTTTTGCTTGACTCAGCAAGGTGTTCTAAAATATGTCTGTGACACAACATATAAGCAGATGAAGTATGGATGGCTGCTATGTTTAGTAACAATTGTTAGAACTACAAAACACTGATGAGGTGACAAGCCCACTAAATTCAAACGTACTCTACTAAAACATAGCAGTGTACCATGTGATAGTGTCGAGGTAGACAAAATTGTTTGCCGAAGACAAACAAATAATCTGCTCCTAGTCTAAGGTAATAGTCTTAGAAAAAACATCCAAAAGAAACAAAATCAGCAGTTATGTATACCAGAACCACAGTAAAGAAATACTTTCTGTAGCTGGAAAAGGCTCAATGGGTTTTCACCCAAAATAAAAGAATTTATGTCACTGTGACACACTACTTTGAAGCAGTTTACTTTTAAGCTAGCAACACACTTGGCAAAGGTACTTCATTTCAAACATATAAGATTTTCTACAAAATAGTTAACAAGGCAAAATTATATAATATGTGTATTAACTGCTATTTGTAAAAAGTCATGATTGCTTAAACACCAACCTGAAAATGACACATACCATAAGTGTAGCAAAGACCATTGGTGAGTATACAGTAGTTCTGGGAGAAACTGATAGTATTACAGCGAACATGTATTGTACTTTTTTACTAATAACATCATATTAGCACCAGTCATTTTACAGTAAAACAATACAGCAGCACCTTAGTTTTCATACTAGTAATCACTGTCCCTTGTAATAACAAAGCACCATCAAACTATACTATCCATGAGTATGTTTATGGCTTTCTGTTTTACTGAGGTATGGCAAAACGTCATAGTTATGTGAATTAGTTTGATAGTTACCATAATCATCCACAGAAACAATATAAGTGTTTAAAAATTAGACATTCTTAATCATGTTTTGCAGATTAAATAATATTTCAATGTTTTAAAGTGCTTTAGATTTTATATAATAAAGCTTCTTTACCATTTATATGGTATTTTAAATATATTGAGATTACTCTGGTGTTCATTTACTTTTGCACTTACTGTATACAAGTGTTTCAATTTGCAATGCTAAACTCGATATAAATATAAACTTTCACACATACAAAAAGCATGGTGTTCAACTGTAAAAGAACTATTCAGAATACAAATGTATTTTTGTGAATGGTAGCAACTCAGCTCAATTCTCTTAGAACTAATGTGCTGCATAGAAAATGCAATATGCACCAGTGTGCACAACAAAGTCCCAATGTTTTACTATAAACAAATCATGGGCTTCATCTCTGAACATACGTGTACCATCCTGTGACTCAAAGGGTTGGGCACATTATGGATATGAGTCACTGGGGGTGCGTGTCACCTGATATTCATAATTATGAAGCAGCACTGGCATGGTCTATGAAAACACACACTCACTTGCCCTCCATACTGGAGGAACAGGTGTATCTATGGTGACCCCAGTGATCATGTGGGTGGTAATGGGAAAAAAAGCTATTAAACCATTATTTGGCCTATACAAAAGACATATAAGCAAAAACTTAATTCATAACTCTCAAGTACTGTATAATACCTACATTTCCTTCTTAAAACATTAATTCTTAAACTTGAGTTCAATGCTTAAATAACAGGGAATGCAAAGAAAGACCACGGGCAAACTTAACAGGATGCACACTTTTTGCACTGCATTATAAAACTGTATCAAAAACAGGTGGCAGAAAGTGCAGTGGTGTAGTAAGCTCTGTGTATCAAATTAATAACAGACTCCCTTGTTGAAGTTATAATGGCAACATTTTACAATGAAACCTTGGTAATTGCAGGAATTATTTAATAAAATCTAAATGTATGTAAACCAAATTATTTTAACCTGATGCCCTACTTCAAACATATCTGGAGAGGTTTATGGAACTCCCAAACGTATATACAAGGATATAAACATTTATGGTCGTACCGAACTCCAAGGACCATTGTTCCAGGCAGTATCTGCTGGACAACCCTGAGTATTGCACTGCTCACGATCTGGAGGTTTGTCAAGAATTTCACAGCTGAGATCATTAAATCTTTCTCCACTGGGGCGCTGACATACAACAAGTCTTGTCCGTGTTCCCCCACCACACATCTTTGTACACTGAAAGAAACAATATCAGATGTGCTCAATTACAGCAGTTTAGCTGCACGTCATGCCAGAATATGAAAAATTAATACAACATATTCTTAGGGGCATAGACTCAAAGCTAATATTTTTCAAGTCAAACTACCTCTGGCTGGGAGCTGCAATATTGAACATAGGATTTGCAAGAAAGCGAGTTGTGCTCACAACAGATAGAGGTGAACCATACAATTGTCTTTGGTTTGTAGCAGATATTCTGTAGGTGGAGGCTACTTCTAACTGAAAGGTGAAATAAGGAACTTAGAATTATCAGGAAAAGACAGTCTTGTTACAATTCTTAAGATTTTCAGTGCAGGAAGAGTTAAAAGCACAGCTGACTTATTTTGGGGCTGACTGCTTTCAGAGCACAAACCACCAGGCTGTTTTGGGGCTGGGGAGGTTTACCTGTTTCTGACTTGGATGTCTGGATTTTTCTCTGTTTGATTAGCAGGGGATTTTCTCTGTCAAATTGTTGTGTATGGTATCTTGCTGACAGGAAGGCACTCATCGCAGCGGTGGGTCAGATCTTAGCTAATTATTTTGTGATGGGACAGTTTAGGCCCAACCTCTTCCCATCCCTCACCCCACCCACCCCTGGAAATAGTTCCTTTATACCTGGGGTTCTGACATCATTTCCTCAAGAGTGCAAGGTGCATATCAATGTCATAGCCTCTCTAGCACACAGCACTGAAAATATAAGCATACACATTGTATAATATATATATTTCTATATAACAAACCAATCACACACACAAACACACACACACACAAAAAAAAAGTACATAATCATGTGGGGAGTAGTGCAATGTAATGGCTGTGGGGCAGCAGTCTTCCGGGAGTCTTTCTGGAGGCTGAGATGCTGCCCTATTTGCAGACAATTCTCTGCCCTGAGGGAGGAATTTGCCCGTCTTCAGGCCACACTGGACAGCAGTAAGGGAACCTTCCCCCAGGCCAGAATGGACAGTAGGAAGGGAACCTCCCCCATCCAGGGAGCACCAGAGCCACCACCACTACCTCAGAGGTTGCAAAGAAAGCACAGCAGTTGGACCACAGTGGGCTCAGGAAGGGTGAGGATGGTGGAACAGAGGCACACCCAGTCAGTTGTTCCACTCCACAATTCATACACCATTCTGGGGGAGCACAGCTCCCCTATGGATGCACCCACAGAGGAGATTAAGGAGGCTGAGGACACCTGTCACAAGGGAGGCCACAGGAAGGAAGCAGAGGACACCACAAGGAAAGGAAGCAGCTCCTGGTGGGGGACTCAATTAGTAGGGGGATAGAACTGGGGGGAGCAGGGAAAACTGAAGTAAGGTGCCTGCCTGGTGCCATGGCTTGGAGGGACAGGAAGCGCATCCTCAGAATCACGAGAACAGCTGCACAGAAGTCTGAGCTGGACATCATTGTCCACCTAGGGACAAATGACTTGGCTCAACATGAGATTAGAGCAGTGCAGAAGGACTTTGTAGAACTGGGGAGGGGCCTAAGACAAGTAGCACACACAGTATCCATCTCAGAGGTGCTGCCTGTCAATGGCATGAGTGAGGCAAGGGTACTTTGCACCATGCAGTTTAATGAATGGTTGAAAAAATGGTGCAGGGCACAGGGGTTTGGCTTCATTGGGGACTGGGTTCCACCTGGAGGGACACAAGCCTATACTGGCAGGATGGTCTGCATCTGTCCAGGAAGGGAACAAGTCTTTTCAGCAGTCAGTTTAAATGCTTCATTGGCAAGCTTTTAAACTAGTCAAGGGGGGAGGCACTGATAAGCAGCAGGAAAATCCCAGCCTCTCCGTACAAAACAGGGTACTAAATGAGAAAAAGACTGAGGTAGAAAGGTCAGTGGGGGATGCTGCAACAGAAGGTAAAGCCATCAAAAAATGGAAAGCAATGAGTACCAATGCCCACAGTCTGAGTAACAAGCTTCCTGAATTAGTGGCCTTGATGGAGGAGGAATATCTGGATATCGTGGCAGTCACAGAAACATGGTTCGCACAAAACCATGACTGGGACGTAAACATACCAGGATACACTATCTACAGGAGTGACAGAGAGGATAAAAGAGGAGGAGGAGTAGCTCTTTACATAAGGGAAAGAATCAAAGCAACAGAACAAAAGGGAAAACAGGGAGGAGAAGAAGCACTGTGGGTAAATTTGGAGACTGGCAATGGCACCACAATCCACACAGGGGTTGTATACAGACCCCCTTCTCAGGAGGAGGAAATAGACAAGGAAATGATAGAAAGTATACTTAGTATGGCAGAAAAAGGGGAGATATTGCTGATGGGCGATCTGAATATGCCAGATGTTAACTGGAGTGCAGTTGCTGCAGCCACTTCAAAGAGTGGGGTTATTCTAGATGCCCTACAGGGTGTATGCCTTAGACAACTAGTATTGGAGCCCACTTGAGAGGGAGCAATCTTAGACCTGGTTCTCTCAAATGGAGATGAAGAGAGGATCACAGATGTAGAAGTGGGTAGCCATCTGGGAACTAGCAACCATCGAACAGTGTGGTTCACAATAAACACAGCAACAGAGTCAAGCCATACAAAAGCAAAGGTATTGGGCTCTAGGAGGGCTGACTTTGCCAAAATGGGTGAGTGCCTAAGGAATGCACTAGCAAATGGGCAGGAAGGAGGGGTGGAAGAACAATGGGGAATAATAAAAACTGCCATCACAGAGGTAACAAGCCTTTGTGTAAAGCAAATAAACAAAACTAAACGATGTAAGAAACCCCTATGGTTCTCAAAGGAAATGACAATGAAGGTTCAAGAGAAAAAGAAAGCATTCAGGAAGTACAAGGAATCACAGAAGGAGCAGGACAGAGAACTGTATCAGTTAAAGCAAAAGGAAGCTGGGAAGGCAGTCAGAACAGCAAAGGCCGAAACCGAGGAAAAGATAGCCAACTCAGTTAAGAAGGGGGATAAAACCTTTTATAGGTACATCAGGGAGCAAAGGAAGACCAAGGGAGGGATAGTGAGGCTTAATAAAGGGGTGGAGGATGGGCAGAGGGTGACTGTGAAAAGGCAGAGATACTAAACAAATATTTTTGCTCAGTATTTACAAAGGAAGAGGGGGAGGTACCTAAAACAAACAGTAGAAACACTCTGGATACAGAAGTTGATACCAGCCCATTTACAGAAGAAAGGGTTCTGAAAGAACTCTTAAAACTGAAGGTGGACAAAGCAATGGGGCCTGATGGGATTCATCCCAGAATTCTAAAAGAACTAAGGGTAGAATTAGTGACACCACTGACTACCCTGTTTAACAAATCATGGGAGGATGGAGTGGTACCCGAGGACTGGAGGAGGGCAGATGTGATTCCCCTTCACAAAAGTGGGAGCAAGGCAGAAGCAGGAAACTACAGACCTGTTAGTTTAACCTCAGTGGTAGGGAAAATGATGGAATCACTTCTGAAGGAAAGAATTGTTGAGTATCTAGAGGCCAGAGGGGCACAGGACCCAAGGCAGCATGGATTCACAGCAGGAAGGTCATGCCAGACAAATCTGATAGATTTCTTTGACTGGGTGACTAAAGTAGTAGATCAGGGAGGGGCTGTGGACATGGCCTACCTAGACTTTAGCAAGGCATTTGACACAGTCACACACAAAGATTAATATACAAGTTAGCTAGCCTGGGAGTGGGTCCCAAGATGACAGCCTGGGTAAAAATTGGCTGGAGAATAGGACACAGAGGTAATAGTAAATGGAGTCCACTCTGAAGAAAGGGGGTTACTAGTGGGGTACCGCAGGGTTCAGTATTAGACGGTCCTCTTCAATGTCTTTATAGCTTACATTGCAGAGGGACTGGAAGAAAAGTATGTCTCTTTGCAGATGACACAAAGATCTGCAACAGAGTTGATGCACAAGGTGGGGTGGAAAGGATGAAAAGGGATTTGGCAAGGTTAGAGGAATGGTCAAATGTATGGCAGCTTAGATTCAATGCTAAGAAGTGCAAGGTAATGCACCTGGGAAACAAAAACCCAGGGGAAGAGTACACAATGGGGGATGAGATACTAACAACAACAAAAATGGAAAGGGACCTGGGGGTAGTCATATCAGATGACCTGAAGGTGGGCAAGCAATGTGAGAGGGCAGCAAGGAGGGCTGGGGGGATACTGGGATGCATAGGGAGAGGCATCACCAGTAGAAAACAGGAAGTTATTATCCCTCTGTACAGACAGCTGGTCAGACCCTATCTGGAGTACTGCGTGCAGTTCTGGAGACCCAGTCTTCGCAAAGACATAGACAGGATGGAAGCTGTCCAGAGGAGGGCAACTAAAATGGTGCAGGGTCTGCACCGGAAGACATATGAAGAGAGACCTAAGAAGCTTAATATGTATAGCCTCAAGGAAAGGAGGAGAGGGGACATAATAGAAACTTTCAAGTACCTCAAGGGACTCAACAAAGTCCAAGAGGGTAGCATCTTTCAAAAAAAGAGGTGTGCAAGAACAAGGGGGCACAATTTGAAGATAGAGGGGCGGCTCAGAGGTAATTTAAGGAAGTCTTTTTTCACAGAGAGGGTTGTGGATGCATGGAACAGCCTTCCAGAGGAGGTCGTGGAGTCAAAAACAGTGGTGGAATTCAAGCATGCATGGGACAGTCATAAGGCAATTCTAGGGGGTTGGGGTAGGAAGAAGTAGGCTGCTGGTTAACTAGAATCTGCAGCTTATCCAGTAGGCAGGGACATGGGCAGACTGGGTAGGCCAAGCAGTCCTTATCTGCCATCAAATTCTATGTTTCTATGTAAGCAGATAAGGACTGCTTGTCCAACTCAGTCTGCCCAGTTTTCCATGCCTATACTGACACAGCAGACCCTTCTTCAGCTCCAGCTCCCATCCCCACTTGCTTTCAACTAAGATTCCCGTATGCCTATCCCAAGCCTTCTTAAACCTTACCACTGTTTTTTTCCTCACCACCTATGCTGGAAGACTGTTCTAGGTATCTACCACTCTTTTGGAGAAGAAGTACTTCCTCACATCTCTCTTGAATTTCCCCCTTCTAGCTTCATTGCATATCCCTTGTTCTCATGTATCAAACTGAAAACTTTCTTTTGAATTGAAATTACAAACATAGAAAAATAGAATCTGTCAGCAGAAAAGGACTGTTTTGCCCACTAAGTCAGCCATATGTTCCCTGCCTAATCTGTCCCACAGACCCTAACTGGTCTCCAGCGATCCTCCCTCCCGCCATTTTACTGATATTCCCCTTTGTCTATCCCACACATGCTTGAAGCCCCGCTATGTTTTTGCCTCCACCACTTCTGCTAGCAGTCTGTTCCAGGTATCTACCACCCTTTCAGTGAAGCAGTACTTCCTCACGTCCCTCTTAAACTTCCCACCCTCCAATTTCATTGCATGTCTCCTGATTCTGGTGCTCTTTCTCATTTGAAAGAGACTCCCACCTCCAGCACCCACTTCACCCCTGTGAGGTACTTGTAGGTTTCTACCATGTTTCCTCTTACTCTTCCCATTCCAAGGTGCACATGTTGAGATCGTTCAGTCTCTCCTTGTAGGGTTTCTCGTGCAACCCATGCACAATTTTTAGTTGCCTTCCTCTGGGCTGCCTCCACTCTATGTCCTTTCTGAGGTGTGGCCTTCAAAACTGGACACAGTACTCCAGGTGAGATCTCACCAACGAGTGATGCAGTGGCAACACCACCTCCCTCCTTCTACTGAAGATACCCTCCCCATGCACTCCAGCATTCCATTACCCACTGCTTTGTCACACTGTCCTCCCACTTTGAGGTCATCAGATATGATAACCCCAAGATCCCCTTCCTGCTTAATGACAGTCAGTATCTCCCCCCCCCCATCCTATACTGTGTTCCTGGGTTATTATGTCCTAGGTGTATGACTTGGCACTGAACCCCAACTGTCATACTCTTGGCCACTCTTCGAGTTTCCCAAAATCCCTGTGCATTCTCTCCACCCCCTCTTCGGTGTCCACTCTGTTAAAGTGTTGGTATTATCTGCAAAAAGCCATATCTTTCCTTCTAGTTCTTCTGCAATGAAACTTCTAAAGACATTTATTTATTTATTGAATACTAGGATTTAACACCTTTGAGCTAACAGCTCATTTACAAAGGTTCCGTGTGAATTTACAAAGGTATAACATTTACAACAAGTTTACAACTTACAAAGGTTCCATGTCAAGAACAGAGTACAAATGGAAAAACAAACAACTAAGCAAATAAGCAATAGACAAAATTCCTTAATTACAACAAGTTACAGAATATAACACTAGGGACTTATCTAAATTCAGTACAAATATGTACCAAAGTCAAATGGCGGTACAAGTATGCAATACAGTAAGCTCTTCCAACTTAAATGTTTGAAGAGCAAGAGAGGGAAAGTAATTAGGTAAGAAGATGGAAGGAGGGGATATATGCAAGGAGGAGGAGAAAGAGGAGTCTGAGATGTTGCAAGGAGAAAGGGATAAGGAGGGTAGAAGTAGCTAGCATTGAAGAGGAATGGTCCCAGTAATGAGCCCTGTAGCACTACACTGGTCACTCTCATCATTAGAATGGGTGCCATTAATCACCACCCTCTGTTGCGTATCTGTTAAGCAGTTTCTAACCCAGTTCACCATTTTAGGATCTCACCCCTAGGCTGCTCAATTTCTTTATCCATGTCCTGTGCAGCAGAGTGTTGAAGGCCTTGCTAAAATCCAGATAGGCCATACCCACTGCCATCCTCTGATCTATTTCCCTGGTCACCGCATCAAAGAAATCAATCCTATTTATCTGGCATGACCTCTTCACTGTGAACCCATGCTGCCTGCAATCTTGCAGCCCAGTGGATTGAAGATTCTCTACCAGCCTCTTCTTAAGCAAGGTTTCTATTAACTTCCCCACTACTGAAGTGAGACTGATAGGCCTATAGTTGCTAGCTTTCTCCCTGCTGCCACTCTTATGTAGACAGACTATGTCTGCTCTTCTCCAGTCCTCCAGAACCATGCCAGTTTCCAGTGGACTTTTGAATAAGGCTGTCAGTGGGGCAGCTGGTACCTCCCTTAGTTCTTTTAGTACCCATGGATGTATCCCATCTGGTCCCCTACCCTTGTCCACCTTTAGAGCTGCAAGTCCCTTCAGGACTCTTTCCTCTGAAAATGGACATGTGTCCACCTCACCCCCTCCTTTGTTCCTGCTACTTCTTGGTGCTCCATCCCCCTCCCTCCACTGTGAAGATTGAGTAGAAGTATATGTTCAGTATGGCAGCTTTTTCTTAGTTCTCTTCTGTGCAGTGTCCCCCTGCCGCTCTCCTAATCATCAGTATCCCTCCCCTTGCTTTCTTCTTTCCACTTATGTATCAGAAGAAAGTATTTCCCATTTAGCTACCCCTTTGGCTATCCTTTCCTCTGGCTGTGCCTTTGTTTCCCTCACTGCCTTACCTGCTTCCCTCTGTTTTAGTTGTCATACCTTCCTGTCCTCCTCTTGTGCATTTCCTTATAACTCCTGAATGCCACTTTTCTTCATCCACAACTTTTGCCACTTTCCTTCGAGAAATAAAAATTATGTACCTACCATAATTCTCAATCTTCCTGTGTACCTTCACCAATCATCACTGGTGGATACCAGCTGGAGGTGCTAGGACCCAACGGGAAGCTTATTAGCTAAAGTTTCCTATCTGGAGGAGGGGCTGACGTTAGAGATGGTGCTGCCCTCAAGGCCAGCGTACTACGTAATGCTCGTGGGCTGGGCAGTAACAGATGCCGGCCCCTCCACCACCTCAGTTCTGCTTGCTGAACAGGAAAGTAGAAAAAGGGTGGAGGGTGGGGCAAGGGAGCACAAGGGACAGGATGTAAAACTTAAAGGAGGTATAAGCTGACCAAAGGAGGGGATAGGCCTTAAGTTTGTGGGAGGGGGACCCCAACAACTGGTCTGGCCAGAAGGGGTTGAGAAGCTGGGAGGGAGAGAAATGGTAAGAAAGGAGAGAGAAAGAGATAGTGAGTAAAGAAGTAGGTGGGAAGGAGGGAGAGGGAAAAAGATGGATGGTGAGTGAGAGAGAGAGAAAGGAAGAGAGAGAGAGAAACAGAGAGGGTAGAAAGACCCCTAAGGATAAAACTGCAGGGATTCCACCACTGCCCGAGGCTTAAGGGAAGGAGATTGACTCAAGCTGCTCTCGTCTTTTTATGAACCTAAAAGGGTCCAAAGATTGGACACGAGAGCCTACAAGGTAGGGCAAAGAATGCCCTCTAGTGTAGAAAAGTCAGATCTCTCAATCCCTGAAGGGTGCTATGCTCTATTCCCTCTCTCTCTCTCTTCCTGCCTCTCACTCTCTCTCTCCCTCTCCTTCACTGACCTGCTCCATAGGGGTGAGGGTAAAATGATCCTCCCCAGGGCAAGGGCCCTCTGGCATAAAGGAAGGGGTCACTTTCTAAATTAGCCCTTTTTTGAGTTCTAGTGGAGAGCTGTCTGCACCAAGATCTACCCCCAGGAGGAGGAGATAGGGTTTATCTCTGCAAGAGGAAGGGATCAGAAGGACCTTGCCCCATGGATACCCACTGGACACTCATATAAACATAAAGGACCATGCATGGCCCTAGAGACAGAGGAAGAAGAAAGTAGGGATCCCCAGAGCCCCATTGACCTGGCCCAGGATCCAAGGGAGGCAAAGAAGTGTCCCACACAAACAAGAGGGGTCCCAGGATCAGGGACTCTGGTACAGAATGCTGTCCCAGGGATGACCCCCAAGGTCAAACGGAGCTCTGAGGAGCCCCTGGCCAAAGAGGGCAAGAGCTCCTGCTTGCCCTCCCCCCAGAGGTGGGCCCCTGTTGCTTCACAGAAGGATCAGTGGACCCAGAGGTGCCAGTGGGACTATGCCCACAATTGGCCTCAACTGGGGGGAAGGCAAGCAAGGAGGTGGCACTGTCCAGGAAGCTGAGGCCCAAAAGGGGATGGTGGGTGGGAAGAAGTGATGAATGGTGAATTTATATAGGAAGATCAAGAATTATGATAGGTAAGTAATTTTCATATCTTACCTGTATCAATCTTCACCATTCATCACTGGTGGGTGAGTACCAAGCCCTATGTCTGTGGTGCTGGCACCTCCCTGAGGGCAAACTTTCCCTCAGCCTCTTGTGGGGGGGGCTCACAAAAGGAGGGAGCCCATCATGGTCCTGACCAGACCTGCTACTGGCCAGGGTCAGATCTAGGCTCTTGGCTTGCAAGAGAAGGAGGGTGCCCCAACAGCTCTTGTCTGATTCTGCGGGATAAGAATCAGGCCCCCGGAATGGTGAGGCAATCAAGCTACACTGAGCCAAGTGTGACAACCAGGATAGGTGGAGCCATGCCATCTGCCTAATGCAGACTGCGGTTCCTACAAGCCTGGAGGCTACTGTGTTGGTGTCATAAAATTCCCTCACTTGGTGTCTTGCCAGCTCCAAGCCGCGGGTAGAAATGGCGATGGCTCACCTGGTTGCCTTGCTATCAGGCACGACCTCCGGGATCTGACCTAGTGTAGCCCACAGGTGTCTTGCATAAGCTACCACATGTGCCTGATGTGCAGAGATTGAGAGCAAGAGCCATGCTGAAGAGAAGACCATTCTGCTCCAGTGATCAAACTTTGCGGATTCAGCCCCGGGGGGTGGGGGGATCACTTGAAACGCGCAGATACCCTGAAGAGGTATCCAGCCACTCCAATCCAGACTCGGGATGGGACATAGCTCCTGGAGGCCTGGGGGAGCACAATACCTGTGTTGGCAGGCCTGAGGGGCTGGAGAAGAGAAAGCAGGAAGCTGCCAAGTGCTGTGTGACTCCTCCATTTAAGAACAGGGCCATGGAGAGATCACCAAGGATTCTTCACTGTATTTCCCAAGGAATACCAGTGTAGCATGCAGAGAATTGGGGGAAGGTGGAGCTCCTCCAAAACTGTCATGAGGAACCTCTGATACTCCGTTTAGTCAGCATCTGAGGAAAGGTGAGAGGGAGAGTCATCTTCCTCAGAGGAGGAAGTCAACAATGTGAAAGGATTCTGTACAGGGTGCGACGATGCCAAGGAAGGAGGTGGAAAAACGATCTCATCTATGGCACTAAAATAAATGGGGAAAGCACTCACTGTCACCCTATACGGTTCCCATTTGAGGGGCCCAAGGGGCCAGAAGGACCTGGGAGAAGGGGACGGGGGAGGTGGAGGCACAGAGGAAGGAGGTGGAGTAGAATGACCCTGGGAGATCGACGCCCCACTGCCATGGCAGTAGGAGGGGGTTGCGCTGCCCAGCTGACTGTTGCTCAACCCTCTCTGAGCCAACAAGGTGGTGCTCAAGAGGGGAAACCCCTAGTGAGGAGATCAAAGCTGTACAGCCCTAGAGGAGCGGCTCCTGTCCCCACCCACAGCAGGGCTCCAGCCCCTAGCTGGAGAAGGGGAGCCCATACTAGTGCCCCAACTCTGCCCCAGTATGGTAGAGGCCATTGGGACAGAGCATGACACAAGACAGTGCTCCCTCCACCTGACCTAGAGTACCAGGACCTGCTCCTTGAGAGAGGCCCTACCTTAGCCACTGCTCTAAGAGAAGAGGGAAGCAAAAAACCAGCACCCAGGTCCTGGGTCGGTTTCAAGCTCCCCCTTGAACCCCGGGTCAGTCCAATGTCCAACACAGCACCGAAGATGGCATCAGTGACAGAAAGGGCACCAGAGGTGGTGCCATTACCCAAAGTGGCACTGACCATGGCACCATCATCAGCCATGGCACCAACCATGGTACCACCACCAGAGGCTGCCCCGACAGTGGAAGTGGTGCCAGAAGCAACACCATCCCCCAGAGTGGCACCGACAACAGTTCCAACCTCAGAAGTGGTTCTGAAACTGACACCTTCACCAGATGCAGTGCCGCCACCCAGAACAGCACTGGAGACTTCTGCAGCACAGAGGGCGGCACCAGCAGAGAGAGAGAGGAGTGGTGCCAAGAGCAGTGTTGGCCTGAGAACTGAACCAAGAAAATTGCCTCTTGCTGAGTCCGGGGAGTGTCCGTAGCTCCAGGGACCTTGGCTGCCAGTCTGAATCATCCTGGTCATCCTCAGATTCTGGGGAGAAGGCCACAGAGATCCAAAGAGAGACAATGCCAGGCACTATACACGTTCCGGCACTGTGGGCAGTGTCGGGAGGGGACCAAGCGGCAACATCGGTGCCACCTCACTCACAGGTACCAGAGTCAGTGCCAGGAGAAAAGGCTGCACCTGCCGGAGCCTCTGAGAGAACCATCGATGTAGGCTCTACATATAGCTAAGACCTCAACTCCAGGGTGGCCTGGTTCTCCAAAGGAGAACTAAGCCATGAGAGGTGCACGACCGATCCCCTAAAGGAGACTGTCTGTCTGCCCGACCCCTCGCCCAGGCACCCAGTCTCAGTGAGACCTGAGACAGCGAAGGCCTGCTGTCCTACGGTGCGTATAGCAGTGAGGGGCGACCTGGGGGAAAGGCCCAGGGACCCTACCTAGACAGCCCCGGTGCAGCACTGACCACTGAATGTTGGGGGGGGCCCTGCCCCAATCTTGCCTCGTGGTTGATCAGAGTGCGAAAATCCATCAAGAAGCAAGCATCACAGTGATCCATACCATGGTTTGGCCCTAGGCAGGTGAAACACTGGTCATGCGGGTCCATTACAGAAAGAGCCTACCACAGGGGCACCAACGCATAGGAGTAGTCCCCATAATTGAACGTTTTTGCCTCGAACTAGACATGATCGGTCACACAAAAATAATAAAACAAAGAAAAAAACTTGACGCAGCACTTTAAATACAGGAAAAGACAATGTCAGTAAATCGGCAACAGAACAGCATCGAGTGAACGATTGTATGAGCAGCACTGACTAGACAAGTTTCTGGAAAATTCTGAGGATTCTCACTGTCCCAGAGTTGTGCTGTCCTAGACAGCAGAAAAAACAGAACTGAGGTGGTGGAGGGGCTGGTGACCATTACTGGCCAACCCATGAGTGCCACATAGTACTTCGGCCTGAAGGGCGGTGCCGTCTCCAACGTTAGCCCCTCCTCCAGATAGGAAGAAAACTTAAGTTAAAAAGCTTCCCACGGGGTCCTAGTGCCTCCGGCTGGTGCCCACCAATGATGAATGGTAAAGACTGATACAGGTAAGATCCATAATTACCTCTTTTTTCCATCTGCTTTTTTACTCACTTCCTTCATGCAGAGGCTGGCTGCCTTAATTATACCCTCCCTTATTGTTTCCCACTATGCTTCTAGCCCTCTCTGGCAAGCCCCCATACGATGCCACAAACAAATTTGTATATTTAGAAACATAGAAACATAGAATTTGATGGCAGATAAGGACCGCTTGGCCCACCTAGTCTGCCTGCTTCCCTACCTAATGGATAAGCTGCAGATCCTAGTTAACCAGCAGCCTACTTCCTCCTACCCCCCACTAGAATTGCCTTATGTCTGTCCCATGCACTCTTGAATTCCCCCACTGTTTTTGACTCTACGACCTCCTAAGGAAGGCTGTTCCACGCTTCTACAACCCTCTCTGTGAAGAAATACTTTCTCACATTACCTCTGAGCCATCCCCCCTATATCTTCAAATTGTACCCCCTTGTTCTTGCACATCTCTTTTTCTGAAAGATGCTACCCTCTTGGACTTCGTTGTTTTCTTTGAGGTATTTGAAGGTTTCTGTCATGTCCTCCCTCTCCCTCCTTTCCTCGAGGCTATACATCTTAAGCTCCTATAGTCCCTCTTCATATGTCTTCTGGTGCAGACCTTGCACCATTTTGGTTGCCCTCCTCTGGACAGCCTCCACCTTGTCTATGTCTTTGGGGAGATGGGGTGTCCAGAACTATACACAGTACTCCAGATGAGGTCTTACCAACTGTCTGTACAGAGGGCCAACAACTTCCTGTTTTCTACTGGTGACGCCTCTCCCTATGTATCCCAGTATCCCCCCAGCCCTCCTTACTGCCTTCTCACATTGCTGGCCCACCTTTAGGTCATCTGATGTGACTACCCCCAGGTCCCTTTCCATTTCTGTTGTTGTCAGTATCTCACCACCCATTGTATACTCTTCCTCTGGGTTTTTTGTTTCCCAGGTGTATTGCTTTGCACTTCTTTGCACTGAATCTAAGCTGCCATACATTTGACCATTCCTCCAACCTTGCCAAGTCCCTTTTCATCCTTTCCATCCCATGTTGCGTATCAACCCTGTTGCAGATCTTTGTGTCATCTGCAAAGAGACATACTTTCCCTTCCAGTCCCTCTGCAATGTCACTTATAAAGACATTAAAAAGGACAGGCCCCAGTACTGAACCCTGCGGTACCCCACTAGTAACCCCCCTTTCTTCACTGTGGACTCCATTTACTATTACCCTCTGTGTCCTGTTGTCCAGCCAGTGTTTTACCCACGCTACCACCCTGGGACCCACTCCCAGGCTGGCTAATTTGTTTATTAATCTTTTGTGCGGGACTGTGTCAAATGCCTTGCTAAAGTCTAGGTAGGCCATGTCCACAGCACCTCCCTAGTCTACTACTTTGGTCACCCAGTCAAAGAAATCAGATTTGTCTGACATGACCTTCCTGCTGTGAATCCATGCTGCCTTGGGACCTGTGCCCCACTGGCCTCTAGGTACTCAATAATTCTTTCCTTCAGAAGTGATTCCATCATTTTCCCTACAGCTGAGGTCAAACTGACAGGTCTGTAGTTTCCTGCCTCTGTCTTGCTCCCACTTTTGTGAAGAAGAATCACATCTGCCCTCCTCCAGTCCTCAGATACCACACCATCCTCCCATGATTTATTAAAAAGGGTAGTCAGTGGTGTTACTCGTTCTTCCCTTAGTTCTTTCAGAATTCTGGGGTGAATCCCAGCAGGCCCATTGCTTTATCCACCTTCAGTTTTAAGAGTTCTTTAGGGACCCTTTCTTCCATGACAGGACTAATATCAACCCCCCCATCCAGAGTGCTTCTATTGACTTGATTAGGTATCTCCCCCTGCTTTTCCACTGTGAATACTGAGCAGAAGTATTTGTTCAGTATCCCTTCTTTTTCACAGTCACTCTCTGCCCAACCACCTTCCTCTTTATTCAGCCTCAGTATCCCTGCCTTAGTCTTTCTTTACTCCCTAATGTACCTATAAAGGTTTATCCCCCTTCTTAACCGAGTTGGCTATCTTTTCCTCAGTTTGGGCCTTTGCTATTCTGACTGCCTTCCCAGCTTTCTTCTGCTTTAACTGGTACAGTTCTCTGTCCTTCTCCTTCTGTGTTTCCTTATACTTCCTGAATGCTATCTTTTTCTTCCTTACCTTCCCCGCCACTTCTTTTGAGAACCAAAGTGTTTTTTTCTTTCATTTTGATTTGTTTATTTGCTTCACACAAAGGCTTGTTGCCTCTGTGATGGCGGTTTTTATGTTTCCCCATTGTTGCTCCAAGCCACTTTCTTGCCTGTTTGCTAGTGCTTTTCTGAGGCACTTTCCATTTTGACAAAATCAGCCCTCCTGAAGTCCAGTACCTTTACTTTTGTATGGCTTGCCTCTACAGCTAAGTTTATCGTGAACCACACTATTTGGTGGTTGCTTGTTCCCAGATGGCTTCCCACTTCAAGATCGGAGATCCTCTCTCAGTCCCCATTTGAGAGTATCGGGTCTAAGATTTCTCCCTCCTGAATGGGTTCCAAAACTAGCTGTCTGAGGCATGCCCCTGAAGGGCATCAAGAATGGCTCTGCTCTTGGATGTGGCTGTAGCAAAGGTGCTCCAGTTAACATCTGGCATATTCAGGTCCCCCATCATCAATATCTCCCCTTTCTCCGCCATCCCAAGGATGCCTTCTATTATTTCCTTGTCCATTTCCTCCCCCTGAGATGGGGATCTGTATACAACCCCTGTGCGAATTGTGGTGCCATTTCCAGTCTCCAGGGTGACCCACAGTGCCTCCTCTCCTCCCTGTTTACCCTTTAGTTCTGTTGCTTTGATCCCTTCCCTTACATAGAGAGCTATTCCTCTACCTCCTCCTCTTCCTCCCTCCCTGTCCCTCCTGTAACTTGTGTACCCTGGTATGTTGACATCCCAGTCATGGTTCTCTGTGTAACATGTTTCTGTTACTGCCATGAAATACAGGCATCACTCTTCCATCAAGGACACCATTTTGGGGAGATTTTATCTAGACTACGGGCATTAGTACTCATTACCCTCCATTTTTTATGGCTTTATTTATTTTTGCCCCATCCCTGTCCTTACTACCTTTGTCTTTTTCTCCATTTACCCCTGCCCTTCTCCCTATTGACTGCTCTATCTTGTGTTTACCTCACTATCTACCCTGAATTTTGGGGGCTAGGTTTTCCCTTCTCCTTTTCAGTGCCTCCCCCCTTGGCTAGTGTAAATGTTGCCAATGAAGCACTTAAATCTATCACCTAGGATCCTGGTTCCCCTCCTGGATAGATGTAGACCATCATGCCTGTATAGGCCTGCATCCCTCCAGGTGGAGCCCCAGTCCCCAATGAAGCCAAATCCCTGAGATCTGCACCAGTTTTTCAACCAGTTATTGAATCCCATGGTGTGGAGTACCCTAGCCTCATCCATGCCATAGATAGGTAGTACTTCTGAGAAAGTTACCATGTGTGCTACTTGTCTAAGGCCCCTCCCCAACTCCACAAACTCCTGTTGCACTGCTCTAATCCCATTCTCTGCCAGGTCATTTGTCCCTAGGTGGATAATGACAGCCAGCTCACTCCCCCTTGCAGCTGCTCCCATGATCCTGAGGATTCATTTCCTGTCCCTCAAAGTCATGGCACCGGGCAGGCACCTTACCTCTCTTTCCTCTTCCTCCCCCAGTTCTACCCCTTAACAATGGAGTCCCCCACCAGGAGTTGTTTCCTTCCCCTGTGGGGTCCTGTGCCACCTTCCTGTGAGTCTCCATTGTGGAGGTTCCCAACATCCTCCTTGGTTTCCACTGCGGGTGCCTCCATAGAGGAACCATGCTCCGCCAGAGTGACAAATGAAATGTGGAGAGGCACAACTGGAGGGATGCGCCTCTGTTCCACCACCCTCACCCTCCCTTAGCCCACTCCTCTTTCTTGGTGACCTCTGAGGTAGTGGCAGTGGCCTGGTGGTCCCTGGGTGGGGAAGCAGGTTTCCCAAATCCTTACCAGGTCATCATGGAGACAAACAAGCTCCTCCCTCAGACCAGAGAGGTGCCTGCAAATAGGGCAGCAATGCAGTCTCCAGAATGTCTCCTGGAAGACTGCTGCTCCACAGCCAGTGCATTGCACCACTCCCCACATGTCTGTGTCCCTTCTTGTTACAGATGTTTTTCTTTTTTTTTTGTTTTTTGTTCTTGTTTTAGAGTGTGCAAGCTTGTGAGTGTCTCTACCTCCTATTCAGTGTGCTGTGCCTTCAAGGATTTGAACAGGTGTATGTTGTTAGCAGTTTTGCAGAAGTGATATCAGAACTCCTGCTATAAAGGAAGCTATGCACTTGGGGCGGGTGAGGTGAGGGGCAGGGTGCATGTGAGTAAACCTGTGCCCTCCAGAAACAGTCAGCTACAACTCTGACCCTCCACCCCGGGGAGTGCCTTTCTTCCTTTCAGACACCTATTTCAGAGGTTAAGTAACACATCTAGTCACAAATGACTGCAAATATCTCCCAGCTATAGCTTCTTCCTGGCAAATGAGAGTTAAACTAAGAAAAGTCAACCCCAAAAACAGAATCAATACTAGTTACTTACACAGGTCCAAAAAGTAATAATTCAATTCAGTATAGTCTAGAAAATAACCTCCTTGATTTAAGAAAGCTTTAGCTGCTTTCTCTCTCTCTGTCTCAGCAGACAGAGACCACAAACAACTCCTGCTTTAAATCCACAGTTCAACTAGGCCCCTTTCAGCTCCTCCCCTTAACAGACACCTATTTCACAGAGGTTAAGTAAAAGGTCTATTGTAGTCTAAACACTCCGTTACAGTGTGGAAATGTATTTTATAGGAAAGGGATGAGTTCCCATTCTTCATTGAGACCAAAGGGCTGGAGCAATTTCAAATAGTATATTCAATGTGACTTCTTCAGCAACATGGTATGTGATCTATGACCACCACCCACTCACCTTTGTCTCAGTGTTATGTATTCTATACTCATAAAATTCAATCCTTTAGGATCATTGCTATGCTATTTTTTGCAAACTGTAGTACTGCTGTTGCAAACTGTAGTACTACTGATGTTTCCTTTTTATGTTGCTTGCACGCATGTGCAAGAAACATAGTGCCATCATCCGAGTTTTCAGAGGTGTGGCACCCATCTTCCAATGCAGTCAGTGTGTTTGCAGGCACGGTCCCAGTTCCCCAATCACTGCTGCAGCTGTCTATGACAGCAGTTGAAAATGCAGTGGTCGTACAGTTGAAAGGGAGAGCTCCGCTTCAGTGAGCAGAGCTCCCTCCTCCACACACACACGCGCAAGCACGCACACTGCGTGCTCATGCGCCTTCCCCCTCCCCCCCACACTGTACAGCCGACGGGGGTGTCCAATCCCCCATCAGCTCCATGCCCCCACAAAGCATCCAGGTGCCATGCTTGGAGCCCACCCCAGCACGGCAAAATGTTTTATGGCCGACAGGGGTGCCCAATCCCCCGTTGGCTGCATGTCCCCCTCCCAAGCATCCAGGTGTCTTGCTGCGAGCCCACCCAAGCTTGGCAAAACAATGTTATGGCTGACGGGGGTGCCCAATCCCCCATCAGCTCCACCCCCCCAACAGCCTTCCAGCTGCCATGCTGGGAGCCCACCTCAGCGTGGCAAATTTCCCTCATTGTCTTATTAGAAAAAAAAAAACTGTAAATACAAAAACTGTCCCTCAGCGCGTCTCCCTGCCCCCCTTCCACAACCAGCACCCACCCACTGCGCACCCTGCCTCCCCACACCCCCCTCACCCCATATTTACCTCTGGAGCTCAGTGCCATGATCTTGGTGGACTGGGAACACGTCTGCACTCTTCAAAGCCGACCGCAAACTGAGGAAATGCGGTAAGCTGTATAATGGGATAGATAGGGTTTTTCAACTTTGTTGCATATCTCAGGCATTTTGAAAATTTTGGGCCCAAATTTTCAACATGGGGTTTGGGACCCCCCTGAATTCTTGCACTGTCATGGCATTAATCGGGCCCGAAGGGTGATTTTGAGGTCACTGTGTGAAATCACCTTTCAGGACCAATTAATGAAATGACACTGCCAGTGTTCATAAGGTGGGCTCTCAAAAAGTCTATGTTGAAAATTTGGTGAAAAAATTCCTAAAAATGACTGTTTTATGAGCGTGTGTTGCGCCAGTTCCAATGCATGCTAAGTAAGTTATAAATTTTTAATATTTTCACTCCAGATTTTCAACATTGCCATTTACCACACCTCCTTATGAGCAGTACAGCTGTCATTTTCACATCTCACCCAAAACGTGTTTCCGCCCATGTAGCGCACAATGGTGCAGTCGGTGTGCACAATCAATGTTTGGGACAGATTAAGAAAATCACAGTGACACTGTTCATGAGCAGAGGTCTTAAAATGGCTATGATGAAAATCTGGTGAAAAAATTCCCTTCAGACATTCTGCAATATTACTAATGAAGACATTGAACAGAACTGGCCCCAGGGCCGATCCCTGCAGCACCCCACTGGTAGCCCCCTCTCCTTAGACTGCACACCATTTACCACCACTCTCTGCCTCCTGTCTGTTAGACAGTTTCTAACCCAGTTTACCACCCTTTTCCCCATGCCCAGCCTACCCAGCTAGTTTATCAGCCTCCTACGGTATATGGGATGGTGTCAAAGGCTTTGCTGAAATCAAGGTAAGCGTTGTCCACTGCCCCCACCCTGATTCACTTCCTTTGTCACCCAGTCAAAGAAATCAACCAGATTTATCTGACATGATGTCCCCACTGTGAATCCATGTTGTCTATGGTCCTGGGCTCTGATGGCATCTAGATGCCCCACTATCCTTTCTTTAAGCAATGTCTCCATGATCTTCCCCACTACTGAGGTGAGGCTGAATGGCCTATTGTTCCCTGCCTCCTCCCTGCTGCTGGACTTGTGTAGAGGGACCACATGTGCCTTCCTGCAATTCACTGATGTTGAATGACTCAGTGAACATGGCTGCCAGAGGTACTGCTATCTCCCTTCACAGTTCTGTTAATATCCTTGGGCGTATGCCATCTGGTTCCATCGCTTTGTCCACCTTCAATTTAGTGAGCTCCTGCAGGACTCTTTTGCCTTTGAATGGACTATTGTCCACCTCTTCACCCCCTTGGCAACTGCTGTACTTCTGTGGCCCTTGCCCCTCCCACTCTTCTCTGAATACTGAACGGAAAGACACAGTAGATGTCTTGGGAGGAAGGCATGGAACTATCACTTCCAAATACCTAAACAGCACATACAAGCAAGCAACATTCGGTATTGACAAATGCTTGTTTATATGTATAATGTCCTGGATGTGTTCTTGAATCTAGATTTTTAATAGTTTAATTGTTCTGCCTGTGTATACCTATTTGCAAGGACAACACCGCACACAAATTATGAAGTTTGTTGTTCAGGAGATAAACTGCCTTATCTTGTTTCTTTTCTTATATGAAGGTGTGTAAAAATGTCACTCTGTGTTGCATACAGTATTAGTATACAGTACATTTTTCACATTTGTGGAACCCCTTTGGTTTTGCTCTCAACCACATACTTTATGTATTTTAGGCTATGCAAAGTGGCTCACTGTAATCAGATTGGTACTAGATTGGTTGCCCTTCTGTATTTAATTCTTGGTATACATCATATTGCAGCTATAGTACAAGTTGCATTAAAGTGTCATGCGAGTGAGAATGTTTAGCATTGTTTTCTGAAAGTTGGCAATGCATTGCCAACTTAAATTGTGTTGTTTTTCAACACTTAAGCAGGTCAAGAGCAGCTTTTTGTAAAACGCTTTTGTAATTCAACTGGAAAGAATCCACCGTTCTGCCACAAAGTGGTGCAAAAACTGAGTTGCAGTGCTTATGTAACAATTCTTGTAAGGCTTTGTGCTGAATCCAGCAACATTTCTCCAACTCATTGAGGAATGATGAATCACCTAATTGGTGAGACTTAACAAAGAAGGGAACTAGTGTGCTCGGCAGAAATGTAATATTTATGCGAGTGAGCATTTTATCAGATGGTGGTGGAGTCCAATGCTGAGAATACCCTTGAGGTAGAGAGTGTTACATGGAATTTAGCTAAGACTCCTCCTAAAACTGAGAAATGGATAGGAGGGTTTAAAAATAATACCATATGGAAAAAAAATGTGAAAAATGATACCAAACATATAAAAGCATTTAAAGGGAAGTACATGGTTAAGAGCATTCATAAGACTAGAGTAGGAAAAACAGAAATTGGAAAGTTGCTTGCATGAACACGAAGAGTCTGAGTAATAAAATGTGTGAGCTCCAGGCTTTAGTGGCAGACACCAATTCAGATTTAATAGCCATTACTGACACACATGCTTCTGAAAACAATGACTGGGATATGAAAATTATGCACCTACCATAACTGTTGATCTTTCTGTATATCTTCACCATTTATCACTGGTGGGATTCAAGCCAGGGGCACAGGACCCTGTGGGAGCTTCTTTTTTTTTTTTAAGGGTGGAGCCAGCGTCAAAATGGCTCTGCCCTTGAGGCCGATGCACTGCGAGGTGCTCGAGGGTTGGTCAGTAACAGATGCCAACTTCCCCTCCACTGCAGTTCTGCACACTGAAGAGAGTGTGAAACAAAAACAGAGACAGAGGAAAGAAGGTGGGCTGGGCAAGGGAGCCCAAGGGACAGGAAAAGGAAAGGATATAAACAGAAAAAGAAATAAGGCCAGCCACAAGAGAACAGATACTACCTGGGAGTCTGGGGCAGGGGGGCCCCAACCTCCAGGCAGGCCAAGGCAAGGATGCTATGTAAGGGAGGCAGAGTGAAAGAAAGAGTGGAAAAGATAGAGGGGAAGAGGAGATGAGAGATGCAACAACATTTCAACAAAGATCCAAGGGACTCTCTCAGGACCGGTGGGGGGGTACACTACTGCCCTATTTCACTCACCCCACCTTTTATTTGAATCTCCACAGAGGAAAAGGAGCGAGAAGCATAAACCTTCAGGACTGAATCTGAAAGCAAGAGGTAAGGATCCAGCTGGACAACTGTCCAGAGAGTAAAGCGCAAGCCAATGCACCAGGCTTGAGGTGCATTCCCCTGGTCTCAAAGAGATGGTGAGGATGTCAAAGGTCTCCTACTCCTGCCCCTATGCACACTAGGGTGGGAACAGGACCCATCCCGAGGCAGGACCCCCTCTAACAAAGACTCCTTCATAGAAGGAGTCTAGGCTTGAAGGAATAGACACCATACACCCCAAACCGGATGGCAGGAGGGGCAAGGGAGTGTCCGCAGGAAAAATTCTCCTTTTTAAGAGGGGGACCCTGCCCCGGAAAACCCAGCTGGATTAGCCAGCAAGACAGGAGGCACTGCTCCAGAAAGAAAGGGGATTTCCAGTCACCCAGCAATCCAAAAGTGGACCCTAAGTTATTTTGACCACAGCTGGAATATCTGGGCCTTCAAGAGGAAGAGTTCAGACAATCCAAAATGGGGGATGGGGGGTCCCCATCAGGACCACGAGAATGAGGCCCCAGGAAGCCTCTTACTATAAGCTTGCCCTCCCCCAAAGGTGGGTCCCTGTCACTTCATCTGAAGGATAAGAGGATCCGGAGGTGCCAGCAGGACTAGACCCACAATTGGCCTCAACTGGGGAAAGGCAAGTAGGGAGGAGGCACTGCAAAGAGGCTGAGGCCCAAGAGAGATGGTGGGTAGGAAGCAGTGATGAATGGTGAAGATATACAGAAAAATCAACAATTATGGTAGGTACATAATTTTCGTATCTTATCTGTATCAATCTTCACCATACATCACTGGTGAGTGACTGCAAAGCCCCCCAAAGGGGATCTGGCGCCTCCCTGAGGAAAGGGTTCCCTCAGCCCCTGTGGGAAAACACAGGGAGAAAGGATTCTTCATTGCCAGGCTAAGCCCATGACTGGTCAGGGTGAGTTGAGGTCTTCCACTGCTTGGGAGAAGGAAGTCACCCCTGAAGTTCCCACGTCACCTTGCGGAAGAAGAGGTGGGTCCCCTGGAAAGTGGAGACAATCACCCTACACTGGGCCAGGGTGACAACTGGGAGAGGCAAAGCCACACCATCCGCATGATGCAGATCACTGTCCCTGCTAGCCTGGACACCACCTCATTGACATTGTACGATGCCCTTGCTTGGTACTTCACAAGCTCCAGGCCACGTGCAGAGAGTGCGATGGCTTGCCTGGTTGCCTCTGAATTTACTTATTTAATGGTATTGGAATTGCAAATCTTTGAGTAAAGGACTCATTTACAAAGGCTCCATGTCATGGTACAAAGACAGGTAAAACATACAATCACAGGTACAACATAGTCACAATAAAACATAAATGGAAATATAAAGTTTCTATCAAGTATGTACACAATGGTCAGGTATCAGTGAGAAAGTAAGGCTTTAGGCAGGATCTTATACAGTGTGGTAGCTAAATGTTTTTGCATGTAACAACATAAAGCATGCAGTTATTTTACCTAAGCAACTACAGGTAGAATAAGGCGCTGGGACATTGGGGAGGTTCCCAGAGAGGTGGGGTTGTCTCAGCTATGCACAGTTACAACAGTGGGTGACGACCAGATGGTGCCTAAGGGCTGTTTTGAAAGGCCCAATCCTTTGTTCTGATGAGATATCAGATGGAAGGGAGTTGATCCAGGACGGGGGCTTGGTAGAGAAATGACCTTTGGGCCAGGGATGTCTTGACTTTGGGCACCTGAAGTGACCATTTGTAGGAGCTCCAGGTGGAGATAGTAGGGACGGAGGGAGTGAGGATAGTAGATAGGTCTGGAGGCATTAAACCAGCTACAATTTTCTTGGCAAAGAGATATGTCTGGTAGCGCAACCTCTCCTCAAAGTTGAGTATATCTGCCTGTGTATAATGTACAGGTGTGAGTGAATCTGCTGGAACCAGTAAGTAGTCGGCAGGCCTTGTTGAGAGACATTTTGATTTTGTTGAGTGCAGTTTTGTCTGCTGCACCATGTACTAGAAGGCCATAGTCCTCTAGTGATAGGACTGAGGAGATAATGTCCAGCATCAGGGGGAGGCAGTTCTTGTGGCAGTAAAGCAGGCCAACATGTGAGTTTCTAGCAGATGCAAGGGTATGCATATGGTCATGAAAGGAGAGAGCAGTGTCAAAGGTTATGCCAAGGTATTTGTAGCTGTTGACTTGTTCGGGGGGAAGGAGTGTACTAGACAGGACAGAAAGAGGGGTGTCCTTGTGCTTGTTTTGATTGTGTGAGAAAAGCATGAGTTTAGTCTTTTTCAGACTGATTATAAGTCTTCGGTCCAGGAACCAGGATTCAGCCTGCTTAAAGGAGCTTTGGAGGGCACTTTAGAGGTGGGTTGAGACCTGGTGGGATGTGAAGAGGACTGCGTCGTCTGCATAAAGGAGTATTTTTTCTGAGCAGGAGTTGGGGAACATGTTTAGGTACAGAGTAAAAAGCAGTGGTCCGAGGATCGAGCCCTGTGGGACTCCCGAGCGGACCTGCTGGTTGCTGGAGATGGTACTGTTAATTTTCACACACTGCGAGTGGGAATTGAGGTAGTTAGTGAACCAGGCCAGGAGACCTTGCGAGAAACCAAGTTGAGAGAGGGTGGATATGAGAAGTGGGTGGCTGACGGTATCAAATGCTTTCAATAGGTCAATGTAACTGTACCCATGAGGAGCCTTTTATCAAGGGCTGTGTGAATATAGTTGGAGAATTCGTGGAGGGCAGTGGTAGTACTATGCCCCCTGCAGAAGCTGTGCTGCTCCACACAGAGGAGATTATGTTTAGCGAGGTAGTCAGTTAGTTGGTCTGCTACAATCTTTTCTAAGGCTTTCGGGGGGAGGAGGACCGATATTGGTCTGTAGTTGCCAGGGGAATTATGGTCCCCACCTTTGTGTATGGAGTGATCACGGCAGTCCTCCAGGCATGGGTGAATTGGCCAAGGCAGAAGGAGCAATTGAGAAGGCTGGTAAGGGGTGCAAGTACTACGTCCAGGACTAGTCATAGGAGTTTGAGGTCTAGTGTGTCATTACTGTGGCTGGAGCCACTGAGGGCTTTGGGCAGGTAGGGTTTGGCTTTGGGTGGGGTGAGGGCCCAGAAGTAGAAAGGGGTAGGGGAGGTGGGGGGGTGAACAGGCATTGATGCTAGCAACTGGCCTAGCATCGACCATAAGTGCCTGTTGTAGGCAGCATGATGGGCTTGATGCGATGTGGCACAGAACAAGAGGTGCACCAAGGAGTTGACTCTCCTCCCCCAGCGGTCAAACTCTGCAGAGTCAGCTTCTGGAGACTGGGCATGCTTGGGGCATCTATGCCCGGTAGGGGTATCAAGGAGCCTCAGTCCAGAAGTGGGATGAAGCAAAGCTCCTGGAGACCCCTGGGGTATGTAATACCTGCACTGGCAGTCCCGCGGGGCTGGGGAAGGGGCTGAGGTTCACTGCCAGGTATGGTATGATGCTTCCTGGAAAGGAACTGGCCAGACAGGCATCACCAGGTGGTCTGCACTGTATTCGCTCAGAAAAGCATACGTCGCCCATTCAGGATCGTGTCTTGCCACCCAGAAAACATGGAGCTCATCGACCAGCCCCGAAAGGAAATGCTGATAGGAAGTCTGATCAGCATCAGAAGAAAGGTGGATGGAGGTATCCTCTTCCTCAGGGGAGTCAGGCTGCTCCTGGGAGGACAGGTGGAAGACATATTCATCCATGGCCCTAACGTATCTGGGGAAGGCAGCAGCCGTGGCCCTGAACTGTTCCCACATTAAGGGCTCCAAGGGACCCACATGGCCTGGGAAAGAGGGAGGAGAAGGCAGAGGGTGGGGAAGTCCTCCTCACAGGGTGAGAATGCCCTCTGCTAGGGCTACAAGACCCAGAAGGCAATCCAGCCCTAGGGAAGGATCCACTGGTCTCCTCCATCAATGGCTGCTCAATCAGACTGAAGTGGTCAGGACTGGGCCCCGAAGGGGATTCCCCCATGTGGGGCAACTGGGGCCATGTAGGTCCAGAAGGGGGGCCCCTAGTGCCACCTACAGAGGTCCCACCCCAAAGAAGAGGAAGAGGAGAAGGCAGATTCAGTGCTACAGCTCCTCCCTGAGCCTCGTAGGGCTCCAAGGGAAGGTCGCTCCACATCACCCCAGCCCCTCACCCCCATCAACTCTGAGAGGGACCTCTTTCCTCACCATCAATCGTGGGGACACCACCCCACACACTGCGGGAGTGGCAGGTGTGGTGGCGCCCTTTTCGGCACCAGAAAAAGGAGTGGCACCGAGAACAATGCTGGTCCTAGCTCCGGTGTTGGAGAACTCAATTTCCACTGGGACGGAATCACTCTCAATGCGAGGCACCCACCCAGTACCACAAACGGCTCCAGAGGGGCTCCCAGCACCAGGGTCAGTGCCAGGGCCCCCATAGATGGTGATCACTGGTCCCACAGAAAGAAATGATTGGGGGAGCACCTTAGTACCAGGTGAAGGAGAGCCCTGGGCCCCTGAGAATCGGGAAGCAAATCCGGATCTACATCCTGATCATCCTGCTGTGAAGAAGAGGAGATCAGAGAGATTGGTAGAGAGGCCACCACCAAAGCCCTCCCTCCCTCAGTGTCATGAACAGCACTGCAGAGAGACCCGACACCAACAGCGGCACCACCTTGTTCACAGAGCCACAAATGGCTCCAGGTGGTGCAAAGGAAACCACCGGGCTGGGCCTAGCAAGTGTAGGCCGCAACACTGGGGGAGCCTGCACCTCCGAGGTAACAGCCAAAATGGTGCCACTAGTCAGGCCCCTGGAGACTTGACCATCTCTCCGGCACCGTAGAAGAGACCTCCGCCCTGCTGAGGCTCAAAGCAGTGGAGGCCCCCTCCTCTGCAGTATGTATATTACCAGAAGGGGACCCGGAAGAAGGGTCAAAAAACCTGCATCTGGAGTCCCATGTAAGACACTGCCCCTGAAGGTTGGTGGAGCATGGCCAACCTTAAACACGCAGTACTCTAAAACTCTACAGTCCATTGAGAAGTAGGCATCACAATGGTCCATATCATGGTTCAGACCAAGGCAGGTCAAGCATCGGTCATGCTGGTCCGTCACAGTCATCTGCTGGCCACAGGGACACTGGCATGACCGTTGAACAACTAAACACAAAACATAGGAAAAGACTTGGCACGAAATAAATAGGAAAGATCTTATAAGTAACTCAGGAGTAAAAATTGGCACCAAGTAACAATGGCGGCAAAACTTGTAGGCATCAATATGATAAGGTATGCCTCGATGGCAAAGAAGAATCTTCTCAGAAGCTCTCATGGGGTCGATGCTCTCTCGATGTCAGGAGAAGCAGAATTGAAGTGGAGGAGGAGTTGGCGTTGGTTACTGGCCAACCCTTGAGCACCACGCAGTGCATCAGCCTCGAGGGTGGAGCCGTTCCGGTGCTGACTACTCCCCCTCCAAAAAGCTCCTCAAGTGTCCTGTGCCTCTGGCTTGAATCCCACCAGTGATGAATGGTGAAGCTTGATACAGATAAGATATGGCTTTACTAGGACATACTTTGCATAGTAGGGATTGAGATAAGAGGCAGGGGCAGCCCTATATTTTAGAGACAACACAGACTCTGAATGTGACAATCCCACCAACATGGAAGGTGGAAACATTGAATGGTTGTGGGTGTAGTTAAAAGAGATTTAGAAAAAAATAGCAAGAATTTGAGGGTTTTTTTGTTGTTTGTTTTTTTATAGACCACAAAATCAAGAGACTGAAGAAGATAATGAATCACATAGAAACATAGAAGTTGATGGCAGATAAGGACCGCTAGACCCATCCAGTCTGCCTGTACACCCTACCTGTATCAGAGACCGCTGACCCTACTTGGTCATCAGCTTTAGCTTCTCCTTCCTATCACTAGGGTTCCCTTATGCCTGTTCCATGCATGTATGAATCCCACCACTGTGCTCTCTCCTACCACCTCCTGGGGCAGGGTATTCCATGCATTCAGCACCCTTTCAGTGAAAAAAACTTTCCTTGCATTACCCCTTATCCTGTCCCCTCCAATCTCATATCATGTCCCCTTGTTCTTGTACCTCTCCTGTACTGAAAGATGTCTTCCACTTGCACCTTTTTTATGCCCTTCAGTTACTTGAAGGTTTCTATCATATCTCTCTGTTCCCTCCTCTTTTCCAGAGTATACATATTGAGGTCTTTTAATCTCTCTTAATAAGTCTTGTGTTGCAAGCCCTGCACCATCTTAGTCGCCCTTCCCCAAACCACCTCCATGCTGTCTACGTCCTTACAAAGATGCGGCCTCCAGAACTGCACACTGTACTCCAGGGGCCAGATATTCAAAACTTAGCCCCAGGGCAAAGTTAGCACTGCCTGGCATGCTAAATTAGCCCTGAACCATAAGCACACTATATTCAAAGGAATAGCCCTGGGGCAGGGCTAAACCTACTGAATACAGCATGCAAAGGAAACAGTCCAACAGGGCTGGGAGTGCAGTGAAAAAATAGCCCAGGAAATAAGACAGCTCTGAATATAGCAAAAAGGAAGGCCAAAATGCAACAGCAGCACAGTGGACACAGAGGTGGAGGGAGGCAGAGCTACAGTAGCAGGCCAATGTGAGTGACAGTAATACAGTGGTGTACAAAACAGCAACAGTCAATGCAGGCCACACACAGCAGATCTCTGTGCACAAGTGACAGGTTAGCCCGGAGCAAACACATTAGCCTGGTGCCAACATTTTGCTCTAGGCTAACACATTAGCCCGGGGCTAAAGTTTGCAATATTCAAAGTTCAAATTCAAATTAGCCTACTCAGGCAATCTGTGTGAAAAAAGCCACATTAACATCTCAGTATGACCTTCTTTGCATACACTCCCATGTAGTTTGCCTGGCTCAATAGCATGGAACCCCCAGCTCCACCTCTATGTCAGACTGGAACTACAGGTTGAAAACCACAGGCTGGGAGGTGCACACAGCTCCACCAGTATGCCGGACCTGAGAACAGCTTGGTGGCTGCAGGCAATGGTTGTTGGCAGGCCTAACACAATGCATACCTCCCAACCCTTCCACACTGTAATGAAGGACACAGACGCTCAGACTGAGGGACACTGATCCCCATATTGAGGACACTATAGAGATATGTCTCAATGTATATCTATATATATATATATATATATATATATATATATAGAGAGAGAGAGAGAGAGAGAGAGAGAGAAAGAAAAAGAGAAACATAGATATAGACATATATAAAACCGTTCACCATGGTAGTCTATTGCCCCCCCCCAAGCATGATCTCCGACACAAGTAAACACAAATCATCCCCATCCCTGGTGGTCTGGTGCCACCCCCATAGCTCCCAACTGCTATGACTCTGGCATAGCACTATGATTAGTACAACCACATTTATCCCTGCTGTGTGGAGAGTTAGCAATAGTACTTGTCATGCACAAGCCGTATCTGATCAAATACACTGCTAAATATCAATGCAAGCTTGCTAGAAACTGTTCCGAACACCTAACATATGGTGCCCGCTATTCTTAATTGTCTTGTTCCTTCCAATATACATGTGCTATACAGTCTGGTCATGTGTTCCTCATTATTGAAGGCCAATACAGTACAGCCAAATGCCATGAAGATGAGAGGTCCCCCCCGCCATGATCCACAGATCGCCGACACAGGTATCATTAGTTACCCCACCATATCCCTCAACTGTCACACATTATGAGGTACGTCACTCATTATACATCTCAGAAGCCCTCTGTTTCACATGGAGAGGGCAATATGCCATATTACCCACTGAGACGTTAAACCAGAGATTCATACTAATCATTGATGCAGAGTTATCAGGAAACATTACAAATATTACACAGAGTTCTGAGCTTGCACTGCCATGTTTAATGACATGTCTCACATTTTGTCCATTTGTCGCACATCATGTCACACATTTTGACAATGACTGGTTGCGAGGTATGTACCCCACAATGGACAACGCTGGCGTCTCCCGCTCCAGCCCTGATGTCGCAAACAGTATTAAAATCCCTGGTGGTCTGGTGGACCGCAACAGCCCCAATCCCTCTTACAGTGCACACACCCCCACACACACACACATACCTGGTGGTCTAGTGGACGGAATAAGCCCCTAACCCCCATAAATATTGGAACCCACTCCTGGTGGTCTAATGGCCCCCAGTGCTGACCACTCCACTCCCCCCATCCCAGAACTGAGCTGGCGACTGGCTCAGTCCACCACTCACCTTGGTGGCTTGCCGCCGACTGAGTTCTGAATGAGCATGTACTGTATACAGCTTGCGCACATTCAGAACTCAGTCTGTCTGCAGAGGTGAGTGGTGGGTTGAGCCAGTCACCGGCTCGTTTCTGGGGGGGCAGCACTGCTGGGTGGGGGCCACTAGACTACCAGGGACAGGTATGCACTATTGTGAATGGGTGTTGGGGTTCAGGATGGGGAACCACTAGACTACCAGGGATATCACTATGTCATGCACACTGGTGTTGGGGATCATGTTGGGGGGGGCACTAGACCACCAGGCTTACCTATGTTACATGCCGACGGGTGATGGAGATCGGGATAGGGGGCACTAGACTACTGGGATTGCCTATGTTACATGCCAACGGGTGGTGGGGATTGGGATGGGGGGGCACTAGACTACCAGGTTGCATATATTACATGCCGACGGGTGTCAGGGATCGGGATGGGGGAGGCAATGGTGTGTCTCTTTGTGAAGCACTGAAGGAAATGATAATATAGTTTGTAATGATATGGACATTAAATTATAGCACAGATCAGCTTTTGGAGGACATTTATTATAATGGTGTTACTGTTTCATAATTTATTTATTTATTATTTATTTAGCTTTTGTTTACCGGGTAAGTACACTAGACAAGTAGTATGCCTATTTTCAGGAACGACCCGGGAGAGCACAAAACATACAGTATACACACATGGCAACATTGGAGAAACAGCATGATACAGTAAAAAACAGCTATAACAACGCTTGTATAAAGGCAGAGATACTGCCACACATAGTACAAATTGTTACAGGACATAGATAGACATTAGAATCAGTGAATACATATTTCATAGACCATCATGGACTCAGAGTGGACAATAGTGGACTGCAGAGTATTACATTACAGAGATTAGGAGCAGTCACATCTTGTCGTTTATTTTAGGTGGGACCACAGGGAGCAGCGAAAGGTCCCATGGGAAGGGGCAGAGTGAACAGTGTCCGGAATGGAGTTCCAGATCCTAGGCACAAAAGCGGCAAAGTCACGATCCCCCATAAGGGTCCAAGTAGGGGGAACTTTAAGCAACTCGGCGGTCTGTGACCTGAGCTGGTAGGGGATGGCGTCCAGTTTTGGGAGGAGATGCGCCAGTCCCGACGGTATGCTCGTGGCAAGCACTTTCCTGGTGAAGTTTCCTACACCAAGGATCAGGAATTCCGCAGGGGGGAGCCAGTTGAGTTTGTCACAGAGCTCACATCGGTGGGTGAGTTTGGGAGCAGCAAGTGCAAACCGACAGATATCATTATATGCCATGTTCCACCGATTAAGATGGATTTGAGGTGACCTGGCAAATAGGTGGTATCCATAACTAAGGGAGGGGAGAAGCACTCCCCTTGCAAGTGCCAGCCTCGCTCCCGGAGTCAGGTTGTATTTGGCCCCTGTAGGCAAGGCCGTTTTACACCTGGTGGCTCTGCAGATGTTTTGGATATGGCTTCCCATGTCAAGTTGTGGGTCGAGGGTGACCCCAAGATATTTAATTGAGCTCGCTGTTGGCAACAGGGGGCCTCCATCACAAGCTATTTTAAGCATAGTTGATGGGGCTTTTAACTTGGGCGTGGAACCAAAGAGCATGGCCTGAGTTTTGTTAGGATTCAATACCAGTCTATGGTTGGTAATCCAGGCTGAGACTCTGCTGAAGTCTTCAGATAGGCACTGGTTAAGGTCAGCAGCATTACGAGCATGGGCCACTACACAAGGTCATCTGCATAAAGCGTGACTTGGCAACAGAGGTCACCCGTGGAGTTGATTAATAAAAGTGAGAATAGGAGAGGTCCAAGTGCCGATCCCTGGGGAACTCCCATGGTCACAGCCCTAGGCTCTGAAGGACCTTATTAAAGCAGGTGCTGCTTTCTACCGTTAGGTAGCCCATCATCCAACTCATGGCATGCGGAGAGAACCCAGAGCCTGAGCTGCTCCCCAGTAGGTCATGGTTGACAAGGTCAAAACTTTTGACAAGTCAATAAATATAGCACCTGACAGTTTGCCTGATCCATGGCGGATCTAATACTAGAGTTACAGTAATTAGGGCAGTAGTGGTACTATGACCCTTCTGGAAACCATGTTGGGCCCAAAAGCAGCTCATGGGTATCCACGTACTCGAGAGTTGCCTCCAACCTTTTCAGGAGTTTACCAAGGGATGGGAGAATAGCAATAGAGGCGATAGTTGTCAGGAGTTTGAGATTTCCTGCTTCAGAACAGGGACTATCCTTGCCTCCTTCCAGATGTCCGGGATTATCCCCGAGCTAAGGGATAGGTTAAAGATATGGGAAATCAGAGGGCAATGTAAGCTGCTCCCAGCTTGAGAAGCTTGGGCTCAAGGTTGTTGTGGCCCTGCACTGGAGTGCTGGGGAGAGGGCAGCCAAGCGGTTCCAAACATCAAGGACAGACATGGCCTTAAGATTAAATACTCTCGAGGAGGATGTTCACTCTGCATCGGAGGGATATTAAGCAATCGACTTCCATGCAGTCGTGAAGCAGTGAGGGCGAAAGGTCGGAGAAGTGGAGATTGAGGTGGTCGGCTATAGTGTGTGGGATTATTGCACAAGACTCTATCAATAATCATGTCCACGACACCGAGTGAGACGCCCACTGACGAGGGATTTAATGTTCCTCCAGAACTCCTAGGATCTCTGACAGAGCCAAGTAGTGCCGATTTGCAGAAGCTACTTTGGCAGCCCTAATGGCTTTTTACACCGATTCCTGAGTTGCCGATATCTCAGGAGATTAGCAGGATCTCTGGAACCCTTAGTACTTGCCCAGTATTTGTCTCTCTCCCGCATCTGGGCAAGTAAGTCACCATTCAGCCAGAAGGTGGCTGTTCCCCTCACCCTCCGGGTGACCCTGTAGTTTGGTAACCATATTGAATTTCTATGTATGGAGTTTTATCTTTAAGAATTTGTCACAGGTGGCTTTCTATGGTTATACAACATTATTTAAGCACACAGGATATGAGTTGTGATTTCGCCCCCTGAAGAAATTCGGGACGAACGAAGCACTAGAGCTTGGAGTGACAGCGTAATGTGACTTGTTTAATTTGGGTATTTGTATCCTTGCTGTTTTTTTCAAATTGCACTTTGCATTTTGCACTTTGTATTTTGCTAGCATAAGGCTATGTATTTATGATATATGCATGGCATAATGTAGCAGAATGACGTTCTATATATTTTATAATTATATCGGAGTATCAAGATTGGAATTGGATGTAGTGATTTCTACACTGTTTGGAATTTATATGAGAGCTCACTGCATGTACAGTATGTCACTGAATAAAGCTTTAACATAGCTTGAGATATGTGACCTGTTGGTTTGAATTTAATTAGCCAGATATCCCAGATTAGTGGACAGAACATTTCTGGTAGTAGTTGATAAAAAAAAATCATAAGAAGTCTCTGGTCTGAGAGCTACATGATTAATCGCCATGTAGTTCATGCTGTTGCCCTTGGCATCCTGAAAGCAAAGTCACCCCAACTTTTACAAGAGAACAGTGGCTCTATTTCAGTAACCACAACATAGGCACAGAGTTTTTTAAGTCGGATGGGCTTTAGCAAGGGTAAAGGCACAAAAGCTGCATGGACCCACCCTCTCCCCCCACCCCCAGTGATTTAATTCAGCTCAAGACAGGTTCTTGCAAAGAATTTGGAAAGCTGTCTCCCAAAAATTAAACAACCAAAGCTAGTAAAAAACGTTGATGAGACTAGGGTCAACATGGTCCTGGTGTCTGAATGGACAATGGCTGCCAATGGATCAAAACAGGTCTCTGTGACTGGGCTCAGAGACCAAAGACAGGTCTCCATAGTACTTGGCTGTATGTGATCAGGTGAATTCCTCTTTACATAGGTGATATTTATTTATTTATTTTATTTGAAAATTGGTAACCAGGAAAGGCACACTGAGCCGGGGCTCATTTCCAGGTGCGACCCGGTGAAATGGAGTACAAGAGACTAAATAACAATCATCATATAAGCAGTTGAAGCAGTTGCTTTCCAGCCGGCCCTGCCCTCGAGATCCCAGGGAACGTAGGATCTCGAGCCGCTAGCGGGCGGGCGCATCACAAGAGTCGGGAAAGGGAACCAGGAGGCCGGAGAGGCAGCCAGAAAGGTACGGGATAGCTGCAGAACCAATCGGAAGGCGTCCGCCGACTTTGCCAGCCTCTGATTGGTGCGCCTTTTCCCATTGACTTCTGCTATATTTTGCACCACCTAAACTGGACGGGATTAATGCTCTCTTACTGCTACGTTAATTCCTCTAAAAAGAAGCTGTTTTTACTTTTTATTGTATATGTTAGGAAATGTCTTCTTGCTTATTAAATTAGTGATTACAGTCCTTCTAAATTGCTTGTGTTGGCTAGACGCTCATGCCTAACCCCCCACCCACCCAGTCTTTGTTGTGCAAATTTAAATCTCTTAGCACCTCTTGCAAGCCACTGCCTGCTAGTGCTATATCTGACTGCCCTCTCCTCTGTCCCCTCCTTTTCCAGCCGGCCTGCCCTCGAGATCCCAGGGGCGTAGGGCTCCGAGCATGCTGGCGGCGCCACCGGCAGCCGGAAGGGAACCAGGAGGCCGGAGAGGCAGCTGAAAGGTAATGTGATAGCTGCAGAACTAATCGGAGTATGCCCACGACTTTGCCAGCCTCTGATTGGTGTGCCTTTTCCCATTGACTTCTGCTATATTTTGCACCACCTAAACTGGACGGGATTAATGCTCTCTATTGCTACGTTAATTCCTCTAAAAGAAGCTGTTTTACTTTTATTGTATATGTTAGGAAATGTCTTCTTGCTTGTTAAATTAGTGATTACAGTCCTTCTAAATTGCTTGTGTTGGGCTAGACGGCTCAGGGCCTAACCCCCACCCACCCAGTCTTTGTTGTGCAAATTTAAATCTCTTAGCACCTCTTGCAAGCCACTGCCTGCTAGTGCTATATCTGACTGCCTCTCCTCTGTCCCTCCTTTCCAGCCGGCCCTGCCCTCGAGATCCCAGGGGCGTAAGGGCTCCGGAGCCTCCGAGCGGCGGCGACCGCGGGCAGCTAAGGGTAAAAGGAAACCAGGAGAGGCAGCCAGAAAGGTATGGATAGCTGCAGAACCAATCGAAGGCTGCCCTACCGACTTTGCCAGCTCCTGATTGGTGCGCTTTTCCCATTGACTTCTGCTATATTTTGCACCACCTAAACTGGACGGGATTAATGCTCTCTTACTGCTACGTTAATTCCTCTAAAAGAAGCTGTTTTACTTTTTATTGTATATGTTAGGAAATGTCTTCTTGCTTGTTAAATTAGTGATTACAGTCCTTCTAAATTGCTTGTGTTGGCTAGACGCCAGGCGCTTAACCCCCACCCACCCAGTCTTTGTTGTGCAAATTTAAATCTCTTAGCACCTCTTGCAAGCCACTGCCTGCTAGTGCTATATCTGACTGCCCTCTCCTCTGTCCCTCCTTTCCAGCGGCCCTGCCTCGAGATCCCAGGGGACGTAAGGGCTCCGAGCCGTCATGGCGCGGCCATCACAAGTACGTAAAAAGGAACCAGGAGGCCGGGAGGCAGCCAGAAAGGCACGGGAAAGCCGCAAAATTTTTGCCCGCCCCCCACCTCCTTCAGGGTGTTCTTTTATACATACCTTCCCGCCTAATCTCTTATTCCCCGCCATAGCTATTCACCCAGCCAATTTCGAGCTTATTTCTTCTATCACCTTAGTTTCTTTAAACCTCTCCTACCTCCACCATGCTATTATGCCTTCTACTACTGCTTTACCTCCTGCCTTCCCTAGATCCAGAAGAGATAACTGTTGGAACATATACCGTGGTGTTTAGGGCGATCACTCAATACTGTCCCCCTCTACTGTCCCCAGTGAATGCCCCTAAATTCTACATACATATACTACCGCTTCTGAATAACAATCCTTGGGGAATCCCACAAAAAGGTTCACAATCAGTTTGGATTTCCGCATTCCCCCTGCTACCCTTCTGGTACCACAATTATTCCCTATGTCTGTCCATTAAACTGGTACTCTATGACAAATTCGACAACCATGCAGCAGGATCAGCACCCACTTTACACTGGATCCCAAGGAAGAAGAAAAAACCACCTGACTACTCATTACTCCTATCACTTGGTGCCCTCATCAAGCTAATCTTCTTTCTACTTATTTGTATTGGCACTGTTGAAATTAACCCCGGCCCCACTGAAAGCTCTATCTCTCCATCTGATCTTGCCTCCATAAACGGCCTGAGTTTTCTACACTTCAACGCCTGCAGCCTACTAAAAAAATTCTCATTAATACAGGCCTGGGTAGCACACACCCTACCTGATTTTCTAGTTATTTCTGAAACATGGCTCAAATCAGCAACACAAGACAGTGAAATACACCTCTCCAACTACCAGCTCTTCAGATCTGACCGTCCATCCAGGGCGTGGGGTAGCCATCTATGTAAAGCAAATATCTCTGCATCCTGCCTAAGTTCTACATCACAACCAAAGGAATTTGAATGCTTGTCAATTAAAATATCTCTTCCCAACACTTCATCCTTCCAACTGATTGTTGCTACAGGCCCTCTGCAGACCTCAAACTCTTATCCCATCTAGGATCTATACTTAATCTAGGCCCTGAGGATACCATCATCTTAGGAGACTTGAACTTAAATTGTTAACAAATGCATCTGCACTCTAGTAACCTTCTGTGATACTATGGATTCACTCAATTAATCAAAGAACCAACAAGGATTAACCCAAAGAATAACCTCAACAACACACTCCTGGATGTTATGCTGGTAAATAAGCCTCATCATTATCCCCACGCTGGAGTACTATTCAGTGACATAAGTGATCATTGTCCCATAGCTGCCATTCGATCAACAATCAAGCCACCCAATCCTGCAAAATTCCTCACATGAAGATCGAAAAAGAACTTTAATATTTCAGGATATCTCCATGATCTGTGCTACACCACACGTTGGTAAGAATTCTATCTCACAGCTTCAATAGAGCCAGCTCTTCAAACCTTAAATTATAATCATAAGTGCCCTCAACGTACATGCCACCCTCACCAAGGTCAGAACCAAACTCAAATCCTGTCGCTGGTTCTCTGCTGACCTTAAATCCATACTGCTTGCCAGAGATAAACTCTGGAAAGGGCAAGAAAAACAAAGGATCCAAATGACTGGCTTCAATTCAGAAAAGCCAGAAACTCCTGCACAAACAAATAAGAAATGCCAAGGCTGCTTCTACACAGCTGAATTGGAAGCCTCCTATCATAATCCTTCTAAGTTCTGGGGGTACTTTAAAGGATTCTAGGGCAATCTTCTACCCCTGTCCTACCACCTAAAATTCACCGAAATAATATTGAAATCACTGACAAGCAAAATATCCTGAATTCCTTTAACGATCATTTCACTACAGCTGGCCTGGCCTTTGACTCTCACCTGCAAACCTATTAAGATCATCATTAATTTACAATCTGTTGAGGTTCAAAAAGTTGCTTTACATTCTCATTCAAACCAATACTCTGTAAAAGAAGTAGAAGATCTTCTATTACAGCTAGACACAACTAAAGTGCAGGAGCAGATTCCCTGGATCCTTACTTTAAAAGTAGCACTGCATGCCATAGCCGCCCCTCACCCACCTCTTCAATCTGTCTCTGCCACTGGCTCTATCCCTCATTATGGAAGACAGCCCAAGTATTTCCACTACTTAAGGGAGGTGATCCCATGGACCTCAACAATTATAGGCCCATTTCCATCTTACCAGTACTATCAAAGATGCTTGAGAAGCTAGTAAACTCTCAGTTAACTGCCTACCTTGACACCAACAATCTCCTTAATCCAGCTCAATCTGGGTTTAGATCAAAGCATAGCACCATCTCTGCATTAGCAAAAGTCACAAATGATTGGCAAACTTCTTTAGATAAAAAGAATAATACCTGTGCCGTGTTTCTGGATCTAAGTAAGGCCTTTGACACTGTGGATCATGATCTTCTAATCTCCTCCCTGAATTCCATTGGCCTTGACCCACTTTCCCTCAAATGGTTCAGATGCTATCTATCCGGAAGATTGCAGTTGGTAAAAAATGAAGGTGACCTATCTACCTCTAAACCACTCCTAAGAGGTGTACCACAAGGCTCCATTCTGGGTCCCATCCTCTTTGCCATTTATGTCAACAATATTGACTCCAATCTCTCACAGTCTAATATTCACCTTTTTGCAGATGACACTGTACTTTATGTCAGCAATCCCTCACCATCAAAAGCCTGTGAGCTTCTACAATCTGAATTCTCCCTCCTTCAGCACAATCTATTAGAAAAGAAATTACTATTAAACGCCAAGAAAACCAAAGCTATGTTCTTTGCCACCAAGAATTGCTCTTCCACTGTCCCATCATTCACCCCCACAACTCTCTACCATCCTAGGTGAAAATCTGAATATGTAGACAATTTCAAATATCTTGGAGTATGGATAGACAATAAACTCGACTATACTACCCACATGATGAGCTCCTGAAAAAGTTAAAGGCAAAGACTAGGTCTATTCTACAGGATCAAACACTACCTGTCCAGGGATTCCAAACAAAGATTAACCTAGCATCATTCCTGTGCCTCATTGATTACGCTGACTTCTATGGCCATTGCTCCCTCTCCCACTTAAACAAACTAGACACTTTGTATCATAGAGCAATTAGATTCATCACAGACCTTCCCTCCAGCACCCATCATTGCTCTCTATAATGCAGTCAGTTGGACATCATTGCAACAAAGAAGAAATAAACATGCTGCTATCTGGATCTACAAAGCTCTGACAAACAAACTCCTTCCTACATCTCAGACTGTTTCAACGGATCACATCCAGGCCCTATACCCTATGGATCAATAAACTTATCATGCTGAAGACGCCATCACCTTCACCAGATATGGAAGAGCTGCAATCAGCCATTCTCTGGCACTTATCTGGAATTCTTCAAAAGACTTTGAAAATGGATACCCTGATTCCCTTAACCTCCTTCAAAAAGCTGTACACCAGTCATTCCCCAATTCATGCAACTGCTTCCACAAGGCTAGTCCTCCTTATACCCTCTCTCCTATCTCAACCCCTCCCGCCATCTCCCTTTTAACAAAAGTCACCCTTTCTTTTCTGTTCATCATCTAGCCCTTTCCACCCTAAAATTCTTCAGATATGCACACAATCAACTCCCATTACCCTAGCCATTCCCGATTGAACTGTTTGTTTCTCTCCTGTAGGAGGTTTTAGGTACTTTGTCACCTTGCCTTGTATATATGTAAATATTTGTATATTTGTATATTTGTATATCTATCTGTATTACAAATGATTGTATCTGTGTTTATCCAGTCCCATGTTCTTGTGTATATTTTGTAACCTTGCTTTGTATGACCATTCAGGTCCATCTTGTAAATGAGCTACGCTCAATGATGTTCGCCTGAATAAATAAAGATTTGATTGATTGATTGATTGAAGACAGTACAGACACCACTATTCACAGACAGCAGTAACGAGGACTAATGCAAAACTAATATACTAAGTTTGTCCTGTATACAATGAGGATCTAATCAATACAGCTATACAGTTATGGGCAAATTAGCTGCTCTGGACAGAAACAGCTTCAGAATTATGCCCAGGGGGGAGGCAGGTGCAGGGTGGGGGAGGGATAAGTTTTAGTTGCTGCTTGAGGGATGGGAATGAGAGGGAGTCTCGAAGGCTAGGGGGTAGTTGGCTCCAGAGGTGGGGGGAGATGGGATGTGACAGCAGAGTGGCCTGAAGAGGACCAGCTATTAGGGATGGAGAAGGGCAGGGGTGAAAGGAGCACAGGAGTAGGAAGGTAATGGGGAAGGAGCGAGGGTGGAGATGAGGTAAAGGGGTATCCTGTCATATGAGTGAACCAAAATGAGTGACTCAGAAATGAGGGACTCATTTTGGTCACCTTCAGGATGAGCGACAGTGAATGGAGAGAGAGAGGGGAAGGAATAGCAAGGGAGGAAGGGAAAAACAGCAAGGGGAGGGAACAGCAATGGAAGTGGGGAGGAAGAGGGATGGGATAAATTGGGATGTGGACCATCATGCCACCGAGCTACCTGCCTAGTGTAGTGGGCAGGGACACCATCTGCAGAACTGGTGGTCCCAGGTTCAGGACTGCATGCAGGTACATTTTTCGTAATTTGCAGGGGCTTTTAGGGTTTTGTTTTGTAACATTTTGCATTGGCAGTCCCTTTTCTTTCTGTCCACACCCCCTCAGAGATGGTGATATAAGTAAGGGAGTGGACAGGCATAGCCCCTCGCATTAAACATTATTTTTCATGTGTGCTGAATTTGTGTTCGGTGTTTAGTGTGATGTGCCGCATTGGCTTTTGCTAGGGTTTACTCATTCTTTTGTGAGTCACATAATATGGTTTGCTGTTATGACATAGAACTGGTAAGGGAGAAGGAGGTCGAACCAGTAGTTGACAATGAAGGTTAAGGAGTAGATGTGTTTTTTGTGTGAGAGGGAGGAAAGTTTAAGGACGAGAGGAGAGAGCAATGATTAGTCCGAAGTGGGAAGTTGGTAGCGAAGTGGCAGAAGAAGTGGAGGAGGGTATCTAGGTGGGAGAGGGTGGTGGTGGGTGTGAGAGGGTTGAATAGGACCCTGTCCCAATTGTTATGGAGAGTTTGAATGCAGGGATGTGTTCTGTTCTTTCTTTTCCTGTCTCTTGTCTGTCTGGTAGCGCAACCAGATTTTCCTGTGAGACCTAGGATTTCATCACCCTGACAGTCTTGCAGTTCTCTGCCTCTCACTGTCTCTCAGTCTTCCCTTGCTGTTTCTGTCTTTTTCTCCTATGCATATCTGCTAGTATAAAAATATATGCAAATCATTATGTGGAAATGTAACTAACATTGGGATCCCTTTGTTTAGATGCTTGTTAAGAACGGGGGGGGGGTTGCAAACACTTATAAAAGAGAGAGGGCTGCAATGTTCTAAGAGACACAGAGATTGAAGGAAAATTCAGATGGATCTCCCCCGTTTGTTCTGCCGTTGTAAATAGTTATTCTGAACAATTTTATGTTTTTATGTTACTGCTAGTACTAATAATTACTTTTTGCGAATTCTACAACTGCTCCTGGTTTTTCATATGCTTCCTGACCTGTGCCTCGATGACAGGTGGTGTCAACCTAAGTGGGATTTATGCCGTGCATACTCTAAGACAGGAGTTTTGTGCATGGGTACTGGATCTAGTACCAGAGAAGCTTAGAGAAAGGCATGGATTCTGCAGCAGCAAGTCCAGAAGTAGTTACCAGGAGAATCAGCCAAACTAGCATAGACAGAAGTCAAGCTGAGATTGTACAGCCAGCACAAGTTACGGAAAAATAACAGGCAGTGACAGAACATGAAAGCCTGATGGACTTTTTCAAATGGTGGGCTATACAACAAAAAGAGATGGAGCAGCAGAGGAGAGAATAGAAGCAGCAGAGGAGAGAAGAGATGCAGCAGCAGCCATAGCTGGATGCCTTGCAAGCTATCAAAGGCATAGATCCAGATGAGCAACAAAACACAAGCAACTTAAAAGCCATTAAACTTACAAAGTTGCATCCATTGGATGATATTGAGGCATACCTGACAACTTTTGAAAGAGTTGCCATTGCTTGCCAATGGCCAAAGCAGCAATGGACAATCAGAGTGGTACTTTACCTGACAGGGAAAGCCCAACTTGGTTACAGCAATATGGACACTGCACAGTCAGGAAACTATGACCTGATGAAAAGTGAAATCCTGAAAAGGTATGACATCTCAGGAGAGACCTACAGGCAGAGATTTCGATCTCTGATGTACAAAATATTCAACAATTCTTGAGAAGCCTTCACCCGACTCAGACAGCTATTTATTAAACGGCTCCAATAAGAGGGTGAAATGGTCCCACAGATCATTGATATATTTGCAATGGAGCAATTCATCAACATCCTGCCTACAGATGTGCAGCTTTGAGTAAAAGAACACCGACCAGAAAGTGAGGAAAAGGCTGTTTCTTTGGCCGAGGATTACCAAGTGGCTAGACAGATGCCACAGCAGCGAGGTAACAGCCAAGCACCGGTAAGACCCTCTTTTTCCCATTTAAACTCCAAGTCTTATAAGGATTCTGATGGGGGTAACAAATATGTGCCCAAAGACGTTATTTGCTATAACTGTAATAAGCCAGGTCATATTGCAAGAAATTGCCATAAGAAGAGTGACACTGGAGCAGATTTGTCCTTAGCAAATTGGGGCAAGTACTTAACAGATGTGAAGGTGGGGGGATAAGACTGTAAAGGGACTCATTGATTCAGGAAACAGACAGACCCTAAAGCATATTGAAGTGCTGGGAAAACACTGTACAAAAGGAGCAGGTACCGGGTCATCTGTGTCCACAAGGATGCTCAATACTATCCCACCACCCAAGAGACTTTGATCATTAAGGGTGTGTCTCACCAAATGAAAGTGGTGCTAGTACCTAAGTTACCTGTTTCCATGATTATTGGAAATGACTGATGGACATAAGGGGTTAACATATGAAAAATGCTGAAACATAAAATGATCACGGATTGTGATTTTCTTTTTGAACAAGCTAACAATGTTTCTCTCCATGGTTATTTTAAGCAGCTGGGGGTGAAAGCAAAACAGGGTGAACCTATGTTTAAAAAATGTAATGGTCTACTGTACAGAGTTTGGGTTAAACCTCAGACACAGGACCAGACAGAACAATTGGTTATACCACAAAAGTATATAACAGAGATGTTATGGATAGCACATGATAGTCCTATGGTTGCTCACTCAGGAAGGGATCGCACTCTTGACAGATTGTTATATAGATTTTACTGGCCTGGAATTCATGAAGATGTTGCTACCTGTTGTAATTCCTGTGATGAGTGTCAGAAAGTAGCCCCAGTCACCAGAAAAGACAAGGTGCCCCTGGTGCCCCTACCCTTGATAGATGTGCCTTTTAAGAGAATTGCAATGGATGTGGTTGGTCCTTTAGACAAATGTAAAAAAGGGTAATAGATTTATCCTGGTAGTATGTGACTATGCTACTCGATACCCAGAAGCAGTTCCAATGCGTACAATTACAGCTTTCAAAAGTGGCAGCAGAGCTTTCAAAAAGTTTCAGCAGAATGGGCATACCTAAAGAAATTATTACTAATCAGAGTAGTAATTTTTGGTGCTGCATTACTTAAGAAGCTGTACAGACTACTAGGTATCACTGCCATAAAAACCTCTTCCATCACCCTTAGACAGATGGTCTTGTTGAGCATTTTAACCAAACCCTAAAATGCATGTTAAAAAGGTTTGTAAAAGGGGAAGGGAAAGATTGGGACCAATACTTGCTTTACCTACATTTTGCTTACAGAGAAGTGCCACAAGCATCAACAGGGTTTTCACCATTTGAAATGTTGTATGGTAGGCAGCCAAGAGGGCCACTGGATGTGATAAAAGAAACATGTGAAGATAACCCCACTCAGAAACAAGCTATAAGGTCTTATATGTGTGCCCTAAGAAAGAAGCTGGCAAAATATGTTGAAATTGCCCATAGTAATCAGGAAGAGGCCCAAAACCAGCAGAAGGTATATTATGACCATGGGGTAAAAGAAAGTTTTTGAGCCAGGTGAAAAGGTTTTGCCACTGTTACCCACAACAGAAAATAAACTGTTAATGAAGTGGCAAGGCCCTTACAGAGTACTTAGATGTACTGGCACTGTTAACTATGAGATTGAGACCCCTGACAGGAAAAATCCTACTAAGATATACCATGCTAACCTCCGAAAGAAATGGGTTGAAAAAAAACAAAAGCTGCTTTGCCAGTTTTACCAGAAACTGATAAAGAAGATATTGATGTAGCTTATGATAGACTGAAACAAACTATAACTGCTGATGCTGTAAAGGTGAATGTTTCCTTACTCCCCGAACAAACCGCAGAAATTCGTAACTTGCTAAAGACATTTAACGGTACTTTTACCACAGTACTAGGCTGAGCAAAAGGGGTCGTGCACATAATAGTGCCAAAGAATGTTCAACCTATTAGGCAAAAGACATACAGGTTACCAGAGCGGTTAAGAGCTGACATAGTTAAGGAAATACAAAAAATGAAAGAATTAGGTATCATAGAAGAGTCGAGGAGTGCTTGGCTATCTCCAATGGTAATTATAAACAAAAAAGAAGAGGATATTAGGATCTGCCTTGATTTTAGAAAACAATCAAGTGCCAGAATTTGACAGTTATCCTATGCCCAGAATAGATGATTTGGTGGACAGACTGGGGAGTGCAAAGTATATAAGTACCCTCAATCTCACCAAGGGTTACTGGCAAATCCCTCTAGCTAAAGAATCCAGAGACAAAACTGCATTTGCCACCCCTATAAGATTCTATCAGTTCACCACCATGCTCATTGGTTTACATGGTGCTCTCACTACATTCCAGCATTACATGGATGTAATTGTATTACCTCACACTGGTTATTGTGCTGCATATCTGGATGATGTTGTGGTGTACAGTCCAGACTGGAAAAGCCACCTGGAACACCTACGAGCAGTTATCCAAGCTGTCAAAAATGCAGGTCTGACTCTTAATCCTACCAAATGTGCATTGGGCATGCAGGAAACCAGATATTTGAGCTATGTGTTGGGAAATGGAGAAGTTAAGCCAGAAATTTCTAAAATAGAAGTTATAGCTGACAGCCCTGTCCCTAAAACAAAGAAACATGTCAGGTCATTTTTAGGGCTGGCTGGTTATTATCGGAGATTTGTTCCCAACTTTGCTGAGTTAGCAACTCCCTCACTGAACTCATAAAAAAACAATACCTGAATAACGTGAAATGGTCCCCGGAGTGTGATGAAGCTTTTCAAGCCATTAAGGCTGCATTATGTTCGACCCCTGTTTTAAGAAGCCCAGATTTTGAGAAACCATTTTTATTACAAACAGATGCATCTGAGGTGAGCCTAGGTGCAGTCCTAAGTCAAAATATCGTCTTGTGACGAGGTACCTTTGTAAATGAGCCTCTGGCTCAAAGGTTTGTAAACTGATGTTTAACTAAATAAATAAATAAACAAAATATAGATGGGACGGAACATCTTATTCTGTACATAAGTAGAAAATTGCATGACAGAGAGAAAAGGTACTCCACCATTGAAAAGGAATGTTTAGCAGCAAAGTAGGCCATGGAGTTCTTTAAGTTTTGTTTGCTAGGAACTGAATTTGTACTTATAACATATCACAATCCTCTGTGTTGGCTTAACCAAATGAAAGATAAAAATTCCAGACTCACAAGGTAGTACCTGGCACTGCAGCCATTTAAATTCAAGGTGAGACACAAATCTGGTAAAGAGAATAGCAGTGCTGATTTTCTGTCAAGATATGGATCAGGAATTGAGGGTTCTGAAGGATGAAAAACAAATGTACGAGTTTAAATTTTACTGTTTGCTGTACTGTTATAGAAAAAAAGATACTGTACATGTGCTTAATTTCTGAAAGTTAGAAGCTAATGTTAAGAGAATTAATAAAACATTTTGGAAACCTGTTTGATAAAACACGTTCCCTCTTAAGGAGGGGGGTGTACGTGACAGGGCTGAATAGGACCCTGTCCCAGTTGGTATGGAGAGTTTGAATGCAGGGATGTATTCTGTTCTTTCTTTTCCTGTCTCTCGTCTGTCTGGTTGCACAACCAAATTTTCCTATGAGACCTAGGATTTGATCACCCCGACAGTCTCGCAATTCTCTGCCTCTCACTGTCTCCCCTTCTGTTTCTGTCTTTTCCTCCTTTGCATATCTGCTGGTATAAAAATATATGCAAATCATTATGTGGAAATGTAACTGATATTGGGATCCTATTGTTTAGAAATTATATAGTGTTACTATTGAAATGTATATAATTATAGTTTGAGATGATTGCAAAAAGCTGTTGGGAATTCAAGGGGTTAACCTGAAATGCAATTTTTAAACCTTTTGCAGAAGCTATGGAGAAGGGGCCTCAGTTCTGGGACATATGTGTTCTTGCTGCACCTGCCTGAAACGTACAAGAACATTTTAGAAAAAAACAGGATGCTTGTTAAGAAGGGGGGTTGCAAAGACATAAAAGAGAGAGGGCTGCAATGTTTTGAGAGACACAGAGCTTGGAGGAAAACTCAGATGGATCTCCTCTGTTTGTTCTGCCTTTGTAAACAGTTATTCTGAACATTTTTTTTTTATGTTACTGCTAGTGCCAATTAATGCTTTTTGCAAATTCTACAACTGCTCCTGTTTTTTCATATGCTTCCTGACCTGTGCCTCGATGACAGTGGGGGCCAAAGCATAGATAACGTTGCTGTAATCGAACAGGGGGAGGATTGTCTTGGAGAGCAGGATGTGGTGGAGTTGAAGGGGAATGCAATCCTTATTCCAATAGAGTACTCCGAGTTTGGGATGAAGTTTCACGCACATGGAGTCGATATGAACAAGGGCAAAACTCCTGCTTACCACCCCCACCATAAATTCACAAAAGACTGGACAATTACACAATCAGCAAATCACTGGGCTAATGAGGAAACCACTATGGAGTACATCACCACAGTCCTCAAGCCATACTTGGAGCTTATTAAAGTATGTCTTGTACTTCCAGCACAACAAGAGGTGTTTTTGCTCTGGGACCTTTTCCACTTACATACAACAACCTGTATGTTGGATAAACTCAAGGAGAACAATTTCATACCAGTGTGTGCGCCTGCCAGCTGCACTGACATTTTACAGCCTGTAGACATCACTATAAGCAAACTTCTCAAAGACGCGCTGAAGCAGAACTTCACATCCTGGTATGCTGGGACTGTATCAGAGCAGTTTGCATCAGGAATAGACAATATTAGGGTGGACCTGAAACTCACTACTCAAAACAAGAAGCATGCAGTGTGGCTAGAGTCAAGTTTCCTATCCCTTGCTGGCATACAGGAGGACTGCATAAAGGGAATCATAAAGCCCAGAATTGTGGAAGCACATTCCAATTACCTGAGTCAGGTAAAAAACAATTATCAAAACATTGGCCCCTGTGCACAATGGGACGAAAGGTGCACACCACAGACATGTACCCCACCCATGGAGTTCTGCACATGTGGGCAGGTGCACGCTGGCCACATTCATGACCACTGGCCACCTGTTCGCAGCCCCACCCCTCAGTGCACAGGTTCCGTAGGGCAGACAGCGGTGGAGTTGCAGTCCCAGGTGGGTGGACAATGGAATGTCCTGCCTGGGACCCAGAGTGGATTCCCCACACATGATGGCTCAGGCCTGGGATGGTGCATTGGCACCCACGTACTGCACCACCAGCGGTAGAGACCCCTCTGGCACACAGTGGGGCACCTGCCCCAGGACTACGATACCCCCATCCTCACAAAGACAAGACTCCCCCCCCACCGCACTGACCGCGCCACCCCCAACCCCTGGACCTGGCAAGAGGAGCCGCTGGCAATGCCCACCGCATGCCTCCTCCACTGCCTGCATCAGGGATGGGGCATATATTTCCTTGGGGGTCTCTGAGCTGCAGGGATGGGAGGGCTGTGAATGTTGGAGTGAGAGTGCTCAGGACCATGTCCTACCCACTCCTATGCCCCCTACATGTCACACTGCATGCCCTTGTGACTGGCACGTAGTGCAGAAATGACCCCCCACCCACCCCTGGCACATTGCTGTCAGCGCAGCCAGGGGATTGAATGCTTAGAAGCTGCATGCCCCATTTGGTGCATCCTGCATGGAGGTCGAAATGGGTGCAGAGTGGCTACACACCACAGATATGCGGCATGTACCCACTCTGCACCTTAGTGCATAGGACCCAATAATTTTACATAATGCTAATGCAGTTGTTACAGAGTGAGTTTGTTTCCTTGACAGGTGGAAACTGATGTGTGATCTGTGCTGCCCCGTGGACGAAGACTGATCACTGGTCAGAGGACTTCGATGGACTTCTTTTAATAATTTGTTGATAAAACTGACACAAAGCATTCCTGAAAACCTTGTCTGGCTGCAGTCATTTCACATTAATGTTAGCACTACCTTAATTTTCACTGTAAATTGCCAACTATGGAGATAGCGTAATTTAAGGTAACGCGAACATATTCTGTTATACAATATTCTGGAAGACCAACAATTCCAATAAGTACATCACTTTCATTTCTGTAGTAACCCCACTATTTCCAGGGAAAAAGGTCTGCTATCGGGCCTGTCACCTAATGTTAATTACTTGAGGGGTGGTCCAGAGGTTGCTTTAATAGCTACAGGGAGTAAACACCCTAAAAAATCTTCAAGATGTTTCCCTGGTAATGGTCTCCCATTGCTGACAGAATGGGGCTAATTGCCTGCTACCATAGAAGAGTAAGCCATTTCGGGCAGATGAGATGGATACAGGGCTACCAGAGGGTAGTGCTGGAAACCTTCACTGTTTGCACCTTCTACTGTGGCTTCTACCTTTGCTGCTGGAAGGGCTTCAGCTTAAACTGCAGGTGGAAGTTTCACTAGACAGGTTTGTCATGAAATGACTGCTGCCCTTTCAGCCAACACCTCCAGCACCCTCACCCCACCATCCCCAAGACTCACCTCATCCTCCCAGCAGCGCCGTGGTGTACCCTATGGTTGGGGCTGGAAGGGGGGCGGTGTGAGCCTGGTTGGGGGATGCAGGTTCTGCAAGGTGATGGTGTCATCCCATAGCCCTGTCAGGATTTTCAACTGTTTCTCTATTTCATCCCTCTACAGTTTGCAGCACAAACCTGTGCATGTAACAGGCATGCACATGCATGAGCCTGCTAACTCCACTCTCCCCTACTAGCTTGAACTGCAAACTGCAACTCCTATACCACTACAAGAGGTATCAGTACAATGGCACAGTCAGTCCTCCCTGCCTGGAGAGGGTGAGCATCCTCAGTCCTTCTTCTCCCTGACCTCGATACAGTGACCCAAACTCATTCCCAAACCCAGATTGCTGATGTTGCAAGCAGTAAATGGAAATTACATACCTATCGTAATTCTTGATCTTCTTGGATGAAGTCTCCACCACTCATTCACATTAATTGGAGTATGCTGGAGGTACTAGGACCCCATGGGAACCAGAAATCTTCAGGAGGGCTGGCACCGGGATGGGACTGGGCATGTGTGGTGCTGAAAGACTAGTTTGCGCCATATAGGCTATATCAGCGTCGACCATTCAACCGCCTCAGTACCTCTTTGACTGAGGAGGTGCAGTGTAAACTAACATAAGAAAACTTAACCCTAACTTCCGGGCATAAGATGGCCTGGATGACCCATGTAAGAAGGGTCAATTCAACAATATCTTTACAGCCCAAGCAAAAAGAAAGTGAAGATCAAAAACAGAATGAGTGAGCTCAGGGGATGGTGGGTGGGTCTGTGAATGAGTGGTGGAGACTTCATCCACGAAGATCAAGAATAACGGTAGGTACGTAATTTCCATAACTTCCTGGACTAAAAGTCTCCACCATTCATTCACACTAATGGGAGAGTACTGAGCTAAAAATCAATCCTCCGAGTAGGGCAATTGGAGACAGAGCTCACTCAGAAGAGAAGTCCATAAAGGACTGTACTTCCAAAAAAAGTGAGCTTTCTGGCATGGACATCCAGAACATAGTGCTTCACAAAGGTATGTACTGAGCTCCAAGTCACCACCTTGCAGATGTCTGCAATGGGTACATTACGAATCTCTGCCAGGGATGCCACAACCGCTCTGGTAGAGTGGGCATGAACCCAGCCTTCTAACTTGACCTGCGCCTTGGAGTAGCAGTGTCGAAGACATGCTACTAACCATGCAGAAATGCATCAAGTGGCAACAGGCTGACCCAGCCGAGGCATGCTGAAAGATACAAGAGTTGCTTGGATTGTGTATCTTTTTTCTTCTGTCAATGTAGAATCGCTGAACCCTCTTAACATCCACAGAAGGAAGGGCATGCTCTCCTTCATTCTGGAAGTTGGTGAAGTAAGTAGGGAGAAGCAAAGGCTGGGTGAGGTGAAAGTCCAAAACCACTCTGGGCAGGAATTTTGGGTGAGTACGAAGTACCACCCTGTTCTCATGAAAGATGGTGTAAGGGGGTCTGAGACCAAAGCATGGATTTTGGGGACCCCGCGAGTGAAAGTACAGCCACTAAGAAGGCTGTCTTCCAGGTCATAAATTTCAATTTACAGGTAGCTAATGGCTCAAAGGGTTTACAGGCGAGCAATCTAGCAACAGGTTAATATCCCATGTGGCCACTGGTCTACTGACTGGGGGTTTAGTGTGTAGGATACCTTTTAGAAATCTCTTGACTAACTGTAACTGAGCCAGTGACATGTTCCGTATTAGCTCAAGATAGGCCGAAAACGAGCAGAGGTGTACTTCACTGCCGAGTACTGCAGACCTGCATTTGATAAGTCCAAGAGGCACTCCAATACCTTACTTGGTGGGCAACCAAAAGGGTCCAGACGGGACTTTGCACAACAGCTGGAGAAGTGTTTCCACTTAGCCATGTAAGCCTTCCTGGTGGAAGGCCTATGTGCCGCTAAGAAGATTTCTGCGATTGTTTGAGATACCTAAAACCTGCCCACTTCTATCTCCTCAGAAGCCCGGCATTGAGATGAAGGGAGCACAGGTTGGGATGGACCAAAGGTCCCTGTGTTAGAAGGTCTGCTCATAGAGGGAGTTGCACTGGGGGAACTTAGGACAGCCTGTTGATCAATGGAAATCATACCTATCAAGGCCAGTATGGGGCGATAAGAATCATCCTGCCCCCCGTGCCTCGAACTTGAGCAGCACCCTCTGAACTAAGGGAAGAGGAGTAAAGCATACAGGAAGCATCTTGTCCACTGCAGTCTGAATGCATCCTGACAGAAAACATCAGGTTCTGGATTTTTGAAGCAGGATAGGGACAGTTTTGCATTGAGAGGGGATGCAAAAAAGGACCAGGTCCGGACTGCCCTACTTGGCGAATAGCAATTGCACAATGTCTGAACTGACACACTGTGCTAGAGGCACCACTCTCACATCCTCATGGCCTTCCTGCACAGAAGGTAGAGGAGCACTCCAACCTGCTTGTTGATGTAATGCATCACAGCTCTGTCATCTGTCAGAAGGAGGATCACTTTGTGGCAGAGGGTATCCTTCAGGACTTGGATAGCATACAAGACAGCTCTCATCTCTAAGATATTTATAAGAAGAAGAGGCCCCTCCTGGCTCCACACCTGAGTGTGGAGGTCTTGACAGTGAGCTCCCCAACCCATCAGGAGTGTGACCATGGTGATGGTGATTTGAGATTTCAGAGGGTAAGGGGTAGATCTCACAGAAGCTTGCCCAACTGCATCTACCATGCGAGTGATTTTGTCCGAGGCTCTGTCACTTTATGTGGAAGATTGTGGGTGTGTGGTCAGAGACCACTGCTTGCTGCAGAAGATGCCATGAGTTTCAGCATCCACTGCATTGAAAGGGGCCTTAACAGAGTCATTTTCCATGTTGTAACGAGCCATCTGAAGAATGTGTTTTTCCTGCTCTACAGAAGAAAAACTCTTGACCTGGAGGTATCCAGGAGGTCTCCTATGAAGAAGAGCTGCTGGGAACGTGAATCTAGCACCATCCCCGAATCAGAACCCCCCCCTCCAGAAATGAGCAACTGAGAAACTGTGGTGACTGCTTCCTGTGCCTTCTGTCTGGATGGACTGGCTAGGAACCAATCATCCAGTTAGTGAAGACTTGAACGCCATGTATTTAGTGAACTACTCCCTGAACAGGTACTTGTTTAACCTTCCAAGGTCAAGAATTGGGCACATGCCCTCCTGTTATCTTGGAGCCAGGAGCAATGGAAATAGGAATCTGTGTTCTGTTCTGCCATGGAACAATGTCTACTGCCCTGTTCCCACAGAGGCCCCGTATCTCAGAAGTAAGAAGGTCTAAGAGGTGGACAGATTGAGCTGCCATCTGGGTGGAAGGTCTGAGGAAATCTCTGTGAAATTGGGAGAGTATCCCTCTTGGACAATCCTGATGACTCATACGTCCGCTGTAATGGCCTTTCACTTGTTGTAAAACCAAGTCAGACGCACCTCTTACCGCCAAGAGGTGTTCACCTCAGACAGCTGAGGCGGGACCTGGGTCGGATCCACAGAGATTGGTAAAGGGCGCTTTTAGGCCCTGTGTCCTCTGCTGCGTTTTCTTTATGGCTGAGAAGTTGGTTCCTGATAAGGGCTCCTCGGCCTCTACCTTGAAAGGACTGCCTGTTGGCCTCTACCTTGAAAGGACTGCCTGTTATGAAAATGTCAACGGTTCTCGTTGCTCTGAGTGGCAGCAGGAGCCAGCCTGGCTGTTTAAATGGCAGGCCTGATGTTTTGAGCAGCCTCCAGAGCTCAGCCTGAGGGCTGAACAGATAAGCACCATCAAGGTAATGTTAATCACCTGCTGAGCATCGGGTGAGAAACATGATGTTCTGGGCCAGAAGAGTCACCTTCTACAAATGCCAGTGGCAGCTGCCCTAGAGACAGTGTTGCAGGCGTCCATAAAAGCTTTCAGCTGATTATTGCCCCTGGTTATGGAGCGTTAGATTCCGGGAGGCTTTTGACCATTGATCTGCGTGTGTTCCACAGGGTGTACCCGTACTGAGGAATGTAGTAACTCAAGACGTAGAAGTCTGCTTCTGTTCACAGATGAAGTCTGAAATGCTATGGTGGACCCCATAGCAATCAATCAATATCTTTATTTATCCAGGTGGGCACCATTGAGCAAGCTCATTTACAAGGTGGACCTGCGGTCCTACAGTAATAATACAGAAAGACAAGTTACAATAGTACAAACAGTAAAAATAGCTGCTATTATAGTAAAAATGCACATTTACAGGTAATATACATTGAACATAGAACTACAAGGAGTTGTGGATAATGAACTTGTGCTGGATCCAGGACCAAAAACTGTGCATTTTGTAGTGGGAAATGTTAGGGAGAGGGTAGGCATACCAGATAGAAGATATCAAGCGCATAATGTAGGGAAAGGTGGGGAATAGGGGCACAAGCAAAGAGGACTCAATTGTTAGAGCAGAGTGAGGGACTGGGAGGGCGGAGGACCGTACGAAAGGTGACAAAGCGATTTTTGCCCCAAAACATGGCGACATATGGAAGAGAAAAGCTGTCGTTGTACTAAGTGCAAGAGGAGGAATATAGTAGCAGGGGCATAACTGGGAGGGTCCTGGAGGCTGGGGCAGAGGGAGGTGTTGGATGGACGAGGGACCAAATATTTTTTTGGGCGAAAGACGATAATTATCCCCAAGTGCGGTAGCATGTGCTAGAATCAGGCTGCAGCTGTTCAGAGCATCAAAGAATAAGATATGGGAGTTTGGCAATAAATCCTGTGGATCTGTTGGTGGGCATGTTAGAGGCAGAGGCACACATTTCAGCTGAGGGGACGCCATTTGAGGGAGGGAGGTTAGTTAGTGTCTAGTAAAGCAGTTGCAAATTTCCGTAATGCCATCACGGTAAAGCCTTTTGAACAAAAAGGTACTTAACTGGGGTTTTCAGCTTAAGTATTTTTTGGGTTTTATTCCATATTGATGGGAGCGAGAATCCAAAGGTGGCTTTCCTGACTCGTGTGAGTGTCCTGGGTATATTTAGCAGGAGTTGTGAGCAGCTTCTAAGGGAATAATTCCCGGGCACAATCGGAGACAGACAGTTGACAATGTATTGAGGGAGTTTGCCACTGAGGGCTCTAAGTGTCCAGAGTGCTGCATTAAAGTTGCGCCTATAGTGAAGTGAGGTCCAGCCCGTGGCAGCATATAGTGCACAATGATGGGTAGAGAAGGGGAGGTCAGTGATGAAGCGTATAGCTCTGTGGTAGAGCGTATCCAGTTTTCCAAGATAGGAAGCTGCACAGCAACTGTATATGAAGTCTGCGCAATCAATTAAGGACAGGAACGTGGCTTGGACTAGTAGTTTCTTTGCGTCTGCTGTAAGAAGTCTTCTTATCCTGTAAAAAAGGCCAAATCTTTGCCTTAATTTTTTCAGCAAGTCTTCCAGGTGGTCAGTGAAGGAGAGTTTGCAGTCAATCTAGACCCCAAGATATCTGAATTTCGGAATGTACTCTAAGCACTCTCCTAGCATTGTGGTTATTGGGGGGAAGGAGTCAGTGGCGCTTGTGTAGTTTGCGGGGGAAAATAACATGGCTTTAGTTTTCTTAGCATTTAATAGCAGTTTTTTATTGATTAGTTGGAGTTGCAGGAGGTTGAAATCTTTTTGTAGGTCAGTACAAGCTTCTTTTGGTGTGGGACAACTCAGGTACAGCACATGTGGTGAATAAGTGAATACTTGCATCCTTGATTCCCTCATCAATGTTGTTGATATACACTGTGAAGAGGAGGGGACCTAATATGGATCCCTGAGGGACACCTCTTTGTAAGAGTTTTAGGGCAGACAGTTTGCCATCCACTTTCACCTGCTGGTATCTGTCTGTCAGATATTCAGAGAACCAGTTAAGAGAAGTAGCATCCAGTCCTAGTGTTTTTAGCAAGTCGAGGAGCAGGTCGTGGTCGACTGTGTCGAATGCTTTGCTGAGGTCAAGAAACACAGCGCATACTGACTTTTTATGCTCCAACTCCAGTTGCTAGTCATTGGTTACTTTAGCTAATGCCGAGACTGTACTGTGGTTGGCTCTGAATCCAGACTGAAGGGGTTTAATAGTTTTTCTGTCGATGAAGGATCTTAGTTGGCCATTTACTATTTTTTCCAGTAGCTTTGAGAGTGTGAGTAGGAGAGAAATTGGCCCATAGTTATTAAGGTTGCAAGGGTCTCCAGATTTAAATAGTGGGATAATGTGTGCGATCTTCCATATTTGAGGGAGGGTACCTTGTGTTAGGGACATGTTGAATAAATGAGTAATAGGCACTGCCAATACGTGGCATGCTATCTTTAGGAAGTATGGTTCAAGTGCATCTGCGCTGGCACTTTTCTTAGTATCCAGGTGGAGAATCAAGTCTTCCATTTCCTTGAGGGAAACTTATAAGAATGAGAAATGTTGACTAATGGTGCCAACATTTGGTGGGGTCATGCCAAGTTGGGTGCGCATGCTACATGCATGCGAGTTATCGAAGGCTAAGCCTGCTGTGGCGAAGTGCGTGTTGAATGCCTGCAGTATCTCTTTTTGTCATTGATTACTGTATTGTCAGAGGTAATATTTGTAGGGAGCATATTTTGTGACGTGGCTCCCGCCAGTTCTTTGATTGTGGCCCAGAATTTGGAGGGACAATTGGCTGCAGTATCTAGTTCTGCTTGGTAATAGCAGGCTTTAGCTTCCCTAATCAGTTTGGTGCAGCAATTTCTAGCTGTTCTAAAGAGGCGCCAATCTTCATCTTTTATATCCCTGTGGAATGACTGGAAAAAGTGATCTTCCACCACAGACTCCGCTGATACAGAAGGCTTACATTCCAGCCCATAAAATGAGTCATCCACTGCGTCTTTGACAAAGCAGAACAGGGTGAGACTCATCAAAATTCACTTCTACCCCAGAACCTCCAAAAGGCAGGTCTAGGCTATGATCATGGGAGATGCCATCACCCGGATCGGCATCGAGGAATTCAGTGCCAACCACACGGGCACCACCCACGGTGCCGGCACCATATACGGTGTCAGCACCACATGCAGTGCCAGCACCGCTGCTGGCCCTAGACATGAAGAAAGGTGGGTGGAAGGAAAGCGGTACAGGTGCTGGCCACTGCAGGGAAAAAGTGGGGGTGGTAAGCACGTGGAGTCAGCGTCAACGGTGTTGGCACCACACACACATCCTGGCCCAACTGACCCAGCCATGGCCCAGCAGCTCCAAGGCCCAAAGGTCTGAGAGTCGGGTCCACTGGCCAGGTCAACCGGGCAGACGCCGTACCCACTGTTTCAAAAGAGCAGCCCAGAGATCAAACTGCTCACCAGAGCCCCATCCAGGACAGAGACAGGATCCAGTGTTGAAGATCATGGCCATTAAGAATGGAGCCACAAAGGACCCCACCAGTGTCGGGTCAGGCTTACCGCTCTCCACCATCGACGATCACTGTGCAGACGTACCAGAGGGTGACCTCGAGTGGTACCATTTCTTCTTCCACTGACAAGAGGAAGAAGAGCTCGAGGTCGGGAACGGGCCTGCTACTTCTGTACTTTGAGCAGACTGTCCTCCTCTCCCCCTGCACCAGACTGCCTGCAGTCAGACCCCCCCCTTCACTAAGGGCAGTGGACCGGACACAGCCCCACTGCCATCACAGCTTTCAAATGAAGCATCCCTACCATCACCTCTACTATCTAAGGTCAACTCCATTGATGGCAGGCTGACAATTTCTTCCTCTTCTTCTTCTTTGTTTTTTTAAGATGAGAAAAGAACACTAAAAGTAGTGAGTTAATTGAATACTGAATGGCTATAGCTGCTGTCATATAGACGAAGACTTGACTCAGGGCAGACAAGTGACATCATCACTGAAGTGCACTCAGTGGTGGGAAAAAAGGAACTTAGGCAGTTGGAAGGTTGACTCCGAGATAGCCTATACAGCATGAGCTAGTCTCGTGGTGCCACGCATGCACAATCCTATCGTGGCGCTGGTCCTCCTGAAGATTTTTGGTTCCCACAGGGTCCAAGCACCTCTGTCATTCTCCTGTTAGTGTGAATGAGTGGTGGAGACTTTTAGACCAGGAAGATTCCTACTACTGCACCGTCAGGCCAGTTATATTCTTCATATTCTCAATGGTCATTTTCTTTTCAGTGGACTCCTTAAGGATCTCCTCAATATGCTGACCAAAGAGATAGGTTCCATTAAATGGAATGTTCATAATGTTCTGTTGAACATCAGAAGTGAATCCTGCCATTCGTATCCAGGAATCCTTCTGGATACAAATCCCCGCAGCAGCTACATGCACTGCTGCATCAGAGGCATCCAATGCTGCCCTCAGTTGGTGGTTATTTGACTCAAACCCTTGTGTAATAACTGTTAAGAGATCTTGCTTTGAGGATGACTATGGTAGTCTCTGCAGAATGTTTGAACTTGTTCCAGAGGGAGTATTCGTATTTCAAAATATGGGACTAGTAGCTTTCAATCCTAAAGCCTAGAGTAGTCGAAGCAAACACCTATTTTCCCATAATATCAAGTTATGAGACCTTTTATAAGAAGGCTGCCAGTAAACTCCTTAATAGTTTATTGGCCATTTTTACAGTAGCATTTACTACAGGCTGAATGTATGGTAGTAAATGGGTTTTGTCCTGAGGACCAATACTTTTGTTCTGGGAGTCAGGGTACTGCTGGAATGAAGCAGACCTGCTCGAAGCTACCTCAGAGAGGGTCTTTACAGCAGGTTGAATAGGTGGTCCTAGGGATACATGAAAAGAAGATATACTGAGATACTCCATCCATATCTTCCTAACTTCATCCACAGCCACTGTCTCTAAGTTCAGAGGATTTGGCATGTTCTTCAGCAGTAACTGGAAAGACAGGTTCTCTTGAGGAGCAGGGACTGTCTGAGCAGGCTTTGTCTTCTCTTGATTTACTCTTCAAAATTCTTCAATTCATCAACAATAAGATCTGGACTGTACTCTTGGTCATCGTCCAACAAGGGAGAGGTAGCAAGTGGATCTGAGGAGTACTCCCCAACTGCCACTGAGGCTGGATCCAGCAACAGTAGTGACACCCCATTAGGAGAGCACACTGTGCTTGAAAACAGTCCCCGTGCCAAAGGAGGAGTTGTCACTGAAAGCAGAGCTTGCACCTACAAGGACACCGATGACAGAGCTGACACCGACAAATGGGCGCAGTACTGATGAAGGTGCTCACACCATGTACAATGTGGGCACCAACACTGAAAATGGCACTGACCTATAGTAAGTCCCAGGCACTGCAGAAGGAACTGCAAGCAGAGCTGAAATGGTGTGAAAGATCCACCTCTTCATGAGAGCTGCCCATCAACCCAACTGCTCATCCGAGGTGCCCCTAAAATGAAGTGGGAATACTGAAGATGGAGTAGTCAGGCCAAAAGGTGCAAGAAAGCTTGGTGTGATATCCTCCCTCATCGAAGGTGACAAAGGGGACACCTGCACTCCTGAACCAAATGCAGACAACTGCCTCAGGGCAGAGTGGTCAGAAATAAAAGTTTCATGTTTACCATAATTGTTGATCTTCCAGAATATCTTCATCACTGATTACCACTTATGGCTCTAGGCCAGAGGCACCAAGGCCCCACAGCTGAAAAGCTTATGGTCAGGAAGTTGGCAATGATTACTGGACATGGCACCTGTGCAACCCCAAACTGGTGCTATGCACTAGCCAACAACCATTACCAGCTCCCTCATCAACCTCAGTTCTGTTCGCCAAGAGAGAAACAAAGTGGGAACAAATAAGAGAGGGCTAAAGAAATTCCCTAGCCCAGATGGATAGGGAAAGGATTTAGGACAATAAATAAACGCAATAAAACCTGACTTCCAACCTCTAGACAAAGAGAAGGGGCACACTAGGTGGCACAAAAGGGTAGTAAGGTATGGAGCCAGAGCCTCAACACCACTAGCCAAACAACAAAGGGTTTGTGATACTAAGACAGCAGTCCTGAGGCATATGACTTTGGCAGTTAAGACAAAGGGGGCATGCCAAAAGTTGGGACCCTCTCCAAAATAAGGCAGCATAAATGTGCTCAAAAAACAGTAATAACCATCGTTTCCAAATGGGAAATATCATGACACCAGAGAAGGAACACACTGTAAATCAGTTAAAATGTTGGGCATGCAAGCAAATATGCAAGCATATAGGACCACCAGGAATGCCTGTACCAAAACCATTCACCAGGAAAAAGCCAACTACCACAGGAGTGCCTTGTCCAACTCTTGGTTGGATGGCAAGAAATTCTGGAACGACCTATCTCAAGTCCTGGGGAAAGAGTCCAAAGTAACACCAAACATGCTAAACCTAAATGGCACCATCACCTTGGACCCTACCATGATCGCTAACACCTTCAATCATGCATTCACAGACCTTAGCAATGTACTCCCTGCTAACTTTTTCAACCCCTCACACACCACTGCCCCCCAGGTTCAACTGGAAACTAAACTAAGTCCCCCACTTTTTTACTTCAACAGTCACCGAAAGAGAAGCCAAGAAATATCTTCTCAAGGTACTAGGAAAGACCAGAATAAGTGCGGACACTTTGGACATGAAACTTATTGCACTCACCCTTGATGCCTGTCCCCCCCCCCCTTACCAAAATAATCAATCTATCCCTCGAGCTCTCCCAGTTCCCACTTAAATGGAAGTCTGCCCTGGTGACCCCAATACACAAGTTTGGGGACAGGGCATTACATGAAAATTACAGGCCTATCTCCATTCTTCCTCCACTATCCAAAGTACCTGAAAAAATCATTGCGGACCAATTAGTGGAGTACATGGAGAAGCTTAATCTGCAATGTCCACAGCAAGATAGTTTCCGAAAAGGCCACAGCACCATCACTGCCCTCCTTGAATTCACTGGTCACATCCACCAGGCACTTGACCAAGGACAACTTGCTGGTGCCACCTTTATCGACCTTTCAAAGGCCTTCGATATGGTTAATCATCCTTAACTACTACAACACCTGGCAAATCTAGGGCTATCACACGACATCAAAGTTATCTCTCTGACTGGTTACAAGTCAAGATCGGCGATACACACTCTTCCAAACAACCTGTCCGGTCTGGTGTGCCCCAAGTGTCAATTCTGGAACCCCTACTCTTCAGTATATTTCTGAATAAACTCTCTGCTGCCTGCAAAGAATGCATTATCCTATATGTGGATGATGCAGTGATTCTTGCACTCAACCCTGACCCCACTCACTTGGAACACCAATTCCAGGCAAGTTTCACAGAAGTTGAGGCCCGGTTTGCAGCACAGAAACTTGTACTAAACTACAAAAAAACTAAGACAATGCTATTCCATGGCACACATAACAAATATAAAAACAGACAGCTAACTATCAATAACTGCTCTGGTGTCTATCTGGAACAGATTCAAACTTTCAAGTACCTCGGTGTGACCATGGACAGTACCCTGTCTTTCTCCAGTCATATCGATACAGTCGCTAAATCAGTGAATATCCACATTGGCCTTCTCTACAAACATAAGCACAGCTTGACTCCCAAAGACCTTAACCTAGCAATTCAAAGCTCCATCATCTCTATCATAGACTATGGGCTTATCATCTATGGAGCGGCCACAGCTACAGCACTACGGCAAATTTCATTAGCACTGAATAAGGCCTGCCGATTGCTAACTGGAATGGCTCACCGCGCACAAACATGTGACCTTCATCAACAGGCAAACTGGTTACAACTACAGGTAAGAATCATGTACCAAACTTGCCTCATAGTAAAAAAGGCATCCATTAGTCTCATGCCCTCTAGGGTCCAGAATTTCCATCAGCATTCGCAACACCAGAAGCTAAGAACATTGCACACTACTGGTTCCTCGCTGTCGCACCTTGCAAGGCCAGAGGTCCTTTGCTGGAGGAGCCCCTAAGATGTTTAACTCCCTGAGCAGTGATACCACCAATTCATGTACCCTTGGCCTCTTTAAATATAAGCTATGGCAGGCACTTTTAGCCAGAACTGAGTGCGACTGTTTCACTAAGTCTGACACTTTCCTCACATTCCACCCTATTGCTCCCCTCCCACCCGCCTCCTACACCCCTTTTCCTCACACACATCCTGTTTTCTATCTCTCCCTCATGCAGGCTACTTCCCCATCCCCACCACTCTGTTCTTCTGGACTTTTTGCATACTTCCTCTGGACTGTTCCCCTTATTCCTCCCTCCCTCCTTCCTCTACTGTCCTCCCCATCCTCTCCATAATCTCTCCAATAGGCCCTGCCCTGCCTGTTCTACTTAAAGTTAGTTCCTAGGTAATATTGTGTTAGTTTCTACCTGACAATGCTGTATTGGCTGCATTAAACTGTTTCACACTGTTTTACTCACTTTCATTAGGTCTTAACCCAGAATATGTATACTGTGTCCTTGATCATTGCTATCACCTCATTGTACTATTATCTGTATTTACTCATTTACTACATTGTATTCAAACCTGCAATGCTATCTATGTACTCTAACGTGAAACCTTTGTAAAAGAGTCACTGGCTCAAAGGTGTTGAATCCGAAATTTAATAAATAAAATAAAAAAAAAATGTGTCCCATTTTATCCCCAAGGAAGGAATGGGGTGAATTCTGGTGCATGTGGAGTTGCAGGGCTGGATAGCCCAAGGGAGTCAAGATGTATCCATCCTTCCAGTTATCCCCAATTCTAGTGGGTTAATAGCCAAGCTAGCATAGGAGGAGAAAGACTACATACCATCCAAGAGAGGAAAAAACTGACCTGCCTCTCCTGCAACAACAGGGATGTAGACTGTATAAATGGCTAGCATAGGCTGATACATTAGTTCTCAGACTTTGTCACAGTAAGCCTCCCCAAAGCCATGGAAAAGACTTTAAGCCCCCCTTCAAATATTGAAATAATTTTGAGCCTCCCCTATAGAAAAAAAATCTTACTTTGCCAAAGCACCAAGAATTATATGGAATGCCTTTGAGTAGTTGACTCAGTTTATTCTCATTTTATTCACCTCATTGTTCTCTCCCCTCTGTAACCCTACACCCTGGGACATCCTTCTAGCTCCTGTCTTCTGACTTTTTGACCCATGTTGTTTCACGGTGTAGTGCCTCCACATGTCAAACTAATTTCTCTGTGTTTCCCCTCTGTCTGGTAGGCAAGGCAAATGTTATTTATATAGTGCCCTCTCCAAAGGCTCAGAGCACTTTACAGTAAAAACAGTACCCCCAAGAATTAAAATAAAAATTTAAATAAAACTAAAACCTTCTGACCCATCTCCACCTTTCTGCTTTTTACCGTTCTCAAGGATCATTTTGCTCCCTCCAGCTCTTGCTCCTAGTACACCTATGCACAGCCCTGGTACCTCTATGCATAATCCTTGTATTGGCACTGTTTTGCCACCAGTCTAATTGACTGTTACCTCACATAATTTGCACACTGATCCTACTTGTGTGCACTGTTGTGCATTTTGCTTTGCACAGTGACCTCTGAAATGTATTCACTTCCTGTACCTTTTTCCTGTGTCTTACCTTGAAATGAGCCTTAGCTCAGTGTGCCTTTCCTGGTCACCTATTTGTACATAAATAAATACATAGAATTGAGCACTGGCTTAGTGTACCTTTTCTTGGTCATAAATGTGTACTTTATATGCATAAATAAACTCACCTGCCATTAGCTCCTTTCAGTTTATCTTGTCCTTTCACACAAGCAATCAAAAACTCAAAAATTAAATATAGTATATTTTCAGGTTTGCTTGAGCCTCCCCTGGAACAGGCTGGGGCCTCCATGTCTAAGAAGTAGATTTTTGGCACAAACTGCCTCTAATTCCATAAGGTGCTTCTGTTCCCTAATTAATATTAATTTAACTTTAACTTCAACATTTTCCCAAAACATTTTTTAAATGCCCTACTGCCCTACAGGGTGAGATGATAGTGGGGAGAGACCAATGGCACTAGATGTGCCAGCCAGCGATTCAGGGTGAGCTGTCCACAGGGCCTGACACTGATAGAGTGGGAGATGATGAGTGGGTGTAGTATACAATAGTGAAGATAATCTACAAGATAGAACAGTCACATAAGAACTTACCATAACAGTAGATCTTCGAGGGGATCTCAGTCATCAGGTCACACCGTAGGAACTCCACCGTCATGAAGCAGGATCCACACAGAAGATTTTCAGCAGTACAACTGGGGCTGCCCACACCGTCAACATCACCAACCCTATAAAGGTGTGAGCGTCCACACTCCCTCCTCAGTTCTTTCCCCCGGAGATGAAGAGAGCAAAGCTCTAGCCATGGGGGACCGAGGAGAGAGAGAAGTGCCCAGACCCATATGAAAGGCTGGATACACCAGAGAGCCAGTTCCTAGACAAGAGTCCCAAGAATGGGGAAGGTGGGAGGGAAAGCAGACCTGATGACTGAGATCCCCTTGAAGATCTACTGTTATGGTAAGTTCTTACGTAACTGTTCTATCTCCTTCAGTGGTATCTTAGTCATCGGGTCACACCGCAGGAACATGTCCCAAGCAGTTACAGGTGCAGACAGGTAGTCTGGGAGGAGGACTCAGCATAAACGTAAGACAGGAGGCCCTACAGCATAGCCCCGCCAAAACCTGCATGGGCTCTAGAGGCAATGTCCAGACTGTAGTGCTTGGTGAAAGTATAGACAGTACTCAAGGTAGCAGCCAGTAGATGTCAGCGGCTGAGACCCCTTGGAAACAAGCCACAGAGATAGCCATGTCTCTTGTGGAATGAGCTTTGCCAGCTCCAGACAATTCTTTGCCATACTTTCTGTAGCAGAACACAATGCAATTTGCCAACCATTTGGATAAACACTGTTTAGAAACTGAAATGCCCTCTCTACCTGGGACAAAGGAAACAACTGCTACAACTTTCTACATTCCTTGGTCTGAAGCAGGTAGCACTTCAAAGTTCTGCACACATCTAATGTATGGAGCAGTGCTTCACCTGGATTGGCATGCTCAGGAAAGTAAACAGGAAGGTGGATAGACTGACTGAGTGCAAACTCTGAGTCCACCTTAGTGAGAAACTTAGGATGTGTGCGAAAAGACACCCTGTCTTTGTGAAAAATCAAATAAGGCTCCTCACACCAGAGGGACTGAAGCTCTGAAATCCTTCAAACAGAAGTAATGGCAACTAAAAAAAACGTTTTCCAAGTCAGAAAGCATAACTCGCAAGTTGCAATTGGCTCAAAAGGAGAAAGGGTCAGCTTCTCCAAAACAAAATTCTAATCCCAAGCCGGGACAGGAGAACAGATTGAGGGTTTCAGGTGCAGGATGCCCCTTAGAAAGGTATGGGAGACATCTGGCTGTGCAATTGTGCGGTCACCCATGGGTTCATGAAAGGCAGAAATAGACAAAAAGTGCACCTAGAAGGAGGAATACTGGGGACCTAAGTCAGACAGAAAGAGATCAGGTAGTTCAGGATGTGGTTCACCGGGAAGGTGAAAGAGTCCAGATCATGTCTGGCAGCCCAGATGGCAAAGTGCTTCCACTTCATGGCATATGTGGCTTGAGTGAAAGGTTTCCAGGCTGCCACTAAGACGTCCGCCACTCTGTTAGAAACCCTGAACCTGGCAATGGCTACAACCTCAGAAGCCAGACATGCAGATGCCGGGATCTGAGGTTGGGAAGTACCGAGGTGCCCTGATCTTGGGTCAGAAGGTTCCTGCAGAGTGGGAGAGGGACACGGAGGTTCCTCTGCTAGCTGCCTATGCAGGGAAAACCATATATGCCAAGGCCAGAATAGAGCTACCAGACTCATGCTGGCCCCCTCCATCTGCAGCTTGATTAGCACCCTTTGAATTAGAGGAAACAGGGAGAAGGCATAGAGGAACCTCCTGCTCCAGGACAGACAATGGGTCTCACCAAAAAACTCCAGGCTCTAGATCTAGTGAGCAGAAATTGGGCAGTTTTGCATTGAGCGGGGGGAGCAAAAAGGTCCAACTCTGGATGACCCCATCTGTCAAACAAGTCTTCTGCAATGGATGTCAGGAGCTCCTATTCATGAATGGTAGAGTGAGTCCAGCAAAGACTGTCCACCAGAGTGTTTAACATGCCTGGCATGTGGATCACCTAGAGTATCAGACTGTGATCCAGCACCCAGTATCACACTCTTATTGCCTCCCTGCATAGAGAGTACAAATGAGTCCTCCCTGCTTGTTGATGTAGTATACTACACTGAGATTGTCTGACTACACCAGCAGCTGACCTGGAGCAAGGTGTTCCTGAAAGGCCTGCATGGCATAGAGCACCACCCTCATTTCCAAGACATTAATATGCAGGAAGGTTTCCAACTGGAACCAAGAGCCCTGGGTCTGGTGCTCCACAGCCCAGATCTGAGGCATCCATGGTGAGGATCTGCTGCAGGGAGGAGATCTGGAATGGGACGCCTTGAAGCAGATTCAAGGGATCCATCCACCACTGCAGTACCTTGTGAACTGGGGAAGAGACCAGGACTGGGTGATCTAGCTCATCCAGAACTGGTCCCACTGTACCCGGAGGGTCCACATGAGAATACACATATGAAGCCTGGCCAATGGAACAGTGGGTATGGCAGCTGCCATCAGGCCCAGCAATTTCAGGTACACCCTGGTAGAAATGTAGCCCCTTTGAGCGACTTCCTGAGCTTGAGTTACAAGGCACTCTGCTCTGTTTTGGGACAGGAAGGTCTTCCCCTGCACTGACTCCAAAACTGTCCCTATATACTGCAGCCTTTGGGATGGTACAAGAACCGACTTGGACAGACTGACAGTATTGCCCAGGAAGTGGAAAAGCTGGAGAGTTTGCTCCAGAGTCAGCAAATGCTGTTCCCTGGATGGGGCCTTTAGGAGCCAATCATCCAGATAAGGGAAAACATACAGTCTCTCCCTTCTGAGAGCTGCTGCTACTGCCGTTAAGCACTTGGCAAAGACTTGTGGGGCAGAGGACAAGCCAGAGGGCAGCACCTTGAACTGATAATGCTTGCCCTGAAAGGCAAAGTGGTGAAAACTCCTGTAAGGTGGAAAGATCCATATGCACAGTTAAATGTCCTTCATGTCCAGTGAGCAGAGCCAATCCCCAGTTTTGAGAAGGGACATAAGCCTGGTAAAGTTATCATCCAGAACTTTTTGTACTGGACATACAGATTGAGGTCCTTTAGGTCCAGAATGGTCCTCAAATCTCCAGTCTTTTTGGGGACCAGGAAAAACCAGGAATAAAACCCCTTGTTTCTCTGGTGCCTGGGTACTGGCTCGATGGCCTGCTTATGCAGAATGGACTGTACTTCCTCCCGCAGAACAGACAGGTGAGTCAAAGGATAACTGGAGGGTGGTGAAGGGGGTTCTGGAGGCTGCTTGATGAGCTCCAGGGTGTGTCTCTTCTCCACAATTTGCAGAATCCATGCATCTGAAGTTGTGGTTCTCCACTGATTCAGATGGAGGGAGAACTGACCTCCGACCACTGCCTCCTGGTCCGGGACTAGAAGGGGGGTGGTCTGGCAAGGAGTTAAGCAGAGGCAGATCCAGCCACAGGGGCTGGTCCCTCACTTCTGGGGTGCTTGCCACCACTCCAGCATTGGAGGGGTGGGCAAGACAGCTGGGGCTCTATGTTTCTCTTGGGCCGAGAGGCTGCACTGGGCCTATTGGTCACTTTGTGAAAGGGAGGACACCCTCCACCTCTCAGTTGAGTATGGTAGAGGGAGTGGTCAGACTTAAGAGCCCTGCCTGAGGCTTGCAGGTCACTGATAATGTTCTGAACATGAGGGCAAAACAGCTTAGTGCCATTAAAAGAGGCATTAAGCACTTTTTGCTGAACATCAGCAGCAAAACTGTATACTCTTAGCCAGAAGTGCCTACATAGGCATATGCCCATGGCAGCAGCCCTGGCAATGGTGCTGGCCATGTCTCAGAGGGTTCTGAGGAGGTGCTTGCTAACATCTGCAGTGGCCTAAAGGCCCTGGAGTAGCTCCTGCTTCTGTGTACCATCTGGGAGGGCTTGGGCAGTGGTCTTGCCCTTCTTTTAATTAGCATTTTGGTACTTTAGCATGTGAGACAGGTGGTTTGTAATTCTCAAACCCAGTGTAGAGAAGGGATGCACCCTCCTACCCCAGATGTCAATTCTGTGAGACTCTTTAGCCAGGGGAAGGGAACTAAGGTACTTAGGTGCCTTGGACCTGTCATGGGCTGCCTTAATGACCACTGAGTCTGTCTCAGACTGGGCAGCATAGCAGGGGAACTCCATGAGGCATGGCTAGCACCATGCCTGGTCTGTGCCAGGCTGCCATGTCTGCAGTATTCAAAGCAGGTAAGACAGGAGGAATGATTTTTGGGGAGATTCTGGGATCTCCAGGAAGTCCACTAGCTCTTTCTTCCTCTTTTTCTCCTCATCATCTGGAAGAATGAGGTCTGGATGGTACTCCTCCTCGAAGTCATCCTCTTCCAAATCTAGGTCTAGCATTGGGTGTGCTGACAATGGCTTGCAGGGATCCTCTTGTGGCCGATGAGTAGGCATCGATGACAAAGCTACCATTGATGGCATTGGGGAGGTGGGCCTATACACACCCAGCTGTTGCACAATCACCAAAGTGAATTTTATCAGGATTTCATTCAAATCGATGATATTCGTCAATGGAAGGTGGGCCACAGCACAGGTGTCGATGACCCACCTGCTGGGTTCTGAGAACCCAAAGAGCCTGTAGCCCTGGAGGGAGAAGGAGCAGGCCTCAATGGGATGGCCGTAGATGATGAGCCTATCATCGACAAGGGAGGGGCTGACAACCCAGAGGTCGATGACCAGCCACCCTGTGAATCGGGCAGAGGTGCTGTCAGTATGGGTCTGGTGGGCACAGAGACCTGGACAGCAATTTTGTGCATCGGTGCAGCAGCAGCCAACAAGGATCCCCCAGAAGATGAAGAAGAGGCCAGCAGGGAATGAGATTGATGCCGAGGGGAGCGGTCGCAATCTTGGTCTTTCTTATTACTTTTTCCCCAAGGAATTGTCTGAAGCCTTCAAGTCCTGGGAGCTTGATGACCCTATCGGCGAATAGGAGGCTGGGACCTAGGAGGGCCCCTGCCAGGAACTGGCTACCTGTTGATCCATCAGGAAATTTTAAAGAACCTTTCTGCATCCCCTGATGGTTGTTTAGCTAAATGTCTGGCAGAGCTCACAGTCAGCAACTTCGTGCTCATGCCCAAGACAGCAAACGCAGAGAGAATGTTCATCTCTGGAGGCAAACTTCCTTCTGCAGCAGCAGCAACGAAAGAGAGAAGTTGAAAGATTAACTCTCGACACAAACAAGTTGGAGGAATCTCTTTATTAAACGAGATTCTGACAAATAACTGAAGAAAAGCCATAGGCGGAAAAAAGCGTGAATACTGCGTCAGAGATTTAACGGAGACCCATGCGAGTGAGTTGATGGTGGGAAAGAATGTAGGAGGGAGCAGGCCTCTCACTCCCTTATAGGGTTGGTGACATTGATGGACGTCGACGGCGTGGGCAGCTCCAGTTGTACTGCTTCACCGACAGTGAAGTTCCTACTGTGTGACCTGATGACTGAAATACCCCCAAAGAAGATCAAAAGTTACGGTAAGTACATAACTTTCCTATCTTCCAAGAATCAGTCGTCAACACTATTTCTCACTTATGGGTCAGAGTGCCAAGTTTTCCCTCTTTCCTGAGGGAGTTGCTGGCTTAACCTGAGGGTAAAGTGATACTTTCAGTCCTGTATGTGGGGGAGAACACCTGAGGGCAGGGGATCCTTACAGGTCCAGCAAAACTTGAGACTGGTCAGGGCCAGGAGGGTGCTCCTTCTGCACAGCAGCAGAAGGGTTTCCTGACAGTTCCTGCCTGACCCTTGGGGAGAAGAAGTGAGCTCCCTGGAAGTTGAAGTTAAGCACCTTATGCAGGGCCTAAGATGTCAGCCAGAAAATGTGAAGCCATGCCTTCCACCTGATGCAGACTGCACTTTGTACCAATATGGAGGGCACCTCATTGACATCATAAGATGCCTTCAACTGATACCATGCTACCTCCAGAACCTAGGTAGAAAGGTTAATGGCCTGCGTGTCTTGTTCTGCAGCAGTGCAGCCATGAGAATGTTCAGTTGTAACCATGGGTGATGGTTATAAGTCACCAGATGTAGCTGGTGTGCAGAGATGCACATTAGGGTGCATGCTGAGGTAAATGCCTTCATGCCAAGAGCATCTACCTTAGTGAAATCTGCTTCTGAAGCTCGGTCTCACATAAATGGCTGTGATCCTATAGGTGCACAATACCACATGAGGTGGCCCCTAGGGATGTCTGGATTGGAGAGGGGATGCTGCCATCCTTCCTGCCCTAGATGCCTCTTCTATGGCTCTAGGCCATGAAGAAATTACCAACATGTCGACACTGGGAACCCCAAGGAGTCCCAAAGGCAGGGTTGCCATATCGCGGCTTGTAAAAGCTTGTAGCTCAAGTGACTGGAACATTTTGACTGAAAATCACTGTACAAGGGGTACTCAGCAGCAGAAGGAAGGTGGATAGATGATTCATTGTCCTTGGATGAGGACATTGATGGAGATGAGGCACCACTTCTGGGTACAGTTGGTGCAGGGGAAAAGGGGTTGGACCAGGCCCTGTCAGACTCCCTATACCAGTTCTCTAAGGCACCTGACAAATACCTAGTGTTGCACCCATGTCAATGCCCCTTGGTGGCTATAAACAAGGGCATCCTTACTAGGAAATGGTGTTGCCCATCTAGGCAAGGTTGAGACTCTCAGGCCTCCAGGGCCTTAGCCTTGGCTGTGGAACTACATAGGGGGCCTCGCCTCAGGGGTGGGCCTAGAAGACTTGCCTGAAGGGAGTCCTCCTACATCTGTGGAGTGAACTGATTGGTGCCCATGGGGGGATCCCTCAGGTGAGGAGACCAGGGTTGAACAGGTCCTCACCAGTGACAGCGCTGTCCAGTTGCTCCAGAGAGTATTCACCTCCAGGCCACCATCCAGCCATGAGTCAGCACTGCCTCTAGCACTGTGCTCAAAATCGGTGATATCCTCGGAGACAGGTTTTTCCCCATCCCCATGTTCAGCACCATCCTTGACATCCCCCACTCGGTGTCTATTTTGACATTAAGTCTCATGCCATCACCCTCCTCAGTGTCGTGGGCAACACCAGAGTCAGGGACAACCTTCAAGACAACACCATCATCAACAACTCACTCAAAGCTAGGCCCAGGATCAGCACCACTACTGTCTCTGCCTCCATGTCCGGGGCCGTCACCTTCTCAGTGCCACTATCAACACCTTGGATGGTGACAGTGTCTGAACTGGCAATGCAACATGCAACATCCTCAGTGCTGGTTCCTCCTCTTACACCATGAACAGTGTTGAGAGGAGACCCAGCGTCATCTTTGACGTCGACCACTGTATCATCACCACAAACAGTGACAAAAGCAGAGGCGGCACAAGAGGATGATGTTGAGGTGTCTACTGGTATAGACCGAGTGTATAGCTGTGGCCTCACCATCAGGACCATGTGCTGTTCATGGCAGGCAGACTTTGAAGGGGTCACAGTAGACTGCCCAGAAGGAGTTGACTATCCACTGACCTCCACCACTGTCTCCAGTGCCTCAGCACTGTGAGGCTGAAGAGAACTCCATACTTTAACGGAACCAGAAGTCCCAGAAAGAGGTACAGGGGAAAGGCCTAAGGACCTAGCCTTCGAGGCATGTGTGAAGCCTGCCTCTGAAGGTGGGCATCGGATGACCTCACCTTAAGATGCAGTTTGATACCAAGAAGTCTTCCCCAAGAATTTTGACCTGAGTAAAACTCAGCAAGGATAAAAATTGCAGTAACTAGCTAAAACATACCTTGATTTGAGTAAAACTCAACAAGGCTAAGCATTGCAGGGGCCACCTAAATGGAAAATTACAGATGCTGACAAGCTAGGAAAAGAGATATAAAAAGACAAACTGCAGAACAGTAACAGGAAGCCTAGCTAATCACAAAGCAACAGATAAAAGTCTAGATGAGTACCCGTAGCAATTTCGGTATGCCTTATTTGGCTCCAGCAGTGTTTATTTTGTCTAATATCATTTTTTTATGATGCCTTGTTTGGCTTACAGCACTTTTTAGTTGGGCCAGTACCACTTTTTGGAAGGTCCAACAGCCATATGACTCCTGTCACCTTTTACCCATACCACTTTTTATTAGGGCTAATACCATTTTATAAATGGTTCAGCAACCATGCGATTCAAGCAAGCTTCTGAGAGAAGCACATAAAAACCTTAGAGTTTTGATAGTCAAGGGGACTGTAGGAGCAGACTCGTGGGAAGAGGGCTGCTTGTTGCTGGTCTTAGGTGAAAGGCGATTGAGTTCCCTGGTTAATTCACAGAAAGGCAGTACAGTTAGGATCTGACCTAGCTGCAACCACAGGTGCTTACTGTATGTGGTGCCCTCCTTACCTCAGCTCTCTCCTCTCCTCTCTACTATGCCCCCCCATATACTCTATCCGTAACTCAGGTTGTCGTTCTCTTTTGCTCGCCTCTCATAAATCCCTAGCTGGTCAGTCTGGTTTCTCCTTACGCCTTCCTAATCTTTGGAACTGCCATTAACAATTCATTCTGCCACCTCCAAATGCTCTCTTTCCTCTCCTCTCTTTTCCAAGGCCACACTGCCCCCTCCTGTAAATGCCCTGAGCCTCATTGCCCTACACTTCTCCTTATCTACTCTGACTTCTATACTTCCACCTCATCCCCACTTCTTCTCCCCCCTTTCCCCTCAACCACCTCCTCTCACTCCCTTACGTCTTTCTCACTCACTCCCACCCCACAGTAATCATCCTGTCTACCAATCCACTACACTCTATTCCCCCACCCTACCCACCATAATCTGTTCTCTTCTCCTCTCTGTTTTACTTCCACCACTACTTTACCTTTTCACCCCCCAAGCCTCTCTTTCTCACCCTCGTTTACTTACTCTCCCTCCTACACTTTCCTATTTTGGGATGTTACCTTCTTGCGTGTGCCGGGTACTTTGCACTTCTGATGTTTAATCTTCATCATTACTTGCTCTGGTAATGTATGTTATTGTACATACTGTGTATTGTTGAATTGTTATTACTGTGCTTCTACTTGTTTTACTCATCCCTCACCCCTTCCCCCAGGACGCATGTAGAAATGAGCTTTGCAGCTCGGTATGTCTTTCCTGGCAAATCTCTTTTAAATAAATAAATAAAAGCTACCTGATGAGCCTGGTGTGCAGCAATGCACATAAGAGTGCATGCCAAAGTAAAAAAAACCTTCTCTCCAAGGCATCTATCTGCACAAAGTTAGCCTGGGGATTGGGGTTGCCATGTGAAGTGTCTTTATGATCAGTTGGTGTCTGCAGCACCTGAATCTCTGAAGTGGGATGAGTCATGGCTCCTGCAGATTCCGTGGAAGTGCAGTACCTGAGCCAGACATCCCTAGGGGCTGGAGCAATGGAAAGGGGATGGATCAAGACTGTTCTAGAGGACTCCTCAAAAGGATTGTGATCAACAAAGGAGCCAATGTCCAGCTCCCTCAGTATGTCCATAAGGAACCTCTGGTATGCAGAGTACTCATAATCTGAGGAGAGATGGAGGGAGGATTCCTCTTTCTGAGGGGAGGAAGTTGAAGAGGAGAAGCTGGACTTGGGAGGAGGTGGTGCTGAGGCCATGGGTCTGAACTGTGCTCGATCAGACTGTATGTGGTAAAGGTGTAAGCCAAAAGCTGTTCTCCTGTACTGAGACCAGGAGATAGGACCAAGAAGATCTGTGATAACTGGTAGATCGGGGAGGGATGGCAGAGGCCCAGGAAGGAAGAAGGACCCAGAGGCTCCAGATTCTCTGCCAGGGCTGTGGGAGTGCTCCAGGGACCTCTCACATGGGAGGGGGGGAACAGGCAAGTCTGCCCGATTGGAGTCAACTAACCTCCATTAAGCGACCACCTTGGTGTCTTTTGGGGGGAACCCCCAGGTGAGGACAGCTGAGCCTTACAGGTCCACGGGGAAGGTCCAGTTCTCACTAGTAACAACATCAGCCACAGGTTCTGGGGAAAAATTCACTTCTGGGCCACTACCAGAGTCCTGGCTAATGTCACCTCCATCACCAATCTCAGGGTCAGCAGGAGGTCTAGTAGCAGATTCCAACCCCTCATCATGGCCAGCGCTGTCCTCTGAACTGGGCATATCAGCGTTGGTAACATTTCTGACCCACATCCATCCTCGGCACCGAGAGCGGCAGCAAGAACCAACCCAGCACCGTGAAGAGCACCAGGGCCTGAAAAAGTGCCGTAGATGGCACCAGAGCATGTCCCAGCACTGTCCTGGGATCAGGCCTAGGGATAGCTCTAGGGGTGACATAGTCACTGGTGTCATGCTTGGAACCAGGTCCTGGTTCAGTACCATCATCATAACTCCCATGTCATTCACTATGTGTGGTGCTGCGTTCCTCCCCAAGACCACGAGGGTCCTGAGGGGTTGAAGTGACTACCATCAAACCACAACTACTTGACTGGGGCAGATCCAGTGCCAACCCCTTTCCTGACACTATGAAGTGCTTGAAGGGGAACTGGTCCTGCGACTGGTACTGCCCCACTTATCAGTACTGCGAATAATACCTGGAGTTGGGGAGGCACCAGGCCATGACATCAAGGTGCCCACTGGTGTAGACCGAACATATAGTTCAACCTCACCACAGGGAACATCCGCTGACCAGGACAGATGGACTGAGGGGTGCTCAGTCGACTGCCCAGAAAGAGCCAGCTGTCCCCAAGACCCACCCTTTAAGGCCTCTGATGCATGACAGAAGTGAGACTGGGGAGGACTTTGTACTTCCACAGTACCAGAGGTACTGGGAAGAGGCCCAGAGGAAAGGCACAAACTCCTCATTTTGGCATCATAGGTGCAAGGCTTCTCCCCAAAGGCAGGGGCAAACAACCTCATGTCAGCGCACAGAACTCGAGGATACATCTGTCCATTGCGTAGCACTGGTTCATATCATGATCTGGGCTGAGGTAGGAGTGACACTCATGGTGCCTGTCTGATACAGCTATAGGGCCCCCACAAGGCCACTGATGCATAAGAGGCCGGCAGCCTGCCTTCTTAGCCCCTTTTTTCAAACTTGGCATCATACTAATGGAAAAAAACAATAAAACAAGAGAAAACGCAATTGACACCGATAACACAGATGCAGATTAAACAGCAGTAACAGTGCCAATTCAGTGTGGAAAAGAGATGATTCGGCATCGAAAAGAGTGGAAAAATGAACAGTTATGTAAGTACTTACCATAACAGCAGATCTTCAAGGGGATCTCAGTCATCAGGAGCCAACATAGAAACTTTACCATCGGTGAATGGGAATCCACATGGAAGATTTTCAGCAGTACAACTGGGGCCGCACACAATGTCGATGTAAGCCGATGTCACCAACCCTATGTAAGTGTAGGTGACCCTACTCCCTCCCCAGTTCCCCCCTCCGGAGACAAAGGGAGCAAGGCTCACACCCTGGGGAACTGAGGAGAGACAGAGGGACCTAGCTTTAGATAAAAGGACTGAAACAACAGATAGCCAGGTCTTGAGCAGGAGCCCAAGAAGGAGAATGGTAGGAGGGAAAGCACACCTGATGACTGAGATCCCCTCGAAGATCTACTGTTACAGTAAGTACTTACATAACTGCTCTATCTTCTTCGGGGATATCTCAGTCATCAGGTGCCACTGTAGGAATGAGTACCAAGCAGTGATAGATAAGAACAAATAAGCTGGGAGGCTAGAACTCCATAAATTTAAGACATGAGATGTGAAGGAAAAATTACTTGCCACAGTAATCTTGTTTCTTCCAGGGTATTCTTCTATATTCATAACTCTATGCAGACAACCTCCTAAGTAGAACTGCCTTGAGATAGAACATTATGCAAAGAATGGAACCTATCATTGGCTCGTGCCACGTATTCAAACTGCTGCCCTTATCAGCTGACACATTCCAATAATGTATCAGATTTCTGAGGAACCTGCAAGGAAAGTATAACTACTACTATACCTATCTATCTACCTATAGTAAAAACTACACTATCATGAACAATAAACTACAACTAATATCATTAGTCAACCCCTCTTAAAGGGGGCACTGTCAACCCCCAGTAGGCCTCAAACTGTCCCTAGTTTGAAATACATATTTTATGATTGCTCACATTCTATATGATTTTCTGATGTAGCTGGTAGTTTGATTCTGGTTCTTTTTTCTTTTTAAAAGTGAAAAACAGACTGCACACCATACTGGTGTTACCACACCAAAATGTGTTTGTTTATATTCTTTAATCATCTCCCACCGCATCTTTCCTGGAGTTGGGACACCCCCAACACAGTCAAGCTGATCAGAATGGGGGGGAAGGAAGGCTACTGCATCATGAGTGGCTCTTCTGTTTGGAGGTGTTTCTTATATTCAGGATGTATGCAATAAAAGCAGATCAAGGATTTAAAACAAAACAAGGCTGGGTATAATTACACCATTAGCATGCATTTCAGTGCTACTAAGAAAGGAGGCAGATTAAACAACCAGTAAACCCAATGAATTTTATATAAGATAAGCAATCATAAACTCTAGGTTTTACAGATTTAAATCAAGAGAACATCCCTGGAAACTACTATGGAAGCAGCTGTACCCCCGGTGGAGTGAGCCCTAAGCCCTGCTGGGGGCTCCTTTCCAGTTTTTGAATAACAAAACTGAATACACTGGACTATCCAGTGAGAAATGGACCTCTCTGAAGCTGGGTTTCCTTTACCCACATCCCCATAAGTCAGGAACAACTGTTGTTTGTCCTGTCTGTGATCTCTGGAGTGGGTCATATAATAGCTCAATGCCCTCCTGACATCCAGACTATGGGGTCTGTGTTCACCTGAACTAGTGTGTTCAGTGAAAAAGACTGGCAGGGTGATTGACTGGTTCAAATGGAAATCAGAAACCACTTTAGGGAGGAATTTTCTATTTGTTCGTAGTACTACCTTGTCTCTGTGGAAGGAAAGGTAATCCTTTTCAACACACAGGGCCTGAAGTTCACTAATCCTTCTAGCTGAGGTGATGGCTACCAGAAACACAGTTTTCCAGGTAATATATTTCAGGTGTGCTGAGGCCATGGGCTCAAATGTAGGGCTCATGAGCTGAGCAATGCATACATTCATGTCCCATGCTGGTACTGATTCCCTAATAGGTGGGTGCAAATGGCACAGACCTTTAAAGAACCTTTTGAAAATGGGATTAGATGCCAGGGAAGTGCTCCTCCTGGCAGAAATGTAAGTAGACACTGAAGCTAAATGAACTTTCAGGGATGTGTGTTGCAGGCCCTGGAAGTGCAAGTGGGTAAGACAGTCCAAGACAGTGGGTATCCCTACTTGTGTGGGGACGATACCCTTGGAAGCACAACAGACAGAGAACCTCTTCCGTTTTGAAGCATAAGTTTTCTTTGTAAAGGGCTTCCTATAACCCTTCAAAATATCCAGAACACTTTCAGAGAGTTGTAAGTCTGTATACTCTAAGTCCTCAAGAGCCATGTTTTGAGGTTGAGGGATTTGTGTTGCGGATACAGGATCCTGCCCTGATGGGAGGTTAACAGATTGTGCCTCCTGGGAAGAAGTATTGGCTTAGCTATAGACATGGAGAGTAGTAGAGGGTGCCAGGGCTGTCTGGCCTAGTCTGGTGCTATCAAGATCATTGATGCAGGCTGTGACCTGAGCTTGATCAAGACTCTGGAAATGAGGGAAAATGGGGGAAAGGCATACAGGCTTCTACCTGACCAGTCCAGGGTCAGAGCATCCATGGGAATTGTACCCTTGACGGGTGACCTACAGCAGTACTGAGGCAGGTGATGATTCTCTTGGGATGGAAAGAGATCTATCTCTGGTGTACCCAACCTTCTGAACACTGCTTCCAGTACCGGCCTGTTGGTGGACCACTTGTGGTGGGCCTGATTGATTCTGTTTAGGGCATCTGCTAAGGTATTGTCTTTTCCTGGCACATGGATGGACTGTAATGAGGCCTTTAGTGAGTAAGCCAGACTCCAGACCATCATTACTTCCATGCACAGGGTGTCTGACCTTGTCCCCCCTTGCTTTTTTATGTAGTACATTGTTGTGGTGTTGTCTGTTCTGACCTGCACCACTTTTCCTCGTACTAATGATGTAAATGCTTTCAATGCCAGGAACACTGCTCTTAAGTCCAACAGATTTATATGCTGGAGAGTCTTTGTGCTGGACCAGGTTCCATGTGTGGTGTGTTCCTCCAGGTGTGCACCCTACCCTAACAGAGAGGCATCAGTTGTGAGGATGGCTGATGGGGTTTCCTGCTGAAAGGGGACTCCCTTCTTGAGATTGCCTGCTTCCTTTCACCACTGAAGGGCTTGCAGCAATGTTCTTGTTATTGGAATTAGTTTTAAGAGACTGTCTTTTCTTTGGCACCAATGTACCTGAGGTGAAACTGTGTGTCTCTTATTTGGAACCTGGGACCCAAAACTGTGCCTGTTGCTGCAGCCATGTGTCCTAGATGCTGCAGAAACTGTCTTGCTGGCCTTGGTTCATTCAGCCTGAAAGAAGCAGCTATTTGCAGGATGCTTTGCACCCTGTCCTGAGGGAGGAAGGCTCTTCCCTCCAAGGTGTTCAGTTCTGCTCCTATGAAATAAAGCACCTGCACTGGGGTGAGGACAGATTTCTCTCAATTTACCAGGAACCCTAGTGACTATAACAGGTCTAGTGTTACCTACAAATGGTCTTGCACCCGCTGGGGTGAGCTTCCCACCACCAGCCAGTCATCGAGATAGGGGAAGACTGTGACACCTGACCTTCTTAGGTGTGCCACCACCACTGCTAGACACTTTGTGAACTCCCTTGGGGCTGAGGTGAGACTAAAGGGTAGGGCTGAAAACTGGTAGTGCCCTGATGGAAGTCTGAATCTGAGGTATTTTCTGTGAGACTCTCTTATGGGGATGTGGAAGTAAGCATCTTTTAGGTCCAGAGATGCCAGCCAATTTTCTTTCTGAATGACTGCAGAACCATTTATTTATTTATTCAGCTCTTGTTAACCAGGTAAGTACACTAGACAAGACATTTGCCTATTTTCAGGTACGACCCGGGGGAGTACAAGAAGCACAATATAGTACAATATGATACACTTAAGGCAGTTATATAGAGTCAGGGAAAACAGAAACAAGATGTAGTCAGCAAGTACATACAAATGGGCAAAACAAATATAACAGATCACCAAGGCTGCGAGCAGCACATTATATACAGGTCATATACAGTATAAATCCAGTATATACAATTTATGTATAGTATAAGTCCCTAGAACAGTGGAGGCACCGTCAGAGCAATACCCAGTAGATAAAGTGTATAAAGTATGTGCAGGACAGTATCCATGCAGGCAGGCAGGACAATAGGAGGGATGTTCAGTGCAGGGGACCAAGAGAGATTATGGAGGCTTAGGACAACCACATGCTGAGGAGAGCTTCAAGTGTCTCCACAAGGAGGTTAGGAGGCAAGCCTGAGAGGGGGAGGAGCAAACCTGGGCAGTAAGGCAGTTCCATAGTCTGGGGGAACACAAGGCAAAATCTCTGTCCCCCATTAGTGTGCGAGTGGCCAGAATCCTAAGCACAGCAGGGCTCAGTGATCTGAGGGAGTACAAGGGTAGTCTGCAGTACGAGGAGCTCCGACAAACCAGGTGGAGTACCGGTACCAAGGACCTTGCCCGTGAAGCAGCCTATGACAAAATTTAAGTAACTGGATAGGGAGAGCCAGTTAAGCTTATTATACAGGTCACAGTGGTGGGTGAGTCGGGGGGCAGCAAGCGCAAATCGGCAAATGTTATTGTAGGTGATGGACCACCTGGCAAGGTGGGCTTTGGAGGTACATGCAAACAGGAGAAGCCCATAGCTGAGAGAGGGGAGAAACACTCCTCTAGCCAGCGCAAGGCGAGCAGTGGGAGTAAGATTACTCTTAGCAAGATAGGCCAGACCCAGTTTGCAATTAACAGCTCTGCAGAACTAAGGATACCAAGGTCAAGCTGAGGGTCAAGTGTAACCCCACGGTATTTAATGGAGTCAGTGATGAGGACGGGGGCACCATCAAGACCAGTAATACACAAGGGGCAGGGGAGGCCTTTATCTTGGCCAGGGACCCAAAAGAGCATTGCCTGAGTTTTTTTTGAGATTGAGGAATAGCTTATGGGATGTTATCCAAGACTGAACTCTCCTGAAGTCCTCGCTCAGCTGGTGGTTTATGACCCCAATGTCTCAAGAGTGGGAAGGGAGGACCAGGTCATCTGCGTAGAGAATGGACCTGGAGTAGGAAGAGGTAGCAGGAAGATTGTTCACAAAAATTGAAAAGAGCAGGGGTCCCAGGACTGAACCTTGAGGAGCACCTGAGGAAACAGCAGAGCACCTTGCTGAATTTGATCAGCTGCTGTCTGCCATGTAAGTAGTTGGTGAACCAGAGAAGTACAGAGGGTGACAAGCCAACTAACCCAAGCTGAGAGCAAAGCAGAGTATGCTCAACTACATCAAAGGCTTTAGATAGATGGATGAAAATGGCACCAGAGAGTTTATCCTGGTCCATAGCAGTTCTGATCCCAGATGCGACAGTGACAAGGGCAGAGGATGTATTGTGCCCTTTATGAAAGCCATGCTGCTCAGGAGACAGAAGCTTGTGAGACTGCATATATTCCATGAGTTGCCCCGCCACAACTTTCTCAAGGAGTTTACTGATTGCGGACAGTATGGCTATCGGTCGGTAGTTGTCCAGAAACTTAGGGTTGCCCTTTTTAAGTATGGGGACAACCCTAGCCACCTTCCAAATGTCAGGAATGACCCCAGAGGCTAGAGATAGGTTGAAGATATGGGCCACTGGGGAGGCAATGTGAGAGGCACCAAGACGGAGGAGCTTGGGTTCCATGCCATCATGGCCAGCGTTGGAGAAGAGGGAGAGACCAGAGAGCAGTCTCTGCATCTCTTGTGCTGTCACAGCCTTGAACTAGAATAACGATCGGGGGGTGGAAGCTGGTTGTGAAGCAGAGTCCTGATCACAGCTAGCACCTCCACTGGAGGAGAAACATAGAAACATAGACTTTGACGGCAGATAAGAACCACTTGGCCCACCCAGTCTGCCCATTTTCCTACCTACTAGATAAGCTGCAGATTCTAGTTAACCAACAACCTACTTCCTGCCACCCCCCACTACAATTGTCTTGTGTCTGTCCCATGCATGTTTGAATTCCCCCACTGTTTTAGCCCCAACAACCTCCCCAGGAAGGAGTTCCATGCATCCCACCTCTCTGTGAAAAAAGATTTCCTCACATTACCCTGAGCCATCCCCATCTTTAAATGGTGTCCCTTGTTCTTACACATCTCTTTTTCTGAAGATGCTACCCTCCTGGACTTTGTTGATTCCCTTGAGGTACTTGAATGTTTCTATCATGTCCCCGTCCCTCCTTTCATCAAGGGTATACATATTAAGCTCTCTCTCAGTCTCTCTTCATATGACTTCTGATGCAGACCCTGCACTATTTTAGTTGCCCTCCTCTGGACTGCTTCCATCCTGTCTATGTCCTTGCATAGATGAGGTCTCCAAAACTGCACACAGTACTCCAGATGGGGTCTCACCAACTGTCTGTACAGAGGGATAACCACTTCCCTTTTCTACTTGTGATTCCCCTTCCTATGCATCCCAGTATCCCCCTGGCTGTCCTTACTGACTTCTCATATTGCGTACCCACCTTTAGATCATCTGATATGACTACCCCCAAGTCCTGTTCCATTTTGATTGTTGTTAGTACCTCCCCTGCTATTGTGTACTCTTCTCCTGGGTTTTTGTTTCGCAGGTGCATTACTTTGCACTTCTTTGCATTGAATCTAAGTTGCCATATGTCTGACCATTCCTCCAACCTTGCCAAGTCCCTTCTCATCCTTTCTACACCCCTTATGTATCAACTCTGTTACAGATCTTTGTATCATCTGCAAAGAGGCACCCTTCCCTTCAGATCCTCTGCAATGTCACCTATAAAGATGTTAAAGAGGACTGGACCCAGTACTGAGCCCTGAGGTACTCCACTAGTGACCCCCCTTTCTTCGGAATGTGTTCCACTCACTATTACCTTCTGTGTCCTGTTGTGCAGACAGTTTGCAACCCAGGCTACCACCCTAGGACCCACTCCCAGGCTGGCTAACTTGATTATTAATCTTTTGTGTGGGACTGTGTCAAATGCCTTGCTAAAGTCTAGGTAGGCCATATCCATAGCCCCTCCATGGTCTATTACTTTGGTCACCCAGTCAAAGAAATCTATTAGACTCATCTGACATGACCTTCCTGCTGTAAATCCATGCTGCTTTGGGTCCTGTGCCCCGCTGGCCTCTAGGTATTCAACAATTCTTTCTTTCAGAAGTGATTCCATCATTTTCCCTACCACTGAGGTCAAACCTACAGGTCTGTAGTTTCCTGCTTCTGTCTTGCTCCCACTTTTGTGAAGGGGAATCACATCTGCCCTCCTCCAGTCCTCAGGTACCACCCCATCCTCCATGATTTGTTAAAAGTGTGGTCAGTGGTGTCACTAGGTCCTCCCTTAGTTCTTTTAGGATTCTGGGGTGAATCTCATCAGGCCCCATTGCTTTGTCCACCTTTGAGTTTTAGGAGTTCTTTCAGGACTCTTTCTTCTGTAAATGGAATGGGGTCAACCCTCTACCCAGAGTGCTTCTATTGTCTGGTTTAGGTAACTCCTCCTCATCTTCTTTTGTGAATACTGAGCAAAAGTATTCATTCAATATCTCTGCCTTTCACTGTCTCCTCTGCCCCACCTCCCTCTCCCTTATTAATCTTCACTATTTCCTCCCTTAACCTTTCTATGCTCCCTAATGTACCTATAAAGGTTTATCCCTTCTTAACTGACTTGGCTATTTTTTCCTCAGTTGGGCTTTTGCTATTCTGACTGCCTTCCCACTTCTTTCTGCTTTAATGATACAATTCCTGTCGTACTCCTTCTGTGATGCCTTATACTTTTGAATGCAGCCTTTTCTCCTTAACCTTCCTGCCAACTCTTTGAGAACCACAGTGGTTTTTTACTCCGCTTTGTTTTCTTTATCTGTTTCACACAAAGGCTTGTTGCCTCTATGATGGCAGTTTTGATTTTTCTCCATTGTTCTTCCACCCCTCCTTTTTGGCCATTTACTAGTGTATTCCTCAGGTATTCACCCATTTTGCCAAAGTCAGCCCTTCTAAAGTCCAGTATGCTTGTTTTTGTATGGCTTGTCTCCATGGTTGTGCTTATTGTGAAGCACACTGTGCAGTGGTCACTTATTCCCAGATGTCTACTGACTTCTAAATTTATGATCCTCTCTCCATTTGAGAGTACCAGGTCTAGTATTGCTTCCTCCCGAGTGGGTTCCAACACTAGCTGTCTAAGGCCTGCCCCATGCAGGGCATCGAGAATGACCCTGCTGTTGGATGTGGCTGCAGTACATGTCATCCAGTTAACATTTGGCATATTCGGGTCCCCCATCAACAGTATCTCCCCTTTTTCAGCCATTTTGAGAATGTCCTCTATCATTTTCTTGTCCATTTCCTCCTCTTAAGATGGGGGTCTGTATACAACCCCTGTGCAGACTGTGATGCCATTTTCTGCCTCTTGTCCTCCCCCTTTACTTTTTAGTTCTGCAGCTTTGATCCCTTCCCTTATGTATAGAGCTATTCCACCTCCTCTTTTCCCCTCCCTGTCCCTTCTGTAGACTGTGTACCCTGGTATGTTGACATCCCAGTCATGGTTCCCTGTGTACCATGTTTCTGTGACTGCCACAATATCCAAGTGTTCATCTTCCATCAAGGCTACTAGCTCAGGAAGCTTGTTTACCAGACTACGGGCATTGGTACTCATTGCCCTCCATTTAATGTTGGCTTTATCCTTTTTTTCCCCATGCCTGCTCTTTTTGCCCTTGTCTGTTTTTCCATTTACCCCTGTCCTGCCCTCTGTTGAGCACTGTACCTCAGTGTTTACCTTACTACCTGTCATGTTTTGTGGGGGGAGGCTTGAAATTTCCTGTCTCTTATTAGCACCTCCCCCATGCCTAGTTTAAAAGCTTGCCAAGGAAGCATTTAAACCTGTCACTTAGGATCTTGGTTCCCTTCATGGACAGATGCAGACCATCGTGCCAGTATAAACCTTCATCTCTCCAGGTGTACCCCCAGTCCCCAATGAAGCCAAAGCCCTGTGCTCTGCACCAGTTTTGCAACCATTCATTAAACTGCATGGTGTGTAGTACCCTAGCCTCACCCCTGCCATGGACTGGCAGCACCTCTGAGAAGGTAACCACGCTTGCTACCTGTCTGAGGCCCCTCCCCAACTCCACAATTTTATCCTGCACTGCATTGATCCCATGCCTAGCTAGGTCATTTGTCCCAAGGTGGACAATGATATCTAGTTCCCTCTCCTGGGATGCTGCTTCTGCAATCCTGAGGATTCGCTTCTTGTCCCTCCAAGCCATGGCACCAGGCAGGCACCTTACTTCCCTCTCCTTTCCCTTCCCCAGGTCTACCCCTCTAACAATTGAGTCACCTATCAGAAGCTGTTTCCTTCCCCTGTGGTGTCCCTTGCCACCCTTCTGTGGGTCTCCCTTGTGTGTGTCCTCAGCATTCTTCTTGGTCTCCACTGAGGGTGCCATCATAGAGGAACCTTACTCTGCCAGACTGACATATGGTTTGTGTAGAGGTACAACTAGGGGGCTTCACCTTTGTTCCACCACCCGTACCCTCCCAGAACCCACTGTGGTCCAACTGCTCTTCATACTTGGCAGCCTCTGTGGCAGTGGTGCTCTTTGGGTAGGTGGCCTCCTTAGTCCTTGCCAGTTCAGCCTGGAGGTGGGCAGCCTCCTCCTCAGAGCTGACAGTTGCCTGCAGATGGGACAGCAATGCAGTTTCAGAATGTCTCCCGGAAAACTGCTGCCCCCACACCCAGTGCATTGTACACTTCCCACATGTTGCTCTCCTTATAATATACAATATGTAATATATATATATAAATATATATATTTTTTCTCTTTTGTGGTGTGTTCTTACCCTTTATGCACTGTGCTGGGTTATTAAGAATATGACAGTTCTGCCCCAAGACCTGTTGAGGAAGTGATGTCAGAACCTTGGCTATAAAGGAAACGTCATGCCTGGGGGGTGGGGGATGGAGAAGGGTGGGTGGGTAGTCCACAACCACTGGTGACTGTTAGAAACAATCAAATACACCACTGCTCCACCACCATGGTGAGTACTGCCCTTTATAGTAATTCAGCTAACCTCCAGTAACTGATTTGTCAACTATTTAAAAGTAATTTGATGCAAACTGTTACAGAATACTAGTAGACAGTCCAGTTACCCACAAAGGAAAATCAAATATGTAGTTATTTCAACCCTTCTGAAGTTGCTCACAAGATAAGTAGTTTTGAAAACCCCCTTCCTGATTTAAAAACGAAAACAATTAAACACAAAGCAATACCAATGTAAGACTGTAAAGTAAGGAAAACTTCCCTCAGATGTAAGTAAGAGAGATCGGTTGCAGATTTCTAGTCCAATATAGTATATCCCATGCAGTTTCTCAGTTGTTTCAAAGCACACCCTGTTACACCACTTGAAGAGATGGGCTTCTGTCTGAAACAGGATCACACCAGTAGTTTATAGTAATTGATCAATGCTGGAATGTTCCTCCACCCAAAACAATTGGCTATGATGCAAGGTCTCCCTGACTAGTGAAGACAATTTCCCCCACCTGAGGCTGTGTCTGGCATCAAATTACAAGCTGCAGCCTTTGCTATTCAAAGTACACAGCCACTGCCAGTAAATTATTTCCAAATATATTGATGCAAACTGTCACAGAATACTAGTAGACAGTCCAGTTACCCACAAAGGAAAATCAAATATGCAGTTATTTCAACCCTTCTGAAGTTGCTCACAAGATAAGTAGTTTTGAAAACCCCCTTCCTGATTTAAAAATGAAAATAATTAAACACAAAGCAATACCAATGTAAGACTGTAAAGTAAGGAAAACTTCCCTTAGATGTAAGTAAGAGAGATCTGTTGCAGATTTCTAGTCTATGGTGTGTGGATTGTTACAATTGGTACCATCGATGAGCATATCAGTGGCATTACCATTGATGGAACCACTTACTATGTTTTTTATGTTTCTTCAGAAAGTCCTAGGGTCTTTTGCCAAATTCAGCAATGCTACTTTGCAGAATTCACTTTTGGCGGCCCTGATCACTTTCTTACACTCGGTCCAGAGCCTCCTATAGTGCTGAAATATGACCTGGTCCAATGTGCCCTTGAATTTGGCCCAGCACTTATCCCTAGTCCTCATGAGGGTAAGGAGGCTCCTGTGTAACCACTTGGTAGCGGACCCCCTTACCCTCCACCTAATGAGAGGAGCGTGCTTATCCTGCAGTACCCTGAAGGCCCTGAGAAAATGATTAACTGCAGAGGCTGGGTCCTGGGCATACCAGACCACAGACCAGTCAGTAAGCCAAAGATCATTATGGAAAGACCCAAGATTGAACTGGGAGAAATTCCTAATTTGGATGACTTTATGTGGGATTTTCAGGGAGGGGACCTTCCATCCACAGAACACAGGGGAGTGGTCAGAGATGGAGTCAGGAAGCATTCCAGAAGAACTAATCCTCTCTGGTCTATTGGACAGGATCCAGCCTAGGAGGGACCCCGAGCCACCAGCGGAGGACCACTTAGTGGGTTCCTTGATGAGTTGGGACAAGGAGAAACCAGCTAGTGGGGGCTCGTACATCTTAACATTACCACCAAGTCATTTCAAGTTGAGATTGCCCAATATCATCAGCTCATTATTCCCAGCCAGTAACCCAGCCCTGTCAAGGAGGGAGGTCAGCCCCGATATGCCCCCCATGGGGGGGTTGTAGGTACATATAATGTGGAGCTTTTTAGTGTTCCCGAGTAACAGAACTGTGTGCAGCAGTTCACAGGGCAACAGTGGAGACTCTTGCCTGGACAAGACCGAAAGATTAAGGTGACTCCTGTAGTAGACCAGGATATCCCCTCCCATTTTTTCCCCGGGCGATCCTGCCTGACAAGGTCAAAGCCAGGAAGCACACATGCTGAGTCAGGGGTTGATGGCTTCAGCCAGGTTTCCGTTATATCCAGGATGTCGGGCTTGTGGTGAGTGACCCATGCAAGGAGGTCAGCCAGATTGGGCAGAAGGCTTTGGATATTGAGGTGGGCTATTTTCAAATTTCAACCCTTTTCCTTTTGACCAGCCCACCAATGTAGAGGAGGCTTGTGGGGAAGGACCAGGATTGAGCTCAATATCCCCCAAGAGGGCTAGGATCACCAGTAAGAGCCATAGGAGATGCCTCAGAGGAAGGAAGTCACCCCTACCATGTGGTTTATGGCCAGAACTCCTACCCATTATGAAGGAATACAGAAAACTCCTACGATCAAGACAGCAGATAGACCAGGGGGGCTGTCTGTCACTAGCAATTAGACTGGAGAAGGTGAAATCAGTCATATCAAGCTGTCCAGGTGTAACCCAGGGTCTCCCCACAGGAGGAGCAATGTCAGCACAGAGCAGAGGGAGGCATAGAATGGTAAGCAATCTGAGGGCAAAAGGACTGGTGAGGGTAGGGGGCTTCGCCCACCTCAAGAGAGACTTGGTATCCCTCATGTCAAGTGACTGCGTCAAACCAGCATAAGCAAGAGGGGGTGGGACTGGGTGGGTAACAAAGCAGGCCAGACAGCAAGGGCCCCAGAGGGAGGACTCAGGGGTGCTAACACACTGGATTAGGCTACACACCAGCTGGTAACCAGGGATGGGCTGTCTATTCAATGGCTGCCCCCACAGTCCGGGCCAGCTGAGACCATCCCTAAGGTGCTAACACAGTGACCCCAACAACGTTCCATGGAGTTGGCCCCCAACAGTTAAGCAAGTACCAGGGGACTAGAGACCATGGACATTAGGTGAACAGGGTCATTACATAGCAATGTATGCTAATACTAGGAATAGTGTAAAAACAGGCAGACAAATCAGTATGCAATTGAGACCAAACAGGAGTTGAAATAATTCAGTGGCCCAGCTGCTCAGGGTGAAACAGTCCATGTCAGAAGCCTGAGTAGCTACAGCCACAGTACACACCCACGGAAAAAGCATGCACTGCAGTATCATTCAGATACCCACACCTTGCCTCAACTAACAGTCCGTCAAGAATCCCCCACACATACTACAATACAGGTTAGCATAAGTCTATTCCAGCTGCACACAAGTACAGGTTCAACATATTCCCCACAGAAGAGACACACTTCTTGGCCCCAAACTACTCAGGGTAAGATAGACAGGGTCAAAGGTCTAGGTAGCTTAACCACACTGCACACCCACAAGTAGTATATGCTGCAGTATCACTCAAGTCACCAGTGGTTCGGACCAAAACAACATCGGCATAAGGCAGGACAGGGCAAGCCACCTAGACTCTACAAGTAACCCCCAGGATACCCCCACCCAAAAACTTTGATACAAGTTAGCTGCCAATGATAGGGGAACAGAAACAAGCTAGCCCTCACTGAGGCTGGAAGAGTCAAAAAGTCATCTGCAACAGTTGCCAGCCAATACTTCTAACTAGTTAGGACACTAGAGACAGGTGGGCTTGGCTTAACCCCATTTAAGGAGACAATGGTACGGGGTGGGTGGGCAGGAGGCTTTACTAAATACTTGTTCAGTAGTCTGAGGTCTAGGATAGGCTGCCGCTCCCCATTTTTTCTTTTTGGTGAGGAAGTATCTTGAGTACAATCCCCTTCCTTTTTGCTGAGGTGGAACATGTTCCAGTGCTTTTAGCAGGAGGACACTTTGCACCTCCTTCTCCATGAGTTTCCTTTCCAAAAGGGAAGCTGGTTTGAACACTCTTGTTCTTAAGGGAGGGAAGGACTTGAAGCTCAGGGACAGACCCTGACTCACTACTTCCAGGACCCACTTGTCTATGGTAATAGATTTCCAAGCCTGGAAATAGTGAGCCAGCCTGCCCCCTACTGGGATAGGGGAGGCGCCCTTGACCACTGAGTCAGGGGTTCTATTTTGCTTGGGGCTGGGCCTGGGTGGTGTGGGATTCCCTTCTAGACTCCCTTCTTCCTCTACCTCTGAAATACCCTGTTTGTTGAGAGTATTGCTGATATTGAGGAATAGGTTGGGCCTGATAAAAAGGCCTGATGTAAGCTGCTCCACCTCTGCCCCCTCTTCCATATGGCCTATAGGAGGAAGAGGGTTTCTCCTTTGCTGAATTACTCTTATAGATGGCCTTGTACACATCCACCTTCTTCATATAGGCCTCAGTTTGTTGGCCAAACACAGAATGATTTTCCACAGGAAAATAAAAGGCCTTGTTCTGGGTATCCTGTGTAAGGTTTGTGGCCCTGAGCCATGCAAACCTCCTGAGGGCTATGCTGAGAGCTATCCATCTGGCAGCAGTATCATTAGCATCTGCTGCCATCTGAAACTGATATTTGGCTGCTTCTAGTCCAAGCCTGGCTGTTTCAGCCAAATCATCCAAAAGGCTGAAAGGAGCCTTCTCAGACATGGCCAGTACTGACTGCCACAGTGACTTTTGGTACTGTGCAGCATAGGCTTAGTAACTGACCTGCCTAACTCCTAATAAGGCTGCCAGGTAACCCTTCTTGGCCAAACTGTCTATTTTACATAAATCCTTTTCAGGTGGGTGACATGCCAATGGCACCTTCACCTTTTCACAGGCTGCTTGTTGAACTATCCCGTGATGAACAGGGTGAGAGAAAAGGAATTCAGCCCCATGCCTGTCAAGCTGATATTTCTTGTCCACCTTCTCAACCAGAGGGGGGACAGAGTTAGGGGTCTGCAAAATCTGTAACAAGTCTTTCTTGAAAAACTTGCTGATAGGGAGTAGTAGCATTTTTGTGGGTGTTAACCCCATCATTTCCATATACATATACTCAGCCTCCTCCTCATCCTCTATAATTTCAGTGGTAGCCAGATCAACGGTTTCAACAATCTTTCTTACAAAGGGAAACATGTGAGGAAAAATCCTCAGCTCTAGGAGGAGACCCAAATTCCTGCTCAGGGGAAACCTCAGGCTCAATGGGTTCACCTTCATCCTCTTCAGATACCTCATATTCTTTGAACTCCATCTGCTCCTGGGTTGGAGCAGGGGCTGAGGGAAGCCTAACCATTTCTTGAACTGGTGTTTTAGAAATTGGAGAAGGTACGAGACCCTACAGAGCCTGTATTACCTTGAAAGCCTGAGCAATTTCTTCTGAGGATGTCAGGCTATGAGACACAGATTAAACCCCCTTTAGTTTCACAGCCTGGGGTTCAAAGTTTTTAGTTTATTTTGCCTTTTGGCAGGAACTGGGTTGTCAATCAATTCACAGGCTCTTTTACTGGATGATGCTTCACCCTTGTCAGGGGTGTTTTGTTTAAGTTGTGCGGTTTCACCCGCATGTTTGGAGGGGGTGGACTGATCAGAGCCTGAAGCACCCTTCTCAAGCTTCTTTTGAAGACTTTCCAGTCATTTGTCAATGGTCTTTTGTGGAAAGGACTTGCAGATTTCACAATCTGCTGAAAAATGTTCATGTCCAAGGCAGACCACGCATAAATCATGCTTGTCTGCCTTGGCAAAGAAATCCCCACACTTAAGGCAATTTTTAAACCCCAGGGGTTCCGTCTTCTTTTCAGATTTTTCTGACACTATCAAATCAGGAACGAAAAAACACAACTGCAAACAAAATGAACTTTTTTTTTTTTAACAGTTGCGATCGGTTCAGGAACCGATGAAAGTTCTGATATGGAACCAAGAACCGGGGCAACACGAACCGGGTTAGTGGTTCACTGAGCTGGGTTAGCGATTTAAAAAAAAGCAGACATTTTTATTAAAATAAAGGCTAAAAATAACAAAACTGAACAGGAGTTGAAAAATAAAAAAATAAAAGATCCGGAATAAACAACTAAGGATCGGCCCCTGAGCGGTTATCCCAAACCGTAAGAAACCGAGTAAATTAACTTAGAACACTAAACTAATGGTAAAGGAACTTAAACAGAAAATAAAGGCAGCAGTAAGAATAATGAAAAGAAAATACTTAAATGCAATGAAGATCACTCTCAGGAACGACCGAGAGGGAAAAATCTCAGAGGCATCTTTGCTTGTCAGGTGGAAAATAAAATCTGTTATGTTATTGGAACATGGCAGCTGATAAGGCGGGATTTCAGGGTCGCGAAGGGCCGGGACACGGTTTCTGCCTTCCTGCAGCTCTCAGGACGCCCCCAGAAGCACAGACTGCAGGATTTAGAATTGGCGGAGCTGGGACATGTTTCTGCCCTCCTGCAGCTCTCAGGATGGACCCCCGAAGCACAGGTACAGAGAAGAGGCGCCATTTTTGAAACCTGGACAGTTGTTGTAGCTGGAAGCTGCAACTCTCTACGAGCAGAGTTTGTGAGCTTCTTTAAGAGTCGGCACAGGTGTGCTGATAGTTTATTATCACAGTATTTTCTGCCATTTGCCTACTTCTGATCGTTTTTTGTAATGTGCCTTAATGTATACAATGCAACTAAGGAACCTTGCCTTTAAATGAAAAACATTTATTGCTTACACAGACTGTAAGTGATAGATTTAAACTCTAACGCTGGAGGGGAAACTGTTGCGGTAGAGTGTTACCTCCCTGCCCTACTTGCTGCATTAATTTCCCCTGCAAAACGCGATCTGCTGGCAATTTGAAACGCAGTGCTCTCCTGCAGCTGCTTTAAATCCAGAACCTGTTAAATTAAGCCCAAAGCCCTAACTTAGTTCGATTGGGCAGCGTCTTCCTAAGCATTTGCCCTGCATTTTGAGTATAGCCCTGCACTCTCCACGCGGCTTCCCAGGGCCCAAATTTCCCCTAGCCACATTTGTTTCTAGCAAGCAAACGAGGGACAAAAGAAACCCTGAACCAATTACAGTGGCTGACATACCTGTTAGTTCCTCCTACAGTTGCCTATAAATTCCTCCTTTCTCTTCACAGACTGCGGGATTTCAGGGTCGCGAGGGCTCGGGACATGGATTTCTGCCCTCCCCTGCAGCTCTCCAGGATGGACCCCCGAAGCACAGGTATGGAGAAGAGGGACCATTTTTGAAACCTGGACAGTTGTTGTAGCTGGAAGCTGTAACTCTCTCTGAGCAGAGTTTGTGAGCTGCTGCCTTGCAGGTGCTGCACGCCGGCTCCCCACCACCCCCACCACCACCCTTGGTGAACTCCTCCTTATATAGGGGTTGCCACGTGACTCTCGAAAACCTATCAGCCCACTTTTCCATTTGCAGCTTATCAGTTGCTTCCTCTAGAGGGCGCAAATCAGATCCTAATACAGCCTTACCGGTATACATGTCCCAGGATGCTGTTTCCTACTGCCTGCTTTTGCCTCTCCATGGCAGCACTTTTCTCCTTACCCCTCAGCCCTCCCTATGGGACCTTCTCATTCCCTGCCCCCCGCTGCTCCCCTCAGACACACACCTACTCCTCCCTTCAACTGCCGGCTCAGGACTTGCCCTTCGACCACTTTGGGATTATCAATGCCGCAATCCTACCTCCCTCCTTTTACCAGGGGCTCTCGATCTTAACACCCTCAGCCCCCCACCAACCTCCTCTCTTCGTTGCTTAACCAACACACCCAAAACCCATTTCAGAACTAAAACGAAGTATCTCTATGCCCTTCTCCTACTCCTGCCAGGGGACATAGAGGTAAACCCAGGACCAATTTCTACCAACTCCCCCACCCCTATCACTCTCCCCAAAGGCTTACGCATATTATGCCTAAATACCTTCAGCCTCCTAGCCAAAATCTCGCTACTACAACCTATTCACCTTAACAATGCACCCTGACATCTTGACAATCTCTGAAACTTGGCTAAAGCCTCACCACACAGATGCGGAAGTCTCAATCCCAGGGTACACCATAATCAGGCATGACAGGCGAGGGTCAAAGAAAGGTGGGGGCACAGCCATATATATCTCAAACAGTCACCAATTCACTAGAATGGAAATCCCCTCCCTTCCCGCAACTATAGACGCCTCATTAGTTAAACTTTCAATCCCATTTTCTGCCCCTATATACGTGTCTAACACACACTGTCCCCCATGCACATCCACTGAGGACATCCTCTCCCACCTTACCACGCTACAGTCCCTGACCAAAGGTGGGGAACTCCATGCCACAGGGGACTATAATGCCAACTGGCTGGAGCTGACAAAATCCACCTGAAAACAAAATAAAGCTCTAAACCTCAAACAACTCATAAAGCAGTACCAGACTCAACCATAAGTCTAAAAACACACCCTCTTGGACTGGGCCTCACTACGCACCCGCATAGAATCCTTGAAGCTGGGCTACTTCCTGATGCCATTAGTGATCACCACATAATATACCTGATCAGGAAGGTACACAGCCTCCCCCCCCCCCGGCCAAAGACGTTACGCACCAGGTCGTACAACTCCCTGGACCTAAATTCTCTCCTAGCTGACCTTAGAAGGGTGAACTGGTCCTGTATCACCAAGGCCTCTTCCACTGACGCTGCCTATAACGCATTTCAATCCAGCTTCCTAAAAATCTGGGACAAACACGCCTCTACGTACCAAAAGAGTTAGAGGAGGCACCTCCTTGGATCACAGCTGACATAATCAGGAAATGCCACTCCAGGACCTTGCCTGGAAAGCCTATAAGAAATTGGGCTCCCAGGCCTCCTTACTAATTACAGAGCCCTAAGAAATGCCTGCACAAATACCATATGCCTAGCAAAAGTCCTACTTCCTATCTACCTTTAGTACTAAATCTAATCACCACATGGACTTTTGGAAATCCCTCAAATCCCTGATCTTTCCCCCAACCCAACCACCCCCCCCCACGCTACTTGTAAATGGCTCCATCATCTCTGACCCAAGCAGTGTTGCGAAGCTTTCAACACTCATTTCTTCAGCTGTGGAGACAAACTTATATCCTCCTCCGGAGCATGCATTCCCCATCCCACCCCCACCCCTCTTCCCCTAGCACTCACCCCATATCCCTCCTTTCTCTTTCCAACCAGTCTCCCCAGTAGAAGTCCTCCACTCCTGCGTGCACTAAACCTGAACAAAGGTAAATGACCATCATCCCTGGACGCTAAAATGCTAAACCTATCGGCCCCTGCCATAGCCTCCCCCCCTGGCTGCACTCCTCAACCTCTCCTTCTCTCTGGGCAAGGTACCAAAGGCTTGGAAAATGGCCACTGTCATACCCCTCCCTAAAGCGGTGACCCCTCATCCCCAAGCAACTATAGACCTATCTCCCTCCTCCCTAACCTGGCAAAACTTCAGGAGCGACTAGTCCTGTCCCAACTTACTCATTATCTGGATTCCTCCTCCTTTTTTACTCCCTACCAGTCTGGCTTCCACAAAGCCCATTCTACCATCACCTCCCTTCTACGAGTCACTGGGGACATCCTCACTGGCATAGACAATGGTCACATCGCCACGGCCATTTTTCTAGATCTAGCCAAGGCGTTTGATACCGTCTCACATTCCCTACTCATCTCCAAACTCTCTGAAGCTGAGATAGCTCACCCAGCTATAGAATGGTTCCGAGATTACCTAGCAGGAAGGATGCAAGCGGTCAGACTGACCACACACACCTCTAACCCTCTTCCAGTCACTTCAGGTGTCCCCCAAGGGTCTGTCCTCGGACCGATACTTTTCTCTATATTTCTAAATGACCTCCCTGCAGCATGCTCCCACTCTTCCATCCAAATGTATGCTGACGATGCTGTTCTGTACGCCTCTGGTCCCTCAACTAGCAGTGTGGCATCTCTCCTTCAGGAGGATTTCTCAGCTGTCCAACACTGGCTCATGTCAAATCAGCTATCTCTTAACCCAACAAAGACTGTGTCACTTACATTTGGCTCCCAACAAAGACTCTCCCGCCAAACACCCTGTCCCCCGTTCATTACCCTCCAAGGGGCACATCTTGAACAATGTACTAGCTATAGATATCTGGGCATCTGGCTTGACCAACACCTAGATTTCGCCTCCCACATTGACTCCCTGCATAAGGAGCTGCTCCCTAAACTGAGGGTTCTCTTCCGTAACAAAACATGCCTCCCCAAGGAAACAAGGCTTGCCATAGTACAAAGAATAATACTCCCAGTTCTGGATTACAGTGACAGTATATTCTACTGCCCCTGCGTCTACCCTGACAAGTCTAGACACCCTGTTCCACTCCTTCTGCCACTTCATCCTAGACTCCTCACCATCCACCCACCACTGTACGTTATACAGCTCCCTAGCCCTGCCATCTCTCCATGACCGGAGACTAATAAATTGTGCTAGGCTTGCTGCTAAATTCTGGACTCCTCCCTCCTCCGACCTTGTTTCTACCTTATCTCAACAACCTCCCCTGTGTACTCCTTAAGAGGTGCCGACCCCAGACTTCTACACGTCCCACTAATGTGCAGTGCCAAAGGCCAGTCAGCTTTCAAATATAGGATCCCCCAGATATGGAATGGCCTTCCAGCCCCCATCAGACATGCGCAAAATCCAGGTCAACGCAACAGACTACTCCAGGCACACTTCTCCTCCAGCTGCTTATGCTAATTTGCAGTTGCCCGCTACTAAGTAATCATAATTTGTACAGGAGTACTCCTGGTTGCGATATGTATTCTGTCTGTAATTTTCTTTCCTGCTTGTTATTGTTCAAAACTGTACTACTCTGTTATGAAATCATAGACAATGTTCACTATTTTCATTTCTGTATTTTTAAATGTTCTACTATAGACATGTACTGGGCTAGGCCCCCAGGTCGCATCTGGAATCGAGCATGTTGCTCAGTATGCCTTCCTGGTAAATCTCGTAAATAAATAAATAAATAAGGGCAGCAGTTTGAGTAAGTGGCATGAGCCAATGATAGGTTCTATCATTTGCATAACATTCTTTCTCTGGGCAGTTCTACTTAGGAGGCTGGCTGTATAGAGTTAGGAATATAGAAGAATACCTGGGGTGAGAAACAACCTGCTCAGTCAAGGACCTTGTAAACTGAACCTGTCAAGGGACTCTATAAGCGTAAGACAAAAGTCCTTGCAGCACAGCCCTGCCGAAACCAGCACAGGATCTAGAGGCAATGTCCAGATTGTAATGCTTTGTGACAGTGTGGACTGTACTCCAGGTGGCAGCTGCACAAACATCAGTGGCTAAGACCCCTTTGAAACAAGCCATCAAGGTAGCCATGCCTCTGGTGGAACGGGCTGTGATAGCTCCAAGCAACTCTTTGCCATACTTGTTATAGCAGAACACAATGCAATTTGCCAACCATTTGGGTAAACACTTCTTGGAAACTGTTTCATCCCAGGTAGAGAGGGTGCCTCAAACAACTACTTAGACTTTCTGGACTCCTTAGTCCTGAGCAGATAATACTTCAAAGATCTGCGCACATCTAACATATGCAGCAGTGCTTCCAAGGTGAATAGACTGAGTGTAAACTCAGAAACCACCTTAGGAAGAAAATAGAAATGACGTACCTACCATAATTCTTGATCTTCTTGGACGAAGTCTCCACCACTCAGTCACACTAATGGGGCTACTCCAGAGGCACTAGGACTGAGCGGGAGCCAAAAATCTTCAGGAGGGCCAGTGCCAAGGTAGGACCGCACATGTGTGGCACTGCAAGGCAGGCTCGTGCCATATAGGCTACCTCGGCGTCCACCCTCCAACCGCCTCTTTTTTACCGAGGAGGTGCAGCATAAACTAACCTAGTGAAACTAACCTATGTCGGACATAAGATAGTCTGAATGACCCATATAAGAAGGGTCAACACAAAAGAGTCTTCACAGCCCAGCCATTGAGTAAGTGAAGACCAACAACAGACAAGTGAGCTTGGGGGATGGTGGGTGGGCATGTGAATGAGTGGAGGAGACTTCATCCAAGAAGATCAAGAATTACGGTAGGTACATAATTTCCATCTCTTCCTGGACAGAAAGTCTCCACCAATCATTCACACTAATGGGAGAGTACCAAGCTAAAATAATCCCCTGAAAAGGTTGGCAGGAGAGAAGAGCTCACTTAGGACAGAAGACTATTAAGGATTGTCCTGCCAAAGGATTGATGTTGTCTGGCATGGACATCCAAAGCATAGTGCTTCACAAACGTGTGCACGGGGCTCCAAGTAGCTGCATTGTAGAGGTCTGCAATGGGCACGTTTTGTATTTCTGCCAGAGATACTACTACTGCTCTGGTAGAATGGGTATATACCCTGCCTTCCAGCTTAACCTGTACCATGCAATAGCAGTGAGGAAGACATGCCACTGGCCACACTGAAATACATCTGATAGCAACAGGCTGACCCAGCTGGGCTATGCTGAATGACACAAAGAGTTTCTTTGACTTGCGGATCTCTTTAGTTTTATCTAAGAAGAAACACAAGGCCATCTTAACATCCAGAGAATGTACAGTATGTTTTCCCTCAATCTGGAAGTTAGCAAAGTAAGTTGGAAGAACCAAGGGATGGCTCACATGGAATTCCAAGACCGCTTTGGGGAGAAATTTTGGATGGGTTCAAAGAACCACCTTGTCCTTATGAAATACCATGTAAGGAGGGTCTGTGACCAAGGCATGTAGTTCAGACACTCTGCGAGTGGAGGTAATGGCTATGAGGAAGGTGGTCTTCCAGATCAGAAACTTCAGCTAACATGTTGCTAGAGGCTCAAAAGGTTTACAGGTGAGCATATCTAGCACCAGGTTAATATCCTAGGCAGTTACCGGTCTCCTGACCGGTGGCCTACTGTGGAGAATACCTTTCAGGAATCTCTTAACCAAGGGTAACTAAGCTATAGACAATGTGTGTATAGACTCATGATAAGCTGAGATTGCACAGAGATGGACCTTCATAGCTGAGTACTGTAGTCCTGTATTACATAGGTCTAGAAGATACTTCAAGACTTTGTTTGGTGGGCAAGAAAAGGGGTCCAGGGAATATTTTGCACACCAAACAGAGAATCCCTTCCACTTTGCCATGTACATTTTTCTAATAGCTGGCTTATGCGCTGCTAGGAGGATATCTGAGATTCTCCATGAGACATCAAATCTACCCACTTCTATCTCCTCAGGAGCCATGCATGGAGGTGAAGGGATCTCAGCTTGGGATGGACCACTGGGCCCTGGGTTAGCAGGTTCATTTGACGTGAAAGCTGTCTCTGTGAAGTTTCCAATAATCTGTTGATTAATGGAAACTAAAACTGATGAGGCCAGAGTGGGGCGATGAGGATCATTCTGCCCTCTTGTGCCTCCAGCTTGAGCAGTACCCTCTGAACTAAGGGAAGAGGAGGAAATGCGTACAGAAATCATCTTGTCCACTGCAGTCTGAATGCATCTTGAGAGAAAGCTCCAGGTTCTGGATTTCTGGAGCAGAATAGAGGTAGTTTTGCATTGAATGGGGATGCAAAAAGGTCCAGGTCCGGCATGCTCCACTCTTCAAAGAGCGATTGCACTATGTTTACATCGAGAGACCATTCATGAGGATCCACCTCTGTTCTGCTGAGATGATCTGCTAGATCGTTCTGGGCTCCTGGTAGGTACACTGCCTGGATCAGGGCTTCATGTTCAAGACACCATTCCCACACTCTCATTGCTTCCCTGCACAAGGGATGAGAGTGCCCGCCCTGTTTGTTGATGTAGTACATCACCACTTTGTTGTCAGTTTGAAGCAGAATTATTTTGCAACAGTGAATGTCCTTCAGGGCTTGGACAGCATACAGGATCCCTCTCATTTCCAGGACATTTATGTGGAGTTGAGATTCGTCTCGACTGCACAGACCTTTGGTGTGGAGATCGTGACAGTGAGATCCCCATCTGAGTAGGGAAGCATCTGTGGTGATGGTGATCTGGGTCTCCAGTGGAGCAAAAGGGAAACCTTTTAGAAGGTTGTCCTCTTGAGTCCACCAGCTGAGTGACTGCTTGAGAGTTTCCTTTACCATGATGTGAAAGGACTGGGGGGGTGTGGTCAGGGACCAGCGAGTACTGAGCATCCACTGAGTAGTCCTCATGTGAAAATGAGCCATGGGCACCATGAACACTGAAGATGCCATGAAACCCAGCATCCACTGCATTGAAAGGGCTCATACTGAGTCACTCTCTCTGATGAAGTGGACCATCTGAAAGATATCAGTTCTCCTGTCCTCTGGAAGAAAGGCTTTTGCATTGGCGGTATCCAGAAGGGCTCCTATGAAGAGGAGGAGCTGTTGGGAGTGTTGTAGTTGCGATTTTCCTAGATTCAACAGAACTCCCATGGATGTAAGGAACTTGGAAGTCACAGCCACAGTTTCCTGTGTCTCTTGTCTGGAGGGACTTGCTAGTAGCCAGTCATCCAGATATGGGAACACTTGAATTCCAAGTTTCCTGAGATTCACTGCAAGAACTGCAAAGCACTTTGTAAAGACTCAAGGTACTGGGGATAGCCCAAAGGGCAGGACTCTGAATTGGTACTGCTGACCCACCACAAACCGGAGATACTTGTGGTGGTTTGGGTGCATGAGAACATGTTGGTAGGTGTCCTGCATGTCCAGGGAGGCTAGCCAATCATTTTGATGAATCAGAGGTAAAAATGTATCAAGTGATATCATCTTGAATTTTTCCTTGTAAAGGAATTTGTTTAACTTCCTTAGATTGAGAATAGGGCACATGCCGCCTGTTTTCTTTGGAACTAGGAAGTAATGGGAGTAGAAACCTGTGTTCCATTGGTCCTGTGGAACTACTTCTACTGCCCCATTGTTCAGAAGGCCTTGAATCTCGGAAGCAAGAAGGTCTGACTTAGAGACAGACAACTTGGACTGTTGTTTGGATGGGTGATCTGGAGGGGTTTCCGAACGTTTTAAAGAGTAACCCTCATGGATTATCCTGAGCACCCATTTGTCTGATGTGACTGACTTCCACTGGTTGTAAAACCGAGTCAGATGCCCTCTTACTGATGAGGAAGAGTCCCTCTCGGACAGCTGAGGTGGGACTTGGGCCTGAGTCTCAGAGGGTGGCACTAGGAGCTTTTGGGCCCTATGCCTTCTGCTGTATTTTCTTTTGTGGCTGGGGGGGCTTGATTTTTGTTGAAGCCCCCTCTGCTTTTGCCATGAAAGGACTGATGGTTATGAAACTGCCCCGGTTCCCACCCCATTGAAGGGCAGCAGAGGGCGGTCTGGCTATCTTGATAGCCGTTCTACTTTTTTGTGTGGCATCGAGTGCCTGCTCGACCTAAGGGCCAAACAGATAAGTTCCATCAAATGGTAAACTCTTAACTCTTTTTTTTGGCATCATTTGTGAATCCCGATGTGCATAACAACGAGTGGAGTCAGGTGCAAATATCAGCTGCTGCTGCTCTAGAAGCAGTGTCAAAGGCATCCATAGCAGCCTTAAGTTGCTGACTGTTGGACTCAATGCCTCTAGTAATAGTCTGGAGAAGCTCTGTGCTAATATCCGACTCTGGAAGAGCTTCCACAGTAGCTTTGAGTGAATTTCAGAGGGTATACTCATACTGAGAGAAAAAACCCTGGTAGCTAGCAATGCACATACCTAGGGTAGCAGCAGTGAAAACTGCTTCCCCAAGGTGTCAAACTTATGGGATTCCTTGTTTACTGGATGAGCCATAGATTCCCTGAGGAAGGACGGTCTTGTAATTTTCTGCCAAGACAACTATGGCATCAGCAAAGACTTAAGAGGCCAAGATTGGTCGATCCTTAGTGGGAGCATACTTCCTTTCTATGGATTTAGCCACAGAAGGAATAAGCACCAGATTATCCCACACCATTTGTGAGAGTGTCTCAAAAGAAGGCTGCACTGGAGGAGTCAATTTCACAGGAATATCCAGAACAAGCAGATACTGCAAACTCAGTAATTTCCCGGATCAATCTCTGATGTCTGGAGAGAGATAGAGTGGAATTCATGTTCTTTAGCAGAGACTTAAAGGAAAGGTCCTCGATCAGAGGCTCTGCGAAAGGAGTGGTCTTATTTACTGCTCTGAGAGAAGAATTTTCATCAATGTTGTATCCTAATTGAAGATCAGGATCAGGTTCAATATCATATCCTACTAGCCCTGGAGGGGAAAGTATATATAGGAAAGGGAGGAAAGAGAGAAGGAGGTGCTCCACAATTCAGAGTTGAAAAACCCGACACCCTAGGCAGCCCCAGCACAGAGTGCAGCGCAGAGACAGAACACAGTGCCTGTCCAGGAAGCAGCACCGGGTACGGTGCCGCCAAGACAGGAGTCGAAAGCGGCACCACCCTCGGTGCTGCACAAACACCAGAGAATCTCAACCCAACTCTTGGAGCCAAAAAGGAAGATCTGATAAAATGAGTAGGAGAAAATGGTACCTGTGCTGGCCCTTGTGCCACAGCCATATGAGGGGGAAGCACTCAAAGCACAGTGTCGACAGCACCAGAGAAGGCACTGCATGACTAGGAAGCCCCAACTACCCTACCCGCAGGCTTTAAACCCCTAGGCCCGAAAGGTCCAGAGATGGTCCCACAGGCTTGGACAGGCGGGACAACTGCTGAACCCATTGCTTCAAAAGAGTGGCCCAATGATAAAATTGCTCACCAGAAGACCTGCCAAGGGGGCAGGGAGGGACTACGGAGTTGAGGATGTTGACCACTAGGAACAGAGGCCATAGGAGACCCTGGAGGAGTCGAAGTTGGACCCCTGTCTCCAGCTATCGATGATCGACATGCAAACATACCAGAGGGAGACCTCGAGAGGTACCATTTCTTCTTCAACCAGGGGCCAAAGAAGAACTTGAGGTTGAGCGGTGCCGAATCCCTGATGAAGATCGAGAATGTGACTATTTCATTTTGTGCTTTTGGGAGGACTGCCCATCCTCCCCGAGCACCGGCCTGCCTGTAGTCAGATCCCTCCTCTGTAGAAGGCGGCAGACCAGACCCAGCCCTGCTGGGAACATAGCTTTCATGCGAAGTCTCCCTACCATCACCAGCCCCATTCATGGTTGACTCCGTCAAAGGCGGGCTGCAGAAGACTTCTTTCATTGAATGAATCAACTTTTTTTTTTTTTAACTAAAATAAAAAAAAACTGATAAACTAATCAAATACTGCTGTCGTATAGACAGAAAGATTTGACTTCCGGCAGGCGAGCGATGTTATCAGTAAAGCACACTCAACGGTGGGTAAAAAAGGAACTGAGGTGGTTGGAGGGTCAATGTTGAGGTAGCCTATATTGCACGAGCCTGCCTCATGGCACCATGCATGTACGGTCCTACCTCGGTGCCGGTCCTCCTGAAGATTTTTGGCTCCCACTCGGTCCTAGCGCCTCTGGCATAGTCCCATTAGTGTGAATGAGTAGTGGAGACTTTATGTTCAGGAAGATCTTAGGATCTGTGTGCAAAGATACCATCTTTGTGAAAAATCAAATAAGGCTCCTCGCACCAGAAAGCCTGAAACTCTGAAATTCTTCAAGCGGAAGTCATGGCAACTAAAAACAGCACTTTCCAAGAGAGATAGCACAAATTGCAAGTCACAATTGGTTCAAAAGGAGACCGGGTCAACTTTTCCAAAATAAAATCCAAGTCCCAAGCTGGACAGGAGAATGGATTGGGGGGTTCAGATGCAGGATGCCCCTAAGGAAGGTGCAGAAGACATCCAGCTGAGCAATAGTGCGGTCACTAACAGGCACATGGAAAGCCAAAATGGTCGAAGGGTGGACTTTGGGGGGGTACTAGAGACCTGAGTCAGACAAAGAAATCAGGTAGTCCAGAACGTGCTTCACATGACAGGTGAAAGGGCCAAGGGAATGCTGGGCAGCCCAGATGGCAAACCACTTCCATTTCATGGTATAAGTGGTAGAGGTGGAAGGCTTGTGGGTGGCCACTAGAACATCCTCTACCCTATTAGAGACCTCAAATCTGGTAATGGCTACATCCTCAGGAGCCATACATGAAGGATGGAGGGACCTGAGGTTTGGATGGACCAGGGTCCCCCGATCCTGGGATGGCATATTCCTGCAGAAAGGCAAGGGAATTGAAGGCTCCTCCACCAACTGCTGAAGCAGAGGGAACCATATCTGGTGTGGCCAGAATGGAACTGCTAGGATCATGCTGGTGCCCTCCATTTGCAGCTTGAGCAGCACCCTCTGTATTAGTGGAAACAGAGAGCATGCATACAGAAACATCCCACTCCAAGAGAGGGACAACGCGTCTTACCAGAAAACACCAGGCCCTGGAGCTAGCTAGCAAAGATTGGGCAGTTTTGCATTGTGTGGGGATGCAAAAAGGTCCAACTCTGGAAGACCCCATCTGTCAAACAGATTTTCTGCTATGGATGAGAGAAGCTCCCATTTGTGCATGCTGGACTGAATCCTGCTGAGATTGTCTGTAAGTGTGTTTAGGACACCTGGCACATGGACCACAGAGAGCATCATACTGTGCTCCAGAGCCCAATACCACGCTCGCATTGCCTCCCTGCAAAGGAGATACGAGTGACTCTCGCCCTGCTTTTTGTTGTAGCAGACCACACTCAGATTGTCCGACTGCACCAACAGTTGACCGGGGGTTAGGTGCTCATGAAAGGCCTGCATGGCATAGAGCACCACTCTTATTTACAGAACACTGAAATGCAGGGCTGCTTCCCACTGGGTCCAGGGGCCCTGGGTTTGAAAAGGACCCAGATGTGCCCCCCCCAGCCAAGACCCAATGCATTCGTGGTTAAAGCCTGATGCGGTGAGGCAATTTGAAAGGAGACTCCCAGAAGGAGGCTTGAGGAGTCCATCCACCACTGCAACACTTTGCAAACTGGGAAGGAGACCAGGACTAGTTGATCTAACTCATCTGTGCACTGGTCTCATTGCACCCGGAGGGTCCACTGAAGGGTGCACATATGAAGCCTGGCCAGTGGAACAGTGGGAACTACTTCAGTCATTAGGCCCAGGGAGGCTGAGGTATAGCTTGGCAGGAATGTGGTGACTCTGAGCTACTATCTGAGCCTGAGCTATAAGTTATTCGGCCCTGTTCTTGGGTAAGAAGGTCTTTCCCTGCCCAGAGTCCAGAACTGCCCCAATATACTGCAGACTTTGGGACAGTACTAAAACAGACTTGGGCAGGTTGACTGCTGTGCCCAGAGACTGAAAGAGCTGGAGGGTACGCTCCAGAGTTAACAACAGCTGTTCCCTGGAGGGGGCTTGAGAAACCAATCATCCACGTAAGGGAAGACATACAGTTCCTCCACCCAAAGGGCTGCTGTGACCACTGCTAAGCATTTGGTAAAGACATGCAGCACAGAAGATAAGCCAAAGGGCAATACCTAATATTCTTCAGGTGAAGCTACCTCTGGCTGGAAGCTGCAACACCTTGTCTGTCCTTGTGCACAGCTGACGTGTTTTGGGGCTGACTGGTTTCAGAGCACAAGTCACCAGGCTGTTTTGGGGCTGGGGAGGTTTACCTGTTTCTGACTTGGATGTTTGGATTTTTCTCTCTTTGATTAGCAGGGTATTTTCTCTGTCAAATTGTCGTGTAGGGCATCTTGCTGACAGGAAGGCACTCTTCGCAGCGATAGGTGAGAGCTTTTAGCTGATTGTTTCGTGAGGGCACAGTTTAGGCCCAAACCCTTCCCACCCCTCACCCCACCCACCCCTGAAATAGTTCCTTTATACCTGGGGTTCTGACATCATTCCCAAGAGGGCAAGGTGCATATCACTGTCATATCCTCTCTAGCACACTGCACTGACAATATAATCATACACATTATATATATATAAATTTCTATATAACAAACCAATCCACACACACACACACAAAAAAAAATAAACAAGGTAGACAGACATGTAGGGAGCAGTGCAATGTAATGGCTGTGGGGCAGCAGTCTTCCAGGAGTCCTTCTGGAGGCTGAGATGCTGCCCTGTTAGCTTCACCTGAAGAATATTAGGTTATCTGATGAGCCTGCTAAAAATCCACTTGCTTATAGTGCTGTTATCAGGTCTGGAAAACTCTTCCAACGCTATTGGCTGATAAGCAGCTGTGATGTAAGCACTTCCTGACACAGTCTGGCCTGGTCTTTTAAGGCACACAGAGATAAACAAAAGAAAAACCAGTTTCCACCCCCGGGGCACTGTCTAGGTCAAACACACAGCCTGTAACCTGCTCTCAATTCAGAACTTATGACAAATTTTTAGCCCAGTGAATAACTCACAGTATTACAAATATTGCAATGCAAACAGTCAATCACTAACTCAAATCAATTCAGCTGTGCACAAGGACAGACACAGTAAACAGAATTCAGTCCCTGTGGGCTTAAACTCTCCCTGCACTGAAAATCTTAACAATTGTAACAAAAGTAAAGCAAGGTCCACCTCCCTTTGTTGATTGAAAGACTGCCTTTTCTGATAATTCTAAGTTCCTTATTTCACCTTTCAGTTAGAAGTATCCTCCACCTGAAAAATATTAACTTTCCTAAGGAATCTGCTTCAAACCAAAGACAATTGTAAATTGTAAGGTTTACCTCCCTCTGTTGTGAGCACAACTCGCTTTCTTGCAAATCCTAAGTCCAGTGTTGCAGCTTCCAGCCAGAGGTAGCTTCACCTGAAGAATATTAGGTTATCTATTGGCTGGAGGAGCTATCCAGTCTGCATCCTTCCTGAGCCAACTCCTCCATGATCAGGTGATAGAGATGGGTTACTCATTTTCATCAGCAGCATTGCAGCACCATGTGTGCTGCATTGGTGTGAGCATGCATGAAGGGCTGGTGAGGAAGGACAATTTTTTTTTGTATCTGTCTTGTGAACCAAAGTTCTCACACCAGCAGACTAGCGTGAACAGCGGTGGTTCGATTTAAACTTTAGTCCAACCGAACTTGCAGCCAGGGCACCTGGACCAGTATCGATGTTAGCTTCAGCATGGGGTGTGGCACTGAGTGTGGCACATGGCCCCAAGGGCAGCACCAGTCCTTGCACAGAAGCCAGGTTGACACCAACAGTGACCACAATGGTGGAGTCACTGATGGCTGGCACCATCAGCAGGGTTGGCACCACTAAAGTCAGTCGTATCAAAATCACCACCAGTGCTGGCACTGACAACATTGGGCTTCTTAAAACTAGGGCTGACACTGACAACAGCGACACTGATCTTAAACAGAATTAAACCCATTGCTCCATAAGAGCAATCAAATGATCAAAATGTTAATTCTAGGGTTCTCCATCCAGGTAGGGAGAGACTCAGAGATTAAGGCATTGTGCAAGTAGGCCTCAGGAAAGTCAATGTCATTGATGGAGACAACAGTGGACATCCCAGGCCCACAGGCAAATAATGCCCTGGTTTGAGTCTGACTTCAGCTTGTCTTCTCTTTGTGTTTTTTTTTTTTTGCTTTGAGAAGAGGCTGACTAGTCCCTAGAACCCAAGGTCAAGCATGAGCGGAGCCTACACCATTTATTTTTGTGAGTCTGGAAAGACTGACCATCACCTCAAGCATGAGATTGCCAGGTACCTAAACGTTCACCCAAAGTGGAGAGGTCCGACACAACCTCGTTGCCAGAACAACTAGCTTGTTCAGGCACTCTGCCTGACACAGCTGTCCTTGACCAGCATATAAGTGGTAGGACTGTAAAAACAGGTTACTCATCTGTAACAGTAGTTCTAGGAGAGGTATATGATGTTCATCCCACACTGTCTGGCAGTTGGCTTTCCCTTTAAGACAGGCCAGAATATCTTCAAGCTGGCTCCTCCCACCCACCTGGATGGTATCTCCCTCGGCTCTGCCCCATAACATCAGATCTTGCCCGCTGGAAGCAGAAGGGAGCACCACAGCCAGGGGAGGTCAGGTGGGTCCATGTGGATGAACATCCTATACCACTCCTAGAACTACTGTTACAGATGAGTAACCTGTTTTTCTAGGGACGTGGATATGATGTTCTATCCACACTGTCTGGCAGACTCCTAGCAGTTCTCTGGGAGGAGGGGGAAAGGCACACACACCCTACTTGGGAAAGAGAAATTGGAGAACTGAGGCCCAAAAACCAGCATCCTGGCATGACTTAAGATCGATGTGGTAATGGGAAATGAAGGTGTGTGCTGACCTGTAGGTAGCAGCCCTGCAGATTTCCTGGATAGGGCAGTCCCATGGAGGCAGCGATATGGCAGGTGAAATAAGCCCTAAGCCCAACGGGAGGCTCCCTACTCACCAACCTATAGCAGAGGTCGATGCAGAAAACAATCCATCTGATAATCATCTGCTTAGCTGCCAGTCTGCCAGCTGTGGCTTTAGCATAGGTGACAAACAGCTGGCGAACCTCTCCCTGAACTCCAGCCGTGTGCGCCTTATAATAGGTGAGTACTCACTGTGGGTCCAAAGTATGGAGCCTGTGCTTGACCTCTGAGGTGTGTTTGATGAAGTACACTGAGAGATTAATCACCTGGTTAAGATGGAAATCTGATGCAACCTTTGGGACGAACTTCAGGTTGGGGTGAAGGACATTCTTGTCCCTGTGGAAGACCAGGTAAGAAGACTCCACCCAAAGTACCCAGTGCTCACTGATCCTTCGGGCTGATATGATAGCTGTGGAGGGTTGTAGGATAACAGATGGACCAGACACCATACTTCAGGTTCAACACACAATCTCTGTATGATGTTTATTCAAAATATAGGAAATAAGCTTCAGCAATGTCATATTCCTTCTTCAGTACATCAGTTTGCAGCAACAGACTATGTATGCCCTTTCTCTGTACATAGCCAGCACCTACTGACACTGATCTCTGATCTAAACATTTTTAGTGAAACCCCTTCATCCCTATGTGGGCCTTGTTTGCTTGGGTGGTGGGGGCTCAAAAAGAAAAAAAAAACAAAAAGAAAAACTAGCTATAGCCAAAGAACCTCAATGCAGAATCACTGAAAAAAGGTTACCCCAAAGGACACTGACAACATCAAGTTTCAAAGAAATACAACATCATACATACTTCTATAATGCAAAGCATCATGGGGTATACGCAAATCACCATGCAATTTCAGACTTGTTCAATTTACAGCAATTTAGATGCATTTTAAATAGCACAACTAACTTAATTTCTATAACAGTCATCTAGTACTTTTTACCATTATCAAAAACACCTAGTGCCATGGTATTTTCAACATTTACAGGTTTCAGAAACATAAGGTATATACATCAAGGTATTTTATGACATAGTGATATTACAAACTAAATCCAACAATGATAAACACATCCTGTTTTACATACATTTGGAGGTCACCACAATAACCTCCCTGTATGAGGACCTGAGAGGGAAAAGGAAAATGAAAGAAAACACTATAGCATAGCCAAGAAAGAGAAGGGGGTGCCCACAGGTTGCCAACCTTATGGACTAGAAATTGTAAAGGATAGATTAGGCTAAGAAACAGAATTACTGTTGCAGGAGCTCCCTGTCACAATAGCCACCAAGAAGGTGGTCTTCCACAACAGGTGAGACATCTTGCACCTGTGCATCAGTTCGAATTGCTTGCCCATGAGCTTTGCAAAAACCAGCAACAGATCCCACGGTGGTGGTGTTTCATGCGCCGGAGGGGAAATGTGGTCAAGGCCTTTAAAAAGCACCAGACCACCTTCTCCTGTGCCATTGACTGTTGTCTGGCCTGCGCCCAGTAGGCAGAGATGGCTGCCAGGTGTACCTTGATGGTCATCGACCTAAGGCTCAACTGAGAGAGGGACCACAGGCAGTCAAGGATGCTAGACACTGGACAGGACTGAGGGTCCAACCCCTTGCCCTGACACCAAATGGAGAACCTCTTCCATTTGAAGGCATAGCATTTTCTGGTCGACTCCTTCCAAGAAGCCTGAACAACACTGAGGACATCTGTGGAGAGACCCAAAGCTTGGAACTCTAGCTGCTTAGGAACCAAGCTGTCAGGTGCACGAACTGAAGGTCCAGATGGAATGTGTTCCCCTGATTGATGGAGAGCAAGTCCAGGCATAGAGGAAGATGCCATGGAAGCATACTGCTGAGGCTGATGAGATTGGGGTACCAGAACTGGTACAGCCAGTCCGGATTCACCAGGATCACCTATGCCTCGTCCCTCCTCACCTTGAGCAAGACTTTGTGGATCAAGAGAAATGGAGGGAAGGCACAGAGGAGGCATGGGGTCCAGGGCCTCAAGAAGGCATCCCCCTGCCATGTTTCCCGCTGAGTGGGGCAGGCTCAATACAGTCTCAGCTTTGTATTCTCCCTGAAGGCAAACAAGTCCACCAGAGGGATGCCCCACTGCGAGAATAGACTGTGCACTACCTCTGGGTGGTCAGACCACTCATGAGATGCCTTGCTCACATGGCTGAGAACATCCGCCAGCCAGTTGGAGACACCAGTTACATGGATGGCCAGGAGATTGGCCTCCAAGCTGCGCACAAGGGTCCACATGTGGAGAACTTCCTTGCACAGAGGCAGGGAATGCATCCTGCCCTCTTGTTGAGGTAGTACATGGTCATGGTATTGTCTGTCTGGACCTGGACCACCTGATGTTGAATGTGAGGAGCAAAGGCAGTCATCACCAGCCAAACTGCTCAGAGCTCAAGCAGGTTGATGTGGCACCAGGACTCTTTGGGATTCCAGAGGCCATTAACTCTGTGTTCCTCCAGGTGGGCACCCCAGACCATGAGAGAGGTATCTGTCATCAGGATGACCGTCGGCTCTGGGAGGAGAAATGAGATACCTTCCTGCAGATATTCTGGGACTAACCAGCACTGAAGGGCATCCCACATTGGCTGGGTCACAGTGACCATCTGGTAGAAGTGACCCCTGCATTGAGACCACTGGTTGGCTAGCTCCCACTGCAGAGGGCGCATTCTCCAGTGGGCCCAAAGGACCACACTGGCGCAGGCCACCATGTAACCTAGGAGCCACAGGAAGTCCCAGGCAGGGCACAATTGCCCACCCAGAAATGACTGGGTAAAGAGGACAGAGCCTTTGCCCTGCAAGAGTCAATCTCTGCCCTGATGAAGCTGATCACCTGCAAGGGTACAAGCTTCAACTTGGCCTCAGTGACCAGGAGACCAAGAGAGACTTAGGTCTGGGGGACCAGGCCCCTGGACTGATCCACCTCCTGCCTGGAGGGACCAGCGATCAGCCAGTCATTCAGGAAGTGGTAGACCTGGACCCCTCAGTGCCTCAGGTGGGCAGCCACCACTGCAATGCACTTGGTTAAGACCCCCATCCACTTTGGCACCAGGAAGCACCAGGATACAAACCCTGAGAGTTCTGGAGGGTCTGCAACAGGAAGCACGACCTCCCTGCAGAGAAGCTGGGTGATGTCATCCTGAAGGACTGACAGAATGTCTGCGGATACCATATCCTCCAATGGGGCACAAGCTTGGCAAAACAGCTACTGCTCGAATTCCAGAGGCAGATTATGACCGACCACTTCAAGAACCCACCTGTCCATGGTGGCAGCGGACCAGGTGGAAAGGAAGTGGCAGAGCCAGCCTCCCACAGGAGAAACCAGGGTGGTGTGACGGGCATGAGGGAGGCACACTTCATCCCATCACTGGGCAGGCTTAGAAGCAGAGGAGGGCCCAGCTGAGAAACTACTGGGGCCATGTCCTCCAGGCTTGTGGATGACCAAGGCCACTGACTTCAGCCAAGGTCACCAGGCCTGAGCCTGTTGCCCAGCTTAGGGCTGGGTGTGTTTGGCTGCTGGAGTGGAGGTGGACCAAAAGGGCTTCTTTGTCTGCTGTTTGGAGCCCTTGGGGTCCTCTTGGTGGATGTCATAGAGTCCAAGGTGGCATTAGACTTCTCAATGCAGGTGAGGTGCCCCTTGACTCTGGGCCCGAACAGGTTGGTGCCCAGGAAAGGGACATCCGCCAGCTTGTGCTGGGTGTCTGCTGTGAAAGTTGAGATTTGCAGTCAAGCCCTGCAGTGCATGGCCACTGAGGCCACCACAGAATAGGCACAAGGGCACAAACCTGATACAAGAAAGCAGGAAGGAGGTACAAGGAAGGGAGTGGAAGAATACACAGAGCAAGAGGAGGATTCTGGTCATTGGAGACTCTATGTTGTGAGAAGTAGAAGCACAGTCCATCAGTGCGAAACGAGTGGAATGGGGAAATGCATGCCAGGAGCATTTGCAAGGAGAGCAAAGGACAGAATAGGAGAGCTGCTGAGAAGAGATCCTTATTTCGTGGGGATCATTGTCCACTTTGGGACAAATGACATTGCAAATAGGACTGTGGAAGAAGCCAAGGCAGACATGAAGACCCTGGGAGAAAGCCTAAAGGAGTGCACAACACATCTGGCCTTCTTGGAGGTGTTGCTGGTTTGGAGGAAGGGCAGATGTGAGGACAAGATCAGTAACAAAGAGATCAGGGAATTCAACTGGTGGGTTGGTGCACAGACAACAATGGGATGTACTACATTGAAAACTGGGGGACTTTCTGGGACAGGAAGCTCTTCAAGTATGATGGTCTGCATCTCACCAGAGAAGGAGCGGAGAGCTCTAAGGCAGAAGTTTGAGGTCTTCTTGGAGGGTTTACACTGGGAGGTCTCCAGCACAGAGAATAACTCCTGAATGAGGATGCAGCAGAAAAATATGACGGTAAGGGGATTGATGAATGGAAGGGAAGTCCCCCCCCCAACATTGGACTAAAGGAAACAGGCATGGCCATGAACAAGGAGTGGCCATAGGTAAAAAAGGAGGGATCTCATGTAAAGTACAGGAGAAGCAGACACAGAAAAGGGGGATGATACTGGGGTTATAGCAGAGGGGGAGAGGCTGTGATTGCAAGGCTATGTGCACCAGTGCCCTGCAGCCTGGGTAATAAAATCCCAGAACTTGTGACATTAATGGCCTTCGAGGACCTGGATATCATGGCAGTCACAGAGACATGGTGCAATAGCAACCATGCCTGGGAGCTAGCCATTCCAGGGTACATGCTGCTCAGTTGGGGCAGGGAAGGCAAGAAGAGGGGAGGGGAAGCATTGTATGTCAGGGAAGGGATAGACGCTACAATTCTACAAGACAAGAGGGGACAAGCAGAGGTGCTGTGCGTAACCCTGGAGGTGGGGAAGGGAACAGTACTTAGAATGGGAGTGATATACAGGCCCCCGGTGCAGGCAGAGGATGTAGACAGAAAACTGCTTGAGACTATAGAGAATATGGCAACAAAGGATGAATTGCTGTGGATGGGTCAACTTGCCGGATGTGGACTGGAGCATCCTGGCAGCAGCCTCATCCAGGAGTAAGGGATTCCTGTAATCCGAGCAAGAGGCAGGTCTCACACAGCTAGTGAGGGAGCCTACAAGGGAGAATGCAATTCTGTATCTTGTCCTAAGCAATGGGGCATGATAAAGGAAGTCACAGTGAGGGAGAACCTATTGACTAATGACCATCGAGCTGCTGGGTTCACCATAAGGACATTGCAGGAAGCTAGCCATACAAGAACTAGAATCCTGGATTTCAGGAGGACAGACTTTGGTAAGATGAAGGACAAATCCAAGAAGGCTATGCAGGGACACAATTGCATAAAGGGAGTGGTAGAACAGTGGGATAAGATAACGGAAGCCCTGCACCTAGTAGCAAACTATTCCACCAGGTTCTGCAACAAGAGCAAAAGAAGAGGAAAGGACTGTGGTTCTTGAGAGGAGTAGCAGAGCTAGTAAGAGGGGAAGAAAATGGCATTTCTGTGGTACAAGGCAACACAAAGCAAGGAGGACAGGCAAGACTACTTGGAAAAATGAAGGGACACGAACAAGGCAGTTAGGGCAGCAAAGGCCGAAACTGAGGAAAAGCTAGGTAAATCAGTGAAGGAAGGAGGGAAGCCATTCTTTAGGTATATTAGTGAGAGGAGGAAGATGGGTAGGATTGAGAGACTTAGGGAAGAGGGAGGCAGGGTAGTGGAAAAAGACGTTGACAAGACGACCATCCTCCACAAATACTTCTGCTCCATAATCATGGAAGAAGACAATGGGGACTGTCCCCCATTAATGGAGAAGGGCAAACAGGGAGAAGGGGTGGACATTAGATCTCTTTCAGAGGACACAGTAAAAACAGCACTAGAACAGCTTAGGGTGGATAAAGTTATGGGGCCCAATGGGATACACCCGATGATTCTAAAGGAGCTCCGGTTGGAACTGGCTAAACCTCTGGCTAAGCTGTTCAGTTGATCACTGGAAATAGGCATGGTTCTGAAGGAGTGGAGGAGGGCACAAGTGGTACCCCTGCACAAAACTGGTAGCAAGGAGGAGGCAAGAAACTACCGTCCTGTCAGTTTGACCTCGATAGTAGGTAAAATGATGGAAACCCTACTTAAGGAAAGGCTGGCGGACTACCTAGAGACAAGGGGGCTGCTGGACCCAAGGCACCATGGATTCACAGCAGGGAGGTCATGCAAGACCAACTTAATTGATTTCTTTGAGTTGGTGACGAGGGAAATAGACCAGAGCAGACCAGTAGATGTGGCCTATCTGGACTTCAGGAAAGCCTTCGATATAGTCCTAGCTGGCAAATCTGGGGGTGGGGACAGAGGTAGTCACATGGGTTAGAAACTGGTTGAGTAACAGAACACAGAGTGGAGGTAAATGAGGTTAGCTCACAGGAGGGACAGGTAACAAGTGATATGCCTCAGGGATCAGTGCTGGGACCAGTGCTGTTCAATGTCTTCATAAGCAATATTGCAGAGGATCTAGAAGGGAGGGTTAGCCTGTTCACGGACGATACAAAGCTGTGTAACAGGGTAGATACACAGGAAGGTACAGAAAAAATGAGAGAGATCTGAAGAGGCTAGAAAACTGGTCCAAGGAATGGCAGTTGGGTTTCAATGCAAAAAAGTGCAGGATTATGCACCTGGGAAGAGGGAATCTTAGGGTTGAATATGCACTAGATGGTGTAACACTGGAGGCCACCACAGGGGAAAGGGATCTAGGGGTAGTCATAGAAGACAACCTCAAAGTGGCTATACAGTTCAACAAAGCAGTTGGAAAGGCTAACAGAATACTAGGGTGCATAGTGGGGGTATAACAAGTAGAATGAGGGAAGTGGTGGTACTATTATACAACTCCCTAGTAAGGCCTCATCTGGAGTCCTGTGTTCAGTTCTGAAGGCCCCATCTCCAAAAAGACATAAACAGCATGGAGACGGTACAGAGGAGGGTGGCAAAAATGGAGTCTGGGATGCAACATAAGTCATATGAGGAGAAACCCAGAGCACTCAATACATACTCCCGGGAGGAAAAGGGGGGGGGGATATGTTGGAGACCTTCAAGTATCTGAAGGGGATCAACAGGGTACCAGACGGAAGCATCTTCCACATGAAGTGAAATAGCAGAACAAGGGGGCACAGCATGAGACTAAAAGGGGGAAAACTAAGGGGGAACTTGAGGAAATTCTACTTCACCGAAAGGGTGGTGGAAAGATGGAAAAGTCTCCCCCAGGAAGTGGTGGGGGCAGCCATGGTTCAGGGATTCAAGAATGTGTGGGATAGGCACATGGGATTTATCAAGCTATGGTGAAAGGGGGAGAACTAGTAGCATCTAGGGTACCTTAAGCACTAGAAAGACGGATAGGGCAGACTAGGTGGGCCACAATGCCCTTATCTGCTGAGAACATCTATGTATCTATGTAAGCATCCCCAATGACCATGGTTGTCTGAAACTGCTGCTTTGCCACAGCCTAACCCTGGTCCCGGACCTGTTGGACCGGGGTCTGGAGGTCCACTGGAAGATGAGGGAGCACCTAATCCAGAGTGCCCAACAGAGCATGAAAGAAGTGGGCCATCAGGAGAGCCAAGCTTGCCTCGCGAAGGCCAAGTGAAGAGGCAGCATAGACCTTTTTCACCAAATGGTCCAATTTTTTGGACTCCTTGTCAGACAGTTTGTCAATGTCTCCAACATTGCTGGAGTCCCGGAACACAGAATTGGCCACCAAACCCTAAAGCCGAGGGATGTTCTGTGAACCCCAAAAGGGAACCAGTGGGAACCGCATACTTGCGGGCCATCCAAGCAATGGCACTGGGCAGGAGGCAGGGCACGACCAGAGCTCCAAAGCAGGTCCAAGGATGGCCTCTGCTACCAGGAATGCTTCCTCAGGGGAGTCACCTTTGTCCAAGATCTCGGTAAGCAGGTACCAAGCCCACTTCTGAACAGACTCCATTTTAAGACCTGTGGATTCCGAGATTAGGTGGAGAAGGCCCATGAAGGAGAAAGGGGCCTTCATACATCAAAAGACCTCCAGTTGACTCCATGTCCACCAGATGGGAGTGCAAGAAGGAACCCTCTGACTCTGAGGAGTCGTCGAAGAGGGGTCCACCGCCTGAATCCCTGCTGACCTTCTGCAGATGGTATGGGGTGACAGTGACAGATGGGGAAGACCTGATGGTGGCCGAGACTGCATAGTCAGAGCACTGGATCGCAGCTGTTTTGAGGGCAGATCCACCAGGATCAGAGGAGACACCGGGAGAAGCTGTGCCGGGACCATTTTTTTGGGTCGGCACCTGAGGAGGCGGAGAAGGCATTAGCCTCTGCGGCGAAAGTCAGGAGATGGTGAATGCCAGCTGTTGCCACATGAGATCCTCGTAGCATTGACGCAACTTGCACTGAAGCCTCTCCTCACCCAAGGAGGACGAGGATGAAGAGTAGCAGAGATGCCAAGCATCGAGAGCAGAAGCACTGACATTGGTACGAGCCGCTTGACCAACAGGAACAAGACAGGGATTTCAACCTCAGAGGGTGTTGGTGAGAGCCGAGGCACCTCTGGTTCCTGGTCAAGAATGAGAGGCGGCGGGTCAAAGGACTGATCCATCCCTCCCTAGGTCTGAGCCAGGACCGGAGTATTGGACAAGGAAGTATCGGCCTCTTTGAGTGACAACTGGTCAACCAGTTCAAGAAAAATCTTGGCTGGAAGATCAACTTGCGTGTCGGCCAACTGGCCTGATGGGGATACTTACTATGGAGCTGGCGGCCTGAGCCGAAGATTTGACCAAAATTGGATCTGGAGAAGAAAAGAAATCAGAAGCCCAAGAGCATTCCTTTTCCCACAGTCGACAGCAAGACTGTTTTTGGCCTCTTTTTTAGACTTGGATTTGTGTACCGATGAAGGACCCTGGCCAAGAGTTGGGAGAGCCTGGCACAAATCCTGAAATACCCCCATGAAGGAGACGCCCAAAGAGAGCGGCAAAAAGGCCAAAGCCGAGGAGGCCTGAGCCACCACCTCCTTGAAAGCCACTAACTGTTTGACAGACCCCACAGCCGTGGAGACCACCTGATGGGCATCCTTTGACTTGACCTGCAGGTACCGTTTGCTCAGATGGCCCAAAAGCAAGCAGATGCGGCGGCCCTAGAGAACTGATGGATGGAAGGTACGACAGACATTGCAGGATTGGGGATCGTACTCGTGGCCCAGGCAATACACACGTGGTGTGTAAATCCATCTGTGACATCTTTTGCCTGCAAGCAGATTTCTGGAACCCCAGAGCAGACTTCTCGTCATCCATGCAAGTCAACATGAAGACCAAGCCTGAAGACAAAAGTTGTTTAATAGTTTGAAAGGAAATCCGAAGATTTTACAGCAAACAGCCTACTCAGCACAAGAGCAGTAAGGAGGGAACCTGCTTCTTCCAGTGGAAAGGAAGATCTGGTGTCACGGGGCGGAGTCGAGGGAGTTAGCACCCGGGTGGTGGGAGCAGCCAGCTTGAAGACGCTCCAGCCTGTCTTAAAGGGAAAGACAACTGCCAGACAGTGTGGACAGAACATCATATCCACTTCCCTAGAAGGATTTATTTTTAAAACTCAACTAAAACTGTACAGAACTAATTTAACACTAATTATTACTGCACTGAATAAAGTGACAAACTAGATAAGAACAGTATCTGTAGATAACTCTTTTAAGCTACTCTTGTACTTGGGCTCATCTGCATATCTATACATTTCTGGAGTTATATTCCGTCTGTTGTCCGTCTTATTGCTGTATGGGTGCTTACATATTCACTGCTCTCAAGAACAGTATCTGTAGACAAACTGCGTGTTCTGGTCACTACAAGGAAAGCAATAGATGCTGTGCTTCGACAGAATGAAAATAGGAACTAAGGTGGTTAAGGATAGCACCACTGTATACCAGTGGGTGAGCACAAATAGGGGGCACCAGGGGGTGCAAGCACCTGCACTGCACTGCCGGCCCCAGCAGTTCTAGTTCCTGTGGGGTTCTAGTACCTCTGGCTTTAAGATGAAAAAGTGAGACTTTATGAAGAAGATTGATTCTAGGAATATAAAGACATTCTGTACGAACACAGTGTCATTTAGTAGTGAAAGTGTTAATAACAGTCAAAGCAGTGCCAACCTGCTGGCGCACCAGTAGCGCAACCACTTGTGATGTCTACAGCATAGGTTCAGAAGCAAATATGAGGTGTCGGAGGAGCGGCCGGGGAGTGGGGAGGAGGATCGAGCATCTGTGGGACCACTCTCCTCCTCTGGGGGAGGAGGAAGACCTCGGTCCTCGACCAGGGGAAAGGCAGCCCGAGCTGAAAGAGGTGGGGGAGATGTGGCAGATGTTGACGTTTATGCCTTGACATCTGCACACACCATATCTCCCAGGGGGAGAAAACTGGAAAAACTCCAGGTCAAGCAGAATGACCACCAGCCTCTGCAAGCCCTGCACTTGGCAACTTAGGCACCTCCCTGAAATCTGGATCCTGTTCTGGCGGGTCGAGGGACTCCCAGCCACTCTGCCACGGATGGCAAGCCATGGGGGACTATGGGACCAGCCAAGCCGTGCAAGAAGCCGGCGTGACTGGGCTGGGAGGACTAGCAGGAAGGAATGCCAGCCAGAATGGGAGAGCTTAAAAAAAATAAACAAGCAGTGCTGTGTACATTTAAAGCTAGCGATTTCAAGTGGTGATCCATAGGATAGCAGGCATATGAATGTCAAAGGAATTTTCTAACTTCCAAGCTACAGGGAGTTTCCCTTTCTATGTTTGCCTGCACACAGTGGTGGCTATTTCAGGGGTGGGCCATATAGTTATTTCGGCCCCACACCCCACTTTTTTCACACTTTCTTTGGAAGGCTCCACCTGTAGTTCGATGGACAAGCTGCCAGCCACTCCCACTTCTGAGCTATATAAGTAGTTCCCCTCAGCCTCCTTCTGAAGCATTTTTTCTTTGCCAGCCGGAGGCTCTGTCTGTCTGTTCTCTGCAGCTGGCTAGGGCCTGCCCCCCGCCTTGCTGCTTCTTTCTGCTGGACTTCTACATTTTGTTCTTCTGCTTCTGGTTTGTATTTTGCCTCTGTCTGTGTGCTTCACTTTGTCACTTCCCTGTTTTTTCTGTGTTTGTGTGTCTTAGTTTTGTTTTGGTTTTTGGGGAGACTTGGTTTCTAAGCTCCTACCATTGCTCATTTAGAGCTCAAGCTACTTACTTGCTGTTACTGCTCTTGGCTCTTGCAATCAGTGCCTGTGTTCTTCTTCAACCAAGCTGCTCCCCATGCTGCACGCCTAATTGTTTTCACCTAATTCAGGCTCCCTCTAAACCCTTGCTATGCAGCTCAATCATGCTTTCTCAGCTTAATCTACCTCCCATGTGGTCATTGCTGCTTCAGTGCATTGTGCTTCCCTCCATTCCATGCTTATAGAAAACTACCACTCAGTTACTCAATGCTGATGCTGTTCCATCTTTGTATACTGCTGTTATACTCTGAGGTCAGCTAAGCTACTACTGATGCTGTAAACTAGCATTAATATCTGCATGTGGTTCTCGACCCCTTCCATCACTTTCTTGTTTTTCCTACGGCGAGGACTTGGAAGTGTTTGGGGAGTCACGGTCCCATGTGGTTAATGACTTATGTTCTAAATCCTGTCTCTGCCACCCAAAATCTTCAGAGTATTTGTCACCTTCATTGGCTTTGAATGTCTGGCTGGCTTGCCCCACTGTCATAGTGCTGCTTCTCCCCTTATGCTCATGTCTCACCATTGCTACTATGTTTTGCAGACCTACATGCAGGCCTGACTGTTCCTACTGCTTACTGACCTATGTGCAGGTCCGACTATTGTTACCCTGCCCTAATGAACTACCCTGCCTTACTGAACTACCTCCAGATTAACTCCTGATTATGTCATCATTGTTCATTGCTCCCTGTCATCTGCCCTTGCTCCTTGCCATCTGCCCTCTGCAAGGTCTCAGCACTCAACCCTCATTCAGCTCCTTGTCAGTCTCTGGGGTATGCCAGCTACATCACTCTGGTGCAGGATTTCCCTGCAGTTGACGGTCTTGCTCTGCACCTAGGGTCTGCAGTTTGAGCATGCAAATCTTGGAGTAGGGTCCTTTTCACCTGGCCCATAGCTGGGAATCTCTTCACTCGTAGTGGACCTTCAGTCATCAACCATACCGACGGCACCTCAAGTTGTAGAAGTTAAGACTCAGCACTGAAGGGGTGGGGCTCTCATGAGGCCCCTTTAGCTACCCGAGCAGGTTTGGAGGCACCCTTCAAAGCTCTTCTCCCCATGACTGCCTCTGGTTCACCTGGTTTGAGGTAGATCGGCAGGCCAGGTGAGTGCCTCAGCAGTCATTGCTCTCCTCCTCCTGCATTGGTTGTCCATTGTTGTAGAGTGGCACTCTTAACCTTCCACAGCATTCCTGTTAGAGGGATTGAGTGAGAGTTTTCCTCCAAATTGGAATATTTTCCACCTCCCTTTAATTTGGTTTCCAAATTGCAGCAGCAGAGCCGTCACTAAATAAAATATTCCAAGCCTGGTGGGAAGGCGACCTAGGCCTTGGATCCCCAGAGATTTCTTCATCAAAGGATTTTTTTTTACTCTCCTCTGTGTCTCAGGTCATGACTGTTAGTTAGCATAGTGTTCCCTATTTCTGTAGGCAGGATCCTCTGTTGGATGAAGGGGGATGGTGTCCCTACTGCCATTCCCTCTCTCGTTAGGAGGTCCCCTCATTCTCCCTTGCAACCCATCGAACCCATGCCATTGCTAACTTGTGCATCCCATTACATTATCAAGCTACCTGATGCTTTATCTATTACTATGTTTCACAATTACTGATTGCTTATATGCTTCATACTACTACTTTCTTTTTGGGGATCCTTCCTAAGGTACCTTTAGCCAAGAGAATCGTCCCGCGGCACCTCCAGGGGTGGAACCCTCTAGAAGGTCCCTTGCCTTTGGTACCCCTACAGGGTGATAACCCCTCTGGAATAAAGAGTGCGAACGGCCAAAACCTAAGTAACACAGTTGCACAAGAATAACACTATACTGGCTGCGTAGGCCATTGAATAAAATAATGGGATTTTAAACAGTGTGTATTTGTGTTTATTACTGGCAGTCACAGATTAATTTTTATTTTGGAAGACCATGCTGCAGTAAACATCTGATTGACTAACTAAAGAAATCTGCAAGCTAGTCTGTCTGCCATGAAATTAGTACCTTACACCAAATTCTTCTTCAGTTGGTTCTCCTATTTAATTAGCGTTACTATGGTGACTTTGGCAGAATACCCTCATCTCCATAGTAATACTGGGAGAAGAGAACCAATAGAAGAGAGTTACATCTTTAGACCAATAAAAAATTGAGTGTGCGATAGTCACGTTTTTACGTGGGAGCAGAGTGAGATGTTACAGTCAGTGAGTCATCGATTACTGATGTGTACAGGCTGTCACAGGAAATTAACAACACAGAGGTCATCTGAGGAGAAAAAGTAAAATAAATAAGTAAGTTCATCCATATTTAAAACTTTTGTCTCATTTCAGTCAAGGGAAAGAAGTTCCTGACCAAAAATGGGTTTACTTTTGTAAATAAATCTCAATGTCTCTAGGTGCAGTATGGTGCTGTATGGTGCTGGAGGAGGCTAATATAGAAACGTAGACAATGTTGGCAGAAGCAGCTGGACACTGAAAAAATGCTTTCCATAAAGCTAGCTTTGGCTATAGTTAACAAGAAATCCCTTCAGACCCCTAGACACTTCTGAGGATGAGCTGATTTGGTCCCTGTCTGTGTTTATTTGATTGGTGGGGGGGGTGGGATTCTGGTCCCGATCCAAAAATCTATGGGTTTTATTAGGTCGGCAGGACTTCCTGCTGATACCCCTTCAAGTCATCTCCCTTACTTGTAGTGGACGGGACCTCCTCCTCACTTATGTGCAGTTGCACTAGCAGTATCAAGTGTAGAGAAGGGTAAGTTGCTTCCACCAACAAAGCAGCAGAATCAAACCTGATCGGATTGGCTCAGTTCCCAAACTGCAATCAAGCAAGCCCCCACCTAGTATCCTGGCTGGCAGCTGCAGAAGCTCTGCGGCAGATCAGCAGATGCCCGAATTGGGCCAGTCCCAGCAGCTCTCTGAGGCTATAGATTCCATCAAGTGTATTTTTAAACACATGATCGCCCATCTTGTGAGAGCTTCTCGAGTCTGTCCTGTAGGAAGCTGCAATTGAAGAGATAGATTAACAGAGTCGATGCAGCATCCCCCTTCCAAACAGTCGAGGTCTCCTAGAATAATTTCATTTCATACTCTTTGTTGGAAATCGTGCAGTTCATTCTTGTAAAGAAATGTTGTCAGCCTTTAATTAGAAATTCTGAATGAAAGTCCTATAGACAACAATTCATTATTTTTTCATAAAGTAGAATTATTTTATGCCAGGCCATGCCTTTCTTTGTATTTCAGATCTTTTATTTCACTGCAGGGTGTTAATAACTGATATGGGAAGGAAATAGTGCACCCTGCAGTGAAATTAAAAATCTGAAATACAGAGAAAAGTGTGGCTTAGCATAAAATATTCCTGCTTTATACAATGAGCGTGTTGTTTTTACTGACCAGATAAAAATGATATCCTGCCTTCTGACGTAGCCGATTCATAAATAAAAAATTTATCTTATGAATCAGGTACGTCACTCCCAATATCCTCACATTCCAGTACGTCACAATCATGGATTCTTCATGTGACGATCGGATCTTTTTTTCACGGACTGTGACCCCTGGATCTCTCACTCGTGGCTACGCCACTCATGAGAGATCAAGGTCCAACAGTCCATTCGTGAAGATAAAATACATATGACACTGTCGCCCATCACATATGCCCTATTTACGAAAGCATGTGTACACTCCAACCGTCTCCGGTGCTATTTTGTAAAGACAATATATTTTTCTATTAAAATTCATGTTATTTGATTTGGGTTTAGTATTAAAACTTTACATATTTTTTTATATTGACTTTGTAACTTGACTACAACCCCTGCATTCGAAGAAGAACATGATTTTTCTTCAGATAGACCAGTCAGTGCTTGGGACTGTATGCAGAACATAGGAGTAAGGAAGGGACTGAGGTACAACAGCTAACTCCTGGGGTCACCTTGCAGTGGCATTTGTCACTTTCTGGCACTGACCTGCTATCCTTTAATGTGAATTACTGAGTAAAAGTAGTCCTTCAGAATAGCTGTCTGCTGATTCTCTTATATTTCCCTGCCCCATCTGTCAGCCTAACAATTCCCTCTCTCATCTTCCTTTTTTCCCATATGCACCTGAAGAACTGAAATACACAGCTCAGCTCAAGTTAATCGTTGCAATTGTATAATTTATTTATAGGAAATAAAGACTGTGTGACAACAAAAAATGCCTCATAAATCACTGCAAAAATTGTAAAATTTTCTGGGGGCCTAGGTGGCCCCCACACCCCCATCCCTTATTCTAAATGTTATTGGTCCCCCCCACATTAAACCAACTTGAACCACCCCTGCTTGCATGTAGTGCAAAGTGAACACCTTGTTACACCAATAGCATTTTAGAGGAACCACATTTAAACAACCAATTCTCGGTTCCCTGGAATTGCTAGGGAACTGAGAAAAACACACATAAACTAAATAAAATACCCTAACCTAATGCAGAGTATCGAAAACTAACTAAAAAAAATACACACACTGAAATAAACAAAAGAAACAGACCAGAAATATTGGCATTTTGGAGAGCGACTGGGGCAATGCTTCCTCTCAGGCGGAGAAATACATTTGCTATTAGAGGACAGGGAAGATCATGACCACATCAGAGTTTTGAATTTCATTCTAAAGTTCTCTAATTAGCATAAAATTCTAGTCTCTGGGACAGCTCATTCTAGAGGATTGATTGCATTTGGCAAGCAATTGCAAGAGATTCCTGGGGTTTGAAACATGGGATTGTACCACCATGTGTAGACAAGCAGTCAGCGGAGTTAAAAAATCTTCGGGGGAACTTATCTTGGTTTCATGTGACTGCCTTCAGTAATAAAGAAAAATTAGCTGATGTTACAGAAATACACAGAAATAATTTCATGGCAGTAAAGAAATGCTTAGCTCAGTCGGCCCGGTGGCACTGAGGGTTGAGGCACTGGACGCCATACCTCGTGCCATGCTGGTGACTCGGGTTCAGAAGTGAACTCAGGCTGTTGGGGGTCAGCAGGGGAAGGAAGGGATTTAGCATCTGAAGGATTGCGCTCTCTTTCCGGGTATGGATCAGGGGAATGTGTCGCTCCTGGGCAGCTCCTGACGGTAGTTGGGGGCAGCGCAAGGAACAGGTGGTGCTGCAGAAGTGGAGGCAGAGCTGAGGCTGACATCGGCACATACTGCCTTTGATGTCACTGCACGCCCAAGCTACAAGGGGCAACCAAAGAGAAAATCCCCACTCTGTCTAGGGAGGCAAGAGCTCCAGTGGCAGACACCCACATCCCCATTGCCAAGCTCTCTCCCCGAAGGCTGGCCAAGCCCCCCACTGGATGGACCCTCTAATGTCAGAAAAGGCCGCCAGGTAGGAGAGGCAGGCCCTTCCCCAGGGGTGATCCGAGGGGCTGGAAAGTCTGGTTGCGGGGTGCTGGAGGGGAAGAGAGCTTCAGGCAGGGGAGTAGAAGTGTCTGGCCAAGAGAGCACCTCTGAGAGATGCGCTGACCGAGAGGAGCATAAAGATAATTGGAAAAAAAAAGAAATGCTTAGGTCTTCTAGCCTACCCAGATCTTTCCTACCTATTTTGTTTCTGCTGACACTATCTGCTCTCTGTTGACCCCCCAACCACTCTGCATCCTTGTTTGTTTGTTGTGCTTACTGCTCTAATAATTGCAATCAGTATGGTGACAGACCAACTGAGGTTCATTTCAATCTGGACATTAATTATATATGTAACCCCTAGGTGGCACTATCCCAAGGGCTACTACCCTTGCCTGCTTGGCTAGTATCAGGTTAAGGGGGCCTCAGTTCTGTAATAGTTGCCTCCACCCGGAGGTCAGGGTTGGTAGTGGTCAAGCTAACCTGGCCACAGCCCTCTGGGACACTGTAACCTCCCCTCTTTCCTTACTGGCGGCCTGAACAATACACAATAATCACTTTCAAAATACCCCGATACACCACACAAGTACCCACACTGTTTGTACTTGCCACCAGGGCTTTCTTCTGGCTCGGCCCTGGGGACCCCCTGTAAAACAAGGTTATACATGGCAAATAACAGCAGTACAATACTCTTGTACAAACTGGAACCACAGTCAGGGTAAATGCAAAAAAAAGAGTTAGATCTGATTTATTTAAGGGACTTGAACAAGGGAGGGGCATAATCAGGTTAATTTGCTTAAAGGCTGTAACAATCAAACAGTTATGCATGCACTTCAGGGTCCATAAACAGTCACACACTCTGGGTACCCAGATGGGGAACGGTGGGCTAGCCAGGAACGTTGCAGCTGGTTGGGGCCCTGTGATGGAAGAAAACAACATGCACAACACACACTATTTGTAATCTGGAGCTGGAGTGCTCAGTTTGTGAAAAGTAAACAAGAAGACAATCAGATGACACACTTTTAGATTAGGCTGTTGTTGCAGGGAGCTACCCTGATGATTACTCATGGTACCCAAGACTGGACACAGGCTGGATGAAAATCGAGACAGCAGGTGGTTAATCTGGAGTGCCAGGAGAAGCAGGGCCCACACGAATCGCCGAGGCATCGTTCCTGTTCAAGCATGGAGCAGGGGGATGATCCCCAGGCAGGTCTCTCGTCGATGGCTTTCTCTGTGCAGCAGGTAGTCTGACTGGGCCAGTGTGGCAAGGCCCCGGCCAAATGGAGACAAATTCGGATACAGTCCATTTTGGGCTGCATACAGCTTCCAGCAAACAGAACACAGTTCACACAGTGGGGAACCAAATCACGACCCACTAACAACTCACAGCACATTTACATGTAAGGAAATTCTACTGTACCAGGCAAATTGCTCTCCGGTCATGATTGCAGAGTCTCTGCACAAACCAGGGATTCAAAAGCAGTTGGAAATCCTGACAGGCCAATTGCATTCAGCAAAATCTTTGGTCTTCTTCAGGTTGATCCAGGTCACAACTCAGTGGTTTACTTTGTTCTCACAAACTCAGATTCAGTCCGAACTGATTCTCTTCTCCCTCTAAGGGGCAGCAGGCAGGCATGCAGGCCAAAACACAGGCCTTTCCACAGAGACTGTCTCAAGCTCTTGCTTCTTCAGCTCCCAACTTAGATCTGACTCAACTGCCAGCAAGCCTGGGAATTTCCCCAAGATCCAAAAGGTTCGGTTGGCTGATTCATCTGTCAGTCACAACATGAGCTCCCCCTTCAGGTACGAAAAAGGTGCCAAAAGCCCAAAACTACAATTCCTACAGATTCTGACTCCAGACAGCTCCTGTAGTCCGACTCCATTTTAGGTCCCACCAGTACTGATTGGTCCAATTCGGCAGTCCCGGGCCAAGATAGTTGAGATAAACAAAACAGTCCTTGCTGCACAGAAGGCAGGTTAGACAAACTACATTATCATTATCACTCTGAATGATTTTCAGCAAATAGTTACATCTTTTGACAGAGCTCCCTCTCAGATTATTTATGACTGTAATCCAGGCAGCTCTTAAAGAGACAGTACACAGAGGATATACAGGCACTCTCTGGCAATCCCATTTAAACTGCTAAAACGCAGAACAACTGCCTGGCAGTGAGCATTTTGGCAAGCTCAAGGAAGACTTTTCAGGAACCCCCATTTGTAGGGGGGTTACCCTCTTCCCTATCTGGAGAAAACTTGGCGTCCGCATCACATCTGTACCATCACAATATTTCAAATGCAAACTATACAAGACATTTATACCATTAGCATGTTATGCAAGTGACATCTGATGCATCAGTCAATGTAAACTTATACCTTTTACTATACATATTCTCTACACTTCACAATACTATATCCATTCTGACAATACATTAGGCATATTTCACATAAGTCAGTTGAATATTACTATACTAAATCAGGTAATAACTTCTTGTACCTTGAACAATGCAAGAGGGGGCCCTTCCCTATCACCTAACTTGGGGCTGGATGGGGCAGGGGCACCATGGTGAGAGGGCAGAACAAATAACCTGGAATGGACTGTCAAGCTCAATTTGGGCAGTGAGCTCAGTGAAACATAAACATCTTTGTGAACCACATGGAGAGGCAAGTCCACAGACCTCCCGGGAGAATCATAACTGTAGCGTACTACTGGCTTGACAGCTCGGCCAGTCTTTCTGAGGGGGCAACTACAGTCTATGTACTCTCAGCACTGGTCTGGGGACTCTCCTCACTTGTGAGGGGTGCCTCTGCCTGGATGGGAACGTCCAAACTTGGGGCACTGTCAGCTCCTTGCTCTGCAGGCTCTGTTTCTATAACACTTGACTCATTTTGCGAAGGTTCAGGCACAATCAAACTTGAAGGCACTGAAGGGGGCTTGTCAGCACTCTTATGGTGTTCTTCAAATTCTGGTATGTCACCAGAAAGACTCAAACCATCAGCCTCTCCTTCAGGCAAATCATACAGTTCCACAATAGAGACTCAGCATCTTCAGACGTGATGCTTTGCACTTCACTTTCTGGGAGCACTGGCTCCAAGGGCAAAGCTGGGGGCTACGGCAGTCCAGAAGGCCCAGCTTCATCCCCACAATTAGTGATAGGGTTACCTCGAAACAGCTGACTCAATTCATAAGAGGGGTAACAGGCATTGTCACATTCACTTTTGTCTGAGGTGGACTGACAGTCATTATCATTCTGAACCTGCTGCGGGGGAAACCTTGAATTTGTAACCACGGGGGTAGGTTGACTCTGTCTCTTTCTTGCAGCAGCATGAGTTACCAGCCCTGGGGAATCAATCTCTGAGGGTTCAGCCTCAATTATGACATGGCTGATAGGTAGCAAGTGGTTACAGTGCATAGTCTTGACAGCTTTGGAGTTATTCTCTGAGTGCACCTTGTACACAGGTAAATCATCCAACTTTCCAACTACTACATGGGGGAGATGGTGCCACCGATCAACAATTTTGTGTGTACCATGCAGTCTCAAATTGCGTAACAACACACAGTCTCCAGGTCGAAGCTCTTGAGCCTTTACTTTTTTATCATGCCTCTCTTTGTTGGCTAGATTTCTCTTCGTGACCATTGTCTGGGCCAGTTGATAGGCATGGTTCAATTGATCTTTCAGTTTTTGTACATATTGCAAGTAGTTTTCAGCTCGGACCCCATCTGGAGATACCCCAAAACAGACATCAACTGGCAGCCGGGCCACTCTCCCAAACATGAGGCAGGAGGGAGAGAACCCAGTAGCATTATTTTTCGTGCAATTGTATGCATGTACCAAGGTGCTAATCTGCTGGCTCCATTTATGTTTGTCTTTTGGGTGGAGGGCGCCCAACATGTCTAGAAGGGTGCGGTTAAAATGCTCTGGTTGAGGGTCTCTCTGCGGGTGATAGGGGGTTGTTCTTGACTTTCGTACCCCCCATAGAGAGCATTTCTTTAATTAGTCGACTCTCAAAGTCTCTGCCCTGGTCAGAGTGGATCCGCTTGGGGGCACCATAGTGGACGAAGAAATTTTCCACTAGCACCTTGGCCACAATAGATGCCTTTTGATCTTTAGTGGGAAAAGCTTGTGCATACCGTGTGAAATGATCTGTAACCACTAACATATTGCAAATGTTCTGCTGATCAGGTTCTAAACACAAGAAGTCTATGCAGACTAGTTCCATGGGGGCACTGGTAGTAATATTAACAAGAGGGGCAGCCCTCTGAGGCAGGCTTTTCTTTGCATGCAACGACTGCAAGTCTTTACTTGGTGCTCAACATCGGCCCCCACTTTGGGCCAGTAGAAGCGAGATCGTACCAGGTCAAGGGTTCTGTCAATACCGAGGTGCCCCATGTGATTGTGGAGGGACCTCAGTACCAAATCTTTAAAGGCCATGAGCGGGACCAATTGTTGCTTGTCACTCTCGATCTACTGTCTCTCTATACTAATGCTCTCTATACAACAACTGATTGAGCAACTTCAATCTGGGGCCTTCTTTAAACAATTAAGCAGTTTACAAGTCAGTGGAATGTAACTTAGACACATCTTTCCTCGCACGCAGGGCATCAAGTGCTGGCTGAATCATAGGATCTTGGGATTGCGCCCACTGAATGCTGCCATTGTCAAATTGAGGTAGTGCACTAATATCTAGAGCAGAGAAGTGGTAATAAGCAGCTGGTATGCAGGTGTCAGAAAGGCCCAAGCAATCTACTAAACAGTCCACTGTGTCCGCAGACATCTGTTCATCTCTATCAAACTTTTGGCACATTGCTCAAATGTCAGGTTCAGACAGCCTGACCCAATCACTCTAGGAAGTGGACCTTTGTGATAGGGCATCAGCATCAATATGGTTCAGACCCGATCTGTATTCAACAGCATAATCATAGGTTGATAACGCAGAAAGCCACCAGTGCCCAGTGATGTCTAACTTAGCTGAAGTCTGTACATAGGTCAATGGGTTATTGTCAGTCTTCACCAATATCTTTGCCCCATAGAGGTATTCATGAAACTGGTCAACGATGGCCCATTTTAGCCCAAGGAACTCTAACTTATGCACAGGGTAGTTTCATTCGGACAGGGTCAAGCTCTTATTGGAGAAAGCTACTGGTCTCAGACCATCCTCATAGTCTTGATACAGCACCACTCCTAGACCCTGCAGACTAGTGTCCGTATGCAGCACATAGGGTTTGGTGGGGTCAACATAGGCGAGGATGGGGGTGTGGGTAAGCTGGTATATGATCTCTTGGATGGCTGCTTCACAGTTGGGCATGCAGCGGGGCCCAAAGAGTTCACCCGGGTGGAAGTATACTTTTTCTGGTTCTTTAACGGCCTCTTTTTTGTATTTACGATTGGTAGGAGGGTAACCCTGAGCAAGGTTCAAGAGTGGGCAAATCACCTTGGAATAGTCTTTTATGAACATGCGGTAGTAGCCACAGAACCCCAGGAAATGTTGCAGTTCTTTCAGATTATGGGGCTGGGGCCAAGTAGTCAGTGTTTCAACCTTACTGGGATCAGTCTCTATCCCTTTGTAGATACTATGTGCCCCATATACTTCACAGAGGTTTGGAAAAACTGGCACTTGTCAATGGACAGCTTGAGACTAAAGTCTTCCAGTCGGCCTGGGACTTTAAACAGTCAGTTCTCATACTCCTCTAAGGTGCTCCCAAACACAGTGACATCGTCCAAGTACACCAGGCATTCCAGCAAATTCATATCTCCCACCGCACGTTCCATCAGTCGCTGAAAGGTGGCCGGGGCGCCCGATATCCCCTGTGGCATCCCCAGAAACTCATAGAACCCCAATGGACAGATGAAGGCTGTTTTCTCATGGTCTTCCAGGGCCATCAGGATCTGGTAGTATCCGCTGCGAAGATTCAACACCGAGAACCATTTGCTCCCAGTCAAGCAGTCCAGGGCATCTTGTATACGAGGCATAGTGTATTGGTCTGGGATGGTCCGCCGGTTCAGGGTTTTATAATTAACACACATCCTCACAGACCCATTCTTCTTGTGCACAACCACAATGGGAGAGGCATATGGGCTCCTGGATTCTTGTATCACGCCAGCAGTGAGCATTTCATGCAGGTGTCTTCTCACGTCATCTATGTCTGTTGAGGCTAGGCATCAGGACCTCTCTCAAAATGGCCATTCATCGTGCAGGCGTATGTGATGCTCTGCACCCTGGACACAGCCCACATCCCACTTCTTCAGTGAAAACATTTGGTCTCTCTGGGCAAGTCTCTTGCTAATTCTAGCCTTCAATTCAGCTGGCAATGGGGAGTCACCAAAGTCAAACAAGTCTGGGGTCACTCTCTCCTTCTCATCAGGGTGCTTGTTGCTGGGCAATTCTGCAGTGTCTGTATAGTGTACCATAGCTAGAGTGCACCCTCTGTTCACCCGGATCTCCCGATCTGACACATTGCGAATCTGGACCATCACTCATCGTGCATAGGCATGGGCACAAGCAGGCAAGATGCTGGGCTTGATCAATAATCCTTCTGGCAATTTTCCATCACCTGGCACATCCAACATCAGTATTTTGTTCTTGACATCTTTCCGGAGGTGGTCCTCCCCTTGAATGGTACACTGGGAGTTAGGGTCCAGTACAATTGAATCGGGATCCTTCTTCCACATGATCCATACCAGTTCATCCTGGTCCACTTCCTTGGGTTTCTGTTGCAAATCATAGGCCCTTTTGATCAGAGCCAGAATTCTCAGGGCCCTTCCAATCTGTTGCCCTTGTTTCTCATGACAGAGTTGCACCAGTCTCTCAAACATATGGGCGTTTGCCCCAATTAACAGGGGGACCCCATCATACAGTCCGGTGGGGGGACACACTAGGGCCAATGTCTCTACTCGATCCTCTACACCAGTTACAGTTGCAGGAAAAGACAACCAGATGTGGACATACCCTAGGTAGGGATAAGACTTGTCACTCAGGCCCCATATGTGTAGCTTCCAGGGATTGCAAAGGCACATCAGATAAGTGTTTGTCAAACCAGTCCTGGAAAACAATGGTCACTTGCGACCCACTGTCAAGCACAGCCCGAGTATGAATACCATTCACAGTCACCGTAGTCTCCATTGAAGGGTCCACTATTTTGGACCAGTCTGGAGAGGCAACAGCAGAGGCCTGGACAGACGATTTAGCCATAAATAAATTTGACTTAGGGTTTATCGAACCCTCACTGCGGTCATTTCAGGCACATCTTGGCCACTGATTTGCTTTTCAGAGCTCCCCTTGGAGTCTGTTTGCTACTCTTTCCAAGTCCTTCTGAGACCAGCATTCTCTTTTCATATGGCCATCCTTTCCACAGTTGTGACAAATGATAGACTCCTGGGTCATTCAGGGAGAGAACATCGTATGAGGAACTGAAGCAGTAGTAAGAGATTGGGGTCTAGTATTTGCTTGTAGTGGTGAGAGTTGTGCAACGTGTCTTAACAGTTCCTTTAGAGTGGCAGTCAATCCAGTGATCTCAGCCTTGGAGCCACCCTCGGTAGTGGATGTCTGAGGGTGCACCTCACCCTTATGGCAGTCACGTCCTGAAAGGGATCAGAATCTTGTTCCATGGGGGAATCCTTGCAGAGGTACCCGTCTTCAACTCTCGGACTTCCTTTAGTAGCTCATCTTTCCAATGCTGAGCCCAGGGCGGGAAGTACTTTGCATTCTCAGAGTGTTTGTTAAGTGCTGACTTTTGCCCCTGAGCCTCACTTGGCTGATCACTCTCGGTCACTTGCACAGCAGCAGCAGATATGGGTGCAATTCCCCCATTGGGTCGCCTTTGCTCAACCCCCCCGAATTTCTTTCATTAGCTCGTCATAGGAGGGGAGTGATTCCAGTTGAGTAGCAAGGCACAACTGAAGCAGTAACAGTTCTGAAAATGGAGCAGACTTAAGGATCCGGTCCAGCCTAGTTCGATCTAATTCATTTGATGGCAAACTACCCTTTCTGGGGCACTCTTGTAGCAGCTTTTCAAGACAAGGTACATACACAGACAATGGCTCCCCTGGGTACTGCTGCACATTTCTTACTCTCTACCACAGATCCTCATTTGAATCCGGGCTCCTATACACATTTTCCAATGCATCAAGATAGTCTTGTACAGTTGCTTCGGGGTTATTGGCCCACTTGGCATGGATGGTAGCCAGGGCAGGACCTCAGAGGCTCTCACTCAACCTCTTTCATTTCTCTGCTTCTGAGCATTGCCATTCAGGTACTAGAGGGGCAACATAGTCTGTCCAGGTCTCCCTGTCATCCACCCCCTGTGGGTTGGAGAGGGTGCCCGAGAAGATTCTCAGCCTTCGGTAGGAGTCATGACTAATGGCAGGTATAGATATAGGGGCCAGCATTGGGAAGGGCACAGAAGGTGGGCAGTAACAGGTGCTGGAGGGGGTGTTGGGAAGCAACACCACCAGGTGGCAGGAATAGTTTCTTAAAATCCTCTACGGTTTTCCCTTCCTCCAGCAACAACTTGGCAAATTTCTCCTCAAAAGTCTCAGATAATGGTGGGTGCTCATCCTCCCCGGGGTCTTCACTGTCTTTTGTTATGACTCTCCAGGTAGCTGGAACCCCTTCTGGTGCAACAGTCTGTGGCACTTTAGAGCTGTCCATGAGGTCACTACACTCTACCAAGGCTATGAAAGTCTGGGTGATCAAATCAGCCTGTCGACCCACCACTACAGGGTTTTTTAAACATTCAACTTTAGAGAGTGCTCCCTCTATAGTGTCTTTACTGGTACCCAGTGGAATATCCAGTACAAGAAGAGCATTTTGGGGGTCGATCTCCTGCCCAGTACACACACCCCACCAATTGGTGTGAGTCATTTCTACTGGGGTAGCCATTAATCTTTAACAATAATGCATAATTTTTGGCACTAGAAGGCACAAAATCCCAGCAGTGAGCCTCCAAGATGTAACCCCTAGGTGGCGCTATCCAAAGGGCTACTACCCCTGTCTGCTTGGCTAGTAGCAGGTTAAGGGGCCTAGGTTCTGTAACAGGTGCCTCCACCCGGAGGTCAGGGTTGGTAGTGGTCAAGCTAATCTGGGCACAGCCCTCCAGAATACTATAACCCCCACTCTTTCCTTACTAGTGGCCAGAACAATACACAATAATTACTTTCACAATACCCCTGATACACCACACAAGTACCCACACTGTTTGCACTTACCACAAGGGCTTTCCTCTGGCTCGGCCCTGGGGACCCCCTGTAAAACAAGGTTATACCCGGTAAAATAATAGCAGTACAGTACTCTTGTGCAAACTGGAACCACAGTCAGGGTAAATGCAAAAAAGCATTAGATCTGATTTATTTAAGGGACTTGAACAAGGGAGGGATGTAATCAGATTAATTTGCTTAAAGGCTGTAACAGTCAAACAGTTATGCATGCACTTCAGGGTCCATAAACTGTCACAGACTGTGGGTACCCAGATGGAGAATGGTGGGCTAGCCAGGAATGCTGCAGCTGGTTGGGGCCCTGTGATGGAAGAAAACGACATGCACAACACACACTATTTGTAATCCGGAACCAGACGGCTCAGTTCGTGAAAAGAAAACAACAAGACAATCAGATGACACACTTTTAGATTAGGCTGTTGTTACAGAGAGCTACCCTGATGATTACTCATGATACCCAAGACTGGACACAGGCTGGATGAAAATCGAGACAGCAGGTGGCTAATCTGGAGTGCCAGGAGAAGCAGGACCCACACGAATCGCCGGGGCGTCATTCCCGTTCAAGCGTGGAGCGGGGGCTGATCCCCAGGCAGATCTCTCATTGATGGCTTTCTCTGTGCAGCAGGTAGTGTGGCTGGGCCAGTGTGGCAAGGCCCCGGCCAAATGGAGACAAATTCGGATACAGTCCGTTTTGGGCTGGATACAGCTTCCAGCAAGCAGAACACAGTTCACACAGTGGGGAACCAAAACATGACCCACTAACAACTCACAGCACATGTAAATTCTACCGAACCAGGCAAACCGCTCTCCGGTCACGATCACAGAGTCTCTGCACAAACCAGGGATTCAAAAGCAGCTGGAAATCCTGACAGGCTGATTGCATTCTGCAAAATGTTCAGTCTTCTTCAGGTTGATCCTGGTCACAACTCAGTGGCTTACTTTGTTCTCACAAAACTCGGATTCAGTCCCACTGATTCTCTTCTCCCTCTCATGTGCAGCAGGCCAAAACTCAAGCCTTTCCACAGAGACTGTCTCGAGCTCTTGCTTCTTCAGCTCCCAACTTAGATCTGACTCATCTGCCAGCAAGCCTGGGAATTTCCACAAGATCCAAAAGGTTCGGTTGGCTGATTCATCTGTCAAGTCACAACAGGAGCTCCCCCTTCAGGTACAAAAAGGCACCAAAAGCCGAAAACTACAATTCCTACAGATTCTGATTCCAGACAGCTCCTGTAGTCCAGCTCAATTTTTGGTCCCACCAGTACTGATTGGTCCAATTTGGCAGTCCTGGGCCAAGATAGTGGAGATAAACAAAACAGTCCTTTTGCAAAGAAGGCAGGTTAGACAAACTACATTATCATTATCGCTCTAAATGATTTTAAGCAAATAGTTACATCTTTTGAAAGAGCTCCCTCTCAGATTACTTATGACTGCAGTCCAGGCAGCTCTTAAAGAGACAGTACACAGAGGCTATACAGGCACTCTCTGGCAATCACATTTAAACTGCTAAAACGCAGCACACCAGCCTGGCAGTGAGCATTTAGACAAGCTCAAGGAAGACTTTTCAGGAACTCCCATTTGTAGGGGGGGTTACATATACATTTTGGTGAAACGATTTAGATCACAAATGCAAATAAAGAATCTAATCTATTACACAGCCATTAAAATACATATCAATCTGTTCAGTGTCCCTACCCAAACGTATTAAATATATTTAAGTGCAAAGGCACCCACATTAAAATTTCTTCTACTGTACTATCACAAAAGCACACAATATAAGTTACTCAAGTAAATGGCACCTTCTTTTTTTAATAGGTATGAGTTGGTTATCCACTAAGGGACTAAAAGTGGCCCACCTAAATATTGGTAGCCTCATGTCCAACCCAGCAAAGCTCACCGCTTGGGTTGGGCACTACAAGCCTGACATCCTTGGGGTTACTGAAACATGGCTGAAGCCTACAACCCCTGACTCTGTGTGTACTCTTCCTGGTTTCAGCCTTATTAGGCTTGACCATGCTTGGTAAAAACATGGGGGTGGTTTACTATCCTATTATAAAACTCACCTAAACCTCTCCGTCGTACCTCACCAGCAACCCCCCTTGTGAGTTCCTCCATGTACTTCCATTGGGTAACACTAAAACACTGCATTTAGTCTGTGCATACAATCCCCCTAAGGGCAGTGTGCAAGGGCTAACCTATATTATGCAATAGGGGTGAAATGATATGCCATTCTTTATTTCAGCAAAAAAACACCACCATGGGACCTGCTGACAACACCAGAGTGTGATAATTGGAGTTATCTCCAGTTATCACACCCCTATTGTATAAAATGGATACATGATGTGCACTTGTGTACTAACATACTAAAATGCAAGCAGAATAGGCCTAACGGTCTTTCGTGTCTGCTCGTTTGGTCAGCCCCCACTCTGGAAGCTGACCTTGCTGCCCCCCCGCCCTCTCTGGCTTCTCCCTTCCCAGTCTCGGATATTCTCACTGCACAGTACTTTGCTTCCAGAAACCTTCCCCTGTACCTGTCCCACCCCTCTTGAACTCCTCCACCATCTCTGCCTCCACCAGCCCCTTGGGCAGTGCATTCCATGGCTCCACCACCCTCTCAGTGAAGTAGCACCTCCTCCTTTCTCCCTGAATCTCCCCCCCAGCTTCCACCCATGTCCTCTAGTTGTCCCCCCTCCTTCGGAGCACCCTGACTGCTCCTCCCCTATTTACCCCATTCATGTACCTGAAGACCTCTATCTCATCCCCCCGGTCCCTTCTCTCTTCCAATGTGTACATATTTAGCTCTTCGAGCCTCTCCCCATAGGTCCTGTCCCCCAAGCCCCAGATCATTTTGGTTGTCCTCCTCTGGACCCTCTCCAGGAGTTCAATATCCCTCTTTTAGTGTGGCCCCCAAAACTGCATGCAGTACTCGAGGTGCAGCCTCACCAAGCAGTTATATAGAGGTAGTATCACTTCCCTCCTTCTGGAGGTGATCCCCCTAGTGATGCATCCTAGAATCCTGTTGGCCTTAGCCGTGGCACTCCTACAAGTCTCAGAGTTGTTCATCTTGACATCCTCCACCCCCCCAGGTCCCTCTCAGCCATTGAGACTTGTAGCATTCCCCCCCCCCGGGTGTACACTTGGCCCAGTTTACTGGCTCCCAGGTGCAGTACCTTGCATTTCCCTGCATTGAAATGAAAATTACATACCTACCGTAATTATGATCTTTCTGTGTATCTTCACCATTCATCACATATGATACTCAGCCAGAGGCTAGGACCCACGGGATTTATTTTTTGGGGGTAAGTGGAACAACACACTTGGCACCACCCTCAGGACCGACGATTACACGTCAGCCCATGGGTTGGCCATTAGGCACCATTGACTCCACCTGCCTGCCAGTTCTGAGTCGCCGGAGAGGTGAGGAAAAAGAGGGCTGGAGGGTGGGACAAGAGAGTCCAAGGGACAGAAAAGAAAAAGATATAAAAATCAAAAGGAGAAATAAACAACTGAGAGGACAGAGCAAGAGAGAAACAAAAAGCTAGAGAGATTGGGAAGGGGGCCCCAATCTCTGGAAAACAGAAAAGGGTGGGAGTTAGGGATGGGTAGGAAATTTTGAGATATAAATGTTTGACATGAGAGGGGGAACAGAAAGTCAGAACATACTGGATTCTGTCCCATCTCTAGATTGTATAGGAACTGCAAGGAGTAGCCCAGAGGCTTAACTGCCAGAATTCAAGGCACAGAATCACTGGCAAAGAAACTCCTTTAAGGCAGAAAACGGCTATTTTTAGAGGACAGGAACAGAGGTTCTGCCCCCTCTCATATGTAACAACGAGAATTTTTAGTTGGGATAAATGAACTTAAAGACTTGTCCAGAGGAAACGAAAACTAAAATTTTGAAAAAGAGAAAGAAGGAGGTGAGGATGGAGGGCAACTACCCTTTTACACTCAAAAGGAGTGAAGCAGAGCACTGAAGAGGGAATGCCGCCCCATCCTGACCACTCTCCCCCCAGTCATACCATCCCACACTGTGCCCCCAATCACTCCCCCCGACAAAGACAAGGAAGGGGGGCAAGGAAAGGCACATAGAGGGAGGGGGATCCAGAGACTGAGGCCCCAGGGGGATGATGGGTGGGGTTGTGATGAATGGTGAAGACACACAGAAAGATCAGAATTACAGTAGGTATGTAATTTTCATATTTTATCTGTGTCAATCTTCACCATTCATCACAGATGGGTGAGTGCTGAGCCCCCCCCGAAAGGGGGATTTCAAAACCCTAAAGGACAACGTCCCTTAGCTCTCAGTGGGTGACACACTAAGAGGGAGAATCATCCGGGCCTGGAGAGGCCCGAGAGTGGGAAGAGTGAGACAGGGACCCCTCGAGGGGGGAGGAAATTGCCCCAACAAATGCCACCTCACCCTACAGGAAAACTGATAGATCCTCTGGTATGCAGAGTTAACCACACTACGCCGGGCCAAGGATGACAACCAGGAAAGACGTAGCAATGCTGTCTGCCTAGTGCAGATCGCTGTCCCTACGACCCTGGTAGCTACCTCACTGGTATCATATGACGCCCTTGCTTGGTGCCTTGCTACTGTAGCTCCAGGTCACGTGCAGAGAGAGCAATTGCTTGTCTGGTTTGCTCCGTGTCAGGCAAAGAGGCTAGGAGCTGACCCAGCCTGGACCACAAGAACCTATCATAGGCTGCATAGTGGGCCTGATGTGCAGAAATAGAAAGCAGCAACCATGCCGAGTAGAAAGTCCTCCTACTCCAGAAGTCAAAATCTGAGGAGTCTTGATCTGGGGGCTGGTCACAGTGGAGGGCGCAAAGCCCATCGGGAGTGTCCAGCTGCATCAATCCTGACTGAGGATGAAGCACGGAACCTGAAGACTCTGGGGGGGGGCTCAATACCACCAGCAAAGATCCCTAGGGGTGGGGACTCCTGAGAAGGGTCTCTACCAGGAACGCAATGATGCCTCCCTAAAGGGAGCAGGCCAGGGGGGCACCACAAGGGTGTCCTCACTGAAATCACCCAAAAAGGTGTGCGCTGAGTGCTCTGGATTGCTCTGAGTGGCAGGGGAGAGATGCAGGTCCTCCAAAATCCTCATGAGGAATCACTGATAATCTGCGAGATCAGCAGCTGGGGAGATGTGGACAGAAGGTTCCTCTCCCCCAGAAGAGGGGGATGAGGAGTTAGAGGACATCGACTGTTCAGAGGGTGGCTGCTCAGGGGGAGGTTGAAAAACCTGCCTGTCCATGGCCCTGATGTAAATGGGAAAACAAGCAGCCAAGGCCCTAAACTGCTCCCAGGAGAGAGGCCCGCCAGGAACAAGGATGCCTGGGAGCACAGGAGAGTGTGGCAGAGGGATGGGGACAGAGCAGAGAAGAGAAGTAGGCTGGTCTCCTCCTGGGCTAGGGAGCAGACTAGGAGCGCCAGAAGATGAAGGTGCTCTGTTAGACTACACAGCTGACAGCTGAACAACCATTTCAGAACTGCCTTGGCTGCGCCTGGAAGAATCTCCCCATGAGGCGACCAGGGTCGTATAGGTCCAGAAGGACGGTCTCCTACCTCAAAAGAATGGGGCTCTTTCAAAGACAGCAAAGGGAAAGAGTGGAGATCCGCACTGTGGATTCTTCCAGAGCCTGGATGGGCCCCCAAAAAAGGCCTCCGTGCAGACCCCATGCCCCTTCGACCCCTTGGAATCCGAGAGTGCCCTCCTCCTCGAGATGGCCAGCCTAGGTAGCTGACAGCCCTTGTCAGCACCCGAAGGAGCTATTAAAGACACAGTACCCTCCCCTCTTGTAGGTGCTCTGGTCGACCCCAAAGTTGGGCGATCCAGGCACAACCCCTGAGGCGGTACCACCGCTGAGGGGTCAGTGAATCCTCCCAGGCCAGGCTGCAGTGCAATGGTGGCCTGCACCACTGCCCACTGGTCAGCACCCCTGACCCCAGCCTCAGAAGTCGCCGGCCACTCCTCGGAGGGGGGCTGACTCCGGTCTGTCGAAGACGCCACTAGGCTACCCACACTAGCAGCTAGTTCTAGGGAGCCAGACTGCTCATCTGACTCAAAGCCTGACTCCTCCTCCTCCAAAGTGGATGCCAAGGCCCTGTGCCAAACCATAGGTGGGCACCTTTGCCATCCTTACCAAACAGGGTGCCAGAAATGGAGACTGCACCGGAGCCGGTGCCAGTGCCCTCCCAGCACCACAAGCGGTGGTCAAGAAGAGACAGCTCCAGCCCGAACAGCAGCCTTGGAGTCAGAACCTGGCATGGCACCATCCAACTCCACGGCACTGCAAGCAGCGCCGAGAGCAGAGATGGTGCAGACGACGGCTCTGACGGTGCTTTCGGCACTGCAGACAGCACTGAAGCCAGAACCCCCCATGGCACCAACTCGCTCCACGGCACCGAGAGTAGAGAAGGTGCTGCCAATGGCTCCAACCGCACCTTCTAAAACCCTCACGGCACCATGCCCCTGTTCAGTGCCACAAATGGTTCCAGAACTGGACAAGGCGCCAAGCTCAACCTCGGCGTGGCAAACGGTGCCGAGGTGAGGAGAAGAAAAAGACAGCACTGTAATGACTCCCACTGTGCTGACAGCAGTATCGGTGCTGGGAACAGCACTGACAGCAGCTACGGTGCCGTGCAATGGACTGGCGCAGACGATGACATCGCCAGGGCCCATGGTGCAATGAATGGCACTGAGGCCCAAAAGATTGCCGACCGATGGTGTAGAGGATGGTGCTGGCCCAGGACTTGAGAACTGTGGGTCCAACACTGGGGGAGCCTTCAACCCCGAAGGGGCGATTGCCATGACGTTGCCTCCTGCCTGCCACCTGAAGGGAACGGACTGGGCCTCCTGCACCGGGGAAGGAGCCTCGGCCACAGCTAGGCTACTAGAAGCCGAGGCTCCCTCCTCCTCAGTCCATATAGAACTGGGAGGGGACCCAGAGGAAAGGCCGGGAGAGCGTGGCTGGGCCCGATGAGTGCGTACCCAACCCCCGAGAGTCGGTGGAGCTCACCCCACTTTCCACGCATGCTGTTCGATGACCCAGTGGTCCAAGGAGAAGCAGGCATCACACGAATCCATGTCATGAAGTGGGCCAAGACATGAAAGGCAATGGTCATGCTGGTCGGTGATGGAAAATGTTTGGCCGCATGGGCACCGTCGCATGGGGGGGCCGACCCATCTTCGAAGTCTTCTTGCCCTCCGACCTAGACATGACCTTCGGAAAGAAATACAAACAAGACTCAACATCGCTGGAAGAAGAAAAAATGGAAAGGTCTTACCGGCAATGTCGAGTGGCTAGCAGATCCGTCAGGAACCAATGGACTTGTCGAAAACACTTTTTTCAAATGAACTACAAGGTAAGCCGAACTCAACAGAGAGAAGCTTCCCATGAGGTAACCTCGATGGTGGGAGATGAAGAACTGGCAGGCAGGTGGAGTCAACGGCGCCTAACGACCAACCAGCGGCGCCATGTGGAACACTGGCCTCGAGGGCGGTGCCGAAAGCGCATCGGCTCCACCTATCAAAAAAAAAAAAAGCTCCCGTGGGGTCCTAGCCTCTGGCCGAGTACCCATATGTGATAAATGGTGAAGACTGACACAGATAAGATCCTCAGCTTCCATTTTCTAGACCACCTTTCCAGAGCCTCCAGGTCCTCCTGTAAAGCCACCCTCCCCTCCTCCCCATCCACCACCGCCTCCAGGTATGAGTCATCTACAGAGAGACTCATCTCACTCCTGATACCCTTCTATGTCATAGACGTAGGCATTGAACAGGAGGGGTCCAAGGACCGATCCCTGGGGGATCCCACTAGTGACTATCCTAGGGGATGAGACTATCCCACCAACCATGACCATCTGGGTCTGGTCCTGGAGCCAATTTCCTATCCATCTGATCATCTGGTTCCCAACCCCCATTTCTCCCAGCTTATCCAACAGGCCCCCGTGAGGAACAGAGACAAACGCCTTGCTGAAGTCAAGAACGAGAACGTCCACCGGTCTACCCAGGTCCAAGGCACTTGTCACCCAGTCATAGAACTCCACAAGGTTTGTCTGACATGATTTCCCTGGTATGAATCCATGCTGTCTATCATCCAGGCACCCTGACTTTTCCATTTCCCCCCTAGCCTCTCCTTGACAATGCCTTCCATCACCTTGCCCACCAACGAAGTCAGGCTGATGGGCCTGTAGTTCCCTGCCACCTCCCTTGATCCCCCATTGTGATAGGCACTATATGCACCACCTTCCAGTCCTGAGGTACCCACTCTGTCCTCAGAGAGATGCTGAAAAGCTCCACCAGGGTTTTCACCAGGACATCCGCCAGTTCCTTCAGCACTCTGGGATGTAATTTATCTGGCCCTGGTGCTTTCTCTGTCTTAAGGGACCTGAGGGCTTCCCTCACTCTCTCTGCCATGATTTACACCTCCGCTACCTTGTTTCCCTGCTCTGCCTTCCCTCCTCCTGCCAGTGATGGTCCCCCTCTTGCCAGACCCACCGATCTTTAAGGGTCCCTCCCCTCCTCAGTTTCACCGTCTCCTCCCATGTATGATGCAGCCCTCACATTTTCCTTGGTGAAAACTGAAGCGAAGTACTCATTTAGTACCTCAGCCTACTCCCCAGGGTCTTGTGCCCATCCCTCCCCTGTTTTAATCCTGCTAATCTTCCCTTCACCCTTCGTTTTTCCCCAATGTATCTAAAGAACCCCTTGTTCCCTCTCCTAATTTCCCTGGCCAGGTTCTGCTCCTTCTTTGCCTTAGCTGCTCTCACCACCCTAGTGGCCCTTCTTGCCATCAGCTCGTACTCCCCTCAATCCCTTTCACTCCTTGATCACTTGAAATGCCTATAAGCCGCCTTCTTTCCCCTCATCACCTCCTGAACCTCCCTGGTCCACCAGTAGGGTTTACGGGCCCTACTGCATTTTCATCTTACTCTTGCACAGGTGCTAGTAGCATCCTGCACCTCCCTCCTGATGATTTCCCACCTACTGTCAGCGTCTATGTCTAGCCCAATCCCATCCAAATGCTTCTTAAGGATCCTTCCCATTTCCTTGAAATCCGCCCCCCTGAAATCAGTTACCTCCGTCTTTGTGCAGCCTTCTACTCCTCCTAGGTCCAGGCAGAACCAGACCGTGGCATGATCGCTCCCCGCCAATGGGTCCCTTACCTCCTAACCTCCAACCTGGTCACTGTCTGCCAGGACCACATCCAGTATCCGCCCCTCCCTGGTCGGTTTCTCCACCTGCTGAGTTAGGAATGCATCCTGAAAGACATCCAACAACCTCTGTTCCCTGGCCAATGAGGATGTCATAGTCTCTCAGTCCATTCCTGGCATGTTTAAGTCCCCCAACACTACCACCCTTCCCCTGCCCCAACTGCAGTGTCTCCCAGCATCTGCCACCAGACTCTCCTCCAGCTCCTCCACCAGCGTAGGGGGTCTATACACCACTCCTATTTATACTCTCTTGCCCCCCCCTTGTTATCAAGGTGACCCAAATCGCCTCCACAGTACCCTCTGCCTCCTCCACTCCTCCTATATGCCAATGCAGTGTAATATGGAAAATATTTTCACTCCTGCACAGTGACCTCTGGATGCTCACTCATGGCTTTGCCACTCATGAACATCCAGAGGTCACTCTAAAGGAGTGAAAATATTTTCCATTTCACACTCGTGCTCATCATGCATCCCCTTGTTCTCGACTCCATTAACTCTGAGGTCTGCGGAAATGAGTGCTGCTTCTAGGTGACCTCAACCTAAATTGGCTGGGTGGCAATGCTTGACAGTATGAGTCTCTACTGGCTGGCCTCTCCCTCTCTCAACTTATTTGAGAGCCCACCAGGCTGTACATAACAGGTGGTAAAAGTGCTCTCCTAGATTGGGTATTGTCAAATAGACCCAAGAGAGTAGTCTACTTGGGAACATTCCCGGACTCAGTCTTCATCCACACCCCCATATACAGTGTCTGAGACCACCTACATATACTGTGTCTGGAAGGACTCCCCCATAAAATCCCTTGCAAAATTCTCATGAGGGAATTTTCCCATTTTAACCTTCGATCCTTCCATGCTGACCTGTGACGTATGGATTGATCTACAGCGTTATCTGCTCCTGACATTCCTACTGCCTTGAATAACTTTATTGCCATCTTCTCTGCCCTGCAAGACAAACATGCCCCCCCATCAAAGGGAAGGTAAGGGGCACTGTTACAAAGTGGCTCCTTGGTAGCTTACTTACCCTGTAAAGTCAAGGGATAAATGCTGGGCTTGTTTCAAGGCCTCAAACAACATGACTGTATTTCAGGAATACAGATGCCTCAGAAATGCATGTATAACCCCCTACAAATGGGGGTTCCTGAAAAGTTTACCTTGAGCTTGCTTAAATGCTCACTGCCAGGCTGGTGTCCTGCATTTTAGCAGTTTAAAAGTATTGCCAGAGAGTGCCTGTATAGCCTCTGTGTACTGTCTCTTTAAGAGCTGCCTGGATTGCAGTCATAATTAATCTGAGAGGGAGCTCTGTTAAAAGATGTACTTGTTTGCTGATCATTTGTTAGAGTAGTAATAATATTGCAGTTTGTTATAACCTGCCTTCTTTGCAGCATGGACGGTTCTGTTTGTTTCCATCATCTTGGTCCTGGACTGAAGAATGGGCTAATCAGTACATTTGGGACTCTAAAATGGAACCTGCCTACAGGTTCTTGGTGGGGCCAAAACTTGTAGGAATTGTAGTTTTGGGTTTTTGGCACCTAAAATAACCTGGAAGGGGAGCCGTTGTTGTGACTTGACAGACAAATCAGCCAATTGAACCTTTTGGATCTTGGGGAAAGTCGCACACTGCTTGTAGTTTCAGTTAGATCTGAGTTGAGAACTGAAGAAGTAACAGCTCGAGATAGTTTGAGCAGCAATCCATAGTGGATTCACACAGGAGAACTGTGGAAAGGCTTGAGTTTGGCCTGCATGCCTGGCTGCTGTTCCTGAGAGGGAACTTGTGATTTTTTTTTATCAGACTGAATCCAAATTTGGAGAGCGAATTAAGCCACTGAATTGTGACCAGGCTTTAACCTGAAGAAGACCGAAGGTTTGCTGAATGCGATCAGCCTGTCAGGACTTCCAGCTACCTCTGAACTCCTGGATTGTGCAGAAACTCTGTAATTGCGAACAGAGAGTCATTTGCCTCGTACAGTGGAATTTCCTTACATGTGAATGTGCTGTGTGCTTATAGTGGGTCATGATTTGGTTCCCCACTGTGTGATTGAACTGTGTTTTGCTTGCTGGAGGCTGTATCCAGCTCCACGGACTGAAACCGTATCCATTTCCATCTGCCTGGGCCCTGCTACACAGGCCCAGCCAGAATACCTGCTACGCAGAGAAAGTCATCGATGAGAGACCAGCCTGGGGATCAGCCCCCTGCTCAACGCCTTGAACAGGAATGACGCCTTGGTAATTTGTGTGGACCCTGCTTCTCTGGGCACTCCAAATCAACAGCCTGCAGTCTCGATTTCATCCTGCCTGTATCCAGTATTGGGTATCATGAGTAAACATCAGAGTAGCTCCCTGCAACAACAGCTAAATCTAAAAGTGCTGTCATCTGATTGTCTTGTTGCCTTTTCTTTCACAAACTGAGCCCTCCGGCTCCGGATTAAAAATAGCGTGTGTTGTGCATGTTGCTTTCTTCTATCACAGGGCCCCAACCAGCTGCAATGTTCCTGGATAGCCCACCATTTTCCTACCTGGGTACCCAAAGTGTGTGACTGTGTAGGGACTCTGAACTGCATGTATAACTGTCTTATTAATATAGCTTTTAAGCAAATCAACCTGATTATGCCCCTTCCTTGTTCAAGTCCCCTGAATAAATCAGATTTAACTTTGTTTGCATTTAACCTGACTGCTGGTACAGTTTGTGCCAAAAGTATTGTACTGTTGCTATTTGCTATGCTTAACCTTGTTTTACAGGGGGACCCCAGGGTCAAGCTCAAGGAACCAGCCCTGGTGGTAAGTACAAACAGTGTGGGTAATTGCCTGGTGAATAAGGGTCACTGTGAAAGTAATTATTGTATATTGTTCAGGCCACTAGAAGGGAAAAGGGGGGGTTACAGTGTCCTGGAGGGCTGTGCTCAGGTTAGCTTGACCACTAACAATCTTGACCTCCAGGTGGAGGCACCGGTTTCATTACCCAGGCCCCTTAACCTGCTTCTAGCCAAGCAGGCAGGGGTAGTAGCCCTTTGGATAGCGCCACCTAGGGGTTACATATGTCAGAAAGCCATTAGGTCTTCAAAGGGTGAATTTTGAAAATCCGCCCTGTTAGCCTCAGCCACAGACCCCAGGAATTTCTGGCGAAATATCAAAAATATAGTCAGTGGTTCCTGTAAAGGGGATGTCTCTGAAATGAATATAGGGGTACAAACTGCAATAATGCCTCAGCTATTGATAACGGCTTTAATTCTCATTTCTCAGACCTGTCTGTCTGTACCTCCCTATTCCCCACTCCTGCCCCTGATAAACAAGCATTGCCTCATAGTTCCCCGCTTGAGCTTGCCTCTTGCCCTCCCTTTTATTTTAAGGCCGTGACCATCAGGGAGATGCAGAAACTTCTCTCTGGTCTCTCCCCACACTCTAGCACTGGCCACAATAATATGGAGCCCAGACTCCTTCACCTTGGTGCCCCTTGCATTGCCTTACCCATCTCCCACATTTTCAACTTATCGCTCACCTGGGGACACATTCCTGACTTCTGGAAGGTGGCTAGGGTTGTCCTGGTTTTTAAGCAAGGTGATCCGAAAAACCTTGAAAACTACCAGCCTATAGCCATTTTATCAGCTGTTAGTAAACTTCTTAAAAATGCTGTTCCTACCCAGCTTTTGGAATACATCCAGAACCACGTGCTGCTGTCACCAGCACAACATGGTTTCCGAAAGGGTCACAGCACCTCCTCTGCCCTTGCTAAGGTTACCTCAGAGGTAAGGGTCACCATGGATCAAAGAATACTCATCGGTGCTATCTTTGTTGATCTTTCTAAGGCCTTTGACCTGGTGGATCATGTACTCCTGTGTTCGCAACTATGGTCCCTTGGTCTGTCTGCCCTGTCCTTGGGTGGTTTTTCCAATTACCTCCAAGGAAGGCAGTAACTCCCTAAATTCAACAAGGCTCTCTCAGGGCTTACCCTGGTTAAATCCGGTGTCTTTAAGGGGTCCATCCTAGGGCCCATCCTTTTCTCCATATTTGTAAATAATCTCCCCTCTGTACCGACTCATTGCAGCGCCACCCTATATGTTGATGACCTGGTCATCCTTGCCCACTCCCACGACATTGGTGTCATTAACTGTCAATTAAATTATGACTTTAGCAATATTCAATCCTGGCTAAAGGCAAACAGACTTGTCCTCAATCTCAAAAAAACCCAGGCCATGCGTTTTGGCTCCCAGGCAAAAATAAAGGCATCCCCTGTACCCCCGAGTGTTACCGGCTCTGATCGCTCCCCCCGTGATGATCGTCAACTCCATCAAATATCTAGGAGTTACCTTTGACCCTCAGCTTGACCTCACCCAGCATATCCATAATCTTTGTAGAGCTGTAAATAGTAAGTTGGGCCTGGCATACAGAGCAAAAATTAACCTCTTCCCTGCCACTCACCTTGCCCTGGCATGTTCTTCCTGATGCTCTGCTATGGACTCATCTTATTTGGACAAGTTGCCAAAACTCACCTCTCGAAATGGGACATGGCTTATAATAACATATGCCACTTTGCCCTGGCAGTCCTTGTCTCACCCACCATTGCGACCTTCATAACAAACTTACTTGGCTCTTCCTAGGTAATCATTGGAGCTTTACTGTAGGGTACTTCGCGAACAATGTTGTCAGATCGTCCACCCCTCCTGTCCTGGCAGAGCTCCTTAAACCAGCCCACTCCTCTTGTTCTCCAAGGTTGCATGGTTCAGCAGTATTTCAGGTTCCAAATACACATATGTAAATGGCTGACAGAGCATTTGCTATATGTGCACCTAAACTATGGAACTCCCTTCCTGCCCATATTCATACTACCCCCTCCCACACCTGCTTCCAAAATTCCCTTTGGGATCACTTGCTGCTGTTCTTGGCATGCGATTGCACTTAAGGTGCTATTGGGCCTTCCAATTTAGCATCCTGCTCGACTTGGTTTCCCTTGCTGGACGAGTTCCAGTGTCCAGAGCTGGTACCCGCCTTAACATACCTGTTCATAATGTTTTCTTGGGCATGTATTATATTTAAAGTTAAAATGTCTCCTTGTTTTCACCTTGCAATGTCTGTTTACTGTTTACCTGTAACATCTTGGCAATATCTGTTTATTGTTTTACCTGAAAACTCTGTACATCCTTATCACCTCTGAATCACCTCCATATTTTCCCTGTAACCTCCCGGGTTGCACCTGAAAACAGGCATCTGTATTTATCTAGTGTGCTTATCTAGTTAACAAAAGCTAAAAAAAAAAAAGCTAAATAAATAAGAGCTTGTTGACCTAATTTTATGAATTCACCCAGAAGTTCAATACATGATTGAAACTCCCATGCAAAACAAAGCTATCACTAACTTTTTTTTTTGTAGATTCTTTTTATCTCCCTCCTGATCTGGAACTCTCTCAGGCTTACCCACTGGCCTAACCACTCTCCCGCCTGCTGTGTTCCCCATCATCTTCAAAGTCATTACAACTCTCCGGGGACGCGGGCCCTACAGCCCCTGAGAGAACGAAGGGGCAGCGACAGGGAACTAGCGTTGGGTGTGTGGCGGCACTGGAGGAAGCCATCGCCTATCCGGCAGGAGAAGGCTTTTTCCCCAGATTGTGTGCCCTCCTCCCCCCTTCCATGCGTGGTGCATGGCCCCGACTTCTTGGCACACAGCTACCCTGCCAGCGTCGGGCCACGCTGTGTACGTGCAGCCCAGCACTCTGCAGTGCCTCTGATCTCCACCAGGGGCCGCTGGAGTGTCAGACTTCCCAATACCCTCCCCCCGGAACAGGAGAGCAGCCCAGTGGGCGCTCAATCAATCCTCCCTGCCGACCCCGGTGCCCGAGCACCGCTCCCGAACCCGGGTCACCGGCGTGGCACGAGGTGTGGTGTCCAGCATCTCAACCCTCAGTGCCACCGGGTCAGCAGTTATCACTAACTTAAGCCTGATCCTGTCTAATATACCCTTATGTCTATCCCATAATTTCAGTTATAACTTTTTTGAAAGCAGCAAGTTGCACTGAGCTTGTGATTGCAAGTATAGCCGGTTGACTACTGGACAGCTGATAGTGATTTTTCTTGGGAGCCACGCACAAGCTTCCTTACAATTGATATTTCGCTACAGTGGGTAACTTAAAGAGAGGGAGCACTGTATGAGGGCATCCCAGCGGGGACCTGGGCAGTTCTGTCAAATGGCCATGGGTACTAGGAGCCTGATGCTCACTCACCGCTTCCTGCTGTTGTGACCTATCACCATTTTGTAGAAGTGGCAGCAAGCAGTGGAACCATTGCAAGCAAACACTCAGCATTGACAAACACTTGTTCTTAATGGTTTGAGGTTCTCTCTTCAAGATTCAGGATCCTAGGTTTGATTCCCAAGAAAGGCTGGAAGTTAGTCTGCTCAATGCAGTACTGTAGAAAGAGAAAGACACAACAGCACCAGCAGCTGGATTCCCAATTTGCCAATGGTGACAAGTTGGGAAGAGTGGTAATATTTCAACAAATGACATGCAGGAGTATCTAGATAGCTTGGGAAGCAGACAGGGAGATGGCAGATGAACTTATAATGTTGAGAAAGGTAATGTGAAACATCTAGGAAAGAAGAAAACAAAGGTAAACTACTACCTAAATGTCACAGTGATAACTGAAACCAAGAAAAAAAAAAGACCTGGGAGTACTGATCATCAGCAGCAACTTTAAACAGGTGCACCAATGTGGGGGCAATAGCTAGCAAGGCAGACAAAATCATTGCATGAATCTAGAATAACTTTGTAAGCATTTTAATTAATGTTATAATGCCGTTTTACAGATACCTGGTCAGGCTCCATCTTAAATACTGTGCTAAGTTTTAGTCCCCATACAGGGGGAAACATATTAGCATGATAAAGTATGGCATCAGCTGCACATCCCGTCATTTGCATGCCCCAGTCAGCAAATGAAAGATGCTATTGTGGCAACTTGAAATGGGAAAGTATGGGACCAAACAAAATTAAATGGGGATTATAAAATGGTCAAAACATTTCCACGACTCTGATTAGTTGACAGCCTGTCAGAGTGGTGTCCTTATCAATGCATATTTAGCCATCCTGCTCTACATCAAAGGTACCCACTGGAGCACAACTAGCATATCATTGTGCCCGAACTGTCAAACTCTGCCACTGTGAAAAGCTAAGTGGTCTTTCTCTGACAAACCGCACCTTTGCACAGTGTCTCCTCAGGAAGCACAACAGCTGCATCAGGAGAACGGTGGCACAAGCAGAGAAACCACAACTATACCACTCTCTGTGACCAATGCTCCCCTTTCCTGCATAATCCTAAACTTTAAATATTTTATTCATTTTTTGTTTTGCTCTAGTCACTGGCTGTCTGTTTCCTCATCACAATGCCACGTGCTGCACTCCACAAAAAGTACAGTGTTCCATCTCCGGACTCCACTCCAGTGAGAGCTTCTTCCATCTCCAGACTCCACAACACTCCCCCCTTTAAATACGAGCCAGCTCCCATGTAAAATTTCACCCCATTACTGTTATCCCAAAACCATAATGAGTTTACTTTTTTCCTCAGTCAGTGTTATCCATCTGAGCTCAGTAAAGCAGGAAACAACCATCTACGGTGGCAGTTTAGGGACACGCTTGCTTCCACTGAAGCCATCCCAAATAAAAGTGATAGAACCAGAGGGAGAAAGATTAAAAAAACACAACTAAAAGTGGCACAAAAGAAACTGTTTCAGTATGTTGGGGGGGGGGGGTAAATACGTTAGCCTGATATGACATACACTCACTCCCACACTCTCGGTTCCACTGGCTGTAACACAAAGTAAGTGGGCAAACAAAGAAATACTTAAACAAAAAAAGGAAAAAAAAAAAAACATGGTTTGGAGTGTTTGTGTGAGTGTCATGACAACTAAACATACACAGACACCAATGACCTCTAGTGACTTTCAATGCAAGCCCCATTCCAAGACAATGATTTCCCAAGACAATTACAAGGACTATTTTTTTAGTTTCTAGTTTTTAGTTTCTAGTCATATTATCAAATATTTTAAATATTTTGATATACACTTTCTACATGCATTTTTTTTAAATTACCTTCTTTACTGGGGAGCCCATTTTATTAGTGCAATAAGACAAACTGAGGTGCAAGTTATGGCCTGATAAGAGCACTTCAGAGGTGCTAAAGGCACTGCTCATAATGCACCTGGGGCATGCTCTTATCAGGCCATAACCCACACCTCAGAGTGTCTTACTGCTGACTTATAAAGGATGCCCATATAATTAACAATCATTGTAAATTTTTCCAACTATGAAACTATTCAAATAATTACAAAAATTATCATAGCTGCTGAATTAACTTTAGGATTCTGAGGATGGAAGCCTGCATTTTTTTTTTTCAAAAATACAAGATTAGCTTCAGAAGACAATGTACACAGGCTGTCCCGGTAGTATAGTGGTACTGCTACTGCTTGCCACAGTGGCAACATGGATCAGGAACAGACCTGAGTCATTCAGGATCCAGCTGGGAGAGGGAAGATTGAGCATCCCAGGGACAGCTCTCCTCCCTCAGCTCACTACTTGGCTACCACCTAGTGTAGGACAGGTGGTAGCACAGCAGGTGCACACTGCAAAGGAGGGGACGGCTACTGGATGCCAATCCATGCATACGTGAGCTTCACTGCATGCTGGCACTCTTGGGAGAAAGCATGAAGGAAGATTCTTGGTCTGCCCAAAGTTGGCATGGCAATTGCCTCCCCCCTCTACAGGCCTATATATGACTGGCATGGCAGTCCACCCACCCCACAGTTGTTCTGGATAAGTAGTAGTCAACCTTTAAATTCAACAGAAGGCCAGTGATGAGTGTGGGGGGGGCCGTTGGGGGGGTGGACATTGGGATAAGGTGCAGAAAAAGCAGGATAGGAAGAAAAGAATGTGTACACAAAGAAAAGCTGTAAAACAAATGTACCTCTCCCCAGTTGCCAAATGCCCATTGAGGACAAGGGTCTGCTTCACAGGATCTTTGTTCAGTTGGCTTGGTTCTCTCATCACAGTTTCTGGTGCCATATCCATTTACATCTTGACATACAACAACCCGTCTCTGGAATCCACCGGCACATGTACTGGAACACTAAAAAAATATATTAATGAAGACAAGCTGGGTATATAAGTCTATTTGTAAGTAGCTTCTTAAATACAGTACAGTGGTAAATTATGATACTCTGACATAACGTAGGAACGCTTTCCTTTATAAAAACAGTGCAGCACAAAAAGAACAGTTATGTACTTACAGTAACAGCAGATCTTCAAGAGAATCTCTTTCATCAGGACACACCTGTGGAACTATAGCCATCAGGTGATAGGATCACACATAAACTTTTTGCAAGCAGTACACTAGGGGCCACCCATGGCAACTTCCTACGTTGGCACTTCCCATATAAATGTGGGTGGCCTCTTCCCTCCACAGTTCCCCGCAGAAGATCATGCTCAGAAGACCTCCCTATAGGGAACCAGGAGAGAACCTGAGGCTCTGCCTACTAGGCAAGGCAGGAAACAGCAGGTCGACCTTTCTGGAGAAAGAGACAGGATTTACAGAGCTCTAAATCCTTAGGCGGATGGAGGGTGTGACTGCATGGCCTGATGAAAGAGATTCTCTCAAAGAGTTACTGTCATGCTAAGTATGTAACTGTCCTATCTTCTTCGAGGATATCTCATTCATCAGGCCACACCTATGGAACGAGTACCAGGCAGTACTGACAATAAAGCAGTCTGGTTGACTGAAGCCTACTGGCCTAGGAAAGTAGGCCATGAAGCACAGCTAATCCAAAACCAGTCCCTTTCCTTGAGGCAATGTCCAGACTGTAATGTCTAGTGAAGGTGCTGACAATACTCCAGGTGGTAGCTGCACATCTCAGCAGCAGACACATTCTTGAAACAGGCAACAGAAGATGCCATGCCTCTAGCTGAATGGTCACAAACAAACCAAGGAATTGCTTGGCCCACCTAGTCTGCCCATTTCCTCACCTAATGGATAAGCTGCAGATCCTAGTTAACCAACAGCCTACTTCCTCCTACCCACCACTAGAATTGCCTTATGTCTGTCCCACGCATTCTTGAATTCGACCACAGTTTTTTACTCCACAAACTCCTCACGAAGGCTGTTTCATGCATCTACAACCCTCTCCATGAGAAAATACTTCTTCACATTATCTCTGAGCTGTCCGCCCTCTATCTTCAAATTGTGCCCCCTTGTTCTTGCACATCTCTTTTTCTGAAAGATGCTATCCTCTTGGACTTTGTTGATTCCCTTGAGGTACTTAAAAGTTTCTATCATGTCCCCCCTCTCCTTCCTTTCCTCGAGGCTATATATGTTAAGCTCCTTTAGTCTTTCTTCATATGTCTTCTGGTGCAGACCCTGTACCATTTTGGTTGTCCTCCTCTGGACAGTCTCCACCCTGTCTATGTCTTTGCGGAGATGGGGTCTCCAGAACTGCATGCAGTACTCCAGATGTGGTCTCATCAACTGTCTGTACAGAGGGATAACAACTTCCTGTTTTCTACTGGTGATGCCTCTCCCTATGCATTCCTGTATCCTCCCAGCCCTCCTTACTGCCTTCTCACATTGCTTGCCCACCTTTAGGTCATCTGATATAGCTAACCCCAGGTCCCTTTCCATTTTTGTTGTTGTCAGTATCTCACCCCCATTGTGTACTCTTCCCCTGGATTTTTGTTTACCAGGTGCATTACTTTTCACTTCTTTGTGTTGAATCTTAGCTGCCATACATCTGACCATTCCTCCAACTTTGCCAAGTCCCTTCTCATCCTTTCCACCCCACCCTGTGTATCAACCCTGTTGCAGATCTTTGTGTCGTTTGCAAAGAGACATACTTTTCCTGCCAGTCCCTCTGCAATGTCACTTATAAAGACATTAAAAAGGACCAGACCTAGTACTGAACCCTGCAGTACCCCACTAGTAACCCCCCTTTCTTCACTGTGGACTCCATTTGCTATTACCCTAGAAGTCCTGTTGTCTAGCCAGTTTTTTACCCAGGCTACCACCCTGGGATCTCCTCCTAGGCTGGCTAATTTTTTTATTAATCTTTTGTGCTGGACTGTGTCAAATGCTTTGCTAAAGTCTAGGTAGGCCATGTCCACAGCCCCTCCCTGGTCTACTACTTTGGTCACCCAGTCAAAGAAATCGATTAGATTCATCTGACATTACCTTCCTGCTGTGAATTCATGCTGCCTTGGGCCCTATGCCCCACTGGCCTCTAGGTACTTAACAATTCTTTCCTTCAGAAGTGATTCCATCATTTTCCCTACCACTGAGGCCAAACTGACAGGTCTGTAGTTTCCTGTCTCTGTCTTGCTCCCACTTTTGTGAAGAGGAATCACATCAGCCCTCCTCCAGTCCTCAGGTACAACACCATCCTCTCATGATTTGTTAAAAAGGGTAGTCAGTGGTGATACTAGTTCTCCCTTTAGTTTTTTTAGAATTTTGGGGTGAATCACATCAGGCCCCATTGCTTTATCCACCTTCAGTTTTAGGAGTTCTTTCAGAACCCTTTCTTCTATGAAAGGACTGATATCAACCCCCCTATCCAAAGTGCTTCTATTGACTGGATTAGGTACCTCCCCCTCCTCCTCCTTTGTGAAGACTGAGCAGAAGTATTCATTCAGTATCCCTGCTTTCTCACTGTCCTGCTCTGCCCAACCACCCTCCTCTTTATTCAGCCTCAGTATCCCTGCCTTAGTCTTTCTTCGCTCCTTAATGTACCTATAAAAGGTTTTATCCCTCTTCTTAACCGAGTTGGCTATCTTTTCCTTGGTTTGGGCCTTTGCTATTTTGACTGCCTTCCCCACTTCCTTCTGCTTTAACTGATACAGTTCTCTGTCCTGCTGTTTCTGTGTTTCCTTATAGTTCCTAAATGCTATCTTTTTCTCCCTAACCTTCCCTGCCACTTCTTTTGAGAACTATAGTGTTTTTTCTTTCATTTTGACTTGTTTATTTGCTTCACACAAAGGCTTGTTGTCTCTGTGATGGCAATTCTGATGTTTCCCCATTGTTGCTCCACCCCACCTTCTTGCCGGTTTGCTAGAGCTTTTCTGAGACACTCTCCCATTTTGACAAAATCAGCCCTCCTGAAGTCCAGTACCTTCACTTTTGATTGGCTTAACTCTACAGCTAAGTTTATCATGAACCACACTGTTTGGTGGTCACTTGTTCCCAAATGGCTACCCACTTCTAGATCTGAGATCCTCTCTCTGTCCTCATTTGAGAGTACCAGGTCTAAGATTGCACCTCCTGAGTGGGTTCCAACACTAGCTGTCTGAGGCATGCCCCCTGTAGGGCATCAAGAATGGCCCTGATCTTGGATGTGGCTGCAGCAAAGGTGCTTCAGTTAACATCTGGCATATTCAGGTCCCCCATCAGCAATATCTCCCCTTTCTCTGCCATCCTAAGGATGCCTTCTATCATTTCCTTGTCCATTTCCTCCCCCTGAGATGGGGGTCTGTATACAACCCCTGTGTGGATTGTAGTGCCATTTCTAGTCTCCAGGGTGACCAACAGTGCCTCCTCCCTTCCCTGTTTACCCTTTCGTTCCATTGCTTTGATCCCTTCCCTTACATAGAAATACTCCTCCTCCTCCTCTTCTACCCTCCCTGTCCCTCCTGTAGATTGTGTACCCTGGTATGTTGACATCCCAGTCATGGTTCTCTGTGTACCATGTTTCTGTGACTGCCACGCTATCCAGGCATCCCTCTTCCATCAAGGCCATCAGTTCAGGGAGCTTGTTACATAAACTATGGGCATTGGTACTCATTACCCTCCATTTTTTGATGGCCTTATCCCTTTTTGCCCCATCCCTGTCCTTACTGCCTTTCTCTTTTTCTCCATTTAGCCCTGCCGTTCTCCCTATCGACTGCTCTATCTTGGTGTTTACCTCACTAACTACTCCGATTTTTGTTTTTTTTGGGGGGGCTAGGAGTTCCCTCCTTTCAGTGCCCCCTCATTAATTTAAATGCTTGCCAGTGAAGCATTTAAGCCTATCACCTAGGATCCTGGTTCCCCTCCTGGACAGATGCAGACCATTGCACCAGTATAAGGCTGTATCCCTCCAGGTGGAGCCCCAGTCCCCAATAAAGCTGAAACCCTGAGCTCTGCACAAGTTTTTCAACCACTGATTGAATCCCATGGTGTGGAGTACCCTAGCCTCACCCATACATAGACAGGCAGCACCTCCGAGAAGGTTACCGTGAGTGCTACTTGTCTACGGCCCCTCCCCAACTCCACAAATTCCTCCTGCACTGCTCTGATCCCCTTCCCAGCCAGGTCAGTTGTCCCTAGGTTGACAATGACATCCAGCTCCCTCCCCATGCAGCTGATCCCGCAATCCTGAGGATTCACTCCCTGTCCCTCCAAGCCATGGCGCCAGGCAGGCACCTTAACTCCCTCTCCCCTCCCTCCCCCGTTCTACCCTCCTAATAATGGAGTCCCCCACCAGGAGATGTTTCCTTCCCCTGTGGGATCCCATGCCACCCTCCTGTAGGTCTCCTTTGTGGAGGCTCCCAGCATCCTCCTTGGTCTCCACTGCGGGTGCCTCCATTGAGGAACCTCACTCTGCCAGAATGGCATATGAATTGTGGAAAGGTACAAATTGAAGGATGCGCCTCTGTTCCACCATCTTCACCCTTCCTGAGTCCACTGTGGTCCAACCGCTCCTCTTTCTTGGCAACCTCTGAGGCAGCAGCGGTAGTCCTGGTGGTCCCTGGGTGAGAAAGGAGGTCCTCTGAATCCTGGCCAACTCAGCCTGGAGATGAGCAACCTCCTCCCTCAGCCCAGAGAGGTGCCTGCAGATAAGACAACTCCACATCCTCCAGAACATCTCCCAGAAGTCTGCTGCTCCACAGCCACTGCACTGCACCACTCCCATCATGTCTTTATTTGTGGTCCCTTAACTGCTGTTTTATATACCTACTCTTTCCTCTCTCTGTTTATTTTATATGTATTTTTCCCTACTTTCCTACTGCCTCCATGCCCTTAAAGCTCCTGATCTTCCTGTTCTGGGACAGTGAGTTCCTGTATTCCTCAGTAGTCTCCTTTTTACTTGCTCAGAGTCAGATCTCCAGCAGCTAGGAGGTGATGGAGAGCTACTCTTTTCCTTCTACGATGGTGATTCCTTTGTGCCTCTGTGATCACTCCCTTCCTGCTCCCAAACAGGAAGTTCCCGTTGTTAGTAGAATTCTGTGTCTACAAAAGTAGAACCGGATAAGCTTGGTGGGGTGGAGGGGAGGGACGGAGTGCAATATAGTCTCAGTAGAGTAGTATAGTTCTAACAGCACCTCCTTCCTCTTGCTGTTCTCTGCCACAATCTATCTAGATCAGTTTTTAAATGCAAACACCTGGTTTCCTTCTCTCTAAGCCACTCTTCCTAAGTAACAGTTTGTTTCTTCACCTAGACCTAGCTAACTGCACAGATAACAATTCCTTCACCTTTTGTGAAGGAATTCCTTTGTGAATACCCATGGGACAGAAGTGAGTCCAAAGAGGAGTGCTGAGAACTGGTAGTGTCCTGAGGGCAGAGAAAAAGAACAGTTATGTAAGAACTTACCATAACAGTAGATCTTCGAGGGGATCTCACTCATCAGGTAACACCGTAGGAACCTTCGCCATCAGTGAAGGGGAATCCACATGGAAGATTTTCAGCTGTACAACTGGGGCCGCCCACGCTGTCAACATCAGCCGATGTCACCAACCCTATATAGGCATGATCTGCCCCACTCCCTGCTCATTTCTTTCCCCCCACAGACTAAGGGAGCTAGCCCCTCACCCTAGGGGACCGAGGAGAGAAAGAGGTACCAAGAACTAAATAAAAAGCCTGATACTCCAGATAGCCAGTTTCTAGACAGGAGCCCTAAAAAGTGGGATGGTGGGAGGGAAAATATACCTGATGACCGAGATCCCCTCAAAGATCTACTGTCAATGTAAGTTCTTACGTAACTATTCTATCTTTTTTGTGGGTATCTCAGTCATCAGGTAACACCATGAGTACCAAGCAGTGACAAGTCTAAACAGACAGTCTGGATGGAGGGCTCTCCATAAACTTAAGACAGGAGTCCCTGTAACAGAGCCCTGCCAAATCCTGCATACACTCTTTAGGCAATGTCCAGACTGTAATGCTTGGTTAAAGTGTGGACTGTACTCCAGGTGGCAGCGGCACAAATGTCAGTGACTGAGACCCCTTTTAAACAAGCCACCGAGGTAGCCATGCCCCTGGTGGAATGAGCTTTGACAGCACCAGGCAATGCTTTGCTGTACTTGTTGCAGCAGAACACAATGCAATTTGCCAACCATTTGGATAAACTTTTCTTAGAAACTGAAACACCCTCTCTACCTGGGGTGAAGGAAACAAACAACTGCTTTAACTTCCTGGGCTCTTTAGACCTAAGCAGGTAGTACTTCAAAGTTCTGCGCACACCTAACGTATGGAGCAGTGCTTCCCCTGGATTGGCATGCTTGGGAAAATAAACAGGAACATAGATAGACTGATTTAGTGTGAATTCAGATATCACCTTAGGCAGAAACTTATGATTTGTGGGCAAAGACACCCTGTCTTTGTGAAAAATCAAATAAGGCTCCTTGCACCAGAGTGCCTGAAGCTCTGAAATTCTTCGAGCAGAAGTAATTGCAGCTAAACATAGTGCTTTTCAAGAGAGAAAGCACAAATCACAAGTACCAATTGGTTCAAAAGGGGACAGGGTCAACTTTTCTAAAACAAAATTCAAGTCCCAAGCCGGGATGCAGAATGCCCCCTTAGAAAGATATGGGAGACATCCAGCTGAACAATTGTGTGGTCACCCACAGGCTCATAGAATGCAGAAAAAGTCGAAAGGTGGACCTTGAGGGAAGAGTACTGGAGGCCTGAGTCAGGGAGTGAGATTGGGTAATCCAGGATATGATTCACTGAGGAGGTGAAACTGTCTAAGCTTTGTCTGGCAGCCACTTTCACTTCATAGCATACATGGCTCGAGTGAAAGCTTTTGGGTGACCACCATGTTGGAGACCCTGAACCTGGCAACAGCTATGTTCTCAGGAGCCAGGCATGCAGATGGAGGGACCTGGGGTTGGGATGGACCAGGGTCCCCTGAGCCTGGGTCAGCAGATTCCTGCAAAGAGGGAGAGGAACCAGAGGTTCCTCTGCCATCTACTGAAGAAGAGGGAACCATATCTAGTGAGGTCAGAATGGAGCTACCAGATTAATGCTGGCCCCCTCCATTTTCAACTTGATTGACACCCTCTGAATCAGAGGAAATGGAGGGAATGCATAAAGAAACCTCCTGCTCCAAGAGAGGGACAACTCGTCTCACCAGAAAATTCCAGGCCCCGTATCTAGAGAGCAGAAAATGATAATTATATACCAATCATAATTCTTGATCTTCCTGTGAATCTTCACCATTCATCACTGGTGGGTGATTGGCTGGAGACAAGCACCCCATGGGAGCTTTTATTCCCCTAGGGGGAGGAGCCGGCACAATCAGTGCTGCCCACAAGGCTGACATACTGCATGGCACTCGTGGGTTGGGTAGAAACAGCCATTGGCTCCTCCTTCACCTCAGTTCTGCACGCCAGAGAGACACAGGGAAAAAGAGGATAGAGAAAAACGAGGGCGGGACAAGAGAGCCTGAGGGACAGTAAAAGGAAAGGCTATAAACTGAAAAAGGAATAGGCCAACCAGAGGACAGATGAAGAGGAGAATCTGGGAGGGTATGGACCAAAAGGCCCCCAGTCCCTGGACGGCCAGTAAGGGTAAGAAAGGGAAAGGGAAGAGAGAGAGAGAAAGAGAGAAAGAGAAAACAAGGAGAGAGGGAAGGAGAGGAGGAACCAACATCCACACAGGAGACTCAGATCTTGAGACAGCAGTGCTTCCAGGGAGGCAGACAGCCCACCACAGGGGCTGTTTCTGAGGCAGAAACTCAACTTTACTGAAATCCCATAAGGACAGTAGCATGGAGAAGGTCCCTCCCTCCTGCCTCTAAACCCCTGAAGGTGGAAACCACCCATCAGTGAGGATTCCCCTTCCCCATTACCATTTTCCAAGGAAGAACCCACAGGGTTCGGAGGGGGAGGAGTGAGGATCCCACCCATTAATGTCTCTCCCGTAAGAGAGGGAGACAGGAAGAAGAAGAGGAAGAGAAATAATATAGGAAGGGAGTGGAGGGGAGTCCCTGTCAGCCCCAGCCCCCCATCCTGGGGGACCTGAAGAGCCAGTGCACCCTGACAGGGTGGTCCAACCCCAGAGATCATACTCAGGACAAGGGGGAGGGGCCCACCAGAAGTCCCCCACTGGGCTAGTGGGAAAGCCCTACTTGCTGTCCTCCCAAAATGTTTTCCAGTCGCCTTCTTGGATAAAGAAGACCCAAGAAAGAAGGGAGATCCAAACAGATTCCTGAGGAGGAGGGTGAGCAGGGAGGGGGCATTGCCCAGAGACTGAGGCCTTGTGAGGGGAAGGTGGGTGGGATTCAGTGATGAATGGTGAAGATACACAGGAAGATTAAGAATTATAAGTACATCATTTTCATATCTTCCCTGTATCAGTCTTCACCATTCATCACTGGTGGGAGAGTACTGAGCCTCCAGAAGGGGGCCCAGTATTTTCCTGAGAGAATAGCATCCCTCAGCCCCCCATGGGGGAAACACGAGAGGAGGACCCTCCACCTGCCAGTTAGGCCTGGGACTGGTCACGGTGAGGCAGGGTCCCCTGTTCTCTGGGGGAAGGAAGGTGTTCCTGCAGTTCCCGTCTTGACCTGCAGGAAAAAAGATGGGTTCCCCAGAAAGAGGAGGCCATCACCCTATGCCAGGCCAAGGATGAAAACCGTGAAAGGCAAAGCCACACCGTCTGACTAATGCAGATCGCTGTCCCTGCAAGTCATGAAGAGACTTCATTGGCGTCATAAGATGCCCCTGACTGGTGCCTTGCCAGCTCCAGACCTATAGCAGAGAGGGCTATGGCTTGCCAGGTAGCCTCCAAACCAGGCAGGATGCCAGTGCCTGGCCCAGCATCACCCACAGATGCCTGCTGTAGGCAGCGTGGTGCATCTGATGTGAAGGAATGCAAAGTACCATCCACACAGAGGAGAACATTCTCTGCCCCAGATGATTGAACTCTGCAGAGTCAGAATCCAGGGGTCGGTTGCGGACTGGGCGTCTATGCCCGGTAGGGGTGTCCAGTTGCAACAATCCCATAGTGGGATGAGGCAGAGTGCCCGGAGACCTCTGGGGTGTGCAGTACTGATGCTGGCAGTCCACAGGGGCCAGAACTGAGACAGATGAAAGCTGCCAGATGCTATACAATGCTTCCTGGAAGGGGATAGGACAGGAGGGGACCACCAAATGGTGTGCCCCGAACTCACCCAAAAAGACTTGTGTCGTAAGCTCGGTATTGTGATGTGCTAAATAGAAAATATGCAGGTCCCTTACCAGCCTCACCAGGAAGTGCTGATACTGGGCTTGATCAGCATCAGAGGACAGGTGGACAGATGGCTCCTCATACTCAGGGGAGGAAGATGAGGAGGCCAAGGAACCCGTGGAGTTAGATTCCAACAGCAGAGGGGGAACTGGTCAAAAGACCTGTTTGTTCATGGCCCTAATGTACTGGGGGAAGTCCGCAGCCTAGGATCTGAACTGTTCCCAGGTCAAATGTCCTGAAAGACCAACATGGCCTGGGAGAAGAGGGGCTGGATGCAAATGCACAGGGGAACTGGCCACTGTATGTGGCGTGCCTCTGCCAGGGCTAGAAGACCTATCAGATGATCCTGGAAAAGCAGGTAATCCATAGGTCTGCAGCATCACCATCCTGTGGAGCAATGTAAAATGGTTGGGACTGAGCCCTGTAGGGGAAGCTTCCCCATGAGGGGACTGGGGTCGCATGGATCCAGAAGGGCAGTCCCCAGCCCCACCCAATGAGGACTCCCTTGAAGGAGATGAGGGAGAGAACTTGAGTTCAGCACTGCGGCTCCTCCACGAGCCACAGAAGGCTACAGAGGAGAGCTGCAGCCCCTCATCCTATTCCCTCAACCCCACTGACTCAGAGGAAGACCTCTTCCTCAGACCCTGTGCCAAAGGACCCCCCCAACTCTGCAGGGTCCCTGAGGAGAGTTGTAGAGGAGGGGGATCCAATCCTGGCCTTAAGAGAGGGGGCAGCACCAGGGGCGGCAGCTGACCTCTTCCCCAAAGCACAGACCACCCCACCCATAGCAAAGGGGCCACTGACCTGCATCACCCCGCAGGCACTGCCATCAACCTGGGGGTCAGCGTCAGCCACAGTCACTGGAGCTGCAGTGGGGGACCTGGGGAGATGCAAGGGTCCTGGGCTTCAGAGAACCACCCCCGACTCCTGGGAGTCAGGTTGCCAGTCCGAGTTAGCCTCCTGATCATCTGACTTTGGAGAGAAGGAGATCCAGAGGAGTTCCAGACTGGTAACCCCGGGGGCTCTCCCACTGACGGTGCCATGCACACTGCTGCGGGTCAGACCAGCACCCCTCACAGCGCTGTCCTGATCACCGGAGCCACAAATGGCTTTGGAATCATGGGCGGAGCTGGTGAGTGATGCCGAGGAATGTCTCGCACCAGGCCTGGCAGCTGTTGGCCATGACAATGGGGGAGCCTGCACCTCTGAAGAGTTGACTGCCAGGGCGGTGCTCCTGGCCCAGCCCAGGTGGAGCCAGACCAGTCCTCTGGCACCACGGTAGAGACCTCCTCCATGGCAAGGCTAGAAGAAGGGGAGGTCTCCTCCTCACCAGGCTATGTAGGCCTGGGAGGGTACCCAGAGGAAAAGCAAAGAGTCCTATGCTCGGACCAACAAGAGCGATACCACCCCTCGAAAGTTGGCAGAGCCCTGCCGAACTTCAACGTGTGATGTTCAAGAACATGACAGTCCACAGAGAAGCAGGTGTCACAGTGGTCCTTGCCATGCTGGGATCCACAGCGGGAAGGGTAGACATCATGCCGGTCCATAATGGAAATTTGCCAGCCGCAGGAACACTGACACATAGAAGGCAGGCCCATTTTCAACTAATGTTTCTTGTCCCCCAGACTGGCATGATGCAATGGTAACTAAAACTTTAAAACAGAAAAGACTCAATGCCATTAAGAAAAGGAAAGATCTTACTGGTAGTCTTCAGTAACGGCGCAGAGTGAACGGCAGAACCAAAGCGGAAATCAGGCAGCATCAGGAAATGGTTCCAATGTGTCAGGAACGGCTCCAATGAGTGATTCTGAGGTGTCAACCGATGGACTAGACCACAATGGCATAAGAGAAATTCACTTGGCTGCAGGTGAGGTGCTGTCTCGACAGTGGGAGAAGCAGAATTGAGGTGGAGGAGGAGCCAACGGTCATTTCTGGCCAATCCATGAGCACCACACGGTACTTCGGTATCGTGGGCGGCACCAATGGCTTGTCTACAGCCAATCACCCACCAGTGATGAATGGTGAAAGTTGATACAGGGAAGATCTGGGCAGTTTTGCGTTGAGTGGGGAAACAAAAGGGTCCCACTGTGGACAACCCCATCTGTCGAACAAGTCTTCTGCAACAGATGAGAGAAGCTCCCATTCATGCATGCTGGACTGAGTCCTAATGATGCTGTCTGCCAGAGTGTTGAGGATGCCTGGCACATGGACCGCAGAGTGTGTCAGACTGTGATCCAGCACCCAGTACCACACTCTCATGGTCTTCTGGCAAAGGGGGTATGAGCAAGTGCTGCCCTACTTGATAACGTAGTACACCACACTCAAATTGTCCTAATGCACCAGCAGCTGACTTGGAGCAAGATGCTCCTGAAAAGTCTGCAAGACTTAGAGCAGTGCTCTCATCTCTGGGACACTGATATGCAGGGAGGCTTCCCACTGGGACCAGGAACCCTGGGTTTGGAAGGGACCCAGTTGTGCTCCCCAGCCCAGACCGGACACATCCATGGTTAGGATCTGATGAGGAGAAGAGATCCATAATAGAATGCCTTGAAGCAGGTTCAGGAGGCCCATCCACCACTGCAGTGCCTTTTTGCACTGGGGAAGAGACCAGGACTGGATGGTCCAACTCATCTGTGCGCTGGTCCCACTGTTAACATAGGGTCCACTGAAGGGTACACATATGAAACTTGGCCAATTGAACAGTGGGTATGGCCACTGCCACTAGGCCCAACAATCTAAGGTACAACCTGGCAGGAATGTACCAACTGTGAGCAACTGCCTGAGCTTGGGCATAGAGGCACTGTGCCCTGTTCTAGGGCACGAAGGCCTTCCCTTGTGCCAAGTCCAGAACCACTCCTATATATTGCAGCCTTTGGGATGGTACTTGAACTGACTTGGGCAGGTTGACAGTAATGCCCAGGGAGTAGAACAGCTGGAGAGTATGCTCCAAAGTACTTGCTGCAGAACCAGAACCAAACCGCTGGGAATATTCTGCAGCATTTGAATAAATGAAAGGCTTGCCTGTAGTTTGGTGGCCAAGCAGCCAGCCACTCCCACTTCCTGAGCTATATAAGCAGTTCCTCTAAGCCTCACTGTGAAGCATTTTTTCTTTGCGGTCGGAGGCTATGTTGGTTTGTCCTCTGAGCTGGCTGGGGCCTACCTCCCCCACCTGCTGTTTCTGTGTCTCTCTGCTGGACTTCTGTGTTTGTTTTCCTGCCTCTGGTTTGTATCTTTCCTCTGGCTGTGTGCTTCCCTGTGTTTCGTGTTTCTTGTTTTTGGGCCTTCCCTGTTTTCTGTTTTGCTGTGTTTTGGTTTTGTCTTTTTTGGGGGGCTTTGTTTCTAAGCTCCTAGCATACTGCTACTCTGGGGTTTATACTGCTTGCTTTACTTACTCGCGACTCTCAAATTACTTGCACAGCAACTCCTAGCATTCTGCTACATAGAGCTCATGCTGCTGCTTTCAGTTACCTACAACGACAGCCACAGCTGCTGACTGTTTACTTTAATTACTATTGTACCCAGTGCTTGAGTTTTACGCTATGCTCACCATGCTCAAACTACTGCAATGCAACTGCAATTATTATCTGTGCATTTCAGCTCAGCCATAGCTGCTCCATGTTGAATACTCAATTCTTTTCACCTGACACAGTTTACTGACCTTAGCTGTGCTGCTCATTGCTGCTCTCATTCTCTTGCAGCTTCATTGCACTGCCTGTCTACACCTGCTTTCAAGCATTGTCTCCTGTTTTATTGCACTTACAGTACAACTCTGTGGTCAGCCAACTAAGCTCCTGCTGAGGCTGTTAATATAGTTTTGTTATTAAAATTGCCTCACTACCGAAAATCTTCAGTGTTTGTCACCTTGATTTGGCTATTCCTGTTTGGCTAGCTTGCCCCCAATTCAGTGCTGTTTAATTGCTATACTATATGTTATGCAGGTTCTCCTATCACTACTACTGCTTATTGACCTACGTGCAGGTCCACTCTGCTTATGCAACCGTTGCTCCTTGCTTACACAAACCATCGTTTCATGCCTACTGCCATCCCCTTGGCTTCAGCCTGGGATTCTGCTGCACTCAATCTGCATTCGACCTTGCAAGGTCTCCACACTCAATGCTCATTATAATCTCAGCCTGCAATGCTCATTCAGCTCAACAGCTTTTCAGCTCTCAATCACTTTATGGGGCATGCCAGCTATTCTATTCTGGTGCAGGGTTCCTGTAGCAGACAGTCTCGCTCTGCTTCAGTCCGCATCTTGAGCGTGTTCAACTTGGGGTGGGATCCTTCTCACCTGGCCCATAGCTGGGAATATCCTCACCCCTTGCTTGGCTTTAACTGCCTGCTATGCGACAGCAGCTCCTGATGTAGAATTTAAGACTAGCGGTGAAAGATGGTTATGACAATCTCCTTTGGCTCTAGTGTTCCACTAGATAGTGTTTCCCCAATGAGGCACCTTCACCGCATACTCCCTACAACTGCCTCTGGTTCACCTGATTTAATTTAGGGCGGGTAGGCCAGGTGAGTGCCTCAGCAGTTGTTGCTCTCCTCCTGTGCCTTGGATGCACGTATTGTTGCAGAGTTTTCTCACAATCTTCCACGGTGTTCCTGCTAGAGGGTTTGAGTGAGAGCCTTCCTCCAAATTGGAATATTTTCCACCTCCCTTTAATTGGGTTTTCCAAAATGCAGCTGCAGAGCCGTCACTAAATAAACTATCCCAAGCCTGGAGGGAAGGCGACCTAGGCCTTGGATCCCCAGAGATTTCCTCCTCCTCATAGGGTTTTTTTTCTCTCCTCCATTGCCTCAGGTCATAACACTTAGTTAGCTTAGTTGTTTCCCCTAGTTTCTTAGGAAGGTTCCATTGTTGGATGGAGGTGGAGGATGTCCTGCGGTTCCCTCTCTCCTTAGGGGATCCACAACTATCAAAGCAAACCATCAGTATCATGCTACGCAGACCTGGGCAGTCATTATGACAACTGTGCATCTCATTGCATTTTTAAACTACCTATACTTCTCTACTACTACATTACAGTTACTACTCCTATGTCACAGTTACTGCTTGCTCATATGCTTCATCTTGCCTCCTTTTTGAGGATGATACTACATTTTTGGGGGGAGATTCCTAAGGTGCCTTTAGCCATGGGAACCGTCCCGTTGCACCTCTAGGGGTGGAACCCTCTCCGAGGGTTCTTTGCCTTCGTACCCCTACAGGGCCGTAATTCCTCTGGAATAGAGATTGCAAATGGCCAAAACCAAACTAACACAGTTGCACAAGCATAACACTATACTGGCTGCGTAGTGTTAAAATTGGCCAGTGGCCAAAGTTTTAGTGACCGGTAACCAAAGTTTTATATAAGCTTACCAATAACATTTATATATAGTAGGCTATAAAAAAGTTAAAAAGATACCAAGAGTGTACATGGCATGCAGAGGCTGCAAATGGTTAATGAATACTAAATGATGCCAACATGTCATTGATATGTATGGCTAGTAAAGGGCTGCAAGTGGCTAGTGAATGTGAATTAATGTGTATGTACGTGTAGGAGTTTAAGAGGTTAATTTCTAGAGCCCTGTAAAAATAAAATGTAGGAAAATAATTGGAAAAGCATAAGCCATGCTAAAAACAAGATGTTCTAAGCAAATGAATTCACTTTATTCAGCAGAAGCAACTTGGTACCAGAACAGGTCTCTTTGAAGGTTATGGTCGAAGATAAGATGCAGCTGTTGGTAACTGCGTCTGGCCTTGGCTATTCAAGCTCCTCATGTCATGATTATGTGTGTTTAAAAATATGCATAACAAGGAACTGATAAGAGATAATGGTATACGTGCTTTGGCCACCGTCTAGTACAAGGCTAATTTTGCATTTGTAAGCACGTTATTTTAAAATAGAGCAAGTCCCTTGTCTCATTTGCGTTATTTTTTAATGATGTAAAATCCCCTGACCACTTGTTTTTCCACCAAGGATGACAATAAATGAAACTCCCCTGTCTCGGCAAAGTGTCAAATGTATCTTATAACTGAGGTATCTCATGGCCATTGTACTTTTAAACCTTGTCTCATGATGTTACTGAATGACATAGTGTCTAGGCTAAAATTTGCTGTGGCAGTTTGGAAATTTCCACTATGTATTTTTGATGTAAACAAGTTGAGTATAAATACAGGACCTAGGTGTCATGTCCAGTGTGTCCAAGAGGAATAGCCATCGATGCTTGAACACCCAGAAAGAGGGAGCAAGTTTTCTTCACTTTTACTGTGTACCTGTAGCCCTGGTGGTAAAAAGTCATCAGCTGTTTAGACTTAATCATGTTAGAGGTAAATTTGTTAGGGCTTATTTGGGTATTAATAAATTGCAACTGATTTAAAACAACATCTGGTGTCAGGTGGCTTTATTGGATTACCAGGGCCCACTAACCATGAACCTTGTGCTTTTACTACCTTACTGTCATCAGTGTGGTATAGTTTCCTTATTTACAAATTGGCCCAGCCAGCCAGAAGGTGGTTTTGGTTCTGGTCTCAGTAAATCTGGTAGAGCCTAGTGTTTACTCTAAACAGGGTCCATGCAGGTAAGGGTCATAACCTAACTGTGGGGCTGGGAAAAAGAGTCTAATAGACTCTGAGTGTTTGAGTGGATTTGAATCTACAGGTAAAGGTCTATGGAGCAGCTAAAAGCTGGGTAAGGGTAATGAATATGTATGTGGAGGTCTGAGTACCCCAAGTTTAAGGATATGTGGAGAGATGTATTAAGGAAAAATCTCTCAAACAAACAAGGGAAACTGCCCTTGTAATTTGTGCCTGCTAGATAGCAGGTCAGAGAAAAGAGGAAATACATACTGTTAAAGCGATGATGGCTTTCACAGTTCAGGCTGCTTTTAGTAGAAAAGCGGTGTCTGATCAAGTAATGTTAGATAAGCAACATTTAGAGAAAGAAAAATAAACCACTGTGGATGCATACACAGTAGGTGTGACTACAGACGGGTTGATTTAAAACCCCCCAATGTTCATTATCTGCGCAGCTTTAAGTTTTTTGTATCAATTTCAATTTCCCTTGCCTCTTATGGTGGCCTGAACATTTGATCCCAAACCTAGGTACTGGGGACCTCTTCCAGTTGGATTTCAACCTAGTACCTAGTACTGCTACAGATTTTATTGTTGAACTGCAAACCAGAGTTCTGGTAAAAGACTTGGTTTGGCAGGTTACTGAAATGGCCACAAAGGAAAGCTTCTTTGAAAGGATAATAGCTGCAGCATTTTGAAGTAATCATCAAGGTTTTGATGTCGTTTTTCTGGATTGGACCAGTGTATCAGGACAGAAGGAGGAAGACACCTTGACACAGGGTAAGTCTGTGTATTTTGTTTTAAAAGTTTGTTTTTTTAATTGTTGTCTGTCTGTTTCATTTCTGCAATACATATATTAAGCAAGGTAATGCTCTCTCTTTCATTTTCCAGTGTATCTCTGTGTTCTGTAATTATGTTCTGCTCTCAAGGATGCAAGATAGCATTGACTGTTTTCAGAACATAGCATGTTACAGTAAAAAGAAAAAACAAGCTTCTTTGTCTCATATCTGACTGTTTTAATTAGTTTTATTTTTAATAAAAGATTTGTGCTGCCTAGATAGGGTCAGTGAAGGATTTTTGTGTGTAGGATGTTGGTTGGAGTAAGTCAGTTTGAGATGGAAGAGATATGACATCATAGATTGCAATGTGTAAAAAGATTTGTAGTTTGCAGACAATGTGCCAAGCAGATGCTAGGTGAACATATAATGTGTTAACAGCTATGAATGGCTTTATCATACTTCTTGTTAAAACCAGAAACTTTTTGCTAAAGAGAAGTAAAATGTTCGTCACAAAGATTTCAAAATGGCCAAGTGCCATATTTTGGCTATGTGCCAAAGGGTGTAGCCATGTTATACTAGATGTGTCCACTTACAGATGGTATGTTGTGCTGTATTTTCAAATAAGATCTTGTTTGGCTTCAAACAAACAGAAATAAGGAAGTTTCATTTTATAAAGGAGTTGGAAAGTGTTTAAAAAGTTTTGTTCTGAAAAGATGTGGCATGTAGATACAGTATATGAATTTGTTGGTTTAAGTAGTTGTAGTGTGTTACAAGATAGGTAGTAGATAGCGCATATGTAAAACACTTACGGTTTTCTAATGAAACTATGGGCATTACCTCAGCAACTCGGTGTCAAATAATGTGAGTTCTATTGTGTGTTAAGTATTTCTTTTGTGTGTGTGTGTGTGTATGTACTGTCTTAGACAGCAGCTTTACTTTGTGCTCTTTTGTTATTAAAAGATACTTTAATATCAGTACTGTTCTAGGACATTACAGAAACAGCTGGGTTTGAGCGACCCTTGGGTGCACACCGTGTAACCTTTTGCACATTGCTTGACCTTTTGTGTTTCAAAATGTTATGTTATTAACAGTTCAAACTTGATGTGTGTTCCCTACCTAAAGCACAAATTTTCATGCAATATGTTTGTTTTCATAGAAGCACACCAAGGGTGAATCCTACAGTTTTTTTTTTGCTTTACAGTACTTGCACTTTGGGTAAAAAAGGACAGACAATTTTTTTTTCTAGTCTTGTAGTCAAAACTTACTGGCCCAATGCCTTCCTTCACAGACATTTAATTTTCATATGGCTGTTTATTTATGAGCAATATCATGTGATTCCCATACTATGCAAGGCACTGGAAGGGGGAATTATTCATCACCTCTCTGTATTTTTTTACTTTTTATGTTTGCTTGCACGCATGTGCAAGAAACATAGTGCCATCATCTGAGTTTCTGGAGGTGTGGCACCCTGTCTTCCAATTCCCTCACTGTGTTTACAGATGTGGCCACAGTTCGCCAATGAATGCTGCAGCTGTCTATTACAGCAGTTGAAAATGCAGTGCAGTACAGCTGAAAAGGAGAGAGCCACTTCAGTGAGCATGATCAGATAACTGAAGCGCTCCCTCCCCCGCCTTCTGCATTTCTAGGAACTAGTTTCTACTTTTCCTGCTATGCAAAAGATGAAAAGTTTGAGACAGCAATGGAAAGCCTGTTGGCACTGTTTCACATAACAACCAATAAAATACAAGAAAATCAAATTAAAACAATCATTAATACTACACAGCAATGCGACCCAGGAAAGGTTAAACAATGAGGAAGGAACTTGGCAGATATGAACCCCACCTGTTTACCAAAAACCTTGCCTCTTGTAAACATCAGATATATTAGAGGTCCCGCCTGACCTGTGACAATAGTTTAATGGCAGCTGTATTTTGACCGTGCGAAGGCAGCGTAATCATTTGTCTTTTAAATAAAGACCTGTATGAATGGCAACATGAGGGTTCAACTGTATCCCTTACTGAACCAGTGAAACTGATCTGTCCGTGCAGAAGCGGACATAATAACATAAGATGAGAAGACCTTATGGAGCTTACAATTATGGTATTAACTGTGTTAGAAAGCAAACTAAAGCTAAAAACATAACAGATGTAATCTTTGGTGCATGGGCTGTTATGCCCTAAGCCTCCTAATTCGAGCAGAGCTGAGTCAACCTGGCGCCCTGCTAGGCGATTACCAGATTTATAATGTTATCATTACTGCACATGCATTTGTAATGATTTTCTTTATAATAATACCAATTATGATTGGTGGGTTTGGCAACTGACTCATTCCACTAATAATTGGAGCCTCTGACATAGCATTTCCAAGAATAAATAACATAAGCTTCTGACTCTTACCGCTGTCTTTCCCTCTCCTACTCACATGTTCTGGGGTAGAAGCTGGAGCGGGTACAGGTGGAACAGTCTATCCGCCACTAGCTGGCAATTTAGCCCACGCCGGAGCATCCGTCGACTTAACTAATTTTTCCCTACACTTGGCCAGAGTATCATCTATTTTAGGATCCATTAACTTTATTACAACTGTTATTAACATAAACCCCCGCAGTCTCACAATATCAAACACCGCTATTTATTTGATCAGTAATAATTACCACTATCTTATTGCTACTATCCCTTCCAGTCTTGGCTGCTGGAATTACCATGCTCTTAATGGACTGAAATTTAAATACATTTTTAACCCGTCAGGAGGGGGAGACCCAATTTTATACCAACACTTATTCTGATTTTTTGGGCATCCAGAAGTTTATATTCTGCTTCTGCCCGGGTTTGGAATAATTACCCATATTGTAGCCTACTATTCAGGTAAAAAAGAGCCATTTGGATACATAGGAATGGTCTGAGCCATAATGGCTGTCAGCCTACTGGGCTTTATTGTCTGGGCCCATCACATATTTACAGTTGGAACAGACGTTGACACATGAGCATATTTCATATCAGCAACCATAATTACTGCAATTCCAACAGGGGTAGACATATTTAGTTGACTGGCCATGCTTCATGGCGGATCAATTAAATGAGAAATCCCCCTTCTATGGGTCCTAGGGTTTATTTTTTTATTTACAGTTGGAGGTCTCACAGGAATTGTATTAGCCAACTCATCCCTAGACATTGTCCTGCACGATACATATTATGTAGTTGCCCATTTCCACTATGTATTATCAATGGGGGCAGTCTTTGCCATTATAGGCGGCTTCGTCCACTGATTTCCACAAATAACAGGATACACCCTACACAGTGCCTGAACAAAAATCCACTTTGGAATCATGTTAATTGGGGTTAACCTGACATTTTTCCCACAACATTTCCTTGGCCTGGCCGGGATACCGTGACGATACTCCAACTACCCAGACGCCTACACCCTTTGAAATACTGTCTCTTTGGTCGGCTCACTCATCTCACTAGTAGCCGTTATTATACTTCTATTCATTATTTGAGAGGCATTCGCAGCAAAATGCAAAGTCTTATCTATTGAATTGACCTCAACTAACGTTGAGTGATTACATGGCTGCCCTCCGCCATATCACACATTTGAAAAGACCGCATTTGTTCAACTACAAACTACTGCACGGTAACGAGAAAGGAAGGAATTGAACCCCCCTATGCTGGTTTCAAGCCAGCCGTATGACCACTCTGCCACTTTCTTAATAAGATACTAGTAAAATAATTACACTGCCTTGTCAAGGCAGAATTATGGGTTAAACTCCCATGTATCTTGGGTTACAATTAATCTAATGGCACACCCATCACAATTAGGATTCCAAGATGGGGCCTCCCCTGTAATAGAAGAACTCCTACACTTCTATGACCACACCCTAATGGTCATCTTTCTTATTAGCACCTTAGTGCTTTACATTATTATAGCTATAGTATCCACAAAATTAACCAAGTATATTTTAGATTCCCAAGAAATCAAAATTGTGTGAACAATTTTACCAACAGTAATTCTTATTATAATCGCACTCCCATCCCTTCAAATTCTCTACCTAATAGATGAAATCAACAACCCAAATACACAGACTATGAAAAGCTGGGCTTTGACTCATACATAATTCCAACACAAGACCTGTCCCCAGGCCAATTTCACCTACTAGAAACAGACCATCGAATGGTAGTTCCAATACAGTCACCAATCTATGTACTAGTATCCACTAACGATGTTCTACATGCCTGAACAATCCCAGCACTGAGTGTAAAAATTGATGCAGTCCCAGGACGACTTAATCAAGCATCCTTCATCACATCACAACCAGGAATCTTTTATGGCCAATGCTCAGAAATCTGCAGGGCCAATCACAGCTTCACACCAATCGTCGTAGAAGCGGTACCACTCCAACACTTTGAGAACTGATCTTCATTAATGTTAGAAGAAGCCTCACTAAGAAGCTAAACAGGACAAGTGTAGCCTTTTAAGCTAAAGACTGGTGATTCTGACCACCCCTAGTGACATGCTACAATTAATCCTGAACCCATAGTTTGCTATTCTTGTCTTTTCTTTAATGGTGTTTCTAATTATTTTTCCCAATAAAGTCACTGCCCACATTTACTTAAATGAACCGACCACACAAAGTGCAGAAAAATTGACCACTGAGCCCTGAAACTGACCATGAACCTAAGCTGCTTCGACCAATTCATAAGCCCCACCTTTATAGGAGTTCCACTAATCGCACTAGCTATTTCCCTCCCCTGACTCTTATGCCCAACTCCAACAAACTGATGGCTAAACAACTGAATAATTATCCTGCATGGGTGATTTATCAACCGATTTACCCAACAACTCATACAACCATTAAATCAAGAAGGACACAAATGAGCTGTACTACTGACAGCCCTCTTACTATTTCTTATTACAATTAACCTATTTGGACTCCTCCCCTACACCTTTACACCAACAACACAATTATCCATAAACGTAGGATTTGCAATTCCATTATGACTCGTAACAGTATTAACTGGGCTGCAAAACCAACTGACCGCCTCCCTAGGGCACCTACTGCCTGAAGGTACACCGGGCCCATTAATCCAAGTCCTTATTATTATTGAAACAATTAGCCTATTTATTCGACTAATCACCCCGGGCGTACGACTCAACAGCCAGCCTAACGGCAGGACACCTTCTAATACAACTAATCGCAACTGCAGCTTTCGTATTAATCCAATCAATACCAACAGTGGCCGTCTTAACTTTCACTATATTATTCTTACTCACCCTACTAGAACTTGCTGTCACAATAATTCAAGCATATGTATTTGTTCTATTATTGAGCCTCTATTTACAAGAAAATGTCTAATGGCACACCAAGCACACGCATATCACATGGTAGACCTCAGCCCCTGACCTCTCACAGGGGCAGTAGCCGCCCTGCTTATAACCTCAGGGCTGGCAATATGATTTCACTTCCACTCCACCCTGCTAGCAACACTAGGACTAATTCTAACTCCTCTATTAACCATATATCAATGATGACGAGATGTACGAGAAGGAACATTACAAGGCCACCACACCCCACCAGTTCAAAAAGGCCTGTGATATGGAATCATTTTATTTATTACATCAGAAGTATTATTCTTTTTTGGATTCTTCTGAGCATTTTACCACTCAAGCTTAGCCCCAACACCAGAACTAGGGGGATGCTGACCCCCCACTGGAATTAACCAGCTAGACCCATTTGAAGTTCCACTATTAAACACAGCAGTCTTATTGGCCTCTGGGGTCACAATTGTGCCACGGGTTTGTAACTGGCTCCCAAAGAGACAGGAGGTGGGAGTTTCATGTTTAACAGGAAAATGTAACGGCGTTGGGAGATTATTATACTGGACCTCTCAACTGTCCCACATTATGAGGGACATTCATCATTTTACTCCTTAAAATTGCTTTGCTCCAGGCAGAGAAGGTGCTATCCACACAGAGAAGGTATCCTAGGCTCAGACATTTAAGCAGAAATTCATAAAATAGTCTGAGATGTTCAAGCAAAATTAATCTTCACTGGTTTCCATACTGTTCTGAGCTTGCACCTTCATGACTGATAATGTGTCCCACATTTTGAGTGTCAGCGTCTGCTTTTCAGTGACATAAGGCTGAGAGATATGGATATCATTACTGTAGATCTGTATTGCTTATACAAGAAAACACAACAATCCATATTCCGTAGGAAATAATGTTACATAGGGGACAGTCAAGGAAAAATCACTGTGGAGTTACATTATAAATATTAAATTGATCTAGGAATTCCTCCATATTAGAGGAGAAAAGTGATAGCCTTACATTCAATTTTCTGGTTTTCTATGAGGTTTATCCTCCTTTGTTCCTGCCAACTGGGAACTCTTTTTGCTGATACCAGTGCCCACTCTTATCCTCCCACTGCCCCCTACCTGGATCGCTGGCATCCTGACCTGCCTGTAGTATACCACAATTGGAAGTTCCCCATTGGTTTGCCCACACTCCTGAGACGGGGTTGCTTGCTACTCCTCAGCAACACCTCACACAATCTGGTCATCCACTGTAGTGGAGGTGAAGGCATGGAGATCAAGGATCACACAGGTGGGGCCTGGATATGGACATGGGGGCATGATGCAGTATCACCCTCTCAGTTGGTAGTATTGCACTTGTTTCCCAGTCCCCAGGAGGAGAATGTGTACAGAAGTTCACCATGCGCGCACCTGCACCTAGCATGTCGATGGCCACCACTCCTCTGCACCTGAGTCTAGCAGTCCTGAACTCTTTCACCTCTTGCCACTACTGGGGGCCAGGCAAATGCTGGGCGCTGTAACCTACCCTTCTTGGAGGAGAACAGCAGGTGAACAGACACTTAGTCCTTCTCTCCAGCCAACCCTGAGATGCTACTAGCTCATTCTGAACCAGGCACGTTAGCCCTGCAAGTGGTAGCACTATCACTGCACCCACGGGCTGACAATTCAGTTTTGTGTTAATTTACAATTTTATCCCTCACACCCACCTGATAGGCAAGCCTGCTTGTTCCATCCGGCCTCTCCTGTCCCTGCTTCATCCATCGGTCACTGATTTTCCTGCAGACTTCTATGGCAGACCTCTAATGCTGAAACCGCAGAACCTGCCCCCTCTAGCACAGCTCCCAAATTGGGTGGGATAGTGATTTGTGAGAAAATGTATAATTAATAAGGCCTCTGATGGGTGTCTCCTATGGTAAAAGAGACAGTGAGCATGAGGTTTAGGCGAGAGAACTCCAAACTGAAGCTGAGTGGTTCTGTCTGCCCAGACCTTAATGAGAGATATCTTTCATGCCATAAGAGACACCCCTTGGGGGCCCATTTAACTTATAAATCACTGGAGTTTAGCTTGAGTGATTTATAATAGGGTTAGAGACTTTTTTAAATTTTCTTGTGCCATCCTCACCCCTAGCACTGAAGTGCAGCACTGTCCCCTGATGCTTCTGCACGAGAGCACACGGTACACAGGATAAGATGTACAGTGGCACTGTGTGCTGACTGGCTGAAACAGAAACATAGAAACAGAATTTGATGGCAGATAAGGACCACTTGGCTCACCTAGTCTGCCCATTTCCCTACCTAATTCATAGGCTGCAGATCCTAGTTAACCAACAGTCCACTTCCTCCTACTCCCCACTAGAATTGCCTTATGTCTGTCCCATGCATTCTTGAATTCCCCCACTGTTTTTGAGTCCACTACCTCCTCAGAAAGGCTGTTCCACACATTTACAACCCTCCCTGTGAAAAAATACATCCTCACATTACTGTTACATTAGCCATTCCCCCCTCTGTCTTCAAATTGTGCCCCCTTGTGTCACATTAGTGATTTATAAATGTCTACTGTGATACTGATGGGGGCATAGGAGGAGTAAGAACAGTGGCATAGTGCAGGGGGCTGGCTGTCAGGCACATCTGACAAACATTGTTTTCTTATTTTGTATATCCCCTTCCATCACCCCATAATGCTGTACATCAATGCCACAAGCACACCAGCTTGGAGAGAGGTAGCAGATGTTGCATGGTCACTCACTACGTCATGCTCTTGCAATCCACCAGTGGGTGCACAAGGAGCTAGTGCCAGCAGCCTTTTCCAGAGTCTGAGTGGGCTGCTTCAGCAAAATGCTGACTACTGCACTGGCTAGGAGCATAGGAGCTGGGACTGGATTTGATGCTGGGTCTCTACTGCACTATAGTGCAGTGTACTAACAGCTAGGGCCACTTGGCTGGGCGCATTCAGATTCTAACTCCTATAAATTGTTATACAAGCAGGAGTAGAAATTAACATTTGGAGCAAATAGCCTGGTGAGCTACTGGGTGGAAAAATCAACTTGCCCCATGGACATTCCACCTGCTTAACTGATGCATATACTGACATGTTACCTTTTCCTCCAATACATGCCAACAGGGCTAGTGTTTATGGAAATCTTTTCTAGTCTGATATAAAATCTAACAAAATCTGTCCCGGGGGGGGGGGGCTGCTACCAGTTCCGAACCCAGACAATTTTATTTATTTTTTGTTAAATGAACATACCATTTCACTAGTCTTTTGATATTCAACTGCTAGGTTTTTGTGAAAGTGTTTTTTTTTTTACAATTTTCAGTAAATACATGACATGTGGCATTGTCAGGATTCATAAGATTAAACCATTTGGTGACATTCCATTACTAAAGATATTTGCAAACATGCTCTTTGCCCCTTACAATCACTTCTCTTTCTGCTCCATTTACCTCCCCTGAAGTCATAATTCTCAGTTTGTGACATCAGAATCATGTCTGTGGCAGCTGGTTTTGATGTCATATGTAGAGGATTATGACTTTCCACTGTATAAGCCACGTGAACTAATAAAGTCTATCCTGTTTCCATGAAAATACCTTCAGAAATAAAAAAAAAAAATAGTAAATCTTGAAATACACATTTTTTAGAGGAATTTTGTGTAACTGAGTTCTGCTGGTGCAAACTATGATTTTTTTTTTTAGCTGGAAGTTGGAAACATCTTTTTGAGAATCATTTCAGTGATGCTTGGTGCCTTGCTGTCTTAAGAAATGCTTGCCAGTTTCATGGTAGACAGGACTTGCACTCCTGAAAAATGTTGATATGAAATTAAAATATAAGCATGTTGAAACCATGCAGATGTGTCACTACTGTGGCCAGCATCCAGACCTCAAACTACTGTAGGACAGTGGAAAGTCACTAATGTGTTTTTGCCAATTTAAAAAACTCAAGTGCAGTGCAGTATGGGCTGTAAGATATTTTCAGTGCTGGCACTTCCCTCTGTTTCTGTGTGCGATAGTGCTATGATTCCTATCTGGTGTGTTGATGTGTTTTATCATCATGTTGATATATGTACTCTTACTGGCAGGTTACACTTGCTTAGCAGTGATGTGCTGGACACTGGTGCTGAGACACCTATGACAACCTCCATATAGTTCTGTCTGTTTCAGATGCTGCATTATTGCATTTTTTCCATATCGCATTAGTGATGGGCGAAGTCTGTCTGCCACACCTGACATGTAATCTTAGCGCAAAGTGGTGGTGGTGGGGGGCTAGAACTATGTCTAATCTTGTGATGGCAAAACCTAGCTGGCAAAGTGCATTATAATTAGTAAAGTTTGCATCAGAAAGCAAGTCACATGACTGATTATTTGTCCAAAAGGATGATCACCTGCTACACGATGAAGCAGGATGTTCCCTGCAGTGCCCAATGCTTGTACAGTTACAGGAGAATGATAACAGAAGAGGTGGAGTGTGTTTCTAAATGCTAAACAAAATTGGTCTTGTTAGGTTGAAGAAATTACTGACTAATGTAGAGTAGAAATCTTTGTTTATTTTGAGTGTTGAGACTTTGTAGAAGGGATCTGAAAAAAACATTTTTACCAGATATTTTCTGAAGCTTAACTGTACTGATTTGGAGAGGGCATCTGAGCTGAATGTGTTGGGGAGGGGTTTAAACTATTAAGGATTTTAACAGTGCAGCATTTCATTTACATGGCCTGTGCTGCAGATCACTGATTGTGAGTGACCAGTGACCACCATATTTGAGATTTTGGAAGTGACATGATTTTTTTAATAGAAATATTACATAAAAAATAGTTTGGGTCTGTGCCAAAGAACAGTCAGTTATTTGTGCAGTTCTGTGATTCCACAATTCCATTGTGCAACTACTATAGGTGCTTAGGCAGTGCCATCTTTTTTTAAAGTAAGAAATATTCTGTCAGTTATTTATGTAGGACTTTGAAACAATGACATCAATACTGTGGGCAAACCCAGTTTTTCCGTGATGTCCAAAAAATCTCCAAAAGCAGCCACAAACTACACAACCAAATGGTACTATTCATTATTCTGAATCATTCCTATGCACCCTGATATGCAGCCTTAGGGCAGGGTTATGCACATCTCGGGTGTTCTGTTGACTCCCATGAATGCACTAACAGTGTCCCATGGCTGCATCAGTATCCCATACCAAACCAGCCCAGATCCTGTGTAGCTGTGTATCCTGTCAGAGGCAGGGCGAAGTCGTGGCTGTGTTGGCCACCTGATATGTCAATTCATGAAGTAGCATGTGTGCTTCATTGGCTGCATACCAAGGTACCGCCATTACACTGAGGGAGAAAAGGCCATAAGTGCTGCTCTGTTGCTGGCATAATGTATCTGGGAGCCATGCAGCCCTTACATTTTAATGCCAGCCATGTACAGTGCCCCTCTCCTGGGCATTGAGGGCTGACACATGTTGGATGGTGGCTAAGGATTTTTTTTATGTTTGCTTGCACGCATGTGCAGGAAACACAGTGCCATCATTCGAAGTTTTCCGAGGTATGGCACCCGTCTTCCAATTCAGTCAGTGTGTTTGCAGGCGTGACCGCAGTTCTCCAATGAATGCTGCAGCTGTCTATGACAGCAGTTGAAAATGCAGTGCTGTACAGTTGAAAGGGAGAGCTACGCTTCAGTGAACAGCGCTCCACCCATCCACATGCACACATACTGCGTGCTCATTGGCTCCTCCCCCATGCACACACTGTATGGCGTGAGTGCCAATCCCCAAAAAGCTTTCAGGTGCCACGCTGGGAGCCCACCCAGCCTGGCAAAAATTGTTATGATTGAACGGGCCAATCCACCGTGAGACTCCAGGCCCCCAAACAGTTCTTCTAGCTGCCACACTGGGAGCCCACCCCAGCGTGGCAAATGTCCACAGTTTTCAACTGCTGCTGGGAGCCAACCCCAGCGTGGCAAATGTCTCGCATCATCTTCAAAAAAAAAAACCTGTAAACAAAAAAGTTCCCTCGGTGGTCTCCCTGCCCACCTGCACCCACCCACTGTGCACCCTGCCTCCCCACACTCTCCTCACCGCATACTTACCTCTGGAACTCAGTGCAATGATCTTTGGTGGACCGGGAAAACGTCTGCACTCTTCAAAGCTGACGTGAACTGAGGAAATGCCGGCAAGCTGTATAATGCAATAAATGGGGGCCCAGATATTCAAACTGTGCAAGGCTGTGGCACAAGTCTGGGTGCAGAACAACTTAGCTATGCAGGAGTACTGACTGGGCAATATTCAACGGAGCTGCGCCATGGCACAGCATCATTAAATATCGCACCCTGGCCACCTGCAGTGTGCATGGCGCAGTGGCACTGCGCCAGCGCAAGTGGCCAGAGTGGAGCAGGGGGATGCGCTATGCACAGCAACCATGATATTCAAAAGTGCACATGCAAATGGGGCCATAATGTACGCAAGGCACAAATGGGTCCATTTGCATGTCATTATGGCCCCATTTGCATGCAAGTGCTCCGATCCCTGGTGACTTGCACCTGGCGCCCTGCCAGGCAGCAGCCATTGGGGACCAATGCCCTCTGCACAGCACGGCAATGTGCCCCACAGCCCGATCATGGGCTTCAGTAACCATGAATCGCATCCAATATCCCTGGTGGTCCAGGGGACCGCTGTCAGCCCGATCGCGGGCATTTGTAAAATAAAATACATTCCTATATCCCTGGTGGTCCAGTGGACTGCTCGAAGCCCGATCACCAGCTTAAGTGTCAATAAAATAAATTCCTATATCCCTGGTGGTCCAGTGGAGTGCTTGTAGCCCAATCATGGGCTTAAGTATCAATAAAATAAATTCCTATATCCCTGGTGGTCCAGTGGACCACTCGCAGCCCAATCGCGGGCTTCAGCATAAAGAAAATAAAGTCCTATATCCCTGGTGGTCCAGTGGATCACTTTCAGCTCGATCACGGGCTTAAGTATTAATAAAATAAAGTCAAACATCCCTGGTGGTCCAGTGGACCGCTCGCAGCCCAATCGTGGGCTTAAGTATTAATAAAATAAAGTCAAACATCCCTGGTGGTCCAGAGGACTGCCTGGAGCCCAATCATGGGCATTTGTATTAAAAACAAATGATGTCCAATATCCTGATGGTCCAGCGGTACCATCCTCTCCACCGCCACTAAACCCACCGCCCTGCTCCCCCGGTCAGCGTGCGGCAACACCCTCGCCTGCATACTGACTGACACCGTAAGTAGGGCTGTCGCCCATTGGTCCACAACATGAGCCAATGGGCGTGTAGCCGATAGATAACATTCCAGATATGTGAATGGATCTATTCACATATCTGGAATGTGTAGTACAGTATGCAGCACCCATTGGCTCGCCGCCTGTGACCAATGGGCATACAGCCCTACCTACGGTGTCATTCGGGCGGGCGGCAGGGGGCAGGTGGATGGTGCCGCCGCCCGCTGACCGGGGGGGAGCGAGGTGGTGGGGCTCAGTGGATGGGTGGGGAGGGGGGTACCACTGGACCACCAGGGATATTGGACATCATTTGTTTTTAATACAAATGCCCGCGATCAGGCTGCGAGCGGTCCACTGGACCACCAGGGATATACGACTTTATTTTATTTATACTTAAGCCTGCGATTGGGCTGACTGCAGTCCACTGGACCACCAGGGATACAGGGATTTATTTTATTTTACAAATGCCTGTGATCGAGCTGACAGCGGTCCACTGGACCACCAGGGATACAGGGATTTATTTTATTTTACAAATGCCTGCAATCAGGCTGCAAGTGGTCTACTGGACCACCAGGGATTTGGGAGGATCACTTTTCTACGTGTGCCTGCGATCAGGCATGTGGGGGTGCCACCAGGTGCAGCCAGAGCTCGGATGGCCACCCACAGGTGGCAGCTGCTGTGTTGTGCCCCGCAATATGGCAACTCACCTGTGGGTGGCCAGCCATTGTTCCTTTTTTTTTTGGCTCACCTGAGTGCGGTGCAAGTAGGGGTTGCGCATGCATGGACTCAGCACATCCCGGGCTGAATATCGGGATGTGCAGAGTATGCATGGGCATGCCCCCCCCACATGTGCTGCATACATTACTGATGTACTCCGGCACATCGGATTTGTGCCAGGCACAATCCCTGTTTGAATATCACGCCAGGGCGCATCAGTGGGTTGCACATGGCACAACAGTGTTGCGCCATGTGCAACCCTTTTGAATATCTAAGCCAGGGTTTTTTCAACTTTAATGCATATCTCAGGCTTTTTTTGGAATTTTGGCACCAAACATTTTCAACATGGGGTTTTTGGGACTCCTCCTCATGAATTCTTGAACTGTCATGGCGTTAATGGGGCCCAAAGGGTGATTTCACAGTCACTGTGTGAAATCACCTTTCAGGACCAATTAATGAAGTGACAGTGCCAGTGTTCATAAGGGAGGCTGTCAAAAAGCCTATGTTGCAAATTTGGTGAAACAATTCCTAAAAATGACCGCTTTATGAGTGTGCTACAGTCTTCTATGCATGCTCGTAGTTCGCAATTTTTAATATTTTCACTCCAGATTTTCAACATTGCCATTTTACCACACCTCCTTATGAGCAGTACAGCTGTCATTTTTCACATCTCGCCCAAAATGTGTTTCCGCCAGTGTAGCGCACAATGGCACAGTCGGTGTGCAAAATTAATGTATGGGACACATTAAGAAAATCACAGTGACACTGTTCATGAGCAGGGGTCTTAAAATGGCTATGTTGAAAATTTGGTGAAAAAATTCCTAAAAATGACTGTTTTACGAGCATGCGTTGCACAGTTCCTACGCACGCTCATAAGTTTGTGAATTTTTAATATTTGCACTCCAGATTTTCAACATTGCCATTTTACCACACCTCCTTATGAGTAGTACAGCTGTCATTTTTCAAATGTCACCCAAAATGTGTTTCCCTGCATGTAGCGCACAATGGCGCAGTCGGTGTGCGCAATCAATGTTTGGGACAGATTAAGAAAATCACAGTTACACTATTGATGAGCAGAGGTCTTAAAATTGCTATGTTGAAAATTTGGTGACAAAAGTCCATAAAATGACTGTGTTATGAGTGAGCATTGCGCAGTTTCCACGTACCCTCGTAAGTTCATGAATTTGTAATATTTTCAGTCCTGATTTTCACCAGTGGCATTTTTCCACACTTCCTTATGAACAGTACAGCTGTCATTTTTCACAACATGGCTGAAATTTATTTTCACACTTTCCGCACAGAAATGCATGGTCGCTGTGGGAAATCATTTTTGTGACAGATAAAGAAAATCACAGTGACACTGTTCATGATCGGAGGTCCCAAAATGCCTGTGTTGACAATCTGCTGTAAAAAATCCCCAAACTAATTACATTAAGGGTGTGCGTTGCACAGTTTCTACACACGCTCATGACTTCACCAGTTTTTTTAATATTTTCACTGCAGATTTCCAACATTGCCATTTTTTACACCTCACCATGAACAGCACAGCTGTCATTTTTCACATCCTCTTCAGATTGTGTTTTTGCACCTGTGGTGCTAAATGCCGTAGTCGCTGTGCAAAAGCAGCTTTCTGCTAACAAACTGATATTGCCACTGTTCATGAGGTGGGGGTCACAAAAAAACCATGTTGAAAATTTGGAGTGAAAATACCAGTGAATGCCTGAGGCATTAGGGTTTCCGACCATAACGCCCCACCCTGTACAGAATGACAGGCATCAGGGGTGTGACTTGGGATCCTCGCCTGTAATGCTCATACAATTCCATACCCTGTAGCCAGTGAGAGGCATCGAGGTGTGCCTTGGACTCTTCGGCCCCAAAGTTCACTCCATTCTCCTATACCACACCCATCTCACCGTATTTCCTGATGGAATGGGGTGCGCATAAGGGCCAAAGACCCCAAGGCACACCAAGACACTTGTCGGTGTCTGCAGGGTAGGGTGTGGTGAAATGGCGTGGCCGTTATGCCTGACAACCCAAAGGCACACCCCAATGCCTGTCAGTATCTGCAGGGTGGTGATGGGTTGGCTTCAGTTCAATACTTCACTGCCATTCCTATTATGCAGCTCTGTAACTCCTACATTACCAGTGCCAATGCCAGCAAGCAAACATTCGGCATTGACAAATGTTGTTTATATATATCTATATATATATATATATATATATATATAGTATACTGTTAAAAAGAAATATTACAGCTGTTTTTGAGAGAGTTTACCATCTACAGTTAAAAACAATGGCTTTTGTTTTTATGTGTGACCAAGGTGTAATCATTTTTCCTTTTGAAAATGCATTCTAAAAGATATGTACTTACAGTATTACCATCAATCCAGATCTTTTATAAACTCAGCTGACATTTTTCCATGCTTAGGATAAGGGAACTCAGGGACGCTTAGCTTCTTTTATCCTATCAGAATAATCTTGTTTTATTTTTAGAATTGTGTATGATTGTTTTTTTTGTTTGTTTGTTTCTTTTCTTTCTTCTACAGAAATGAAAGCTTCCCATCTTTATAGTAAGGTATGAAACTTACTAAACTAATTGTAATATTATTTTGTTATAACTTAAAGTGTGTTAAGTGGGGACTGCAATGAGGCCACCCCATTACCATTTATCCAGTGCACACCTTTTTGAGGTGTTGCATGACTGGCTACTAATATTGTCAGACTATTTCTAGTTTAATATCCATGTCACCATCCACAGCTAACCTTTTTATTGATACAGTATTCGAGCTGCCTCTTCCACCACAGTAGGAGCTCGGGGGGGGGGGCATACTACCCTTCCTTCCAGTGTAATACCCCAAAGGTTGCAAGGTACATCACTGTCTCCCCATATGGGTAAATAAAAGAAAATGTTTATTTTCTAATAACTGTTTCTTATTTACAGGTTTTGAAAAGACCCAAGGCATTTTAACAGTATAACCCAGCTCAGTCCCTCTGCTTTTTCTAGTGCAAACAGTTAAATATCATACCTATCATTGGTACAATGGCTTCTACCCTCAGCAAGTAATCAGTCAAGCTAGAGGAGGGGATCGGGTATGTATTTCAACACATTCATATCTTTTGATTGTCTTTTCAGCTTTTTTATCCTATGAAACAAATATAAAATAACTTCCCATAGCCTTACAGCAATGGATGCAATCATCTGTCTTCTAGAAGCACAAACAAGTTTTTATAATTTCTAAAGTTCTAAAGCATCGCATACCCAGAAAGACTTTACAAGTTAACAAAAACAGAGTGGTGGATTGCTTAAATAACTATTTCAACCAAAACTAGGTAATTTTTACCAAAGACTGCAACTTATGAACTTGAACTGTGCCCCACCTTCTGCACCCTATTCCCTGGTTATGTTCAGCAAGCAAAGTCACAATGCTCTAGGATTCCTGGACTCTGAACTAAACTTGCAGTCTATATGTGTTTTGTTGTTTAAAATGTAGTTTATGCATTATGCTCAATACTGGCATTGTTCAATTGCAGAAATGTTTATGTTTTGTGTTTATGCTATTACTATTTGATAAACATCTTACTACACTGTATCAAGTGTGTATTCAGAAAACTGCTCCACATTTATAAATGTTTTTAAGGCCCATAACCAACCTAAATACTGGGGCCAGCATTGTTGACCCAGCCTACAATATGTTCCAAGCAAAACCCCAGCCAAATTAATGTTCTGTTGGTCTCATTACTCCCCGGTACCCCAGGAAAATAAAGTGCATTCAATGCAAGTTTTGTCATTGTAAATCTTAATAATTATAATATGGCAGAATTTAGATTCTGCTCCAGAACCTATGCTTCAAGGTTTCACAGTAGACCCATTCACTTGTCACAGGTGTAATAGGCACTATTATTAGTTGGCATAGGCCAACAATATATATATTTGTTCCACTATTGCATAGTGTAACAGGTGTATTGCCATAAACTATATGTTTAAAGTATGTTATTGTAACATTACAAGATTTTATAACACAGGTCTCAGTTAGGCCTGCTAGCAACACACAGACATGGAAATCATGTTCATCAGTGTCATAGCCTCTTCTGCAATTTGGAAGCAGAGTGTTACAATAACATTGTCATGGATTCACAGATGGTCAAATGATATGATTGGACCTCGGCCTGCACCCCCAGGTGTGTGGTCAATGCCCCATTATTTTTCTCTCTTTCTACAGTTGTCAGAAATTTAGGCTCTGTCACATCACTCTCTACAAAACAAAAAGGTTATTGGTTTAACAGATTATTTATGTGTTCTTAACTCAGTTTCTAACACACTTTGCAAGTTTGCAGGTTTCCACAGTGTAGCATGCATAGCATCTCCGCGTACAACAGCAGTAATATGTTCATCTAAGCTGCAAAGACCTTCATCTTTTTCCTGACAAGAAAACAACTACCGCAACTTCAATGTTATCACCATCTTTGTTCCTGACTAGGATCCATATAAGGACTATTACATGAAATAAATTATTACCTCTGCAAGTGTAATGTTTTCAGCAAAATGACACCTATTTGTAAAACTTTAAATCAACTGAAAAAGGTCCAGTCAATTCAGACTCTGCAATCTAGCTTATTGTTTCTGCTCACTATGAAGTTAAGTCTTGGGTAGGGGCAATCCCCTAACTTCAGCAAAAAGATTTTTCTTCAATTGTTCTTCAAGCAAGACTTCCATTTTCTTCACTGCTACTTTTTCCAAACATGGCTGGTACTTTATACAAACTTACTGCTCTGTTATGGACTGTGTTCTTAAACAGTTTTATTGTAAACTGTTACTACTTTTTTTATGGACTGATAATCTTTGTGCAATGATGTGATCAACCTCCGCAACACAAATTATATGCCAGTGTGTGTGTGGCTACTCCATCAGCAGGACTTGATGTGTAATCTAATGCACCCCAGCAAGACCCTTTTCAAATTCAGTTATCCAGCAACCTGCAGCCTAAACATTGACTTTCTTACTATGCTGGTGTTTTGTTTTTAAATTACTGTCTGCATAGCTCCATGTTCTTTGTCAAGTTACTACCTTTCTGCAAATGACATTTCACCTTTACTGTAACTACGCCAACTTGTGGTTACTTATACAAACTTTATGGACTGTTAATTTCATGAACTGTTACTTGTATTAACTTTCTAAACTGGTCATATACATTTTATAATGACCTATCTGTCAAGAGACATTATCAACATATTCTTCAATCAAGCTCCAAGGGTGTGCCACACCTCAACAGATAGGCAGCATCTAACTTATCCACTCTCAAAGTGGATTCAATTAACTTTTTGTTTGTTTGTTGATACCAGCTATTATGTTATGTTTTGTTTTGTTGTATATTCTATTCAAATGTTTTCTGCACTTCTATGCTATATCAAATGTTCACTATCTTTTATACATATCACTTGTGGTGTTGACATGCCTAGTTTCTGTTTCGTCACAAATATACCCTTCCATTTTTGCTCATTCTGTGATTACCATTGTACCAACTACAGAACAGGATGTTTTTCATAGTTGCCTTGACTATCTGTATGCTGGCAATCAGTTTAAAAAAAATAAAGTTTTTTTGTGTAATCAATTATAAACTGTTTTTCTAGCTTTAAAAATTGTAGCTTGCATTATGATGGCTTAAAAACTATGTAAGGTAAAAGTATTAGCATGCAATTAACAGATTAAGATAAAAAAATGCTTAGTTATACTAAACATGTTAATCAAAGTATTATCTGTGGGGGTTCGGGACTCCCCTTACCAGTCTTCCCTCACCCCCATAATCAGAATTGTTAAGTGTGCCCAGTTAACACCAGGGCCCCCAAGCAGATTAGCTGCCACCTCAATACCTGAAACCCTTATAAATAATGTCCAATTTATGCATATACCTGTTGTCTTAAATATCTCCCATTGGAATATGGCTGAGTTTGGACATTGTACATAAACTAATGTGTCCTTATTTTATGCCTCCCTGGTAATAGATGTAATAGCAGCCCATCATCAGAGGTCACAAAATAGAATCACAGGGCAAGAAACTCTAAGAACATTTATTTAATAATTAGCATCTATATTGTTATGTCTAATTTTGTGAAGGTTCGGGGTTCCCCAGAGGTTCCCCCTTGCCTTCAAGATGGGGACTGTTAAAAGTGGCCAGTGGTCAAAGTTTTAGTGACCAGTACCAAAAGTTTTATACAAGTTTACCAATAACAACATTTATATACAGTTGGCTATAAAAAAGTTAAAAAGATACCAAGAGTGTACAAGACTTGCAGAGGCTGCAAATGGTTAATGAATACTAAATGATGCCAACATGTCAACTGATATGTATGGCTAGTAAAGGGCTGCAAGTAGCTAGTGAATGTGAATTAATGTGTAAGTATGTGTAGGAGTTTAAGAGGTGAATTGTTAGAGCCCTGTAAAAATAAAATGTAGGAAAATAATTGAAAAAGCATAAGCCATGCTAAAAACAAGATTTTCAAAGCAAATTAATTCACTTTGTTCAGTAGAAGCAACATAGTACCAGAACAGGTCTCTTTGAAGGTTATGGTCGAAGATAAGATGCAGCTGTTGGTAACTGCGTCTGGCCTTGGCTATTTAAGCTCCTCATCTCATGATTATGTGTGTTTAGAAATATGCATAACAAGGAACTGATAAGAGATAATGGTATAGGTGCTTTGGCCACTGTCTAGTACAAGGATACTTTTGCATTTGTAAGCACATTATTTTAAAATAGAGCAAGTCCCTTGTCTCATAAGCATGTTATTTTTTAATGATGTAAAATCCCCTGACCACTTGTTTTTCCATCCAAGGATGATGATAAACGAAACTCCCTTGTCTCGGCAAAGTGTCAAATGTATCTTTTGTCTGAGGTACCTCATGGCCTTTGTACTTTTAAACCTTGCCTCATGATGTTATTGAATGACGTAGTGTCTAGACTAAAATTTGCTGTAGCAGTTTGGAAATTTCCACTATGTATTTTTGATGTAAACAAGTTGAGTATAAATACAGGACCTAGGTGCCATGTACAGTGTGTCCAAGAGGAATAGCCATCGATGCTTGAAAACTCAGAAAGAGGGAGCAAGTTTGCTTCACTTTTTCTGTAGACCTGTGGCCCTGGTGGTAAAAAGCCATCAGCTGTTTAGACTTAATCATGTTAGAGATAAATTTGTTAGGGCTTATTTGGGTATTAATAAATTGCAGCTGATTTAAAACAACATCTGATGTCAGGTGGCTTTATTGGCTTACCGGAGACCACTAACAATGAACCTTGTGCTTTTACTACCTTACAGTCATCAGTGTGGTATAGTTTCTTTATTAACAGTAGGCCAGTGAAGTGAAAGGCTTGCCTGTAGTTCGGTGGCCAAGCAGCCAACCACTACCACTTCCTAAGCTATAAAAGCAGTTCCTCTAAGCCTCACTGTGAAGCATTTTTTTTGCCCCACCATCCTCCCCTCCTCCTCTCCAGTGGCAGCACTCTCTCCTTAGGGGGATTCCTAAGGTACCTTTAGCCATGGGAACCATCCAGTTGCACCTCTAGGGGTGGAACTCTCTCCGAGGGTTCCTTGCCTTTGTACCCCTACAGGGTGGTAATTCCTCTGGAATGGAGAGTGCGAACAGCCAAAACCAAACTGACACAGTTGCACAAGCATAACACTATACTGGCTGTGTAGGTCAGTGAATCTTAATACTGTCTATTATTTCTTCAGTGGTTGAAACCATCACAACCTTTGGTTGTGGTTCCTTCCCTGTATGTTTCTCCTTTTTATTCTTCTTGACAGGGGCTGGTTCAGTGACTGTTTCTGCCATCCTCCTAGGTTTTGAGGAGGTTTCGCTTTTGTCAGAGGGCTTTCCTTCTGGTTCCGTCAATGTTTCCTTGCTAGAGGAAGGAACCGGTTGTTAAGGAGCTAGGTCAGCAGCTTTTTCAGACATTTTTTCTCTCAGTCTATAGAGGCACCTGTCAAGCATAGACTGAGGAAAAGCTTTACAGATATCACAGTCTGCATTCAGGTGGTCAAACCCTAAGCAGACAACACAGGATGTGTGGGGGTCAGCCTTAACAATCAGTTCACCACACACACTACAGTGCTGAAAACCAGTAGGGCTGGTTTTCTTTTTAGGCTTCTGTGACATAACCTGTATCCACAAAACTGAATATAAGAGCCATCCCACCAGCGCAGTGGCAAGGTGTCCGCTTGTGGTGCTGACATCCCAGAGTCAGGAGTCAGAGGGCCAAAAGAAGAAGGATTGTGCATCCCAGGGACTGCTCTCCTTCTCCGGAGAGAGGGGGGTTGAGTGTCCTGTGCATTGCAGACCTCTGGCAGAGGCTGGGGGTACACCACGGCTGGCGCCATATGTCAGGGGTGCTGGGTGGACACTGGTCATCATTACATGTCCCCACCCTGGGATCCCAGCAGATAAAGAAAATGTTTGCCCTTGATCATGACGGTGGCCCCGCTGCCATCCCGCTGCCTACCCATGTCCACCGGGGGGTTCCGCTCCTGTCCCCATTACTCGGGGGGGCAAGCTAGGTCTCGCCCACCCCAGTCTACATTGGGAGGGGGTGCCCACCCCAGGGGATAAGCCTGAGGCATGCAGGAGCAGTGAGTGGAGCTGGGCTGAGCCTCCAGAGGGGCTGGCAAAAAAAAAAAAACTGAACATAAGGATGTGTGATGACCTTCTGCTGAATGGGAGGGGGTGATGAACACTGATGCACATGCCAGCAAAAATAACTGTATGAGTATTTGTACATGCAGATTGTAATTACATGCAGATTGTAATTACATGTACCTTAATGCACAGCAAAGCAAAATGACAAACAGCACTGATGATTCGTCAGAATCAGAACAACTGGTATAATCATACATGCTAACAGCCATGTTTGCTTCCCTTGCAAGACATCACAGTGTCACAGTTCAGCACCACAAGAATTGAAAGGGGGTGTGTAAATAGAAGCACTAGTCAGGAAACAAACATTGTGAAAAAATAGACTTCAAGTACATGGAATAAAAAAACAAAACAAGAGACACTTCCAAGAAAGGGTATGTACAGTAACTACAATATCTTAATTAAAACAAAACTAAGAAAATCACTTTAATTTAAAAAGGGAACTATAAATCCAGCTGTAACAAAAATATATACAGATCAAGCTGGACATTTTGTAATTACAGAATTTCAATTACTTAATTATAAATTTACTTTGGCTTCTTTGTATGCACCAAATGAAAATTCACCAGGTTTTTTCAACAATTTTTTTACAGTTAATCATTTATTCTCCACCTTATATAGTTGCAGGAGACTTTAACATAACATTGCACAAAAAAGAGAACCTCTGATACAGTTTCTATGTTCAAGTCTTCAATTAGAGTAGTCAAAAATTTCAGGCAGATCTAAATTTTACAGACCCATTTTTTTTTTTTTGTATCCTGGCAAAAGAGTTTTTTCTTATTATTCTCTAGTACAAATGACTTATTCCAGAATAGATTATTTGTTGTGTTCAGGAGCTTTATTGCTTATGATAGAAAATATGGATTATCCCTGAATCATATATCAGATCATTCACCATGTTTATTCATCTTAAAGCTAGAAAGACTTTATTATTCTTATAACTGATGAATGGACATATCTTTGTTACAAAATAAAGATCGGGTTGCAGTAATACATAGGAAAATTACAGAGTTCCTTTTAAATAATGATAATGGAGAAACAACTCTAGACATATTGTGGGAATCCTTTAAGACCTGGGTAAGAGGTTTGTTTCAGGATATGGGGAAAAAATGAAAGATGTTAGGCAAAGACAACAGATTCAATTCAAACAACAAATTAAAGATTTACAAACTGTACATAGTCTCAATTTAGATCCCCAGGTTTTTAAAGATCTGACACAAAATAAAATTGAGTATAATAGAATATTATCTGAGCAAGCAAAATAATTGATACTACAAACAAGAACTATTATATCTACAGTATTATGATAACCCATTAAAGTTACTATCATAGCAATTAAACAAGCAAAAAGAACAAAACACAATTTACATAATAGAAAAAAAAGATGGTACAGTACCAAGGGATCCAAAAGAAATTAATACTCAATTTTTTGATTATCATAACAAATTATATCAATCACAACTGGGCTCAGACTTTGCAAAAGTGAAGAAATATATAAAGACTGTACCCTTACAAACTATACCTGAACACTTTAGTTACATATTGAATACAGACTTTAAAATAGAGGAGATAATAGCTGCTAGTAATCAGTTACCAAGGAATAAAACACCAGGACCTGATGGATTACCCATAGACTTTTATAAGAAATATATCAATCTTATTTCACTAATACTGCTAAAATTATTTAACTCATTCAACAAAGTTTGGTCAATTCCAGAAACTTTTAATGAAGCCATAATTCATTTGATATATAAAAAAGGAAAAGACCCACAGAAACCCCAATCATATAGTCCAATTTCTTTACTAAATGTCGATTATAAAATATTCACAAAAATATTGGCAACTAGATTACAAACGGTTATGAAACATCTAGTACAAAATGATCAAAATGGATTTAAAAAAGGTCGTAAAATTAATAACATTCTGAGAACCATTAATATAATTGATATGAGTGCTAACTCAAGGGTATATTTTGTATCAAAGGATGCAGAAAAAGCATTTGATAAAATGGAATGGAACTTTATGTTTCAAACGCTAGAAAAAATGCAAATTTGCCAGAGCTTTGTTGTTTGGGTTAAACTTATATATCACTTGCCGAAAGCTAGAGTAAAAACAAATAATATTCTTTCTGAGAATTTTGTATTATCAAGAGGAACTTGTCAGGAATGCCCATTGTCTCTTTTAATTTTTGCTCTAATTATGGAACCATTAGCATGCTTAGTTAGAAATAATCAAGATATTAAAGGTATTATTTGTTCAACTATAGAACATAAGATAAGTCTGTACGCAGATGACTCCTTGTTTTACCTCTCGGATGTTGAAAAGTCATGGGAGAAACTATATAAAATTATGAAATCTTTTGGTCAAGTATCGGGATATACTGTTAATTGGCAAAAATCATATCTTATGCCATCTAAATTAGCGAGTATGGCTAATTTTCCTGCTCTTTATAAATGTAATATCACACAGAGTGTTCCATACTTAGGAATAAATATTTCTTGTAGTTTAAAAGAAACTAATCAACAGAATTATGACTCTTTATTACTAAATACGGAAAAATAACTAAATAGATGGCATACTATACCATTAACAAATCTTGGTCATATTAATGTTATAAAGATGAATGTTCTGCCTAAATTTTTATATCTATTTTAGAACATACCATTACAACTTTCAGAAACTTGTTTTTCGAAAATAAGGAGGATCGTAACTAGATTTGTATGGTTGAACAAGCATCTGAGAGTTGCTTATAATACATTAACAAGATCTAAAACTCAAGGAGGAATGGCACTTCCTGACTTTTATAAATACTATATAGCTACACAATGTTCAATAATTTGGCAATGGATGAAAGATCCTGAGGGACCAATTGCTATAAAAATGGAACAAGAATCTAGCAAGATAAAGCTTAAAAATATTTTGTCTATTCCTATAATAAATGTATTAAAGAAGTAATTAACAGATATATAAAGAATCAATCTATTAATACAGCAATTAACACATGGTATAGTGCACATAGAATAATTAATCATAAGATAATGATATCTCAAAATACTCCAATACATGGTAATCCATCACATGATATGTTCATAATTCATAAAACTTATAAAAGATGGTTAGAAAAAGGCTTAACACAGTTTCATCATTTGTTTAATGAAGGCAAAATGAAAACATTTAATCAATTAAAGCAAGACTATCAGCTACCGGAAGGAAATTTGTTTCAGTATTTACAGCTTAAAACTTATTTGAAGCATATAAATGATACATGTATACTACATGATAACTCCCCTTTGTTTGATTTGCTTTATAGTAGTTCAAATAATAAGAAATTAATTGCTGCATTATATAGAATACTAAATAACTATATAGAAAATAATATGAAAAATTAAAAAATAAATATCAACAAAAATTGGGGATTAATATTACTGATACCTTGTGGTTAGAAATCTTGAAGTCTCCATTTATTAATATAAAAACATCCAAAATGCAGCAGATACAATACAATACAATCCACAGAGTATACTTTACTCCATCAAAATTACATGTAATTAATCCTACAATTAGTTCTAGTTGTCCACAGTGTGGATGTACATCTGGAACCATAATACATCTAATCCATTCATGTCCTAATCTGTCAAATTTCTGGCCAGAAAGTTTTGATTGCTTGAACAGCTGTAGTGAACAGAATGTGCAATTTACGCCAATGGCAAACACCATGGTGTTTAATGTTTCAGATACTTCGACAAATTATCTGAGAATATTCTATACCGTAGCAATGATTATAGCATGGGAATGTATTCTACTTAAGTGGAAAGACTCCAGCCCCCAAATGGTACAGACACAGATTAACTATATGAAGGATGTAATGGCACTGGAATATATACATTATATAAGAAATGACCAGAAAGATGTATTTGATTTAATATGGCCCCCTTTTCAGGATGCAATAAATAAATGTAAGATTTAGCAAAAAAACAAACAAACAAAAAAACAATTACTTAAATAGTTAATTAGATTGTAACTTTTGGACCCTTAAGGAGGAAGGAAAGTATGTCGTATGATGATGGGTAATCAGCAAAATCCATATTGGTTGCCATTTATGGAAGAGCTTAGCTGATATAACCTTTGCTGAGCCATACCTTAAAAAAAAAAAGAAAATCACTTTAAACAAAAAACCCTCATTCCTGTTAAGATGCCAAGTGCCCATAGGCCTTGGCTCTTACCTGAGCGGGAGAAGGTGGGCGGGCATGTGAATGAATGGTCAAGATATTCTGTAAGATCAACAATTATGGTAAGTAATTTTCATATTTTCCAAGAATCATTCATCACCATTCATTCCTATTTATGGGGCACAGTACAAAGCTTTCTCCCAAATATTGGAGGAATTGGCTCAACTTGAGGGAGAAAAAAAATCCCTCAGTCCTCTGGTTGTGAGCAACCACTGGAGGTTAAAGACACCTTACAAGCTTAGTGGGAACTGAGACTCATCAGGAGCAGGTGAAGTTCCATGGCCTGGGTGCAGGAAGGTGCCTGAACAACTCACACCTGACACTACAGGAGAAAAAGTGAGTCCCCTTGAAATGCGAGTTAAGCACCTTACATTGGGCCAGGGGTGCCAAGCCAGAGATGCAAAGCCATGCCTCCCACTGAATACAGACTGCTGTTCCCATCAGCTTGGAAGCTACCTCACTGGTTATCATAAGGTGCCCTCGCTTTGTGCTTCACCAGCTCCAGGCCCAGGTTGGAAAGGCAAATGGCCTGGCTGGTTAACTCATAATCCGGCACACCAAGAGTTCACTCAGCATCACCCACAGGCACTTGCCATATGCTGCCTGATGTGCCTTATGTGCAGAATGCATATCATGGTGCATGCCATCACAAAACTCTTCAACCTCAAGCATTGATCTCCACAGAGCTAGTGTCAGGAGGAGTCATGCACTGGGTGCCTACACCCAGAGGGGGTCTGCAGGAGCAGAATCCACATGGTAGAATGATGGATAGTACCAGGAGATCCCCAAGGGGCACAATATCTGCACTGGATGTACCTAGGGTTTGGAGATGGGGCAAAGCGATGGAGCCAGAAAGGCCCGGAAGCCTCCAAAAATGGTCAGAGGGATGCTGAAGCATTAATGCTGTATTCCCCAAGAAACAGCAGCATCAGGGTTGCAGTAGTGTGTCCTACAAAGTGATGTAGACTCAGCTCCTGCATCATCTCCAATAGGAATTGCTGGTAAAGGGAGTATTCAGCATCAGAGGAAAGATGGACAGGACAGAAAAATCCTGTTCCTCAGAGGAGGAAGTATGAGAGAAGGAACTGGATTCTGGCAACAGTGGTGCAGGACCTTCAGGTTTCAAAAGGGCCTCATTGGTTCTGAGGTGGTACTGGTGGAACACACCAGCAATTGACCTGAACTAGTCCCAGGTCATGGGCCCCAGTGGATCTGGAATACCTGAGAGAGTAGGGGAGGAGGCAGAGGAGGGGGAGGAGGGTCATGGATGATCAGGCCTGGTCCTCTGCCAGGGCTGTGAGAATGCTCAAGGGACCTTGCTTGGAGGGGGGGAGGCCTAGTAAACCTCATCCAACTGTTACTGACCAACACCAGTAGACCAGTCCAAATGGTGCCCTGGGGGGGCCCCCAGATGGTGAAAGTGGAGCTGAGCAGGGCCCACAGGATGGCCCCAGTCCCCACCAGTGACAGGAACAGATGGTTACAGAGAGAAACTAGACCCTGTGCTAGCACCATGACCCCTGCCAGAGTTACTACCATCTCTGGACAAGGGGTGAGTTGCAGGCCTAATGCTCTATCTCAACTCTTCACCAGGGCTGACCATGCCCCCTCCCCCTGTGCCAGGCCTAGTCTTTAGGCCTGAGCCCCGCCGGAGTCAGCGATGGAACAGGCACCACAAAAGGCACTGGAACCTGATTTGACACCCTGAATGGTACCGGAATCAGACTCGGCATCACAAATGGCACTGGAACCTGAACCGGCACCATGAATGGTGACAAAGGGGTTCCTGCCACCATCTCCAGTGTCAGCCTGAGGGACAATCCCAGGGGTGATTCCTAACCCCTAGTCAGTCTCAGAACCAGGCTCAAGAAGGCCTCCATCCTTACTGAGTCCATCCCTAGGCCTGAGGTCAATGTCATCGTTATTCCCTGGGCCACCAGGAAGCTCAGAGGAAGAGATAACAATGACCTCTAGGTTTTAGATAGGGTCAGCTCTGGAACCCTTCACTCTTCTGACACTGCAAGCAATGACAGAAGGGGGCCTGGTCTTGTGTCTGGCACCACCCCTCTCATCAGTATTGGCCTTACTATCAGAAGTTGGAGTGGCACCAGATCACAACGCTGGGGTGCCCACTGGTGTAGACTGAGCATATAGCTTTGGTGCCACCACTGGAGGAGTCCACTGCTCAGAAGGGCTTAAGTTCCTAAAGGATGTGAAAAACATAGTGTCACCAGTATTAACTAAATTATTCAATCAGAGTTTGATAGAAGGTGTTTTTCCCAAGAGTTGGAAGCAAACACAAATTGCACCAACTTTTAATTCCAACAAATTTTCAAATTATAGGCCAATTGCATTATTATCCATTCTCTCAAAACTACTAGAACATATGGTATACAATCAACTATATGAATATTTAGAGAAATAATCAAAACTAATACAGTTTCAACATGACTTTAGAGTAGGATATTCAATGGGCACCATGCTCGGGGACTTTGTTGACAAGGTGGTGTATGCGCTGGATGTGAGTGAGTCCATGGGTGTGGTGTTCACTGACCTGTCCAAAGCCTTTGATTTGGTAGATCATGGAATTCTGATTGCTAGACTAGAAAAGATTGGCTTAGCCTAACACTCTATAGGCTGGTTTGCATCATGAGACAACAAGTTGCTACAGATGGCCAGCTATCAGAAATAGGATATTTAGCCAAAGGTATTCTCCAGGGCTCAATTCTGGGGCCACTATTATTCTTAGTATATGTAAATGACTTGCCAATACATATCTGCAATACACACATTATGCTATATGCTGATATATGGTGATACTGGCGTCAGCAAAAACTCAAGAATTGATGTTACACAAACGTCAAACTGATTTTGACGTACTCCAACTTTTTTTTGTGATTCTAAGTTAGTGCTTAGCTCTGAAAAAATGCTAGTTATGATTTTTCAAAATAAACAAACTAAAAATGTCTCACAAGGTACGCAGGATTTTAAAATTACTACTCTGGAAGACCAAAAAGGAAAAATTACTTACCACAGTAATCCTGTTTCTTCCAGGGGATACTCCAATATTTATAACTCTAATACAGTTGCCTTTAAGCCAGATCTGCCTGGAGATGGAACATTATGCTAATGATGAAATTATTGGTTCATGCCACTTTTTCAAATGTTGATACCTATCAACTGCCTACAATCTAATCATCAGATTCCGTGAACACCTGACAAAACAGGGCCCAAAAGGAATTTAATTATTTTCTATAATAATAACAAAACACCCAGAAAAAACCCTCCAACTGGAGTGAAAAAACATTAGCAAACACCCCCCAATGTCAGAATCACCTGAAGAGGGGAAAAAACATTGAAACACAGTTCCAATATGAAAGCCAGAGTGTGGCACACATACCCCTGGTGTTATAGCATGAAGTGCAGAGGCCACTGGTTCTAGCAGGGGAGCCAGGGTGGGAGAGTTAGGAATACTGGAGTATCCCCTGGAAGAAACAAGATTACTGTGGTAACTCATTTTTTCTTCTCACCCCAGGAATACTCCAATATTCCTATCTCTTATGCAGACTAAGAAGCAGTAACTTTGGAGGTGGGCACAGAACCTACTTTGGAAATAGACTCTGCAGGACAGCTGTGCCAAACCTGGCATCACCCCTAGCCTGTGTATCCAGGCTATAATACTTGGTAAAGGTGTACACTGTCCTCCAGGTAGCTGCTTTGCAGATGTCCACCAAAGGAACATCCCTGGAAGCTGCTGTAGTAGCAACTGTACCCCTTATGGAATGGGCTTTTAGTCCTGCTGGGGCCTACTTCCCAGCGTTTGAATAGGAAAACTGAGTACACTGGACTATGCAGTGAGAAATGGACCTCTTTGATACTGGATTTCCTTTTCCCACATCCCTATAAGTCAAGAGCAGTTGCTTCCTGCCCTGTCTATGGGCCTTGGTGACTGTCATGTAATAGCTGAGAGCTCTCTTGACATCAACACTGTGCAGTCTACGCTCACCAGAGCTTGAATGCTCAGTAAAAAAAACAGGTAAGGTGATGGACTGGTTCAAATGAAAGTCTGAGACCGCCTTTGGAAGAAATTTTCTGTCAGTTCACAGGACCACTTTGTCCCTATGAAATGAAATGTAATCCTGCTCCACACAGAGAGCCTGGAGCTCACTGATCCTTTTAGCAGATGTGATTGCCACCAGGAAAACTGTTTTCCATGTGAATTTTTTTGTTTGTTTTTTTTTAGTTGTTTAACCAGGAGTAACACACTAAGCTGAAAGCTTTTTTTACAGGTGTGACCTGGGAGCACAGGGAAGTTAAATGACTTGCTCAGGTTTACACAGTATATAAGTGGAAGCTGTGGGATTCAAACCCAAGTCTGGTCTGCTGGATGTCACCAGATTTGCAGCTCAGAGCCTTAAACCACTGTGCTATACTGCCTCCCTAAATATTTCAAAGGAGCTGAAGACATGGGCTCAGGGGGGGGGGCCAATGAGCTTGGCAATACAGACATTTAAGTCCCAAGCTGGCACCGGTTTCCTGTTAGGAGAGTGCAGATGGGCCAGACCTTTAAAGAACTGCTTAAAGATAGAATTTGATGCCACAGAGGCATTCTTCCCAGCTGAAGTGTAAGCAGACACTGAAGCTAGATGAACTTTTAAAGTAGGGGGCTGCAGGCCCAATGAATTCAATGCATAAGTGTCATCGAGGTGCAGGTCAGGAAGCATAGGGAAAACCCAGGAGCAGTTGTAAAATTCCACAAGACTGTTTATTTGTAGTTGTAGTAACATAAATATATATATATATATATATATATATATATATATATATATATCAACCTGTTCACAACAATGTACAGAAGAAAAATCAAATCTTTCTTGTGAAAAAAACAAAACATCTTACAGTAGAAGCTTAGATGTCTTTATAAGTCTTTTCAACCCCCACCTTTGCAAACATCCTGTTCTTTGCAAACATTCTGTTCTCGTCAATTTCTGGCAGGATCTGCTAGAACAGTGAGCTTCCTAAAGCCACTCCAGCCTTTGCAAAAGGCTCAGGCATTTTCACTCAAGTAACCTCTAGTTTTCTACAGTCATCTCAAATTATAAATACATATACATTTCAACAGCAACACGAACATCTTCCAAACAAAAGGGATCCCAATATCAGCTACATTTCCATACTGTACATTGATTCTCATATATTTTATATTAGCAGATCTAGATATGCAAGGGAAGAAAAACAGATAGCAAGAGAAAAATGAGAGACAGTGAGAGGCAAAGAATTGCGAGATTGTTCGGGTTGATCAAGTCCAAAGGTCTCACCGGAAAATTTGTTTGTGCAACCAGACAGAAGAGACAGAAAAGGAAAGAATACAGATCCTTGCATTTAAATACTTTCTCCAAAACAAATGGGACAGGGTCCTATTCTACCCTGTCACATATACCCCCTCCTTAAGAGGGAACCTGTTTTATTAAACAGGTTTCCAAAACGTTTTATTCTCTATTACATTTTCTACCCTCAGAAATGAAGTACATTTGCATCCATTTTTTTAACAGTACAGCAAAAAGTACAGTTCAAACCCACACATTTTTTTTAACCATCAGAACCCTCAATTCCTGATCCATATCTCGACAGAAAATCAGCATTGCTATTCTCTTTATCAGATTTGTGATTCACCGTGAATTTAAATGGCTGCAGTGCCAGGTACCACCTTGTGATTCTGGAATTTGTGTCTTTCATCTGGTTAAGCCAACAGATAGGATTGTGATCAGTTACAAGAACAAATTCAGTTCCTAATAAATACATTTTAAGGGACCCCACAGACCACTTTGCTGCAACACACTACATTTTGATAGTGGAGTACCTTTTCTCTCTATCATGCAATTTCCTACTTATGTACAAAATAGGATGTTCTGTCCCATCTATATTTTGACTTAGGACAGCACTTAGGCCTACCTTGGATGCATCTGTTTGTAACAGAAATGGTTTCTCAAAGTCTGGGCTTCTTAAAACAGGTGCTGAATATAATGCAGCCTTTATGGCTTGAAAAGCTTAATCGCACTCTGGGGTCCATTTCACATTATTTGGGTACCGTTTCTTTGTGAGTTCAGTGAGGGGAGTAGGTAAGTCAGCAAAGTTGGAAACAAATCTCCGATAATAACCCGCTAGCCCTAAAAATTACCTGACATTTCTTTGTTGTAGGTGCAGGACTGTTAGCTACAGCTTCTATTTTAGAAACCTCTGGCTTAACGTCTCCATTTCCCAAGACGTAGCCCAAATATCTGGTTTCCTGCATGCCCAATGCATATTTGGTAGGATTACTAGTCAGACCTGCAATTTTGATAGCTTGGATAACTGCTTGTAGGTGTTCTAGGTGGCGTTTCTAGTCTGGACTGTACACCACGACATCATCCAGATACGCCGCACAATAACCAGTGTGAGGGGATAAAATTACATCCATGTACCGCTGGAATGTAGCTGGCGCACCATGTAAACCAAAGGGCATGGTGGTGAACTGATAGAATCCTATAGAGGTGGCAAATGCAGTTTTATCTCTGGATTCTTTAGCTAAAGGTATTTGCCAGTAACCCTTGGTGAGATCGAGGGTACTGATATACTTTGCACTCCCCAGTCTGTCCACCAAATCATCTATTCTGGGCATAGGATAACTGTCAAATTCTGACACTTGGTTAAGTTTTCTGAGATCAAGGCAGATTCCAACACCCCCTTCTTTTTTGTTTACAATTACCATGGGAGATGACCAATCACTCCTCAGTGATAATCAATTCTTTCATTTTTTGTATTTCCTTAACCACATCAGCTTTTAACTGCTCTGGCAACCTGTATGACTTCAGCCTAATAGGACGAGCATTCTTTGTCACTATTACATGTACAACCCCTTTTGCTTGGCCTGGTACCATGGTAAAAGTAGTGTTAAATGTCTTTAGCACATTACAAATGTTTGCAATTTGTTCTGAGGTTAAGGAAACATTCACCTTTACAGCATCAACATTTACAGTTTGTTCTAGTCTATCATAAGCTACATCAATATCTTCCCTATCAGTTTCTGGTAAAACTAGCGAGACAGCTTTTGGCATTTTTTCAACCCATTTCTTGAGAAGGTTAGCATGGTATATCTAAGAAGGATTTTTCTTGTTAGGGGTCTCAGTCTTATAGTTAACAGTGCTAGCATGTCTAAGAACTTTATAAGGTCCTTGCCACTTCATTAACAACTTATCTTCTGTTGTGGGTAACAGTAGCAAAACCTTTTCACCTGGCTGGAAAACTTTTTCTTTTACCCCATGGTCATAATATACCTTCTGCTGGTTTTGAGCCTCTTCCTGATTACTATGGGCAATCTCAACATATTTTGCCAGTTTCTTTCTTAGGGCACACATATAATAAGATATAGATTGTTTCTGGGTGGGGTTATCTTTCCACGTTTCCTTTATCACATCCAGTGGCCCTCTTGGCTGCCTACCATATAGCATTTCTAATGGGGAAAATCCTGTTGATGACTGTGGCACTTCTCTGTAAGCAAAAAGTAGGTAAGGCAAGTATTGGTCCCAATCTTTCCCTTCCCCTTTTACAAACATTTTTAACATGTGTTTTAGGGTTTGGTTAAAATGCTCAACAAGACCATCTGTCTAAGGGTGATAGGGGGAGGCTCTTATGGCAGTGATATCCAGCAGTCTGAACAGCTCTTTAAGCAGTGCAGCACCAAAATTACTACCCTGATCAGTAATAATTTCTTTAGGTATGCCCACTCTGCTGAAAATTTGGGCTAGCTCTGCTGCAACTTTTGGGACTGTAACAGTATGCACTGGAACTGCTTCTGGGTATCGAGTAGCATAGTCACATACTGCCAGGATAAATCTATTACCCTTTTTACTTTTGCCTAAAGGATCAACCACATCCATTGCATTTCTCTCAAAAGGCACACCTATTAAGGGTAGGGGTACCAGGGGCACCTTGTCTTTTCTAGTGACTGGGGCTACTTTCTGATACTCAGCACAGGAATTACAATAGGTAGCAACATCTTCATGAATTCCTGGCCAGTAAAAGCTATACAGCAATCTGGCAATGGTGCGATCCCCTCCCGGAGTGACCAACCATAGGACTATCATGTGCTATCTGTAACAATTCTGTTCTATACTTCTGTGGTATAACCAATTGTTCTGTTTGTTCCTGTGTCTGAGGTTTAACCCAAACTCTGTACAGTAACCCATTACATTTTTTAAACATTGGTCCACCCTGTTTTGGTTTTACCCCTAGCTGCTTGAAATAACCCTGGAGAGAAACATTGTTACCTTACTCTGAAAGAAAATCACAATCAGTTATCAATTTAGAGTCAGCATTTTCATATTTAACCCTTCATGTCCATCAGACATTTGTTGCCACCATTTTTTTCAGGCTTTGTCTGTCTTTCCTGGATTTCCGGATCTTGGAGCTGTGCTCAAACAAGTCTGAATCAAAATCACTGAAAAGAAAAGTGTTCCCACTGTCTGAAATTTTCTTTGCCTGAGCTCTTGTCACCATAGCTGCTGAAACATCAGGACTTACTCCCTCTTTGATCAACTTGGCAAATCCTGGAAAGTCATTTCCAATAATCATACATAAAGGTAACTTTGATACTACCCCCACTTTAATTTGGTGTGACACACCCTTAACGGTCAGAGTCACTTGAGTGGTGGGATAGTATCGAGTGTCCCCATGGAAGCAGATGACACCAGTACCTGGTCCCTTTGCAGTGTTTTCACAGCACTTTAACATGCACTAGAGTCTGTCTGCTTCCAAAATCAGTGAGTCCTTTCACAGTCTAATTCCCCACCTTCACATTTGTTAAGTACGTACCCCAATTTACCAAGGACAGATCTACTCCAGTGCCACTCTCCTTACTATGACAGTTTCTTGCTAAATGGCCTGGCTTATTACAGTTGTAGCAGGTAATGTCTTTTGGCACAGATTTGTTACCCCCACCAGAGTTCTTATCAGGCTTGGCATTTAAATGGGAAAAAGAGTTTCTTACCTGTGCTTGGCTGTTACCTTGCTGCTGTGGCATCTGTCTGGCCATTTGGTAGTCCTCAGCCAAAGAAACAGCCTTTTCCCCACTCTCTGGTCAGTGTTCCTTTACCAAAGTTGTACATCTGTAGGCAGGATGTTGATGAATTGCTCCATGGCAAATGTGTCGATGATCCGTGGGACTGTTTTGCCCTCTGGTTGGATCCAATTCATCAGGAGTTCTCAGAGTAGGGTGAAGGATTCTTGAGGATTGTCAACCAAGTTGTTCTTCGGAGATTGAAATCTCTGCCTGTAGGACTCTCTGGAGATGTTGTACCTTTTCAGGATTTTGCTTTTCACCAGGTCATAGTTTTCTGACTGTGCAATGTCCATACTGCTGTAGGCAAGTTGCGCTTTCCCTGTCAGGTAGGGTACCAGTCTGATTGTTCACTGCTGCTTTGGCCACTGGCAGGCTGTGGCAACTCTTTCAAAGGTTGTCAGGTATGCCTCAATATCATCTCGAGGACACAGCTTAGTAAGGTTAATGGCTTTGAAGCTGCTTGCATTTTGTTGCTCATCTGGGTCTGTGCCGGATCCTCTGCCTTTGATAGCTTGCAAGGCATCCAGCCATCTCTGCTCCTGTCATTGCATCTCTTCTCTCATCTGCTGCTCCTATTGCTGTATCTCGTCTCTCCTCAATTCTTCTAACCGTTGAATTTATTTTATCTCTGCTTCTCAGTCTCTTTTTGTTGTATAGCCCACAATTTGACAAAGTCCATCAGGCTTTCAGGTTCTGCCACTGCCTGTTCTTTTCCCAGAATGTGTGCTGGCTTTACAATCTCAGACTGCACTTCTGCTGCAGAATCCATACCTTCCTCTGTGCTTCCCTGGTATTAGGTCCAGTACTCATGCACAAATCTCCGGTCTTAGGGTATGCCCAGCTTAAATCCCACTTCTAAGACCATCTGTCATCAAGGCACAGGTCAGGAAGTATAGGGAAAACCCAGAAGCAGTTGTAAAATTCCACAAAACTGTTTATTTGTAGTTGCAGTAACATAAATATATATATATATATATATATATATATATATATTAATTAGAGGCAAAAAACTCTGTTTAATGCATTAGTTAGGGTTGTTCCACAGCTACAAAAGTGAGGAATTCGCTGTTAGGGTTGAAAACCCCTTGGACCCCCGCACCCCCAACCCGGCATTGGGGTGCATTGGGATCGTCACCTAACTCTCACCCCATGACATGTGTAAAGCAGCAGAGTATAGGAGAATGGGGTGAGAGTTGGGACCACAGATCCCAATGCACTTTAATACTGACTGAAAATGGCAGATCAACCTAACAGCGAATCCTATTATCTGAGAACAACAACTAATGCATTAAATGAGTTTGCCTCTAATTCCCTTCTTTTGAGAATGATAGCAGAAATAGTGAATGTAATGCAGCGGCAGGGCGGCGGGGCGAATGGGCCCGCTCCACTCTATGTGTTGTGGCATACTAACAGGGACAGCAACGCAAACAGAAATGCTAACAGTGGCGCACATGGTAACACAAGCATGAATGAGAACAGAAAGGGTAACGCACATGGTAGCATAGACAGGAATGGTCTGCCACGTGATGTGTTGTCACATAGTAACATGGTGCCTGCAAACAGAAATGTCAATGGGCATGGTGATGTAAATTGAAACAGTAAGATAAACAGTACTGTAGACAGAAATGGCAAAAAATAACAGAAATGCAAGCGCAAAGGATAACGCAAATGGTGGCGCAGACGTCAATGGTAAGTGAAACGAGTACGGATCCGAAAGCGGAAAGGGCAACAGTAACAGTAATGTAAGCGCACAGGCTGGTTTTCCCAAAACCTGCATTGAGAAAGACAGTGAGTACAAATAATGTATGCAAAATAATGAGTATCAGCGCAGAAAATGAGATCTTGGAATACTAAATACATTATATCTCAGGAACCGTACAACGTAGAAAAAAAATTTTAAAGTCATATTATTTACAACTGTCCTGGCTACTTTGGATCTTAGGCCCATTGGGGGACTAAGAAATTTTCCGACAAAAAGTCCATATCTCGCACCGTTTCCGAGATACGGGCCCTGAAAGGCGCGGCGAACGCCGTAATGTTATCCTATGGGAAAAAGAAACGCCTGAGTGCCATAACTTTGCCTCCCTGTAATGTTTTTCACCAAACTACTGAAAGGCACATCTGTGGGCTGTTGGCTGTCTTCCTCAAATTTCAGAAAAAAGACCAAACCGTTATTTTGCAGCAGGGCTCCAAATGATTTCTGTTAAGTGTCGGGCGCCGTAATGTTATCCTATGGGAAAAAACGTCAACTTTGGAGTGCCGTAACTTTGCCGCCATGTGATATTTTTTCACCAAACTACTGAAAGGCACATTTGTGCACTGTTGGTTGTCTTCCCTCCAAATTTCAGGAAAAAAGACCAAACCGTTATTTTGCAGCAGGGTGCCAAAGGATTCCTGTAATGCTTCCGGCGCCGTAATGTTATCCTATGGGAAAAACTGTCAATTTTGGAGTGCCATAACTTTGCCGCCATGTAATAATTTTTTCAATACAACACTGAAAGGCATATCTGTGAGATGTCGGCTGCGTACCCTCCAAATTTCAGCCCAAAACTCCCAGCGGTTATTTTGCAGTGCAGTGCCAAACAATTGCTGTCATTTTCCACAGACTAGAAAATTACTGTGCAATTTCATGGAAGCTTGTATCTGTATACTTTCTGCAGAGCACGAAGTAATTTTATGAAGATTTTTCCAGAAATTTGAAAAAAATATATTTCTGGGTGTTTTACCACAAATAAAGACATGGCAAGCATCCTCAGGGCCCGACTAGGTGAATACAAGAAAAATTAGGTTGCAAGAGGGTCTCAAATTTAAATGCCAACCATTTTTCTGATCACGAACTGAAAACAAAATGGCCGATTTGCGAAAGTAACAGGCCCATTTGCGAAAGTAAAAATGCATTTGCGAAAGTGTTGAACTTTTTGTTAACTTTTCCCATTGACTTATAATGGGAAACTGTTTTTTGAATAACTTTTGAACCGTTTAATATTTTTTCACGAAATCTTCAAAAGGCACATCAGGGACCCTGGCTGCACAATCCCTGAAGATTTTGGGCCGGTCACACAAACCGTACGACCTGTAGGCGCGACCACAGAATTCCAGAAAAGCGTAAACACGCGCACAGATCACACTTAATAACTCCACAGCCGTATATCCGACCAGTGCAAAACTTGGAAGATCCCAAGGCATATAGTTCTTGATCATAAATTCCAAATTTCAGGCAAATCCATCAAACTGTTGCAAAGTTATTAAGGTGCAAAGTTTTGGGGTTTAACATAGAAATGGCTCCTCAACCCTAACTATGGTAGCACTACCGTGCTACCATAATATATATATAACCTAGTTCATAACTATGTACAGAAGCAAAATCAAATCCTTCTTGTAAAAAAAAGACATCTTACAGTAACAGCTTAGTTGTCTTTATAAGTCTTTTCAACTCTCACCTTTGCAAGCATCCTGTTCTTTGCAAACATTCTGTTCTCATCAGTTTTGGGCAGGATCTGCTAGAACAGTGAGCTTCCTGAAGCCACTCCAGCCTTTGAAAAAGGCTCAGGCATTTTCACTCAAGTAACCTCTAGTATTCTACAGTCATCTTAAATTATAAATACATATACATTTCAACAGCAACACTGAACGTCTTCTAAACAAAAGAGATCCCAATATCAGCTACATTTCCATACACTGATTCTCATATATTTTACATTAGCAGATCAAGATATGCAAGGGAGAAAAAACAGACAGCAAGAGAAAAGTGAGAGACAGTGAGAGGCAAAGAATTGCGAGATTGTTCGGGTTGATTAAGTCCGAGGTCTTACTGGAAAATTTGTTTGCGCAACCAGACAGAAGAGACAGAAAAGGAAAGAATACAGATCCTTGCATTTAAATACTTTCTCCAAAACAAATGGGACAGGGTCCTATTCTACCCTCTCACAGTAAGGTAGTCCAGCACAGCTGGAACCCCTGCCTGAGTTGGCACCATATTCCTGGTGGAACACCAGATAGAAAACCTTTTCCATTTAGAGGCGTAGGTTTTCTTGGTGGATGGTTTCCTGTTCCCTCTCAAAATATCCAGAACACTGTCAGAGAGATGCAGACCTGCATACTCTAGGTCCTCAAGAGCTATGCTTTGAGTCTGAGTGACTTGAGGTTCGGGTTCATGAGCCTGCCTTGGTTGGAGATTAGCAGGTTGTGCCTCCGAGGAAGGTGCATTGGTTCGGCCACATACATGGAGAGCAGCAGAGAGTACCATGGCTGCCTTGCCTAGTCTGAGGCTATCAAGATCATTGTGGTTGAATGGGACCTGAGCTTGAGTAGCACCCTGTACACCAGAGGGAATGGAGAAAATGCATACAGGTACCTCCATGACCAGTCCAGAACCAGAGCATCCAGGGGGACTGTTCCCCAAGCTGGGGGTCTGCAACAATACTGTGGCAGGTGGAGACTTTCATGGGATGCAAAGAGATGTATCTCTGGGTGCCCCACCTTATGAAAATCACTTCCACCACCTGTCTGTTTAACGCCCAATCGTGGTGGGCCTGGTTGATATGACTCACGGCATCTGCTAGGGTATTGTCCTTGCCTGGCAGATTAATGGCCTGAAGAGAAGCTCCAAGGGAGTAGACTGGAGTCCAAAGTTGCATAGTTTCTGTGCAGAGAGGATCCAACCTTGTTCTTCCCTGCTTGTTTATGTAATACATAGTGTGATGTGGATAGCCAGTTCTGAGTGCTGTATGATCATTTTTTGTAAATATAAAAATGGGTCATGGACTGTGTGTCATGAGACATGCTGAAACAGCATGTAAAACCGACACATCAAAACCCCCCAGGGATACGTTCAAAGGACAGGAGGTAGCTTAAACTGCAGATATCTGAGATGCAATGATCTTGTTAGTTTGCTTTGAAGGCAGGAACCAGTATATCCATTTTATAATGCCCTCAGGGAAAGCCTTTGATTTGTACTAGGTGCCATGAAGAAGGAGAATATGCATGTTTGGGGTGTCTCCCAAGATAGCCAGTAAATACATCAAAGAGTCTTTGATGTCTGGGTAAAGCAGGTCCCAGACTAAATTAGGAAAGTCCAATAAGCATTTGCTTGGAGTATTCAGTGGATTACATCAAACAGACTTTTGATGTCTGGGTAAAGCAGAGCACAGACCAGTTTGGACCAGTCACAGGAAGAGAGGCGATTCATTTGGTCATCTATTATTTTTTTTTAAATCTTGGTAGGACATCCTGTGTTATAAAATATAAGTTGTAATACACCAAAAGGCGGAGTTAGGTGGCCTCAGAGAGAAGGCTGGCTCAAGACTGCTTTAAATATACTGAGCAGACCCTACAGTGAGACAGTCATTTTTCTGACTGAGAAGGAACATGAAAGCACTGAAAGATTAAGAAAGTAAGACCAGTCTGAGTGTATGGATTGTAGGAATTTGCACTTTTAAACCTGTTTGCTTTAAGGCTGTATGTGTTGGGATATTTTATTCTGTATTTTACTGTTTTCCTATTTTATCTATTTTAAAGTAAAGATATATATTTTAAAAACAGAAACTGCCTGGTGTACTTTGAAATTTCTTTTTATATAAATGGAGCTTAGAATGGTTATAGTTGACACTGTGCATGTGCTTATTGTGATACCAAACTGGGAAACAGATAAAAGTTCTCTAAGGTCTTGCATAGAGTTCTAAGGGTTCATTTTGAAATACCTGGTTAGGTGCCCATAGGCAAAGATATCTGGCCCCCCAAAGACAGAATTATCTGAGCCTGATAATTGGGTACGCTAACAAGAGGTTATCTGTTTGAATCCCTCCAGAACTTGGGACTAAGGTGACTTGAACCCACAAAACAGACAAGAGGGTTACCTTGTTCTGTTAAACTGTTCACAATTCTATGCTCAGAGGTTGGCACTTTGGGAGTAGAGGGCCTGACCTGCTGAGTGGGTTTGTGACAGATTGGTTGGCAGCGGTGGGATATAAAGTTTGGTGGTATAAGCTTTATTGTTCAGTGTGTCAGCTTGAGACTATTCAGCTCACTTGGAAAAAAGAAAGGCAGTGTTTTGTTTTCAAAAGGAAACAGAACTATATCCCTTGGCTAACATTCAAATTCCTACCTGTTTTATTTTTTTTTCTAAAGTACCAGTCAGAGTAGCAGTAGTCAGGAAAGATGGCTTCCAACTACAGCAGGCACACTGTAGAATACTTAAAGCAGTTGTGCGGGGACAGAGGAGTCCCATTCGAGGTGACAGCCAAAAAGCAGACCCTCATAGAGGCCCTGATGGTAGCAGATACCCAGAGCAGCGAGTCACCGACTGTGACTGAAAAGGACCAAATCTCGAGTGTGGCAGGTCTAGCGGCCAGTGCTGTGTCCAGGTCCGGTGAGGAGGACAGCAGGGCCACTGTCAGTGAAGGGCCACAACAGCAGGGGATGGTCACTAGTATCCTGAATCCAGAGGTACTCACACTGCAAATTGAGTTGTGCAGGATGGAACTGCAGGCAGAGTGAGAACAGATGGAGGCAGACTGTGAGGAGCATGAGCACCAGCGAGCTGTAGAGGAGAAGAGGGAGCGAGAGAGCCAAGAGACAGAGTGGGAACAGCGAGAGGCAGAGCAACAACAGAGGGAGGAGGACCATGAGGAGTGTGAGCACCAGCAAGCTACAGAGGAGAAGAGAGAGGCGCACCAGTGGCAACATGAACTGGAGAAGCTACGACTCCAACCAGCAGCACCAGAGCAGGTAAGTCGCTTGGGTTTAACTGGGACTGCAGAACTGGGTTACAAATTGAACTCCAAATTAATAGCCGAGTTTAAAGAGGGGGAGGACATGGATGCCTTTTTAAATTCTTTTGAAAAAGTTTGTATTCAGGCTAAAATTGCTAGAGAGTCCTGGAACTTCCAGCTATCCCTGCTACTTACTGGGAAAGCTTGGGATGCATTGGGTCAAATGGACAATGAGGACAGTAATAATTACAGCACATGAAAAGCTGCACTATTAAAAAAGTTTGAATTAACTGCTGAATCATACAGAGCTAAATTCCGTAAGCTCAGGAGAAGCCCTGGTATGAGCTATGAGAAGCTAGCCATGAAACAACATCAGTTTTTAAAACGTTGGTGGGAAGGAATTGAGGCTAACTCTGTTGATAAAATTGAAAATGTGATTTTATTAGAACAGTTTTATAAGGCATGCCCAGCAGAGCTAAAAACCTGGCTAGAGGACCGAGATCCCAAAACAGTGCAAGAGGCTGCTGAACTCTTGAACCGCTATGCCAAGAGCAGACCTGCTCTGAGACCGAATGTGGCAGACATGGCAGTGCAGAAAGGGAAAAGTGCACCTTCAGGGCAGCAAAAACCCTCACTGACTCCACCGAAACCAGTTAGCTCCAGGTTTCAGAGAAAAGATTTCTCTGACAGAAGAACTGAATGTTGGTTGTGTAAGGAAACTGGGCATATTGCCAGACAGTGTCCCAAAAAGGCAAGCCATAATACACAACCGGATACTAGAAAAGAAATAGGTTGTTTGTGTGTCCCTGGAAGCATGTCAGTGAACATGAGGGAACACATGCACCCAGTCATGGTGAATGGTGTACAGACACAGGGGTTAAGGGACACAAGGGCATCCCTGACATTGGTAAAAGGGGATCTGGTACAGCCTGGTCAGCTTATACTCAATAAATACGTCACTGTACAGGACTTTGCGGGTGGGGAGAAAACATTGCCCCTTGCTAGTGTTCTCTCAGACTGGAGTGAAACAGGGGGAACTGTGCAACTGGTGGCTGTAGCCAAAACATTAGCAGTGGATGTGATCCTGGGTAACAATCTCCAGCAAGGGATAGTATGTGCAGTTACCCATAGCCAAGTGGCAAGGGAAAATTGTAGCTCCCTGAACCCCACAGAAACCAGTGTGGAAACCACTTGAGAGGCTGGTTCCCCAGCCTGTGTCTCCAGATGGGGAGACTGATAAAAAGGGGGTAGAAATTTTCCCACTAGCAAGTAACCACCCAGCTACAGAAGGTTACTCCGAAGAGGGAGGGGTGACCCCTTGTCAGAGGGTTGGGATTGACAGTGATCCTGAGGGCTCTGACGCTAGTACTAGGGACCCTAGTTTAGTGACTGAAGGGGACCTGTCCCAGGCCTTGGGACTGTGTGAGGGGTTTGTAGCTGCTCAGAGGAGTGACCCTAGTTTACAGAAGCTGAGGGCTTGGGCAGACCCTGACAGAGCACAGGGAGGTGATGGCAGACATAAAGTTTACTGGGAAGATGGACTGATGTATACTCAGGCAGTACAGACAGAGGGAGGGATGCTAGGCAGGCAGCTTGTCATTCCCCAGGGGTATCGTGAGCAGTTGCTCAAGGTTGCATATGATGTTCCCTTGTCTGGTCATCTGGGAATCACGCACAATGCAGCGGTTTGCCCAGAATTTCTACTGGCCTAACTTCACCCAGAAGGTGAAGGAGTATTGCAAGTCTTGTCACCGGTGTCAAGAAATAGGGAAGGTGGGCAAGAAAACCCAAGCTGCCCTGATTCCATTGCTCATAGTGGAGGAGCCATTCCAGATGGTGGGAATGAATATTGTGGGGACTTTAAATACCCCCAGCTCCTCAGGGAAGAGATTCATCCTGACTGTGATGGATTATGCCACCCGGTACCCAGAGGCAGTCGCCCTATCCTCTCTGAGGACAGACAAAGTGGCAGATGCCTTACTTGGGATTTTCTCCTGTGTTAGTTTTCCACAGGAGGTAATTACTGATTGAGGGGGTTCCTTCATGTCGGACCTGATGAAATGTTTATGGGAGAAGTGTGGGGTGGTGCAGAGATGCACACCATATCACCCACAAGCCAATGGGCTTGTGGAATGATTCAATGGTACCCTAAAGTCAATGCTCCAGGTGTTTGCTGAACAGCATGGGAGGGACTGGGAGAAATACCTTTCCCATCTGTTGTTTGCATACAGGGAGGTGCCCCAAGAGTCAACAGGACTTTTCTCCTTCGAACTCTTATATGGACGCCGGGTACATGAGCCCTTAGACTTGATCCAGGAGGACTGGGAAGGCAAGCAAGCCACCCAGGGAACTCCCCTTGTGGATTACGTCCTTAGGTTTAGGGAAAGGCTAAAGGAGTTTATGGGGACAGCCCAGAGCAACCTGGCAGCTGCCCAACAGAAACAAAAGTGTGGTACGACCACAGAGCCAGAGCTCACTAGTACATTGTGGGTCAGGAAGTCATAGTTCTTATTCCAGTCTGGAAAGACAAGCTGCAGGCTGTGTGGGCAGGACCATACAAAGTGGTTAGGAAGGTAAATGACGTGAACTACATTGTGGAGTTACCTGATCATAGACAGACAGAAAGGATGTACCATGTCAACACGATGAAGCCATATGCCAATAGGGCTGACATGGTATTTGTGGTGTGTAGTCATGGGGAGGGGATGGACGAAGGAGACCCCGTTCTGGACTTGCTGGAAGAGAGTAAGTGGGAGTCCTCTGTGGAGGCAGTAAAATTGTCTCCCCAGCTGACCCCAGGCCAGATCTAGAAAGTAAGGGAGGTTTTAGCAGACTTTTCCCCCTTGTTTAACGCCAAGCATGGACTAACCCCCTTCGTGACACATGATGTGGGGACAGGGACACAGACGCCCATACAGCGGACAGCATATCGGATGTCAGAGGTGGTCCAAAAGGACATTAGGAGGGAAGTGGAGGAGATGCTGGATTTAGTGGTAATTCAGAAATACCACAGCCCCTGGGCCTCATCCATGGTCCTTGTAGCCAAGCCAGATGGCTCAACTCATTTCTATGTGGACTATCATGGACTGAATGCAGTCATGAAGTCAGATGCCCACCCGATCCCCCAGACGGATGAACTCTTGGATAAGTTGGGAAGTGCGACCTACCTTATGACCACTGACCTGACAAAAGGGTATTGGCAGGCAGAGTTGATGGACAGAGCTAGGGAGAGGTCGGCCTTCATCACTCCGATAGGCTTATTTGAGTTTAAAGTAATGTCTTTCAGAATGAAGAACACCCCAGCCACTTTCCAAAGGTTGGTGAACCAGGTGTTAAATGGTGCTGAGTACACCGTGGCGTACCTGGATGACATTGCCATCTTTAGTGCCAGCTGGGAGGAGCACCAATCCCACCTTAGGGAAGTGCTGGACAGGATACAGATGGCCAGGCTCACTGCCAAAGCCGAGAAGTGCCAGGTGGCCATGGGAGAAATGGCATACCTCGGGCATGTGGTAGGCTGGGGACAAGTCCATCCTAACCAAATAAAAATAGAGGTAAGCCAGGCATGGCCCAGACCAGAAACTCAGAAGCAGGTCAGGAGTTTTCTTGGGACAGCAGGGTACTATAGAAAATTTGTATCCAATTACAGTGCCCTGGCTGCTCCCCTATCTGACCTGACAAAGAAAGGGATGCCCAAGAAAATCACCTGGGGCCCAGCCTGTGAGGAAGCCTTTACCAGACTAAAGGAGGCACTGTGCAGTGCTCCTGTTTTGACAAGTCCTGACTATAGCCAACCTTTTATAGTTCAGACTGACGCCCCAGATGTGGGTATTGGGGCAGTACTAAGTCAGACATCCATCCAGGGGAGGGATCACCCAATAGCCTACCTGAGTAAAAAGTTACTTCCCAGGGAGCAGACATACTCCACGGCGGAAAAGGAGTGTCTGGCCATAGTGTGGGCCCTAAAGAAATTGGAGCCATACTTGTATGGGCAGCATTTTGTGGTGCAGACTGACCACAACCTCATGGTTTGGCTGACACAGATGGGGAAAAACAATGTCAGACTGCTAAGATGGAATCTTGCTTTACAAGGGTATGATCTGACAATTGTACATAGGGCTGGAAAACAAAATCAGAACTCAGATGGGCTGTCTAGCGTCTATGAGAAGTGAACTGATTTGGGAAGCTCATCCCACATAGGGGATAGAACCCCCCAAATTAAGTCTAGGTGGGGATGCCAGTTCTGAGTAATGTATGATTATTTTTTGCAAATATATAAATGGGTCATGGACTGTCTGTCATGAGAGATGCTGAAACAGCATGTGAAACTGACACATCAAAACCCCCCAGGGATAGGTTCAAAGGATAGGAGGTAGCTTAAACTGCAGATATCTGAGGTGCAATTATCTTGTTAGTTTGTTTTGAAGGCAGGAACCAGGATATCCATTTTATAATGCCCTCAGGGGAAAGCCTTTGATTTGCACTAGGTGTCATGAAGAAGGAGAATATGCATGTTTGGGGTGTCTCCCAAGATAACTAGTAAATATATCAAAGAGTCTTTGATGTCTGGGTAAAGCAGGTCCCAGACTGAATTAGGAAAGTCCAATAAGCATTTGCTTGGAGTATTCAGTGGATTACATCAAAGAGACTTTTGATGTCTGGGTAAAGCAGAGCACAGACCGGTTTGGACCAGTCACAGGAAGACAGGCGATTCATTTGGTCATCTATTATTTTTTTAAATATCTTAATAGGACATCCTGTGTTATAAAATATAAATTGTAATACACCAAAAGGGGGAGTTAGGTGACCTCAGAGAGAAGGCCAGCTCAAGACTGCTTTAAATATACTGAGCAGACCTTACAGAGAGACATTCATTTTTCTGACTGAGGAGGAACATCAAAGCACTGAAAGATTAAGAAAGTAAGACCAGTCTGAATGTATGGATTGTAGGAATTTGTACTTTTAAACCTGTTTGTTTTAAGGCTGTATGTGTTGGGATATGTTGTTCTGTACTGTACTGTTTTCCTATTGTATATATTTTAAAGTAAAGAAATATATTTTAAAAACAGAAACTGCCTGGTGTGCCTTGAAACTTCTTTCTATATCAGTGGAGCTTAGAATGGTTATAGTTGACACTGTCCATGTGCATACTGTGATACCAAACTGGGAAACAGATAAAAGTTCTCTAAGGTCTTGCATAGAGTTCTAAGGGTTCATTTTGAAATACCTGGTTAGGTGCCCATAGGCAAAGATATCTGGCCCCCCAAAGACAGAATTATCTGAGTCTGTTAATTGGGTACACTAACAAGAGGTTATCAGTTTGAATCCCTCCAGAACTTGGGACTAAAGTGACTTGAACCCACAAAACAGACAAGAGGGTTACCTTGTTCTGTTAAACTGTTCACAATTCTACACTCAGAGGTTGGCACTTTGGGAGTAGAGGGCCTGACCTGCTCAGTGGGTTTGTGACACATAGTGGTGGTATTGTCTGCTCTGACCTTTACCACCTTTCCCTGAACTAGTGGTGTGAAGGCTTGGAGTGCCAGGAGCACCGCTTTGAGCTCCAGAAGGTTTATGTGCTGGAGACTATACTGGACCAAGAACCATGAGTAGTGTGATCTCCTAGGTGGGCACCCTACACTAGTAGTGAGGCATCTGTTGTGAGAATCACTGACGGAGGCTCCTTTTGAAAGGGAACCCCCTCTCTGAGGTTGGCTTCCTCTTTCCACCACTGAAGGGCCAAGTGTAACGTTTTTGTTACTGGGATCAGCTTTGAAAGAGAATCCCTTTTTTGACACCAATGAACTCTGAGGTGGAATTGGATGTCTCTCATCTGAAACATGGAACCTAGAACTGTGCCAGTGGCTGCTGTCATGTGGCCCTGTGACTGTAGAAACTGTCTTGCAGTTTTTGGTTTGTTCAGGCTGAAGAATCAAGGGGCATGGTCTTCTCTAGAACTGACCGTCCATATCAATATTCTGGAGATGAGGGCAGTTCTGGATGCTCTGCAGGTGTTTCATCTGTAGAACACTGTTTACCCTGTCCAGAGGTAGGTAAGCCCTGCCTTCCTGGGCATTTAACTCTGCTCCTATGAACTGCAGCACTTGTGCAGGGAGAAGGACAGCTTTTTTGAGATTTACCAGGAAACCCAGAGACTCCAAGAGTCCTTGGGTGAACTGCAGATTTTCCTCTACCTGCTGTGGTGATTTTCCCACCACTAACCAGTTGTCCAGATAGGGGAACACTGTGACATCCAGCCTTCGCAGGTGTGTCACAATCACTGCCAGGCACTTTGTGAACACTCTTGGAGCTGAAGTGAGACTGAATGGCAGGGTTGAAAACTGGTAATGACCTGATGGGAGTCTGAACCTGAGGTACTTTCTGTGAGATTCCCTTATGGGGATGTGGAAATAAGCATTGTTTAGGTCCAGGGATGCCAGCCAGTCTCCTTTTTGGAGAACTGGCATAATCAGTGACAAGATTACCAATTTGAACCTTGGCTTTAGTGGGTGTTTAGTACCCTTAGGTCTAGGATAGGCCACCACTCCCTACTCTTCTTTGTTGTGAGGAAGTATCTTGAATAAAACATTTTTCCCTTTTGCTGTGGATGAACAGGTCCACTGCTTTTGACAGTAATAGGTTTTGAACCTCCTTTTCCAACAGCTTTCTTACCACATTGGACGCTGGTTTGAACACTCTTGTTCTTAAAGAGGGAAGGAATTTGAAGCTTAGGGACAATCCCTGACTCACTACTTCCAGGACCCACTTGTCTGTGGTGATCTGTTTCCAAACCTTGAAATAACGAGTCAGTCTGCCCCCTACTGGAAGTGGGGAGGTGGCCTGGGAGGACAAGTCAGGGGTCCTGCTTTGCCTGGGACTGAGACTGGGAACCACGCCTGCAACCCCTTCCGTTCCTGCCTCTGAAGTAACCTTGCTAAGGGTACTGTTGCACTTGGGGTTCGGCCATGGCCTGATAAAAAGGTCTGGAATGAAACTGTCTGCCCCTGCCTCCCCTTCCTCACGGTCTTGTAGATGGGGAAGCCTTCTCTTTGGCAGAGTTACTTCTATAAGGGGCCTTGTACTCATCCACCTTCTTCATGTAGGCTTCTGTGTGAGTTCTGAAGAGCGAGTTACCCTCAACTGGAAAATCCAGAGCCTTGTTTGAGTGTCTTGAGTAAGGTTTGTGGCTCTTGACCAGGCAAACCTTCTCTGGGCAGTTGTATTTGCCATCCACCTGGCAGCAGTGTCATCAGTGTCTGCTGACATCTGAAACTGATATTTGGCAGTTTCCAAGTCAAATTTGTCAGTCTCAGCAAGGTCTGCTGAAAGACTGGAAAGAGCCTTATTTGCCATAGCCATGACAGACTACCAGAGGGATTTTTGGTACTGGGCCATATAGGCCTGGAAATTAGCCTGTCTTGTGGCTAAAGAAGCTGTTAAATAGCCCTTTTTGGTCATACTATCTATCTTCTTGAATCCTTTTCTGGAGGATGAGAAGCAAGAAATACTTTTGCCTTGTCACAGGTTGCAGCTTGTACCACCCCCTGGTGGTCAGGGTGGGAAAATAAAATTTCAGCTCCATCACTGTCAAGCTGGTACTTTTTGTCCAGCCTTTTATCCAAAGGTGGGACAGACCCAGGTGTTTGGAGCTTTATTGCAACCCTTTAAAAAAACTTATTTACTGGGAACAATAACTTTTTGGTGAGTATTAACCCTATCATTTCCAGGTACTCTGCCTCCTCCTCATCCTCTATCACCTCAGTGGTAGAGATAACTGGTGCATAGTACAGTTACGTAAGATCTTACTGTAACAGTAGATCTTCGAGAGAAGCTCTTGCAGCAGGCTACACCATCAGGACTATGCCGCCAGCAACTAGGACCCCACAGAAAAACTCTTAGTTAGCAGTACCCAGCGGGGACCGCCCCCTGATGTCTGGCCATCTCTGACATCCACCAGTAGTATAAAGGGGACGGTCCCCAGCCACACCCCCAATTCTCCCACTGGAGACCCCGCTGACAAATCATAGAGAACCGAGGTTAGTGGAATAACTGGCCTAGGGTAAGGAAAGAAAGGAGAAAAGGACCAGGGAGAAGGAGGAAGGGAAATAATGCCTGCTGCAAGAGCTCCTCTCAGAGATCTACTGTTACAGTAAGTTCTTATGTAACTGTACTATCTTACTTTGAGTGGGAGCTCTTGCAGCAGGCTGCACCATAAGGACTGAGTACCAAGCAGTACTAAAAGGATCCCGGACAGACTTAGAGGTGGAAACCTTAGAAGTGGGGGGGGGCATCAAGACAACAGGCCCTGAAGTACCGTTAACCCAAACCCAGCTCTCCGACGGGAAGTAATGTTCAAACTGTAGTGCTTCACAAAGGTTTGCACTGAGCCCCAAGTAGCTGCTGTGCAGATGTCTGCAGCAGAAATGTTCTGAGATGCCGCAAAAGAGGCAGAAACACCCCTGGTGGAATGACCCTTAACCAAGCCCAGTAAGGATTTGTTGTACTTGTTGTAGCAGAAGGTGATGCAATGGGCTAGCCATCTGGACAGAGTCTGCTTTGTCACAGGTGTCCCCAGGGTTCTTGGGGCAAAGGAATCAAAAAGTTGGTCAGATCTTTTAAAAGTTCAAGTGCAGTTAATGTAGTACCTAAGCACTCTATGTGCATCCAGAGTGTGAAGGAGAGCCTTCCCTTGATTAGTATACTCCGGGTAATAAGCTGGAAGGTTGCTGTCCTGATTAAGGGTAAACTGGGACACCACCTTAGGAAGGAACTTAGAATTGGTCCTCAAAGGACACCCTTGTCCTTGTGGAAAATCAAACATGGCTCTTTAGCCATCAGAGCCTGAAGCTCAGAAATCCTCCAAGCAGATGTAATGACAACTAAAAACAACGCTTTTCATGACAGAAAACGTAGCTCTCAATCCATGGCTGGTTTGAAGGGAGTCAACATAGGTTTTTCTAACAAAAACAAAAGATCCCAAGGAGGGATGGGGTCCCTAATGGGAGGTTTAAGATTAAGCATTCCCCCTTCAAAATGTTCAGGCCAGATCTGTCTGGGCAAAATATTTGCCATCCACCGGTACATGATAGGCAGAGATTGTGGAAAGATGTACCTTAATGGAGGAATATCGGAGGCCTGAGTCTGGCAGGGAGAGGAGATACTCAAGGACAGCATTCAGAGGGCACAGGAGAGGGTCCAGACCCCAATTGGAGGCCCACAAGCAAAAGCACTTCCACTTCATGGCATAGGTAGCCATAGTAGAAGGTTTCCTGGCTGCAACCAAGACCTCAGCCACTCTGGGAGATACTCCAAAACATACAATGGCTATGTCTGCAGGTGACAGGCATGCAGATGTAGGGACCGGAGGTCTGGGTGAACCAGCCTGCCCTGCTCTTGTGAAAGTAAGCAGAATGACAAGGGCAGGGGAACTGGAGGCTCCACTGTCGGTTGCTGCAGTAGCAGGAACCATTTGATGAGGCCAAAGCAGAGCACTGAGAATCATCTCCACTCCTTCTGCTTGGAGTTTGAGAAGAACTCTTTGCAGAAGAGGAAAGGGAGGGTAGACATACAGAAACCTCCCTGTCCAACAGAGGGACAATGCATCTTGCCAGAAAACACCAGGCCCGTCATCGAACAAGCAGAAACTGGGCAGTTTTGCATTGTACGGGCACGTGAAGAGGTCCAGCTTTGGATGACCCAATCTTTGGATGAGGTCATCTGCTACAGACTACAGGAGCTCCCATTCGTGAGTCCTCAACCGAGACCAGCTTAAGGCATCAGCCAAGGTGTTATGGACTCCTGGAACATGCACTGTGGTGAGCAATAGGACATGGTCTAGAGCCCAGAACCACACTCTTATAGCCTCCCGGCAAAGAGGATAGGAGTGAGTTCCCCCCTGCTTGTTGATGTAGTAAACAACCAACATGTTGTCTGTCTGCACCAACAGGGGGCCTGCACGAAGGTCCAGGAGAAACACCTGCAGTGCATACAGAACTGCCCTCATCTCCAGAATATTGATATGGATGGTCAGTTCTAGAGAAGACCATGCTCCTTAAGTCTGATGATTCTGAAAATAAGCTTCCCAGCCTAAACCAAGGCATTGGTTGCGAGAACCTGTGAAGGGGCTTCTCTCTCTGAAAAGGGACTTTGGACTCTAGATTCTGTGGAGAGAGCCACCAAGAGAAAGTCTGTACCACTGCTTTGGAGACCAAGACCAGCTGGTTGAGATCATCCTCCCTCTGATCCCATTGCACTCTGAGAGTCCACTAAGTGACCCTTATAAACAGGCGTGCTGAGGGAACAGTCACTATGTCCGTGGTCATATGGCCTACGAGCTGGAGCATGGTCCGAGTTGGGACCTGGCGAGCAGCTAAAACTTTGAGGGCCAAAGAGCAAAGGTGTACTACCCTGTCTGGTGGGAGGAAGGCCTTCCCTTGCTCCATGTCTAGGATTACCCCTATGTATTGTAAACTCTGATATGGTTTTGGGAATGACTTGGCCATGTTTAGGGTGATCTCCAAGGAGCTGAACAGACTGAAAGTGTCCTCTAAAGCCGCCAGAATCTGATCCCTTGTGGCGGCGGTCAGAAGCCAATCATCAAGGTAGGAATAAACAAAGTGTCCCTGCCTTCTTAGGGCTGCTGCAACCACCACTAGGCACTTCGTGAACACACATGGTGCCAAGGAAAGGCCGAAGGGCAAGGTTTGAAACTGGAAATGCCTTCCCTGAAAGGAGACACTCAGGAACCTCCTGTGAGCTGGAAGCACCAGAATATGGAAGTAGGCATCTTGCATGTCCAGGGAGCAGAGCCAGTCCCCTTGATGCAACATGAGAAGAATGCCCGGCAAGGTGACCATCCTGAACCTATTGTACTCTATGTAATTGTTCAAGAGGCTGAGGTCCAGAATCGAGCACAGATCCCCTGTCTTCTTGGGAACTAAGAAGAAATGGGAGTAGAACCCTTTCACCCACTATGGGGCTGGAACAGGTTCTACTGCCTTCTTGTCTAGTACAGAGTGTACCTCCTCCCAAATGAGCTCAGCATGGGAGGGGGAGTAGGTCATTTGGACCAGGCAATTGTCCAAGGGCTTCTTCAGAAATTCCAGTGTGTGACTGCACTCTACCAACTGGAGGACCCACACATTGGTGGTGATGGAGGTCCACCCATCGAGGTAACATGAGAACTGACCCCCTACTACCTCTGCCCTGGACTCAGCAAGGGGTATGGGGTCAGGCAAGGTGTCAGGCATGGGAGCCCAGGGTAGGCAGGGAGACCTGGGATGGTTTGGTGTTCCAAGGTCCTTGTGTTCCACTGGGTTGAGAGAGAGCTTTGCGGTGAAAGTTGCCTCTTTGTTGCTGTCCTTTAGTCTTCTGCCCTCCCTGGCAATGAAACTGACGATGTCTGCCAGAGGTCTGAACAGATCTGTACAACTGATACACAGACTGGATGGCCTTACCCAAGTCTTGGAGGTCTGACATCATTTTCTCAATGTCTGGACCTAAAAGCATGGACCCATAGAATGGGGCATCTATGATGGTATCCTGAAGGTTCTGCCTAAATCCAGAAACCTGGAGCCAAGAGTACCTCTGCATACAAACCCCATGGCTGCTGCCCTGGCTGCCGTGTCTGCCAAATCATAGGATGACCTCAAGACTTGTTTTCCCATGTCCAGACCAGACTGGACCATGTCTAAGAGCTCCATTTTGTGATCAGAATTGGGCTGCCTTTTTGCAACCTCAATTGCCTTGTTTCAGAGGGATTTCTGGTACTGCACCATGTGCACCAAAAAACTGAGTGAATGAATGGTGCAGGTGGCCAAAGAGTAGACCTTCCTGCAGAACTGGTCCAGGCATTTGGATTCCTTGTCCAGTGGCTGGGAGCTCATGTACTGGGGCTGTTTGGTCCTGCCATGGGCAGCCATCAGCATGACCGAGTCTGCCTTGGGCTGTTCACCAAGGAATGGCTAATTTGTTAGGGTACAATACAGCCTGTCAGCTTTCTTGGGTATAGCGGAGGCTGTCGAAGGGTGCCCCCCAGGCTAGCCTGGTAGTGTCCTGAAAGGAAGCTACCAAGGATTGAACAACTAAATGTTTGGGCTCATTCATACCCAAGAAATAAGCCTGACTCTTTTTTTCTGGATCAAGATCTTCAGTTTCCCACTGATTTAAAAATTGGATGTGACGCATCATGTCCAAGAAGGTGGGAATAGTCCGGGGGGGAGCGGGGTGAATCCCCCGGAGAGTCAGGGTGTTGGGGGGAGAGGAAAACTCCCCTGAGGATCTGGAGGAGGCAGGAGAATTTGAGTTGGATAACCTAGGGGAAAATCTGGAGTGGGAATGCTGGTGCCTCCTCCTAATATGCCTGACGGACGATCTGGAACAATGACTGCACCATTCAGAAGACCTGTCATCCAACTGAGTAGGAGACCTGTTTCTAGAGGGAGGTGATGACCGCAGGGGCCACTGAGGGGGAGTCTGCAGGGAGAGGCTGTGGCATTGGAACCTGGGGTTCCTTGGGGATGGGGTCTTTCCTGACTGTGTCCCACCAGGAACTGAAAAGGTCCTTGACTTCAGCCAGAGAGACCATGGCTGGGACTGATGGGCTTGGCATCTCAGACCTGTCTTCAGACTTCTCAAATGGTGGACCTGATGACTTGTTGGGAGCCAGCATATGCTCTGGTGATCTTGGTTTCTCTGGCGTCTGGTCCTGGGGTGGGGTCGCAGCTGACGGCAGGTTGACTGGCTGACCTGACATCCAGCCGCCCGTCAACGGGTCGGGTGTTGGGGGAGGCATCTTCTTGGCTGGTGGCTGCAACCCTTCTGGTGGAAGCTTAGGGCATGCAGGTGGCGGGGAAGACCCGAAAGGCGAGGACGTTGGGGTACAGCACTGGGAGTCTGATGCCTGATGCTTCACAGAGCTGGTGTCAGGGTGGGACTCTGGTTCCAAACGTCACTTCCTGTCATCGGGTCCAGCCAGATGGTCCAACGAGAAGGAGGAAGCCTTCACCTGATGTGGGGCAGCATCTCTGTCTCCCGTCCCTTTAATGGTGGAATCCCTGGACATAGACCCAGAGGTATGGCTGTAGGGTCTAAGATTAAGGGAGGGAGCTGAAGGCCCTTGCCCTGAGGAAACACCACCTGACATATGCACCAGCGCTGGGGGTTTCAAGGTCGGCAACCCGGAGGAAACTTGGGCTAGTGGGGGGGCAGAATCTGACCTCCCGTGGGAGGAAGGACTGATGGTGGCCGATTGCTTATAGGAGACCTGCATCAGGAGTTCAAACGGGTCCTGTCTTTCTCATGATGATGGTGCTTTCCACTGGACGTTTTCTCCTTAGATGTGTGACAAGTCCCAGACCCCAAAGAAGAAGGGGATCCTAGGCCTGACAGAGTCTTTTGCATGATGGCCAGCTGCTGTTCTAGAAGGTAGGTCTTTAGCATCTTCTGTCGATAGATGCAAGTCTGGCAGTTGAAACTTTTACAGGGCATGCAGGAATCGGCATTCTGGTTGGGCCCCAAGCAGATGAGGCAGGCTGAGTGACCATCTCAGGCTGGGATTTGTTTCCCGTATGTGCACTTATATTTCAGTCACTGACTGGAGGATGACAGAGAAGACATGCACCGTGAAATACTAGATAATCGATAACAAAACTTTTAGTATAAAATATTTGCGAAAATGGCGGTAAACTGTTGGCACTAGGCATCTGTGGAGCCAATGTGAATGGGTCGACGGCGGGAAAAGCACTGGAGTGTGGCCGGGGACCGCCCCCTTTATACCACTGGTGGACATCGGAGGTGGTCCAACATCAGGGGGTGGTCCCTGCTGGGTATTGCTAGCTAAGAGTTTTTCCGTGGGGTCCTAGTGCCTGGCGGCCTAGTCTTTATTGTGAAGCCTGCTGCAAGAGCTCCCACTCGAAGTAAGATCTACCATTTTCCTAACAAAGGAAAAATGAGATGAATAATCTTCTGATGACTTGGGAGGAGAGCCAAGCTCCTGCTCAGGAGATACTTCAGGCTCTATAGGCTCTCTTTCATCCTCTTCTTCACATTCCCCATAATCATCTTCATGCCTCATGCAGGGAGGACTGGGTAGACTCAGCAGGGGTCTGAACTGTAGACTGCTGTCCAGCAGGCATCAGACCCTGCAAGGTTTGCAAGACCTTAAATGCCTGTGCAATCTCCAGAGGAGTAGGCATGTTTACAGACACAGAAGTCCCCATAGACTGACCAGCAAGGGGTTCAGTGTGTTTTGTTGTCTTGGTCTTTTTCATGGGACCTGGAGAGCTAGCCAGTTCAGCAGGCCTTTTTGATGTGATGGCCTTTGTACCCGTATCAGGGGTAGAAATTTTGGCTTCTGTGGTTTCACCCACTGCCACTGAGGGTGTCAGCGGGTCAGCTGGTCAGAGCCTGAGGGACCCTCACATGGAGGCAACTTCTTTATAAACCTTTCCAAATGTTTTTCATGCCCTTTTTTCTGGAAAGGTTTTACTGTTTTCATAATCTGTCTTTAAATGATCATAACCAAGGCAAACAACACATGAAGTGTGTTTATCTGCCTTGGCAAACATTTCACACTCTGTGCAATTATTGAAACTGGGTTCATTGGTCTTTTTCTTAGGTTTTTCAGACATTTTACGCAAAAGAACCCAAAAATCACAAACCGTGCTTAGATTTAAACTTTTTAAGACAAAGTTTTTGGTTGCGATCGGAAGCAGGAACCAAGAGAAAAAGGAACTGGGATTAGCAGTTCAGTAACCGATATTAGTGGTTACCAAAAATATAGTTTAAATAAACAATTAACCACAAATAAAGTAGTTTTAGTCAGAAAAACTCCGCTAATACTAAAAAACCTTGGTTCCCCACCGGTTATCTCGAACCGGAAGAAACTGAGAAAAATAAGTAATTTAACTAAAATAAATCTAGCGGTTTACTACAAACAAACGATAAGGGCAGCAAATGAAAAGAAAATAATACTTACATGTATTTTTTAAAGTTTCACAGCGAGATGATGAGGAGAGAATCTCTGAGCATCTAGTCTTGACAGGCGGAGAAAGAAATCTGAAGGTTAGAATGCAGGCAGTTGATAGGTGGCAGCATTTGAAAAAGTGGCACAAGCCAATGATTACATCATTAGCATAATGTTCTCTAGGAAGATCTGGCTTAAAAGCGTGCTGCATAAGAGTTAGGAATATTGGAGTATTCCTGGGTGAGAACTGTCGGTTACTAAAATAGATATGGGCAAATGATTTTCCAGTTTAACACTGTAAGGCTGTGGAATGAAATTCCTCCATTAATAAGAAACCTACTGTACCTAAGTTGACCTCTTTTGTTATTGCGGTTAGTGCGGCCCATACAGAAGTCTGCACTTTGCACTTAAATCAAATTGTCAGCAACTGCAAAGTGTCTCTGTTACTATGGTAATGTGGTTAGGAGACAACACTATTGTGTTTTCACAAATTTACTTTAGTAATTTATTGATGGGTTGTTGTGTGAGTCAGCAAATTTATTTGTATATAAGAATGTTTGGATGGAACCTAATTGTAGGCGTATGCTTTTATGTTTGTACAGGACAGCTTTGTAAATAGGTCCTCCAGGCCTAAAGTTTATATACTGTCAAAAAACAAAGTTTTAACTAACTAATGAGTTGGAGGGCTGCTTAGCCTGCTGCCCAGAGCAAACTGGCTATCCACCAGATGCCCCCCAGTGCCTTCGATGTCTCAGCAAGGCAAGCAAGGAGAGTGCCCTGGTCTTCCTCAGGATGTGTAGTACTAGGAATGGGCTTAGGGAAAGAGCCCAGGGACCTTACCTTGGTGTCCATGGTGCATTGCCTGCCTCCAAAGGTGGGTGGATCATGGACCCACCTCCACACACACTTCTCAAGGGTGAGGCAGTCCACAGAGAAGCAGGCATTGCACCTGTCCATGCCATAGTGGGTGACAAGGCAGCCCAGCAGTCTTCATGTCAGTCTTGAATGGCACAGGTGCACTAATGCATTGAGGGGGGCAACAGTTCTTCATCTTCTTTTTCTTCTCCTTGGCCTTCTTGCTGTTCTTACACTCCTCAGGACTAGACATGATGACTCGGCAAAAAAACAAAAAAAGCAAAGAAAAGAGTTTGGCACTGAACTGAATAATAAAATAATAAAGCAGCACTGAAAGAAACCCAGTGCCATTGAAAAAAGTGGCATCAAAATAAGTGGCAACAAACTGAAGAAGAATGACGCAGTTAGATGACAAAGCTCCCATGGTGTGTACCTGACAGCGGGAAAAACAGACCTGAGAAAGGAAGGGGCCCAGCACTGGTCACTGGCCAACCCACAGTGCAAAGCTTACTACATTTGTCTCATAGGCAGCACCAGTACTGGTGTCACTCCCCTAGGCTGCAAAAGATTTTGCTCCTGCTGGGTCCTAGTGTCTCTGGCTTAGACCATAAGTGAGAATGAATAGTAAACATTGAGTCTTGGAAGATCCCTGTGTTCTGTTCTGACTCTGGCACCATTTCTACTGCCCTGTTGCTCAGAAGACCCACTGTCTCCTGCACCAGAAGCTCTGACACTTGAGCTGACAAAGTGTGTTGCCTTCTGGGTGGATAATCTTGGGGGTTGGGGGTCAACAAAACCAGGGAGTGCCCCTCATGGATAATCCTGAGGACCCACTTGTCTGTTGTGATGGGTTCCCACTGATAGAAAAACTGGGTCAGGCACCCCCCCACCACACCACACCCCACACCCTCACTGGGGAGAAGAGGTCTGCCTTGGATAGCTGAGGCAGGACTGGGGCTGGTGCTTCAGAGAGTGGCATTTAGGGCTTTTGATGCCTTTGCTTTGGCTGTGCCTTCTTTTAAGGCTAAGGAGGCTGTACTGTGTTATCTTAGGCTATTCTGCCTCTTCCACGAAAGGACTGCTTATTGTGAAAAGACTCACATCCCTTGCCGTACTGGACTTAAAAGGAACTGGTCTGAAAATCTTAAAGAGTCATTCTAATTTCATTAAATGCTTTAAGAGACAGCTCTACCTGCCACCTGAACAGGTAAGTGTCATCAAAAGGAACATAAATCAGTTGTTGCTGGATGTCCTGAATGAAGCCCAGCCACAGAATGTTGGACTCAGTATCTTGCTTAACAGTCAGCAGTATGTCCTGTTTAGCCTCTAAATTTGGCAGGGCCTCTGCCAGAGACTTTAGCTTGCTCCAGAGGATATATTCATACTTAGTAAAATGATCCTGGTAGCTATCTATCCTCATGCCCAGGGTTGCCAAAGCATAAACTCACTTGCCCATGATGTCAAGCTTATGCAACTACTTATTAGTAGTCTGTGTAGTGACCTCCTCGAGCATAATGGCTTTGTCATTCTCACCAAGAATAACAAAAGTATCAGCTATGGGTTATGTGAAATACACTGGCTTATTTTTAGGAACAGAGTATTCCTTGTCTGCCTGCATGAGGACTGCTGCCACAGAAACAGGCCTATGCCAAACTGCATAAGACAAAGTCTCCAGGGGTGGTTGGATAGGAGGAATTATGCTGACTGGAATATTAGGCACTTTTAGGAACTCCAGCTGGAGGCGCCTAGCCTGGTCAATGGCTGCTAGTTTGAAATCCAATGCCCTATGCATATTTGTGAGCAGAGCTTGGAAAGAAAGTCTTTCCTGAGGTACAGAAACAGGAACTAGGTCTGACACCTCTGGACCACAGAATGAGTCATCATCCTCACCTTCAGAAATGATTAGGTCAGGATCTGCCTCTTCCCCATCTACACCCTCCTTGCAAGGAGGATAGAAGAGAGAGTGGGGTTGCACATCTGATAGAGTAGTGAGTGACTGTGGCTGCACCATGACACCAGTCCTAGCCCCAGGGACAGCACCAGAACTGACATCACAGGTGGCCCCGGGAAGGTTTCCCAGTACCATGAGTACAAGGGATGCTGCACTTGATGCCACAGCCAACACCAGTTCAGGCCCAGAGGAGCCCATAGCCAGAACTGGATGCGACAACTGACCTGGCATTAATGACTTGGCTGGCACTGGATTGATTGGCAGTGGTACAGCAGCTGTCCCCATCCCCTGACAGGATGAAAATGACACCACAAGTAGAACAGACGTCGGTGGTGCTGGTTGTGGGAAGGACCCAAAAGCCGTTGCCACAGGCAAACACACTACCAGGCCTAGTAGTACTTCCAGCGGTGCCAGCTCAGCCGATCCCATGGGGTCATGGGCCTGCACCATCAGCAGTTCCACATGGGTCAGATGCTGTACTCACTGCTCCATAAGAGCTTCCCAACAGTGGAACTTCCCACCAAAGTCCTGGAAAACAGAGGGGGACTCTGATCCAGAGACAGTGACCTCACAAGCCTGGAAGTCCCCAGTTTTGTTGGTGACAATGGTGGGAGCAGATGACCTACCGAAATTGCATGTCTCACAGTGGACCTCACAGAGGCAACCATGACAGATGCCCATTCTTTCTTTCTTATAACAGGAAGAGGTCAAGGTTGAGTGGTGCCTGGACCCTGACACCAAGTCTGTGTTGGATCAGTACCTCTTCTTTTTGTATTTAAGAGAGAACTGTCTTCCCTCTTGTGTACTGGACCATCCATCATCTAAATGCCTCTACAGAGGACAGGATGGACTGGACACAGCCTCACTGCCAGTGCAGCCTGCCTCTTCAGGACCCCTACCATCCATGGACACCGACTGTTTACATGTGGTGGAGCTGAAAGAGACTGTAAATGATTTATGTGTAGTAACAAACCTGACACAAAAATAACAAACTGTACAGTGAAGCACTAAAACTGAAGAGCTGAATTCAATTGTTGCATAGACAGTGAAGTTCTGACTCCCAGTGGGTGAGCGACACTGTCACTGATGCACACTCAATGGTGGGAAAAAAGGAACTGAGGTAGTTGGGGGCTGGCATTGCTGTATGATGGTGCCCACATGCAGCCTACTGCACCACCAGCTCTCTGAAAAGTTCTAACTCCTGCTGCATCCTAGCACCTCTGGCTAAGACCCTCTAGTGGGAATCAGTGGTGAAGACTGATTCTTGAAGATCAACCCCATGCTACCAGAGAGATGACTGATTGGACAGTCAGTTAAAATATCCCTTTTCTCCTCTGCCAGGGGAAAAAAAAGGGGGTTCCAGGTGCACGTGGGGTTGTAGGATCGTACAGCTCAAAGGAGTTGAGGTGTGTTCCTTACCCCAGGCATCACTAAGGGTAGTGGACTAACAGCCCAGCTGGTGTAAGGGAAGGAAAAAGAGGCATATCAACCAAAGATAATCTGAAACAGTCAGAAGAAAAAGATATCAGAGGAAGTTACCTGCTTCTCCTTAAACCACAGGGATATACCCTGTGTAAAAGCTAGTGTAGTTGATCCAATCCAGTGCATAGCACCTCCCACAGATAGTGCAACTGCCAAACGGAGACAAACTTGATAGTGCCCACAGGCGCAGATTGTATTTAGCAAGTAATAGGGATATACCCCCAAGGAGGGGGTATACCATGGATAGGGAGAAGGAGGACAAGATAAAAGAAAGAAAGAATGGAAGTGTTTCCAATACCTTTTTGTATTTTTTGAAAGTTACTCCAAGAGAGTGTAATTGGGAAGATGCCCTAGCACTACTGGTACCAGCCAGCACTCACAGGGTGAACTGCCAAGAGGCCCTGGCTCTGCTAGAGCCGGGGGATGGTGGGCTGGCATGGTACTCAATGGTGAAGATATTCTGGAAGATCAATTATTGTAAGTACATAATTTTCATATCTTCCAAGAATCAGTATTCACCACTGATTTCCACTTATGACTTTTCCTTCTACTGAGGGAAGAGCTTGCTCACCTTGAGGATGACAGATACCCTTAGTTCTCTGCATGGGGGAGAAAACCTGTGAGCAGGGCTCCTTATAGGTCTGGCAAGACCATAGACCGGTCAGGCCCAGACGGGGGCTCCTGTAGCACAGAAGCAGGAGGGTTCCCAATAGTTCCCACCTCTCCCTATGGGAGAAGGAATGAGCCCACTGGAAATGCGAGTTAAGTACTTACGCCAGGCTTAAGGTGCCAGTCTGGAGAGGTGAAGCCATATTGTTTGCCTGATGCAGACTACAGTTTCTGTTAGCTTGGAGGCCACCTCATTGGCATTGTACAATGCCCTTGACTGGCGCCAAACTATCTCCAGGCACCTAGCAGAATGATCAATGGTCTGCCTGCCTGACTTGCTCTGAAGTATTATAGATAAGAGTTGACTTAGCTGCAGCCATAGGCAATAGCTGAAGGTCACCATATGTGCCTGATGTGCAGATACACATTCTGAGGTGAAAGACCTTAATGCCAAAGGCATCCATTGGAGTGTACTCTGTCTCCGGAGTATGGTCATGCATTAGGCATAGAGGCCCTGATGGAGTTTGTAGTTACTCAAGCCTCAAGGAGGGGTAAAGTATGTCACCTGCAGACCTTGTGGGTGCGTGATACTGCAAGAAGAGGTTCCTGGGGATGGCAGAACATGAGAAGAGATGCCTCCATACTGCCCTGGATGCCTCCACAAAGGCTCTATGCCATGGAGAAATGACAAAACTGAGTAGACATTAGGAATTCCAAGGAATCCCAATGGCAAGGCTGCTGGATCACAACTTGTGTATGCATGAAAGTTGAGCACCTGGAGCATCTCCACCAAGAATCTCTAGTATAGTGCATACTCATTGGCCAAAGGCAGGTGGACTTGATGACTCAAATCTCACTGTCCTCTGAGGAACCACTGATGGAGATGAGGCACCAGCTACAGGGAGTGCTGGTGCTGGAGAGAAGAGCCTGAACTGGGCCCTTTTAGACTCCCTATGAAAAATGCCTAGGGCAATAATAAATTCCCTGTGTTGTTCCCACATTAGTGGCCCCTCAGGGCCTATGAATGCAGGCAACCTCTCAATGAAGTGGTTAGGCCCTGCAAGAGGGGGACAAAACTCCTGGTCTCAAAGGTCTCAATCTGGGCTGTGGGACTATGCAGGAGACCTCGCTCAAAGGGAGGGTCTGGCAGTCACCCGAAAGAGATTCATGAGTGAACTGATTGGTGTCCATGGGGGGAACCCCCAAATGAGGAGAGTGGAGCCATACAATCCATGTAGGGTGGCCCCTGTCCTTACTGGTAATGGTGGTGGCCAGTGGCTCTGGTGAGAACTCCACCTCTGGACCACCATCCAACTCCAAGTCAATGCCATCTCCACTGGGCTCAGTGTCAACAATAACCTCAGAGATGGGTTGATCCCCATTGCTGCACCTTGGTACCATGCCCGGCATTGAAGTAAATCTTAGAGTTATCCCCCAACCTGGTGTCATGAACAGCACCAGTGTTAGGGATGCCCCTGGGGATGACACTTTCACCAGCACCTTGCCCAGAGCCACGCCCAGGACCAACACCAGGGTCATCATCACAGTAATCACCGCGGCTGGTGTTGTCACCCTCCTCAGTGTTGCTAGTAACACTGTGATTAGCAACAACTTCTGCCATAGCAACAGTACTATGAACAGCCCTGGTGATGGTCCCTCTCTGGATATCATGAATGGTTTCAGAAGAGCGATCGACACTGTCTCTGGTGGCACCCACCTCAGCATCACCACGAATGGTGACAATGGCACGGGCAGCACCAGAAGATGACACCAAGGTGTCCACAGGTGTAGACTGAGCACATAGCTGCGGCCCTATCACTGGGGACATCTGCTGCTCAGGGCAAGCAGACTGCAGGATTCTCAGCCCACTACCCAGAAGGAGCCGGCTGCCCCAAGGACCCAACTCAAGGGCTTCCAGTGCCTCAGTTCAATAAAGTTGAGGAGAACCCTGTACTTAAATGTAACCAGAGGATCCAGGAAGAGGTCCAGGTGAAGGGCCAAAGACCTGGCCTTGGCTGTATGCATGCAACACCTACCTCCAAAGTTGGGGATCAGACAACCCCACCTCAACACACGGTTCTGTAAGGTATGGTGGTCCATTGAGTGGCAGGCATTGCACACATCCATATCAAGCTCTGGGCCAGTGCAGGCCATGCAGTACTGATGCCAATATGGAGCAGCCACTTGTTTCCCACAGGGGCACTGACACATAATGGAAGGACATTAGAATTTTTTTAATGATTTAGGTCCCTTCTTACTGGACTCTGATACTGTGGAAAATAATAAAAGACAACTGGCACCACAAAAAAACAGAAAAAAATAGCAGTGATACACTACAAGCAAGCATTTGTCAATGCCAAACGTTTGATGCTTGGTTAACAATTTGTGTTTTGTGATTTTGAGCCCAAATTTTGAAGATACTTGTTTTAGGATTCACCTTAGAGACATGACATGTACCATTTATAGTATATTGGCCGAAATGTCTTTTCGCACCAGAGGTGTGAAAACACATCTCATGCAGGATTTTAAGAATGACACATATCACATTTATGAGGTGACATGAAAAAATTGCTATGTTGAAAGGTTGGAGTCAAAATATAAAAAATTAGTGAAGTTATGAGTGAACGTTGAAATAGTGTAACATTCAGTCATAACCTGGGCATTTTACTGTATTTGTACACCAAATTTTCAGCACAGCCTTTTTATTACGCTCCTAATGAATCCAGTAGGTAGACATTTTCAAATCCCCGTCAAAACATCATTCTGCACCATTGAAGCTTTATTCCATCCCACAGGTATGAAAACACATTTTGGCTAGGATTTGAAAAAGGATAACTGCTACATTCATGAGGTGCTATGAAGAAATAGATATGTTTAAAATTTGGGGTAAAAATATTGAAAATTACCAAAGTTACAAGCCTGCATTTGTAAATTTCAACATAGGTTCATAACTTTGTTTTTTTAAATATTTTTTCCCCAAATTTTCAACATACTGTAGCCTTGATATGATCCCACCTCATTAACAAATGCAAAGAAAATATTTAACTCCTGCCCAAAAGTGATTTCATGCAAGGACTGCGAAATCACCTTTTGGAAGTCTTAACTTATTTTCATTAGGTTGTAAAATGACAGCTGTTTATCTGCTGCAACAGCTTAATCTGGTTCAAGGTCAGTTGGCATGCATCTGTATCCCCCCTCCCCCGGGTTGTGCCTGAAAATAGGCAGGATTTGTCTAGTGCACTTACCCGGTCAACAAAAGCTAAATAAATAAATAAACTAAATAAATATTCATGAGGTGCTATAAAGAAACGGCTATGTTGAAAATCTGGGGTCAAAATATTGAAAATTACCAAAGTTACGAGCCTGAGTTTGCAAATTTCAGTGTAGGCTTATAACTTTTTTTTTTACTTCAGTTTCTCCCGGATGGCTGGCCTTCCATCCACCAGTACCCCCTGCCCCATCACCCTGGTGTCCACTGGGACTCACCTCTCTTGCTTCGCCAAGGTGCCCAAATGTCCGGGTGTGGAGACTGCGAGGGACTGGTGTCATTCTGCCAGTTGGATGTTGTTTTCTCCCTGTTTTCTCACCCCGAGTGCGGTGTGGCAGCATGCAATGACACCAATGGCCGAGCTGTGTGTGCTTCCACATGCAGCATGCAAGGCATCTGCTCCATATCCACCCCCTCTGACTGTGGGTCCATTGTGCCAGCTCCCAATTACTGCTAGGGATCAGGCAAGCAGCAACTCTATCCCCACTCCTCCCTGGGACAGGAGAGCTGTGCTCCAGATGCTCAATCCTCTCCCTTCCCAGCCAACCCCCTGTGAGCCGCTCGCACCATGAACATAGATCGCTGGTATGGCAGGAGGTAAGCCAGTGATGCTTCTGACCTCCACAACACTAGGCCGGCTAACTTTGTTGTCTTTTAATATTTTTGCCCCACATTATCAACACTGCCTTCTTATGACTCCATCTCATGAACAAAGGCAGATAAAATGTTCAACTGCTCGAAAGTTGATTTTGTGCAGCAGCTGCAAAATCACCTTTTAGGACAGATTTACCTAATGTCACTTATACTGGTCATGAGGTGGTGTCCTAGAAAAGGTATGTTGAAAATTTGGGGCAAAAATACCAAAAAATGGCCAAATTATGTCACTAAGTAAGTGACATAGTGGGGTAAGGCCATCAAAAAATGGAGGGTAATGAGTACCAATGCCCATAGTCTAGGTAACAAGCTCCCTGAACTGGTAGCTTTGATAGAATAGGGACACCTGAATATCGTGGCAGTCACAGAGACATGATACACAGAGAACCATGACTGGGATGTCAACATACCAGGGTACAAAATCTACAGGAGGGACAGGGAGGGTAGAAGAGGAGGGGGAGTAACTCTCTATGTAAGGGAAGGGATCAAAGCAACAGAACTAAAGGGTAAATAGGGAGGAGAGGAGGCACTGTGGGTCACCCTGGAGACTGGAAATGGCACCACAATCTGCACGGGGGTTGTATACAGACCCCCGTCTCAGGGGAGGAAATGGACAAGGAAATGATAGAAGGCATCCTTAGGATGGCAGAAAAGGGGAGATATTGTTGATGAGGGACCTGAATATGTCAGATGTTAACTGGAGCACCTTTGCTGCAGCCACATCCAAGAGCAGGGTCATTCTCGATGCCCTACAGGGGCATGCCTCAGACAGCTAGTGTTAGAACCCACTCAGGAGGGAGCAATGTTAGACCTGGTACTCTCAAATTGGGACTTGAGAGGATCTCAGATCTAGAAGTGGGTAGCCATCTGGGAACAAGTGACCACCAAACAGTGTGGTTCACAATAAACACAGCCTCAGAGTCAAGTCATACAAAAGTGAGAGTACTGGACTTTAGGAGGGCTGACTTTGTCAAAAATGGGAGAGTGCCTCAGAAAAGCACTGGCAAAATGGGGAAAAAGGAGGGGTGCAGGAACAATGAAGAAGCGTCAACATTGCCATCACAGAGGCAATAAGCCTTTGCATGAAGCAAATAAACAAATCAAAACAGAAGAAAAAAACACTATGGTTCTCAAAAGAGGTGGCAGGGAAGGTTAGGGAGAAAAAGAGCATTCTGGAACTATAAGGAAACACAGAAGGAGCAGGACAGAGAACTGTACCAGTTAAAGCAGAAGGAAGCGGGAAAGGCAGTCAGAATAGCAAAGGTCCAAACCGAGGAAAAGATAGCCAACTCATTTAAGAAGCAGGATAAATCCTTTTATAGGTATATTAGGAGTGAAGAAAGACCAAAGGAGTGATAGTGAGGCTTAATAAAGGGGGAAAGTGGGTGGGCAGAAGGGGACAGTGAAAATGTAGGGATATTGAATGAATACTTCTGCTCAGTATTCACAAAAGAAGAAGACGGGGAGGTACCTAATCCAATCAATAGAAGCACTCTGGATAGGGTGGTCGATACCAGTCCTTTCACAGAAGAAAGGGTTCTGAAAGAACTCCTAAAACTGAAGGTGGACAAAGCAATGGGGCCAGATGGAATTCACCCCAGAATTCTAAAAGCATTAAGCAGAGAACAAGTGGCACCACTGACTACCCTTTTTAACAAATCATGGGAGGATGGTGTGGTACCTAAGGACTGGAGGAGGGCAGATGTGATTCCCCTTCACAAAAGTGGAGCAAAGCAGAGGCGGGAAACTACAGGCCTGTTAGCGTGACCTCAATGGTAGAGAAAATGATGGAATCACCTCTGAAAGAAAGAATTGTTGAGTACCTAGAGGTTAGCAGGGTATATGACCCAAGGCAGCATGGATTCACAGCAGGAAGGTCATGACAGAAGAATCTAATAGATTTCTTTGACTGGGTGACCAAAGTAGTAGACCAGGGAGGGGCTGTGGACATGGCCTTCCTAGACTTTAGCAAGGCATTTGATAGTCCCATACAAAAGATTAATAAACAAATAAGCCAGACTGGGAGTGGATCCCAGGGTGGTAGCCTGGGTAGTAAATTGCCTGGACGACAGGACACAGAGGGTAATAGTAAATGGAGTCCACTTCGAAGAAAGGGGGGTTACTAGCAGGGTACCACAGGGTTCAGTACTGGGTCCGGTCCTTTTTAATGTCTTTATAAGTGACATTGCAGAGGGACTGGAAGGAAAAGTATGCTTCTTTGCAGACGACACAAAGGTCTGCAACAGGGTTGATACACAAGGGAGGTTGGAAAGGGTGAGAAGGGACTTGGCAAGGTTGGAGGAATGGTCAAAAGTATAGCAGCTTAGATTCAATGCAAAGAAGTGCAAAGTAATGCACCTGGGAAACAAAAACCCAGGGGAAGAGTACACAATGGAGGGGAGGTATTAACAACAACGAAAATGGAAAGGGACCTGGGAGTAGTCATATCAGATGACCTAAAGCTAAGCAAGCAATGTGAGAAGGCAGTAAGGATGATTGGGGATACTGGGATGTATAGGGAGAGGCATCACCAGTAGAAAACAGGACGTTGTTATCCTTCTGTGCAGACAGTAGGTGAGACCCCATCTGGAATACTGTGTGGAGTTCTGAAGACCCTATCTCCGCAAGGATATAGACAGGATGGAGGCAGTCCACAGGAGGGCAATTAAAATGGTGCAGGGTCTGCAATAGAAGCCAATACAAAGACAGACTAAAGGAGCTTAATATGTATACCCTTGAGGAAAGAAGGGAGAGGGGGGACATGATAGAAACTTTCAAGTACCTCAAGGGAATCAACAAGGTCCAAGAGGGTAGCATCTTTCAGAAAAAGAGATATGTAAGAACAAGGGGGACACAATTTGAAGATAGAGGGGGGATGGCTCAGGGGCAATGTGAGGAAGTATTTTTTCACAGAGAGGGTGGAGGATGCATGGAACAGCCTGCCTGAGGTTGTGGGGTCAAAATAGTGGGGAATTCAAGAATGCATGGGACAGACATAAGGCAGTTCTGGTGGGGGGGTAAGAAGAAGTAGGGTATTGGTTAACTAGGATCTGCAGCTTATCCAATAGGTAGGGAAATGGGCAGACTAGGTGAACCAAGCAGTCCTTATCTGCCATCAAAGTTTATGTTTCTATGTAAGTGCAAACTCCCACTGAAATACATTGAACCGCACACCTGATTTTCTCAATTCGTGGTCTGGCGTTGAAGAGTGAAGACGTGTCTGAGGTCCAGAGAAGACAACGGTGTTGGACCCCTGGTGGGTAAGTAAGGGCTTGGGGAGGTGAGGTGGTGGGTGCTGAGTGGGAGGGTTGTGTGGGGGTGAACTAACGGCACAACAGACATCAATGGACTGTTTTCTTTTTTACAGGCTTAAAAAAAAAAAGAAAGAAAAGCAGAGGGAAGGTTTTCCTTATTTCATGTTTCGACACCGGGTGACTGGGCACCCCCAGTATCAGTATTATGTTTGGGGGGGTGGGTGCTAAATGGGAAGGTTGGGTGGGGTAACAATTATATGGGCACCAGGGGTGGACAATGGGCACCCCAGTGTCAGCGTTATGTTGGGGGTGAGGTGGGTGCTGAGTGGGAGGGTCGGTGGGGGTAACAATTACAGGGCATCAGCAGTGGACACTAGGGATTGGGCACCCCAATGTCAGTGTTATAAATTGTGGGGGTGATAGACTGCAATAGACATTGAAGAACAGTTTTCTTTTCACAAGCTTAAAATAAAAAGAAAAGAAAAAACGCTGAGGGAAGGTTTTCTTTATTTCAGGTTTCGACACTGGAGGATTGGACAGCCCCAGTGTCAGTGTTATGTTTGGGAGGGTGGGTACCGATTGGGTGGGGGTGATAGTTATGCCAGCAGTAGACACAGAGGGACTAGGCACCCCCAGTGTCAGTGTTATAAACGGCGGGGGGGGGGGCGACTGTGGCTGCTGCAGTAGACATTGATGGACCATTTTCCTTTTTACAGGAATAAAAAAAAATGAAACAGGAGGAGGGGGTGGTGGTTGAAGTTACGGTGGTGGCTGCAACAGACATCAATGGACCATTTTCTTTTTTGCAGGGTATTTTAAAAAAAAAAAGCCTAGGAAAGGTTTTCCTTATTTCAGGTTTTGACACTGGGGGATTGGGCACCCCCAGTGTCAGTGGTATGTTTGTTGGTGGGGAGAGTGTAGTGGTGGGTGCTAAGAGGGAGGGTCAGGTGGGGGGGGGAGAACAATTACGGGTGCCAACAACAGACATCGATGGATGGTTTTCTTTAATACAGGCCATATATTTGAAAAGACTGGGGGATTGGGCACCCCCATTGTCAGTGTTACTTTTGTTCGGGAGGGTTTGTTTGTGTTGAGAGGGAGGATTGGGTGAGGGAAGAACAGTTATAGAGTGCTAGCAACAGACATTGATGGATGGTTTTCTTTGTTGTTGGAATGCAAGGAATTTCTGTGACTTTGGGCATGCGCATTAGGATGGATGCTAATGCACATGCCAGAGTCATAAATCCAAACACTGACTCCTGACATTGAAAGCCGCTCAGCTGTTTGCTGATGTGGTTTCATGCAGATCACAGGACTGAAGCCCCGGCCTGCTCTCCCTTGACACAGAGAAGGCGTTTGTGCGGGTCGATTGGCAATTTTTATTCCTGGCTATGCAAAAGTTTGGACTCCCCTCCAAATTCATCAGCTGGGTCTCCTCCTTATATAAAGCCCCCCAGGCCAGAATTTATTGCATGTGGGGAAAGAATTTGTGGGATCCCAAATTGGAAAGAGAGTGCACATCAATGAGTACATTACTTGTACCACTACGTTTGTGGTGTATATTTTATGGTGTAGCTGTGGTTTGCACTATGTTGGTAAAACAATTAGAATGTTGAAAGAAAGAATCTAAGAACATACATGTTCTATTATAAATTGAAGAACGGACACTCCTATAGGTAGGCACTATACTTTGATGCATAATTCAAATCCGAGATGCTTGAAATTTAAGGGCCTGGAATGTGTAAAACTTCCATTTAGGGGTGGAGATAAAAAATAATCTTTTGTTGGAACGGGAAGATTTTTGGATCTATGAACTGAATACTTTGAAGCCTAAGGGGTTAAATGATACTTGGGATCTAAAACTTTTTTTGAAGTCTAAGAAGTTTTGAAATATATTGCCCTATTTGATAATACATGATGAGAAGCTGTCCATAGGGTACATATAATGCATTTCAGTATCTCAATATAGAGAAAGCATGAGCTTAAGTTGTGAGATATGTTCTCTTGCAATTTTGTATTTATATACCGAGCTATAATATGAAGAGTTTGTAATTCTTTGTTCCCTCCATGGGCTCTCTCTTTCCCCTTTCTCCTTTTAATCGCCCCCTTTTTTACCTTAAATGCATTCCCTCCCTCCTTCCCCTTCCTCCCCCTTTTTTACCTTAAATGCATTCCATTTCTCCTGTCCTTCCTTCCCCACTCCCTCTGTGCTACAGACTTCTTCTTTCCTTTCCCTTCCCTCTTCCCTTCCTCCTTTTTCAACTCCCTTTATCCTATGCATATGCCTCTTTCCTCTCCTTCCCCTCCCCACCCCTTCCCCCTTTCCACATTACCTCTCTTCTTCCCCACCACCTTTCTCCCCATTTACAGCCCCCCCTGTTTTTGTGTCTTAACATTATAGAACTAATGGCTAGTTGTCCTACAGTAATTAAGTGATTTGTTGGGGTTAATGATAAAAGATGTCATGTTTGGTAGGCTTAATGTATAATTAACCTTATCCATTGATTCTCCTGCAGTATGTAAGGAGTTCGTAGTAATATGAAAATGTGAAATGGCGATCTTTATTATTTACTTCTTCATTTTTTCTTAAGTTGATAAGATAAAAATTAAAAAAAACACATTTTTTTAAATAATTTATTTGATAGAATGATTTGTTTGATTAAGGATGTTTCATTTTTGTAGTTATGTAGATATGGTAAGGTCTGGAAGTATTTACACATTATCATGACAACAGAATCAGAGACACCTGTTAAAATGTACTAATGACGTCATGATGTTATACATATATAAAGTACTAGTGTGTATTCTTTGGCCATGCCCCCTGAGGAAGGCAAGTTGCCAAAGCACTGGGGCAGTGTGGCGTGTGCTGCAGTATGCAGTTGGAAATAAAATCCATGAACTTTATTTGACTCTTTGTGCTGGTCTTTTGGAGTACTGATCCTATTTTGAAATAACTCCTAACCCTATATCCTGGAATGGCTAACTCTGAAGATAGATCTAATATCCAGTACGAATATTTCCCTTGAGGCCCTCCTGTACATCCCTGTTAGAGCTCTTCCTTCTAAGCTGAACAGATCCCTGATATCCTCCTCTATACGAATCCACACACAATTATGTGCCTTCCTCAAATACTGGAATACAAGAGATCCCGGGCAGCCAGTGGTAGCTAACCCTAACTTAAAGATAGGCGGTAAGACTATTTCCCCACTCTGGCTCCCTCAACTCAACAACCTTAGAGTGAAAGATTTTTTTGTAGAGGGAACATGTTTGGACTCTGGGTCAATAATGACTGTATATAAATTGGGTAGAAGCAGCATATTCAAGGTGTTTCAACTACGTCATCTTCTACTGCAACTTTACTCGAATCCACGAGAGATGGAGGCAGGCTAGAACCAGATTAATTCTATGATCCCCCTTAGTGGGAAGTCCCACGCCATCTCTCTAATGTATGCTTTTCTTCAGGATAGTGTACTGGATGCGGCATCTGGAATTACTAGATACTGGGCTGCCAAATTCCCCTCTGCTTTAGAGAACTGTAGCTTGATCTGGATGGGTTTGCACAAGTATGTCTCTCAAGATAGATTGACGCTCACCCAGTATCAATTCCTTAACAATATGTACTGAACTCCAAGTAAACTCAAGTTCCTGGGTAGATCTTAGGATGCCCTATGTACCAGGTGCCACCAGCAAACTGGTGACCTCAGGCATATTTTCTGGGATTGTCCCATGATTAAAGCCCTATGGGATGTGATCAAGTTAAGAGCGGACCCCTTGTTGGGCCTTAAAGATCTATTTACACCCAAAATTTGTCTTCTGGGGGATTTCTCCTGGATACCGATCAGACCTCATAGATTCCATATGGCTACGATATCCCTTATAGTAAAGAAACTGGTTTTACGTCACTGGCTGGATAACCATAGTATAACATACACTGAATGTTTGGGGGACCTTCTATTCAATCTCTGGGCTGAGCAACTCAAGGCTAGTCTCAGAAATTCCCTACCCCGCTATAAAGGTATTTGGGAGGACTTGCATACATTATATCTTCTCCAGACCGGTGTGCCCCCATAGTAGATATGCAACTGTCTCTAGTTCTCATCTTTTGGTTCAGTAGTTCATGCCAATTTCTTATTTCTGTCTTTTTATTGAGATGTACATGTCAAGGCCTCACTGTTATCCGATTGTTATGGAAGTGAAAGTGCCAAGCTGGGGGGTGGATAGGGTGGGGAGGGACCTTAGCATGGATCATGGACTCTCATACTTTTATCTGTATCGATGTATGTTATATGATTCATGTTAAGGTTTAATTCTAAAACTTTAAAAAAAAAAAAAAAAAAAAAGGACCGAAGCCCTCTCTGATTGGAGCGGCTTCAGTCCTTTGAAGTACAAGAAGTTTATGCCAACAAAGCTGAGACCTGTGTCAGACCACAGTGCGTGGTCATTGGTATAGACTGCCGAGCCCCTGATATTGTGAACTTTAATGGGCATGGCAGTGACACACCTCCCAAATCCCCTTGCACTTATCCCAAAATGTTTTGTTGCTTGCACATCAAATGTAAAAATTGCAATGAGTTTTACTAAGACATTGTCCCTCCCATGGTGTGCACTCGACAGCGGGAAGAACAGAACTGAGTGAGGCAGCTGGCAATGGTTATTGGCTAGTGCGTGACACCATGTGAGGGGTATGCAGGCACTGTCCTCAACAGCTGTGGCTATTTCCCTCTCTTCAAAAAAAGTTTGCTCCCATGTGTCCTTGTGCCTCTGACCCCAGACACATAAGTGGGAAACAATGGTGCAAACTGATTCTTGGTATATCAAAACAAACAGATACTCAGTAAAGGAAAGCTACATACTACAAAACAAAAAAGAAATATGAACTAGAAACTTAGAGGCCTATGTTGGTGAAATGCAATGTTTTGTTGATCCCTTGACAAGACATACACTCAACAGTGGGGAAAAAGGAACTGAGGGGATTAGGGCAGGCACCACAATTACTGCATTGTGTTTATGATGTACTATGCTCAGCACTGTGTGCATGGTGCTTGCCGGCCCCAAACGTTCCATCTCCCACAGGATCCTAGTGCATCTACTGTAGCTCCAAAACCAAAGAGAGGAGCTGTATGGAGAAGATTGATTTTTGAAAGAGCCAAACAAAGATCGCTGATGCAAATATCAAGAGTGAAAATGAGCCCATTGTGACAGGGAGCTCCTGCCACTCTTGAGGACCGACCTTTTCTTAAATCTATTGCAACAGTTCTTCTATTTCTTAGCCTAATCTATCCTTTACAATTTATAGTCTATAAGGTTGGCCACCTATGGGCACCCCCTTCCCTTTCTTGACTATGCTATAGTGACCTCTTTATTTTTCCTTTTCCCTCTCAGGTCCTCATACAGGGAGGTTATTGTGGTGAACTCCGAGCATATGTAAAACAACAGGTTGTGTTTATCATTGTTGGATTTAGTATGTAATAGCACTACTAGGTTCCATGTGAAAATCGCATTCGCTTAATCGTGATGTTAAAATCAGCGATTCATCTTTAGCGAATGTCAGTTAAGTGAGGCAAAATTGCAGCAACCCTCAAAATAGCGAGCATGTATTTTTAGCGATCAATATTCTCCATAATGTGTTACCTGTTAGCCAGTTCTTCTGCCCTCAGAATGCCTTGACTCAGGATCTTTCTGCCTTAGACAGCTGTCTCCTCTGATCTCTGGAGGGTTTCCCTCAAGTCTTCACTCTGTTCACTCCTAAAATCCTCTCTCATTTAAAAATGTAGCCATGGCTGTGTGATGCAAACAAACAGCTCAACTGACCATCGCCAGCTGCCCGACACACAGAGAGCAGATCGTGCCTTTGTTTTTTTTTTAATTATCATGTGCCACTCTTTTACAACAGGGGGGACGAACGGATGGAGTCTGCAGTACCCTATAGGCAGAATAAATGTACACAAGTCACGTAGCAACTCTGATGAATTCAGACCTCCATACCTGCTGCTCACAGCAGCACAACTCTCTTTACCTCATCACTGCTCAGGTTTCATAGGTTTGTCAGAGTTTTAAAGACTATAGTCCATATACTCGCCATTTATTTATGTATATCCAAGAATATTGTTTTTGATCATATATTGATCAATTTGCTTCTTAAAGGATTCCATTGTTCTACTAACTATTGTCTCTATTGGCAGTCTATTCCAGATCTTAACCACTCTCACCGTTAGCCAGTACTTTCTTCTGAGAGTTTTAAACCTATCTAATTTAATTTGCAGTGGATGAGCTCTAGTACCATAGGGTTGATCCCTTATTACAAGATTTAGCTGTTCCCAAAGTGTAGGGTCATTTAGTGCCCTATATAGTAAACATAGAACACCTCGCATTCTTCGATATTCCAAGGTATACAGACCCAAAGTTATCAGCCTCTGTTCATACTCCTGCCCCTGGACCTCAGCTATCCTCCCTGTGGCTCTCCTTTGTACCCTCTCCAAAGATCTGATATCACCCTTGCCCCCTGGTGCCAGAACTGGGCACAGTATTCCATATGAGGGCGCACCAAAGATGTGTAGAGTGGCAAGAGAACTTCCTTATTATTGCTCTTTATATGTTTATTTATGCAATATTGTATGTTACTAGCCTTTTTTATTATTTGATTATAATGTGGCCTGAAGCTTAGGCTATTACATACTCTAACTCCCAGGTCACTTTCTTCAGTGACAACCTGTAATAATTCATTTCCCAACCTGTACTGAAAATTCATATTATTTTTGCCAATATGCATAACTGTACATTTCATTACATTGAATGTTGACCCTTGATTTTGTGCCCATACATCCAAACTGTTTAGTGCAGTCTGGAGAATGTTAGCATCTTCTATACCATTTATCACCCTACCCACTCGGGTGTCATCAGCAAATTTTGATAGCCACACCTCCGATGTAGAATGCATAGACCCTATATAAATGCTAAACAGACATGGCCCCAACATGGAGTCCTGTGGGACACCACTGGTCACATTTATCCATCCTGAATATTCTCCTTTTACACAAACCCTCTGCTGTCTTCCCATAAGCAATGACTTAAACCAATGAATAATATCAGAATGTATCCCCATATTACTAAGTGCATCAATCAGTTTATTATGTGGCACTTTATCAAAGACCTTGGCAAAGTCCAGGAAAACCACATCCACAGAACTCCCATCGTCGACTGCCTTGTTTACTTTACCGTAAAATTCAAGGAGCTTCGTCTGACATGATCTGCCCTTCATGAAGCCATGCTGTGTATAGTCTGTTTTACTAGTTTGCTGTTGAAAGTCCAAAATGTAATCTTTTATAAAACCCTCCAGTACTTTACCCAAGACCGAAGTCAGGCTAATTGGCCGTAATTTTCCACATTCTGTGTTGATCCCTTCTTATGTATAGGGACAACCTCTGCCTGTTTCCATGCTTCTGGTACATCACCCTCTCTAATGGATTGTTGAAACAGACAAGTGATAGGGCCTGCCAGTTGGTCTGCCAATTCCTTTAATACCCTACGGTGCAAATTAACGGGAGCTTGGGCTTTGTTCTGGTTCAGAGACTCTAATCTTTTTTTAACATCACATTCTGTAAGGGTAATAATTGGTTTCCAAGATGCTGTGTAATTATGGGGTATAGTGATTGTAGGATGATTGAAAACTGAAGCAAAATAGTTATTATAGTGCTCTGCCATCAACTGGTTATCCACTATAACAGTTCCATCATGTTTACTTAAGGGGCCAATGTTCCTTATATTACCCCTTTTATTATTAATGTAAGAATAAAAAGATTTATAATTGTCCTTTACCCTGGTAGCCAGTTTATATTCATAATTCTTTTTAGCTTGTTCAATGTGTTTTTTAGTGACCTTTAAACATTCTTTATATTTTGCCCAACTACCCTCGTCCCCATTTAATTTAGCTGTTCTAAACATTCTGCTTTTTTTCTTTATTTCCTTTTTAATTTTTAATGCCATCCATACAGGAAGAGAGTTCTTTCCTGAATCGTATTTATTTAAAGATGGAGCATGTGACTTAACCAGGTCCTGCAGTTTTTTTTGTAGTTTGTCCCACATCACTGAAAGTGAGGCATCCTTAAATTCGTTCTTCCAGTTCCTTTTGAACAAATCCGTTTTCATGCCCCCAAAATTTGCTCTATCGTACCTGTATATGGATGTTTTGCCAGAATTAACACTTATCTGCTGTGTATACTTAAACTTAACTATTAAATGATCACTAATGCCCAATGGTGGCAACACTATACAGTCCTGTATCCTGTCATTTGAATTACTCAAAACTAAGTCCAAGATGCGATTTCCCCTGGTATTAGATGTAACGTACTGTTCTAAGGCCGCTAGATTAATTATTTCCAAGTATTGTTCTTCTATGGCTGTATTTACTTGCAAAGTATTCCAATTTATGCCTGGTAAATTAAAATCCCCTAATAGTATGACATTATTTAAATTTGCCATCTGCTTAACGAAGTCAGACAGCATGATTTCTTCCAATGTAGTAAGTGAGGGAGATCTATAAATTACCCCAATATTTAACCTGATGTTCTGTTTTGAAGCAATTTTAACCCATAATACCTCACAGTTTTCCCATTTGGATATATCTACTCCTTCTGATACCATAACCTCGGATATGTATAAGGCCACCCCACAGGTACTCAACAAATGCTATGGATAAACCATTTCCTTTTCTTTTTTAACTTAATTAAATGGCAAAAGCACACTGTGCCCTGAAGAGACATGCTCCAGACAAGGCTCTTTTCTTCAAAGGAAAGGAGTCATATTGGAAATGGATCAAGATTACTAAGGTCACTCTGAACCCATGATGAGGAAATGCACTTTTAGATTCCAGATGGATAAAGAATTTCAAGAGTGTGCATGTGTGTGTTGATTAAGGGGGGGGGGGGAGTGTCCTCTGACATCTAAATCTGCTGCTTTTCTCTGTAGCATGTGCCATTTCTGTAGTCTGTAGGAAAACCATTATAGTCGCTATTTCAGCACAGTCGATATTTTGAGCTGGTCGCGGCATTCACTTTCGCTGTTATTCACTTGCTGATTTTGACTCGCTATTATTGCCGCGCTAATATCACAGGATACCACACTACTATGTCATAAAATACCTTGATGTATATACCTTATGTTTATGAAACCTGTAAATGTAGAAAATACCATGGCTCTAGGTGTTTTTGATAAAGGTAAAAAGTACTAGTTGACTGTATTATAAAAATTAAGTTAGTTGTGCTATTTAAAATGCTTGTAAATTGCTGTAAACTGAGACCAGATGCTTTGCATTAGGGAAGTATGTGTGATGTGTTTCTTTGAAACTTGGCTTATTGACAATGCCCTTTGGGGTAACCTATGTTTCTGTGCTTCTGCGCTGAGGTGCTCTGTCTTTAGCTTGTTTTTTTTTTTAATTTTTTTATTTTGAGCCCCCACCACTCAAGGCAAACAAGGCCCGCATAGGGGTGGTGGCTGAATCTCAACTGCTAAGTTAGATCAGAGATCAGTGAGTCAGTAGGTGCTGGCTAAGTGCAGAGAAAGGACATACATAGTCGCTGCAAACTGATGTACTGAAGAAGGGATATGGCATTGCTTAAGGTTATCTCCTGCATTTTGAATAAACATCACACAGAGATTGTGTGTTGAAGCTGAAGTCTTGTGTCTGGTCCATCTGTTATCCCACAACCCCTCCAGACCCATGACCACCAATGATCGAGTCAGCATGGTGTAGCTCTGTTGGTGTAGGCTTCCTCCTAGGGGGTGGCCAACTCCAGTTGTGCAGGTGGCAATGTTGGCATTGAGACAACTGGTCAAGGTTTAATGTACATTAAGGTGCTTACCTGAACCCAGCTCTCCCAACTTGAGCAGGGCTGCTGTCAGCACTGGAATCATTGAGTGAGGGCTCTGCTCCCTCAGTAAGTTAACACAGCCGAGGCCAGATGGCATAGTCAGCACACTGATAGTCATAAAGACTTTAGCAGCCAAAGAAAAAATCACCATGAGAAGACTGATGGGCTCCAGGAATGGTTTGTGCAGGGTTTTATTTAACTCTAAAAATTGATTAGCGTTTTGCTCATAAAGGTGCTAAAACACAGTAAAAATGCATAGCACTTGCTTCATTGTGTTCAACAAACATAACACTTCTAGAAAACCTATATAAATACTTTCTGTACAGTTAGTATTGTCCCAGGAAAAAAACTGCTAATCAATTATTTAAAACCCTGTTGTGTCCTTAGAGGGTGACCAAACTCAAAGGCCCTCCAGAAGGGGAGAACAGAAGTGGCCCTTCAAACTGTAGCTCTACTTCCATTGGCATAACAACAGTCTCATCCACCAATCTTTCATTGCCACTGAAGCTGGCAGGAATCCATGTGGAGAGGACTGGAGGGTGTTGGTGCTGCAATACATGTTGCCAGTGCTCAGGGTATTTATTAGTTTACACTTCCCATTTTCGAGGACCCTGCTATCTGTTTTGGATACACTCAACCTCTAGTGGCCTCACATGCCACAGTGCACACAGGGCATGTGCCACCCCTTGCAGAATAGCAAGCTCTCTATCCCACTAAGAGTGGGTGGTGCCAGGCACCATCCTCCCCAGACAGGCTCATGCTGCACTTGGGAGCAATCCCTGAGCCAGGACCACTTCAATCACAGCTCCCCAGACTTAATCCCAAACCTGGATTGCCAGTACAGAAGTACAACACACTTCTGCTGGGCAACAGGGTGGCCCTGACACTTCTTCTCTTTGTGCCTTGGATGAGAACCACCTTCAAATGACTGAATGGATGACAAAATTCACAAAAATTCATCATTACGCACAGCGAGATTTCTACCACCCACTTTCCTCATCTGTCAACAGTTTCAAGACTGGGATGTTGAAGGTCTGAGGATCATCTTCCTCCATGACTACTAACTTCACAGCTGACCCTGCATTGTGGATGGCCCTCATAAGATATCCAGCCTACTTCAGAGACCCCACATTTGATGATCCCTCATCACCAGTAGGTGCACAAAGCAGCGAGCCAAAGTCTACAGGAAAAGCAAAAACTTTAAATAAACTTAATGAAAAGCTTGAAAACTTTGCAGCATCACCATTCACTTGCAGAAGCTGTGAAGAAAGGGACATGAAAGTTACATACTCGTAACTGTTTATTTTCCTGAAGATCTTCTCCATTGAATTACCATTTACGAGTCTGGGCCAGAGGGGCTAGGTCCTCATGACTGCAAATGTTTTTGGGTAGGGGGCCAGCAATGGCTAATGGCTATGGTGCCTACATGACACTGTGTCATTCCACACACCTACCAATAACCATTGCCAGCTCCCACACCTACCTCAGTTCAGTTCATTAGGAAAGAAGTAAAAAGGGAAGAAAAACACAAGCTGGGGCTTGTGATAAGCTAGCCAAAAGAGCTAGACAAAGAATATAGGAAAAAAAAATAAAAATAAAATCTGACTACCAACTCCCATGAGAGAAAAGAAGAAGGGACACACCTAAGGAGGTCCAGAGAAGAGGCAATCTGGGAGTCTGAGCCAGAGCCTCAATAAACACGCCCACTATGCAGTGGATAGTAATCTGGCTGTTCAAGGGCCCACTCCAGAAAAGTTATGGCTCCCATAGAGTCCTAGCACTTCCAGCACAAATCCATTAGTGGGAATCTATGGAGAAGACTGATTCTTGGATTATCATGTTTGTTTACAGTCCTTGAATAACACTTACTGCATCTTTCTATAGGTTTGGGAACACTTCCAACATAGTCTAGTCACTTATGATGAGTAGGAGAAGAGGAGGCTACTGCATCATGAGTGGCTGCACTGCTTGGTGGTATTCCCAATGTTCTGGAAGTATTCAAAAAGTGTAGGTCAAGGATCTAAAACAAAACCAGTTTGGATATAATTACTGCATGCATTTAAGCTGTGCTAAGAATGGAAGCAGATAAACCAATCAGCAACATATTTTAGAGATGGTAAGCCACCCCAAAATGTCGGTTTTCAACTAGACACAATATGATGCAAAAATGGTTGACAGTGTCACTTTAAAAGGGTAGTGGAAAGTGGGCAGCAGCTCTGTATGCATATAAGCTCTGGCAAGTAGGTAAGGGGAGCAACCTAGGGTGAGACTCTTACAAACAATATGAGCACAGAAAAGTGCCAGCCCAGGGAAGACAAGGTAACCACTAGAACTGCACTAGACACACTACCAGCAGTAAAAAATATATCTTTATTACTTTTTTAGGCCATGCTACCCTCCCTATTGTGGGGGGAGGAATAGAATAAGATTATTGGTGAGTGCGACACTGCAGAATCACAAGGTTACAAGACTCCATTCAGCCCATTAAGAAAAAAGATGTCACTTGCCCATTGTCCTTCTAACTCTGTAGAGCCTGCTAGAAAACAACACATGGCCAAGTCAGAGTATAGCAACAGTAAGTTGAGAAGAGAACAAGCATTTGTCAATGCCGAATGTTTGCTTGCTGGCATTGGCATTGGTAGTGTAGAAGTTACAGAGCTGCATAATAGGAATGGCAGTGAAGTACTGAACTGAAGCCAACCCCCCCACCACCCTGCAGAGAGCGACAGGCATTGGGGTGTGCCTTTGGGTCATCAGACATAACGGCCACACCATTTCACCACACCCTACCCTGCAGACACTGACAAGTGTCACGGTGTGCCTTGGAGTATTTGGCCCTTATGCGCCCCCATTCCATCAGGAACACGGTGAGATGGGTGTGTATAGGAGAATGGGTGAACTTTGGGGTGAAGAGTCCAAGGCATACCTCTATGCCTCTCACTGGCTGCAGGGTGTGGAATGGATGAGCATTACAGGCAAGAATCCCAAGTCACACCCCTGATGCCTGTCATTCTCTACAGGGTGGGGCGTTATGGTTGGAAACCTACACCTCAGGCATTCGTTGGTATTTTCACTCCAAATTTTCAACATGGTTTTTGTGACCCCACCTCATGAACAGTGGCAATATCAGTTTGTTAGGCGAAAGCTGCTTATGCACAGCGACTATGGCATTTAGCACCACAGGTGCAAAAACACATTCCGAACAGGATGTGAAAAATGACAGCTGTACTGTTCATGGGGAGGTGTAAAAAATGGCAATGTTGCAAATCTGCAGTAAAAATATTAAAAAAACTGGTAAAGTCATGAGCGTACATAGAAACTGTGCAACGCACACCCGTAATGTAATTAGTTTGGGGATTTTTTACAGCAGCTTGTCAACACAGGCATTTTGGGACCTCCAATCATGTACAGTGTTACTGTGATTTTCTTTATCTGTCCCGAACAATGATTTCCCACAGCGACCACGCATCTCTGCACTGAAAGTGTGAAAACACATTTTGGCCATGTTGTGAAAAATGACAGCTGTACTGTTCATAAGGAAGTGTGGAAAAATGCCACAGGTGAAAATCTGGACTGAAAATATTACAAAGTCATGAACTTATGAGGGTGCATGGAAACTGCGTAATGCTCACTCTTAACACAGTCATTTTATGGACTTTTGTCACCAAATTTTCAACATAGCCATTTAGACCCTGCTCATGAACAGTGTAACTGTGATTTTCTTAATCTGTCCCAAACATTGCTTTCGCGACCAACTGCATCATTGTGTGCTACATGTGCGGAACACATTTTGGGCGACATGTGAAAAATGGCAGCTGTACTGTTCATAAGGAAGTGTAATAAAATGACAATGTTGAAAATCTGGAGTGAAAATATTGAAAATTCATAAATTCTGACGTGCGTAAGGAACTGTGCACACGCACTCAGAAAACAGTCATTTTAGGATTTTCCACTAAATTTTCAACATAGGCTTTTTGAGAGCCCACCTTATGAACAGTGGCAGTGTCATTTCTTTATTCGGTCCCAAAAGATGATTTCATGCAGTGACTGTGAAATCACCTTTTGGGCCCAATTAACGCCATGACAGTGAGAGCATTCATGAGAAGCGGTCCCAAAACCCCAATGTTGAAAATTTGGTGCAAAAATTCCCAAAAATGCCTGAGATAGGCAGTAAAGTTGAAAAAACCCTATATATCCCATTATACAGCTTACCGGCATATCCTCAGTTCGTGGTCGGCTTTGAAGAGTGCAGACGTGTTCCCGGTCCACCGAAGATCGTCGCGCCAGAGTCGGGAGGTAAGTATGGGGGGGGGTGTAGGAGGCAGGTGCAGTGGGTGGCGCTGGTGGGTAGAATGCCAAGGAATGTTTTCTTGTTTACAGGTTGTTTTTTTGAACAAGAAGACGCACGGGACGTTTGCCACGCTTGGGTGGGCTCTCAGCATGGCAGCTAGAAGGCTGTTTGGGGGGCTGGAGCCAATGGCGGATTGGGCACCCCCGTCGGCCATACGGACTTGTGCCACACTGGGGTGGGCTCCCAGCTTGGCAGCTGTAAGGCTGTTGGGAGGGGCTGGATCCGACGGGGGATTGGGCACCCCCTTTGCCCATATGGATGTGTTGCCTCGCTGAGGTGGGCACCCAGCGTGGCATCTGGAACTCTGTTTGGGGGGGAAGTGCAGCACAGCTGAAGGGGGATTGGGAACCCCCGTTGGCTATACAATATGTGCGTGGGTGGGCGAGCACACAGGTATCCGATATGTGTGTAGAGCACGCGCGCAGGCAGGCGATATCGCTGCTCACTGAGGCGTAGCTCTCTCTTTCAACTGTATGCCACTGCATTTTCAACTGCTGTCATAGACAGCTCCAGCAGTGATTGGAGAACTGCGACCGCGCCTGCAAACACACTGACTGAATTGGAAGACGCTGACACACCTCCGAAAAACTCAGATGATGACACTACGTTTCTTGCACATGCGTGCAAACAAGCATAATGAGATGGCTATGCCAAGGAACAGCTACAGTAGCAAAGAGTCAGCTCTCAACTGACATTCCTTTCCTGCAAGTTGAAAACAGGGATATACCCTGAGATGGAGTTGGCTGCCCCTGCTGAGCTCATAATGCTATTCACTACTAGAACAAGTCCACAGATAGGGGCTACTTCAAATTGACTCAGGAGGTTCCATGTTAATAATGTGCAAGAAAATGAAGCTGGGTTAAATACTAGCATGGTCAATTAGCTGCAACTCAAAACTGTGCATTGCAATTTAATCTTAAGTCAGTACATCATGGTTTATCTAAAGTGAACTCTATCTGTCTAAACTGATATCTGACTTCACCCCCCCTTCCCTCAGCCCATAGCAGTGCAGTCTCAGCAGAATACATTATTGAAGTGCAGTATAGTCGTTAGCAAGCCACTTGATTCAGTGTATTATATATTTATATTTGAATTCAGAATCGCAACCCCTCCACCCCTGTAGCAAAAACAAATTCTCGGCACAGCACAGTGTGCTTGGATTGCTGCTCATTTGGACCTAACAATAGCTCACAGCATTGTTCCAGAAGCCACCAACTCAAAAAAATAAATAAATAGCTCTGGTACCACATTAATTAAAAACTTCAACAAAGCAAATTACAAAACGATTAAAAGATTTCTCAAGGCTTGAGACTGGGAACAAGAGTTAAATGGACTCAACGTCAATACAATGTGGGAAACCACTGAAAATAAAATAAACTATTGTATAGAGACCTGGGTTCCAGTATGCACAAAATACGACAGGAAGAAACAGAGAGTACCCTCTATGGTGGAACATTTAGATTAAGAGAAACATCAGAAGGAAAAAGAAAGTGTTTCATCATTATAAAAAAATACCCTTCTAATGAAGCATGGCAAAAATTGAAACTTATCTCAAACAAAACAAAAAAACTGATAAGACAAGCAAAACAAGATTTAGAACTAAAGTTAGTGAATGACACAACAAATAATAAAAAAAAAGTTCTGTAATTACATTGGGTCTCTAAAGGAAGCAATGCTGGGGTTGGTCCACTTGTTATACAGGATACCCTAATTTCTGATGAAAATACCATGGCGAGTGAATTCAATAAATATTTCACCGGTATATTTAAAATTAAAGAAGATTTAAGTATAAACAACTTAAATATTTCAGATTCACCAATTTTCTTCACTGAAAATGAGATATTAACAGCTATAAACAAATCAAAATCAAGTACAACTTCTGGAACTGAAGGAATCCCTTCTATATTCATTAAAAACCTTTCAAAAGAAGTATCAGGTATCCTTACTTTGTTATTTAATACTTCCATTAACGAAGGAGTTGTTATAGATGAATTGAGGTCAGCTAATGTCACACCCATTTATAAAAAGGGATCAAAACATAATGTCTCCAATTACAGACCCATAAGTTTGACATCATGCATAGGAAAACTAATGGAGTGCTACAACATCAAATAACCAACTATTTGGAATTTACAGGGAACCACGATATGTCTCAACAGGGGTTCAAACAAGAGAAATCTTGTACAAGTAATCTGATTACTTTTTTTGAACCAGTCAGCAAAGCACTAGACTCTGGACTTTCTGTAGATGTAATATACTTTGACTATGAGAAAGCATTTGACACCGTATCACACAGAATCCTAATAGAATATCTTACAAAGCTTAACTTGCATCCCCAAATTATAAAGTGGATTGCCTCTTGGCTGGATGGTAGAAAGCAGAGAGTTGTACTAAAAGGGTACCAATCTGAGTGGGGTAAGGTAACTAGTGGAGTGCCACAGGGATTGGTGCTGGGTCCTACTTTATTTAACATAATGATCTGTAACATGCAGACAGACAATGGTGTATGGATACAAAAGTACACAGGTGATAGTAAGTTAGGATGCATAATAGTAATGTAGCTATAGAATCTCTTCAGAACAGTTTGAACATTCTTTACATATGGGCCTGTGAGAACAAAATGGTATTTAATATCACAAAGTGCAAAGTAATGCACTTTGGGAAGAACAATAGACAAGCTAACTATACCATTAATAACATCAGTCTTGAAGTTACTACATCGAAAGAGATCTTGGTGTTAACATTACTAACAACCTAAAATTTAGTACTCATAAACAAAACAACTAAGAAGTGTCATGGTATATTATGGTGTATTCTTTTTTTTTTTTAATAATTTAACACTTTTTGTTCTTTCTTCCGTTGCAGAGCGGGTCATAACGACCGTCGGCTGCCGGCACCCGGACCAGGTCTGGCGTAAGCTGCGTGCACCAGACTCACACAAGCCTTGATGAAATTAACAGGACACCCCACACTTTGGGGGCCCATGACCGGGAACCAGATGACCATGCCTCTCGTGTCTGGGGGCTCGGGGCTTGGCCATGAGCCACCACGGTCGCCCTGCAATTTTCCACCATTACTGCCCCAGGGAGCCGGACATGCAATGATGTCTGATGCAGCTATGTTCAGATGTCCGCCATGCTCCCTCCCCCTTGGAATGCATGCTAATGACAGTGCGTCTAGCCTCCGCTAGGCGCCACTGCAGTGCGCCACATACTCCGTACCCACCCCAGAGGAAGGACAGCAGTTGTAGGATGCTCAATCCTTCCTCTTCCCTGGCACTGTGAGTCTATTCCCAAACCGGGTTGATGGTGTGGCACGAGGTGTGGCGTCCAGTGCCTCAACCCTCAGTGCCACCAGGCCACCTATTACGATGTATTCTTAAACATATAAAAAGTCATGAGCCAGAGGTCATAATTCCATTGTACAACAGTTTGATTAGATCTAACCTGGAATACTGTGCCCCCTTCTGCTCCCCCACACTAATTAGAGATAAGGTAACTCATAAGACTATACAACTTAAATTAACAAAACATGTCAAGAATCAAGAATTATTAAACTATGAGGAAAGACTTAGAAATTTAGGTCTTTTTTCCCTAGAATATAGAATAACTAGAGGTGAACTATGTTGAGCCTACAAAACATCTAAGAATGAGTCATTCCTTGAATCAAACTGTTTGACAAAACAAATCCCACTCGGTTGTACAAGATCACACAAATTAAGACTGCATTCAGAGATATGTAAAACTGAGCGCAGAAAAAACTTTGTAACTCAGGGAGTACCTCATGTATAGAACACACTACCAGTGGAGGTAGTAACCAGCGAAAACCTTGAACAGTTCAAAAGAAACCTAGATCAATACATGGGAGATAAAAAATGAATCTACCGTCGATAGGTTAAAACGACGGCGAATTCAATATGGGCATGTTCCTTGAACTCGTGCAATCTATGAACCTATAATTGATCCTGAGCCTCTACTCTGAATCCAGTCCACCTACACTGGAGAGGAACTGCCACATAAAGGGTTCAGGGACCCTTCTCTCAAACCAGAAGACCCCCTACTAATGCCCAGTTGGCCAGGGAAGAGACGCTGATCAAATGGACATGGTGACAACTCCCATAAAAGACTCTGAGGTTTCTTAGTGCCCCAGCTGGCAAGTATTTTAGAAATGTCTGAGGAATACTGCAAAACTCCTCATCAGGAATCGTTGGTGTTGGTGAGATCAGCTCCATAATCTCACAATTGAGACAAGCAGTCTTCTTTTGCACCTGTAGCTGGAAACAAAGGGACTTGTACCCACACAGCTCATCTGGTAGTCATGAGTGCAAGCACCACAACTACATTAAACAAGTCATTTAAAGCTGCTTAACACATCTGCTCCCTATAACTTGATTTTTTTTGTTTTTGACCCCATATAAAGAAGCAGGTTGCAGAAGGTTGTAAATTATTCAGCCTCCAAATTACTCTCACATTCCTCTCCTAACATACTTGCCATTCACTGAAAGACATACTCAGTCCCTCTATGCGAGATGTAGCCAGAGTTCCAAAACCTGCAGTTTTCCAGAAAATGCTGACTCAAAACCGCTGATGTCGCGCTGCTACTGCCGTACGCTGAAAAGTGGCATTAGTGGTAAATGATATGTACGTATATTGATGTGCTGAAATGCTCACACTGTTATTACCATGCTGAATTGACCTGATACCGAACTAGGACTGTGTTAACACCTAGAAGATGTAAGATTGATTTAGCAACTAATGAGGTTATACTCAAGGTAATGGAGATGTGTCCCCGGCAGGGAAAAAGGAACGAGAAAGACAGCTATTTTTTTTCAAAAGGGAGAGCCCGAAGAGGTTGAAGAAGGGAAAGTGGCAGCAAAACAGAGTATGACCATGCCTTTGCATAATCAGGGTGAGCTGCCCATAGGTCCTGGCTCCACTAGGGAGGGGGATGGTGGTTGGTTGGGTGGGACACTCAATGAAGAAGATTCTAAGGAAGATTAACAGTTATGGTGAGTACAAACTTTCATATCTTCCAAGAATAAATCTTTTCCATTGAATCCTACTTATAGGTCAGAGTAGAAGAGGCCTGGGGTCCATGGCCTTGAGAAGGCATCCCCTGCAGTGAACCCTGCTGAGGGGAGTGGGCATGGTACAGCCTCAGCTTGGCGTTCTTCCTGGACGTGTACAGGTCCACCTGAGGGGTTCCCCAGTGGGAGAACAGATCCTGCACTACCTCCGGCAGGAGATATCACTCATGAGATGCATTGCCTATCCAGCTGAGGGCATCGGCCAGACTGTTCGAGGCTCTTGCCATATGAATGGCTAGGAGATCTGCCTCCAGGCTGATCACAAGGGACCAAATGTGAAGAGCTTCCTTGCACAGGAGCAAGGCATGCATCCCACCCTGTCTGTTGAGATACCACATGGTTGTGGTGTTGTCCGTCTGAACTTGGACCACTTGACCCTGAACAAATGGAGCAAAGGCCATCAGGGCCAACCAGACCACTCAGAGCTCCAGCAGGCTGATGTGGCATTGGGACTCCTGAGGGGACCAGAATCCGTGGGCTCTGTGCTCCCCCAGATGGGCACCCCAACCCATCAGAGAGGCGTCGGTCATCAGGATGACCATCGGCTCAGGGCGAACAAACGGGATCCCTTCCTGTAGGTGGGATGGGATGAGCCACCACTGTAGGCTTTCCCACATCCTCTGGGTCACAGGGACCAGCTGGTCAAGATGACCTGAGCACTGAGACCACTGGCTGGCCAGTTCCCACTGGAGAGAACGCATATGCCAGCAGGCCCATCAGACCACACTGGTGCAGGCCGCCATGTAGCCCATAAGATGCAGGAAGTCCCAGGCAGGGTGCCATTGCCCAACCAGAAATGACTGGGCAAAGGAGGAAAGAACCTCTGCCCTGCCTGCCAGAAGCCAAGCTCTGCCCCGATGAACAGGATCACCTACACATGCTTGAGTTGACCAGGAGGCCAAGGTCTAGGCAAGTCCAGAGGGCCAGATCCCTGGACCGCTCCACCTCCAGCCTGGAGGGACCTGCTATCAACCAGTCATCCAGGTAAGGGTAGACCCTGACCCCTCGGCGCCTCAGGAACGCCGCTACTCCTGCCATGCATTTGGTGAAGACCCTGGGGGCTGAAGGAAAATGGAAGGGCATGGCTCAGAACCTGTAAAGGGTTCCAACTGCTAGAAAGTGGAGGAACTGCCGATGGAATGGATGGACGGATTGGGATGTGGAAGAACACGTCCTGAAGATCCAGGGAGCATAACCACATTTCTTGCTCCAGAGATGGTATTATCTGTGCAAGAGTTACCATCCAGAAGGTGCATGGCTTTAGGAACTTGTTTTGATCATGCAGATCTAGAATGGAGCGCCAGTCCCCCCATCCGTTTCAGGACCAGGAAGTATCTGGAAATGCACCCTGGGTTGAGAGGAGGATCCGCCACCTTGCAGATAACCCCCTTGTGGAGGAGCTGATCTATGTTGTCTCAGAGAGCCAACTGGGAGGCTGCAGACTTGGTAGCCCCCTGTTGGGTGCATGCTCGAAAGGGAGGGACCTGCTCAAATTCCAGAGGCAAGCCCCTGCCAACCACTTGCAGCACCCAGTGGTTCATGGTGATAGTGGACCAGGCAGAAATGAAGTGGCAGAGCTGGCCCCCACATGGGAACTCAGGGGAAATGCAATGGGGTTGGGGGAGGCACCCTGCAACCTGTCACTGGGCAGGCTTGGAGGAGGAGGGTCTGGCCAAGGAGCCACCGGGACCCTTCCCCTTGGGCTTCCAAACCAAGGAAGCCATGGACTTGGCTCCGGGGTGCCAAATCTGAGCCTGCTGGCTGTGCTGCTGGGCTGGTCTAGCCGCAGGAGTGGAGGGACGAAAGGGCTTATGCTTCTGGTAGCAGAGGCCTTTGTCCTTCTGAGCAGATGTGACAGAGTCCAAGATGACACTGGATTTCTCAATGCACTGGAGGTGACCCTCCACATTGGGCCCAAACAGGTCGGTGCCCAGAACCGAGACCTCTGCTAACTTGTGCTGGGTATCCACCATGAAGGTTGAGCTCCGCAACCAAGACCTGCAGTGCATGGCCACTGCAGCCACTACAGAATGGGTACATGAATTGCCAATATCCAGAGCAGTCTGGAGCTGCTTCTTAGCCACCACCCTACCCTGATCCCGGACCTGCTTGACTATGGTGTGGAGGTCAGCCAGGAGATGAGGATGCACCTCATCCAGGGAGCCCAACAAGGCATGTGAGAAGTGTGCCATCATAACGGCAGAGCTGGCCTGGCGAAGGCCTAATGAGGAGGCAGCATAAACTTTTTTATCTGAGTGGTCCAGTTTCTTGGACTCCTTATCCAGGGGCTTGTCCACATCATGGGTGTTGCCATAGCACTGAAAAACAGAGTCTGCCACCAACCCCTTGGCCAAGGGGTGCTCCGTGAAGCCCGAGAGGGAACCTGTGGGGACTGCATACTTGCAGGCCATCTGGGCCGATGGCGCTGGGCAAGAGGTTGGAGGCTGCCATAACTTTAGTGCCAACCTGACAATGGCCTCGGCAACAAGGAAGGTCTCCAAGGAGGAATCCCTTTTATCCAGGATCTTTGTCAAGGGATATCTGGTCCGCTTTTGCACGGGTTCAAGCGGCATCCTGGTGGACTCCGAGATGAGCTGAAGAATACCCAGGAATGAGAAAGGGCTCTCATCCATGGAGAGACACCCTGAGGACTCCAGGTCCACTGGACGGGAGTGAAATGAGGAATCTTCAGACTCTGAAGAGTCTGCATACAGCTGGCGACTGGCCGAGCCACTCTCCACTTGCCGAGGCCGATCAGAGGTGAGAGTGACCGACAGCTGATGGAGGAGACCTGAAGCCGACTGAGAAGTCTTGGATGGTGCCCCATTTTTCAGCTGAGGAGGCGGTGGTTCCACCACAATGGGCGGGGGAGCCAGTTTTGGTCGAGCCGGCAGTGCCAGAACCGGATCCTCAACCAAGGAAACAATGGCAGGAGTCGGCCGGTCCGATCAGCGAAAGCCACTTGATAGCCAGTGTGAGAAGCCAGCCAGCTTAGAGCCGTCAGAATGAGCTGCTGCACATTAAATCCTCATAGCACCGGCTGACAATTGGGTAGGGCAGAGCCTCTCAGCCGAGGAGGAAGAGGAAGACGAGCAGCGGCGCCATTTTTTGTGATGTCAGGACTAAGACTACCAATGTCAGCGGGATTTACCTGATGCAGACATGAACTGAGACTGAGATCTTGACCGTCAGCAACACCGATGGTGGACTGAGGAAGGAGCGGTGGAGACCTGCTGCCCCTCTGGTTCAGGGTCCTGAGCCAGAGACTTCAGCTCGGGGGCTGGGCCGAGTCCCCAGAAGGCACCGGAAGCACCGGTGTCTGAGACAAAGACTGGTCAGCCTTCTCGGTTGACAACCTGTCGGTGGGCTCGAGAAAAATCTCTGCCGCCTCGACAGGAGTCTCATCTGACTGGTCTGATTGGGGCAAAGTGAAACCAGCAGCCCGGGCTGCAACATCGACCGAAGTCAAGAGCCAATGGACTGGAGAATGAGATCTCTCCCGCTTCCAAGAGCATCAATGGTGGGTCTTACCTTTTTTCAGTTCCTTCTTCTGGAACCAAGGGGTGTGAGACCCAGAAGAACCCTCTCCTTTATTCAAGAGGGAATGGCACGGCTCCCGAAAGGAAGGCGTGTAAGAAGAGCCCAGTTGGAGCAGAATAAAGGCCGAAGCTGAAAAGGAGCTCGCCGCAGTCTGGGCCACTTCCTCCTCTAGGGCCGTGAGCTGTTCCAGTTGTTCTGCAGAGCCCACCGCCACGGACACCACCCAACGGGCCTCCTTTGATTTGACCAGTGGGTACCATTTCTCTGGTCACCCCAGCTCGAGTCAGACAGCGTGGTCTTCAAGTACCGATGGAGAAAAGGACAGACACAGATTGCAAACTTGCGGATCGTGGTCGTGCCCAAGGCAGTAAACGTACATGGCATGGGGGTCGTTGTGAGACATCTTCTGTCCGCAAGAGCACCAACAGAAACCGTGAATGGACTTGTCTTCCATCGCAGCTGTGAGAGAAGGTGCAGAAGACCAAAGTCAGATGAGTTTAAGGGTAAGTTTTGGAAAGAAATCCGAAGATTTAAGATCCAGGACCTGCAAAATGCGAGAGTGCTAAGGAAGGAACCTGCAATTTCTAGCAGTAAGGAAGATCTGGCATCATGGGGTGGAGTCGAGAGTTATACCACCTGAGTGGGTGGGAGGAGCCTGCTTGAAGACCTTCTGGCACATCTTAAAGCGGCAAGGTACCTGCCAGATAGTGTGGATTGAACAACATATTCACGTCCTTAGAAAATACATTTTGCCATAGCATTGTAATAGCATCCTGTAGTACTTCCCATTATAATTGCACTATATATGCAATCATTGCCTCTAGCAAAAATGAAAATTACATACTCACTATAATTCGTGAACTTCTTGGACAAGTCTTCACCATTTATTCGTACTGCTGGATTGCAAGCCAGAGGCACTGGGACCCTGTGGGAGCCAAAAATCTTCAGAAGGGCCGGCGCCGAGGTAGGACCATGCATGCGTGGCACCATGAGGCTGGCTCACACCTGTGTAGGCTATCCCAGCATTGACCCTCCAACCACCTCAGTACATTTTTTACTGAGGAGGTACAGCATAAAATAAGTTAAGAACACCTAACCTAACAAGGGTACAAGATAGCCCTGTTGACCTGTATAAGAAGGGTCTGTTAAACAATGTCTTCACAGCCCAAACCAACTGAGGTAGTGAAGACCAGAAATAAATTGAGTGAGCTAAGGGAAAAGTGGGTGAGCATATGAATAAATGGTCAAGACTTGTCCAAGAAGATCAAGAATTATGGTAAGCACGTAATTTTCATATCTTCCTGGACTTAAAAGTCTTCACCATTTATTCATACTGCTGGGTTAGAGTACCAAGCTAAAAACCAAATCCCCAGAGCAAGGCAGTAGGAGATGGAGCTCACTCAGGACAGAAGTTTATTGAGGATTGTCCTACCAAAGGAAGCACGCTGTATGGCATGCACATCCAGAGTGTAGTGCTTCACAAACATGTGCGCTGTGCTTCAAGTAGCTGCTTTGCAAATCTCCTTAATGGGTACAGAGCGGATCTCTGCCAGGGATGCAGCAACCACTCTGGTAGAGTGGGCACGCACATGGCCCTCCAACTTGACCTGTGCCATAGAGTAGCAATGCCAAAAACATGCAACTATCCAAGCAGAGATACATTTGATGGACACTGGCTGACCCAGCCGGGCCATGCTGAAGGACACAACGAGCTGCTTGGCCTGACGGGTATCCCTGGTTCTAGTGATACAGAACTGCAGGGCTCTTTTAACATCCAGGGAATGAAGGGTGTGTCCTCCTTCATTTTGGAAGTTAGCAAAATAAGCAGGCAAAACCAGAGGCTGGTTAAGTTGGAAATCCAAAACCACTTTGTCTAGGAACCTAGGGTGCGTACCGAGAACCACCTTGTCTTTATGAAAGACTGTATCTGGAGGGTCTGTAACCAAAGCATATATGTCAGAGACCCTACAAGCAGAAGTGATGGCCACTAGGAAGGCAGTTTTCCAGGTCAGAAACTTCAGATCACCCATAGCTAGAGGCTCAAAGGGTTTATGAGTGAACATATCTATCACAGGGTCAATGTCCTAGGGAGCAACTGGCTTTCTGACTGGAAGCTTTGTGTGAAGGATAATTTAAAGAATCTTTTGGACAATGGCAACTGATCCACAGTCATGTTTTGAACTGGCTCATGATAGGCAGAAAGTGCACAGAGGTGCACCTTTACAGATGAGTATTGCAGACCTGAATCAGAAAGGTCTAGTAGGTACTCCAGAACTTTTTCTGGAGGACACTGAACTGGGTCTAAGAAGATCTTAGCACACCATTCCAAGAAATGCTTCCATTTAGCTGTGTAAGTCTTCCTGGTGGAAGGCTTATGAGCTGCCAGGAGGATCTCAGAGATTCTCTGAGACACTTAAAGCCTGCTGACTTCTATCTCCTCAGAAGCCAGGCATGGAGATGAAGGGAGCGCAGGTTGGGGTGAACCAGAGGTCCTTACATCAGGAGGTCTTTTAGAAGAGGTAACTGTTTCAGGGGACCTCTGACAACTTGTTGATCAAGGGAAACCAAATCTGTTGAGGCCAATACGGTGCAATTAGAATCATTTTGCCCCTGTATACCTCCAATTTGAGCAGCACCCTCAGAATTAGTGGAAGAAGAGGAAATGTGTACAGAAAATGTCTTGTCCACCACAGCTGAATGCATCCTGACAGAAAATGCCAGGTTCTGGATTTCTGGAGCAGAACAGAGGCAGTTTTGCATTGAGTGGGGACGCAAAAAGGTCCAGGTCTGGATGGCCCCACTCATCGAAGAGTAACTGTACCACATCTGGTGCAAAACAGCACTTGTGAAGATTTGCTTCTGTCCTGCTGAGGTGGTCTGCTAGATTGTTTTGGACTCCTGGTAGGTTAACTGCTTGAATCAGGACACTGTGATCTAGGCATCACTCCCATACCCTCATGGCTTCTCTGCATAATGGGTAGGCATGTGCTATGCCTTATTTGTTGATGTAGTACATTACAGATTTGTTGACCGTCTGAAGAATAATTATCTTGTGACTGATCACTTCTTCTAGGATTTGTAGGGCGTACAGGACTGCCCTCATTTCCACAACAATGATGTGAAGATTAGGGTTGCCCAAACCTCTAAAAGTTATACCTCGTGGACTTTCTGAGTAGAACCCTAAAATGTTCTACCTGGTTTACCAGGTAGAACCCAATAGAATCAAGTTCTACCAGGTAGAACTGGGTTCTGCCATTTATAACCAAGTTCTACCAAGTAAAACCAGGTTCTACCAAGTAGAACCAGGTTCTACCAGATAAAACCAGTTATAAAATGGCAGGGGAAAATCCAGTAATCTGATTGGCTCTTGGCCATGTATAAAATATGTTTTATACATGGTAAATAAATAGTTCTGGCCAACAGCGAAGTGTCCAGAGCCATGATCAATGAGCATTTGGAACTCTGGCATTTCAGTTAGTCCACCACGACCAGAACTGATCTTCCATCACAAACATGGCTGCTACTTTTACACTGTAAAACACTTCAACTGGACCCTAAAAATAAAACTACCTTGAATAAAAAATAAAACAAATTAATTAAATGTTGTTTCCATGATAATCACACTTTCTTTACACACATAAACAGATTAGAAACATTAAGTATTGTTTATAGTTTTCACTGCAACTATTTCTTTGCTGACAGTGAAAATACCCCTTCTATCTTTACCTACTCATCAGCAAAATCTCTTCTGCTTGCCCTGACAGTGAGATAATTGAGTTTCTGGCTATAACAGAGGCCTTTATTTTTTTTGTGTGAGTGTGCACAGTATGATAGGCAAGAAACATTCTGCCAGTGGAACTGAGCAGAATTTTGAATCCTTGTATTCCATGAGAAACATTCCATATCTTGAATCTTGATGCCAGCAAAGAATAAACTTTGTCCAGCAGTAATACAATGACATCATCTATGACATCATTTGCAGTGGGCAGAAGGACTATTTTACCATAAATGCAGACAAGTAAATGTATTGCTTCTACATATAAACATGCTTTTCTCAACTGGAAAAAGTTTAAAAAAAGGAGCCCATTTTATAAGCACAATAAGCCACTCCAGGGTGTGTACAAAACATATTTGACCACATATCTAGTGGATGAAGTCACTCAGCCTGCAGCTTTGTGCCTCACCACACCCCCGGCCGTGCGGTAAAATATGTTTTATACACACCCAGCCATGTCTTACTGCTTACATTCTACTAAGTAAAACCAGGTTCTACTAAGTAAAACCAGGTTCTACATTGTATAACAAAGTTCTATTAACATATAATACCAAAAATAATAAAACATTTTACCTAGTTCTACTTAAAGAAATCCACAGAAGTATTGTTTTGCATGTTTGAGAAAGTACACATAGTACTAAGAATGGTATGTACAGTTAAGTATCACAAAGCTTTGGTGCATAGGATTCTGTCTCAGTGCTTGAAACTTACCATTCTTAAAGTTGGAATCTTAGTACTACATGTATATTCCCAAACATGCAAAATAAAACGTGGATTTTTTTTTATAGTTAAGTACAACCAGGTAGAATGTGGTTATATACTGTAGAACCACCTGGTTACCCAGTAGATGCTATAGAATAGTGCCGAAACAGATTTAGCAAGCAATAAAGGTCATGGATGATATTTGACTCATATAGTTTTGGAGGCAGTATAGCGCAGTGATTTAAGGCTCACAGCTGCAAACCTGGAGACCTCGGTTTGAATCCCACAGTCCCCACTTGCATACTGTGTGAACCTGAGCAAGTCACTTAACTTCCTTGTGCTCCAAAGTCACACCTGTAAACAATCTTTCAGCTCAGTTTATCTCTACTGGTAAAAAAATAAATACAAAAATAAAAAATAAAAAAAATTTCATCCTTGACAACTTTAGCATTTTAAATCTGGTTGCAGCCCAAAGGGTTAACCCAGAGCTACACCTTGTTACAATAATTTAAAATATCCCCCCCAACTGTTAGACCCAGGTACTAATAGAGCCCAGTTCAAAATGACTAGCGCTCTGTAGTCCTGGTACCTATATAGCCATAACTGCTATAGTATCAAATAAAGAACATGGACAAAAGTTTTACAGTAGAAAAATAATTTAATCCACACAATGGGTAAAGCTAAATGCCAGAGATTCCCAGAGCTTCTGCACCTTACCTTTCTCAGTGCCACCCCCCGAGGAAGGCAAGGTGTCGAAGTGCTGGGGCAGAGTGGTGTTTTGCTTTACCACATTGTATGGATTAAATTCTTTTTCTACTTTAAACTTTTGTCCATGTACTTATTATTTAGTACTATAGTAGCTGAGGCTATAGGTAGCAGAAGTGCCCATCGTGTTGAATTTTTTGGAATCCGAGGGTGGTTCCCTTTCTGACTGAATGGTTCCTGCTTGAAGCTTGGCACAAGTAGTAACCCTACTGAATTACCAATGAGCCAATGGTTGTGTGTGAAATAAAAGAAATCCGAGGTGGGCAGGCAGCAGAATGCGGTTTGGGGTTTCTGTTATTCCGAGTAAATGTCAATTTTAGTAATATATTACCCACCCTCATTTTCTCCTTTCCCTCTAGTACACTCTCCTGCCCTGATCCCTATATCTTCCATAGATAACTATGTCAACATTATTCCATTTGTCCCACCCTTCCAAACACCTGTCCCTTCCTCATCTTTACTCAGAATAATTGAAAAACCCATAACAGTATACCCTCTGTCAATTGTCTTTATGATGCCAGGTGTGTGGTTTGGGGTTTAACAATGGAGGGTGAATTGTATTTGTAACAGGAAGTGTCCCAGTGGGTTTGGACTTGGAGTTGGGGAGGGGTGCTAGAGTAAGACCAGGGATGTTTTTTTATTGTCATCATGATGGTCAATTAGTGCAGTATGTGGGGAAAGCATTTTTTTTTATTCTATTATTTTATTTTCATTTTACAGGTTATGGAGAAAACAGTTTCTATCTGGTGGATGGCTCATTCAGATCAAAACGTCGGATGTGTCCATGGGTACAGCATTGACATTGAGAATGTACTGTAAAGTTGATACTTTACAGCAAAAAAAATATTAAAATTAAATCCCTATCTGGAGTCGAAACAGAAGAACAGTTACTTATTATTTAGTTATTTTATTAATGTTTTTGTTTTTAACAACCTAATAAGTATTTATCGAGTGTGTATTTTGTTACAAAAATGCAATACAAACAAATGGATGAAGAACTGTGTGACAGTAATGTGTAGTCATTTATGGATGTTTTTGCTGAACCACAGTATGTAGTGGTCCTTCAGTTTCTGGTACTAGTCAGATTGGGCCTCAGTGGCACATGAAAACCAGCAGTGGATGTTTGTTTCAGAAATAAACAGAAGTCAAGGAACAGAATGAGGACAAGACAGGAGGACCCACCAGTGGAGGACAGACAGGCGGAAAGGCTAATGGCTACTAGTGGTAATAGAATTCCTCACCATCATCATCATTAACGTGGCATGCCATCCGGGTGCTGTCAGCCTGCATACATTTTGGACAGTATATGTTTTTGAACTGTGTCAGGTTCATTTTAAGAAAAGTGAGCCTTTCTACATTCTTTGTGGAAAGACATGTTCTTTTGTCATTCACTATTGCCCCAGCAGCACTGAAAATGCCCTAGGAATATACGCTTGTGGGTGGGCAACTAAGGTATTCAATTGCGATCTTAGTTAAAGAAGGCCACATACACTTTTTCTGTTGCCAATACAGCAATGGTTTGTCACCTGTGGTGAGATATACAGTCTCCTCCATATAATCTTTCATCATTTTTGCAGCAGGGACTTCTGATACCACTATAGCCAGCTGCACCTTTCCAGCTGCCTTTATCAGACCAAAGTCTGACAGCTTGTCCCACAGTGGTTTGTCCTCTTGTGGTGTAGCAGCAGTTCTGGTTGGTGTTTGATGACAAAAAAAACATCAGTAGTGGTGGTACCAGCAGCAGCAGCAGCAGCAATGGCAGATTATGCTCCCTTCCTCTCCACCAGATCTTTTTCAGAATTTGAATGTTGTCAGAAGGGCACTGATGATGTACTACTTTTCTCAACTATACGTGCTGACACTTTCTCGATTAACAGTCCACGATAGTATTCCAGGTCTTTAAAGTCATGTGGTTTGAAGAATGTCTCAATTGTATCCTTAAACCAAGGATCCAGAAGTGTGGCCAAAATGTAATGTTCTGCTTTGCACATATTTACAATGCGCTCGTCAGTCAGGAATATTTTCAACATTTTTCCCACAAGGGATTGCAGCACTGATGTCATCAGTGTCAAGGAACTGTGACTCAAGGTGCTTCAGTCTCATTCTGATGACTGAAATTAAGTGCAATGTCTGGCTTAGTCCAGCACCATCGGAGCTCGCCACTCGTGTAGCCTCCTCAAAGGGTTTAAGAATACAAGTAAGATTCTCCATCAGACGCCACTGATTGGGGCTGATATTCACATCTCCTTTTCCAATGCCATGTTTGACTGCATATTGATGGATGGCATTCTGTTGCTCAAGCATTCTCTGCATCATATAGTAGGTGAAATTCCACCTGGTTGGAAGTTCCTGGATCATCTGGTGGAGAGGGAGGCTGTTTTCTATTTGAATCTGCCACAGCAACATTCTGGCTTTAACAGAATGGCTAAAGTGGGTGCACACAGTACGGGTAGCTGCAATCAAGTTCTGAACATTTCGGTCCTCAATGATGAAGTCTTTTACCACCAAGTTAACAATGTGTGCAAAGCATGGTGCATATGTATACTTACCAAGCCTTACTGCTTTCACAATATTAGAAGCATTGTCAGACACTATAAACCCTGGTTGCAAGGACTTTGGAGTCAGCCACTCTGCAAACTTTTCTTCAAGGCCCTCCAGAAGATGTTCTGCTTTGTGATCTTTTTCAAAACCATAAATACATAATGCTGCCTGCCTGCAAAAAGAGAAAGAGCCTTGCTTTTTGCTGCTACTGCCACCAGTGCCACTACAAGATGATGAGAAGGAGGGAGGAAAGTTTACCCAATGGCCAGTCACAGCCATATAATCAGTCGCCTGACCACTGGTCCACATATCTGTTGTGACATGGACCTTTTTGTCCACTGAACCTTTAAGTGCCTCAGACACGTCGCTACAAACAGTGTCATACAAGTCTGGGATGGCAACAGTTGAGAAATAAGTCCGGCTGGGGATCTAATATTTGGGCACAGCGATTTCCATTAGTGCTTTAAAACGTGTGTTAGACACAAAGGAGAATGGCAGCAAGTCGGTGGCTATCATCTCTCCAATTGCCTTTGTTAATCACCTTGCCTCAGGCCTGTTGGGCTTACATTTCTGTGACTGCTCAAAACAATCTTTCAGTGAAATTTGATGACTACTACACTTGCTGATATCAGCAGATTTTCTGGGTAGCTTCCCTTGACTTTTACCACCAAGAGGGTGGCTGCTGTGGACATGGATGGTATATGACTCCTGGCAGGCTGTGGTGGTGGGCTCAGAGGGGTAAAGAAATGCAAAATTGAAGATGTTGTACTTTGACGGTGTAACCTCCCTGCAAATGGGGGTTCCTAAAAGTCTCCTAATAGCTTACCTAAAGGCCCCAGCCTGGATGGTGTTCTGCATTTAAGCCGCCTATTTGTGAGTGCTTTCAGAGCCTCTGGTACTGTCTCACTAAGAGCGGTCTGCTAATATTCAGGACTGTAACCTGGGGGGACTGTGTGGTTCCTTGCTTGAGTCCTGCTCAAGCTGCTGACAAATTGCTCCATTTCTGCTGTCGCTAAGTGGGCAGAGTGAGCACTATTCGGGGATGTAACTGCTAGCGATCTGTTAGAGTGGTAGTGGAAATGTAATTTGTCTAACCTGCCTTTCTTGCACCTGGGACTTTGAGTGCTTTGCCCTTCCATTTTGGATCTAAACTGCAGATTAGATCCAATCAGGAGGGAAGGGCACCTAAAATGAAGTATTGAGCGACCAACCAGGATCAGGACTCTCTTGGGAGCCATCTAGCAATGGGGGATATAGCCAGTAACTCTGGGAAGTGAAGTTCTGGACTGTGGCACCTTTTCTCACCATTGGGGGAAGTTTTGAGTGACTGGCAACTGAAGCCCACCAATTGGACCGGGTGGTGCCCGACTGTAATTCCCTGCCTGGTGGCTGAGAAGGCAGATCTTTTGTGGCCGTGATGGGGGAAGGAGCTCCGGGCTTCTGCGCTGCCGAGTTTTCATGCGGGAAGCGCGTGTGGAGGCCGAAAGTCAGGCAGTGTGCTTGCTGTGGCGATTTAGACTGAATCCACTATGTTGAGAGGAGAGGAGAGGCTGTGTAGCCCGGAACCAGGCTTAATCTGTAGAGGACTGGAGAAACTGCTTCGACGAGCTCGGTCTGTCAGGAGAGTGAAGCTGCATCGTGAACTCCCGGGTTGACAGTAAGTGCGAACGGGATATGAGAGCAGCTGCCTGGTATGGTAACCTTCTTTTACATATAAATGTATGGGGTGTGTTCTGATCGCAGAACCGTGTTACTGTGTGAAAGGCGTCCAGCCCATTGCCCTTGTTGCCATCCCTTAAATAAATCAGATTTAGTTGTTTCAGCAAAGTTACACTGGCTAAGATATGTGTTTGTGTTAAACTATCGTACAGTGGCTATTGTATTACTTCATCTTGCTTTACAGGGGGTCCCCAGAGTCAAGCTGACCGAACCAGTCTGGGGGGTAAGTGTATACTGAGAAAGTACTTCTAATCTATTGTGTGGACCACTAGTGGGAAGAAAGGTTGCAGTGTCCCAGAGGGCTATGACCAAGTCATACCAGACAGTATTAACCCTGACCTCTGGGTGGAGGCACCCGTTATTGGACCTAGGCCCCTCAACCTGTCAGTAGTCAGTCAGGCAGGGGTAGTAGCCCTTGGGATAGCGCCACCTGGGGGTTACATCTTGGAGGCACCGCTGGGATTAGCGTCCTCTAGTAGCCAAGTGAAGGAAGTACCACATTATGTCCAAATTAAAGGAAAAAATTGAGGGGGACGCTACGCCCATGTTAAAACTCGATCCCATTAAGATGATGGTGCATAAATTAATGGGATGGGGTGAAGCTGAGGAGTTAGACTCCCAAACGACTGTATTACTGCTGGATGTCCCCTTGGGGATTAAAAGCGCTGACATTGTCTCTACTGTAGATCGTGTTCAATGTCTGGGCAAGGTGGAAGTAAAAAGGTGGTGTGCTGACTTGCTCGAACAGACCCTGCAAGTACTGCTTTCATGCAGTATTATGATAGACCCTGAGAGGGTGCCCCCAGTGATTTTCCCCGAAGGTGCCCAGAAGGGATGAAGGGTTTTTAATGCACAAAGTGGTTTGGTCACCCCGGGGGGGTCCCCTAAGACCAACAGTTTCAAGGACAAGTTACTCAAACTGTTGGCTGCAGAGGGGAAGACTGCCCATGAATTGATACAGGTATTAGACATCTCAGGTGACCACATTCCCTTGCTGTCCCCAGGTACATCTCATGGGTCATCTAAGAGCTCCATTCTAGACCCACACCCTATGGTTGTCCCTCCAATACAATTAGACTCCTATCGGAGATTGAGACTCTTCTCTGGTACTGTGCCTGTGCCTTCAGGGGAAGATGATCTGGAAACCTGGATGGACTATGCTACGCCTTTACTGCAAGAGTGGCAGTGTTCTGAGGGGGAGAAGAGGAAAAGGCTGATGGAAAGTTTGAGGGGTCCTGCATTGGAAGCCATTCGGTTCCTACGGGCCACTAGTCCTGAGGAAACTGCAGCAGAATATCTTTCCGCTTTAGAGGGGGTGTTTGGCAGCACTGAAACAGGGGAGGGTCTGTTATGGAAATTCAAGTCAGCAAAACAGTGGAGAAATTTGAAATTGTCTGCATTTGTTACTAGGATAGAGAGGGCCCTGCAAAAGGCCCATCAGAAAGGGGGGGGGGTGACTGCCCAAACACTAAACCAGGTCTGATTAGACCATATATTAAAGTTCTCCAGATTTGCAAGTGTAATACTGCTAAAACTCAAATTGCAAGATTGGAGGGCCGAACCTCCTGAATATTGTCAATTGATGAGAGAGATTCGTGAAATTGAAACCGATGAAGAGGGGTGGGAGCCCTATGCTGGGGCCGTTAATCTGTGCCAGACTCCTGAGCAAAGTGAGCCAGATGAGACTCATCCATTGAGAGGGTTGATCAAGGGGATGACAGAGACTTATTGGGAGCCGGATCTGTATCAAGCTCCCCTGAGCTCAAAAGTAGAGTGGGAGTGCATGCTGTTTCCTCTGACCCCCCGGTTGAGAACAACTTGAGAGTGGAAATTAGAGACTTGCGGGAAATGGTGAGGAGCTGCAACAAGCTGCTGTCACCCCCAATAGAGTTGGTGAACCAGAGATATCCTGGGATAAACATCCCATTCAAGAAGAGCCATGTAAAGCCCCTGAAGTACCCCATCAGATAAGAGATCCCCTCCCTCCAAAGATAATCGAGATATTAAGTTCTGTTACCATTGTGGGGAAGATGGACACTTTCAGACTGAGTGTCGATTACCAGTGAACTTGAGGAAAGTAACCAGCCGGTTAGTGGCCTGGCATCACAAGACCTGTGCTCGGTCACCGGGGCCAACCGGAAAAGTTTTGCCACCAGGGCCAATGCCCGAACGACCTCCAAAGTAATGCCCCCTGAGTGGTCTGAAGTAGTGGGTCCCTCCATGGAGACTACAATGAAAGTGAATGGGGTGTCCACCAGAGCAGTACTGGACAGTGGCTCCCAAGAGACAATCATGTTTCAGGACTGGTAGCAGAAGAATTTGTCTGATGTGCCCCTGCAACCTCTAGAGGGGCTACATGTGTGGGGTCTGAGTGAGAAGGCCTACCCCTACTCTGGATATATCCAAATTTGGTTGTCTTTCCCTACTTCTGTGGCTGGAGGGCAGAACAAGTAGAGACCCTAGCCTTAGTGTGTCCCCTCACTGGACTGTATGATGGGGTCCCTTTGTTGATTGGAACCAATGCTCATATGTTTGGGCGATTAGTACAATTGTGTTCTGAACAGCATAAGTCCAAGACTGGCAGAGCCCTCAGAATTCTGGCTTTAATTAAACGGGCCAATGAAGCACAGAGAAATGCTGGTAGACTGAAACCCGAGGACCTGGTGGGGGTCGTCTGGAAGAAGGACCCAGAATCTTGTTGCTAGCCAAATGCACAATGTGTTCTACAAGGAGAAGTCCATATCAAGAAGGATGTAAAGAACAAAATATTAATGCTGGATGCACTGGATGGAAACCCTCGAGGGCTGCTAGTCAAACCCAGTATCCTGCCTGCTAGAGCTCATGCTTTTGCCAAAGAGTAATGGTTCAAATTCACAATGTGTCTGATAGAGAGATCTGAGTCCATCGAGGCTGCACCTTGGCCACTGTGCACTGTGCAGATACTGCCGTCCTGCCCAGTAACAAGAGTTCGGGGAAGAGTGACAGAGTGACCCCTGACTTGTTTGATTTCGGTGACTCCCCGTTGCCAGCAGAATGGAGGGAAAGGATCAGTGAGAAGCTTGCCCAGAGAGACCAGGTGTTTTCTTTGAAGGAATGGGTTGTAGGATGTGTGCAAGGAGCTGAACATCGCATCCGGTTACATGATGAGAGGCCATTTCATGAGAGGTCATGATGCCTGGCACCTGCCGATATAGATGATGTGAGGTGACATCTACAAGAGATCCTTGTGGCTGGGAATCCAGAAGCTCTTATGCTTCACCTATTGTAGTAGTGAGGAAAAAGAATGGAACAGTCAGGATGAGTGTGGACTATCGTACTTTGAATCGGCGGACCATTCCAGATCAGTACACCGCGCCACATATTCAGGATGCATTGGACTGTTTGAAAGGTAGTAAGTGGTTCTCAGTGCTGGACCTTCGCAGTGGGTACTACAAGATTCCGATGGCCCCCGAAGACCGTGAGAAGACTGCCTTTATTTGCCCACTGGGTTTCTATGAGTTTATGAGGATGCCGCAAGGGATTTTGGGTGCTCCAGCCACTTTCCAGCGCCTAATGGAGCGTGCAGTGGGGGATATGAACTTGCTAGTGTGCTTAGTATACCTGGATGATGTCATTGTGTGTGGCAGCTCCCTGGAGGAACATGAAAGCAGGTTATTCAAGGTGTTGGACCGACTGGAAGATTTTGGCCTCAAATTGTCCATTGATAAGTGTCAATTCTTTTAAACATCAGTAAAATATGTGGGACATATAGTGTCCACCGAGGATATAGAGACTGACCCCAGTAAAGTTGAGGCATTGACCACCTGGCCCCAGCCAAAAAATCTGAAAGAGCTGCAGTAATTCCTGGGTTTCTGTGGTTATTATAGGCATTTTATCAAGGACTATTCCCAAGTGATCCACCCTTTACTTAACCTTACTCAAGGGTATCTCTCAATCCACAAAAAGTACAAGAAAACGGTGCCCATTGAGACTGAAAAAAGGTATTTCCATCTCAATGAAGTATTTGGGGCCGGCAGGACTACTGATTGTGAGACTGCTTTTCGTGAACTCTTACATCAACTTACCCATGCCCCCGTGTTGGCCTATGCTGATTCTACCCGACCGTATGTCCTTCATACTAATGCTAGTTTGCAAGGGTTGGGGGCTGTATTGTATCAGGAGGACACCAATGGGCTGAGATCAGTGGCCTTTGCCAGCAGGAGTCTGACCCCGTCACAAAAGAACTATCTGGTGCACAAACTAGAATTCCTAGCTTTGAAGTGGGCCATTGTTGATCAGTTTCATGAGTATTTGTATGGAGCTCAGATACTGGTAAAAACTGACAATAATCCTTTGACCTATGTGCAGACTTCAGTCAAGTTGGATGCCATGGGCCATAGGTGGCTCTCTGCCTTATCCACCTACGATTATGCCATTGAGTACAGAGCAGGCCTGAACCATATAGATGCTGATGCTCTCTCCCGGAGACCGGTTCCTTCCAACATCTGGGTCTGACTGTCAGAACCGGATATTTGAGCACTCTGCCAAAAGTTTGACAGGGAGGAAAAGATGTCCACGGATGCAGTGGACTGCATGGTGGATTGCTTGGGTCCCTCTGAAACTTGCATACCTGCCACTTATTGCCATTTTTCTGCATTGGACACTGGTTCATTGCCTCAGTTCAATAATGACAGTATTCAGCGGGCTCAGTCCCGAGATCCTATGATAAAAACAGCTCTGGAAGCCATTCAATCAAAGAAGGATGTGTCAAAATTACGCTCCCCTGATTTGAGGACTGCATTGCTATATAAAGAAGGCCCGAAATTGAGAATACAGAATGGATTGTTGTGCAGAGAGACAATGGACAAAGGGGGCCAACTGGACAAACAACAGTTAGTTTTACCTGCTGCCTTTCGAGAGCTGGTGCTGAGGTCTCTATACAATCGCATGGGACACCTTGGTATAGACAGAACCCTTGATTTAGTGAGATCTAGATTCTATTGGCCTAAGATGGGGGCTGATGTGGAGCAACACATTAGGACTTGGTAGACGTTGTTTACAGCGGAAAGCTTTGCCTCAGAGGGCTGCCCTCCGGTTAACATCACCACTAGCACACCCATGGAGTTGGTCTGTATGGATTTCCTGAGTCTACAGCCAGATCAAAGAAATATTAGTAATGTATTGGTAGTCACTGTCCATTTCACTCGATATGCTCAAGCAATCCCCACCAAGGATCAGAAGGCATCCACTGTGGCAAAAGTACTTGTAGAAAATTTCTTTGTTCACTATGGGGCCCCTCAAAGAATCCATTCTGATCAAGGGCAGGATTTTGAGAGTCGTTTGATTAAAGAGATGCTTTCATTGTGGGGGGTGCAAAAGTTAAGGACCACCTCCTATCATCCCCAGGGAGATCCCCAGCCTGAATGGGTCAATCGCACTCTGCTTGACATGTTAGGTACCCTTCAACCATAAGACAAGCCTAGATGGAGCCAACAGATTAGTACACTGGTACATGCATACAACTGAACCAAAATTGATGCCACTGGGTTTTCCTCTTATTGACTAATGTTTGGAAGAGAAGCCAGATTGGCAGTAGATGTTTGCTTTGGAGTTTCTCCCGATGGGGTTCAGGCAGCTACTCATTTACAGTATGTGCAAAAATTAAAGGCTCAATTAAACCATGCGTACCAACTGGCTCAAACCATGGCTGCCAAAAGAAATCTAGCTAATAAAGAAAGATATGACAAAAAAGTGAAAGCCCTGGAACTCAGGGAAGGAGATCGAGCATTGCTGAGGAACCTAGGACTGCATGGCAAGCATAAAATTGCTGATAGATGGCATCACCTCCCTCACATTGTAGTGGACAAACTAGATGATCTGCCTGTGTACAAGGTATGGCCTGAGAATAATTCAAAAGATGTGAAAACTATGCATAGAAATCATTTGCTGCCCATTGGACAGATCTTGATAGAGGCTGAACCCCTAGACAATGCCCCCTCTGGACCAGTGACTAGAGCTGCTGCCAAGAAACAATCGAGAAAGACTGCGCCTACAGAAGTTAAGTTAAAATGTCCCCCTACACCAGTGTCAATTTAATCTGATTGTCAGTCTGTGTCAGAGGACAGTGAGTGTAATCTTGAATATTACCCTTCTTATGAATTGAGTCAACTGTTTTGGGCAATCCCCCAGTCAATCCTGGTGATGAAGCTGGGTCTTCTGGACTGTCTAGGCCCCCAGCTTTGTCCCTGGAGCCAATGCTCCCAGAAAGTGAAACACAAAGCATCAAATCAGAAGATGTAGAATCATTGTGCATGGGTGAACTGCTTGACTTTTCCGAAGAAGGGCATGATATGTTGGAGCAAGCTGGAGATACACCAGAACCTGAACAGTGTACTGAGTGCTCTGATAGTTCCCTGCCAGTACCAAGAGTCTCCACAGTTGATCCAAGTGTTGTGGACTCAGAAATTGTAAACTATGTAGCTGAAAATGCCCTGAATTCTGGCCTCCTGCCCCAATAGAGACCCCCTTGGCGAGTACAGACAGTGCTGAAAGTGAGTCTAACTGTGCCCATTCCGGCCCAGAAGGACTAGTCGAGAAATGAGGCCTGTAGTACGACTGAGTTACGAGTCCCTGGGCAGACCTGTGGACCTACCCCTCAATGTGGTTCATAAGGGAGTGTGTGTAACTCCAAGCTCGTTGCCCAAACTAAGCCTGGGAGATAAATCCAGATTACTTGTGTTGCCCTCTGAGTATGGTGCCCTGCCATTTCCAGCCCCAAGGTAGCTGATAGGGATGGGCCCCTTTATCCAGGTTCCAGGTGCAGGAAGTAATGACCTGAGTTAAAATATTTGTATATATATATAGATAGAGTCAAAACTCGCTATCGAAATAGTTGGTTGTTCCACATGAGCAGTGAGACTGTTAGTTATTGAAAATTGGATTAACCGCACAGGCATTGGGATCATGGGTCCCAACTCTCACCCCATTCTCCTATACTTTTGCTGCTTTACACATGTCATGGGGTGAGAGTTAGGGCTGACGATCCCAACGCGCACCCCAATGCCGGGTTGGGGGTGGTGGGTGTCCAAGGGGTTTTCAACCTAACAGCGAATTTCACTTTTGTCACTGTGGAACAACTCCTAATTAATGCATTAAACAGAGTTTTTTGCTTCTATTTCCTCTTGAGAATGATAACGAGAAATAGTGAATGTAATGCAGCAGCGAGCGTGTGTCGTGCAGCAACGCAAACAGAATGCTATCAGTGGCTATATGGTAATTACAAGCAACGACGAGAACAGAAAGGGTAATCTACATGGTGGCTTAGACGGAATGGTCTGCCACGGATGTGTTGTCACATAGTAACATGGTGCCTGCAAAACAGAAAAAGTCAGTGGGCATGGTGATGAAGTGAAACAGTAAGATAAACAGTACTGTAGACAGAAATGGCAAAACAACAGAAACGTGTTAAATGAAAACGCAGCGATACCCATGGTATAGACGTCAATGGTAAGTGAACGGTAAGCAGATTCAAGCGGAAAGGGCAACAGTAACAGCAATGTAGCGCACAGGCTGGTTTTCCCAAAACCTGCATTGAGAAAGACAGTGAGTACAAATAATGTGTGCAAAATAATGAGTATCAGCGCAGAAAATGAGATCTTGGAATACTAAAATATTATTATATCTCAGGAACCGCATCACATAGAAAAAATTTAACAGTCATATTATTTACAACTGTCCCATAATTTGAATTAGGCCCCATTTGGGGCTAAGCCTGACGTAAGTCTGTATCTGCACTGCTTCCGAGACACGGGCTCTACGGGCGTTAATGCCGTAATGTTATCCTATGGGAAAATGAAAAGTTCGGAGCACCATAACTTGCCTCTCTGTAATGTTTTTTCACCAAACTACTGAAAGGGGCACATCTGTGGGTTGTTGGCTGTCTTCCTCCAAATTTCAGGAAGCAGCACTCAAACTGCTATTTTGCAGCAGGGCTCCAATGATTTCTGTTATGTGGGAATCGTACGTTGTCCCATGGGAAACTGTCAATTTTGAGCATCCGTAACTTTGCCGCCATGTGATATTTTTTCACCAAACTACTGAAAGGCACACTGTGTACTGTTGGCTGTCTTCCTCCAAATTTCAGGAAAAGACCAAACCGTTATTTTGCAGCAGGTGCCAAAGGATTCTGTAATGCTTCAAGCGCCAGAATGTTATCCTATGGGAAAACTGTCACAAATTTGAGTGCTACAACTTTGCCACACCGTAATATTTTTTCAATACAACACTGAAAGGCACATCTGTGATATGTCAGCTGCTGCTCCTCCAAATTTGCGCCCAAAACTCCCAACGGGTTATTTTCCAGTGCACAAAGAATTGGCTAAGTCATTTTCCCACAGACTAGGCAATTACTGTCGAATTTATAAAGCTTGTAAATTTCTTACACTTTCATGAGCACGAAAGTAATTTATGAAGTACTTTTTCCAGAAATTTGAAAACATATTTCTGGGTGTGTTTTACCACAAAATAAAGACATGACAAGTATCCTCAGAGCCCGACCAGGTGAATACAAAAAAAATTAGGTTGCTAGAGGGTCCCAAATTTAAATGCCAAACTATTTTTCTGATCACTAACTGAAAACAAATGGTCATGTATGGTAAACAGGCCCATTTTATGAAAGTAAAATGCATTTGTAAAGTGTTGAACTTTTTGTTAACTTTCCCATTGACTTATAATGGGAAACTGTTTTTAATAACTTTGAACTGCTTAATATTTTTTATGAAATCTTTGAAAGGTAATCTGGACTTCTGGCTTCATGTTTCTGAAGATTTTGGCTGGTCACGAAACCGTATCGCGGAGCCACATGATGTAAGTTGTAGGCTACTAACAGGAACAGCAACGCAAACAGAAATGCTAACAGTGGCTATATCATGGTAACACAAGCAACGTGATGAGAACAGAAAGGGTAACGCATTAATATGGCATGTGAGATGGGAATCGGTCTGCCACGTGATGTGTTGTCACATAGTAACATGGTGCCTGCAAACAGAAATGTCAATGGGCATGGTGATGTAAAGTGAAACAGTAAGATAAACAGTACTGTAGACAGAAATGGCAAAAAATAACAAGCATAGCGCAAATGAAAGCATAAGGATAACTTGCACATGGTAGGCGCCAGACGTCAATGGTAGAGTAAAACAGGTACGGATCCACAAGCGAAAGGGCAACAGTAACAGCAATGTAAGCACACAGGCTGGTTTTCCCCAAAACCTGCATTGAGAAAGACAGTGAGTACAAATAATGTATGCAAAATAATGAGTATCGGCGCAGAAAATGAGATCTTGGAATACTAAATACATTATATCTCAGGAACCGTACCACGTAGAAAAAAATTTAACAGTCATATTATTTACAACTGTCCTGGCTAATTTGAATCTTAGCCCCATTTGGGGGCTAAGAAATTTTCCGACGAAAAGTCTGTATCTCGCACCGTTTCCGAGATACGGGCCCTGAAAGGCGCGGCGAACGCCGTAATGTTATCCTATGGGAAAAAAAGAAAAGTTCGGAGCACCATAACTTTGCCTCCTGTAATGTTTTTTCACCAAACTACTGAAAGGCACATCTGTGGGCTGTTGGCTGTCTTCTCCACATTTCAGGAAAAAGACTAAACTGATATTTTGCAGCAGGGCTCCAAATGATTTCTGTTAAGTGTCAAGCTGAATGTTATCCTATGGGAAAACTGTCAATTTTGAGTGCCGGAACTTTGTCACCATGTGATATTTTTTCACCAAACTACTGAAAGGCACATCTGTGTACTGTTGGCTGTCTTCCTCCAAATTTCCAGGAAAAAAGACCAAACCGTTATTTTGCAGCAGGTGCCAAAGGATTCCTGTAATGCTTCGGTGCCGTAATGTTATCCTATGGAAAAACTGTCAACTTTGGAGTGCCATAACTTTGCCGCCATGTAATATTTTTCAATACAACACTGAAAGGCACATCTGAGATGTCAGTCATGCCCCTCCAATTTCAGCCAAAACTCCCAACGGTTATTTTGCAGTGCAGTGTCAAAAAATTGCTGTCATTTTCCCACAGACTAGAAAATTACTGTCGCGAATTTATGTAAAGTCAGCAAATATTTCATGACACTGCGAGCACGAAGTAATTTTATAGTAGCATTTTTCCAGAAATTTGAAAAACATATTTCTGGGTGTTTTACCACAAAATAAAGACATGGCAAGCATCCTCAGGGCCCGACTAGGTGAATACAAAAAAATTAGGTTGCTAGAGGGTCCCAAATTTAAATGCCAACCATTTTCTGATCACCAACTGAAAACAAAATGGCTGATTTAAAAAGTAAAATGCATTTGCGAAAGTGTTGAACTTTTGTTAACTTTTCCCATTGACTTATAATGGAAACTGTTTTGAATAACTTTGAACCGTTTAATATTTTTCACGAAATCTTGAAAGGCACATCGGGGACCCTGGCTGCACATTCCTGAAGATTTTGGGCGGCCACACAAACCGTACGACCTGTAGGCGCCACCACAGAATTCCAGAAAAGGTGAACGCTACAAGACAGATATCACACTTAACTCCGCGAGCTGTATATCCGACCAGTACAAAAGTTGGTAGATCCCAAGGCCTATGGTTCTTGATCATGAATTCCAAATTTCAGGCAAATCCATCTAACGGTTGCAAAGTTATTAAGGTGCAAAGTTTTGGGGTTTAACATAGAAATGGCTCCTCAACCCTAACTATGGTAGCACTACCATGCTACCATAATATATATATATGTACTGTTGTATGATCGGTAAAAGAATACATAATGCAGTGTACATGTATCTGTCAGAGGTTACTATGCTGAATGCTATTTAAAAAAGCAGGATAGTTCAAATGTTCTACCTAAAAGTGATTTAGGAGTATCTACTTGACGCGGATGTCAAGCTTTTCAGGCTAGGAAGGGTGTAACCCCCCTGCAAAAGGGGGTTCCCAAAAGTCTCCTAATAGCTTGCCTAAAGGCCCCAGCCTGGATGGTGTTCGGCATTTAAGTTGCCTATTTGTGTATTTTTAGAGCCTCTGGTACTGTCTCTTTAAGAGCTGTCTGCTTGTAGGCAGTACTGGAACCTGGGGGGACTGTGTGGTTCCTTGCTCGAGTCCTGCTTGAGCTGCTGACAAATTGCTTTGTTTCTGCTGTCAGTAAGTGGGCAGAGTGAGCACTATTCAGAGATGCAACTGTTTGCTAGCGATCTGTTAGAGTGGTAGTAGAAATGTAATTTGTCTAACCTGCCTTTCTTGCAGCTGAGACTTCATGTGCTTTGCCCCTCCATTTTAGATCTGAACTGCAGACTAGATCCAATCTGGAGGGAGGAGCACCTAAAATGGAGTATTGAGTGACCAACCAGGATCAGGACTCTCTTGGGAGCTGGCTAGCAATGGGGGATATAGCTAGTAATTCTGGGAAGTGAAGTTCTGGACTGTGGCACCTTTTTGCACCAATGGGGGAAGTTTTGAGTGACTGGCAACTGAAGCCCACCAATTGGACCGGGTGGTGCCTGACTAATTCCCTGCCTGGTGGCTGAGAAGGCAGATCTGTTGTGGCCGTGACTGGGGAAGGAGCTCCGGGCTTCTGCACTGCCGAGTTTTCGTGTGGGAAGTGCATGTGGAGGCCGAAGTCGGGCGGCATGCTTGCCGTGGCGATTCGGACTGAATCCACTGTGTTGAGAGGAGAGGAGAGGCTGTGTAGCCCAGAACCAGGCTTACCCTGTAGAGGACTGGAGAAACTGCTTCATCACTCTTGGTCTGTCAGGAGAGTGAAGCTGCATTGCGAACTCCCGGGTTGGCAATAAGTGCAAACGGGCTATGACAGCAGCTGCCTGGTATGGTAACCTTCTTTTACATATAAATGTGTGGGGTATGTTCTGATCGCCGAACTGTGTTCTCCTGCTGTGTGAAAGGCATCCAGCCCAAAATAGTGAGTGAAAATCAGGGTAGCTCCCTGACAGCTGTACTGTTGAATTGCAAGTGCTTCTTCTGATTTTCTTTCTTGATACATGAACTGAGCCAACTGGCCCCGGATTATAAATTGGGTATTGTGCAAGTGTTTTTCCATCACATGGCCCCAACCAGCTGCATCGATCCTGGCTAGCCCCCTACTATCCTAGGTATCCAGTGAAAGTGACAATTTAGGGACTCTAACATTGTGCACAGTGTCTGTGAATATTAGTGTGATTGATCTAATTAACCTGATTTCTCCACCCTTGTTGCCATCCCTTAAATAAATCAGATTTAGTTGTTTCAGCAAAGTTACACTGGCTAAGATATGTGCTTGTGTTGAACTATCATACAGTGGCTATTGTATTACTTCATCTTGCTTTACAGGGGGGTCCCCAGAGTCAAGCTGACCGAACCAGTCCTGGGGGTAAGTGTATACTGTGAAAGTACTTCTGATCTATTGTGTGGACCACTTATGGGAAGAAAGGGGGGTTGCAGTGTCCCAGAGGGCTGTGACCAAGTCATACTAGACAGTATTAACCCTGACCTCTGGGTGGAGGCGCCCGCCACTGGACCTAGGCCCCTCAACCTGTCAGTAGTCAGGCAGGGGTAGTAGCCCTTGGGATAGTGCCACCTGTGAGTTACAACTGGAAGTCAGACTTTCATTATCCTCCAACTCTGCATCAATTACATCATCACCATGACCTTGGTAAACATCCATATCATCCTCCTTCTCAGTTGAGTGCAGCAGTGCAACAACTTGTGTGTGCTCCTTTTGTGCTTTTTGATACTGATAAATGTGAAACTTGTTCATATGTCTTATCATTGTTGATGTTCCCATCCTGGTACCCACTTTACCATGACTTAATTTTGTTTTGCATAATTTGCAAACCACATGGCTGCAGGATGATTTATCTTGTGTAAAAAAATCCCAGACTACGGATTTCACAGATTTTGTTCCACTGCTGCTTATGGGAAGGATATGTTCACCACTGACCCTGCCACCACCACAGCCACTACTGCTGCCAGTATCTCTTTGAGGTCTTTCCATCTCCATGCCAATCAACGAATGTTGATGCACAGCAACTATTCCTGCCTCAACTGCTTCATTTCTACTCCTCTAGAACGTTGTCCATCTTCTGTTCTCTGTTTCTCCACTGCAGGGGTTTGTCTCATTATGCCCCATTATTTTTTTCTTAGCACCAACATCCTTCCTAGAACTCTTTTTTGCTCTTTTTCTGACCCTGTAGTCCTCATCATCCCACTCCCCAGAACTGCTGCTACTTGACAGACTGACCCCTACTTTATCTACTACAAACTCAGGATCTGTTTCACTGATTTCTCCCTCAGTTTCATCTGTCTCATCATCATCATCATCCATCACTCTGCTTACTAAGACTGGCTGCCACACTATGATGGCCCTTGTGCTCATCCTCTAAATACCATGACGGGTTACTCTTGCAATGTCCTGAATTGTCTGTACTGTTGCCTGAATTGCCTGAGAAGTGCTGCTGTTTTTTTTTTACCAATCATGGCTGTGTCGAGTCAAGTACTTTAAGCAGAAAAACACAGGGGTATTTTCTCCCTAACAGATAAATACTGCGCTGCTGACTGCGTTGAGTCAAGTACTTAAGTAGTAAAACACAGGGATAGTTTCTCCCCAACAGGTAAAGACAGCACTGCCGGCTGTGTTGAGTCAGGTACCTTAGTAAAACACAGGGAGATTATTATCCAGACAGGTAAAGACAGCACTGCTGGCTACACTGAGTCAGGTACTTTAAGTAATAAAATATGGAGATTATTTCCCACAGACTCAGAGCAGCACAGCAAATTGAGTTGAGTCACTCTGACCCTCTCCTCCATTCTGTTATCCTTCCCTCATGGCACTGGTGGTAAAGGTAATTTAATTTTTAAACTTTAATTTTTTTTTTGCACTGCCAGTATCTGATATATATTAACTTAGGAGAACTAATCTATGAGTCAGGAGGAAGACCAGAAGATGAAGAATCCACTATAATTAATAATGAAATTAATGAATATCCTTCTAAAGTAATATCCACCCCAGGCCACAGTGACAAAAAAAGAGACTGAGACAACACAAATTGCCAGTAGTAATAGTCACTAATATAATATTGTTTTCTTTTTGCCCTGAATTGTGCAGATATAGGTAGGTAGTAGGAAATTGAATAGATATGATTTTCTCATTGAACAACACACAATGATATAGACTGTGTGTAATACAGAACTTCAATAAATATGGACTTTTTAACTTTGTTCTTTTTTTTTTTTCTTTCCACAACGTGAAGAAGAGGGGAAAAAATATGTAAAAGAATTAAACATCATCTGTGATGACAAATATGATCAAAATTCAAACAAAGTTTCCACTCAGCACAGAAGACAGAACTATATGCTCTTAGCAATGCACCTCGTCTCTCTCTGACACACTGAATAAGACTAAGAGCTCATGGTGGAGCAAGTATAACATCCCCTTCCCCACATGTTTTGTGACCTGTTCCACCAATGGTTGCTGCTCCTGCTACCAGTTTAAGAGTAAGAGGTGGAGGCATTTAATCATTGTCAAATCATGACATTCCTTATTGGCAGATTGATGTGCTGGGAGCTGGTCTCCTGACTCTTCGATTTGTGCACCACCTGACTGTGGGAGTGGAGAAACGGATGCATGTGCACACCGCAATGCAAGGATACTGAGGTAAAATAAATAAATGGGGCAAACCGGGGTGAACCAAAGTCACATTTTTGTAGGAAACAAACGCGAACAAGTGGGGGTTCAACTGTTTTAACTAAATATGAAAATTACGTACCTACCGTAATTCTTGATCTTCTTGGACGAGTCTCCACCACTCATTCACACTATTGGGATCTGCGCCGGAGGCACTAGGACCCATCGGGAGCAAACTTTTTGCTGGAGGGTCGACACCAGAGATGGTGCCGCGAGGCACGGCGCCACGAGCACTAGCTCGCGCGGCAATGACTATCTCGGCATCGACCCTCCAACCGCCTCAGTACCTTTTTTACCAAGGAGGTGCAGCGCAACTAACATAAAGAGTAACCTAACCTTAAGACCGGACATAAGATAGTCCGGGCGACCCGTGTAAGAAGGGTCAACAAAGAAGTCTTCACAGCCTAAAGATTTGAGGGAGTGAAGACCAACACAGCGGTGAGCTCGGGGGATGGAGGGTAGGCGTGTGAATGAGTGGTGAGACTGCCCAAGAAGATCAAGAATTGCGGTAGGTACATAACTTTCATATCTTCCTGGACATAAGTCTCCACCACTCATTCACACTATTGGGAGAGTAACGAGCTAATAATCCCTAGAGGGCGTGCAGGAAGACCAAGAGCTAATGCTTGTGGACAGAAGTCCATTAAGGATAGTTCTGCCGAAGGTGGAATGTCGCCTGGCATGAACATCCAGTGCATAATGCTTAACGGGTATGCACCGAGCTCCAGGTGGGGCATTGCAGATGTCTGCAATAGGCACATTCGGCACTCGCTAGGGATGCCGCGACCACTCTGGTAGAGTGAGCGTAAACCCTACCTTCCAATTTAACCCGTGCCATGGAATAGCAATGTCGAAGACATGCCACTAGCCACTGATGAGATGCATCTGATAGCGACAGGTTGACTCCAGCCGGTCTCGCTGAGGGAAACAAACAGTTGTTGGGCTTTGCAAAAATCCTTGGTTCTATCTAGATAGAAACGCAAGGCTCTCTTAACATCCAAGGAATGAAGAAATCATTCCCTTCATTTTGGAAGTCCGCAAAGTAGAGGGAAGGACCAAAGGTTGGTTTAGATGGAATTCGACACAACCTTGGGAAGAAATTTAGGATGTGTCGAAGAACTACTTTGTCCTTATGGAACTACAGTATACAGAGGGTCCGTAACCAGGGCATGTATCTCAGAGACCCCAAGTGGCTGAGGTAATGGCCACTAGGAAGGCCGCCTTCCAGGTGAGAAATTTTAGCTCACAGGTAGCCAGAGGTTCGAAAGGTTTCTGAGTGACATGTCTAGCACAAGGTTAATGTCCCAGGCTGCAACCGGACGCCTTATAGGGGGTCTGGTATGCAGAATTCCTTTAAGAAATCTCTTAACCATAGGTAACTGAGCCAGAGACAAAGAAGAAACCGGCTCATGATACGCTGAAATGGCACTAAAGGTGAACTTTGACTGTAGAGTACTGAAGACCTGAATTTGAGAGGTCCAAAAGGTACTCCAAAACCTTGTCTGGTGGACAGGAAAAGGGATTCCAAGAGGACTTTGCACACCAGAGCGAAAAACGCTTCCACTTAGACGGTAAGTTTTTCTGAGTAGCTGGCTTCGTGCAGCCAGAAGAATATCTGAAACTCTTCGAGAGACATTGAACGTTCACTTCTACCTCTTCAGGAGCCAAGCGTGAAGGTGAAGTGATCTCAGGTTGGATGGACCACCGACCCTGAGTCAACAGGTTCATCTGTAGGGGAGTGGTTCTGAGGGCTGCCAACATATATGTTGAGTAGTGGAAACCATAGTTGTCGAGGCCAAGAGGGAGCAATGAGAATCATCTTGGTCCCCTGGGACTCGATTTGAGAAGTACTCTCTGAATTAGAGGAAGAGGCGGAAAGGTGTAAAGAAAGTGTTTTGTCCACCGCAGTCTGAACGCATCCTGACAGAAAATGCCAGGCCCTGTTTTTCTGGAGCAGAAGAGAGGCAGTTTTGTGTTGAGTGGGGATGCAAAAAGGTCCAGGTCTGGAGTTCCCCACTCTTCGAATAGTGATTGAACTATGGTTGAGTCGAGAGACCACTCGTGAGGATCTGCCTCTGTTCTGCTGAGACGGTCCGCCAAGTCATTTTGTACACCTGGCAGGTAGACTGCTTGAATTAGAGATTTGTGTTCCAAGCACCATTCCCACATCCTCATCGCTTCCCTGCATAAGGGGTAAGAGTGAGCACCGCCCTGCTTGTTGATGTAATACATCACAGCTTTGTTGTCCGTTTGAAGGAGAATGTTCTTGTGACAGAGGATGTCCTTCAAAGCCCAGACTGCATAAAGGATGGCTCTCATCTCTAGGACATTTATGTGAAGCTGGGCCTCGAGTTGAGTCCATACACCTTGAGTGTGGAGAGAGCGACAATGAGCTCCCCATCCCGTTAGCGATGCGTCTGTGGTGATGGAGATTTGATGATCTAGAGGAGCAAAGGGAAATCCTTCCAGGAGATTGCTCTCTGAGACCACCAGGTGAGAGATCTCTGTAAGGGTTCTGTCAACTTGATGGGATAAGACTGTGGGTGAGTGGTTGGGGACCACTGAGCACTGAGCATCCATTGGGTGGTTCTCATGTGTAGCTGAGCTAGGGGTACAGTGAACACTGAGGATGCCATGAGGCCTAACATACGTTGCATTGAGAGAGCTGTAACTGATATGTTCTCCCCAATGTAACGGGCCATCTGAAGGATATCGAGCCTTCTGTCCTCTGGAAGGAAAGCCTTCGCGCAAGAGGTGTCCAGTAGAGTCCCTATGAAAAGGAGTCTCTGGGAGGGCTGCAACTGTGACTTCTTTAGATTCAGAAGAACTCCCATGGACGTAAGAAGGTGAGAGGCCGTCTGAATGGCTTCCAGGGTCCCCTGTCTGGAAGGGCTTGCTAGGAGCCAGTCGTCCAGGTAGGGAAACAATTGGATTCCGAGCTTCCTGAGATGTGCTGCGAGAACTGCACAACACTTTGTAAAGACTCGCGGTGCCGAGGATAGCCCAAAGGGCAGGACTCTGAACTGATAGTGTTGACCCAGAGCCACAAACCTCAGGAATTTGTGATGCCTTGGGTGAATAGGAATGTGCTGGTAAGCGTCCTGCATGTCCAGGGAGGCTAGCCAGTCATGTTGATGAAGCAAAGGTAACAGGGTTCCTAGAGAAATCATTTTGAATTTCTCCCTGGGGAGAAATTTGTTTAGCTTTCTGAGGTCTAGAATGGGGCATACCCTCAGACTTTTGGAACCAGAAATTAGTGGGAGTAGAACCTGTGTTTGGCTGATGCAGAGGCACCAGTTCTACTGCCCTGTTGTTCAGAAGGCCCTGGATCTCGGCGCGAGAAGGTCTGACTGAAGGATTGACAGCCTGGGTTGTCGCTTTGGGAGGACGATTCGGAGGGGTCTCCAGAAAATTGAGAGAATACCCTCTCAAATTATCCGAAGGACCCATTTGTCTGAGGTTATGGACTTCCACTGGTTGTAGAAGTGCATCAGATGACCTCCCACCGGAGAGGAAAAGTTCACCTCGGGCAGTGGAGATGGAACTTGGGCCGGCAACTCATAAGGTAGCACTGGGCGCTTTGGGCCCTTGCGCTTTCTGTTGCATCTTCTTTTGAGGTTGGGCAGGTTGGCTCTTATGGAAACTTCCTCTGCCCCTGCCTCGAAAGGACTGACGATTATGAAACTGACGTTTACCGACATGCCCTCGAGAGGGGGTAGGAAGGGGTCGAGCCAGCTTAATGGCCGACCTAGTCTTCTGAGTAGCCTCTAGAGCTTGCTCTACCTGAGGACCAAAAAGATATGAGCCATCAAAGGGCAACGCCATCACCTGCTGCTGTGCATCATTCGTGAAGCCCGAAGTACGCAGCCAGGAGTGACGGCGAGTACAAATACCAGCGGCTGCTGAACGAGAAGCAGTGTCGAAAGCATCCATGGCTGCTTTGACCTGTTGGTTATTAGATTCAATACCTCTGGTAATGGTCAGAAGAAGCTCTGGCTTAGAGTCTGAGTCCGGAAGAGCTTCAACCATTTGTTTGATAGAGTGCCACAGGATATACTCATACTGAGAAAAATAGCCCTGGTAACTGGCAATACGCATACTTAGAGTGGACGCAGCAAAGACTCTCTTACCTAATGTATCAATCTTACGAGACTCTTTGTTAATAGGTCGAGCTGTAGTAGTTTGAGGAAGAACGACCTTGTCATTCTCTGCCAGGACTACAATAGGATCCGCAAAGGCTTGGGATGCCAGGAAAGGACGATCCTTGGGAGCTGAGTATTTCCTATCAATGGATTTAGCCACCGAAGGGGTAAGAGCAGATTATTTCATACCATTTGAGACAGTGTCTCAAGGAAGGTTGAATCGGAGGAGTCAACCAGAGGGATCTCCGAAGCATGAAGATATTGGAGTCTTAACTGCTTCCCAGGATCGATGTCTGTAGTCTGGAGAGAAAGAGTGGAGCTCAGGTTCTTCAACAGAGACTTAAAGAACAGGTCCTCAACCACAGGCTCTGTAGCAGTGAAAGATCCTGCTTCGTCCACTTCATCACCCAACCGAAGGTCTGGGTCAGGCTCAACGTCATCTCCTGATAGTCCAGGGAGGACTGTTTGGACAGGAAAGGAGTGAAATACAAGAGAGGAAGGAAGAATTGAGAGGAAAGAGGAGTCCTTGAGAGCTCCCGGCGCCGAGGAGGCAAACGGGACCGAAAACAGCGCTGAAGAACAGCGCGGTGCCGAGGACGGCGCCGAGAAGCCGCCCGGCGCCGCAGACGGTGTTGAGAAGGCACACGCACCGCAGAAGGTGCCGAGAAGTCTATGACACCACGACAGCGCCGACAAGCCCTCAGACGCTGAAAACAGTGCCGATGAAGTTCTGCTGACGCCGCATAATGGCGCCAAAAGGCCTGATGGCACCGCTGGATGGCAGCCAAAGGTGCCGAAAGCATCCCAGGACCCTGAAAAACATGGTTAGAAGGGAAAATAGCAGGAAATAAGGGCATCGGTGTGGCCCCCTGTGCCACAGCCATGTGAGGGGGTGAACACCTAAGCGCGGAGTCGTCGGCACCGAAGAAGGTGCCGCTTGACCAGGAAAGTCCAACCACCCTACCTGGTAGCCCAACAAGCCCGAAGGCCCACGGGCAACCGAGCCAGGTAGCAGAACCAACCTCCAAGCCCATTGCTCCATAACAGCGGCCCACTGATGAAACTGCTCATCTGAAGACCTACCTATAGGCGGGGTAGGACTCCGATGCCGAAGACACCGGCTACCGGAAGCAGAAGTTGGCGACTCCAAAGGAGGAGACCGGCAACTAGCCACGATAGCAGAGCATCGACGTGCAGACATATCCAGAGGGCTACCTCGAGTGATGCTTCCTTCTTTAGACCTGTGGGCCGAAGAAGAGCTTCGAGGTCAACGGTGCAGAGAATGCGATCGCTTGTCTTTATGCCTCCGGGGACTGCCCATCCCCCGGCATTGACTGACCATTGTCGGACCCTCTTCGGGAGAGACGGAGACCGGAGCCAGCCCGATTGACTGAATAGTTACACGAAGTCTCCCTACCGTCACCTGACCTGCTCATGGTCGACTCCGTCAAGTAGGCTGAGACTTCTTTATTGTATATTAAAATAGAATAAACTAAAGCGATACTATATCGAGATAATACTACAAAAAAATAAACTGAAAACTATGCTGCTAGTTTGAAGTTTGACTCCCGACAGGCGAGCGACGTCGTTACTGAAGCGCACTCGACGGCAGGAAAAAAGGAACTGAGGTGGTTGGAGGGTCGACGCCGAGATAGTCATTGCCACATGAGCTAGTACTCGCGGCGCCGTGCCTCGCGGCGCCATCTCTGGTGTCGACCCTCCAGCAAAAGGTTTGCTCCCGATGGGTCCTAGTGCCTCCGGCGCAGATCCCAATAGTGTGAATGAGTGGTGGAGACTTATGTCCAGGAAGATTTAGCGAACCAAACTTGCAACCCTAGTAAAGATGAGACTCATAGATACATAAATGGTGTTGGCAGATAAGGGCCTATGGCCCACCCAGTCTGGCCATTTGAACTTGTAAGTTCACTATGTTTTCCTAGAAGTTTGTTGCCCCTCACCCCCGACCTCCAGAATTCCTTTATGTCTATCCCATGCATTCTTAAATCCCGTGATTGTTTCAGCCCCCAACACTACCCCTGGCAGGGTATTCCACTTGTCCACCACCCATTCTGTGAAGAAATTCTTCCTCACATTTCCTCTGAATCGTCCTCCCTCCAGCTTCATCCCATGCCTTCTAGTCCTGGAACATCTTTTTTGCTTAAAAATAGTGTATTCCTGCCCCCTGTTCCTCCCTGTAAGATACTTATATGTCTCTATCATATCCCCTCTCTCCCTCCTCTCCTCCAGGGAGTACATATTCAGGTCCTTCACCTGTCCTCATAGGACTTGTGATGCAATCCATGTACCATCTTTGTTGCCCTCCTCTGAATCTTTTCCACCCTGTCTATGTCCTTACGTAGGTAAGATCTCCAGAACTGTACACTGTACTTCAGGTGGGGCCTCACCAGTGTCTTGTACAGTGGAATTATGACCTCCCTTTTCCTGCTAGTGATGCCCCTGCCTATGCATGCTAGCATCCTATTTGCTTTACCTGCTGCCTTGTCGCACTGTTACCCTACCTTGAGGTCATCAGAGATGATAACCCCAAAATCCCTTTCCTGCTTGGTGCATGCAATAGCCTCACCCTCCAACTGATATATTGTGTCAGGGTTTTTGTGCCCCATATGCATTATCTTGCACTTCTTTGCATTGAATCTCAACTGCCAAACCCCTGACCATTCTTCAAGTTTCTGCAGGCCCTTTCTCATTCTGTCCACACCCTCTGGTGTGGCCACTCTGTTACAGAGCTTTGTGTCATCAGCGAACAGGGAAATACTGCCTTCTAGGCCATGCGCAATGTCACTGATGAAGATGTTGAATAGGATTGGTCCCAGCACTGATCCCTGTGGTACCCCATTGGTCACTCTTCCCTCTGTGGAGTGACAGCCATTTACCACCACCCTCTGTGCCCTGCCACCCAGCCAGTTACCTACTCACAGAACTACTGTCCTGCCCACACCCATATTCCCCAGTTTGCGTAATAGCCTTCTATGTGGCACAGTATCAATGAAGTCCTCTTGGGTCCACACTCCTTGGGTGTGAAGGTCCTGGCAATGAGCCCCCGAGCTCAGCAAAGATGCATCTGTGGTGATGGTGATCTGAGATTCTGGCATTGCAAAGGGCAGACCTTGTAGAAGGTTGTCCTCCTGTATCCACCATGCAAGTGGCCGATGCAGGGGCTCTGTCACTTTGATGGGGTAAGAGGGCAAATGTGTAGTTGGGGACCACTGTGTGCTGAGCATCCAATGAGTGGTCATCATGTGCAGACAGGCTAGAGGCACTGTGAAAATGGACGAAGCTGTAAGGCCTAACATCCGCTGCATGGAGTGAACTTGCACAGAATTGTTTTCTCTGATGAAGTGAGCCATCTGAAGAATGTCCTTCTGTCCTCCAAGAGAAACGTTTTCACTTTTATTATATCCAAGAAGGCTCCTATGAAGAGGAGGTGCTGAGAGGGTTGAAGTTGTGATCTCTCCAAGTTCAGCAGAATCCCCATGGCAGTGAGGAACTGAGAGGCTGTGGAAACTGCTTTCTGTGTCTCCTGCCTTGATGGCCTTGCCAAAAGCCAGTTGTTTAGGTAGCGGAAAATGCTAAGCTTTCAAAGGTGTGCAGCAAGGACTGCAAAGCACTTAGTAAAGACTCAAGGTGATGAGGAGTACCCTTCTCAAACAATCCTGAGGACCCACTTGTCCATGGTGATAGACTTCCACTGGTTGTAAAACTGAATCAGATTACCTCCCACTGCCATGAAAATGTCCACCTCTGGCAGCTGAGGTGAGACAGGGGCCAGACTTTCAGAGGGTGGTACTGGGCATTTTTGGGCCCTGTGCCTTGTGCGGCATTTTCTTTTGTGGCTGAGGAGGCTGGTTCCTGCTAGGGGATCCTCGGCCTCTTCCTCGAAAGGGCTGCCTGTTATGAAAAAAACTGACAGTTTGTGCCTCTCTGAGAAGCTGAAGGAGTCAGCCTGGCTGTCTTAATGGCAGTCCTTGTTTTCTGAGAGGCCTCCTGGGCTTGCTCCACCTGTTGGCCAAACAGATAAGTACCTTCAAAGGGGACATTCATCACCTGCTATTGAGCATCAGAGGAAAACCCTGATGTCCAAAGCCAGGAATGTCTTCTGATACAGATTCCAGCAGCGGCTGCTCTAGAAACTTTGTTGTAAACATCCATGGAAGCTTTAAGTTGACAGCTATTACAATCGATCCCTCAGGTAACACTCTGTAGTATTTCCATTTTGGAATCAGACTCTAGTAGACCTTCCATTAAGGACTTCAGGGAAGTCCAAAGGGCATATTCATATTGGAAGACGTGCCCTTGATAGCTGGCAATACGCATGCCTAAGGTTGCATCTGCGAATGGACTTTTTCCCAAGGTATCTATCTTATGAGACTTTTTGTTAATAGGGCATGCTGATACTTCATGTGGAAGAACAGCTTTGTCATTCTCAGGGAGGACAAACAGTGCATCTATGATGGACTGTGGTGCCAGAATGGGTTTCTCCTTGGGAAGGACATATTTTCTGTCTATAGTTTTGCAGACAGAAGGAATAAGAGTTGGCCTTGCCCACACTGCCTCAGACAAGGTCTCAAAAGGTGGGGGTATTGGTGGCATAAGGTTCACTGGAATGTTAGGAACATGGAGCCACTCTAGGTGCAAAAGCCTACCTGGGTCCACAGAAAACATTTGTAGAGCCAGGGCTGCACTCATATTTCTGAATAGAGACTGGAAGGAAAAGTCCTCTACTGGGCTTTCAGTTAAAAGCGAGGGCTTACCATCCAAACTATAGAATGAGTTTTCGTGGCCTTCTTCAGAAATGATAAGGTTGGGATCATACTCATCTTGCTCCAAGTCCCCTTTGGAAGGGGTGGAAGCTACTCCAAATAGGCCGTTGCCTGGCCTCAGCAAAGGATAAACAGGAGACACTGGAACTAACATTGGACATGGTGCCGAGGGTCCCGGTGCTGCATCCCCAGGAGAAGGCACCAGACATGACACTGAAGCTGGTGCCAAATGTGGCACTGATCCAGATGGCGCCACCTGAAGAGCCATTGAAAACCTAGAAGGATTAGGAGACAAAGTTGGTAACTGTGCCGGCCCCTGCAAAGAAGCAGAATAAGGGGGGAGGGCATGTGGAACTGGCGTTAGTGGTGCGGGCACTGGCAAGGGAAGAAAATCCATTGCCGACACTGAACGCTCAACCTGCCCCGAGGTCCGAACCGTGGCTCCAAAGTCCCTAGGCCCAAGGACCAGATCCACCGGGATGGGCACCTGAGACAGCTGCTGTACCCACTGCTCCATGAGAGCTGCCCATTGGTGAAACTGCTCACCGGAAATCCTGGAAGAAGATGGAGAAGGGCCCAGTGTCCAGTCTGAGCAACCAGGAGCAGACACTATCGGGGAACTGGAGGGAAATGGGAACAGCCTACTAATCCTGACCACTGAAGACCTCTTGGCAGACGTACCAGAGGGTGACCATGAGGGGTGCCATTTCCTCCCCTTCCATCGGGAAGAGGAAGAGCTTGAGGTCAAGCGGTGCCAGGCCAATGACCAAGATCGGCAATGAGCCTGCTTCTTTTTATGTTTACAGGAAGACTGTCCTCCCTCCTGAACACTGGACTGCCCGTGATTGAACCCCCCTCAGGAGGGGGCAGTGGACTGTTAACAGCCCAGCTGCCTTTTCAGCCTTCTAATGGAGAGTCCCTACCATCACCGTCACAATCACCATCCACGGTGAACTCCCTTGAACAGTAGTGCTGAGAGGAAAATAAGAAATGTCTCTTCTTTTTTTTTGTTAAATAAACAAAATAATAAACTAAGTAAATCTGAATACTGTTGTCATATAGACGTGAAGATCTGACTCCCAGTGGGCAAACGACATCGTCACAGAAGCACACTCAATGGCAGCAAAAAAGGAACTGAGACGGTGGGAGAGTCAACGCCGGGATAGCCTACTCAGGTGTGAGCCAGCCTTGCGGTGCGGTGCATATGCGGTCCTACCTCTGCGCTGGCCCTCCTAAAGATTTTTGGCTCCTGCAGGGTCCCAGCACCTCTGGCTTGCAACCCAGCAGTATGAATGAATGATGAAGACTTTAAGTCCAGAAAGATCTTCCTTTTCTGCCATGGTCTGATGCCTGCCTCAGAATGTAGGTGTCAGCTGACTCCACATTAGTGTACAGACTTCTAGAGTACAAAAATCTATTGAGAAGAAGACATCGAAGGAATCCATATTATAGGTAGGCCCAGGGATGTGCTGGCATATTTTTAACACCCCTGGCCACTGCCCACCCCCTGTGGGCCCTGTTTCCACCCCACCTCAACTCCAACTCTGACCTTCCCATATGCCCCACTCTCACCATTTGTAGATGGCCTCCTCAGTCACCCAGTGCTTTAAACATCAGTTAACAATAAGCAAAACTGTTAAGACTGCTTTTCTTCACATAGTTTTTAGGAAAAGTTAAGTTATTTTCTGTACCAAAGAGCCAGATAGCTGATTACAATCTCAATCCCATCATCTGATCTGATAAAACACCCTGACATCAAACTTACCCTATTCTCTAACGCAATTTCCTCCTCCAACCTGATCATCTAATGGAAGGCATATCCTCCCCACCACCACCATTGTCTTTTATTTTTATTTATTTATTTATTGAAATATTTCACCAGGAAAAGTACACTGAACAACAAGTTGCTTGTCTCACGGAATGTCCTGGGGAGAAGGGGTACAGATAGGAAATGTAGACATGTAAGCATACAGTCAGTGACAGTTACAGCAATGAAACTTAAACAAATAATTACAGGTATCCAAAGGCTATTACAGGGGGACACAGTGAGTTCCACAGCTTAGGTAGGCGGTGGGAGAAGCCATTTTGTCTCACTTTAGTATTACAGCGAGGAACTGCAAGGGACCCTGTGTCACCTGATCTGAGATAGTAGGGGGGAGTGGTAGGAATAGATAGAGTGGAAGCTAGGTAGGGAGGAAGAGAACCAAGCCAGAATTTAGAGGTGAACTTTGCACAGTCGAGGGTACATCTGTTAGTAAGTGAGAGAAAGGACAAGGCGCGATAGAGGTCACAGTGGTGAGTCAGAGGGGGAGAGTCAAGAGCAAAGCAACAGAAAGAGTTAAAGAGGGTGTCCAGTCTGTTAGGGCGGACAATGGAGCAACCCTGTAGACTATTTTGCAGTAGTCAAAAATAGGGAGGATCATCTTTTGTATAATCTTACGCCTTGCCGTAAGCGGGATGAACTTGCGGTTTCTGTACAATGCATCTAGCTTGGGGTGCAGTTTTTTCAGTATGACATCGATATAAACAGAGAAGTGAAGGTGTTGGTCCAGCCAAACCCCAAGGTATCGAAATGAGGAGGTGTCCTCAAGAGTAGTCCCATCAAGGGTGTGGAAGGTGGGCATGACAGTTAGCCTTGAGAGTCTCTGCCTAGTGCCAAAGGTCATGGAGACAGTCTTGGCATTCTGAAAAAGCTGGTGTGATCTAAACAAAAGCTGGATCTTACTGAAGTCTTGCTGGAGTCTGGTGGTCACATCACTAAAAGATTTGCCAGATGTGTATATAACAGTATCATCTGCATGCACACATATGTATGCATGCAGACGAGCAAACCTTTGGGAGATCGTTCAGAAAAATAAAGAAAAGGAGGGGGCCAACCACTGATCCCTGTGGGACTCCAGTGCTGATGGGGAGAGGAGGGGAGATGGAGTCAGCTATGCGAACTGATTGTGACCTGCCAGTCAGACAGGCCTTGAACCAATTAGTGCCAGTGGGAGTGAGGCCAGATGAGGAGAGACTAATCAGCAGGAGGGTGTGGGAGACTGTGTCGAAAGCATTTGCTAAGTCGACAAATATGGCAGATGTGACCTGGCCACTATCCATTCCAGAGGTAATGGAGTCAGTGAGCCTCAGTAGGGAGGTGGCAATAGAGGGTTTTTTCCTAAAACCACACTGGAAAGGAGTGAAGAAGGAGGAGGAGACATTAAGAAAGGAGAGTTGAGATAGGACAAGGTGTTTCTGCAATTTAGCCAGGTTTGGGAGCAAGGAAATAGGACGATAGTTGCCTGTGGAAGTAGAGTCACCACCCTTGGGTTGGGGGAGGACAGTGGCATGTTCCAGGTTGAAGGGACAGTAGCAGTCATGAAAGACAGATTTAAGAGGACAGACAAGGGGTATCAAATGGCAGGACCCGAGAGGTAAAGCAGCGTACAATCAAGGCCATCGGGAGAACTGCACTTGGAGAAGTTGATAGCAAGGAGAGCATTTAGGCTGTCAGCAGGAGTAATTGGAGAGAAGGAGGAGAAGGAGAGGGAGTAGGATGGGGTGGAGAAAGGGCCAACATTGGAGAAGGAAGGGGAGCAGGGTGTAGTTGAAGGGATGAAAGCTAAAAGGCCAGAGGCAAAAGTAGTAAATTGGGTGTTAAAGCATTAAGCTACTGACATGTGGTCAGAGATGAGTATGTTATTTTGCTTGATCATAGGGGTAGGTGGGTGAGCTGAGGGAGAGAAGAGTGCATGTACCACCTTCTAGAATTTCGAAGGGTTGTTTATATAGAAACATAGACTTTGACGGCAGATAAGGACCACTTGACCCACCTAGTCTTCCCATTTCCCTACCAAGAGGATAAGCTGCAGATCCTATTTAACCAACAGCCTATTTCTTCCTACCCCCCACAAAAATTGCCTTATGTCTGTCCCATGCATTCTTGAATTATCCCATCAGTTTTAGACCCCAAAACCTCCTCAGGAAGGCTGTTCCATGCATCAACCACCCTCTCTGTGAAAAAATACTTCCTCACATTGCCCCTGAGCCGTCCCCCCTCTATCTTCAAATTGTGTCCCCTTGTTCTTGCACATCTCTTTTTCTGAAAGATGCTACCCTCTTGGACTTTGTTGATTCCACTGAGGTACTTAAAAGTTTCTATCATGTCCCCCATCTCCCTCCTTTCCTTAAGGGTATGCGTATTAAGCTCCTTTAGTCTCTCCTCATATGGTTTCTCTTGCAGACCCTGCACCATTTTAGTTGCCCTCCTCTGAACTGCCTCCATCCTGTCTATGTCCTTGCAGAGATGGGATATTGGCCTGAAAGTTGGTTCAGAAGTGCTTGGATTTGGCAAGGCAGATAGCCTTTGTGCATGCATTGTGAAACATAGAAACACAGAGCTGACAGCAGATAAGGACCGCAAGGCCCATCTAGTCTGCTCATTTTTTCTACCTTATGAATGTGCCATAGGCCTTTACTCTGTCAATGGCCTATCTAGTCATACTAATCTGTATTGCTCCCTTATGCCTATTCCAATCCTGTTTGAAGCCCTGCACTGTATTCATATCCACCACTTCCTGAGATAGGCCATTCCATGCATCCACCACCCTTTCTGTGAAAAAGGACTTACTCACATTACCCATTAATCGGCCTCCCTCTAATCTCATGCTGTGTCCTCTTGTCCTGCCATTTGCAACTTACATAGAAACATAGAATTTAATGGCAGATAAGGACCACTTGTCCCACCTAGTCTGCACATTTCCCTACCTAACGGATAAGCTGCAGATCCTAATTAACCAACAGCCTACTTCCTCCTACCCCCCCACTACAATTGCCTTATGTCTGTTCCATGCATTCTTGAATTCCCCCACTGTTTTTGACTCCACAACCTCCTCAGGAAGGCTGTTCCATGCATCCACAACCCTCTCCATGAAAAAAATACTTCCTCATATTACCTCTGAGCCGTCCCCACTCTGTCTTCAAATTGTGCCCCCTTGTTCTTGCACATCTCTTTTTCTGAAAGATGCTACCCTCTTGAACTTTGTTGATTCTCTTGAGGTACTTGAAAGTTTTTCTATCATGTTCCCCTCTCCCTCCTTTCCTCGAGGGTATACAGCTCCTTTAGTTTCTTTTTGTATGTCTTCTGGTGCAGATCCTGCACCATTTTGATTGCCCTCCTCTGGACAGCCTCCACCCTGTCTATGTCTTTGCAGAGATGGGGTCCCCAGAACTGCATGCAGTACTCCAGATGGGGTCTCACCAACTGTCTGTACAGAGGGATAACAACTTCCGGTTTTCTGCTGGTGATGCCTCTCCCTGTGCATCCCAGTATCCCCCCAGCCCTCCTTACTGTCTTCTCACATTGCTTGCCCACCTTAGGTCCTCTGATATAACTACCCCCAGGTCCTTTTTCATTTTTGTTGTTGTCAGTATCTCACCCCCATTGTGTACACTTCCCCTGGGTATTTGTTTCCCAGGCGCATTACTTTGTACTTCTTTGCGTTGAATCTAAACTGCCATACATTTAACTTTTCCTCCAACCATGCCAAGTCCCTCCTCATCTTTTCCACCCCACCTTGTGTATCAACCCGGCAAAGAGCGGCTGTGCAGGAGTCCTGGTCCCTTTTTGCTGGGTAGCCAGCAATTTCAGCTGGTGTCCCCTAAGATTTTCTCTGTGGGGCCTGTGAGTAAGTGAGCTTGGGCGGGGGCCTGTAGCAGAGGCCGTGGGCATGCAGTTAACCCTCCCAGCAGGATTTGTCGGGGTCTGCTATGGCTCTAAAGCAACCAACATTGGAAGAGGAATATTCTGGACCTGTCTTCTGTGAACACGGTCAAACCTTCTACAATTTTCATTTATAATCTGACAAAAGGCAGTGAAAGAGCTTCTCTTCCTTTGATTACACACAGTGAGAGTGTATTGCATTATCAAAGGGTTTGGTCATATTTTCAGCAATTCTGTTTTCCCCTGTAGTGAGAGTATTTTGGGGGCTAAGGAAATTTCCTAGACATTGTTTTATCTATTAGTCTCCTCTGGTGGAGTGAGGACCATCGGGGGCTGGAAATCTCAATATCTCTTGTACTTTGACTGATATATATTTTATAGTATTCAGATTCAATTGTGGGTTTTGAATTGTCTATACTTGTTGGCCTGTATGTTTCGTTTATTTTTTAATTTTATGTATGGGTTTCGAGGTTGGGGTTTAGAGCTGGTTTTGCTGACTGGACATTTTATTTTAAGCTCATGATGTTTTATTGGTTATAGATTTGGCTTAATCCCCCCCACCCCCCACAAGTGAGAGTTGAGGGATTTATATTTGATTTAAGTATTGTAAGCTTATTTTGTTTTATGAGTAGATTTAGTTGAGTGGTTAGGGTTGTTTGCAATTTTGTTTTATTGTTATTTTTGTAGATTGGTGTATTTTATTGTGCCAGCAAGATGTGCTGGAGGCCTGCCCCCATGGTTGTATGCTATTCATGCTCCACCCTTTGTGCCTTTTGGCCATTTATTCTCCCCCTTTGCAGTTTAGAATCTACCAGCACTGTAGAGTGCTGGGTGTTGCCAGCCGGAGAGGGGGAGAGGGGTTAGGGGGTGCGAACGGGGGAGGTTGAATGAGCAGGGACATTGTATCAGGGTTGTAAAATGCAGAAGATGCCCTGGGACGAAATGGAATTCAGACCATGGTTCTCCATGCCTGGTTTCCATACCCAAGGGCACTACCAATTTTGGTGGGCAGGTCATTCATGCGGCCTTGGAGGCTCATCCGACTAAAGCTGTGTTTTGCAATGCCAGGTCTATTAAAAGTAAGACTGCAATTATTGCAGATCTTGTGGGAACAGTAGACCTGGTCTGCATCACCAAGACTTGGCTGGATGACAACTCTGGCCCAATATTGGAGGCTGCAGCTCCAGCCGGGTACTCAGTGATTCACCACTTGAGATTGCATCGCGGGGGGGTTGAGGTCTGCTTTAAGACCTAACTGGGCCTCATGAGTGTACCAGTTGAGGAGACTGAGTCATTTGAGTGTACTGTGGTAGCAGTTGTAGGTTGTAGGATTGCCCTTATCTACCGTTCACCTACTGATGAGAAGCAGATCCTTCAGGAAGTGGCAGACTTCGTGATCGACATGGTGTTTGAGTCACTCAGGCTGATAGTCCTGGACGACTTCAACGCCTGGGTCGATGATGAACTTTCGCAATTTGGACAACATTTCCTCCAGTTGATGATTTCTCTGGACCTAACACAGATTGTTACCACTGCTACCCATAAACATGGTCACTCCCTTGACTTAGTCTTCCTCCTGGGGATCGAAGCCTCGGATTTGGGGGTGGAACCAGTCAGATGGTCTGATCACTACACCGTGGGGTTCAGTTTCTGCATACCCCTTTGTAGGCCTTCCCCTGTGGAGATAGTCAGGTACTGCCCTTTACGAGATGTAAGCTCCGAAGGCCTGGTGGCGGTGCTTGACCTATCAGTACTTCCATCAGCAAACAGCAACCCAGAGGCCCTAGTGGTGGCCTATAATAAGGCCATTTCTGTGGCCCTGAATGTCGTTGCTCCTGTCTGTGTTTTTCCTCTCTTCCTTCGCCCTCGGTCCCCTTGGTCGATGGGACCTTGAGGGAAATGCGGCGATTAGGATGAAGGTTAGAGCATTGCTGGCAGAAATCTGCCCTGGATGCCGACCACCTTAAACTGATGGACCATTATCGAGCTTATCAATCTGCAATCACCCGTAAGAAGGCAAAGTTCCTGTCAGGGGAAATTGCAGCCGCTCAGAATCGACCAGCTCAGCTGTTTCAAACTGTAGACAGACTGTGCAACCCAGCTTGTCTGCAGGTTTGAAAAGTCTTTTCGCAAGTAAAGTGCGATGAGATTGCTTGATTCTTTGTGAATAAGGTGGCTGACACCAGGGCAGCAGCCCAACCAGCACACTCTACAGGCGTTGCTTTGGATCAGCGCTTGGTCGCTGCTCCTCGGTTTTACTGGAGCACCTTCGACCAGCTAGAATTCATGGATGTCATGCGGATTATCCAGGGTATGCACCCTACATGCTGTAGTTTGGACCCAGGACCAACTACCCTGATTATGGGTTGTAGTGACATCATTGGTCCGGTCCTAGCACAGATAGTCTGGTGCTCCTTGGAAACAGGTGAGTTTCCTAGCTCCCTGAAGGAGGCAGTGGTAACACTCCTTCTGAAGAAAGCTTCCTTGGACCCAGACTGCCATTCGAACTACAGACCAATCTCAAACCTTCCCTTTATAGGGAAGGTGATTGAGAAAGTAGTGGCTGTACAACTGAAGAACCATTTAACCATCCATGACATCTATGAACCTCTCCAGTCAGGTTTTCGAAAGAGGCATAGTACTGAGACAGTGCTGGTTCGGGTGCTCAATGATCTCCTGATGATGAGAGATCAAAAGAACCATTCCATCTTGGTCCTTTTGGATCTCTCTTCAGCGTTTGACACTGTGGACCTTGGGGTTCTGCTTGAACTCCTGAGGTTCATTTGTGGCCTGTCAGCAACGGTCCTCAGGTGGTTTACATCTTTCCTCACCGGAAGAGCTCAGAGGTTAGTGTCGGGGATTTATTCCTCTGACCCAGTTCCTCTGTCATGTGGGGTTCCTCAAGGATCGATATTGTCCCCAATGTTGTTCGCAGTGTACTTGCTTCCCCTTGGAGACATTGTAAGAAGGTATGGGCTGAAGTTTCACTGCTATGCTGATGATACCCAGCTCTACCTTTCTTTTGCATCCGACCACTATAGAGCTCTCTCAGTCTTTAATAACTGCCTCACAGAAATCCAAGACTGGATGAATTTGAGCTGGCTGAGGTTAAACTCGGAAAAGACTGAGGTGTTTGCTGTGGACCCGGAGCACCAGATGGGGGGCCGAGGGTTGACTTGACTTTGTCTGGTGGACATGCCACTCCCGACCGCTGAATGGGTGTAAAACCTGGGGTAATTTTTGATGAAGGGCTAACACTGCAATCGCAGGTGTCGGCCGTCATCAAATCCTGTTTTTACCACCTAAAGAATATCTCCAGGATTAAGCACCTTGTTCCTTCTGGCGATCTTCCCACATTGGTCCATGCCTTTGCATCCTCGCATTTAGATTACTGCAACTCCCTATACCTAGGGCTACCTGGGGTGGATATCCACTGCTTGGAGCTGGTGCAGAACACGGCTGCTCGGTTATTGACAGGAACTACTTGGTCCTGTCATATTTCCCCGGTGCTGCGTGGACTGCACTGGTTGCCAGTACAGTGGCGATCACCTTTAAAGTCGGACTTCTGACATATAAAGCCCTACACAGACAGGGCCCAGACTACCTGAAAGAGCTTCTGGTCCCTAACTTCCCTGGGAGATCACTCTGCTCAGCTGATGAGGGGTTGCTAGTGGTTTCAAGGGTATGCTTAAAATCTTCTGGGCCTGAGAGTTTATGTACGCGACACCTACCCTTTGGAATTCTCTACCCTGTCAGATACGGGAGTGTGCGACCGTGGAGGGATTTAAACAGGCTCTCAAAACTCATCTATGGAAACAAGCTTATGGCGTCTGATCTAACCCATGTTTTTTTGTATTGTCTGTATTTTACACTATTTATGATGTTTTAAATGTATTACTTAATTTTAATTGTTTGTTAGGCGCCTTGGTTGTAGAAAGGCGCTTTATAAATAACTATTATTATTATAACACTGTTACAGATCTTTGTGTCGTCTGTAAAGAGACATACTTTTCCTTCCAGTCCCTCTGCAATGTCACTTATAAAGACATTACAAAGGACCGGACCCAGTACTGAACCCTGCGGTACCCCATTAGTAACCTCCCTTTCTTCACTGTGGACTCCGTTTACTATTACCCTCTGCGTCCTGTTGTCTAGCCAATGTTTTACCCAGGCTACCACCCTAGGACCCATTCCCAGGCTGGCTAATTTGTTCATTAATCTTTTGCGTGGGACTGTGTCAAATGCCTTGCTGAAGTCTAGGTAGGCCAAGCATTGATGGTGGAACCAGTCATATGGTTGGATCACCACTCCATAAGGTTCAGTCTCCAGGCTCCCCCTACAAGCCTGCCCCTGTGGAGATGGTCAGATACCGCCGTTTGAGGGATATGACCCCGGATGGCCTATTGGTGGTATTGGACCTATCGGGATTCTTAGTGGTAGGCGAGGATCCAGAGAGTCTAGTTCAAGCCTATAATAAGGCTGTTACTGAAGCTCTGTATTCTATCGCCCCAGTCCGTGTTCATCCTCTCTCTCTCTCTCCGCCCTCGGTCCCCCTGGTTTGACAGGACCTTCAGGGAGTTGAGACAAATTGGATGAAGGTTAGAGCGATGGTGGCGAAATTGGCCCTTGAAGCTGACCACCTTAGATTGATGGATCATTATCGAATCTATCAATCAGCAATCACTCGTAAAAAGGCAGAGTTCCTATCTGGGGAGATGCTGCTGTTCAGAACTGACCGGCTCAGCTCTTCTGAACTGTGGACAGGCTGTGCAGCCCATCCTGTCTGCAGGTCCGAAGTGCATTTTCACAAGTTAAGTGAGAGGAGTTTGCTTGATTCTTTGCAGATAAGGTGGCCAACATCAGGGCCGAGATCAGTCCAAAGCTCTCTATGGGGGTTGATGGTGGTCAATGTTTGGTCCCCTCTCCTCGGTTCTCTTGGACATCTTTCCACTGACTGGAGATTGTTGATGTTGTGCAGATTGTCCAGCATTTGTGGCTGACATGCTTTAGTCTGGACCCGGGCCCAACACATCTGTTATTGGGGTGTTTTGAATCTATCGGCCTGGTCCTTACAAAGATTGTGTGGTGCTCCTCAGAGTTGAGTGAGTTTCCTAGCTCCCTGAAGGAGGCAGTGGTGACACCACTCCTTAAGAAAGCTGCTTTGGACCTGAACTGCTTTGCTTACTACAGGCTTATGTCCAACCTTCCCTTTGTTGGGAAGGTGACTGAGAAAGTGGTTGCGCTGCAACTGGAGAACCATTTTACCATCCATGACATTTATGATCCCCTCCAGTCTGGTTTCTGGAAGAGACATAGTACCAAGACTGTTCTGGTTCGGGTGCTCAATGATCTTCTGATGGCAAGAGACCAGAAGCACCACTCCATCTTGGTGCTTCTTGATCTCTCTTCAGCATTTGACACTGTGGACCGTGGGGTGCAGCTTGAGCACCTGAGAGTCATCTGTGGCCTGGCTGGTCCAGACTTCAGTTGGTTTCAATCTTTTCTCTCTGGCAAATCTCAGGGGGTGGTGTCAGGTTTCTTTTCCTCTAGCCCATTCTCTCTGCCATGTGGGGTCCCTCTGGGTTCGGTGCTGTCTCCTATGTTGTTCACAGTGTACATGCTGCCCCTCAGAGACATTGTAAGATGATATGGGCTGAGGTTTCACTGCTATGCAGATAATAACCAGCTCTATCTGTCTTTTGCACCTGACCTGGATAGTGCAATCTCGATCTTTAACAGCTGTCTAGCGGAAATCCATGACTGGATGAAATCCAGATGGCTGAAATTGAATTCTGAGAAGACTGAGGTGTTGGTGGTGGATCCAGGTAGCTAGATAGAGAGGTTGGTAGCAGGGTTTCCCTCAGGTCTTTGGTTTGGGGTGCCCAACTGCCTTCCTCTGAACAGGTGCGTGACCTGGGGGTGGTCCTTGACGATGGGCTGACACTCCTTTCACAGGTGTCAGCAACTGTCAAGTCATCCTTTTACCATCTTAGAAACATCGCCAGGATCAGGCACCTTGTTCTGTCTGGTGACCTGCCTACAGTACATTGATCCATTCCTCTGTGACCTCACGCTTAGACTACTGCAACTCCCTGTACCTTGGGCTGCCGGGGGTTGATATCCATTGCTTGCAGCTGGTGCAGAATGCTGCATCACGGTTGTTGACAGGGACTCCCAGTTCAAGTCAAATCACTCCCATGCTGCGTGAACTGCACTGGCTGCCTGTACTGTGGCGGATCACCTTCAAGGTCGGACGTCTGACCCATAAGGCCCTGCATGGACTGGATCTGAGCTATCTGCAAGAACTCCTGACTCCCTACAGCCCTGGTCACCCTCTCTGCTCAACTGATGAGGGGCTCCCAGGGTTCATCTGAAAATGTCTGGGGCTTTTAAGCACGGTGCTCCCACTCTGTGGAACTCTCTACCTCGCCAGATTCAAGAGTGCAGGACCATGGAGAGCTTCAAGGCAGCTCTGAAAACCCATTTATTTAAGCAAACATTCAGTGATTATTTTATCTGATCTAGTTGGACTCTTATCAGTTTTTTATGAATTGTCTATTCTGTCATTTATATGTATTTTAATTATGTAAAGAGCTTTGGTTTTAGAATTGTGCTATAAAAATAAAGTATTTATTGTTATATTTTTCTTATATTGAAACATGTTAGACTCTTTCACCTTGTTAATGCCCTTAAGATGTTTGAATGTTTCAATATCATCGCTCTCCCTCCTTTGCTCTAGGGTATACATATTGAGCTTCATTAGTCTGTCTTCATATGTTTTCTGATGCAGTTCCTGCACCATTTTGGTTGCCATTCTCTGGACTGCCTCCATTTTGTTAATGCCCTTGTGCAGGTGTGGTCTCCAGAACTGCATGCAGTACTCCAGATGGGGCCTAACCAGTGTCTTGTAAAGAGGGATTATTACCTCCCTCTTACGACTTGTGATACCCTTACTAATACACCCCAACATCCCCCTAGCCTTACCTACTGCTTTAGTGATCTGCTTGGATGATTTCAGGTCATCTGTGATGATGATGCCCAATTCTCTTTCTTCCCTTGTGACTGCCAGCAACTCCCCTCCCAATTTATAGGTAGCTTCAGGGTTTCTCTTCCCTATGTGCTTGATCTTGCATTTCTTTGTGTTAAACCCCAGTTGCCACTCTTCTGACCACTTTTCCAGTTTATCCAGATCTCTTCTCATTCTGTCCACCCCATCTGGATCATCTACTCTGTTGCAGATCTTGGTGTCATCTGCAAACAGACAAACCTTACCCTCCAGTCCATCTGCAATGTCACTGATGAAGATATTGAAGAGGACTGGCCCCAGGACTGATCCCTGAGGTACCCCACTTGTAATAACCAGCATCTTTTCTGACTGTATACCATTTACCACCAGCCTTTGTGTTCTGCCCACCAGTTTGCCACCCAGTTGACCAACTTCTGACCCACCCTGAGCCTACCCAGCTTATTAATCAATCTTCTATGTGGAACAGTCTCAAAAGCTTTGCTGAAGTCAAGACAGGCGACATCAACTGCACCCCCTTGGTCCACCACTCTGATTATCCAGCCAAAGAAATCTATGAGATTAGTTTGATGGGACCTTTCTGGTGTAAACCCATGCTGTCTTTGGATCCTGTGCTCCTATGGATTCCAGGTGTTGCACTATCCTTTCCTTAAGAAGTGCCTCCATAATGTTGCCCACTACTGAAGTAGGACTGACTGGTCTGTAGTCCCCTGCCTCCTCCCTGCTACCATTCTTGTGGAGCGGGATCACGTGAACTCTTCTCCAGTCTTCTGGGACCTCTCCTGTGCTCAAAGACTCACTAGCCAGTTCTGATAATGGCTCTACTAGTTCCACCCTTAGCGCCTTTAGTACCCTGGGATGTATGCCATCTGGTCCCATTGCCTTGTCCACCCTGAGCGTAGCGAGCTCTTGTAGGACCCTTTCTTTTGTAAAGGGACTTGTGCACATCTCCCTTCCCACTGTGTCCATGGTGCTGAGCTGTGGGCTCTGCCCTACCTTCTCCTCAGTAAATACTGAGCAGAAGTGTCTATTTAGGATAGATGCTTTTCCTTGGTCCTCCTCCACACACTCCCCCTTATCCCCTTTGATCTTAGCAATACCCCCTCTGGACTTTCTCCTTTCACTAATGTAACTATAGAAAGTCTGGTCCCCTTCTTTTACTGTTCATGCTAGTGTTCCCTTGGTTTGGGCCTCTGCTTGCCTTACTGCCTTTCCTGCTTCCGTTAGGGAAGTTTGGTATGCCTCCCTATCTTCGTTCTGCTGCATTCCCTTATATTTCCTAAAGGCCAACCATTTGGCTCTGACCTTTTCTGCTACTGTTTCTGAGAACCAAAGTGGTTTCCTCCTTCTTTTGCTCTTGCTTTTCTCCCTAACACAATGGGATGTTGCTTCAAGTATTGCAGCCTTAATTCTTGCCCACTTTGCCTGTACCCCCTTACCTGTATTTCTTCTTGCCAGGGCTAGCTTAACTCTGTTGGCCATCTAATCAAAGTCAGCTCCTCAGAAGTCCCATATTTTTACATTGGAATAGGATAATTTAGTTCTAGTGGCTAAATTGAACCATACTATGTGATGGTCACTGGCCCCCAGGTGACTTTCTACCTGGAGATCTGTGATCCTTTCCCCATTAATCTGTACTAAATCTAGGATAGCCCTGTCTCTTGTGGGTTGTTGTACAAGTTGTTTGAGGCCCTCCCCCTGCAGGGAATCCACTATGTGTCTAGTTCTGGTGGATGGTCCTGCTGGTATTGACCAATCTATATCTGGCATGTTGAAATCTCCCATTAGCAGAACCTCCCCTTGAGCTGTCATGTTTTGTATATCTTCTAACAGTAATGTGTCTATGTCCTTCCCCTGGTCTGGAGGCCTGTAGACAACCCCTATTTGTATGGCTGTCCTATTTCCTGTTTCCAGGGTGACCCACAGTTCTTGTGGCTCCTTATGTGTAGTCTGAATTTCTGTAGCTTTGATATTTTCAATGACATAAAGGGCCCCCCCTTTTGCACCTCGGTCTCTTCTGAACTGTACATAGCTAGGTACTGAAGTCTCTCAAGTGTGGTTACTGGTGAACCACGTCTTGCTAATGGCTACTATGTCCAGATTAGCCTCTGTCATTGTTGCCTGCAGGTCTAGGACCTTGTTTCCCAGACTGCGGGCATTTGTGTACATGATTTTCCATTGGCCAGATTTTGGTGTGTTAGTTGTTGGACAAGGTCTGGCGTTTCCCCTGCATGTCGTATGGGAAGCAAGACCTTTTTCCTTACCTGGTGATGCAAATGAACTACATACATGCTGAACTCCTGTTTGATCACTAGCTGAAGGAGGGAGGGGTGTTCTTCCCATTCGATGTATCGGGTGCTGCACCCCTCTCCCCATTGGCTAGTTTAAATATTCTGCAAAGATTTCAGACTTCTGCCCCAATGCACTGACTCCCTCCTTATTTATTTATTAGCTTTTGGTAGCCGGGTAAGTGCGCTAGGCAACAGACCTGCCTATTTTCAGGCACGACCCAGGAGAGCACAGGACATTGGTTACAATATGCAGAAATGCACAGACATAATATAGGTGTACAGGAGCAAAATAAGATATACATTGGGTAGCACAGTAATAGTTACATAAGGGTACATTTTAGGCATAGATCATAATAAGGATGTAAAATAAAGCAATTAGGATAACCATAAGACAGCTGAGGACAGTAAAGACATCAAGGTTCATAGCCACCTAGACAAGCATATTGCATGGGAGAACATTAGTGTAGTACTCAGGGTCAGACCCGACAGCCTGCAGTGGGACAAAGCAAATTAAGAGCATTTGCATTGGCCAGAGGCTAGAAGGTGGGTGAATAGCGAGTTTCTGAATTCTCGATGGGAGGCTGAAGTTTTCACCATAAGGGGGAGTGAGTTCCAGAATTTGGGAGCAAAATGGGCAAATGCCTGTTCACCCATTTTTGTCATGCAAGGTCTAGTGGAGAGCATGGGGACAGAGGAAGACCTGAGGGTACGGGTGTGTGAGGCAGGAGTCAGGAGGTTGGCAAGATAGACAGGGCAGGGAGGTCTAGACAGGGAGTTGATAAAGCAGCCCAGGGAGTAGGCTCGAATATCCTTAGGTGACAGCCAATTTAAGCCAGCGTAAAGGAGACAATGATGGGTAAGACGTGGAGCAGTTAAGGTGAATCTACAGATGTTGTTGTAGACAGTGTCCCGTTTGTGGAGTGTAGCAGAGTTTGCAGCAAAGAGGAAGGGCAGAGCATATTGGAGCTGGGGTAAGAGAATACCTCTCGCAACAGAAAGTCTAGCAAAAGGAGTGAGGGAGTGGCGCACGCGATAAGCTCCGCCAATTTTAGCATTGACGGCATGGCACACCATATTGACATGTTGAGACAGATCAAGTGTGGGATCCAAAGTGACCCCAAGGTACTTGAAGGACTCAGTGTTTAAGATGAGAGAGCCATCAAGGCATTGAACCCGGAGCCTGTTCGCAGGGGCAGACAGTTTCTTAGAGGATCCGAATAGCATAGCACAGGTTTTTTCTAGGTTCAGGACTTGGTGGTTGCTAGAGAGCCAGGTCTGCAGGAATTGGAAGTCATTAGTGAGAGTGGAGTTGATGGCAGATGCGGTCCATCAAATCTAAAGAACTTTCACTCTCAAAACTGTTGCCAGTTACCTACAAATTTGTGTCCTTTTTCCTGGCACCAGCCCTTGAGCCACATGTTTAGCTCCCCATCTCCCCTTCTCTGATCTTCCGTCTGACTGCCCCACTCTCCTAGACTGGCAGGATCTTAAAGAAGGAGATGCCAGACAAAATGGATGACAGTCTGTCTCCCAGGCTGGTCAGGTGTTCCTTGGTATCCACAACTGACCGCTGGTGAGATTGTTAGTCCTTATGTGTACCAGGACATCAATGTTTTCTCCTGCTTCCTGCATGATTTTAGCAATGCAGTCAGTTTCTCTCCACACTGATGTACCTGGGAAACATCTGACCATTACCCCTGACTGGAGACAGGTATCAACTCCCCAAATCATGGAGTATCCTATGATCAGAAGTGTTTTGGATTTCCTTTTTGCTTTTTTTTGGTTTTAGTCTCTGTTTTGGGTGAGTTTTGTAGCGCTAGCTCTTGTGCAGTAGTGTCCTGCGTGAGAAAAATGCTGCAACATACTTAAAAGGCTTAACCGGAGGGTAAGCCTTGAGGGGGTGGGAGCATGAAATGTCGACAGCGTTCCTTTAAGTTTAAACCTTATAACAGTTCTAACAGGGCTGTAACCACTAAAGTAACATACAGGAGTACATAAAGAATAGTGACTGAAAACTAGCCAATCAGCAGTTGTCCTAGGTTTGAAGTGACCAGTCAGAGATTTTCAGGCACATGGTGTCAAAATCCCCAAAAAGCTAGGTAGCACAACAGTTCAAGCTACCGTACATGGGGTTCTAGTCATCAGATATAGAGCAGCCTGAAGTATCTAAAAGGGTTGACTAAAGAGCAAGTGAGGAGGGGCCTGTAGTTGACAGTGAAAAATCCTCTTACTTCAGTCACGCTACAAAAAAGAACTAATGCCCCTCTAGTGGCAGATCTTTATAATCTGCTAATGGGAAAAAAAAAAGGAATTGACAAACACCTATCACATGACTGACAGCAAAAAATTAGGAACAAAAAGGAAAAGCGCAGACACAGTGTCTGGCTAGGCAGGTCTTTTCACACTACACAGGGAGTATCAGCAATGTAAAATAGCTCTAAAACAGTAATTAACAACACTGGCAATATTTGCTAAAATAGTGCTACATAGTAACTACCACTTAGCAGGAAGTAAAAGAATAAAATATTTCTTTTTTTTTGTTAACCAGGAGAAAAAAAAAACGAAATGTGGCATAGAACTGCCAGTAGCTGCAGTTTCTAGTGAGGCCAAAAGGGCAGAGGTAGCAATGAGAAGCGACCAGTCAGGAGCAGGCAGTGTAAGGTGCAGAAATTCTATCATCCGCTCAGTATGGTCGTACCTTGCCTGGGTCTGAGGGAGTCTTTGCTGAATGGAGAGTACGGGCAGTGGCTTTTGCAGAGCAAGCCACACCATGGAGGAGAAGAGAGCAAGGTGGGTCAGGCTGTGGAGTGTACGCCCAGTCAAGGGCCTCTGCTTGCCTGGGTTCAGGGGAGTCTTTGCTCACTGGAGAGTACAGTCAGTGGCTTTAACAGAGCCGTTGACACCACGGAGAAGAAGACAGCGAAGTGGGTCAGTCTGTAGAGTGTGCACCCAGTCAGAGGCCTCCGCTGTCTGAACATAGAAGGCAGACAATGACGTAACCAGAGACACTAGGAAAGCCTGGAGGCTGACTTCCAAAACCAGACAGGAAGCGGCCTTGGTAGTTGTTGCAGGAGAAAGAAGCATTTGTCAATGCCGAATGTTGTCTTGCTGGTTTTGGCATTGGTAGTGCAAGAGTTAGAGAGACACATAATATAAGTAGCAGTGAAGTATAGAACTGACATCAACCCCACTCCACCCTGCAGAAAGTGACAGGCATTGGGGTGTGTGTTGGGCTCACTGGCCATAATGCTTATGCTATTTCACATCACCCTACCCTGCAGAGTCTGACAAGTGTTGTGTTGTGCCTTGGGGTCATCTGATCTTATGCTCACCCCATTTCATAAGGAAGTACATTGAGATGGGTGCAGCAAAGGAGAATGGGTTGAACTTTGGGGCTGAAGAGTCCAAGTCACACCTTGATGCCTGTCAGTGGCTGCAGGGTGGAGGTGGAAGACCAATGGCGTGAGCAGTACAACAGACAATCCAAAGACACACACCTGATGCCTGTTAGTCTGTATAGGGTGAGATGTAATGGTTAGAAATCCTAATGCCCTGGGCGTGTGCTGAGATTTCCACTCCAAATTTTAAAACATGGCCTTTTTGTGACCCCACGTCATGAAAGGATTTGGGACCTCTGTTCATAATAGTGCCCCTGTGATTTTGTTAATCTGTCTCAAACGTTGATTTCCCACAGTGACCACACCATTCTGCACCACATGAAATGTCAGCTGCACCATTGATAAGGAGGTGTGAAGAGATGGCAATGTAGAAAATCTGGAGTGAAAATATTAAACATTCTTGAAGTTATGAGCGTGTGAGAAAACTGCACATTGCACGCTCGTAACACAGTCATTTAGTGGAATTATTTCACCAAATTTTTAACATAGCCATTTTGGGATCTCTGCTCATGAACAGCGGCACTATGATTATCTTAATCTACTCGAACGTTGATTTCCCACAGCGACCGTGTAATTGTGCGCCAGATGTGCAAAACTACATTTTGGGCAGAATGTGACAAATGACAGCTGAACTGTTCATAAGAAGGTGTGCAAAAATGACAATGTTGAAAATCTGGAGTGAAAATATTACAAATTCTCAAACTTACGACTGTGCATGGACACTGCACAACACACGCTTGTAAAATAGTCATTTTATGGAATGTTTTCACCAAATTTTCAACATAGGCATTTTAGGACCTCTGCTCATGAACATTGTTACTGTGATTTTCTTACTCTGTTCTAAACATTGTTTTTCTACAGCAACTGCACCACTGCGCGCCGAATGTGCGTAAACGCAGTTCAGGTAGGATGTGGGAAATGAAAGCTGTACTGTTCATAAGGAGGTGTGAAAAAGTGGCAATGGTGAAAATCTGGAATACAAATTTTAAAAATTATCTAAATTATGAGCATGCGTGGAAACTGCACAACGCATGCTTGTAAAACAGTCACTTTATGGACGTTTGTCACCTAATTTTCAACATAGGCATTTTAGGACCTCTACTCATGAACAGAGTTATGGTGATTTTCCTAATCTGTCCCAGATACTGATTTCCCACAGCAACCACGCTATTCTGCGCCGGAAGTGCGAAAACACATTTTATCGGAGATGTGAAAAATGACAAGGTTGCGTAAACATTGCGCAACGCAGGCTCATAGCACAGTCATTTAATGGACTTTCATCACCAAATTTTCCACATAGGCATTTTAGGACCTCTGCTCATGAACAGTATCACTGTGATTTTCTTACTTTGTCCCGAACACTGATTTCCCACAGCGACCACGCTATTCTGCGCCGGAAGTGCGGAAACACATTTTGGCCAGGATGTGAAAAATGGCAGCTGTACTGTTCATAAGGAGGTGTGGAAAAATGGCAATGTTGAAAATCTGGAATGAAAATATTACAGATTCATGAAGTTACGAGCATGAAAACTGCGCAAAGCACACTTGTAAAACAGTCATTCAATGGACTTTCAGCACCAAATTTTCAACATAGGCATTTTAGGACCTCTGCTCATGGACAGTGTCACTGTGACTTTCTTACTCTGACCCGAACACTGATTTTCCACAGTGACCACGCTATTCTGCACCGGAAGTACAAAAAATGAAAATTACGTACCTACCGTAATTCTTTATCTTCACTTGTATCTTCACCATTCATTACTGCTTGGCTTAAGGCGGAGGCACGCACCCGCTATGGGAGGTTTTATTTTTAGCCGGCCCAACGCGCCTGCCCCCGAGGATGACGTGACCGCGCCATGCGCGAGGTACGCTAGGGTGCCACAGACTCCTCCTCTATCTCAGTTCTGGTAGCCAGAGAGGCGAAATAAAGGGTAAGAAAAAGAAAGCGAGGCAAGAGAGCCGAGGGATAGAAAGAAAGGAAATAAATTGAAAAAGGAATAAGCCGATGGAGAATAGACAGAGGAGAGAGAATTCCTACCCTAAGGGACCGCAGGACCTCCTTTCCGGGGCGGCTGTAGGGGAGGAACAGAGAGAAGGAAAGGGAAGTAGAAGAAGAAGAAGAAAGAAAGAAAGAAAGAAAGAAAGAAAGAAAGAAAGAAAGAAAGAAAGAAAGAAAGAAAGAAAGAAAGAGGCATGTTGAGAGGGAGAACAGTGCCCATCAAGCATTGATTGAGAGGCTTATAGGCTCGAAACTAACAAAGGAGCAAGAATCTCAGTTGCTAGGACTGAGGGGAGGTTCAACCGAACCACCTGAACAGATCCAAATGAAGGCAGACTCTCTGAACTCTCAACATGCTAAGTCCCTTCATCCTAGTTGAGGGCTCCTAGACTGCCCAGGCAGAACCTGTTCCGGGTAGAGCGCCCATCCAGGAAGGGGACTAAGTTCCTTAGCACCTTGTTAAGTGCTAACACAGTAGTGTATGGGAAAGACTATGCCTTCTCGAAGGCAGTTTTATATGAAAGATAGAGTGGAACTCAATCAGACTCCCTAAGACAAGGCAAACAGATGCTCAGAGCTGACAAGTTCAGTCAGTAGCTAGAAGAGCTCGAACTAATACCTGTCAGGAGGATTCTAGACTTTGCCAAGGCCAAGTCAGGGCACAGCCACTTGGGCTGTGAAACTGCATAACCTGAAGAAGGTATTTAGGAATCGCACCCTAAAGGCGGTCAGAAGGAGTTCCCTCAGAATTTGAGAAAATACAACCGTGCTCGTTCCTCTTTACCTTGAGGAAAAAAGGGGATCCATTCACTAAGAATGGAAAAGAGAAAGTTTTTTGTTTTTTTGGCATAAAGGCCAAGGGAAGGAAGAGGAACAAGACGGGAGGGGGAGACGCCACAGAAGGAGGCCACTGAGGGGAAGGTGGGTGGGTATCAGTAATGAATGGTGAAGATACAAGAGAAGATCAAGAATTACGGTAGGTACGTAATTTTCATATCTTCCCTTGTCAATCTTCACCATTCATTACTGCTTGGGTGAGTACCAAGCCCCCCCTTTAAAAAGGGGTAGAACCCTGAGGGAACAAGACCCCCAGCCTCCTGTTGGTGAGAAAGAGAAGGGGAAGACCCTGGCTAATACAGAGAGAAGCCTAAGTGGGAGAAGAGCTAGGAGGTGTCCCCCGAGGATGGGGAGACGGAGGAAGCCCCTGCAGAAGTCTCCTAGCTCTGGAGGAAAAAAGACGGGTCCCCTGGAAAGTGGAGTGCATCACCCTATGCCAGGCCAGGGGTGACAACCTTGATAGACGAAGCCATGCCGTCCGCCTAATGCAGATCGCTGTCCCCACAAGCCTGGAAACCACCTCATTGGTGTCATAAGATGCCCTTGCCTGGTGTCTTGCCAGCTCCAGGCCTATAGCAGAGAGGGCAATAGCTTGTCTGGTGTGCTCCGTATCAGGCATTGATGCTAGGAGCTGGGAGAGCATCGACCACAGATGCCGATTGTAGGCAGTGTGGTGAGCCTGATGTGATGCAATGCAAGGCACCGCACGAGAAGAAGAGAACACTCTTCGCCCCCACCGGTCGAATTGTAGAGAATCCGAATCCGGTGGGCGGTCGTGCGCCAGGCGGCAGTGCCCAGAAGGAGTCTCTAGGTACACCAAACCCGAGGACGGGTTGGGAAGGGTACCCAGGGATTCCGAGAGGGCACAATACCTTCGACGACAGTCTGCCGGGGCTGGAGAAAGGGCGGCTGGCGACTGCCAGGAACGGATAGACGCCTCTTGATAGGGGATAGGCCAGGAAGGTACCACCAGGTGCTGGGCACTGAATTCTCCAAGGAATTCATGCGTCTCCCATTCAGTATTGTCTCGCCTTATGTAAGAGATTTGAAGATCCCTCACCATCCTCGAAATGAATTGCTGATATTCAGTGAAATCAGCTTCGGAAGAAAGATGAGCATGGGGTTCCTCTCCCTCAGAGGAGGAAGACGAGGATGATGGAAAGCTCGAATGTCCAGAAGATTCCTGCGGCGGTGGGGAGAGTCGAAAAACCCGCTCATGCATGTATCTAACGTATGAGGGGAAGGCCGCCGCAGAACCTCTGAACTGCTCCCAGGATAACGGACCCGTAGGACCGACATGGCCTTAAAGAGCGGGGGGGGGTGGTTGCAGAGGTACTGGAGAAGGGCACCTGTGAAGAGGCAACTGACCTCTGCTAGGGCTCTGAAATCCAGGGAACGAAGCCCGAGCTGACGGAATCCCGGACAACAAACCAGGCTGCAAGACGGGACCCTGAGGATGCGATGCCTGGAAGAGCCCAGGGGGGAACCTCCCCTGTGACGAACCCGGGACTGCATGGATCCAGAAGGGCAGTCTGCAGCAACGCCACCAGAGGGGAACCCGGGGCCCAAGAGGGAAGGGCGGGGTTCGGCGCTATGGCTCCTAGCCACCCCAGGAGGGGTGGCCGGCCGAGACCACAATGACCGTCCCCCGCCCCTCGGACTCCGAGAGAGCCCTCCTCCTCGACTGCAGCATTCCCCCACCCCGAGAGGCAGCAACAGCACCCGGGAAGGGTAGCTGTCACAGACCCCGTAGGAGGGGGAGCCCCCCCTCAGTCCCCACCACATCACCACCCCGGGACCTGGGGCCACCCCTAGCCTGAGGGCCCTCAGGGGAGGACGGGAGTGGGAACAGTGGGAGGGGCCCGCTGTGCCACCTAACACCCCGTGCCACTGGGGATCCTGACCCCGAAGAGTCAGGATGCCAGGATGGGTTCACATCTGAGTCATCAACCTCCGAAGAGGATGAGACCAGCAGAATCTCAATGCTGGCAACCCCAGGGGTCCCCGGAGGAATGGCACCGGGAACGGCGCCGGTGCCAGGGATGGCGCTGGATGACCCCAGCCCACCCGCGACAGTCAGGCCCAGTTCCGGCTCCCCTGTCACACCAGTTAGGCCCATGGTGCTGCCTCAGGCATCAGAACCCAACCCAGCACCACCGAGAGTGCAAAGCAGGCCTGCGGCGCCCCTACAGTGCCGTCTCAATCACCGACGCCGCAAGCGGCATCGGGATCCAAAACGGCGCCAGAGGGCGGCGTCGAGGGTCCACCGGTGCCAGGCCCAGAAATTGTGGGCCTCGACACTGGGAGAGCCTGCACCTCCGAGGAGGTGACTGCCGAGGCGGTGTTCCCATCGCGGCCCCGGGAGGGACCACGACGTCCCCCCGACACCGCGCGAGAAGCTTCCTCTTCAGCAAGAGAAGAGGAGGAAGCCTCCTCCTCCGTGGACCGTATAGGCCCAGGAGGGGACCCGGGGGAAGGGCCTAGAGACCTTACCTGGGAATCCCTGGAGCGACGCTGTCCCCCGAAGGTTGGTGGGGCCTTGCCGAGCTTGAACATGCGGACTTCGAGGACACAATGGTCCATGGAGAAACAAGCATCGCACACGTCCATGTTGTGGTTGGGTCCCAGGCAACGGAGACAGACATCATGCCGGTCCGAGATGGAAAAATGCCGGCCACAGAGCACCGACGCATAGGGACGCGGCCTGCCTTCGACTTACGCCTTGCTCCCGAACCAGACATGATGTGAACTAAACGAGGAAAAAAAAGGCAATAAAGTACACGGCGCCGCAGTATAGAAAAGAAAAGGAACGGTCTTACCGGTATGCGGCGCTGATTGTGAATCTTCTGAGAAGCGAGGAGTCTTTGAGGAACCGAGAAACTAACGCTACCGCATAGCAGGTGCAGCCTTGATGGTGGGAGAAACAGAACTGAGATAGAGGAGGAGTCTGCGGCACCTAACAGCCACCCCTCGTGCATGACGCAGTCACGTCGTCTCAAGGCGGGGCGCGCCTGTGGAGCCGACTCCAAAAAAACTCTCCCCAGAGCGGGTGGTGCGCCCGGCTTAACCCAAGCAGTAATGAATGGAAGATTGACAAGGGAAGATCACATTTGGCCAGGATGTGAAAAATGACAGCTGTACTGTTCATAAGGAGGTGTAGAAAATGCCAATGTTGAAAATCTGCAGTGAAAATATTACAGATTCGTGAAGTTATGGCATGCGTGGAAACTGTGCAACGACACCGTAAAACAGTCTTTTTTTACTTTTTCACCAAATTTGCAACACAGGCTTTTTGAGAGGCCACCTCATGAACAGTGGCACTGTCGTTTTGTTAATCGGTCCTGAAGGGTGATTTCGCGCAGTGACTGCAAAATCACCTTTTGGGACAGATTAATGCCATGACAGTAACTGAATTCATGAGGAGGGGTCCCAATAACCCCATGCTGAAAATTTGGTGGCAAAATTCCCAAAAATGCCCGAGATACGCGTCAAAGTTGAAAAAAAACCCTATTTATGCCATTATATAGCTTACTGGCATTTCTTCAGTTCGTGGTCAGCTTAGAAGAGTGCAGACGTGTTCCTAGTCCACCGAAGATAGTCATGCAAGGCTCCAGAGGTAAGTATGGAGTGAGGGGGTGTAGGCAGGGTGGGCGAGGGTTGGGGGAAGGGGCTGCAGACTGCGAGGGACCATTTTCAACTTTACAGGGGAAAAAAAACATCACAGGAAGGTTTTGTTTTGCAGGTTCATTTGACACACTGGGGTGGGCTCCCAGCATGTCACCAGCGTGTTTTTTGGGGGAATGGAGCCAGTGGGGATTGGGCACCCCATCGGCAAATAAAAAAGAGTGTTTTGGGGGGCATGATGCTGACGGGAGATTGGGCCTCTGCTGGCAAATGAACTGGGAGGGGTGTCACTTGCTGGGATTTTTGAGGGGACTGTAGCCGACGGGATTGAGCAACCCATCGGCAAATAAAAAAGAGTGTCGGGGGGGGGGATGATGCTGACAGAGATTGGCTTCCCCGTCAGCAGATAAACTGGGGAAGGGGGCATGATGATGCCAACAGGGGGATTGGGCAGCCCCCTTAGTCGGCTTTTCTGGGAACTGTGCGAGGCAGATGGCACAGTTGCTATGTCACACTGAAACTTACATCAGGAAAGGCATGACCTGCAGTGAGGTGGAGCTCCCTCACTGAGGCGGCTAAAACCTTTCAAGGTGGTGGACATGCTTTTGCACTGCTGTCATAGACAGCGTGCAATCTAATTCGTGCCACGGAGCCCAGACCCAAAAAGCAGTGGCGCATAGACCACAAAAGGACCGCACCTCCAAAACCTGCTATTCTGAAGTTCCCGCAACATGTTTCTTGCGCAGGCGCAAGACAACATAAAAATTGCTCACCATAGTAATCTTGTTTCTTCAAAGGGATCACTCGTTATGATTAAACTGATGCAATCAGCCTCCTGTGTTGAACTGCCTGGAGAGATGGAATGCTATGCAAATGATAGAACTCTAATTGACCCGTGGCAATTTTAAACTGCTGCCCTAGTAACTGCTGCACTTTGAGTGCTTCAGATTCTTATGGAGCCTAACTTGGTATAAGACCCTCTAGCTAATCTTTACATCATAAAGAAAGAAACTACTCTCTAAAATCACAAGTCCCCAGGGGACAGGCCTAACATGAGAGCACAAGGAAACCAACTAGTTTAAAGGGTGAGTCTCTAACCTGGCCTATCCATAACACTAAAGCAGAAATGCAGAACAAAATTCCCTCTACTTTTTTTTTTTTCAAAAGATTCTAGTAGGGGAGGCAGGGTGGGTGCTTTAATCACAATGAGTGATCCCTTTGAAGAAACAAGATTACTATGGCGAGTAATTTTTTCTTCTAACCCCAGGAATTACTCATGATTACTTAATGATTATACTGATGCAGAATGCTGAGCAGTACCTTTGGAGGTTTGGCAGAGAACCTATTTGGAGAACAGGTTCTGCAGAACTGCTGTGCCAAACCTGGCATCACTCCTGGATTGTAGATCCAGGCTATAGTGCTTTGTAAAAGTGAGCACTGTTTTCCATGTATCTGCTTTGCAGATTTCTAGTACTGGGATATCCCTTGAAGCTGCTACTGATGCAGCTGTACCCCTGGTGGAATGTGTCCTCAGGCCCAGAGGTACCTGTTTACTTACTTTACTGTAACAAAACTGTATACATGCCACTCGCCAGCGAGCAATTGTATGTTTTGTGGCAGCTCTACCCTTACCCACTTCGCCATAAGTGAGAAAGAGCTCTGTCTGTCCTGGTCTGTTCACCTTGGTTATGTCAATGTAATGGCTAAGTGCTCTCTTGACATCAAGGCAGATAGAGTCATGGACTGATTTAGGTGAAGGTCAGATACCTCTTTGGGAAGAAATTTCCTATTGGTCCTGAGGACCACCTTATCCCTGTGGAATGAAATGTAGTCCACATCTGTACACAGGGCTTGCAGCTCACTGATCCTCCTGGCAGAAGTGATAGCCACCAGGAACAGTTTTCCATATGACATACTTCAAGTCTGCAATTGCCATGGGTTCGAATGGTGGTTCCATTAACTTGGCAATGCAGATGTTGAAATTCCAGGCCTGGACTGGTTCCCTCAGAGAAGGGTGAAGGAGGCTGAGCCCCTTGAAATATTTCCTGAAATCTGAGTGAGAGACCATGGGCCTCTTCCTACAAGCTGATAGGTAAGCTGAGATGGAAGCCAGGTGGACCTTAAGGGTCGAGGGTCTCAGTCCTAATGTGTGTAGGTTTGTCAGGTAATCCATTAGAACAGCAAGGTCAGCCCTGGAGGAGTCAGTACCCTTACATGAACACCAAATGGAGAACCTCTTCCACTTACAGGAATATGTTTTCCTAGTGGAAATCTTTCTGGCGCCCCTAAGCACTGTCATGACTTTCTCTGACAGCAAGTGAGGTTAGCAAACTCTAAGTCCTCAAGAACCAGGCCTTGAACCTCAGTGACTGAGGTTGGGATACATGATCCTGCCCTGGGAGGTGGTCAGCAGGTTGTGCCTCCTGGGCAAGTGAATTGGGGAGGCCACTGACAGGGTCAGCAGGAGTGAGTACCAGTGCTGCCTCACCCAGTCTGGTGCCACCAGTATCACTGTTACTGGTTGGGATCTTAATTTCACTAGGGTCTTGAGTATCATTGGAAAAGGAGGGAAGGCATACACAAACTTCCCTGACCAATCCAGGGCCATTGCATCCAGGGGAACTGTACTCCTGTTAGAGGGCCTGCAGTAGTTCAGAGGCAATTGGTGATTTTCTGCAGAAGCAAAAAGAGCCACCTCTGGAGTGGCCCATCTTCTGAAGACTGCACTGAGGATCTGAGGGTTCAGTGACCACTCATGGTGGTCCTGACTGATCCTGCTGAGAGAATCTGACAGTACATTGTCCTTCCCTGGAAGGTGTATGGCTGCTAGAGATACCTGCATGGAGTATGCCAGGGACCACAGATTCATTGCCCCTTTGGAAAGTGGGGTGGACCTGGCTCCTCCTTATTTGTTGATGTACTACATGGTTGTGGCGTTGTCTGTCCTGATCTGTACCACTTTGTTTTGCAGATGCAAAGCAAAAGCCAATAAAGCCAGGTACACTGCACTGAGCTCCAGCAGATTTATGTGCATCAGGGACTGTTGAGGGGACCATGTGTCACTTGCTGTGTAATCCAGCATGTGAGCCCCCCAACCCAGAAGGGAAGCATCCATTGAGAGAATCAGTGAAGGCTGTTCCCTTAGAAAGGGTAAGCCTACCCTGAGGTTGTGTTTGTCCAGCCACCACTGAAGTGCTTGCAGTAAGCTGTGGGTGAGTGGAACCAGTTTGGACAGTGGATCTGTCCTTTGTCACCAGTACTGTCTCAAGTGAAACTGGATGTCTCATCTGAAATCTGGAACCTGGCACCACTATGGTGGCAGCTGCTGTGTGTCCCAGCAGTCTGAGGAATTCTCTGGCTGGTTTGGGACTGCCCAGCATGAAGGAACTTGCAACCTGTAGGATGCTGTCCACCCTGTCCGGGGGTAGGAAAGCTGTGCCCAGGCTGGTGTCCAGCTCTGCTCCAATGAAATCCAGCACTTGTACTGGTTCTTGCTGTGATTCTTGCTCGTTTATGAGGAAACCTAGGAATTCCAGTGTTGATTATGTGAGTGCCAGTGACTGTCTTGCATGTTGCAGGACTGGCCTACGACTAACCAGTCATCCAGGTAAATAAAGACCGTCACACCTTGTTTTCTCAGGTATTTGACTACCACGGCTAGGCATTTTGTGAATGCCCTTGGTGCAGAAGTCAGACCGAATGGGAGTGCTGCAAACTAGTAGTGACCTGAGACTAGTCTGAACCTCAGGTACTTTCTGTAAGTTGATCTGCTAGGAATGTGAAAATAGGCATCCCTTAAATCCAGGGATGCTAACCAATCCCCTTTCTGCAGTGTGGGGATGATTATTGAGAGACTCACCATTTCGAACTTTGGCTTCAAAATGTGCTTGTTTAGAAGTCTTAGATCCAGGATAGGTCACCAGTCCCCATTTTTATGTTTGCTTGCACGCATGTGCAAGAAACATAGTGCCATTGTTGGAGTTTTTGTAGGTGTGGCACCCTGTCTTTCAATTCAGTCAGAGTGTTTGCAAGGGCGGCCACAGTTCACCATCAGGGATTTATTTAACTCTAAAAATTGATTAGCGTTTTGCTCATAAAAGTGTTAAATCTTGGTGAAAATGCATAGCTCTTGTCTCACTGTGTTTAACAATCACAGCACTTCTAGAAAATCTATATAAATACTTTATGTACATGTAACCCCTAGATGGCGCTATCCCAGGGGCTACTACCCCTGCCTGATTTGCCACTAACAGGTTGAGGGGCCTGGATCCAATGGCGGGTGCCCCACCCAGAGGTCAGGGTTTGCAATAGTTAAACTAACTTGGTCACAGCCCTCTGGGACACTGCAACCCCTTTCTTCCCACTAGTGGCCCACACAATATATCAGAATTACCTTCACAGTATACACTTACCCCAGGACTGGTTCGGCACTGGGACCTCCTGTGAAATAGATACAGTGAAACAATCACAGTACAGTACTTTAACATAGACAAATACCTCAGGCAGTATAACTTTGCTGAAACAAGCAGCTCTGATTTATTTAGGGGATATAACAAGGACAGGGGAAATCAGGTTAATTAGCTTATCACTCTAATAATCTACCTTATGGCTCTGTGCACAGGCCTATCCCTATCAGTTACTGTCCCTGGGTACCCAAGCCCTAGTGGCTAGTCCAAACCGTGGCAGCTGGTAGGGGCCCTTTCACACAGAGAAAAGGAAAATTAAACAGTCAGCAGTACAGTAATTCCATTTGGATTTAATGTGGCAATTCAACAGGAGCGACCCTGAATTAGTACTCACGACCTCCAAATAAGATAGGGTCCTTCAATGTCAGCAGGGCTACTCTTGAGCTCTAAGAGACTCCTCACCATTTATATGGTAAAAAAGCACTATACCAGGCAGGCTGCATCTGTATCCCGATCGCAATTACTGCACAATACCGGGAGAACACACAGCAGATTCAGTTCCTGACAGACCGAGTGCACTCCGCAATTCCTCCAGTCTTCTACAGGGTGAGTCTGGTTTCTACTCTTCAGATATCCTTTGATTCTCTTCACAGGACGGATTCAGTCCTAACAAGCAGTTACACAAGCTGCAGACCGGAACTCTGGGCCTTACACACGTTTTTTGACTAAAACTGCACACTGAAAAAGCACAGGGCTCCTTCCTTCTTCACTGCCAAAGCTCAACTGAAACTCCAACCGACAAAACTGGGCACTTCCTTTGAGTTCCTCCCAGTTCTTGACTGGATTGGCTGTCACTCACAATAGACTGCTGCTGTTGGTCCAAAAAGGCACTGAAGTCTAAACTACATCTCCCAGAGTCACTGCCCATACAATCCTCTTGTGGCTGGCTCAGATTATGAGTCCAAGTTCTGATTCTGCCCAAGGCACCATTTTAGAGCTAGCTTACTCCACACTGATTGGTCCAGTTCAGCAGTTCAAACCAGAATGGGGAACTAGGCAGACACTGTTCTGACTGCAAAAGAAAGCAGGTTAGACAAACTGTAATTTCATTATCACTCTAAATGGTTTCTGGCAAACAGTTACATCTTTCAGATAGGTTCCTTTGCACTCCTAGTGACTGCAAAAATGGAGTGAATTGGCAGCAGCTTGAGTGGTACTCAATCAAAGAAACACACAGTCCCCCATACAAACTAATTATGTCTGCAAGCAGACAGCTCTTAAAGAGACAGTACCAGAGGTTCTAAAAACACTCACTGATAAATGGCTTAAAGGCCAAACACCATTCAGGCTTGGAGCATTCAAGCAAGCTCCTGGAAGTCTTTTGGGAACCCCCATTTGCAGGGGGGGTTGCATACAGTTAGGATAGTCCCAAGAAAAAAACTGCTAATCAATTATTTAAAACCCTGCCAATGAATGTTGCAGCTGTCTATGACAGCAGTTGAAAATGCAGTGCCGTACAGCTGAAAGGGAGAGCTCCGTTTCAGTGAGCAGTGATAAGATAGTGTTGATTAGCATATTGCCGGCAATCCTGCTTGTATACATATCTGCTTTCTCTTCCTTTTTCCTTTTCTTCATTGCTGCCCAATCCCCTGTAAGCTCAATTAACCCCCCCCAAAAGAAACAGACTTCCAGTTGCCATGCTGGGAGCCCACCCCAGCGTGGTACACGTCTGTATATCCGACGGGGGAGCCTAGTCCCCCGTCGGCTCCATGGCCCACCCCAAACAATCTTCCAGCTGCCACGCTGGGAGCCCACCCCAGCATGGCATAAGTCCCGCGTTATTCTCCTAAAAAGAAAAGAAACACCTGCAAAGAAAAAACGGTCCTCGTTGATTGTCTTGCCCCCAACCCGCTCCACCCTCTGTGCATCCACCTCCCCACACCCCCACCTCACCCCATACTTACCTCCAGAGGCTGGCGAGACGATCTTCGGTGGACCGGGAACACGTCTGCACTCTTCAAAGCTGACCGTGAATTGAAGAAATGCCGGTAAGCTGTATAATGGAATAAATAGTTTTTTTTTTAACTTTGATGCATATCTCAGGCATTTTTTCAAATTTTGGCACCATTTTCAACATGGGGCTTTTGGGTCCCCTCCTCTTGAATTCTGGTACTGTCGTGGCTTTAATCAGTCCCGAAAGGTGATTTCGTGGACACTGCGCGTGACCACCTTTCTGGACCAATTTACCAAATGACACAGTCACAGTTCATGAGGTAGGCCCCCAAAAACCCTATGTTGAAAATTTGGTGGAAAAATTCCCCAAAATGACTGATTGACAAGTGTGCGTTGCGCAGTTCCTATGCACGCTCATAAGTTCGCAAATTTTTAATATTTTCATTCCAGATTTTCAATATTGCCATTTTACCATACCTCCTTATGAGCAGTACAGCTGTCATTTTTCACATCTCGCCCAAAATGTGTTTCTACGCATGTAGCGCACAATGGCTAGTCGGTGTGCAAAATCAATGTTCAGGACAGAGTAAGGAAATCACAGTGGCACTGTTCATGAGCAGAGGTCTTAAAATGGCTATGTTAAAAATTTGGTGACAAATGTCCATAAAATGATTGTTACAAGCGAGCATTGTGCAGTTTCCACTCACCCTCGTAAGTTCAGGAATTTGTAATATTTTCAGTCCAGATTTTCACCATTGGCATTTTTCCACACTTCCTTATGAACAGTATAGTTGTCATTTTTCACACCATGGCTGAAATGTGTTTTCGCACTTCCAGCGCAGAAATGTGTGGTCGCTGTGGGAAATCACTGTTCGGGACAGATTAAGAAAATCACAGTGACAATGTTCATGAGCGGAGGTCCCAAAATGCCTGTGTTGACAATCTGCTGTAAAAAATTCCCCAACTAATTACATTACGGTTGTACATTGCACAGTTTCTACACACGCTCATGACTTCACCAGTTTTTTTTAATATTTTCACTGCAGATTTTCAACATTGCCATTTTTTACACCTCCCCGTGAACAGTACAGCTGTCAATTTTCACATCCAGTTCGAAATGAGTTTTCGCACCTGTGGTGCCAAATGGCGTAGTTGCTGTGCAAAAGCAACTTTCAGCTAACAAACTGATATTGCCACTGTTCATGAAGTGGGGGTCACAAAAAAACCATGATGAAAATTTGGAGTGAAAATACCAATGAACCCCTGAGGCATTAGGGTTTCTGACCATAACACCCCACCCTGTAGAGAATGACAGGCATCAGTGGTGTGACTTGGGATTGTCGCCTGTAATGCTCATACCATTCCACCCCCATCCTGCAGCCAGTGAGAGGCATCGAGGTGTGCCTTGGACTCTTTGGCCCCAAAGTTCACCCCATTCTCCTATGCAGCACCCATCTCACTGTATTTCCTGATGGAATGGGGTGAACATAAGGGCCAAAGACTCCAAGGCACACCGTGACACTTATCGGTGTCTGCAGGGTAGGGTGTGGTGAAACAGCGTGGCCATTATGCCTGATGACCCAAAGGCACACCCCAATGCCTGTCAGTATCTCAGGGTTTTAAATAATTGATTAGCACTTTTTTCTTGGGGCAATACTAACTGTACAGAAAGCATTTATATAGGTTTTCTAGAAGTGTTGTGTTTATTAAAAACAGTGAGACAAGTGCTATGCATTTTCACAATGTTTTAGAACTTTTATGAGCAAAACGCTAATCAATTTTTAGAGTTAAATAAATCCCTGGTATCCCTGTAGGGTGGTGGGGTTGGCTTCAGTTCAATATTTCACTGCCATTCCTATTATGCAGCTCTGTAACTCCTACACTACCAATGCCAATATCAGCAAGCAAACATTCGGCATTGACAAATGCTTGTTCTTTTTGGTAAAGAAGTATCTGAAATAGAAGCCTTTGCCCCTTTGATTTAGGGGCACTGCCTCCACTGCTCTGATTGATAGTAGGTGTTTAGCCTCTGCCACAAGGAGGATTCTGTCTGCAGAGGTGACTGGGGCAAAGATTCTTGCTCTCAGCTTGGGAAGTGATTTGAAGCTGAGTGACAGTCCCAAGCTCACTACCTCCAGGACCCACTTGTCTGTGGTAATGGCATGCAAACTCTGAAGGTAGTGATCCAATCTGCCACCCACTGGTAGTGGTGATGGTGGTGATGGAGGCCGACCTTTACCAGCCCATCAGGGATTCTATGTGGGCTGAGCCTGGGTTTGTGGTGTGGGAGAAGACCGTCTCATAGCCCTTCTGCCTCTCCCTCTGAAATAACCTATTGGCTGTTGGTAGATCTATGAAGCTTGTGCTTGGAAAAAAGGTCTGGGATAGGATCCCCTACCTCTGCCTCCCCTATATTGGGCCCTATAAAAGGGGGAAAAGCTGTGGTAGCACTGTGTGCACCCCTCCCCGGCCTGGGAGACAAATCTGAGAGAGAGAGATCCTGCACGGTCATCTTTTTGTGCTTAAAGTCTGTTGTGCAACAGCACTCTTTTTCTTTCCTGTGCTCTCCTGTCTTGTAGGTTTGCCACCTTTGCTGCCTTTCTTCTTTTTCCTTTTCTGTCTCTCTCTCTCTCTCTCCTCCCTGCCTTGGCAAAAGCACAACAGGCCATTGCCTGGTTTGCCTGCCTCTGCCTGGCTGTTATGCCAGCATGTATTGTAAAAGGACAGATAAAAGCATATTTGGCAGAGCTGCAGACTCTGCTCAGCTACTAAAACTGTTGTTTAAAACCCCCGTTATGAGAGAGGGAGATGCCTTTATGTTCCCATGCTCCTGTCTCCCCAATTGAGTTAGAGGTTTTGTGCCTTTGGTGTAAAAGTCTGCAGAACCTGTTAAAAGAAAGAAAAAGAAGCAGAAATTAAAACTATGCCTTCCTCTGTGTTGCAAGCTTGCAGCTTGTAGCACTGCTCTGCGAGTGAAAGCTCTGACCTAAAGTATATGTATTTTACAAAAACTTTCACTTGCTGCTGTATCCTGCTAAAAAAAGCCTGAAAAAGCTAGAAAAGGGGTTCAAAATAGCAATATCCCTGTTCTAAGTATTAAAACCAGGAGCAGAAGCTTTCTTAGGATGCATTCTGTCTCTGTATCGCCTATCAGTGTTTTTTTGGCACCAAAAGCACTAACAGGGCTACACAGCAGAATTAAGAAATGAACTTTCTGTTAGAGCAGTGTTATTAAAGGTTTCTCATGCAGAAAAAATGCTGTTTTACATGAGAACTTCTTCCTGAACTCTGCTTGCTTTTCTTATTGTTTTTTGTTGTTTGTTTGCTTGGTTTTCCCTCTTTAAAACAAGAACCCTCTGTATTAAACAAAACAACAGTCAAGCTTTAAGCTAAACCAAACCCTTACTGTTGTGCAAATACTAATATCATTTTTTTCATCCTGACAAAGAACTGAATTATTTTACTACTTGTGTTTTGTGTTCTGTACTCCCAAACAATTGTAGCTCACCTGGGTGTTGTTCTGCAAGTCTTCTCTTAGGGGCCAGCGCCCCTTTGTGCTGCTGTGTATATAGAGGCTGACCTGTCACTCACAGCAGGTGGTTGGAGCTACAGTGGATACATACTCCTAAAAATGCCAAAACTGTTTTTCTGTTGTGAGGGCTCCATTACGAATTGTTGCTTTTCTTTATGATGTAACCCCCAGGGGGCGCTACCCTTAGGGCTACTACCCCTGTCTGCCCCCACAGAGGCAGGTTGAGGGGCCCAGATCCGTTGATGGGTGCCCCCACCCAGAGGTCGGGGTTAGCACAGTTAAGACTACCACGGTTACAGCCCTCTGAGCTACTGCAACCCCCCTTTCGTCCCACTAGTAACTCACACTGGGTACCAACAATTCTGTTCACCAGTACACTTACTCCATGGAAAATATATTCCAGCTCCCTTCGAGGACCCCCTCTAAAGTAAGGTACAGTTACGTTGCAATCACCAGGCAGCAGTTCACAATTAATGTACACAATAGCCAGGATGTAGCTGTACAAAAAGCAATCTGATTTATTCAGGGGGGAAACAACAAGGACAGGGGGAATCAAGTTGATTAGCTTATCACTATATTTATCTACCTAGGGCTCTGTGCACAGGCCTAACCCTACAGCTTATTATCCCGGGGTACCCATGCCCTAGCGGCTAGTCCACACGTGGCAGCTGGTTGGGGCCCTTAGCACACACAAACATAACAGTCCTGAGCAGGTCAAAGTAAGAGGAAAGTTCAGTTATAATCCGGTTAAATGGTGCACTGAAACCACTGCATAGACACACTACAGGAGCGACCCTGAATTAGTACTCACAACCCCAGCAAATGATGATTCCTTCACTCTACCAGGATGGAGCCTGACTTTCACCAGTCTTCTTACACATTTATAAGGTAAACAACAACAGAGGGGTACTACACCAGGCAGCTGCTTCCAATGCTCCCACAAACTCACAGCCACTGAGATACTGCAACGGCAGCTTCCACTTTTCTTCGGACCGAGCGCAATTCAGCAATCTTCTCCAGTCCTCCTACAGGTCGAGCCTGGTGGGTAGCTGTACAAAGCACAGCCTCCTCGACCGCCCGCTGGCCAGTTTAGTCCGCTGGAGCTGAGAACACAAGCGGCCGCTTCAGGCCTTCACGTGCTTCAGCGAACACTCTCTCCAGCGCCAGAAGCACAGCTCCTCTCTTCATCAACCACAAGCATCTGCCCTCCAGCAACAAGGGGCTCTTCTTTCAGTTCGGGCGCTACCTGCTTCCATTGGCTGGCGAGACCTGCCAGTCACTTCCTTTAGCTTCAGTGGTGCAAAAAGCCATAGCCATAATACCTCTCTCAAATACAAACTGTTCCCCTATTGGTCAGCCAGCTCTGTAGGGTCCAAGGTACTGATTGGTCCAATTCACTAGTTCGGGACCAAATGGAGGAGGCAATCAAACCTTCTGTGCTGCAAAACAAGGCAGGTTAGAACACTACATTGTCATTACTATTTCCCAGTATTTAAAGCCAACATTCCATCCCCTTGTAAAGCTCCCCTGCACCACTAGCGATTAGCAGCAGATGAAAATCAGTAGCCTGGGCGGGACTCGAGCATAGCAACACTCAAACACCCTCCCTGATCAATTATGACTGCAAACCAAAGCATCCCTTACAGGGACAGTATACGGAGGCCTTTTAAAGCACTCACTGGCTCCCCATTTAAACGGCTTTAACGCCAAACTCTAACCAGGCACAGAGCATTTATCCAAGCTCCGGGGAAGCTTTAGGAACTCCTATTATCAAGGGGGTTACAATGATATTAGATTTGAATTCTATTTTTGTAGCCTAGAAACATTTTGTACTAGACTAGGAGGTGAAGCCTCACCAATCGTGTGACTAGTCTGTATATAAGGTGCTGTTTCCAAATCTAGAGAGATCAGTTCAGGCTTGTGAGAGGTTGAAGAAACACAGAGGGTGGGACAAATGCCATATCCTAGCTGTGTAATGCTTGTTTAATTTATTTTCTGAAAGTTTTTAATTTTTATTTTTATTTCTTCTAAATAAATACACATATTGGTGTGTTTTGCACCTACTTTTTGTTGTCCATGCTTTTCTCCTACATACCCACTATGACAAAGGCTTTTCTTTAGAATTACTTCTATAGGTGGCCTTATATTCCTTTGCCTTTTTCATGTAGGTTTCTGTTCCATCGCCAAATAAGGAATTTCTCTCACAGGGAAAGTTCATAGCTTGAGGGAAACAGATGATGCCATTAGCCTGGCTGCAGTATCACTAGCATCCATAGCCATGTGGAACTGATATTTGGTGGCATCAAAGACAGGCCTTGCAGTTTCTTGCAAGTTGATTGCCACTTCATCTTTAACTTTATCAGACAGAGCAAGGACAGAATTCCATAATGCCTTCTGATATTGAACAGCACAGGCCATATAATTTGCCTGCCTAACAATGAGTGAAGCAGCCATACAACCCTTCTTACCCATGGTATTCGTCTTTCTTGAGTCCTTGTCAGGGGGATGGGTTGCTAAGGGGATCCTGGCCTTATAACAGGCAGCCGCCTGGATCACCCCTTCAGGATCAGGGTGACTGAATAAAAATTCAGCAGTGTCCAACTGATATTTCTTGCCTGTTTTCTTGTCCACTCCAAGTATTGAAATACAGGTTACTCACCTGTAACAGGAGTTCTAGGAGTGGTATATGTTGTTCATCCACACTGTCTGGCAGGTGCCTTGGTGCTTTAAGATGGGCTGGAAAATCTTCAAGCTGGCTTCTCCCACCCACCCAGGTGATGAAACTCTCAGCTCCACCCCATGACGCCAGATCTAGCCTGTTGGAAGCCAGGTTGTGCACCAAAGCCGGGGAGGTCAGGTGGGTCTGTGTGGATGAACAACATATACCACTCCTAGAACTCCTGTTACAGGTGAGTAACCTGTATTTCTAGGGGCGTGGATATGTTGTTCTATCCACACTGTCTGGCAGACTCCTATCAGTTATCTGGGAGGAGGGAAGCAAGGCACACACCCCCTACTTAGGGAACAGGGACTGGAGAACTGAGGTTCCAAAACCAGCATCCCGGCGTGACTCATGGTCGATGTGGTAATGGGAAGTGAAGGTGTGTGCTGACTTCCAGGTAGCAGCCCTGCAGATTTCCTGGATAGGGACGTCCCTAGAAGCAGCCACCGATTCAGCGGTATGATGGGTGGAATGTGCCCTATGGAAGGCTCCCTTCCTGCCAACCTATAGCAGAGATCAATGCAGGAAGTGATCCACCTGCCAATCAGCTGCTTTGCTGCAGGTCTGCCAGGAGCAGCTTCAGTGTAGGTGACAAACAGCTGGTGAACCTCTCCCCGAACTTCCGCCGTATGCTCTTTGTAGTAAGCGAGCTCTCTTTTTGGGTCCAAAGTATGGAGCCTGTACTCGGCCTCTGAGGTGTGACTGGGGTAGAACACTGGCAGAGTCAACATCTGGTTTAGGTGAAACTCCGACACCACCTTCAGGAGAAATTTCAGGTGGGGGCACAGGACAACCTTGTCCAAGTGGAAGACCAGGTAGGGAGCTTCGATGGAAAGCACTTGGAGCTCCCCAATCCTTCTGGCTGACGTGATAGCACCAAGAAGGCAGTCTTCCATGACAAGTGAGAGATGTCACACCTGTGAATCAGTTCAAATGGCTTGCCCATGAGCTTGGACAATAGCAGCAGTAAATCCCACAGAATTGGTGATTCACACACCAGAGGGGATATGTGATCTAGGCCCTTGAAAAAGCACCAGACCACATTCTCCTGCACCACTGACTGCTTGCTAGCCTGCGCCTGGAAAGCAGAGATGGCTGCCAAGTGCACCTTGAGGGTCATCGACCAAAGCCCCTGCTGGGAAAGGGATGACAGGTAGTCCTGAATGCTAGCCAGTGGACAGGACAAGGGGTCCAACCCCTTGCCCTAACACCAAATGGAGAATCTCTTCCATTTGAAGACATAGCATTTTCTGGTCGACTCCTTGCGGGATGCCTCAACAACGTTGAGGACCTCGTCAGAAAGAACCAAGGCCTGGAACTCTAGCCACTCAGGAACCAGGCTGTCAGGTACAGGGATTGAAGGTCCGGATGGAGTACCTTCCCCTCGTTGATGGAGAGCAGGTCTGGGCAGGCTGGAAGCCACCTCGGGAGCCTGGAGCTGAGGCTGAGGTGATCTGGATACCAGAACTGGCGCGATCAGTCTGAGGCTACCAGAATCACCTGTGCCTTGTCCCTCCTGATCTTAAGGAGCACCTTGTGGATCAAGGGCAGGGGAGAGAAGGCATAGAAGATGCCTGGGGTCCACGGCCTGGAGAAGGCATCCCCCTACAGTGAGCCCTGCTGAGGGGGGCAGCGGGCATGGTACAGCCTCAGCTTGGCATTCTCCCTGGAGGTGAACAAGTCCATCTGAGGTGTGTCCCAGTGGGAGAACAGATCTTGTACTATCTCCAGACTGTTCGAGGCTCCTGCCACATGAATGGCCAGGAGATCCGCCTCCAGGCTGAGCACGAGAGACCAAATGTGAAGAGCTTCCTTGCACAGAGACAAGGAGTGCGTCCCGCCCTGTCTGTTGAGATAGTACATGGTCATGTTGTTGTCCGTCTGGACCTGGACCACTTGACCCCGAACAAACAGAGTGAAGGTGGTCAGGGCTAGCTGGACTGCTTGGAGCTTCAGCAGGTTGATGTGGCATCAGGACTCCTGAGGGGACCAGAGTCCATGGGCTTTGTGCTCCCCCAGATGGGCACTCCAACCCATCAGAGAGGTGTCGGTCGTCAGGATGACTATCGGCTCGGGCGGACAGATGGGATTCCCTCCTACAGATGACCGGGGATGAGCCACCACTGCTGGCCATCCCACATCACCTGGGTCACAGAGACTGGCTGGTCAAGATGACCTGGGCACTGAGACCACTGGCGGGCCAGCCCCCACTGCAGGGGGTGCACATGCCAGTGGGCCCAAAGGACCACGCTTGTACAAGCCACCGTGAGACCTAGAAGGTGCAGGAAGTCCTGAGCAGGGCACAGTTGCCCAGCCAGAAATGATTGGGCAAAGGAGGAAAGGTCCTCAGCCCTGTCCACCGGGAGCCGGGCTCTGGCTCGGAGAGAGTCGAGCTCCGCCCCCATGAACTGAATCACCTACGAGGGCATGAGTTCTGACTTGGCCTCACTGATGAGGAGGCCAAGTTGAGAGCAAGCCTGGAGGGCCAGATCTCTGGACCACTCCACCTCCAACCTGGAGGGACCTGCTATCTGCCAGTCATCCAGGTAAGGGTAGAGCCAGACCCCTCGGCACCGCAGGAATGCTGCCACCACTATGATGCATTTGTGAAGACCCTGGGAGCTTATGAGAGGCAAAAAGGCATGGCCCAGCATTCATGGAGGGTTCTCTCTGCCCGAAAGTGTAGGAACCGCTAATGAGGCGGACAGATTGGGACATGAAAGAACACATCCTGGAGGTCCAGGGAGCAGAACCACATGCCCTGCTCCAGGGATGGTATTATTTGAGCCAGGGTTACCATCTGAGAGGTACGCGGCCTTAGGAACTTGCTCAGGTCGTGCAGATCGAAAATGGGGTGCTAGCCCCCCGTCCGTTTTGGAACCAGGAAGTACCTGGAAACAAACCCTGGGCACGGTGGAGGATCCACAACTTTACTGACTAAGCCCTTATGGAGGAGCTGGTAGACGTCATCTTGGAGAGCCGACTGGGAGGCTATGGACCCGGTTGCGCCCGCGGGGCACGGGCTCGAAAGGGAGGGACCTGCTTGAACTCCAGAGGCAGGCCCCTGCCAACCACTTCCAGCACCCAGTGGTCCATGGTGATACCGGACCAGGCAGAAAGGAAGTGGCTGAGCCGGCCCCGCATGGGGAGACCCAGGGGAGGTGAGATGAGGTTGGTGGCGGCACCCAGCAACCTTTCACTGGGCTGGCTTGGAGGAGGAGGGAGTGGCCGAGGAGCCATTGGGGCCCTTCCCCCTGGGCTTCCTGACTGAGGAAGCAATGGACTTGGCTCTAGGGTGCCAAGTTTAAGCCTGCTGGCCCTGCTGCTGCTGGGCAGGTCTTGCTGCAGGAGCGGAGGGACGAAAGGGCTTACACTGCTGATGGAAGCCTTTGTCCTTCTGGGCAGATGTGACCGAATCTAGAGTGGCATTGGATTTTTCAATGCGCTGGAGATGGCCCTCCACACCGGACCTGAACAGGTCAGTGCTCAGAAAGGGAACATCTGCGAGTTTGTGTTGGGTGTCTGCCGTGAAGGTTGAGATCCACAACCAAGCCCCTGTGGCGCATGGCCACTGTAGCCGCTACCGAACGGGCACAAGAGTCTCCAATGTCCAGAACAGTCTAGAGCTGCTGCTTTGCCACCGCCCTTCCCTGACCCCAGACCTGATTGACCGTCATCTGGAGGACAGCTGAGAGATAAGGGAGCACCTCATCCAGGGAGCTCAACAGGGCATTAGAGAAGTGTGCCATTACAACAGCTGAGCTGGCCTGGTAAAGGCCCAAAGAGGCAGCAGCGTACACCTTTCTCCCTGAGTAGTCCAATTTCCTGGACTCCTTATCTGGGGGCTTGTCCACATCCCTCATGTTGCCCAAGCACCTGAAGACAGATTCTGCCACCAACCCCTTGGCTGAGGGGTGCTCTGAGAAGCCAGAGAGAGAGCCAGTAGGGACTGCGTAGTTGAGGGCCATCCTGGCCAATGGCGCTGGGCACTGCCAGAGTTCTAATGCCAGGCCCACAATGGTCTCAACTACAGGGAAGACCTCAGTGGAGGAGTCCCCTTGGCCAGAATCTCTGTAAGGGGATATCTGGCCCGTTTCTGCTCGGGTTCGAGCGGCATCCCGGTGGACTCCAAGATGAGCCGAAGGATACCAAGGAACGAGGTGGGACTCTCTTACACAGAAAGACCCCCCCAAAGATTCCAGGTCAACTGGACAGGAATGCAATGAGGAGTCTTCGGACTCCAAAGAGTCTGCGTACAGCTGGTGACTGCCTGAGCCACTCTCCACTCGCCGAGGGTGACAACCCTGACTGACAACCGATGGGGCAAACCTTGAGCTGACCGAGAATCTTTGGTCAGCACTCCATTCTTTGGCTGGGGATGTGGTGGTTCCACCACAGTGGGCGGGGCAGCCGGTTTGGGCTGAGCCGTCAGTGCCGGGACCAGGTCCTCGACCGGGGAACCGGCAGCGGGAGTCAGCTTCGGCCGTTCAGGCAACAGCCACTTAATTGCCGGTATGGAAGCCAGTGTCGACTTGCTGCTGGCCAAAAGGAGCTGTTGCCACATTAGATCCTCATTGCGCCAACGCAACTTGCACCGGAGCCTCTCCTCAGCCGAGGAGGATGAGGAAGAAGAGCGGCGGTGCTGCTTTCCACAATATCGGGACCGAGACCGCCGACATCGGTGGGATTTCCCTGAAGTGGAGGAGGACCAAGACCGAGACAGTCGGCGGTGCCAGCGGTGGGCTGAGGAAGGAGAGGGGAAAACCTGCTGCCCCTACAGTTCAGGGTCCTGGGCACGGGACTTCGGCTCAATGGTCTGAGGCAAGTCCTCGGAAGGCACCAGAAGCACTGGTGTCTGAGAGAGAGAGAAAGTTTTCAGCCTCCTCGGGTGACAACCGGTCAGTGGGCTCGAGAAAAATCTCAGCCATGTTAACAGGCGTCTCGGCTGGCTGGTCTGACAGGGACACCATGAAACCAGCGGCTCGGGCCGCAACATCGACCAAAGTCCAGAGCCAACGGTTCGGAGAATGAGATCTCTCCCACTTCCAAGAGCATTGATGGTGGGTCTTACCTTTTTTCAGATCCTTCTTCCGGGACCGAGGGATTTGAGACCCAGAAGGACCCTCCCCTTTAGTAGAGAGGGACTGGCACAGCTCCTGAAAGGAAGCTGTGTAAGAAGAGCCCAGTTGGAGCAGAATTAAGGCCAAAGTCGAAGAGGAGCTCGCCACACTGGGCCGCCTCCTCCTTAAGGGCCATGAGTTGTTCAAGCTCTTCCAGTTGTTCCGCAGAGCCCACCGCCATGGACACCCCCCAATGGGCCTCCTTCAATTAGACCAGCAGGTACCATTTCTCTGGTCAGCCCAGCTGGAGTCAGGCAGCGCGGTCTTCACGTACCAACAGAGTTAAGGACAGACACATCTTGCAAGCCTGCAGATCGTGGTCATGCCCGAAGCAATAAATGCATGAGGTGTGGGGGTCAGTGTGCAACATCTTCTGCCTGCAGGGGCACCGGCGGAACCCGGGGACAGTTTTATCCTTCATCGCAGCTGCAAGGGAAGAGGGTGAAGCCTGAACTCAAATGCATTTCAAAGTAGGTTTAGGAAAAAAATCTGAAGATTTTAGAGCCAGGGCCTGCAAAATGCGAGTGCACTAAGGAGGGAACTTGATGCATCCAAGCGGTAAGGAAGATCTGGTGTCATGGGGCAGAGCTGAGAGTTTCATCACCCAGGTGGGTGGGAGGAACCAGCTTGAAGACTTTCCGGCCCATCTTAAAGTGGCAAGGTACTTGCCAGGTAGTGTGGATAGAACAACATATCCATGCCCCTAGAAGTTGGAGTCTTTAGTATTTGCAGCACAGCCTTTTTTAAAGATTTGTGCATAAGTAACAAAAGACATTTTGTGGGGGCTAACCCCATCATATCGAGAAAATCTGCTTCCTCCACATCCTCCTCAGTCTCCTGGAGGGGGAGTTTGAGGGTATCCACCATGTTCTTTACGAAGGCATAGTGAGCAGTGTAGTCCTCTGGTCCCCTGGGAGGGGAGCCAAAACACTGCTCTGGGGAGACCTCTGGCTCTATAGTTTCCCCTTCATCCTCCTCTTAATCCTCCTCAGGATTTCCATACAGAGGTTGAGGTTCCTGAGGTGCTGGAACTTGTGTAGGTGCTTGTCTCACTGGGAGCTCCTTAGCCTTCTCGGCCAGAGGTGCAGCGACATGTTTTTATTTATATTTTTTCTTAAGTGGGACAGCTTCAGCTACTGTCTCAACAGCTCTTTTTGATTTACCTTGCTCAGTCTTATCTGTTTTGTCAGCATCCTTGGGCTTATTCTTGTTCTTATTAGGGAGAAGGGGTTTCCTCTGCAGCACTAGCAGAGGTAGAAGCCATTTCCTCTAATTTTTGAGATCTCTTTTTCAAAGTCTTGGGACAGACAGTTTTACAAATTTCACAATTTGAAAATATATGACTAGTTCCCAAACAAAACACACAGAAGGAATGCCTGTCTGCTTTTGCTATAACCTGACCACAAGACTCACAACATTTAAAACCAGTGGCTCCTGTGAGTTTTTTAGGCTTCTCACCAGGGATCTCTGACATTGAGCAAAGTACAAAAATGTAAAACTAGTGAAAAAAATAATCGGTTCCCTGGAAACGGGTAAATTCAAAATTAAACAACCGCTATTGGTTCCTGGAACCAAGCGCTAATTGGTTCCCTGACCGAGAATAAACTAAATTTATGTAAAAATACAAATGGTCAATGGATCCTAAGGGGAAATCATCAAATAAGAGAGAATTAATGCTTAATTTGAGGTAAAAAACCTCACAGAGAACCGCAAATCCCTCTGTTCCACGGAACCATGAGGGAACAGTGAAAAAACGATAAAAAACAATGAACCACTAATAATCTATACCAAACTAACTTATAAGGCTGCAATCTAAAATTAATAACTTAAAATGGTACTTATTGACCAAAATAAAGGATCTGAAGTAAGTTGAAGGAGAGATTCCCAGGACGTCTTCACTGGCAGGCGGAGTAAAGAATCTGAAGCACTCAGAGTGCAGCAGTTACTAGGGGCAGCAGTTTAAAATTGGCATGAGCCAATAAGAGTTCTGTCCTTTGCATAGCATTCCATTTCTCTGGGCAGTTCAACACAGGAGGCTGACTGCATCAGTTTAATCATAATGAGCGATTCCTGGGGTTAGAAAGGGCAGTTTCTTTTGTAATAAACATACATAGGATTAAAACAATATATCCAGGTATTCACTGAAGCACCCAAGAGACAGATGGAGAGACCTGTTTTTCTTTTATTAAAAACAATATTAACAGGGCAATTTGTGGGAAGGGAGGTTAGTTTTTGAATGGGCAATAGTTCACTCAGGGTGGGTAACCCAAATGCAAGAGCAGAATAAGGATTTTTTTTGTTACATCATCTTCTTGGAGAGTGCCAGAATGACCCATATATGGTATAAAGAACAGTTACGTAAGACCTTACCATAACAGTTGATCTTCAAGGGGATTTCAGTCATCGGGTCACACGATAGGCACTTCATCGTTGGTGAAGCAGGATCAACATGGAAGATTTTCCAGCAGTACCACTGGGGCCGACCATGCCAATGTCACCTGCCGATGTCACCAACCCCATAAAGGCGGGAGCAGTCCCACTCCCTCCTTGGTTCTTTCCCCCCCCGAGACTAAGGTAGCAAACCCATGCCATGTGGAACCAAGGAGTGAAAGAGGTACCCAGGCCAGAATAAAAGGATGTATACACCAGTTAGCCAGTTCTGAGAAGAGAGCCCCATAAAAGGGGGATGGTGTGACGGAAGGCAGACCTGATGATTGAGATCCCCTCAAAGATCTACTGTTATGGTAAGTTCTTATGTAACTGTTCTATCTTCTTCAGGGGTATCTCAGTCATCAGCCCACAATGAGTCCCAAGCAGTTACACATGCAGCAAGACAATCTGGAAGGAAGGTCAACTAAAGCCTCGGACCAAAGGCCCTGCAAGACACCCCAACCAAAGCCTGCTTGGGCTCTAGAAGCAATGTCCAGACTGTAGTGCTTGGTGAAAGAATGGAAGGAACTCCAGGTGGCAGCAGTGCAAATGTCAGTGGCTGAGACCCCCTTGAAATAGGCCACAGAGGTAGCCATGCCCCTTGTGGAGTGGTCTTTCACTGCCCCGGCAACTCTTTGCCATGCTTGTTGTAGCAGAACACAATACAATGGGCAAACATTTGGACAGACAGTGTTTAGAAACTTCAGTGCCCTCTCTTCCTGGGGCGAAAGAAACAAAAAGCTGCCTCATTTTTCTGCAATCCTTAGCTCAGAGCAGATAGTATTTCAAAATTCTGCACGCATCTAAATTATGGAGCAGTGCTTCCCCTGGATTGGCACACTCAGGAAAATATACTGGTAGGTGGATAGATTGGTTCAGGGTAAACTCGGGCATCACCTTAAGGAGAAACTTAGGATTCATGCCAAAGACATCCTGTCTTTGTGAAAAATCAAATATGGCTCTTCACACCAGAGAGCCCAAAGCTTGGAAATCCTTTGAGCAGAAGTAAGAGCAACCAATAATAACACTTTCCAAGAGAGAAAGCATAGCTTGCAAGTTGTGGCTGGCTCAAATGGAGACAGTGTAAATTTCTGCAAAACAAAATTTAAGTCCCAAGCTGGGACAGGGGAACAGACTGGAGGTTTCAGGTGCAGGATGCCCTTGAGAAAGGTATGAAACACATCTAGATAAGCCATGGTACAACCACACACGGGCTCGTGAAAGGCCGAAATAGCCAAAAGGTGTACCTTGAGAAAAGAAATACTGGAGGCCTGAGTCCAACAGGGAGATCAGGTGTTCCAGAATCTAGTTTACTGGACAGGTGAATGTGTCCAGATGATGCTTGGCAGCCGAGATGGCAAACCTCTTCCACTTCATGGCATAAGTGGCTCTAATAGAAGGCTTTTGAGCTGCCACGAGGACACCCGCCACCTTCTGAGATACCCTAAACCGGGCTATGGCTATGTCCTCAGGAGCCAGGCATGCAGACAAAGGGTCTTGAGGTTGAAATGGACCAGGGTCCACTGAGCCTGTGTCAGCAGGTCCCCGTAGAGGGGCAGAGGGACCGGAGGTTAGTTCGCAAACTGTTGTAGTAATGGAAACCATATCTGTTGTGGCCAGAAGGGTGCAACCAGGATCATGTTGGCCCCCTCAATCTGCAGCTTGATTAGCACCCTCTGAATCAGGGGAAAAGGAGAGAAGGCATACAAGAACCTCCCACTCCAGAAGAGTCTTACCAGAAAACTCCAGGCCCTAGATCTAGCAAGCAGAAACTGGGCAGTTTTGCACTGAGTGGGGACGCAAAAAGGTACAACTATGAATGACCCCATCTGATGAAAAGATCTTCTGTGATAGATGAGAGAAGTTCTCATTCATGCATGCTGGACTGAGTCCAGCTGAGGCTGTCTGCCTGGGTGTTTAGCACACCCGGGACATGGACTGCCGAGAGAACCAGACTGTGGTCCAGTGTCCAGTACCAGACTCTCATGGGTTCCCTGCACAGGGGTGTACAAATGTATTCCCCCATGCTTGTTGATGTGGTAGACAACACTGAGATTGTCAGACTGAATTAACAGTTGGCCCAGAAGGAGGTGGTTCTGAAAGGCCTGCATGGCATACAGGATCGCCTGCATCTCCAGGACATTGATATGCAGAGACATCTTGATCTGGGATCATGTTCCTTGAGTCTGAAAGGGGACCAGGTGTCCACCCCAGCCCAAACTGGAGGCATCCATAGTGAGGATCTGCTGGGGAGAAGATTTCTGGAAAGGGACCCCTTGTAACAGGTTCTGGAGGTCCGTCCACCAGTGTAGCACCTTGTGGACTGGGGAGGAGACTAGCACTAACCATTCTAAGTCATCCGTGCATTGGTCCCATTGCACCATGAGTGTCCACTGGAGCACCTGCATGTGCAGTCTGGGCAAGGGCGCTGTGGCAATGGCCACAGCCATAAGACCCAATAGTCTCAGGTATACCCTCGAAGGAACACAACGGCTCTGGGCGACCTCATGAATCTGGGTGATGAGGCACTCTTTCTTGCTGAGAGGCAGAAAGGCTCTGTCCTGCCCTGAGTCCAAGACCGCACCTGTATACTGCAGCCTCTGCGATGGAGTCAAGATGGACTTGGGCAGGCTGACCATGATGCCCAGGGAGAGAAACAACTGGAGGTTCCTCTCCGGAGTCCGGAGCAGCTGCTCTCTGGACAAAGCCTTGAGGAGCCAGTCATCCAGGTAGGGGAAAATGTACAGTCCTTCTCTCTGGAGGGCTACAGCTACTGCTACTAAGCACTTTGTGAAGACCCACTGTGCAGAGGATAAGCCAAAGGGAAATACCTTGAATTGGTAATGATCGCCCTGAAAAAGTAACCAGAGAAACCTTCTGTGTGGGAGAACATCGAGATATGCAGGTAAGCATCTTGCATATCAAGACAGCACAGCCAGTCGCCCTGCTTGAGTCGAGGTAGCAGGCCTGACAGAGTGACCATGCTGAATTATTTGTCCTTGATATAAAGATTGAGGTCCTTGAAATCTAGAATAGGCCTCAGATCTCCAGTTCTTTTGGGGACCAGGAAGAAACTGGAATAGAATTCCCAGTTCTTTTGGTGTCTGGGCACTGGCTCGATAGCCTTTCTCCACAGAAAGGACTGTACTGCCTCCCAGAGAGCCGATAGATGGCCAGGGGATAGGTGGAGGGTACTGGAAGAGTCTCTGGAGGCATCTCTACAGGCTCCAGAGTGTGACCCCTCTCTATAATCCAAAGAATCCATGCATCTGAAGTAATGGTTCTCCATTGATTGAGATGGAGGGAGAACAGACCTCTGACCATTACTTCTTGGTCAGAGACTGGAAGAGGGGGGGTCTGGCAAGGAGTCAAGCAGAGGCAGATCCAGCTGCTGGATCCATTATCCTTGAGTTGCTTTGCGGCAGCACTGCAGAGGAGGAGGGGTGGCAAGGCGGAGGAGGCTTTTCTTCTTTTTCCCTGGGGGCGGAAGCTGGCTCCAGACTTGTGGGACACCTTACGAAAGGATGGGCGTTGTCTACTCCTAGGGTGCATATGGTAAAGCAAATGAACAGACTTGATAGCCCTACCAGATGCCTGTAAGTCATTGATGATGTCCTGGACATCTGCCCAAATAACTTGGAGCCACTGAAGGGAGCATTCAGCACTTTCTGTTGGAAGTCTGCTGCAAACCCCGAGATCCTCAGCCTGGAGTACCTGGAGTGCCTACAAAGGCAGATGCTTGTGGCAGTCGCCCTGGTGACAGTGACAGAAACGTCATATAAGGCCCTGAGGAGATGCTTACTAATATACTCAGCAGTCTGTAAGCATTTGAGAACCTCTTGTTTCTGGGAACATTCTGGGAGGGCTTAGGCAGCTGCCTTTCCCTTCTTCCAGATGGTGTTTTGGTACTTAACCATAGGTGAAAGATAGTTAGCAATCCCCAGGGTGGAGGATGTATAGATCCTCTTGCCCCAAAGGTCACTCCGCCTGGATTCCCTGTCAGGAGGGAGAGACCTAAGGTGCTTGGGCATGTTGGACTTATCATGTGCTGCTTTAATGACCATGGAGTCAATCTCAGGTTGGGCAGCATAATGAGGCAGGCCCTGAGGGGCATGATAAAGCTTATCTGCCCAGCGAGACATGGCAGGAACCATATCTGGCCGATGTCAGGCTGCAGTAGTGGCATTCCTCAGGGCAGGTAGAATGGGAGGAATGATCTTAGGAGGAGATTCTGAGATCTCCAAGAAGTCCACCAGGTCTTGTCTGGCAGCATCATCCTCCTCAGTGTGAATGCCCATGGCTGAGGACAACTGCTTCATCATATTAAAGAAGGTAGGATCTTCAGGAAGGGACTTGGGAGTATGTTTAAGAGAGTCCTCACTGACTGATGATGCAGTAGACCTGTCTGAGGAAAGAAGCTCCTCCTCATCCTCTTCCTTAGGAAGAATCAGGTCAGGATGGTACTCCTCTTTGATGTCGACTTGCCCCAATTTGAGGTCTGATGAACGAGGTACCGATGGCAGTCTATGAGGCGTGGACTGAGGAGGCCCAAGAGGTGTCAACGATGTGGCTGTCAACGGCACTGAGGACCCAGGCCTGTATGAGCTCAACTGGTGCACTAGGGCTGTAGTGATCTGGGTCAAAATCGAGTTGAGATCAATGGCAAGAGAGGGATGCATTGACAGTGGAGGGGTTGTCGGCACAGGGCATGACAAACCATCCATTGGGACTTGAGAGCCTGATGACTGTGGGCCTGGGATAGCATCAGGCCTCAACGGAGGGTCTGGCATTGATGACCTGAGGGTCGATGGAACGGGAACCGATGACAGGCCTCCCTGAGCAGTGGGAAGCAGCACTGCTGTTATGGGCCTAATAGAAGCAGAGGCCTGGGTAGCAGAGGAGGTTGGTGCAGATGCAGCCGACAGGGTGCCCTCGGAGGATGAAGAAGAAGCCGTTGGACAGCTGAAGCACCACCGGGGGGTAACAGCCCCAAAAGCAGTCTTCTTTGTGACTTTTCCCTCAGAACTTGTCTTGGGCCTTAGAGGCCTGGGAGCTTGATGAACCCACCGACGACTGGGAAAGAGGGACCCCGGCCCAGAATTGGCTACCTGTTGCTTCATGAGGAATTTCTTCAAAGCCTTTTTGCATCACCTAAGGGTGGTTTGGTTGAATTTCTGGCAGAGCTCACAGTCAGAGGCATTGCAGTAAGGCCCAAGACAGCAGACACGGAGGTTATAGTCATCTAAAGAGGCAATCTTCTTTCCAGAGCAGCAGCGACAGAAGAGAGAAGTGGAGGGAGTAACTCTCAACATAAACAAGGTAAAGAAATCTCTTATTTAAAAGAAATTCTAAAAGCTAAAATAAAAGAAAAATCATAGGCAAAATGGCGCAAAACTATGTTGGAGCTTCCGAGGAAACCCATGTGAAGAGAGTCGACAGCAGGAAAGAATTGAGGAGGAAGCGGGGCTGCTCATGCCTTTATAGGGTTGGTGACGTCAGCGTGGGCAGCCCCAGTGGTACTGCTGAAAAATCTTCTGTGTGGATCCTGCTTCACCGATGGTGAAGTTCCTACAGTGTGGTCTGATGGCTGAGATACCCCTGAAGAAGATCTTCCCAAAGCTTCACTGACATTTTATTCAAGTGACAAGCACTAAGCATTCAACACCAGCTAGCAGAAAAAATTAATAAATAAATAAATAAGGCAGTAAGCAACACATTAGCACATGCTGAAATGCTGAACTTCCTAAGAAACATAGATACCGAGTTTGTTTATTTAAGTTTTTAGTGTAGCTGTGTACCTGTACCTTCTGATTCTGTTAGTCTCCCTGAGCTGCTGAGTGAAATAATCAGCACTTGCTCAGATGATCTGACCATTTGACTGTCTGGTGACTTCTGGGTCCACTGGTACTTTGCATCCTGATCTGCATTACTACACACTGAGTCCTGAATCCTGGCCTGTGCCTGCCTCCCAAATGCTACCATTGTCAGCCACTGCCACGCCACCTGAACTGACCACAAATACATCATAACCACAAGCAAAATTAAATGGTGCTTTGGCACCAGCCTGAAGTCCTGACTCCTATGCAGTGTGTCCAGGGAATGCATCCATATCCTGTGACTATTAGGGGCTGTGTTGGGGCCAGTAGCTGTGTGATAGGTTTGGACTGAGCAGCTGCCATCAGTGCATGACAGCATGTAAAGTTGGACACAAGTGGGTTGCAGTAATTAAATTAGACTCTGTTCAAGGGTTCACATCTGCCCGGCCTGCAACGAAATTAATGTGCACAGTAGTACACTATAGTTAAATGATGGAAGTCACATCACTACCGTCTACAGTTGACATATGTGAGATGATCATGTCATCTCCCTAAGTCCCAGTTCGGGAATGGAATGGATGTAGATACAAAATTCAAAAATGAGACATGCATGGTGCATGTTGAAATTAAAATATTGATTGCTTTGTGGCTTCTTATTGCCAGCTCACACAAGTTGAAACAGCTTAAGAGACAACTACCGGCTCGAGTGAGCCAGCTCCAGCAAATCACTGGGTAGACCCAAGGCAGGAAAAACAGTGCTGATGCTAGTCATTGGACAAAATCTTTTTTCCACATGGACACTGACAAAAATGGGTGATTTTTTGGTTCCCATCTTTAACTTACCGGACATCACAAAAAATAAATAAAAAAGACAAGAAATTTTCAAAGGGAAATGGTAATGCAGCAAATTGAGGTTCAGATCAACTCCCAGGTGTATACTCAGCTGTGGGAAGAACACAACTGAGGTAGGTTAGGGAGCCAGCAACGATTATTGGCAAGTTGCATGTGGCACCATGCAGTGTCACGCTGGCTCTGTAGCCAATAGCCATTGCTTCCCCCTGGCCACAAGATCTGCTCCTGTGGGATCCTACTGCCTCTGGCTCAGACCCATAAGAGACACTCAATGGAGTAGACTGATTCTAGGAAGATCTGTTCTTTTTAGCAGAAGAAAAAAACCTGAGAACACAGGAGGTGGAAACGGAGGTCCACATATCTGGGCAGTAAGCGGAGTCAAGCTGGAAGACTGTTCTGGTGACTGAGCATGATCAGTGTAAGACTACCTAAATGTGGACAGTGAATTGAATCTAGGAAACTAGAGAAGGAATTTTTAGATGCAATACAACTGGGTCAACTTAGTTTACCTTAAGTTAAACAAAAGTTAACAAACTGAAAATGAGAAAGCATTATATTTTAACTAAAAGTACTAAATGCTTGCAAAGTATCTAAGACATGAATATGGATACAATAACTTACTGCTCCCCAAGGTCCAGTTCTCCACTGGTTGCCATCTGCTTCTTGTGCAGGGTCAATATGGGTGTGTGTGCCTCCATGTGTTGGGTTCCATTTGGGTCGATAATCCACATGAGGAATGGAATGGATGGGTCTGTCATACTCACTGACATGTTCCTCACAAGAGGACACAGTACATTCCTGTTCAGTTACAGGAACATCATCTGGGTCACATTCATTTCCATTGACAATCTGATCATTGAAATTTACACATATTACTTGTCGTTTTGCCTTCCCTTGACCACAGGATACTGAGCACTGCAATAAAAAATGAAAAGGATTACTTATCTCAGTCTTATAAAAATTATAAACTTAAATTACAAGGAATTAAGATGGTTAAACTTTCAACATAGTGACCAATATCACAATTAATTATTTAAAATGTCATCACTTGTCACAGTGAAACATCTGCGTTTCGCATAGTTCATAGAAACATAACATAGAAAAGTACAGTTATGTAAGAACTTACCATAACAGTAGATCTTTGAGACGAGCTCTTGTAGCAGGTTACACCATAAGGACTGAAGCCGGCAGGCACCAGGGCCCCACAGAAAACTTCTAGCTATTAGTATATAGTGGGGGACCGCCCCTGACATAGGCCTGCCCCCGACATCTGCTTATGGTATAAAAGGGGCGGTCCCCCAGCACCACCTCACTTCTTCTGCTGGAGACCCCAGCAAGCACAGTGATCGGAGAACCGAGGTGTTCCTCTGAAACTGAAGAAAAGGAAACAGTGATGGAGAAGCAGTCACCAGGTGGATGGAGGGAGGGAAAGCAGCACCTGCTGCAAGAGCTCCTCTTGATGATCTACTGTTATGGTAAGTTCTTATGTAACTGTACTATCTCACTTCAAGGAGGCTCTTGCAGCAGGTTATACCATAAGAACTGAGACCCAGGCTGTGAAAGGACTGACCCTGGCCAGCTGGGAGGAGGTAGAGGTCAACGTAAGTCTCTCAAGAGAGCAGACTCTGTAGGACTGCCAGTCCAAAACCTGCCCTGAACCGAGATGTAATGCTCAGACTGTAAAGCCGAATGAAATTGTGGAGAGAACTCCAAGTGGCCGCTGCACAAATGTCAATAATGGACACATTTCTGAAGGAGACAAATGAAGCAGCTATGCCCCTGATAGAATGGCCTTTAACCGGGCCCAGTAAAGGCTTGTTGTATTTGCAATAACAATAAACAATGCAATTAACTATTTGGACAAACATTGTTTTCAAACAGGCGCCTTTCTTTCCTCAGGGTAAATTAAACAAATAACTGATCAGTTTTTCTGATGGCTCAGGTGCAGTCCAAATAATAACAAAGCACCCGGTAGACATCCAGAGTATGTAGTAAGGCCTCCCCTGAATTCGAATACACAGGTAGATGAATGTCTTGATTCAGGGTAAACTCAGATACCACCTTAGGAAGAAACTTAGGATTGGTCCGCAAGGACATCCTGTCCTTATGGAAAACTAAATAAGGCTCTTTACACATCAGAGCCTGAAGCTCGGAAATCCACCAAGCAGAAGCAATGGCAACTAAAAATAACACTTTCCATGACAGAAAGTGCATCTCGCAGCTTGAGGCAGACTCAAAGGGAGGCAAAGTAAGCTTTTCTAAAATGAACAAAAGATCCCAGGGGGAATAGGGTCCCTGATGGGAGGTTTCAGATACAGTATGCCCTGCAAGAAAGTGTGGGAGAGGTCAAGTTGGGCAAGAGTCTTGCCTTCAACAGGTGCATGGTACGCAGAGATGGCTGATAAGTGCACCTTAACTAACGAGTAACTCAGGCCTGAGTCCAAAAGGGAAAGGAGGTACTCTAGAGTGAGATTCTCCGGACAGGTAAAAGGACTGCGGTGACAAGCGGTGGCCCCTATGCAGAACCGCTTCCACTTTATAACATAAGTAGATCTAGTGAAGGGTTTCCTGGCTGCCACTAGGATGTCTGCCACCTGGGAAGAAATCCCAAATTGGGCAACTGCTAAGTCTGTAGGAGACATGCATGAAGGTGCAGTGACTTGAGGTCCAGATGGACCAGGGTACCCTGCTCCTGGGAAAGCAGATTGGAGCACAGAGGCAGGGGAATCAGTGGCTCCACTGCTAGTTGCTGGAGGAGTGGAAACCATATCTGGTGTGGCCAGTAAGGGGTTATCAGGATCATCTCTGCCCTTTCTGACTGCAACTTGAGCAGAACTCTCTGCAGTAATGGAAAGGGAAGGAAGGCATACAGAAACCTCCCTGTCCAAGAGAGGGACAACACGTCTCACCAGAAAACACCAAGCCCTGGATATAGCGAGCAGAAACTGGGCAGTTTCGCATTGGATGGAGACGCAAAAAGGTCCAGCTCTGAGCCTCCCCACCTATCGAAGAGATCTTCAACCACTGAGGGAAGGAGTTCTCACTCATGTGCCTTGGACCGAGAATGGCTTAGGCTGTCAGCCAAAGTTTTTTGAATGCCTGGAACATGCACAGCAGTCAGGTCCAGGTGATGCTCTATGGTCCAATACCAAACTGTCATGGTCTCCCTTCAGAGGGGTTACAAATGCATTCCCCCCTGCTAGTTTATGTAAAAGACCACAGTCATATTGTCTGTCTGGATCAGAAAAGGTCCCGGAAGCAGGTTTGTCTGAAAGGCCTGCAAGGCATACAGGATTATCCGTATCTCTGAAACATTTATGTGGAGATGTTGCTGTAATGGGGACCAGGTCCATTGAGTCTGACGGTCTGCCAGATGGGTGCCCCAGCCCTGACCCAATGCATCCATGGTCAGGATCTATTGAGGTGATTCTGACCTGAAGTGGACCCCTTTGGAGAGATTGGAGGGGTTCAGCCACCACTTCATAGTCTGACGCACTGAGTTGGATACTAACTCTGGAAGATCCAAATCATCTGTGCGCTGACTCCATTGGGCCCAAAGGTTCTATTGGGCTACCCTCATGTCAGACGAGCCAGAGGAACTGTTGCAATGGTTGCTGTCCCAGTAGTCTGAGAAAGGTTCTGGCTGGAACCTGATGAGATGATGTGTTCAGCTGAGCCTGTGTCTGAAGGCATTCTGCCAGGCTTTGCCTTGGGCAGTGTCCAAGATTGCACCAATATACTAGAGTCCAATACCAAACTCTCATGGTCTCCCTGCAGATGCATGGAACCGCCTTCCTGGAGAGGTTGTGGGGTCTAAAACAGTGGGGGAATTCAAACATGCATGGGACAGACATAAGGCAATTATAGTGGGGGTTGCAAGAAGTAGGCTATTGGTTAACTAGAATCTGCAGCTTATCCAATAGGTAGGGAAATGGGCAGACTGGGTGGGCCAAGTGGTCCTTATCTGCTGTCAAAGTCTATGTTTCTATGAGTCTTTGATGTGGCCAAGGGGAGGATTTGGGGAGGCTGAGAGTTACCCCAGATCCCAAGACAGAGTGAAAGTGTCCCCCATGGTTCGGAGCAACTGCTCCTTGGAGGGAGCTGTCAGAAGCCAGTTCATCGAGGTAAGGGAAGACAATGGCCTTCCTTCCTTAAGGTCGCTGCCACTACTGCAAGGCATTTCGTAGAGACTCATGGGGAAGAGGACAGGCCAAATGGCAGAGCCTGAAACTGATAGTTGTTTCCCTGAAAGCAGAAGTGAAGGAACCTCCTGTGGGGTGGGAACACCAACATGTGAAGATAAGCATCCTGCATGTCCAGAGAACAGAGCCAATCCCCTTGATGAAGTAAAGGGAGGAGGCCGGAAAGAGTGAGAATTCTGAACCATTTGTATTCTATGAACTGGTTCAGGAGGCTGAGGTCCAGGATGACGCGCAAGTCCCCTGTTCTCTTTGGGACCAGGGAGAAGAAAAAATTACATACCACAGTAATCTTGTTTCTTCTAATGGAGTCTTGCTGTATTCTGACTACATGCAGTTAGCCCTTCCAGTTGAACTGCCCTGGAGATTAAAGAGTTAACTCTGTGCAAATGCATAGAACATTGAGCTCAAGCTTGGTTTTCAAACCTCTGTCCCTGCTTCATTCTATGTAGATGCCAGATTCTTATGAGCACTAAAATAGTGGCTACTAAACTATATTAAATAACATTGAACATTAATAAAAATAATAGTCAAACGACTAATAACCCAATAATGGGGCATATCAAGATGACTCAAGTCACAGATGCCCAAGAAAATTCCACCCCAGAGGTGTAGCACTTAAAAAAGGGACAGCTGTAGTGCAGTGCCCCCCCCCCAGTTCTAGCAGGGGAGGCAGGGAGGGAGGTCAGAATAAAGCAAGACTCCATCAGAAGAAACAGGATTACTGTGGTAAGTAATTTTTTCTTCAAACAACATGAAGTCTTGCTGTATTCTGACTATATACAGGCTACCAAGCAATGCCCCATGGAGGTGGACACAGAACCTACTTAGGAAATAGGCTCTGCAATACTGCTGTGCCAAACCTGGCATCACTCCTGGCCTGGGTGTCCTGGTAGTAGTGTTTAGTGAATGTGTGAACAGTCTTCCAGATAGCTGCTTTGCAAATTTCAAGCAGGGGGATATCTCTGGCAGCTGCTATAGAGGTGGCTGACCCCCTGGTAGAATGAGCCCTAAGGCCCACTGGTGGCTCTTTCTCAAGTTAGCCATAGCAGAACTGAATGCAAGACACAATCCACCGAGCAATGATCCTCTTGGTGGCTGGCTTGCCCTTTCCCACTTCTCCATAGGTGAGGAACAGCTGAGTGCACTCATTCCTATGGGCCTTTGTTTGGTCCAGATAGTAGCTAATAGCCCTCTTAACATCCAGGCTATGCAGTCTGCATTCTCCTGAACTAGAATGTTCAGTGAAGAAGACAGGTAACATCATGATCTGATTCAGGTGGAAGTCAGAAACCACCTTTGGAAGAAATTTCCTGTTCGTCCCAAGGACGACCTTGTCCCTATGGAGTGCTATGTAGTTGGGCTCCACTGACAAGGCCTGTAGCTCACTAATCTTCCTTGCAGAGGTTATGGCTACCAGAAAGATGGTTTTCCATGTCAGGTACTTGAGTTCAGCAGAGGACATGGGTTCAAATGGAGGTTGCATTAGCTGTGCTATGCAGATATTCAGATCCCAAAAAGGGGTTGGCTCCCTGTGAGGGGGGTGTAGGTGAAGCAACCATTTAATAAACTTCTTGAAGATAGTGTGAGTGGCCAGGGAAGGGCCCTTCTCTGCAGAGAGATAGGCATAAACAGCTGCCAAATGTACCTTCAAAGTAGAAGGCTGAAGGCCTAAGGAATGAAGGTGTGCTAAATAGTCCAACAGGACTGCCAATCCGGCTGCCTGTGGATCTATCTCCTTTTGTGCACACCAGATAGTAAACATCTTCCACTTGGAAGTATAAGTCTTTCTGGTGGCAGGTTTTCTGGAAACCTTCAAAATATCCAGGACCCCTTCAGAGAGATGCATGCCTGCATACTCTAGGTCCTCAAGAGCCAGGCCCTGAGCCTAAGAGACTTGAGGTTGGGGTATAGGACTGTCTCTTGAGAGGAGGTCATAAGATTGCACCTCCTGGGAAGGCAAATCAGATTGGTCAACTCCAGAGACAACAGCATGGGATGCCAGGGCTATCTGGACCAATTCGGTGCAATCAGAAGCATTGATGATGACTGGCTCCTGAGTTTGATCAGTACTCTGAAGACCAGAGGGAATGGGGAAAAGGCATACAGAAACTTGCCTGTCCAGTCCAGTATCAATGCATCCAGAGACACCGAACCCAGAACTGGAGGTCTACAACAGTACTGGGGTAGCTGATCATTGTCTGGGGCTGCAAACAGATCTATCTCTGGTGTGCCCCATCTCCTGAACACTGTATGCAGAATTTCCCTGTTCAGAGACCACTCGTGGTGACTCTGCTTTATTCTGCTGAGGGTATCTGCCAGGACATTGTCCTTGTCTGGCAAGTGCACAGCTGAGAGGGAGGTCTTGAGAGAATAAGCCAGACTCCAGATCTTCGGAACTTTTCCCTCCCTGCTTGTTGATGTAGTACATGGTGGTGGTATTGTCTGTCCTTACCTGAACCACCTTCCCTTGTACCATTTCTACAAATGACTGAAGTGCCAGGAACACTGCCCTGAGCTCCAACAGGTTGATGTGGAGGACAGACTCCTGCTGAGACCATGTCCCATGAGCAGTGTGGTCCCATAAATGAGCTCCCCACCCCAGGAGGGAAGCATCCATGGTCAGAACTACTGTAGGAGATTGCTGGAGGAATGGCACACCCTCCCTGAAGTTGCCCCTGTCCTTCCAACACTGTAATGCCTGTATCAAGGTGGCTGTCACTGGGATCAGCTTGGACAGGGGATCCCTTCTCTGGGACCAAAAGGACCTGAGGTGAAACTGAATATCCCTCATCTGAAACCTGGCCCCTGGAACCACTGCTGTAGATGCTGCCATGTGTGCCAGGAGCTGGAGAAAGTGTCTTGCCAGACGAGACACATGTAGGTGAAAGGAGTCTGCCAGTTGTATGAGGTTGTCTGCCATTCCTACTGGCAGGAGAGCCTTTGCCTGAACTGTGTCCAGCTCTGCTCCAATGAAATCCAAGATCTGGATTGGTTCCAGCACTGACTTCTTTAGGGTTAACAGGAATCTTTAGGATACAAGGGTATCATACACTAAACCCAAGGCCCCCTTTACCTGCTGGGGGGAGTGACCCATGACTAGCCAGTTATCCAAGTAGGGAAACACGGCCACTCCTTGCCTTCTCAGGTGAGCTACCACTACTGCTAGGCATTTTGTAAATGCTCTGGGGACAGAGGTAAGGCCAAAGGGCATTGCCCTGAACTGATAGTGGCCTGAGGGCAATTTGAACCTTAGGTACTTTCTGTAAGAATGTCTGATTGGAATATGGAAATAAGCATCCTTGAGATCCAAGGAAGACAACTATTCTCCTTGCCTGAGGCTAGGAAGGATCATGGCTAGGGTAACCATCTTGAATTTGGGTTTTGTCAGATGATTGTTGAGGAACCTCAGATCTAGAATGGGCCACCACTCCCCAGTTTTCTTTAGGGTAAGGAAATATCTTGAGTACAACCCTTTTCTTTTGTGAAGAGAAGGTACAAGTTCCACAGCTTTGTGTTCCAGAAGTGTGGTAACCTCTGCTTCCAGAAGAGTTGTCTCTGAACTGCTGGCAGGTTTGAATGTCCTTGCTCTTGTTCTTGGAAACTGTTTGAAACTTAGAGCAAGTCCTTGGCTCACTACTTCCAGGACCCACTTGTCTGTGGTAATGGCTTACCAGACCTAGAAGTAGTGAGCCAGCCTGCCCCCTACTGGCAATGGGGAGGTGGCCCTGACTGACACATCAGGGTGTCTGCTTGGCAGGAGTCCTCGACTGAGAGGTGGATCCAGCCCTGCTTACACCTCTTCTTGCTCTACCCCTGAAATACCCTCTTCTTTGCTGGTAAGCAGGGAACGCCTGGGCCTGGTAGAAAGGCCTCTGACAAGGCTTGCCTCTGCCTGGCTTAGCTTGCTGCTTCTGTGCAGTTGCAGCCTTTTCTTTAGCAGCTGAACTCTTATAAGTCACCCTGTACTCATCCATTTTTCTCATGTATGCCTCTGTTTGCTCCCGAAACAGAGAATTCTGGACATCAGGGAAATCCATAGTTTTTGATTGGGTATCCTGGGAAAGATTAGTACATATAAGCCAAGAAAATCTCCTCAGGGAGACAGCAGTAGCCATAACCCTAGAGGATACATCATTTGAATCTACAGCTGAATGAAACCAAACTTTAGAAGCTTCAACGCCATCCTTGACTACTTGCTCCAGGTCCTTGGCTAACTGAGGTGGCGCATTCTTAGCAAGCTCCAAAACAGACTCCCACCTGGATTTCTGATATCTGGTTAAATATGCCATATAGGAATCTTGCCTAATACCCAGTGAAGCAGCCAAGTACTGCTTCTTGGCAATGGCATCAATCTTTCGAGAGTCCTTTTCAGGAGGGTGTAAACGCAGGTGCATGCCAGCCATATCACAGGCAGCAGCCTGAACTACCACTACATGGCTACAATGATTATACAAGAACTCTGTACCATTGCCAAACAGCATATACCTCTTGTCCATCCTTTTATCTATAGGAGGGATGGAGGTTGGCATTTGCAGAATTTTTTTTCTTAAGAGACTTGTGCAGAGGTATTGAAAGTCTCTTAGTGTCAGGACCATCCATCATATCAATGAAGTCTGGTTCCTCCTCTTCCTCCGCTGCCTCCAGAGTAGGCAGCTATAAGTATCAGCAACCTTTTTAAAGAATAAATAATGAGAGGAGGATTTCCCAGGCTGCCTAGGAGGACAAACAGACTCTGATCTATCAGGGGAATCATCAGGCTCGATGGGTTCACCCAAATATTCCTCTTCCCCCTTCTCTTCTTCTTCTTCCTCCCACTCAAGCTCACAGTAAACCTCTGGATCATATGAACTGGTGGGAAGCGAACCGCCAGGTGATCGGACCAAAGTATGTGGTTTTTGACCCAGTCTTGGTTCACCTGAGCCGGTCTGCAAAGATTGTACAATTCACATCGCTTTAGCAATCTCTTCTGCAGTTAGAGCTGTAACTGCTGGCTCCGAACTGGTGGATTTTCTTTTCTTTTTTGCAGGTACTGACTCCTCGGTATCTGCCTTCCTTTTGGTCAAGGAGGTGTCACCCTTGTCATAAGGCACCTCCTCTGGTTCCCCGACTCCCTCAAGAGCTGAACCGGACCGGCCATCCGGATAAGCATATTATTCGGCCATCCTTTCCTTAAGCCTAGACTAACGCTTATCCAACATGGCTTTAGGGAAGTTTTTACAAATTTGGCAGTCTGTTTTCAGGTGGTCAAACCCCAGATAATAAACACAGATGTAACCCCTATGTGGCACTATCCCAAGGGCTACTACCCCTGCCTGCTTGGCTAGTAGCAGGCTAAGGGGCCTGGGTAATGAAACGGGTGCCTCCACCCGGAGATCAGGGTTGTTAGTAGTCAAGCTAACCTGGGCACAGCCCTCGGGGACACTGTAACCCCCCTCTTTCCCTTCTAGTGGCCTAAACAATATACAATAATTTTACTCTCATAATGACCCTTATTCACCAGGCATTTACCCACAGTTTGCACTTACCACCAGGGCTGGTTCAGTCTAGCTTGACCCTGGGGACCCCCTGTAAAATAAGGTTAAGCACATCAAATAGCAACAGTACAATACTTTTGGCACAAGCTGGAACCACAGTCAGGTTAAATGCAAACAAAGTTAAATCTGATTTATTCAGGGGACTTGAACAAAACAAGGGAGGGGCGTAATCAGGTTGATTTGTTTAAAAGCTATATTAATCAGACAGTTATGCAAGCAGTTCAGAGTCCCTACATAGTCACACACTCTGGGTACCCAGGTAGGAAAACGGTGGGCTAGCCAGGAATGTTGCAGCTGGCTGGGGCACTGTGATGGAAGAAAGCAACATGCACAACACACACTATTTGTAATCTGGAGCCGGAGGGCTCAGTTCGTGAAAGAAAAGGCAACAAGACAATCAGATGACAACACTTTTAGATTTAGCTGTTGTTGCAGGGAGCTATCCTGATGTTTACTCATGATACCCAATACTGGACACAGGCAGGATGAAATCGAGACTGCAGGCTGTTGATCTGGAGTGCCCGGAGAAGCAGGGCCCACACTAATCCATCCCTGTTCAAGGCGTTGAGCAGGGAGCTGATCCTCAGGCCAGTCTCTCGACAATGACTTTCTCTACGTAGCAGGTATTCTGGCTCGGCCAGTGTAGCAGGGCCCAGGCAAATGGAAATGGAAATGGATTCAGTCCGTGGAGCTGGATACATCCCTCAGCAAGCAAAACACAGTTCAGACACACAGTGGGGAACCAAACCACGACCCACTATAAGCACACAGCACATGCACATGTAAGGAAATTCCACTGTATCAGGCAAATAGCTCTCCAATTGCAATTACAGAGTCTCTGCACAATCCAGGAGTTCAGAGGTAGCTTGAAGTCCTGACAGGCTGATCGCATTCTGCAAATCTTCGGTCTTCTTCAGGTTAAAGCCTGGTCACAATTCAGTGGCTTAATATGTTCTCCAAATTCGGATTCAGTCCGAAAAAAGCACAAGTTCCCTCTCAGGAACAGCAGGCAGGCCAAACTCAGGCCTTTCCACAGTTCTCCTGCATGAATCCACTGTGGATTGCTGCTAGAACTATCTCGAGCTGTTACTTCTTCACTTCCCAACTCAGATCTAACCGAAACTGCAAGCAGTGTGGGACTTTTCCCAAGATCCAAAAGGTTCGGTTGGCTGATCTGTCTGTCAGTCACAACAAGGGCTCCCCCTCCAGGTTATTTTAGGCGACAAAAGCCCAAAACTACAATTCCCACAAGTTTTGGCCCCACCAAGAACCTGTAGGCAATCTCCATTTTAGAGTCCCAAATGTATTGATTGGCCCATTCTGCAGTCCAGGACCAAGATGATGGAAACAAACAGAACTGACCTTGCTGCAAAGAAAACAGGTTAGAACTAAAGCTACCAACCATCCCGGTTTTCCCTGGACAGTCCTGTTTTTAGGCTGCATGTCCCGTTGTCCCCACAGTTTAGTTAAAAATACAGAAATGTCCCTTTTTTTTTAATTTGTTCCGGGGTCGGACGACTTACTTGGCCATAAAACAGCCAGCGCTGCTGTCGACATGTATGCTACTCGCCGGCATCAAGAAGCACGCTGCTGACAGCTGACTGGAACAACCTGGACCTTTAAATGCCGAAAAATGCCCAATGAAATGCCTGTGCGAGTCGTCTCCTCTAGGCTAGTCTAGACTCCACCCTTGTGTCTGTCTGGTAGGTCAATCTGACTGAGGAATGAATGGAGACATGGAGTGTGTGACTGTCAGCCAGTCAGCAGCAGGGGAAGCAATAGTGGGAGGAACAGAGACACTGCAGCAGTCACTGAATGGACTGATTGAGCACAGGGGCTGGTTCTAATCAAAGTTCACCCCCTGACCCCCGGCCCTTCCTAACTTCCGACCTACGACCTCTGACCTGTCTTCCTGCTGACTGCAGCCTGTGTTTGCTATGCTAATGCTGCTCTCTCGGCTCATGGTGCACTCACCCGCTGAACTTTCATCTTTGACCACCTCCACCACCGAGAGACAGGCAATAATAGTAGTTAGGTGCAGTCAGTCTGGAGTGTCTGCCCTTTTTTGGAGCGGCGGCCAGTGGGCGAGTGACAGACGGTGGGGTGGGGGTCTCTGCTGCTGCTGCTGCATCAATCTCATCTCTGCCTGTCTCTATCTGCATCTAGCAGGTCTACTGGGCAGCCTGGACAGGCCTGGGCATTTGTGACAGCATGGTCGGGATGGAAACAGAAGAGCTGGAGGAGGAGGAGGAGGCCACCGCCAGACTAGAGATATCAGATGCAGGGACATCAGCAAATCAACTGCATCTGCAGCTATACTGTGTTGCTGCTGCAGCCTGGATCACCATACAGGTGGGTCACAGGCTGGGTTGGGTCATCAGTCTCAGGGTCAGGAGGGTCCAGGTGGGTTGGGGGTGCTGGGGTGTGGGAACACTAGTCAAGCTGGAGCCTGGAGAGGTGTGGAGGACGGAGGAGGCCAGAGACAGACTGGAGATGGCATGGGGCATCACACAGCAGCTGCATCTGAGTGTGAGTCAAGTCAAGTGGAGATCGGAGTTAGACTCAGTGGTCTACCATCTTCTCGAGGTGAGTGACTAAGAAGTTAAAGATTTAGTTCATTTTATTAACTTCACAAAAGTCTGACCGATTGTTGTTTCTGATGCAGACAGTAGTGCAGACTCTGTAATTTATTTTATCGCAGTGCTTGCGCTTGTGCAACTTGTGAGTGAGAAGGGCGGGGGTCACTCGATTCATCCGGCATCCCATTCCATCCGTGATCCGACCATCCAACAATGCAATACAGTCGTCCGTCATCACAATGCTGTGCTTTTTTTGTTTGTTTGTGTTGGGGTTTGGTTGGTAGGTTGCTGGGCTGGAAGGTCCAGGAAAAATCTTTGAAGTCTGTGGGAGTTTGGCTGGGTCGGACGGAACTGTGGAATTGTAATTAATTTTTTGTGGCACTGACTGCTATCTCCCCTTCCTCCCACCCTTGACCTGACATCCTGACCCCTGCTGACTGAGTTCAGCAACCTCCTGCTGCCTGCTGCAGCTGTTATCCCACGTTCTTAGTAGCTCACATGGTGGAGCAGTCTTCTCTGGCCTGCTGCTTGCTTGCTTAGCTTGCCTGGCCTTGGCTTGCTGCTGGCAAGGTGAAAGGTCAGGTCAGTCAGTGACAGTGTGATTGTACTGAGGTAACTTACTTGGGGCCTTTTTAGAAGTCAAGTACAGTAGAAAGTAAGGTTCTCAAGAACAGTTGTGTACAGTGTACAGGACAAATAGGGAAGGGAAGAGAGAGAGAGACACTAGGTTCTGCAGCCCAAGATCAGAGTAGTCTGGACTCTGGAGAGGAGGAGAGAGGTCAGAACTGGAAGACTTGCTCTGTCAATTGTTATATGGAAAAGAATTTCAGAGAGACTAAGGGGAGTCTAAGGCACTGGCTAGAAAGATTCTTCCAATCTGACTAGAGAGAAAGTAGAAAAGTGGGACACCAGCCTCTGCAATCCGAGGTGTAAGACAGAGAAAGTCTAGAGAGAAGGAAGAAGAGACCATTGTTAAGAGAGAGTGTAGGTCAGATCTAACTAGAAACAAGAAAGAAAGAGAAAGAAAGAAAATAAAATTGGGAAAAGGAAGACTACTTTCAATGAAGACTTGCAAAAAGAATACCCATTTCTTCAGAAAATGTCAAAGACAGATGTATTCTGCAAGCAGTGCAACTCACAGTTCTCCATCAGTCATGGGGGAAAACGGACATAACCTGTCACCTTAAAACATCTAAGCATCAAAAGGCTGTGGTAGCACACAGTTCCAGCTTTTCATTAACCAGGTTTTTTAAAACCGAATATGCCAGTGACAGTGACCTTGTCCTAACAGCAAAGGAGGGCACTTGGGCCTACCATTGTGTTGTGCATTCACAAAGCTTCAGATCGATGGATTGCACCACAAAGTTGGTGAAGAGGATGTTTGAACCTAAGTTTAGTTCCGCCTGTACTAAAACCGAAACAATTGTGACTGGTGTACTGGCTCCTTTTTCTGAGGAAGAAACCAGAGCTGAGTTAACGGAGGCAACATTCCTGAGTGCTTCCATGGACACATCTAACCACAAACACATCAAGATGGTTCCAGTTGTGGTGCAATACTTCAGTCCTGTCAGTGGCATTCAAACTAAGTTACTGGAGTTCAAAGATCTGCCAGAGGAAACAGCAGAAACACTGGTGGATTTCCTCATCACAGCAATAAGAAAGGAAAATATTGAGAAGAACTGCTTAGCCTTCTGTGCGGATAACACCAACACAAACTTTGGAGGGGCCACTCGAGGTGGAAAAGGCAATGTTTGGTACAAGATAAAAGCAATCACAGGACAAGAGATTCATGGCATTGGTTGCACTGCTCATATAGTGCACAATGCCATGCAAACTGCTGCTGACACATTGCCCATTGACATGGAATGCATGGTGGTGAAAATGTACAAGTATTTTTACATATACACTGTCCAAGTGCAAGAATTAAAGGAGTTTTGTAACTTCATAGAAGTTTTCTATAAGGATGTCCTGGGACATAGCAACACTCATTGGTTATCATTGCTTCCGGCTGTTGAACGCATCCTGCAAATTTACGAGGGGTTGAAGTCCTACTTCATGTCACAAGAAAAGTGCCCAACAACCCTGCAGAAGTTCTTTGAGGATCCAGTTTCTGTACTTTGACTGTGGTTTCTGCATTGTCAGCTGACACTGTTTAATTCAGTTACCTAGAGATTGGAACAGCAAAACTACACAGCCATCAAGGCAGCTGAAGAACTGCTAACTCTCAAAAAGAAACTGCAAGAATGAAGACAAGAGCACTTCATTGGGCTAAAGGCGAAGGGAATGTTGAGGAAGTTATCTAATGAAGGTGTCGTGAACACCACAGAATTCCTCAACAATGTGGATGTTTTTTGTGACACCTGTGTGAGGTATTTGGAGAAATGAGACTCACTGAAGCAGTACAGAATTTTCTCCTGGGTCCTCTTGAAGCACACTCCAGACTGGGCATCTGTGGAGGACTGCATCCCCCTTGTCAATTCACAAACAAACCTGCCTCTTGATGATGGTTCTTTATTTGATGTAGTGTCATGTGTGAAGTCCTACACTAATACCACTAAAGTCTTTGAGTGGAACAAAAGCAACACTGAGTCGTCGTGGAGATGGTTGGAGATCTTTGAGCACTTCAAAACAAAATAAATCTCATATAAAAACATTTTACCTGTAATTGAGTTTGCATTATGTCTACCTGGAACCAACGCTCCGGTAGAGAGGGTGTTCTCTCTTATCAACAAGTTGTGGACAGAGGACAAGACAAATCTCAAAGTGTTGACACTTAAAGCAATGTAGATGCTTAAAGTGAATTTCAAAGACTCCTTTTCCAAATTCTATGGCAAACTACTTCACAACAAAACTATCCTACATAAAATACATGCCTCTGAAAAATATCCTTTTAAAGAAACTTTTTCAGCTAGTACAACTGAAAGCAAGGAACCCACACCATCTACATCTCAGACTCAGTGACATGTTTATTGCCCTGTTTCAATCTGTAAATGTGTTTGCATTTTGCTCAGTTTGTCATGACAGGACAGGACAATCCATGTGTTTATCATTTGACCTATTCCTTCGTTTTGGATGGATTTCTCTTGTTGGTGTTGGAGCGCAGTTACAAAAGAACTGAAACCTTCATGTTTACCAGCAAACTTTTTCCTGTTGGTGTTCTGGCACAGTTAGAAAAGAATTTAAATCATTGTGTTCTGCATTTACCAGTGGATTTTTTCCTGTTGGTATTGGATAGCATAGTTACTTACATGTTACAGCAAAAGAAGTGAACCTGTTGGCACTTGATAGAAAACAAAATAAATCTTCACATTACAGTAAGCCACTGTCTTTGTCTAAACGCTTATATACACATATACATGCAAACATTTATTTATTTATTTACTTCCAAATGGCATGTCCCAGTTTTAGGCTTCAGAAAGTTGGTAGCCTTAGTTAGAACAAACTGCAATATTATTATCACTCTAATAGATAATCAGCAAATAAGTACATCCTCTAACAGAGCACCCTCTCAGATTAATTATGACTGCAATCTAGGCCACTCTTAAAGAGACAGTACACAGAGGCTATACAGGCACTCTCTGGCAATACATTTAAACTGCTAAAATGCAGAACACCAGCCTGGCAGTGAGCATTTAGGCAAGTTCAAGGAAGATTTTTGGGGAACCCCCATTTGTAGCGGGGTTACACATGTAACCCCCCTGCAAATGGGGGTTCCCAAAAGTCTTCCAGGAGCTTGCTTGAATGCTCCAAGCCTGGATGGTGTTCGGCGTCTAAGCCGTTTATCTGTGAGTGCTTTTAGAGCCTCTGGTACTGTCTCTTTAAGAGCTTTCTGCCTGCAGACATAATTAATTTGGATGGGGGTCTGTGTGTTTCCCTGCTTGAGTCCCACTCAAGCTGCTGCCAAATCACTCCATTTCTGACGTCACTAAGTGGGCAGAGTGAGCACTTTTCAAAGATGTAACTGTTTGCCAGACATCATTTAGAGTAATAACGAAAATACAGTTTGTCTAACCTGCTTTTCTTTGCAGTCAGAACTGTGTTTGCCTAGTCCCCCATTCTAGTTTTGAACTGCTGAACTGGACCAATCAGTGTGCGGGGACCTTTGAAATGGAGCCTGCTGATGGCAAATCAGAACTTGGACTCTCATTGTGGAGCCAGCCACCTATGTACTGTTTGGCCAATGCTTCTGGGAACTGTAGTTTGGACTTCGGCACCTTTTTTCCACCAACGGGGGAGTTTACTGTGAGTGACAGCCAAACCAGCCAACTTAACTGGGAGGAACTCAAAGGAAATGCCCGGCTCTGTCTACTGGAAAGATGAGATCAGTTTGGGCAGTGAAGAGACAAGGAGCTGTGTGCTTCTTTGGTGTGTAGTTTTAGCGTGGGAATCGCATGTAAGGCCCTAAGTTTCGGTCTGCAGCTTGTGCAAGCACCTGTTTGGACTGAATCCGACCTGTGAAGAGAATCAAGGAGATCTGAAGAGTAGAAACCAGGCTCACCCTGTAGAAGACTGGAGAAACTGCTGAATCGCGCTCAGACTGTCAGGAACTGAATCTGCTGTGTGTTCTCCCGGGTATTGTGCAGTAATTGCGATCGGGATAGAGAAGCAGCCTGCCTGGTATAGTACTTTCCTTTTACATATAAATGTGTGTAGTGCTTGTGGGGAATCACGTTTCAAATCTCCTGTACAGTGAATTGAGTGCATGAAGCTGGAAGTAAACCCCAGCTTAATCCAGACTACATCCATTTGCTCTAAACTGCAGTGGGGTCCAGTCACAAGGACCTTGTCCACATGGTCTGCTCCTCCTGGCAATCCAGGACAATCTGCCTTCCATCCAGTTCCCAGCATTGAGTTTGTGAGTACAAAGCAGGGTAGCTCCCTGCCATCTGTTTATCGAATTGCAAGTGTATCATCTAATTGTTGTTGTTTTTTTTTTTTAATTTCTTCACGAACTGAACCAACTGGCTCCAGATTACAATTTGGGTATTGTGCCAGTGTTTTTTCCATCACAGGGCCCCAACCAGCTGCACCGATCCTGGCTATTTGGGACTCTGAATATGCGTACAGTACTGTGATTATTAATGTGTTTAACCTAATTACCTGATCCCCCCTTCCTTGTTACAGCTCCTTAAATAAATCAGATCTGTTTGTTTTAGCAAAGTTACACTGTCTGAGGTATTTGTTTATGTTAAAGTATTGTACTGTGGCTTTTGCATTGTATCATCTTGTTTTACAGGGGGTCCCCAGCGTCCAGTCGACAGAGCCAGTCCTGGGGGTAAGTGTACATTGTGAAGATATTCCTGATGCATTGTGTGGACCACTAGTGAGAAGAAAGGGGGGTTACAGTGTCCCAGAGGGCTGTGACCAAGTTAGTTTAACTACTGCAAACCCTGACCTCTGGGTGGAGGCACTCGCCATTGGACCTAGGCCCCTCAACCTGTCAGTAGTCAGTCAGGCAGGGGTAGTAGCCCTTGGGATAGTGCCACCTGGGGGTTGCACACAGATAAGATGGGGATCAGCCTTGGCAAATGCTTCCCCACACTCTGTGCACTGCTGAAATCTAGTGGGACCGATCTTCTTCTTGGGTTTCTCTGACATGATGAGTACTGATAAGCCAAGTTACCCTTTGGTGGCGATCAGGCCAGAGAAAATAAAATTCATTTCCGGTTAATGGTTCAATGGTCAATTGAAAAAAAACTAGAAAAAGTCTTGTTTTTTTTTTTAAATGAAAACCACCGGATCCCAAACTAAAATTTTACATAAACCTAAACAACTAAAACTTTACCTCAAAAGAAACAAAATTTCCTCTGTTTCCTCCAGGTTACGCGAACTGAAAGGAAAAACCGAAAACTTACTGAAATTGAAGTAAACCTTGTCAAGTCTAACCTATACCGAGGGATAGAGGCTTGAAGAACTGAAAGTAAAACACAGTTTGAAGAAACATCAAAAAACCAACACTTTAACTGAAGTGAGCGAGGAGAAATCTCCAGAGTGACTTCACAGGCAGGCGGAGTAAAGAATCTGGTGGTTACATAGAATGAACCAGGGACAGGGGTTTGAAAACCGAGCTCGAGCTCAACGTTCTATGTATTTGCATAGAGTTAACTCTTTCCTCTCTGGGGCAGTTCAACTGGAAGGGCTAACTGCATCTAGTCAGAATACAGCAAGACTTCATGTTGTTTGAAATGTGAGTAGAATCCTGTCCCTTGCTGTGCTGGTGGGATGGGTTCTATGGCCTGTCTTCTCAGGAGCGTTTGGATCTCGCCTTGGACAAGGGTGAGATGGGCCTGAGGGGAAAAGAGAGGGAACTGGAGAATTGTCCTGAGGAATCTCAAAAAATTCTAGGGTGTGCCACTGTTCCACTAACTGCATAACCCGCTGATCCAAGGTTATTCTGTGCCATCCTCTCCATAGAGAGAAATGACCCCCCACTGCCTCCCCCAGGGATTCAGCTGGGGTTGGGTAAGGAGTCAGGCAGAGGGCCGTGGATAGGCAACACAGCCTGTGAGGTTCTGGGAGCTCTGGGGGTGGAACGTCCTGTGGCTTTAGAAGTAGCCTTTCTCTTAAAGGCAGTTCTGGGTCATTGGCCTCTGGGCCGCTGTGACAAAAAGGCTGCCACTGGGCTGATCTAGGCTGGGATTGGTACAAAGTGTGAACTGAATGCATAGCCTTGCTTAGCTCCTGGAGGCGAGCAATTATATTTTGAGAATCCTCACCAAACAAAAGACGGCCTCTGAAAGGGGCAACCAGAATCTTAGACTGGACATCTGGAGCAAAACTGGAGACCCTAAGCCAGGAGTAGCGATGAAGGCAAACCCCTGTAGCCGCAGTCCTACCTGTAGATTTCACAGAGTCATAAGAGGCTCGGAGAATCTGAGTCCCCTCATCCGAGCCTGACTTTAAAAGTTGTAACAGTTCAGCCTTGCCCAGGATATCAGGTTGAGCCTGTGCCACCGAAAAAGGCTTTCTCCTACAGGGCATTCTGATACTGAACCATGTGGGCAAGAAAGTTAAGGGAACGGACAGCACAGGTGGCTGAAGAATAGACCTTTTTATCGAAATGGTCTATCTGCATTAAGTCTTTGTCGGGAGGCTGAGTGCTAAGGTGCTGGGGCCACTTAGAACGGTCATGAGCTGCATTAATAACAACCAAGTCAGCCTCTGGGTGCCCCCGATAAATGGGCTCATCCCTAGGGGCGTCATACAGGCAATCAGCTTTCTCAGACATCGCCGGTGTAGTAGATGGGTGTTTCCAAGCAGCCATATGTGGCAGCTCAGATTCAGTGCAAAGAAGTGCAAGGTAATGCACCTGAGAAACAAAAACCCAGGGGAAGAGTACACAATGGGGGGTAAGATACTAACAACAATAAAAATGGAAAGGGACCTAGAGGTAGTCATATCAGATGACCTAAAGGTGGGCAAGCAATGTGAGAGGGCAGTAAAGAGGGCTGGGGGGAATACCGGGATGCATAGGGAGGGGCATCAACAGTAGAAAACAGGAAGTTGTTATCCCTCTGTACAGACAGCTGGTGAGACCTCATCTGGAGTACTGTGTGCAGTTCTGGAGACCCAATCTCTGCAAAGACATAAACAGGATGGAGGCAGTCCAGAAGAGGGCAACTAAAATGATGCAGGGTGTGCACCGGAAGACATATGAAGAGAGACTTAAGGAGCTTAATATGTATAGCCTCGAGGAAAGGAGGGAGAGGGGGGACATGATAGAAACTTTCAAGTACCTCAAGGGAATCAACAAAGTCCAAGAGGGTAACATCTTTCAGAAAGAGGTGCAAGGACAAGTACAATTTGGAAGATGGGGGCGGCTCAGAATGTATGAAGTATTTTTCACAGAGAGGGTTGTGGTTGCATGGAACGGCCTTCTGGAAGAGGTTGTGGAGTCAAAAACAGTGGTGGAATTCTAGCATGCATGGGACAGTCATAAGGCAATTCTAGCGGGTGACGGTAGGAAGAAGTAGGCTGTTAGTTAACTAGGATCTGCAGCTTATCCATTAGGTAGGGAAATGAGAGACTGGGTGGGCCAAGCGGTCCTTATCTGCCGTCAAATTCTGTGTTTCCCATAGGATAACTTTGTGGTGCCGGTGCCACCTTTCAGCGCTTATATCTCGAAAATGGTTTGAGATACGGATTTTTTGCTAAGCGCAGCTTGGTACACCTAGGTGTACCAAGCACACGTGGAGGAGGCCAGGTCATGAATTCAACTGAGAAGGAATTTTTTCCAAAGTTGCTATGGTTACTGAGATATTGCCACATTTGCATTACACGGGTTACTTGGATTGTCTCTAGGCATGCGCTATGTGTCTGTACTTATGGGTAGGTGGGAGCATGGGCACAGGGTGCCTTTGCTCCCACCTATGCATACCATTTTGCTAAACTGGGAGCACAGGGCCCTCCTGCACTATGCCTCTACAGTTATGGGTGGGTGGGAATGCAGAGCACATGGTGGAGCCGACGCAGCATCGGCGCCGCCCTCGAGGCCGATTTACTACGTGGCGTTTGAGGATTAGCCGTTAAGCTGTGTTGACTCCACCTGACTACCAGTTCTGAGTCACCAGAGAGGTAAGAGGAAGGGATGGAGAGTGGGACAAGAGAGTCCAAGGGACAGAAAAAGGAAGGAAGAACTGAACCAAAAGGAGAAATAATGACGGAGAGGACAGCAGAGGAGAGATGAGACTAAGGGGATTGGGTAGGGGCCCCACCCTGGAAGGAAGAAGGGAGGGAAGGGAGGAGAAAATTTAGAGAGAGGAGAGGTAACAAGGATCCAGGACCCTTGTCCGTCACCAGACTGTATAGGAACTGCAAGGAGTAGCAAAGCTTTTGCCAGAATTCAAGGCACAGAATATGTGGCAATACCCCAAAAGCAGAGTCGGCTATACTGGAGAAGGACAGGGTACAGGATTAATACTCTCTGTAACGAGATTTGGTGAAAAAGGATTCCTTTTTTTTTCCAAAACAGTTGGATGACAGGAGGAGGGCAACTAAAACCCCACCCTGATAGGGTGGAGATATGCAGTAGAGAAGGAATGCCACTTGAGCTGTACCCTTTAAAGGGGAAGAAATTACACCCCCCTGTGTGTCCCTACTTTACCCTGCTCCAAAGAGAGGGAGAGGCACAGAGGGAGTGGGACCCAGAGACTGAGGCCCCAGGGGGATGGTGGGCGGGATTGAGATGAATGGTGAAGATACACAGAAAGATCATAATTACGATAAGTACGTAATTTCTATATCTAATCTGTGTCGATCTTCACCATTCATCACAGATGGGTGAGTACCAAGCCCCCAGAAGGGGGTTGACTAATTGCACCCTAAGGGACAGTGTCCCTTAGCCCTCAGTGGGTGACACACTAAGTGGAGGAACCTTCTGGGCCTGGGGAGGCCCGAGAGTGGGGAGAGCGAGACGGGGTCCCCCCAGAGGGGGAAGGAAGTTGCCCCGACAAACGCCGTCTCGCCCTATGGGAAAAAAGATAGGTTCCCTCGTGAGTGGAGCAAATCAGCCTACGCCGGGCCAAGGGTGACAACCGGGAAAGGCGAAGCCACGCCGATCTTCTCGTGCAGATCGCTGTCCCTACCACTCTGGTAGCTACCTCATTGGTGCCATAAGACGCCCTTGCTTGGTGCCTTGCTAGCTCCAGGCCACGTGCAGAGAGAGTGATGGCATGCCTGGTCTGCTCCGAGTCAGGCAAAGCAGCTAGGAACTGACCCAGCACTGACCACAAGAACCTGTTGTAGGCTGCATAGTGGGCCTGATGAGCGGAGATGGAGAGAAGCAACCATGCCGAGTAGAAAGTCCTCCTCCCCCAGAAATCAAAATCCGAAGAGTCCTGATCTGGGGGCTGGTCACGGTGGAGGGCGTGAAGCCCATCGGGAGTGTCCAGGTGCATCAATCCGCACTGCGGATGAGGCATGGATCCTGGAGACCTGGGTGTGTAATACCTCTGGCTGAGGTCCCTAGGGGCAGAACTCCGGAGAAGGGCCTCTGCCAGAAACGCATGGACGCCTCCCAAAGGGAGAGGCTAGGGGGCACCACAAGGTGGCCGCCCCGGAATCGACTAGAAAGGCATGCGCCGCATGTTCTGGATTGCTCACGGATAGGGGGGAAAGGTGAAGGTCCTCCAACATCCTCGCGAGGAAATGCTGATACTCCGTGAGATCAGCAGCAGGAGAGATGTGGACAGATGGTTCCTCACCCCCAGAAGAGGAGGATGAGGAGCTGGAGGTCACCATATGCTCCGAGGGTGGCTGCTCGGGGGGAGGTTGAAAACCCTGACTGTCCAAGGCCCTAACGTAAGCAGGGAACCGAGAAGCCACCACTCTGAACTGCTCCCAGGTGAGAGGCCCGGTAGGACCAAGAATGCCAGGGAGTGCTGGAGAATGCGGCAGAGGGGTAGGGGCAGAGCCGACGGAAGGAATCGGCTGGCCTCTGCCAGGACTAGGGAGCGGACCATGGACACACAGGGAAGGTGTCCCGGAAGACTCCACAGCTGACAGCTGTACAACCACATTGGTACTGCCTAGGCTGCACCCAGAAGAATCCCCCCAGTGAGGCGACCGGGGCCCTATAGGTCCAGAAGGACAGTCCCCTGCCTCCAAAGAATAGGACCCTATCAAGGAACTGGAAGGGGAAGGGCAGAAGTCCACACCTTGGCTTTGTCTAGGGCCCGGGTGGACCCCAGAGAAAGGCCGATGTGCCGACCCCACACCCCTCGACCCCTCAGAGTCCAAGAAGGTCCTGGTCCTCGGAAGGGTCAGCCTAGGTAGCTGGCAGCTCTGGGATGTCCCAAGGGGAAATCCAGGGCACAGCACCCTCCCCAGCCATAGGCTTCCTGATGGGCCCCAAAGTTGGGCGATTGAGACACACCACGGGAGGGGGTACCTCCGCTGAAGGGTCAAGGAACCCCCCCAGACCAGGTTGCATGGCTATGGTGGCACGCACCACAGCCTGCTGGTCAGTGCCACTGACCCTGATCTGAGGGGAACCCGCGCCCCCAGCAGGGGGCTGACTCAACTCTCGCCAAAGAGACCACTGGCTCACTCTCCTGTGCAGGCAACCCCAGGGTGTGACTGCCAGTCTGAATCTGAGCTGACCCGACCAAGAGGTGGAATCTGAGGCCCTAAGCCAGACAGTAGAGGGCGAGGAAACGAACCTTGCTGGAGGGCCCAGAAATCGTGGCAGTGGTCAAAGCCACCGCGACGCTCCATGGCCCTCGGGCGGAGCTGGCAGAAGGCAGTAGGGCAGCCGAGACCAAAGGTCCGGAGATAGGGCCAGCCGCGGCGCCGTCAAGCCCACTGGTGCCGGGAGCGGCGCTGGGAACAGAGACAGTGCCGGCGGCAACCCCAACAGTGGCCCCGGAGATGCAAACACCGCCAGGCCCCCCGGCACCGTGAGCGGCACCAAGGGTCGAAGCGGTGCCGAGTGTCCCGAGAGCAGGCTCGGCGCCGACGACACCGCTAGGCCGCAAGGCGCTGCGAGCAGCACCGAGAACCAAGGTGGCATCGATGGGGTTCAAATGGACCTGGTGCCGAGAGGCACCGCCCGCCTCGGTGCAGCTCTCTCGCGCACTGAGAGCAGAGGTGGCACCAAAGGCGACGCCAACCAGCGACTCCGAGGGACCCGTGGCGCCATACTCAACCTCGGTGCCAAGAGCGGCGCTGAGGCGAGACATAGCAAAAGGCGATGCCGGATCCAGGGTCGTGGCGCCGCGAGCAGAGCCGATGCCACAAGCGGCGCCAACAGGGCCCATGGCACCGATAGACGAGTCGGCACCGCCGTCGGCGCCACCAAGGCCCTCGGCACCGCGAATGGTGCCGAAGGCCTCGACGACACCGACTGATGGCGTTGAGGACTGCGCCGACCCAGGCCTTACGGACCGTGGGAGCGACACCGGGGGGGGCCTTCACCCCCGAAGGGGTGATTGCCGTGGCGGCACCTCCCGCCCACTCCCGGGGGAAGTGGAACAGGCCTCCTGAGCCGTGGGAGGAGCCTCGACCAAGGCTAGGCTACGGGAGGTCAAGGCTCCCTCCTCCACGGTCCGTATAGAACCGGGAGGGGACCCGGAGGAAAGGCCGAGAGAGCGCGGCTTGGCCCGACGAGTGCGAATCTGTCCCCTGAAAGTCGGCGGAGCTCATCCAACTTTCCATGTGCGCTGTTCGAGGATGCGGCGGTCCATGGAGAAGCAGACGTCGCACGAATCCATGTCGTGAAGCGGGCCAAGACACGCGAGACACCGGTCATGCTGGTCAGTCACGGAGAAATTGCGGCTGCATGGGCACTGATGCATAGGAGGCCGCCCCGCCTTAGAGAATTTCTTGCCCTCCGACCGAGGCATGACCTACGGAAAAAACAACACCAAAAAAGACTCAACGTCACCTAAATGTTAATAAAAAGGAAAGACCTTACCGGCGACGTCAAGTGGAGGCAGTACCCAGAACTAGTAGACCGCGGACTGGCGATGAAAATATCGCAGGCTTAAGGCCTAAAAACTGTGGCAACCTCGACGGTGGGAGACGAAGAACTGGTAGTCAGGCAGAGTTGACACAGCTTAATGGCTAATCCTTGAGCACCACGTAGTACGTCGGCCTCGAGGGCGGCGCCGATGCTGCGTCGGCTCCGCCTATCCTTTAAAAAAAAAAAAAAAAAGGCTCCGGAGGGTCCTGACCTCCAGCCAGTACCCATCTGTGATGAATGGTGAAGATTGACAAAGATAAGATCCTCATTTTAATGTAGCAGTTAGTTGATGCCCACTGAAAGTCTGGAAATTGATGTTAGTGGTTACATCCCTGGTTCTATTCTCCACACTAATTGGTTAGCACAGGCATTGGGGTCGTTGGTTCAACTCACCCCCATTCTCCCATACTGTACACCATCTCAGCTTGTTTACACGTGGAATGGGGTGAGAGTTAGGCCTGACCCCAACACACACCCTGATGCCTGTTGGTGTGTGGAGGGTGGGGTGGTAACCCTAACATCGAACTTCCAGACTTTTGTCGGTGTGGAATCAACCCAACTGCTGCATTAAATGAGGTTTTTTGCAATGTGTATATATATATAGATACACACATATATATATATATATATATATATATATATACATACATATATATATAAATTCATAGCAAAAAACTTTGTTAATGCATCAGTTATTTATTTATTTTTTTTTAACTCTCTTTATGCCCCCTCACTCACTGACTTCTGCACCTCTCTCCAGAGTGGTCACATAGGCCTTACTCCCGCCCACCTGAAGCCTCCAGTCCTGCCCAGTATGAGCCCACCTCCACTCCACTCCACTCCACACAACCGGGCCCATTGGTGCAGGGTAGGATTTCTGCCTGCGACACTGGTGACCCAGGTTCTAATCCGGACTTAGGCCATTGGAGGGCAGGCCAGGGGGGAGGAGGATTGAGCATCCTATGGACTGCTCTCCTCCTTCGAGGGGGAGGGAAAGTGATAGAGTGTCCAGTGCAAAAGTGTGGATCCCTGGCAGAGGCTGAGGGATCTGATGGGACCGGCACCTGATACGTGGGGGGGATGGACGTCGTGTTCATCCCACTGACGTCATTGCATGTCCCACATCCTGAGGGGATTAGCATCCACAAAAATGCTGCCTGTCCCAGGGATGACACCACCTCCTTGTACTGCGGACCCTCCAAAGTACCCGACCCCGACCGGGACACTGTTCCACTGGATGGCCCACCCCCACAGCCCACTTGGGGGGGTAAGCCTACAGAGCCCTGCTGGTCATGGTGATGTGGCCGGTAACCTGGACCTGTCTCCATGGGGTCGGGTTGTCTCAGTGACCCCACCTTGGACAGTAAGCCAGAGCGAATCAGGGATCAGTTATGTGGGAGGGGTGGTGGGTCTGGGAGGTAGAACTGATAATATGGGACAGGTGGCATAAAAGAAATGTAAAAAAAAAATGGAATAACTTTGGAACAGATTAATATTATTTCACCAAACCAAAACTGGCTTATTCTTTGGGGCAAGCTCTTTCCACCCTGAACGTTTCAGACCAAAATTCCAAATGGTGTGGCTGCAGCATGATGAGGGAAAAAGCAGCCAAAACTGGAAAAAAAAAGCGACTTTTACAGTTTTTTCTCTATGCGTAGCATGAAAACTGCAAATATAATCAGGACGAAACTTGGTATGTCAAGAGATCTACCCCAAGGGACATCACATACCAAATTTGATACAAATCCGTTGAACGATTGCAAAGTTATAAAAGTGCAAAATTTGAGGTTTAACATTAAACTGCCTACTCAACCCTAACTATAGTGGCGCTACCGTGCCACTATAACATATAAATATAGATAAGTCATAATATTACACACACATATATATATATATATATATATATATATATATATATATAATGCAAAAATCTTCATTAATGCTCCAGTTAGGGTCAAAGCAATGAAAGTTGGGAAATGAGGTGTTAGGATTTCCCTAACACTCCCCCAACCAGGCAGAAGAGCAGGTGTGGGGTTCTTAAGCCTAACGCTCACCCCATTACATCTGTAAATAAGGTCAGATGTGTAGTAAAAGTAGAATGGTTATTTATACAGAAAAGAAGACCAACTTCAAACACCATTAGGGCCACATGAGCTCTCTTTACAAGGTGTACCTGTTTAGATGTCATTATTTAAAACAATTGTGTAGATTTTATGAGACCTGGGTGAGCGTTAGACTTGAGAAGCCCATGGCACATCCAACACCTGATCTCCTGCCTAGTTTGGGGGTGGGGTGTTAGGGAAACCTTAATGCCTCATTTCCCAACATTTGTTGCTTTGACCCCAACTGGAGCATTGACTAAGATTTTGAAACTGATTTCCTTACTTTCTGAGATAGTATAATACTATCCTTATTTTACAGTGGGAGCGTAGGGTCCATTGGACCCTGCACTCCCATCCCTCCGTAGATATGTATATGTAGGTAGCTGTGGAAGCACAGGCCCTCCAGGCCCTGCGCTTCCATTATAGGACAACAATGACCAAATTGTTAGCATAACCATCTTACTACCCCACCTCATGTACCCAGTAAAGAAAATGTTTGAATCCCTGCCAAAACGTAAATCTGCGCAACTGCAATCCAGTTCTGCACCACAGGTACAAAAACACATTTTGGCCAGAATTTGAAACATGACAGCTGTGACATACACAAGGTGGGGTAATAAGAACGCTATGTTGAAAATCTGGAGTAAAAATATTTAACATTTCAGAACTTATGAGCGGGCATAGAAGAATTATATCGAATTGTCATAACTTTAGCATTTTTCATATTTTTACCCCACATTTTTAACATAGCCTTCTTGTGACTCCACCTCATAAACCCCATAGGTAAAAATGTTCAAATCTGTGCCAAAATGCCATTCTGTGCTACAGCTGCGAAAACACGTTTTGGACTGGATGTGAAAAATGACAGCTGCACTGTTAATGAGATGATGTGAAAAAATGACTATGTTGAAAATTTGGACTCAAAATATTGAAAATTACCAAATTTATGTGCGTGCGTTGAAACATTTCAATGAGCACATGCAACTCGGGCATTTTTAGGAATTTTTTCACCAAATTTTCCCCATTGTGTTTTTGGGACCCCCACCTCACGAACACTGGTGGTGAAATTTCATTATTCGGGCCCGGAAGGTGATTTCACACAGCAACTGTGAAATCACCTTCTGGGCCCGATTAACCAAACGACAGTTGCAGTGTTGATGAGGTGGGGTTCCAAAAAGGTCATGTTGAAAATCTGGTGAAAAAATCCCAACAAATGGCAAAGTTAAGAATATAAGTTCAAAACGGCACTGAAATACATTATATGGCACTTACCTTGATTCCTCAGTTCGTGATTTGGCTTTGAAGAGTGCAGAGATGTCCAGGTCCACAGAAGATGACAGCCTACGATCTCCGGTGGTAAGTACGGAGTAAGTGGAGGGGGTGGTGGGTGCTCAGTGGGAAGGTCGGGATAGGGTAGGGGAACGGCAGGGATGTTGCAGGTTCATTCTCTTTTTTTCAGGGTAAAAAAAACAAAAGACGTCGGGGGACTGTTTTATTTTTTTATAGAATATGAAAGACAAATATTTTGGGTCACTGGGGGTTGGCTCCACAGTGTCCCACTCTTCTGGGGGGGCTTATAATTCTGACATGGGGATTGGGCCCCCAATGTCAGCACCATTAATTAAACAATGGGCTTTGGTGAAGAGGGGGCATCTGTTATAAATGATATATTTCTAAATATATAAAGTCTTTAGTGGTATGGGAGGAAGAGAAACATTTTGTGGAAAAAAAAAATGAATGGACATTTCCTTTATACAGTAAAGGGAAGGGCAGCCTGAACCTCCACTGTGGATCAGTTATTAGGGAGACGGCCATCGTGCTGACAGATATCATGGTAATAAAAAAAAAAAAAGATTTCCGGATTTCAGGGCCACCACCCCTTCCATGGACACCCCTTACCTACACAAAAGGAGGAGCTATGTGCCACCACCAGGCTAAAAGAGATCTGACTTTCCTGCAGCATGATAATCATTAATATTTATGACCTCATTAGACTAGAGTGATCATCCTTGCTATATTCTAATGACCTCATGAATATTAATGAGTGATGCCCTGCTGGAAACTTGCAGCTCCAGTTACCAGACTATGTAAACTTACAAAAAAAAAATGTGGATCATTTATTCAACAATGAAGTGCAGAATCCACCTAAGGGAGTCCTGTTGAGCAAGACACATGTGATGGTATCTCTGCACGATATTATTTTTGTGGGTTTTTAACTTTTTTACATTTTCTTTTACAGAAAAACAGAAAACAAAATGGCAGCTCTCGAAAAAGGATTTTTCTCTCATGAAAAGTAACAGGGTCTCGCGAGAGTGAATCCTTTTACACGAGAACAAATCCTTGGTTGAACTTTCTCCCTCTATCCTGAAAAGTGATCTTCCCATTGAAAACAATGAGAAATGAAAAAATGTTATAACTTTGCAACAGATTATTTTTTCACAAAACTAAGCATGCCTGTTCTGTTATCCAAGCTGGTTCTACCATAAAAAAATCACACCAAAATTCCACAATATCTGGACATTGGATGATGAGGAAAAACTGCAAAAAGTGGTGTCTTTATGACTTTTTGCACTGTCTGGATCTCAGAATCTGCACATCCAACCAGAATAAAACTTGCCACATCAAGAAATCTACCCCACGGGACAGTGCATACAAAATTGTAAGCAAATCCACGGATAGGTTGCAAAGTTATTAAAGTGCTAAATCTGAGGTTTAACATTAAAGATGCTACTCAATCCTAACTATAGGGGCACTATCACACCCCCATAATATATTTAGGTATAGATACTCTTTACAAAAAACTTAATTAATGTTAGGGTAACTTAATGCCACGAAAGTAGAGAAATGTGGTGTTAGGGTTTCCAGCCCAAACTCTCCACCCCCACCTCCCATCTAGCAGCAAAACAAACAAATATTAGGATTTTGGGTCTCCAGAGTCTTGAAGACTCAATGGTGGGCATTTCCTTGGGGTTGTCAACCTTAATGGCCACCCCATTCCCAAAGCAAACAATGTCACACAAGATCTCCCTTCTTCACACAGGGCCCTGCATGAAGAAAGCTACAACAAATTGTGCTGACATGTGGCGAGACATACTTCTCTGCCTCTGAAGAGTGTATCACTGTGAGACACTGTCTTGGAGCTGTACATTGTGATTTGGAATGGAGGCTATGGGCTGGGGGGGGTGGGCTTTAGGTTGACAACCCCAAGGAAGAACCCACCACTGATTTGCCAGGACTTCAAAGACCCAAAACCTTAATGTTTGTTCCTTTTGCTGCATGTGGAGGGGTTGGGGTGGGAAGTTAGGGTCAGAAACCCTAACGCCACATTTCCCCCCCTTTGTTGCATTAAGTTGCCTGAACTGGTGCATTAATGACATTTTTTTGCAAAGAATTTCCTTTCTTTTTGAGATTGTGGAATCATATCATTCATGCAGGTCTATTTGGGACTTGTGTATACAGAAATAGATGGCTTGCACAAAAGGAAGACTCCATTCACCTACAGAAGTGCATCACTCTTCCAGGACTTGCACTTCCATGCAGTGATGAATGTGAAGAACTCATGAGGCTGTCTGGTGAGCTGTGAAAGCACAGAGCCCTGTGTTCCCTATGCTTTTTATGTGGCCACAGATACAGATGCACAGGGCAAAGAGTGCATCTGTCAGCCAATGCAAAAGGCCCTATGTCATCCATGGGTGATGAGGTTCAGGACCCTATGCCAAGAGGACAGCTGTCTTCACTATATGGTACCTAGGCCTATACAGACAACCCTGTACCTTTCATTTCCTGGCTGGGGGTGTGTGGCATAATGACCCCATCACCCCACTCTCACCCTATCCAGCTTGGTCACTCAGCTGACCCCCGAACTCAGCTCACCAGCATAGGATCACAAAGAATGCCCACTGAGGTCAAGGCAGGCACTACACACAAAGTTTAACAATTTAATTGTTTTTTTTTTTTTTAGTTTGAACCCCAAATTTTCAAGATACTAATTTTTTGATCATCTTATAAACATGACATGTACCATATATTGCATATTGGCTAAAATGTCATTTTACACCAGATGTGTGAAACACAACTCCTCTACAATTTAAAACATTGACACCTGTCACGTTTATGAGGTGGTGTGGAAAAATGGCTATGTTGTAAATTTGGAGCCAAAATATTGAAAATTAGTGAAGTTATGAGTGAACGTTGAAATAATGCAATGCTCAATAATAACATGAGTATTTTACTGTATTAGTACACCAAATCTGCAGCATAGCTTTCTTATTATCCAACCCCATGAACCAGGTTGGTGAAAATGTTCAACTCCTCAGCAAAATGTAATTTCATGCCACTGAAACATCATTCCGCGCCACAGGTGCGAAAACACATTTTGGCCAGGATTTAAAAAATGACAGTTGTCATGTTCATGAGGTGGTGTGAAAAAGAATGGCTACATTAAAAATTTGGTGTCAGAATATTTAAAATTACCAAAGTTAACAGTGAGTAGAGAAATTTCAACGTACACACATAACTTCTCCATTTTTACATATTTTGACCCCAAATTTTCAACATAGACTTCTTATGACTCCACCTCATGAACAAGGGTGGTAAAAATTTTCAAATCCCACCTGAAGGATGATTTTGCAAAGTGATCACAAAATCACCTTTAGGCTTGATTTGCATAATCCCACCACCACTGGTCATGAGGTGGGAGTCCCAGAAAGGCCATGTTGAAAATCTGGAGTCAAAATATGCAAAAATGACAAAATTATGCATCAGAGTTCAAAACCCCATTGAAATATGTTGACCCACACTTACCTTAGTTTCTCATACTGCAGTTGTTGGTTCTAGCAGCAAGATATATTTTACATCGGAGACTGGATCTTCACTGTGGGACATGTTTAGGTGAGTGAGGGTGTGTGTGGGGTGTTGGGGGGTGGGATTGTGGGTACTGAGTGGGAGGTCGGGTTGGGGTGGTCAGATCGGCAAGGGACCATTTTCTTATTTACAGTTTTAAGAAGAAAAAAGTCATCAAGAGACAGTTTTCTTTATTTCAGATCTTATCCGACACTGGGGATTGGACACCCCAGTGACTAGACAGTTTTGTGGCATTGGGGGTGGGTGACCTGGAGGTGTGGGGGTCATGAGAAGCAATATCAGGGTGGGCACCTTGGTCCACTTATATTTAATATTATAAAAATGAAATACTGGAATGTGTGGGTGGGCGAAATGGAGGAGAGGGAGAAGAAGCGGTACTAGGGGTAGGCACCCTGATCCACTTAAGGAATGTAATTAGATAGATAGATAGATAGATAGACAGATAAATAGATAGCTAGACAGACAGACAGATAGCTGGATATGCAGACACAGACGGACAGACAGGGAGAACAGGGCAGGGATCAGCAGCTCATTGCTGTCACTGCAGCCCACAGCATGACTTCCAGCTGTGGCTCCAGAACTCAAGAAGATCCCATTATAGTGTATGGTGGAACGCTGTTCCGCATGGAAATCCATGCCTGGAACAGCGTTGTTGTCCTTCACTCGGTGTGTCACGATCTTGTTGTGCTGCACCCAGTGCGCCACCGCAGCACAACAAGATCGAATACATTCACAAGAGACAAGCATAGAGCGGGCGCGCATCGACAACACGGAAGGCGGCACTTTGGACGCAGACACAGAAGTAAGCTTTTTCCGGAAAGTGTTCACGAGTGGTATTTATGGTTGCCCACACTATAAAGATTAGTATGCGCGAAGATACACAAACAAGAAGTTTTGCGATCTTGAGGTTTCCGTGGTAACGGACCTCTCGAGCTACGCTCTCGAGGTCTCAGGTTACCACGGAAACCTCTCGATCGCAACTGCCTTGTTGTGTATGCTTGCGCATACACAATCCTCTATGTTCTCATACACAGAACATGAGTGAACGGCTCCACTTTCTAAGCTGGGAACCCTGGATTTTGGTGTGCCCAGAAAAGGTATTTGTGGCAATTAAAAAAACAAACAAGCAGCAGACTGTAGCTAAATGAATTTCGTTTAACTAGGTTCAGGTGTTTTAAAAAAAAAAATAGATCAGTTTTATGTATTTTCAATGTTTGTGAGTTTCAAAGGAGAAAAAAATGGTGGGCATCACAATCGGTATTTGTTTCAGCACAAGATGTAAAATCATAAAAATAAGCACTTGTGATAGATTTTTGTTTCTACCAGTCGAACTTGAACATTAACTCAAAAATTGTTATAACTCTAAAACAGTATAATATTTTTTCACCAAACCTTCAAAAGGCATACCCCTGGTATAGAACCCTCAAAATGTGAGCATTTCATAACAAAAAAAAAAAAAAACACCATCTAGGCTATAGGTGACAGCAAAAAATACGTAACATTTAAGTATAGTTTTTTTCCCAGTATTTTTGGTACTCCATATTTAAAAACAACGTACAAGATGCCATCACAAACCTTTTCAGGTCTTAAGACTCTGACAGCCTGACCGCATGTGCCAAATTTTAGGCTATTTCATTAAACGACACCAAAGTTATTAAGGTGCAGAAATTGAGGTTTAACATTGAACAGCCTACTCAGTCCTAACTATCTCTCTACACTGTATATGCGCACACACACAACCATATCAGGAGTGGACACACACATACTAGGAGTGAAATGAGGGAATGGTCAGACAAAGAAAAGATAACTTGATTAGTAACACCAGTAAAAGCAACATATCAAATATATATATATATCTGTATTACCAGTAATTCTCATAGAACTGATACTGACTGGATCATGGTGTGTGTGTGTGTTGTGGGGGACAACTGGCAAAACATTGGCACTGGCAACTTCCCATATTTAATACAATACCCATGGGAAGCGTGTGTCCCTGGACTACCTGCTAACACCTCTGGCCCCCATTTATGCTATACTCCTTTCTAGATCATGCTACCCATGGTTCATTTGGTTTGTGCCTTACCTCTTCCTATGTCACTCATGGCTACACAATCTACATTAAAAACCATCGACGTACTAATAAATCCCTGAGACTAACCCCTGGACTGAGGGACCTAAAAATATTTTTACTCGTTATCTTCTTCATGTCTGGTAATATTCACCCTAGCCCAAGCCATTTAGTAGCAACGGGTTAGGAAAGGATCCCACAGGGAAGCTAAAGATTGTCTCCCTTAACTTTGGTAGCCTCCTACCAAAATTTGCACAATTTGAAGCTTGTGTGACACTTGTTCTACCAGATATAATTTCCCTAAAGAAAACATGGCTTTCTCCCAAAATCCCTGATACTGCCAACACACTGGGTGGCTATAACTTATTTAGGCAGGACCGCCAAGGTAAATGGGAGGGGGGGCAGGGTGGTTGCCTAATCTATCTAAGGGCATACCTACAAGGCCATAAACTTAACCTTGATAACCCTATGAGAAACTGTGAATGTGAAGCTGTTAGAATTCTGCTGGGGAAGGGACTTAAATCACTTGTCATAATGTCAGTCTACATATCCCCAGGCAAACAACAATTAGGCCTTGAAACATTTGCAAGCTACTTCAAACAAGCCAGCCACAACTGGGAAATCACAGTCACTGGTGACTTTAATATAAACTGGGTAGCTAAATCTAGTATTGCCCACAAGAATCTGGTGACCAGCTTATTCCTCATGCAGGTAGTTAAAGACAGCACCAGAACCAACAACAAAATTGATACCAGCACTCTTATTGACTAGATACTTGCCACCCATTCAGAAAGGCTAATTATGATCTCAGTCCTACTAGATTGCATCAGTGACTACTCCCCAGTACATTGAGCCTAGATTGCTAAACTCCCTAAACCCTCCCCTAAAACTATCAACAGCAGGGTCCTTCATAATGGCTTAATTGGTGATTTCAAGGCACACCTGGCCCAGACTGACTAGAGCTATCTTGATTCTATCCCCAATATTGACACGGCCCTAAACTTCTTCATAAGTCAATTTAATGCCACCTGTGACAAATCTGCCCCCTCCCATAAAAAACGCAAGGTTCAAGGTACTGCAGCAGGGTGGGTCACCCCCGCATTTCTAGCCCAGATGCATGACAGGGATAATCTGTGGCAATGAGCAAGATAATCTGTCTCACCTGGTGACTTGCAAAGGTACAAAGACACCCAAAATAAGTGCACTAGTGGAATAAGGCAGGCAAAGTGACACACTATAAAGAACAAGTAAATAATTGGAGTGACAGAAACAAATTGTGGGAGAACATAAAGGAATTCCTGGGTAAAAATGACAAAACACACCCCAAGATGCGCTGCACCAATGGGGCTGTCACTCTTGCCCCAAACGAGATAGCTAATATATTCAACAATGCCTTCACTGACCCTCAGCTCAGTCCTCCCCTCAATGTGGAGCTAGGATCCACTGATAAACACAGTAATGATCACATCAGTAGACCTGATCCAAACCCTAGTCACAAAATTCTATTTCAAACACATCACATTAGCAGACACATTCAAATATGTAAAACAAGTCCTGGGTGAAACTAGGGTAGGGAGTGACACCACTGACGTGAAGTTGGTAGCCTTGTCCTTAAAGGAACTTGCTCTTCCCCTGTCTAAAATATTTAACTTCTTCCTGCAATACTCCCAGTTCCTGGGAACCTGGAAAACCACACTAGTCACACCACTGCACAAAAGTGGGGATTGCTCTAATGTTGCCAACAACAGGCCTATATTAATTCTTTCTCCGCTGTCCAAGGCCCTCGAAAGAATTATGTCAGACCAACTTGTCACCTATCTATGCAAGTATAATATTCGATATAAACAGCAACACAGATTCGGGAAGCTGCACAGCATTAGTGCTGCCCTTATTGAGTACACCAATATCATGCATGAGGCCCTTAATGGCAGCCACCTAGTGGGTGCCATCTACATTGATTAGACAAAAGCACTCAGTTTGGTAAATCATTCATTATTGTTCGACAAGTTCCACACACTAGGCCTCTCCCCAGACATGGTAACCTTGTTCCGTAGCGAACTCTCTGACCACGAACAATGGGTAAAGATTCATGGCATATTATCAGATGTTAAAAGCGTCTTGATAGAGGTGCCACAAAGCTCAATACTTGACCCACTCCTTTTTTGACCTGTTCAAAAATAATCTGCTTGAAACATGCCCTGCTTTGAAGGTGCTTCTCTATGTGGATGATGCTGTCGTCTTTACTACTAGCACTCGCCAGGAGGTACTTTTCCTGTGACCTACAAAATAGCTTTGAGTCCTAGAAGGAATGATTCAAGCTAAATAAACTAGTCCTAAACTACAAGAAAACCAAGATCATGCTGTTCTTCGGTCCACAAGTGAAAAAAAAGTTCCCTCCCCTTGCCACCTTGCCCCACCTCCTGAAGAGTACTTATACCACTGACTTGTCTGTTCAGGGCCCATTCATGATGGGCCTGGTTGATTCGACACAGAGCATCTGCTAGGGTGTTGTTCTTTCCTGGCAGATGGATTGCTTGCAAGGAAACTCCCAAGGAGTAAGCCAGGCTCCAAATTATCATGGCCTCTGTGCAGAGAGGACCCGAACTGGTGCCTCCCTGCTTGTTTATGTAGTACATTGTGGTGGTATTTTCTGCTCTGACCTGTACCACCTTCCCTTATACCAGTGTTATGGAGGCATTTAGTGCCAAAAACACTGTCCTGAGTTCCAGTTAGTTTATGTGCTGGAGGGACTCTGCACTTGACCAAGTGCCCTGGGTTGTGTGGTCCCCTAAATGGGCACCCCACCTCAGTACAGATGCATCTGTTGTGAGAACAACTGATGGAGACTCTAGTTGGAAAGGAACCCCTTTCCCTCAGGTTGGATTCCTCTTTCTACCACTGAAGTGCTTGTAACAAAGTTTTTGTTACTGGAATCAGCTTTGAGAGGGGATCTCTTCTCTTGCATCAGTGTTCCCTTAGGTGGAATTGGATGTCTCTCATTTGGAACCTGGAGCCTAGGACTGTGCGTGTGGCTGCAGCCATATGGCCAAGGAGCTGTAGGAACTGCCTTGCAGTTTTTTTTCTCATGCAGGCTGAATGAGTTTGCAGTCAGCTGGAGAATTCTTACCCTGTCCAGAAGCAGGTAGGCCCTGTCTTGCAGGGTGCTGATCTCTGCTCCTATGAACTGCAACACCTGTGCAGGTAGGACTGATTTTTTTGTGATTTATCAAGAATTCCAGGGACTCTAGAAGCCTCTGGGTGGTCTGGAGATGCTGTCTGACCTGGTCTGGTGAATTTCCTACCACCAGCCAGTCGTCCAAGTATTGAAACACTGTGTCACTGTGTCTTCGAAGGTATGCCACGACCACTGGCAAGCACTGTGTGAATACCCTTGGGGTTGACGTTAGGCCAAATGGCAGGGTTGATAACTGGTAGTGACCTGATGGGAGTCTGAACAGGAGATATTTTCTGTGAGACTCCCTTATAGGATGTGGAAATAGGCATCTTTTAGATCCAGTGATGCCAACCAGTCTCCTTTTTGGAGAGTTGGCAGAATCCGTGCCAAAGTTACCATTTGAACTTTGTTTTTCTCAAATGCTTGTTTAGGACCCTGAGGTCCAAGATAGGCCACCACTCCCCATTTTTCTTTGTAGTAAGGAAGTACCTTGAGTAAAACCCCTTTCCTTTTTGCTGGTTTGGGATAGATTCCACTGCCTGTGACAGCAGCAGGGTTCGAACCTCTGCCTCTGACAGCTTTTTCTTTGTGAGGGAAGATGGTCTGAACACTCTGGTTCTCAGAGAAGGAAGGGATTTGAAACTCAGAGACAGCTCCTGTCTCACTACTCCCAAGACCCACTTGTCTGTGATGATCTTTTGCCAAGCCTGGAGGTAATGAGACAGTCTGCCTCCGACAGGTAGAGAGGAGGTGGCCTGGGAGGGTGTTTACTTGCTTTGGGGCTGAGGCTGGGTTTGAGATCCCCACATGGAACCCCTTCTGCCTCTACCTCTGAAGTACCCTTGCTGGGGATACTGTTGGTATTGGGGTGCAGCCATTGCCTGGAAAAAGGGCCTAGTATGAAAGGACCAGCCTCTGTCTCCCCTTCCATAGGGTCTGGTAGATGGAGAGGATTTCTCCTTAGTAGAATTGCTCATGAAGGTGGCCTTAGATTCATCCACCTTCTTCATATAGGCCACTGTTGTTTCACCCAAAAGTGAATTACCCTCCAGGGGGAAATCCCCAGCCTTTGTCTGAGTATCCTGGGTAAGATTTGTAGCTCTTAGCCAGGCAAATCTATGTTGAGCAACAGTGTTTGCCATCCATCTGGCTGCTGTATCATTGGTATCAGCAGCCATTTGGAACTGATACTTTGCTGCCTTTAAGCCAAACCTGGCAGTTTCTGCCAGGTCATTAGACAAGGGTGAAGGGACCTTGTGTACCATGGCCAGCACAGACTGCCATAAAGACTTTTGGTACTGAGCAACGTAGTCTTGGAAATTTGCTTGCCTAATGGCCAAGAAAGCTGGCAAGTACCCTTTTTTAGCCATACTGTCAATTTTCCTGGACTCCTTATCTGGTGGGTGAGAAGCCAGGGGCACCTTAGCCTTGTCATAGGCAGCTGCCTGCACCACCCCCTGGTGATCAGGGTGGGAAAACAGAAATTTTGCCTCTTCCCTTTAAAGTTGATACTTCTTGTCCATCTTCTTGTCAAGAGGGGGAACAGAATTAAGGGTCTGGAACATCTTCAGTGCATCTTTCTTGAAGAATTTATTGACAGGCAAGAGGAGCTTCTTTATGGAGGTTAACCCCATCATCTTGAGGTACTCCACTTCTTCTCCATCCTCTATTTCTTCACTTGTGGTGATGTCCAAGGTATCAGCCATTTTCCCCACAAAAGTAAAATGCGAGTAATAATCCTCAGTGGTTCTAGGAGGTGAACAGGCTCAGGGGAGACCTCAGGCCCAATGGGTTCCCTTCATACTCCTCTTCACATTCATCATAATCCTCTTCTTCAATAAATGAGGATTTACCTGTGCTGCCAGTCTGTCCAGCTGGGACTTGAACAGGTGGCTGCTGGCCAGTGGGAAAAAGACATTGTAAGGCCTGGACCACTTTAAAGGCTTGAGCTGTTTCCTGAAGAGAAGGCAGAACCAGAGTACCCACAGAAGTCCCCTTTTTTTCAGTTGGGGGTTCTGTGTGCTTTACTTTCTTTGTCTTTTTTGAGGGAACTGGGGAGTCAGCCAGTTCAGCAGGCCTATTAGTGCCCTTATCACCCATCTCAGGGGTTGATGCAATTATTGTAATGGTTTCACCCACAGAAGAAGAGGGTATTGGCTGGTCAGAGCCAGAGGGATCCTTAGGTGGAAGAAGTTTTTTCTTAAGCCATTCCAGGCATTTCTCCAGTTTTATCTGGGAAGATTTTACAGATGTCACAATCTTCCTCAAGATGATCATAGCCCAGGCAAGCCACACATAAACTATGTTTGTCTGACTTGGCAAACACTTCCCCACAATCAGTGTAATTTTTAAAACCAGGTTCACCGGTTTTCTTTTTTGGTTTCACTGACATTGTATCGGTAACCGATAAAAATGTTAACCACTAAATAATTTTAAAGTTTTAACCAAAGTTTAACGGTTGCGGTCAGTTCCGGAACCAATAAGGAACCGATGGGAACCGAAACCGATGCAGAAATTAACTGAGGCTATCGGTTCAGTAACCAATAAAGCGGTTACTAAAATAAAGTATTTAAAATGAATCTGAAATAAACTAATGGGGTTTTTTAGTCAGAAAACACCCAAACTAATAAATCTAAGTTGGTTCCCCACCGGTTATACCGAACTGGGAGGAACTGATAAAAACACAAAATTTAACACTAAAATCTACGTTTAGCTAAAATTAGCAATGAGTAATAGGCAGCAAATGAAAGAAAAAGATACTTATATGAAAGTATAAGTTTCTGCATGTCACAGGAACAAGTTGAAGAGTGAGACTCCGAGCGACTAGACTTTACAGGTGGAGAGTGAAATTTGAGGGGTTTAGAACTAAGGCAGATAGTTCAAGGCAGCATTTGAATAGTTGTCATGTGCAAGGAGTTCCATCATTTGTATGTGTTCTATCCTCTCCAGGCAGTTGTGGCTTAAAGGGACACTGCAGAAAGTTAAGAATACCTGAGTATTACTGGAGTTAGAATATGGATTTACAACTACCTATTTGTACTGATACTTGAAAATACTCCTCTGGATGTGCTTACTTTGTATTTAATTGTTTAATTTCTCCATGTACATTATCCTTGTCCTTGACATGGAACCTTTGTAAAAAAGCACCTGTACTCAAAGGTTTATTTCCGAATGAACATATAAATAAATAAATAAATTATATATTATAGGGGCGCAGTAGCATCCATGTAGTTAGGGTTGTACCATGACTTAATGTTAAATACCAATTTTTGCACCTTAACAACTTTGGCATTCTTTAATGAAATAGCTCAAAAGTTGGCATGTATGATAATTCTGCCAGTGTCTCAAAATGTAGAAAGTTTTGTGAAGGCATCTGGTATGGTTTTTGAGCTATGGAGTGGTACAAAACCATAAAACTGCCACTTTTTTCCTATACTTAACATGGGATTTTTTGATCTCACCTACAGCCCAGACAAAATTAAATTTTTTTCTGAAATTTTCAGGGATGATGGGGTCTGTGCCATGGGTGTGCCTTTGGATAGTTTGGTGAAAGGATATCCCACTTTTAAATTGCAATAGTTTTTGTGATAGCAACTAGACAGGCAGATAAATGAAAACTGTTTGAACTGTTATCACTGAAGAATTTGCCTAGAGAAATACTGTTTGTGTTGTCAGTCATTGTCTCAGTTTTAAAACTGGCTTTCCACATTAGAATTACTTGTCAATTAATGAACAAGACCTGTATTTAGGTCTCCCTTACATACGTTGTTTATTTTTTGTCTTATTATGTAGAAATTTACAGGTCAAATGTTTGTTTTCGAGGGGAGAATCATTTTGCCCCTCATTCCCTAATGTAAGGATAGTTTGAATGGTAAAATAACCATTTGAACATTTTGACAGTTCAAACTTTACTGTTCATAGGAATCACAGGAAAATTTACGAATCAAGTAGCTTAAGCCATATTAGACTCGCCATGTATCAATGGGTAGTTGCGATACAGTATTCATTTTATCAAAATATTTATCAATGGATACCTTGAAAATATTCATAGTTGGACTGTGTATAATTGATTCTGGAAGACTGTTCCACAATGACACTACCCTCTGGTTCATCCATGCTCCCCTCTTGGTGGTCCTGTACATTTCATCTCGCAACTGGCAGTCGTGGCTCCTTGTGTCTTTTCTTACTAATTTCCTCTCCAGGCCTATACATTCATATAGGTCACCATCTTGAAGTGCCCTGTACACCATATAGAAGTCTCCCCTCAGGTGTCTTTATTTCAGAGAGAAAAGATTTAGTTCCCTGAGTCTATTTCCATAAGCTATCTCTTTTACAGATCCTATCCTCTTTGTTGTCCTTCTCTGCACTCCCTCAAGGAGTGCAACGTCCCTTGCCTTGTTTGAGGTCCCAAACTGGACACAGTGCTTCAGGTGGGGCCTCACCAGAGCACTGTACAATGGAATGATGGCATTTCTTTCTCTGCTTTTAATGTGTTTTAGTATGCAACCAAGCATTCTGTTGCCCTTCTTCACTACCTCTCTTGTATGCTCAGTAAATGTCAGTTTGTTTGTTATGGTTATTCCCAAATCCCTTTCCTTTACTGTTGTTTCAGGTTTTACCCTGTTTAGATAATAGTCAATCATTTTATTCCTTATGCCAAAGTGCATTACTTTACATTTGTTTTCAATAAAATGCAATTTGTGATCTATAGCCCATTTCTCTATCCTTGTTAAATCCTCCTGGAGCTTGGTGCAATTGTCAGCTATAGCTCCTATTTTTGTACCATACCTCTCAACTGTCCCTGATTTTCAGGGACGGCCCTGATTTGGCCTCAAAATTTTCCTCTGTCCCTCGTAAAATTTGTGTTTTTGTGAAAGAACAGTAGGGATCAATAACACAAAATAATGTCAAACATTAAAGTTGCAGACTTGTTTTTCTTCAGAAAATACATCTTAACACAGATTCCTTTATTCTATAAGCTTTCTGAGTGAATAGTACCAGTTTTTAAGATATGTCCCTGATTTGGGGTCTTTGTCCCTGATTTTTTTAAGCCTTGTCCCTGATTCATGAGACAAGAGGTTGAGAGGTATGTTTTGTACTGTCTGCAAATTTGCAGATCCAGGAATCTGCACACATTTCTATAGTTACTATATAGATATTAAACAGCAAGGGTCCCAACACTGATCCCTGGGGCACCCCTCTGGTCACTGCCCCCAGGTTGAGTAGTACTATCTAATATTAACCCTCTGTTTCCTACCATCAAGCCAAGACTCGATCCATCTTATTGCATGTGGACAAAAATGTAACTTTATTAAATCTTCGAGTAATTCCTTATGGGCCACAAGGTCAAAAGACTTGGTGTAGTCCAGATATACAACATCCACTAGCATTCTGATATCTAGTGCCTTGCTGATGGGTTCAAAAAAATGAGAGGTTTGTCTGGTATGACCTATATGTTCGGAATCTATGCTAGGATATATCTTCAAGCTCATTTTCCTGTATAGTGTATGTCTATCTAGATCTTCTTGAACATATTCCTCCAAGAGTTTGCTTATAATGCATGTCAGACTAATTGGTCTATAATTAGTATAGTCATTTTTAGGGCCTTTTTTATGGAAGGGCATTACATTAGCTTCTGGCCACTCAAGAATCACTCTACCCTCAGATAAAGAGCACTCGAAGAGTCTTGCAAGTGGGCCTGCAAGTTCATTTGCAAGTTCTTTCAATAATCTGGGGTAAATGTCATCGGACCCTGGGGATTTATTGGTGTTAAACTTAGAAAGTTTACTTCTTACATCCTCTTCTGAGATCTCTATTGTAGTATTTTAATCTGTCCTAATTCTTCCAAAATAGCTTTATAGTCCAATTCTGGTTGAAAAATACCTACAAATACTCATTAAATGTTTCAGACATCTCCTGTTCATTCTCTATTTGTCTGTCCTCTCTGGTCAGTGGTCTGATTTTTTGTTGGCCGCCTCTTAGACTACTGATGTAGTTAAAAAAGGATTTTTATTATCGCTAGTTTTTGTACCTAGCCTTAGCTCTTGCTCCCTTTTAGCATTTTTTATTGGTGCTTTACATTTCTTAACTATTTCTTTATCCTTTGTCCAATTTTCAAGAGTTTTCTTTAGTCTATATTTTTGTAGACCCTTTGTTTTTTCCTAAGTGCCCTTTTTCTTCTATTACAATACCAAGTTGGAACTTTACCCATTTTATTGTATTTATTTATCACTGGGACGTATGACTTCATACAAAAATTAATTTGGGTTTTGATTTTTCGCCACATTTGGTCTAGGGGGAGGTTATGTAAATCAGTTCTCCAGTCCCATGAGTTTAGGTATTTTTTCATATCGTTGAAGTTGGCTTTATTATAGCACTTAATTTTAGTAATGCCATGTTGAGATTTTCAGCAGCCTTTTACCGTTACCTGGACCATGTTGTGGTCACCATCAACCAATGGTTCTCTGACCATGCAGTTAATTATTTCTTCCTCCAAGTTACCTCCACGTTATTAATCACCATGTCAAGTAAGTTCGAGCCCCTTGTACTATTTTGGACTATTTGCTCCATATTATTACTAATAGTGAAGTCTATGAGCCTTTTATCCAATGGGGATTCACCTTCAAGTGTCATCCAATCAATATGTGGTAAATTAAAATCTCCCAGTATCAGTGTTCTTGGGCCCATTCTCTGTTCAATCTGAAAAGACTTCGAGCAGTGAAGTTCAATAATACATTGAATGATTCTTTCCCCCCAAGACACACATTCGCTCATTAAAGAGGACAGGAAACTAAAATATGCACACAATATTCACTGCTGTCTTGCAGACTCCATATAGGGGCATGGTAATATGCTTAATAAATATTATTCCCTGGTGTCTAATGGCCTCCCCTACTTCATGATCACTGTCCCCTTAATGGTAATTTTTTATCCTGGTGTCTAGTGGCACCCCCCCTCTCCAATCACTGGCCCCATAGTATTATTTGTTTCCTCGGTGTCTAGTGGCACCCCCCCTCCCCGATCCCTGTCCCTGTAATTTTACTGAGTGCTCTCCACAAAATGAAGGCAGTCAGGAGAGTCAGTTAAATCAATTGATGCAGTGCATATAGTAAATGCAAGTGTATAAAAAGCAATTTACTGTGGGTCACATCCAACAAACAAAGCCCCCGAGGAAGAACCCTGTCAAGGTTCAAAACAGTACTGTGTGTACCGACTGTGGCTTTGTTTGCTAGATGTGACCCATAATAAATTTCTTTTTATACATTTGCATTTACTGCATGTACTGCATCAATTGATTTAACTGACTGTCCTGGCTGACTTCCTTTTGCAGTGAGCGCTCACTATATTTTTGTACTGCTCTTGATATTTTCTATGGTAGCTGCTCCTCACTCAATTTGTTACGTTGGATCATTTGTGTGTCACATAATATTATTCCATGGTGTCTAGTGGCAACCTCCTTCCTGATTGCTGCCCCCATAATGGTATTTGCTTTCCTGGTCTCTAGTGGCATCAATCTCCCTGACTGCTGTCCCCATAGTATTAGTTGTTTACCTGGTGTCTAGTGGCACCCCCCTCCTGATCCCTAGCTCTGTAATCTTCTTTCCCCAGTGTCTAGTGGCACCCCCATCCCCTTTCTATTAGTCCTGAAAAAAGAAAACAGTCTTCAATGTTCTTTTTAAGCCACACACAAAAGTCCCTTGCCAATCTGACCTCCTCCCCATACCCATCTCCCACTCAGCACCCACCCCCACCCCCAGTACACCACCACATTTTCACTTGCCTAAACAGGTCCCAGGTTCGAGATGCACTCTCCGATTGAAAGACACATCCTGCTGCTGGAACTGGCGACTATAATATGAGAAAGTAAGGTAAATGTGGTTCAATGTATTTCAATGGGGGTTTCAACTCTGGTGCATAACCTTGGCATATTTTGACATTTTGACCCCAAATGTTTAACATGGCCTTTTGGGAACCCCACCTCATGAACAATAGGACTGTCATTATACAACTCCTGTGCGAAAAGTGATTTCACGGTTGCTTGGTGAATTCACATTTGGGCAGGCTTTGGAAATGTTTTTGGCCCTTGTTCATTAGGCGGGGTCATAAGAAGGTTATGTTGAAAATTTTGGGTCAAAATATGTAAATATGGCAAAGTTATGCCCGTTCATTGCTATTTTGCTACATACACTAGTAACTTTGGAAATTGTTAATATTTTGACCCCAAATTTTCAGCAGAACCTTCTTATTACCCCTCCTTATGTATGTCACAGCTGTCATTTTTTCAAATCCTGGCCAAAATGTGTTTTCACACCTGTGGTGCGGAATTGCATTGCACTGGTGCAGAATCACATTTTGGTGGTGATTTAAAAATTTTCAGCGGTTTCAACACATCCAGAGAATATGTAATAGGTTTTTGTGGAAGGGCAAAGCTGTGAGAAGAGCATACTCCAAGTTAACAGCACCCAGATGTAAAGGTGACCTTGCACTACCATCCTTTTTTCTGTATTATGGGGCCCAACACATAAGTAGGATAGCCTATTGGCTAACTGAGGAAAATTCTAGAATAGGCCTAGACTATACACCGGCATGGCTTGATACTGAGCATAACCTAGCCCGGAGTATGTCAACCACATTACTTGCTCTAATGTATATGAAGCCCGCATGTCTTCCCACTCAACTTAAAAAGTTCCCAATGGCCTGGTCACTCAAAGCGTTCCAGAAAATGCAAAGATACTTCTCGGAAAGGTGAGAAGTATCTGGGGCTCAACCACTAACCAACAATTGGCACTTTCAGATAGGGAAAAGACCTATTTCGCCCTCCTTTGTTCCGCAATTGGGACACTGTATCCTGGAGGATCTTCTTCAGGACACAGCTCTGGCCCCTTTTAAAGTCCTACAGAGTAGATACCAGCTAAAAGGTCAAGATTTTTTTAAATACCTACAAATTAAAATGGCCATTCGGGCTTTCATAGGAAAGCAAGAATGGGTGCCACAGATGGCGGAAGGTCTCTTAAAGGCTCTCCAGGGAGCGGGATGACCTTATTCGGTTTCAAGAATTTATAAGCACCTCCAGGCTCTAGATATTTTATTGCCTAGAGGTGTGTGCTATTACTGGGTGTGAATGTTGTCACTCCCGGAATACCCTATTTATTGGGAAAAAATATGGAGAAAAATCCATAAATACATTAAACAGGACAAATTTAGATTGATTCAGTTCAATATCTTACACAACATCTATTATTCCCCGGATAAACTTCATAGAATGAGCATAGAAGCATCCCCATTATGCCCACGTGGTTACCAGATTCCAGGGTCCATATACCACATGCTATGGCAATGCCCACTAATACAGAACTTTTGGGCAGAGATACGAAAGATCTTAGATCCAATTCTGGGATTAGATGGCCTATTTACCCCAGAGAGCTGTGTGTTAGCTGCATTTCCCCGTAGGATTCCTCAAAACACGTATAGCACACATAGCACTGATTTCAGCCTCAGCGAAATTGGTCATCTTAAGGCACTGGAAGGAGAAGTCCCCTCCCACTGTCATAGAGTGGTATCGAGAAATGTTACTGGCAATCCAAGTGGAGAAACACATATTGAATCTGTGAAATGCCTATCGTAGATTCAAGAGGATATGGGAGCCACTCCTATCTCTACTCGAGTTGGTGAAACTTTAAGTGAAAGACTGGACATTGCTGAAGATCACTGCTCGTAATAACTGTCTTTTTTTTTTTTCACTCTTTATTAGAGAGTAGATGTGTACTATCAGAGTTTGTTATATATCTCTTTAAGCGCAGGTGGGGTGGGTTAGGGGAGGCTTATGATAATTGTTTTTCAATGTCTGGTCTGCGTACCTCCCAGTTGTATGCTTGAAATACCAATAAAATATATTGAATGAAAAAAATTTTCAGCACCGGGTACATGAAGTGGGGTAATAAGAAGGTTATGCTGACTGTTTGGTTGCTGTCCATGACAACATACATATACACATCTATGGAGGGATGGTAGCACAGGGCCTGGAGGGCCCTGTGCTTCCACAGGCAAATAAAGATATGATTACTCTATCTAAGGATATGATTAGACTATCTCAAAAAGTAAGGAAATTCACTGCAAAAAATGCATTAATGCATTAGTTAGGGTTCAGGATAAAGTGAAAAAGTAGGTAAATATGACATTAGGGTTTTCAACCCTAACACCCCACCCCCACCCTGGATGCAGCACATCAGGCATGCCGTGGGGTTGTCAAACCTAAAGTTCACCACATATTCATTCAGTGTACACATCTATGCTTATTTAGTAATGGAGTGGGGTGAATATTAGGTTTGACAACCCCACGGCATGCCTGATGTGCTGTGTCCTGGCTAGGGGTAGGGTGTTAGGGTTGAAAACTCTAATGTCATATATCCCTGCTTTTTGCACTTTATCCTAAACCCTAAATAATGTATTAACACAGTTTTTGAAAAAAATATATATATTCATTGCAAAAAATGATAATGGCATACTTACTATAGTTTTTGACCTTCCTGTGTATCTTCATCATTCATCACTGGTGGGTGATCACCAGGGACACAGCACCCAGCAGGAGCTGTTTTTTCCCCCCCCCAAGGCCCACAAAGCCAATGCATTGCATGGCACTCGTGAGTTGGCCAATAATGGCCATTGACTCCTCCTCTTCCCCAGTTCTGCTATCCGGAAAGACAGAAAAAAAGATAGACAGAGAAGGACAAGGATGGGGCAAGGGAGCCCAAGGGACAGCAAAAGGAAAGGATATGAAATCAAAAAGGAAATATGCCAACCTGAGGACAGAGGAGGAGGAGTTAAGGGTGAGAGCTTTGACCCCAGCTCCTGGACGGCCAAGGAGAGAAGGGGAAGAAAGAAAGAAAGAGTGAGAGAGAGGGACCTACTTCACTTGATCCCACAGAAGAGCTGTGAAGAAGAATGTGAACATCCTGAAGGCCACCAGGCTGCAGAAGACATGTTTAGGCCCCTGTCTCTCAGGACACCCAAACAAAGCAAGCAGGTTGGATCATTTGGTTTCTGAGGGCTGCCTACTCGGAGACATCCCAAAGCCAAGGTGGACTCTGTGTCTTGATTAAGCCTGAACAGAAGGAGATGCTGGAGCCTGAGCCTTAGATCAGGAGTGGAGAATTTCCCCCCCACTCCCCCCTCTTAAGTGCAGGCTGAAAAGTCACCTTGGGACGGTGCTCCCCCCGGTTACCACCAACCCCTGGAATCCAGGGGGGGGGAAGAGGAAGGTTCCATCCAGCAAAAAATCTACCCCCAAAAGAGGGGAGGGGGAGAAAGAGAACAGCAAGTTAACTAAAGAACAAGAGTCCCCGTGTGCCCTTTTGTTCTCCTCCCATCATAGGAAGGACCCTCTAGAAGGGGGGCCAACCCTGCCTATCGGGCAGGACTGAGTCCTGAGAGGAACCCCCCAGATGGGGAGGGACTCACAGGGAGTCCAATCACATAGGGCAAAGGGCCCTTCCTGCTTTCCCAGACAGGATAGCCCCTCATTGTTTAAAGACAACAGAGAACTCAGCAAAACCAGAGGAGACACCAACCAATGACTTCAAGAGAAAGGGCAGGAAGGGAGGCAACATTGCCCAGAGGCTGAGGCCAAGAGGGGAAGGCGGGTGGGTTTCAATGATGAATGGTGAAGATACACAGGAAGACCAAGAATTATGGTAGGTATGTAATTTTCAAATCTTCCCTGTGTCAATCTTCATCATTCATCACTGGTGGGTGAGTACCGAGCCCCCCCGAAGGGGGTCCAGCACTGCCCTGAAGGACAGCCTCCCATGGGAGAAACTATGGAAGGAGGAGACCCATACAGGCCAATTAGGCCTGTGACTGATCAGGGCAAGGTGGGGTCTCCCGTGACCTGGGAGATGGAAGGCACCCCTGTAGCTGCCGCCTCACAATGGGGGAGAATAGATGGGTCCCCCAGAAAGTGGAGGCAAGTACCTTACACTGGACCAAGGGTGACAGCCATGATGGACGAAGCCATGCCACCCAATGCAGATCGCAGTCCCCACTAGCCTGAAAATTACCTCATTGGCATCTTAAGATGCACTTGCTTGGTGCCTTGCAAGTTCTAGGTCCTGTGTGGAGAGGGCAATGGCCTTTCTGGTTGCCTCTGAATCAGGCAGCAATGCTAGCACCTGGCCAAGCATTGACCACAGATGTCTATTATAGGCAGCGTGGTGCGCCTGATGGGATGCAATACTTAGCATCATACGCACCGAGGAGAACACTCTCCATCCCCAATGGTTGAACTCCACATAGTCCACATCCAGAGGTCAGTTTCATACTGAGTGCCTATGCCCAGAAGGGGTGTCCAGCAACCCCACTCCCAAAAGGGAATGAGGCAAGTTACCTTGAGACCCCTGAGGTGCGCAATACCTGAGCTGACAGTCCGTTGGGGCTGGGGTGGACAGGCACTGCCAGGTATGGAATGATATCTCCTGGAAAGATGTGGGCCAGTAAGGGACCACAAGGTAGTCAGCACTGTATTCACTGAGGAATACTCATGTCATCTGCTCAGGATTGCATCTTGCTATGTGGGAAAGATGGAGCTCATTGACCAACCTCGCAAGGAAGCGCTGATATTCTGATCAGCATCTGAGGACAGGTGGACGGAGGTATCCTTTTCCTCAAAGGAGGAAGACGAGACCAACGAGTGTGAAAAGTCTGAGTCCATTTGCTGCAAGGGAGACAGGTGAAAGATCTGTTCATTCATTGTCCTGACATACCTGGAAAAGGTGGCAGTGGTGGCTCTGAACTGCTCCCAGGTCAATGGCCCTGAGGGACCCACATGGCCTGGAAAATGAGGGGTGGTCTGCAGAGGCAAGGGGGAAATGCACTTCACCTTGTGCAAATGACCTCTGCCAGGGCTAGGGGACCTCGCTGGCGATCCAAGATCTCTCAAAGAGCCATGGGTCTGTGCAGTGAGTGGCAACTCAACCAGTCCGAAGTGGTCTGGACTGAGCCCTGAAGGGAAAACTCCACTGTGAGGAGACTGGGGCCACATGGATCCAGAAGGGCAGACCTCAACCTCACCCAGAGAGGCCTTCCCCAAAGGAGAGGAGAGGAGGGAGAGAGGGAGGGCTCGGTGCTTTGACTCCTCCTGGAACCCCAAAGGGTTCCCGGGAAGGGTCGTCGCACCTCACCTCATCCCTCAACCCTATTGACTCTGAGGTCAATCACCTCCTCATTACTGGCACCAGGAACTGCTCTAATCTCATGGTCCCATGAGGGGGAGGCAGAAGAGGAAGTCCCTGTCCCTGCCCTGACCACGAAAATGGCACCAGCACCAAGGCTGGTAGTCATCCACACCTCCAAGGCCGGAACCATCATCCCCTCAGACCAACGGTCACTATTGACAGCTCAATTCCCAGTGCCACCCGTGGTGCAGGAGCCAGCACCAACCACAACCGCTGGAGCTGAGGGAAGGGGAACATGGGAAGGCACGAAGGTACTAGGCATCAGAGAGTCCTATTGACTCTGAGGAGTTGGCCTGCCAGTCTGGATTGGCCTCCTGATCATCCTCCTCTAGAGAGGAGGAGAAGATCCAAAAGACCTCCAGACAAGTGACCCCAGAGGTTCTCCTACCCTCAGCACCATGAACAGTGCTGTGGGCAGGCCCAGTAATGCTCACAGTGCCATCTTGATCACTGGAGACATGAATGGTGCCAGAATTTGAAACTGCATCAATGAGCAGTGTCAAGGAGTCACCAGTGCCATGCCCAGCAGTTGTGAGCCATGACACCGGGGGAGCCTGCACCTCCGAGAAGGTGACTGCCTGTGCGGTGTTCCCAGTCTGGCCCCCAAGAGGGTCAGACTGGTCCTCCGGCACTGCGATAGAGGCCTTCTCCCTGGCAAGGCTACAGGGGGAGGAGGGCAAAGGGATCTGTGCTTGGAGTCCTTTGTGCAATGCTGCCTTCCGAAAGTCGACGGAGTGTGGCCGACTTTAAATGCATGGATTTCAAGAACACAGCAGTCCATGGAAAAGCAGGTATTGCAATTGTCCATGTCGTGAGTCAGACTCAGGCAGGAAAGACAATGGTCATGCTGGTCTGAGAAGGAAATTTCTGGCCGCAGGGAAACCGATGCATAGGAGGCTGGCCAGCCTTAGAAGTTTTTTTGTCCTGGACGAATCCGACATGACTTGCAATAACAGAAAATCAAACCAGCAAAAGACTCAGTGACATAAAATAAAAAGGAAAGGTCTTACCGGTAATGCAGGAATGGTGCCAAGTAGTTATCAAACAGTAGTGGGATGGAGAGAACTTTGGCAATTAAACAGCATCAAAAATGGAGCTGATGAACTAGGCCACTAGTCACAGAAGCAGTAGGCCGCTGTGATGCAGTAGAGAGAATGCTGCATGAGGTGCTGTTTTCTCGATGGTGGGAGAAGCAGAATGGGGTGGAGGAGGAGTTGACAGCCTTTATTGGCCAGCCCGTGAGCACCACACAATGCATCAGCCTCGTGGGCAGCACCACCTCTGGTGCTGACTCCTCCCCCCTTGAAAAAAAAAGATTGACATAGGGAAGATATTCTGTTAATGCATCAGTTAGCGTTGTCATTACAGTGACAACAGTTTGGAAATTCAATGTTTGGGTTACCAATCCTACCCCCCCACCCTCCACACAACAACAGGTGACGGGGTGTGCCTTGGGGTTGTCGGACTTGACTCTTACTCCATTCCATTTGTAAGGAAGCTGAGATGGTGCAGTATAGGAGAATGGGGTGAGAGTTAGGCCCAACGACCCCAAGGCACAACCCCACACCTGTTGGTGTGTGGAGAGTGGAGGAGGCCACTACCGCATAATGTAGGGCCCTGTGCTCCCATTATTGCATAATGGGATTCATATGTGGGAGCCCACGTACCCATAAGTATAGAAACATAGCGCAGGCCTAGAGCCATTACAGGTAACCCCTGTGCTGCAAAACGTGCAATATCTCAGCAACCATAGGAACTTTGGAAAACATTCCAATGCAGTTGTATTCATGACCTGGTCACTTCCACACACATGCTCGAAAAATCCCTATCATGAGCCATTTTTGAGATATAGGCACTTAAAGGTGGTGTGGGTGCCACAGTGTTATCCTATGTGAAATTTCAAAACTTTGGTATGCTATAACTATGGAACCACTGTAAACGTCACCAAACCAGCAAAAGGTACATCTATGGGGTAAGGGTTTGACACCCTGCACATTTCAGCCCAAAAGTCCTACCCATTTTGTTTGCTTTGAGGTGGCAAAGAAACTGAGTTTTGGGTATGTTTATCCATGGGTCTTTTGTGCAAGTTCCACGGACTTTCGTAAAACTACCATTGGTTTACACAGGACAGCTTCTACGAAAGTCCCACCATTTTAGATGTGGGACTTTTGCAAAAGTTCCACAGCTAAGATGATGGGAAAAAAAAATAGAAAAAAAACATATTTCCAGACATTCTATGTAAAAACTAATGCCAGGGTCATGTTGCTAGGGCCCCGATTAGGTAAACACAACTGTTGTTATTTACCAAGGGGCAGTATTTTTTGAACTTCTTCATTTTTTCCGCATCACGAACTAAAAACAAGATGGCAGCAGCACAAAAGTACTAAACACATTTGCGGCAGTAAAAAGTGCTTTCGTGCTATACATATATTTTTTTTATCAATAGGCTAGACTGGGAAACTTTAATCTTTAATAACTTTTGAATGGATTCATATTTTTGTACGAAACCTTCACAAGGCCCATCAGTGACCATACCCCATCTACCCTGAAAATTTCAGACCAGAAACCCAAGCAGTTTGGGCTATAGCCCCAAGCAAAAGAAATAGCCCAAAAAGTGATGTTTTTTCTCTTTTGTGAGCACTCTGCAGCTCTGCAACCATATCACCCACCAGAACAAAACTTGCCAGATCCAGAGATCTATGGTACCAGACAGCATATATAAAATTTCAGGCAAATCCATCACATGGTTGCAAAGTTATTAAAGTGCAAAATTTGGCTTTAACATAGAAGTGCTGTGCAGGTTTAATTAATACATATATATATATATATATATATATATATATATATATATACACACACATACATACATACATACATACACACACACACACATTAGGGGCGCAGTTGCGCCCCTATAGTTAGGGTTGAGGAGGCACTTCAATGTTAAACTCAAAATTTTGCACTATAATAACTTTGCAACTGTTCAATGGATTTGCATGCAAATTCGCATGCACTGTCGCCCTGGGCAGATCTATTGATGTGACAAGTTACGTTCTGGTCGGATGTGCAGTTTTTTAATTCCTCAGAGGTGAAAAAAGCATTTTTTCACTCATTGACTTGCTGGGACTTTTATTTGAACTTGCGTACAGCCCAGAAGGTTTGGACAGTTTAGTCTGAATTTTTGAGGGCAGAAAGGGACTAGTCCACATATGTGCCTTTTGCTATTCTGATGAAAAAATAAAAAGTCATTTGTAAGTTATTGCATTTGAAAAATTTGAAAAAATAATTCCTGAGCATGCTCAGTAAGCACTAAAAGATAGCTGTATGAAACAAAAAAGGAATCCTGTTTCGCATGCAAAAATTCCTTTTTCGTTTTCTGCCATCTTGTTTCCGTTTTTACAAAAAAAAAAATTCAAAAGCTGTAAAACTGTCATCATTGAGAGTCACCAACACATCTGTCTGGGTGATCAGAACTCTCTTAGGTATAATCTACACTTTACAGTGGCAGACATGCCCTAGAAATGTTTTTTTTTCTTCTTTTGTGAATCCTTTTTCCTTGCCGAGTGATATGAAAAAAGAATCCTCTTTCCTATCATGAGTCATGAAAAAGGATCCTTTTTTGTGACTCAAGAATGCTTCCCTTGCTATTCTGTTGCAGTCCCTGGTACTGTAATGTATTTCCCTGGTGTTTAGTGGCACCCCCCCATCCTCTGATCCCCATCCCCTGTCTCCTTTTGTTTCCCTGGTGTCTAGTGGCATGCCCCCACCCACTGATTTTGTCCCCAGTATTACAAGTATTTTTCCCTGGTGTCTAGTGGCACCAGCCCCACCCTCTGATCCCCATCTCCTGTGTCCTTTTGTTTTCCTGGTGTCTAGTGGCACCCCCACTGGCTGATTTTCGTACCCAATATTACATTTGTTTTTCCCTGGTGTCTAGTGGCACCACCACCATCCAATCCTTATCCCCCCTCTCCTTTGGTTTCCCTGGTACCTAGTGAATCCTGCGACCCATCATGTTTTCATGCCTGATTATTAAATGGCCTTTTCCCTGGTGTCTAGTGGCACCCCCCCACCCTCCGATCCCAATCCCATACTGATCTGACTGCCCCATCCCCACCTCCCACTCAGCACCCACCACCCCACACTCTTCAGTACACCCCAACACACCCTCACTCACCTGAAGAGGTTCCAGGTTTGAGATTCACTCTCTGATCGAAAACACGTCTTGCTGCTGGAACCAGCGACTGCAACGTGTGAAACTAAGGTAAATGCAGTTCAATGTATTTCAATGAGGGTTTCAACTTTTATTCATAACTGAGCCATTTCTCGACATCTTGATCATAAGTTTTCCACACAGTCTTCTAGGTACCCTAACTCGTGAATAGTATGACAGTTGTTACACAACTCCTGCACGAAAGGTGATTTTGCAGTTGTTTGGCGAATTTACCTTTCAGGTGGGATTTGCATAATGACAGTCATATTGTTCATGAGGTGGGGTCATAAGAAGGCTATGTTGAAAATGTGAAGTCAAAATATGTAAAAATGGCAAAGTCATGACCATTCGCTGCAATTTCGCTACCCGCGTTAGTAACTTTGGAAATTTTAAAGACTTTGGTCCCAGATTTTCAACATAGACTTCTTGTTACCCCACCTCACATATGTCACAGCTGTCATTTTTCAATCTTGGCAAAAATGTGTTTTCACACCAGTGGCGTGGAATGACATTGTGCGGAATTACATTTTGGCAGGGATTCGAAAATTTTCTGTACCAGGTACATGAGGTGGGGTAATAAGATGGCTATGTTGGCAATTTGGTCACTGTTGTCCTATAAATGGAAGTGCAGGGCTCCTTCACGGTGACATACATATACGCATCTATGGAGGAATGGAAGCACAGGGCCCAAAGGGCACTGCGCTTCCACAGGCAAATAAGGCTACAATTACACTATCTCACAAAGTAAGGAAATTCTTTGCAAAAAACTATGTTAGTGTATCAGTAAGGGTTGATATCAAACCACAATAATGAGGGAAATACGATGTTAGGGTTTCCAACCCTTACACCCCATCCCCACCCTGCACACACCAACAGGCATTGGGGGGTGCCTTGGGGTCATCAGCCATAACACTTACCCCATTCCATAAGTAAATAAGCTGAGATAGGTACAGTGTAGGAAAATGGGTTGAGCATTATGGCTGATGACTCCAAGGCACACCCCCAACATCTGTTGGTGTGTGCATGGTGGGGGTAGAGTGTTTGGGTTGGAAACCCTAACATTGTATTTCCCTCCTTTTTATGGTTTATCAACCCTAACTGATGCATTAACATAGTTTTTGCAAACACACCGCATAAGTGGTGAATAAACTGGATAAATAAATCATGTTATTTTGGAATAAATATTTATTTTTGCATAGAACACCATTTATTTCACTTGGAACACAATTTATTTAACTTAAAACATGTTATCTAAACTTAGAGCCTGGAAATGGAACACAGAGAACAATAGGCCAGATAGAGAACTTACAATGGAAAGAAAGGCAATTTTAAGTTACAACAAGGTAAAATACCAGCAAAAACATTACAAATGGTGTGGTATATATCAAATACATAATGGGTTGCAGTAGAATAACACATTTATCTCCACACATCAGGGTAAGACCATCATAACTAACGTGAGGCTTCACCACTCGTGAGTTATTGTTCTTACCACTCACTAGTGGAGATAAAATGTGTTATTCCACAGCTATCCATTATATATTCCCTTCTATTTCTACTGCACTATTGTCCCCACCCCTGCTATCTATTGCTGTTGCCACAGTGGATACTTTTAAGGATGCTGTCATCACAGTGGAATACTGAACCAATCAGACAGCAGCATTCACAATGCTGATAACATCACAATGCCTAGCACAACACTAAAGTCAGCTGTTAAAACTAAAGAAAAACAGCAAAATCTTCAAACAACAATGCAGAACAGATTTAAAAGCCATAACTTGTAAGCTACTATCGGCACATCAAATTCGAATATGCAACAGCCTTACTCAAAACAGGCAATTTATCATCATTTGTGAGTGGGCAGGACTTTTATAACTCACTTATGGCCCTAACACTTGTAAGTTATAGTCCTGCCCATTTGAGTCAGCCCACTGCATGTATATATATATATCTATATATATCTATATATATACTGTTTATCAATCTCTTTACATACTTATAGATATGTATCTTATACTTCAGTAGTAGCACCAAGTATTGTTAGGGATGAGTGGAGTGTTCAGTGTTAAATCCCAATCTTTTCACCTTAATAAGTTTTGTGGCGTTTGATGAAATTGGGAAAACTTTGGCATGAATGGTCCATGCGGCAGGTTCTCAAGATGTGGGAAGTTTTGTGATGGTCACTTGACCAGATTCTGAGATCTGGAAATCCAAAAAAATACGTAAAACCATCACTTTTGGCCATTTTTGAGTTGTTGTTTGCTCTCACCTACAGCTAAGATGGTATAGAATTTTGTTCTGAAACGTTTAGGGCAGAAGAGGCTTGTTCCAAGGGTGTGTGTGCCTTTCAAAGATTTTGTGAAAAAAAAAAAATATTAATCTGTTCTAGAGTTATAAGGTTTTGAAATCTGGCTTCTGTCATACTCAGTAGGATTTTTGACATACATTTTGATGGGACCCAAACATTCTTCTTTCTAGGCATGACGGATGCCATCTTTTTTTATCTGTGGAAAAAAAAGTCTAAATACATAAAAACGAAATATTAAAAAAAAAACGCACACATGAATCTTGGTAAAATGGGACATGATAAGCTAGATTCTGGTGTTTGTTTTTCAAAAAATGGGCCAGAAGTAAATTTTTTGAACTTTGGTAAGTTCTCTGTCAGTATACAGAGATAGTTGATTCTAGTCTTGTGAGCTGCAAATTCTTGTGTTGCACATTTAAGTGGGACACAAGAATTTGTGACAAGAAATTTTAGCATGCACCAAAAATGGAATTCTTGGGTTGCATTACAGTAATGTCCAAACCAAAAATTTCACAGAAAAAATTATTGTGTTGCACTTCGATGTGCATCACACAAATTCCATTTTTTGTTGAGCACGAAAAATGTTTTCGGCATCACATTGGCCATTTTACAATTTTTAGTTCAAAATTTTGAGAATACTGTTGACATGACCCTACCTCATGAACAAAGATGGTGTGAATTTTCAAATACAGGTCAAAATGTGATTATGCAGTTGCTCTGTGATGCCACCTTTCAGGTGGGATTTAACACGTTCTACTGACCAAGTTCATGACTTGGGGACAAAATGTAAAAAAAAAAAGAATTATGAAGAAACATTGTGTGCAGGCTGGCCTTTGGCCCAGTGGGTAGTAATCAAATGAAAGAGAGTTCACACAAGGCTGTGATGCTACAGTTAAAAAACACATTAACAAACTGGAAAACTATTACACACACCACACATTACTGCACATAGTAAATAAAAAGCTTTATTAGCTATACATGGCAAAATTTTATCTGTTCTTGCCATGTACAGCTAATAAAGCTTTTCTAATTACTTGTGGTGTCAGCACAATATGTGGTGGCATGTGCACAGTTTTTCCAGTTTGTCTCCCAGCAGGTAGTGCATTGTGATTCTGTGTCAGTGAACTAAGTTAGGGGTCAGTTCAGTGAGCCAGCAGGATGGGCAAAGCCTGGGTGATGGTGCTGCCATACTGTTGGCTGCATGAGCAACAAGTAACCATATAAAGAAAAAAAGTCTTCTCTTGGAATGGAGCCCAGAGGACCCAGCACCTCTGCACCAGCAGCTGCACAGAAGCAGAATGTCTAGAAGGCCCTGCACTTCTGAAGCCAGATGGACTCTTGGCCCTGTGCATCTACATCTGTAGCCCCAAGACAGCCTCATAAATTCTTTACACCTGTAGCCAGATGGAAGGGCAAGGCACGGAGGGCCCTGTACTTCTGCAGACAGATGGACAGTTTTTTCCCTTGGTGCAAGGCCCAGAGGGTCCTTCATGTCTGAATCTGTTTAAGCAGGTCCCAAAGGGACCTGTGTGAATGAGGGTACGATTCCACTGTCTCAAAGAGAAAGGAAATACTCTGCAAAAAACTGCATTAATGCACCAGTTAGAGTTCAAGTTAACCCCACAAAAGTAGGGAAATGTGACATTAGGACAGGCAGACAGATGGATTCTGCCATTGGTGCAGGGTCCACAGGGCTCTGTGCATGAGCGTCTGTTTATTCGATCCCAAAGGGACCTGTGTGAAGGACAGGATATGATTCTACTGTCTCAAAGTGAAAGGAAATTCTTTCAAAAAAAATAAACTGCATTAATGCACTAGCTAGGGTTCATCCTAATCCCAGTAAAGTAGGGAAATGTGGCATTAGGGTTTCCAACCCTAACCCTCTCCAAGCAGCAAAAGGACAAGACCACACAAGCAAGCACAGACAGCCATCATCAGGTAAGACATGCAACACATAACTGTTTCCAGATGAGACAAATGTAGTAGTACTGATGTGCTATGTTTGTGGATTTGTATCTGCAGCTACAGGACAGCAGGGCCTGCACTTCTGCAGCCAGAAGTTTGCGTATGTCTTACAATGTGCATAAGTACCTGTGGCTAAAGAAGTGCTGGCCCCATAGAGTACTACAGTTCTGCAGACAGAAGTACTGTTGCAATTTGGGTATCATGGATTTTTGTCTGTGGCTGCAGAAGTGCACTCCCCTCGGGGCCTGCGGTTTGTACTGCCAGAAGTCAGTGTGTATGCCTTACACCTGTGTCTGCAGAAGCACAGGCCCTTTAGGGTCCTATGTTTCTCCAGTCAGAAACGTGTGTATGTCTTACAATATGCATGAGCACCTGTGGTTACAGAAGCACTAGCCCCCACAGGGGCCTGTGTTTCTGTAGACAGAAGTAGTGTTGTAATTTGGGTATCGTGGATTTCCATCTGCAGCTGCATAAGGGCAGGCACCATATGGGCTTGCACGTCTGCAGCCAGAAGTCGGTGTGTATGTCTTGCTCCTGCGATACTTCTGTAGCCAGATGTGTGTACATGTCTTATGGTGTGCCCGAGAATCTGTGGCTACAGAAGCACTAATTCCACAGGGGCCTGGGCTTCTGTAGACAGAAGTAGCTCTGCAATTTGGATGGCATGGATTTGATGGGGCTTGTGCTTCTGCAGCCAGACATTGGTGTGCTTGACTTACACCAGGGACTGCGGAAGTGCAGGTCCCTCAGGTAGACTGCCCATTGGCAGAACACCTGCTCAGAGAGAGAACAGTTACGTACCTACCATAACAGCAGATCTTCAAGAGAATCTCTTCCCTTAGGCCACACCTTTGGAACTATATCCACTTTAGTGCTAGGACAATATGGAAAATTTTGATAGGCAGGGGCCACCCATGACATCATGCATCAGAAACTACATACACATGGGTGGCCCTATCTCTCATTTCTCTACTGGAGATTGTGCTTGGAGGATTCTCTTCTTGGGAACCAAGAGATTATACCAGTGCCTCTGATATTAGGTGAAAGCAGGAGCTGGAAACAGCAGCCATAGAAATTCCCAAGGCAGAATTGGATGCCATATTCCCCTACACCTGATAAAAGGGGGGAAGGAGGGAGGGCCAGCATGGCCTAAGGGAAGAGACTCTCTCGAAGACCTACTGTTACAGTAAGTATGTAACTGTTTTATCTTCTTCAAGGCTATCTCTTCTCTTAGGCCATACCTTTTGAACAAGTCTCAAAGTCCCAAACGCTAACTGGGAGGTTGGTGTAGTCTGTTCATGATAGCATGCCCTGTATAACAGCAAGGCTGAGCCTGCTTGTCTATGAGAAATAATGTATAGACTGTAGTGTTTAGTAAAGGTGTGTACAATAGTCCAGATGGCTGCAGTGCAGATGTCAGCTGCACAGACATTTCAGAAGCATGCAATAGAGGTGGTCATACCCCTCGTGAAATGACCACAAACTGCTCCATGAAGTTCCTTGCCGTGCTTCCTGTAACAGCTTGTAATGCAGTCTGCTAGCCATTTGGACAACAAATCAGTAAGCAAAAGTTTTTGTGTAGTCCTTCCACTGACTCAGGTTCCAAAGCCTAAGGGAAGAGATGTTCTTGAAGAAAATAGGTGGTGATCAGACACAGTTCCATTGCCAGAGCAATTTGCCTTTTCAGGCCCCTTACCTTCTTCGATTGTTGAAACATAGAATTTGATGGCAAATAAGGACCGCTTGGCCCACCTAGTCTGCCCATTTCCCTACCTAACGGATAAGCTGCAGATCCTAGTTAACCAACAGCCTACTTCCTCCAACCCCCTACTAGAATTGCCTTATGTCTGTCCGATGCATTCTTGAATTTCCCCACTGTTTTTGACTCCTCAGGAAGGCCATTCCATGCATCTACAACCCTCACTGTGAAGAAATACTTCCTCACATTACCTCTGAGCCGTCCCCTCTCTAGCTTCAAACTGCCCTCTTGTTCTTGCACATCTCTTTTTCTGAAAGATGTTACCCTCTTGGACTTTATTGATTCCCTTGAGGTATTTGAAAGTTTCTATCATGTTCCCCCTTTCCCTACTTTCCTCGAGGTTATACATCATCAGCTCCTTTAGTCTTTCTTCATATGTCTTCTGGTGCAGACCCTGCCCCATGTTGGTTGCCCTCCACTGGACAGCCTCCACCCTGTTGGCGACTGTTAACATGAGGTAGGGCTGAGAGAACCTGTAAATTATTTTGTGTTAAACTAACTAAACTGACACAGACAAACTATAGTACATTAAGCACTAAAGCCAATGAACTAAATGCTGTCATCATATAGATGATAAAGATCTGGTACTGACAAGGAGAGGGACATGGCTACTTATGTGCACTCAAAGGCAGGGAAGAAAAACCTGAGGAGGCTGGGGTCTGGCATTGCTGTTTACCAGTGGGCATATGCGGTGACACACAGTCAAGGCCTCTTGCATTGCCAGCTCACACCAGAAATGTTCTGGTTCCTGTGAGGTCCTAGCACCTCGTGCACAGACCCACAAGTGGGAATCAATGGTGAAGACAGATTCTTGAAAGATCCACTACAAGGGGCTGAGGCAGTAGAGGGTTGTACCAGAACAGTACTGAAAAGCGGACAAAAACAGCAGCGAGAATCACCACACTAGCCTGAGGTAACATGTTGGTGCTAGTCTGAAGGCAATCCAGGTTCAGTAATGAACTGGGGTCACCATGTCAGGAGGTAGGCCAGGCAGGGGTAGCTGCCATACAGCAGAGTGTCTCACTTGGGTAGGGGTGACGGTGAGCTCCAGCTCCACAGTTACCTCTGTGGCTGGGCCATGGAGCTTGCTTCTGCTACAGAGAAGTGCTGTGTGTATGTGAGGCCACCCAGAATGCTGAGCTCACAACAGGGGAGGTGGTGAAAAAACCCAAAATGGAAGAAAATCCCATGTCAGTCTAAATTACGGTTTGGACAACTGGGTTCCCCTGGGTCCTAGTGTCTGACTATACATGATCCGAGTACACACAGAAGATATACGTACAGAATATGCATTAAGACAGTCTCACATAAGGAAAGTTTTTTTTAGTCATATGAAAGTCAAATATCCAGTGAGATGCATTGCTCATTTATTTATTTATTTAGGTTTTGTTGACCGGGTAAGTCCACTAGACAAATCCTGTCTTTTTCTAGGCACGACCCGGGGGAGGGGGATACAGATGAATGCCAACTGACCTTGAACCAGATTAAGCTGTTGGTGGTATTTTTTTAGTGAATGAGGGAAATTTGGCCAATTCCCCTACTCTTTTTTCGATAAGTGCAATGGGATCTTTAACATCCACCTGAACTACTACCAATCCAGACATATGGGACCTTGGTTTAACATCTCATCCGAAAGACGGCACCTCAGAAGTGCAGCACCCCTCTCATGCTGCACTACAGTGTCAGTACTGGGATATTAACCCAAATGCCAGATGTGGGAACTGAACACACAGCCCTCTGATCTCCCGGCCTCAGAGGCGAGTGTGCTACCTACTGAGCCACTGACATTGCTAATCTCAGTCTCAGTCATGTCAATTCAACTTGCAAAGCTATCAGCTGGAGAACAGCAGCCAAGACAAGATACGTGTCCCTCAGTATTTGGAATTCTAACACAGGAAATGTAACAGTAATATTCTGCTCAATAACTTAACACAGTTCTAACTTGCATTACAAAACGAGTCAACACTAATGAGATGTGTATGTATATATAGATATATATATATATATATATATATATATATACACACACACACACACACACACACACACATATACACACAATGTAAAACAGCAAAAAGACTGTTTTGCTATATTAGAACAGGTAGAGTTGATACGTACAGTGCTCCATTCAAGGGTCTTCCACTGTCCACATGGTGTTACAGCACACACATCCGTAGCTGGAGGTTTGGGTAGATGAGAACATGCTGATTCATCTGCTACTGCACCTTGATTATCTCGGCAGCTGACATATCTAACCTTAGAGCCTTTTCCACAGGTAGCTGAACACTGAATAAAAGAGAAAATAAAAAAATAATTCAGCAACCAACATTTGGCTACACAACATTCCAGGTTATACGCTGCAGTGGTGAAAGTGGCAAAACACAGAAAACAGGTATGTAGACAGTCATTTATGACACATGCTGACTGTTTGCTTGCTTGTATTTGCTGTGTAGTTGTTGGGTATAGATAGCACAGAGGCTAAAATTAATAAATTACCTGCATACACGGCAACAGCTATGGCAACCAGGATGGCGGAACATGCAGTACCACTAGCTCACAAAAAAAATTCACAAACTTTTGTAAATCATATATTTTTTTAAAGAAAAATCTAGAAAAATAATCACAACAGGCCCTATCCTATTGCATAAATGAAATACATAGAGTGGAGCTTATGTGATAAACGATACAATAATTACTGGTGACCCCTTTAATGTATGGCTGAACTGTGATTTTTGAATGCTGTAATAAGCGGGAAATGCTGTAATAACCAGTTATTATGGCATTTTCGGCAGTCAGCACCAGTCTTCTCGCGCTCAGTTTCTATTGTGCCTCTTCACTGGCACGCTCTCTGCATGTGTGCGGCCTCAGCATTGTAAACAAAATGTCGTCTCGGTTTCTCACTCGTGGACAAGCCATTTTTCTTTACCACCCTCGCTATTTTTTTAATTATCTGGTTGATCCTGCTTCCCGCTGCGTCTCCAAATCAGCAGACACCAACTCCGTGCCTAAACAGATCGCAGCTCACATAATAAATCAATCACTGAGTAACGGGAGAACGGGGGAAAAAAGTGTGTGTGTGTCTCTCTCTGTGTGAGCGAGTGAATTCTCTGTGTGTAAGTCAGTGTGTCTATGTAATGGAGAGACTAAAAGTCAGCACCAGCAATTACAAAAAATTAAGTTTATGCACCTGTGGTGTTATGGAAATTTTTTTACACACCCTCGGAGTGTGATGACCACATAAACCTCTTGAGCTTCGCTCTCGAGGTTTATGGGTCATCATACCCCTCGGGTGAGTAAAAAAATTCCATAACACACAGTTGCATAACCATTATTCTCTATTTTATATCCCGGGTCACGCCTGAGAATAGGCATATGAATGCCTAGTGCATCCTACCCGGCCAATAAACACTAAATAAAATATTTGTGCTGTTATGCCACTACTGATGTTACCCGAGGTCAAACAGCACTTGCATACATAAATCATTTATCACAAGGTTTTCACTGTGTATCAATTAGATATATGTTAATGCACCAGGTAGGGTTTATCCTAACCCCACAAAAGTAGGGAAATGCGGCATTTGGGTTTCTAACCTAACTCCCCACCCCCACCCTCCTAATCCAGCACAAGGAAAACATTAGGTTTTTGGTCTCCCAGAGTCTTGGCAAAATCACTGGTAGGTATTCTTGGGGTTGTCAACCCTAATGTTCACACATCCCCCCTGCCCAAAACCTTCATTCCAAAGCACAAGGTACCGCTCCAAGCCACTGCCTGAAAGTGATACACTCTTCAATGATACAGAAGTGTGTCTCACCACATGCTGCCAACAGATTCTGTTGTAGCTTACCTCATGTGGGCCCTGTGTGATGAGAAGAGATCATGCCTGACCTTGTTTGCTTGGGGAAGGAGGTGAGCATTAGGGCTGACAACTCCAAGGAAGACCCCACCACTGATTAGCCACCACTCCTGAAACCCAAAACCCTAATGTTTTTTTCTTTTGCTGCTTGTGAGTGGGTGTGGGTGTGGAGAGTTATGGTTTGAAATTCTACCACCACATTTCCCGATATTTGTGGTGTTTACTTCAGCCCTAACTGGTACATTAATGCAATTTGTTTGCAAAGAATCTCTTTTCCTTTTGAGATAGTGGAATTGTATCCTCATTCACACAGGTCCCTTTGGGACCTGCTTGAACAGATACAGACACACAAAGGCTCCATCCACTTATGGAAGTGCAGCAATGGATCTCAAGAATTTATAGGGCAGCTGGCCCGGTGGTGCTGAGGGTTGAGGCGCTGGACTCCACACCTCACACCACAACGGCGACCTGGGTTCAGGAATGGACTCAGCCCGCCGAGGGTCAGCAGGGGGAGGAGAGATCGAAGACAGCCTTCCTTTCCTAGGAGGGAGGGGGGACATGATCCTGCCATCTGGCAACCCCTAGTGGAGACTGGGGGTCTAGCAGCAGTCGGGATCCCAGCAAAAGGGGATTGGCCATGGAGGCTCTCCTGTGGGCATGTGTGGTAGCGCACATGTGCTGCACTGGAGTGCATTGCGCTGCTGGGCCAGTGTGGGGGAGAGACCTAAAAAAAGAGAAAATCCCCTTCTGTGGGGATAGACAATGGCACCTCACCCGCTGAGCCACACTCCAGATCCAGGCTCCTTTGTCCACCAGGCTGACCACCCAGACAGGCACATTTGATTCTAGGTAGAGTACCCTGAGTGGATACGGTAGCCCCACCTTGGGGGGTGCAGAGCCGGGGGGTCTGCTGGGGTGAGAGAGAGAACTTCAGGAAGAAGGTAGAGCTCACGGGCCCAAGGATACCCAAGAGAGTTCTCTGCAAGATGGAGCAGTAAAAAGAGTTCATAAAAAGTAAAAAAAAGAATTTACAGGGCTGTCAGATGGACAACCTGTGTGGTCCATGAAGTGGGGTTCCAAAAAAGCCCATGTTGAAAGTTTGGTGAAAAAATGTTATAAATTAGTAAAGTTATGAGTGAACATTGAAATATTTCAACATTCATATATACCTTTGTCATTCTAACATAAGTTTACACCAAATCTTCAACACAGCCTTCCTATGACCCCATCTCATGTGCCAGGTAGGTGAAAATTACTCAGATCCCACCCAAAAGGTGATTTCATGCGGTGACTGCAAAAATAATTTTGGGCTGGATTTGAAAAATTGCCCTGCCTTTGTTCATGAGGTGGCATCCCAATAAGGCCATGCTAAAAATCTGGTGTAAAAATATTAGGCTTAGGTAAAAACAGGCTCATTGGTCTAGGGGTATGATTCTTGCTTCTGGTGGGAGAGGTCCTGGTTTCAATTCCTGGATGAGCCCTTTGAAGCAAATAATCAGAAACGTTTCAGTTTGAGACTCATTTTACAGGAAATAAAAAAGAACAGTTATGTAAGAACTTACTGTAACAGCAGATCTTCAAGGGGATCTCAATCATCATGTCACACCATAGGAACTTCACCAACAGTGAAGCAGGATCCACACAGAAGATTTTCAGCAGTACAACTGGGACCACCCATGCTGTTGACGTCATCAACCCTATAAAGGCATAAGCGGCCCCGCTCCCTCCTCAGTTGTTTCCCCCAGCAACAAAGGGAGCATAGCTCTAGCCATGGGGGATGGAGGGGAGAGAGAGAGGTGCCGAGGCCTATAAGAAAGGCTGGATACACCAGATAGCCAGATCCTGATGACTGAGACCCCCTCAAAGATCTACTGTTAGGGTAAGTTCTTATGTAACTGCACTATCTTCTTTAGGAGTATCTCAGTAATCAGATCACACTGTAGGAACAAATCCCAAGCAGCTACAGGTGCAAACAGACAGTCTGGGAAGAGGGCTCACCATACACTTAAGACAGGAGGCCCTGCAGCACAGCCCTGCCAAATCCTGCACAGGCTCTATAGGCACTGTCCAGACTGTAGTGCTTGGTGAAAGTATGGACGGCACTCCAGGTGGCAGCTGCACAGATGTCAGTGGCTGAGACCCCTCGGAAATAAGCCACAGAGGTAGCCATGCCCCTTGTGGACTGAGCTTTGACTGTTCCAGGCAATTCTTTGCTGTACTTGTTGTAGCAGAATGCAATGCAATTTGGTGACCATTTAGATACACATTGTTTAGAAACAAACACCCTCTCTACCTGGAGTGAAAGACACAAATAATTGCTTTGACTTTCTACATTCCTTGACATGAAACAAGTAGTACTTCAAAGTTCTGTGCACGTCTAACATATGGAGCAGTGCTTCTGCTGGATTGAAACACTCAGGAAAATAAACAAGAAGGTGGATAGATTGGTTGAGTGTAAACTCAGAGACCACCTTAGGAAGAAACTTAGAGTTTGTGCACAAAGAAACCGTGTGAAAAATCAAATAAGGCTCCTCGCACCAGAGTGTCTGAACCTCTGAAATTCTTTGAGTAGAAGTAATGGCAACTAAAAATAATGCTTTCTAAGAAAGAAAGAGTAGCTCACAAGAAAAGAGCTGGCTCAAAAGGAGACAGTCAATTTCTCCAAAATAAAATTCAAATCCCAAGTTGGGACAGGAGAATGGGTTGGGGGTCTCAGATGCAAGATGCCCCTTAAAAAGGTATGGGAGGTATCCAGCTGAGCTATTGTGCAGTCACCCATGGGCTCATGAAGGGCCTAAACAGCAGAAAGGTGCACCTTGAGAGAGGAGCACTGGAGACATGAGTCAGACAGAGAGACCAGTTAGTCCAGGATATAGCTCACTGGACAGGTGAAAGGGTCCAGATTATGTTTTGCAGCTTAGATGGCAAACTGCTTCCACTTCATGGCATATGTGGCTCAAGTGGAAGGCTTCCGGGCGGCCATAACAACATCTGCCACTCTGTTAGAGACCCCAAACCCGGCGATGGCTATTTCCTCAGGAGCCAAGCATGCAGATGGAGGGACCTGAGGCTGGGATAGACCAGGGTCCCCTGAGCCTAAATCAGCAGGTTCCTGCAAAGGGTGAGTGAAACCGGAGATTCCTCCGCCAGCTGCTATAGCATGAGGAACCATATCTGTTGGGGTCAGAATGGAGCTACCAGAATCATGCTGGCCCCCTCCATGTGCAATTTGATGAGGGCCCAATGAATTAGAGGGACTGGAGGGAATGCATAAAGAAACATCCCACTCCAGGTGAAAGACAATTCATGTCACCAGAAAACTCCAGCCCCTGGATCAAGCAAAAATTAAGCAGTTTTGCACTGAGTGGGGATACAAAAAGGTCCAACTCTGGATGACTCCATCTGTCGAACAACTCTTCTGTGATGGATGAAAGGAGCTCCCACTTGTGCATGCTGGACTGCATCCAGCTGAGGCTATCCACCAGAGTGTTCGGCATGCCTGGGACGTGGAGCGCAGAGAGGGTCAGGCCATGATCCAACACCCAATACCACACTCTTATGTCCTCCCTGCATAGGGGATATGAATGAGTCCCCCCCTGTTTGCTGATGTAGTACACTACACTGAGGTTTTATGACTGCACCAGCAGCTGACCCAGAAGAAGATGGTTCTGAAAGGCCTTCATGGCATACAGAACCACCTGTTATAAGGGGGAGAATGGGAATACACCCACGTCTCTAACACCGGTTCAGGTCTCTAATAAACAATGTGTTTGTAAAATAGTTGCTTTAAATGCAAGATCATTAAACCTCCTTAAAATGGCAGAACTTGAGACCAAATGCAAAATACTTGATAACGATATTATTGCTGCTACTGAGACATGATGGGATTCCAAAACATCCTGGGTCAGGGATATATCAGGCTATAAACTTTACCATAAAGATAGAGAAGACAAACTGGGAGGAGGGGTATGTATTTATGTTAACCAGGATATTTCTTCGCACAAAATTAGTCACTCAAAAATTAATCACTAGTTTGGCTTCTCAGAAGGAACTAGAAGGGAAAGGATCAGATATGTTACAGTACAGTAGCTTCTTCTTGTATTTACATTGTTTCTTGTGGATTTTACTTGATAGGTTATTTCTTTTCTTTCTTACTGCTTCTAAGGGGCTAGCAGTGTATTGTTTTGGGGCTGTTGGAATTTTGAAAACTGTTTTGGTGGCTATAAGTGGGCTCATTTGTTTGATGTTTCACTGTGTAGCAGGCTGCATTTGTAGAGGCCTATTTCTTCTGATTTAAAACCTATTTAGTGTGATTTAACTGGGGCTGTTTATTTGAATCAAAGACCTATATCTTTTAATTTCAAGCTTATTTTGATGTGTTCTTGGTGAAGCTGTTTGAATTGGAGACCTGTTTCTTTTGGTAGCAAACCTATTTTGGGGGCTTTGAGTAGAATTGTGATTCATTTTTTGCTGGCTTCACTAGCTGCAAAGGTCAGTGCATAGTGGGGGAAGGGTGCTAATGGTCTGACAAGGGGCCTCAGCTACCTGATTGTTTCTGGAAGACTTGGGTCGGTCCTACCCCTGGTCCATGATATCTTTTATACCAGGGGTTCTGACATCACTTCCCTCAAATGGGCAAAGGATATGCACCTTTCATAGCAGAAGCAGACATCCAGGAAAGGAACAGCAGCGAGTGAAGAGGTGACTGCTATCTCAGTGGAAGGGAAGTAACTACAAATCTAGGAGCTTTCATTGTTACTTCTTTGCATTGCTATTGCATTGTGGAAAGGAGGAGTAGGAGTTTGAAGAAGGTTGTGCAATAGCTACTTAAAGTCTCTTTCTGAGTGTGGATAGGAAGGTTAGGAATATAAAAAGCAGTTGCTCAATCTATCTAAACGTGTACAACAAAGGGGGTAAGGGAAATTAAGAAATGAATGTTTTGCACTGATAAAGGGGGGAGATGGGAGACTTGGGGGAGTGTTTGGTATCCTGAAGCTGGAAGGGTGGGAGGTCGCTGGTGGCAACGACAGCAATGTGTGTAGTAGGTCAAATAACCAAGTGTGCACCAATCTTTCTAAAAAATTGCCTGGAGGTGGAGGATGTCTAGTGTGCAACCACACAGAGAAACTTAGAAAGGAGATTGAGGGTCTGCAGAAGGAACTAAGACAGGTAAGGCAGACTGGGGGTGGGTTTAGCCCAATACTGGAGGGAGTAAGAATGGGAGATGGGGAAGGGTGATTTAAGCCAACAGTGGTGAGGAGAGGGTCAGAAGAAAGGAAGCAGGGACAAGGGGTCCCGGGCCAGGAAGAACGATTGCTGGGGAAACCAGGTCAGGAGACAAAAGACAAATGGAAGGAGGAGATAGGGACTTGTGAGGGGAGGTGAAGAAGTGGCAAAAGTCATGGTGTGGAAAGGAGAGAACAGGTTACTATGAAGAGAGAGGGAGTGGGCATTTGTGAAGGGTCTTCAAAAAATAGTTTTGCACTGCTAGAGAGGAAGAAGGTGGAGGAGAGAAATGATGAAATTAGAGGAGTAATTGATAAATGCCTGGACCAAACCAGAACAGGGGGAAGTTCTGCTGGAAGAATTGCAACAGGGGCGAAAGGGGGATATAATGTGCAGGAGGAAGAAGAGGAGCCGGAAATTAGAGTGGAAGATGAATGGAAGCAAGCAGGGAGTAAGAGTAGTGGAATCTTAGTGCTGGGGGACTTAATACTAAGAGGAGTCAGGTGGGGTAGCAAGGGAGAGAGGCATAGTCGCATTTGGGTGGAGGCCATGCCAGGAATGACAGCGGAAAGGGTGGGACAATCTGTTCTGAAATATACTAGAAGGGTAGGGACAAGCTTCATTTAATTATACATCTTGGGATGAACAACCTGGCTGACAAGACAGTAGATACAGTCCAGAGGAGATTTGAGGAACTAGGACAATTACGTGAGGGGGCAGGAAGATCAGTAACTTTTTGGAGATTCTTCCAGTGCCCAAGGCAAGCACAAAAAGAAAGCTGAGAATAGAGGAATTTAATGGATGGCTAAGAACCTGGTGTTGTGCTAAAGCATATGGGCTGTTGGGGTGGGGAGGGACTTGGGACGACAGTAGTCTATGCCAAGAACAGACTACACTTGAGTGAGGAGGGAAAGAAAGTGAAACAGAGGATGGAGGAGTAGATAGAGGAAGTAGGAATTTAAACTAGAAGCGGGGTGGCAATTGGGCAAGAGACATGCAGAGACCACAGGTGGGAAACTAGTGAGCTACCCCCACAACAGTGACAAAGGACAAATGGCAAGTACTATTGGTGATGCTAGTAAAGGAGGGCAGGATGGGGGGGGAAGGGTGGAAGGTGGTTACCCATAATGCTAGGAGCCTTGGGAGGAAAGCTGCAGAGTTACAGGTGCTCATGGCAGAGGGAGAGGTGGACATTGTAGCCATCACTGAAACATGGGCCACCCAATACAATGACTGGAACCTGTCTGTACCAGATTACAGGTTATTTCGTAGGGACAGGGTGATTTGGAAAGGAGGGGGTGTGGCACTATATGTAAAGGAAGGACTAAATTGTGTAAGGGAGGAAGGGGAGGAGGGTAGTACTGAGTCAGTTTGGATGCAAATCCAGGATTCCAAGACAAGGATTCTTAGAATGGGAGTGGTGTACAGGCCACCATCTCAGATGGAGGAGTTAGACAGGGAACTAGTGGGACAGATCAGGAGGATCTGCGAGAAGGGTAGTGTGGTGATTGTGGGAGACTTCAACATGCCAGGACTGGACTGGAATACCCCACCAACCAGGAACAGAAGGGAGCAGGTACTGCTGGATGCCTTCCAGGACAGCTTCCTGCTACAAATGGTCAGTGAACCAACCAGGTTAGAGAATACCCTTGACCTTGTGCTGGCAAATGGGGACTTTGTAAGAGAACTTACAGTGGAGGAACCGCTGTCAGGGAGTGACCACCACTCAGTATGGCTCACATTGGATATGGGCAAGGAAGGAGTGGAATCTGGCACAAGAGTGCTGGACTTCAGGAGGGTCAACTTTGGGAGGATGGGGGAAGTGGTAAAAGGGTACCTGGCCAGAATTCAATCTACTATGAACACTAACCAGAGGTGGGAGCTCATAAAGCTGAGGACAGTGGAGGCAACCAAAACCTGCTGCAAGGCCCAAAGCAAGAAGGCTAGGGCTAAGAAACTGAGCTGGTTGAGCAAGGATGTCATGGAAAAGGTAAGGAGGAAAAGAACTGCCCTTAGGAAGTACAAGAAAACAGGGAGAGGGGAGGACAGGGAGGAGAACTTGACGGAATCGAAGGAGGTGACAAGGGCAGTAAGGGAAGCCAAGGCATCTAAGGAACTCAGGCTGGCACAAGGCATTAAGAAGGGGGAGAAGGACTTCTTTAGGTACATGAGGGAGAAAAGGAGCTGTAAGGACCACATAGTAAGGATTAGGAAGGAGGGGGGTTGGGTGGAAGCAGGATGCAATAAGGCAGAAGCACTAAATGAGTACTTCTGCTCAGTATTTACTAAAGAGAAGAGGGGTGACACCCAAGGGGGGAGAAATGGCAGAAACAGGGGGGAGGAGATGACAGATGGGGAATCATGGAGGGCAGAGTTCAGGAGGGTTTGAAGGCACTGAGGGTGGATAAGGCGACAGGCCCAGATGGCATCCACCCCAGGGTACTGAAGGAGCTGGCAGAGGTCCTTGCAGGACCTTTGGCAGACCTATTTAATGCCTCACTACATTCAGGGTGTATACCTCAGGACTGGAGGATGGCTCATGTGGTGCCCCTCCACAAGAGTGGCCCCAAGGATGAACCGGGAAACTACAGACCAGTGAGCCTCACATCCATCATGGGTAAGCTAATGGAGACTATCCTGAAGGAGAAGCTGGTGGCTCTCCTAGAGGCCAAAGGACTACAGGACAGCAGACAGCATGGCTTCATATGGGTCAAATCCTGACAAACCAATCTGGTGGAGTTCTATGACTGGGTAACTAGGCAACTCGACAGGGGCCATGCAGTGGATGTCCTGTATCTGGACTTCAGTAAGGCATTTGACTCAGTGCCGCATGGAAGGCTGGGAAGTAAGTTAGTAGGCACAGGAGCAGGTGCAAAGCTGGCGAGATGGGTAGGGAACTGGCTTCAGGGAAGGCAACAGAAGGTGGTGGTGGTGGGTGGGGAGCTCTCACACTCAAGGGTAGTGATGAGCGGTGTTCCACAGGGCTCGGTGTTGGGACCAGTGTTGCTTGGGATATTCATTGCAGACATATCATGGGACATCAAGAGCAAGATCAGTCTGTTTGCTGATGATACCAAGGTAGGAGCAGTGGTGGATGACTAGGGGGATGGCAGGGGTTGCAGGATGATCTGGCAAAGCTTGAAACCTGGTCAGACACCTGGCAACTGGGATTTAATGCCAAAAAGTGCAAGTTGCTGCATTTTGGGATGAAGAACCCAAGGAGGAGTTACCAGCTGGATGGAGTGCAGCTAGTCCAGACAGAGGAGGAGAAGGATCTGGGTGTGCACATTACAGGGTCAAGGAACAACTCTGAACAATGTAGGAAGGCAGCTGCAAAGGCCAACAAAATGCTAGGTTGTATTGCAAGGGGTATATCCATACCTCTCAACTGTCCCTGATTTTCAGGGACGTCCCTGATTTTGCCTCAAAATTTTCCTCTGTCCCTCATAAAATTTGCATTTTTGTGACAGAACCGTGGGACTAAAATCACAAAATAATGTCAAACATTAAAGTTATAGACTTGTTCTTCTTCAGAAAATGCATCTTAACACAAATCCCTTTATTATATCAGCTTTCTAAGTGAATAGCACCAGTTTTTAAGATGTGTCCCTGATTTTGGGTCTTTGTCCCTGATTTTTTTAAGCCTTGTCCCTGATCCATGAGGCGAGAAGTTGAGAAGTATGGGTATATCCTTGAGGAGGGAGGAGCTGATTCTGCCACTGTATAGGTCATTAGTTAGACCGCACCTGGAGTACTGCGTGCAGTACTGGCGCCCGTATCTGAAGAGGGACATTAAGTTACTGGAGGGGGTGCAGCGCAGGGCGCCAAAGATGATCAAGAGGCTGGGGGACTTATCATATGAGAGGAGGCTGAGGGAGTTGAACATGTACTCACTGGAGGAGAGGATGGACAGGGGGGACATGATTGAAACCTTAGAAGGGCCTGGGAGTTATGATCACTAGTAACCCGAAGCACTCCATGCAGTACAAGAAGGCAGCAGCAAAGGCAAACAAGATGCTAGGATGCATATCTAGGGGGATCAGTAGTAGGAGAGAAGAGGTTATACTGCCCTTGTACAGGTCACTGGTAAGGCCGCATCCAGAGTATGGAGTTCAGTACTGGTGCCCACACCTCAAAAAGGACATCAACCTGCTGGAGAAGGTGCAGAGGAGGACTACAAAGATGATAACTGGTCAGCAGGGTAAGGCATATGAGGAGAGATTGAGGGCACTGAACATGTACTCCCTGGAAGACAGGGGAGAGAGAGAGATAGGAGACATGACTGGGGCCTTCAAGTACTTGAAAGAGATAAATAAGGTTGATAAGGAGAGTCTCTTTAAGTTGAATGGCAACCATAACATGAGGGGGAACAGTCTTAAGCTGGAGGTTTAGGACGGAGGTCAGGAGGCACTTCTTCACAAAGAGGGTGGTGGGCACTTGGAATGCACTGCCAGAAGAGGTAATCCTGTTAAAGACAGTGGGCAGCTTTAAGAGAGGCTGGGACAGGCATGGGGGAAGGTAAGGGTCATGGGTATGGAGGATGGGAAGAGTGGGGAGGGAAGGCAGGGACATTAGCTCAAGATATGGACTCTGCAAAAAGAGCAGACTTGATAGACCAATTGGCCTTCTTCTGCTGGCTTCCCTGTGTGTTTGTATAGTTCCTGAGAATTCTATGCACATCCAAAGTATGGAGCAACGCTTCCCCTGGCTTGGCATGGTCTGGAACATAAACAGGTAGGTGGATAGATTGATTTAGGGTAAACTAAGACACCACCTTAGGAAGAAAAATACAGTTACATATGAACTTACCATAACAACTTACCGTAACAGTAAATCTTCAAGAGGAGCTCTTGCAGCAGGCAACCCCATTAGTACTGAAGCTGGCAGGCACCAGGATCCCACAGAAAACGTCTAGCTAGCAATCATTTGATCATGACCTGCTCCTTTCATTCCTCCACAACACTGGCCCAGATCAACCATCATTGAGATTTTTTTTTTAACTATCTCATAGGTCAGTTTCAGCAGGTAAAAGCATAAGGGGAACTCTCTCCTTTAAAACCCATATTGAGAGGTGTTCCGCAGGGCTCTATTTTGGGTCCACTGCTTTTCGTAATTTACATTAACGATGTATTTGATGTACTGAATTGATGTACCCAGAATTCATGTCACTATCAAAGAAACTAACATACACCTCTTCGCAGATGAGACAGTGCTGTATATCAGCAGACCGACCCCTGGAGCAGCATGTAGTGACCTACAACAAGACTTCAACCAGCCACAACTACAGTTTCTAAACCAAAAACTGCTCCTATATGCCAAAAAAACTAAGGTGATGAACTTTTCACCCCATTTCCATGCAGCCTCCCCTGTAACGACACCACCGATCCACCAGTATACCAAACTGCCCTAAGGGAAGCAGGGAAGGCAGTAAGGCAGGCAAAGTCCCAAACTGAGGAAAAACTAGCAAGAACAGTAAAAGAAGGTGACAAGACTTTCTATAGATACATTAGTGAAAGGAGAAAGTCCAGGGGAGGTATTGCTAAGCTTAATGGAGAAAAGGGAGCATGTGAGGAGGAGGACCCTGTAAAGGCATCTATCCTAAATAGATACTTTGCTCAGTATTTACTGAAGAGAAGGTAGGGCAGGGCCCACAGCTCCAGCATCATGGACACAGGGGGAGGGAGGTGAGCACTACTCCCTTCACAAAAGAAAGGGTCCTACAAGAGCTTGCTAAGATCAGGGTGGATAAGGCAATGGGACCTGATGGCATACATCCCAGGGTACTTAAGGAGCGAAAGGTGGAACTAGTAGAGCCATTAGCAGAACTGTTTAGTGAGTCTCTGAGCACAGGAGAGGTCCCAGAAGACTGGAGAAGGGCTCATGTGATCCCGCTTCACAAAAGTGGTAGCAGGAGGAGGCGGGAACTACAGACCAGTCAGTCTTACCTCAGTAGTGGGCAAGATTATGGAGGCACTCCTTAAGGAAAGGATAGTGCAACACCTGGAATCCATAGGGGCACAGGATCCAAGACAGCATGGGTTTACAAAAGGAAGGTCCTGTCAAACTAATCTCATAGATTTCTTTGACCGGGTAACCAGAGTGGTGGACCAAGGGGGAGCAGTTGATGTCGCCTACCTTGACTTCAGCAAAGCTTTTGACACTGTTCCACATAGAAGATTGATAAATAAGCTGGGTAGGCTCGGGGTGGGTCAGAAGTTGGTCAACTGGGTGGCAAACTGGTTGACGGGCAGAAAACAGAGAGTGGTGGTAAATGGTATACAGTCAGAAGAGATGCAAGTCACAAGTGGGGTACCTCAGGGATCAGTCCTGGGGCCAGTCCTCTTCAACATCTTCATTAGTGACCTTGCAGATGGACTAGAGGGTAAGGCTTGTCTGTTTGCAGATGACACCAAGATCTGCAACAGAGTAGATGATCCAGATGGGGTGGGCAGAATGAGAAGAGATCTGGATAAACTAGCAAAATGGTCAGAAGAGTGGCAACTGGGATTTAATGCAAAGAAGTGCAGGATCATGCACATAGGGAAGAGAAACCCTGAAGCCACCTATAGGCTGGGAGGGGAGTTGCTAGCAGTCACAAAGGAAGAAAGAGACTTGGGCATCATCATCACTGATGACCTGAAATCATCCAAGCAGACCTCTAAAGCAGTAGGTAAGGCTAGGGGGGTGTTATGGTGTATTAGTAGGGGTATCACAAGTCATAAGAGGGAGGTAATAATCCCTCTTTACAAGACACTGGTTAGGCCCCATCTGGAGTACTGCATGCAGTATTGGAGGCCACACCTTCACAAGGACATTAACCAAATTGAGGCAGTCCAGAGAAGGACAACCAAAATGGTGCAAGGACTGCATCAGAAGACATATGAGGACAGATTAACAGAGCTCAATATGTATACCCTTGAGCATAGGAGGGAGAGAGGTGATATGATTGAGGCATTCAAACACCTTAAGGGCATTAACAAGGTGAAAGAGTCTAACATGTTTAAATATAAGAAAAATAGCAGGACAAAAGGACACAGCATGAGATTAGAGGGGGGCCGATTAAGGGGGAATGTGAGGAAATTCTTTTTCACAGAAAGGGTGGTGGATGCATGGAATGGCTTACCACAAGAAGTGGAGGCTATGAATACAGTGCAGGGCTTCAAACAGGCATGGGACAGGCATAAGGGAGCAATACAAATGACTATGAATAGATAGGCCACTGACAGAGCAAAGGCCAATGGCACATTTATAAGGTAGAAAAAAGAAATGGGCAGACTGGATGGGCCTTGCGGTCCTTATCTGCCGTCAACTTCTATGTTTCTATGTTTCTATCCTTGCACTCCTAGGCGAACCCTTGGAATTTGTAACAAAATTTAAATATCTTGAGGTTTGGATTGACCATAGACTTTCCTTCATGGACCACATAGAAGAACTGGTAAAAAATGCTCAGACAGAGACTTGGTCTCTTTTATAGAATTAACTATCTCCTTTCTAGGGATGCCAAGATGAGACTGGTCCAAATCACCTTCCTTTCCCTTTTGGACTATGCAGATTTCCTCTACAGTCAGGGTCCTGCCACAGCGCTTGCAAAGCTTGACACACTCTACCACAGAGCTTTAAGGTTTATTACTGGCCTTCCATATTCAGCGCACCACTGTACCTTATACTCGGCTGTGGGATGGTCTTCCCTTATGTACAGGTGACAGAGAAATGCCGCCTTCTGGACCTTCAGAGCAATTACCAAGAAACTGTCCCACTATATTTCGGACTGCCTTCCACTAAGTATGACAGGCAAGTACGTGTTGAGAAGTGCCTCCTACATTTCTCTGATGGTGCCCAAGGTCAAATTGCAATTTGGCAGGGCTTCTACAAGTTACATGCTACCTCTATTATGGAATAAGCTGCAAAAAACATTGAAATTGGTTTACCCCATTACTTTAACAGCTTTCAAAACACTATATGCGCGTTTCTTTAAAGAATCCTGTAATTGCTTCCCATGATCATTGTCTCATCCTTAGGATTAGATCTAGTGGCAGCTACACGCTGTTCCATAAACATCCTCTTCCCCCTCCTGCATCCTTCCCCCTACTTTTCACATTCCCTCTCATTCCTTCCCTTCAGTTGCCACTGTTATATGTTATTGTAACCATATCCAACGGTCGTACCCTTAAGCTGAGAACGACCCCCCCCCACCAACCTCAACATGGAGTCTGTATGAAATCCACTTGTCTATGACAACGGTCCCTGGTATCCCGCAGATTACCCTTGGGCCCCTCTGCTTCATCTCCTCTACTTCCATCCCCCTGCTACCTACTCCTCCTCCCACCCCCCTATCAAAATATTCTTAATAACCTTATACAACATCCTTGACCCCTTCCTCCTTCCTCTGGTTTCCTTCAGGCCATTATGTTCATATTATTTAATCGCTGTGACTTCTTATATGTTTGTAATTACTATTGTATATGCCATGCTAGTGTTATCAGATTCATGGCATCTGTTTCTGCGGTACATTATGATTATGTGTTGTCCAGGTCCATCTTGAAAATTAGCATTGCTCAATGGTGTTTGCCTGGTTAAAGATTTTGATTGATTGATTGATTGGCCGATTAATTAGCGGGGTACCGCCCCCTGATGTCAGCCCACTCCCGACATCCCCCTGTAGTATAAAAGGGGCGGTCCCCCAGCCCAACCTCCGTTCTGCTGCCAGAGAACCCGGCATGCACAGTAATTGAAGAACCATGGAGGTTCCCCAAAACTGAGGAAAATGAGGTAACTGTGATGGAGAAGCAGCCATCGGGGGGATGGAGGGAGGGAAAGCAGTGCCTGCTGCAAGAGCACCTTTTGATGATCTACTGGTATCATAAGTTCTTAGGTAACTGTACTATCTTACTTCAAGGGAGCTCTTGCAGCAGGCAACACCATTAGGACCGAGTCCCAAGCAGTGTAAGGACTGACTCCAGTCAGCTGGGAGGAGGCAGAAGTCAGCTCTCAAGAGAGAAGGCCCTGCTGGACTGCAAGTCCAAAGGTGGTCCTACGCCTAGAGACAATGTCCAGACTGTAGTGCAGAATGAAAGTGTGGACAGAACTCCCACATGGCACTGCACAGATATCCACAGTAGATGCATTTTTAAAAGAAGCAAAGGAAGCAGCCATGTCCCTGGTAGAATGGCCTTTGACTGGGCCCAGTAAAAGCTTGCCGTACTTGCAGTAACAATAAACAATGCAGCTGGTTAACCATTAAAATAAAGATTGTTTCAAAACAGAAGCACCTTCCGTCTTCGGGGCAAATGAAACAAACAACTGGTTAATTTTTCAAATCGCACGGGTGCGGTCCAAATAATAGCAAAGCACCTGATGGACGTCCAGAGTGTGAAGTAAGGCCTCCCCCCTCAATTAGAATACTCTGGATAATATACAGGCAGGTGAATGTCTTGATTCAGAGTAAACTCAGACACCACCTTAGGCAGAAGCTTAGGATTAGTCCACAAGGATACTCTGTTCGTGTGGAAAACTAAATAAGGCTCTTTACACGTCAGAGCCTGAAGCTCGGAAATCATTCAAGCAGAAGTAATAGCAACTAAAAACAACACTTTCCATGACAGAAGGTGTAGCTCGCAGCTTGTGGCAGGCTCAAAGGGAGGCAAACTAAGCTTTTCTAAAGAGGTCCCAAGGAGGAACAGGGTCCCTAATGAGAGGCTTCAGATGCAGCATACCCCACAAGAAAGTGCAGGAAAGATCCAGCTGGGCAAGAGTCTTGCATTCAATAGGTGCATGGTACGCAGAGATGGTGGATAAGTGCATCTTGAGCAAAGAGTAACTCAAACCTGAGTCCAATAGGTAAAGGAGATACTCTAGAACGATATTCAGTGGACAGGTGAAGGGGTCCAGGTGGTGAGTGATGGCCCAGATACAGAACCTGTTGTCCCCTGGATTGTTGCCTGGGGTGCCAATGAAAGGACTATCACTGGGTGGATTTAGGCTGGGAGTGGTACAAGGTATGTACCGAGTGCAGAGCCTTGCCTGAATCCTGGAGGTGAGTGATAATGTTCTGAGAATCCTAGCTGAATAGAACAGGACCCCTGAACGGGGCATCCAGGAGTTTGGATTGCACGTCAGGAGCACAACCTGAGACTCTGAGCCAGGAGTAATGACAAAAACAAACTCCTGTAGCTGCAGACCAGATGCTAGAATCTATCAAGTCATAGGAGGCTCAAAGAATGAGAGTACCCATATCCGAGCCAGATTTTAGAATGTACATTAGCTCGGCCTTGCCAGAGTACTCAGGCTAAGCTTGAACCATCTCCAAAGCCTTTTTCCACAGGGTGTTCTGGTACTGGATCATGTGGGCTCGGAAGATCAGAGAATTGATAGTACAGGTGGCTGAGGCTTAGACAATCTTGCCGAATTGGTCCACCTGTCTAGAATCTCTGGAGGCTGAGTGCTAAGGTACCGAGGCCACTTGAAGCAGTCATGGGCAGTGTTAATGACTACTGAGTCAGCCTCTGGATGTTCCCCATAAAAGGGTTCATCCCTGGGGGAATTATACAAGCGATCTGCCTTTTTGGACATCGCTGGAGTTGTGAAAGGCTGTTTCCATACAGACCTATTAATGTCCTTAAAGGAATCAATGAGGTAAGAAAAATGGCAGGCCCAACGTTGTTCGAGATCCAATTCCACCGTGTCCCAACACATAATGGTTTGGATGTGCCGCATTACATCCATGAAAGAAGGGTCATCTGGAGGAGATCTAGGGGTATCTCTGGGTTTCTCTGGCTCTGAAGGCAAGTCAGAGCCTTCGGACTCATCCGAATAAGAGGAGGAAGAATGTCTGTCCAGCTCCCTCGAGTCCGGAGAAGGAGAAGGGGAGTGATGGTGCTTGCTTTGGTGAGTTCTTGGGTGGTTGGCGCCAGCCTGGTCTGGCTGTGGAGTGGACTTTCTAGAAGATGGTGTTGGTGGCTTCCTAGGAGGGTCCTTAGGCTTATCCAGATTTGGAGGAGGGTCCTTACCAGGAGGAGTAGGGGAACTCCTTGGGGACTCCTCGTCCTTAAAGTACACACACCAAGCTGCAAAGAGGGCATTGAGATCCGTAGGTGGATTCTGAGGAATGATGCGGGGACCTGCAATAGGGAGTTAGGAGTAGAGGTCCCTGGTGTCAGTTCCTTAGGCTTTGGTAACCCAGGCGTCAGTTCCTGAGGCACCGGGTTAGCTGGCATCAGCACCAAAGGTGTTGAGTTGTTTGGCATTGATCTATTGGGGGTCAACAGACTGGGCATTTGTCCCTCAGGTGTCAGCTGAGAGGTGACCACAGGTTTGGCCAGCAACCGTGGAGGGTCAGGCAATGATGGCTGAAGCATCGCTGGCATTGACGTCAGGGTGACCGGTGTTGAATGGACAGGTGTATGCTTATGCAGGGCCAGTGTGTCAGCAGGTGCCAGCTGAGGACAAGCCTGTCCCAGGGATATATCTCCCAGGCAGGGAAGAGGTATCACTCTCACAGGGGAGGAGAGAGCGCATGCCCGGGCGTCACAAGGAGACATCGGTTCCTGAAGTCAGGGCTGACTTAGCTGATGTCTTGACTGGGAAGGTGACAGGCATAGCTCCACCACCCGAAAGCCTGATCGAGCGACCTAGCTGAGAACTCACTTGGTGTAAGGGTCTGAGCATCAGGGGCTGAGAGACTGGGGACAAAGTCCCGAGCCCCAAAGAACCACCACCCAAAATTGTGATGAGAGTGGGGGGTTTGACCACTGGGAGCCCGGAGGGAGTGAGGACTGTCGGGGTAGAGAAAGCCCTAGATTTTGTCACCAACTTATATGGGGACCTAGAGGGGGAAGCTGACCAGGGTTTATTCCTATGCTTCTCCCAGTGTTTGTGCTTTCTGCTGGAAGAAGAAGTCGAGGCCCTGGGGGCTGGAGAAGAGGAGGCACTTTTGCCCTGGAGCTCCTTCTCCATTGCGGTTAATTTCTTTTTTTTTTTTAATTAAACATGCTTTATTAATTATAATAAAAACACAAGGTAACAGAACAAGGCATACACAAAAATCTACAAGTGACATATGTTGAAAGGGAAATGATTAACAAGAAGAATAAGACATTCGGAGAAAATAACAACTAAAACTACCTTTAACAAACCAAACCTCCTACCCCCCCGCTCCATGGTGCACTTATTCCTAACCTATTGTAGCAGTACTCAGTGAGGACCAGAATGAATAAAATATATAAAATAAGAAGAAAACAAGGAGTGGCCAAGTGAAAACAATAGGGGACCCCACACAAAAAAAAAGGGAAAAGCAACAAGAAAGAAGAAGAAGAAAGAGAGGCTCGTGAACCATCCAAGCAACCGTGTCAAGTCAAGTAAAGGGCATATAATTTCCCCCATTTGTTATTAAAAGATGATTGATGGTGGCGCACTCTCGCAATTAAGTACTTAGCTCGGAGCGCAAAGGATATTTCATGCAGCCATTCTGTATAAGAAATAGGGGCTTGATCCATCCAGTGTCTGAGCACTAGTTTTTTGACCACCATTGAAATTAGAGCCATGTGGAATCTTCTCTCCTTCACCGGGATTCTGGAATAATCTCCCAGAATACATATGGTTGGGGGGGGGAGAGAGGCCCTGCAGCCCCAACAATGGGTCTAAAGTTCAATTTGTTTCCACAAGGGAGATATTTTTTCACATGACCACAATATATGTAGGAGCGAACCTTCCTCCTTGTTGCATCTAGAGCACATGCTAGAAGGGAGGTGCTCCATTTGAACCAGTTTAATAGGAGTATAATACAGATTATTTAAGATACAATATTGTGTTACCCTATAACGGTGTTGAGTGTGATATATATATAAATCTTTCCATATACTGTACGTTGACAATTAATAGCTTCATCAGGAAAGAAAGCTTGCCAGATCTTAGACCCGGCTGCCGAAGGAGGCTGCAGGTATGTAAGAAGCAATTTATACAAAGTAGAGATGCCATGCAGTTTGCTAGCTGAGATGGTAATTTGCTGAAGAAAGGGACCAATATAGGAGGGTTTGGGTTCTTTCCCAAACATTTTGATTAGAATGTGCTTAAGCTGAAGAATTTTAAAGACTGCCGGTGACGCTAAGTCAAATTTGGCTGAAATCTCTTCTGTGGTCAGAACAGAATCCTGTGAATAGAAATTGGCAACAGTATGTTCAGAAGAAATTGGTAACCAGCTTCCAGTTATGGGAGCACCTCCTATTTTGAGATTCAAGTTAGCATAAATTGGCTGAGAAAAATCAGAGTTTGGAAATACCTTACAATAACTAAACAATTGAGATAGAACTCTTAATGAGATACCAATCAGAAGAGACTGCAAGGCTTTTGGTATGTTCTTTATTGGCATGTAAAAGAGTGAAGTTGGGGCTAGTTTATGAGAAGCAAACATGTCCGATTCAATTTGCAACCATATTGGGACGTAGTCATGGTGAGTAAGGAGTTCAGGTAAAGACAGCCACTTCCCACATTTATACACGTGACAAGCCCAGTAATAAAGCAGGAAATTAGGGAGACGCAAACCTCCTAGCTCCTTGGGTAGGGACAATTTAAGATAAGATCTTCTGATTGCTTTGTACCGCCAAATAAAGGAATTAACCTCTGAGTGAATACGTTGAAAGAAAGATAAAGGTAACCATACATCAAGCACATTTAATGGGTAAAACAATCTAGGCAGGACATTCATCTTGACAGTGTTAATTCTGCCCCGTAACGAGAGTGGCAGATTTTTCCATCTTACTAGGTCCTGCTGAATATTGTGCCATAAGTCCTCCAGATTAAGCTTACGCAATAAGGATAGGTCTGAGGTAATGCAGATACCTAAATATTTAATAGACCGAGGGGTCCATTTCATACCAAATTTGCTAAAAGCCGAGCTATATGTTAAGTGATTAAGGGGGAAAATTTCAGTTTTACTGATATTGAGTTTGTAGTTCGAAAATTTCCCAAAAATATCAATGATATCCCACGCTACTGTTGGAGAAGAGACTGGATCTGAAAGATGAAGCAATATATCATCTGCATAGACAGAAAGCGAAGGGGCTCTATCACCTACAGGTATGCCGATGATTAAAGGAGAGGATTTCAAATGCCTGAAAAGCGGTTCGAGATATAAGATGAAGAGGAAAGGAGAGAGCAGACACCCTTGCCGCGTACCTGAGAAAAGAGGGAAAACGTCAGAGAGTACTCCATTACAATGTATCCTAGCCAGGGAGGAGGAATATAAAGCTTGAATCCATTTAATAAAGTCATTGGGGAAGCCCATTACCTGTAGCGTTGCCCACAAGAAATTTCAGTCCACCCTTTCAAAGACCTTTTCTGCATCTAAAGAGATTAATGCCATTGGGATGGGGGAAGTTTTTGCCAACTGAATAAGGTATGACAATTTACGAATGTGGTCTGCAGGGGTTCTGCCTGACACAAATCTTATTTGTTCTGGGCTAAGAAGGTGAGTCCAGACTTGTTCAATTCTGCTAGCGAGTATCTTGGCAAGAATTTTAATATCGCAATTTAATAAGGAGATTGGACGGTAACTCGCTGGAGAATGGGGAGGTTTGTCTGGCTTAAGGAGAAGGATAATTGAGGCTTCTAACAGGGATGGATCCTGGATTTGCCTGGAAAGCATATATTGATACAGATGCAGCAGGCTAGGTGCAAGGTCTTTAGCAAAAACTTTGTAAAAATTTGAAGGTAGGCCATCTGGGCCTGGGGCCTTGTCCATAGCTAGATTATTAATAGCTGATAGTATTTCTTGAAGGGAAATGGGAGCAGATAAAAAGGACTGCTGTATAAGAGAGAGAGTGGGTAAAAACGAGGCAGTCAAATATTCTAATAGCTCCCTTTGTGAAGGGGTGAAGACCGTTTATAGTAGAGAGAAGAGTAAAACTGCTTAAAAATGACAGCTGTGTCTCTAGGATGTGTTTTTGTGGTCCCATCAGGGGCATTAATAGAGGAAATGAATCTTGACACCTCCAATTTCCCAGACGCAGAGCAAGACGGTGACTCGCTTTCTCCCCTTGCTCTATATATTTTGCCTGGGTTCTTAATATGACAAATTCCACTTTTTCTTGTACTAGAAGAGAATATTGGTTCCTTAAATGCAATAGTGTTTTCAAAAGATCAGAGAGGGGAGGGGAGGGATTGTTCGAGTGAGCGGATTTGAGCCAAAAGCGAAGTGATGGTAGCCTCTCTCTTCTGCCTATGGGTGGAGGCGAGCCTTATAAATTCTCCTCTTAAAAAACACTTCAAGGCACACCACTCATGGTCTGTTCTTTCGACAGAACCTTGGTTATTAGCAACAAATGATTGAATCAATTCAGATATTCTGGTGATAACATAATCTTCCTTTAAAAGCTGCGTATTTAGGCACCATACTGGGTCTCTTTGGAAATTATGGTCTAACAGAACAGTAACCCAGGCCACAGCATGGTCCGATATAACTATTGGTTCTATGGCAGAATCGTTTAGGCCATGTATAAGTGAGCGGCTTAGTAAAATATAGTCCAGCCGGGACCAAGTGGAGTGCACCATTGAGTGAAAGGAGAAAGAGCGGACCGTAGGATTTTGTAATCGCCATGGATCACACAGCCCAGCAGAGTCAAGAAATTCAGAAAGTGCTTTCTGGGCAATGGTGAGGGGCTTGAGCCGGGAGTTGGAAAGATCTAAATCCTGGATGGGTGGTAGATTCCAGTCCCCCCCAAGTATTAATGGGAGAGATGAGAATGTTTGCAATTTACTCAACAGGTCTAGGAAAAAGTTCAACATTCCCCCCCACTGGCTCATACACACTCCCTAGGACTAGTTCAGTGCATTCTAATAGGCCATGAACCAGCACATATTTCCCTTGCGGATCTATGATTGTCGTTTTTGGCTGAAAGGCTACAGAACGGTATATCAGGATGGCAGTTCCTCCACTAGCTGTCGACATACCAGATGAATAGAATTGCCCGACCTCCTGCCTACGCAAGCCAACAGCTTCCCCAGGGAGGAGATGGGTTTCTTGAATGAAAGAAATGTTAGTATGCAATACTGATAAATGTTTGAGAATCTGGATTCTTTTGTTAAGTTCACGAGCTCCTCTAACATTCCAAGTTATACATTTTTTCAAGCCACTAGCCATTAGCTCTAGAAGACTCCTTGCACGGCCAGTTTCTTATCAAGTAAAAGTGCACCAGGGAGTTCCCCCTCAAAAAATATTCCCTCAAAGAAATGGTACTGGCTTTATTTATTTATTTATTTATTTATCAAGTCTAGGATTACAAATACCTTTGAGCCATGGCTCTTTTACAAAGGTTCCACGTCAGAGAAATACAAATTATGGGGAACATCAAGACAGGCATTACAACAATGTGGACATTGCAAACAGAGTACAGATTAATACGGTTCAAGGGTAGCATTGTAACAAGGCAGCCAGGGCATTTGTCAGAGAAAATAGACAACAGATAAGAAGTGCCTGAGTCATAGGGAGAGGGAAGAGGGTAGGGGGGGAGAAGGAATGTAGGAAGCGTGGTGAGAGGGTGAAAAGTGCAGCATTGGGTATACCAAGATGTGAGGGTAGAATCCAGTGAGGAGGGAGGGGGAGGGGGGACAACTGAGCAGAAAGGAAGTGGAGAAACAAGGTTAAGTTGGGCAGTCACAGGAGCTCTTGGTAGTGAGATAGTCCGGAACCTAGTTTTAAACATGCCAATAGTTGGGGCAGAGGAGATGGTTGGGCTGAGGCCATTGAACCAGAGTGGCGCTCGATAAGCAAAAGAGTGTTGTCCCTGTGACGTGAGACAGTGGGGGACTTTCAGTAGCTATAGCGTGGATCTCCTAAGGCACCATTTGTTAATTCGGTGTTGTAACAGAGTAGAGACCCCAGGAGGTGCAAGACCAAGGTAGATTTTTTTCACCATGGAGCAGGTGAGAAACTTTATGTGGTTTGATAGCTGGAACCAGCTGGTCTGAGTGTACAGGTCACATGTGTGGGTGAGACAGTGAGCACCAGTGATGAGCTGACGTGCTTTATTTAAGGCAGTTGAGAGACATCTAAGGGTTGTGGTTGTGGCCAAGCAATAAATGATGAGACCATAGTCTATTACAGAGATCACAGAGCTCAGGACTGCAACCTTCAAAGCTTCTGGCGTGAGGTGTGGTCTGTGTTTGTAGAGGAGAGCAAACCGTGTATTAGCAGCTCTAGCTACATTAACTACATGAAGTCCATAGGAGAGATTAGGGTCAAGCTGTATCCCTAAGTATTTGAAGGACCCCACCTGATCTAGAGTGTTCCCCTGGGTGGTGGAGATAGGGTGGTGTTCCCCCAGACCCAACAGACACATAATGTTAACACCAACCAGTAAAACATTTGCAGTATGTTGAATACCCCAATCACTAAAATTAAAGAATTACGGAACGCCGTAGTTATCAAATACCACCCCCATAAAGAATGCCCACTTACAACTATTTACAAATAACACTCTACCCAACCTCAAAACCACTGATATACCTCATTACCCTTGATAGGCAGAGATCCCATATACACCCTAACGTAACTACCCTCTATAGTCGCATCTAAACATACATAACAAGAGATAACTGATCCGTACATAATGTAATGCACTAATCCTGAAATAGTCACAAATATAATCCATCCTAAAGACCAGAATATAGTCCCTAAGGTGGCATAAATTGTTATAATATACCGGAGGGTAGCTAGGGTACTCCCCCCCCATACACCAGTACATGTGGCTGGCTATTCCTAAGCTGATGCTATCCCTCCACCCCCCCAGGAACCCAACCATCAAGTAACAGCATTGTCTTAATCATGAAGGAGAACACCACAGAACTGTGAAAGAGGAAACCATTGATATGGTAATTATGGTAACCAAATTATTACCAGCATTAGTATCAAGTGAAAAGCCTTGCGAAAGCTCTGGATAAAAGAGAGAGAATAAAATGTAAGGATATGGCTATAGAAGTAACATAGTTGTAGGCATGAAGCTCTAATGTAAAAAGAAGCAGGAAAACTGAAAAACAGAGGGAGGAAACAGAAGTCATGGAGTGGAATAACGTGGAGAGGCAGACTGAGTATGTGGAGTTATAGCCTTACCGTCATTTACCAGTATGGCAAAACCGAAAAGATTATAAGGAAGGGGAACATAAAACAGGAAGAGAGTCAAAAGCAATAGAGAAGGAACAAAAGAAAATATTTTCTTTCTTTTTTGTTTTTAAAAAAGAAAATAACTCAAGCAGGATTTAATGTGACAGATGATCCATCGTGAGTGTAGCTGTTTCCCAGGGGAACCGAATTGACAGCAAGCTAGCGCCACGCCGAAAAACAAACCCCAGGGAAACAGCTAACTGTGCAAAAAGAGTCCTCAGGAATAATGTCTCGATGATGCAGGAGTTCCCCCAGAACTTCGGGCCACAGTTCATCTCCATCTTAGTCCGCCACTGTCAGTACCCTATTAAGGGCTACCTCCCATCGTATAGGCTCCATCCAAACCGATCTCATCCAAGGTAAGCAACTGAAAGGCATTTAAACAATGAAGGCTTCAGGACAGTTAATAGTGTGGCCCACATCATGAGGATTTAAACAGTGAGGGCAGCTTCTTACTCAATTCAGCCTGAGCTTGATCAGCAGACTCGAAAGAGAGCCATGCTCCATCTACCAAAACCTGTAGGCGAGCTGGGTAGGCCATTCTAAATTTGATACTAGCGGCAATCAGCTTACTGACAGTGGGATGGAAAGTGGCTCTCTTCCGGTGGGTTTCTAGAGGCAGGTCCTGGGTAATCCGTAGTCACCTGTCCTCCCATTGAATAGCATGCAGCTCTCTGACTTTTGAGAGTACATATTGCTTTTCTAGGTAACTGAGCAGATGGATAATCATTGGGCGAGGAGAAGCAGACTCCTCCAGTTTCGGGAGTAAGGACCTGTGTGCCCTTTCAATTAGGTAGGTGGGATTATGTGGAGAAGGGCCTACAATCTTGTTGAAGAGCTTCTGGGTAAATGCATAGCAGAGGAACCCTCAGCCCCTTCTGGTAACCCGAAGATTAAGATATTGTTCCTTCTGCTGCGTCCCTCTAGATCTTTGGTTTTAAGTTGTAGTTTTGTAATTTGTTGCCTAAGCTTTATTACCTCTGGGTCTGCCTTATCACGCCAGGCTTCTAGGGAATGGGTGCGTGCTTCGGTATCTGCTGCACGGGTCCTGAGATCAGCCATCTCGCTGCGAATGCTTTTAAGGTCTGCAGCGATGTCCTGTAGTGTTTCCTTGAACGGTTGCAGCTCCTGTAGAAATCGTTCCTCCAACAGTGGTGCAGAGGCTAAGAGAGCACTCTGTTGCTTAGCTGAGGAGTGTTGATGAGGTTTTACTTTTTTGGCCTGCTTAGCAGGCGAGACTGGGGGCGTATGTCTGGGCAAGGCCACTTTCATTTCAGCCTCCATCGCAGCTTATTTATCCACCGAAAGTGCCAAGAAACCGGCCAGATGATTTCCTCGGGTATGCAGAGGCAGCAATGATAAGGCAATCCCACAAATCTGGTTCAAAAACGATTGATTACAATGGATTTCCAAAGGGGGGAAACGGGAGCCCAAGGAACAGCAGCTAGCAAGCCAGACCCATGAAGCGATCTCCATTGCGATTAATTTCTGCTGTAGCAGAAAGGCTTCCAGGGTTTTCTGGCAGTGAATCCTGGTGCGTTGGTTGAAATCACTGCAAGCCTCAGTGTCATGGTATGGGCCTAGGCAGAGCAGGTAAGAGGAGTGGCTGTCCTTGAAGGGGAGCTGCTTGCCACAAGCACACTTCATCCGCCACCACTCTGGAGAAGAAGATGGAGAAGAAGATATGCACGAAAAAGCTGTAATTTGAGAGTAGACAGTAAAATAATAAACCGTGGGTAAATCACTAAAAAAATGGTGGTCGACTAGAGCAGAAAGTGTCCGACTTGCGCGGGTCAATGTCACTGAGTAAGTGGCCCTGGTGGAAGGTTTCTTTGCAGCCAACAGGACATCAAGCACCTTCTGAGATACCCTGAACCTAGCAATGGCTATGTCCTCAGAAGCCATGGATGCAGGTGGAGGGACTTGAGATCTGGATTGACCAGGATCCCCTGAGCCTGTTTCAATAGGTTCCAGCAAAAGGGCAGGGTAACTGGAGGTATCACATCAGATTGTTGCAATAATGGAAACCATATCTGCTGAGGTCAGAATGGAGTCACCAGAATAAGGATGGCACACTCCATCTGTAGCTTGATGAGTACCCTCTGAATCAGAGGAAAGGGAGGAAAGATGTAAAGGACTCTCCCTTTCCAGGAGAGGGACGACGTGTCTCACCAGAAAACTCCAGCTCCTGGATCTAACGAGCAGAAACATGGCAGTTTTGTATTGTGTGGGGACGCAAAAAGGTCCAACTCTGGACAATCCCACCTGTCAAACAGGTCTTTTGCGACTGAGGTCTGCAGTTCCCACTCATAAATTTTGAACTGTGATCTGCTGAGGCTGTCTGCCAAGGTATTTTGTGTGCTTGGCACATGGATGGCTGTCAGTTCTAGACCATAACCTAGTGCCCTATACCAGAGCCGCATCACTTCCCAGCACAGGTATTAGGAATGAGTCCCCCCCCTTTCTTGTTGATATAGACCACACTGAGATTGACCAAGTGCACCAGACGAATGCCCAAAGAGAGATGATCCTGGAAGGCCTGTAAGACATACAGAACTGCCCTCATTTTTAGGACATTTATGTGGAGGCAAGTCTTCCACTGGGACCAGAGGCCCTGGGTCTGACAAGGACCTTGGGAGAGGGTCAGCGCAGACTTTGGCCGATTGACAATAATGCCCAAGGTCTGGAATAACTTTACAGTATGCTCTAGAGTTAACAACAGGAGCTCCCTGGACTGAGCATTCAGTAACCAGTGGTCTAGGTATGGGAAAACATAGAGGCCTTTGCATCGGAGGGCTGCTGCTACAGTTGCTAAGCACTTGGTAAATACACATGGTGCAGAGGATAAGCCAAAGGGCAATACACTGAACTGAAAATGCTCCCCCGGAACAGAAACAGTGGGGATAACCTGGGAGAACTATGACATGCAGATAGGCACAAGGAGTCAGGCTGAGGTGAAACCAGTGGCCAGGACTGAACCTTCTACTCTGGAGTACTTACTAGAGGGACCAGAGGTGGATGAAGGAGCAGACACGCCAGAGCTGACCTTGCGCTTACCCTGGGACTTGGTTCCAGAACCAGATATGTGAGACCTTACGAAAGGAAGACCTCAGTCTACTTCTGGGCTGGGTATGGTAAAGGGTGTGACGGACCGAATAGCCTTGCCACAGGCCTGCATGTCGTTGATAATATCCTGCACAGCAGGGCCAAAGAGTTTGTGACCATGAAGGGGGCATTCAGCACCTTCTGTTGAACATCAGCTGCAAAGCTTGAGACTCAAAGCCAGGACTGCCTTCTAAGGCAAATGCCAGAGGCAGATGCCCTGGCTGTAGTATCAGCAATATCATAGGTGGCTCTGAGGAAATGCTTACTGACATCTTCCGAGGCCTGGAGAACTTTGAGAAGCTCTTGTCTCTTGGAACCCTCAGGGAGGGCCTGAGCAGCAGCTCTGCCCTTCATCCAGAGGGTATTCTGACACTTAATCAAATAAGCCAAGTAACTTATGATTCTAAGGCCTAGCGTGGCAGAGGCAAAAGTTATCTTGCCCCAGAGATCTAACCTTCTAGATTCCTGGTCAGGGGGTAGGGAACTAAGGCGCTTAGGGACCTTAGTCCTGTCATGACCAGCCTTAATTACCACTGAGTTAGTTTTTGGCAAGGCTGCATAAAAGTGCAGACCCTGAGGTGCCTGGTAAAGCTTGTCAGTCTTTCTGGGCATGGCTGGTACTTGGTTGGGCCTGTGCCAGAGAGCAGTGCAAGCATCATTAAGTGCTGGCAGCAGAGGAGGAATAATTCTGAGTGAAGATTCTGGGATCTCCAAGAAATCTGCCCCATAGTGGAGGAGAGCTGCTTCACAATGTTAAAGAAAGAGGGGTCCTCCTGGGGGACCTGGTGATGTGTTTGACTGAGTCCTCACTCCTGGAGTAAACAGCAGACCTGTCAGAGGAGTCCACTTCAAAGTCTTCCTCCTCACCCTGCTCCTTGATGAGGATTAGATCAGAACAGTATTCCTTCTTGACGTCAGCCTGTTCTGAAGCAGGGACCGATGGTCAGAGTATCAACGGCTCTCTAGAAGGCACAGGGAAGACGGATTGAACTGGTGTCAATGCCAAGGCAGCACCCAATGGCACAGGCAACGATGGCCAAGGCCATGGAACAAACTGTTGCATGAGAGACGTGGTAATGGATAAAAGAATAGCATTAAGGTCGACAACAGGAAAGGGGACCATCGTAGACACAGCTATAGACAGAGGGGGTGTGGAACCCAGCTCTGACAAACATGCCACTAACTATAGTAGAAGCAGTGGAGCCCAGTGCCTGTGGACCTTGAGATTCTAGAGGTCTCGATGGCAGGGCTGGGGCTGATGAGCCAGAGGCTGAAGGCCCCTGCACAACCTAGTGAAGGCTGGGAAAACTCTCCTCCATGGGGGGCCTGATAGGAACAGAGGCCTGCATGGAGTAAGTCGCTGATGCCAAAGCATTCAATGGAGCAATCCCAGAAGAGAAGGAGGAAGAATCCAACAGGAACTGGGATCGCCATCAAGGGGAACAATCCTTAGGCCAGTCCTTATCCCAGTGAGTGTGTTTCCTGAGATGCTGTCCTGGGCCTTGGTGGCCTGAGAGCCCAAAGAAGATGCCAATGATTGGGAGAGGCCACGGAAGATCCTTGCTCATTGCTGGCTACCTGTTGCTCCATGAGGAACTTCTGCAGGGCTTTCTTGTGTTGGCACCGGGAGGTGAGGTTAAACTTCAGGCAAAGCTTACAGACAAGAGCGTTGTGGCTAGGCCCAAGACAGCAGACACAGAGTTCATGGTTGTTAGTTGAAGAAATCATCCTTCTGCAGGGCAGCGATGGAAGATAGCTGATGAAGGAGTAGTTCTCAACATAAAAAGACCAAAATGAATCACTTTAAAATAAAGTGATTCAAAGGCAAGTACTGAAAAAAAAAAAGTCAGCAGTTTTGGCAGTCGAATTGAGTGATGAAGCTTCCACAGTGTCCGTTGACAAATGGTTGACAGTGGGAAAAAACAGAAGAAGGAGTGGGGATGACCATGCTTATATAGGGCATATGATGTTGTGGCCTAACATCTGCGTAGGTGACCCTTAATAGACTGCTGCAGAAAAAGGTTCTGTGTGATCCGTATGCCTAACGGCTAAGTTCCATAGGTGTGATCCGATGACAGAGATATCCCCAAGAAGATTAAGTGCTCCTACCAGCTTTCAGTAAGGTGGGCTGGAAAAGGATGGAAAGCAGAGCCACCGCATCTAGCACTAGAAAAGTGCAGGCACGCACTTACTCTCTAGAAAGTGCACGTGAGCGACATCAGGCGCTGTGTGTGATGTCCGCACATCATAGGGGAGGCGCCCACCCAAGCACAGGTACGCAGAAGGTGCCCAGAGACTGCTCGAAGCCTTCAAGGAAAAGGTGCACATGCCAGGTGAATGGGGCTAGGGAAGAAAATGTCAGGAAGCTGCATGGCTCAAAAGAGCTGTTGAAAATAAACCCCCATACAACCTATGGTGCTGAAGCCCCTAAAAATACAAAAACAGCTCTATACTCTCAGAGATCACCAGTCTTGACTGACTGGTTCCTTTTTTCTTCTTTTTTTTTTTTAGTAATAATTAAAGAGGAAATGTCCCCTCAAACAGGAGAGAGAATTAAAGCAGCAATGTCCTCTCCAACAGTAACAGAACACCTAAAAATGAAAAAACAGGGTCACCCTAAGCCTCGGGGGAAAAAAGGGGGTGGGGAGAGAACCGATGACCCAAAAAATGAAGGGAGACTAAGGGAAAACCCTAAACAAATACCAAACAAAAGATACTTACCTGAGGCACCCCCTTTTTTGGTGTAAAAAAATCAGAGACCTGCTAGCAAAACACCCCAAACTTGTGGCAGAGGTGGCCCCCAATCTGAGTACAAGCAGTGGAAATGAGGAAAAAGGCAGGTTAGCCAGTTTGAAAGTCGCAGCTTAACAGGCATGATTTTTTTGATTTAGGGGTTCTCTCTGTCACCAGGTAGTCCCAACCTGCTATGCAGAATTGGAGCTTCACAAGCCAATCAGTCAAAAAGTTGCTTCTTTTTGAAGAGAAATTTCTAAGTTGTTTTCCATTTGATGGCACAGCAAAGAATGGAGAGTTCCTGCTGTCCGGAATGTTGAGGTGCCCAGGATACTATTCTGATTATATCTTTGGGCTGTGCCATGTCCCCTAGTAGGGGTGCACATAACCCACCAGCACTGAATCCCATTGACAATGTGCAGCATTACAGAAAAAAAAAATAACCTATCACACAAGGTTCTACCCCACTGCATAAAAGGAATATGTGAGGGGCACCGGTCAGGGATATCCCCTATCTCCCTTACGTTTTGCATTGAATATTGAGCCCCTAGTGCAAAGTAACAGACAACATCAAGACATCGAGGGTGCCCAGTTTGCTAACCCAGAACATAAGATCTCCCTACACGCCAATGATGTGTTAGTGTATCTTACAAGACAGGGCACCTCCCTTCCATCCCTCTTTGACTATCTCCAAGTTTTCTCTCATATGTTAGGCTACACGCTAAATACCCTAAAAATGGAGATCTTAAATTTAATTATGATCTTCCTACACATTTTTACACCTAATTTCCTATGAAATGGGGTTGACGTCCCTAAAATATTTCGGTATCAAGATAGCTACAGTATCCTCTGTTATCTTCATTAAATTATACCCCCTTGATATCTCATTTGAAAACCGACATGCATAACTGGCACCTATTACCTTTGTTTCTGTATCAACGAATGCAGGTGGTGAAGCTAAATGCCGTACATAGGCTCCTATACCTCTTCCAGTGTGTCCCATGCTTAGTACCGAAGTCAGAATTATTGAAATGGCAGTCAATGTTTCTATCATTCATTTGGCAATATAAAAGACCCAGAATACGCTAGCAACTCTTGATATTACCTAAAGGTCAGGGTGGCCTAGCTTTTCCTAGCCTCCCAGATTATTGGGTGGCAGCACAAATGAAATTGGTGCTGCTATGGGGCAACCCATATTATGGGGCTCACTAGAAGAGAATGGACTTCAATAGACCAGTGCCTATGCCTCTTTCTGCAGCACTGTTCTCTCTATTTCATATGATGTCAATACAGAATTTTTTTCCTCCTGAGACCTGGGTTATACTAGAGGGATGGTGTACAGGTATGTCCTCCAAACAGATTAAAATACATTTTTGGAAGTATAAGAGGTGGATTGGGAACCCCTTGTTTCCACCATTAGGTATGGAGTCCTGGTATAAAGCCCAAACCAGCAAAGGGTTATGTGCTCCCTGGCAATTAATGCAAACACTTACAATAACACCCTTTGAACAAGTTCAACAAGCACTTGGTTGGGGGGATGCTGACAGAATTAGATACATGCAAATGAGGGACTATATCAGTAAATATTTTAGGGTGAGTGCCACTCAACCCCAGTTACAAGAGGACCATCTTCCTTTCTTTATAATTTGGTCACCTAACAGTGGAGAAAAGGCAACATCATCATTATATCAAATGCTCATATCAATTCAGTTACATCACACTGAGGTTCTAAAGGGAAAATAGGAAAGAGAACTAGGCATGGTGCTGACTACCAAGCAGTGGCAGCAGATTTGGAGATGAACATGGAGCACTACTTTGCCCCCTTGTGGAGGGAATACACGTGGAACATCAACACCACATTTTTTCTGGTCCCCACATTTCTAGCTAAATGGTCTCCTGGTAATTCTTCAAAGTGTTAAAGGAAATGTGGCCAGAAACAAGCTACACATACGTATTTTTATTCATTGCCAAACATGGTCCCATTTTGGGCCTCGGTACTCTGTTACATCCAATCCTTGGTTGGTCTCTTAGAAAGGATTACTTTGGAACAGTTGATTTTAAATATTGCTCCCCCATCCTTTAGAGAGAAGGAAGTGCTATATTTGTGGGCTATCCTGTTAATTGCCACCTATAAGACTATAAAGGGGAAATGGTTACAGCTAGACCCTCCCACTCTTTTGCAATAAGCAGACAATTATCTCCATACAAATGATGGAAAAAAATACCTTTGACCTACAACAAATATGCTTTATTTCTTCATAAATGGACAAAATGGGAATTATATCAAATGAATACTAGTTGAATTTTGGTAACCAGATGGTTAATGGTTCTCTGAAAGAGTATAGGGATGGTTGATTGCATAAGATTAAGGGTTTCCGCTAGTCTGTAAGGAGAGATTTTTGTAAGGTCCAGACTGCTGATCTGTGTTAATCCCCATGATCGGGGCAAACAGTCTAGACCCTAGAAGTTATTTTTTATTAGCTCCACCCTGACTGTAAATATGAATTTATCTGGTATGGAATAGCCTAAACCATAAAGGTCATTTGTTGTTTTGTTTATATTTGTTTTTATCAGTTCAAATGTATAAATTACAAAACCGATGAGTTATTTTATTGGAACCAGGACAATGTAATGTCAGTTGTATGACATGTACTACTTTTTCAAAATAAACTTGAGTATATATATAAAAAAAAATGTGTTGCTTGTGTGACAGAACACTGCGCAATACCTTCCCAGGCTTGAGCAGTGGTGTATGACAGTACAGAATCCTATCCTACTGCTGCTGAGAGGGCTTCTTGAGCTCGTCCTCAAACTCAAGTTGCCAGAATGGGAAAAAAATTTGCTACCTGCTGGGCCAACGTTTGGCCCTGCACACTATTTCTTCATAACTTTTTATTTTGACTGCCTTTTCATGTTACCCCGGTGAAGGTGTGGATAAAACAGACACAATAAACCAGAAGTCAGGTGCATAAAAACGCAAATGTGCATTGTTTTATTCAAATCAGAAAATAAAAAAATTAAAATAATAAACATACAGAAAGCAAAAGGTTATTCAATGTCCAGTATCCAGCAAACTTTCTAATTTCAAGAATTCCTGAGGCTTAGCTTCAGCCTTTGCAAATAGAACAGTGTGGAAACAAGCACACACTTCTGAGGTCCTCCTCACTTGGTAGTCAGTAGTCAATTGATTCCCCTATCTATATTTGTTACTCCAAGTGGTGGGTTTTTATACCTTTCATGGATGACATCACTGTCAGGGCATCCACCCCTTTTTGTTAAAACCAGTATAAATATCTTATTCTCAGGAGTTCCCCATCAAACAGTAAAGACATACATGTTCATACATGTTATCTTTTGCAGCTTAGACTCAGCTCCTCTTTTCTTGTTTAAGGGGGTTTTATGTTAAGGGGGTTTTATCACAGTCTGAATATGAAATTAGTCTTAATGAGGCTAAGCCCCTCCCTCAGCCTGTGACATCACCACTTGAAAATACCATAAATAGACTCATTCCGTGGGCTGCAAGCCCTATAATAGGTCATGGAATGCTATTCAGCAGGTACAGTTTAATCTTCCTTTGTTTCATATTTCCATTTTGTTTCATCTCAGAAGATAGTTTTAATAAGATAGTATGTCCATGAGGTTCCACTGGATTTGCAAGGGGAACAGGAGAACGAGGGCACGCTCCTCTTCTCCTTTCTCCTGCCAACCCTTGGAACTCATCATATCATTTTCTTTTTATTTCCATTAAATGTGACGCCATAAAATAGGCAACCATACAGTAAATGTATTCCATTTTCATTCCCAGCATGAGCAGCTGTCTCACTACTGCTGTAGAAAGAGGGTGAAAGTGAGTACTTTAACAGTAACATTTTGTACAGCTGCTCCCTGTCTAACAGAAATAGAGTGAAGGGAATGGTGGGGGGGGTCGGATACCTCACACATGGGTATCTACCTTAGATAGGGCTCGCCCTTTTATTTGAAGTTGTTAGTTTTAGTTACAGTATGATGGGTGAGTGTTTTTTATATTTATTGTGTTAATACTTAGTCTTGTACCCTGCTAGGTTGTCAGTACCCGACCTTTTAAGGATGTGCAATTATATGGCCTGGTGCTAGGAAGGCTGAAGTCAAGCACTGACTTCCTTTTAAATATTGGTAGGCATCACTGCTTGACTTCTGACAATGTCCCAGCCTCATTGCAGATTTACTATCACACTGATTTAGTAACTCTGGACAAAACACATTATCTAAAGACAGGATCAGGATGGTATATGGGTCATGTTTTTGTGATTTATGATAAATCATGTGCTAATTTATTTAATTTGGTAACATATTTACCTTCCAGGATCTGTATTTTAATGGGCCTTCTTCTGAGTGGTGATATTTCTCTAAATCCTGGGCCCCCGTCTACGTGGATTAAAAATAAAAAAGGTATATATTTTTTTCAAGCCAATGTGAGAAGTCTTTTACCAAAAATGGGTATGATCAGGGATTTTGTGGTAGATAATAATCCAGACTTTATGTTGTTTACAGAAACCTGGTTCAGTGCACAAATTGAGGATGCAGTGATAGACCTACAGGATTATAATGAGGGCAGACAGACACAAAAGGAGAGCAGGACTAGTCTTTTATTACTCAAATAAATTTACTACAAAATGTCTTTACCTAGAGGTGGATCTTAATAGTTGTGAATACCTAGCTGTAGAAGTAAAGCTCCATGTGGGAAAACCATTATTGATTTTTGGTGGCTATAGACCACCTCATTTTCCTATGCTGCAGCTAACCTCTCTTTCGGCTGCCTTTTCTCCTTATGTTTTAACCCATGAACTTTTACTCCTGGGTGATCTAAGTGCAGATTGGATGTGTCCCCTTAAATCTAAACATTTAAGAAATATAGTGTTAGATTTGGGTTTATAACAACTTATAAACAAACCCACCAGAGTTAATATAAAGAACCCCAAAGACTCTTTCCTACTTGATGTAATTTTAACTAATTATCCTCATTTCTATACGGGGTCTGTTGTTTCTGCAGACATGTTTAATGAACATAATATGGTATATTATATTAGGGGGGGAACAGTAGAGTGCAAGGTCCAGTTAGATGTATACGGTGAGATATTCAGACTGAGCCAGGCAGGGGCGCAAGCCTCAGCGCAGCGCAACTGGGATAAGCCAGGGTATGGACCAGGCGATATTCAATGGTGCTGCGCCATGGCTCAGCACCATTGAATATGGCACTGAGGGTGCATGTACTACACATGGCGCACTGGTACTGTGCCAGCGCAAGTGGTAGAAGGGGAGCAGGGGCTGTGCCCATGCAAGTGCGGTTGCGCTAGGTACAGTAAACTGCTATATTCAGCTGTGGGCATGCAAATGAGGCCATTATGCATGCAAGGCACAAATGGGGCCATTTGCATGTCATTATGGCCCCATTTGCATGCAGTGCGCCGATCCCCAGTGACTTGCACCTAGCGCCCTGCCAGGCTTCAGCCATTGGGGACCGATGCCCTGATGCCTCTCGGTGGGCTCTGCTCCCGTACGCCCAACCGTGGGCATGTGTAGAATGAATCCCAGTGGTCCAGTGGACCGCTATCCATTGCCCGACTGAAGGCATGTATAAAAGTGCTCCCTGGTGGTCCAGTGGACTGCTGTTCATTATCTGATCATGGGCATATGTTCAAATAATCCCTGGTGGTCCAGTGGACCGATCCCCATCACCCGCTCGTGGGTGTATGTTAGGACTCCCTGGTAGTCCAGTGGAAGCCCCCCCAGTGCCCGATCATGGGCAGAATGAACAATGGACACCCTGGTGGTCCAGTGGTACCCCCTCCACCCACCGACTGGTCCCTGTCACCCACCCGTCAGCAGCTGGCGGCAGCACCCGCCTGCAATCCACAGGCCACTTGAATGACCGATATGACAGTAGGGCTGTATTCTATTGATCTCACTGCGTATTAAAGCAGCATGCAGACCATACTGTTCTACACTGTCCTGGCATGTGAATGAATGAATGCTCATTCACAATTTGGGATTGTGTAGTACAGTATGGTGTGCATGCCCATTTGCCCACACAGTTGACTAATAGACATACAGCCCCACTGTACGCTATCAGTCGGCGGCAGCCGGGCGGCTTGTGGGCAGGGTGCTGCCACCACGGGGTGCAGGTGGTGGGAGACTCCAGTGGGCGGGTGGGAAGGGGTACCACCGGACCACCAAGGTGTCAGTTGTTCATTCCACCCATGATCAGGCACTTGGGGGTTCCACTGGACCACCAGGGAGTTCTAATGTATTCCTGTGATTGGGTGATTGGGTTCGGTCCACTGGACCATCAGGGATGGATCAAACATATGCCCATGATCGGGCGGGGGGGCATGTGGACTGTGTCCTGGGTGGTTGGGTGGCCACCCACAGCAGGCGGCTGCTGTCTTGCACCTTGCAATACAGCAGCTCATCTGTGAGGGGCCAGGACCTGCTCCTAGTTTTGCCAGGCACATCTTTGCACCCCCCCCCCGAGCAGCGCAAGGTGGGTATGTGCTAACATATGCGCCGTACATCCCAGGCTGAATATTGGGATGTGCCGCATATGCATGGGCACGCCCCCCACACACTTGCGCCGCATACATTACTGGTGCACCCAAGTGCATTGGGGGCTGTGCAGGGCAACCTGCTCCTTTGAATATCGTGCCGGGGCACATTGGTGGGTTGCACATGGCGCAACTCCTTTGAATATCCCACCCTCAGCCTTTCAACCCTAAAAAACTTTGATTATTTGAAGTTTATGGCAGAACTAGAAGGATTAAACTGGGAATGCTTGGAATTAATTCCTGATTTGGATTTAGCCTGGGAATATTTCTGGAGGAACTGATAAAGGTTTGTGACAGACATATACCTATAAAATCTAAAAGGATGAAAGCTAATTCAGCAGTGTGGTTTTCTTCTTCATTGCAGAAATTAAAGAGGGAAAAAATAAAGCATGGAATATTGCTCGGCACTCAGGCACCGTGTTAGACAGGCAGAAATATAATAAACTTAGAAATAAATATGTGGCAGGTGTTAGGGCAACAAAAAGAAGCCACTTTTGGACAAAAACCTCTGAGGCCATGGGAAATCCATCCAAGTTTGGTTTCTAATTAAAGAATTAAGTTGCAATGTTAGTTATAAGCACACTATTCAATTAGCTCCTGAGGAAACATGTATCTGGTCATAATGCTGCAGATAGGTTCAATATCTTTTTTAGTGAATCTGGAAGTTATTTTGGGGATCCTGTAAATCCACTAAATATCCCGGACATTAATATAAGTAATAACTCAGATAACAATTTGCCATTTTTCTCCTTTAAAGAAGTGGAATGTTATGAAGTTTTAGAGAAATTATTGGGACTCAAGAGTAGCAGAAGTAGTCTTCCTGATGGTATTTTCTCTACAATATTGAAATTCTCTGCATTGGATATAGCCATCACCTGACTTACCTATTTAATTCATCTATTACTCATGGTGTTTTTCTTCAGACCTGGAAGTGCACCAGAGTTGTATCCATTTTTAAGGGGGCAACCCTGGCTCACTTTCAAATTTCAGACCAATATCATTACTTTCATTGTTAGTAACATGTTTGACAGGATTCTGATGGACCAATTGGTTGATTATTTATTAAGACTGAATCTCTTTGATGAATTCCAGTCTGGATTTCGTAAGATACATGGTGCAGTGTTCTCCATGTCTTGGACGACATCAATAGGGCAAATGATTTGCAGTACAGGAGCCATGCTGATTGATTTGTCCAAGGCCTTTGACACGGTTTACCACCAGTCCATGTTACAACAGATATCTGAGCTAGGACTAAGCAGAAATGCTTTGGTCTGGTTCTGTTCTTACTTAAGTAACCATTATCAATTTACCAGGGTAAGTGGTATAGATTCTTCTTATTTGAAGGTGGTAAGGGGCATACCACAGGGTTCAGTGCTGGGGCCACTCCTCTTTTTAATTTATCTGAAAGATATTGGTAGAATTGTGGAGGGCGTTAATTACCACCTCTATGCAGATGGTAAGATTCTTTATTATTCCAATAGTTCTGTAATGGAAATCTAGTCTAGTCTGCAGTATAGATTTGATTCACTGCAAAAATATTTTCGACATTTAAAGTTAAAGCTAAACACGTCTAAAACAAAATCCATTTTATTTGGCCCAGCTTCCAAATCGAAATCAGACTTAAAACTTGAGATTTTGACTCATCAGGCACTTATTTAGAATCGGTTAAAATGTATAAATATTTGGGCTATTGGTTGGATCAGTTGGGTACAGGGGACAATCATGTGGATAAACTAATTGGCCAAGTGGGTAAGAGGGTAGGTTGTTTGTTTAGAAATCAAAAATGTTTAGATTCTAATACAATGAAATATATAACTGAAGTACAAGTTTTGCAGTGATTTGATTATGGCGATATCTTATATGGTAGGGCCTCACAAGATAGATTACACAGGTTAGATGTACTTTACAATAAATTGGCCAGGCTAATTCTGAACTGTCCAATAACTGCCCACCATTGCAATCTATATAAAACCCTGGGTTGGGTTTCCTTGGCTAATAGGAGGAATATCCACACTAGTTTATTTTCATATAAGTCTGGTCTGGGTCTTAAACCTAAATATTTGAGTGATAGGAATGCTTTTCAGTCCACTGAACCATCTTTAAGAAATTCACAGATTTCCCAGTTAATTGTTTGCAAGACCAATACTAAAAGGTTATTGCAATATTTTAGTCACGTGGTCCCGAGATTCTGGAATAAACTCCCACCCTGATTTAAAGATCCTCACTCCAAACCCCCGTCTGTTTCCATGCTCAAGAAATCATTGTTCTCTAATGTTCAGATCTGTAACTGTTTTAGCTAAATGCAGATACATTGCACATTGAATATTGTATGTATTGTACTGATATGACAATGTTTGAACGAGATTGTTATTGTGTGTATGTATGGCATACTGTATGACTTTGTTGATCTATGTATTGTCATTTGTATGATTTTATGTTGGAACTAAGTTGCCATTGTGAAGGGGTGTAAGGTCAATGGTTATTCCTATAAACAACAACACCCTGTCACACCCCCTGCCTTCTGAACATGACAGGTGTCATTTATAAAATACTGCCTGAAATGTCATTTTGTGCCACAAGTGTGAAAATACAGTTTAGACAGGTTCATGAGGTGGTATGAAAAAAATGGCTATGTTGAAAATTTGGAGTCAAAATATTGATAACTACCAAAATTATGAATGAATGTTTAAAAATGTCAATGTGCCTTCATAACTTTGACTTTTTTTTTTAAGATTCTGAACTAGGGATGCGCTGTGACCCAGCTCTGATTCTGACTCTGATTTTTTTCCAAAAGGTTATGATTTACTCTGATGAATTGTAGACCTATTTTAGTTTATTTGAGTATGAGAAATGCATCAGTATTATTCTTTTAGATCCCTCTGTTAAAAAGAAATTAAACCTTTTAAAAACAATTGTGTCTGTATGTTTGTGTCATTTTTCAAGGGCAGCAAGCAGCCAACAACAATAAAATAAATTGACTGTTGTTCTTGCCAATCCTGTGTGACAGCCACCACATGACATTTGTAGGAAACAGATGGCTGGATTCACAAAACTCTTGAAAATTTCACAGTTGCAGGAAAAACTTGGCGTAAGTGGGTTGCCACTTGAGGAACCACAATTTCTCCCACAGCTACAGTATTCTCAGAAGTGGAGCTGGTTTATGACTGGCTCCATGATTTATGGCAGCTTATGGGTGATGCTGCCAGTGAAATCCCCGCAGCTGCGGAAAAATGTTATGGCAGGGTGGGATCAGCTGTAACATCTTCCGCAGCTGCTGCGGATATGAATAGTAATCTCCGTGGCTGTGGAGATTGCAGTCTACAACTGGAGTTGTGGTGTGGGACTTAGCAGCAAAAATGTTTGTGAATCCAGCACAGTGTATGCAGGTTATTTGGGGCTTTGCAGTGAAAGGAGGCAGTGTGTCAAACGTTAGAAAGAGAGAGCGAGAGAGACCGACGAATTCAATGGCAGAAATACAACTGCAGAGTGTAGACCCTTCACTTAGTCTGGGCATCCTTTTTGGTGAGAGACAGGCAGCATGAGCAGGATATGTGATAGGACCCTAGCCATCCTTCCCGCCTTTTTGACTTGAGATGCTATTTTTTTAATTGTAATTATTTTGCTTGCATACTTGGTGTTATAGCAAGCATCATGGGCCCAAAACCCTCCTGAGGCTGGCAATATAGCCTAGAGGTTAGAGTAACAAGCTGTGAATCAGCTTGGTACATCCAGCAGACTGATCTGGGTTTGATTCTCATAACCTCCACTTGCATACTGTGTGACTCTGAGCAAGTTACTTAATCTCCCCAGTGCTCCCGGGTTGCCCCTGAAAACAGGCACCAGTGCTAGTGGGCCTTACCCAGTTACCAAAAAATAAAATAAGAAAAAATAAACAATTCTATGCACTGTCTGTCTGATTGGCCAATTATTTTTTATCACTTGTGTTTTGTTACTTATGTGGTTGACCTTGCCCCCACCCCAACCTGGAACTACAGTTTGTGGATATATCCTACAAACTTCCACAACTAACAATTGCAGTCAATTTTTTTTTATAGAGTCATTTGACCCCGACTTCCACCTACTCCTGCTGTGATGCCCACCTGTCAGTCCCATTGCCACTGCCTCAGCCATCAAACCAGTGGGGATTTGCATGGTGCAGGACCCGGGGACCACAGGGGACAGCACTCATGGCGGCCACGTCTGCACATAGGTATTTTACCTTTCTGCTGCCCCTTGGTCCTGGCGTCCACCCCAGATGTCCAGCAATTCACTAACTGTGCCCTGTTTGAATTTTTAACTTACTGAATAAACAAATTACACTCCACCTGGGTTCCCAAATTGAATGTGAAAAACATATGCAGCAATACATATGATGTCATATACACCGTAACCTCACAAGACGGAATTTATTTACTTGATCTTGCTGTTATGGTTGCTGACCTTTGTCCTCCAAATTCAAAGAATTAAATCACTGAATTAAATAATACACCATTATTTTCAAACACCACCAAGGAAGTACCCTTATTAGGAGATACCCGTTGCAGCTGTTCATCATCATTGCTTTTCTGTTCCTGCCACTGTTTACTGAACTGGTGAGAGCATTTGTTGAGACTGAGTTTTAGGAAGGTAGGGCACTATACATTTTCAGGAGTAAGCCTTGTGCGGCCATCCGAGACCACATTTCCAGCTGTTCTAAAGATACACTTTCAGGAAACACTAGTGGAAGGGCAACCAAGAAGCACAATGGCAAAGGCAGATAGTGCAGGCCAGATGTTTATTTTTTCCAGCCAGTACTCAAAAGGGTCATCAGTGATATTAATGGGTAGTTCTCATAAATAGGCATCCACAATATCAGACAAAGAAGGCGGCCCCATGACAGACACATCTGAATTATCAGTTTCCATGAGTTTTGACAAAAAAGTGTGAGAGTCATCTGTGTGCTTTTCAGAATGACATGCCTCTTTCAAGGGCCATGAAAAAGGACTTTGTGCAGGACTACCCAATGCTGATGAAGGAGTACATGGTGGCACTAAGTGGAAATTATTGCTGTCACCACCAATAGATGTTGCATCATCAGAGGCAGCATCCACATCATGTGATCCACTTATATTGTCAAATACAATTCCTTACTTTTCCTGTGCAATTGCTGAAATCAGCATGCTTTTGTATTCAAGATAAGAGTCACCAAGATCTTAACTAGGCAGTTGTTGCAACTTAAATGGAGGGCCAAGAAGAGTGGAAAGAACAACATTTTTGTCTATAGTGATACTGTGAAGTCTTCTGCAATTTTGGAATCACTCTATCAGTCAGTCCGTGAGGGATATACCAGACATGTCTTCCTTCTGGTCAAAATCTCTGTGCAGCCTCCTGAGTTTCTTGCTCAATAAATCTATGATGGAAATAACCTGGCTTAGAGTAGTATTCTCTTTGCTAATCTATTAATTTGCTTCCTCAAAGGGAGTCAAGAGCAATGTAAGATGCTCCATGAGGCCCCACTGGAATAAATTCTGCACACCATCTGCTACGTTGTGCTCCATGGTATATTCATGGAGCCTTCTTTTGTGTGAGAAGTCTCTGTTATGTGTAAAATGTTGAGTTTCATCTTGTCAGAACATCTTGTTTTAGTTGCTGTATTGGCAAGCCATTTTTTTTTCTGGAGGTCTGCCAAGATACCACATGATTTTACAGAGTGACTAAAATGTCCACAGATTTTCCTTGCAGCTCCCACTAGTGTTACTATACTGTTGTCATTGGAAAGGAAAGCTCATACTAACAGATTTAATGGGTGTGCAAAGCACAGAATGTGAGTAAAACCACCATGTTTCAATGCACTAATAATATTGACGCCATTGTCTGAAACCACAAATTCAGAGTCCCAGGGGCTCAAATCATTCAGAGATTTTGTCACACAACTCTTCCAAAATATTATTAGCAATGTGATGCTTACCAAATGTGCTAATGAAAAGAGCTGACATTCTTTTGTCTTCCTTCCTGTACACTACTGCTTGTGGTGGTGTTTGAAAATGATTGAGACACACAATGTGCTGTGATGCACATAGAATCAGTGGTTTGAGAAATCATCCACGTCTGTGGTCATGTGCACAGAACCACATTCACTCTCTTGAAGAGCCAATTTTATTTTACTTTGCATACATTCCTACATTTTGGAAAAGGCCACAGTGATAAAATATTTACCTCTTGGTACGCTGTAACATGGAGCAAAATATCTTAAAAGGGCTCTAACACCATCATTCTCCACCACAGAAAATAGCTGCAGGTGCTTGGCAATAAATTCAGCTAGTAACTGATTCATTTTTTAATGTGACTTGATGTGATCTACTGTAGACACTTTTTGTTCAAGCATCGCAGTAATGGTCTGCCGTTTAGTTCGTGTATGGGGGTAATAACCATGGGATTGCAGTGGCGAAGCTGTAGCTTGTCCAAATACTTTTGAACATGTTTTTTTTCTGCCGTGTTTCTCTGTCCCTTCATCATCACTATTGTCCGTAGGATTATTTTCATCACAGATATTTTTCCCTAGCACAGGACTGATGACCAGCTGAATGGTTGGATCTGCTCTTTGCAAATGCTTTTTTACCGATGTTGTCCCAAACTGGCCCCTCACTTTCCCTCTGCTAACTTCCTGATGACAAAAGGTGCAGACAGCAAAACATTTATTTTTGGGATTTACATGAAAATAACTCCACACAACTCAGGTGGAATGCTTTGTCATAATGCTAGGAAATGCAGCAATTTTGGTGGCAGTTGTTTCTGACACTGATTCATGCACACTGCAGCTGTCCCCAGAAGAGCTAACATTATTATTGATTGTTCTTCCACTACTGGTCGTGGCTACTGGTGGTGCTTGCTGCATGTGTTTTTTTCTTTTTGGGTGGGGGAACCCTGGTGGCATTCTCTACCTCATCAGTATCACACTCTGATTCATCAGGTTTGGAAGGGCATAACTGATACACCATGAGCTGTTCTTGTACATTTACAACATTTTCTTAATCAGATGCACTGCTTTCTGATGACCGAGCCCGATATGCATGAGTGGCATATCATGGAGTGCCACGTTTAGTGGTACTAGACAGATCTTTTTCCTTAATCATTAACTTTCTAGGTCTAACCGTTTTTGCTACCTGTTTTTGTATTTAACTGTTATCTGATTTTTCTGACAGTGCTGCACTACTCTGATCAGGGGATTTACCAACTTTCTTTTCTTTTTCTGGTTGTGTTGCTTCATCTTCATCAATTGTATTAATTATATATTCAGCAATGAATTTCCCTTTTTTCTGAATTTGTTTTTGTGAAATATTTTTATTGTTACATGTACTAGTTTTAGACATACTGCTGGTATTGGTCACATTTTCCAGTTCCATAACAGGCTTTCACTCTGAATCCATTTTTTGAGGTTCAACTTAATTGCCTACTTAGCAGTATTAGTTTGGATGCAGAGATGAGCAACACAGAGTTTGAGAGGTGACCCCCCCTTCACAATTTGTATGGCATTATGACCTAGTAGTAGTTCAGGCACAGAAATGGGCAGTACATAGTCTACGCTATGGCAGTATGACCTAGTAGTAGTTCAGGCACAGAGATGGGCAACACAGAGTCTTAGACATGACCCCCCCCCTTTCACAATCTGTATGGCACTATGACCTATTAGTAGTTCAGGCACAGAGATGGGCAACACAGAGCCTATGGCAGTATGACCTTTCAGGGCAGCACAGATATGGGCAACACAGAGTCTGAGATCAGGGTGACACCCTTCTTCAAAATCCATACAGCACAATAACCCCCCCAAATTACTGAGACACTGTGACCTTCACATAGTCATCCTGTCCTGTCTGACTCTGCTCCCTTTTTTTCTGCACCCTGCCATCTGTTGTTGAATTTGTTGGTCTCTCTCTCACTCACTCTACCATAAAATGGGAGTTTAGTTTTTCTACTGTGAAGTCTGCAATGTCTGCACTCTGCTATTGTCTGCTGTTGAATTTGTTGGTCTCTACTCTCTCTCTCTAAGAAAAAAAGAAAATGAAAAATGTTTAGTTTTCCTGGGGTCTGTTTTTTTTTTTTAAATCTCTCCGCATACACAGACACACACACACACACACACACACACACACACACACACACACACACACACACGACTGTCTTCTTTCAATGCAAAGCCCCAAATGTGTTAGATACACTGTTTCCTAGGGATGTTCTGTGGTGGCTGACACACAGGATTGGCTAGAACATGAGTCAATCACAGAACAGAGACCCTCATTGGTTGGCTCCTTTCAGTGCCCCAGTATCACAAGTGTTTATCTTTGTTGGTCATGTGACAGTCCAGGGATTCAGGACAATTTGTTAGAGATAGCGAAAAAATGTTTTGTTTTTTTAATTTCTGCACCCTACCCTGTCTTGTTTAGTGACTTAAATGCAGTACTGGTAGCGAGAGTTTTATTTTCAGACCACACTTCCAAACCGGGGCAACTCAGATCAAGCCATGAAATCTTGGTTTTCCCAGTCAGAGCCGAGTCGGCCTGGTCCAGGGGGGTTTGGAAGTGCAGCAGAGCCAGTTCACCCATCCCTATTCTGAGCCAAGATTTCAAGACAGTCTTTTTACAATCCCACTTCATGAACTACGTAGGTGACATTTTTCAAAGCTTGCCTGAAAAGTGATTTCGCAGAGCGATTTTGAATCTCCTTTCAGACAGGATTTGAAAAAATTACACATGTCATGTTCATAGAGTGGTGGTTATGTTGAAAATTTGGGATGAAAATATTGAAAATTACTAAAGTCATGAGGGAACACTGAAAAATTTCAACATACCTTCTTAACTTTGGTGTTTTGACCACAGATTTTCAACAAAGTGTTTCTGTGACCCCACTTCATGAATCCGGTATGTGAAATTTTTCAAATCCTGCCTGAAAGTTGCTTTTGTGGAACAACTACAAAATCACCTTTCGGGCGGGATCTAAAAAAATGTCATCTACCTTGAAAGGCCATGCTGAAAATTTGTTGAAACAATTTATCAGTAAAAGTTCAAAATGTGTTAATAATACATTGACCACACATACCTTATTTCCTGTTCCCAGTCGACTGAAGAAGGAGGATGTGTTTTAATCACAGAGTGGATTTTCGGTGCTGGACTTATTTTAGGTGAGTGAGGGGTATAGGAGTGTGTAGGGTGGTGGGTGCTGAATTGGGGTTTAGAGTGGAGTGGGTGGGGGTTTGGGGAGGTTGCAAAAGACATGATGGATGATTTTCTGCTTTTCAGGTTTTAATTAAAAAAAATGACAGAAGGACCAACGGTGACACTAAGGACTGGGCACCCCAGTGTCATAAGGGGGGAGACGCATATCAGATATGGGGGAGCTCAGTGGGCTGTGCAGCCTCAGCCCAGGATAGGCTTTGGGGGGGTCTCAGTAGGTTATGCAGTCACAGCTCAGGATGCCCTTTTGGGGGGGTCCCAGTGAGGTTGCACAGCCTCAGCCCAGGATGGGAAATTTTCTTATAAACCTTTACCACTTGGAGCAGGTCTGGAAGATCAGAAGTGGTGTCAGGAGCAGAGGAGAGTGGGGGGTTGAGGAGCAGGATGAGCATGATGGTGCTGCACTTCTGCTAGGTGGCTTCATGTATATGGAAAGATGGAGCTGCACATTGATAGGTGTGACTTTATCTTCTTAACTGCTCAGAGTTTCTGCCAATCAGCCAGGTTGAACACCATCATTTTCAGCCCATTTCTCATTGGGCTGTCACTGATGAGCCTCCTGCACCTGAGCTGCACTGGATGTTACTCTGACATGTCTCTTTAGCCCCTATGCTCCCGAGTAGCTACAGAATATTCACTTCACACTGCATGCACAAGCAAACATAAAAATACTTACAGGTGTCCAAGAACCAAATCTCCATTGAGTTCCATGTGGCATATGTGCGGTTGTTTTTATTTCTGGAGCACTAGGATACAAAGCAGGACATGGTGCTATTTCACAATCCTATCAGAAATAATAAAAAAGTGTTATTCAAGCAACAACCCTAAATAAATAGAAACAGTTAACTGTAGATGCAGTGCTGTCTGGATAGTCCATTAATTTGATGGGCTACCTTCAGAAAGCCACATATCAGAGACTTTTATGTTTAGCAACCAGATAATAATCTGACTGTATTTCATAGAGGTCATAGTTTCTGTAATGGTATCCATTTCGGATAAATATACATGATATGCATCCAAAATCAGTAGAGGCCAAAGGTCCTATTAGGGAGTCAATTTCTTGTAAAAATACATGATCTACATCCAAGGTTCCATGTCGCCACAGCGTCAGAAAATTCGCCGACCATCGCTACGGTGATGGCACAGTGTTGCAGGGGGCTCTGCTCCCCCCGCACTTTAGATAACCAACTCCAAGTCAGAGTTGGTTCGGGGAGGGGACAAACTCCTCAGAGACAGCAGCATCAGGAAACCAGCAGACCATCACATCGAGCTGTCGATTTTGTCGCTGTGATGGTCTTTGCGATGTTCCTGTCACTGTGGGAACAGTATACCTGCATCCAACATCCAGTGGCTTGACCACTGAAACCTCTTTAGTACCTACTGGTAACCTGTGGCTATTAGCCACCTGACCACTAGGATTATTATAGTATGACAAAGGAAAAGTTACTTATCATAACTCTAGGTCTTCGAGAATATCTTCTCCATAGAGTACCACTCTTTGGTCTTAAGAGTCAGAGGTGACAGGACCCATAGGAAACAGACATTTCTGGGCTGGGTGCTGCTTCCTAGCACAGATGCATGGCTTTGTCCATGTGTCTGTAGGGTACACAGCAGCATTGGCCACAACCACCTTATTACCAATTGTGAAAGGTCAAGCTATCTAGCTGAAAATCAGTAATGAATAACATCAAGGCATAAGACAGCCCACTGGTCACTATAACTACAAAAGAAACAATAACAAGTGTTCTTACAGCCCATACCTACTCAAGAAAGTGGGGGACAGCATCTATGGAACAGAAGTGAGTCCACAGGATAGAAGTCAGGTGAGTGGTACTCTGTGGAGAAGATATTCTCGAAAATCCTGGAGTTATGCACGTTTCTATCTTTCAAGAATCAATTTTCATTTAATCACACTCTTTGGTCTTCACTAGCAAACAGTAAGAACAGTTCCACAGACTAGAGAGGCTGGAAATCCAGGACTCATGAGAAAAGTAAGCCTTGTAATACAGCCAATCTGAAACTTGCATGTTGCCTGGAATGGAAATCCAAAGCATAGAGTTTGGTGAAGATGTGAACACTATTCCAAGTGGTGGCCCTACTTACTGTCTCTCTGAAATAGGGACCAAATGGAGTGAAGCTACCGAGGTAGCCACTGCTTAGGTGACTCCACAATACTGTATGAACTATCTACTTGCCCTGCATTTAAAGGGACTCTGCAGCAATGCTGTGTGAACTATCCCCTAGCCTTGCATTTATAATAACTCTGCTGCAACACTGTGAACTATCCTCTAGCCCTACATTTAAAGAGACTCTATTGCAACACTGTATGAACTATCCTCTAGCCTTGCATTTAAAGAGATTCTTCAACACTGTACAACCTATCCCCTATCTCTGCATTTAGCCACCCCCCCCAAAGTCCAGTGTACTACCCCTACCATCCTGGTGGATGGCTCACTGGTCTCTGACAATTCCTCAGTGGCTTCCCACTTCAATAACTTTTTCAGCACTTCAACTCAACCCTCTTGTCTCTCCCTCCTGGCCACTCACCCCAACACTAATACCCCCCATCTTATCCCTCTGAATGCTTTAAATTTCCTCCTGTATCTCCCCAGGAAGTCTTTCTCACTCTCACTCTCACCTCACTTAACTCCTCAAAATATAGCCCTGACGGTCTGGACCCCAAACTTCAACAGATCTCTGCTCCAGCAAATGCCTTTCCACTTGCTAACATCCTTACTTCTCCTCCCTCCACACTATCCCTCAGGCCAATAAGTTGAAAAAGGTTCTGCTTCTGTACAAAGGGAGATACCCCCCCCTTGGAAACTACCAGCCGATCTCTCTCCCTCCCTCTCTTGCAAAGCTGCAAGAGACTGTTGTCTGCTCCCAGCTTGCCAACTTCTTGCACTCTTCTAACTTCCTCTCCTCTTTCCAATCTGGCTTTAAGAAGCACCACTCCACTGTTTCCTCTCAGCTACGTGTAACTGACTCTGTCTTCTCTGGGATGGATCAGGGCCATATCGCCGCAGCAATATTCATTGACTTGGCCAAAGCCTTTGACTCAGTGTCCCACCCTCTCCTCCTCAATAAGCTCAGCTCAGCTGGTCTTTCTGCTTCTGCCATGGACTGGTTCCAATTTTATCTCACTGGTCATCAACAATCTGTTCATGTGTCTGATGCCCAGTCCCCACCTCTCCCCATCCAAGATGGTGTCCCATAGGGCTCCATCCTGGGCCCAATTCTTTTCTCTATCTTCCTAAATTATCTCCCCTCCACATGTGTCTACTCACATATCCACATGCATGCAGATGACATGGTGATCTTCACTTCTGGACCCTCGACTGCAGCTGTGGAGATTCATCTCCAGCATGACTTCCATATATTACTGCAGTGGTTCCATGCTAATCAACTCAGAGTCAACACAAGGAAGTCCATTTCAATGACCTTTGGCACCAGCCAAAAGCTGGCTAAACTCTTATCTCCCCCCCCCATTTTCTCCATGATAGACGGCACCAATCTTGAGGTTGTTCCTGCTTTCAAGTACGTTGGTGTGAGGTTTGACAGCAAGCTTGACTTCTCAGCCCACATCGATGCTATCCACACCAAGCTTTGTACCAGACTAGGTACCTTCTACAGGCACAAGGACTGACTCTCCCTCCAGGTCCACTGGGAGCTGGTTGCCAAAATGGTTCTCCCAATCTTTGACTATGCGGATGCGGTCTATGGTACTGCCTCCTCCTCCAGCCTTGCCAGATTGGATTCCCTCTGCAATGCCTTCTGCAGTTTTGCCAACAAGTCTCTCCCCCCTGTCATTGTTCTCTCTATTCCTCCCTCTCCATCCTCCTGTTTTAGAGTCATTGCCAGTCCCACTGTGCTTTCTTTATAGTCAAATAGTGGTTTGGAGCTCTTCCCGCCTTTCTCTCTCCTCACTAATCTCCCCTACCCAGTTCTCTTCCTACTCTCTCTACTCCAGGGACTCCTGTACCTTTTTTATCCTCCACCCTCACCCCTGTGGAGATCAAGCAGCTTTCTCTAACCACTTCCCCTCCCTCTGGAACCAGCCCGTCCCCTCCTTCTCTTGTTCCCCTCACTTCCTGCTTTTCAACACCAAATAGGGTCTATTTTTTTCTCCCTCCTGTTCTTGCCAACCCACCCCTTGATTCTTCCTCCCCTCTTCTGTCACTCCCTCCTACTGAGCCCCTCCTTACGTATCTGCCTTTCACTTCTCCATGGTCAGTCTCCCTTGCTGAGTATATGGCCTCCTACCCCAACAGGTGCTGAGTTCTTTTCCTGACTCTCTAATGAGTATCCACATTTACAATGTGGTACATCTGTTGCTGCTCTTACACATATTATTGCACATGCTTTTCTCATCTGAAAAGATGCCTATTGTATCATCTGCAAGGATGCCTACGGTTACTCTCATTTGTTTGCATTCTGAAATACTTTTAGTTTATCTGGTTACTGCCTGTGATATTGTATGTTTATCCTCTCTGTATTCCCCTCTCTCGGGTCACATCTGGAAATGAGCCTTGGCTTGGTGTGCTTTTCCTGGTTACCAAATTTTAAATAAATAAATAAAGTGACTTTGCAAAACTGGGGGAATTGGCCCCTGCTACAGCAGTAAAAGAGACATTCCCTGTCCTGTATGAAATGGCTTATTGTTCAGCATTACTAATACACGATGCCTCACCGCAAGAGCCAGCCCAACCTATCCTGTCACAATTTGTGAATTACCCAGCTGCTAATTGGGGCATATATTCTGGAATGAACTGTGGTAACCTGTCAGCAGAGTAAAGTGAGTGAGTTCCTTTACACAGACATTCTAGTTTGCACCAAGAAAGGGACAGCACATGTTTGTCCAGAACTTAATTGTACTGGCTCAACCTTCTTCTTTTGACTCATGCACACTTCTGTCTGGTATCATGTGACAGTGTAGGGAACTGGGCAGCTTCTGGGAAACACTCTCTAAGGGAACACTCTGGTCACCAGTTTAAAGTAAATGAAATCTGCTTTGCTTTTATTAACAGAAAAAATAAACAAACAGCTTGTATTCAGCTTAACAGAAACTTGCTGTCCCCACTTGCATCTCATTGAAACACAAACCTCCTTCTGCTTCGTCACTCTTCTCCCTTTATTGGCTTGAATGTTGCTTGTTCACTACCCCCCCCCCCGAGAGATTGCCAACAGGTTGAAAATCCAGTGTAGTGAGCACTTAAAGGGCCAATTTTAAAACAAAAGGGGTTTGGTACAAATCCTGCCACAGCCCCTATCAAAAAGAACAGTTACATACTTACCATAACAGTTTAACTTCAAGAGAATTTCTTTCATCAGGCCACACCTAAGAAACTATAGTTGTCAGATTCTAGGACCACACGGAAACTTTTTGCAAGCAGTCCACTAGGGGCTACTCATGATGATGTCCTATGTCAACACTTCTCATATAAATGTGGGCGGCCCCTTCCCTCCTCAGTTCCCTGCGGAGATCATGCTCAGAGGACCTTTCTCTATAGTGAACCTTGAGGGAACCTGTGGCTCTGGAGGAAGCGAGGTACTGTATATATTTCTGGGGAAAGAGACAAGATTTACTAAATCCTAAGGGGGATGGGGGTGTGGGTTGAACGGCATGGCCTGATTAAAAGAGATTCTCTTGAAGATCTACTGTTACAGTAAGTACATAACTATTCTACCTTCTTTAAGGATATATCTTTCATCAGGCCACACCTATGGAATGAGAACCAAGCAATACTGACAACAGAACAATCTGGGTGGCTGGAGCTGACAGCCTTAAGAACGTAGGCCTTAAAGCATTGCTAGGCCAAAACCTGTTCTTTTTCTTGAGGCACAGTCTGGACTGTAATATTTAGTGAAGGTGTAGACAATACTAAAGGTGCCAGCTGCACATATATCAGCATCAGACACATTTTCGAAACAGGTTACAGAAGTGGCAATGCCTCCAGTTGAATGGCCATGAACAAACCCAGGAAGTTCCTTACTGTACTTCCTGTAACTGAAAGTAATACAATAAGCCAACCATCTGGACAGGCACTGTTTAGAAACATGAACACTACCTTCCCAGGAGCAAATGAAATAAAAAGCTGTGAGGACTTCCTGCAGTCCTTTGTATGGTGTATATAATACCTGAGTATTCTATATACAGCAAAAGTATGGAACAATGCTTCTGCTAGATTTGCATTCTCAGGAAAATAAACTGGCAGGTGGATGGTTTGATTCAAAGTAAACTCAGACACCACCTTTGACAAAAACTAAGGAACTGTATCGAAAAACACCCTATCTTTGTGAAAAATCAAGTAATGAGGCTCACACATTAGAGCCTAAAGAGCTGAAATTCTTCAAGCAGAAGTAATAGAAAAGAACAGTTACATAAGAACTTACTGTAACAGTAGATCTTCAAGCAGACCTAAGTCATCGGGTCACACTGTAGGAACTTCACCATCAGTGAAGCAGGATGCACATGGAAGATTTTCAGCAGTACAGCTGGGGCCGCCCACACTGTCGACATCACCAACTCTACAAAGGTGTGAGCGGCCTCACTCCCTCCTCAGTTCTTTCCCCCAGAGACATGGGGAGCATAGCTCTATTGTGATGATCACTAGTGACCCGAAGCACTCCACGCAGTGCAAGAAAGCAGCAGCAAAGGCAAACAAGATGCTGGGATGCATAGCTAGGGAGATCAGTATTAGGAGAGAGGAGGTTATACTGCCCTTGTACAGGTCACTGGTAAGGCCACATCTAGAGTATGGAGTTCAGTACTGGTGCCCATATCTGAAAAAGGACATTAACCTGCTGGAGAAGGTACAGAGGAGGGCTACAAAGGTGATAGCCGGTCAGCAGGGCAAGGCATATGAGGAGAGGTTGAGGGCACTGAACATGTACTCCCTGGAAGACAGGAGAGAGAGAGGACACATGATTGGGACATTCAAGTACTTGAAAGGGATAAATAAGGTTGATAAGGAGAGTCTCTTTAAGCTGAGTGGCAACCATATCACAAAGGGGCACAATCTTAAGCTGGAGGGTGGGAGGTTTAGGAGGGAGGCCAGAAAGCACTTCTTCACAGAGAGGGTGGTGGACACTTGCAATGCGCTGCCGGAAGAGGTCATCTCATTGAAGACAGTGGGCAGCTTTAAGAGGGGCTGGGATAGGCATGGGGGAAGGTAAGAATCATGGGTAGGGAGGATGGGAGGAGGGAGGGAGGGCAGGGACATTCGCTCAAGCTGTGGACCCTGCAATACGAGCAGACTTGATAGCCCAAATGGCCTTCTTCTGCTGGCTTCTTCGTATGTCCATATGTCCTTCTCCTCCTCTGATGCAGATACTCAGACTCCACCCAGGTAGTACTCTGTCCTGGGATTCTTGGCTCCAATATGCATAACTTTGCATTTCTAGGCATTGACGACAAGCTGCCAGATCCTGAACCACCTCCCTAGCTTTTCCAGATCTTCCTGTAGGTCCTGTATCCCTTCAGCTGTGTCCACACTCCCGCACAGCTTGGTGTCATCTGCAAATGGGCACATTTTGCCCTTAATGCCATCTCCAATGTTATTGATGAAGACATTGAACAACACCAAGCCCTGCAGGATCCCACTGGTTATCTCTCTGGTGCTAGATAACTCTCCCTCCACATCCACCCTTTGGGTTCTGACCCTTATCCAGTTTTCCACCCATCTGGCCATCTTTTCCCAAACCCCGAGATCCAACAACTTCCAGATCAACCTTTTGTGGGGCACAGAGTCAAAGGCCTGCTGAAATCAAGATAAAGGATGTCTATTGCTTGGCCCCTGTCTACTGTCTTAGTGACACAGTCAGAGAAGTCAATCATATTTGTTTGACATGATCTCCCCCACCCCCCCCCATGAACCCATGCTGCCTTGCATCCTGGAGACCATGCTCCTCTAGATATTCCACCAATCTTTCATTTAGTATGGTCTCCATTAGCTTGCCTACAGTGGAGGTCAGAATAAGTGGTCTGTAATTCCTGGGTCATCCTTGGGACCACTTTTGTGGAGGGGCACTACATGTGCTGTTCTCCAGTCCTGTAGTACCATGCCTGACTCTAGTGAACTATTAAATAGGTCTGCCAGTGGCCCTGCCAGCTCCTCAGCCAGTTCCTTTAGTATCCTTAGTTGTACTCTGTCCAGGCCTGTTGATTTGTCCACCTTCACTGCCAGCAGCCTCTTCCCTCATTCTGTCCTCCTCTATCACTACATCTGTGTTCCCTTGCCCCCTGCTCCTCTTTTCCCTCCTGAAGGCACTGGTCCATCTTTCTCCCTGGTGAAGACAGAACAGAAGTATTCATTTAGTATCTGTACTTTCCCCCATTATCCTCCATCCACTCCACTCCTTTCTCCAGCCTAAAAATCCCTTATTTCTTGTCCGTTTTCTCACTTATATAGCAAAAGAAAGTCTTCTCCCCCTTCTTAATTCCAGGATTTTAAATAATTGATTAGCAGTTTTTTCTTGGGACTATACTAACTGTACAGAAATTATTTATAAGGATTTTCTAGAAGTGCTGTGTTTGTTAAACATAATGAGGCAAGAGCTGTCATTTTCACAAAGATTTAGCACTTTTATGAGGAAAACGCTAATCAATTTTTAGAGTTAAATAAATCCCTGAATTCCTTCAGCTATCTGCCACTCCTCCCATGCCTTTTTTCGCTGGACTTCCTTACTGGCTTCACTAGCCAACCTTAGGTAATTTTCCCTATCCACCTCTCTCTTGGTCTTCCTGAATTTTCTATGAGCCAACCTCTTTTCCCTTACTGCCTGGGCAACCCCAGAACTGAACCAGCTGGGCACTTTGGCCCTTGTGTTCTTCCCACTGAGCCTAATGCACTCATCTTTGGCAACCAGTATTCCTTCCTTAATGATGGACCACCTTTGGTCCACCCCTATATCTGCTCCAATGCCCACCAAATGGCTCCTTAGCACTTCGTCCATTTTGCTGAAGTCAGCCCTCATGAAATCCAAGATTTTGCTGTTAGCTGGGATGCTTTCCCTGCCCATAGTCAACGGAACCACACTGTGCAATGGTCACTTCCACAAAGTGGCTTCCTGACCATTATTTCCTGTACATGCTCCCCATTTGTGAGCACCAGATCAAGAATTGCCTCAGCTCTTGTTGGTTCAGTGACACCTTGAGTCAGGAACCCACTCTGCAGTCCTTTCAGGATCACCCGACTCCTAGCACATGTTGTGGATGGTATGCTGCAGTCCATCTTGGGCAGGTTGAAGTCCCCCACAATTACCACCTCTCCTTTCCCAGCAGCTTCCAATATTTGTGAGCTCAGTTCCTGGTTCCTCTCCTCATCTCGATTGGGTGGTCTGTAAACCACCCCCAACCTCGCCTTTTGGACCTTAACTGAACCCATAATCCTTCCACCTCCCCTTTCTCCAACTCCTCCCTTGTGCAAATTATTCCCTTCCTGATATAAACTGCCACCCTTCCCCCCTTCCCAACTACTCTGTCCCTCCTGTATAGTTTGTATCCAGGGATCGCAAGGTTCCAGTCATGGTGTGAGGTTGCCCAAGTCTCTGTTACTGCAGCTATGTCCACACTCCTGTCTGCTAATAGTACCCGCAGGACGTCCATCTTGTCTCCAAGACTCCGCACATTCTGAGACACCACCCTCCACCTAGAATCTGACCTTCCTTCTCTTCCCTCTATTCTTCTGTTCACATTTATCCCCTCTGTGTGCACCCCTCCACATACCCTTGTTATGTGTTCCTCACCCCTCTCCACCCTTTGCTAACTGTGTTCTCACCCTTTCCACCTCCTCCCACCAGACCTCTTCCATCACTGTGGGGAGCAGGTTCACTGACCTCCTCCTCCTCTTGGAGTCTGTGAGCCTGCATGCATCCCCCAGTAGTTTAAATTAAGTGTAGTGGTTATGTATTCCCCCAGTTTGTCCCTAAGTACCTTCAAACCCTCCCTGCTGAGGTGTAGCCTGTCTCGTGAAAAGAGTGCTTTGTTTGACCAGGTTCCCCCAGTCCCCAATACAGATAAACATCTCTTCCCTGCACCATTTCCTCAGCCAGTCATTAAAATCCTCCATTCTTCTTTTGCTAGGTGTGCTGGCCCTTGGTACTGGTATCACCTCTGAGAAGGCCAGCGAACTTCCTCCCTGCAGATCTCCCCTAACTCCCTGAACCTACTTTGTACTACCTCAACCTCCTCCCCAGCTAGGTTGTTGGTTACTAAATGTATAACTAAATTAGGTTTTCCTCCAACCTCCCTTACTATTTCCCTTTTTCTTGGGCCCATCTTCCCCACTGTCATCCCTGGCATACAAACCACCCTCCTGCTTGTATTTGGGTCCCCTTTACTTCCCCAGTGAATACCCCTAATTATGGAGTTCCCTATGATTGCCACCCTTCCATCCCCTGCACCCGTGCTCTCCTTCTTTCCTTTCTTACCTTTGTTACTAGCTGCTTCCCTACCTAAATGCTCCCTCTGCACCCTGGTGAACTTATCTCTACACTGTCAATGTATTGCCTTAACTGTTTTTCCATCTCCCACTCTTCCCCTCCCCTTCTGACTATCTGTATCTGCTATCAGTTTTTCCGTCCCCTCTTCTTTTTCCTTTTCTCTCCCCCCATCCTCCACTCCATTTTGTCTGCCTCCTTTTTCCTGCCCACCCCGATTAGTTCCCGCTCCCCTCCCCTTCCCTGTACTCCTACTCTCAGCCATGGATCAGCCTGACCTCCTACCTCACCTCCTGCTGCCCCCTCTCTCCTTCCAGACAGTGGTACAAATCTGTTTAATAAAAGCACCCCTTTAGAATTTCCCACCCCTGATGTTACTCTCACATTCCCACCCCTTCCCCTTCCCACTTGCCATTCCTTCACCCTGGGCTCCCTAGTCCTCTGAGGAAGAGATGCTCCTGTATACTGGGTACTCTTTCCCACTCCCAACCCCTGCTTGATGCCCTCACTCCCATGGGTGTCACCCCTTTGCCTTTCCCTCTCCCTCCACTGCTCTGCTCCTCTGACTTCCCAAACCATCCTCCCCAGCTCACATCTGAGCAACCTTATTTCAGCCCTTAGCTGCTCCAGGCTGTTACACACAGGACATCCTCCTTTACTCCACATCACCCGCAGAAAGACTGTTGCACCACAGCTACTGCAGTTTACCACTCTCATGCTTCCCATACATGTACCTAGTCCCCCCACATCCTCCCAGTCCAGCTTCTCCTAGCCTCCAGTTATACATAACAATAAAATAACAATAAAATTCAAAAATATATACATTTCTATCTCACTTTACTATCAAAATGTAACAATCTCAATAGTCTAGAACTCAGTAGGCTGCTACTTCCAGTGTTCTGTCAAAACTAGAACACTATGCCAAGGAAGCTGTTTATTAGCAACCAGCTGATTCTAGCTAAACAAATATTTATAGTGTATAGTGGAGTGTTGTTCTGTATAGAATTCCATCCCTTTCAAAATGCTGTTCTACCACAGTTCCAAGGTCATGGAATGCTGTTCTACCCTACTGTGGTAGAACAGCATTCTAGAACCTCTAGAGACTGCATGAGTCAGTTTCATTTTGAAAGCAAAAGAACTCACAAAACACATTTTTCACACAGTACTATACACTATAAAAAATACAGGATGAGCAACTCTATGCACAACCAGTGTGTTTTGCCACCTTGGGGTTCTGATTCCCATGGACCTCGTCAGAGGGAATCAGAATCCCTCTGTGGCAGAACACATTGGTTCTGCATAGTTGCCCATCCAGTATTCTCTATATAATGTATGGTAGAACATTATTATTGCCAAAATTCAGTAGAAACACAGTCTTGTTATTAGATCGTTCCAACATTCTCTTAAGCAATAAGGCATGACCAAGGGTTATGTTAATGGTCTGTTAATCACCTTCTAGGGGTGTACTGTGGCACGAGGTGTAGCCGAGTGCCACATGCCCCTAGATGGTGATTAACTGACCATTAACATAATCCTTGGGAGTGCCTTATTGCTATTATAATAAAAAATGTTTTTAAACAGTGTTAAACCTTGTTCAGCATATGGCTAAGCTCTACATGTATGTTAATAAAAGATTAACATAAGGCTGTTAGAATGTTTGCAGCCAATCAGAAAGCTCCATTTCTCAGACCCTTTTTATAATTGCTGTTAACCACTGCAAAATGATACCATAACAAGAAAGAATGCCACTGTCTGTCACATTCTACAGCAGCAGCACTCAGCAGTCGTCACTACCACACAGCACTATTTATACAGCAACGGCGGTTGGATGCGCACTGTACTGAACAAAAAAGAAAAAGAAAATTCACTCTCTCCAGGTACCTGTATTGCAGTTTCACTGCATGGACCCAAAGCATCTCCTCCGTGAGTGAACTGTTTACTTAGCAACACTTCCTGAAGGTGTACAGAGCATGACCTGACCTGGTTTGACCCCTTTGTTCTCCAGCCACTTCTGAATGTATTTTTGACTGCTGTTGCAAGTTTTTTTTTTCCTCTGTTTAAATAAAGCCTGTCTTTCCGGTCACAAAAGAATTGCGTAAAAATCTTCATTTCAAGAAAAGGTACTGTGCAGTTTAAAGATGTGATTTTTTGTATCACAAAACAATGGTGCATTTTCTCCACTCTTAAACTTGTGCTCATACACTATAAAAGACAATGTATGGGCACCAGTTAACATCCGCACTGAAGTCGCATCTCAAGGTTACCATGGTTATTGTAAACCTCTCAAGCTGCACTCTCGAGGTTTACAGACCATGGTAACCTCTCGATGCGAATACAATGTGGTTAACTGCTCCCCATACATTATCCTCTATTTGATAAATGCCTTTTAAATCATCAGTCCAGAAATCCCATGAAACAGTGACAAACAAAGTCACAGTACCACCTAAACAACATGCCACCACCCAGCAACAAGTCAGTTAATCCTGGTGCCAGAGACAACCCCACAAAAATTGCAAACTGCCTATCTACTGTATATTAATAAAATGAAACCTACACAGGATATGATTCACCACAGAACAAACATGCTGACAATACTGTTCCCAACTAACATGAAACACACACATCCCACACCTACCAGTAGGCAACAACACCCTCATTTTCAGTCCACAAACTGTACACAAAAAATATTTAAAAACTAGAACAAATACAGAAAATGTTCACTTAGCTTTGGGAGCTCCACAAAGACATAGCCACTCATGGTTTCAGACAAAGATTCACATATATTTTTATAATCGCAGATATGCAAGGGGAAGAAAAGACAGAAACAGCAAGTGAAGGCAAAGAGATAACGAGAGGCAGAGAATTGTGAGACCATCAGAGTTATCATTTCCTAGGTCTCACAAGAACATTTGGTTGTGCAACCAGACAGACAAGAGACAGAAAAGGACAGGACAGAACAGAGCCTAGCGTTTAACTCTTTCTGCATAACAAATAAGACAAGGCCTTATTCAGCCCTGTCACAAAAGCAAGCAATACATTTGTGCAATGCAGTACTTTTTCACATTTATTTGAATTGTATTTTAAAATGCATAATGCCATCACCAGATTTTTTACAGTGTGGTCTCCATTTCATAACCTCATTTCAGCTTTGATGGGCAAAGTGAGCAAAGTAACAGAATCACTACTAAAGGAAAGGATTAGAGAATATCTTGTTACCAGCAGTCCACAGGATCCGAGGCAACATGAATTCACAGCGGGGAGGTCCAGCCAGACAAACATGATCGAGTTCTTTGGCTGGGTAACAAAGGAAGTGGACCAGGGAGGGGTGGTTGACATGGCCTATCCGAATTTCAGCAAGGTCAACACCATTCCACATAGAAGGCTGCTAAACAAACTGAGTAGCCTAGGAGTAGGTCCTGAAATAGTAAAATAGGTGGAGAGTTGGCTTAGTGGTAGGAGCCAAAGAGTGGTGGTAAATGGGGTTCATTCTGGGGAAGCCCAAGGTGACTAGCAGGGTGCCACAGGGGTCAGTATTAGACTCGGTCCTCTTCAATGACTTTATTAGTGACACTGCAGAAGGACTGGAAGGGAAGGTATGCCTATTCATGGATGACACAAAAATCTACAACAGTGTAGACACACTGGGGGTATGTGTGAAAGAATGAGGGAGACGCAGATTAGCCACCTCTCAGCTGCTGATCTTTTGGATCGGGGTATGTTGAGATCCTTTGAGGACCTTAAAAGTTGTTATGGTTCTGATGATAATTATTTTTTTAGATTGCTGCAGCTGAGAAAGGCATTGTCTCCATCCCTCCCCTTGTTTGCAACTCCGGCTTGTGAATCGCTAGATATTGATTCTCTCTTAGCAGCTGCGACCCAGCCACATGCTATATCTAAAGTATACAAATTGTTACTAGAATGGGATGCTAAACTTCCATCCGGAGTCTGTTACTATTGGGTCAATGAGTTAAATCTCACAGACACTCCAGGTTTCTGGATTAAGTTGTGGAGCTCTATCTACACATATCTTAAACAAGACAGACTCAGGCTGATCCAATTCAAGTTGTTACACCATTTGTATCTAACTCCCACGCACCTTTACAGATGGAAGGTGCGTAGCTCCCCACTCTGTTGGAGATGCGACCTAAATGAAGGTTCCCTATACCATGTCTTCTGGGCATGTCCAAAGATCCAACCTCTTTGGGAATCTCTTAGTAAGCTGGTGTGCCCTATCCTTGGCTCTTACACTATAAACACTCCAGAAATTTGTTTATCGAACGTCTTTCCTGGCTCCACTCCCAAATCATGGAGAGCTCAAGTGTCAATTATTACTGCCACTATGAAGTTGATAATTTTAAGGCATTGGTCATCTGATTGCTCCCCAACTCTTTTGGAGTGGCACCGTGAATGTACGTTAGCTCTTCAGCTGGAAAGATATATAGCTTATAATCGAGGCCAGAGGAAAGTCTTTACATTAAGATGGGGTCGCTTAGACCGCCTCCTGCGATGCTGGAACCGAAGACCTAATCTAAGTTACCTGGCTTATCCTATCTCCTTCTTTTCTTTCTCTCCTTTCCTAATCTCTCCCTTGTACAGTAGCCTTGGGGGGTATGGGTGGTGGGTTCTTTTTTATCTTACATACCTATCTTTTTCCTGATTTGTTATTACCCTATTTTCTTACTGTAATATGCCCTAGATGTAACACGTCATGTCTCTAAAGACGGTTGAATTGTACCTGTTATAGTATGATACTGCTGTTTTTCTTGTTCTCTTCTGGAGTGGCATATAATAACAATAAAAATTTTAATTATAAAAAAGAATGAGGGAGCATCTAAAGAAATTAGAAGAATGGTCACAAGTTTGGCAGCTAAGATTAAATGCAAAAAAGTGCAAAATCATGCACTTAGGGCAAATAATCCTGGGGCAACGTATCAACTTTGGGGGGAGAGAGTATTAGCAGTCACAAAACAGGAAAGAGATCTGGGGGTTATAATTTCTGATGACCTGAAGGCAGCTAAATGGTGTGACAAGGCACTGGCAAAGGCTAGCAGAATGCTCGGATGCATAGGGAGGGCATCGCCACCAGAAAGAGAGTGGTAATAATACCCATGTATAGACTGCTGGTGAGAACCACCTTGAGTACTATGTACAATTCTAGAGGCCCCATCTCTGAAAGGACATAGATAGGGTGGAAGTGGTACAAAGCAGGGCAACCAAAATGGTGCAGCGCCTGCAGCCAAAGTCCTACAAAGAAAGGCTTAAGGATTTAAATATGTACTCCCTCCCTCCCTAGAAGACAGGAGGGAATGGGGGGGAATATGACAGGAATAAACAAGGTACAAGAAGGGAGCATTTTCCAAAGAAAAAGATGCTCAAGGACAAGGGGTCACAATACGATGCTGGAGGGAGGGAGGCTCAGAGGAAACATGAGGAAGTACTTCTTCACAGAGAGGGTGGTGGACACTTACAGCAGACTTCTAGTGGAAGTGGTGTGGGCTAGAATGATCATGGGATAGAATGCAAGGGATAGACACAAGGGAATCTTAGAAGCAAGAGGGGGGGCAGTAAGCCAGAGTCTAAGTAGGGTCTCCAGTGGCACTATAAGTAGAGAATTTTGGGCAGACTAGGCGAGCCAAGTGGTCCTTATCTGCCAACAGCTTCTATGTTTCCATGTTTCTATGATGGCAGGATAGAAAAGCTCAGTCAATTTTTTGTCAGGTTTTGCACAAAACTTGCCAAGACAATCACACTGTAGCCACATCTTAGCATTTTGACACGTCTTCACTCTGAGGAAGACGTCATACCTGATATGGAAATGTTAGGGCGTTGCTACCACATGATTGTTTTGACAGGTGGTCAATTGCTACAGCAGGGGAGTTTGCAGTTCAGGCCACAAAGCAAGCTGTATCCTCTTCAAGTAGAAGTGTTTGCTAAAGTGCATTTTTTTGCATTGACAGCTTTGTGCACAACCTAACAACAAAAAGAGATGGAGTTTTCCTATCCTGCTATCAAAGCTGAAAGGAGGTGATGAAATGGAGACCATGCTACAACAAAGCTGGTAGTGGTGGCATGCATTGTAAACTACAATTTAAATGAATGTGGAAAAGTATTGCATTGCATAAAAGTATTGCTTAAGCAATTTTTCAAAAACAAATATTTGGGTACTGACCTTGTTTGACTACCGCAGTGCAGTCTGTGTGATTTCTGACAGTGTTGCCCATAGTAACGTGCACCAGATCCTATGTATGAGCAACTATTTTTTATGTAATCCTGTCTGACTCTTGATGTTGAGTCACTGGCATCTAGAGACATGTGGAAATGTGTTTTTGTGGCATCCAGAGCAGACTTTGCTGTTGCAGCCAGGCACTGTGCCATCTCACAATCCATTCTGTCACTCAGAGCAAGCATTGCATTCTATAATGCTTTCTTGCATTCCATAATGCTTTACCTTTACCGCAGGCACATCCGAGAGCAGGGTCATTCTTGATGCCCTACAGGGGGCAAGCCTCAGACAGCTAGTGTTGGAACCCACTTGGGAGGGAGCAATCTTAGACCTGGTACTCTCAAATGGAGATGGAGAAAGGATCTCAGATTTAGAAGTGGGTAGCCATCTGGGAACAAGTGACCACCAAACAGTGTGGTTCACAATAAACACAGCCATAGAGTCAAGCCATACAAAAACAAGAGTATTGGACTTTAGGAGGGCTGACTTTGGGAACAAGAGAGAGTGCCTCAGAAAAGCACTAGCAAACAGGCAAGAAGGAGAGGTGGAGGAACAATGGGGAATAATCAAAACAGCCATCACAGAGGCAACAAGCCTTTGTGTGAAGCAAATCAACAAAACAAAATGAAGGAAAAAAACACTATGATTCTCAAAAGAGGTGGAAGGCAAGGTTAAGGAGAAAAGGACAGCATTCAGGAAATACAAGGAAACACAGAAGGAGCAGGACAGAGAACTTCATCAGTTAAAGCAGAAAGAGGCAGAGAAGGCAGTCCGAATAGCAAAGGCACAAACTGAGGAAAAGATGGTCAACTCTGTTAAAAAGGGAGATAAAACCTTTTATAGGTACATTAGGGAGCAAAGAAAGACCAAGGGAAGGATACAGAGACTTAATAAAGCAGAAGGAATGTGGGCAGAGGGTGACAGTGAAAAAGCAGGGACATTGAACAAATATTTCTGCAAAGTAGTCACAACTGAAAAGGAGGAGGAGGTACCTAAGCCAAACAAGAGAAACACTCTGAATAGGGGGGTCAATACCAGTCCATTCACAGAAGAAAGGGTTTTGAAAGAACTCTTGAAACTGACGGTGGAAAAAGCAATGGGGCCTGATGGGATTCTCCCCAGAATTCTAAAATAACTAAGGGTAGAACTAGTAACACCACTGACTACTCTCTATAACAAATCATGGGAGGATGTAGTGGTACCGGAGGACTGGAGGAGAGCAGATGTGATTCCATTTCACAAAAGTGGGAGCAGGGAAGAGGCAGAAAACTACAGACCAGGTAGTCTGACCTCAGTGGTAGGGAAAATGATGGAATCACTTCTGAAGGAAAGAATTGTTGAGTACCTAGAGGCCAGTGGGGCACAGGACCCAAGGCAGCATGGTTTCACAGCAAGAAGGTCATGCCAAAAGAACTTTATAGATTTCTTTGACTGGGTGACCAAAGTAGTAGACCAGGGAGGGGCTGTGGATATGGCCTACCTAGATTTTAGCAAGGTATTTGACACAGTCTCACACAAAAGATTAGTGTACAAGTTAGCCAGCCTTGGAGTGGGTTCCAAGGTGGTAGCCTGGATAAAAAACTGGCTGGACAACAGGACGCAAAAGGTAATAGTAAATAGAGTCCACAGTGAAGAAAGGAGGGTAACTAGCGGGCTACCGCAGGGTTCGATACTGGGACTGGTCCTCTTTAATGTCTTTATAAGTGACATTGGAGAGCACCTGGAAGGAAAAGTATGTCTGTTTGCAGACGACACAAAGATCTGCAACAGGGTTGATACACAAGGTGGGGTGGAAAGGATGAAAAGGACTTGTCAAGGTTGGAGGAATGGTCAAATATATGGCAGCTCAGATTCAATGCAAACAGGAGCAAGGTAATGCATCTGGGAAACAAAAACCCAGGGGAAGAGTACACAATGGGGTGTGAGATAATAACAACAGAAATCAAAAGAGACCTAGGAGTAATTATATCAGATGACCTAATGGTGGGCAAGCAATGTGAGAATGCAGTAAGGAGGGCTGGGGAGATACTGGGATGCATAGGGAGAGGCATCAACAGTAGAAAACAGAACGTTGGTATCTCTCTGTACAGACAGTTGGTGAGACCCCATCTGGAGTACTGCGTGCAATTCTGGAGACCCCATCTCTGCAAAGACATAGACAGAGTGGAGACTGTTCAGAGGAGGGTGACCAAAATGGTGCATGGTCTGCATCAGAAGACATATGAGAAGTGACTAAAGCGGCTTAATATGTATACCCTTGAGGAAAGGGGGGGGGGACATGATAGAAACTCAAGTATCTCAAGGGAATTAAAGTACAAGAGGGTAGCATCTTTCAGAAAAAGAGATGTGCAAGAACAAGGGGGCACAATTTGAAGATAGAGGGGGAACGGCTCAGAGGTAATGTTAGATAGTATTTGTTCACAGAGAGGGTTGTGGATGCATGGAACAGCCTTCCTGAGGAGGTTGTGGAGTCAGAAACAGTGGGAGAATTCAAGAATGCATGGGACAGACATAAGGCAATTCTAGTGGGGGGTAGGAGGAAGTAAACTGTTGATTTACTAGAATCTGCAGCTTATCCATCAGGAAGGGAAATGGGCAGACTAGGTGGGCCAAGCGGTCCTTATCTGCCGTCAAATTCTATGTTTCTGTGTTTCTGATGTTGAGCTGTACAAGCCAAGTAAGCTGTCTATCTTAGCTGCAGAGATGCTGTTGCATACACATTTTTGGCCATGGCATCTAGTTTTCTGGAATCCTTCTCAGGGGGTTGTTTAGAAAGAGGCACTTTGGCCTTCTCACAAGCAACTGCCTGTACCACTTCTTTATGATAGGGTGAGCATACAGGTACTCTGCACCCTGTCTGTCCACCTGATCTTTTTCTCAATTTTCTTAAAGATGCCAGCTGCTGAATCTGGTGCTGACATCCGTTTAGCAGTGGTTTTCTTTTTTTTTTCTTCCAAAACTTTCTTTATTGAATTCCAGATTTTGTAGTCATTTTAAGAGCTGCCAATTTTAGTTCCAACAACTGTTTGACCCGTCTTAATTTTCTGTAATTGCTTTGTTCCCTTATTTCTGTATTTTTGTTATGGTGTTGTTCCCCCCGAGTCGCACCTGGAAACAAGCCTCGGCTCAGTGTGCTTTTCCAGGTTACCAAAAGTTTAAATAAAAAAAATTAAAGATGCAATAGTACATTGCATTTGCAAATCTGCAGTATCCAAGAATACATAATGAATACCTTTATATACCTGTGTATTGTCACATGCCCTACAGTGGTTTTCTTAAGAGACTTGTATATAGGGACTATCAGCTTCCTTCTGGGGGCTAGTCCAATTATGTCCATGAATTCCACGACCTCCTCATCCTCTGTTTCATAAGATGGGATGTTGAGGGTATTGACTATTTGCTGAATGAATGAGGAGTAAGAGGTATAGTTCTCAGTACCTCTAAGAGAGGAACCAAATTCCTCATCAGGAGAGCCATCAGGCTTGATAGGTTCATCTTCCACCTCCTCTTCATGGTAGATTTCCTCCTCCAATACTAGCTGCTGTTCTGGAAATTGAATCTGTCTAGTCCTCCTTTCTCGGTGAAGAAAAACTAAAGTAAATAAAAATAATTGGGGGGGGGGGAGATGGGGGCACGCACATTCAATAAATATTCCAAAGTTTGAAAGATCTGGAAAAACTGTCACATCTTTGTCATGTCCTCTGCCGAGGACATCTGTCTCTGTTTCATTGCCTGCTCCTTATTTTTTGCAGAATGAGTGGCAGGAACATGTTCTGCTTTGTCTTTTTTTCTGATGTGCACTGGTTCTAGTACCTGCTCAGATGCTCTTTTATTTTAATTTTTTTTATCAGTGTAGTCAGTACTCCCCCTTTTCAGACACTCATCATCTTTAACATGCCTTTCTGATGGTTGAGCAGCTATATCTTTTTTGTCTGTCCACTTTGACAGGGTCTGTAGCATTGAAGAACATCCCTCTGATACATGCTTTCCACTATTGTTGGGAGCTCCCTTTGAGTTGTATTGTGCTTTGGTGACACAGAGGCAGACTGAGAATCCATAAATTCTTCTCTTTTTAAAGCCCTTTTCTTTTGTGCTTTTGGACAACCTTTTGACAAAGTACACAATTTTGAAAACTGTGATTTTGCCCCAGGTACTTTAAACAAAACTCATGGCAGTCTGCCTCTGACAGAAGCTGAAGACAAGAAATGCAATTTTTTAAACCTGGGTGCCCTGTTTTTTGTTTAGGTTTATCAGTTATGCCAAACACCGACAGAGCCTAAGAATTTAAACATTTAGTTTCTCAAGTAAAGAAAAGGTAAAACTAGTAGTATTTTAAAGGAAACATCCATGATACAGCAATGGGCTTTTTAATACCACAGCCCATTACTTAATGGTGGCAAAAGTCTTTTGAACCAATAAATGAACATTTAAAAGTGTTCCTCCTTTTTGGAAGGGATCATAAATTAAACTGGACAGCCAGCCTATCCCTTCCACTTTCCAATCTGTCAGGCACGCCTCCGTGCTCAGACGTTTTGTGACGTCTAACCAGGGAGAGTGCCGAGAAGTGCCCCATCGAAACCTATGGGGCCGATTTTATATAATGAAAGCCAGTGCTAAACTAATAGGGACCCTATTATTTAAGCGTTGACTTTCATTTATATCAACGACTGCTTAAATATAAACGAAAGCCAGACCTTAACTAACAGGGACCCTATTAGTTAAGTGCTGGCTTTCATTTATAGCAAAGACTGCTTAAAAATACATAAAGTTCTTTTCAAAATCAAACAGATAGACTTCAATGGGGCATGCCTCTGCGTTCTCCCTGGTTAGACGTCATAAAACATCTGAGCACAGTGACGTGACTGGCAGATTGAGAAGTGGAAGGTATCAGCTGTCTATCTGTTCAGTTCAATTTATGATCCATTCCCTTCCAAAAAGGAACACTTTCAAATTTTCACTTCTTTGCTCGAAAGACTTTCACCACCATTAAGTAATTGGCTATGGTATTAAAAAGCCCATTGCTGTATCTTGGAATATATCTTGGACAATATCTTTAACACAAAATGCTGAAAAGCATGTTAAATATAAACAAAATCAAAAGTGGTTTGAGATTAAAACATAAAATAAGGCTGTCTCCCTGAGGTGGGAACTGCGTTACAGAGCAGCCTTCTCCAGTTCCTGGGAACTGATCAGGAAATTGAGAAATCATTAAAAACTAAAACACTTTAATAAAAACTTCTTGACACAGATTACTGAAAAGTTAAATAGACAAGTTAACACTTGAATGTTATTAAAATAAAAGTAAAAACTGAGACCAGAATGCTGGAGATGTCTTTGGAGCATCTGCTCTCTTTAAGGAGAGAAACAAATATTTAGATTAAAGATTAAAGAGTTTGTGTGTGCTGTTTTCATAGAGAGAAATCTCCTCCCATGGACCAACATACAAACCAGTTATTAACATCTTCATTGCCAACATATCAGAAGGGATTAGGAGTAAGATCAGCCATTTTGCAAACAAAATAAAGATTGGTGCAGTGGTGGATAGTGTGGAAGGGGGGCAGGTACTCCAAGAGGATTTGGCATGACTTGAGCGCTGGTCATACACATGGCAGCTGGGATTCAAAACTAAGAAGTGCCAAGTCAGTTTACAGCTTGATAATCAATTTTCATATGATGTAATTAATATTGATTTCAGTAAGGTGCTTGACCTCCTACCAATTGGATATTATTGAAAAAAACTTGCCTCCACTAACATGGCCCCAGTTATTGTTCAATGGATATACATAGATACATAGACAGTGTCGGCAGATAAGGGCCTATGGCCCACCCAGTCTGCCCATTTGAGCTTGTAAGTTCAGTTTGTTTTCCTAGAAGTCTGTTGCCCCTTACCCCTGACCTCCAGAATTCCTTTAAATCCCGTGATTGTTTCAGCCCCCACCACTTCCTCTGGCAGGGTGTTCCACTTGTCCACCACCAGTTCTGTGAAGAAATTCTTTCTCATGTTTCCTCTGAATCGTCCTCCCTCCAACTTCATCCCATGCCCTCTAGTCCTGGAACATCTTTTTCGCTTAAAAATAGTGTATTCCTGCACCCTGTTCCTCCCTGTAAGATACTTGTATGTCTCTATCATATCCCCTCTCTCCCTCCTCTCCTCCAGGGAGTACATGTTCAGTTCCTTCAACCTGTCTTCATAGGACTTGTGATGCAATTCATGCACCATCTTTGTTGCCCTCCTCTGAACTTTCTCTACTCTGTCTATGTCCTTACGTAGGTCCTTACATAGGTATGGTCTCCAGAACTGTACACTGTACTCCAGGTGGGGCCTCACTAGTGTCTTGTATAGCGGAATTATGACCTCCCTTCTCCTGCTGGTGATGCCCCTGCCTATACATCCCAGCATCCTATTTGCTTTACCTGCTGCCTTGTCACACTGTTTCCCTACCTTGAGGTCATCAGAGATGACAACCCCAAGATCCCTTTCCTGCTTGGTGCATGCTATATCCTCCCCAACTGATATATTGTGCCAGGGTTTTGTGCCCCATATGCATTATCTTGCACTTCTTTGCATTGAATTTCACCTGCCAAACCCTGACCATTCTTCAAGTTTCTGCAGGTCACTTCTCATTCTGTCTACACCCTCTGGTGTGTCTACTCTGTTACAGAGCTTTGTGTCATCAGCGAACAGTGAAATTTTGCCTTCTAGGTCCTGCGCAATGTCACTGATGAAGATGTTGAATAGGACCGGTCTCAGCACTGATCCCTGTGGTACCCCACTGGTCACTCTTCCCTCTGTGGACTGACAGCCATTTACCATCACCCTCTGTGTCTTGCCACCCAGCCAGTTACCTACCCACCACACTACTGTCCTGCCCACACCCATATTCCCCAGTTTGTGTAATAGTCTTCTATGTGGCACAGTGTCAAAGGCCTTGCTGAAGTCCAGATAGGCCATGTCCACTGCCCTCCCCTGATCCACCTCCCTAGTCACCCAGTCAAAAAATTCAATGAGGTTGGTCTGACATGACCTCCCCCTGGTGAAACCATGCTGCCTTGGGTCCTGTAGTCCATTGTAGTTGGTTGACTGGCAGAACCCAACAAGTCTTGATCAATGGACAATTATCAAGATTGGGATATGTCACCAGTGGCGTACCTCAAGGCTTGGTTTTAGGGCCTATCCTCTTTCAATTGTTAATATCTGACATTACAGTTAGTTGTATATCTAATACCATCAAATATGCAGATGATATTAAAACTGGAGGGTTATGTTCTATGCCTGAGCAGATTGCTACTATTCAAACTGACCTGGATTCCATCTCTAATTGGATTAATCATTGGGGTATGAAATTGAATCACAATAAATGTAAGGTCATTCATTTTGGGTTTGCTAATACATTCCATCCATATATTTTGGATAACATGGTGGTGAATAACACTTGTACAGAAAAAGACCCGAGGGTGTTAGTTACAGATGATTTCCGGTCCGATTCTCAGATAAATGCCATAATATTAAAAGCAAATAGTGTCATCTGGTCCATTCTTAGAAATATTAAATCCAGAGACAAAAATGTGTTGTTGCCACTGTATAGAGCATATGTTCACCTGCATCTGGACTTTTCCTCCCCTTTATGGTGTCCTTTTAAAAAATATGACATTTTGCGTCTTGAGAAAGTCCAGACATTACACTAAATGTATAAAAGGGTTACAATATGTCCCATACGACTCTAGATTGGTTACATTAAATTTGATGCCTCTCACAACGAGAAGGCTGAGAGGAGATCTCCTTCTTATGTTTGACATTATGAAAGATCAATATTTACTAACTAATCTTGGATTAATTTTTAAAGATAATATCTTTAATCTCAGAGGTCAACCACTTCAATTAAAACTCAAGAAATTTAATTTACTGCAAAGGAAATACTTTTATACATTACAAATGATAAAATCTTGGAATGCTTTACCCATGGAAATTGTCTCTAGTAGTACTAAGCAACAGTTCAAATCCCACTTGGATAAGCTAATACAATCTGATTTTACTCTTAACTACTATAAATTCAAGGAAGCATCTATGGGCCTTACAGCTCTCTAGCTCCCTTTCCAGCCTTAGTATGAATTTAGTATGAAGTCATGCACTTGGGAGCCAGGAACCTTGTGAATTGCTACTGGCTGGGGGGAGTGCAGTTTTCCACTTCAGTGGAGCAGAAGGATCTGGGGGTACTAGTTAGAGGGGACACGAATCACTCAGCACAGTGGAGGAAGGTGGCAGCCAAGGCTAATAAGATGCAGGGGTACATTGCCAGGGGAATCACCTCTAGGAGAGAGAAAGTTATTCTGCCACTGTATAGGTTGCTGGTGAGACCTCACACAGAGTATTGTGTGCAGTTCTGCCACCCCTATTTAAAGAAGAATATCAAGCTACTGGATGGGGTCCAGTGCAGGGTGACAAAGATAATCCTTGGGCTGGAGGACAAATCATATGAGGAAAGACTGGGGGAGTTCAACATGTACTCCCTGGAGGATAGAAGGGAGAGAGGGGATATGACTGAGACCTTCAGTTACTTAAAGGGCATACATAGGGTTAGTACTGAGGGCATGTTTAGATTAGGGGGAGGGAATACAGGGGGACAAAGTCTGAAACTGAACGGTGGAAAATTCAGTAGGGAAATTAAGAGGCACTACTTCAGGGAAAGGGTGGTAGTGAGGTGGTATATACTGCCAGAGAAGGTGATATCACTGAAATCTGTAGGCAGCTTTAAGAGGGGGTGGGATAGGGTCAAAGGTAAGGTCAAAACTGGGAGGAAGCAGGGGAGGGAAGAGACAGGCAAGGGTGGGGGGCAGTTTCAGTAGATTAGACTGGAGCTGCACACTCGAGCAGACTCGATAGACCATATGACCTGTATCTGTTGCCATTTTTGTATGTCTGTATGTAAATTTGGCATTAAGCCAGTAAGGGGAGCATGACCCCAACACAGAGTTTAAACTTAATTCCAAGTTCTATAATTTGCATAAAGTTCTATGTTCGGGCCATCACACTCCAGTGGGATGATGCAGATTAGTATTAGGCATCATTGACGGATTCCAGTTGCTAGAAGGGAGAGATGCAATTAGTTGGAGATTTCAATCTACTGGATGTGGATTGGAAGAAAAAAATTACTTACCATAGTAATCCTGTTTCTTCCAAGGGAATCTCACTGTGTTCTGACATATGCAGTATGGTCTCACTGTAGGACTGCCCCGGAGCCAAAATGGTTAATAGAACCTATGCAAATGATGGAATGCTAGGCTCGAGCTCAGTTTTCAAACCACTGTCCCTGGAATTCATCCTGCAACCATCGGATTCTTACAGAGCATGCATAAGAACAAACTATCTAAACTATTCTAATAAATAACTAGCACCCCCCCAACAACTAAACAATCCCCTTAAATGTAAGAGTGTGGGCTTCACTAACACTCAAGTCACAGATGTCCCAACAAGAAACAACTCAGAAGTTTCAAACAGCAAGGACAGCTGTAGTGCAGTGCCCATAGGTTCTAGTAGGGGAGGTAGGGTGGGAGCTCGGAATACAGTAAGATTCCCTTGGAAGAAACAAGATTACTATAACCCCCCCCCCGTGGGAGCCTACCTGAACTGCCCCGCTTTGACCCCATTTTCTGTCCTCAGGTTGTCCTTCCTTGCCTCGTTGAGCATGATTTCTTCTTCGCGAGCTGCCAGCATGCTATTTTGGCCAGCTCTCGCCCAGGTGCATGAGGCGCTTTGATGTGCCAACCGCTGTTGTGGTTGGAGAAACAGGGAGACTGTCCGTGGTCCTGGTGCCCCTCCTGGTGTACTTTGGGGACTGGGGATCTATGGGGAGTTGGGCAGAAGCCTGATGGAGTAGCCTCAGGGGGATTTATATGATGGGGCTGCTAGAAGCTCATGAATATTAATGAGCAGCTCTATACATATGAAGGAGATACTATGGTATCCCAAACTTAGTATCCTGAGTCTCGGGATACTGACCCCACTGTCCTGAAAACCATGCTCCTGAATAAATCTGATGCCCGAAAATATGATTTTGAGCATCTGATTGAAAAATAGAAAATGCAATTCAGAGCTTCGCCGTGGAAGCCCCCATGTGGGGGCTCTGCCTGAACCCCCATAACTAAAATAACTAACTCGGAGGGGAAGTGGACCTCAGAGTTACAAAAAATTAGTTATGGGGGTTTAAACTTTTAAAATTTTTCAGGACACAGCATGGGATAGAACCCACGCCTCCCAGAGAACACTGGCCAGGCTGCCAGTGGTTTAGTGTTCAACACCACCGGGGCAGCTTGGCCAGCCTACTGATTCTTCCAGTATTTGAATATGATCAACAGGGGTAAGGTAGCAAGCTGTCGCATCCGTTGCCTGTAAACATTCGTCAGGTTTCCTACTGCCGGGATGCTTACTATCTGGATACTGAACCGGACGGGCAATACTGCCCAGGCAGGTCAGTGTCAGGATAATGAGTCTCAGCAAACCATAAGGGTACCCATGTGAATGAGATGCTTCCTGCGGCCTGGGGGGACATAGTTTCAGTGGCAGCGACAGCAAAACTGCTGGGGGCACTGAGCTCAGAGTGGGCTAGTTTAATAGAGGACAGTTTGGGTTACCATCCTGTGGGGTAGTGGTGCTGATGGGACAGAGCATTGGGCTGCACCAGTGGTTAGAAGGGGGTAGACTGCATAAAACTGAAATGGACTCCAGCAGACTGAATAGGAGCTGACATGTTGGTGACATTAAACCCCTTTATTTTAACCAATCAGTGATCTAAGTGCCCAAAACTGTGACAGATGGACTCCTGGGAAATGGAGGGGACTAATTCTGGCACCTAGATCATGCCCCAATAAACAAGCAGAAAATATTGATCACTATGGATATCAATTATTGCAAGGCTTCAACAGCCAATCAGAGGACTGGGATTTCGGTTGATACAGTGAGGACTTACTGGGATTTCTTCAGTCTGTTGCTGGTCTCTGTACGAGTCAGGTCTGTGTTGTAAATGCAGGCTGTGGACTTCAGGGGCTTACCCATGCCCTAATCCAAAGTGTGTGGTTGCTGAAGAATTCCCAGGTGCTGAAAACAGGACTGGATTGTGAAGAGGAAAGGAGAGAAAGAGAAAGAGAGAATGAACTGAGATCCTGTTTCGTTTCTCCAGGTGTTGAGAAGTTGCAGAATGAGTGTGGGAGAAACTACAGGCGGCAGATACCTTGCACTGGGGACCTGAACTAACTGAAAAGACTGAGCAGAATATCTGAGTCTTTACAGTTGCTGCTGAGAGGTCAGTTGCTTGTGCGGACTGCAACTACATTTTCCTGAAAGAGGCAGAACGTCTCAGGTCGTGGGGTGCTATCCAGAAACTGTGTGTCCCCTGAGTGAACTGGTTAAAGTGGCTGAGATTGGCGGACTTGCTGCAGCTGAGTAAAAGAGCTGGAAACTGCTAAGCTGAAAGTGTGGACTGGTGTGCAGGGGGGCTGTTGTTGCTGAATCCCCTCTTGAATTGCACTGACCCTGACTGAATTGGAGGCAAGCACCTGCTAAAATTTGGCACTGGACTTCAGTGGAGTGACTGCCTATAATTTTACTTGGTGAGCATTCAGTGCAGGGACTGCAGGAGGACCCCCACCATTTGGGAGTCCTCACCCAGAGTTGGGGGGAACTCGCTAACCCCTCCCAAGTTGGACTCACTGTCCCAGGAGGTCATGGGTCTTGCACCCGAGTGCTAGGGCACTCCGATCAGGGAGCCAAGCTGTGGAGCCACTCCCTGGTCTGGGCCTTCCGGGGCTGGTGTCTTGCCACAGTGCTCTGCACTGGGTCAGATGCGGCTGAAAGTGACAAGCAGCCAGAACTGCAATCAAGGTGACCAGTTGCAAGATCTTTGAGCAAGTTCCATCTGGGCAGAGGGATCTTGGCCAGACTATTTCTGTGTTGCTGCACTAAGATTCAAGGAACTATACTTCCCTTGGTGCAAAGGTCAACTAACTGTGAGTACCCCAGGACCTGGTTCCTGGGAAGGGTCAAGTGGGAGTTGTATTTGTTCTATTTAAAGTTTAAGCATCATTATTTCAGGGCCCCAACAGCCAGCAACCCCGCAGCACCGAACTGGCTTGCAACTAGTGGGTACTGCTAGGGACAATTCAAGGGGCACTGGTACTGTGAGTACCCAGGACCTGTTTCTTGGGAAGGGTCAAGGGGGAGTTGTATTTGTTCTATTTAAAGTTCAAGCTTCATCATTTCAGAGCCCCAACAGCCAGCCACCCCACAGCACCGAACAGGCCTGCAACTAGTGGGTACCCCTAGGGACAATTCAGGGGGGCATTGGTACCAGTGGGGGAGGGCTTGGCCTGCGGGCCACAGGTTTGAAAACTGCATGGCTCACTAATGTTTCTTGCCTTCACCGCAATCCCACATCCAGGTATCCCTTTCCCTATTTCTTACCCCCAAATAAAGCTGTGAATTTGTTGTTTGAATCTGCTGTGTTATTGCTGAAATATATGGTTTCTGGTGGAACAAGGTATTTGGGGACACAGTGTACAGAGTGGTTGACTGGGGAGGAGATGGGCAGGCACTGTATCACAGAGGGCTGTGCCAAGTGGATATCTAGCCCACTGATACTTTACTCTGGGTGGAGGCACCATGTTATTTTCCTTTTCTTTGCCTTGCCGGGTATCAGATACAGTTGACAAGGGGTGGGGTAGTCCACTGGCCTACAGCACTGGGGTTACATATGATAAGTAATTTTTTCTTCTAACCCCAGGAAATCTTACTGTATTCTGACATATGCTGACTACCCAAGCAGTACCTTTGGAGGAAGGCAGATAACCTATTTAGGAAACAGGCTCTGCAGTACTGCTGTGCCAAATGTGGCATCACTTTTGGCCTGGGTGTGCAAGCTATAGTGTTTGGTAAATGTGTGAACAGTTTTCTAGGTAGCTGCTTTTCAAATTTCCAATGAAGGAATATCTCTTGCAGGTGCTATAGAAGCAGCTGTACTCCTTGTAGAATGTGCCCTAAGACCTACAGGGGGTTCTTTGCCGGCTTTGCTGTAGCAGAACTGAATACAGGCAACAATACAGCATGCCACAGTCCTCTTTGAGGCAGGTTTGCCCTTTCCCACCATTCTGTAGGTCAGGAAAAATTGAGTATTAGCCTGCCTATGATTCTTGGTGTGATCCAGGTAGTAGCTGATAGCCCTCTTGACATCCAAGTTATGCAGCCTACATTCCACTGAACTGAAATGGTCAGTGAAAAAGACTGGCAAAGTGATAGACTGATTCAAGTGAAAATTTGACACCACCTTAGGGAGAAACTTCCTGTTAGTCCTGAGGACTACCTTGTCCCTATGGACTGAAATATAGTTTGGTTCTCTGGACAAGACCTGGAGCTCAGTGATCCTCCTGGCTGAAGTGATTGCTACCAGGAACACTGTTTTCCATGTCGAATACTTGAGCTCTGCTGAGGACATGGGCTCAGAGGGTGGCTACATTAGCTGCCCAATGCACATATTGAGGTCCTATGCAGCAGCTGGCTCCCTGTGTGGGGGGATGCAAGTGTAACAGACCCTTGAAAAACTTTATGAATACCTGGTTAGCAGCCAGGGATGAACCCTTATCCACTGAGAGGTAAGCAGAGATGGATGCCAGGTGCACCTTAAGGGTTGATGGCCTGAGACCGAGGGAATGAGGTGTGCCAGATAATCCAAAATGAATGGCAAGCCAGTCTGGCTAGAGTCTATAGCTTCTTGTTAGCACGAGATAGAAAACTTCCTCCACTTAGAGGTGTAAGTCTTCCTCGTAGAGGGTTTTCTAGAAACTCTGAGGACCTCTAGAACTCCTTCATAAAGGTTTAGGTTAGCATACTCTAAGTCATCAAGAGCCAAGCCTTGAGCCTGAAGGACTGGAGATTGGGGTAAAGGGTCCTGCCCTGTGAGGAGGTCAGTAGATTGTGCCTCCAGGGGAGAGAGATTGGTCTGCATACTGACAGGGTCAGGAGCACTGAATACAAGGGCTGCCTGGCCCAGTCTGGAGCAATGAGGATCATTGTTGCTGGCCGAACCCTGAGTTTGTTCAATACTCTGAGCAACAAGGACAATGGAGGGAAGGCACACAGAAACTTCCCTGTCCAATCCAACTGCAGTATATCCAGAGACACTGTACCTACTGCAGGTGGCCTACAACAGAATTGTGGTAGCTGGTGATTGTCTGGGGCTTTGAAGAGGTTCACCTCTGGGGTGCCCCACCTTCTGAACACAACTTGCAGGATCTGCCTGTTTAGTGACCACTCATGGTAATTTTGATTGATCCTGCTGAGAGCATCTGTGAGGACATTGTCCTTCTCTGGGAGATAGACTGCAGAGAAGAAGATCACGAGGGAATAGGCCAAATCCTATATTTCCATGACCTCTGTGCACAGGGGGGGATGACCTTGTGCCCCCTTGTTTGTTTATGTAGTACATTGTGGTTGTATTGTCTGTTCTGACTTGAACCACCTTGTCCTGCAGCATTGTGGCAAAGGACTGAATGCCCAGGTAAACTGCCCTGAGTTCCAACAAATTTATGTGAAGCAGGGACTCCTGCTGGAACCAAGTACAGTGTGCGGTGTGCTCCCTCAGGTGGGCACCCCACCCTAATAGGGAGGCATCTGTTGTTAACATTGGTGATGGTGACTGCTGAAGGAAAGGCACATCTTCTCTGAGGTTGTCCTTTTCCTGCCACCACTGGAGTGTTTGAAGAAGAGTTCCCGTGACTGGCAACATTTTTGACAGGGAATCCCTTTTCTGAGACCAGTGAGACCTAAGATGGAACTGGATGTATCTCATCTGGAACCTGGCACTGTTGCTGTTGATGCAGCCATGTGTCCTAACAGCTGGAAAAAGTGCCTTGCTGGTCTGGGAATATGCAGTTGGAAGTTGCTGGCCAACTGTACCAGGTTGTCCACTTTCCCCTGAGGGAGGAATGCCTTTCCCTTTAATGTGTCCAACCCCTTTCCTATAAATTCTAGGAGTTGGACTGGTCTCAGCACTGGCTTTTTCTGGTTTATCAGGCAGCCTAGGAACTGTAGGGCATCTTGAATGGTGGTCAGTGCATCTCTAACCTGCTGGGGTGGCCTACTACTAGTCAGTCATCCAAGTATGGGAAGACTGTAACTACCTACCTCCTTAAGTGTGCTACCACTACTGCTAGGTACTTTGTAAACACTCTTCGAGCAGAAGTCAGGCCGAAAGGCATGGCTCTGAACTGGTAATGGCCTGATGGCAATCTGAACCTGAAGTACTTTCTGTGGGACTGCATGATAGGAATGTGGAAGTAAGCATCCTTTAGGTCTAGAGATGCCAGCCAATCTCCCTGCCTGAGAGTGTAAGGAGGATGGTAGCCAGGGTGACCATTTTGAACTTTGGTTTTGTCAAATGCTTGTTTAGTTGTCTGAGATCCAGTATGGGTTGCTACTCCTCTGTTTTCTTTAGAGAAAGGAAGTTGTGGAGGGGTTGTGGGATAACAGATGGACCAGACACCGAACTTCAGGTTCAACATACAATCTATGTGTAATGTTTATTCAAAATACAGCAAATAACCTTCAGCAATGGCCTATTCCTTCTTCAATACATCAGTTTGCAGCAACAAACTATGAATGTCCTTTCTCTGCACTTAGCCAGCACCCACTGACATTGATTTCTGATCTAACCGTTTTGCAGTGAAAACCCTTTATCCCTATGTGGGCCCCGTTTGCTTGGGTAGTAGGGGCTCAAAAAGAAAATAAAAACAAGCTAAAAACAAAGAACCTCAGTGCAGAAACACTGAACAAAGGGTTAACCCAAAGGGCACTGCCAACAAATCAAGTTTCAAAGAAATACATCATACATACTTCCATAATGCAAAGCATCATGGGATATATGCAAATCACCATGAAATTTAAGACTTGTTCAGTTTAAAGCAATGTTCATGCATTTTAAATAGCACAACTAACTTAATTTCTATCATAGTCACCTAGTACTTTTTACCATTATCAAAAACACCTAGTGCCATGGTATTTTCAATCTTTACAGGTTTCATAAACACAAGGTATATTATGACATAGTGCTATTACATACAAAATCCAACAACGATAAACACAACCTGTTTTACATATGCTTGGAGGTCACAACAATAACCTGCCTGTACAAGGATCTGAGAGGGAAAAGGAAAATTAAAGAGGACACTATAGCATAGTCAAGAAAGGGGAAGAGAGTGCCCATAGGTGGCCAACCTTATGGACTAGAAATTGTAAAGGATAGACTAGACTAAGAAATAGAAGAACTGTTGCAACAGATTTAAGAAAAAGTCGGTCCTCGAGAGTGGCAAGAGCTCCCTGTCACAGAAGTATCTTGAGTACAGTCACTTTCCCCTTTCTGTGAAGGAAACGGGCTCTACTGCCTTCTCCTGCAGGAATTTTGCTACCTCCACCTCCAATAGGATTGCTTCTGATGGGGTGGCAGGTCTGAAAATGCTTACCCTCTGCTTGGGCAAGATCTTGAAGCTGAGAGCAAGACTCTGGCTCACCAACTCCAGGACTCACTTGTCCGTGGTAACTGGGGACTGGGGCCAGCCTGACTGCTGCCCCTTCTGCCCCTGCCTCTGAAGTACCCTCTCTGTGGCTGGTAGGCTAGGACAGCCTGAGTCTAGAAGAAAGGTCTGTAGTGGTTGTACCCCACCACCTTTACTCTGGTACTTCTGAGGTGTTGCTGCTTTTTTCTTAGCAGCAGCACTCTTGTAATCCACCTTGCATTCATCCATCTTTTTCATGTAGGCTTCTGTCTGTTCACCAAAGAGAGATGTGGACTCACAAGAGAAATCCAGGGTCTTCGTCTGGGTGTCTAGGGTAAGACTGGTGGCTCTGAGCTAAGCAAACCTCCGCAGGGACATTAAAGTTGCAATAAGTCTGACTGCAATGTCATTGTCATCCACTGCAATTCTAAAAAAAAAATTTGAAGACTTCTATGCCCCTTTTTGCAGCCGCAGCTAGGTCAGATGCCATGAGGGCAGTGCAGATCTTAGCAATCTCCAAAACCATGTCCAGAGACTTTTCTTGTATCTGGAAACATAGGCCATGTAAGTGGCCTGCCTAATGGCCAAAGAAGAACCCAAATAAGATTTCTTGGCCATAGAGTCCATTTTCCTAGAATCTTTATCCGGAGATGTGATGCTAGAGGAATGCCTGCCTTATCACATGCAGCAGCCTGCACCACCCCTTCATGACTGGGATGCCCAAAGAGGAATTCAGCTCCTGCCTTGGCAACCCAGCATTTTCTATCCATCTTCTTGGCCACTGGGGGAATATAAGTGGGGGGTTGCAAAATCCTAGTGGCCTTTCTCTTTACAGACTTATGGATGGGCAATAGCAACCTCTTAATTGCTGGTACATTCATCATTTCCATGTAATCTGGTTCCTCCTCCACCTCTGTAGATTCCTGGGTGGAGAGGTCCAGAGTTTGTGCCACTTACTTCATGAAAGCAAAATGTGAGGTAAAATACTCAGGTCCCTTATCAGGGGAATCAGGTGCTGAGGATCAGGGGAAACATCTGGTTCAGGGGGCTCCCCAAAGTCCTCATCATAATCCTCTTCATCATCATCACCATAAACATCAGTGTAGTGTTCAAGAAAACCAGGAACCAAAGAGGAAACCTGAAGTGTGAACCAATGGACGATGTGAACTAAGTCACGGAACCGAATCATTACCAGTTTGCAGTGACTGAACTATTCTAACAGTATTAGCAATCTCCTCAGCGGTAGCAACCGCTGGGTTTGTCGGTTGTGGTTCCTTCCCCGAGTGCTTTTCCTTCTTTTTCTTTTTCATAGTGGTTGCTGGTTCAGTGGCAGTTTCCACGGTTCACTTCCTTCCAAGGGAACCTTCACCCTTGTCAGAGGGCTGTTCATCTGGTTCCTTGGGTTTTCCTTTTGAATGAGAAGGAGTCGGTGCATCCAAGGCCAGGTCAGCATCCTTATTGAACATCTTTTCCCTCAGTCAGTTCAATCGCCTATCAAGCGTCGACTGGGGTTAACTTTTATAGATCTCACAGTATGCGTCCAGGTGGTCAAACCCTAGGCAGAAAACACAAACTAAGTATGGATCAGCTTTTGCAGATGGTTCACCACACTCTGTACAATGCTGAAACCCTGTAGTGCCGGTTCTTTTCTTGTGTGTCTGTGACAATCTAAAAAAATAAAAACAAAATGGGGTTTCTCTGAGTCAAATATACACACTATTAAATAAAACTTTTCTGATTTTTCCTTTTTTTTTTGTTTTTGTGGTCAGTTCAGCGACCGAAGCGAAACCGAGACTTACCCCGGTTAAATAACACAAAATAAATGTAAATAAGAAACCGGCTACCAGAGAAGCACATTTTAAAGAAGTTTTACCGAAAAATGTAAACAAAGGCCAGTTGCAAAGAACCGGCAAGGAACCGAAAAACTTACCAGAACAACACTAAATCTAGACTAATCAACCTGTAATACCAAGGACAGTGCTTTAAAAACAAAATGAAATAATCTATACTTTAAAAAAATGAGAAAATCAAATCTTCAAGAAAGATGAAGGAGAGCTCTCCGAAGAGTACAGAATCTGATGGTTGCAGGACATATTCCAGGGACAGTGGTTGGAAAACTGAGCTCAATCCTAGCATTCCATCATTTGCATAGGTTCTATTAACAGTTTCAGCTCCAGGGCAGTCCTATGGTGAGACCATACGGCATATGTCAGAATACAGTAAGATTTACTGGGGTTAGAACCTACCAGCTGCAGCTTTGACAAGGAGCAGGGCGATCCTTGATTCCTTACAGGGAGCTTTTCTCAGGCAATGTGCAAAAGAACCTACATGAGGTGAGGCAGTGCTGTACTTGGTAATCACAAACAGGTACAGCATTGCAAACGTCACAGTGAGAAGTCCCCTGGTAAAAGTACCATTTATGTAAGAACTTACCATAACAGTAGATCTTCAAGAGAAGCTCTTGTAGCAGGTAACACCTTTAGGACTGAAGCTGGCAGGTGCCCATGGAAACTTTCTAGCTAGCAGTACCCAGTGGGGGACCATCCCCAACATCGGCCCACCCCCGACGTCACGTATGGTATAAATTAAGGGTGGTCCTCCAGCTCATCCCCTATTCCACCGCCGGAGAGCAGCGAGAGAGATAAAATTAGAGAACTGAGGAATGAAGGTATCTGAGATGGAGAGGAAAAATTTCAACAGGGGTAAGGAAGGAGGGAAATATAGTACCTGCTGCAAGAGCACCTCTCGAAGATCTACTGTTATGGTATGTTCTTACGTAACTGTACTATCTTACTTCAAGATTCACTCTTGCAGCAGGTAACACCTTAAGACAGAGTCCCAAGCAGAAGAGGAGAAATCCTGGGCAGAAGGGTGGAGGTAACATCTACTCAAATGAAATTAGGACAGAAGTCCTTGAAGAACTGCAAGTCCAAAACCAGCCCTGTGGTGAGAAGCAATGTCCAGACAGTAGTGTTTCACAAAGGTGTGAACAGAACTCCAAGTAGCAGCTGCACAAATGTCAGCAGCAGACACATTTTTCAGTGGGAGAAAGGAAGCAGCCATGCCCCTGGTAGAATAACCCTTAACCAAGCTCGGTAAGGGTTTGTCGTGTTTATTGTAGCAAAACTCAATGCAGTTAATCAACCATTTGGATAAACACTGTTTAGAAACTGGAGCACCCACCATTCAGGGGGCAAAGGAAACAAACAGCTGATCAGATTTGCAAACTGTACGGGTGCATTCCAAATAATAGCGGAGCACCCTGTCACCATCCAGAGTATGTAACAAAGACTTCTTCTTGGTTCGAGTACTCTGGGCAATAGACTGGCAGGTGGCTATCCTGATTCAAGGTAAATTCTGAGACCACCTTCGGCAGAAATTTAGGATTAGTCTGCAAGGACACCCTGTCCTTGTGGAAAACCAAATAAGGCTCCTGACACATCAGAGCCTGAAGCTAGGAAATTCTTTGAGCAGAAGCAATGGCATCTAAAAATAACACTTTCCATGACAGAAAGTGCAGCCCACAGCTGGCTCAAAGGGAGGCAGAGTGAGTTTCTCTAAAACAAACAAAAGGTCCCAAGACTGGACAGGGTCCCGGATGGGAGGCTTCAAATGAAGCATGCCCCGCAGAAAAGTACGGGAAAAGTCCAGCTGGGCAATGTAATTGCACTCAATAGGCACATGGTATGCAAAATTGGAAGACAAGTGTACTTTTAATGAAGAGTAACTGAGTCCTGCATCAGAAAGAGAGGAGGTACTCCAGTACTGAGTTCACTGAGCAAGTGAATGGATCCAAGCTCCCAGCACTGGCCCAGATGCAGAACCTCTTCAATTTCATAGCATAAGTCGCCCTAGTGGAGGGTTTCCTGACTGCCACTAGGATGTCTGCTATCAAATCAAATCAAATCAAATCATTCTTTATTTCTAAAAAAAGCACTTTTCCAAAACCAAAGCGTTTGCACATAAAAAACATAAATAACATATTAAAACAAAGAATGTTCAGCCAGCACAAGTATAAATGACTAATAAACTAAAATCGATCTGGAAATACCTGGCTAAATAAATATGATTTTAGAGCCATTTTTAAACTCTGGATGGTCAGGCACTCTCGAACCCGACAAGGTAGAGAATTCCACTGGTTAGGGGCTACAAAAGCAAAAGATCGAGCCCCAGATGTTTTTAAGCACACCCTGGGAATCTCCAGCAGTCTATTGTCAGCAGAGCGAAGTGAGCAGAGGGGGCGGTAAGAGAGAAGGAGATCTTGCAAGTAGTGGGGTCCCTGTTCGTGTAGGGCTTTATAGGTCAGTAACCTGACCTTAAAGGTAATCCACCACTGTATTGGCAGCCAGTGCAGTCCGTGCAGCACAGGCAAAATGTGACTGGTCCTAGCAGTACCAGTCAAAAGCATGGCTGCAACATTCTGCACCAGCTACAAGTGGCAGATATCAACCCCTGGTAGCCCTAGGTAAAGGGCATTGCAGTAGTCTAGGCAGGAGGTCACGAAGGTGTGGACCAATGTTGGAATATTATCCGGAAGAACCAGATGCTTCACCCGGGTGATATTCCTCAGATGAAAAAATTAGGTCTTAACAACTGCTGACACCTGAGATCTAAGGGTCAGGCTGCTGTCAAAAATAATGCCCAGGTTCTGCACCCAGTCTGACGTAGTCAGCTGAGCACCGCCAAGCCAAAGTCCAGAGAGCTGGCCAGCCAAAAAACCCGCCTCCAACATCTCAGTCTTAGCTGGGTTCAACCAGAGTCAGCTGGCACTTATCCAGTCCTGGATCTTGGAGAGACAGTTATTAAAGCCTGAGAGAAAGCCATCGTGCCTGGGCACAAAGGACATATACAGCTGAGTATCATCTGCATAGCAGTGAAAACTCAACCCGTACCGCCTAATGATATCTCCCAATGGCAGCATGTACACTGCAAACAACATGGGTGACAAAATGGAGCCCTGTGGTACCCCACAGGATGGGGAGAGGGACTGAGGAATAAATCCCAGACACCACTCTTTGAGACCTACCCTCAAGAAAAGATCAAAACCATCTGAGGACCGTACCAGACAGGCCACATATGAACAGCAGGTGCTCCAGTAGCACACCATGATCCACAGTGTCAAATGCTACAGAGATATCAAGGAGGACCAAGATGAAACGAGTCCTCCGATCTCTTGCTATCAGGAGATCATTTAGCACCCGGACAAGGGCCGTCTCGGTACTATGTCTCTTCCTAAGGCCTGACTGGAGAGAATCATAGACATCGTGGATGGATAAATGATCATCTAGCTGCAGCACAACCACCTTCTCAATAACCTTACCAACAAAGGGCAGGTCAGAGACAGGTCTGTAGTTAGCTAGACAGCCCGGGTCAAGGGAGAATTTCTTAAGGAGAGGTAGTACAACTGCCTCCTTTAGGGGGTCTGGAAAGACCCCTCTCTCCAGTGAACTCTAGACTATCTCAGCTAGGACAGGGCTGATCTCATCAATGCACCCTACAAGAAGGCACGTTGGGCCTGGGTCCAAACCACAGCAGGTTGGCTGCAAAGTCTGAATGATCCTCACGATGTCCATGAATTCCAGTTGCCCAAAGTCAGACCAAGCAAGCTGGGTGTCCGCAGCCCCCAGCTGACCTACGCAATACCCAACAGAGGGGCCTTGACAGATCCCGGACCTGATGGTGACAACCTTATCTGCGAAGAACTGAGCAAACTCATCACATCTCTCTTGTGAAAAGACTCTACCCGGCTGAAGACAGACTGGATTGCACAATATGTCAAGAGTCTGGAGAAGTTGAACAGGTCAGTTCTGCGCAGCGGCAATCTCCCTGGACAGGAACCCTGCCTTCTTATGGGTGACTGCCAATTGATAGACAACATAATGGTCCATCAGTCTAAGTTTGTCACCATCCAGGCCTGATTTCCACCAACACCTCTCTAACCTTTGTCCCTCTCTCCTCATCTGCTTCAGGGTTCCATCAAATCATGTGGACCTTGGGCAGAAAGTGAAGGGATGAACCTGAACAGGAGCTATGGAATCCAGGGCTCAAGTCACTGCCTTATTATAGGCTAGTACCAGATTCCCTGGATCCATGCATTCACTCGATATACCCGATAGGTCCAGCACCACCATCAGACCATCCAAGGTCACACCCTTCAAAGGGAGGTGCCGGATCATCTCCATGGGGGCAGGTCTACTGGGGGGGAGCCACAAAACTGAACTAGACCCCAAATCTGGAGATGGCCAGGTCTGCAGGAGCCACGCATGTTGATTCAGAGATCTGAGATCCCGATGGCCCAGGGAGCCCTGCTCCTGGGAGAGCAAGTCTGGTTGGAGGGGTAAGAGCACTAGAGGTTCTACCACCAGTTGCTGTAAGAGTGGGAACCAGATCTGATGAGGCCAGAATGGAGCTACCAAGATCATTTCTGCTCCCTCCAACCGCAACTTGAAGAGTACTCGTTGCAGAAGGGGAAAGGGAAGGAATGCGTAAAGAAACCTCTCTGCCCAGGAGAGGGACAATGCATTTTGCCAGAAAGCACCAGGCCATGGATCTAGGGAGCAAAAAGTTGGCAGTTTTGCTTTCGATGGAACGGCAAATAGATCAATTTCTGGGTGACCCCATCTGGCAAAAGATCTTCCGCCGCTACGAGAAACATTTCCCACTTATGGGCCCTGGACCAAGTGCAATGAGGCTGTTGGCCAGAGAATTGTGAATGCCTGGAACGTGGACTGCCAAGAGTTCCAGTTGTAGATCTACCGCCCAGGTTCATACTTGCATGGATTCTCTGCAAAGAGGATAAAAGTGTGTCACCCCTTGCTTGTTGATATAAAATACCACCGACATGTTATTGGTTTGTATCAGCAGGGGACCAGTCTGGAGGACTGTCTGGTAGGCTTGGAAGGTATAAGAAACTGTCCTCATTTCCAGATAATTGATGTGAAGATGAAGCTCTTGCTGATCCCAGGATCCTTGAGTCTGGCGATGGCCTAGATGAGCTCCCCAACCCTGGCCTGAAGCATCAGTAGTTAGGATCTGGGTGGGAGAATCCTTCTGGAAGGAAAAGCCTCTGGAAAGGTTAGGAGTATCTAGCCACCATGCCAGGGACTGCTTGACTGGGTTGGATACCAGGACTGGCTGGTCCAGGTCATCTGACCTCTGATCTCACTGAACTCAGGGGTGCCACTGGATCACCCTCATATAAAGTTGGGCCATGGGGACTGTAGCGATAGCCGCTGCCATATGCCCCAATAGCCTGAGTACTGACTGGACTGGAACTTGGTGAGCCAAAAGCAGCTGTTGAGCATGGGACTGAAGGAGTTCTGCCCTGTACTGGGGAAGGAAGGCCTTACCTTGAGCCGTGTCCAGAATTGCTCCTATGTATTGAAGTTGCTGTCTTGGCTAGAGGTAGGACTTGGGGAGGTAGAGGATAATCCCCAGGTCCTGAAATAGGGAGAACGTATCTCGAATGGTTTCTGCAAGTCAGTCATGAGAGGGAGTGGTGAGAAGCGGCTACCATGGCAAGGCACTTGATAAACCCCCTCTGTGCCAAGGACAGGCCAAAGGGCAAGGCTCTGAACTGGTAATGGCGGCCCTGAAAGTGAAAGCACAGGAACCTCCTGTGTAGTTGTAAAATCAAAACATGAAGGCATGCGTCCTGCATATCCAGGGAGCATAGCCAGTCCCCTTAGTGTAGTAAGGGAAGGAGACCTATCAGGATGACCATCCTGAACTTTTTGTGGGTTCAGGTGGCTTAAATCCAAGATAGGATGAAGATCCCCTGTCTTCTTTTGCACAAGGAAGACATGGGAGTAAAATCCTCTTTGTTCCAGGGGCACTGGCTTGATGGCCTTCTTTTGAAGGAGAGCCTGGATTTCCTTTGCTATGAGGTCACTGTGGGCCTTAGAGTATTGGGACAGTACTGGAGGTTTGTCTGGAGGAACCTCCATGAACTTGAGCATGTGTCCTCTTTTGATGAGCTGCAGAACCCAGCGGTCCAATGTTATTTGATGTAATCCTTCAGTGTGCAAGGAGAAACAACCCCCCACCACTTCCCCTGCAAACTGTACTGAAGGAGGAGGGTCGGGCAGCGAGTCAGGCGGAGGAGTTGGGGAGGGAAAGCACAGGCTGAGAGGTTCTGGCTGTCCCTGGGGCAGAACCTCCGGTGGCAGGGGCCTTATATTTGAAGTCAGCCAGCTGTTGTTGCTGCTGGTGCTGGCCTTGAAAATGCAGTTGTCCAGTCTTATGAAAGGACTGTGTAGGTTGTTGTTTGGGTCTGTACATACAGTAGTCTGCACTGACCTAACTGCTCTCCCTGCCTCCTGCAAATGGGTAATGATATTTTAAGTATCTTCTCTGAACAGAACCGGCCCTCTGAAGGGGGCATCCACAACCTTGGACTGGATGTCTTGGGTGAACCCAGAGACTGTTAGCCAAGAGTATCAGCAGACACAGACCACTGAATCCGCAGCTCACCCCCCAAATCCACAGTATAATATGGAGCCCACAGAACATGGTTACCGATGTCCAAGACAGGCTTCATGATAGCCATGAGCTCCACTCAGCCGGGTGAATCTGGCATGGTCTGAACAATCTCCAGTGCCTTGTCCCACAGGGCATTCTGGTACTGGACCATGTGGGCAAGGAAAATTCTGTGACCAGATGGCACAAGTAGTGGAGGAAAAAAAACGTTCCTCGCCAGATGATCGAACTGGTTGGAGTCCTTATCTAGGGGTTGTGTACTGAGGTGCAGTGGACATTTGGACCTGTCATGGGTGGCATTCAGCACCACCGAATGTGCCTCCAGTTGTTCCCCATAGAAGGGATCATCTTGGGGGACAGTATAGAACTGGTCCAACTTTTTAGACACTGCTGGGGCCATAAAAGGACTCTTCCATGCCAGCTTGTTGACATCCTTGAATGAATCGATCAATGGGGAACCACCATGGGGGAAAGCGTCCTTCTTCTGAAGGAAGGCAGCCAACCTCATCTGTTCTGGGTCAAGGTCTTAGAGTTCCATTCATTTAATTGTTGGATGTGATGCATCACATCGATGAACAATGGGTTGTCAGGTGGGGAGCACAGGTTATCCTTGCTGTTGTCAGGGTCGGATGGAGGGTCTGAATCCTCTCAGCTGGGGTTAGTGTAGGAATCTACTTCAGCGTTCTCTGAATCTGTAAAGGGGGAAGGTGACCTTGGGAGTCTGCATGGCCATTCCTTCCGGAGGGCTGGTGCCGGGTTAGGACCGCATGTGCGTGGCACCACAAGACTAGCTCATGCCCATATAGGCTATCTTGGCGTCGACAGTCCATCCACCTCAGTTCCTTTTCTTCCGCCATCGAGTGCGCTTCGATTATGACGTCGCTTGCCTGCCAGGAGTCAATTCTTCATCTATACAACAGCAGCCTTAGTCATTCAGTATTCATTTAACTTACCATTTTTACTGTTCTTTTCTTACTTAAAAAAAAAAAAAAAAGAACAAGAAGAAATTCTCAGCCTGCCTTCAACGGACTTGACCTCAAGCAGTAGCGGTGATGGTAGGGAGACTTTGCTTGAAAGCTGTGATGGCAGTGGGGCTGTGTCCAGTCCACTGCACTTTACGGAGGGAGGGGGTCTGACCACGGGCAGTCCAGTCTGGGGGGGGAGGACAGTCTTCCTGAAGCACAAAAGTAGCAGTTTCAGGTCCCAGCTCTGCTTGACCTCGAACTCTTCTTCCTCCTGTCGGTGAAAGAAGAATCGGTACCATTCGAGGTCTCCCTCTGGTACTTCTGTGTGGGGATCATTGGTGGCTGACAGTGGAAGGCCTAAACCGACTCCAGTGGGTCCTCTGGGGCTCCGCTCTTAGTGGCCATGATTTTTGACACTGGATCCCGTCTCTGTCCTCGATGAAGTTCTGGTGTACAGTTTCACCTGTGGGCCACTCTTTTAGAGCAAGGGGTACAGCGTCTGCCCAGTTGTCCTGGCCAGCGGACCTGGTTCCAGGGCCTTCAGGCATCAAAGCTGCTGGGTTGTGGCTGGGTCGGTCGGGCCAGGATGTGTGCAGTGCCCTCTCTGGTGCCAGCGCCATCGACGCTGACTCCTCGTGCCTACACCCCTTTCCTTTCTCCTCGCAGGGGCTGGCAAGGGTACCACTTTCCTTCTCCCTCTTTCTTCAGGTCTAGCAGTGGTTCTGGTGCTGCGTCTGGTGCCAGCGCTGTGTGTGGTGCTGGTGTCATATGTGGTGCTGGTGCTGTGTGGAGTCGGGTCTGGTGCTGGCACCACGGATGGCACTGAACTCTTCATCAATCCAGGAGGTGGCATTTCCCATGTTCCTGGTCTAGATCTGCCTTTTGAAGATTATTTTGGGGTAGAAGTAGATCTGGATAAGTCTCTCCCTATTCTGCTTTGTCGAAGATGCAGCAGATGACTCATTTTATGGGTTGGAGTGCAAGCCTTCTGTATCAATGTGATGGAAGATCTTCTTCTTTCCAGTTCTTTTTCCTCAGAGATATGGGGTCCACCATAACATTTCAGTCTTCATCTGTGGACCAAAGAAGACTTCTATGACTTGAGTTCCTACATTCCTCAGTATAAGTACTCCCTCTGAAACACACTCAACGCAATGGTCGAGAGACCTCCTGGAATCTAATCCTCCATTGCTGGGGGATTATAGCACAATAATCAGCTGAGAGTTTTTATGGACACCTATGACTCTGCCTTTAGGGCAGCTGCTGTTGGCAGCAGGTGGTTAATGTCTCCTAGACAGTGCTTATCTGTTTGGCTCTCAGAATGAGTTCTGGGGGCCACTTAGAACAATACAGCTGCCATTTAAACAACAGTCGGTGCCTGCTGACTCTCAGAGGGATGGAATCTTTGACATTCTCATACAGGCAGTCCCCTCAAGGTAAAGGCCTAGGTGCCTTTATCAGGATCCATCCCCGTAGAGAACACAGGGCCCCAAAGCACCTTGTACCTACCTCTGTGGATCCAGCCCAGGTCCCACCTCAGATGTCTGAGGGGGGATGCCTCTCGGTAGTAAGAGGGGCATCTAATTTGGTTTTACAGCCAGTGGAAGTCCATTATAGTAGATATATGGGTCATCAGAATTGTCTGAGAGGGCTACTCTCCCAATTTTGCAGATCTCCCTGGACCTTCCACCTAGGCAGCATCCCAGTTTGTCCGCCTCTCAGTCACACTCTCTTGCTTCTGAGATATGGAGCCTCTGCAGAAACTGAGCAGCAGAAGTTGTTCCACAGCAGAACGAAGCACAGCTTCCTATTTCCATTGCTTCTGGTTCCAAAGTAACAGGCTGCATGCACCATTTGTTGACCTTGGAAGGTTAAACAAGTACCTGTTCAGGGAAGAGTTCACTAAAGCCTCTGCATTCAAGTTTTCACTTCCTGATCATTTGGCTCCTAGCTAGTCCATCTGGGCAAGAAACACAGAAGGCAGTTGCCATGGCTTCTCAGTTGTTCTCTTCAGGGGTTTTTCTGATTCGGGGAAGATACCAGTTTCATCTTCCCAGCAGCTCATCTTCTGAGGAGCTCTTCTGGATTCCTCCAGGGCACTGTTTTTTCATTCCAGAGGATGGGAGAAACTACATCTTCAGATGACTTGTGACATCATGGAAAATGACTCTTTTGGGTCCCTTTCAGTCGAGTGGATGCTGGGACTCAGGGCGTCCCCCCACAGCAAGCAGTGATCTCTAACCATGCATCCACAATCCTCCATTCAAAATAATGGGGCCTCGGACAAAATCTCTCATGGGGAGCTCACTGTCAAGAACTCCCCACTCAGGTGTAGAGCTGGGAGGAACCTAATTTTTTTTCATAAATTTCTTAGAGATGAGAGCTATCTTATAAACAAAGTCCTGAAGGATGCCCTCTGCCAGGAAGTGATCCTGCTTCGGACAGACGACAGAGCTGTGATGTATTTCACCAGCAAGCAGGGTAGGGCACCCTTCTACCCTCTCTGTAGGAAGGCTGTGAGGTTATGAGAGTGGTACTTTGAGTATGATGCATCAGTCCAGATTTCGTGCAGTCAGTTTGGCGAGTGAGGCAGTTCAGACCTGCCCCTTTTAGCATCCCCTCTCAATGCAAAACTGCCTCTATCCTGCTTCGAAAATCCAGACCCTGGTGTTTCCTGTTAGGATGTTTTCACTGCATAGACAAGATGCTCCCTGCATGTTTTTCCTCCTCTTCCATTAAGTTAGAGGGTGCTACACAAGTTGTAGGCATGGGGGGCAGGATGATTCTCATTGTCCTAGACTGGCCTCGACAGATATGACTGCATTGATCAGCAGTCTGTCAGAAGTTCCCCCCAAGGCAATTCCCTCTACAAGCGGACCTCTGACACAAGGACTTTAGTCTATCCTAACCTGCGTTCCCTTTATCTCCATGCCAGGCTCCCCAGGAAATGGAATTGGGCAAGTTTTAGATTTCCCAAAATATTGCTTACATCTTCTAAGCCATGCATAGGCCTTCCACCAGGAAGGCTTGCCTGGCTAAGTGGAAACCCCTTCTCCTTCTGGGGTGCAAGTCCTGTCTGGACCCTCCGGTTGCCCACCAAGTAAGATGTGAGGATGCCTCTTGGACCTGTCGAACTCAGGTCTGCATTACTCAGCAGTGAAGGTACACCTCTGCTCATTTCCGGTCTATCTTGAGCCAGTAAATGACAGGTCATTGGCTCAGTTACTGTTAGTCAAGTTTTATTTCTCCCTACTTACTTCATTAACTCCAGAATGAAGGAGAGTGCTGCCTTCGTTCTCTGGATGTTAAGAGGGTTCTGCAATTCTACATCTACAGATTGAAGAGACACACATCTTAACATCTATTGTATCTTTCAGTATGCCTTGGATGGGTCAGCCTGTTGCCACAAGATGTATTTCAGCTTGATTAGTTGTATGTCTTTGACACTACTAATCCATGGTACAGGTCAAGTTGAAAAGCCAGGTTCACACCACTCTACCAGAATGGTTGAAACTTTCCTAGCGGAGATTTGTAATATACCCATTACAGACTTCTGCAAGACAGCTTGTTGGAGCTCAGCGCATACCTTTGTAAAAGCACTATGTTCTGGATGTCCATGCCAGACAGTTCACTTTCTTCGGTGGGACGGTCCTTATGGACTTCTGTCCTGAGTGAACTCTGTCTCCTTTCGCCCTACTTGAGGGTTTCATTTTCAGCTCTGTGCTCTCCCATTAGTGTGAATGAGTGGTGGAGACTTTTAGTCCAGGAAAATATGGAAATTATGTACTTACTGTAATCCTTGATCTTCTTGGACGAAGTCTCCACCACTCATTCACACGCCCACCCACCATCCCTCAAACTCACTTATTCTGTTTTGGTCTTCACTTCCTGCTTTTTCGGGCTGTGAAGACATTGTTGAATTGACCCTTCTTACATGGGTCATCCGGGCCTTCATAGGCATGGAAGTTAGGGTTAGGTTTTCTTTCATTAGTTTATGCTGCACCTCCTCAGTCGAAAAGGTACTGAGGCAGTTGGAGGGTTGATGCCAAGATAGCCTATATGGGCGCGAGCTAGTCTCGCAGTGCCATCCATGTGTGGTCCTAGCCCGGAGCTGGCCCTCCTGAAGATTTTTGGCTCCTGCAGGGTCCTAGTGCCTCCAGCATAGTCCCATTAGTGTGAGTGATTGGTGGAGACTTCGTCCAAGAAGATCAAGAATTACGGTAAGTACATAAATTCAATATTTTTCTTGCTGATATAATGGTCACTAAGAAAATAGCTTTCCAAGTGACAAATTTCAGGTGGGCCATAGCCAAGGGCTCAAATGGAGGTTCCATGAGCTTGGCAATACAGACATTTAGGTCCCAGGAGGGCACCGGTTTCCTGTGGGGGGGTGCAGGTGAGCCAGCCCTTTGAAATACTTCTTGAATATAGGATTAGCAGCCAGAGAGGCACCCTTACCAGCTGAAAGATATGCAGAGACAGATGCCAAATAGACCATAAGGGTAGTAGGCTATAGTTCCATTGAATGGAAATGGGTCAAGTAGTCTAACAAGACTGATAACCCTGCTTTGGATGGTTGTGTATCTCTGGTGCCACGCCATATGGAAAATCTTTTCCATTTGGAAGCATAGTTTTTTTCATAAACGGTTTCCTAGAACCCCTCAGACCCCTGAGCACACCCCTCTGAAAGGTGTAGGTTAGCATACTCTAGGTCCTCAAGAGCCATGCTTTTTATTTATTTGAAAGGGTTTCACCAGGAAAGACAATGTGAGCTGTAAACAGCTCATTTCCAGAAGTGTCCTGGGGGGTTGGGGTTACATAGGAAGGAAAATTAAGAAAAAGCATTACAAGTAATATACATAAACTGCAACACAAGGTACAATTCGATACATTGCATGACAACGGAGGGAACTTAGACAGACAGCACTGTGTTGATATAGCAGACCGGGAACAATTCCATAGGTACAATAGTAAAACAACTAATAAGCTAAGGTATATACCAGCAGTTGGAGTACACCTAGAAAGTGCTAGAGTGGCAGGCTAAGTGTAGGGAAAAAAAAAAGTGCTAAATTTGTTTGCAAGAGTGGCAGTAAGAACAAGGGGAGTAGTTGTGGTAGAGATGAGGGGTTCTGGGAAAGGGGAGCGAGTAGCGAGAGTAGTAAAGAGGTGGAGGAAGAGGGCTGGGGAGGGGGGAGAGAGGAACAAGAGGTGTGCCGAGAACTGCACCTCTTCAGGATTCTGAGAACCCTGCAACGGGATGGAACCCTGCAAAGATGGTGGTGAGAGAAAGAGGGCTGGGGGAAGGGAGAGAGCAGTAGAGGGGGAGACGAGGGAGGATGGTGAAGGCTAGAGAGGAATAAGAGGCATGCTGAGAACTGCACCCCTTCAGGATGCTAAAAATCCTGCAATTGAGCAAGACCCTGCAAAGATGGTGGTGAGAGAGAGAGAGAGAAAGAGAGAGAGAGGGGGTTGGGGAGGAGAGAGAGTAGTGAAGGGGGAGATGAGGGGGGCTGGGGAAGGGGAGAGAGGGACGAGAGGTGTGCCGAGAACTGCACCCCATCAGGATGCTGAGGATCCTACAAGAGGACAGGACCCTGCAAAGATGCTAGTGAGAGAGAGGAGAAGGGAGAGTATTTAGGGGGATAGAAGCAGAGGAGGGGTGCTGGGGGTAGTAGAGGCTGCTGCTAAGGGTGTCATAGAAATTGGGTATGAAGTAGGGAGGGGAAGAAGGGGACAGGAAATTTGGTAGGCAGACAGGGGGATTAGGTTCAACTGCAACTGTGAACTGTGTGCTTCCTGAAGAGGAGTGATAGTGAATGATGGGATTGAGCGGAGCAGATTTCTAGTGGGAGGGAATTCTAGATATTAGGGAACTTGTACTAGAAGGCGGCCTGACCAGATGAGGTGTGCCTTGGGGGAGGCTAGAGTTCTGTGTGTGGATCTACGGAGACAGTAGCAGGAGAGTGTGGGGGTAAATAAGAGGGAGGATAGGTAAGGAGGAAGAGCTCCGAGCCAGAACTTCCCAATTAAATTTGTGCTGTGTGATAGGTATCTGGCATTGAGGAAAGGAAGGGAGGTATAAAGCTCACAGTGGTGAGTAAGTGGAGGGTGGCCAAGTACGTGGCAACAGAAGGCATTGAAGACGGTGTACAGCCTGGAGAGGGTGGACTTATAGGCAGAACAATAGAATAAATCCCTGAAATCGAGTACCAGGAGAATCATCTTTTGGACGATTTCTCTCCTTGCACACAGTGGCAGGCAGCTGCAGTGTCTGTAAAGAGCATTGAGTTTGAGGAGTAATTTTTGTGGATAGCGTCAATGTGTACCCCGAAGTCTAGAGACTTGTCAAGCCATAACCCGAGGTACTTAAAGGAGGGAACATCATCCAATAGCGTACCAAAGAGGGTATGGAAGGTAGGGGTGCGATCAAGTCTGGACTGCTTTGTCTGGAACCAAAGGACATATAGACCATTTTTTTGACATTCATGGAGAGTTGGTTTGCACTGAACCAATGTTGTATGTTGTTAAAGTCCTGCTGAAGGCAGGAAGCCACCTCAGAGGAGGAATTGCCAGATGAGAATAAGACAGTGTCGTCTGCATACATGTGGATACATGAGGATGTACAGGTGTTAGGAAGGTCATTTAGGAAACTAGAAAATAGTACTGGTCCACATACTGAGCCTTGGGGACACCTGTGTTGATGGCAGAGGGGGGAGATGGAGTTACTGATTTTGACAGATTGGGACCGGCCTATAAGGTAGGGCCGGAACCAGTTGGGTGGCAGATTCAGAGAGGCCAACCATAGATAACTTGCTCAGGAGAAGGGTGTGGGAGACAGGTCAAGGTGATTTGAGTCTGAGGTTCGGATACAGATTCCTCCCCTGGAAGGAGGTCAGAAGACTGTGCCTCTGAGGGAGGTGTATGGGCTGGGCCACTGACACAGAGAGCAGTAGTGAGTATCAAGGCTGCCTGGCCCAATCTGGAGCTATTGGAGTCATCGTAGGTGGCTGGGACCTGGGCAACAAAGGGAATGGCAGAAATGCATACAGTTTTCCCTGGCCAGTCTAGCACCAGGGCATCCACTGGCATAGACCCCCTTGCTGGAGGCCTGCAGCAGAACTTAGGTAACTGATGATTCTCTTCGAGGCAAAGAGATCTATCCCTGGTGTGCCACACCTTCAAAACATTACCTGTCTGTTGAGAGAATATTCATGGTGGTTTTGGTTGATTCTGCTGAGTGCATCTGTCAGGGTGTTGTCCTACCCTGGGAGGTTGACATCCACTAGGGATACCTGCACAGAGTATGCTAGACTCCAAATTTTAATTGCTTCTGCACACAGCAGGTCAGACCTTGTCCCTCTCTGCTTGTTGATGTAATACATTGTGGTGGTATTGTCTGTTCTGACTTGTACCACTTTGTCCCTTATCAGGGATGCAAAAGATTGCAGCACTAAGAACACTGCCCTGATCTCCAGAAGATTTATGTGCAGTAGTGACTCTGTGGGAGACCAAGTGCCATGCACTGTGTTCCTCCAGATGTGCTCCCCATCTCAGGAGTGAGGCATCTGTTGTGAGCACTATGGTAGGAGATTCTTTTTTGAATGGAATTCCTTCCCTTAGGTTGGAGCTGTCCTGCCACCACTGCAGGGCCTGTATCAGGGGCCTTGACACAGGCACCATTTTTGAAAGAGAATCTCTTCTTTGACACCAGTGTGCACTGAGGTGAAACTGTATGTCCCTCATTTGGAATCTGTAGCCCTGCACTGTATTGGTGGCTGCAGCCGAGTGTCCCAGCAACTGCAAGATATGTCTTGCTGGCCTTGATTTGTTTAGGGTGAATGATCCTGCAATGTGTAGGATGTTGTCCACCCTCTTCTGAGGGAGGAAAACATGTCCCTGTAGAGTATCTAGTTCTGCCCCTATGAAATGCAGGTCCTGGACAGGCTGGAACACGTGACTTTTGGATGCTTGTGAGGAATCCAAGACTCCAATGTCTCCTGGGTAATCCTGAGAGATTCTCTTACCTGTTGGGGTGATTGCCCCATGACTAGCTAGTCCTACAGGTATGGAAACACCAATATGCCCTGCCTCTTTAGGTGTGCCACCACTGCTACCCATCATTTTGTGAACATCCTGGGAGCTGGGGTTAAGCCAAAAGGCAGAGCAGTGAACTGGTAATGACCTGAAGGTAGTCTGAACCTTAGGTACTTTGTGTGGGATTCCCTTATGGGAATGTGAAAATAAGCACCCTTTAAGTCTAGTGATGCCAACCAGTCTCCTTGTTGTAGTGTTTGAAGAATCATTGCCAAAGTTACCATCCAGAACTTTGGCTTTATGAGATGTTTGTTTAAAGCTCTCAGATTTAGAATGGGTCATCACTCCCTGTGTTTCTTTGAGGTTAGGAAGTATCTGGAGTAGAAACCTCTTCCCCTTTGGGAGGATGGGACTGGTTCTACTGCTTTTGATGTCAACAGAGTGGACACTTCTTTTTGTAGTAGTGCCCTCTCTCAGGGGCTTGAAGAACCAAAATACCTTGATCTCAGTTTGGGGAAAGTTTTGAAACTGAGGGCTAATCCCTGACTCACAACTTCCAGCACCCACTTGACTGTGGTGATGGTTCTTCAGTTTTGGAAGTAGTGAGTCAGTCTGTCCCCAACTGAGATTGAGGAAGTGACCCTGACTAGCCCATCAGGGATTCTGTTTTTTTTGGGTGGCAGTCTGAGGGTATGGGTCCCCTCTTTTGGAGCCCCTACAGCCTCTACCCCTGAAGTAACCCCTTTGTTGGTACCCAGTGGTAGCTTGTGCCTGGAAAAAGGGCCTATCATAACACCTACCTTTACCTCCCCTTCCATATGGTCTATAGGAAGTTGAGGCCTTTTCTTTTGCATAGTTATTCTTATAAGTGGACTTGTATGCATACATTTTGTTCATGTACACCTCAGTCTTATCACCAAAAAGGGAATGTTTCTCAACAGGGAAATCTATGGTCTTATTTTGAGTATCCTGTGTAAGGTTGGTTGTACTGAGCCAGGCAAACCTCCTCAAGGCAATGGTTAGAGCCATCTATCTGGCTACATTATCATTTGCATCCACAGCCATATGGAACTGGTATTTTGCGGCTTCCAAGCCACACTTAGCAGTTTCCATTAAATCAACTGCTAACCCCAGTGGAGCTTTATCTGCCATGGCCATGACAGAAGAAGTCCGCAAGGTCTTCTGGTACTGGGCTGCATAAGCCATGTAATTTGCTTCCATGATTCCCAGGGAGGCTGCAAGGTATCCTTTTTTTGCATTCCATTCAGTTTTCTGTAATCCTTTTCCAGGGGATGGGTGGACAGTGGTACCTTGGCCCTGCCACAATAAGCTGTTTGAACTACCCTTTCTGGATCTCAGTGAGGTAATAAAAAGTCAGCACCCAGAGGGTCCAACTGGTACTTTTTTTTAGCCTTTTTATCCACAGGTGGTATGGAATTTGGGGTTTACAGTACCTTTACCACCCGATTTTTTAAGAATTTATCAATTGGCAACAGGATTCTTTTTGTGGGTGTTAACCCCATCATGTCGAGAAATTGCAATTCCTCCTAATCCTGTTCTGCTTCATATAGTGTAAGGTCCAGTGCCTCCACCATCCGCCTTACAAAAGTAAAATGTGCCGGCCCGGTAGCACAAAGGGCTGAGGCGCTGGTGCCTTACCTTGCACCATGCTGGTGACCCAAGTTCAGGAAAGGACTTGGGACACCAGAGGGCAGCAGGGGAGGAGAGGATCGAGCATCCGTAGGACTGCTCTTCTCTCCTGGGGTGGGTAGAGGGCCTGCATTGCTTTGCAGTGGCCCCTGATGGAGACTGGGAGCACTGCATAAGCGTAGCAACAGAGGGCCGTAGAAAACCGGAAAACTGTTTGGGATTGGCCAGATGACAGCAGCCAGCCTACTGGTGCCCCAGAAGGACCTCCCTTGGCAGCTTAATCTGCCTTAGCAGTGCCCTAGGGGCTGACATAAAGTGTGTGCTGGGTGTCCCCACCGGTGACTTCCCCCTCGAAGGAGAGGGACACACTCGGCTAAGGGTTACGCTGGGCTAGCCCTGGGTCAGGCTGCACATATGAGGTAAGGAGGGCTCCAGAGACAGGAGTAGTAGGGGGATGCCAGAGACCGAGCCTGCCCGATGGAGTGGCAGGTCTTGGGCACGCAAGGGGAATAAAGATATGATGCACAAAAAAAAAAAAAAAAAGTGAAATGTGAGGAATAAGCCTCTGATGCGCTAGGTGGAGATTCAGACTCCTGCTCTGGGGACACCTCCAGTTCAAATGCCTCTTTCTCTTCTTCTTCTTCCATATATTCCTCAGGAGAGGGTTCAAGTAACATTGTACTTTGTACTGAGGAGGCAGTACCCAGAACTGATGGACCAGTTGCAGCCGGTTGCAGTTGAGACAGTGCCAGTCCTATCTGCAAGGCTTTTAAAATTTCTAAAGCCTGTGTTACCTGTTCAGCAGTAGGCATACTGGACTGAGATATTGGGACCCCCATTGCTTTTCCACCTGGGGAGCCAATATGTTTCTTTTTATCTTGTTTCTTTAAAGGACCTGAATCCTTTACCGGTTCACCTGGTCTTTTAAGTCTAGATGTCTCGCCTTTTTCAGGGGCGTTGGTATCTACATCCTTAGACTTTTCCTTAGGTTCTGCGATCAGATCGGCCGGATCCAGAACCGAAGTTAAAGAAATTTTTTCTTTGAAATGTTTAAGGCATTTCTCAATAGTTGTTTGGGGGAAATATTTTGCAGATTTCACAATTAGCTTCGAACGGTTCAGCTCCAAGGCAAAATAAACACAAATCATGTTTATCTGCTTTTGAAAAAACTTCCCCACACTGAATACAATTTTTAAATCTGGTTGGCCCAGTTTTCTTTTTAGACTTCTCGGACATCACCACTATATTTACTAGAAAAAAATACAAATAAATAAACACAAATCGTTGTGTTCCAACCGAGCAGAAAATGGTTAAACACAGTCAAACAGTTTTAGAATATGCTAGCAGTCGGTTCCTCAAATGAGGAAAACTGCGATTTAACTAAAATAAAACAATCACTACAAACTCAGTAAGAAAATACAACTTAGATTTAAAACTATGAAATAACAAAGAATTTAACACTAAATAAAACTGTCTAATCGGTTCCTCAGTGGTTACTGCGAACCGATGAGGAACCAAAAACTACCATAAACTAAACTAAAAAACTTGCTAAAACTACGAAGGGCAGCAGTAATAAAACAAATAAAATGCTATACTTAATTTTTATCAAAAAATACAGTTTTTCTCAGTCACACTGAGGAGCAGTCTCTGAGGCATCTAACAAGGCAGGTGAAGAATGAAATCTGAGCATTATAGAAAGCAGCAGTTGATAAAGGCAACGCTTTGAATGGAGGCAGAAGCCAATGGATGTTCCATCATTAGCATAAAGTTCCATTCATTTCTGGGGCAGTGCAACTCAGGAGTCTGACTGCTATAATTAATCATACTGAAGAATTCCTGGGGTTAGAAACATTGATTTACCTTGTTCTTCAGCCAGCACAGATTTGCTGAATCAAAAACTAATTTACATACATTGTTGAGCGGATGTTTTTCTTCACTGAGTGCCAAATGACCATTCTAGCAATTAACACATTTACAGTTTTTCTAAAACAGATCTCACAGGCCTTTGACACCGTCCCTCACAGAAGACTAACCAACAAGCTGGAACATATGGGTGTTGGACAGAAGATGGTCAGCTGGATCAGTAACTGGCTGAATGATAGGATCTAGAGAGTGCTAGTCAATGGATCATTGTCAAGGGAGGGTAGGGTGATGAGTGGTGTCCTGCAGGGATTGATACTGGGACTGATAGTATTTAACATATTTATAGCAGACATAGTGAATGGACTAAAAGGGAAGGTTTGCCTATTGGCAGATAACACAAAACTCTGCAACAGAGTGGACACAAGGGAAGGAGCAGACAACATGGAAGCTGACCTTAGAAGGCTAGAGGATTAATCCAGGGACTGGAAGTTACAATTTAACACCAAAAAGTGTAGGGTAATGCACTTGGGAAAGAGGAACCCTGGAAAAAAGTATACACTGGGAGAACATCAACTTGAGGAGACACAAACGGAGTAAGATCTTGGTATAATCATCACTGATGAATTAAAGGTAGGAAAACAATGTGAGAAAGCAGCACAGAAAGCGGGTGGCATCCTTGGATGTGTAAGAAGAGGTATTTCTAGTAGAAAGAGAGAGGTTATCATACCCCTGTACAGGTCCTCGATGAGGCCACACTTGGAGTACTGTGTTCAGTTCTGAAGTCCCCACCTCAAGGACATCAACCATTTGGAAATGGTGCAGAGAAGGGCTACTGAGATGGTGCATGGACTGCATCATAGGTCATATGAAGCAAGACTTGGGGAGCTGAACCAATACTCCCTGGAGCACAGAAGAAACAGAGGGAATATGACTGAAACATTTAAATACATGAGGGGATTTAATGCAGCTCAGGCAGACAATCTATTTCAAAAGAACACAGGAGCACACACGAGAGAGCATGATATGAGACTGGTATTAGGAAGGTTCAAAAGCAACCTCAGGAGGTACTTCTTCACAGGGAGAGTGACAGACCCTGTGGAACAGCCTGCCCCAGGAGATGGTAGCATCAAAGATAATCAGGGAGTTCAAACTCGCATGGGACAGACATAAAGGACAACTTAGGATGAAGGCTGCATGGTGGGGGGTAGTTTCTAGGGCAGACTATATGGATCGTACCGTCCCCATCTGCTGACACTTTTCTTATGTTCTTATGTTTTAGAACAAAATGCACTCTGAGCTACAAAGGTGTAAAGAGGTATATAGTATACAGTTTAGAGTTGTGTATGGAAATGCATACACTTCCTGATACTGTACTACAGTACTGATGTCAAAATGCTGCTATACCACAGTAACTATATCACTTCTGTGGTACAACAGCACAGAATGTTGTGCCTATTAAGATTCTTCTGCTTACCTACATTGCAGAATGAAGCTATCAGCAAGACTGAAAACACTTCCAGTCAACTGTTAATAGTGGAACAACTAGACAGGTTGCCAGCTCAGGTAGCATTCCTTAAATGGCATTAAATGTTTTTACTCTCATTCTGTTGTTTATTTGGCTACAGTTAAATACAGAGTTAGAATGTAAGTTAATTAAAGCAAACATAATATATAAAATAATGAATGGGCAACCATACACAAAAAGGCTGATGTTTCCATCTTGTGGTGTAAAGACATCATACAGACATTTGAACTTTGCTCTTGAGGTCTATGGTGTCATCTCACCCTTCAATAAAAGCATAACCTTGTGTTGCTTATGGGTGCCAATATATATATTCTAGATGTGCAAATTGGTAATTCCCTTACCTGACTGTCTGTGGGTCTTCTACCAGCATTACATTCATTGTCATTTACAACGGGACCATAGGCTCCAACAACACATTTTACTACTCTTATTTGATAACCTGGACCACATGTTACCGTGCACTGAAATAAGAAAAAATGCACTGATTACAGCAGATGATTTTTAAGGTAAGAATTAGGTTGTTTTAAATAAAAACTTTAACATGACATAGCATTGCGATGATGGAATGGACTATGGGTCCATTCTGCCTGTCCCTCTTGCTGCATGAGAAATTGAATATACCCAGTGTTCAAATGGACACTCATTAGAATGTCACTCCTACTTATGCTGTGTAACTGTCACAGGGGGCTAACGGGACAAGGATGCACAGGCAGACCACAATTCAGGTATAATACCCTTCTGAACAGTTTTATTGAGAGGTAAAATCAAAATGATGAAAATATGACTGTGAAATCAGGTTAACAAAAGTCAATAGTTCAGAACAGCAAAGTCTTTCTGGATGACATATAGCAAGCTTCTAGTAGTTTGTTCAGATTCTCTTTCAGACATGATTTCAAAGCTGTGAAGGACTGGTTCACTTACAGCCCAAGTTAACTCAAGTTAGGTCTTGTCTCTGCAGGACATTTGCGCTGCTCACCTTTCACTTCTGATCTGGACTGCCCCTTTCTAGCTTCCCACAATCCATTTTCTTAGACTGCCCAAAGGTCATGTCATATCAGTTTAGAGAAACTTAGCTTAATACATTCTAGAAGCCTTTACTCAAACAGAATACTATCATAATCAATTGCTTTTCTTTTTCTAGTGTTTGAACACAATGTTTTAAACTATGCATGATTTTATTCACAGAGAAATAAAAGAAAAACTCTTAATGAGGTTGGAAACACCACAACTGCTACCTCCCAAGTCCCTCCTCCTCTATACTCTTTCTGCTAAAAACAGGAGAGGCAGGTCATTCGGTACCTATGAAATGCTTATAAAATGAGTACAAAGAATGCTGGCTGCTGATTGGCCAATGCAGGCTAGCACCTGTACTTTTACCTGTCTAACTCACAAGAAAAACAAGCATTTGTCAATGATGAATGTTTGCTTGCTGATATTAGCATTGGACGTGCAGGAGTTAGACGATGCAGAATAGGAATGGCAGTGAAGTACTGAACTCACACCAACCCCACCTCCACCCTGCAGAGATGAACAGGCATTGGGGTGTGCCTTTGGGTCATCGCCCATAACACTCATGGCATTTCACCTCACCCTATCCTGCAGACACTGACAAGTGTTGAGGTGTGCCTTAGGGTGTTCGGCTTTACAGTCACCCCATTTCATAAGGACATACGCTGAAATGGGTGCAGTATAGGATGGGGTGAACTCTGGGGCCAAAGAGTCTAAGGCACACCTCGATGCCTGTCACTGGCTTCAGGGTGAGGGTGGGGGTGGAATGGGGTGAGCATTACAGCCGACATTCCAAAGGCACACCACTGATGCCTGTCAGTCTGTAAAGGGTGGGATGTTATGGTTAGAAACCCTAACGCCCTGGGCGTTTGTTGGTATTTGCACTACAAATTTTCAACATGGCCGTTTTGTGACCCCCACCTCATGAAAGCATTTGGGACCTCTGCTCATGAACAGTGGCACTGTGATTTTGTTAATCTGTCCCGAATGTTGGTTTCCCACAGCAACCATGCCATTCTGCGCCAGATGTGCGAAAACACAGTTCGGGCAGGATGTGAAAAATGACAGTCTTGCAATTCATAGGGAGGTGTGAAGCGATGGCAATGTTGATAATCTGGAGTGAAAATATTAAAAATGCTCGAATTTACGAACGTATGTGGAAACTGCGCAATACACACTCATAACACAGTCATTTAGTGGAATTATTTCACCAAATTTTCAACATAGGCATTTTGTTACCTCTGCTAATAAACAGTGTCACTATGATTTTCTTAATCTGTCCCAAACATTGATTTCCCACAGCAACCGTGCCATTGTGTCCCAGATGTGTGAAAACACATTTTAGGCAGGATGTGAAAAATGACTACTGTGCTTTTCATAAGGAGGTGTGCAAAACTGACAATGCTAAAAATCTTGAGTGAAAATATTACAAATTCTCAAAGTTACGAATGTGCGTGGAAACTGCACAATGCATGCTCATAACATAGTTATTTTATGGACATTTGTCACCAAATTATCAACATAGGCATTTTGGAACCTCCGCTCATGAACAGTGTCACTGTGATTTTCTTAATCTGTCCTGGACACTGATTTCCCACAGCAACCATGCTATTGTGTGCCGAAGTGCGAAAACACATTTCGGCTAGGATGTAAAAAATGACAGCTGTACTGTTCATAAGGAAGTGTGAAAAAACGCCAGTGTTGAAAATCTGGAGTGAAAACAAATTTGTGAAGTTACGAGCGTGTTTGGAAACTGCCCAACGCATGCTTGTAACACAGTCATTTTTTGGAATTTTTTCTCCAAATTTGCAACATAGGCTTTTTGGGAGCCCACCTCATGAATAGTGACACTGTTATTTTGTTAATGGGTCCCAAAAGGTGATTATGTGCAGTGACCGAGAAATCACCTTTCAGGACCTAATAGCCAGATGACAGTCACTGAATTCATGAGATTGGGTCCCAAGAACCCCATGCTGAAAATCTGGTGCCAAATTTCACAAAAATGGCCAAGATACTGTATCTACCTAAGATGACCCCCCCCCCCATTTATACCATTATATAGCTTACTGGCATTTCTTCAGTTTGTGGTTGGCTTTGAAGACAGCAGACGTGTTCCAACTCCACCTAAGATTGTTGCGCCGGGCTCCAGAGGTAACTATGGGCTGGGTATAGAGGATTTGTGGTTAGGTCAAGTACACAGAGGGTGGGTGCGGGTTGGGGGAAGGGGCACCAGAGACAAAGAGGGATGGTTTTCCTTTTGTACGGGTTTTAAAGAAAAAAAAGACCTCGCAGGATGGTTTTCTATTACAGGAACAATGTTCACGATGGGGTAGGCTCCCAGCATGCCACCTGGGTGTTTGTTGGGGGGCTGTAGTCGATGGGGTTTGGGCACCCTGTTGACACATACAGAGTGTTTGGGGGGCACATGAGCTGAGGGGGATTGGGCGCCCCCTTCAGCACACAACAAATGGGTGGAGACATTATGCCAATGGTGATTGAGCTCCCCTGTTGGCAAATGAACTTGGGAGGGGGCATGCCAACAGGGGGATTGGGCACCCCCATCAGCTTTCACGGGGACTGTAAGAAGTGGATGGTGACAGCCACCATGTTTATTTAAAACAAATGAGGGGGACATTATGCTGACGAGGATTGGGCTACCTTGTCGGCAAATGAACTGGGGAAGGGGCATGCCGGCAGGGGGATTGGGTACCCCCATCAGCTTTCATAGGGACTGTGAGGGGTGGCCAGCGACAGACGCCACCATGTTTATTGAAATGGGACACGAGACAAGGCAAGTTGTGATTCGCCGCTGAAATCAGGGACTGCTTCAGCAGCAAAAACAGCTGATTGTGAAATGATGGGGTGCTCCCTCATTGCAGCGTGCATTTCTTTCAAGTTGGTGGCATGCTACAATACTGCTGTCATTGACAGCATGCTCCTCTATTGGTGACACAGAGACCAGCCCCAAAATGGACTGCTGGCATTGGCCACAACACTGCCGCACCTCCACAACTCACTACTACAGCAAGCTGCCACATGTTTCTTGAGCATGCGCGCAAGCAAACATAAAGAGTGCTGGTGCCAGCATGCCTGCCTATTCAATTACCATACAGCAGTGGGCACACCTGTGTATTTTTACTTTTACAACTGTAAGATCTAGGACTATTCCTACCATTAAAATGTAACATTGCAATTATATAAAACATTGAACTAACTGTTATTTCAGTTGTCTGTGTACATTTTTTACCATAAAACCCATTTTATAAGTATAATAAGACACTCCAAGGTGTGAGTTAGGCCGACTTAAAGGTTCATTACTTACCAGTAGTAGTAGATCTTTGTGAGACTCACCATAGAGCCATAATACACTGGACTGTAAACAACTGGTGTCAGGACCTTGAGGGAAGCTTTTACAAGATGGAGGCACCCACACTGACATACCTATGCACACACAGTTTGCACTCGGAATCACTCATATTTAATGGGGAGGTCTCCAACTACTTTAATTTGCCACAGTCAGTGAACAGAGCGCTAAACAAACACCAACAGCAGGAGTGGGGCACCCCCACCAATTATGCACAGAGAGGCAGGGATAGCACAGCAAACACTGCCCAGCACACAACAAGTAGTGACTTGTGATAAAAGTGGTAGATTCACTATGCAGTACTGTGCCAAGAGCTGAAAAAGAAGGGCCTGCCATACCAGGGTGTGGGAAGGTTATGGATCTATGAGGAGCTTCTTTTATTTCTACTGTTACTGGTAAGTAACAAACTAATCTTCTTAAAGGGTACCCCATAGAGCCATAATACACTGAACAATTATCAAGAAGTACCAGTACTAACCAGGTTGCTGGCAAAAATGTGGACCAATCCCCTAAGGAGTGTAGGCCATGTGAGGCAGCAAGGCCAAAACACACCCTCCTACAAGGAGATCAGATTCAAACTGCAAGGTTAGTAAAAGCATGGACTGTATGCCACATAGCGGCTTTGCAAATATCAATAGTTGAAACAGCTGAAAAATAGGCCATCGAGGTGCCTATGTGGCATGCTCTGTAATGGTACTCAGCGGATACTGCCCCACCTACCTGTAGCAGAGTATCATGCAGAAGATCCATTTAGAGAAGCACTGTTTGGAGACTGACATACTTCTGGTGCCAGGGCCAAAGGAAACAAACAGCTGGGAGGACTAGGAACTGTTCTTGGTATGGCCCAGTTAGTACCCAAGGGTTCTGTGAATGTCCAAGGAGTGCAACAGCACCTCACCTGGGTTCTGAGGGGAAGGGAAAAACATGGATAAATCAAAGGTCTGAATCAGACACTACCTTAGGTATGAATATGGGGTGCTTACAAAGGGTTATGTTAACTGCATTTTGGAAGTATTTGTCTTCCAAAAACAAGATAACATTTCCAAAATCAAGAGTGAGTACATATTTGACTCACAAAAGGGAAAAAATAAAATTGGTGACTTACAATTTTGCAGGCAAGGAAGTCAAAACAATTTTTTTAACTGAAAGTTGTATTTTACCAATAGTACTTCACATTAAAATTGGAACACTGATCCTCGGGAGTACTGACTTTTAAGAACTGGAATCAGGGAAGTGCTCTGACTTACAAAACAAAAAAGAAAAAAAACTGGGATGCTTTCCAATTTTGTGTAACCTCCTGTGGGGGCTTACCTTATTTGTCCTGTTTCTCCCATTTTCTCCTGTTACCTGCTGGTGTTCCCCAGTTTCCCTCCTGGAGTGCTCCTCCACAGCTCGAGTCATTTATGTGACCCTAGGCCTCTGAACAGCCCCTGCATTTGTTTTTCTTAATAGCAGGCTTGGGGAGCATTGCAGAGCTGCTGCCTTCTCCCCCTAATCACGGCAAGGTGGCGGATGGCTTGCGCATGCAGAGAAGCACCCTGTATTTTCCAACCATGATTGTGGTCAACCTGGTGGTCTTCTGTCAATTCCAGTCCCCATAGGCAGCCGATCAGGGACTGGAGACCAGAACAAGGCCATTGAGAGGCCGCTGGACATTTTAAATAACGAGCACCAATAAGTGTTGTGTTTGGGATCATGCATATTAATGAGCCTGCATTAATTTTAATGAGGGTGCCCGTCTGCAGCCAGAGGACTGTATATTTTGGCAGCGGCGACAGGTTAAGGATTGCAGAAAATTATTAAATAATGGCAGCATTCAACAGGGCACAGAAAGCGCTTTTGGACTGTGGGGCCTTGATTAAATGAAACTATTTAAACTGGCTATTAAAAAGGGACAATGTATGGACTGCAGGGGACTGTATCTGAATGCAGCCATGTTTGCAGCCTTTGCTCTATCGTCAGCCAATCAAAAAGCTAGGATTACGGGCAACAACTTTTGGCACTGTGCCAAGACTTGTGGGGAAAAAAGCAGGGACATTTTTTGGCACCTAAATGAGGAGCCTATCAGGTGTCGAGGAAGCCTAATGAATATAAATTTTTTAAACAGGCAAGTAAATCAGTCACTCAGGAGCTGCTGAGAGCTGCCAAAACCCCAGAGACTTTTCAGTCTAAGGTCAGTTCAGCGCAAGCCCCTCCACAAGGGGTGGGGGAGCTTTGGCCCCTTCCAGGGAGAATAGTCTGAGTTCAATTTTTAGCAGGAGTCCTTCCATGGGGAGGGGAGCTCTGGGCCCTGCTAGAAAGAAATGTGGCTGCAAGGATTGAAGGGACTAGCCTGGGGGTTGCCAGATATTTGTCCCCAGGGTTGGCATCTGCCTTTCCACATTTGGATCAAGTTTGTGGAAAAAGCAATGATTTAATGTCAGCTGTGATAGGGCTACAAAGAAACCATGCCTGTAGTTGTGAGAGAGCTGCATGAGCATCTCTACCTCAGCAATGAGAGTGCTGTGTAAACCTGTATTTTCAAGCTATGAGAAAGTTACCAGAGCTGATCCTGGGTGAGTAAACTTCTAGTGAATGTACAAGTAACTCAGAGGCCTTTTGGGGGCTAAAAAGCCAAGAGGTGCTCAGTGTCTGTCTGCACCCTGAGCAAATCCAGTGCCAAGAGATGGGTGGGCAGTTGTTTGGATGACCATGGATGGTTCTGTGTCACAACGTGTGGGAATGAACTTCAGACAAGGCAAATTTACAGGTTTAAAACACACTGTGGTGCTATATTTATTTTTCAAAAGTTAGAAAAATAATAAATGAAAACAAAAAAAAATGTACAGAAAATCACTACTTAACAACAGTAGTTTTTCACATAATATAGTCTTGGATCTTAAATCTCCTAAGACCCTTCTCATCTGCATTCAACAGCTTGTCTACAGTATCACCTCTCTCCTTCACTCTCATGACTGAACTCAACTGGACTGCCTGAACTGACCTCAGTGAAGAGGTTTTATATCTTTTGGTGGTGTCACCTGACTGAGCCCTTTCTATTTACATGTCCAGACATGTTTCAAAACCAAGGGGGGGGGTTGTTTCAGGGGACTTCCTGGTGCAATTAAAGGTACAGTGTATATATATCCACAGATATTGACTATATCTCTGATCCACAGTGACTGGTTAACCACTTTTATAAAGAATAGCACATTCTTTTGTTCAGCCTCATACATAGCACCTTTCTACAATAACAGGTTTAAAGTGTGAATTTATGAAAATACCTTAAGGATTTCTTATAACTGTACTAATGATGAAATTATTATAGTTTTATGTGGCTTCTGAATCCTTTTTATTTAACAATGCTTAATTAACTGTATTTATTCCTATTTAAAATAGCCTTCATGCTTTTTGTCCACAAAATGCACTTATGCACTTTACACAACACCTCTCCAGGTGTTTGATATCATTCCAGGGACTGGATGGATGGATGGAAATGGAAAAAGAATGAACAGAGAGAATTAGTAGGAAGTTTGGTAGGGATAGTAAAGAACTACGCTAGGTGACCAACCTAGGGTAGGGGGGAAAAGAAGGAAAGCAAAGAGAAAAGCGTTAACTGTTGCACAACAGAAACTGTGGTAGCTAGGAAACAAGGAGATAGAAAAGCAGCCCATAAGTCACAGCCAAGGGTGTAGCCTAACTCCGTCACATCCTGTGTTTGTGAAAAGCCTGATGTGACTGTTTAAGGTGCCTACAGGAATAGAAAGTATCCTGAGGGTGGAGCTTTGCCTGAAGTTGCATGAGAGGACTTTGTAATGTGATGTTCTGTTTGGAGCAGAAAACACCAGCTGGTCAAGGAACTATGCCATTCAGATCCTACTTGTGAGAAGCAAAAGTGTAAAGTGAATTGTCTGCAATTCTGAATGTGCTGTAACTGCCTGAATCTACCTTGTACAGCCCAGTTTTGACTTTGCTAATGATGACTACAGAACCGTGTGTATGTTGACTCAGTTCTGCACACTAAAAAGGGGACTGTAAATAGTTAAAGTTGGTTTGCCAAGTTCGATAATCTAAAATCCACATTTCTTAAGCATGGAGAATACCTGTCTGTTACAGAGTTTGATTTAATTCATTCTATCTGATGCCACCATTTTGGGTCAGGTTAAGCAATGGATGGTTCTGATGCCATATGGTGCTAATCGGTATAATGGGTTAAAGAATAATCAACAAAAAGAAAGGATAATCTGACTGTTTTTTTAAGGGCCCTAATGCCGGCCAACCAGCTGCAACATTTAGTGCTGGTGCCCAGAAATGTAGATAGGATTGTGGGGTCCTGATTTGGACTGGGGACTGGTACCAGTTGGGGGTAACTGTGATGGTTTAAAATCTATGCAGCTAGATTGATAGAGAAGATAATATCCTATATCCATCAAAAGGTTGGCTGGTGGCCAGAAATGATTAATGATCTTAACTAGAATGCAAAATTATTATTTTCTATTGCAGATCCTTTGAGTCTAATCCAACTGCTGATTTATCAAATACCAATGCAACCGTTATTTAACCTCTGCTTACAATTTTCCGTATCCTAACCCTCACCCCTGTAAACAAACGTGAGCCCCTGTTGAGTATGTAATTCTACCCTATCCCTGTGAAACACCAGAAAAAACACCTGTCTGGCCAAAGTACAATAATAGCCACAAGAAAGAAATATTCAAGGACAGATATTTCAAGTGACAGAAAGACCTAGGTTTATAAGGTGCTCTCATTGGAGATTTGAGCAGGAAATTCAGCTCCCAAACTGGAACAGGTTTGACTGGAGGTGCCATGTGCAACAGACCCTTGAGGAACCTGCAAATCACATAAGCAATAACATTACAGGGTGTACATTAGGCTTTATCAAGTACGTCCTAGGTATGCTGTAAGGCAGAAGGCTGCAAGCCCAGTGCCTTCAACCCCCAGGCGGTGTATCAATATAGCCTGATGCACACCCTGGAGTGTGTTATTGTGCTTATTAAATTGTTCCATGCTAAAACTGTTAAAAAAAAATTAGGACATATTTTTTTCTTTGCTTTAAACAAGTAAAATGTAATGTGTGTACTTGCTTTTGAAAAAAAAAGTGACTTTTTTCTCAACAGTACCAAAACAATGAAAATTACTTACAAACAATCATTGTTAATCTTCCAGAATATCTTCATCATTCATTTGCACTTATGGGTCTAAGCTGGAGGTGTTAGGACTCTGTGAGAGCAAAGTCTTCTGCAGCCTAAGAGAGCAATGCCAGTGCTGGCACCACCCATGAGGCATATGTAGTGATGTTGTGCTCATGGGCTGGCCAGCAACCAACACCGTCCCCCTCCTTTCCTCAGTTCTGTTTGCCAGGAGAGAAACTAGTGGGAGAGAAAAAATAGACAGAGAGGGCTATAGACACCCAGCTCAAAGGGATAGGAAAAGGATATAAAATTATAAAAATAAAAAACCTGACTACCAACTTAAAGAAACTAAGGGATGGGCTTAAGTGGTACAAGGGTAGTGATGCAGGAGCCAGAGCCTACTAACTACCTGGACAGGAAAGTGGAGAGAGGGCAGCAGCCCTGGCATATAGCTCTGGCTGGTCTACAGGCATATCCACAGGAATCTTGAGGGTAGGATGGTAGAAGCCAATTTAGAGGAGAGGTCTTGTACTCAAAGAGGACAAGAACCTATGATTAAGACAAAATCCATATGACAGCAGAGAGGCTGGAGAAGACCAAAAGCACTGTTATCATCCTTTTGCTATTCCAGAGAGTGATGAAGAGGAGAATCCAAAACCTAGGTGTGGGGGAGAAAACAATATGTTTGTGCAAATTTATTAGATTAAAAAAAGCTACAAAATCTGCGGTCCGAACAACCTTACACCTAGATTTTTAAAATAGGCAGCATTACAGATTTCAGGACCGTTAGCCTATTTGTTTAATTGGCCCTTGACATCAGGGGATCTGCCTTTGGGTTGGAAGCAGGCCAGGGCTGTTCCCATTTTTAAAGGGGGGCATCCCTGGCCTGATAATAAACTATAGGCCATTCTCTTTACTTTCACTGGAGACTAGGTTGTTGGAGAAAATAATGGCAAGACAGTTACTGACCTTTTAAGAAGAGGACAGCAAACAGGATAAATTTCAGTCTGGGTTCCGTAGAAACCATAGTATAGTATCCTCCATGTCAAAGGTCTTCGATGATGTTGACAGTGTCTCAGAGCTTGGAAACAATTACTGGGGCAATTTCTGTTGAACTCGCCAAGGCTATCGACACGGTGATTTGTTAGTGGGAAAGTTGAAGGCAGCTGGTCTGGTGGATAGCACTTTGTTTTTGTTTAACAGTTGTCTTACTGACAGAACCCAAAATGTTTTAGTGAATGGGAAACAGTCATGTGAATTGTTAATCAAAAACAGAGTTCCACAGGGGTCAGTATTAGGCCTTCTATTATTTACATTGTATTTGAGATATTTAGGGGAGAGCATCGGAGGTTACCATATGTATGTAGATGATACAGTGGTCTACACCTCTGATACCTCCACTGGGGAAGTGCAACGACAGATGCAGACAGCCTTTAATGATCTATAGTCATTTTTTCCAATCAGAATTCTTTAAAAATAACTGAAAAGAAAACCAATGTAATGCTACTTGGAACAGAGCAAAGGTTAAATAAGCTAGATAAAAACTCTTTGGTTATCCTTTCCAAAGAGGGAAATAGGATTGAACAAGTAGAGGGGTACAGATATTTAGGCTTTTGGATAGACAACCAGTGAGAAGGTAACTTACATGTTGCAAAACTTATAAACAGAACTGATAAATGTCTGGTTGCCCTAGATTGGAAAAAAGGGTGCATGGATTTTAAGATGAGACTGCATGTAGCACAAGTTCATCTTTTTCCCATTTCAGACTACACCGACATTGCTTATGTTTTTTGTACCATAGATAAAATACATAAGTTAGAGGTATTGTTCACCAGATGGGGAAGTTTTGTTTTAAACAATCCATATGATACTTATAGCTGTGACTTGTATAAAAAATTAGGATGGATATCTCTCATCATTAGACGTACTTTGCACAAAATTATTTTTGCACTAAAAGAAAATAATTACCATAGTAATGTTTCTTCTTAAGGGATCATTCTCTATCTTTCCATTTTGTTGTTGTTTTTGTTAATCTTTGGTAACCGGATAAATCTCACTAGGCACAAGTGCCTGTTTTCAGGGGTGACCTGAGAGCACTGGGGTGGTTAAGTGACTTGTTCAGTCACACAACATGCAAGTGGAGGTAGTAGGAATCAAACCCAGGTCTGCTGGATGTACCAAGCTCATTCACAGCTCATTATTCTAACCTCTAGGCTATACTGCCTTGAGGTTAGAGTAACTTCATGCAGCTAGAGACTTTATGCAGTCATCTCAGCTGAGAGTGATGCTCCAGAGATAGAACCTATACAAATTTTAGAATTTGGAATGTAGGTTCAAACACTGCATCCAATCCACGATCCACTCTGGCTGTTGCTCAGGTCTCTTTCCAAGCCAGAGTGGAGCAACGTCTAGTGACCTAACTAAAAAGCCTACCAAAACATGTTTATAGAATTTTTAAAATACCAAACAAATTGAAGCAGACTTGTGAAATTTAGCATATAAACAATAACAATAAGCTTACAATTGGGGGAACTGCAATAGTAATGCTCAAGCAGCTTCAGTGGAAAAAGGAATTGATTCTTGTGTGAACCTGTTTCAGGTTCTGGAAGGGAAGGCAAGGTTTGGGAGTGTAAACATAGTGAGTGATCCCTTAAGAAACAACAGCATTTCTATGGTGAGTAGTTTTTCCTTCTAGCTCCAGCAACCATTCTCTTACTGTTTACAGTTTATGCAGACTCAGTAGCAGTGCCTTGGGAGGTTGGGTCTAGAACCTAATTAAGAAAATGTTTCTGCAAGACAGCAGTTCCAAAGCTGGCATCCTTTCTGGACTGTATGTCTAAACAGCAGTGCTTTATGAAGGTGTGTACTGTTTTCCAGCTAGATGCTTTGCAAATGTATAACAACGGGATGTTCCTTGAGGGTGCCACAGAGGCAGAGGTGCCCCTTGTGGAGTGTGCCGTTAAGCCTCTTGCTGGCATTTTCCAGCTTTTTCACAACAGAACTGAATGCAAGAGACTACCCAGGGAGAGACAGATCTCTTTGTAGCCGGTTTGCCTCTGCCAGTTTCACCACAGATAACAAAAATCTGGGCACTGTGAGACCTGACATCTTTGTCTGGCTTTGTAGATAGACAGGACTCACTTTAGGTGGAGTCTGTGCAACTTTTCCTCCCCTGGACTGGAATGCTCTATCTAGTACAGGGTGAGTCACTGACTGATTCAGGTGGAATTCAGATACTACCTTAGGAAGGAATTTTCTGTTGGTTCTAAGAAATGAATATTACTTACTCAGTAATTCTTGATCTTCTTGGACAAATCTTCACCATTTATTCATACTTCTGAGTTACACGCTGGAGGGACAGGAGCCACAAATCTTCAGAAGGGCTGGCGCCGAGGTAGGACCATGCATGAGCGGCACCATGAGACTGTCTTGCACCTGTGAGGCTATCTCAGAGTCGACCCTCCAACCACCCTCTGTACCTTTTTTTACTGAGGAGGTGCTGCGTAATAAAAACTAGTAAACACATACCCTAACAAAGGCATAAGATAGCCCGACTGACCCATAGAAGAAGGGTCAATTTAAACAATGTCTTCACAGTCCAAACCAAATGAGGGAGTAAAGACCAAAGAGATTGAGTGAGCTCAGGAGATCGTGTGTGGACGTACGAATAAATGGTGAAGACTTGTCCAAGAAGATCAAGAAATACGGTGAGTACGTAATTTTCGTATCTTCCTGGACTTAAAGAGGACAGGAAATTAGTTCTAATATGCAGCTGTTTATAATGATAATACTTACAGAAATAATATCCATCAGCCTGAAAGATCCATATGTGACTGTACCTCAATAAAAAGTGATTTGAAAAACAGTATAATTACTGGTCATCAATTTTTACCATAGGTTTAAGTGGTTGATATTTCCCGTAACAACCAGCTGGTTGTTATGGGATTCATGCGCTACGATTGTCTTAGTCAAGCCGCGTGCATTCTCAGAGTGCACACATAAGCCCATTGCCAGTAAGAAAAAAAAACCGGCATCCGAGTTTGAAATAAAAATCCACTCTTACTAAATGAGCGCTTCACGTCTATTCCCAGTCCCGCTGGTTCACAAAAAGTAACCAAAGTAACTGAAAAGGAAATCAGTAATTTGAACCACGATCCCTTTCTTTTCACAGGAACCTCTGGACTATGTGGGCACGTCTCTTAAATGACCAACCGCTGAAGAACCACGAAGGCCATGTCATGTTTATAACATTTCAAGAACTATAAAATGAGTTTTAGTCGCTAGCTGTAGTAATTTTACTATAACTTTTTTTCAGTACTCATTTTACTATTCCCATCAGTGTTTTCCTGTTCACACTGAATCCCCATTCTTTACGTGTTGTTGTGGGCGCATAAGGAGAAGGTCAGAAATGTTCATTTAAATCACTATATGAATTGTTTGGGTTGCATTTCCAGTTGTTTTAAGGCAAGTAATTAAAAAGTTGTTCAAAAAAATCCCTTCTCTGTATCTATGTTTAGTAATGCCTTACTTTAGAGTGCAACTTTGCATTTACAGGAAACATGAACTCAGTTGCATAAAAATTGATGCCAAGCAATTATACAAAATAAATCAAGAGGAGGTAGTCCAACTCGAATTGAATGCACACCCTTGTCGAGTGATGCTTGAATAAACCCCTCGAGCTGCGCTCTCAGGGTTTATGTAGCATCACTCGACTCGAGTGTGCATTCAATTCTCGTATCAACCACCTCCTCATGCATTATTCTCTATATTTTGCAGTGTTTTGATTTTATGGGCAGCATTCTGTTATAGTTCTTTTCATGGAGCCAGTGATCTGGAGTTTTTACTATGTCACAGTTTGAGCAAAGAACTCTAAGCATGGTTCTGATAGGACAATAGCTCACACTTAGCATTCTGTACTCAAATTGTGACATAGTAAACACTCCAAATTATTGGTTCCATGAAGAGAACTGTGCAGAATGTTGTCCATAAAAGAGAAAACAATTGAGACTACAGTTTTCCACATCAGTGTTTATTAAGGTACAGTTAACTATGGCTTTTTTAGAGGCAAGTTTATCACTTCTCTTACTAGGAGCATTACTAATTGCTGTCAATTAGCACATATTTCCTGTCCCCTTTAAAGTCTTCACCATTTAGTCATACTTCTGGGTTACAGTACAAAGTTAAACCAATCCCCCAAGCAGGGCAGCAGGAGACAGAGCTCACGCAGGACAGAATTCTATTAAGGATTGTCCTGCGAAAGGAAGCATGCTGTCTGACATGGACATCCAGAGCGTAGTGCTTTACAAAGGTGTGCACCAAGCTCCAAATAGCCACTTTGTAAATATTGGCAATAGGAACAGAGTGGATCTCTGCCAGGGATGCAGCCACTGCTCTAGTAGCGTGAGCGTGCACCTGTCCTTTTAACTTGACCTGCACCATAAAGTAGCAATGGAGATGGCATGCTACTATCGAAGCAGAGATGCATTTGATGGATACTGGCTGACCCAGCTGGGCCGTATTGAAAGACACAAACAGTTGCTTGGCTTGACGGATATCCCTAGTCCTATCAATGTAGAATCATACGGCCCTCAACACCCAGGGAATGAAGGGTGAGTTTCCCTTCATTTTGGAAGTTAGAGAAATAAGTGGGGAGAACCAATGGCTGGTTAAGGTGGGAATCCGAAACCACTATGGGTAGGAATTCAGGGTTAGTATGGAAGACCACCTTGGATGGTATACGGGAGGGGGGGGATGTCTGAGACCAAGGCATGTATTTTAGAGACCCTGCGAGTGGAAGTGATGACCACCAGAAAGTAAGTCTTCCAGGTAAGAAACTTCAGGTCACATGTAGCCAGAAGCTCAAAGAGTTTACAAGTGAGCATATCCCGCATGAGAATAATATCCCAGGCAGCAACCAGTTTCTTAACTGGTGGCCTTCTGTGAGGAATGCCCATGAGGAATCTTTTTAGCAAAGGTAGCTGAGCCAGAGATATATCCTGGACTGGCTCATGTTAGGCAGAAAGCACACAGAGGTGAACCTTCACAGTTGAGTATTGTAGTCCTATATCTGAAAGATCTAACAGATACTCCAACACTCGATCAGGGGGACATTGATATGGATCTAAGTAGATCTCAACACACTATTCTGATAAATGCTTCCATTTAGCGGTGTAAGTCTTCCTGACGCAGGGCTTACATGCTGCCAAGAGGATCTGTGAGGTTCTCTGGGAAACCTTAAACCTGCACACTTTTATCTCCTTAGGAACCAGGCATGGAGATGAAGTGAGCACAGATTGGGATGGACCAGGGGTCCCTGTGTCAGGAGGTCCATCCACAGATAGTTGATTCAGGGCCGACACTGACAACTTGTTGAGCTCAGACACAAAGGGCAACCCTAGGAGGCATATGCCAAGTGCAGTCCAGCCCCTAGCTTTACTGTCTGCTGAGCTTCACTAATCATCACCAACTGGGAGAGAGACAAATCATAGAGGGAAGGCAGATTTCAACAGGTGCCAAAGCAGGGATTCCTTGACAGCAGTTCTACCTGAATCCCCCTTGGAGCATACAGTCTGGGCTCCTTTCTCCGCTGAGGCAGCTTCTCTCCTTACTTGTTCTGCTGAGACCCAGCCAGCAGCTGCTCTCTCAGCATAAGAAGCTGTTGGAACACTGGTTACTAACATACTAAAATGCCAGCAGAATAGGCCTAACGGTCTTTCGAGTCTGCTCGATTGGTCAGTCCCCACCCTGGGTGCTGACCTTGCTGCCCCCCTTGCCTTCTCTGGCTTCTCCCTTCCCAGTTCCGGATATTCTTGCTGCATTGGATTTTGCTTCCAGAACCCTTCTCCTGTACCTGTCCCAGCCCCTCTTGAACCCCTCCACCGTCTCTGCCTCCACCAGCCCCCTAGGCAGTGCATTCCATGGCTCCACCACCCTCTCAGTGAAGTAGCACCTCCTCCTTTCTCCCCTGAATCTTCCCCCCTCCAGCTTCCACCCATGCCCTCTAGTGGCCCCCTCCTCCTTCCTTCAAAGCATCCTGACTGTTCCTCCCCTATTTACCCTCTTCATGTACTTGAAGACCTCTATCATGTCCCCCCGGTCCCTTCTCTCTTCCAATGTGTACATATTTAGCTCTTTGAGCCTCTCCTCATAGGTCCTGTCCCCCAAGCCCCAAATCATTTTGGTTGCCCTCCTCTGGACCCTCTCCAGGAGTTTAATGTCCCTCTTTAAGTGTGGCCTCCAAAACTGCATGCAGTACTCAAGGTGTGGCCTCACCAAGCAGTTATACAGAGGGAGCATCTCTTCCCTCCTTCTGGAGGTGATCCCCCTAGTGATGCATCCCAGCATCTTGTTGGCCTTGGCTGCTGCCCTCCTACAAGTCTCCGAGTTGTTCATTTTGACATCCACCACCACCACCCCCAGGTCCCTCTCAGCCATCGAGACTTGTAGCATTTCCCCAGGGTGTACACTTGGCCCGGGTTTCTGGCCCCCAGGTGGAGTACCTTGCATTTCCCTGCATTGAACCTCAGCTTCCACTTTCTAGACCATCTTTCCAGAGCCTCCAGGTCCCCCTGTAGGGCCACCCTCCCCTCCTCCCCATCCACCACCTCCCCCAGTTTTGAGTCATCTGCAAAGAGACTCATCTCACTCCTGATTCCTGTCCTTATGTCAGAGACGTAGGCGTTGAACAGGAGGGGACCAAGGACTGATCCCTGTGGGACCCCACTAACATCCCTCTTTGGGGAGGAGACTATCCCACCAACTATGACCCTCTGGGTCCGGTCATGGAGCCAATTGCCTATCCATCTGATTATCTGGTTCCCCACCCCCATTTCTCCCAGCTTATCCAACAGGCCCATGTGAGGAACAGAGTCAAATGCCTTGCTGAAGTCTAGAAAGAGGACGTCCACTGGTCTACCAAGGTCCAAGGCACTCATCACCCAGTCATAGAACTCCACAAGGTTTGTCTGACACGATTTTCCCGAGACGAATCCATGCTGTCTATCGTCCAGGCACCCTGACTTTTCCAGGTCCCCCCCAGCCTCACCTTGACAATGCCCTCCATCACCTTGACCACCACCGATGTCAGGCTGACAGGCCTGTAGTTCTCTGCCACCTCCCTTGATCCCCCTTGTGGATAGGCACTATATGCACCACCTTCCAGTCCTGGGGCACCCACCCTGTCCTCAGAGAGATGGTGAAAAGCACCGCTACGGGTTTCGCCAGGAGATCCACAAGTTCCTTCAGCATTCTGGGATGTAATTTATCCGGCCCCGGTGCTTTCTCTGTCTTAAGGGAGCTGAGGGCTTCCCTCACTCTCTCTGCTGTGATTTCCACTTCCAGTACCTCTTCTCCCTGCTTAGCCCTCCCCCCTCCTGCCAGTGATGCCTCCCCCTCTCCCCAGACCCGCTGATTGGTAAGGGTCCCCCCCTCCTCAGTATCTCTGTCTCCTCCCATGTATGATGCAGCACCCCCATTTTCCTTGGTGGAAACTGAGGTGAAGTACTCATTTAGTACCTCAGCCTGCTCCCCCGGGTCTTGTGCCCATCTCTCCCCTGATTTAATCCTGCTAATCTGCCCCTTCACCCTTCGTTTTTCCCCAGTGTATCTAAAGAACCCCTTGTTACCTCTCCTGATTTCCCTGGCCAGGTTCTGCTCCTTCCTTGCCTTAGCCGCCCTCACCACCCTAGTGGCCCTTCTAGCAATCAGCTCATACTCCCCTCTATCCCTTTCACTCCTTGAGCACTTGAATTGCCTATAGGCTGCCTTCTTTCCCTGCACCACCTCCTGGACCTCCCTGGTCCACCAGCAGGACTTTACCCAGACCCTACCCGCATTTCGTCTTACTCTTGCACAGGTACTGGTAGCATCTTGCACCCCTCTCCTGATGATTTCCCACCTACTATCAGTGTCCATGTCTGACCCAATCCCATCCAAATGCTCCTTAAGGATCCTTCCCATTTCCTTAAAATCCGTTCCCCTGAAGTCAGTTACCTCCGTCTTTGTGCAGCTTTCTAGCCCTCCTAGGTCGAGGCAGAACCAGACCGTGGCATGGTCACTCCCCGCCAATGGGTCCCTTACCTCCAGGCCCCTAATCTGGTCACTGTCTGCCAGGACCACATCCAGTACCCATGCCTCCCTGGTCGGTTCCCCCCACCTGCCGAGTTAGGAACGTGTCTTAAAAGACATCCAACAACCTCTGTTCCCTGGTTACAGAGGATGTCATAGTCTCCCAGTCTGTTCCTGGCATGTTTAAGTCCCCCAACACCACCACCATTCCTCTGCCCAGTCTGCAGTGTCTCCCAACATCTGCCACCAGACTCTCCTCCAGCTCCTCCACCAGGGCAGGGGGTCTATACACCACTCCTATTTTTACTCTCTTGCCCCCCCCCTTGTTATCAAGGTGACCCAAATTGCTTCCACGGTTCCCTCTGCCTCCTCTACTCCCCCTATGCCAATGCAGTTTTTGACTATCATTGCTACCCCTCTTCCCCTTCCCTCCCCCCTGTCCTTCCTGAACATAATGTAACCCTCCAGGTTCAGGTCCCAGTCGTGTCCTGCAGTGGCCCAGGTCTCAGTGACCGCTGCCACATCTACTGCTCCCTCAGTTAGCATCGCCTGGAGCTCAGGCATTTTATTTCCCAAACTCCTGGCATATAGCAGGACTACCTTCCACCCTTTCCCTATACTTCCATTTCCCCTGCTCGTGTTCCTATGGCGATTCTGTTTTCCCCTGGTCTGCACTTTACCAGTCAGCCTTTTCCCGCAATCCTCCAGCTCCCCAGGGGGGTGGAGACAGAGTCCCTCCTTTATCGGCACCCCTTGACAGCCTTTCTCCTATCCCTCCCCCCTTCACAAGTTTAAACCCCACTTTTCACCAATGAACCTCTCTATTTTCAACTTAAGGATTCCTCTCCCCTCCAAATTGAGATGGAGTCTATCTCTAGCATACAGATCCTTATCCTCCCAGGTCTCCTCCCAATCCCCATCAACCCATACCTTCTGGCCTCACACCACTCCCTGAGCCACTGGTTTATTTCCTAATCTTCCTTTTGTGCTCCCCACTAGCCCTTAGCACGCAGGATTTCTGAGAAGGAAACTGTGCATCCTATGTCATGACAGACCCTGGCAAGCTCCCTGAATCTTGCCTGTATCTCTAGCTCGCTATTTCCCTCAATGTCATTTGTACCCAGGTGGACCAGTATGTCCGGGGAACCCCCACAATCCTTCGCCAGCTGATATACCTCTTGCTTAGCCCTGTGCACCATTAGTCCAGGGTTGCTGGTTATGCTGTAGCATCTGAGCCTGTCTGTCTCCCTGTAAAAACCTTTTTACTGCTATATATGCTTTTGGTGTGTCATATGTGGAGATTAAAACTGTGAATATATTTTTCATATATTTGGCTTTGTGGATTATTTTAGGTCATAGAAAAGCTTGTATTTCCACTTTACAGTTTAACACACCAGACAAGATCTAAGGTGGGTGAGCCAGTTTTCTGTTGCCTGTGTTTTTCCAACGTTGGTTTGCAGCACCACGGAGACAAAGATCTTTTAGTGGAGTGCCAGTTTTTCTGTTGTTTTTTCTCTGCTGTAAGTAACTCAACGTTTGTACTGCTGTATCCACTACTGAAATAGTGGTCGGCTAATAGAAAGCTCTCAGCCGGAAGCAACAGCTCAGGCACAAAGAGCAACCCTAGAAGGCATACACCAAGTGCGGCTCAGCCCCTAGCTTTACTGTCTGCTGAGTTTCACTGATCTTCACCAACTGGAAGAGATCAATCATGGAAGGAAGGTAGACTCTGACAGGTGCAGAAGCAGGGATTCCTTGACTGCAGTTCTACTTGAATCCCCCTTGAGTGCACAGTCCAGGTTTCTTTCTCAACTGAGGCAGCTTCTCTCCTTGCTCATTCTGCTCAGACCCAGCCAGTGGCTGCTCTTTTAGCATAAGGAGCTGTTGGAAAACTTACCCAGAATACTGGCTGCTGTATGTAAATCAGCACTTGTACTGCTGTACCCACTACGGAAACAGCGGTCAGCTAATAGACAGCTCTCACATGGAAGCAACAACTCTGACACAAAGGGCACCCTAGGAGGCATACGCCAAGAGTGGTCCAGCCCCTAGCCTTACTGATCTTCTCACCGAATACTGTACCCACTGCTGAAATAGTGGTCAGCTAATAGAAAGCTCTCAGCCAGAAACAACCAAAAGCAACGGCTCAGACACAAATGGCAACCCTAGGAGGCATACGCCAAGAGTGGTCCAGCCCCTAGCCTTACTGTCTACTGATCTTCACCGACTGCTGTACCCACTACTGAAATGGTGATCAGCTAATAGAAAGCTCTCAGCTAGAAACCACCAGAAGCAACAGCTCATACACGAATGGCAACCCTAGGAGGCATACGCCAAGTGCAGTCCTGCTCCTAGCTTTACTGTCTGCTGAGCTTCACTGATTTTCACCAACTGGGAGAAAGACCAATCACAGAGGGAAGGCAGACTCTGACAGGTGCAGAAGCAGGGATTCCTTGACAGCAGTTTTACCTTAATCCCCCTTGGAATGCACAGTCCGGGCTTCTTTCTCCTCTGAGGCAGCTTCTTTCCTCACTCATTCTGCTCAGACCCAGCCAGCAGCTGTTCTCTCAGCATAAGGAGCTGCAGGAACACTTACCCAGAATTCCTGGCTGCTGTATGTGGCAGGATTGAATAGAACTCTGTCCCAATTGTTATTGAGAGTTTGAACGCAGGGATCTGTTCTTTTCTTTCCTGTCTCTTGTCTGTATGGTTGCGCAACCACATTTTCTCTTGAGAGCTAGGATTTGATCACCCTGACAGTCTCGCAATTATTTGCCTCTTACTGTCTCTCAGTCTTCCTTTGCTGTTCTGCTTTTCCTCCCTTGCATATCTGCTGATATAAAAATATATGCAAATCATTATGTAGAAATGAAACTCATATTGGGATCCTTTTGTTTAGAAATGATATAGTGTTTCTGTTTAAATGTATATAATAATAGTTTGAGATGATATGCAAAAAGCTACCAGGAATTCAAGGGATTAACCTGAGACCAGTTTTTAAGCTCTTTTTTAGAAGCTGTGTATAAGGGTTCTCAGTTCTGGGACATTGTGTTCTGGCTGCACCTGCCTGAAAATTACAAGAACACTTTAGAAAAAAAACAAGATGCTTTTTAAGGGAGTGGGGTTGCAAAGACTTGTAAGACAGAGCTGCAATTTCTTGGAAGAGAGACAGAGATTGAAGGAAAACTCAGAAGGATCTGTTTATTCTGCCTTTGTATATAGTTATTGTGAACAATGTAATTTTTTTATATTACTGCTAGTACTAATAAACACTTTTTATAAATTCTACAACTGCTCCTGGTTTTTCCTATGATCTGTGCCTCGATGACACTGTATGTAAATCAACATTTGTACTGCTGCACCCACTACTGAAATAGTGGTCAGCTAATAGAAAGCTGTCAGCCGGAAGCAACAACTCAGACACAAAGGGCACCCCTAGGAGACATACGCCAAGAGTGGTCCAGCCCCTAGCCTTAATATCTACTGATCTTCATTGACTGCTGTACCCACTACTGAAATAGTGGTCAGCTAATAGAAAGCTCTCAGCCAGAAACAACCAGAAGCAACAGCTCAGATACAAATGGCAAACCTAGGAGGCATACTCCAAGAGCAGTCCAGCCCCTAGCCTTACTGTCTACCGATCTTCACCAAATGCTGTACCCACTGCTGAAATAGTGGTCAGTTAAAAGAAAGCTCTCAGCCAGAAACAACCAAAAGTAACAGCTCAGACACAAATGGCAACCATAGGAGGCATACGTCAAGAGTGGTCCAGCCCCTAGCCTTACTATCTACTGATCTTCACCAACTGCTGTACCCACTACTGAAATAGTGGTAGGCTAATAAAAAAGCTCTTGGACAGAAACAACAGCTCAGATGTGAATGGCAACCCTAGGAGGCATACACCAAGTGAGGTCCAACCCCTAGCTTTACTGTCTGCTGAGCTTCACTGATCTTCATCAACTGGGAGAGAAACAAATCACGGAGGGAAGGCAGACTCTGACAGGTGCAGAAGCAGGGATTCCTTGACAGCAGTTCTACCCGACTCCCTCTTGGAGTGCACAGTCTGGGCTCCTTTCTCCGCTGAGGCAGCTTCTCTCCTCTCTCATTCTGCTCATACCCAGCCATCAGCTGCTCTCTCAGCATAAGGAGCTGTTGGAACACTTACCCAGAATTTCTGGCTGTTGTATGTAAATCAGAATTTGTTCTGCTATACCCACTACTGAAATAGTGGTCGGCTAACAGAAAGCTCTCAGCCGGAAGCAACAGCTCAGACACAAAAGGCACCCCTAGGAGGCATTCACCAACTGCAGTCCAGCCCCTAGCCTTACTGTCTGCTAAGCTTCACTAATGTTCACCCACTGCTGTACCCACTAGTGGCTGCCTAATAGAAAGCTCTCAACCAGAAGCCACATCTACTTCTCTTTCATCCAAGTATTGATATAAAGCAATCAACTATTTCCCCCTAAAAGCCTATACAGAGTAATGCAGCCACTATGGATCTTGTAAACTGCAATTGCTGTGGCACACATTTTAGCAAGGCTTTTATCTAGAGAGTGAGGCACTGTCCAACATGCTTCACATTCAGGGACCTTAAATCTCAGCTGCATGCAGCCTGGACTGAGATACAATACCTCTGTGCTATCATACGTCAGGCCCCTCTGGGCACTGTCAAAAGACCTGCAGGTCCTAGACACGCAGCACAAGCACTCCTACCTCAAAGGACGAACAGGACAGGGGGCTAGCAGATAGTCAGGAACCACAGAACTACCAAAAAATCCTCTGCTAAGGGGAGTTCCAATCCTATTTCGACATCAAACAGATATGCACCACTATCTCCCAGGGAGACTTGTGTAGACGGTGTTGATGATTCTCTAACTTGCGTAACGAGCATCAAACATTCTCCACATCCAAACCAGCACAAGGAGGTGCACCCCACCACTAAACATGCTAAATCAGAAAAGATGAAACCTGTTCTAATAATAGGTGACCCTGTGATTAGGGGAATAGAACCTCACCTCCAGCAGGACCATGCTTCAGTTGCAGTCAGGTGCCTCCCGGGGACATCAGCATGGAAGGACATAAGCCACATCAAAGGGATCATACGTACAGTGGATCACAACACTCATGTCATTCTTCACATAGGTACAAATGACCTAGCCAGTAGGCCAGTGGAGGAAACTAAACAAAAATTTCTCTAGGCTGAGCGACAAACTTTCTTCTCTTTCGACTGGTCTCACCTTCTCAGAGATTCTGCCTGTCTGGAATAAGGGAAACAGCAGGCAGAATATCAGAGAAAAGGACTTCACCAAATTTAACACCTGACTGAGGAACTTGTGCCAGGAAAAAGGTCATTGGTATATCGGTAACTGGCAGGACTTCTGGGAACAGATTTTTTTAATTTGATGGCCTGCACCTCTCTAAAGAAGGTATACGAGTGTTTGGTCAAAAGACTGATGCCCATATTAGTCAGTTAAACTAGTGGATGGGGGTGGCACAAGCACCCCTTACACCACAAGGGTCACCTCGTGCCCCTTCCCCATCACCAACTAGTTCAGCACGCATATGTTCCTATCATACATACAACAAGCAAAACAAAATGCATACACAACAGAGCCAGGGTGAGCCTTCAACTAACCAGAATAAACAGTGTTGGAAGGCAATGTGCATCAACGCTCTTAGCTTGATGAACAAAATTCCTGATCTCATGCCCATGAGTCTTGGTCACCATTACGGAAACATGGTTCACGGGAACCACACATGGGATGTCACCATCCCAGGGTACATGCTATTCCAGAAGGATCGAGAAGGTAAAAAGGGAGGGGGTAGCATTGTACATAGAAGAGGACATCAATGCAACAGAAATCCAAAGGAAGCAAAGCAAGGCAAAGGCACTTTGGATTGCCCTCGGGGCTGAAGAGAAGGCCCCAATATGGATTGGAGTTATCTACAGGCCCCCATCCCAGGAAGCTAATACAGATAAAGAGCTCATGGAGACCATCTTGATGATGGCAGACAGGGGAGGGTTGCTGCTGTTTGGGGACTTCAATCAGCCAGATGTGGACTGGTCCTCATACACAGCATCCTCCAAATGAAGCAAAGACTTCCTGTTTGCACTGCAAGAAGGAGGTTTACAACAGCTGGTGAATTCCCCCACCAGGGACAAAGCAATACTGGACTTTGTGCTCACAAACAGCACAAAAGTCTCAGATGTGCAAGTATGGGTCAATCTGGAGACCACTGACCACAGGACAATCCAGCTAACTGTGAACACGGTAGAAGATACTGGTCACATTAAAACCAAGGTTCTAGATTTCAGGAGAGCTAACTTTCCTGAAATGAAACATATAGTCACAGCCATACTAGATGGCAGAAACTCGGAAGATGTAGAACACTGTTGGGAGGCCTTAAAAACTGCTTTAAATACAACTATAGCTACATGCACCAGGGAGATATGAATGTATCTAATTATTCGAATTGTAATGGATTGTTTGTAATACAGACTCCATGTATTTTTCTGTTTTCTTCCCTCTAGGTACTTGCAATTAATTCTGAGTCACCCCTGAAAAAGGGACTGTCATGGTCTCAGCGGGACTAACCGGTTACCAAAATTTAAATAAAAAAAGGACACCAAATCCAAAAGAAAGAAAAATCCACTCTGGTTCACCAAGAAGTTGGAACCAAAATGAAGGAAAAAAGGAGGGTTTTTCCTAAATATAAAGAAACTAAATGTGAATTACATAGAGAAGAATACAAAATCAAGCTGAGTGAGGCAGGAAAGGCAGTTAGGAGATCAGAAGCACAGATGAAGGAGAAAATAGCTCAGGGGGTCAAGAAGGGAGACAAAACCTTCTTCAGATATACAAGGACAAAAGAAAGAGTAAGGGGGGATAGTCAGGTTAGCAACAAAGGAAGGCAGTATGGCAGATACAGGTGAAGCAAAGCAGAGTTACTAAATTATTTCTTTTGCTTTGTCTTCACCGTAGAAGACAGCGGGAAGGGTCCTAAACTAAGTAGGTCAGCACACAACACCACAGGAGCAGACTCAAGACCATTCACAAGGGAAAAGGTTCAAGGAGAGCTGAATCAGCTCAAGGTATATAAAGTAATGGGGCAAAATGGCATCCACCATAGGGTACTAAAGGAGCTTTAGGAAGAACTCGCCATACCTCTGGCTGAGCTCTTCAGCAAGTCACTGGAAAGCGGACTAACACCTCAGGACTGGAAAATGGCAACAGTAGTACCTTTACACAGGAGTGTAAGCAGGGAGGAGGCAGGAAATTACTGACCAGTCAGTTTGACCTCGGTGGTAGGAAAAATTATGGAGTCATTACTAAAGAAGAAGATAGTGAAGTACCTGGAAGATAGCAGAAAGATTAAACCCAGGAACATGGCTTCACAGCAGGATGCTCTTGTCAAACCAATATGATCAACTTTTTTAACTGGGTCACCAGAGCAGTTGACCAGAAAGGAGCAGTGGACACTGTGTACCTGGACTTTAACAAAGCCTTTGACACCAACCCCCACAGAAGGCTAGCTAACTAATTGGAGCATACAGGAGTTGGTCATAAGATACTGAACTGGATCACCAACTGGCTAAAAGATAGGACGCAGAGAGTGCTTGTCAGTGGATCATTATCAAGGGAAGGCAAAGTGACCCGTGGCTTTCCCCAGGGGTCTATACTGGGACCTATCCTCTTTAACATATTAATTGGGGATATTGCAAATGACTTAAAGGGGAAGGTTTGCCTATCTGCAGATGACAGGAAACTCTGCAACAGAGTAGACACGCAGGAGGGGACGAAAGGTATGGAAGCAGACCTGAACAAACTCGAGGAATGATCCAAGGACTGGCAGTTGAAGTTTAATGCCAAGACATGCAGGGCAATGCACTCAGGAAAAAGAAACCCAGGGATAAAGTTCACACTGGGAGGGCATCAGTTAGAGGAGACAAAGACAGAAAGAGACCTCGGAATAGTCACTGCGGATGACTTAAAGGTAGGAAAACAGTGTGAAAAGGCAGCACAGAGGGCGAGTGGCATCCTTGACTGCAATGGTAGGGGAATTACAAGTAGAAAGAGTAAGGTTATCATTCCTCTCTACAGGTCCTTGGTGAGGCCATATTTAGAGTACTGTGGTCAGTTTGGGAGGCCCCACCTCAAAAAAGACATAGACCACCTGGATATGGTACAGAGAAGGGGTACAAAGATGGTGCATGGACTGCATCATGAGCCATAATAGGCAAGACTCCGGGAACTGAATCTGAACACTCTTGAGCAGAGAAGAAACAGAGGGGACATGATTGAAACTTTAAAGTACGTTAAGGGAATCAACACAACACAAGCAGGAGACCTCTTCTAGCAAAACAAGGTTGCACGAACAAGGGGGCACAACTTGCGTCTGGTGGGTGGCAGTTTCAAAAGCAACCTCAGGAAGTACTTCTTTACAGAAAAGGTCACAGACCCATGGCACAGCCTACCTCAGAAGGTGGTGGAATCCAAGACAGTACATGAGTTCAAACTCGTATGGGACAGACATTGTGGACACATCAGGGTGCAGTCTAAATAGGGAGGTGGGCAGAAACACAGGCAAACTAGATGGATCATGCAGTCTCCATCTGCTGATACAATTCCTATGTTATTATGTTCACTAAAAACCAGATTTGTCAAGGCCAGTATGGTGCAATGAGAATCATTTAGCCGCTGTGTGCCTCCAATCTGAGCAACACTCTCTGAATCAGCAGAAGAGGAGGAAATGCGTACAGAAACCATCTTGTCCACCACAGCCTGAATGCATCCTGTCAAAAAATGCTAGGCTCCAGATCTCTGGAGCAGAATAGAGGCAGTTTTGCATTGAGTGGGGATGCAAAATGGTCCAGGTCAGAGCTGCCCCATTTGTTGAAATGCGACTGCATGATATCTGGAGAAAGTGACCACTCGTGAGGATCCGCTTCTGTCCTGCTGAGATGGTCTGCCAGATCATTCTGAATGCCTGGTAGGTATACTGCCTGAATCAGGACATTGTGGTGGAGGCACTGCTCCCAAACCCACATGGCTTCCTGCATAGAGGGTAAGAGTGAGTGGCGCCTTGTTTGTTGATTTAGTACAGCACAGCTTTGTTGTATGTCTGAGGAAGGATTATCTTGTGACTGACAACCTTTTCCAGGGCTTGGAGGGCATACAGAGCTGCTCTCATCCCCAGAATGTTAATGTGACGATAAGCTTCCTCCCGAGTCTACACTCCTTGAGTGTGGAGGTCCCGGAAATGAGCTCCTCCCAGCTGAGCAGAAATGCATTTGTAGTAATGGTGTTCTAATACTCCAAAGGGGCAATGGGCAGACCTTGTAGAAGGTTGTCCTCCTGTATCCACCATGCAAGTGACCTTTGCAGAGGTTCCATCACTTTGAAGGGGTAAGACTGTGTGTGCGTAGTAGGAGACCACTGCATGGTGAGCATTCACTGAGTGGTCCTCGTGTAACCAGGCTAGGAGCACAGTAAACACAGATGAAGCCATGAGTCCCAACATCCATTGCATGGAATCGGCTCTCACTGGACTGTTCTCTCTGATGAAGCAAGCCATCTGGAGAATATTGGTCCTCCTGTCCTCTAGAAGAAAATCCCTTGCCTTCATTGTGTCTAAGAGGCCCCCCTATAAAGACTAGCTGCTGGGAGGGTTGAAGCTGTGACTTCTCCCAGTTCAGCAGGATCTCCATGGAAGAGAGGAACTGGGATGCTGTGGACACTGCCTGCTGTGTCTTCTGCCTTGATGGGCCTGCTAAGAGCCAATCATCTAGGAAAGGAAAGGCAAACGCTGAGCTTCTGAAGGTGTGCAGTGAGGACCATGAAACACTTCATAAAGACTTGAGGCACCAAGAACAGCCCAGAGGGTAGGACTCTGAACTGGTAGTGCTGACCTAGTGCCACAAAGCGAAGGTACTTGTGGTAACTGGAATGAACCAGAATGTGTTGGTAGGCATCTCACATGTCTAGAGACACCAACCAGATGGGCTAATTGAGAAGTGGTAGAAGAGTCCCCAGAGAGACCATCTTGAACATCTCGTGGTACAAGAACTTGTTCAAATTTCTGAGACCGAGAATAGGGCGCATGTCGCCTGTCTTCTTTGGAACCAGAAAGTAATGGGAGTAGAACCCTGTGTTCCCCTCTGTCCAGGGAACTACTTTCACAACCCTGTTTTTGAGAAGGCCCAGTATTTCTGAAGTGAGAAGGTCTGACTGAGCTGTAGACAGACTGTGCTGTCACTTGGGTAGAAGATCTGGTGGAATTTCTACAAGGTTGAGAGAGTATCCTTCTTGAATGATTCGGAGAACCCATTTGTCTTTTGCATTTTTTGCTGCTGTACATGAGGAGATGGACCCTTCAGATGCTTGCTTTCCACCATCATTTGGATCACCCTCAGAGCCTTTTTTATTATTTTTAGGCAGACTGAGAAGGCATGCTTCTTTTTAAAATTTTTGCCCTTTTAAATGAGTTTTTTGGGCAAAAATATGACATCACTTACAATTTATAAAGTTGTGTTGTGGACCTAAACACTTTAAACAAAGCTCATGACAGCCTGTCTATGCCAGCAGCTGAAGACAATTTGTACTATTTATTGATGGTTCATAAGGTCTCTCTGACATAACAATTAGAAATAATGAAAACGGTCCCCAAAAAATGATGTAGTACAAGAGCCCAATAGTAAAACTGTCTCTTGTACTGAAGAAACTGTGCCAATGGTCAAATTGCAATTTCTATAACTCAAACCAATTAATTAGGGTGAAAGAGCTCAGACAGAAATGGAAAATGAAAATGCTCCATTCTCTGTAAATTGCATAACTAACAATAGTAAACCACTAAATTTAGCAAATTGAAAAGTACAGTTACAGAAGAACTTACTGTAACAGTAGATCTTTGAGAGAGACTCTTGTGGTAGGCAATAACACTTAGGAATGAGTTGCCAGGCACTAGGACCACATGGAAAACTTAGCTAGCAGTGTCTGGTGGGGGATTGCCACCCTGGCATCATGTGATTGACGGCCCAGCGCTATACAGTGGGCAGTCTCCATGCCTGCCTCCAGTTCTCCTGCCAGAGACTTAAGAAAAGGAGTGACAGGAGAAGGAGAGGGCTCCTGGAACCACTAGAATAGGCAGAAAAAGCAGCAGCAGAAGGGGGAAGGAGGGAAGGGAAAAAGTTTGCCTACTGCAAGAGCCTCTCTTGAAGATCTACTGTTGTGGTAAGTTGTTACATAACTGTACTATCTTACTTGAGGGCTCTTGCAGTAGGCAATAATACTTAAGGCTGAGTCCTAAACAGTGTAATTCAGGCAAAGACTAAACATGGGAGGCAGGATAAAGAATGGCCTCCCCTTGGTTACAATGTTCAGGATGAAAAAATTACTTACCATAGTAATCTTGTCTTTTCCCAGTGATACTCAGGTATTCATAACTTTCTGCAGTGTCCTTTTAAGCCAGAACTGCCTGGAGATGATAGAACACATGCAAATGATGGAACTCTTTGCATGTGACAACTATTCAAATGCTGCCTTGAACTAACTGCCTTAGTTCTAAACCCCTCAGATTTCCTTGACACCTGGAAAGGCAGGCACCCAAGAACTATGAATACTGAATAGTAGTAATAATCAATAATAATGATAATTAAACCCATAATTCCCTTAATAAATACTTCAACTCAATCAATTAATCAAAATCTTTATTTATCCAGGCGGGTACCATTGAGCAAGGCTCATATACAAGGTGGACCTGGTCATGAATACATCAAAGTACAGTACAAAAGCAGGTATACAAAAAGCAATAATATACAAGGAAGAAAAAGTATATACAGTGTATAGAGTACAGTACAAGGTTGAAATAAATAAAAAAAAAACAGCATCATTTTACAATTGAAGAAGTCAGCAGATGTACAATCAGCCAAAGGCATACAGGGGTTATAAGCAGAGATCTTTTGAGTGAGGCAGCCAGCAACTACACATATAGGGGAAAGAGGCCGTGTATGGGGTGGCTGGTTAGAGAGGTAAAGAAGAGGAGGGATATATTACTGACAACTGGGGGAAAAATTGGGCTAAAACCACAGAAAGTGACGATGGCTGTCGTGTACTTGTTTATTATGATAATGACGGAGGAGGGGTAGATAATTGGGACACTACTATGGATGGGGTGGGACTTTAGCCAGGCTGGAGTGGACAGAGAATGGTGGGTGCAGCAGGAAGAGTTAATAGGGAAAGAGTGAGAGCCAGGGGTAGAAACATGGCGAGCGTCAGGATGGAAAGGGGGAGTTGCGGAATTAGTGGGCTAGCGGTAAGGAAAACATTTGCAAGGTGCTTTCATGTAGCGATCATAGAGCACCTTGAAGATATTCAGGTTAACAGCACAGCTCAGCTTCAAGTTCCTTTGTAAACCGTTCCACAATGTGGGTAAAGAGAAACTTAAAGCAGCTTTGCTGAAATGAGTTTTGCACCTTGGAACTTGGAGGGCAATTAGGGAATAGCTCCTTAGAGCATAGGTGCCTAACACACTCCGGGGAATACAATCTGAGACATATGAGGGGAGCTTGTTGGTCACCGCTCTGAAGGCCCATAGGGCAGCATTTCTATTCCTTCTATAGTGAAGAGAAGTCCAGCCCAATAATGTGTACAGGGAGCAGTGGTGTGTTGAAAGTGGAAGGCCAGTAATGAATCTGATAGCTCTGTGGTAGAGGGTGTCCAACTTAACCAGTGCAGAGGCAGTGGCTGTAGAGCAGGTCCGCATAATCTATTAAAGATAGAAAGGTAGCTTGAACTAGTAGAATCTTGGCCTCCTTTGTGAGCAGGTGGTTAATTCTGTAGAATAGTCCTAATCTTTGCCTTAGTTTCTTCTGTAGTTCTTCGAGATGGTCAGTGAAGGAAAGTTTATGATCGAGTCAAACTCCTAGATAATTGAATTTAGCTATATACTCTAGTGTTTCTCCAAGAACAGTGGTAGTTTGTGGGTTAGCCCCCAGCAGGAACTGCCACATGCAAGGAGGGGGAGAAGAGCATGGCTTTTGTCTTTTTCGCATTGAGCAAAAGCTTTTTGTTTATAAGCTTGTATTATAGAAGGTTAAATTCAGCTTGGAGGTCTTCACAGGCTGTTTTCGGCATGGGACGACTCAAGCACAGTACAGTGTCGTCCGTGAATAAGTGGATGTTGGCTTTTTTGATGGGGTCATTGATGTTGTTAAAGTAGACTGCAAAGAGGAGGGGACCAAGGATAGAGTCCTGGGGCATGCCCCTCAGCATAGGTTTTAATGGAGAAAGATCACCTTCAGCTTTAACCTGCTGTTTCCATTCTCCGAGGTAGTCTGCAAACCAGCACATAGATTTATGGTCCAGGCTTAAGGTGCTTAAGGAGGAAAGAAGCAGGCTGTGATTGACTGTGTCGAATGCCTTACTAAGATCCAAGAAAATGGCACAAACATGTTTCTTGTTGTCAAGGTCTAGGAGCCAATCATTGGTCATCTTGGCTAGGGCTGTTATGGTGCTGTGCTTTGCTCTGAATCCAGACTGAACTGGGTTTAATAGGCTTCTGGATTCTAAATATACCCCTAGCTGGCCACACACTATTTTTTCTAGTAATTTAGACAGGATGGGGAAGAGGGAGATCGGTCTGTAATTATTTAGATCGCAGGGGTCACCTGCTTTTAATAGAGGGATGACATGGGCTATTTTCCATTGAGGGGGAGGTTACCCTGGGAGAGTGACATGTTGAATAGGTGGGTGATAGGCACTACAAGCACATGGTAGGCACATTTCAGATAGTATGGCTCTATGAAGTCAAAGCCTGCTCCCTTCCTGGTGTACAGGTGCAACAGTAGGTCTTCCACCTCTTTTAGAGAGACAGACAGGAAGGAGAAGGCCTCCTAGGTAGAGGGGGGCTCGTGGGTTGGTGGGCCCTGAGCTGTGCGGCGGTCATTGGGAGGGGAAGTATCAAATGCTAGCCCTGCCGTAGCAAAATGGTTATTGAGGGCTTCCAATATCTCCAATTGGTTAGAGATAACACTGTCACCGGACTTAATTTTTGCTGGAATGGAATTACCAGGTACATGTCGTCCAGACATGTCTTTTAATGTTTTCCAGAGCTTTGAAGGATTTCTTGAGGTAGAGGCTAGCTCCAAACGATAGTAGGTGGCCTCGGCTGCTCTGACCAACTTGGTGCACTTGTTACATGCTCTCTTAAAAAGACACCAATCTGAGTCGTTCTTGCTTCTTCGGTCTTTTTTCCATAAAGTATCCCTTTTTAACAGGGAAGCTTTGAGCTCAGGCAGGAACCAATGGCAGGTGCTGCTCCTGACCCGCACCTTAACCAAGGGTGCATGCTTATTTAAAATATCGTAAAAAATAGTATATGTCCTGTTAACCGTTTTGGCTAGGAAGAATTCCTGCCATCGCGGTGAACGTTTCAAGTCGTGGATATATGCAAGCAAATCTAAGTTGTGTTTGCACCTCTTGATAGAGAACTTTGCCACAAACTGTGGGTTGTGCACGGATCTAATGGTGCTGATTATACAGTGATCGCTAATGTCTGAGAAAAATGTTCCGACATGAGAGAACAGATGTGGCTTGCTAACCAAAATTACGTCTAAGAGGGAGCTGTTAAGGTTCTTTTTATTTGGGCGAGTAGGCTTGCCAATGAGTTGTATCAGCCCTTGAGTGTCACAAAAGGATTTCAAGAAAACTGATACACTTGATAGCCAATCGTAGTTCAGGTCGCCAAAAATAGTGGTTTCCAAGGAACTGAGCTCCAGTACGGAACTGAGGTGAGACAGAAGATGAGGCCCGGCAGAAGGGGGCCTGTAGCAGCCTATTACACAGAGTGCACTGGAATGAGAAAGTTCGATCTTTAGGGTCAAGCACTCGAATTCTTTGGGAGAGGATGATGCATCTATGCATGCAGCCGAGTATTTGTCCCTTACATAAATTGACACCCCACCTCCTCTTGATTGCCTATCCGCTTGGAAGAGAAAATCATTTGGGATATTGATTTCATTGTCTGGGATGGCTGGCCTAAGCCAGGTCTCAGTGATCACCAGGATGTCAGGTAGGGTGTGGCTCACCCAAGCCTGGATAAGGGTGAACTTTTTCAGCAAACTACAGGCATTAAGATGCATAAAAGACATTCCTTTGATACCTGCCAGGTCTGATGGAGAAGCAAGAGTGTCTAATGGCCCTGGGTTGAGTTCGACATTGCCTGAGTATGATAGTAAAAGAAGCAGGATTCTTTTTAAGGCAGCAAACTGAAATTTGTAAACGCTATTTTTTGGGTGATAGGGGAGGTGGTGTTGATGGGTAGGCCTGTACCCCTCCTGGTGTTATACTGACCTAGCGCTGCAGTCACTTGTGTCCTGGCAGGAATTTGCCATGAGCAGGAAGTCTCGAGTCTGGATGGGGGAGTAATCTGCAGAGACAGCTCTGGAGATGTCCCACTCCCCGGCAGAGACAGCTGAGAAGCCCAATAATCCAGAATGGCTACCTGAAAGGAGCTGTTGGATACAGAACAGGGAGAAGCACAAGGGTCATTCCATTTTAGCGAGGGATGAGGGTTCTGAAGAATTGAGCTGAGCGCTAGCAAAGCTAGTGACACACCGAGGAACCAGCTATAACTTCCCATGGTAGATCTAAATGCCACAACAGCCGGCAGTAAAAGTCACTAGAAGCCTAGACCAATCAGCGATCAGGTGTCATAAGTTCAAAATCTTTTTGTTGACTGAGAGGCAGTTTTGGCACTGAACGTACCTGTGGAGCAACTCTTTGCAGCTGAGCCAGTAAGGTGGGAAAACACAGCATGAACCTTGTTTATCTAACTTGCACCAGAAAGTGGCAGGTATACCTCTGAAAGCACAGTATGCATGAGTGCAGAGGCTAAGGGTTCTAGAAGGGGAGGCAGGGAGGGAAGTTATGAATACCCGAGTATCACTGGGAAGAAACAAGATTACTATAAAAAGTAATTTTTTCTTCTAACCCCAGTAATACGGAGGAGGAAGGTATTTGAAACTCAGAGACAGTCCCTGTCTCACTACCCCCAAGACCTACTTGTCTATGGTGATCTTTTGCCACGCCTTGAGGTAGTGAGGCAATCTGCCACTGACAGGAAGAGAGGAGGCAGCCTGTGAAGACACATCAGGGTGTTTGCTTGCTTTGGGGCTGAGGCTGGGTTTGAGATCCCCACCTGGAACCCCTTCTGCCCCTACCTCTGAAGTACCCTTGCTGGGGATAATGTTGTATTGGGGTGCAGCCATTGCCTGGAAAAAGGGCCTAGTATGAAAGGACCTGCCCCTGCCTCCCCTTCCATAGTGTCTGGTGGATAGAGAGGCTTTCTCCTTAGCAGAATTGCTCTAGAAGGTGGCCTTATATTCATGCACCTTCTTCATATAAGCCACTGTTTCACCAAAAAGTGAATTATCCTCCGGGGGAAATCCACAGCCTTGTCTGAGTATCCTGGGTAAGATTTGTAGCTGTTAGCCAGGCAAATCTATGCTGAGCAACAGTGTTTGCCATCCACCTGGCTGCTGTATCATTGGAATCAGCAGCCATTTGGAACTGATACTTTATTTATTTGTATTTCGGATGACACCTTTAAGCCGAGGGCTCTTTTACAAAGGTTCCACGTCAAGGCAATAAGGACAATAAAGTACAAAACATAACATGATCATTACAATGGAACTTACAAAAAAAAAGACAAATAAGGTTACAATAATAGCAGCCAAAGGCATTGTCAAGGAATTGTGTTGGGAGTTAATTATACAGTACAAGTCATAGGTGGCTCAGTGAAGCTTTGTTAGGAGGGTTAGTGAAAGAAAGAAGAGTGGTGGTGAGGGTGGTATGGGAGACAGAGAGAGGGAGGAGGGGAGAAATGGGGAGGGCATTGCATTGGGTATGTGGTAGATGGGAAACAGCAAGGGAGGAGGAAAGGGGGGATGAAAAAGGAAAGGAGACAGATTCATCCTGTACCCAGTAATGGGGGGTAGGAGAGGAGGAGGAGCTGAGGCAGTGAGGAGGGATGCTTGAGGGTAGTATGCCTGGAGGGGATTATAAGAAGTAATCACAGAAGGCACTAGCCATGAGGTGTTGACGCAGTTTACATTTAAAAGCACCAATCGTGGCAATGTTGGAGATTTCTGTAGGTAGCAAGTTGAACCAGGTGGAGGCTCTGACAAGGTAAGAATGCTGATCTTGAGAGTTCTGACAGCGAGGTACTGTAAAGATTAGACTGTCTGATCTTCTAGTTAGGTGGCGGACATGCTGTGGGGTCAATATTGATTGGACTCCAGGGGGCATAAGGCCCAGTGATGTCTTCTTAGCTAGGATGCAGGTCTGGTACTTTAGCCTGCGGATAGCTGGAGCCAGTTAGCCTGCTAGTAAATGTCACCGTGTGAGAAAGGTGGGCAGCTGAAATAAATGAGTCTCATTGCTTCTATTAAGGGCTACACAGTCACGCGCCAGAGTGCAGTATCAGTAGCGGATCCAGATAACAAGCCCGTAGTCAATAATTGAGATAACAGAGCTCTGGATAGCGAGGTTCAAGGCTTCAGCCGTTAGGCAATGTTTATGCTTATATAGTAGCCCTATACGGGAGTTCACAGTTTTAGCGATATTGTCAATGTGTTTGGAATACAAGAGGGAGCAGTCAAGGGTCAGGCCCAGATATTTAAACATATCCACCAGAGGTCAACAAACGTGATGGCTAAATAAAGAACTACTCCACAAACTCAAAGCCCAGGACAAGCTTTGTAAGCATTACAAGACTACTGGCCTACCCAGAGATCATCTTATCTACAAACAGCATAGAAGTGTCTGCAAAAAACAAATCAGGCTTGCAAAAAGCAAGTACTGCCAGAATCTGTTAACCAGCTCATCAAAAGATCCACTCAAATTCTGGAGTCACATCAAAACCTTCCTTGGCACCCCACAATCTGTCACTCCCTCGGAAATGATTCTTCACGGCATCCACTGCAATGACCCCCTTACCATAGCTAATGCCTTTAATCAACAGTTCTCTGACCTATCTCCCTATACGTCCACCCTAAATGCGGCACCTGCTGCCCCTCAGCCACTCTCTACCAAAGTGAAAACTGCTGCATTGACAAGTGACCCTCAACAAGCAACAACAAAAACTTTTTATTTCAAGGCTGTGACTAGAAAACAAGTTCTTAAACTCTTAAACGCCATATCTGATAACACCAGCCCTGGCTCTGACACACTGGAACCCCGACTGCTGAAAGCTGCTGTCCATCTCATCTCCTGTCCATTAGCCAGGATTTTCACACTGTCCCTCTCCACGGGCACAGTCCCAGAGATATGGAAAGCTGCTAGAATCACTCCCATTTTCAAAAAAGGGATCAAAAACGAAATATCGAACTACAGACCCATTGCCATTCTCTCGGTCCTCAGCAAAATTTTAGAAAAACTAGTAGCCACCCAGGCCACCGAATTCCTCGACTCTCAAACTTACTCATGAAGCACACAACATGGTTTCAGGAAACATCACAGCACCATAACAGCGCTTAGCTAAGTTTACCTCTGATACCTTGTAAACATGGACTAGGGTCATCTAACTGGGCTGTGTTCATCGACCTCACCAAGGTTTCTTGGACCTTGTGGATCACCCCTTCTACTGACTACCCTTAAAAATCTTGGCTTCTCATCCCCTGTAACAAACTGGTTCAGAAGCTACCTAACAAACAGGACACAAGCAGTCAAACTTAACTCTGCTATCTCTGCCAGCGCCACAATCAACATTGGAGTACCGCAGGGCTCAATACTAGGCCCTCTCCTTTTTTCACTGTTCATAAATAATCTTCCTAGCAGTATAGCATCTGGTGCCTTGCTACTCTATGCTGATGACCTGGTAATCTATGCTCATTCAAGCTGTATTAACCATCTCAACGCCACTCTGACAGCTGCCTTCCACTCTGCTCAACACTGGCTAAGTGCTCATCGCCTCATACTTAACGCTAGCAAGACAAAAGACATGCTACTGGGAACGACCCACAAACTTAGATCCTGCTCATCTCCCCTGAATATACTTGACCTTAACGGAACCCCTCTCGAGATTGTAAGTACATTCCACTATCTGGGCATACTGCTCGACCAAACCCTTGACCTGAACCAACACATCCAAGAAATCTGCAAAACTGTCAACTGCAAACTGGGGGCTGCCTACAGGACTAACTACATGCTCACACCCACTGCCAAACTGGCCATTGCCAGGGGAATTCTCCTGCTAACTCTATCCTACTGTGCCCCCATCCTAACCATGGCGCACAAAACTACACTACAGAAATGGGATACCACCTACAACAATGTTTGCCAATATGCATCAAAGGCCCCCCGCCTCAAACATCACTGCCAACTTTATAAAGACCTAGGCTGGCTTTCCCCCTCTGCCACCAGACAGTACTACCTATGCTGCCTCTCAGACTCCATAATCAGGGTGGCTAGATCTGCTACACTATCTGAACTGCTCCAGCCTATTATCCCCTCATGTGAGCCGAGATCGTCTGATAAGTCTTTACTAAAAGTTCCCCTCTGCCGTACCTCCAAGGGCTCTGGTGCATTTGGGCATGCTGCCCCCCAAGCGTGGAACTCTCTACCTGTTGACCTAAGACGAGCTTCCTCAGACCTTGCTTTCAAGCGAAGACTATGGAATCACCTTACCTCTATGGACCAATGTGCCTGTTATGATCCTACCTGAATCCTCTCTTCATGTTACCTCTTCCTCCCCCTATCTACGTCCACCTCCTTATCCCTTGTATATGCCCATGTGTCTACTTTTCCCCATTTGATGCCTTGCATACCTGTTATTTGGACTGCTTGCACTTTATTTTATGAATTCAAAGATACTTACATGGCTCTACTATCTTGTGTATTACGAATGCCTCTAGTCACTTTACTTTTCTTGACCTTGTGTATGACAATTGCCTTTGCCTTACTGTTTATGTGTACTATATATGCCTCTAGTCACTTTATTGTTATAGACTTTGTGTACAACAAATTGCCAATTACCTGACTATGTGGTACCTGTTTTCTCAAACTACTGTTTGCACTAATCTTTGATGTACTTTCTTGAAAACTGGTGCTGGTCTCTCCCAAATCCTATTAACCTCATCTTCTTCCCTCCCATCCCCCCGCCCGCACACTGACTAGTACTGGGTCGCTGCCACACCTTTTCCTGCTAAAGCCGCCTTTTGGCATAACTTTCCCCCCAAGGACTGAGTCCCCCTACTTACCCTGCCGGCTTATGGTTCCATGAGCCCGGACGCCGACTGTAGCAATCTACTGCTATTGTCGTATCTTCCCACCTTACCCCATTCCTGCTTTCCGCTACGCCAGTTTTTCTGCTGCTGAGCCTCATACCATGCCTCCTAGCCATTTTGTCTGCCCCCCCATGTCAACCTCCTCACTGGTTGCCTTGCCCGTTAAATAAACCCACTTTAGATGGAACTCCTCGCTCGTCCAGGCTGCCAACCCCTGCCCAGCTTGGACACCTGCCAGTCTGGCCACAGCCCCCTGCCTCTCAGTCCAACTCAAGGTTCCGCGAGTCCGGTCACTGCCCCATGTTTTCCCCACAAAAGTCGTACTCACGCCTGCTGTTGCCGAACTCAGCACAGCCCCTTCAGTAACCCTACCCTCCTTCCCTGTCTCCAAAACCTGTTGTCTATTTGCTTTCCCACTTCCTACCCTTCGCTATCGCTGGCCTGCCTCTTACCTATTCCTCCCCGCCTGCGTCTCTCTTACTGGGAATTGGTTCCATGTGCCTGGTTATAGACTCTTGCCTCCCGCCACTAAAGCCGTAATTTTCGCATGTCCCACCCTACCTTTTCCTCTCCTGCCTGCCCTTGACACTCTCCCTCTAATTATCTCAGGAACAGGGTACCCCCCCCATGGCCAATCAGTTGGCAGGGTTCTCTTACCTTGGTCTCCAGCCCCGCCACCTCCCAGCTACTTTGAGCTGTGCACTTACCCTTCCCTGCCCACATCCCCCCCTGTCAGTTTCTCCAAAGTTAATCCAAAGTCTGTCCTCCCACCAGTACCCTCTGCTTAATCTACCTCCTTATAAAAAATTGTATACTTATATCAATGTACCTGTACATGTACTGTTTAACCTGCACTGTTCTACTTGTATTGTAATTGTACCTCCCGGGTCTTGCCTGAAAATAGTCACTTGCTGGCTAGAGCACCTACCCGGTTAACAAAAACTAAATAAAATAAAAAAAAAAAAACCTTCTCAAGAGTGACACCTTCGTGGTTGTTAATTACAAGCTCATGGTTCTTGTACTTGTTGTAGGTTCCATGGAACAACAGTGTTTTATTTTTTTGTGGTTAAGGATGAGTTTATGTGAGCAAAACCAGTCTTCCACTTCTGTGAAACTTTTTTGTAGTTGAGACTGAAGGGAGGTGGGGTTGGTGTGGCAAGTGAAGATTACTGCATCATCTGCATACAGTAACATTCTGTCATGGCAGGAGGCAGGAAGATTGTTCTAGAATATGCTGAATAACAAGGGACCCAGGATAGAACCTTGGGGTACTCCAGAGTGGATTGGTAGGGATGATGAGACAAATTCACCAATCCTGACCTGTTGGGTCCAGTTATTGAGGTAGCTTTGAAACCAGAGGGTAGTTTCACTTGAAAAACCAAGGAGGGATAATTGTTAGAGGAGAATGGAGTGACTGACAGTGTCAAATGCCTTAGTCAGGTCAATAAAAGAGGCGACGACCAACTGGCCCTGATCAAGTGCATAATGGATATGTGTGGTGAATTTGAGGAGTGCCGTAGTAGTGCTGTGCCCTTTACAGAAGCCATGCTGCTGGGAACATTGCAGGCTGTATTTTACAAGGTACTCCATGAGCTGATCAGCTACTATCCGTTCCAAGGCTTTGGATAGAGGAGGGAGGATGGATATAGGCCTGTAGATGTTCGTGAGAGTCTTGTCACCACTTTTATGGACTGGAGTCACCACTGCCAGTTTCCACTTTTGGGGGAACTGGGAGAGCATGAGGGAAGCAGGACTTCGTCAATGGTGAGGGCGAGAAGTTTCATATCCAGTGAATCGCCACTGACCCTAGACTTTCCAAGCACTTTAGGAATGTGTGTTTTAGCTAGGCTTTCCAGGATTGCTTTGAAATGGAAAGGAGGGTGCCCTGGTGGCAAACCTGAACTAACAGGAGCTGGGTTGACTGTGGTGGGATCAAAAAAGTTAGGAGGTAGCACATGACTAAAGTCAGCAAAAGTGGTGTTAAATGCATTGGCAATGATTACAAGGTCAAGAGTGATGGTACCATCTATGTTCAACATTGTGGGTGTTGTTTTGGGATCCTTTCCAGTCACTTCAGCAAGGTTACGCCAGAATTTACTCCCATCATTCCAGGTGCTGGCTAAGGTGTTCCTGTAATAGTTAGCCTTCTTATGGCGGATTGCTCTGGTACATGCATTCCTTGCTGTTTTGTAGCTCGGAATATCAGTCTGGGTGCCAGTAGCCTTAGCACGATACCAGCGCTGGTCTTGAGATTTCATTTGTGTAAGGAGGCCTAGTGTCATCTATGGCTTATTGACACCCTTGATCTTACACTTCTTGAAAGGAGCATGAACATCGTAGGCTGAGTTGAAACAGGTGATAAAGTATTCAAGTGCTGTGTATAGATCGGGGGCTATATCAATTGGTGACGAGTCATGTTCACGAAGGAGTGTTTTAAGTGACTCAATATGACTAGGGGTCAGCATTCTCCCGTTAATAGTTTTGGGGGGGAGTTTGGTGTATTTGTTGGTCCAGATACACAAGATAGGGGAATGATCATTTAAGGAGTCTGGGAGGACTGTTGCTTCAGAGATGTGCTCTGGACGATTAGTTAGCACCCAGTCTAGAAGTGTACATGTCCCTGTTCTGTAGTTTACTCTAGTAGGCGATTAGACCATTTGTGAGAAGTTAGCAGCAGCCAGGGCATCCTTATAACTACTCAAGCTGGAGGTCAGCCAGTTGATGTTGAAATCACCAAGTAGAATAACTTCTGTATTCTGATCCAGGGAGTTGATACAGTCAAGGAGGGAGTGAAAGCCCAGATTGCTCAACTTGGGTGGTATATAGACAGAAACAACAGTTTATTTATTTATTTAAATCTTGGTAACCGGGTAGGCCCGTTGAGACCAGTAATAGTCCCTTTTTCAGGGGCGAACCGGGGTTAATTACACAATAATACAACAGGATATAACTTTTACATTAAATTCATCAACATACAGTTAAATTATAGTCTGGATCTTGTGATGAGTTCCGAGAAGTACTTTGGCAGCAAGGATTTGGATGTTATTTCCGGGGATGGGCACAGGCATGACATGACCCATAAGGGACTCTTTAAGGTAGATGGCACAGCCTCTTCCTTTCTTAGTAAGTCTGTCCTGTCTGAACACTACATATCCGGGAATTGCTATTGTGGAGTCAGGTATCTTCGGAGACAGCCATGTTTCCAGCATGGATAGGATGTCTGGATTGTGCTGGGAAACCCAGGCAGAGAGGGTATCAAGTTTGGAGAGGAGGCTACAGATGTTAATGCTTGCTAAGGAGAGTGACCCTGCACTGCTGTTAACCTTGTGGCCAAGTTGTGGTGGGCCGAGGTTAGGGTGAATGTTGCCTGACAGGAGCAACAGAAGCAGTATAAGATGTTTTAAAAGGGATTTAAAGTTGCTTATGTGGGGCAGCAGGGCCCTTTTTTTAACAGGTTCTTTTCCATAAGGATGATGCATGAGGTAGTGACCAGTTAGTAATAGCTAGGAGCTGTAAGGGCACAGTTGCAGTGGTTTTGAGAACAGGCCAAAAGTTTCATTTGTTCTTCAAAATGGTTGTTGGATAGATAGCCCTTAGAGAAAGCACATTGAGTGGATTTCAATTGAAAATGTTTGATAGCTGGTGGTTTATTCAAAAGCTAAAAGAAATGATCAACAGTTGAGGTCCACAGTCATAGAATGTGGTAGAATTCCTGAAAGGGATGAACTCTGCCTGTGCACATGCAGGATGTGAAATACTTTTGTCTGTATGCATCTTTATCATTCAAAGAGGTCTTGAAAAGCCCAAATACAGATCATGGGGCAGGTCAGATGAAAATGTGGATTCAAGCAGGACCCAGAGTCACTGAATTTGTCAGACTTCCTAGCTTCACTTATGTTTTGCTTGGAATACCTTCCAACAAGTTGATTTTAAACTTTGTACACTCTAAGCCAAACCTGGCAGTCTCTGCCAGGTAATTAGACAAGGGTGAAGGAGCTTTGTGTGCCATGGCCAGTACAGACTGCCATCAACACTTTTGGTACTGAGCAGCGTAGACTTGGAAATGTGCTGACAAGTACCCTTTTTTAGCCATACTGTCAATTTTCCTGGACTCCTTATCTAGTGGGTAAGAAGACAGGTGCACCTTAGCCTTGTCACAGGCAGCTGCCTGCACTACCCCCGGTGGTCAGGGTAGGAAAACAGAAATTCTGCCCCTTCCCTTTCCAGTTGATACTTCTTGTCCCGCCTCTTGTCAAGAGGAGGAACAGAATTAGAGGGTCTGTAAAATCTTCAGTGCATCTTTCTTGAAGAATTTATTGATAGGCAAAAGGAGCTTCTTTGTGGGGGTTAACCTCTTCCTCATCCTCTGTTTCTTTACCTATGGTGAATTCCATGCCATCAGCCATTTTCCTCATGAAAGTAAAATGTGAGGAATAATCCTCAGTGGTTCTAGGAGGTGAACCGAAATCCTGCTCAGGGGATACCTCAGGCTCAATGGGTTCCCCTTCATACTCCTCTTCACATTCATCATTATCCTCTTCTTCAATAAATGAGGATTTACCTGGGAAGCCAGCCTGTCCAGCTGGGGCTGGAACAGGTGGCTCCTGGCCAGTGGGAAAAAGACCTGGTAAGGCCTTGTAAGGCCTGGACCACTTTAAAGGCCTGAGCTATTTCCTGAAGAGAAGGCAGAGCCAAAGCACACACAGAAGTCCCCTTTTTTTCAGTTGGGGGTTCTGTGTACTTTACTTTCTTTGTCTTGTTTGAGGGAACCAGGGAGTCAGCCGGTTCAGCAAACCTCTTAGTGCCCTTATCACCTGTCTCAGGGGTTGAAGCAATTATTGTAATGGTTTCATCCACAGCAGAAGAGGGTATCGACTGGTCAGAGCCAGAGGGACCCTTAGGTGGAGGAAGTTTTTTCTTAAACTGTTCCAGGCATTTCTTCACTGTTTTATCTGGGAAGGTTTTACAGATGTCACAATCTTCCTTAAGATGATCATAGCCCAGGCAAGCCACGCATAAATGAAAGGCTTGCCTGTAGTTCAGTGACCAAGTAGCCAGCCACTCCCACTTACTGAGCTATATAAGCAGTTCCTCTAAGCCTCACAGTGAAGCATTTTTTCTTTGCAGCCGAATGCGCTGCTGGTCTGACCTCTGAGCTGTTGAGCCTCCCTGGCTGGGGCCTGCCCCCCGGTCTCTGCAGGGCTTCTGTTTGTTTTCCTACTTTGGTTTGTATTTTGCCTTTGACTGTGTATGCTTCCTTCCTTTTTTTTTGGGGTGGGGGTGCTTTTCTAAGTTCCTAGCTCAGAGCCTATACTACTTGCTTTCAAGTTACTCATAGCTCAAATTACTTGCACTGCAACTGCAAACCTGCTTTGTTTGTTTCAGCTCAACTACAGCTGTTTCATGTGTCATTTTGATTACTTTCACCTGACTCAGATTTACTTAAACCTAGCTATACAACTTACTCATGCTTGTTCTAATTACCTCATTGCAGCAGTCTCTGCACTACCTGTTGACAGTGCTTACCAGCATTATGCTTCCTTTTATTTATTGCAGTTACAACTCTGTGTACTCAATTGTTTACTACTGCTGCACAGGCCTACTTGCTTCCTGCTACTGCTTTGTTTACTCCCATTGCTGCTGTACATTGTTGCACTCTGAGGTTAGCTAAAGCTCCAGCTAAGGTTATTAAATTAGCTTTATATGCATGTGGTTGTCAGCCCTTCCATCACTTTCTTGTTTGTCCTACTACAGGGACTGGGAGGTGTTTGGATGGTTGTGGCCTATGTGGCTAATTAATTCTGTTCTAAATCCTGTCTTCGCCACCGAAAATCCTAAGAGTTTGTCACCTTGATTTGGCTTGAACTGCCTGGCTGGTTTGCCCCATTATTCAGTGCTGTTCCTACGTTATGCAGACCTTTGTGCAGGTCCAATTCTCACTACTACTGCTTATTGACCTACGTATTGGTCCACACTTGCGTACGTTATCATTGCTTATTGCAGCCTTGCTTACGCAAACCATTGCTTCATGCCTACTACCATCCCCTTGGCTTCGCTGGGGATTCTGCTGTACTCAGTCTACATTTGACCTTACTAGGTCTCAGCACTCGCTGCTCATTATGATTTCAGCATGCCGTGCTCATTCAGCTTACAAATTTTACAGCTTATTCAATTTCTGGGGCATGCCAGCCATTCTATTTGGCGCAGGGTTCCTGCAGCCGAAGGTCTCGCTCTGCCTTAGTCCGCACCATCGAGCGTGTCCAACTTGGGGCGGGATCCTTCTCACCTGGCCCATAGCTGAGAATGTCCTCGCCCTGGGTTTGGCTTTGGCTTTAGCTGCCTGCTACGTGACAGCAACTCCTGGTGTAGAATTTAAGACTAGCAGTGAAGGGTGGTTACGACGATCTCCTTTGGCTATAGTGTTCCACTATAACGGTTGGCCATTGACTTTAGTGTCTTCCCTAGCAAGACACCTTCACCGCATTCTCCCCACGACTGCCTCTGGTTCACCCGGTTTCATTTAGGGTGGACAGGCCAGGTAAGTGCCTCAGCAGTTGTTGCTCTCCTCCTGCGCCTTGGATGCACGTATTTTTGCAGAGTTTTCTCGCAACCTTCCATGACGTTCCTGCTAGAGGGTTTAAGTGAGAGCCTCCCTCCAAACTGGAATATTTTCCACCCCTTTAATTGGGTTTCCAAATTGCAGCTGCAGAGCCATCACTAAATAAAATTTCTCAAGCCTGGAGGGAAGGCGACCTAGGCCTTGGATCCCCAAAGATTTCCTCCTCATGGGGGAGGTTTCTATCCTCTGTTGCCTCAGGTCATAACTCATAGTTAGCATAGTTGTTTTTCCTAGTCTCTTTAGGCAGGTTCCGTTGTTGGATGGAGGTGGAGGATGTCCTGCCATTCCCTCTCTCCTTAGAGGATCCCCTTCTCTCAGTGTAAGCCATCAGTATCATGCTATGTAAACCTGGGCTGTTACTACAACAACTGAGCATATCATTGCATTATCAAACTGCCTATGCTTCTCTGCTACTATGTTACATTTACTGTTTCCACGTCTCTGTTACTGCTTGCATTATGCTTCGTGTTGCCTCCTTTTTTGGGATGATACTACTTTTTGGGGGGATTCCTAAAATACCTTTAGCCACGGGAACTGTCCCGTTGCACCTCTAGGGGTGGAACCCTCTCTGAGGGTTCCTTGCCTTCATACTGCTACAGGGTGGTAATTCCTTTGGAATTTATTTTCTTTTATTTATTTTATTTATTTGCATTTCGAATTATACCTTTGAGCCGAGGGCTCTTTTACAAAGGTTCCACGTCAAGGCAATAAGGATAATAAGGTACAAAACATAACATGATCATTACAATGGAACTTACAAAAAAAAAAAAAAGACAAATAAGGTTACAATAATAGCAGCCAAAGGTGTTGTCAAGGAATTGTGTTGTGAGTTAATTAAAGAGTACAAGTCATAGGCAGCTTAGTGAAGCTTTGTTAGGAGTGGGTTAGTGGGAAAAGAGAAAGAAGAGTGGTGGTGAGGGGATGGTATGATGGTATGGGAGACAGAGAGAGGGAGGAGGTGAGAAATGGGGAGGGCATTACGTTGGGTATGTGGTAGATGGGAAACAGCAAGGGAGGAGGAAAGGGGGGGGGATGAAAAGGAGACAGATTCATCCTATACCCTGTAATGGGGGTAGGAGAGGAGAAGGAGGAGCTGAGGCAGTGAGAAGGGATGCTTGAGGGTAGTCTGCCTGGAGAGGATCATAAGAAGCAATCACAGAAGGCACTAGCTATGAGGTGTTGACGCAGTTTACACTTAAAAGCACCAATCATGGCAATGTTGGAGATTTCTGTAGGTAGCAAGTTGAACCAGGTGGAGGCTCTGACAAGGTAAGAACACTGAGCTTGAGAGGTCCGACAGCGAGGTATTGTAAAGGTTAGACTGTCCGATCTTCTAGTTAGGCGGCGGTCACACTGCGGTGTCAATACTGATTGGATTCCAGGGGTCATAAGGCCCAGTGATGTCTTCTTAGCTAGGATGCAGGTCTGATACTTTAGCCTGCCGGATAACTGGAGCCAGTTAGCCAGCTTGTAAATGTCACACGTGTGAAAAAGGCGGACAGCTGAAATAAGGAGTCTACATGCCTTATTATAGACAGTATAGAATAGAATAGAGAGTGTGAACACCAAAAACTAAATTAACACAGTTGCACAAACATAACACTATACTGGCTGCGTAGGTCAGTGAAATGAAAGGCTTGCCTGTAGTTCAGTGACCAAGCAGCCAGCCACTCCCACTTCCTGAGCTATATAAGCAGTTCCTCTAAGCCTCACAGTGAAGCATTTTTTCTTTGCCCCACCATCCACCCCTCCTTCTCCAACTGCAGCGCTCTCTCCTTAGGGGGATTCCTAAGGTATCTTTAGCCATGGAAATTGTCCTGTTGCACCTCTAGAGGTGGAACCCTCTCCGAGGGTTCCTTGCCTTCATATCCTTACAGGGTGGTAATTCCTTTGGAATAGAGAGTGCGAATGCCAAAAACTAAACTAAAACAGTTGCACAAGCATAACACTATACTGGCTGCGTAGGTCAGTGAAACTATGTTTGTCTGCCTCAGCAAACACTTCCCCACAATCAGTGCAATGTTTAAAACCAGATTCACCGGTTTTCTTTTTAGGTTTCTCTGACATTTTATCAGTAACCAATAAAAATGTTAACTGCTAAATAATTTTAAAGTTTTAACCAAAGTTTAGCGGTTGCGGTTGGTTCTGGAACCAATAAGGAACCGATGGGAACCAAAACCGATGCAGAAATGAACCGAGGCTATCGGTTCAGTAACTGATAAAGTGGTTACTAAAATAAAGTATTTAAAATACATTTAATCTAAATTAATGAGGCTTTTTATTCAGAAAACACCCAAACTAATAAATCTAAGTTGGTTCTCCACCAGTTAAACTGAACCAGGAGGAACCGATAAAAACATAATATTTAACACTAAAACTAACAATGAGTAAAAGACAGCAAATGAAAGAAAAAGATTCTTTGTATGAAATTATAAGTTTCTTCACGTCACAGAAACAAGTTGATGAGTGAGACTCCGAATGACTAGACTTTACAGGCGGAGAGTGAAATCTGAGGGGTTTAATTCAAGGCAGCAGTTGAATAGTTGTCACATGCAAAGAGTTCCATCATTTGCATGTGTTCTATCCTCTCCAGGCAGTTCTGGCTTAAAGGGACACTGCAGAAAGTTAGGAATACCTGAGTACTACTGCAGTTAGAAAATACACTGGTAAGTGCATAGTCTGGTTCAACGTAAACTCAGAAACTACCTTTAGTAGAAACTTAGGATTTGTATGCAGAGCCACCCGATCTCTGTGGAAAATCAAATAAGGCTCCTTACACATGAGGGCCTGAAGGTCAGAAATCTTTCAAGCTGAAGTAAAAGCAACTATAAACAGTGCCTTCCAAGATAGATAGCGCAGGTCACAACTTGCGGCCAGCTCAAAGGGAGGCAAAGAAAGTTTCTCAAGAATAAAGTCCAGGTCCCACGGGAGAACAGGGTTCCTCAGTGGGGGTTTCATGTACAGTATTCCCTTCAGAAAGGTATGGGAGACCTCCAACTGAGCCAAAGTTTTGCCTTCCACTGGAATATGGCAGACAAGTGGACCTTCAGTGAGGAAAAACTAAGTCCCAGGTTGGGAAGGTGCAGCAGATACTCCAAGACCTGAGGAACAGGGCATGAAAAAGTATACCAACACTTGGAGATTGCCCAGATAGAGAATCTCTTCCATTTCATTGCATATGTGGCTCTTGTAGATGGCTTTCTTGCCTCTACAAGGACTTCAGTGACTCTGGAGGAGACTCCGAAGTAGGACACCACTATGTGTGAAGGAGCCACGCATGTAGGTGAAGAGACTTGCAGTCCAGATGGACCAGCCTGCCCTGATCCTGAGTCATAAGGTCCTGGCAGAGGGAAAGAGGAACCCAAGGCTTCACTGCTAATTGCTGGAGTAGATGGAGCTATATTTGGTGAGGCCAATATGGAGCGATTAGAACCATTTGAGCTCCCTCCGCTTGCAGTTTGAGGAGTACCCTCTGCAAGAGCAGGGAGGGAAGGTATACAGTGACCTCCCAATCCAGCAAAGAGACAGCATGTCCCACCAAAAGACACCAGGTCTGGGAACAAGCGAGCAAAACTTGGGTAGTTTTGCATTGTATGGGGAGGCGAACAGATCAAGATCTGGATGGCCCCAGAGGTTGAATATGCTTTTGACCACTGACTGTCGCAGTTCCCACTCGTGAGCCCTTGCCTGAGACTGTCTGCTAGGATGTTTTGAATGGCTTGGACATGCACCGCCGACAGCTGGAGCTGATGCTGGACCACCCAGTACCACACTCGCATCGCTTCTCTGCAAAAGAGGTACGATCGAGTGCCTCCCTGTTTGTTCAGGTACCAGACAACACACATGACCGACTGGACCAGGAGTGGTCCTGGGAGGAAGGGGGCTGGAAGGCCTGGAGGGCGTACAGCACCACATGCATCTCTAGCATGTTGATGTGCAGTTAGAGTTCCCACTGAGACCAGGATCCCTGGGTTCCACGATCTCCCAGATGTGCTCCCCAGCCCTGATCTGAAGCATCTGTGGTCAGGGACTGAACTGGTTGGGGAGTCTGAAAAGGGACCCCTTGGCAGAAATTGTCCAGATCTTGCCACCAAAGAAGAGTCTTCCTCATTGGGCTACACACAAGAACCCTGTGGTCCAGGTTGTCTGACCTCTGGTTCCACTGAACTCTGAGGGTCCACTGCTTGACTTGCGTGTGCAGCTGAGCCAGGGGGACTGTGGGAATAGCTGAACCATAAGGTCTAGGAGGTGAAGGACTGTTCTGGCCATAGTCCAGCAGCTGGAGGCCATAAGTTGAGCTTGTCTCTGCAGCATTTCTGCCCTGTCTAAGGGAAGGAAGGCCTGACCCTGCAAAGTATCCAGAACTACTTCAATAAAGTGGAGGTGCTGGGAAAGACTAAGGTGAGTCTGAGGGTAGTTCACCATGACCCCTATTCTGTGAAACAGGTTCAGGGTAGCCGCTAGAGAGGCCTCCAGGCTATGCCTCAATGGGGCTGACAGAAGCCAATCATCGAGGTACAGCAATGCATAGTGATGCTGGCATCACAAAGCTGCCGCCACTACCGCTAGGCACTTGGTGAAAACCCTGGATGCCAAGGATAGGCCAAAGGGGAGGGCCTTGAATTAGAAGTGCTCCTCCTGGAAGGGAAACCTGAGGAAGTGGCAGTGGGCAAAGAAAACTGGGATATGCAGGTAAGCATCCTATATGTCCAGTGCAGAGAGTCAGTGTCCCTGGTGGAGTAGTGGTAACAGACATGGGAGGGTCAACGTACTACACCTTTTGTACTCCACATACAGGTTAGGTGTCCTGAAGTTCAGTATGGTTCAGAGGTCTCTTGTCTTTCTGGGTACCAGGAAGAAGTGGGAGTAATACCACCTCCCTTCCTGCCTCAGAGGAACTCGCTGTACGGCAGATTTCTGCAGTACAGCTGTAATTTCTTTTTTGATGAGTGGAACATGACCATGTGGGTAATGAGAGTGACCTGAAGGGTTTTCTGGAGGTCTCTCTAAGAATTCCAGTGTGTAACCTTGAGCTATGAGCTGAAGTACCCAAGAGTCTGTCGGAATTGCCTCCCACCTGGACAGGTGAATGGTGAATCTGCCCCCTATGGGCTCCTCTGGAACAGTTGGTGGAGGAAGGGGTGCAGGCCATGAGGCAGAGGGAAGGTGGAGGAGTGCTGCCCCTAAAGCTCTTTGAGACTTGGTTGGGGGAAGGGGTTGGAGCCCAAAGAGGGAGCCCGACATTTGCCCTGATGCTTGGCGGGCTGCTGCCTCTGGTGGCACCTTTGCTGGTAGCGAAAGAGCTGCTTAGGCTTTGGAGTGGTATGATAGCGGGAGTGCACTGAAGGGCCTTCCCTCTCTCCTGCAGGTCAGTCATAATGTCCTGGACATTCCCTCCAAAGAGCACCGAGCCCCCCTTGATGAATCCAGACACTTGCCACCAAGAGTGTCTGTGTAGACAAAGCACTGTTGCTGTGATTCTCAGAGAGGCACTGATGGCATCATAAGTCACATACAGGGTGTGATGACAGGTGATCTCTACGGTCTTGACCATTTGTTCAATTTTGGTCTTGGCCTCAGAGTCTGGGAAGGCCTGGAATTGAGCCTTTAGCTGGCCCAAGGTGGACTTCTGGTAACAGACCATATGGGCAAGGTAATCCAACATGCGCAAGGCCAAAGAAGAGGATGAGTACACCTTACAGCCAAACTGGTCCAGTTGCCTCGACTCCTTATCTGGTGGGGAGATACTCATGTGCTTCGGCTGCTTGGAGTGGTCATGAGCCGCACTGATGACCACTGAATCAGCCTTTGGATTGTTTCCTAAGTGGTCTTTCCTCTTTGGAGCATGATACAATCTGTCCACCTTCTTAGGAAGGCTGTGACAGATGACAGCTGTTGCCAAATAGTGGTGGCAAGGTCATCACGGGGCCCTGTCCAAAGGGGGATGAGAAGAGGACTTGAGCTGTGCAAGGTTGAGATGCTCCACCAACTTCCGACGCTGGGAATCCTACTCCTCAGTCTTCCAGCCGTTGGTCTCCTGGATTTCTCAAAGGAAGTCCATGAAGGAGGGATACTCTGGCGGAGACTTAGGGGTCTCCTTGGGTTTAGGCTTCTCTAGCATAGGGGACTGCGAGCCAGAAGGAGAGGAGGAAGAGTCTGACTCCGAGTCTGATGAAGGGCTCCTGTTGGGAGACTGAGACCTTCAACGGGGGACCTCTCTCTGAGAATCCTCCCACCCACGACCTTGAAACTCCACCACAGCAGTACCCACTGTGTGGTCCATGGTTGAGGGTGGGAATCCACAGGCGATAAAGACCATGGTATAGGGGTAAGCCAGACTGGCATGGGGGTCACAACTTGCTGATGTCGGTCCAGTTCTGAGACCAGCTGGTTCTTTGCCCTGTGCCACCAGGAGTCAAAGAGGGCCTTGCAATCCACCTGAAGCTGAGGAGGAGGAGGTGGTGGAGGAGGCTGATATAGTGGCAGTGTGTAGACCGGCGGATAACCTGGCATTGGGTATTCCCACATCGGGTACCCAGGCATTGGGTACCTGGGTGTTGATTACTCCGGCGCTGGATAACTCAGCATTGGGTAACCCAGCAATGGGTTTTGGTAGCCTGGCATTGGGTAACCCAGTGTAGGATAGCCCTGCATGGGGTAGTCCAGTGAGGGCCCTGATGGCAGAGCCGAAGGGCCTGGCTGAGGGTTATCCTGTGCTGGACCCACAGGAGGGACTGGCATTGGCCTTATAGAGACAATGGGTGCCTCTGGAGTTGTGGGTGGAGTTGGAGTCCCAGAAAAGTTAGTGGGCTGGGAGTCCGGGGGGCCCCCCAGAGGGTCCCCCGAAGGGCTCTCAGGCGTTGGCCATTCCATTGGGTCAACTGCCAATGGCTTCTCTGGCTCCAAGTGGGTGGGAGACTCAGAAGGGCCCACTGGGAGTGAAGAAGTATTCTGAGGGGGGAATCCCCTCAGGGGAGCTTCGGCCGTAGCAGTAGCTGGCACTGGTCCTGAGAACCCACGCTGGATCTCGTATCGGGCTTTGACGGGAATGCTGAGACTATGCAGATGTCAACAGAACCGATGTCTGACTTACCAGCCATTCCACCTACATCAGACTCAGGCAAAGACTTGATGGACCTGAGGGTGGCCATCTCCAAAACCCCAGAGGCATCCACCCGAACCAATACCAGCTGGAGAGGGAGGGCTGAAGACTGCTCCCAAGGAAGCACAGTAGGTTTGACTGGAGGGGTGTTCTTCTTGTTGGAAGAGGGCCGCTCATTGGTCACAGTCACCAAGGTGAGCCACGGCCTGGATGGAGACAAAACCCAGTCCCATTTTTTGTCCTTGTCTCATTTCTGCTTCTTCAGTTTCAGGGAAGAAGAGGAACTCTGCATCTGTTGCAACTGTTTTTCCAAGGAAGTTAACTTTTTCTTCAGAAGATGGCCTTCCAGGACTTGCTGATGGTGTTTCCTAGTGGTCTGGCTGAATTTTTGGCAGGCCTCACAGCCCTCGGTGCCATGGTCAGGCCCTAGGCAGATTAGACACACGGTCTGGGATCTGTTGTCGCAGGTACACTTGTTTTTGTGGGACTCGGACGCAATTGGTGAAGATATGCAATCCAATGTCAAAAGAACAAACCTTTGAGCGAAAAATAAGAAAAATCCTAAGTGTATACTTATCAAAAATGGCAGTCAACTGTTACAGCATTCCACGAGGTCCAACATGCGCAGGTTGATGGTGGGAAAGAACTGGAGGCAGGCCTGGAGATCGCCCACTACAGTATATAGCACTGAGCCGATGTCAGTCACATGACGCCGGGCATGTGATCCCCCACCAGACACTGCTAGCGATGTTTTCTGTGTGGTCCTAGCACCTTGCAGCTCAGTCCTAAGTGTTATTGTCTACTGCAAGAGCCCTCTTGAAGTAAGATCATAGTTTACTAGCAAAAATAGTCATGGCGGGGGGGGGGGGGCACTGTGTAGCCCGAGCAAAATGGTCGTCAGGATTTAATACTGTGCAACAACTGCGATTATATAAGTATTTTACAGTGCTTTATAGGACACTCTGAATATCGCAAAGGTAAAATTAGCAAATTGGAAAATCTTCTTTACCAAAATGGGGAATCCTTGAAAACAAAAAAGCTCTACTAATGGGAATAAAAGCAAATATGTTCCCACTCCTCTGGCCACAAGGTCCACCCAGGGCTGCAACCTTCCTGATCCTGCTGCTGATGGTGAGGAAACACTACAAACATTGTGGCAAAAAATGAACAGAATGCTCACATCTATGGCAGGTTTATTGGAAAGATTTAACTCGCGCACCAACCAGGTCACTAATCTAGAGTCTGATACTGTATGAGCCTCATGAAGACATAAGTGGTAGAGATCGGAAAGCATTCAGAGGCAGCTTTGGGGACTACTGCCACACTAGTTCAGGAGAATATGCATCTAAGATCCAGGTTGGAGAGCCTGTAGAATCAGGCCAGGGCCACCAACATAAGAATAATCTTAATGCCGGAATGCAGCGAAGGAGACGACTGGGGCTTTTTTTTAAGGATTGGCTGGAACAACAATTGGGGCAACTCCTTAAAGAGAGACACGTACTCATACAGAAAGCATACAGAGTGGCATACGGGGTAGACCATTGAACACGGATGCTCCCAGGGCCATCGTTATGACGGCGGATTGCATAGGAACACAGGACTTCATATTGGCGCTGGTGCGACAGCCATGCACACTGCTTCAGGATGGACAGAGAGTCTCCCTGTACCTGGACTTAAGTTATGCCACCCGTCAGAAAAAGAAATGTCTTGACAGAGTAACAGCAATCCTTTGTGTGGCAGGGGACCCACATGGTATCTTGTTCTCGGCACGGCTGAGATTAGTCCATGAGGAGAAGGTGTTTGTGTTTTCAGACCCCATGGAGGCCTTAAAATGGGCCCAGAAGCATACGCTCTCAAAAAGGAGAAGAAACAAACATTCCTAGTTCAATTCAGGGAGAGAAGAAGAAACGGATACCTCAGTAGAGTATAAGACCGTCGAGTTCAGGTTTGCCTATCATAATGATTAACAACTGACCTTTCTGAACTCACATTCCTCTGTCCGTTTATTAACACATGCTACTAAGGTGGGATTTAAAAAGAGCACCATACTGGAACAGCCAGTATATCTGGCTGTACAGTTCATAAGTTCTGCTCCATTATTGCAATGGGTTGTAACGATGCTAATCAGAGTGTCCCTATCAGTATAAATACTGCAGTTACTATCCTAAAAAGTTAGTACCGATTAGGTACAAAATTACAGGTTACGCATGTTTTTTTCTCCTTTGTTTTTTAGGAAGCAGAGATATGTTGTAACAAATAATATTTAATTTTTATGTTGCTTGCACACATGTGCAAGGAACATAGTGCCATCATCGGAGATTTCGGAGGTGTGTCACCTCCTCCTCCAATTCAGGCAGTATGCTGGCAGGCGCGGCCCCTGTAAGCCAATGCATTTTGGAGCTGTCTATGACACGCTCAAAATGCAGTAACCTCCCAGTTGAAAGGGGAGCTACGCTTGAGTGAGCAGCGATAAAGCTGTTCACGTTCAGCTCACCCACCCACAGGCGTGCGCGCCCCGCACGCACTGTAAGCTGACGGGTGCCCAATCCCCATCGGCTGAGCTCGCTCATCTCTCCCCCAGTAGTTGGTGCCCGCGGCTGAGGCCCACCCCAGCGTGGCAATCAATCCTTTTGCCGACGGGGTGCCAACTGCTTGCCGAACGCCCCCAACGGCCCTTTGTGCCACGCTGGGAGCCCACCCCAGTGTGGCAAATGGTCCCACGGGCGCTCTTTTTTTTTTATCTGTAAGACAAAAACGGTCCGCGGTGCATCTCCCGACCCCCACAACCCACACCCACCCACTGCGCTTCAGCCTCCCCCATACTTACCTCCGGACTCCGTCGGGATGATCTTGAGTGGACGAGGAACAGGTCTGCACTCTTCAAAGCCGACCCGCGAACTGAGAAATGCCGGTAAGCTGTATAATGGGCTGAATGAGGGTTTCAACTTTCATACCTCGGCCATTTTGGAAAATTTTTGTCAAATTTTCAACATGGGTTTTAGGACCCCTTCTCATGAATGATGTCACTGTCATGGCAATATTGGGGCCGGGTGATTTCTCAGATGACTGCGCAGTGACTGACAGAAAGACCCGGGCCATACCGCCATGACAGTGACATCATTCTGAAAGGGCCCAAACCATGTTGAAAATCTAGTGAAAAAATTCAAAAAATGACCGTTCTGAGTCGTTGCGCAGTTCCTCATGAGGCTCTTAAGTTCGTGAAATTTCAATATTTTCCTCCAGATTTTCAACATTGCCATTTGCCACACCTTCTTATGAGTAGTACAGCTGTCATTTTTCACATCTCACCCAAAGCGTGTTTCCGTCATATGGCGCACAATGGTGCAGTCGTTGTCTTGAACTCAATGTATGGGACACATTAAGAAATTCACAGTGTCACTGTTCATGAGCAGAGATCTTAAAATGGCAATGTTGAAAATTTGGTGAAAAATTCCTAAAATGATTGTTTTATTTAGTGTGTGTTGCATAAAGTTCCTTACGCACGCCGTAGGTTTGTGAATTTTCAATATTTACTCCAGATTTTCAACATTGCCATTTTACCACACCTCCTTATGAGCAGTACAGCTGTCATTTCATATCCTGCCCAAACGTGTTTCCGCTTCATGTAGCTATTGCCAATGGCGCAGCTGGTGCAGTAAACCAATGTATGGGGACACATTAACAAAATCAGAGTGACACTGTTCATGACCAGAGGTCTTAAAATGGCTATGTTGAAAATTTGGTGAAAAAAAATCCTAAAAATTACTGTTTTACGAGCGTGCGTTGCGCAGTTCCTATGCACACTCGTAAGTTCGCAAATTTTCAATATTTACACTCCAATTACTTCCAAATACCTAAACAACACATAGAAGCAAGCAACATTCGGCATTGACAAATGCTTGTTTAGTACTTTCACATGCAGATCATGGGTTCAGTGCAGACAGCATACAGTATAGCTACAAATTTTTTATATGTTAATGGATTTTCCCCTAAGACGTATCTTACTGATGCAGTATGATATTCTTATGGCATGTATTAAAAGGGGTGGTGCCCTCATCTGCTTAAAGTGAATTTCTCAAGTACGCATCCTGATATCTCAATGTATGTTCATCGTAAACTCAATAAACATAAATTAAAAAAAAAAAGTCATGGCAGCCAAGTATGACATTCTTTGGTTCCTGGGATTCAAATGGGAACTGGAGAAACCTTAATTTACAGAAAACCCTATCTAAACACAAAGCAATCAATAAAGACTGACTAAAGTACACATTTTGATAAAACTGCAGAATAAAAACCTGACTGGAGAACCAGCCATTATGGGAGTTCACTACAAGATGACTGCCCTCTTCAGGCAGAGAAACAGATCTAACCAGCAGCCAGAGTGGAGCAGGGATGCAGAGTTTGAATCCACACTCCAAATTCTGAAATTTACACAGGTTCTGTCTCAGGGCCGTCACTCTCGGCCGAGATGACTACATAAAGTGTAACCATTAAGTGAGCAATTCCAGGGGTTAGAATGTATACAGCACAAAGTTCCAGAATATTCAACAGACAGGTTGGTGTTTAGGGAGAAGCATGCATGCTTGAGAAGTGCATGACTCTTAGAGCTGACATCCCCTCAGATTGTCACAGCAATGGCTAGGTACTTTTTAGTTACTAGGTGCCTTTAGTGTGGAATTCCTTCCCTGAGAAATTTTGAATACAGGGAATAAAACCTCCTTCTATTAGGCAAATAAAACATGGTTCCTGTCACTACCCAAATGCACGTTCAATGCAGGGAAGGGATAACATAACTGCAATACCTTTGTTATTATATTATATATATTGATCCCCAGAAACTCATGTTTGTCAGTTGTTTTAATGTTCTTGTTAATATGGATGTACATATTGTATAGTGTGATTTTAGCTGATATTTTTTACTGTATTTAAATTTTCTATGATGTGATATTGATATGTATGATATGGTGATGTCATTGCAAATGAGCTTTGGCTCAATGACTTAACCCTAAATTAACTTCAAACTTGAAACTTGAAGCAACTTGACAGACTGAGCACATGGAAAAATGAGTGCCCAAAACTCCCTAGCATCTTCTTCTCCAGGCACTAGAGGTGAAGGCTGTGCCCTGCAGCGAGGCAATGCTACTAATCAGCAAAGGCTGGAGGAATCTGAAAGGTAGAGAAAGAAGTACCACAGTATCAATTAACCTCCTTGGAGGGGAAGAGAGTGGGAGACAAAAAGCATATAAAAAATAAATTTTTTTAGTCTTTTCTTTCCTTTCCCTTTTTTTTTCTTTTGCAAAAAGGGGAGGCCCTTATTCCTGTTTTTTTTTTCTTTTTTTGTTGTAAAAACCAAGAGAGAGAGAAGAAGGGGGCACAAGAGCCCAACACCAGCAGGGATGGACAGAGCTACCCCTCCAAGGGAGGGGAGAGCTCTGAGGGAGTGGCAAGAGGATGCCATGTGTCCAAAATAACTGGGTGAGCTGTCCAAAGACCCAGACTCTTACATGAGCAGAGGAAGGAGGGCAGGTGTGTGAATGAATGGTGAAAATACAGGGTTTTAAATAATTGATTAGGTTTTTTCTTGGGACAATACTAACTGTGCAGGAAGCATTTATATAGGTTTTTCTAGAAGTGTTATGTTTCTTAAACACAGTGAGGCAAGTGCTATGCATTTTCAAAATGTTTTAGAACTTTTATGAGCAAAATGCTAATCAATTTTTAGTGTTAAATAAAACTCTGAAATATACTGGAAGATCAACAATTAATGGTGAGTAAATAATTTTCATATCTTCCAAGAATCAGTCTTCACCATTCATTCCCACTTACAGGTCAGAGTACCAAGCTTTCCCCAAAACAGTGGAGGAGTTGGCTAACCCAGAGGGAAAAAGAATATCCCTCGGCCCTCTGGGGGGGGGGGACCACTGGAGGGCAGGGTCTCCTCACAGGTCTAGTGAGATCCAAGACTTATCGGGGGCAGGTGGAAGCTCCAGCGGCCTGAGTGCATGAGAGTTCCTCGACAACTCATGCCTGACCCTGTGGGAGAAAAAAGTAAGTCTCCTGGAAATGTGCATTGAGCACCCTACGCCAGGCCAGGGATGCCACATAGAAGAGGAGAAGCCATACCTTCTGCTGAATGCAAACTGCTGTTCTTGTCAGCTTGGAAGTTACCTCACTAGCATTATAAGATGCCCTCACTTGGCACCTTGCCAGCTCCAAACTCTCTGCTATCATATGGAGCTGTTCAGAGGCCCCAACTCTTACATGAGCTGGGGAAGGAGGGCTGGCATGTGAATGAATAGTGAAAGATATTCTGGAAGATCAACAATTACAGTGTGTGATAGGGAGGGTGACCCTACCCCAGTTGGAAAACTGTAGTGATGGATAAAGCAGCTCAGCTTCAACAAAGTTTACCCCATGATGCCAAATTAGGGATGTGTATAGCATGTAGTAGTCCCTGGAAATAAAATAAAGTTGTAGTTACCTTTTTCCTTCTATGTGTTTGTTGTACTTTATATTTTGTTTATCTTTGAGCCTTGCTAGATGGCCACTATCATGGTAGTCTTCAATCTAGTTTGTGTTCTACAATCCCCACAAAAAAAAAAAGAATGTGGCATGCTGGTATATAGAGATCATCATAAGAAGCATTACATGAGGACTTTGCTTTTAAATAAGAGTAAAAAACTGCCCAATGGGTGTAATCTGCCAGCTAATGAATGAATAAAGTTCTCCTTGCTGTAGAAACTCTGAGCATGGCAGTTTGGCTATGTAATGGGAGGATGCAACCCCCCCCCCAAGTGTAACAAAGTGCTGAGCAGTAAATCCAGGTAAATATACCTGTACTAAATAGTTTGTTGTTTACAGGCTGCTACTGATTTTAGGAAATAGTTGAGACTATATTTCTGTGAAACAAAACATGATATAAGGAAACATTTGATAGCTTCAGAAAAAGAGATGTGTGTAAACTATAAAAGTACATGCAGGATAATAGTTAAAGGTTGAGTTCATCTCTAGAAAAATCTATGCTTTTTAAAGGTAGTTTGTACCTGGAAGCTAGGAGTTCAGAAGCTCTTAGGCCTGTGTTTCTGTTGCTGCTGCTATTTCAGCAGCTGTAGCCATTTTAGAAAGATGTTCCCTTAGGGAAGGGCTGGCCCTTAATTGCATTAGTATACAGGGAAGGCTCGGGTCTTGTCCTGCCAGAAAGTGATTAGTTTAAAGGGATGACATTTCTGAAAAGGATATTTGTTTGTATGTTATGTTTATGTTTTTGTAAGGGGCTTAGCATTATGTAACAATTGCCCCTATATATGTATCCTGTATATTTCTTTGAAAATAATGCAGTTGTGTGAATTATAAATTTAGTATTCCTTTAATTGTTTAACAGAACATGGCTGATTAAATCATGTGATACCTGATCTCTATGTAAGAGATGCTCAGGTAACCTACAATTTAGATTTACTTTGGGCTGAGGAGCAGAGAGGAACCTCAGGGAAAAGTAGTGTGGAGCCAGAGAAGCAGCCAAACGTGAGAGAGACATGCAGTGTTGAAGTACTGAGATCCTGGTTACCCAAAGGTAAAGATGAGGCAAGCTTAGGGTTGAGTTCAGGTTGAAAGTCCTGTAAAGCCTAAAAGCAAGGAGGAATCACTGTGGCCTGGGATTGGCCCTGGACCTCCAAAGGTCAGGTTTGGGCTACCTGGATGCTAGAAGCTGCTCACTTGGAATTTACCAAGGAGAGGACTCAGACTGTGGTGAAGCTGCAGAGGCCTGAGTGGGCAGATACTCAGACTGCAGAGGAACTTGCAGAAACCCAGGGGGTATTGGCAGGGTGACCATACCATGCGATGGGTTCAGTTCCTGGTCTCTAGAGGGCATTGTAAGGTCCAACTGCAGTGTTCTATTGAGAGGTTTCCTAGCTAAACTCCCAGCCCATACTCTCTGTATTTTTATAGTAACCTGACAAAAGTTTATATCTGAAAATGCCATCTGTACAAACCTGGCAATAAAACAGCACCTCAGGGTGTTTTACATGATATTTAATGGTTCTTGCTGTCTTCATGAATTGAACCCCGCTACACAGTGAATACATACTTTTTATGATTTTTCAAGAATTGGTCTTCACTGCTCATTCTCATTATGGGTCAGGGTGCGAAACCTTCCCCAAAAGGGGAAGAGTTGGTTCACACTGAGGGGAAAAACTATACTTCCCTCAACGCTCTGTGGGGAATAACTACTGAATGGCAGGGACTCCTTTCCGGTCTGGTGGAACCTGAGACTGATCAGGAGCAGACAGAGGCTCTTGTGGCCTGAGATCAGGAGGGCACCCTGGCCATTCACACCTGACCCAGTGGGAGAAGAAATGAGTCACCTGGTAGTGCGAGTTGAGCACCCTACACTAGGCCAGGGGTGCCAACTGGGAAAAGCAAAGCCATGCCACCTGCCTAATGCAGACTACAGTTCCCAAAAGTCTGAAAACTACCTTGTTGGTGTCACTGAATGCTCTCACTTGATGCCTTGCCAGCTCCAGCCCATGGGTGGAAAGGCAAATAGCCACCCTGGTTGTCTCACAGTCTGGCATAGATCCTAAAAGTTGACTCAGCATCAGCCACAGGCACTTGTCATAAGCTGCTTGGCGTGCCTGATGCACACACATGCACATCATGGTGCATAAAGCCACAAACAACTCTCCTGCTCCATTGATCTCCACATAGTCTGTGTCTGAGGGATAGACCAGAGACCCTGCAGATGCACAAAACCTGTGCTGGACATCCCTAAGGGCTGGAGACAGGGGCAAAGGGACAGAGACAAAAGTTTCTGGACACCTTCATAAATGGCTGGGGCCACAGAGGGAATGACAGTACTGTCACTGTTGTATTCTCCAAGGAATGACAGCATCAGGGTAGCAGTATTGTGACCAACACAATAGCAAAGACTCAGCTCTTGTATCATCTCCATAAGGAATTGCTGGTACAGGGAGTACTCAGCATCAGGGGAGATACAGACCAAAAAATCCTCTTTGTCAGAGCAGGAAGAGGGAGGAGCTGAATTCAAGTAGCAGTGGTGAAGGGACCTCAGTCTTTAAAGCAGCCTAATCAGCAATGAGGTGAAAATGGTGGAACACACCAGCCGCTGATCTGAACTGGTCCCAGGTCATGGGCTCAGAGGACCAGAAACATCTGGGAGAGAGGAGCAGGAGCTAGGGGGTGGGAGGATAGTCATAGATGACCAGGCAATGTCCTCTGCCAGGGCTGCAAGAATGATCAGGGGACTGCGTCCAGGAGGGGGGCCTGGCAAACTTGCCCATCTGTGAATGACCAACAACAGTGGATCAGTCCAAATGGTGCCCTGGGGGAGAGACCCCAGGTGGGGAGAGTGGGGCCATAAGCATTCCATGGGGCAGCCTCAGTCCCCACCAGTGACAGTACCAGAAGGTTCCAGAGAGATTCTGGGCCCTGGACTAGTGCTGTGACCCCTGCCAGAGTTTCCACAACCTCTGGACAAGGGAGGCCCAGTGCCATGCCTCCTCACATTACCAGTACTGACCCTATCACTTGGGCCAAACCCAGACTTTAGGCCAGGGCCTATGCTAGAACCAGCCACAGATCCAGCACTGCAAACAGCACTAGCCCTGTCCCTGGCACCATAAATGGCACTGGGAGCAGATCCAGCACTAGGAATGACACTAGTACCCGAACTGGCATTGCAAACAGCACCAGAAGGGTTCCCGCTGTCATCTCTGGTGCCAGCCTGAGGGGCACCTCCCGAACAGCCCCCTGCCCCAGACAATCTGGCCCAGGAAGGCTTCCCTCTTTACCTGCATTGTCCTAGCTCAGCGCTGCCATACTCCCCCAGGTCATCTGACTCTCAAGGAAAGAAATGACAATAACCTCCTGGTCTATGGAGGGACGGCTCTGGAATCTTTCCTTCTTCTGGTGTCATGGTGACAGAAGGGGGCCTGGTCTTGTGGCTTGTGCCACCTTGCTCACCGGTAATGGCCTTAGTACCAGGAGTCAAAGCAGCACCAGGCTGGAGGTACCCACTGGTGTAGACCAAGTGTACAGCTTCAACCTCACCATTGTGGGTATCTGCTGCCCAAAGGGCCAACACACTGGGAGGGGTGCTCAATCAGTCCTGCAGAGGAGACCGACCGTCCACTCGACCCCTTCTTCAGGGACGCCAACATCTCGGTGAGGCAAGCGCCAGGAGTGCCCTGGTCTTATTCAGTACATATAGTACTGGGAAGGGAAGCAGGAAAAGATCCCATGGACTTTGCCTTGGCATCCCTGGTGCGATGCCTGCCTCTGAAGGAGGAGGGCTTGCAATCTCACCTTAACGCATGGAGTACAAGGGTGTGGTAGTCCACTGAGAAGCAGGCGTCGCACCTGTCAATATCATGGTTAGCGCCAAGGCATGCCCAGCAGTCTTAATGCCGGTCCTGAACTGCAATATGACCCCCACAGAAGCACACATGCATGGGGGCCACTATAATATTTCTTCTTGGCCATCTTGTCTTTATGCTTCCCAGGATCAGACATGGCGATGCAGAAAAACAATGAAAACTAGAAAGAAAAGAGTTCAGCACCAAACTATACATTTAGAATAACAAAGTGGCACAGAAACTACCCGGTGCCATTGAAAAACAGCATTGAACTGAGGAAAAGTGTGGCACAGTAAGATGAACGCAGCTCCTACAGTATGCACTTGATGGTGGGGAAAAACAGAACTGAGAAAAGGAGGGGTGCAGCATCAGTTCTTGGCCAAACCATGAGTACGATGTCACTACATCAGCCTCATGAGTGGCGTCAGCACCAACATTGGTCTCTTAGGCTAAAAAGACCTTTGCTCCCATTGTGTCCTAGTGCCTCCAGCATAGATCCATTAAGCGGGAATGAATGCTGATGATTGATTCTTGGAAGATTAGTTGTTTTTTATAGTGTATGGTGGAACGCTGTTCCGCATGGAAATCCATGCCTAGAACAGTGTTGTTGTCCTGCACTCGGTGCGTCATGATCTTGTTGCACTGCACCCAGGGCGTCACCGGTGCAGCACAACAAGATCGAACACATTCGCGCATGCGCAATGGAGCAGACCACGGCAACATGGAAGGAATCCTTTGGCGGCAGACACACAGAAGTAAGCCTTTTTTTTTTTCACCGAGTGTTCACGAGTACTGCTTATGGTTGCCCATACGCTATAAAAGATTGTGTATGAGCAACCATACACAAACAAGGCAGTTGTGCGATCTTGAGGTTTCCATGGTAACTGACCTCTCAAGCTACGCTCTCGAGGTCTCAGGTTACCACGGAAACCTCTCGATCACAACTGCCTTGTTGTGTATGCTTGCTCATACACAATCCTCTGTATTGTCCAAAATAGTGTTGTGAAAGTGCTATAGAAGAATAGGAAGCTTTAAAACCTGAGCATTTTATGTTATTTCAGTATTTTAATGTTAGTAAACTGATTTGAAACTGTTATAGTAACTTTAACATACTATTGCAAGCTCAGTTCATGTAATGGGAAACAGTCTTTTCTTTTTTTCATTATTTTTTGGGGGGAGGTCTGGAATGAGCAGTGTTCACGCATGTCTTGTGAAACTGCAATGAGTTTAATCACTGAGTTGCATAAATCGAGCTGCATGATTGAGCTGCAGCTTGCGCGCCTGGGCTGGACTCCCATTTTTTAAGATGATGCAGTAGGTGGTTAAGTCTACAGTGCAGAAGTCCCTGTTTTACTAAGGTGCCTGCAGGAGTCTGTTTTACCAAGATGCAGAGGATACAGTGTAGGAGTCCCAGTTGTGGTAGTTGAGTGCTTTCCTGATCAAGTTTGGCTGAGAAAAAGGCTGCTATGGAGTCGAGAGATGTGAGTTATGCAGTCCTCTGGTGCTGTGTTTTTTTATTGCAGGAACAAAGGCAAGTTGTTCCAGAGTTTCCATACACAGCAAACTAGTTTGTTCAGGTTTGTCAGCAGAAGTTTCATTTGTACCTTACAGCGGTGCTGTGTTACTGTTAATGCAGTGTTGTAAATGAAGTTTACTGCACAACTCACTGTAAGATTTTGTAAGTTGAATGGCGAACTCTATAGCAGTTTGTTTAGTTGAGGGATCGCACCTGCTGGAATACCGGCTTCATTTTGGGGCTTTTGAGTAGTGTTTGCAGAGGCAGGTAATTTTTCTGCTGTGGTAGTACTTGTGGTTGGTTTTGAGAATAAAGCCAAAATTTAGCTCCATTTTTTATGGTCTTCCATCGAGGCTAACCAGTACTGTTTGAGGCTTAGTTTATTTTTGTGCCCACTCACCAACATGATTTTTTGGGAGGACAGGCTGGCTGCAGTGAGAATGTGAACCACCGTATGTTGTGGTTGGTATACCAAGCGGAAAGTTCAGCTACTTTTGACATTTTAGGCATCCTTTTGCCCAAGAAGTTCACACTCATTGGTTCTTTGGTATACCAGATGGGATCACTGTCTGAAAGAATGTGAGGCATTTTCCGGGGGTGTAAGTAAAATGTGTTTACTCCAGTCAGGAATTTGGAGATGTAACCCCCCTACAAACGGGAGTTCCTGAAAAGTCTTCCTTGAGCTCGCCTAAATGCTCACTGCAAGGCTGGTATCCTGCGTTTTAGCAGTTTAAATGTGATTGCCAGAGAGTGCCTGTATAGCCTCTGTGTACTGTCTCTTCAAGAGCTGCCAGGATTGCAGTCATAAGTAGTCTGAGAGGGAGCTCTATTGAAAGATGCAACTATTTGCTGAAAATCACTTAGAGTGATAATGATAATGTAGTTTGTCTAACCTGCCTTCTTTGCAGCAAGGAGTGTTTTGTTTACCCTCACCACTTTGGCCTGGGACTACCGAATTGGACCAATCAGTACTGGTGGGACCTAAAATGGAGCCGGACTACAGGAGCTACCTGGAGCCAGAATCTGTAGGAATTGTAGTTTTGGGCTTTTGGCACCTTTTTGCACCTGAAGGGGGAGCTCCTGTTGTGACAGACAGATGAATCAGCCAACCGAACCTTTTGGATCTTGGGGAAATTCCCAGGCTTGCTGGCAGTTGAGTCAGATCTAGGAGGGGAGCTGAAGAAGCAACAGCTCAAGACAGTCTCTGTGAAAAAGCCTGAGTTTTGGCCTGCATGCCTGCCTGCTGCCCCTGAGAGGGAGAAGAGAATCAGTTCTGACTGAATCAGAGTTTGTGAGAACGAAGTAAGCCACTGAGTTGTGACCAGGATTAACCTGAAGAAGACTGAAGATTTGCTGACTGCATCGGCCTGTCAGGATTTCCAGCTATCTCTAAACTCCCTGTGTGTGCAGAGACTTTGCTACTGTGACCGGAGAGCAGTTTGCCTGGTATAGTAGAATCTCTTACATGTAAATGTGCTGTGTGTTTATAGAGGGCCGTGATTTGGTTCCCCACTGTGTGAATTGTATTCTGCTTGCTGGAAGCTGTATCCAGCTTGACCGGAATGAATCCGTGTTCATCTCCATACGGTCTGGGCCTTGCCACACTGGCTGTGCCAGACTACCCCTCTGCACAGAGAAAGCCATCGACGAGAGACCTGCCTGGGGATCAGCCCCCTGCTCCATGACTGAACAGGAACGATGCCTCTGCAAATCACGTGGGCCCTTCTTCTCCTGGCACTCCAGATCAACCACCTGCAGTCTCAAATTTCGTCCAGTCTTGGGTATTGTGAGTAACCATCAAGGTAGCTCCCTGCAACAGCTTAATCTAAGTGTGTCATCTGATTGTCTTGTTGTTTTTTTTCTTTCATGAACTGAGCCCTCCGGCTCCGAATTTCAATTAGTGTGTGTGGTGCATGTCGTTTTCTTCCATCACAGGGCCCCAAACAGCTGCGATGCCGGCCTACCCTGGGCAACGATCCTGGCTAGCCCACCTCTTCTTCAACTGGGTACCCAGAGTGTGTGACTGTTTATGGATCCTGAAGTGCATGCATAGCTGTTTAATTGATACAGCCTTTAAGCAAATTAACCTGATTACGCCCCTCCCTTGTTCAAGTCCCTTAAATGAATCGGATCTAACTCTTTTTGAATTTACCTGACTGTGATTCCAGTTTGTGCAAGAGTACTGTACTGCTGTTATTTGCTGTGAATAACCTTGTTTGCAGGGGGTCCCTAGGGTCGAGCCAGATGAAAGCCCTGGTGGTAAGTACAAACAGTGTGGGTACTTGTGGTATATCAGGGGTATTGTGAAAGTGATTATTGTGCATTGTTTCGGCCACTAGTAAGGAAAGAGATGGGTTACAGTATCCCAAAGGGCTGTGCCCAAGTTAGCTTGACCACTACCAACTCTGACCTCCGAGTGGAGGCACCCATTTCAGAACTCAGGTCCCTTAACCTGCTCCTAGCCAAGCAGGCAGGGGTAGTAGCCTTTGGGATAGCACCACCTAGGGGTTACAGAGACATAGTTTTTGAAAGACAGTACAGGTTACATCAGGTCTTTCGGTGTAAAAAACATAAAGCCTCTCAAGATTTGTGTATTTTTTTACAAGGAGTCTGGTGATTTTTCATTTGCTTATTAAATGCCAAGCAAACAAATTCAGGTTCATTGTTATCAGTTTTAACTTCAAAAGACTGTTGGATTTAGTTTTCTAAGGCCTTTTCAACCTCTTCAAGCCAGGCAGAGTTGTAGGTCTAGCCAGACCCTGTGCTCTAGGCCCATGGCTGTGTCTGGGGAACAGCAGGGGAGTTGCTGAGCTTTTGCCAATCAGGCTCTGAGATTTGGGTAAGCAGCTTTATCTTTACCACTCCACCAATATACAGTATTTTTTATATATTTTTTACAACAGCTACAAACACAACATTTGCAGGCTTAAATTATATATCAGAAACTATATTAACATTTATTTTTATTTCTGGGCTACTAAGGAATCTATTTATGCCAGCCCTTAGAGAAATGAAACTGTAAAGACTGTACTCACTGCCACTAGAGTTTCTCACTAAGACAACAAATTCTCCCAGCATGTTATTTAGTTATCTTTTGGAGTCTGTTTGCAGGTTGATGTTCACATTTTCAGAAGAGAACTTGCCCAAGAAGATTTTTTGCCCATGCTGGTCTTTTGTGTGTGTTGCGCTCTTCTTTCTCAGCTTGAAGAAGGTCTAGTTCCTGGGTTGTTATGGTTTTGTGACATTCTTCTAGTTAAATTATGTTTTTTTTCTTCATTTTGGATGCAGATTCTTTCAGTTCTGCTTTGAGAAACGGATGCTCAGGTGGAAGAAATCCAAAATTTACCAGTAGGTCACTCATATTTACTGTAGTTTTCTTCTGCTGTCAGTGAGGGTGAAACAAAGACAGCTGCAAAATCTTTTTTCTAGAAGGGAAAATGGTGTCGTGATACGCTTGCAGTATGACGTAAGTGCTAAGGTAGGATTATGCATACCTGTGCATCAGACTCTATTAATGCACAGCCATGTGATGTGTTTTGATGAATGAGGTTTCAGTGTTTTTTCTAACCATTTTACACATCTATTTGGGCCACTGTCTTATCCCCGATCAGGCATGGAACATTGAGATAGCTGATAAGTGAAACTTCACTGAGGAGGAGTACTGCAATCTGATTGAAATAGACTCAGGACATGGTCCAGCACCTTCTGCATTGAGTGAAGGTGACCAGGGATGCTGCCCAGCACTATATGGCAAAACGCTTCCACATGAGGGAGTAGATGTGCCTGGTTGAAGGTTTCCCAGCAGGAAGAAGAAAAGTCAAAACCTTGGTGGAGACTCCAATCCAAGAGACTTCTATGTCTTCAGGAGTCAGGAATGGAGCAATATGGACTGGAGGTCCAGATGCAGCAACATGCCACTATTCTGGGAGAAAATGCCCAGCTGGAGGAATAGTAGAAATAGGGCCACTATCGTCAGTCCCCACAGTAGTGGTGTGATGTGTACCAGATCTGCCTGGGCTGCCAGTGTGACACTCTAATCATCTCAGCAGGTTTCTGCCAGAACTTGGTCAGAACCTTTGGGATGAGGGCTAGAGAAAGAAAGGTGTTGAAGAATGTAGACTAATAGAACTAAATCTAATGCCACGAGAACTGTGCCGTCTTTGGGGTGATCTGTTAATGATTTTATGACATCATGAAAGACCAATACCTATTAAATGAATTAAACTCTGAATTCAAACAAATACAAATACCAGGGGTCATCCTCTCCAAATTGTTGGACACAACTTTAAGATCAGAAAAAAATATATATTTTTATGGAACAAGTTGTTAATCCATGGAATGCACTACCAAACAAAATTGTCAGTCAAAATAAAACCGAAACTAAAAATAGATCAGATGAATATATAGCCAATGGAGGCCGACTTGTATATTTTGATTAGAATAGAGCAATTATGGGCTAAAGCCTTATAGCTCCTAATATCCTTAGTATGAACCTTGGTAAGAATCTCCTTTTCCAGCAAAAAGACAATATGTTTTGCAAAACAAAAAAAAAAGCCACACTGATAAGATCTGAAGGTACAGTCACCTGGCAAAAGGAATTAGAAAATGAATGTTGATTACCCTTACCCCACTGTGGCTTCTTGTGCTGCAGAGTGAGAATAGACTACACAGCAACACAGAGCATACACAAAACTTCAACTAAAATAGTACAAAACTTCAAAAAAATACTCAAATCTTGAAACTCGACCATGTAAGGTCTCTCTCTCAGAGAACTCACAGACAGATCCTGGGCTCTAATTTCACAGAGAAAATTTTGGCTCAAGGTGCCTGTGTCAATGGGCTGTGATGCAAGTGGCACCTTGCATCAAAGTCTGTGGCAATCCCGGTTTTCGAATTCAGACTCCTTAGAAATCGGGATGCCGTGTGCCAAAGCCACCCTGTGCCACCCTTGTGGCAGACAGCCCTTGTGCCAAATCATAAATGGTCAAGTGGGCTGGTTCTCTTTCCGGCCTTAGACCAATAACTCATGGAGTTCTGCAGGGTTCCATACTGGGCCCACTGCTGTTTTCTCTATTTATTAATGATCTGCCAAATAACTGTACAGGGGCTTCTGTGCACCTCTATGTGGATGATGCAATCATCTATCATTCCTCTTTTGATGTTGAGTGGATCAACAGTACACTAGCATTTGACTTTGCTGTTCTTGAAGGATGGTTTATGTAAAATCATCTTGTTCTTAACACCAAGAAAAGAAAAAGTATGCAATTCTCCCATCCATCCTCTTCTTCCTCTAACCTCCCTCCTCTCAGGGTTACCTCCCTCAATGGTGATGCCCTTGAACTTGTCCATACCTTTAAATACCTGGGCATCATATTGGATACCATGCTATCCCTTAATGCTCCATCCTAATCAAATCTCTCAACCAAAAGCTAGGCCTTCTTCCTTTTTTTTTTTTTAATTTTATTTATTACACTTTTTCTGCCAACGGCTGGCCAGTACCACAGCCCGGTCACAGACTCCCTGCTTCCACTCCCATATTTTGCCATGGCTCCTTGATACCCCCTGGCTTACCCCCCTAGGCAGGATTGCAGCACTGTCCCCTATAGTGCCACAAATGACAGGATAGGTCGAGGACCTGGCCTGAGAGCTGACTAAAGCCCAGGGTGGGCTTCATCTAGGGTGGCCAGCAGCGCTGTTTCCCCAATGTATGGAGGAAGGGATGTGCAATGATGACCAATGTCTGTCCCACTCCCCTGAGCAACTGGTGTCAGCATGCTCAGTTCACCCAGCCTCTGCTAGGTGTCAGAACACTCTACCCCCTCCCCCCTGGAGGAAGAGAGCAGCTGTCAGACGCTTGATCCTTCTCCCCATGCCAGCCCTCCAACATCCTGGGTCCTTTCCCAAACCCAGGTTGCTGATGTTACAGGTGGGAAACCTGCCCCTGTGCCAGCGGGCCAGAAGCTAGGCCTTCTTTATCATATATGCCCCTTCTTCACCTCAGCCTCTTGTCATAAGATTGCATCCTCCTCTCTTCTCTGACTTGTATCTTATGGTGCTCCGCTTCTGCTCACAACTAACACTACTACCTTATCACTCCTCAAACAGACTTACCAAAGGGTGAGTAAATTTGCTCTGGGGATCAATGCCTGTCACCACCACTGTGATGTCCTCTCTTCTCTGGCTTGGTTATCGTATGAATCTAAACTTAGGTATGCCACTCTGAGTTTTCTGCACAAACTGATCCATAGACATAATTCTCCTTGCCTCAGTGAGTCTATTCATCTAAGACAACCTCAACAAACCCTGAGATTTGCCTCCCTCCCCTTCTCATAATGCCCAAGTCGTGGTTAGCTGTGGCCCATAATTCATTTACTCATGCAGCTGTGTCTGACTGAAACTCCCTTTCTTCATCCATTCTGTCATGCTCCACCCTCCCTGAGTTCCAGTCCAACTTGCTTTCTTTTCTCTCTGCCTCTACACCTTGCTCCTGCTACCAGTGAAATTAAACCCCAACAGCTCTGTCTGTTTCTCATCCTTGATCTTCCCCTAACCCTGGCTTCTTACCTTGCCCTCTGTGCCTCATCTTTAAACATAACTGCTATTGGTTAACCCTCTTGTATCTGATATCAAGCAACTAACAATTACAGTATATATTGAAGTGTACTGTCTTGAATGTGTCACGTATTTGTCACACTACTGTGTAACCTACCTGCCTGCTATTTCATAAACCTGTGGTTGTATCTGTCTGTATCATAATCCTGTGAGTCATTGAACACTGTATATAAATGTTTCCATTGTAACTGTCGTTGCTATGTTAAAGCATCATATTGTATACATACTGCACTTCCGGGTCGCCCCTGAAAAAGGGACTGCAATTGTCTCAGTGAACTTACCAAAACTCAAAAAAATATATAAATAAAAATAAATATATAAATAAGGGGGCTTGTGCCATTACGGGGCTGCACCATCCCCTTTTTTGGAATTTTAGAAGCCCTGCCATGCTCACAACAGGGGCTGACTTTAGGCAAGCCAGAAGCTGGTATAAGGGCCCTGTGCCTCTGCTGGGCAGGCAGATGACTGGAGGGGGGCCTGCAAGTAGGGGACCAAGGGAGATGGAGCACTGGGGATGCCATGGGAGCAACAAGGGCATGGGGGCAGTGTCGGGGTGCTGAGGTGGCACCCGGCAGGGTGTGCTAAGTGCAGTTGAAGAGAGCAGGTTAGCCTGGGTAGAGGGGGATTGGCACAGCTGAACCATGACCCAGACCTCAGGTGGAAGCAGCCCTTGTACCTGCCCCATAGGGCATTCAGGTCTTTCTACTGCATATCTGCAGCAAACCCAGAAACATGGAGCCAGGAGTGCCTCCTTAGGCAAATGCCTGTGGCAGCTGCCCTGGCTGTGGTATCTAACATGTTATAGATAGCTCAGAGGAGGTGTTTATTGAGTCATGTTCTCTGCCACCTGAAAAAATCTTGAGAAGCTCCTGTTTCTGAGAACCTTCTGGGAGGTTCTGGGTGACAGCCCTGGTTTTCTTCCTTAGGGTGTTTTGGTACTTAACCAGGTGAGACAGGTAGTTTGCTATGTGGAGGCCCACTGTAGCCAAGGCAAAGGTTCTCACCCCACAAATCAAGCCTCCTGTACTCCATATCAGGAGGAAGAGAGCTAATGTGTTTGGGCACCATAGATTGGTCATGGGCAGCCTTAATGACCACCAAGTCTGTTTAAGGCTGGGCAGAATTCCCATAGGGGGAACCTGATATAGTCAACCCACTTTTATGGGCATGGCAGAGACTAAGTTAGGCCTGTGCCAAACAGCCTGGACAGCACCATCCAGGGCTGGGAGCAAAGGAGGTATGACCTTGGGGGTTGATTCAGGGATCTCCAGAAAATCCACCAGATTTCTCCTGGTGCTGTCATCCTCTTCAGTCTGGAACCCCATAGCAGACTGAAGCTGCTTCATAGCATTATTGAAGCTGGGATCCACGGGGGGATCTGGGGGTATTTTTCTCTGAGTTCCCACTCCTGGAGGAGGCAGTGCACCTATCAGAGAAGTAGGCTCCAACATCCTCGTCTGCATTGAGATATTCTAAGACGGGGACCGATGGAGCAGACGCTAATGATGCCCAAGAAGGCACAGGGCGAAAAGGCCGGATCAGCGAGAAAATGGAAGGCGTCCCTGAAGGAGGTGTTGACAGTGGGACAGGCATAGGGGTGAACTGTCTGACCAGAGCTGATGTGATAGAAGTCAAAATAGAGTTAAAGTTGAAGACTGGGTAAGGGATGGTAGTCGTGACCGAGAATGGTGACGAAGGCGCAAAGCCTGCTGATGACAGCTCCACTGGGACTGAGGATGACAGTGCTGGAGAAAACCAGCCATCTATGGCCCAGAAGAAGTAGAATGTGACAGGGCCAAAACAAAGCCAGTCGTCGATGACCCGCTGTCCACAATGGAAGCAGTGGGGCCCAGCACCTTGGAGCCCTGTGAAGAAGCAAACAGGGTTGGTTGGGTGGGGGCTGACAACCTGGAGGTCAATGGCCTAGCATCCTCTGATGCTGGAGAAGGACCACCAACCCGGACTGGCCTAGAAGACATCAAGGCTGAGGTGGTGGAGGAAGTCAGCCCCGAGGTTGCTGATGACAGAGTCCCAGAGCACTGGGAAGAGGTCAGTGGGGATGGAGAGCAATCTTTACAATGGTCCTTGTCCCTATGCTTCCCTGAGGTTTTTCCTGGGCTTTAGACACCTGTGAGCATGAGGAATGTGCCGGGGGCGGGAGAAGCCCCTGAGCTCCCCATTTCATACTGGCTAACTTTTGCTCCATCAAAAATTGCTTGAGGGCTCATTTTTGGTGCCGCAGAGTAGTGAGTAATGAAGTTAACTTTCTAGCAGAACTCTCAGGCACAGGAGCATTATTAGAAGGCCTGAGACAGCAGACACAGAGTTTGTGCTCATTGTTGCAGTAAATCTTCTTTCCACAGTGGCAGTGACAGAAGAGAGAAAGAGAGGACAACTCAACAGTTCTAGACATAAAAATAATGAAAAGAAAAGCTTCTGAAAGTTTTGGCGGTCAACTGAATGACAAAGCTTCCTACAGAGTCTGTGCAAGAATGGCCGATGGTGGGAAAAGAATTAAGGAGGGAGTGGGGCCCGCTACATCACTATATGGAGAGTGACATCCACAGGTAACATTGGCGTAGGCAGCCCTGATAGACTGCTACAGAAAAAGCTTCCATGGGATCTTAGTACATGACAGCTAAGTTTCATAGGTGCAACCTTATGAAAGAGATATCCCTAAAGAAAATTAAATCTTTCAAAGAGGGAGTTATCCCAACAACAGATAACATTGTTGCAAAAAGGCCTGACTTTTGTACCTCCTGCGAGACCAGATAATTTTTCACAATAATATTGATCTCTTTAAACTACAGTATTTTGGAAGATACTTTTTCAACAAAAATCAGTATGACCAAAGTGAAAGAAGCATTATGAGTTTTGACAACAGAGAACACAGCCCTGTACATGAAGACCTGGACATGCTTATAATGGCACATGAAGAACTTACTGGGAGAAACAACCATACCTCTCAACTGTCCCCGATTATGAGGGACAGCCCTCATTTTACCACTCAAAATTGCTCTGTCCCTCATGGAAAAGGTATTGTCCAAACAGAAAATATTCTGTAAATTCAGACTTTAAAGCAGAAATTCATAATATTCTAAGGTGCAAAAAAAAAACTTTGTGTTAACTTTTACAATGGTTTACGCTGTGTTCTGAGCTTGTATCTCCATGTTTAAATATGTGTCCTTCATTATGAGAGTCATCAGCCCTCATTTTCCTTCATTTTGAGTAACCGTGTCCCTCATTTCAGTGACAAAAGCTTGAGAGGTGTGCAAACAATGGTATTAATGAACATACAGAGTCTGGTGATATTAACATTACGGATTAAAGCTTAGACAAACAAAACCTAAATATACTGTTACAGCTTTTAAATGACAATCAAATGAATGAGGTTATGATAAACAGTACTGGAGGTGACAATTTGGGTGAATTTAACTATGTGAGAAAATATTTAAAGCCTATTAAGATTTCTGTCCAAATATAACTAATAATGTAATACAGACTTCTGAACAAGTAGTCAATAAGCAAGCAAATGAGTTACTGGAAAAAAAAAAACACGTAACAGGAGTCACAATTTAGCCTAGCAAGAAGCACAAGCATTAAAAAGCCTCTCAGAAGATCAGAGTGTAATAATTAAGCCAGCTGATAAAGGAGGCAATACTGTAATCCTAGATAGGGACCACTATAGAAATATTGTGATGAACGTATTGAGTGATACCAGTAATTACAGAAAACTCTAGTCAGATCTGCTGTCTGTTTTTAAGCAGGAGTTAAGGGTTCTACTGCAGGAAGGTGTGATGGATGGAAGTTAAGGTTCATACTAAGAATCATAGTTGTACAGAAGGCAAATGCCCATATTAGTACATCTCCAGAAATCTGGAAGTATTTACTACTTAGTAAATATTTATCTAAGTTAGTTTTAAAGGTGGTAGGGTTATTTGAATCTAGTGCCTTAGGTAGTGAATTCCAAATTGGGATAATCCTCTGAATAAAAAAATAGCATCTAATCTCATTTCTAGGATATGTTAGTACTAACTGGTACCTATGGCTTCTGAGGTTACAATCCATAGTGTTAAAGGATAGTCCAAGAAGTGCCATAAGTTCTTTATCCTTTGATAAGTTGAACATAAGCAAGAGATCTCCTCTTAATCTTATCTGTTCAAGAGAATGCAGGCCCAGTTCTTATAATCTTGTTTCATATGTCTTGTTCTGCATTCCATTAATCATTTTGGTAACCTGTCGCTGAATCCCCTCTAGACTGTTTATATCTCTCCTAAGAAAGGGACTCCATAATGCAGAACAATAATCTAGATGGGGACGTACATATGCTCTATATAATGGGAGAATACAACTTCTATTACAAAAGACAAATGCTCTTTGTATGCATCCTATAAGCCTGTTTGCACAGTTTCTGATATGGTTACAATGAGTACTAAAAGTAAGATCAGATATAAGTATAATACCCAGATCCTTTTCCTCTGTTACAGGTTGCAAAACATTACAATTGAATTTAAATTGTATATTTGGGTTTTTGAGTGAGGAGGAGTTCAAGTATTTATGGCGTGGATTTCCAATAACTCCTACCTACTATATACAGTACTTTCAAAAATATATAAGAACTTTGATGCCCCCCCCCAGAAAGATAGATAGTTTTAGAGTGGGATCACTAGTAAGTAATTTCTGCATATTCATTGATTACTTTACGTCTTGCAGCAAAGTATACACGCATTAACATCTTACATACAAGACTGTACTTGAGAAAACTTAATTTGGAATGGAAAGAGGATTATGTCTACATACATGTGGATGTGGAGTCACTCTGCACAGCCATCAGACATGAGGATGGGGTGAGAGCTTGCACACTTTTTTTAGACAACAGCCCTATTAGGAAAGGGATACCTGCAGCATTCATTATTAGGGCATTTGAGTTTGTATTTAAACATAATGCTTTTGAATTTGAGCAGGAGCATTACCTATAAGTGTGCAGTACAGTCATAGGGACAGCCATGGCACCTGCATATGCCAATGTTTTCTTGGGGCTGTGGCAGGAGGAGGTAGTTTGTAACCTAGACATCAATCCCGATACAGGGAATATGATTAAATGGTACCTATACACAGATGACTGTATCTGCATCTGGAAAGGAACAAAACAGTCTGCAACTGAGTTCACTAAGTGGCTGAATGTGAACTCTTTAAATTTAAGGTTTACTGCAACAACAGATAGTAAGACGGTGAATGTTTTAGATCTTACACTCACTGGCAACACGGAACTAAGATTGAAAAACAAACTTTGACTAACATCCTGCTTAGATATGATAGCTCGTACCCAGAATCCCTGCATAAATAAACGTACAGTCAGTGTCTAAGAATCAGAAAAAACTGTTCTGATTATTAAATATTTTGATAATCAGTAATATGAGCTCAAAATGAGGTTTAAGGAAATGGGGATCGATGCTGCCTTACTGGAAAAGTCCTAACAAGACATCAGGTCACAGAACAAGGAGACACTTTTGCAACCCAAACATAACAGAACTCAACACATCCACGAATGAGGCCCCATCATATTTTCAACTGACTTCAATAATATGGTTGTCAAAAAAGGGGTTCCATGTGATAATGGCAACTGCATAATAGAGATCGCCATTTGGATGAGTCTACATGACTGAAAATTAATTTCAGTCATGTAGACTTGCAGTGAACAGTAAGACAGCACTTGAGAAGGAGGCTTTCTGTTTTTATGCAGGGGCCAGCCTCCGCACTTGGTGACTAAAGGGATTCTCAACTCAAGGGATATATGTCAGGGGCAGCATGGGGGTGCAAAGGTTAAAAACGAACAAACAAAAAACAAATGACCCGGCGCAAAAACGAGCACGCACAGAACCAAACCTGGCACCCTCCCAACCCCAACCTGCCACCAACTCACCATGCCACATGGCCAGCTCAGCAGCCCACTGCTGCACTACACCCCACAAACCCTCCCTCCTCTTCATCACACGGCATGGTCCCTCCCTCCCCCCTCCATGTGCATGTATACATAGAGACATCTTGTCACTATGTGCACTGAACCCCCTATCCGGTCGCCCTCCATGCCAGGTAGCCCTGTACCAAAGTGCTGTGATTGAGTCACCTTTTTTGAAAGCACTCAGTCACAGTCACTTTGTACATGGGATACCAAAAAAGGTAACACAGTATGGAAAAACTGGCCAATGGTACACAGTGATGAGAATATAAAGAAGGTAGTAGGCAAAAACCCAAGAATAACCTTTAGAATAGTCATAGGGACAATATTCCCAACTAGGGGAAGGTCAGACAAGTTGGCTGCCTATGAAACCTAAAGGGTACTACAAATGTCACAACTGCAATATTTGCCAGTACTCAAATCAAACAAAACATTTTGAGAGCCCAAGCACTAATCAAAAAGTTAAAATCAGGGATTTCATTTCATGTACTAATTTTGTAATGTATGTTCTTTGGCATTCGGGTAATCTCTGCTTTGTTGGAAGAACAATCCACATCTTGAAACAGCATATACAAGAACATATTAGGTTGATTATGAACAAGAAACCGAACACACTGGTGGACAGACACTTTAGTGAATTCCACAATACAGATCCAAAGTTACTCATGTTCATGGGCTTGGAGACAGTGATGCCTCCAAGGAGGGGCAGTGATAGATTAAACCTTCTTTTGAGGAGGGAAAGCTATTGGACTTTGAAACTCCAGACTGAGTTCAAAGGGCCTTAATGAATTCTTAGACCTGGAACTGTTTCTCAAGTAATGTTTAGTAGAGCCAGCTAAGTAGGGATCAAATAGGCAGTCAGTTGTCCCCCATCCCCAACTCTGCCAGAGTTTTGAAATCACCTCTTGTACTGTTCACCTGCACCCCAAACATTCTAGGCATCAAAGAGACCTGGCTAAAACCAAATATCAGGCAACATGAAGTGGCGCTGCCTGGGTACAAATATTTTGGATTAGATCACCTGAAAAAAAAGAGGTGGGGGTGTCATTATGTACATCAGGGACATCCTTGATGCTACCCTAATCCTGCACCCTGGACCCTCTGAGGTGGAATCGGTATTCACAATTCTCACCCTTGGCTCTGTAAAAAAAACTACTGGTAGGGTGTGTATTCCAACCACCATAGGTAGCATTCTCTTGCCTACCCTCCTTCATTATCTCCCTTTCTAGCCTGCCACGTCATGACCTGGTGCTTGGGGGAGACTTCAGTATTGACTGGTTGAATCCTGGCTCTGTAAAACCATCTGCCACACTGGCTGATTTCAACTTGGTTCAAATGGTTATCGGCCCTAGTCGCCTTAACACAAAGTTGGGCAACCATACCTTACTCGACTGGGTGGTCACTAACTGTGCCTCAAAGATAAAATCTGTAGAGATCCTCTCAGACAGTACAAGTGACCACTCCCCAACTATTTGTATTTGGAGTAATAACATCCCTAATCCCCCACTTAGGGTTGTAATAGTCCAGGACATGACAAAATTCAACTCCAAAGCTTTCAAAGATGCAGTCCAAGATACTGACTGGGGCCCAATAAATACTCTACCGGGTGTCAATTCAGCACTAGACTACGATACCTTGTGACTAAACTCACTGGTATTATGGACCTAGACGCTCTTATGAAGAGATGCTGAATAAAAGGTGTCAAAGCTCCTTGGCTCTCTAAAGAACTGAGGCAGCTCATGTCTTCACATGATAAAGCCTGGTGTAGATACAATGGTAGTGGATCACCTACTGACTGGTAAACTTACAGGCAGCTACAGAACAGCTGCAAGAATGCGTCCAGAAAGCACAGCGCCTATATTTCAGGAATCTCCAGACCGAGCACCTCAGCAATCCGAAAGGATTTTGGAGACAAGTTAACTCAGTTCAAAAGGGTAATACCTCTGAGATCCCCAGCTCTTTCGATGGCCAGAGTTCCATTCTTAGTGACCCTCCCTCCCTCCATAGCAACTGGCGTTAATGGGTTCTTCACAGATCTTCATAAATATACATCTATTTTTGTAGCCCTTCCTCCCCATTATTTGGGCCCTATGCAATCAGCCAACTCCATGGCTTGTCCTGCCTTCCACCTAAAACTATCCACCCTTGATAAAGTCCATCATCTGCTCAAGAATTTGAAGGCTGACAGCTCCCCTGGGCATGACACACTGGAACCAAAATTCCTTAAGCTAGGAGCTGATGCCCTTGCCCGTCCAGTTCAGGATCTATTTAACAGATCATTCCTTACTTGTACTATCCCGGAGAAATGGAAGGTGGCAGTAGTTGTCCCATCCACAAAGGAGGTCCCGACTCCATAGTGGAAAACTTCCACCCAATCTCTATTTTATGCACACTAGCCAAGATACAGGAATGAATAATCTATGATCACCTGCAGACTACCTAAACCTACACCAGCTGCTTGCAACCTCCCAGCATGGGTCTGGGAAAAACTACAGTACCCTGACAGCCCTGGTCAAAGTCACATCTGACATATTCTATGCCATGGACATTGGCCGTGCCACAGGTGCCATATTCATAGACCTGACCAGGGCCATTGATATAGTCAACCATGACCTGCTGCTACACCAGCTGAACATACTTGGCCTTGATTCCCCTACTCTAGCTTGGATTCAAAGCTACCTCTACAGCTGCACTCAGCATGCGACATGGATGGGATCCCAATCAGCTCCAAGGTCCATAATCTATGGTGTTCCCCAGGGCTCCATACTGAGTCCGATACATTTTTCTTTATACATCAACTATCTCCCTAATAATCGTGGTGGAGCCTCAGTCCTCCTCTATGTGGATGATGCTATCCTCTACCGCTCCTCCTCTGACATAGTCTGGCTCCACACAAAGCTGGAATCTGACATTAACATCCTCGAGGATTGTTTCGTTCAAAAGCAACTGGTGCTTAACACTAAAAAACTAAGTGCATGCTGTTCTCTAGATCACCTACATACACTCGCCCCATCTGGCTGTGCTCTCACATACTGGGACTGCCCTTGAATCTGTTGAGTCATTTAAATACCTGGGAGTCACCCTGGACCCCTCACTTACACTAGATGCACATGTAACAGCTCTCATCAAAATAATTAACCAAAAAATCGGGGTCCTTTACTGCATTCGTCCCTTCCTTACTTCAATTGCCTGTCACAAGTTTGCGGATGCCATCCTCCTGCCTCTCCTCTTTTACGGTATCCCATTGCTTTTCTCTACCTCTGCAACCTTATCATCTCATTTCTTACAGGTCTACCACAGAGTGGGTAGGTTTGCTCTGGGAACCCATGCTCACCATCATCATTGTGATGTCCAATCTGCCCTGGGATGGTTGCCCTATGAGGCCAAACTGCGCTATACCACCCTGAGCTTTGTTCACAAGCTAGTACACCAATTCACACCTCCCTGCCTAGCTAATATCATCCAATGTTGACTCCCCCAGCATGCTCTCAGATCTGCCTCCCTACCCCTTCTTGTAGTGCCAAACCTGCATCTCTTTGTGGCCCAGAGATCATTCGCCTTTTCTGCTATGTCCTCCTGGAACTCGTTACCCTCCTCAGTCCTGGCTTGCTCTTCACTCCCTCAGTTTCAATGCTCGCTGCAAGCTCATCTGGCATCCCTTCCTTGCTCCTGCTATTGATGACTTCCGGGCTTTCTACCTCTCCACTGCCTGTGTGCTTAGCATCACTGGATTTCTCAATTAGGTACAATGTTATCTGTACAATCTAAGTTATGTACAATGTTATCTGTAAATAGGGATTGATGATTATGTTACTGTCTGCCATAGTATACTCTATGGTACTGTTATCTATACTAGTGGTTTTTAACTGTAGTAATTATGTTCTCTGTACATTTTTTTATGCTAGTTGTGAATGTTTGCATGACGTATTTGTATTGTATTATGACATGTCCCTGTAACTATATTAGTTGGTTTTGTTATTGCAATCGTCATACCTGTATGGTTTCCTGTGTCAACTATTGCACTATCAATGTACCGCACTTACTGGGTCACCACTGAAAAAGGGACTGTCTTGTCTCAGTAGGCCTACCTGGCTACGAACATTCGATAAATAAAAAATCTTTAGGGCCTATTCTATGAATTTATGTCAGTGTTACAATGCACAGACACTGCTGTCTAAATTGTTAATAATTCTTGTTTCTAGCTGTATTTTGCTTTTGTAGTAGAGAATAGTTATTGATGCCTGAACTGTTGTGAGATTATTATACCACTAGAGGCAGGAACAGACCACTCCTGTGGATCCCCAGGATTTTTTCTGACTATGCTACATAAGTAGAGCAATCAAGGGAGGAGTTATTACTTTTAAGCCAGTGGTATTCCTCTTACAACAATTTTGGAAATAATCTATTTCATGATATTAATATTAGCCTAAGCATCGGAATCAAATCAATCTTTGAAAAGTTTTTGTTATATCACGTTTGTACTATTTTGTATTACCAGCTTCACTTTTTAGTAAATTTCATTTGGTTGGTGAGTGTGATGTCATTAGTCAATAACTATATTAAGACTGTCTGTCAAGCAAGTCTCTGCCCCATGATGAAGCCACTCAGGCGAAGCATTGGGGTACGGACGTACTATGGTAATTGTTTTATTTATTTTATTTAAAAAATTTTGAGTAACTGGGAAAGATACACTGAGCCAAGGCTTATTTCCAAGTGTGACCCGGGATAGGGTAATGGAGTTACACAAGTCAGACAGTAAAAGTAAACATCGTAATAAAAAGAACAAACAGCAGCTGAGCAGATTTAACATGGTATGTACAGTAAATACATAACAAAAACATAACTTGCAAGCATACAGTAGGTTACAAGTGCCAAGGGTGACAGACCATACTTACAGTATATACAGTAAAACATAAGTAAACAGGTACAGACAATATGTAAAAAAAGACAATAATAGACAAAAGGTAGGCTGGTAGTGCTTACAGTTTTAGATATTATAGACAAGTACTGGCATAAGTGAGAAAGTCAAACAATTTTGTATGCTTGGTAGGCTGACTGCATAGTAGGTAGCAAGGTGTGGGAGGGCAGGAGAGGGGCAATTGCAGCTGGGGGGAGAGTGGGGTTTTAGCAACTTTTGATGGTGGCATGGGTAGGCACAAGGCGTAGAAACAATTCCAGATGTCAGGGAGTCTGAAGGAGAAAGCTGCTTTTCCAGATTGGGAGCTGGATTGGGGGAGAGGAAAGGTATGGGAGTCACGGGTTCTGAGGCAGTAGCCTGATGGGGAGGGGATAGAAGGTTAGTGAGGTGGCAGGGAAGGGCATTGAACCAGTATTTGCCAACAAAAGCAGCACAGTGTACCAAGCATTGATCTTCGATAGAGGGGGAAGGATAGGGCAGAGTATAAGGAGCAGTGGTGGGTACGAAAAGGGAGGTTGGAAGTGAAAAGACAGAAAGCGCTGTATAGGGGGTCTAGTTTAGAATGAGATGATGAGTTGTAGACTACATCTGCATAGTCTATTGAAAGGAGGATTAGCCTGGTCACAAGCACTTTGTGGATCAGGAAGGATAGATAGTGATCCTGTGCAAGGCTCCCAGCTTGGGCAGGAGCTTGGAGTAGATGGAGTTAATATGGCAAGAGAAGTCTAACTTAGGGGCCATCCAGAGCCCTAGGCATTTGAAGAACTATACTGTTTCAATTTTAGTACCATCCAAGAACGGGAAAGAAGTGGAAGAGGGGAGCTTGGCTAATTTCAGAATGGAGCCAAAAACCATGGCAGACTTTTTTTTTTTGTGTTGCATTTGAGGTGGTTGTCCTCAAACCATTTGGGAGCAGTTTTGAAAGTGGTCGGAAGGGATGACTGCATCTCTGTGAAGGATGGGCCAGATGCATAGATGATGGTGTCACCAGCACACATGTGCAGGCTTGTGGGTGAACAAGCAGAGGGAGGTCATTTGCAAAGACTGAAAATAGCGTAGGACTCAGAATGGACCCGTGGGGGATGCTGGCATGAATGGGGAGGGGGGAGGAGGTGGAGCGGCCTTGCTGTACATATTGGTATCTGTCTGTTAGGTACAGTACAAATGAAACCACTTTGTGGAGTGGGAGGATATACCCCTATGGTGGATAATTTATTTAGGAGGATATTGTTGGAGACAGAGTCAAAAGCTTTGGCAAGGTCAATGTAAATCACCCAGGTGAGGTAGTCCTTATCTATGGCAGAATGAATATGATTTGTAAGTCGAAGCAAGGAGAAAGTGGTAGAGTGGATGCACCTGAAGCCAGATTGGAAGGGGCTAAGAGTATTAAGAGTTGTCCAGGAAAGAGCTTAGCCTTTTGGAGATTAATGCTTCCTGGAGTTTAGAGAGAGCAGGGAGGAGGGAGATCGGTCTGTAGTTCCCTGGTTGAGAAGGATCTCCCTCTTTGTGTAACGGGATGACTTTAGACAGTTTCCACACCCTGGGGACTGCACATTGGACTATAGATAGGCTAAAAAGGTGGGTGGGGAAGCAATAGCTGGGGCACAGATTTTGAGAAGTTTTGGATCAAAACCATCTGGGCTTTGTTTCAAGGGATTGAGGGTATTTAGAGCTGCAGTATTTCTGAGGTAGTGATTGGAGGGAAGGAGAACCCATCAGCAATGGAGGATTGGGGGGTGGGGAATGGGGAAGGGGGAGATCATGTGGCAGAGCACAGATGGTGAAATAGTGAATAGCAGAGGCCGTGGAAGAGGGGTCTGTGTCGCCTGAGTTGGAAAATGCAGGGGCAGTCTGGGAGGAGGGTGTAGGGTTTTCCAGAAATCGGCAGGGGAGGACTTGGTATCATTTAATTTGCATTTGAAAAACCGAGTCTTTGCTGAGTGCACAGCCTTCATGCAGGCGTTTCGTAGAGCTCTATATTTTTGTAGGTCAACTTGGTTTGAGGAGGTTTTAGCAATATGCCAGGCTTGGTATACTTGCTTGAAAAGGGCAATGAGGTTTTGTGTAACCCAAGGGAGGTGTTTAAGTCGCAGGTGCATCCTTTTGGAAGGGGCATGTAAATCCCAGATATTGAGCAGGGTTCTGGTGAGGGATGCAAGGGCAGAGTCTATGTCTGGTGCTGTAAAGCCCCCAGACCAATCAACCAGGTAGAGGTCTGATAAGAGGGCTTGAACATTGAGCAATCTGAGTGGACAGAACCCTTTTGGGGGTTGAGCGTTCTTAATGCAATATGTCCTACAGTGATCACTGAGAGCGTCAGGTAGGGTGCCAGCAGATGAGTATTCAAGTGGGTGGGATGCCAAGATCCAATCAATCAGGGAATGATTTGTAGAGTGTGGGTTTAGCCTAGTGGGTTCGGATATTAGCTGGGCAAAATTTAGGACCTTGATTTGTTGGGTGATGGACTTAGACTGAGGTGAAAGCTAGTTCACATTGAAGTCACCCAAAAGAAGTAGCTCACCAGATTGGGTGAGGGAGGTTAGGGATGCTACGGTGTTTATAATGGCAGAGGGCTGGACATTGGGGGAGCAATAACAAACCCTTATGTAGGTCAGGGATGTGGAAGGGTAGGATAATTTAAGGAGCAGTAGCTTGTGTGACAAGGGGGAGGCCTGTTGAAGTATGGCAGAGGAGTGGAGAGATTCATGCACGTAAGCAGCCACACCACCTCCTCTTTTACCTCTGTCCTGTCTGTACAGAGAGTATCTAGTAAGATCGACCACAGAGTTTAAAATTCTGGAGGATAGCCAGATTTCAGTGACACATAAAATGGGAGTTAAGAGAGAACTAGTCCCTAAGGTGGTCTATTTTGGGCAATGACATGACAGGTACTGAGGCCACCACATGGAGAACCGGCAGGGGCAGTGGGACTGGGGTTGGGTTCAACGTCTCCAGCCAGGAGGAGAAGGAAACAGGATACTAGAATCCTAGAGTATCACCATTTTCTGAGGTGATTAAAGGAGTACGTGCTGAGCTTAGAGATGAGTGTATGACTGCATCTAGGGGGAGAGGGCATAAGGAGAGGGGCAAAGGAGGGGTGGAGGGACCAGGGCTACGGGGAAAGAGGGAGAGTAGAAATAGGTGGAGGGAGGGTAAAGGAAGGTCTGGGGAGGAAGAGAGGATGGATAGGTGGGGAAGGAATGGGGGTATATGATCAGGGGTGGGAGAGAGAAGAAGAAGAATCAGCATTTATATAGCGCTTTTCATAATCCAAAGCACTTTACAAGCAATGCTAGACTGGTAGTGAAGTGACTGAATGTGTGGTGGCGGCCATATCGCACATCATCACCCACACACAGCCTGGATAATTGCATGAACTGGTTTATGGGAAGGGCAATGTTGGCCAGGACACCAGGAATGTTCCCTACTCTTTGCGAAGAGTGCCCTGGGTTCTTTTACCTCCACCTGGACAACACCAGGATGGGCAGAAGGGACCTCAGTTTAACATCTCATCCGAAGGATGGCACACCCCAGCAGTACAGCACCCCCCAATACTGCACTCAGATGGCAGCGATTTTTAGGTGCAAGTCCAGTCCCGGTGTGGGACGAGAACCCATGACCTTCTGGTCCAGAGGCGGATGTGCTACCAACTGAGCCACACTGACGCAGAAGCAGGAGGAAGGAGATTATGAGGAGTGTAAGTGGGAGCATGATGTCACAGGGTGAGAGTGACACACTGCTACAGAACAGCAGGATGGGACGGGACAGTATTAGCTTTTCAACTTGGTGTTAATCAGTGGCTGGCTTGGGGTGAGTTTAAAAATTGACCTCTGTAACACTGATGTGGTATAGGGTTCTGGCTGGGTTAATAAAGAATCATGTCCTTTTACTAGTGTGCTGTGTAGGATGTGGCTAGAGTAGAGGAGTGGGGGGAGGACTGTGGAGGGACCAAGTGAGTGCACTGCCAAGACACTAGGTGGTGGTAAAGCCTAATAAGTGGTGGTGGAGAGGTTAAGTATGTTACTAGTCAGAGAAATACTTGTTGGTAGTATAGCCTACTGGATAGAGCTCTAGGTTGTGGTTGGGCCAGTTATCAGCAAACTTGGGTTTGATTCCCACTGTCTGTAACCTGACCAGGTGCCTAGGGTTTGGTCATAACTCCCTGGGGGAGGAGTGAGTATAAATTTAGGTAAGCAGAGATTCTGAGGGGTGAGGGGAGAGTGGAAGCATCCAAAAGGAGATTTCAGGAGCTTTTAACTAAGGGATGGGAAGTTGGATGGGTCAATGAGCACTTTCCGGTGGGGGTGTAAAGTGGAGTGATTGGTTCTGGCTGAATCATTAAAGGTAGAACCACCTCTGGGTGGGTGGGTAGAATTGAACAGTGTCACACATAGCGCAGCTCTGTTCCACAGTGCTCAGCTGGGATGCGAAGTTAAAAGTACCTTGACTGCTGTTCAGGCAGCTTGGCTGCTTTCCAGGACACCACTGGTGTGGTGGAGGGGAGAAGGATGCTGCTACTGGCCCTCAGGGCTGCCTGCTGGAAGACAAAACAAGAGAAGAGGATTAATGGGTCAAACAATAAAATAGCGGTGGTCTCGGCAGGTAAGGGGGAGGGCTGTCTGTGAACTTGTGCTAGCTATGGGATGTGCTGTGAAACATAGCTGACTGATTGAAACTCCTCAGTAACAATAGTTCCGATTACAACTGTCTGGCATGGTCAGGAAAAGACAACTACCAACATCTATGAAATAGTTGCATTAACTGGGCTGGGTGAAAAGAACAATACAGTTCAACTCCTATACAAATACAAATAAAGACCTTAAAGTAACTGGTGCAAAGTCATACTAATAACAGCTGCAAACAGTCAAAATGTAAGTGCCAGAGTCTATCAGAGCTGTTCTGCCAACAATTAAATCTGTTCCACAGTGCTCAGTTGGGATGTGAAGTCACAAGTACCAAGACTGCTGTTCAGGCAGCTCGGCTGTGTTCTGGGACGTCGCTAGTGTGGTGGGTGGGAGGAGGATGCTGCTACTGTCCCTCAGGGCTGCCTGATTGACTGCTGCTGAGGCAGATCAGCTGCGTTCCAGGATGCTGCTGGTGTAGTGGAAGGGAGAAGGATGCCCCTACTGGCCCCAGGGCTGCCTGCTTGACTGATGTTCAGGAGCTCAGCTGCATTCCAGGATGCCACCGGTGTGGTGGAGAGGAGGAGGATGCCGCTACTGGCCCGCAGGGCTGTCTGCTAGACTGCTGTTCAAGCAGCTCAGCTGCATTCCAGGACATTGCTGGTGTGGTGGAGGAAAGGAGGATGCCACTACTGGCCTTCAGGGCTGCCTTGACTGGTGTTCAGGCAGCTTGGCTATGTTCTGGGATGCTGCTGGTGTGGTGGAGGGGAAGAAGATGCCACTACTGACCCTCCGGGCTGCCTGATTGACTGCTATTCAGGCAGCTCAGCTGCATTCTGGGACGCCACAGGTGTGGAGGGGAGGAGGATGCCACTACTGGCTATCGGGGCAGCCTGCTTGACTACTGTTCAGGCAACTCAGCTGCATTCAAGGATGCTGCTGGTGTGGTGAAGGGGAGGAGGATTCCGCTACCTGCCCTAAGGGCTGCCTTGACTGCTGTTCAGGCAGTTCGGCTGGATTTGAGGATTCCACCTTTGTGGTGAAGAGGAGGAGGATGCCACTACTGCCCTCAGGGCTTCCTGCTTGACTGCTGTTCAGGCAAGTTGGCTGCATTCTGAGATGCCACTGGTGTGGTGGAGGTGAGGAGGAGGATGTCAATACTGGCCCTCAGGGCTGTCTGCTTGACTGCTGTTTTGGCAGCTCGGTTGCATTCTGGGACGCCTCTGATGTGGTGGAGGGAAAGAGGATGCCACTACTGGCCCTCAGGGCTGCCTTGACTACTGTTCAGGAAGCTCGGCTGCGTTCTGGGACACTGCTGATGTGGTGGAGGGGAGGAGGATACCACTGCTGGCCATCAGGGCTGCCTGCTTGACAGTTGTTCGGGCAGCTTGGTTGCGTTCCAGGATGCCACTGGTGTGGTGGAGGGAACGAGAATGCCACTACTGGCCTTTAGGGCTGCCTTGACTGCTATTCAGGCAGCTTGGATGCATTCCAGGACACTGCTGGTATAGTGGAAGGGAGGAGGTTGCAACTACTGGCCCTCAGAGCTGCCTGCTTGACTGCTGTGGTGGAGGGGAGGAGGATACCACTGCTGGCCATCAGGGCTGCCTGCTTGACTGCTGTTCAGGCAGCTCGGCTGCATTCTGGGACGCTGCTGGTGTAGTGGAGGGGAGGAGGATACTGTTACTTGCCCTCAGGGCTGCCTGCCTAACTGCTGTTCAGGCAGCTTGGCTGCATTCCCAGACGCCGCTGGTGTGGTGGAAAGGAGAAGGATGCCGCTACTGGCCCTTAGGGCTGCCTTGACTGCTATTCAGGCAGCTTGGCTGCATTCCGGGATGCCGCTGATGTAATGGAGGGGACGAGGATGCCACTACTGGCCCTCAGAGCTGCCTGCTTGACTTCTGTTCAGGCAGCTTGGCTGCATTCTAGGATGCCGTTGGTGTGGTGGAGGGGAGGAGAATGCCACTACTGGCCCTCAGGGCTGCCTGCTTGACTGCTGTTCAGGTAGCTCGGCTGCATTCCAGCACACTGCTGGTGTGGTGGAAGGGAGGAGGATGCCGCTACCGCCCTCAGAGCTGCCTTGACTGCTGTTCAGGCAGCTCAGCTACATTCCAGGATGCTGCTAGTGTGGGGAGGAGAGGAGGATGATGCTACTGGCACCCAGTAAGCACAGTCTATGTATTAGCTGCCTTGATTAAGAAACAGCAATTGTTTGTTTTTGTCTATTTGAATAAATAAATTATCGTGGTAGTGCATCTGAAGAGTTTTGGCTGATTTATTTATGAGAACCTCTTTTGGAGTGCAGCTGTTTACCTTGCCTGTATGTTCGTGTGGGATTAGCCGACCCCATCAGTAGCACCCCACTGGGTTTCACTTAAGCGTGCTTGATTTCTTGACTGGGTCAGTGACTGGACAGGAGGGAGGATGATATCCTCCGACCCATCACTGGGCAGCTTTGGAGGGGGCTCCAGCTGCTGGACCCACAGCAGCACCACTTCCACTGTTCTTGCCTCTCTCTAGCCCCTAGCCTCTGAACTTGAACTTCAGGCCTGATATTGCCCCTGCTGAGGCTGCTGCTGATGCTGCTGTGGCTGAAAGGACTGATACTGGAATTTCTTCTTCTTAGGCTTCTGACCCTTAGGGGCCCTTCTTGGAGGATGCCAAAGAATATAGGCTAGCATTGGACTTCTTTATTCTGGTGAAATGTCCCTCCACCCCAGGGCTGAAGAGGTCAGTGCCCAAGAATGGGACATTGGCTAGTTTGTGCTGGGTATCCACTATGAAGGTGGAAATCTGCAGTCATGTCTTGCGATAGCTGATGCCATGGCACTGGCACAGGAGTCATCCGTATCCAAAGCTGTATGGAGCTGTTTAGCAAGTACTTGACCCTTGTGTCTGATCAATTTCATCTCAAGCTGCCGGTCAACAGGGAGGTGAGGAATGACATTATCCAGCACTTGCAAGAGGGAGTGACCAAAGTTGGCCATCATCACTGCGTACCTAACTTGGCTGCAACCAAGAGAAGAAGTGGAGTAAACCTTCTTGGTCACATGGTCAAGCTTCCTGGACTCTTTGTCAGGAGGCTTGTCCACATTCCCTTGGACACTGGACTTTCTGGAAGGCTGAGTCCAAGAGCAGAAGGGTGGTCCAAGAACCCAAAAAAAGGAACTCTATAGGGACGCATAATTGCACATCATGTGGGTGGAGGGTGTTGACTGGGTGCTGGATGTTACCAAAGCTCCATGGCTGGTCCCTGGATGGCCTCAGCCACAGGAAAGGCAACCCAAGGGATTCTTCACTGTCCAGCAGGCCAGTGAATGGTTTACTTAGCCTTCTTCTGTACTGGATCCAACAGCACACTCACAGAGTCCGACATGAGGTGGGGAAGAGCCTCAAATAACACCAGCCCATGGTTGGTGTTCACATCACTGACTGAGCCACAGTTGAAAGTGTGAGTACTCAATGACAACATGGATCATCCCTCAGAGTCATCCAAGGACTCTTCAAAAACATCACTCTACCATTTGCCATCTTGCACCACCCTAGTGTCCTTGGACTGGGTGATCTCCAACAACAGCCTTCCTGGCAAGCCAGGTGCAGCATGGGAGTCCTTAGTCAGGCTACCAACAAGGGCTGTATTGGTAGTGGCCTCATCCTCAGGGGTGGGTAAGCAGAGGCTGGCATCACCTGTCAAGGATGGACTGGCATAGGCATAACCAGGTGGCTGACGGCCCAGTGGGTAGAGTACTACCCTACCCTGTGGTGGTCCACTGCTGCCAGAGGAGCTCCCAGCCTCCTCAACCTGTGGTGGTGCCTCTCCTCACCTGAGGATGAGAAGGTCGAAGAGCTTCAACCACAGCACCTACTGGCTGAGCAAAATGAAATATGCAAGCAGCGCTTTGACCTCAACCATTGACCCTGGTGGCTGACATCATGGGGAAGCCTCAGAGAGGTTGTGATAGACCATGTGCTGAGTCATGTTCAGTGGCACTGACTTTGGAGGCAGGACCACTGGCAAAGGCTCATCCCAGAGTGACCCAGTCAGAGATATTACCTGAGCCATGTCCTCTTGAGTGAGGACCAGAAGCACTGGGATCTGGGAGACTGACTCATTGTAAAACTCCTCTGATAGCCAAATGACAGGCTTCAGAACATCTCATTAGCCTGCTTGACTGGCATTGAGGTTGATAAGGCCAATGGGGGTATAAAGGAACTCTTGTTCATGTCCCCGACCTAAAGCAGCTCAACATTGAGCAGTCAGGTAGTTGAGGGAACAGAAGGATAGTGATATGTCCTGGTCACACGACCTGTGCCGGTGGCAGTTGTGCTTCTTCCCCTGGTGAGAAGGTCACTCCCCAAAGGTCTGGAGGGCCTGACACATTTCACAGAACTCCTCCATGAAGGACCCTCTGATGCTGGCACCAGCTGGGAGTAGCTCCAAGACTGATGAGATACTCACTACAGCGACGACAACCTCCTCCTCATGAGCCACAAAACCAATAGTGTTCCCAGCAGCTGCCGATGCCTTTTTGCTCCTCTTAGGTCTATCATTATGGTCCTGTTCCACAGGTCGATGGAGGACGAGTCTGGCCTTGGGATCTTCCAGCAATACTGGGAGCATAACCTCACAATGGCCACCACCCTCCACCTTCTGCTGCCTTCCCAGGTAGTACAGACAAGACACGTGAGGGTTGGTGTTCAACATTTACTGTCAACCAGAACTTAAAATCATGTGGCAACTTTCTCTCCATGCCAAGAGTGATCATTGAAGAGAGAGCCAGAATGGGCTGAAGACAAAATAGAAATCTGGTAGAAGAACAATAATTATTGCCAAAAGTGCTATGTAGAATCCTCAAATGCTGCAGTGCTGCAAAAGAGGAGTCCTCTCCCTTCCAGTGGAAAGAAAGATCTGATGGCACGCAGTGAAGCCAGAGGATATACCACCCTGGTGGTGGGAGGAGCTAAGCTTGAAAACCCAATGGATCATACCATTCCAGTGGAAAAGCAAAAGTGTGAGTAGTGAACTGTATCCATGCCTTTACAACTAAAGATCTTCCTCCCCAAATCTGTACAAGATCTTTTCCCATTCTGTATATGTCTTAATACACAGACTCTGACTGCGAAATCTGTCTCAAGAGATCTTAAAAACAAATTATTGTTTCCCTGCCTTTTATCACTTTGCTTTACAGCTTCTATCTGACTGCAGAGTGGGCCCGCATGCAAAGTGAGCCAAGATAAATAATTTATTAACTCAGGCAGCAGAAATTAGCCTTCACCACAAGGCTCACTTTTTTTCTTTACTTTTCTTCCATGGGGCAGTTCTTCCTCTGTACCAGACTGAGCTACTGCATTTTGGATCAGCAAAACAAAAGCATAAGCAAGTATTAACTGTGAGCTGCACCTGCGGAGCTGTGGCAAGCCCACCCATAATGAAGCCCACAGAAAATGTGCGTGCAGTGACCTGTCCGCTACAATGTGACTGGTCAAGTACAGGATGGTGCACAAACAGTACTGCAGAATCAGGATTCAGAAATGACAATCCATTTAACTTGTCATCAAGACATAGGTAGGGAAGCATAAGAAGACCAGGAGCAGTTATAAAATTCACAGGTAGTGTTTTATTATTTCCAGTAACAGTAACATAAAAAATTAAAATTGTTCAGTATTAATTATTTACAAAGGCATTACAAACAGAGAAAACAAAGTCCTTCATCTGGGGGTATCTCTTATTCTGAGTTTCAGTATCTCTCCAGCAAAAATATTGCTACTGTTTTTATAACAAGTCTTTGCCTGACAATTAACTTCTTCATCCTGAGCTTGTTAAGGAGACATCCTTTTTCCCCATAAAATGCATTGTAAAGTTGTCAATTTCTTTGCAGAGCAGACTTGCAAACAGAACAGTGTCCCAAACTGGCATCCTACTGACAGCTCTGCAAAAGAGATTGCAAACAAGACAGAGTGGAGCTGAAACTGCATCTCAAGTTAACCCCTTGAGTTCCAAATAGCTTTTTGCACTTGTTTCAACAGTATAACTATATACATTTTCAAACCAAGGGATCCCAGTTTCACATACAGATTCACATATATTTTATAACTGCAGATATGCAAAGGGGAAGAAAAGACAGAAACAGCAAGGGAAGCCAAAGCGATAGCGAGAGGTAGAGAATTGTGAAACCTTCAGAGTGATCATTTCCTAGGTGTCATGAGAAATGAAAATTATGTACCTCCCATAATTCTTGATCTTTCTGTGTATCTCCACCATTCATCACTGGTGGGTTCTGGCCAGAAGAGTAGGACCCCGTGGAAGCATTTTTTTTTGTAAAAGGGGGAGGAGTTGGAGCAGTAGGCGGTGCCACCCTCGTGGCCTACACAATGCGTGGTGCTCACGGGTTGGCCAGTAACCGATGTTGACTTCTCCTCCATCTGAGAGAGGTTGGAAAGTGTTTAGACCTCTAACTACACACTGTAAGGTCTGTGGGTCTTTTTACAGACTGCAGATTACTTTGACTAGTGTACCTCTGGTGAGAGGGGATTTGGAACCGGTTGTCGTGGTATTAAGGGGACAGTGTGATCCTGAACCATTTGATTGCTTCAGCCCAGAAGCAGAGTGGGACGGTGGAGGTGCAACCTATTCATTCAAGCAAAGCTCGAACACACTACTTCAATAGCAGCTGGGCAGCAAATGAAGTGCTCCCTGACGAAAGGTCCACCGCATGAGGTGGCACTGTATTGTTTTATCCAGTATATATGTTGATTGAGTGGATTTTGTTCTTGCAATACAGGAAGCGTCTGGTAGATGCACTTCCTGTTTGGGCTGTAGAAAGAGCACAGCTCACACGAGCAGAAGCGAGTGCATGGTTTCACGCATGTCGGCTATGTCAGCTGAGGAAGCTGGGAGCAGGGTGACATTCTCAACAACTGTGAGCAGTTGTACAACTGTTGTTACTAATATGGAGGGCCCTATAAAAATGTGTATAAAATGCCATATGTTTACATCAGGGAAAAAAGAAGACTCATTTATATGTGAGAAATGTAACCTGGTAGATATGTTGCAGGAGGAGATTACATGTCTCTTAGAGAGGAGAACAGGAACTGAGGAGATTGAAAATTTGGAAAAATTGACTCTATGGTCTCTCAAATAGAACGTCAGGAAGAGGGTATTAGCAGCTGCAATTTAGGGGAAGTACAGGAGACTGAAGTTAGTCGAGACAAAGACATCGAGGAATGGGCAAGGGTAACAAAAACTCAAACTAGAAAGGGGGAGGCCAGATTTACAACAGTGCTCCTATAATTTTGCACAAAAGATATACACCCTTGCTAAATGAAGCTGTTAAAAGTACTACAGTTGAGACTATATCAATAATAAAACCCACAGTCCCAACACAGATTCCTGAACAAAAAGATCAACCATGTGGATCACACTAAGGACTCATTTGTTAAAGGGGATTGTATTATAACAAATACTAGATCTAAAACAAATCCTTCGGTACTAAAACAGACTCCTAAAGAAACTAAACATGAGGATCATACTAGGGACTTGTTAGTCATAGGGGATTCCCTTATTAGAGGGGTGGATACAATGCTATGCAAAGAAAGAAATTAACATACCACAGTGAGTATGCTACCGGGGTGAAAGTACAAAATGTGCATTCACTCCTGGGGGGACTGATGGAGAATACTACAAATCCTGTAGTACTATTGCACATGGGGACAAATGACATACAGTCAAGAAGTTTGCATGATATATTCTCAGACTTCCAGGCCATTTTGGCAGATATAAAACAAAGGGGGGGGGGGTAACACCATATTATCTAGCTTACTACCTGTTTTTTTTCTCGCCATTTATGTAAAAATATGAAAATAAATACGTTGAATAGATGGCTAAGAGAATTATGCAGGAGGGAGGGAGCAGGGTTCATTGATAACTCAGACATATTCAGGAACCCTCATCTGTTCAAACATAATGGATTGCGTTTGGATAGGGCAGGTACAAGCTATCTGGCCAACAGGTTCCAGGAAGCAACTAGGCATCATTTAAACTAACAAGCATTTGTCAATGCCGAATGTTTGCTTGCTGGCATTGGCAGTGGTAGTGTAGAAGTTACAGAGCTGCGTAATAGGAATGGCAATGAAGTATTGAACTGAAGCCAACCCCACCACCACCCTGCAGAGAGTGACAGGCACTGGGGTGTGCATTTGGGTCATCAGGCATAACGGCCATGCCATTTCACCACACCCCACTCTGCAGAGACTGACAAGTGTCATGTGTTCCTTGGGGTCTTTGGTATATCACGCACCCATTTCATTAGGAAATACGGTGAGATGGGTGCGATATAGAAAATGGGGTGAAGTTTGGGGCCGAAGAGTCCAAGGCATACCTCATGCCTCTCAGTGACTGCAGGGTGTGGAATGGTATGAGCATCACAGGCAAGAATCCCAAGTCACACCCTGATTCCTGTCATTCTCTGTAGGGTTGGACGATTTAGTTGAAAAGCCTAATACCTCAGGCATTCATTGGTATGTTAACTCCAAATTTTCAACATGTTTGTTTTGTGACCCCACCTCATGAACAGGGTGAATATCAGTTTGGTAGCCGAAAGCTGCTTATGCACAGTGACTACGACATTTAGCACCACAGGTGCAAAAATATTCCTAACAGGATATAAAAATGACAGCTGTACTCTTTCATGGGGAGGTGTAAAATGGCTATGTTGCAAATGTGTAGTAAAAATATTTAAAAAATGGTGAAGTCAATGAAGACATAGAAACTGTCAATTGACACCCGTTATATAATTAGGTTGGGGATTTTTTATAGCAGATTGTCAACTCAGGCATTTTGGTGCCTCTGATCATGAACAGTGTCACTGTGATTTTCTTTATCTGTGCCGAACAATGATTTCCCACAGCGACCACGCATCTCTGCACTGAAAGTGTGAAAACACACTTCGACCATGTTGTGAAAAATGGCAGCTGTACTGTTCATAAGGAAGTGTTGAAATATGCCACTAGTGAAAATCTGGACTGAAAATATTACAAAGTCATGATCTAACGAGGATGCGTGGAAACTGTACAATGCTCACTCGTAACACAGTCATTTTATGGACTTTTGTCACCAAATTTTCAACATAGCCATTTTAAGACCTCTGCTCATGAACAGTGTAACTGTGATTTTCTTAATCTGTCCTAAACATTGCTTTCGCACACCAACAGCACCATTGTGCGCTTCATGTGCGATAACACATTTAGGGTGATATGATGAAACTGTGCCTACTGTTCATAAGGAAGTTTAATAAAATGGACATGTTGAAAATCTAGAATGAAAATATTAAATTTGCAAACCATTTAGCATGCATAGGAACTGTGCAACGACGTCAGAAAAGTCATTTTTAGGAATTCTGTCACCAAATTTTCAACATTGCCATTTTAAGATCTCTGCTCATGAACAGTGACACTGTGATTTTCCTAATGTGTCCCATACACTGAGTTCGCACAACGACTGCGCCATTGTGCGCTACATGAGGCAGAAACACGTTTTGGGTGAGATGTGAAAAATGACAGCTATACTACTCATAAGAAGGTGTGGAAAAATGGCAATGTTGAAAATCTGGAGTGGAAATATTGAAAATTCGCAAACCTATGAGCGTGCGTAGGAACTGAGCATACGTAATAAAACAGTCATTTTAGGCATTTTTCACCAAATTTTCAACATAGCCATTTCAAGACCTCTGCTCATGAACAGTGTCACTGTGATTTTCTTAATTTGTCCCGTGCATTGATTTAGCACACTGACTGCGCCATTTCTAAGCTACATGGGCGGAAACACATTTTGGGTGAGATGTGAAAATGACAGCTGTACTACTCACTTAAGAAGGTGTGGTGAAATGGCAATGTTGAAAATCTGGAGTGAAAATATTGAAATTTAGCGAACTTACGAGCCTGCGTAGGAACTGCGCCAATGCAACTCGTTAAACAGTCATTTTGGAATTTTGGCACCAAATTTTTCAACATGGGGTTTTGGGCCCCTTCTCATGAATGATGTCACTGTCATGGCGGTATTTGGGCCCAAAGGGTGATTTACATGATCACTGCACAGTCACTGCGCGAAATCACCGAGACCTGAATGCCGCCATGACAGTGTTATCATCATGAAAGTCCCAAAACATGTTGAAATTGAATAAAATTCCAAAAATAGCTGAGATATGCAATAAAGTTGAAACCCCCTATCTAGCCCATTATACAGCTTACGGCATTTCCTCAGTTCAGGTCGGCTTTGAAGAGTGCAGGCGTGTTCCCGGTCCACGAAGATCATCACGCCCGAGTCCATAGGTAAGTATGGGGTGGGGTGTGTGGGGATGCTGGGTGCGCAGTGGGTGGGTGTGGGTTGTGGGAGGGGGTGGGAGGCCTTACCGCTGGACCGTTTTTCTTACAGGTAAAAAAAAAAAGGCGTTGTGGAACCGTTTGCCACGCTGGGTGGGCTCCCAGTGTGGCACAAGGACTTGGGGGCATTCAGCGGCAGGGTTGGGCACCCCGTCGGCAAAAAATTTAAAAACATCGGGACCGTTTGCCACGCTGGGGTGGGCTCCCAGCATGGCATCAACTACTGGGAGGGGGGGGAAGAAACAGATGCAGCTCAGCCGACAGGGATTGGGCACCCCGTCGGCTATACACTGCGTCGAGCGTGCGCGCCTGCGGCTGGGGGGCTGGCGTGAGCAGCTTCTTATCGCTGCTCACTCAAGCGTAGCTCCCCCTTTCAACTGTGTGCCACTGCATTTTGGAGCGTGTCATAGACAGCTCCAAAATGCATTGGCTTACAGGGGCCGTGCCTGCCAGCACACTGCCTGAATTGGAGGAGGAGGTGACACACCTCCGAAATCTCCGATGATGGCACTATGTTTCTTGCACTTGCGTGCAAGCAAACATAAAAATTAGGGAGCCTGGGGGCCTTGTAGGATCACACACATATCCAGAGAACAATGCCCAGGTATTAAACACATCTGATATCTGAAACTGCATGCTCCTAAAAGCTAGGAGCCTAAATAATAAAATGGAGGAATTTAGGAACATTATGCTCTCAAATAACATTCACATAGGAGCAGTTACTGAAACATGGCGGGATGCAAACGATGACTGGGATCAAGAAATAGCAGGTTTTACCCTGTATAAACAGTCTAGAGTGTTTAGAAAAGGGGGAAGGGTGGCTCTGTATGTATTAGCGTATAAAATCTGAGAAAATCTCTATGGGAACATATATACATGATCAACTATGGATTAAAATTACACCAGTAAAAAAAAATAATAATAATATTGGGTGTTATTTATAGACCTCCAGCATCAACTCCACAAGCAAGCAAGATCGTATTGGGCAAACTTTTATCATTAAATCCTGCAGATAGAATTCTAATTCTAGGAGATTTAAATTTACCTGCCATAAAATGGGACAAATCAACTACAACAACCCTGTCTGAGAAAGAGTTTTTGCATGCATGCGATCAAGAATGGCTAACACAGAGAGTGGAAGACCCAACTAGGGGTCATAATGTGTTAGAGTTGGTCCTAACAAATATGGGGAACACACTAAACAAATGCAAAATAACTGCACTACTGGGAACAAGAAATAGAATTTAAGCTAGCAGAACCACTCTTCGAATACAAGGGAACTACTGACACCCTTGACTTTGGTAAAGCAAACTTCCCTATGATTAGGGCAAATTGGCAATGGGAAAAGGATTTCAGAAACAAATCATTAAATAACATTTGGGACATTTTTTGCACCAAAATCAAATAACAATCAAAAGAAAATATTCCTAGTAAATAAAAATATCAAACAAAAAATAAATATAAAAAATGGTGGACACCGAAAATTAAAAAACTAATTAACAGGAAGCAGAGATTATTTAATAAATGGAAAACAACTAAATCCGAAAAGACTAGACTACAATACACAAAATTAGCGAAGGATATTAAAAAAAAAATCAAATAGGCGAAAACAAGCCATGAGAAAAACTTAGCAAAGTAGAGTAAATGGGAACTATAAAGAATTTTAGCTTATATAAAGAATACCAAAGGAAACTCAAATAGTATAGATCCCTTTAAAACAATAAATGGAAATCTGACTCTAAACAATAAAGAAATGGCAGATATAACAAACACTTACTTTTCAACAGTATATAGCAAAAAACAAAATAACAGTCCAACAATGGTAATACAAGGAAACAACCAAATTGACAAAATTGTTCTGAAAATCTCTGATGTCAAACATAGGTTAGCAGAATTAGACCCCAATAAATCCCCTGGACCTGATGGACTGCACCCAAGAATACTAAAAGAAATAGCAGCAATAATAGCCCCTCCCCTCACTTATATTTTCCAGAAATCCTTGGATACAGGAGAAGTAATCAACTGTTGGAAATCTGCGTCAGTAATTCCAATCTTTAAAAAAGGGAACAAGTCTGACCCCACAAACTATCGCCCTATTAGCCTCACAGCTATTCCCTCCAAAATACTGGAGGGGAATATTGAAGAATGAGATAATTTAACACCTGAACTCAAAACACCTTACAGACCATACACAACATGGATTTGTAAAGGGAAGATCATGCCAGACTAATACACTGCATTTTACAATAGCGTGGGGGAAAAACAGGATGTAGGAACCCCTGTTGATATTTTATTCCTTGATTTTTCAAAAGCATTTGATAAGCTCCCACATCAAGAACTTATACATCAGATGGTTAAATTACATATTCATCCAACCATAATAAATTGGGTAAATAAATGGCTGGAAGGCAGAAACCAGCGTGTATGAATCAGGGGAGAGTTTTCTGAAAAATCAGAGGTGACTAGTGGGGAACCCCAGGGCTCGGTATTGGGCCCCTGTCTTTTCAATCTGTACATAACATCTCTCCAAATAACTCACAGCACTGTCTGGCTTCAAAAGTTTGCAGACGATTGTAGGATTGGGGCAGAAATAAATGTAAATCATAATATATCTGATCTGCAAGCAATAATAGACAACATTTTCACTTGGACTAAAACCGCTAAGCTATCTCTAAATCTAGACAAGTGCTACATTATGCATTTAGGTTAAAAAAATACCAGAATATCATATAATTTAGGTAGTACAATTCTGAAAACAATAGATCAGGAAAGAGATTTGGGAATACTAGTGTCCAGTGACATGTCCTTTTCGCCCCACTATCAAAAGATTGCTCAGAGGGGAATAGAATTTTAAACTGCATTCTAAGACACATATCAGCAAGAAGCAGGGATGTAATGATTCCATTATTTACATCCTTGATCAAACCAGTTATGGAATATGGTTCTCAGGTTTGGACCCCATATAAAAAACAAGACATTGCCCTGCTAGAAAGAGTACAGAAAAGAGGGTCCAGGGTGATACAGGGTATGTCAGGTAAAAATTACGAGGATCGCTTGACTTGAATTGAACATGTACTCCTTGGAGGCAAGAAGAAAAAGGGGTGACATGCCTTGTGCACAGATCATTGAATAACAACGACCTTTAGGCCATTACTGGCCTGGAAAGAAACGCAAACATATATAACACTAGATCCCACCCATTACAACTTACAGCACCATACAGGAAAAAAGTTTGGAGCACTTCATGGTTTAATTAAAGGGTGGTACGTGAATGGAACAGGTTACCTCTGGAGGTTGTGGCAAACAAATCTACAGCTGTTTTCAAAAAGTAATGGGATGCATATACCAATAAAATCAAAATGTAGTAGTATAGAAGGCGAGCATCTAGGATGTAAGTTCATCTAGCTCAGTATAAATTCTATGAATCCTTTGAATCCCAGTTCTGTATGCCGGAGAATGGAGTTAGGAAAGAGAAAAAAGGAGGGCAGGGCAAGGGAACCCTAGAGACAGGAAAACGAAAGGATATAAACAGAAGAAGAAATAAAGCCAGCTTAAGAGGACAGAAAGGATAACCTAAGGGTCTGGGACAGGGGGCTCCAAACCTCTGAGCAGGCAAGGGAGGGGCAGAGTAAGGGAGGAAGAGTAAGAGGATAGAAAGATAAGGAAGAGAGGAAAAGGAGACACTGTGCCACTCCTGCAGAGGTCCGGAAGATTCTCTGGGGCTCTGGAGAAGGGGACTGCTGTCTTCAGCCACATTTAAGCTTTTTCACATCTCCACCAAAGTAGAGCTGAATGCAACACCCCAGGTGAAGACAGACCAAGTCAGGGCACTAGAATTGAAAAAGTCCTCTCCTCCAGACCAAAAGAGGTGAAAGAGGGGGCAAGTGTCTCCCTTTCCTGTCTTTAGCAAACCCCTAGGGTGGGGACAGGACCCACGCTGCTGCAGAGTCCCGCTGAAGAGGGAATCCCCTCACAGTGGATCTAGAGATGGAGCATCCCCGGCGACAGAAAGGGAAAGGATGTCAGGAAGAAAAAACCCTTAAGACATAGTCTCACAAACCTGAGGGGCACCCTGCATAGGGGAAAAGATAGTTGTAACCAGCAGGGGAGTACAGGGAGCTATAGCTCCTGAAGGAAGGATTTTAGGGGTCACTGGGGCCCTGATAACTGCTATAGACCTGAGGAGGATCTGACAGGTCGAGAATTCGAGCTGGCGAATCAAGCTCAAGAAAGAGGCTCAATCCAGCTGGAGGAGGGGTCCTTATGAGGAATGCAAGAAAGGGCCCGTGAGAGCCCTCATATGAAGGGACAAGGGCCCCTGCTTGTCCTCCCCCAACAGTGAACCTCTGTCACTTCACTCGAAGGAGCAGAGTGTTCAGAGGTACCTGCAGGACCAAGCCCACAATTGGCCTCAAATGGGGAAAAACAAGCAGGGAGGAGGCACTGCCCAGAGTCTAGGGCCCAAGAGAGGAAGGAGGGTGGGAAACAGTGATGAATGGTGAAGATACACAGAAAGATCAAGAATTACAGTAGGTACGTAATTTTCATATCTGAGCTGTGTCAATCTTCACCATTTATCATCAGTGGGTAATTACCAAGCCCCCTGAAGGGTCCCTAGTACCAACTTGAGGAAAGAATGTCCTTCAGCCTCCTATGGAGGAGACACAGAAGAGGGGAGACTCTTACAGGCCTAACTAGGCCGGGGACTGGTCAGGGTAAGGCGAAGTCTACCTCTGACTAGGAGAAGCAAGGCACCCCTGAAGTTCCCGCCTTACCCTGTGGGGAAAAAAGTGGGTTCCCTGGAAGGAGGAGGCAATCACCCTTCACTGGGCCATGGGTGATAACCGGGATAGATGAAGCCATGCCGTCCACCTTAAACAGATCACTGTCCCTGCTATCCTGGACACCACCTCATTGGCATCATATGATGCCCTTGCTTGATGCAGCGCAAGCTCCAAGCCATATGTGGAGAGGGCAATGGCTTTTCTGGTTGCCTCCGTATCAGGCATGGATGCTAGTATTTGTCCTAGCAAAGACCATAAGCGCCTGTTGTAGACAACATGATGGGCCTGATGTGCTGCAATAGAGAGAGAGAGAGAGAGAGAGAGACGTGCCAAGGAAAACACTCTCCTCCCACAGGAGTCAAACCCTGTGGAGTCTGCATCCTGGGGCTGGTCATGTCTTGGGCATCTATACCTGAAGGGAGTGTCCAGGAGTGTCACGCCCAAAGAGGGGTGAAGTAGGTCTCCCAGAGATCCCTGGGGTGCGTAGTACCTAAGCTGGCAGTCCATCGGGGCTGAGGAGGGGACTGATGGATGCTGCCAAGTGTGATATGATGCCTCCTGAAAGGGGGGGGGCCAGGCCACTACCACCAGGTTGCCCGTATTGTACGTGCTAAAAAAGCACCCTCTGTCCACCCAGGATTACGTCTTGCTAGCCTAGCTATCTGAAGCTCATCAACCAACCCTGAAAGGAAATGCTGATAGGTGGTCTGGTCAGCGTATGAGGAAAGATGGACAGAAGGATCCTCTTCCTAATGTGAAGAAGACGAGGAAGCCGAAGAGTCCAGGGAGTCAGAGTCCGGCCACCCTGGGGGAGAGTGGTGAAACACCTGCTCATGCAGGGATCTAATATAGGCTGGGAAAAGGGCAGCTGTGGCTCTTAACTGCTCCCAGGTTAGAGGCCCCATAGGACCAGAGTGGCCCGGGAAAAGGGCAGGGGAGGGGTTGGTAGAGGTAAAGGGACAAATGCCTCTGAGGAAGAGAATGACCTCTGCCAGAGCTCGGGGACTGACCAGGTACACCCATACCCTGGAAGGATCAGTCAGTCAAAGCAGCCACCAGCCATACAACCATTCTGAAATGGTCAGGACTGAGCCCCAAAGGGGATGCCCCTCCTGTGAGGTGACCAGGGCTACGTGGGTCCAGAAGGGCAACCCCTAGCCTCAAGAGATGAGACTCCCCCTGGGGAGACTTCAGGGGAAAAGACAGGGCTGGCACTGCTGCTCTGACCTGAGCGCCTGCAGGCTACAAGGGAAGGAAGTTGCTCCCAACGCTGTCCGCTCAACCCCTCACACTCAGAGTGGGACTTCTTCCTCAGGAAAAACCAAGGAAGCTCAATCTCACCCTCTAACTCCTGAAAGGCAGCAGATAAGGGGATCTTCTCCCCATCCCAGATGCCCTAGCAGGTCCAGAAGTGGACCCAGCCTGAACACCTAAAACAGAGGGTTCACCTTCTCCAAGTCCAAAGACTCCACTGGCTCTGGTGGACCCTCTGGTGCCACCCCTGGCACCAGAAGCTCTGTTGGTGCTACTAGCGGCTCTGACACTGGTGCCTGTACAAACTACCGGTTCCAAAGGATGGCACTGGACAGATGCTGAAGTGCTGGGCAAGCCAGTCCGGATCCACATCCAAATGATCATTGCTCCTGGAAGCACAGATCCAGAAAACTTCCTGACCCCCCCCACTCCCTGTACCACAAGCTGCACCGTGAGTCAGCCCAGCACTGCCCATAGTGCTACCCTGATCACTGGCACTGCACATGGCACTGGCATCTGAGGCAGTGCCAACAGGCAGCACCAAGGAAACCACCAGGCTAGGCCTGGCAGACACAGACCATGATGCTGGGGGAGACTTCACCTCCAAGGAAGTGATTGCCAAAACGGTGCCTCCAGCCATACCCCTGGAGGAATCAGATCAGGACAGAAAGGGTGGAATCCCCTTCCTCCACAGTCCATATAGAACTGGGAGGAGACTCAGAGGAAGGGACAAGGGACCTACGTCTGGCATCCCTAGTGCACGTCTGTCCCCCAAAAATCAGCGGTGTATGGCCACCTTTAAATGTGCAGTGTTCCAGAACTCTGTGATCCATGAAAAAACAGGCATCACAACAGTCCATACTGTGGTTAGGGCCCAGGCAGGTCAGGTAAAAATCATGCTGGTCCGAGACAGAATAAAGCCAGCCACAGGGACACCACCGAGTCTCCTTTTTCTTGTCCCCTGGATGAGACATGATCAGACAAAAAATCAACAGCAAAACAACAAAAAAGGTCTCAGTGCCGAAGAAATAAAGGAAAGGTCTTACCGGAGTTGACGGTGCTGAGAACGGATGGCATTAGCAGAACTAGGACAGATGAAAAACTGGATCAAACTAACTAGGCCCGATGACACAGCTAAAAATGCTCCACACATGAGGTCGTGCTTGCTCAATGGTGGGAGAAGCAGAAATGGAATGGAGAAGTCGGCGTTGGTTACTGGCCAACCCGCGAGCACCACGCTGTGCGTCAGACTTGAGGGCGGCGCTGCTCACGGCCCCGACTCCTCTCCCTTTTACAATAAAAAAAAAATGCTCCCACGGGGTCATGCTCCTCTGGCCAGAACCCACCAGTGATGAATGGTGAAGACTGACACAGAAATGATCATTTGGTTGCACAACCAGACAAGTTACAGGAGTGGCTAGAACAGATCCTTGCCTTGAACTCTTTCTGCATAACAAATGGGACAGGGTCTTATTCAACCCTGTGACATACTCTCCTCTTTAAGAGTGTACCTGTTTTAAAAAACAGGTTTCCAAAACTTTATATTAACTCTCTTCTAATATTAGCTTATAACCTTTACAGTTCAGTACATTTGTAGTATAGAAAACAGAGAAGTTTAAACTCACACATTTTGTTGTTTCGACCTTCGGAATTCTCAATTCCTGATCTATATCTTGACAGAAAATTAGCATTGACATTCACTTTCCCATATTTGTGCATCACTTTAAATTTAAATGGCTGCAGTGCCAGGTACCGCCGTGTGATTCTGAAATTTTTATCCTTCATTTGGTTAAGCCAACAGAGAGGATTGTGATCTGCTACAAGTGCAAAGTCTGCTTCTAGCAAATAAAACTTAAGGGACTCCATGGTCCACTTTGCCGCAAAGCAATCCTTTTCAATGGTGGAGTACCTTTTCTCTCTGTCGTGCAACTTTCTACTGATAAATAGAATGAGATGTTCCTTACCATCTATATGCTGACTCAAGACCACACCTAAGCCTATCTCTGATGTATCTGTTTGTAACAAAAATTGTTTCGAAGTCTGGGCTTCTTAAAACAAATGCTGAACATAATGCAGCCTTGATGGCCCAAAAAGCATCATCACACTCTGGGGTCCATTTCACATTTTTCGGAAAACCGTTTCTTCATGAGTTCAGTGAGGAGAGTAACTAGCTGGGCAAAGTTGGGGAAAAAAACTCCGATAGTAACCAGCCAGCCCTAAAAATGACCTGACATGTTTCTTTGTTTTAGGGATAGGACTGTTGGCTACATCTTCTAGCTTAGAAATCTCTGGATTTACATCTCCATTTCCCAAACCATAGCCCAAATATCTGGTTTCCTGCATGCCCAATGAACATTTAGTAGGATTCATTGTCAGACCTGCCTCTTTGATAGAATGGATAACTGCTCATAGGTGATCCAGGTGGCTCTTCCAGTCCGGACTGTGTACCACAACATCATCCAGGTATGCAGCACAATAACCAGTGTGAGGGAATAGAATGGCATCCATATACCACTGGAATGCAGCGGAAGCACCATGTAACTGAAACAGCATGGTGCTGAACTGACAGAATCCAACAGAAGTGGCAAATGCAGCTTTGTCTCTGGATTCTTTAGCTAGGGAAAATTGCCAGTAACCCTTACAGAGATCAAGGGTACTGATATACTTGACACTTCCCAATCTGTCCACCAAATCGTTTATCCTGGGCATAGGATAACTGTCAAATTCTGACACTTGCTTAAGTTTCCTAAAATTAAGGCAGATTCTTACACCCCTTTCCTTTTTATTTACATTCACCATTGGTGATGACCAAGCACTTCTCGACTCTTCTGTGATACCCAATTCTTTCATTGTTTGTACTTTATTTCCTTAACCGCGTCTGCTCTTAACCGCTCTGGTAATCTGTATGTCTTTTGTCTGATATGGCATGCATTCCCTGTCACTATTGCATGCTTGACCCCTTTTTTTCGGCCTGGCACTGTGTTTAAAAGTACTGTTAAATGTCTTTAGCATGTTATGAATTTCTACGGTTTGTTCAGGGGTTAAGGAAACATTCACTTTTACAGCATCAGCAGTTATAGTTTGTTTCAGTCTGTCATACGCTACATAAATATCTTTTTTATCAGTTTCTGGTAAAACTAGCAAAGCAGCCTTTGGTGCCTTTTCAACATATTTCTTCAGGAGGTTAGCATGGTATATATCTTGGTAGGATGTTTCCTATCAGGGGGTCTCAGTTTCATAGTTAACTTTGCCAATACATCTAAGCACTTAATAAGTCCCTTGCCACTTCATTAACAGTTTATTTTCTGTAGTGGGTAACAGTAGCATGACCTTTTCACCTGGCTCAAAAACTTTTTATTCTACCCCATGGCCATAATATGCTTTCTGCTGGTTTTGCGCCTCTTTCTGATTACTATGGGTGATTTCAACATATTTTGCCAGCTTCTTTCTCAGGGCACACATATAAGATGTAATAGATTTTTTCTGAGTGGGGTTATCTTCCCATGGTTCATATATTTCGTCTAATGGCCCTCTAGGTTGTTTTCCATACAGCATATTAAATAGCGAAAAACCTCTTTGATGCCTGTGGCACTTCTCTGTAAGTGAAAAGCAGGTATGGTAAATAGTGGTCCTAATCTTTCCCTTCCCCTTTTACAAACCATTTTAATATGCATTTAAGGGTTTGATTAAAACGCTCAATGAGACCATCTGTCTGAGGGTGATAAGAGGAGTTTCTTTTATGGTACTGATACCTAGCAATCGGTACAGCTTCTTCAGCAGTACAGCACCAAAATTACTACCCTGCTCAGTAATGATTTCTTTCAGTATTCCCACCCTGCTGAAATTGTTGGCAAGCTCTGCTGCCACTTTTGAGGCTGTGACAGTGTGCATAGGAACTGCCTCTGTGTATCAAGTAGTGTAGTCACATACTACCAAAATGAATTAATTATCCTTTTTACTTTTGTCTAAGGGGCCAACCACATCCACTGTAATTCTCTAAAGGTACATCTATCAAGGGTAGGGGCATCTTATCTTTTTTTAGTCACGGAGGCTACTTTCTGACACTCAGCACAAGAACTGCAATAGGTAGCAACATATTCATGAATTCCAGGCCAGTAAAATCTGTACAGCAATCTGGCAAGGGGGCAGTAACTCCCTGAGTGACCAACCATTGGACTATCATGTGCTACCTGTAACAACTCAGTTCTATACTTTTGCGGTATAACCAACTGTTCTATCTGTTCCTGTGTCTGAGGTTTTACCCAAACTCTGTAGAGTAACCCATTACATTTTAAATATTGGTTCACCCTGTTTTGGTTCCACCCCCAGCTGCTTAAAATAACCCTGAAGAAAAACATTGTTAGCATGCTCTGAAACAAAATCACAATCAGTTATCTGTGCTCAAACAAGCCCAAATCAAAATCACCGATTCCCCACTATTTGAGATTTTCTTTGCCTGTGCTCTTGTGATCACAGCTGCTGAAACATCAGGATTTGCTCCCTCTGTGATTAACTCACTAAATCCTGGAAAGTAATTTCCAATAACCACAGATACAGGTAACTTAGGTATTACTCCCACTTTTATTTGGTGTGACACCTCATTAATATTCAAAGTAACTTGAGTGGAGTGTCCCTGTGGATGTAGATGACACCAGTACCTGGTCCTTTGACACAGTGTTTTCACAGCATTCAACTTGCACTAGGGTCTGTCTGTTTCCCGAATCAATAAGTCCCTTCACAGTCTTGTCTCCCACCTTGGCATCTGTTAAATACTTGCCCCAGTTTGTTAAGGACAAATCTGCTCCAGTGTCATTCTCCTTACTAAGGCAGTTTCTTGCAACATGGCCTGGCTTATTACATTTATAGTAAATAAAGTCTTTGGGTGCAGATTTGGTACACCCACCAGAGTTCTTATCAGACTTGGAGTTAAATCAGGAAAAAGAGGGTCTTACCAGTGCTTGGCTGTTACCTGTCTGCTGTGGCATCTGTCTGGCCATCTGGTAGTCTTCAGACAAAGAAACTGCATTTTCCCCACTTTCTGGTTGGTGTTCTTTTACCCAAAGCTTCACGTCTGTAGGCAGGATGCTGATGAACTGCTCTGCTGCAAGTGTGTCAATGATATGTGGGGCTGTTTTGCCCTCTGGTTTGAACCATGTAATAAGGAGCTCTCTGAGTCGGGTGAAGGCTTCTCGAGGATTGATGACTGAGTTGTTCTTCAGAGACAGGAATCTTTGAATCCTGAGATGTCATATCTTTTCAGGATTTCTCTTTTCACCACGTCATAGTTTTCTGACTGGGCAGTGTCCATATTGCTGTAGGCAAATTGGCATTTACCTGTCAGGAAAGGTACCAGCCTTAGTGCCCCTTGCTGCTTTGGCCATTAACAGGCTGTAACAAGCCTTTCAAAAGTTGTCAGGTATGTTTCAATATCATCCGAGGGGCACAACTTTGTAAGTTTAATATCTTTTAAGTTGTTTGCATCTTGTTGCCCTGCTGAACCTGCGCCAGATCCTCCAGTTTTGACAGCCTGCAAGGCATCCATTCATTGCTGCTCCTATTGTTGCATCTCTTCTTTTCTCTGCCTCTTTCTGTTGTATAGCCCACCATTTGAAAAAGTCACTCAGGCTTTCAGGTTCTGTCCCTGCCTGTTCTTTTTCCATGACTGGTGCTGGCTGTACAGTCTCAGTTTGGACTTCTGTGCAGAAACATAGAAACATAGAATTTGACGGCAGATAAGGACCGCTTGGCCCACCTAGTCTGCCCATTTCCCTACCTAACGAATCAGCTGCAGATCCTAGTTAACTAACAGCCTACTTCCTCCTACCCCCCCCCACTAGAATTGCCTTATGTCTGTTCCATGCATTCTTGAATTCCCCCACTGTTTTTGACTCTATGACCTCCTCAGGAAGGCTGTTCCATGCATGTACAACCCTCTTCATGAAGAAATACTTCCTCACATTACCTCTGAGCTATCTCCCCTCTATCTTCAAATTGTGCCCCCTTGTTCTTGCACATCTCTTTTTCTGAAAGATGCTACCCTCTTGGACTTTGCTGATTCCCTTGGGGTATTTGAAAGTTTCTGTCATGTCCCCCCTCTCCCTCCTTTTCTCGAGGCTATACATATTAAGCTACTTAAGCCTCTCTTCATATGTCTTCTGGTGCAGGCCCTGCACCATTTTAGTTGCCCTCCTCTGGATAGCTTCCATCCTGTCTATGCCTTTGCGGAGACTGGGTCTCCAGAACTGCACGCGGTACTCCAGATGGGGTCTGACCAGCTGTCTGTACAGAGGGATAATAACTTCCTGTTTTCTACTGGTGATGCCTCTCCTATGCATCCCAGTATCCCCCAGCCCTCCTTGCTGCCCTTTCACATTGCTTGCCCACCTTTAGGTCATCTGATATGACTACCCCCAGGTCCCTTTCCATTTTGCTGTTGTTAGTATCTCACCCCATTGTGTACTCTTCCCTGGGTTTTATTTCCCAGGTGCATTGCTTGCACTTCTTAGCATTGAATCTAAGCTGCCATACATTTGACCATTCCTCTAACCTTGCCAAGTCCCTTCTTATCCTTTCCACCCCACCTTGTGCATCAACTCTGTTGCAGATCTTTGTGTCATCTGCAAAGAGACACACTTTCCTTCCAGTCCCTCTGCAATGTCACTTATAAAGACATTGAAGGGACCGATCTAATACTGGACTCGCGATGCCCCACTAGTAACCCCCCTTTCTTCAGAGTGGACTCCATTTACTATTACTGTCTGTGTCCTATTCTCCAGCCAATTCTTTACGCAGGCTGTCATCTTGGGACCCACTCCCAGGCTGGCTAACTTGTATATTAATCTTTTGTGTGGGACTGTGTCAAATGCCTTGCTAAAGTCTAGGTAGGCCATGTCCACAGCCCCTCCCTGATCTACTACTTTGGCCACCCAGTCAAAGAAACCTATCAGATTCATCTGGCATGACCTTCCTACTGTGAATCCATGCTGCCTTGGGTCCTGTGCCTCTCTGGTCTCTAGATACTCGACAATTCTTTCCTTCAGAAGTGATTCCATCATTTTCCCTATCACTGAGGTTAAACTAACGGGTCTGTAGTTTCCCGCTTCTGCCTTGCTCCCACTTTTGTGAAGGGAATCATCTGCCCTCCTCCAATCCTCGGTACCACCCCATCCTCCCATGATTTGTTAAACAGGGTAGTCAGTGGTGTCACTAGTTCTACCCTTAGTTCTTTTAGAATTCTGGGATGAATCCCATCAGGCCCCATTGCTTTGTCCACCTTCAGTTTTAAGAGTTCTTTCAGAATCCTTTCTTCTGTAAATGGACTGGTATCAACTTCTGTATCCAGAGTGTTTCTACTGTTTGTTTTAGGTACCTCACCCTCTTCATTTGTAAATACTGAGCAAAAATGTTTGTTTAGTATCTCTGTCTTTTCACAGTCACCCTCTAACCACTATCCCTCCCTTGGTCTTCCTTCACTCCCTGATGTACCTATAAAAGGTTTTATCCCCCTTCTTAACTGTGTTGGCTATCTTTACCTCGGTTTGGGCCTTTGCTGTTCTGACTGCTCCCAGCTTCCTTTGCTTTAACTGATATAGTTCTCTGTCCTGCTTCTTCTGTGATTCCTTGTACTTCCTGAATGCTTTCTTTTCTCTTGAACCTTCACTGCCACTTCCTTTGAGAACCATAGTGGTTTCTTACATCGTTTTGTTTGTTTATTTGCTTCACACAAGGCTTGTTACCTCTGTGATGGCAGTTTTATTATTCCCCATTGTTCTTCCACCCCTCCTTCCTGCCCATGTGCTAGTGCATTCCTTAGGCACTCACCCATGTTGCAAAGTCAGCCCTCCTAAAGTCCAGTACTTTTGCCTTTGTATGGCTTGACTCTATTGTTGTGTTTATTGTGAACCATACTGTTCGATGGTCCCTAGTTCCCAGATGGCTACCCACTCTACATCTGTGATCCTCTCCATCTCCATTTGAGAGAACCAGGTCTAAGATTGCTCCCTTTCGAGGTGGGCTCCAATACTAGTTGTCTAAGGCATGCCCCTGTAGGCATCTAGAATAACCCCACTCTTCGAAGTGGCTGCTGCAACTGCACTCTAGTTAACATCTGGCATATTCAGATCACCCATCAGCAATATCTCCCCTTTTTCTGCCATTCTAAGTATACTTTCTATCATTTTCTTGTCTATTTCCTCCCCCTGAGAAGGGGGTCTGTATACAACCCCTGTGCAGATTGTGGTGCCATTGCCTGTCTCCAAATTTACCCACAGTGCTTCTTCTCCTCCCTGTTTACCCTTTTGTTCTGTTGCTATGATTCATTCCTTATGTAAGAGCTACTCCTCCTCCTCTTTTTACCCTCCCTGTCCCTCCTGTAGATAGTGTATCCTGGTATGTTTACATCCCAGTCATGGTTTTGTGTACCATGTTTCTGTGACTGCCATGATATCCAGATGTTCCTCCTCCATCAAGGCCACTAATTCAGGAAGCTTGTTACTCAGACTATGGGCATTGGTACTCATTGCTCTCCATTTTTGATGGCTTTACCTTCTGTTGCAGCATCCTCCACTGACCTTTCTACCTTGGTCTTTTCTCATTTAGTACCCTGTTTTGTAGGGAGGAGGCTGGGATTTTCCTGTTGCTTATCAGTGCCTCCCCTTGACTAGTTTAAAAGCTTGCCAATGAAGCATTTAAACCGATTGCTCAAAAGACTTGTTCCCTTCCTGGACAGATGCAGACCATCCTGCCAGTATAGGCTGGTGTCCTCAGGTGGAACCCCAGTCCCAATGAAGCCAAACCCCTGTGCTCCACACCATTTTTTCAACCATTCATTAAACTGCATGGTGCAAAGTACCCTCACCTCACCCATGCCATTGACAGACAGCACCTCTGAGAAGGATACTGTGTGTGCTACTTGTCTTAGGCCCCTCCCCAACTCTACAAAGTCCTCCTGCACTGCTCTAATCTCATGATGAGCCAAGTCATTTGTCCCTAGGTGGACAATGACATCCAGCTCAGACTCCCGTGCAGCTGTTCTCGTGATCCTGAGGATGCGCTTCCTGTCCCTCCAAGCCATGGCACCAGGCAGGCACCTTACTTCAGTTTTCCCTGCTCCCCCCAGTTCTATCCCCCTAATAACTGAGTCCTCCACCAGAAGCAGCTTCCTTTCCGTGTGGTGTCCTCTGCCTCCTTCCTGTGGGCCTCCCTTGTGACAGTTGTCCTCAGTCTCCTTAGTCTCCTCTGCGGGTGCATCCACAGGGGAGCTATGCTCCCCCAGAATGGTGTATGGATTGTGGAGTGGAAGAACTGACTGGGTGTGCCTCTGTTCCACCATCCTCACCCTCCCTGAGCCCACTCTGGTCCAACTGCTGTGCTTTCTTCTCAACCTCTGAGGTAGTAGTGGTAGTGTCTCTGGTGCTCCCTGGATGGGGGAGGTTCCCTTCCTATTGTCCAGTGTGGCCTGGGGGAAGGTTCCCATACTACTGTCCAATGTGGCCTGAAGACAGACAACTTCCTTCCTCAGGGCAGAGAGTTGTCTGCAAATAGGGCAGCATCTCAGCCTCCAGAAAGACTCCCGGAAGACTGCTGCCCCACAGCCATTACATTGCACTACTCCCCACATGTTTATCTACGTTTTGTGTGTGTGTGTGTGTGTGTGTGATTGGTTTGTCATATAGAAATATATATCTATTATACAATGTGTATGCTTATATTGTCAGTGCAGTGTGCTAGAGAGGATATGACAGTGATATGCACCTTGCACTCTTGAGGAAATGATGTCAGAATCCCAGGTATAAAGGAACTATTTCCAGGGGTGGGTGGGGTGAGGGTGGGCAGGGGTTGGGCCTAAACTGTGCCCTTTGCACTTCTTTGCATTGAATCTAAGCTGCCATACATTTGACCATTCCTCCAACCTTGCCAAGTCCCTATTCATCCTTTCCACCCCACCTTGCATATCAACCCTGTTGCAGACCTTTGTGTCATTTCCAAAGAGACATACTTTTCCTTTCAGTCCCTCTGCAATGTCACTTATAAATACATTAAAAAGGACCGGCCCCAGTACTGAACCCTGTGGTACCCCACTAGTTACCCCCCTTTCTTCACTGTGGACTCCATTTACTATTACCCTCTGTGTCCTGTTGCCCAGCCAATGTTTTACCCAGGCTACCACCCTGGGACCCACTCCCAGGCAGGCTAATTTGTTTATTAATCTTTTGTGCTAGTTTGGCTGCCATCCTTATGGTAATCACTCCTGGGTTCGCTGCTGCAGAATCTATACCTTTCTTCTATGCTTCCCTGGTACCAGATCTAGTACCTATGCACAAAACTCCTGGCTTAGAGTATGCACAGCGTAAATCCCACTGCTAACACCATCTGTCATTGAGGCACAGGTCAGTTAGCATAGGAAGACCAGGAGTAGTTATAAAATTTGCAAGTAGCGTTTTATTATTTCCAATAATAGTAAAATAAAAAATAAATATTGTTCACTATAACTATTTACAAAGGCACTACAAACAGAGAAAACAAAGTCCTTCATCTGAAGGTATATGTAATTCCAAGTTTCAGTCTCCTTCCAGCAAAAATATTGCTGCTCTTTTTATAGCAAGTCTTTGCCTGACTATTAACTTCTTCATTCTGAGCTCATTAAGGAGACATCCTGTTTCCCATAAAATGTATTAGAATTTTTGTCAGTTTCTTTGCAGAGCAGGCTTGCAAATAGAACAGTGTCCTAAGCTGGCCTCCTGCTGACAGCTCTGCAAAAGAGTTTACAAGCAAGCCTGAGTGGAGCTCAAACTGCATCTCAGGTTAACCCCTTGAGTTCCAAATAGCTTTTTGCAATCATTTTAACAGTATAACTATATACATTTTTAAACCAAGGGATCCCAGTTTCATATACAGATTCACATATATTTTATAACACAATATACACAAGGGGGAAGAAAAAACAGAAACATCAAGAGAAGGCACAGAGATAGCGAGAGGCAGAGAATCAAGAGACCATCAGAGTGATCAGTTCCTAGGTCTCATGATAACATTTGGTTGCGCAACCGGACAAGAGACAGGAGTGGACAGAACAGATCCTCGTGTTAATCTCTTTCTGCATAACAAATGGGACTGGGGTTATTCAACCCTGTCACATAACTTACTGACTTGGGTTTTGTTTGCTATAGTCTGCCCTTTTCAGCACTATGTATTCACTTGCTCTATGCTGCTGTTGCTCAATGATGATGCTGACAGTCAAATGGTAGACCAGTGATTTTCCTGCTGAAAGCAAAACATCAAGACATGTGTAATGGTGCTGTGGCTAATGTTAGTTGCTGGAAAACTGATTCTGCGCTACACCAAATCCGCCAACACAAAATACGGGATAAAAGGAGTCCCGTACTGATTTAATATGGGACAGGCAATTTTTCATAAAAATATGGGACGTCCCTTATAATACAGGACTGTTGGCAACCCTATGACAGAGTTCCTTGGAGGGAAGCTTAAGAGGTTTTATCCTGCTAATTTGACATTGTTCTCTTGGGAATACAAAGGTTGGTTAATACAAATTAGCTTCTTACTATCTTAATTACACAGAGGTCTCATTTCAAGTTCCCTGTATAGACGCCAGAGCTACCACCAGGACTGCTGTCCATTTCTACTTTATCTCTACCCTTCCAGTCCATGTAGCCAATAATGGGTTATGGCTCTTTATACCCACTACCCTTGTGCCGCCTAGTAGGCCCAACCATTAGTTTTTTTTCTAAATAGGTAGACAGGTTTTAAATGTTTTCTATTTTTATATCCTATATACTTTTCCTATCCCTTTAGGCTAGGAGTCTATAGCCCTTTCTTTCTTCCCACTTGTTTCTTCTACTAGCAAACAGAACTGTGGAAGGTAGGGGGTCAGTGTCAGTTACTGACTAACTCACGTGCTCTGCATCAGTACGTTGGCTGTGTGAGTGGCACCACCAGCCAACCTTGGTCCCCTCCTAGCTGCAGAAGACTTTGCTCCTGAAGGGTTCTAGAGTTTCCGTTTAAGACCAGTAATTGTGAATGAATGGTTGAGATATTCTGGAAGATTAACAATTACAATTACTATGTAATTTTCATTTATAGCCTAATTAAGATGGAATTCCAACACCATCTTAGGTAGAATCTTGGGGTGTGTATGGATAAAAAACAGTTATGTAAGAACTTACCTCTTTAAGGGTATCTCAGTCATCAGGTCACACTGTAGGAACTTCACCATCGGTGAAGAGGAATTCACACGGAAGATTTTCAGCAGTAAAACTGGGGCCACCTACACTGTTGACGTCCATCAATGTCATTAATCATATAAAGGCATGAGTGGCCCTGCTTCCTCCTCAGTTCTTTCCCCCCAGAGACTAAGGCAGCATAGCCTATGCCATGGGGGACTGAGGAGACAAAGAGGTGACCAGACCTATACGAAAGGCTGGATATGCCAGACAGCCAGTTCCTAGATAGGAGGCCCAAGAAGAGGTGTAGTGGGAGGGAAAGCAGACCTGATAACTGAGATCCCCTCAAAGAGCTACTGTTACGTTCTTATGTAACTGTTCTATCTTCTTCGGGGGTATCACAGTCATTAGGTCACACTGTAGGAATGAGTCCCATGCAGTTACAGATGCAAACAGATAGTCTGGGAGGAGAACTCACCATAAACTTAAGACTGTAGGCCCTGCAGCACAGCCCTGCCAAAACCTGCATGGGCTCTTCAGGCAATGTCCAGACTGTAGTGCTTCGTAAAAATGTGGACAGTACTCGAGGCAGCAACCGCACATATGTCAGCAGCTGAGATCCCTTGGAAACAAGCCAGAGAGGAAGCCATTCCTCTTGTGGAATGAGCTGTGACAGCAACAGGCAATTCTTTGCCATACTTGTAGTAGCAGAACACAATGCAATTTGCCAACCATTTGGATAAACATTGCTTAGAAACAGATGTACCTTCTCTATCTGCGTCGAAGGAAACAAACAATTGCTTTGACTTTCTACAATCCTTGGTGCAAATCAGACAGTACTTCAAAGTTCTGTGCACATCTAATGTACGGAGCAGTGCTTGCCCTAGATTGGCATGCTCAGGAAAACAAACAGGAAGGTGGATAGACTGGTTGAGGGTAAACTCTGATACCACCTAGGAAGAAACTTAGGATTTTTGTGCAAATCACCCTGTCTTTGTGAAAACTCGAATAAGGATTCTTGCACCAGAGGGCCTGCAGCTCTGAAATTCTTCGAACAGAAGTAATGGCAAATACAAAATGAAAATTACGTACTTGCTGTAATTCTTGATCTTCCTCATTCTTCACATTATCTTCACTATTCATTACTGGTGGGTTATACACTGGAGGCGCTATGACCCCACAGGAGCTTACTTAGTTTAGAAATATTTCTTAGGGGGAGAAGCCAGTGCTGGGTTGGCACCACCCTCAAGGCCAATGCACAGCATGCTGCTCAAGGGTTGTCCTGTAATCAATGCCGACTCCTCCCTCACCTCAGTTCTGTCTGCCAGAGACAGTGTAAATCATAGATAGAGCAAGAACAAGAATGCAGCAAGGGAGGCCGAGTGATAGTAAAAGGAAAGGATATAAAACAGAAAAAGGAATACAGCTGACACAAGAGGGAAGAAAGCTACCTAAGAGTGTGGTATAAGGGGCCCCCAACCACTGGGCAGATCCAGGGGGACTAGAGAAGTGGGAGGGGGATGGAGAGGGAAGAGGAAGGTAGAGAATGAGAGAGAGAGAGAGAGAGAGAGAGAATGAGAGCCAGGATGGCACCCTGTCTCTGCAGAGAATCTAAGGAACATCCTGGGACCAGAAAGACCCTATGCTCGACTCTACTCTCACAAACCACCACAGAAGGGAGACAAAGAGAGAGAGAGAGTGTGTACAGCAGTCTGCTGGCTGGACAAGAAAGGCGAGACTCAATTGTGCAGGCTGGACACCACCCAGTAGAGCAGCTTGAAGGTAGATCTTTAACTTAAAAGGCGCACTCTTCTGATCTATAGGAGATGAAAAAAATGGAAAAAAGTGGGATGTCAAGGTCTCTCAGAGCTGTCCAAAAAGGACTTGGTGGTGGGGACAGGACCCACCCTAGGATAGGACTCCCCCTCATTTAACCCAAGCCTCTTTGCAGAAGGTGCCTACGGTTGTTTTTTTTGTTTTTTTTATGTGGATCTCACCTACTCCAAGCCAGCAGGCAGGAAGAGAAGGGGTTGTCCAAAGGAGTCCTTCTCGAGGAAAGAAGGATGTGGACCCTACCTCAGGTTAACTCAGCCAGATCAACCAGAATGCAGGAGCCAGAGCTCCAGGAAGAGAGGGGGTCGAGGTCCCCAGAGCTCCTCTACCCCTCAACAATCTGAATAAGGATTCCAAGTCCAAATGGGACCCAAGCTAGAACCCTGACCCCCCCTCCGAAGAGGAGGGCAGGAGACCTGAAGGGGGTACCCATCTGGATCATGAAGAAGGGGTCCTGAGGAACCCATAACAGAAGAAGGCAAGTGCCTCCACTTGCTCTCCCCCCCAAGGTGGGTTCTTGATGCTTACCTGAAAGACCAGTGGACCCGGAGGTGCCAGCAGGACTCCGCCCACAGTTGGCCTCAATTGGGGGAAGGAAAACAGGAGGAGTCACTGCCCAGAGGTTGAGATCCAAGAGGGGGATGGTGGTCAGGATGCAGTGATGAATGGTGAAGATATTCAAGAAGATCAAGAATTACAGTAGGTATGTACTTTTCATATCTACCCTGTATGCATCTTCACCATTGATCATTGGTGGGTGAGTACCAAGCACTAGGCATTGGCACCTCCCTGAGGGATGAGCTTTCCTCAGCCCCCTGTGGAGGAGAACACAGAAGGAAAAAGCCCCTTACGGGTCTGGAGAGGCCCTCGACTGGTCAGGTGAGCAGGTGAGTCCCATTGCCTGGGAGAAGGAAGGCACCCTGCTAATTTCTGTATTACCCTGTGGGAGAAAAAAATGGACTCCTTGGAAAGGGGAGGCAATCACCCTATGCCAGACCAAGGGTGATAACCTGGACAGGTGAAGGCACGCTGTCCACCTTATGCAGACAGCAGTTCTTGCCAGCCTAGAAGCTACCTCATTGCCATCTTATGATGCCCTTGTCTGGTGCCTTGCTAGCTCTAGGCCACTCACAGCAAGGTAGATGGCTTGTCTGTTTGTGTCCGTGTCAGGCAGGGTGGCTAGGAGCTGTCCCAGCACCACCCATAAGTGCCTAGCATGGGCAGCCATATGGGCTTGATGGGCTGAAACATAGAGGTGGAGACGCACTGCAGAGAAAACCCTCCTCCCCCAGTGGTCAAACATGTCTGAGTCAGACTCCAGGTGGTGGTTGTGTCTCAGGTGACAATGCCCTGAGGGGGTGTCCAGAATCACTATCCCAGAAGTGGGGTGAGGCATGGAACCTGGAGACCCCTGGGGTGTGCAATACATGTGCTGACAGTCCCTCAGGGCAGGAGATGTGGCAGAGGGGTTCTGCCAGACCCAATGTGATGCTGTCATTGAGGTGCAGGTCAGGAAGCATAGAGAAACCAGGAGCAGTTGCAGAATTCACCAAAAAATTCTTTATTTACACTAGTAGTATCATAAAATAAACTAGTTCAGTATAACTATTTATAAAAGGCAAACTAGAATAACATTTTCTTTCAGTCTCTGTGTCCCTTGTACTCCTAATCTTTCTTGCAGTTGCAGCTTAGCTCTTTTATAAGTCTTTTCAAACCCCAATCTTGGCAAGCATCTCGCTTTTGTAAGTTTCAAGAGCTGCTAGAACAGTGTGCTTCTTGAGGTCCCCTTTGCACAGCTTTTGCAAAAGGCTTAAACATTTTCACTCAAGTAACCTCTGGAATTTTCCATTAGCTTTTTACAATCATCTCAAATTATAATTATATGCATTTCAATAGTAATACTATATCTTTTCTAAACAGAAGTGATCCCATCATCAGTTACATTTTCATACACTGATTTGCATAAACTTTTATATTAGCAGATATGTAAGGGAGGAAAAACAGACAGCAAGGGAGAGCTGAGATGCAGTGAGAGGCAAAGAATTGCGAGATTGTCGGGGTAATCAAATCCGAAGTCTCACAGGAAAATTGGGTTGAGCAACAAGACAGAGAAGAGACAGAAAAGGAAAGGATAGAACCTTGTATTTAAACACTTTCTCCGTAACAAATGGGACAGGATCCTATTCTACCCTGTAACATACACCACCCTCCTTAAGAGGTAACCTGTTTTGCAAAAATAGGTTTCCAAAACTTTCTATTCTCTAATAACATGTGCTGCTTTCAGACATTAAGCATGTGTACATCATCTATCTCTTTTTATAACAGTATAGAAAACAGTATATTTTAAACACATATATTTGGGTTTAAACCTTCAGGACCCTCAATTCCTGATCCATATCTTGATAGAAAATCAGCACTGCTATTCTCTTTGCCTGATTTGTGTATCACATTGAATTTAAATAGCTGTAGTGCCAGGTACCAACTTGTGATTCTGGAATTTTTATCTTCCATCTGGTTAAGCCAACAGAGAGGATTGTGATCAGTTACAAGAACAAAGTCAATTCCTAGCAAATAAAACTTAAGGGACTCCATGGCCCACTCCGCAGCTAAACATTCCTTTTCGATAGCGGAGTACCTTTTCTCTCTGTCATAAAAACATAGAAACATAGAAGTTGACAGCAGATAAGGACCGCAAGGCCCATCCAGTCTGCCCATTTCTTTTTCTACCTTATAAATGTGCCATCGGCCTTTGCTCTGTCAGTGACCTATCTATTCATAGTCATTTGTATTGCTCCCTTATGCCTATCCCATGCCTGTTTGAGGCCCTGCACTGTATTCATAGCCACCACTTCTTGTGGTAAGCCATTCCATGCATCTACCACCCTTTCTGTGAAAAATAATATCCTCACATTCCCCCTTAATCGGCCTCCCTCTAATCTCATGCTGTGTCCTCTTGTCCTGCTATTTTTCTTATATTTAAACATGTTAGACTCTTTCACCTTGTTTATACCCTTAAGGTGTTTAAATGTCTCGATCATATCACCTCTCTCCCTCCTTTGCTCAAGGGTATACATATTGAGCTCCGTTAATCTGTCCTCATATGTCTTCTGATGCAGTCCCTGCACCATTTTGGTTGCCCTTCTCTGGACTGCCTCAATTTGGTTAATGTCCTTGTGAAGGTGTGGCCTCCAATACTGCACGCAGTACTCCAGATGGGGCCTAACCAATGTCTTGTACAGAGGAATTATTACCTCCCCTTTCAACTTGTGATACCCTACTAATACACCCCACCCCCCCTAGCCTTACCTACTGCTTTAGAGGTCTGCTTGGATGATTTTAGGTAATCAGTGATGATGATGCCCAAGTCTCTTTCTTCCTTTGTGACTGCTAGCAACTCCCTCCCAGCCTATAAGTGGCTTCAGGGTTTCTCTTCCCTATGTGCATGATTTTGCACTTCTTTGCATTAAATCCCAGTTGCCACTCTTCTGACCATTTTGCTAGTTTATCCAGATCTCTTCTCATTCTGCCCACCCCATCTGGATCATCTACTCTGTTGCAGATCTTGGTGTCATCTGCAAACAGACAACCCTACCCTCTAGTCCATCTGCGAGGTCACTAATGAAGATGTTGAATAGGACTGGCCCCAGGACTGATCCCTGAGGTACCCCACTTGTGACTTGCATCTCTTCTGACTGTATACCATTTACCACCACTCTCTGTTTTCTGCCAGTCAACCAGTTTGCCACCCAGTTGACCAACTTCTGACCCACCCTGAGCCTACCTAGCTTATTTATCAATCTTCTATGTGGAACAGTGTCAAAAGCTTTGCTGAAGTCAAGGTAGGTGACATCAACTGCTCCCCCTTGGTCCACCACTCTGGTTACCCAGTCAAAGAAATCTATGAGATTAGTTTGACAGGACCTTCCTTTTGTAAACCCATGCTGTCTTGGATCCTGTGCCCTATGGATTCCAGGTGTTTACTATCCTTTCCTTAAGGAGTGCCTCCATAATCTTGCCCACTACTGAGGTAAGACTGACTGGTCTGTAGTTCCCGCCTCCTCCTGCTACCACTCTTGTGGAGCGGGATCACATGAGCCCTTCTCCAGTCTTCTGGGACCTCTCCTGTGCTCAGAGACTCACTAAACAATTCTGCTAATGGCTCTGCTAGTTCCTTCTTTAGCTCCTTAAGTACCCTGGGATGTATGCCATCAGGTCCCATTGCCTTATCCACCCTGAGCTTAGCAGCTCTTGTAGGACCCTTTCTTTTGTGAAGGGAGTAGTGCTCACCTCCCTCCCCTGTGTCCATGATGCTGAGCTGTGGGCCCTGCCCTACCTTCTCTTCGGTAAATACTGAGCAAAGTATCTATTTAGGATAGATGCCTTTACAGGGTCCTCCTCCTCACATGCTCCCTTTTCTCCATTAACAGCAATACCCCTCTGGACTTTCTCCTTTCACTAATGTATCTATAGAAAGTCTTGTCACCTTCTTTTACTGTTCGTGCTAGTGTTTCCTCAGTTTGGGACTTTGCCTGCCTTACTGCCTTCACTGCTTCCCTTAGGGCAGTTTGGTATGCCTCCCTATCTTCATCCAGCTGTGTTCCCTTATATTTCCTGAAGGCCAGCCTTTTGGCTCTGACCTTTTCTGCTACTGTATTTGAGAACCAAAGTGGTTTCCTTCTTTTTGCACTTCCTTTTCTGTCTAACACAATGGGATGTTGCTTCAAGTATTGTATCCTTAATGCTTGCCCACTTTGCCTGTACCTCCTCACCTGTGTTTCTTTTTGCCAGAGCTAGCTTAACTCTGTTGGCCATCTTATCAAAGTCAGCTCCTCTGAAGTCCCATATTTTTGCCTTGGAATGGGATGATTTAGATGTAGTAGCCAAATTGAACCATACCATATGATGGTCACTGGACCCCAGGTGACCTTTTACCTGGAGATCTGTGATCCCTTCTTTGTTAGTCAGTACTAGATCTAGGATAGCCCTGTCTCTTGTGGGTTTGCTGTACCAGTTGTTTGAGGCCCTCCTCTGCAGGAATCCACTATGAGTCTAGTTCTGGCAGATGTTCCTGCTGGTATTGACCAATCTGTATCTGGCATGTTGAAGTCTCCATTATCAGAACCTCCCTTTAGCTGTCATGTTTTGTATATCTTCTAACAGTAATGTGTCTATGTCTTCCCTCTGGTCTGGGGGCCTGTAGACAACCCCAGTTCTTATGGCTGTCCCATTTCCTGTTTCAGGGTGACCCACAGTTCTTCTGGCTCCTTATGTGTATTCTGAATTTCTGTAGCTTTGATATTTTCATTAATATACAGGGCCCTCCTCCCCTTTTGCACCTCTGTCTCTTCTGAACAATACATAGCCAGGTACTGAAGTCTCCCAAGTGTGGTTACTGGTAAACCACGTCTCACTAATTGCTACTATGTCCAGTTTAGCCTCTGACATTATTGCCTGCAGGTCTGGGATCTTATTTCCCAGGCTGTGAGCATTGTGTACATGATTTTCCATTGGCCAGATTTTGGTGTGTTAGTTGTTGGGGAAGTTTGGCATTACCCCTGTGCATCGTATGGGGAGACAAACCTTTTTTCTTACCTGGTGATGCAAATGAACGGCGAACACGCTGAATTCCTGTTTGACCACTAGCTGAGGGGGGAGGGGCGTTCTTCCCATTCGACGTATGGGGTGCTGCACCCTCCCCATTTGCTAGTTTAAATATTCTGCAAAGACGTCAAACTTCTGCCCCAATGCACTGACTCCCTCTTTAGTCAGATGCAGTCCATCAAATTTAAAGAACTTTCGCTCCCAGAACTGTTGCCAGTTCCCTACAAATCTGTGTCCTTTTTCCTGGCACCAGTCCTTGAGCCACGTGTTTAGCTCCCCTATCTTCCCTTCTCTGACCTTCCGTCCATCTGCTCCCTTCTCCCAGACTGGCAGGATCTCAGAGAAGGAGATGCCGGACGAAATAGATGATAGTTTGTCACACAGCTTAGTCAGGTGTTCCTTGGTCTCCACAACTGACCGGCTGGTGAGATCATTAGTCCCTATGTGTACTAGGACATCAATGTTTTCTCCTGCTTTGTGAACAATTTTAGCAATGCGGTCAGTGTCTCTCCATGCTGATGTACCTGGGAGACATCTGACCATCACCCCTGGCTGGAGATGGGTATCAACTCCCGAATCATGGAGTCTCCTATGATCAAGTTTTTGGATTTCCTTTGTGCTTGTTTAGTTTTGGTTCCTGATTTGGGTGAGTATTGTTGTGCTAGCTCCTGTGCATGCATGTCCTGCTCTGCAGTGTCTTCTGCCTCTTTATTTGATTTCAGAGATAGAGGCAGATACCTGTTTGTAGTGTTTATATGGTTTTGGAGGTAATGTGTTGGAGAGCAGAGGTGATGGGGCACCTGATTTGCTCCTCCTAACCACCTGCCAACCTCCTGGACCAACTACCCTCTCTGATCGAGGTTTTTCTGTTGGATGCTGGGGAAATGGTGGGTGGTTCTTATAATGTATTTCCTCTTCAATATGAAATTTGAGGCGTGCAATCTCTGCCCATGCTGCCCGGGCTGAGACCTAAGATCTCCAAAGGCCCAGCATGTGGGACAGTGTCCTAAATCCTGTAAGACTGTCCTTCTGAAAATTGTTCCACAGTACCTGCAGTTAATGAAATCCATTCCAAATAAGTTGCTGGGTTTGTAACCTAGTCAGAGTAATTAGAAGGAAAAAAAGGAAAAAATGCAAGTAATGGTTTAATTGTGCTTTGTTTAACTTGTTATAACAAGTTAAATTACTAGATGCCCTGTAAATGAGATCACCTTGTGAGGCCCACTGATCCGCCCTTCCTGCTCTGCCACAGGAAATGTCACAACTGTGGTACCCTATAAAAGGAGTGTAGCGTGGGGTGGTTGGGGATGGGGTGGGTGGCTGGCCCTTTCCCTGCCTAAAAGAAGAACCACAGATGAAAGAACAAGGAGGTAAGAGCAGAAACAATCAGTCAACAACAATGCAGTAACCCTGAAAGCTTATCCTAATGTTAGATAAAACTGTAAAACCTGTAAAGCACCACCTATAATAATTTCAGAGAAGATATACCCTGTAAAAACACTTTGCTCCAGAGAAAAATAAAGCAGTAACAGAAGATATACCTTGCAAAGACAATTTGAATCAGAAGATTACAGCAGTAATCTGTTAGCACACACCTGTAGGTACACCTTGTAATAATGCAGAAGAAGGTATACCAGCAACAACAATTTGAATCAGAGAAAAATAAAGCAATGAAATGTTAGCAACAAACAGTAGCAATCCCTGTGAGTAAAAAATAAAAACACCACCACACAGTAAATCTGCTTAGCCAAACTAAGTCTTAATCCTTCTCCCTTGCTCTGGTAAATTTCTCTACTCTGCCTTTCAAGCAGTCTTAGAAGGAAAGAGCTCTGGTGAAGCTAGGTGCCTTGGCCAGCAAACCAAGTCTTCTACCTCCAAGATATAAACTAACCTGACTTTTTAATCCTTCTTTCTGTTGGAAATGACTGACAGTTTGCCAGCTCCACCCCCACATACACACCTAATCCTTTGGAAGAGCTGTGGGAGGAAAAGCAATTAGCTCCTTCAATGTGAGAAGGAGACTGAAACACCTCTGAGACAACAAACCTTTTCAACAAACAAGAATAAAATAAAACACAGCGTCAAACAGTCATTCAACTTCCTACTTATGTACAGAATAGCATGTTCTGTCCCATCTATATTCTGACTCAGTACTGCACCTAGGCCTACCTCTGATTCATCTGTTTGCAGCAAAAGTGGTTTCTCAGAGTCTGGGCTTCTTCAAACAGAGGCTGAACATAATGCAGCCTTAATGGCTTGAAAAGCTTCATCACACTCTGAGGTCCATTTAACATTATTTGGGTACAATTTTGTCATGAGTTCAGTGAGGGAAGTAGCTAACTCAGCAAACTTGGGAACACATCTTCAATGATAACCAGTCAGCCTTAAAAATGACCTGACATGTTTCTTTGCTTTAGGGACAGGGCTGTTAGCAACAGCTTCTATCTTAGAAATCTCTGGCTTGAGTTCTCCATTTCCCAACACATAGCCCAAATATCTGGTTTCCTACATGCCCAATGCTCATTTACTAGGATTAATAGTCAGACCTGCATTTTTGATAGCTTGGATAATTGCTCGTAGGTGTTCCAGGTGGCTTTTCCAGTCTGGACTGTACACCACATCATCATCCAGGTACGCAGCACAATAACCAGTGTGAGGGGATAAAATGACATCCATGTACTGTTGGAATGTAGCTGGTGCACCATGTAAACCAAATAGCATGGTGGTGTACTGATAGAATCCTATGGGGATGGCAAATGCAGTTTTATCTCTGGATTCTTTAGCTAAAGGGATTTGTCAGTAACCCTTAGTGAGATTGAGGGTACTGATATACTTTGAACTCTCCAGTCTGTCCACCAAATCATCTATTCTGGGCATAGGATAATTGTCAAATTCTGACACTTGATTAAGTTTCCTAAAATCAAGGCAGATTCTAATACCCCCCTTCTTTTTTGTTTACAATTACCGTGGGAGATGACCAAGCACTCCTCGACTCCTCTGTGATACCCAATTCTTTCAGTTTTTGTATTTCCTTAACCACATCAGCTCTTAACCTCTCTGGCAACCTATATGTCTTTTGCCTAATAGGACAAGCATTCTTTGTTACTATTACATGCTCAACCCCTTTTGCTCAGCCTGGTACTGTGGTAAAAGTACCATTAAATGTCTTTAGCATATTATGAAAGTCTGCAGTTTGTTCTGAAGTTAAGGAAACATTCACCTTTACAGCATCAGCACTTACTTTTTGTTTCAGTCTGTAATAAGCTACATCAATATCTTCCTTGTCAGTTTCTGATAAAACAAGCAAAGCAGCTTTTGGCATTTTTTTCAACCCATTTCTTGAGGAGGTTAGCATAGTATATCTTAGAAGGATTTTTCCTGTCAGGGGTCTCAGTCTTATAGTTAACTGTGCCAGCACATCTAAGAACCTTATAAGTCCCCTTGTCACTTCATCAACAGTTTATTTTCTGTTGTGGGTAACAGTAGCAAAACCTTTTCACCTGACTCGAAAACTTTTTCCTTTACCCCATGGTCATCATATACCTTCTGCTGATTTAGTGCCTCTTCCTGATTACTATGGGCAATTTCAACATATTTTGTCAGCTTCTTTCTTAGAGCACAGATATAAGATATTATAGATTGTTTCTGAGTGGGGTTATCTTCCCACGTTTCTTTTATCACATCCAGTGGCCCTCTTGGCTGCCTGCCATACAGCATTTCAAATGGTGAAAACCCTGTTGATGCCTGTGGCACTTCTCTGTAAGCAAAAAGTAAGTAAGGCAAATATTGGTCCCAGTCTTTCTCTTCCCCTTTTACAAACCTTTTTAACATGCATTTTAGGGTTTGGTTAAAACGATCAAAAAAAAAATCTGTATAAGGGTGATAGGGGAGGTTCTTATGGCAATGATACCTAGCAGTCTGTACAGATCTTTAAGCAGTGCAACACCAAAATTACTACCCTGATCAATAGTAATTTCTTTAGGTATGCCCACTCTGCTGAAAATGTTGGCAAACTCTGCTGCAACTTTTGGGGCTATAACAGTACGCACTGGAACTGCTTTTGGGAATAGAATAACATGGTCACATACTACCAGGATAAATCTATTACCCTTTTTACTTATGTCTAAAGGACCAACCACATCCATTGCAATTCTCTCAAAAGGCACATCTATTAAGGGTAGGGGCACCAGGGGCACCTTGTCTTTTCTAGTGACTGGGGCTACTTAAGCAATAAGCCACGAGGGGGTGTGGGTTATCGGGGGATTTACCACGGCTGGGTGGTTTGCCCATGAGGTGCAGCCGGTGGGTAAATCCATCGCTGTGGTAAATCCCATAACCAAGATCCCCGAGTGAGTTGCTGATATACCAAGTACTGTTTTTTTATTATTTAAAAAACAGTACTTGCTATAATGCTTAAATAAGCGACTCAGTTGTAGAGCAGTCCGTGTTTTGTTTAATTTCCCGATGTACAGAGCTGCTGTTTTACAGTCTCTGCTTAGCGAGGAAACAAGATGGCAGACGGAGTTCCGTGATTTTTGCCGTCGGATTGCTTTTTTTTGAACATGTGGCTGGCTGGCACCTTTTGCGGTGATTATCAGTAGATAATCAATGCAGGTAAGGTGCGAGCCTGCCTATCTGATTGGTCGGTGTCCAAGGTACATGGTATAATTTCTGACACTCAGCACAGAAATTACAATAGGTAGCAACATCTTCATGAATTCCAAGCCAGTAAAATCTGTATAGCAATCTGGCAAGGGTGCGATCCCTCCCTAAGTGACCAGCCATAGGACTATCATGTGCTATCTGTAACAACTCTGTTCTATACATCTGTGGTATAACCAGTTGTTCTGTCTGTTCCTGTTTCTGAGGTTTAACCCAAATGCTGTACGATAACCCATTACATTTTTTAAACATTGGTCCACCCTGTTTTGGTTTCACTCCCAGCTGCTTGAAATAACCCTGGAGAGAAACATCATTAGCTTGCTCTGAAAGAAAATCACAGTCAGTTAACAATTTAGTTTCAGCATGTTCATATTTTATCCCTTTATGTCCATCAGTCATTTGCTGCCACAGTTTCTTCAGGCATCATCTTTCTTGGATTTCTGAATCTTGAAACTGTGCTCAAACAAGTCCAAATGAAAATCACTGAAAGGAAAAGTGTCCCCACCATGTGAAATTTTCTTTGCCTGATCTCTTCTCACCACTGCTGCCGAAACATCAGGATTTTCTCCCTCTTTGATCAACTCAGTAAATCCTGGGAAGTCATTTCCAATAATCACAGGTACAGGTAAAGTACAGTTACGTAAGAACTTACCATAACAGTAGATATTCAAGAGAGGCTCTTGCAGTAGGTATTCACATATAGGACTAAGCCGACAGGCATCAGGACCCCTTGGAAACATTTCTAGCTAGCAGTCTCTGGTGGGGGACTGCCCCCACATCAGGTGACCAGCATCATGTGATGTCAGTATAAAGGGGCAGTCCCCCGCACCCTCCTTCTAGTTCTTTCCCACCAAAGGCCAAAAGAGGCAAGACAAGAGAGAAGAGGATATTTCCCCCATGGAAATGAAGCGAAGAAAACTTAGGGGGATGGAGGGCGGGAAGGAAATACCTACTTTAAGAGCCTGTCTCGAAGATCTACTGTTACAGTAAGTTCTTACATAACTGTACTATCTTACTTTGAGAGGGCTCTTGCAGTAGGTATTCACATATAGGACTGACTCCCAAGCAGTCTGGAACAAGGAAAAACACTCATGATGAGGATTGTCAACTATAACAAAAAACCTCAGGGCTGAACAAGTCTCATGACAGGAGACCTCGCAGGATAGCCAATATGACGCCTGCTGTACAGTGAGAGGCAATGTCCAAACTACAGTGTTTCGTGAAGGTATGGACAGAAGTCCAAGTTGCAGCTGCACAGATGTCTGCCACTGACACATTCCTGAAACAAGCCGCAGAGGTGGCTACTCCTCTGGTGGAGTGACCTCTGACTTGACCCAGAAAAGTCTTGTACTTGTCGCAACAGAAAGTGATACAATTCACCAACTATTTTGAGAGGCATTGCTTAGAAACAGCATTTCCCTCTCTTCTGTGAGCGAAAGAGACAAAGAGCTGATCAGTCTTCCTGACAGCCTTAGTTTGACTGGTGTAGTATCTCAGGAGTCTGTGAACATCCAAAGTTTGCAAGAGGTATTCCCCTTGGTTGGAGTATTGCTTAAAGAAAGCAGGTAGCTCAATGGATTGATTCAGTAGAGATTCAGCCACCACCTTAGGGAGAAACTTCGGGTTGGTGCGTAGAGCCACACGTTCCCTGCGGAAAATCAAAAACGGGATTTTACATATCAAGGCCTGAAGCTCGGAAATGTGCTGTGCAGAGGTGATGGCTACTAGGAAGAGAGTCTTCCAAGAAAGGAACTTTAAATTAGCTTCCACTGCGGGCTTGAAAGGAGGCAGTGTAAGTTTCTCCAGGATGAAATTCAGGTCCCATGGAGGGGAAGACATGCGAACAGGGGGTCTTAAATGGAGAACACTTCGAAGAACAGTCTTGGAGACTTCCAACTGAGCAAAAGTCCTGTCTCCAAAGGGAATATGGTAGGCTGAAATAGCTGCCATATGGACCTTTAATAAGAAATGGCTGAGGCCCAGGTTGAAGAGGTGACACATGTAACCCAGAACTTTGTTGGCTGGGCATGAGAAAGGCTCAAAGTCTTTTGAGTTTGCCCAGATGGAAAACAGTTTCCACTTCATTGAGTAGGTGGACCTGGTTGAAGGCTTCCTCGCCTCTACCAAAATGTCCGCTACTAAAGGAGAGACTTTGAAGTAGGCTTTCGCTATTTCTGCACAAGCCATGCATGGAGATGAAGGGATTTGAGACCTGGATGAATAAGGGTCCCCTGATCTTGGGTCAACAATTGTTGCAACAGAAGAAGTGGTGATTCCTCTGAAAACTGTTACAGAAGAGAAAACTAAACTTGCCTGGGCCAGAAGGGAGCGATGAGAATCATTCGAGCCCCTTCCGATCTGAGCTTGTTCAGAACCCTCAGAATTAAGGGAATGGGAGGGAAAGCATAAATAAATCTGTCCCTCCAACAGAGAGGGATAGAGCGTCCCACCAGAAAGTGTCTCACCCTGCAGCGAGCGAGCAAAAGCCAGGAAGCTTTGCATTTTGGGGAGAGGTGAAGAGGTCTACGTGAGGTGTCCCCACTGCTGAAAGATGTCATTTATGACCTGCTGATCTAATGCCCATTCGTGGGACCTGGCTGTCAGTGTGTTTTCCACTCCAGGAACATGAACTGCGGTCAGGTGAAGGTGGTGCTAGGCTGCCCAGTACCAGACTCTCATTGCCTCTTGGAACAGGGAGTAGGAAAGTGTTCCTTCCTGTTTATTGAGGTACCAGACTATGCACACATTTTCTGATTGGATGAGAAGATGACTGGGAAGAATAAAGGGAAGGAGAGCCTGGAGAGCATAAAGGACTGCCCTCAGTTTGAGCACATTTATGTGCAGATTTTGCTTGAACCTGGACCATCTGACCTGGCTCCTGTGAGACCCTAGGTGGGCACCTCAGTCCTCCCCTGATGCATCTGTTGTCAATGTCTGGGAAGGAGGAGGATAACAGAATGGAACTCCCAGACACAGGTTCGCCTGAACCATCCACCAGTGCAAGTCCCTGATCATGGGATCTGATACTAGCACCTCTTGGTCTAGATCATCCCTGGTCTGGTCCCATTGCGACTGAAGCATCCATTGAGAGATCCTCATATGGAGCAGAGCAAACAGGACTGTTGGAATGGCAGCCGCCATTAGCCCGAGGAGGCAGAGAACTGACCTGGCTTCACCCCTCCTGTGACCTGACAGAAGATGAGCCTGATCCTGAAGGGTCTTGACCCTGTCCAGAGGCAAAAAAGGCTTTGCCTGTGGTTGTGTCCAGGATTGCCCCTATAAAGTGGAAGTGTCGGCAAGGGAGCAAATGGGACTTGGCCTGACTGATAGTGATACCCAGGCTGGTGAAAACCTGCAGGGTAAGGGAAAGGTAGTGCAGGAGTTCCTCCCTAAATGGGGCCACCAGGAGTCAATCATCCAGGAAAAGGAATACCTGCACACCGTTGGTATGCAGGTGGGCCGCTACCACCAACAAGCATTTGGGAAAGACTCGGGGGGCCAAGGAAAGACCAAATGGGAGGGCCTTGAATTGGTAGTGGTCCACCTGAAAACAAAAATAGAGATATCTGCAATGGGGAGGGCATATGGGGATATGCAGGCACGTAATCTGCATGTCCAGAGCACATAGCCACTGTCCCAGACAGAGTAATAGTAGATGTTTCTGTAGAGCAAGCATTCTGAAGCTTTTGTACTCCACGAACATGTTCAGGAAGCTGAGATCTAGAATTGGCCTCAAGTCTCCCATCTTCTTTGGAACTAGAAAGAAATGGGAATAGTAACCTGTCCCCCAAAGATGAGTGGGGACTGACTCTATTGCCTCCTTCGACAGAAGGGAGAAGATTTCCTCTAAGACCAGAAGAAGATGTTGTGGGGAGTAAGTCAATTGAGGGGGTGGTTTTTGGGGCAGTTTCTGCAGAAACTCTATTGAGTGTCCTGAGGATATTAGCTGGAGCACCCAAGCGTCTCATGTCACCCTCTCCCAACCTGGCAGATGGGAGGAGAATCTCCCCCCTACCGGTTCCTCTGAAATGGCAAGAGGCAGAGGGAGAGGCAGGGAGTCAGGAGATGTGGGGCAGCGCAGCAGTCAAGGATCCCATGGACTTTTTGCTGGGGCGAGTCTTGGTTGCTGGAGGGGCCTGACATTTGTTGGCATGGTTTTCTTGAAGCTTTTGCTTTTGTTGGGTTTGATGATGAAAGGGATGTCATTTCCCCTTAGGAGGTCTGCACAAAGTCTGGACAGACTTTAGTGCAGTGCCCTTCTCCTGCAGTTCAGTCATGATATCCTTGACATCACCCCCAAACAGCACCGAATCCCTGAAGGGAGCATCCTGGATAGCGCACTGTACTTCAGGGATCAATTCTGATGCATGAAGCCAGACAAGACACTACAGACCCATGGCAAAGGCCAATCTCCTTCCAGCTGTGTCCACCACATCGTAGGTGACACAAAGCATGTGCCTACTGTCCAATTAAGCGGAACGGACTAGGTCTCCCAATTCCTGCTTAGTTTGCGAATCAGGAAGGGAGTCCAACTTGGATTCCACCTGGCTAAGGATGGACTTATGAAAATCTCCCATATAGCCAATGTACTTGAGGGCCCTGATGCCTAGGGTAGAAGAGGAAAAGATCTTCTTCCCATATTGATCCAGAAGATGGGATTCCTTGTCAGACAGGGATGAGCTCAGATGTTTCGGGTTGGCGGAGAGGCCGTGGGTGGCACTGATGACAACCAAATTCACCTTGGGATGAAGGCTGAGAAAGTCTACACCCTCCAGAGCCTGGTGTAGCCTGTATGCCTTCCTTGGAAGGGGAGCTAGTATGGAAGGTTGTATCCAGATGGTGGAAACAAGATTGGTGTGAGGCTCTATCCAGGGTGGAATCAGTGTAGGAGTGGTCTCGGGCAGATCTAAATGAGCAGCGAGTTGCTTATGCTGTGGGTTTGGCTCCACTGACTGCCACTGGCATGTTTCCTGGATCTTCCTTAATAGCTCCAGAGAGGAAGGGTCCTCCCAAGATGACTTTGGAGCATCTCTTGGCCTTAGGTGTTCTGAAGTATGGGGCTCGTCCCCATGGTCAGAGCAGTCCGACTCCAAGTCTGAGTTGGATGTCTCAGAGAAAGAAGAATAATACTCCTCCCTGGGAGGAGGAGAAATGACCCTCTGGGGAGTTCCTAGGGGCACATGTCCTCCCCACCTCAGGTGCCATAAGGTTCTCCTCTGGTGTTGGGTAAAGGGGAGTGAGTCTCCCATCTCCGATGTAGGAGTCCAGTATAGGGACCGATGTCAGGAGATGACTCTCAACCTCCTTGGTGAGCTGAACCATGGCCTCAGCCCACCAGGAGACCAAGGTTTCCTTCAGATCCGCCAGTGGCTGTTGAGTGGGCAGTGGAGGTGGAGAAGGAGGAGGTGGGGGATACGGGTAGTGGGGGTACCTGTAAAAGGAGTATACGTAGCCCGATGGTGGGAAGCTCGGAGTCAGGTACTGAGGCGTCGGGTACTGCGGCACCAGATAGTGTGACATTGGGTATTGCAGCATCAGATACTGAGGGGCTGGGTACTGCGGCACTGGGTATCCTGGCACAAGGGGCTCTAACAGAGCAGAAGGTCCTGGCAAAGGCCCTGCTGGTGGGCTGGACAGAGGAAGCATCGGCCCCGCAGGCGTCTGGCCCAGCATAGGTATATTGTTGAACGGGTCAGATAGTCCTGACAGAGGAACAGGTCTTCCATCAGGCAGAGGGATGCCAGAGGGTGGCAGTGGGCTGACCAGTGTCGGAACCGGTGTCTGAGGATCTGGCGTCAGGTCTGTTGTGGGGGGGGAACCCTGACGGCAGCGTCCCAAGTTCTTTGGTTTCAACTGGGGAAGGAGGGTTGAAATACCCGGGTGTAAACTGACGGGATGCAGGGACCTCAGTGGGCAACAGGGTTATCCATTGCAGAAAGCCTGGGGCATCAGCCATAATGTCAGGGTCTGGCACAGGCTTTTTGACCAGGCAGTCATCAGAGGAGCCGGTGTCTGACTTATCGGACTCCCTATCCGAGGAAGGCCATGAAGGAGGGGCAGCCTTGTTGGAAGGGGATTTGGCTGGGTGGTCACCTGAAGAGGTGAGTGGCTTAGCAGCCTTGTCCAGCGGCGGGCGTCAGTGGGACCAATGTCCAGCTTATCGGACCTGCTCTGACCAGAAGGACACGAAGGAGAAGTGGCCTTGACAGGACCAGAGGCCTCCTTTGCCCCAGAGGCTCCCGAAGGACCCAAGCGTGAGCCAGATGGGAGTGGCAATGTCTTCTTGGTAGTCACCAAGACGGCCATCAAGGAGCAATCCCCCGGGGGAGATGTTACCTTCAGGGCTGCGACTCCAGCCGAAGTTGTGGCTGCTGTGGAAGACGAGTCCCGCTCCAAGTGCTTCTCCTTGTTACACTTCTTTTTGTAGCCTTCAGGGGGAAGTGGATACCTGCCTAAGCTTCTTTAACTTTTTTCCACGGAGGCCATTTTCTTCTTAAGGAGATGGGCTTCTAGGCACTGCTGCCTTCTCCTGCGGGTAGCTGAGTTGAACTTCTGGCAGTGCTGGCACTTCTCCAAGGGGTGGTCAAGGCCTAGACAGAAGAGGCACAAGGAGTGGCCATCCTTCTGTGGAAGCTGGGAACCACATGAGTCACACTTATTTTTATGTGATTTGGAGGGTGTCAGGGACAACATGCACAGCAGATGTTGATGAAAAATCGAGAAAATCGAGAAAAAATTTAGAAAAAGTTGTAAACTTTAGGACCGACAAACGAACTGACAAGCGCTGTTCTACCATGAGGAACTTTCACAGGCCAGCGGCAGAAAAGAACTGGAAGGCGGGTGTGGGGGACTGCCCCTTTATACTGATGTTGCATGACGCCGGTCACCTGATATGGGAGTGGTCCCCCGCCAGAGTCTGCTAGCTATAAAGTTTTCCATGGAGTCCTGACACCTGATGGCTTAGTCCTATATATGAATACTTACTGCAAGAGTCCTCTTGAAGTAAGATCTTAGGTACTACCCCCACTTTTATTTGCTGCGACACACCCTTAATGGTCAGAGTCATTTGAGTGGTGGGATAGTATCAAGTGCCCCCACTGAAGCAGATGACACCAGTACCTGGGTCCTTTGCACAGTGTTTTTCCAGCACTTTAACATGCACTAGGGTCTGTCTGCTTCCCAAATCAATGAGTCCCTTCACAGTGTTATCCCCCACCTTCATATCTGTTAAGTACTTGCCCCAATTTGCCAAGGACAAATCTGCTCCCATGCCACTCTCCTTACTATGGCAGTTTCTTGCAAAATGGCCTGGCTTATTACAGTTATAGCAGATAATGTCTTTGGGCCCAGATTTGTTATCCCCACCAGAGTTCTTGTAAGGCTTCGAGTTTAAATGGGGAAAAAAGAGTGTCTTACCCTTGCTTGGCTGTTACCTCACTGTTGTGGTGTCTGTCTGGCCATTTGATAGTCCTCTGCCAAAGAAATAGCCTTTTCCCCACTCTCTGGTCGGTGTTCCTTTACCCACAGCTGCACATCTGTAGGCAAGATGTTGATGAATTGCTCCATGGCAAATGTGTCTATGATCTATGGGACTGTTTCACTCTCTGGTTGGATCCATTTTTTCAGGAGTTCTCTAAGTCGGGTGAAGGCTTCTTGAGGACTGCCGACTTAGTTGTACCTCAGAGATCGAAATCTCTGTCTGTATGTCTCTCCAGAGATGTCATACCTTTTCAGGATTTCACGTTTCACCAGGTCATAGTGTCCATATTGCTGTAGGCAAGTTGGGCTTTCCCTGTCAGGTAGAGTACCAGTCTGATTATCCATTGTTGCTTTGGCCATTGGCAGGCTGTGGTAACTCTTTCAAAAGTTGTCAGGTATGCCTCTGTATCATTTGAGGGGCACAACTTTGTAAGTTTAATGGCATTTAAATTGCTTGCATTTTGTTGTTCATCTGGGTCTCTGACGGATTCTCTGTCTTTGACAGCTTGCAAAACATTCAGCCATCTCTGCTCCTGTCGCTGCATCTTTTCTCTCATCTGCTGCTCCTGTCGCTGCATCTCTTTTTCTCTCTGCTTCTCAGTCTCTTTTTGTTATATAGCCAACCATTTGAAAAAGTCCATCAGGCTTTTAGGTTCTGTCACTGCCTGTTTTTTTTCCATCACTTGTGCTGGCTGTATAATCTCAGACTGGACTTCTGTCTCTGCTAGTTTGGCTGCCATTCACCTGGTAACCACTCGTGGACTTGCTGCTGCATAATCCATACCTTCCTCTGTGCTTCCCTGGTACTAGGTCCAGTACCCACACACAAAACTCCTGTCTTAGGGTATGCACGGCATAAATCCCATTTAGGCTGACACCATCTGTCATTGAGACACAGGTCAGGATGCATAGAAAAACCAGGAGCAGTTGTAGAATTCACCCAAAATTATTTATTTACACTAGCAGTATCATAAAATAAACTTGTTCAGTATAACTATTTACAAAGGCAAAATAAAATAAAGTCTTCTTTCAGTCTCTGTGTCCCTTGTTCTCCTAATCTTTCTTGCAGTTGCAGCTTAGCTCTTTTCTAAGTCTTTTCAACCCCCACTCTTGGCAAGTGTCCTGTTTTTGTAAGTGTTCTGTTCTTGTAAGTTTAAGGAGCTGCTAGAATACAGTGTGCTTCTTGCGGCCCCCTTTGCACAGCTTTTGCAAAAGGCTCAAACATTTGCACTCAAGTAACCTCTGGGGTTTTCCATTAGCTTTTTACAATCATCTCAAATTATAATTATATACATTTCAACAGTAATACTATATATTTTCTAAACAAAAGTGATCCCATTATCAGTTACATTTTCATACAATGCATTGCACATACTTTTATATTAGCAGATATGTAAGGGAAGAAAAACAAACAGCAAGGGAGGGCTGAGATATAATGAGAGGCAAAGAATTGTGAGATTTTTGGGGTGATCAAATCCGAAGTCTCATAGGAAAATTGGGTTGCGCAACCAGACACAGACAGAAAAGGAAAGAATAGAACCTTGTATTTAAACACTTTCTCCATAACAAATGGGACAGGGTCCTATTCTACCCTGTCACAGATGCCTCAGAAATTGGAACAGGCCATGGAGGAATACAGTATTCTCCTAGGAGAACTCCTCAAGGAGGGTACTCATCACGTGAGCAGGATTGCGATTTACAAAGTGTGATATGTGGATTTCTCCTAACAACCTCAACAAGAATCACTGATAGCTAATGATATCAACATCTGAGGACAGATGAACCGATAAGTATTCTTCCTTTACGGAGGAAGATGAGGAAGCAGAAGAGCTCAATTAAGGCTCCGGCGCTATAGAGGGTTCTGGTCTGAATATGACCTGGTCCAGGGCCTTTAAATAGCATGGAAATGCAGCCAAAAAAGCCCTGACTTGGTCCCAGGTCAAAGGCCCTGCAGGCCCCGAAATGCCCAGAAGAACAGGAGGGCAAAGCAGAGGATCTGAGGGAGGAGGAGAAGTTTGCCGAGCCAGAGAAGGATCTCTTTTAGGGCTTTGAGAATGCGCAGGCGACCCCTCCTGAGGGAGGCTGCGCAAAGTGCTCACTGCAGGTCACCCAACCACACAGGAGTGGCTAAAGTGGTGCCCTAAGGAAAAGATCCCATGGTGAGGTGATCGGGGCTGGTCAGGCCCTTGCAGGTAGCCCCATGTCCCACCTGACATAGACCCTCCCCACCAAGGAGAGTGAAAGAGCGAGGGGTCAGCACTGTGGCTCCTTCCTGAGCAACCAGCAGCCGTGGAAGTGTGCCCTCAAGCCACCCCAGATCCTCTCAAACCCTCTCCTTCAGAAAGGGACCTGCCCCTCAGCTGTCCCTGAGGTACCAACAAAGTGGGCTCTGGGATGGTCCCAGTCACTGTCGAACTGGCCAAAATCATCCCTGAATACAGAAACATAGAAATATAGAATTTGATGGCAGATAAGGACTGATTGGCCCACCTAGTCTGTCCATTTCCCTACTTGATGGATAAACTGCAGATTCTAGTTAATCAACAGCTTACTTCCTCCTACCCCCCATTAGAATTGTCTTATGTCTGTCCCATGTATTCTTACATTCTCCCACTGTTCCTGACTCCACAACCTCCTCAGGGAGGCTGTTCCATGCATCCACAACCCTTTCTGTGAAAATATACTTTCTAACATTACCTCTGAGCCATCCCCCCCTCTATCTTCAAATTGTGCCCCTTCTTCTTGCACATCTCTTTTCCTGAAAGATGCTACCTTCTTGTACTTTGTTAATTCCCTTGAGATGCTTGAAAGTTTCTATCATATCCCCCCTCTCCCTCCTTTCCTCAAGGGTATACATATTAAGCTGCTTTAGTCTCTCCTTGTATGTCTTCTGGTGCAGGCCCTGCACTATTTTGGTTGCCCTCCTCTGAACAGCCTTCACTCTGTCTATGCCTTTGCAGAGATGGGATCTCCAGGCTTGCATGCAGTACTCCAGATGGGGTCTCACCAACTGTCTGTACAGAGGGATAACAACTTCCTGTTTTCTACTGTTCATGTCTCTCCCTATGCATCCCAGTATCCCCCCAGCCCTCCTTACTGCCTTCTCACATTGAACCCACACCTGTAGCAGAGTCTGCACTGGTACCACTCCCAGTGCCAATGCCAAACCCAGCACCCAACCAGACTCTGAGCATGGTGCCATCCCCAGACCCGGCACTGTCCTCAAATCCTGCACCAGATTTGGTGCCACGAGAGTCCCCAGCAATGCCAATGGTGCCAGAAGGCTTGGAGGAGTCATCCCAAGGGCAAGCCCAGCTGGGAAGGCTGTTGAAGAAGATAATTCTACGACTAGGCCTAGGTAGGCGACGTGATTCCGTGGAGTTGGGTAATCACTCTGGGTCATCCTCCTCAGAAGAGGAGGAGACAGGACAACTGGAAGAGAGGCCACCCCCGTAACTCTACCAACTCCAGCATCACTGGTGACACCGGAGGTAGGCCCAGTGAGAATCGCAAACCCACCCTGCTCATCAACCCCAAGGGTGAGGCAAGGAGCCAGGGCAGAATCTAGAGGCAGTGCCAAGGGCCCTGCCAGCTCAGGCCCAGCATACAGCTGCAACCCCGACACCAGGGGTGATCACGCCTCCAAGGAAGCAGACAACTGAAAGGGGTACTCAACTGACCCCCAGAGGAGGCTGACTGTCCACCCGAGTCCTCTGGCAAGCTCGAGGTTCCAGAGAGACTGGAACCAACCATGGCCCACTGGCCCCCCAATATGTGTAGTATCAAGAGGCGACCTGGGAGAAGGGTCTAATGTTCTTGCCTTGGAATTTCTGGACCAATGCCATCCTTTGAAGGTGGGAGGTTTCCTACCCACCTTCAACACATGTGTTTCGAGGACCCAGTGGTCCATGGAGAAATATGCATCGCAGTTGTCCATGTTGTGTTAAGGGCCAAGGCAAGAAAGACATTGATCATGGTGATCCGTTATGGACATGGGCTTGCCACAGGGGCACCGACACATGGGGTACGACCTGCCTTTGACTTACAGTAGGCCCTGAATCAGACATGATCAACCACACACAAAATTAACCAAAACTATAGAGAAAGACTCTGCACCACAGATACAAAAAAACAAAAACAAAAAAAATAAATAAATAGATAAAGAAAGAAAGGAACTGTCTCACCCATCTGAAGATCTACGGTGTTGAGTAATGACGAACTGAACTTTGTTGATGACTAGACACTGTGTAGTAACAGCTGTTTACATCCCACAAGGTGCACTCTTGATGGTGGGAAAGACAAAACTGAGGCAAGGGAGGAGTCAGCATTGGTTACTGGCCAACCCTCGAGCAGCACGCTGTGCATCAGCCTCGAGAGTGGCACCAGCCCAGTGCCAGCTCCTCCCCCTAAGAAAAATTTCTAAGCTAAGTAAGCTCCCACGGGGTCATAGCACCTCCAGCATATAACCCACCAGTGATGAATGGTGAAGATGCTTACAGGGAAGATTAATGCTTTCCAAGAGAGAAGGCACAAATTGCAAGTCGCGATTGGCTCAAAGGAGACAAGGTCAGCTTCTTCAAATCAAAATTCAAGTCCCAAGCCAGGACAGGAGAATGGATTGGGGGTTTCAGATGGAGGATGCCTCTTAAAAAGGTATGTGAGACATCCAGCTGAGCAATAGTGTGGTCACCCATGGGCTCATGAAAGGAAGAAATAGCCAAAAGGTGCACCTTGAGGGATAAGTACTGGAGACCTGAGTTAGACAAAGAGATAAGGTAGCCCAGGATGCAGTCCACTGGACAGGTGAAAGGGTCCAGACTATGCTTGGCAGCCCAGACAGCAAACTGTTTCCACTTTATAGCATAAGTTGCTCAGGTGCAAGGGTTCTGGGTGGCCACTAGAACATCCACCACCCTGTTAGAGACCCCAAATCTGGCAACGGCTATGTTCTCAGGAGCCAAGCATGCAGATGGAGGGACCTGAGGTTGGGATGGACCAGGGTCCCCTGATCCTGGGTCAGCAGGTTCCTGAAGAGGGGGAGAGGGACTACAGGTTCCTCTGCCATCTGCTGAAGCAGGGGAAACCATATCTGCTGAGGCCAGAATGAAGCTACCAGAGTCATGCTGACCCCCTCCATCTGCAGCTTGATTAGCACTCTCTGAACTAGAGGAAATGAAGGGAAGGCATATAGGAATCTTCCGCTCCAGGAGAGGGACAACACATCTCACCAGAAAACTCCAGGCCATGGATCAAGTGAGCAGAAGTTTGGCAGTTTTGGGTTTAGTGGGGAAGCAAAAAGGTCCAACTCTGGATGATCCCATCTGTCAAACAGCCCTTCTGCGACAGATGAGCGAAGCTCCAATTCATGTATGCTGGATTGAGTCTGGCTGAGACTGTCCACCAGAGTGCCGAGAGTGTCTTACCATGATCCAGAGCCCAGTACCACACTCTCATGGCCTCCCTGCATAGGGGGTACAAATGAGTTCCCCCATGATTGCTGATGTAATATTCTACACTTAGACTGTCTGGCTGCACCAGCAGCTGACCTGAAGCAAGGTGTTCCTGAAAGGCCTTGTGACAGGGTTGAATAGGACCCTGTCCCAGTTGTTATGGAGAGTTGAATGCAAGGATCTGTTCTGTTCTTTCCTTTCCTGTCTCTTGTCTGTCTGGTTGCGCAACCAAATTTTCCTGTGAGACCTAGGATTTGATCACCCTAACAGTTTCACAATTCTTTTCCTCTCACTGTCTCTCAGTCTTCCCTTGCTGTTCTGTCTTTTCCTCCCTTGCATATTTGCTGGTATAAAAATATATGCAAATCATTATGTGGAAAGGTAACTGATATTAGGATCCCTTTGTTTAGAAATTATATAGCGTTACTGTTGAAATGTATATATTATAGTTTCAGGCGATTGCAAAAAGCTATTGGGAACTCAAAGGGTTAACCTGAAATGCAATTTTTAAGCAATTTTTCAGAAGCTGTGGAAAAGAGGCCTCAGTTCTGGGACACTGTGTTCTAGCTGCAACTGTCTGATATTTACAAGAACATTTTAGAAAAAAAACAGGATGCTTGTTAAGAAGGGGGGTTGCAAGGACTTATAAAAACAAAGCTGCAATTTCTTGCAAGTACACAGAGATTGAAGGAAAACTCAGATGGATCTTCTCTGTTTATTCTGCCTTTATAAATAGTTATTCTGAACAATTTTATTTTTTTATTTTGTTATTCATAATAAAACTTTTATTGTGAATTTTACAACTGATCCTGGTTTCCTATGCTTCCTGACCTGTGCCTTGATGACAGACATGCATAGCATAGAGCACCGCCTTCATCTCCAGGACATTGATATGTAGGGAGGTTTCCATTTGGGACCAAGAGCCCTGAGTCTGGAAGGGACTCAGGTGCGCTCGTAGCCCAGACCTGAGGCTTCTGTGGTGAGGATCTGCTGTGGGGAGATCTGGAATGGGACGCTCTGAAGTAGGTTCAAAGGATCCATCCACCACTGCAGTACCTTGAAGACAGGAGAAGAGACCAGGACTGGGTGATCTCACTTGTTCATGCACTAGTCCCACTGAACCTGAAGGGTCCACTGAAAAATGTGCATATGAAGCTGCCATCAGGCCCAGAAATCTCAGATACACTCGGGCCAGAATACAGCGGCTTTGAGCAACTTCCTGAGCCTGGGATATAAGGCACTCTGCTCTGTTTTGGAGCAGAAAGGCCTTTCTCTGCTCCAAGTCCAGAACTGCCCCTATATAATGCAGCCTTCAGAACAGCACCAGAACTGACTTTGGCAGATAGACAGTGATGCACAGGGAGTGGAAAAGCTGCAGAGTTTGCTCCAGAGCCAGTAAAAGCAGTTTCATGGATGGGGCCTTTAGGAGTCAATCATCCAGATGGACAAAACATATAGCCTTTCCCTTCTGAGAGCTGCTGCTACTGCTGCTAAGCACTTGGTAAAGACCATGGTGCAGAGGACAAGCTAGAGGGCAGCACCTTGAACTGATAATGCTCACCCTGAAAGGCAAAATGGAGAAACTTCCTGTTAGGAGGAAAGACCGATATGTGCAGATGAGTGTCCTGCATGTCAAGTGAGCAGAGCCAATCCCATTTTGAGGAAAGGCATCAGGCCTGGCAAAGTTACCATCCAGAACTTTTTGTACTGGACATACAGATTAAGGTCCTTTAGATATAGGATGGGCCTCAGATCGCCAGTCTTTTTGGGGACCAGGAAGAACCTGGAATAACCCCCCCCATTTCTCTGGCACCTGGGCTCTGGCTCGATGGCCTGCTTGTGTAGAAGGGACTGTACCTCCTCCGGGAGAAAAGACAGGTGAGGTGAGAGATAACTGGAGGGTGGAGAGGGTTGTCTGGAGGTTATTAGATGAGCTCCAACATGTACCCCTTTTCTATAATCTGCAGAATCCATGTATCCGAAGTCATGGTTCTCCACTGATTCAGATGGAGGGCGAACTGACCTCCGACCACTGCCTCCTGATCTGGGACCAGAAGAGGGGGTGTCTGGCAAGGGGTCAAGCATAGGTGGAGCCAGCCACAGGGGCTTGTCCCTCATTTCTGGGGCACTTGACCGCAGCTCCAGCATTGGAAGGGGCGATCAAGGTAGCCATGACTCTGTGCTTCCCTTGGGGCCAGGAGGCTGTCCTGGGGCTATTGGCTGCTTTACAAAAGCTAGGGCACTCTCTGCCTTTTGGTTGGGTATGGTAGAGGGAGTGGACAGAGTTAAGGGTCCTGCCTGAATCCTGCAGATTATTGATAATGTCCTGGACATCAGGACCAAACAGCTTAGTGCCATTAAAAGGGGCATTAAGCACTTTTTACTGAACATCAGCAGCAAAACTGGAAACTCTTAGCCAGAAGTGCCTACGTTGACATATGCCTATAGCAGCAGCCCTGGCAACGGTGTCAGCCATATCATAGAGGGCTCAGAAGATTTGCTTACTAACATCCTCTGCTGCCTGGAGGCAGTTATGCAGCTCCTGCTTTTGTATGCCATCTGGGAGGGCCAGAGCAGCGGCCTTGTCCTTCTTTCAACTGGCATTTTGGTATTTTACCATGTAAGACTGGTAGTTTGTAATCCTCAAACCCAGTGTAGAGGAGGCATACACCGTCTTACCCCAGAGGTCAATTCTGCGAGACTGTTTACCTGGGGGAAGGGAACTAAAGTGCTTAGGTACCTTGGACCTGTCATGGGCTGCCTTAATGACCACTGAGTCTGTCTTGGGCTGGGCAGCATAGCAGAGGAACTTCTGGGGGGCATGATAGAGTTTATCTGCCCTATGAGGTATAGCTGGTACCATGTCAGGTCTGTGCCAGGCTGCTGTGGCTGCATTCTTCAGGCAGGTAAATTGTAGGATTGATTTGGGGGGGAGATACTGGGATCTACAGGAAGTCCACCAGATCTTTTCTAGTAGCACCATCTTCCTCAGTGTAAAACCCATGGCTGAGAACAGCTGTTTCATCACATTGAAAAATGTGGGGTCCTCAGGAGGAGACTTAGGAGTATGCTTCACTGAATTCTCACTGACAGAGGAAGCAGTAGACCAGTCAGAAACCAGGATTTCTTCCTCTCCTTCCTCATCATCAGGAAGAATGAGGTCCGGATGGTACTCTTTTGCAATGTCGACCTCTTCTAAATCTAGGTCCAGCATCGGGTATGCCACCGATGGTCTATGGGGAGCTTCCCATGGCCGATGAGTAGGCATTGATGATGAAGCTGCTTTCAACAGCATCGGTGAGGAAGGCCTCATCATGCACAGCTGCTGTACAATCACATTAGTGAACCTGATCAGGACTTCATTCAAGTCAATGGTGTTCTTCGTTGGAGGGGGTTTTGAAGGCACAGGTGTCGACGACCTGTCTGCTGGATCCTGAGAACCTAAGGAGCCTGTAACCCTGTAAAGAGAAGGGCAGATCTCTATGAGCCCACCGTTGATGAAGGAGGGGCTGATGAACTGGAGGTCAACAGCCAGCCACCCTGGGAATCAGGCGGAGCTGCTGTCGGTATGGGTCTGGTGGGGCCAGAGATCTGGACAGCAGTTTACCATGTCGGTGCAGCCACAGCCTACAAGGATCCCCAGAAGAAAGTGAAGAGGCCTTTGGGGAATGAGATTGACACCAGGGGGAGCGGTCATGATCTTGGTCTTTTTTATGACTTTTCTCCAAGAATTTTTCCCTGGCCTTGGAGGCCTGGGAGTTCAAAGATCCCATCTGCAACTGAGAAGCTGGGACCATAGATGACCCCTGCCTGGAACTGGCTACCTGTTGATCCATCGGGAAATTTTGGAGAGCCTTTCTGCGTCACCTATGGGTTGTCTGGTTAAACTTCTGGCAGAGCTCGCAGTCAGAAACTTCATGTTCAGGCCCAAGGCAGCAGACAATGAGAGAGTTGTCTGTGGAGGCAATCTTCCTTCCACAGCAGTAGCAACAGAAGAGAGAAGATGAAGGATTAACTCTCAACATAAACAAGTTGGAGGAATCTCTCTTAATAAAAGATTCTGAGAAAAAGCTAAAGAAAAAGCCGTAGGCGAAAAAGGTGCGAATACTGCATTGGAGCTTCCATGGAGACCAATACGACTGAATCAATGGTGGTAAAGAACTGAGGAGGAAGCAGGGTTGCTCATTGTTTTATAGGGTTGATGATGTCGACAGACATCAATGGCCCCAGTTGTTCTGCTAAAAATCTTCCGTGTGGATTCCACTTCATTGATGGTGAAGTTCCTAAGGTGTAATCTGATGACTGAGACACCACTGAAGAAAATCTACCATACCTTTATGGAAAATGGTATATGGTGGATCTGTGACCAAAGCATGGATTTCAGACACTTTGCATGCAGAGGTGATAGCTAGCAGAAATGCTGCTTTCCAAGTGAGAAACTTCAAGTCACAAGTCACAACAGACATAAAAGGCTTTCAAGTGAGCATATCTAGAACAAGGTTGATATCCCAGGGAGTTATCTGATGGGAGGTCTTGTGTGCAGAATACCCTTGAGGAACTTCTTACACTGTGGCAGCTGTGCCAGGTAGTGGGCACCTATGTGATGGTGGTATGCTGACATAGCACATACAGTAGGTGGACCTTAACTATGGAATACTGCAGGCCAGCATCAGAAAGATCCAGTAAGTACTCCAGAACCTTGTTGGGTGGACACCTGAAGAGGTCCACTGAGGTTTTTGAGCACCAGCCAGAAAATCTTTTCTATTTCACTGAGTATGTCTTCTTGGTGAAAGGTTTATGCACATCCAACAGTATTTCAGAGACCCCCTGTTCACTTCTATATCTACAGAAGCCAAGCCTAGAGGTGAAGGAAGCACCAAGAGGGATGGACTAGATGACCCTGAATCAACAAGTCCATCCAGACTGGTAGAACATTTGGTTTGCTGACTGAAAGTCAATTCAACAGAGGAAGCCATATTTGCTGAGGCCAGCAGGGGGCCACTAGGATCATCTTGCCCCCCTGAACTCCAATTTAAACACTTTCTGGAGGAGAGGGATTGGAGGGAATGCATACAGAAATGGATTTTGCCATGACAGTTTGAACATATCCTGACAGAAAGCACCATGTCCTGGATTTCTGGAGCAAAACTGAGGCAATCTGATGTTGGTTGATGATGCAAAAAGGTCCACATCTATTGTGCCCCACTTGTCAAATAGCAATCTCACAATGTCTGGTTCTAGTGACCACTCACGAGGCTCTGCCTCTGTTCACCTTAATTCATTAGCCAGAATGTTCTGGACACCTGTCAAAAATGGGAATGTGGGCCATAGGCCCCCCCTTAGAGAAAGGACATTCGAGACATTCCAGAAGAAATCAAGAAGAACAGCTGAAACTATGGCCTAGGGAGAAAGGGTAAACCAGCCCCCTTTCTCTCATTTCCCCTGTCTCCCCATCAGGGGAGCGAAGGTTTCACTGCTAAATCAAGAGGAGGCGGTGGGCACAGAGAGCTCAGATGCCTCTGCCCTTTGGGTCTTGTAGGCTGGGGCGGCTGGAATGGAGGAAGCCCAGTGCTTACTCTGAGGCCTGGAGATCTGCCGGTGATGGGGTTGTTGCAAAGAGTGATGAGGGGCATAATGATGTGCCTGCTCTGCTGGTCATGAGACTGGGCATGGAGAATTTAACCCGACTCCTGTAGGGAGGAGAGCAAATCCTGAACACCCTCCCTGAAGAGTGAGGGGCCCCAGAATGGGGCATCCATAGTGCAGGCATGAACATCTAAGGGAAAGTCAGAGAGGCACAGCCAAGCATGGTGTCAGAGGCATATGGCAGCCACCATGCACTGAGCAATGTCCACCATGTCATAAGAGGCATGGAGGGTGTGAAATCTCACACTGGAGGAAGAACAAAGAAGCTGCTCCAAATGAGTTTTGGCAGGGGAATCTGGTAAAGTTTGTATGATATCCCCTGCCTGTCCTGAAACAGAGTGTTGATGCACCAGCATGTGAGCCAGATAATTCTGGGCATGCAGGGTCAGGATAGAGAAAGTGCAGAATGTTCTTCCTAGTGAGTCCAACTGCCTGGACTCCTTAACCAGAGGGAAGTCACTCTGGTGGTTAGACTCTGGTGGCTAGACTCCATGGAAGCATAACAAGCCTCTGAAAGAACAGAGTGGTCAGCCTTAGGATGGGTATCGAAATGAGGCTGGCCATCAGGGGCACGGTATAATCAATCTGTCTTCTTGGGCACTGGTGGGACCGAAGCTGGTTGCTGCCAACAGCAGAGGTGATATCGTTGTGCGGGACCACTAAAGGTAGATTTACCACTGACGCAACCTGCAGGAGGCGCAGGTGCTCCACCAAACTGTGATGTTGGATGTCCTGATTTTCCATGTGCCGACCTTTGGAGGCATGGAAAAGCTGCATCACCACCAGAAATGAAGGTTCTTCTGGAGGGGATTTAGTGGTGTCCTGAACCCACACTTCCTCCGGGGGCAAGTGGGGAACCAAGAGGCTCTAAGGAGTCAGAGGTCATGTTGATTAAACCATCAGACTCCAAACTGGGCACTGGGTGGCAATAGACCAGGGCCAGTGACAGCCCCAGTGTCTGGTAGGTGCTCTCCAATAGAGGAGGAGCTTCCCTATTCAGTGAAGGATGTCCTCACACCAGGGACTGGACAGAAGTCATCATCCCCAGGCTAGAGCCAGGCATTGGGCGGATGCCCACCAGACATTAAGGAGAGCACTGTAAATGGCCAGCATACAACAAAGGAGCACCAGAATTTAGGAACATTCCAGATAATGTGTCAGAAAACCATATAAGCCACACCACAACAGTCTAGATGGACTGGATGGGAGGCCCAGAGTCGTGCCCAAAGAAGGGGCCGAAGAACCACCCGTAGTCAGATGGTGCGGCAATGGCCCTGGAAAATCCAGATTCTGAGGCTACACCCTGGGAACTGAAGGAGGGTCCAGGGCTGGCATGGTCAGAACAGCCTGGTCCATGGAAGGACCGGTGAATCTGGCAATGGGTAGTCTGGCGCCAGGTCCGTCAGAAGGAAGCCGCGTACAGCGACCCTGCCTGCACCTGATGGGAGGATCCTGGAACAGGGAACACTGGTGGTGGCTAAGGAGCCTCAGGCACCCAGGAGGGGGCCCCCCCAGGTGTGGACTGTGACCCTGCAGGAGTGGGTGACAGCAGGTGTTGGTCTGGAGGACCATTGTCAGATCCCAAGCCAGGACTGGGCAAAGATGCCAGGGCCAGGTGGGCATCAGTAGAGGAACTAGCATCCAGAGACCTGGCCGGGCCACCTGGCTGTGGACCTTGAGATGAAAGGGCCTGAGTGACAGGCATGGTAGGATGTAGGAAGAGTCCCCTGAACCAGCAGAAGCACCACCCACCACCATGATCAAGGCGAGGGGTGTGGTTGGAGGCAGCCCAGAGGGAGAGAGGGCTGGTGTGGCTGTCGGGTTTGACCCCCTGTGGGGGAAGACCCAACATCGGCCACGGCCCCAAGGTGACCGTGGCCCAGAAGCGGACCACTTGCGGTCCTGGTCTTTCTTGTGCTTCTTCTTAGCAGCAGTAGAGGCATCGGAAGAGGACCCCGAGGATGCACGCTGGATCTGCAGCCCTTTCTCCAAGGTTGCCAATTTTTGCTGGAGCAGATGGGCCTCCAGAACGTTCTGATGTCATTTCCATGTGACCTGGTTAAACTTCTGGCAGGCTTCAGTATCATGATCTGGGCCTAGGCAGATGATGCAGGAGGAATGGCCATCCTTTTCTGGAATCTGCTTACCGCAGGCACATTTAGATTTGCGGGTATCCGCAGAGGAGGTCAGCATGCAGCCAACTAACAATGTCAAAATACTGGTTGGAAAAATAACAAAAATCTCAGTTAAGTAATTATAAATGGCATTCGACTGAACCAACGTTCCGCTATGTCCACTGAGTGCAGGTCAATGGTGGGAAAAGAACTGAGGTGGGCATGGGGACTGCACCTCTTATACCACTGGCAGACATCAGTGTGCCAACATCAGGGGCAGTCCCCCATTATAGACTGCTAGCTAGAAGTTGTCTGTATGGTCCTGGTGCCTTAGTCCTAATGGTGTTACCTACTGCAGGAGCTCCCTTGAAGTAAGATCATTGATATTTGGAAGGTATGAACACTGTTGTCATATAGACAGTGACGTTCCAGCCCCGATGTAAAGAGATTTGATGCTGCTGCTGCTACTGCACACTCAATGGCAGGAAAATAGGAACTGAGGCTGTTGGTGTACTGGCATGGCTTATACCAGTGGGCACATGCAGTGTCATGTGCATGGGACCCAACCATGTCGCCAGCCCTCCAGAAAAGTTCTGGCTCCCTTGGGGTCCCAACAACCCCAGCACAGACCCGTTAGTGTGAATCTATGGAGAAGATTGATGCTTGGAAAATCTTTTACTCTCAGAAATCTCAATCTGTTCCATCTGAGACACAAGACAGCCAAAACCATCTGCTGCCTGTCTATATAAGCCAACACACAAACCATGCACAACACCACTGTGCTGTCACTGAATTCTTTTATAGTACAGTTAGCTCCTAGAGTGTATGGAGTTCTACACACTCTCAGAACCTGTTGTAGTACAGTTCAAAGGTCAAAAACACTGTTTTACCATTGGAGTAATGTCACCGCTTTGGTACACCAACTTCTTCTCATTAGAACCTTGTGCTAAGTTAAAATCAGAGGCACTATGTCACCACACCCTCAACAACACAGACTTGATGTTTTTTTCTAAATCTATCAAAAAAATACCGCCCCACTATACTTCAAATAGTAATTTAATTGTCTGTTATAGTTTGTTTTCTTGTTAAAAATGTCTGTCTCTAAACATTATCTCCTAACTCAGTAACCATTTCCATTTTGCTTAGACATAAACAGTTACAGAGCTGAGAGATGGAACTTGGTAATAAACTACTACAGGCTACTAAATTACTGTTTCAGACTGGTTTCAGTCATGGTTTTCAGACTCTGAGTGGGTGAATTCTGAGAAATAATATGTGGGCAACCATGCACAACAGGACAAATATTTCCATCTTCAAATTTTGTAGACATCAGGGTCCTCTAGTCTATGATGTCATCAGAACACCTCAATGGAAACACTGTCATGTTGTGCATGGTTGCCCACAATGTAAATTATTCTATATGTAAAAAATGTTCCATCAAATACTTAAGTCGTAAAGCACAACAGGGTGGGTGTTACTATATGATAAGACACAACAGAGTTCCCATATGGAGCATAAATACAGGATACATTATCTGAGGGTAGATGCTTTTACTGTACAAGATGTATGTCTTTAGCTGAGCACAATAACATATGTTAGTTGACAGTGAATGTTTTTTCTCCTGTTGAAATTAATTTTGAAATTCAATACAAATTTAATAAAAAACAGTATAAACATAAACTGTACACTAACCCAATGCATGCATAATAACAAGATATAAATGTTTCTGCATCATCTGTTCTAAACAAAATTAGGTCAAACTGCCAAGTTACTGGTTCAGTTGATACTGTGCATGGTTCATTTAGTGACTTCAAATATAGATGTACAAGGTTTTAAATACCTTACAATTATATGGCATGAGAATGCAGAATGATCTTGGTTACATTGCTTTAATTGAAGTTTTCACTTACTAAATGCTACAGCATTTTGGAGAGCCAGAATTATTTTGATGAATAACCTTATACTTGACCAAATCTCATTGGACTATAGAGTTTGCATATAGAAGACACACATAACAATATTAGTCAGGTGTCTGGAATTTTTTTTCTCTACAAGCCATCTGTAACTCGGGGTACTGCTGTATCTAACTAATATTGTCTCAGTATAATCATAATTGTACCATGTTTTAAAAAACAAACACATTCTAATTACTCAAATGAAATGAAGCCCAGTACTTGAGTTAAAATAGAAACTAAAAAAATATACCTGCCCCCATGGTCCAACTTGCCATGCTGAACATTCTGGTTGTTGACATGCTTGCACAGACTCTGGTTTTGTCTCAGGGCTGCAAAATCTGCCCTGTAACTGTTGTTCTCCAGAGTGACACCAAATTTGGCGATGTTTATAACCCTTCCCACAGGTCACCAAGCACTGCAATAAATAAATGAGTCTGGTGAAAATATTATTTGCAATAGTAGATATGTGCATCATGTTTCAGCCTGGATCAAAGTGAAGCCAAATGTTAAACTACAGCGTAAGAAAAGTGGGCAAAAAATTAGATAAATCATATACCCACGATAATTAATGTCATATTATTTGGGTCTGGATCTAATACTAAGTCCCTCATAACAGTGCAAACTTTAAAATGTTATACCTAATTTCAACTCTGTGACACTAAATGATAAGGGTTTACCACCCAAGCCCAGTAGGTCAGTTACAAGGGCTAGCATATTAGAATGGAGTATCAGACTGCACATTCTCCCCCACAAAGAAGGAACAGCTAATCCCATTATGTGGCTGCCAGAAACAGCATGTAGTGATGATTCAACCTGAGAGAGAGAGAGAGAGAGAGAGTAGGACAATATGGAAGAATGCCTGGTACTTGGAAGGGTACTTTGAAGTCACTACTCTGTACCACAGGGGGATGGGCTAAAAGAATAGGTTACTCATCTGAAACCATAGTTCTAGAAGTGGTATATGGTTCACATCCACATTCTGGCAGTGCCATTGGCTGGAACATCTTAATTATAATAATAAAATAAATAATAAAAATGTATTTATTAGGCACCTTATCAAGAACCAAGGTGCCTTACAATTCATACATACACATACTTTAAAATACAAACATAGAAAATTAAAACAATAATTAAAAGATCAGACATCAATTAGTGAGGTCACCTAATTCAATTTCCAAATGCCTGCAGCCAAAGACAAGTTTTTAAGGATTGTTTAAATCCCTCCACAGTTCTGCACTCATGAAGCCGGCAGGGTAGAGAATTCCAGAGGGCAGGGGCAGCATATTCAAAACCTCTAGCCCCAGATGTTTTCAAATACACCCTCAGAATCTCTAGCAACCCCTCATCGGCTGAGCGGAGAGATCGTCCAGGGCGGTAAAAAAAAAAAGAATCTTGAAGCTAAGCTCCTCCTACCACCCGGGTGGTATAAGTCACAGCTGTACCACCTGCCGTCAGACCTCACATGCTAAAAGCAGGATTAGGTGCTGCTTGCAGGGGAGGCCAGGTGGGTTGTGTGGATCTGAACCACATATCACTCTCAGATCTATAGTTACAGGTGAGATAACCTATTTTTCTATGAGCACAGATATGGTTCACGTATCCACAGTCTGGCAGATTCCTAGCAGTTCTCTGGGAGGTAGGGGCAAGGTGCGTACCCCTAGTTGACAGAGACTGGAGAACCAAGGTCCCAAAATGCGCATCCCAGCATGACTCAAGGATGATGTGGCAGTGGGAAATGAAGGTGTGTGCTGACTTCCAGGCAGCAGCCCTAGAGATCTCCAGTATGCAGAAATCCCTGGAAGCAGCCATAGAGGCAGCAGTATGTCTGGTGGAATGAGCCCTAATCCCTATGAGAGGCTCCCAACCAGCCAACCTACAGTATTACAGAGGTTGATACAAGCTGTGATCCACCTTGCAATCATCTGCTTTGATGCCGGTCTGCCTGGCACAGCTTCAGCATAAGTGATGAACAGCTGGCGAGCCTATCCCCGAACTCCAGCTGTACACTCCACATAATAAGAAAGCGGTCTCTGTAGATCAAGGGAATGTAGCCTGTGGTTGGCCTCCAAAAATGGGTTGGTAAAGTATACTGGTAAGTTAATCACCTGGTTAAGGTGAAACTCTGATACCGCCTTCAGGAGGAACTTTGGGTTGAGGTGAAGGATGGTCTTCTCCCTGTGGAAGACCAAATAAGGATAGTCCATCAAGAGCATCTGGAGGTCCCCAGTCCTTCTGTCAGATGTAATTGCCACCAGTAAGGCAGTCTTCAACAACAGGTGTAACAACTCACACCCATGCATTGGCTCAAAAGACTTGCCCATGAGCACAGCCAAGACCAGCAGTAAATCTCATGGTGGAGGTGGTTCATGCACCAGAGGGGACAAGTGAACAAGCCCTTGAAAAAGCACCCAACCACCTTCTCCAGGGCCACCGTTAGCACACCAGCCCATGTCTGATAAGCAGAGATGGCTGCCAGGTGCACCTTAAGGGCTGTCTCTTGCAGTCCCAGATGGGAAAGGGATGAGAGGTAGTCCAGGATGCTAGCCACTGGACAAGCAAGGGGATCAAGCTCCTTGCCCCGACACCAAATGGAAAATCGCTTCCATTTAAAGACATAGCACTTACTAGTCGACTCTTTCCTAGAGGCCTTCACACATGGAAGATATCCTCAGACACACCAAAGGCCTGGAACTCTAGCCACTCAGGAACCAGGCCGTGAGGTGCAGGGACTGAAGATCCTGGTGCAGGACCATTCCCTGAAATCTGATCAGCAGGTCTGGGTGGAGACGCTGTCACCGTGGAGACCTGCAGCTGGGGCTGGGGAGATCTCGGTACTAGAACTGCCGAGGCCAGTCTGGAGCTATCAGGATTATCCATTCCTTGTCCTTCCTGACCTTGACCAATACTCCGTGGATCAAGGAGAGGGGAGGAAAGGTGTACACTAGTCTTAGGGTCCAGAGCCTCATGAAAGCATCCCTCATCAGTGTCCTGGACTGTGGTGGGTAGGCACAAAACAGCCTCAGTTTGGTGTTCTCCCAGGAGGCAAATAGGTCCACAGAAGGTGAAACCCACAGAGAGAACAGGTGGTTCATCACCTCCTAATTCAGAGACCGCTTGCGCAACATCTTTTCTACCTGGCTGAGGGCATCTGCCAGCTGACTGTTCTGCCCTGTGACATGAATCGCCAGGAGATTGGTGCTCAGGCTGCACATGAGGATCTAGGTGCAGAGTGCCTCCTGACACAAAGGAAAGCAGTGTGTGCCACCCTGTCTGTTCAGGTAAAACAGGGCTGTGGCATTGTCCATCTGGACTTGAATGACCTGACCCCTGACTAGCAGAGCAAATTCCATCAAAGCCTAGTGCACTACACAGAGCTCCAGTAGGTTTTTGTGGTGATGAGACTCCCTGGGTGACCAGAAACTGTGGAGTGTAAGAAACATAGAATGGAAACATAGAAGTTGATGGCAGATAAGGACCGCAAGGCCCATCCAGTCTGCCCATTTCTATTTCTGCCTTATGAATGTGCCATTGGCCTTCGCTCTGTCAATGGCCTATCTATTCCCAGAGATGCATCTTTCATCAGCGTGATTGTCATCTCTGTGCGGACAAATGGGACCCTTCCCCCAGATGTTCTGGCACAAGCCACCACTGAATGGCATACCATATTGGTTGGGTCACTGTGACCGGCTGATCCAAGTGGCCTAGGCGCTGGGACCACTGATGGCCCAGCTCCCATTGAAGGTGGTGCATCCATTAGCAGGCCCAGTGGATAACACTAATGCAGTATATCGTGTAACCCAGCACCCGTAGGAAATCCCAGGCAGGGCGCAAGAGCCCAACCCCGAAATGATAGTGCAAAAGAGGTAAGATCCTGTGGCTGCTCCACCAGGAAATGGGCCTTGACCCACAGTGAGTCTAGTTCTTCCCCGATAAACTGAATCACCTGTTTTATTACCAGTTCAGACTCATCCAGGTTGACCACCTGGCCCCAGTCTCTGCAGATCTGGAGAGCCAGGTCTATGGATTTCTCCACAGCCTCTCTGGATGGACTAGCTACCAGCTAGTTGTTCAGGTAGGTATACATTCTGGCCCCTCGGTGCCCCCAAAGGGGCTGCCACCACTGCAATGCATCTGAAGAAGACCCTTAGTGCAGAGGAGAGGACAAAGGGCATAACCTGGAACTGGTACAGGACTCCTTCTGCTTGGAAATGGAAGTACTGGTGTTGGGACCCACAGATGGCAATGTGAAAAAATGCATCCTGGAGGTCCAAGGAGCAAAACCACATGTTCTGCACCAGGGATGGTATAATCTGGCATGGGTGATTCATGTGACTGTGCAGTGGCAGTGGCTGTCTACATGCATCACAGGGCTTGGCTGTGTTTATCCACCTTCATTGCAGACACCCAACAGAAAGTTGGCTGACGTCCCTTTCCTGGGCGCCAACTTCTTTTGCACTTGGATGGACGGGCATCTCACTTGGACTGAGAAGTCCAGCACCACCTTTGAGTCTGTGACTTTGTCATAAAGCCGGAATGAAAAGCCTGAGAAGCAGGCTTTCAGTACCTGTCTTTTCAGTCACAGCCCCCATGGCAGTAGCCCCAGCAGGGGCAGTTTCAGGCCTGGCACCCCAAGCAGAAGTTCAGGGCCCAGTGTCCAAAAAAGAAAGGGCAGGAGTAGTGGCACCCCTCCGGCAGCAGCCACTGGTGATCCCGCAAAAGCTGCCCAGTGACGGGTTATGGGGTATCATCCGTCCACCTGTTCTGTCCCCAAATGCAGTCCCAGCTGGAGGCTGGCTACATCACTACTTGCCACATTGGTCTGCTGTCATAACAGACAAGTGTGTTTTGGACATAGTGGGTAGAGGATTGTCTCTAGACTTCAAGCCTCTCTTGACCTACCACCTTTACAAACCTTGAGAGTCCGAGCTGTGTCAGGACGTGCTGCCCGACCTTAGGGAGGACACTGCACAACTCCTTGTGAAAGGGGCAATAGCCCATGTCCTAGACACCTTGGCCAGTCAGGGTTATGTGTCCAGCTACTTCATGGTCCTAAAAGGTATGGGGCTGGTGACCCATACTGGATCTGCATGATCTCAACCAGTACATGCGGAAGCACAAGTTCAGATAGTCACTCTGGACCGCATCAAAGATTCCCATCAGAGAATGACCATAATTAGCCATCATGATGGCACAATTAGCCTGACAGAGACCCAGAGTGGTGGCAGCATACACTTTTTTAGTAGCATGATCAACCTTATGGGACTCTTTGTCTGGAGGCTTGTCCATGTCCCCCTGGTACATGGATTTATGGAACATAAAATCAGTGACCAGCCAAAAGGTGGTCTGGGTGCCCCAAAAGGGAGTCCATAGAGATTGCATACTTGCAGGCCATGTAGGCAGAGGGTGCCAGGCAGGATGCTGGATGCTGCCAAAGCTCCAGGGCTGGTCCTAAGATGGCTTCAACCACAGGATGCAACCTCCAGGATTCATCCTGGTCCAAAATGTCCATGAGAGGGCACCTAGCTCTCTTCTGGAGTACCTCTACAGGAATCGACATGGAGTTCAGGATCAGTTGGAGCAGCCCACTGAAGGACACTGGCCCATGGTCAGCAGAAGGCTCCTTGACTGAGCTACAGTCAGGGAGCTGAGTCCCTGAGGAGGCCATGGACTCCTGATCCGAGTTGTTCAATGACTCCTCGGCTGTTGATCTCCACAGACCTCCAAAGTATCCTTCCTTGATGTAATCAGAACTGACAACTGGCCTGGCTAGCTGGTGGCCAAACGGCCAGCCTCTTTGGTCAGAATGCCAACTGGCAGCTGTCGAGGTGGCAGTTCCACCCTAATTGGCAGAGAAGGTGGTGTTTCGGAGCACCTGCAGAACCTGGATTGGCAGGGCAACCAATGGCAGCTGGCAGGGAACTAGAGATCCTTGGTGTAGCACCCTGCCCTGCCCCATAATGGCCCACTACTGTGAGAGGAACTCTTCACAGCACTGGCACATTTTACACCAGTGCCTCTCCTCACCCGATGATAAGGAGGAGAAGGAACATTGACAGTGGTCCTCCCAGTTGAGCAGGATCAAAAGTGTAAGCACCTCTATCACGACTGTCAACCACCTATCCAACAGCGAGAGGGATCTTCCTTTGGTTCGCCATAGATGATATGCCTAACGATATTGAACAAATGTGTCAAAGATCCAACCCCAGGTGGAGGCTAGTCCCTGGAGGATTGATCAGGGTCACCGACTGGTCCACGTCCTGACTTGAGGACTGGGAGCACCAAAGTCTGTGAGGCCAACTCCTCAGCCTCGTCCAACAACTGATCGACTGGATCAATAAAAATCTTGATGGCCTGCTCAACTGGAACTGAGGTCAACAGGCTTTATGGCAGAGCCTAAGAGCTCTCGCCCTGCCCATCAGCTGAGGGGCGCTTGACAGTCATCAAGTGGTTCGGTGGGTCGAGGGACTGGGGGACCTCAATCCCTCCCTGTCTTGTGAAAGGCACCGGTGGTGCTCAGATTTTGAACCACAGTGGGAATGGCACTGCCCCAGGTCTGCAGGGACTGGCACATGTCAAAGAACTGGCCTGTGAAAGACCCTCGACACTGGCCCCAGCCAGGAACAGCACTGAAATCAAGGAGGTGCCTGCCACGGCAGTTGCTGCTTCCACCTCAAGGGCCACAAGCTGAGCAGTAGACCACTCTGCAGATGAAGTCTTTTTGCGGCCCTTAGGGCAATCCTTTGGATCCCCTTCCGAAGTCCGAACCAGTGAGAGCCAGAGCTTCCTATCCTCGAGGAACTCAGGAAGCATGGATAAGCACAAGCTGCACCCGGCCACGTTGTGCTGTCCGCCCAGGCAGTACATGCATGTGTCATATGGATCAGTGACCGATATCTTCTGCTGGCACTGAACACAGAATTTGAATCTTGGTTGCTTGTGTTTAATCGTTGGTCAGGAGACTGAGTCGAAAGAACCCCTCAACTAGAAGCAAATGACTGAAAACTTCAAAAGGAAAGGTTCGCCTATGACACAAAAAAACCCTAAGCGAAGCACAAAAAAGATGACTCATTCTTCCAGCGGGAAGAAAATCTGATGTCACAGGGTGGAGTTGGGGATTATCTCACTAGGGTAGTGAGAGGAGCTTAGCTTAAAGAAGTTCCATCCAATAACATCTTTCCAGTGGAACTGTCAGACTGTAGATAGGTGAACCATGTCCATGCCCCTAGAATGAGGAAAATGGCCATGCTTCCTGTTGGGTGACAGTTGCCTTGCCCCACCCTCGTCACCTGGTCCACGTTCTTAATGCCCCAGACCATTGCTAGCTAGCAAAGGATGCTTATACTCCCATGCCTATGTGGGGGTAGAGAGTTAGGGATAGAAACTGAGCCTGATCTCATCTGGTCTTGAAGACTTGAAGGGTAGGTAACACTGGATGCAGTATCATTGGCAAAAGTTGCAAGGCCCAATGAAAAGACAGAGAGAGGCCAGGGGAGAGCAAAGAAAAAATATATCTGTAATTACGGGACTTAAATCTGTCATTGAATGTGAATAGATCCTAACGATGCACGAATGCATTTTACTATCAAGTTGCTTTTCTGGATATATGCTTGAAAGCTCAAGGGAGCTATTTTAATTAGAAAATATTAATTTTTAAATTAAAAAATGCATCAGTCACCGAAATGAGCTCTGTCTACCATGCATGATATGTGGCCTTATTCTTAGTCACAGTCAGAAGTGGTACAAAAATGAAAATTACGTATTCATCGCAACTCTTGATCTTTCAGAATATCTTAACCATTCAGGCACACTTATGGGTCTTTTTTTTACCTTTGTTTTACCAGGAGAGACACACTAAGCTTAAAGTTTGATCACAGGTGCAACCCGGGGACACAAGGAAGTTAAGTGACTTGCTCAGGGTCACACAATATGCAAGTGGGGGCTGTGGGATTCAAACCCAGGTCTCCAGGTTTGCAGCTTAGAGCCTTAAACCACTGCACTATACTGCCTCCTCTAAGATGGAGGTGCTAGGACCCAGCAGCAGCAGCAAAGATTTTGCAGCCTAAGAGGGGACCAATGTCAGTGCTGGTGCTGCCCATGAGGCAGACATACTGATGTCACATTTGTGGATTGGCCAGTATCCAATACTGGCCCCTGCCCCCCCCCCATTCTGTTTGCCAGGAGAGAAAACAAGTGAGAGGAAAAAGAAGAGATAGGGCTATAGATTCCTAGCCCAAAGGGATAGGAAAAGGATATAAAATAATAAAAATAATAAAACCTGACTACCAACTTAGAAGAACTAAAGGATGGACCTGAGTGGCACAGGGATAGTGGGTGTAAGAGTCAGAGCCTATTCTGGCCACCTGGACAGGAAGATGGAGAGAGAGGGTAGCAGTCCTAGCATATAGCTCTGGCAGGTACAAGACAGATCTAGTGGAATCTCTGTAAGGTTAGTATGACAGAATGCCAATTTAGAAGGGTCTTATGCTCTAAGGGGCCATGAATTAGAGAAATTAAAAACCAAAATCAAGGATCAGACAATAGGTGAGATTGCACAGTGTCCATGAGCACAAATACTCTTTTCTTGCCACTCCAGAGAGTGAGAAATTTGAGAAATGTGTATATATTTAGTGAGGCAGTATAGCTCAGTGGTTTATGGCTCTGAGCTGCAAATCTGGTGAAATTCAGCAGACCAGACCTGGGTTTGAATCCCACAGCTTCCACTTGCAGACTGTGTGACCATGAGCAAGTCACTTAACTTTCCTGTGCTCCCAGGTCACACCTGTAAAAAAGCTTTCAGCTTACTGTGCTAGTCCTGGTTAAACAACTAACAAAAAAACAAAATAAAACAAGCATTTGTCAATGCCGAATGTTTGCTTGCTGGCATTGGCAGTGGTAGTTTAGAAGTTACAGAGCTGCGTAATAGGAATGGCAGTGAAGTATTGAACTGAAACCAACCCCACCACCACCCTGCAGAGAGTGACAGGCACTGGGGTGTGCCTTTGGTCGTCAGGCATAACGGCCCGCCATTTCACCACACCACCCTGCAGACACTGACAAGTGTCACGGTGTGCCTTAGGGTCTTTGGCCCTATGCACCTATTCCATCAGGAAATACGGTGAGATGGGTGCGGTATAGGAGAATGGGGTGAACTTTGGGGCCAAAGAGTCCAAGGCATACCTTGATGCCTCTCACTGGCTGCAGGGTGTGGAATGGTATGAGTATTACAGGCAAGAATCCCAAGTCACACCCCTGATGCCTGTCATTCTCTACAGGGTTGGGCGTTATGGTTGGAAACCCTAATATCTCAGGCATTCGTTGGTATTTTCACTCCAAATTTTCAACATGGTTTTTGTGACCCCACCTCATGAACAGTGGCAATATCAGTTTGTTAGCGGCTGCTTATGCACAGCAACTCGACATTTAGCACCACAAGTGCAAAACATTCCAACAGGATGTAAAAATTACAGCTGTACTGTTATGGGAGGTGTAAGAAATGGCAATGTTGCAAATCTGCAGTAAAAATATTAAAAAAACTGGTGAAGTCACGAGCGTGCATAGAAACTGTGCAACGCACACCCGTAATGTAATTAGTTTGGGGATTTTTTACAGCAGATTGTCAACACAGGCATTTTGGGACCTCTGATAATGAACAGTGTCACTGTGATTTTCTTCATCTGTCCCGAACAATGATTTCCCACAGCGACCACGCATCTCTGCGCTGAAAGTGTGAAAAGACATTTCGGCCATGTTGTGAAAAATGACAGCTATACTGGTCATAAGGAAGTGTGGAAAAATGCCACTGGTGAAAATCTGGACTGAAAATATTACAAAGTCATGAACTTACGAGGGTGCCTGGAAGCTGCGCAATGTTCACTCATAACAGTCATTTTATGGACTTTTGTCACCAAATTTTCAACATAGCCATTTTAAGACCTCTGCTCATGAACAGTGTCACTGTGATTTTCTTAATCTGTCCCAAACATTGCTTTCACACACCGACTGCACCATTGTGCGCTACATGTGCGAAAACACATTTTGGGTGACATGTGAAAAATGGCAGCTATACTGTTCATAAGGAAGTGTAATAAAATGGCAATGCTGAAAATTTGGAGTGAAAATATTGAAAATTCTCAGACTTAAGAGCGTGAGTAGGAACTGCACAACACACACTCGTAAAACAGTCATTTTTAGAAATTTTTCACCAAATTTTCAACATAGCCATTTTAAGACCTCTGTTCATGAGCAGTGTCACTGTGATTTTCTTACTGTGTCCTATACATTGATTTTGCACACCGACTGCGCCACTGTGCGCTACATAGGCGGAAACATGTTTTTGGGCAAGATGTGACAAATGACAGCTGTACTGCTCATAAGGAAGTGTAATAAAATGGCAATGTTGAAAATCTGGAGTGAAAATATTAAAAATTCGCAAACTTACGAGCGTGCGTAGGAACTGCGCAATGTACACTCGTAAAACAGTCATTTTTAGGAATTTTTTCACCAAATTTTCAACATAGCCATTTTAAGACCTCTGCTCATGAACAGTGTCACTGTGATTTTCTTAATATGTCCCATACATTGATTTCATACACGACTGCGCCATTATGCACTACATGGGGAAACACGTTTTGGGTGAGATGTAAAAATGGCAGCTGTACTACTCATAAGAAGGTGTGGTAAAATGGCAATGTTGAAAATCTGGAGTGAAAATAATGTGATCAGCGAACTTCACGAGCATGCGTAGGAACCCATAGCATGCGCTTATAAAACAGTCATTTTTGGAATTTTTCAGCAAATTTTCAAAATAGGCTTCTTGAGCCCACCTTATGAACACTGGCAGTGTTGTTTCATTAATTGGTCCAAAAGGTGATTTGGCGCAGGTGACTGCGAAAATCACCCTTCCGACCGAATAACGCCATGACAGTGACAGCATTCATGAGAAGGGGTCCCAAAAACCCCATGTTGAAAATTTGGTGCAAAAATTCCAAAAAATTCCTGAGATATGCAGCAAAGTTGAAAAACCCTATCTATCCCATTATACAGCTTACTGACATTTCCTTAGTTTGCGGTCAGCTTTGAAGAGTGCAGACGTGTTCCTGGTCCACCAAAGATCGTCGCTGAGGTCCGGAGGTAAGTATGGGGTGGGGGTGGGGAGGCAGGGTGTGCAGTGGGTGGGTACAGGTTGTGGGATGGGGTAGGGAGAAGTGCCGAGGACAGTTTTTTATTTGCAGGTTTTGTTTCTTTTTAAATGGCGACACGGGGCGTTTGCCATGCTGGGGTGGGCTTCAGCGTGGCACAAGGATAGGCTGGTTGGGGCGTGGGCGAGGGGATTGGGCACCCCTGTCGGCCATAGCATCTGTTGCCATGCTGGGGTGGGCTTCCAGCTTGGCACCTGTACTCTCGGGGGGGACAGTGGAGCTGATGGGGATGGGGCACCCCTGTCAGCTATACAATGAGCTGCCAGCTGGGGTGGGCACCAGCGTGGCATGTGAAAACTTTTGGGGGAGCGCAGCACAGCCGGCGGGGATTGGGCACCCCTGGCTATACAGTGTGTGTTGGGGGCAGCACGCAGTATGCGTGCGTGCCTGTGTGTGTGTGTGTGTGTGTGTAGGGGGAGCGCACATGAGCAGGTGATATCTTATCGCTGCTCACTGAAGCGTAGCTCCCCCTTTCAACTGTACTCCACTGCATTTTAGAGCTGTCATAGACAGCTCGAGCAGGCATTGGAGAACTGCGGCCACACCTGCAAACACACTGCCTGAATTGGAAGAGGGCTGCCACACCTCTGAAAACTCAGATGATGGCACTATGTTTCTTGCACATGCATGCAAGCAAACATAAAAAAAGGATAAAAAAGAAGGAAAGTTGAGCCTAGAGAAACCTGAAAAATGTCCTAGCACCTAGGTGTAGGAATAGTACTCAACCTGACAGGTTGAGCAGTATGGCACAAGAACACCCCTTTGCACTTGCATCTCTCTGACACAAAAGGAAGAGGCTGCACCATGTCGCAGGAGGAAGAAATGGAACATCTTCCTGGTAAGGTTTATAGAAAAGACAAAAGCTTGAGAGATTTATGGGTACATAGTTTACAGCCCAAACACCCACCCAGAGCCATTTGGCTTCCTGATTTACCCAACGGCAACGTTGGATGTGGTCACTACCGCTACTGTGAGTTCATGAAAAAACTGATTCTTTCACCAGCCATTTAAAATCAGACACTTTATTTAATTGTTTATCTGTGGGGATTATGTATTTGTATTCTTGCCAGTGTGAAGCAGTTTAGTCCCAGCCAAAGATATGGCCAGGTTAGCACCTTGGCAGAACTTGTATGTTCAAACTGAGAATTGGAGAACATTTTAGTTGCATTAGGAGTGGAGATAAAAATAATGCTCTCTCTAAACATACTGCAGAAAGTACTGATCCAGTGAATATACAAACATACGAAATTGGCAGCAGATAAAGGCCTTATGGTCTATCAAGTCTGCTTGACAGTGCAGCTAGCAGCCCTTATACTGCAGCTACCCCTCCCTCCCCTCCTCCTCCTCCCGTGACCCTCTCCCTTACCCTGTCCCATCCCCTTTTGAAGCTGCCCACTGTTCTACAGGATACCACTTCCTCTGGCAATGCATTCCACCTAGACACCACCCTCACCATAAAAAGTGCCTCCTCATTTCCCTCCTGAAACTTCCCCCTTCCAGTCTCAGATCATGCTCAGGTGAAGTGTTCCACCCCCTTAATTTGAAAAGCCCCTCCATGCCTGCCTTATTTATTCCTTTCATTTACGTGAAGGTTTCAATCATGTCCCTCCATCCCTCCTCTCCTCCAGGGAGTACATGTTTAACTCCCTCAGTCAGTTCTCATAGGGTAAGTCCCCTAGTCCCTGGATCATCCTTGTTGCTCAGCTCTGCACCACCTCCAGTAATCTAATGTCCTTCTTCAAGTACGGTCACCAGTACTGCACTCAGTACTCCAGGTGTGGTCTAATCAGTGACCTATATAGCAGCAGGATCACCTCCCCCCTCCTGGAGGATATGCCCTTGTCAATACAACCCAGCATACTGTTGTCCTTTGCAGCTGCCTTTTTACACTATGCCGAGTTGTTCATTGTGCCCATTATGATCACCCAGATCCTTCTCCTCCTTCTCCTCAGTCTTGGTTAGTTGAATCCCCCCTAGCTGTTCGCTCCCCCTTGGGACTTTTGCATCGAAATGTAGCACCTTGCATTTCTTGGCATTGAACCCCAGCTGCCAAGTGTCTGACCAGGCCTCCAATTTTGCCAGATCATCTTGCATCCCCTGCCACCCTCCTAAGTCATCCACTACTGCTCCCATCTTGGTGACATCTGCAAACAGACTGATCTTGTTTTTGATACCTATTGAGATGTCTGCTATGAAGATCCCAAACAACCCCGTCCCCAGTACAGAGCCCTGTGGCACCCCATTTGTCACCGCCCTGGGAGATGAGAGCTCCCCTCCCACCACCACCGTCTGCTGTGTCCCTTGCAGCCAGTTCACTACCCATCCCACCATCTTCGCCCCGCCCCTGTGCCTTCCAGCTTACTTCCTAGCCTCCCATGTGGTACTGAATCGAATGCCTTACTAAAGTCCAGGTACACGACATCCGCTGCACAGCCCCTGTCTAACTGCCTGTTTTCTTTTTTTTTTTACTTCTCTTTTCCCTCCGGTCGCGGTGCCATGGAGCCTCTCTCAGGCAATCTGGTCCTGTTACCTGCCCAGCCTGAAGCCTCCCCGAACTGAACCTCCTCTATCCTTCCTCTCCCCCATAGCCAGTACCCCCGGTTTGACCTGCCCAGGGTGGAGCGCCCTCTCCTCTTGAGCGCGCTTACTAGTCAGACTGTGGCTCGGGGAAGGTCTGGGGAATGGAGAACCTGGAAGACTAGTCGGGGTTGGCCCAGCGAGGGGCATGGGGGACAGGTGCCGTTGCCTGCCTGGTTTCCTTGTTCTATGAACCCTCCCACTCCCTCCCTGCGTGGTGCACGTCAACGCTCTGGTGCACAGCAACCCTTCCAGCGTCATCCACGCTAGATGCGTGCATGTCTTGGCTGCTGTAGTGCCTCCGGCCTCCACCGGGGGTCACCAGCACACTGGGACAACCCACCCCATACTACCCAGGGAGGAAAGCACCACAAGGGCACTCATCCTCAACCCTCCCCAGCCGATCCCCGGCAGACCGAGCTCACTCCCGAACCTGGGTCACCGGCATGTGCGAGATGTGGCATCCAGCGCCTCAACCCTCAGCACCACCGGGCAGGCCTAACTGCCTGGTTGCCCAGTCATAGCACTCCACCAGGTTGATCTGACAGGATCTGCCTGAGACAAACTCATGTTGTCTACCGTCCTGCAGCCCATTAGCCTCAAGAAGGGAAACCAGCTTCTCCTTCAGGACTGTCTCCATCAGCTTTCTCACAATGGATGTGAGGCTTACTGGTCTGTAGTTCCCTGGTTCATCCTTGGGGCTGCTCTTGTGGAGGGGTACCATGTGCACCATCCTCCAGTCCTGAGGTGCACTCCCTGAGTCCAGGGAGGCACTGAACAGGTCTGCCAAGGGTTCTGCCAGGACTTCTTCCACCTCCTTCAGCACCCTGGGGTGTATGCCATCTGGCCCAGGTGCCTTGTCCACCTTCACTGCCCTCAAGCCCTCCATTACTCTGCCCACTGGGATTTCCTCATCTGTCACCCCTCCCTCGTGCCTACACTCCCACCCCCCCTTGGGTACAGCTCCCCCCCCTTTCTCTTTAGTAAATACTGAGCAGAAGTATTCATTTAGTGCTTCTGCCTGTTCTGCCCCTGTTTCTACCCACCACCATCCTTCTCAATCCTTACTATTTGGCCCTTACAATTCCTTTCTCCCTGCTGTACCTGAAGAAGTCCTTCTCCCCCTCCTTAATGCCCTGTGCTAACCTAAGTTCCATGGACGTCTTGACTGCCTGACTGCCCTTGTCACCTCCTTCGACTCCTTCAGGTATTCCCCTCTGTCCTCCCCCTTCCTGTTTTTTTGTACTTACTAATGGTGGCTGTTTTCTTCCTTACTTTTTCCATGATCCCCCTGCTCACCTAGCTCGGTTTCTTGGCTGTAGTCTTCTTACTCGGGATCCTTGTACATGTTTTGGTTGCCTCCTCAGTTCCCAGTTTAATGACCTCCCACTTCTGGTTTGTGTCCATATTTGGATGGATTCTAGCCAGATATCTCTGTACTATTTCGCCCATCCTCCCAAAGTCGGCCCTTCTGAAGTCTTAACACCATTGTGCTTGTTCCTACTCCCTCTTTTCCCATGTTTATAGTGAACCACACCGAGTGGTGGTCACTCCCCGCCAGTGGTTCCTCCATCCCCAGGTCCCTCACAAACTCTCCATTAGCCAGCATGAGGTCTAGGGTGTTCCCTAACCTGACTGGCTCATTGACCATCTGCAATAGGAAGCTGTCATGGGAGGCATCCAGAAGTACCTACTCCCTCCTATTCGTGGTGGCTGGGGTACCCAATCCACTCCTGGCAGATTGAAGTCCCCCACAATCACTGTGCTGCCCTTCTTGCAGATTCTTCTGATCTGTCCTGCTAGTTCCCTGTCCAGTGCCTCAGTCTGAGAGGGTGGCCTGTACACCACTCCCATCCTGAGAGTCCTATTTTTGGAGTCCTGGAGCTATCATACCTGGCATGGCCCCTACCCATATGCCACTATACCTCTCCCCCTTGCGTCCCCATCTGATCCCTTTCAGAACTGAGTCTCCCAGCACTAGGAGCCCACCCTCGTTTTCATGTTCTTCTCACCTTGGCCTTCCTTTATCCCATCTCCTTCCTCTCCACTCCTCCTCCTCCTCTTCCAGTGCAGTTGTTCCCCCTTCCACTCCTGTTGTAATGTCCCCTGTCTCTGCTCAGCCCTCTCTCCCCACTTTCTCCTCTGATTTTACCTCCACTCTCCACCAGTCTCCACCTGCCTTCTCCTCTTGATGCATCCCTACTCTTTTCTTCTTATACCTCCCTTTCCCCACAACCCCCCTTATTCATCCAATCTCCCATCCCATATCCCCTAAACCTCTTGACACCCCACCTCAATTCCCTTCTCCTCTGGTCTGTTTTCAGCTCCTCCGCTCAGCACTCAACCTTTCACATCTCCCAATCCTACCAGTACTGTGAACTGATTTTTCAATGTCCATTTACTACCACCTGTTTCCTCAATCCTTCTGCTAGCCACTTCACTGCTGTTGACTCCATGAATGTTATATTTCTCCATCCCGCTGGTCTTCCATTCTACCCCTTTCCCAACCTCATTTGTGCTCTGAACTGGGACCACCATCTCCTTATTCCATCTGCCACCCTTTTCCTGCCCCCCCTTTTGATCTGCCCCCCCCCATAAACATAATTTCTTATTCTGTGGGACTGAAAAATTCAGACTGGAAAACAGGGTGGAGATGTGGGCAGTCTGATTCTGAGATGTGAGGCTTTTTTGGATGTTCTAATTGAACTCCTTAAGGTGACCAGGTCTAAATGATTTATTCAATATCACTCTGTTTCTGGGTATGAGATCCTTTTATCTGGACTATATCTTTTATCTGGACTTCAGCAAGGCCTTTGACTCTGTACCCCACAATAGGTTGATCAGAAAGTTGGTGGATCTCAGGGTTGGGGAGAAGATGAGCAGGTTGGTAGAAGGCTGGCTGAGAGACAGGACCCAGAGGGTGGTGGTGGGGGAAGAGTTGCCTAGCACCAGGGAAGACATTACTGCATCCCTCAGGGCTCAGTGTTGGGGCTTGTGTTGTTCTATATCTTCATCAGTGGCATTGGGGATGGCATTAAGAGCACAATGTGCCTATTTGCAGATGACACCAAATTCTGGGGGAGGGTAGACACAGCTGAAGGGATACAGGACCTGCCGGAAGATCTGAGAAAGCTTGAGAGGTGGTCTGGGATTTGGCAGCTTGGTTCACAGATCTCCAGGTAGAAGGTCACCTGGGGGCCAGTGACCATCACATGGTATGGTTCAATTTGGCTACTACATCTAAATCATCCCATTCCAAGGCAAAAATATGGGACTTCAGAGGAGCTGACTTTGATAAGATGGCCAACAGAGTTAAGCTAGCCCTGGCAAAAAGAAACACAGGTGAGGGGGTACAGGCAAAGTGGGCAAGCATTAAGGATGCAATACTTGAAGCAACATCCCATTGTGTTAGACAGAAAGGGAAGTGCAAAGAAGAAGGAAACCACTTTGGTTCTCAAATACAGTAGCAGAAAAGGTCAGAGCCAAAAGGCTGGCCTTCAGGAAATATAAGGAACACAGCGGGATGAAGATAGGAGGCATACCAAACTGCCCTAAGGGAAGCAGGTAAGGCAGTAAGGCAGGCAAAGTCCCAAACTGAGGAAACACTAGCACGAACAGTAAAAGAAGGTGACAAGACTTTCTATAGATACATTAGTGAAAGGAGAAAGTCCAGAGGGAGATTGCTAAGCTAATGGAGAAAAGGGAGCATGTGAGGAGGAGGACCCTGTAAAGGCATCTATCCTAAATAGATACTTTTGCTCAGTATTTACTGAAGAGAAGGTAGGGCAGGGCCCACAGCTCAGCATCATGGACACGGGGAGGGAGGTGAGCACTACTCCCTTCACAAAAGAAAGGGTCCTACAAGAGCTTGCTAAGCTCAGGGTGGATAAGGCAATAGGACCTGATGGCATACATCCCAGGGTACTTAAGGAGCTAAAGGAGGAACTAGCAGAGCCATTAGCAGAATTGTTTAGTGAGTCTCTGAGCACAGGAGAGGTCCCAGAAGACTGGAGAATGGCTCATGTGATCCCGCTCCACAAGAGTGGTAGCAGGGAGGAGGCGGGGAACTACAGACCGGTCAGTCTTACCTCAGTAGTGGGCAAGATTATGGAGGCACTCCTTAAGGAAAGGATAGTGCAACACCTGGAATCCATAGGGGCACAGGATCCAAGACAGCATGGGTTTACAAAAGGAAGGTCCTGTCAAACTAATCTCATAGATTTCTTTGACTGGGTAACCAGAGTGGTGGACCAAGGGGGAGCAGTTGATTTCGCCTACCTTGACTTCAGCAAAGCTTTTGACACTGTTCCACATAGAAGATTGATAAATAAGCTGGGTAGGCTCTGGGGTGGTGGGAAGTTGGTCAACTGGGTAGGTAAAACTGGTTGACGGGCAAGGAAACAGAGAGTGGTGGTAAATGGTATACAGTCAGAAGAGATGCAAGTCACAAGTGGGTACCTCAGGGATCAGTCCTGGGGCCAGTCCTCTTCAACATCTTCATTAGTGACCTTGCAGATGGACTAGAGGGTAAGGCTTGTCTGTTTGCAGATGACACCAAGATCTGCAACAGAGTAGATGATCCAGATGGGGTGGGCAGAATGAGAAGAGATCTGGATAAACTAGCAGAATGGTCAGAAGAGTAGCAACTGGATTTAATGCAAGAAGTGCAAAATCATGCACATAGGGAAGAGAAACCCTGAAGCCACCTATAGGCTGGGAGGGAGTTGCTAGCAGTCACAAAGGAAGAAAGAGACTTGGGCATCATCATCACTGATGACCTAAAATCATCAAACAGACCTCTAAAGCAGTAGGGAAGGCTAGGGGTGTTAGGGTGTATTAGTAGAAGTATCACAAGTCGTAAGAGAGGTAATAATCCCTCTGTACAAGACACTGGTTAGGCCCCATCTGGAGTACTGCGTGCAGTATTGGAGGCCACACCTTCACAAGGACATTAACCAAATTGAGGCAGTCCAGAGAGGGCAACCAAAATAGTGCAGGGACTGCATCAGAAGACATATGAGGACAGATTAAGGGAGCTCAATATGTATACCCTTGAGCAAAGGAGGTAGAGAGGTGATATGATCGAGGCATTCAAACACCTTAAGGGCATAAACAAGGTGAAAGAGTCTAACATGTTTAAATATAAGAAAAATAGCAGGACAAGAGGACACAGCATGAGATTAGAGGGAGGCCGATTAAGGGGGAATGTGAGGAAATTCTTTTTCACAGAAAGGGTGGTGGATGCATGGAATGGCTTACCACAAGAAGCGGTGGCTATGAATACAGTGCAGGGCTTCAAACAGGCATGGGATAGGCATAAGGGAGCAATACAAATGACTATGAATAGATAGGCCACTGACAGAGCAAAGGCCGATGGCACATTTATAAGGTAGAAAAAGAAATGGGCAGACTGGATGGGCCTTGCGGTCCTTATCTGCCGTCAACTTCTATGTTTCTATGGTTTTAATACCAAGAAATGCAAAATTATGCACATTTGAGGTAGGAATCTAAGGATGGAGTACTACCTGGGAGAGGTCCGGGTAGCAGCAACAGAGAAGGAGAAGGATCTGGGAGTGATGGCCACTAGCAACCTTAAGCACTCAACACAGTGCAAAAAAGCATCAGCAAGGGCAAACAAGATGATGGGTTGTATAGCCAGAGGAATCAGCAGTAGGAAAAAAGAGATTATACTGCTCTTGTGTGGGCTACTGGTGAGGTTACACCTAGAGTATGGAGTAAGGTACAGATGCCCACACCTTAAAAAAATACATCAACTTGCTGGAGATGGTCCAGAGGAGGGCAACAAAGATGACTGCTGGTCAGCAGGGTAAAACATATGAAGAAAAGTTGGGGGCCCTCCCTGGAGAAGAGGAGGGGGAGAGGGGACAAGACAGAAACAGTCAAGTACTTGAACAGGGTAAATAGGGTGGATAAGGAGGGTCTCTTTAAGTTAAGTAGCAGCTGAAACATGAGATGGCACAGTCTTAGGCTGGGGGGAAGGTTTAGGAGGGAGGTTAGGAAACACTTCTTTATGGAAAGGGTGGTGACCAGCTGGAATGTGCTACCGGAAGATGTGATCTTGATGAAATCAGTGGGCAGCTTCAAGTGAGGCTGGGATAGGCATAAGGGGATAGTATGGGTGGGGCAGATAGAAAGGATGGGAGGACTGGGGAGGGGGGCAGGGTCAGTAGCGTAAGCTGGGGACCCTACAATATGACCAGACTAGACAGACCAAATTACCTTATTCTGTTGTCTTCTTCACATGTTCGTAAGCTAGGTGTTGATCTCTGATTTTTTAGAAATATGACTGTTCAAACTGAATGATTTTTCAGCAAAAATGTGGTTGATCACTCCTCCCCTTCTTATCTGTGTGATTTCTGCAGCATTAATAATAAAATTAGTAGATGTGTGGATCAAGTCTTTTTAGATGTGGGAGGCACAGTGATAAACATATTTACAATAGTGAGAGAAGAAAAAATTACTTAACATAGTAATCTTGTTTCTTCCAGGGGATTCCTCAGTATGCTGAAACTATTGCAGTCAGCCTCCTGTGTTGAACTGCCCCGGAGAGAATGGAACATATGTAAATGAAGGAACCCTCATTGGCTCGTGCCAGTTTCAAACTGCTGCCCCTAGTAACTGCTGTGTTCTGAGAAACGTTCAGATTCATTGTGAAGCCTGACAGGGTGAAGACCCTCTAACTAGCTTATCTAAATAAAAAACGAATCCCACATAAAAAAACAAACAAACTATGGTCTCTGGAAGAAGGAACAAAGCAGACAGTAGAGACTGGATCAAAAACTCAACAAGTGACCAGAAAAGTACAGAACAGATAGTGACCAGCAGGGGTGCAGAATTACAACTCCTTTTTCCTGGTTCTGGAAGGGGAGGCAGGGTGGAAGCTTTAAGCATACTGAGGAATCCCCTGGAAGAAACAAGATTACTATGGTAAGTAGTTTTTTCTTCAAACCCCAGGAATCCCTCAGTATGCTTAAACTACTACAGACTACCAAGCAGTACCTTTGGAGGTTGGGTACAAAACCTATTTAGGGAATAGGTTCTGCAGGACTGCAGTGCCAAACTTGGTATCACTCCTGGAATGTATGTCCAAGCAGTAGTGCTTGGTGAAAGTGTGAACAGTTTTCCATGTAGCTGCTTTGCAAATCTCTAGTAAGGGAATGTCCCTTGATGCAGCTACTGATGCGGCTGTACCCTAGGTAGACTGTGCCCTGAGACCGGGGGAGGCTATTTTCCAACTTTACTGTAACAGAATTGAATGCAGGCCACTATCCAGCATGCAGTAGTTTTCTTGGAAGCTGGTTTACCTGTACCCACCTCTCCATAGGTGAGGAACAGCTGAGTGTGCTCTGGCCTGGAGGCCTTGGTCTGGTCAAGGTAATGGCTGATTGCCTTCTTAACATCCAGGCTATGCAGCTTCCACTCACCTGAGCTAGAGCTGACAGTGAAAAAGACTGGCAGTGTTATGGACTGATTCAGATGAAAGTCTGAAACCACCTTGGGAAGGAATTTCCTATTAGTCCTCAGCACCACCTTATCTCTGTGGAAGGAGATTTAATTCACATCTGTGCACAAGGCCTGTAGCTCATTTACTCACCTGGCAGAAGTAATGGCTACCAAGGAGACAGTCTTTCCAGGTAACATATTTAAGGTCTGCAGTTGCCATAGGTTTGATTTAAAATGCAGATTCCATGAGCCTGGCAATACAAATGTTTAGGTCCCAAGATGGGACTAGCTCCCTAAGGGGAGGGTGAAGGTGAAGAAGTCCTTTAAAGAACTTCCTGAAATCTAGGTGAGATGCCATAGACATGTCCTTACCAGCTGAAATATAAGTTGAAATTGCAGCTAGGTGTACATTTAAGGTAGAAGGTCTAAGGCCTAGTGAGTGCAAGTGGGTCGGGTAATCCATAAGGACAGGTAAACTCGCCCGAGAAGGATCAACACTTCTGTGCCCATACCAGATTGCAAACCTCTTCCATTTGGAAGCATAACTTTTCCTGGTTGAGATTTTCTGGGAAACTCTGAGGACATTCAGGACCTCTTCGGAGAGGTGCAGACTAGCAAATTCTAAGTCTTCAATAGCTAGGCTTTGAAGAGGAGAGACCTGAGACTGGGACACAGTATCCTGCCTTGTGAGGATGTCAGGAGAATGTGCCTCTGAAGAAGGTGAATCAGCTGTGATACTGTTAGAGCTAGCAGGAGGGAGTACCATGGCTGTCTTGCCCAATCCGGTGCCACCAGGATCATTGTTGCTAGCTGTGACCTGAATTTTATGAGAAGTCTGAGTAACAGAGGGAAAAGGAGGAAAGCATAAAGGAACCTCCCTGAACAATCCAGTGCTAGGGCATCCATTGACACAGTCCCCCGTGCTGAAGGCCTGCAACAGAACTGTGGCAATTGGTGGTTGTCTGTGGAAGCAAAGAGATCTATCTCTGGTGTGCTCCACCTTCTGAATACTGATGCCAGTACTTTTGTGTTTAGAGACCACTCATGGTGGTTCTAACTGACTCTGCTGAGGGAATCTCCCAGAATGTTGTCTTTTCCTGGCAGGTGAATTGCTGACAGTGACACTCTCAGTGAGTAGGCTAGGTTCCAGACCTTCATAGCCTCTGTGCACAGTAAGAGTGACTTGGTGCCTCCCTGTTTGTTGCAGTAATATGTGGTGGTAGCGTTGTCTGTTCTGACTTGTACCACCTTGCCCCTGACCTGAAGTGTAAATGACTGCAAAGCCAGGTAAACTGTCCTGAGCTCTAGAAGGCTGATATGCAGAAGTGACTCCTGGAGGGACCTTGTACTGTTGGCCATGAGGTCATCCATGTGTGCCCCTCAGTCTAGGAGAGAAGTATCTGTAGTAAGTATCACCGATGGAACTTCCTGTCGAAAATGAGTTCCCTCACTGAGGTTTTCTCTGTCTTGCCACCACTGCAGGGCCTGTAATAGGGTTTTTGTGACAGGTACCAGCTTGGCAAGAGGGTTTCTCTTTTGGGACCAGTGAGCCCTTAAACAGAACTGGATGTCCCTCATTTGAAACCTTGATCCCGGCACCACAGCTGTGACTGCTGCCATGTGGCCCAGGAGTAGCAAGAAGTGCCTTGCTGGCCTGGGCTTGTTCAGCTTGAAAGAGCCTGCCAGCTCCAGGATATTGTTTACCCTGTCCTGAGGGAGGAAGGCCCTTCCTTGCAGAGTGTCCAACTCTGCCCCTGTGAAGTCGAGGACCTGAACAGGTTCCACTTGGGACTTTTGGGCAATTACCAGGAAACCCAGAGACTCCAAAGTGCTCAGGGGAGAGCCATAGAGTCTCTGGTGTGCAGGGGGGGTTGTCACATGACTAGCCAGTCATCTAGGTAAGGGAAAACTGTGACCTCTTGCCACTTTAGGTGTGCTACCACCACAGCTAAGTACTCAGTGAATATCCTGGTAGCAAAGGTTAGGCCGAAGGGCATGACTGCAAACTGGTAGTGTCCCCAGGGAAGTTGGAACCTCAGGTACTTTCTGTGGCTGGGCCTGATTGGAACGTGGAAGTAGGCATCCTTGAGATCCAAGGATGCCAACCAATCCCCCAGTTGGAGAGTCAGAATGATCATGGCCAAAGTGACCATTTCGAACTTTGGTTTTGTTAAATGTTTGCTCAGGAGTCTGAGATCCAGAATAGATTGCCAATCCCCATTTTTCTTTTGAGCAAGGAAATATCTGGAATAGAAGCCTTTGCCCCTCTGGGATAGGGGAACAGGATCCACTGCTTTGATGTGCAGTAAGTTGGCAACTTATGACTCCAGCAAAGTCCTTTCTGCTGGGGTTGCTGAACTGAAAATTCTGCTTCTCAGTCTGGGGAGAATTTTGAAACTGAGGGACAGGCCCTGGCTCACTACCTCCAAGATCCACTTGTCTGTGGTGATAGTATGCCATGCTTGGAGGAAGTGAGCCAGTCTGCCACCTACAGGGAAGGGGGAGGTGACCTGGGCAAGCATGTCAGGGTTCTGCTTTTGCTGGGACTTGGCATGAAGTGCTGGCTCAGACCTTCTTACAGTCCTTCTGCCAGTGGTGTAACCATGCATAATTATTGTACACCACTGTGTACAGAAAAAAAATTCCCCCATTTTAAAACATACTTTTTTTTTTTTAATAAGCTGCCTGTGTCCAAATTCTCACACCCTGGTCAGCTGTCGGGGAGGGGGGTATACAAATCAGATTAGACAGACGACTCCATAGCAAGTGAATTTAATGTAGCGGAGGTGGGGGCAGAGCAACTGGACAGTTTATGACCACGTGCTTCTTTGCCCCGCAAGCCTCCACCAGTGGTTGTCCATATAATTTTCCCATGCTGCTGTCACTCAGGACTCAAGGGGACACCACAGTAAGTCCAGTCACCTGACACCATTCTGTTGTGTGCCTCATGCAAGAGCAAAAGTAGTTAGTACCTTCTTCTCCAGTTTTCCGTTCCCGGACTCATCAAGCAGCAGTGCTGCAGCCGGACCCGATTCCTACCTGCTTGGTGAAGAAGTTGCCCAGCCCCACCTCATCATTGTCCTGCCACTGAGCCACTGCTGTGGCTGTAGTACTGAATGCCGTGGCTTTAGTCTCTGCCAGCCTGCCATACCGTCGTGACCGTCTTGTCCTCCTCCCTCCCACTACCCGACCTCTGAAGTGCAGTTCGATGTTCATGGCACCAGAACCCACTAATGTTCTGGGTTTATTCCATATCTTGACAGCAGAGTAAATGAAAGGATGTTTGTCCCTTATTATAACACATGACAAGGTAATGGAGTAAGATTTTGTCAGATAGCCTCAAGTGTTATTTAGATACACAAGGTATCAGTACTTCAGCAAGGAAACTCAGTGCAGCAGTATCAAAACTCTATGTACAGTACCACGGTGGAAAGATAAAAAAGAGTCTGGGGCTGGGTACTGTGTACCTTGTAGTCAGTAAGTGGCTGAGTACTGTTTTTTTTCCTTTTTTATTTTTCATAAACAGTAGTTGAGAAATTAGTTTCGGTATTATTCCCATGTATATAGTCTGAAAATGGTCTTGGTGTAGGTGTGCAACTTTTTCTTGGAGCCACTTGCTAGTGTATCCCTCTTCAAGGGGGTATTGGACTTGATGGGGATGTCAAGGGTTTTGCATGGGGCATATGTAACAACCTCTCCGATGTAGGGCTGTTATTGGCAACAAGTTTTCTCTTTCCTATCAGGGTCTGGCCCTGACATGGTGCACACCAGGAAGACCTTGATGGGAATTGCATGTGAGAGAAACATAGAAGACTGGCAGCAAAAGAGGACCACTGGGCCCATCCAGTCTGCTCATTAGGAGTAGTTTGCTTTTGGAGCCTGAGAGAACCCTGAGTCCATGGTGACAGCTATGATGGACTGATCACCATCAGATCCCAACAGCACCCACTGTTCTGGGGAGATATTATTAGTGCCAAGTAATGGTGCTTCATGAGGGAAGATGGTTGACATTGCTGTCTGCCTATGGGAGGTTATAGGAATATAAGAAATGTAGAGGGCATGAAACATCAGTCATACCCTGAACTACAAAAGAAACACTTGCAAACTATTTTCCAGTCTCCTGTTCAGAAAAGGAAATTATATTTTCCTGATACCCATGCCTGAGATCCAAGGTAAAGAGATGCTTCATGACTGCCCATCCCTGAGTCCCACCACAGTTGCCTTATGCTCACCACTGAAGTCACAAGTCATGGGCCCTAAATGGAATGAGGATCTCTATGTTCACCCTCAGTTACGGGGGCTCGCACTTGAGTGGGAAGATTTGAAATGAAAGAGATGACTGGACAATCTCGGTTTTCAAGGGAATAAAGATATGCTTAGAGTTTACATAGCATCATAGGGTCATTTATCTGATTTCTTTTATGTGTTTACACCTCAGGGGGATATGTTGAAAAAAAAAGAATGGTTATGTTGTTACCACTAAATGGTAGGATTACTATTGACTTGCAGCTGTGGCTGTGAAGCAGTTCACCAGCTTGTGCAGCTGCAGTACGCTTTATTTATTCCTTTTTTAGTTGTATGTATTGTTTTCTATGCATGTTTCAGCAGCCTGAGAATACGTGTATAGCTTATTTACAGGTTCCATCATTGCCAGCCACTTTGCCATATTACTGGCAGTTCAAGAGTGTATGCACTACTAAAATAGAGAATGCATGATTCCAGAGAAGAGAATGGCTTTAACATCTCATGCATAGAAAACAATACATAAAACTATCCAAAAAAGAAAGAATAAAGCAAACAAACAGCAGCTGCACAGGCTGCTGAACTGCTTCACAGGCACAGCTGCTGGTTGAGAGTAAGTCTACCACTTAGTGGTAGCAGCATAAACTTTTTTAATTTTAATTCATTCCCCCTCCTGTCCCTTTCTTTTCCAACCCTTGCAATGCCATGTACTACCAACCCAGGGTTCTACAAAGTTTGGAGAACCCTGTGTTGGTAGTACATGAGAAGTGCTGTTATCCTACAGTTACACCCAACAAGGTCGTCCATGTTGTGATTATAATACAGCTCAGGTTACATTTAATTTTAGAACTGAGTAATAAGGTTCAAGCACTGATACTGGAAAGATGGTCAGAGGGTAATTTTTTCTAGCCTGATGCCAATGGCAGATGTCTTATTGTGGGAGTCTGCAGGAGAGGTCGGAGGATATATAAATGTGGACAAAAAGAAGTTGGTGCTTGGTTAGATCATGTGGGTACGTGAGGAGGCTATGCCCTAACTTACCCAGTTTTGTTACAAGAATCCCTGGGCGCTTGACCACTACTAACAAAGAGCTCGTATTAAGGTCTGACCCATCCAAAGGGATCAATCCAGACATTTTCAGAGGAGGGTTGAGGGTTAGACAAAGGGAACCTGGGGACCATATGCTGTATAAGGGTTATGCCACCAGCTGTAGTGGGATTAAAGCATAAGGAACAGGATGCCAAGTTTCTTGTGCTACAAAGAGGAGGAAAAAAATAGCTGATAACAGCATTTCTCTGTGCTAAAATTGACTTTTAATCACACTGGTTATGCCATTTTTAAATCATCAGCCTCAGATGAACTTTAAAGCATGAACTGAATTTTCACTGTTGGGAAATGTGCTACATCTATGGACAGTATCTATGCTGGTTCAATAAAATATACACCGGATATACCATGGGCCGAATAAAAATAAATTATTTATTTTGAATGGCTACTCAGAAAAGGGGGCTGCAAGGGTGGTTCTGGATCCTGCTGCAAGGAGGCATGTCTGTGACTGCTTTTATCCTGCTGGTGCTGTTGCAGCTGAGCAGCTTCCTTGGCAGGTAACTTGTTTTGGCCAGTTTGTTCAGTATTTTGGAAGAGAGTCACATGCTGAGCTGAAGAGTGGTGTGTAGAGCAGTGGGCCAGCAAAAGGTGTGTGTGTGTGGGGGGGGCTTGCTTGAAGTGGCAGCATAACATAGAAGGTGATAGCAAAAAAGGACCACTTGGCCCACCAGTTGCCGGGGGGGTGGTACACACATGATGTGTTTGAAGGTGTTGACGCTGTGGCAGCTAGTAGCTTCTTTGGGACTAGGACAGAGGTTATTCCAAGCAGTATCTGTTGTGAAAGATTTTTATATAATGGCTGGGTATCTGGGGGCCACAAGGGCACAGCGGCCCCTAGACCACCAGCCTTTATATAAAAATGTTTCATAGTACATTACAATAATGCCTATGGTGAGGGTTCTCGATGGCATTGATCAGGCAGTTGCTCATCCCAGTTGTATTGCAGCTGCATATTTTAAGGCTAGCCAGAGTCTCCCACACCCGACTCCAGGAGAAAATAAAAATATTTTTTTCCCCTGGAGTCAAGGGTAGGGAAGATGTGACAAAAGTGTGTTTCATTTTCAATAAAAGCCCCAAAACTCACCACAGAGCATCTAAATCCCCAAAGCTTCTGGGGGCCACTGACCCCAGCTTTTTTTAAACATTTGTCATGGCTACCTCTTTCTGCCCAGACCTTGTGCCCCCCCCCACACACACACACACACACACTTTTAGAATGGCTCCAGCACTCCTAGAGCAGGATTCAGGCAACATGCTGGACTTAAGGGGGGGGAGCTTTGTGGAGGGAACTACAGTGCAAATTACTGGGCATGGGGAAGGGGATAACAGGATAGCAAATTATGCTTCAGATAACCCCCAAAATGCACCAGAATGCACCAAAACCCAAAAATTTTCTGGGAGGCCCCGGCCTGTAGTTTGCATTTTGGGTGCATGCACTTTTTTAAGGCTGGTTACTCCACTGCTTTCTGCCTCTACCTCTAAAGTACCATCTGGACTTCTGGTAGTCTAGCATTGTTTGTGCTTGGAAAAAGGACCTGATATAGGAGCCCCTACCCCTGCCTCACCTAGCTTGGAACCTGTAAGATGTGGAAGGTCTGACTTTCTTCATGTAGGCCTCTGTCTTGTCCCCAAAAAGAGAACTGTTCTCACAGGGGAAATCCATGGCCTTAGTTTGGGTATCTTGGGACAGATTTGTAGCCCTAAGCCAGGCAAACAGCCTCATAGATACAGTGAGGGCCATAAGCCTGGCAGCAATATCACTGGCTTCCGCAGCCATACGAAACTGGTATTTTGTGGCATCAAAAGATGTTCTGGCTATCTCAGCCGGGTCCACTGCCTCATCACCAGAAATCTTGTCCATCGTGGCCAAAACAGTGGACCAGAGGGCCTTCTGGTACTGGGCTGTGTATGCTATATAACTGGCCTAAGAAGGGAGGCTGCTAAGTACCCTTTCTTCCCCATGTCATCAGTCTTTCTAGAATCCTTGTTAGGTGGATGGGAAGTTAAAGGCATCCTGGCTTTATCACAGGCAGATGTCTGTACCACCCCCTCGTGGTCTAGGTGCGTAAACAGGAATTCAGCATAAGATCTCTCAAGCTGATATTTCTCATAAATTTTCCTGTCTTCCCCAGGAACTGTAGTGGGGTTCTGTAGGATCTTCAAGACAGCTTTCTTCAGGGACTTGTGGAGAAGAAGCAGAAGTCTCTTCATGGGGGTAAGACCCATCAGATCGAGAAAGTCTACTTCTTCCTCATCTTTCACTGTTTCTTGTATGGAGAGACTGAGGGTGTTCACCACCCATCTCACAAAGGAGTTGTGAGAAGTGTAATCCTCCGGTTCGCGGGGAGGGGGACCAAAGTCTCGTTCTGGGGAAACTGCATTCTCAATAGGGTCCCCCTCCTCCTTTCTGGTTTCTCATATAAGAACACCAGTTCCTGAGTGGAGGGAGCCGAAGCAGGAACCAATGGAACTGGGGATGGAACCAGGGGACCGACAGCTTGGAGTACCTGTCAAATCTGTAAGGCCTTGTCAATGTCCTCAGCTGACGGCATCCTCGGTTTGTCAGCTGAGAGCTCCTTTGCCTTTTTGGTGGGAGGTGCAGTGACATGTTTCTCTTTGTGTTTTCTCATAGCAGTCCAGTAGCCGGTTCCACCGCTCTCTTAGATTTAGCAGCCTCAGTCTTTCCAGCGGGCTTAGGGTCCACTGATTCTTTGGACTTACCTTTTTTTGCATGTGAGGAGGAAGCCTCTTCAGTGGGCTTAGGAGAGGAAGAGGAAGGAGTAGCAATTTCTTTGAGCTTTTCTGCTCTCTTTTAAGGCTTTGGAACAAAACGTCCTACAAATATCACAATTAGCGAAAATATGACTAGGACCCAGACACACAAGACACAAATCATGCCTTTGGGCCTTCGCAATGATTTGGCCACACTTTATATAATTTTTAAAACCAGTCGGTCCTGATCTCTTTTTCTTCCTTGGTGACTCTGACATGCCAAAATGTCAGAAACTCCAAGTAAACAGTCCAATAAGAAAAAAAGTTTATCGGTCGGTTCCCAAACTGAAAATATCACAATACTACAAAACATAAAAAGCGGTCGGTTCCCTAACTAGATTTAAACACAGAGAATCGATGAAAAATGCTCAGTTCCCAACAGGAAAGGAACCTCACAAATGAAAAATAAATCGAAATATAAATGTAGTGTTACAGTCCCTGAGAAAGAACCGAAACGCTAATGTTGAAAATCACAGATACTCTGGAGAAAAGCACTGAAACAGCGGTTCCCCTTGGTTCCCAGGAACCATTGAAGAACTGCTAAAAAATACAAAAACTTAACTAAAATACACTAATTAACATGAAAAGGAAAGGAATAGGGGCAGCAAATGAAAATTTTAAAACGTTTACCAAACCAGAAAACAATAACTGTTGAAAGAAGTTGAGGAGAGCGCTCCAAGGTATCTATACTAGGCAGGCGGAGAAATAAATCTTAGCATTTCTCAGAACGCAGCAGTTAATAGGGGCATCAGTTTGAAAGCCAATAAGGGTTCCATCATGTACATACATTCCATTCTTTCTGGGGCAGTTCAACACAAGAAGCTGACTGCAATAGTTTATGCATACTGAGGGATTCCTGGGGTTTGAAATTATAGATTTCTTTATTAGGTGTGCGGCAATTCTACAAAAAGGGCCATATTTTTGGAGTTTAATGTACCCACAATACACACACCCACATCTTACATTATTTGAAAGCTTATTTTATGCATGTTTAGATGGGTTATGATGTAGAGCTGTCAAGTGGAGCCGTAAACCTATAGGCAAGGTTAAACAATGATACCCAAAATGAGAAAGTGTCAATTTTGCCATTCCAGAAACACTGCAACATGACTATGAGTCCAGTTTTTACTGTTTAAGTTAATTTCAACACCTTAATGTGGTGTTTATTGGTCAAAGCTACCAAATGACAATGTTTTAAAACAATTTTATTGGTTTTGCAAGGACTGTTTTTTTTTTCAGAAATGATGAAGCTGTTTTGCATGTGGCAAAAATGGCGAATATCAGCATTTTGCAATATACTAAAATGAAATGTTTTCATATCGCAGATTCTTAATTGTCAAAGTGTCTCACAAGTGAATATAATAGTTTTCTATATTTTCAATTGAAATTTGCTGCCCAAATCAGTCTCACACTGAAGGTTGTGAACCAGTAGCAGTATATTGCATGCCCATAGTTTGTACTGCATAGTGGGTAGATATAAATGTACATGAATTCCTAATGTAATGCTTTTCCATTTGTAAGTTTTTGTACATAAAATGTAGCATCTAGTCTGCCTTGTAGAAGGTTTTAATTTGTAATTGTCTATGCATGCAGTACTAGCCTTTGAAATATTATAGAAACTAGCTTTTTAATTCAGTGACACTTATGCACAGGTCAGTATTAGTGTTAGAGATGACAATAGACAGCTTCATACTGGGCTTCAATCAGAGTGCTCACTAAATAAAAATGGCAGTTTTGATACTAACATATAGATGTACTTTATATCTAACTTAGTACACATCTGCATACTTGTACAGAATGAAAAATGGTGGCAGTGGTGGTAATGCTAACAATATGCTTTTTGAATTTTACCTCCACAGAGAAGTTACAGTATATTAAGATATGGAGTATGCAAGCCCCTTAAAGCTTACATCAAAGAGAAAAAGACTCTCCCAAAAATTTGAAAAATGTGTTATTTGTCAAGAAAATCAACAGACTACAAAACTGTTAAAAGCCACCAGTGCTGGATAGAATTATGTGATGCTGGCATTAGAAGCCAGCAGAGATGGACTGTGTTGGCGGCTACTGGATACGTTTTCTAGTTTACACGATGTGCCATCAATAATCTATCACAGGGTTGCTTTCAGAAATGCACAAGCAAGTCAAATTGTGCACATGTCAGAGTTGTACTCAACCAAGGAAAGACTCTGAATCTGATCAGACAGCATCATGTTCATCTGCTTCTATATGGCCCCAGAGCAAGCACGTCCTCCAGCAATTGGTCCTGTTGCATTGTTTGCTTGAGAAAAACACACAAGGAAGACAAGCAACTTCATAAAATTGAAACATTTGAGAGGGCAACCAATCTAAAGTAAGCAAATGTTGTGCAGAATATCTGAGGAAGACTTGATTGCTAAGGATGCAGTTTATCACTCAATATGCCTTTCTCCCTACTTGAGTAAAATGAATCTGAAAGCAATATCATCTAGTTCCACTGCAACAATACAGTCACCTTATGACATTGCATTTTATCAGCTGTTTGAAGAGCCAGACGATGATCTTATGTACAACTAGAAGGCTCTTCTCCTGTCCAAGCTGCTACAAAGATACAAAGCCGTACTTCCCTCAGATGTAGAACTGAAAGCTATTCCAGTAGCAAATTATAGGCAAGATTAGAAAAACACTATGGTTCTGCAATTTCATTCCATGCACAGCAGGGAGAAGGCAAGTCTACCATTGTTCTATGCAGTGCAATAACATTAGCTGATGCTATCCAAGCTGCTAGTAATCTGAAGCAGGAACTTAAGTCATCCAAAATATTGAGGATAGGAGATGTGCAGGGGGTGGAGGAATTATGGGCAGCCATCAAGAGAGGGGTATTTAAAGCCATGGACTCATGTATAAGAAGAGTAAGAAAGAATAGAAGACAGAAAAGACCTCTATGGTTCACTAGAGAGGTAGTTTTAGGGATCAAGGAGAAGACTATAGCATTCAAGAGGTACAGGAGGACACAGAAGGATGAGGACAGGGAAACCTACAGGGAAAAAAGAAAGGAGGTGGGCAAAAGATAAGAAGAGCTAAGGAGGCCACTGAAGAGAGGATAGTGAAGCAGGCAAGGAGGGGGGATAAAACCTTCTTTAGGTAAATTGAAGAAAGGAGGAAGGTACTGCATGGGATTGGGAGGATAAGGGGGGAAAGTGGAACATTACTGGAAGGGGATTTCAAAAAAGCAGAGGCATTAAATAGCTATTTTGCCTCAATCTTCATGGAGGAAGGAGAGGGCAGGGGACCAGGACAGGCTGGGGAGGGTGACAGCCACAGGCAAGTGGGAGTGGCAGCATTCACAGTTGAAGGAGTAAGGGAAGAGCTGGGTAGACTTGGGGTGGTCAAGGCAATGGAACCTGATGGAATACACACAAGGGTTCTCAAGGAGGTGAAGGATGAACTGGCGCCACATCTGGCAAGGCTGTTAACTTGTCCTTGGTCACAGGGGTGGTGCCAATGGACTGGAAGAGGACATAGGTGGTTGTACTACATGGGGGGGGCGGAAGGATGAGGTCAAAAACTACCATCCCATTAGTCTTAACTCGGTGGTGGGGAAGGTAATGGAAACACTACTTAAGATCAGGTTGATAGAATACTTGGAGATGAATGGCTTGCAGGATGACAGGCAGCATGGCTTTACCAAGGGAAGGTCCTGTCAGACTAACCTCATAGAGTTTTTTGATGGTGTAGCACAGACAGTGGACAAGGGAGGAGCAGTGGACATGGCCTATCTGGATTTCAATAAGGCTTTCAACACCGTTCTGCATGGTGGAATGGTGCATAAGCTGGACAGACTAGAGGTGGATCTCAGGATCACCAGGTGGGTGGAAAACTGGTTGAAGGGAAGGAGTCAGACGGTGGTGGTAAATGGGACACATTCCAGGGAACGGGCAGTGACCAGTGGGGTGCCACAGGGGTCAGTGCTAGGACCAATACTTTTTAACATCTATGTTAGTGACCTAGTGGAGGGTTTGGAGGGATGGGTGTGCCTGTTCACAGATGATACAAAGGTCTGCAATAGGGTGGATTCACCTAGTGGGGTACAAGCCAAGTGGAGGGACCTGGAGAGGCTGGAGAGGTGGTCTGACACCTGGAAATTGAAATTTAATGCACAAAGGTGCTCTCTGATGCACCTGGGGAGGAGGAATAGAAGGGAAACTTACTCCCTTGGGGGAGTGGTGATTAAGGAGAAGGAAAGGGACCTGGGGATTATGGTATTGCATGACCTCAAGGTGGGCAGCCAGTGTAGCAGGGAAGTGGGAAGGGCAAATGGAATGTTGGCCTGCATTGTGAGGGGTTTTAATAGCAGGAAGAGGGAGATGCTAATGTCATTATACAGAACCATGGTCAGGCTGCATCTGGAGTATGGAGTGCAGTTCTGGAGGCCTCACCTAAGAAGAGATGTTGAGCTGATGGAAAGGGTACAGAGAAGGGCAACCAAAATGGTATGAGGGATGCAGGATGTACCCTATGAGACACAACTGAGAGGGCTGAATTTGTACCCTCTGGAGACTAGGAGGGAAGGGGTCATGATTGAGACCTTTAAGTATCTGAAGGGAATAAATAAGGTGGAGGGTGATAGCTTGTTCAAATTGAAGAAGGGAGCAAACACAAGGGCACATAGCCTCAAACTAGAAGGTGGGCAATACAGAGGTAATGCCAGGGGGCAGTTTTTTACTGAGAGGGTGGTGGGTGCCTGGAACAAGCTGGCGGAGGAGGTAGTGGCAGCTGAAACAGTGGAGGGGTTCAAGAGGGCTTGGGATAGATTTAAGGGATTGGGAAAAGAGGGTGGAAGCAGAACAGAAGGGGGAGGTAAGGTGTTGGGCAGACTAGATGGGCCGTGGGGCCTTTCTCTGTTGTCACATTTCTGTGTATCTGTGTATAAGTGTTTTGTGAATGTTGTTCTAGTGAGTGATCCTGAAGAACCACTTTTAAATGAACAAGTGGTTTTGTATAATGCCACTTCAATCCTTCAGTCTGAAACAGTAAAAATGAAACCCTCAGAATATTATCCAAAGCCAGGGGATTGTAGTTTACAGAGGTCAGCTACTTTTGTGCCTCAATTGGTGTAGGAGTTTGTCCTTTGGTTGATAAATAAAGAGGCATATAATTCAGCCAGCAACAAGTGTTATCCTTCAGAAAGACATGCAAAGAAGGTGCTCCTCAATTGTGGAGTGCATTGTATTTAACAGTTCTAAAATTATCACACCACTGCACATAAGCCTTGCTGCACAGCAACACCATGAGTTTGGTCTCGCAATTTAATTGACATACTACACCTTCATGGATTCTGCATCAGTTATGATGAGCTGAGGCGGTTCATGGATAGTGCTGCAAAAGCTGAAGTAGAAAGACTCCAAGGAGGTGTGTTTACTCCAAATGGAATTGTACCACTTCAGCTAATGGAAATCTTATCCATGAAGGAGATGATAATATAGACATCAACATAGAGACCATTGATGGAAAGAATACCTTCCATTCAATGGCTAGAGTTCTATTTCGAGAACAGTCTGCAGAAAGTCCAGCATCACAAGAAATATCACTGAAGCATGGGAAAGAAAAGCAACTTAACTGTCCCTGGGCAATCACAAGTCTCTTACGCAGTGTGCAGCATTTGAAAAACCTGTCCAGAACAGACTTGACACAGAAAAGTACTTGAGAAAGTAAACTCCTGTCACCTACAAGTGAAAGCTGTCCAAGATCTCTCTTGGTGTTTTTAAAGACTACTACCTTGTGATGTCCTACCAATACCAAATGACACTGATATTGTTCACACTCAGGTGATTCCATTTTGGACTGATTTCAACCACAAGCTTGCCACAAAGAAGAGCATCTACACAGCAGTTGCAGATGCATCTATTGTGGATGCCAAACAGCTGACATGGTCACAGTCTATACTACAATGCTGAAATGTAAGGAAATGTCAGCAGCTGTAGGCCAGCAGCACGATGTTCAGACCATGGATCAGCAGCTGTATGCTGTTGCTCAGCAAGTAAAATGGACTTTCCCAAATGAACTTGATACCAGTGTGATCTGCCTGAGTGGTTTTCACACCCTGTGTTGTTTTATTGCATGTATTGGAAAATTTTGGGGGAGATGCAGGTTTGCTAGACCTGCTTGTTGATTCTGATGTGTACTGTATGCAGCTTGTACTGCAGATCAAATGCTTGCTGGTAAGCAATTCAACCATGCTATATGTGGCTTGACTCAAGTATTTGAGGCCCTGAGTACTCTGAAACTTTCTTCATTTGTTAAATGGTGTGAGCAGGGAGGAGGTGCTCATGGAATTCCAGCATTTGTCTGGCAAATGTTGGCTGACACTCAAAAGGTGTTTGAGTCTGAAGACACTGAGTACTTACAACATGTCATTAAAGAGCTTGGTGATGCTCTAACTCAGCACATGCTACAACTACTGGATGAATTTCAGACATGGGGCTATGCCCAATCTCCTACATTCAAATTCTGGGACTATTTTCTGCAGGTCATGCAGATACTACTCCTAAATGTCTGTGCAGAGTGAGAGGGTGATTGGAAACTTCACCTATACACACAGCGTGCCATGCTTCTTCTTTGCTGCAAACAGTCCCAACTATGCCAGGTGGATCCCAATCTACATTCTTGATATGCTAAATCTCCTTGAAAAAGTACACAGCGCCTTTGAATCTAGAAAATTTGCTGTGCATCACACTCCTGGTTCTTTCAGTGGAATTTGGAATGACATGGGAACAGAGAAAACTGTCATCAAAGATTCAAAGGGTAGCAGTGGGATTGTAGGACTGACAAGAAAAAAGCCAGCCCTTGTCAGATGGACCCTCACAAGACATGTCCTGAGTGAATATGCAAAAGCTATGAGAGAGAAGAAAATATTACTCACCTTAGTAATGTTGTTTCTTCTAATGGAGTATTGCTGTATTCTGACTATGTGCAGTGATCTCCAACCTTTGAACTGCCCCAGAGAGGAAAGAGTTAACTTTCCATGCAAGGCATGGAACGCTGAGCTCGAGCTTGGTTGAGCCTCTGTCTGTTGTTGTTTGAACCCAAACCGCCAGATCTTTATGAGCTATATTCACTGGGCATCCTGTGTGGAAACTGTAAACTCACACTAGCCAACTGGCAACTAAACTTAATAAAAAGGTTTTTTGGTTCCAAGCAAAGACTCAAGTCAGGAAACCCAAAAAACAAAACACAACATACACCCAAAAATTAAAGAGGGTGAGAAAAAGGAGGCACCTCTAGGGTACCAACACTGCTCCTGCCCAGCCACACCCCAAAACCCAGGTTCTGAGAGGGGAGGCGGGGGGAGGTCAGAATACAGCAAGACTCCATTAGAAGAAACTAAGGTGAGTAATTTTTTCTGCAAACAACATGAAGTCTTGCTGTATTCTGACTATGTGCAGACTACCAAGCAGTACCTCCATGGAGGAGGGACAGAACCTACTTTGGGAACAGACTCTGAAGCACTGCTGTGCCAAACCAAGCATCACTCCTAGCCTGGATATCCAGAGAGTAATGCATGGTAAAAGAATGGACTGTTTTTCAGGTGGCTGCTTGACAAATCTCTAAGATAGGAATATCCCTGGCAGCAGCCAGGGAAGCAGCTGTACCGCTAGTAGAGTGAGCCCTCAGGCCTGAGGGTGGAATTCTACCCAATTTTTCATAGCAGAATTGTATACAAGAGACAATCCACCTGGCAATAGATCTTTTAGTGGCAGGTTTTCCCTTACCAACCTCACTGTAAGTGAGGAACAATTGGAGGGAGTCAAACCTGTGACCCTTGGTGTGCTCTATGTAGTAGCTAAGGGCCATTTTCACATCCAGGCTGTGCAGCCTCCTCTCCCCAGAGGAGGAATGGTCAGTGAAGAAAACAGGAAGAGACATAGACTGATTAAGGTGGAAATCTGAAACCACCTTATGCAAAAACTTCCTATTAGTCCTGAGGACCACCTTATCTCTATGGAAAGAGATAAAATCAAGCTCCACTGACAGGGCTTGTAACTCACTGATGCATCTGGCAGAAGTAATGGCTACCAAGAACACAGTTTTCCAAGTCAAGTACTTAAGCTCTGCTGAGGACAAAGGCTCAAAAGGGGGTTGCATAAGCTGAGCAATGCAAACATTAAGGTCCCAAGCAGGAGCAGGGTCCCTGAAGGGAGGATTGGTGTGCAGCAATCCCTTGAAGAATTTACAGAATACAGGATGAGCTGAAAGGGAAGAGGGCTTGCCTACTGACAAGAAGGCAGAAACAGCTGCCAGATGCAATTTAAGAGTAGCTGGTCTGAGTCCCAAGCCATTGAGATGAACCATATAGTCCAGGACTGTAGGCAACCCGGCAGACTCTGGAGAAATATGCTTACCAGAGCACCAAATAGTGAACCTTTTCCATTTGGAGTTGTAAGTCTTTCTGTGGAAGGCTTTCAAGAAGCCTTTAAAATATCCAGAACACCCTGAGAGAGATGCAAATCAGCAAATTCTAACTCTTCAAGAGCCAGGCCTTGAGATAGAGAGATTTGAGATTCGGATACCAAACTCTCCCCTGAGAGCATGTTAACAGGTTGTAATTCCTGGGAAGAGACAGGGGAAGGTGGACTGCTAAGGACAGTAAGAGAGAGTATGAGGGCTGCCTGGGCCAGTCTGGGGCAATCAGAATCACTTTGCAGGGTTGAGATCTGATTTTGACTAGTACCTCGAACAGGAGAGGGAAGGGGGGAAGCATACAGGAACTTCCCTTCCCAATTCAGAACCAGAGCATCCAGGGGGACTGAGCCCAAGACTGGGGATCTGCAACAAAAAAGAGGAAGTTGGTGATTGTCTGGGGCTGCAAAAAGATCTATCTGTGGAGTGCCCCATCTGGAGAAGATCACCTTCAAAATTAGGGGATCAAGGGACCATTCATGATGGCCCTGAGATATCCTGCTGACAGCATCTGCCAAGACATTGTCCTTGCCTGGGAGGTGAACTGCTATGAGGGAGGCGTTCAGGGAATAAGCCAGAGACCACAACTTCATTGCCTCGGTGCACAAGGCCGAAGACCGAGTGTCCCCTTGTTTGATGATGTACCACATTGTAGTGGTGTTGTCTGTTCTGACCTGTACCACTTTGTTCTGAACAGATGCAGAAAAAACCTGAAATGCTAGAAAAACATCTCTGAGTTCCAACAGATTGATGTGGAGCAGAGATTTCTGAGGGGACCACAATCCCTGGGTGGAAAGGTCACCCATGTGAGCTCCCCATCCCAAAAGGGATGCATCTGTAGTGTGGAGGAAGAAAAATTCTGTATAACAATGCTGTAAAACAACAGTGCACAGAAAGCACCACAAAATGGCTGCAGAGCTGAAACAATCCTCATAAAATGGTGGATAGTGGGAAATTCCATAGCATAGCATAGCATAGCATGTCCTTGGTAGCATAGTAAGACATGCCCTTGGTGCATGATGGAAATTTCCACAAGCATGTCTTTGTAGTAAGGCATGCCCTTGGTTCATGATGGAAATTTCCCAAGCATGTCTTTGTAGTAATGTGCATGCCTTCTGAATAACGTGGCTAAAGTAAGTTAGCATAGTAATCAGTATAGCCAGTCAGTAAGTTACAGCAGTGATTTATAAGCGTACTGTCCAATAAAATTGTACCAAGAAACTGTATATGTAAGAAGGAAGGGTATAAAAAGAGAAACTTACTATGGTAATTGGAGCTATGCCATAACAACATGGGGACCTGGCCTCCATATGCATACGTGAATAAATGGTTTGAATCTGCACAAGACTTTTCTTTGTCTCTGTATAACAAGTAAGAAATTTCCATGACAATCTTGGCGTAGTCGGCAGGATCTGCGGATCTGTTTGGTGGAGTCTTGGCTGGAATAAGACCTGAAGTACGCCGGCGGATGTCCAGGGGACATTGCAGGGAGACCACCTCACAAAGACGAGGCAAGGACCCGCTTTGGGCTGTTCGGGCGAGGATGCATCAACCAGGATGGCGCAGATCGACGAAAAGGTAAGAAAGTTCTTGTGTTGACTCCAAACTAAGTGAAAGTAGTTTAAAGTAGCATAAAAGTAAAGTGGTAAAACAGTGATGTAAAACTCTAGAGATTAGGCTGTTAAAACAAAAGTAACCTCAGACAAGTCTGAGTCCTTTTAGTAAAGGTGGTCAGAAGGCTTGAGGTTGCTAGGGCAAAAAAGCAAAACATAGGTTTGAGCTTTGTAGCAAAAAGTAGTCCAGGACCTGAACTGTTTGGACAAAAGTAACTTAAAAAGGGGTTTGAGTTTTAACTGTGATGCTAACCTGGGAACAGAGTTAAGCATAGGGTGTAGAAGTAGAGCAGTATAGCACAGTGGTCTAAGGCTCTGAGCTGCAGATCTGGTGGCATCCAACAGACCAGACCTGAGTTTGAATCCCAGCTTCCCACTTGCATACTGTGACCTTGAGCAAATCCTTAACCTCCATGTGCTCCCAGGTTGCTCCTGTAAAAAGCTTTCAGCAGTGTGCTATACCTGGTTAAACAACTAAAAAAAAAAAAAAAAAAAGTGTAGTACATAAACTAAACACAGGACAGTGACATGGGGCGAAACAAAGCAAGGAAAGTTGCCTGATCCCTCGTGGACCAGTAAAATGCATGGCTGATAAGTATGGAACAACTCAATTAGTGAGATCCCGAAATGGAACCTGAGAACAGATGGATTATTCCCCTAACAGGAACATTTAGCCTGGATGTTTACGGAAGTAAGGAGCATTCTAGAGAAGGTAGAAAGTAAACAAAGAAAGTAGTAATAGATTGGACAAAGTTCAATAAGTGGAAAGAGAAGCAGAAAGTAGGTATGAAAAGGTCAGTGAAGGGCATAATGGTAAAACAAGAAACAGCGGAGAAAAAAAGGAAGAAAGCAGAAGGCATGATACATCACCCGTGTGACCCGTTTGCTGCCCTGCCCACCTCTGTCTCCACCATTGGGGGCGGGGAGAACCCTGCAGTTCAGGATGAATTTGAAGATGCTGTGGGAGGCATTCGCAATGTAGCCCGATACAACTAGCGGGAAAAGGGCCCCGCATAGTGGGCACAAGAAGTCTGGTCTCCAGTAGGTTATGGAAGACCAGATTAAGGGCTAAGAGGGAGGACCCGCAATTAACATGCCACTAGTATATTACCCCAACCTAACCTACTCCTGGTGACCCCGACCAATAGGATAGGGTAGAAAGACCCTGGAGCTGACCCAGTGACAGGCAGCAGTAAACTTATCCCCGACCCTAGAAAGGACGTAGATGCATACAGAGAGAGATGCAAGCCCTGTTCGCCATGTATGATTTGTCCACCCATGAAATGAATGAATGTTTCGAAGAACTCTAAAGTTCCAGTGGAATGAATGTAAAGGAACCTGGGACGTAGATAAAAGAGGGAGGAGCGTGATGGACAGTTGCAGGCAGTCTGGACGGTCCAAGTGAAGTTAAAAAAGACTACTGACTGGCCCGCCACATTCTACAAAGCAAAAACAGGTGAGGCTGTACAGGAGTACAGAGAGAGACTAGAGACTATATTTAAACAGCACTCAGGGTAAAGCCTGGTGACCCAGCATATGGAAATCTGTTGGGGCATGCTTTTGTAGTGGACTTTGCCTGAGACCAAAAGGGGTTACAACTGCTTGTATTGGATGGGAAACAAAACACTAGCTGAGATCTTACTGTATGCTGGAACACTCTGAGAGACAACAGAGGGAAGACGAAAAAAAGAACACAAGAAGCTAGTAAAGGTGCAACTGATGTATACGAGGGTGGCAGGGGGAGGTGAGATAGGCCCCAACAACAGCGAGGAAGAAGTAGAGGACAAAGGTCGAGGGTCCTCAGGCAGATCGCGAGTGAGCCTCATGCCAATATCGATGCTATCATTGTAACCAGATGGGCCTACATAGCCAGGAACTGTCCCAGGAAGGAGGGCAGCCCAGTATGAACTACCCCCTGCTCCCAACTTCTCAGCGTACAACCCGTTCAGCAATAGGAAATAGCGGAGACAACATCAAGCAATGCTCTCCCTCACCCCTGACCCCGTTGAAATACGAAATTGACATTAACTGTTGACAACAAGGATGTTTCCTTTTGGTAGACACCGTGCATCATTGTCTGTGATAAGAACCTGAACTGAACTACCCTGCGCCCCAGTGACACTGTGGTGGAAACCGTGGGTGCCTCAGGCATACCTATGTATGAGCATCTAACCCAGCCCTGACTGTGCAGTGTAACAAGATAACAATACAACACAAATTCGTGTATAGTGAGATTCTTGCCCTGTAAACTTACTAGGTAGAAACTTATTGGCTAAGTTACCATACTATAAGTATAAGTAATGAGGGACTTCTGTGACCTCAGCCAGAGCTGGTATTTTTCATGACAGTGACTTCAAGTGACTGGTTGTACTGTTGGAAGCTTATAGGTGAGGAGCAAGTGGGCTCATTAATAGAATGGACTGCTAAATTGACAGGGGGTGCGCGGGAACTACAGTACTATCTCCACTGTACTGCTCACTATGCAAAAGGTGGAGAGGGATTTTAGATGCAGACAAAGTAGATGGAGTACTCAGCCAGTGCTAGATGAGTTACAAGTAAAGACCTATATGTGACACATGACAGCTGCGCTGCAGCTGTAGATCTTACTGCTGAGCAACAACAAGCCTATGTAGTGGATGGGGCAGTCCTCACATCTCACTTGCAAAGGAAAAGGGGTACAGTGGAAGGATTTGGGACGTGAGTGGCGGCATGAAAAACTTAAGGGACTGGGAGCAAGAAGGTGACAGATGGGTGTCCCCATTGATAGGGTGTTACAAGCATGTTTTACATGAGCAAGTGTCAGTGCAACTAGAAATAAAGGCAATTGACCGGGTTATAAAGGAAAAGAAAGTAACCAGATGATAGGTTACCCCTTGGCTAGATGAGCTGCCAGATAGTCTATGGCCACTTCCAAGACCGATGTAGGATTAATAAAAATGCACAACCTTTATCAGTCACACCAAAATCCTCTTATAGGCCCCACAAACACCAATACCCGCTTGAAGGGAAGCAGAAGAGGAATTGGCCTGTACATGCAGCATTGTGGGGGGGTTATCGCATTATGTCCCAATGCTACTAAACAATCTATTCTGCCGGTGAAAAATAGATGGTACTACCGGTTGTGTGCAAGATTCATGACTGGTAAATGCTGCTGTACATGCCAGAACGCCAGTCCCGAACCCTGTCACTGTTCTGTCTCGGTACCTACAAATAGTTGTTTTTACAGTTATAGACTTAGCCAATGCCTTTTCAGCATTCCGTGGATCCTGAGAGCCAAGAATGGTTTGCATTTACGTATAAAGGGAAAAGTGGACATGGACCGGATGCCCCAAGGGTATGTTGAATCTCCAGCTGTGTTCTCGCCCAGATGAGTGACAATTTGTCTGCCTTGTGCCCCAGTGGAGTGTATTAATACAGCACGTTGATGATCTGCTACTTGCCTCCCCCTCATGGGAAGCATGTGAGCAGGACTCAAAGGAGCTGTTACTCTTTTTGGCCGAAAATGGGCACAAGGTATCAAAAAGTAAACTACAGCTGTGCACAGAACAGTGTGCACAGGTCATACACTGTCGGCGCAAGGGCGTGCCCTAGCCCCAGAACGAATTGAGGCCATTACCAAATTGCCCTGTCCGATAACAAAACAACAAATGATGTCCTTTTTGGGCATGGCGGGCTACTGCAGAGCCTGGCTGAAGGATTATGCCTTCTTGGCACAGCCCTTGCAAGATGCCATCCATGGCAAGGGTATGCAAATGAAAGATGAGGTCAAGTGGACAAACAAATTAATGGAATGTTTCACACAATTAAAATTGGCTTTAGCGTCAGCACCTTGTCTAGGGCTGCCTGACTTTAACAAGCCATTTGACCTCTATGTGGATGGAAGGCATGGGTTTATGTCTGCTGTATTAACACAATTGCATGGGGATGCACGAAGGCCGGTGGCTTACTACTCTAAGCATTTAGACTCAGTAATCAGAGGAATGGTGTCATGTCTGCAGTCTGTTGCCGCTACTACCGAGGCGGTGCTGGCCTGTACTGATTTGGTGGGGTTTTCCCCTCTAGTTGTACATGTGCCACATGCAGTACACTCAATTATACTGCAGGCCCGTACTGCCCATCTAACTCCTGCTCGCTTACTGCAATATCAGAATGTGTTACTAACCATGTCAAATGTTACCCTTAAGCGCTGCACTACCTTAAACCCGGCTACCCTCCTCCCTACCCCCGGAGGACGGTGATGTACATGACTGTGGCGAAGTAATTGACTCGGACTGCAGACCTCGACCTGATTTGACTGATGTACCGCTGACTAACGTAGACTTGGAACTGTTTGTGGATGGCTCGGCTCAACAAGACGGGCATGGTCGTCCAATTGTGGCATACGCCGTATGCACTGATAGCACTACTCTAGAGAGCCATAAGCTGCCGTCCCACTTGTCGGCCCAGGCCACTGAGCTATTGGCATTAACCAGGACCTGTGTTTTAGCAAAAAACCAAACCGTTAACATCTACACGGACAGCAGGTATGCCTTTGGAGTAGTGCATGATTTTGGAACACTATGGAAAAACAGGGGGTTCCTGACTTCGTCAGGAAAGCCCATTGCGATCTCGAAACTAGTAGAAAACCTGTTGACAGCCATTCAAATACCTAGGGCTGTCGAGTCGTGAAATGCCAAGCGCACATCTGCTTCTGACTTTGTATCAAAGGAAACACCGAGCTGATGCAGCTGCGAAAAGAGCAGCTCTCCTTGATGTTGTCCCACTACCATTAATGCTTTCTAAAGAAGTACAACCAGTAAATCTTTTTTCTGCCAGTGATGTAGCTAAATACAACGATCTGCTGATAAAGGAGAAAAGAACTGGCAAACATGTTGCACCTATGACGCCACCGCAAAACTATGGGTGGTGTCCGATGGCAGACTTTGCCTGCCAGCAGTCACGTTTCCCTTTTTGGCCAAGTTGGCTCATGGAGCCGACCATGTGTCAAAAGGAGGGGATGATGGCTTTTGTAAATAAATATTGGTATGTTGTAGGCTTCTCTTTGTATGCTGAAAACTTTCGTAAAAAATGTATTATATGTGTGCAAAATAATATCGGCAGGGGACTCCAAGTAACCCCCTCTGCCCATCCTTCTCCTTCAGGACCTTTTGAGCACATAATGATGGACTTTATTGAACTAAGCCCTTGTGAGGGCTACAGGTATTGTTTGGTAATAGTGGATATGTTCTCTAAGTGGGTAGAGGCCTTCCCTGCTCGAAGAAGCACTGCTTGTGTGGTGGCAAAGGCCCTATTGAAGATATTATACCCGTTGGGACCTACCTAGTATATCTAGTGACAATGGTACTCATTTTGCAAGCGAGTTATCAGGTGCCTATGTGAGGTGTTAAAATTGATTAAGAACTCACTGTGCCTACCATCCACAGTCTGGAGGGCTGTAGAAGAGGCAAATCAAACCTTAAAGGTAAAAGTAACTAAACTGATGGCAGAAACAGGACTTAATTGGGTGAAGGCTCTGCCTTTAGCCTTAATGAGTATGAGAGGTAGACCAACGCGGATGGGTCTGTCACCACACGAGATTCTGATGGGTAGGCCTCTGAGAATGACTAATGCACCTTTTCCCCAAAGCAGGTTAACATTGCACAGTATAGATAACAAAATGATTGCCTATTGTTTATCCCTTAATGCTGCCTTGAGATCTTTTTATCCTAGAGTAAAGGCAACACTACCCATGCCAAATGCGGAAGCAGTACTACACCGCATACAGCCTGGAGACTTTGTGGTGATAAAGGACTTTCGGCGGAAAAAGTGGAGTGATCCCCGGTGGTGAGGTCCTTTCCAAGTGCTCCATATGACACCGACAGCCGTGAAAATCGCTGAGAGAGACACATGGATCCACGCATCCCACTGTCGATTGGTGACGGCCCCCGAGGACAGAAAAAAAAAAAAAGACTGTTTTATTGACTGCAAGGGTGGCATGCGTGCTGGGAGCCGCTGTGGTTGTTCTGACTCTAATAAGTACTAAAGTAAACCACAAGACTGTGAGATGCAGCCGCAGCCTTGAACCCCTGCACACTACTAATACCTGGTGGACTCTAATAAAGCTACATGTTACTAACATTAACCAAAGTGATTGCTATGTTTGTGCACATTCCCCATTCTCTGCAGCTGTAGGATTACACTTAAAACCTAATCCGGTGGGGTGCAATGACACTGGTATAATTCTTCAATGCCTGGAACAAGCCCAAAATGATACTGGAAACTGGTCCATAAACAATTTGAAAAGATACAACATAACTCTTTTCAAGGATCATAATGTGTCGACAAGGTATAAGCCCCCAAATGTGACTGACCCCTTAAAACCCTTGTACCTAGATCACAGACCAAAAGCCCAGGCCCCCTATTGTGTATGTAGAAATCGGCCGCAGGCAGGAGCAAATGTACCAGTGGGAATGTCTAGCTGTTCAGATAACCATTATGATAAAGGTCCCTGCTACAATCACACTTATACAGATCCTGTCCTGACGGTTCCCGGTACCTATTGTGTTCCCGGATTCCCAAAGGGATTATCTGGAGGCCGGGGTTTCGGTACCTTGTCCGGCCTATACTGGGTGTGTGGAATAAAGGCGTATGTGTTTTTACCAACAGGATGGATCGGGTGCTGTTACTTAGCTACACTACACCCCTCCGTACAAGTATATGTGCCCCCTCAAAATAATAATAATGTCTTACGGGGCCATGACCTTAGCACGCGTCTCCAAAAGCGTGCCATAGGTGCGGGAGGTTCTGGAGTACCTAGCGACAAGAGAAGAGTGCCAATGGGTGAGGAATTAGCTGCAGGATTTTTCCCATTCTGGGGGGTACAACAAAGCATGAAATATATTAATCAACTAAGCTACGAACTTGAAACCCTAGTAAAAGAAACCAGTGAAGGTCTAACCATTTTAAGTGCCGAAACAAAAGCATTAAGACGCGTAGCATTACAAAATCGAGTCGCTCTTGATTATGTCTTAGCAGCCCAGGGCCGGGTATGTGCAATGATTGGAGAAGAATGTTGTACCTATGTACCAAATGTGGCTGATAACATGACAGAAGTTTTACACAAGGTACAGCAACTACAAAATAAAATTGTGAGCGAAAATAAGTCTGAGGGTGACTGGAATCCATGGGGATGGATTACAAGTATATTTAGCCAATGGGGATCGACAATAATGACATATGTTGTCGCTGGCATTATCGCCTTATTATGTATATGGCTTGTCGTATTTTGTGTAAGGCTGCTGCTTACAAAAATGTGTAACACAGCCTGTAACCCACCTACACCAACTGTACAATCACCTGTGGTACATAATTACGACATAGTAAAACAAAATGCGCAAGAATTACCTTACTATAACTGTGATATTGAATTGTAGCAGTTGATACAGAGTATCAAAAGGGGGGAGTGTGGAGGAAGAAAAATTATGTATAACAATGCTGTAAAACAACAGTGCATAGAAAGCACCACAAAATGTCTGCAGAGCTGAAACAATCCTCATAAAATGGTGGATAGTGGGAAATTCCATAGCATAGCATAGCATGTCCTTGGCAGCATAGTAAGGCATGCCCTTGGTGCATGATGGAAATTTCCACAAGCATGTCTTTGTAGTAAGGCATGCCCTTGGTGCATGATGGAAATTTCCACAAGCATGTCTTTGTAGTAATGTATGCATGCCTTCTAGATAACGTGGCTAAAGTAAGTTAGCATAATAATCAGTATAGCCAGTCAGTAAGTTACAGCAGTATTATATGAAGCGTACTGTCCAATAAAATTGTACCAAGAAACTGTTATGTAAGTAAGGAAGGGTATAAAAAGAGGAAACTTACTATTGTAATTGGAGCTATGCCATAACAACATGGGGACCTGGCTCTCCGTATGCATACGTGAATAAATGGTTTGAACTCTGCACAAGACTTTTCTTTGTCTCTGTATAACAAGTAAGAAATTTCCATGACAGTAGTAAGGGTCAAGGAGTGAGACTGAGGGATGAAAGGAACCCCCTGTCTCAGATTGCTCTGATCCTGCCACCACTGCAGGGCCTGGATCAGGGTTTGAGTTACTGGGATCAACTTGGTTAGGGGATCTCTCCTTTGAGACCAGAAGGCTCTCAAATGGAACTGAATGTCCCTCATCTGAAATCTTGCTCCTTGCACTACAGCTGTGGAAGCAGCCATGTGTCCTAGGAGCTGTAGAAAATGCCTTGCTGGTCAAGAGACCTGCAGAGTGAGGGAGGAGGCCAGGGCCACCAGAGTCCTTACCCTTTTTAGAGGAAGGAAGGCTCTGGCCTGCTTTGTGTCCAGTTCTGTGCCTATGAAGGTAAGTAGCTGGACAGGTTCTAAAACTGACTTTGGGAGATTGAGAAGAAAACCTAGAGAGGTAAGCAGCTGCTGGGTAACCTGAAGGTGTGATTTGACTTGGTCTGGAGACTGACCCACTATGAGCCAGTCGTCTAGGTAGGGAAAGATGGCAATCTTTTGCCTTCTTAAGTGAGCAACTACTACTGCCAGGCATTTTGTGAATACCCTTGGGGCAGAGGTAAGGTCGAAGGGCATTGCTCTGAACTGGTAATGGCCTGAGGGCAGTTCGAATCTGAGGTACTTTCGGTGGGAGCTTCTGATGAGAACATGGAAGTGGGCATCCTTGAGGTCCAGGGAGGCTAGCCAGTCCCCTGGCCTTAGGGAGGGTAAAATCATTCCCAGAGTCACCATTTTGAATTTTGGTTTTAAAAGGTGCTTGTTCAGATATCTTAGATCCAGGATGGGCCGCCATTCTCCTTCTTTTTTGGTGTAAGGAAGTATCTGGAGTACAGTCCTTTGCCCTGGTGTAGGGAAGGAACCCTTTCCACAGCTCTGAGAGCCAGGAGGGTTGAGACTTCTGTTTCCAGAGCAAGAGTCTCTAGTGGATTTGCAGGTGGAAAAGATCTGATTCTCATCTTTGGAAATTTTTTGAAGCTGAGAACCAGTCCCTGGTTTACTACTTCCAGGACCCACTTGTCTGATGTTAAAGACTCCCAGTCCTGGACGAAGTAAGCCAGCCTGTCCCCTACAGGTAATGGAGAATTGGCCCTGGGCATCCCATCAGGGTGCCTGTTTGGCAGGGGCTTTAGAGTGAGGGGTGGGAGCAGGCCTGCTCGTACCCCGTCTGCCTCTCCCTCTGAAGAACCCCCTCTGGGCATAAACTGAAGAGGAGGTCTGGGCTTGGTAAAAAGGCCTGTGAAAGGGCCTGCCCCTGCCCCTGGGAGGCTGCCTCTGATGAGTGGCTTGCCTTTCCTTGGCCTGTGCACTCCTATAAGTGGTCCTATATTCATCCATTTTCTTCATGTAATTCTCTGTCTGCTCCCCAAACAGAGAATTTCCCACAACAGCAAAATCCATGGCCTTAGCCTTGGTATCCTGTGACAGACTAGTACACCTGAGCCAAGCCATTCTACGAAAAGCCACAGATGTAGCCATGAGTCTTGAAGATACGTCAGTAGAATCCACTGCAGCATGGAATTGCACCTTGGATGCCTCAATACCATCAGCAGCCACCTGTTCCAGCTCCTTGGCAAGCTGGCCAGGGGCCTGTTTTGCTAAAGCCATAACAGTATCCCATCTGGATTTCTGGTATCTTGCAACATAGGCCATATAATTTGCCTGTCTGAGTCCCAAGGATGCTGCCAGGTATTGTTTCTTAGCCATGGCATCAATCCTCCTGGAGTCCTTGTCAGGAGGGTGTGAAGCCAAGGGAATATTAGCCTTATCACAGGCTGCAGCCTGCACTACCCCAACATGGCTGCATTGCTGTGAAAGAAACTCTGTATCAGGACCTGACAAAGTGTACCTCCTGTCCATCTTTTATCCACAGGAGGTAAAGAATTAGAGCTTTAAAATTTTTATTGTTTGTTTCCTAAAGGATTTATGTAAAGGAATAGACAATCTCCTGGACTCTGGGATATCCATCATTTCCACATAGTCAGGCTCCTCTTGTTCATCCACAGCTTCTTCCAAAGGGAGCTGGAGGGTTTCAGCAACTTTTTTATAAAACAGAAAATGAGAAGAGGACTCAGAAAGCCTAGGGGGAGACTCTCCTGAAGGTCTGTCTGGGGAGATGTCCGGTTCAATGGGCACATCCAGACTTTCAAAATCATATCCACACTGTTCATAATCCTCCTCCCCCTCCTCCGGTTCATAAAACTCCTCTATATCACATTCTTGAACCGGTGGAACTGGCCGAACCGACCGTTTACCTGATAGTGGCGGTTCGGACGAACCGGGGAAAGTGACTGGACAATTTGGATCGCTTTGGCTATCTCTGCAGCAGTTGGAGAAGGAAATTTTGGCTCCACACCTGCTGATTTTCTAGTCCTCTTTGCTGGAACTGGCTCCTCTGAGTCAGCTCTTCATTGCCCGAGGAAGTCTCGCCCTGGTCAGAGGGCACTCCCTCCGGTTCGGTTGGCACCGAACCGGGCTGGCCATCCGGGTCAGCGGACTTTTTGGCCTCTCGTTCCCTGAGCCTACCAACTCTCTTATCCAGGGTAGCTGCAGGGAAATTCTTGCAAATCTGGCAGTCTGCATTGAGGTGGTCAAACCCCAGACAATAAATACATGTGGTGTGTGGGTCAGCCTTGGCAAAGGCTTCCCCACAGACACTACAGTGTTGAAACCCAGTGGGCCCGGTTTTTCTTTTGGGTTTCTCAGACATAATGCCAGCCTAACCAAAAACTTGCCCTTTTCCAGCAAATGCCAGGCAAGACACCCTTATCGGTTCCCAACCGTGTCACGGGTCGTGGAAAAAAACGTAATGAAATCCGTTTTTTTTAGAACCGATAAGAACCGGGAACCGTACTCTAAATGTATTAAAATAAGTTTTAAAAGCAAGCTGATTGGTTCAAACCGAACCGATAACCACATTTACAAGTTCCACACAGAAAAGAAAACCTGTCTATTACTTACGATACCACAGACAGAGCTTGAACCGACCGGTTTGCGGTTAAAATACATATAATCGCGGTTTATTTAACCGAGAAAAAACACTTTTAACCGAGAAATGAACCGAGCAGTAGGAGGAATCTCCGGAGCGACTGTTCAGTGAGGCGGAGTAAAGAATCTGTCAGTTTCAGTTTGAAGATAAACAGACAGAGTTTTTCTAACCGAGCTCACGCTCCAGATTCCATGCCTGGCATGGAAGTTAACTCTTTCACCTCCGGAGCAGTTCTAAGGCTGGGACAAACTGCATATGTCATAATATAGCAAGACTTCATGTTGTTTGAACTCCTCCTTGGGTTCTTCATCCCAAAATGCAGCACCTTGCACTTTTTGGCATTAAAGCCCAGTTGCCAGGTGTCTGACCAGGTTTCAAGCTTTGCCAGATCATCCTGCAACCCCTGCCATCCTCCTAGGTCATCCACCACCACACTTACCTTGGTATCGTCAGCAAGCAGACTGATCTTGCTCTTGATGTCCCATGATATGTCTGCAATGAATATCCCAAACAACACTGGTCCCAACACTGAGCCCTGTGGAACACCGCTCGTCACTGCCCTTGGGTGTGAGAGCTCCCCACCCACCACCACCCTCTGTTGCATTCCCTGCAACCAGTTTCCTACCCATCTCACCAGCTTTGCACCCGCCGCTGTGCCTACTAACTTCCTTCCCAGCCTTCCATGTGGCACTGGTAGAATGCCTTACTGATGTCCAGATACAGGACATCCAGTGCATGGCCCTGTCCAGTGCCTAGTTACCCAGTCATAGAACTCGACCAGGTTGGTTTGGCAGGATCTGCCATGTATGAAGCCATGCTGTCTGCTGTCCTGTAGTCCTTTGGCCTCTAGGAGGGCCACCAGCCTCTCCTTCAGGATAGTCTCCATTAGCTTAACCACAATGGATGTGAGGCTCACTGGTCTGTAGTTTCCCAGTTCATCCTTGGGGCCACTCTTGTGGAGGGGCACCACATGAGCCATCATCCAGTTCTGAGGTACACACCCAGAATGTAGTGAGGCATTAAATAGGTCTGCCAAAGGTCCTGCAAGGACCTCTGCCAGCTCCTTCAGTACCCTTCAAGGCCATAGACCGAGTGCCCCCTTGCTTGTTGATGTACCACATTGTGGTGATATTGTCTGTTCTGATCTGAACCACTTTGTTCTGAACAGACTTGGAAAAAACTTGCAGTGCCAGAAACACTGCCCTGAGTTCCAAGAGACTGATGTGAAGCAGAGATTCTTGAGGTGACCACAACCCTTGGGTGATCAGATCCCCCAAGTGGGCTCCCCAGCCCAAGAGGGAGGCATCTGTGGTAAGGATTAGAGAATGAGATTGAGTGACAAAGGGAACTCCTTGCCTTAGACTGCCCTGATCCTGCCACCACTGCAAAGACTGGATCAGGGTTCGAGTCACTGGGATTAGTTTGGTCAGAGAATCCTTTCTCTGGGGCCAGAAGGCTCTTAAGTGGAACTGAATGTCCCTCATCTGAAATCTTGCTCCCTGGACCACTGCCGTAGAGACAGCCATGTGGCCCAGGAGCTACAGAAAGTACCTTGCTGGTCGAGACACCTGAAGGGTGAATGAAGAGGCCAATTTCACAAGGGTCCTTGTCCTGTCCAGGGGAAGGAAGGCTCTTTCCCTCATTGTATCCAGTTCCACCCCCATAAAGATGAGGAGCTGTACTGGCTCCAGAACTGACTTTGAAAAATTTAGGAGGAATCCTAAGGAAGTGAGCAGTTGCTGAGTTATCTGAAGATGAGACTTGACTTGGTCTGGAGACTGACTCACTATGAGCCAGTTTTCCAGGTATGGAAAGATGGAGATCTTTTTTCTCCTTAGGAAAGCAACGACTACTGCTAGGCATTTTGTGAACACCCTTGGGGCTGATGTTAGGCCAAAGGGCATTGCTCTGAATTGATAGTGGCCTGAGGACACTCGAACCTGAGGTACTTTCTGTGGGAGCACCTGATGGAAATGTGGAATAGGCATTCTTGAGGTCCAGGGAGACTAGCCAGTCCCCTGGCCTTAGAGAGGGTAGAATTATTCCAAGAGTCAACATTTTGAATTTTGGCTTTAAAAGGTGCTTGTTTAAATATCTTAGATCCAGGATGGGCTGTCATTCTCCTGTCTTTTTGGGGGTTAGGAAGTACCTGGAGTATAGTTCTTTTCCCCTGTGTAGGGATGGAACCCTTTCTATGGCTCTGAGAGCCAAGAGGGAAGAGATCTCTGCCTCTGGGGCAAGGGCCTCCAAAGGATTTGCAGGTGGAAAGCATCTGGTTCTCATCTTGGGAAATATTTTGAAGCTGAGAACCAGTCCCTGGCTTACTACTTCCAGGACCCATTTGTCAGATGTTAAAGACTTCCAGTCCTGGACAAAGTAAGCCAGCCTGCTCCCTACAGGTAGTGGAGAATCGGCCTGGGCAAACCCATCAGGGTGCCTGCCTGACAGGGGCTTTAGGCTGAGGGGTGGTAGCAGGCTTGCTTATACCCCATCTGCCTCTCCCTCTGAAGAACCCCTTCTGAGTAAAGGCAGAAGAGGAGGCCTGGGCTTGGTAAAAAGGCCTATGAAAAGGCCTGCCCTGCCCCTGGAATGCTGCATCTGGGGAGTGGCTTGCCTTTCTTTGGCCTGAGCACTCCTATAGGTGGTCCTGTACTCAACCATTTTCTTCATGTAGTTCTCTGTCTGCTCCCTAAACAGAGAATTACCTATAACAGGAAAATCCATGGCCTTAGTCTGGGTATCCTGTGACAGGCTAGTACATCTGAGCCAAGCCATCCTACGAAGGGCCACAGATGTAGCCATGACTCTAGATGAAACATCATTGGAGTCCACTGCAGCATGAAATTGCACTTGGATGCCTCAATACCATCTGCAACCATCTGCTCCAGCTCCTTGGCAAGCTGGTCAGGGACCTGTTTAGCTAGAGCCATCACAGTGTCCCATATAGACTTCTGGTATCTAGCTGTTTAGGCCATGTACTGTAATTGGCCTGCCTGAGTCCCAAAGATGCAGCCATGTACTGTTTCTTTGCCATGGCATCAGTCCTTCTGGAGTCCTTATCTGGGGGGTGTGAAGCCAAGGGTATATTTGCCTTATCACAGGCAGCAGCCTGCACTACCCCAACATGGCTGCACTGCTGGGAAAGGAACTCCGTATCTGAGCCTGAAAGGGTATACCTCTTGTCCATTCTTCTGCCCACAGGAGGTATGGAATTAGGAGTTTTCAAAATCTTAAATGTCTGTTTCCCAAAAGACTTATGGAGGGGAATAGACAATCTCCTGGACTCTGGGATGTCCATCATCTCAACGTAATCAGGCTCCTCCTGATCCTCTACTGCTTCCTCCATAGGAAGCTGGAGAGTTTCAGCCACTTTTTTGTAAAACATAAAGTGGGAAGGGGACTCAGAAAGCCTAGGAGGGGAAACACCTGAAGGTCTCTCTGGGAGATGTCCGGGTCAATGGGCACATCCAGACTCTCATAATCACCATCACTATCCTCATATTCCACCTCCTCCTCCGGTTCATAAAAATCTTCTAAATTATAATCCGGAACCGGGTGAACCGACCGAACCGAGCCCCTAACCGATGGTGCCAGTTCGGTCGGAACCGAAGTTAGTGACTGAACAATCTTTATCGCTTTGGCTATTTCATCAGCGGTCGGATAAAGAACTTGTGGATCCGATCCAACTGACTTATCCCTTCTTTTTCTTTTAACCAGAACCGACTCCTCAGAGTCGGTTCTCCTTTAGCCCGAAGAAGTTTCACCCTGGTCAGAGGGCACCACTTCTGGTTCGGTTGGAACTGAACCGGGCTGGCCATCCAGGTCAGCGGACTTCTTGGCCTCTCTTTCCCTCAGTCTACTTACTCTCTTGTCCAGGGTAGCTGAGAGAAAATTTTTGCAAATCTGGCAGTCTGAATCGAGGTGGTCAAACCCCAGACAATAAACACAAGTGTGGGGGTCAGCCTTAGCAAAAGCTTCCCCACACACATTACAGTGTTGAAACCCAGTGGGCCCGGTTTTTCTTGGGTTTCTCAGACATGGCCAGTCCTAACCAAACTTACCCTTTTTTCGGCAATCTGCCAGGCAAGACACCCCTATCGGTTCCTGACCGTGTTACGGGTCTTGGAAAAACCATAATGAATCCGCTTTTAGAACCGATATCGGACCGGTTACCATCAAAAAACAGAAAAACTATTTCACAAACCTGATCGGTTCAAACCGAACCGATCCGATGTTTACAAGTTCCACACAGAAAACTAATAATAATAAACCTATCTAGTACTCACAGTACCACAGACAGAGACTGAACTGACAGGTTAGATTATAGAAATTCGGTTGAAACTGAGAGAAAAACGACACTTTAACCAACTAAATTGAACCGAGCGAAGGAGAAATCTCCGGAGCGACTGTTCAGTGAGGCGGAGTAAAGAATCTGGTGGTTTGGGTTCAAACAACAACAGACAGAGGCTCAACCAAGGTCGAGCTCAGCGTTCCATGCCTTGCATGGAAAGTTAACTCTTTCCTCTCCGGGGCAGTTCAAAGGTTGGAGATCACTGCACATAGTCAGAATACAGCAAGACTTCATGTTGTTTGAAGTGGCCTATCGACAAGTAGTGAAGACAAAGCCCACAAACAAGTCCTTGCCTCTGCATTGAAAAGGGATGAAGAGCATGTTACAGCCCTTACCAACCATGTCATCAACAATATGACAAACCCTAGTTGTACACTAAGGCGGCATTTCTTAAGATTTTATTCTTGTGGCTGTCTCCCTCTTTTTCTGCCCCGTGGAAGAACATTGAATTTTCAATTAATGATTTATATGACATAGAAAAGATAATGTTTGCCTCCAGGGGCCAGACACCATGACTCCATCTTTTCACTACAGATATGGCTGCTATCCTTAGAATATGGAATAATTTGAAAAAGCAACCAGCCTCTCAAGACACAATTTTTCACTATACATTATTGGCGGAAGATGAAAATTTCCATCTGGATCAATCTGATTCAACCTCTTTCACCTGGAAGAGGGCAGGGTTTAACTATGTTCATCAATTTTTCACAATCACAGGTATAATTTCATTTACTACCTTACCAAGTGACTATGGCTTCCCAGATGGGGACTTGTTCCACTATCTGCAAGTAAAAAATTACATTTTACAACAATGGGCAGGGGTATCCAAGCTACCCACATCCTTGCCCAAACTTTTTATTTTGCTAAGAGACTCAGTAGCAGGCCATCCCTGGGGACACTTACTAGACTTCCTCTACACCTAGGGGATTCATCTCAAACAGTCTTGGAGGGCTGGAATAAAGACCTTGGTATACTGGTACCCCAAGCTCCTTGGCAAGAATCAACCTTAAAAGCTATTAAAATAAACTCCTCCAATATATGGAGAGAATTTGCATGGAAGTGTTGTTGCAGGTTCTTACACTCTCCGGCGGTTCTTGCAAAATACCTTCTGGCCTCATATGGTGTCTGCTTGTGAGAATGCAAATGCAGGCTGACAGATTTGGGACACATCTTTTGGCTTTGCCCCCATTAATGCCATACTGGTGTTCTCTACAGGAGGAGCTATGGGAATGTCTGGGGGAGGCGGTGGAGCTTACAGCAGACATGGTGGTATTGTCAATCTTTTCAGACCACAGCCCATCATGGCTTTGAACTTTGTTGACACTATACCTTCTAGCAGTGAAAAAAGCTATAACTCATAAGTGGATGACCACTACCATCCCCACACTTTCAGACTGGAAACAAATAGTCCAGGATATCTATCTAAAGGCTTGAAGGCTTAACGGTGCGGATTCATAATGGACAAATATCCTTCAGGGAGAAGTGGCAGAGATGGATTTGCTATATGGCAAAAGTAGATGTTGATTTCATGCCATGGGGAGATGAGGGCCTCTTGGGGACGGGGGAAGCCTCCCTAATCATATAAAATTGCTAAGAACCCAGGTGACAGCTTTGATTGAGTTGGAAGACACAATGAGTCTAATATTCTTGGCTTTGTAGAAGATTCTGTGTGAAAAATATTTAAACTTATGGTTTTACAGATAATTAGGGGCTATTATTGTGTCTCTTGGGGATCTAGTGACATTCTTCTTATATGAAAACACATTAAGATGTATCAGAATCCTGCTGTTGCCATTCTTGCATTGTACTGATTTGCTTTGCACAGTAGTATGATGCTTCAGCTAATAAAGATGATATTTAAAAAAAAACAAACAGTATGACAAACCCATTTTGATCCTGAATCACATTCAGAGGTGCTTATCAACATATCTACTGGACTGTATGTAACAGCTGATGCACAAGAATCTCTACTAAAAATAGCAGATGCTGGTGAAGAACAAATGAAGAGATTTGTGAAAGGTGCACTTGATTCTGATGGCACACATAGCTTCTTCAGCCCCATCAAGAAATCTGGCATCAGAACATTTGCTGACATGGCCAACAGGACCAAATTTAAGTCTGGCAAGAGAGGGACAATCACAGCAGCAATCTGGCCAGAAATTATTTTCCATAGAGCCCTGTCTTTAGCAAGATGCAAGGATGATGTTTCAATGGAAACTGTTCTCAGTCACCCAATAGGACCTGTGCCTATGTCCCTCTTCCATGCAGATGGAACAATAAGAAAAACAGAAAAAGTTGAATTAGGACATCAGCAGGAAGCTGAAGCTAAAAGCATCCATGAGCTACAAGGATGAAACAAAGAAACCACAGTGTACATCAGAGATGCCATGGCAGTCATTTCAAATGATGGCTGGAGACACATTCCACACATTCGATAAATTGGTTGCCAAGTACTTGAGGCAGGTCCTAAAAGGATTTGCTAAAGCTAATTCTGTAATCAGTCTTTGACAGATGTGACAACAGTAACTTTGTGGAAACTGCAGAAAGACAGTGCCGGACAGGATCTACGGTTGGATGGAAGCAATACCAGGAGACTGGTGGATGCCCTCTCCCTCCATGGAAAAAGTTTCTAAACACAGCATCCAACAAGCAGTCACTTGCAAAATTCCTGTGACTATATGATTCAAAAATGCAGCTGAGAGTGTAGGAGCAAACCCAACACAAACACTCCTTCTTGCTGGAAGCTTTTCCAATGGAGAAGTAGCAAAGTCCGTCACCAGCAGAGGTGTTGAAGAAGCTCAAGACTTGTACATAGAAACATAGAAGTTGACGGCAGATAAGGACCGCAAGGCCCATCCAGTCTGCCCATTTCTTTTTCTACCTTATGAATGTGTAGTACTCAAGAAGAAGTGGACACAAGGATGCTTCTTCATGCCATATGTGCCAATATGGCTTTGGGTCTCTTAGTGTCAAAGGAACCATAGTAATCAGGTTACCTGATACAGATGTTTTGGTCCTTGCTGTTCACTGCTTTACAAAAATGGAACACATAGATAACATGGATAGAAACAGGCACCATTACCAGCACAACTGACAACCGTCACTTCATACCTGTGCATGCAATTTGTGATGCACTCACTCCTGACTTCCGCAACATACTTCCTGCTATACTTGCATTAACAGGATGTGACTGTGTCATTCCTATTTGGTATTGGGGAAAAATATGTTTTTAATGTTGTCAAAACAAAGGGAGCTTACCTTAAGCTTCACAGATCTTTCCAAGTTGGGAGACAGTGATGAACAAGCCACAATATCTGCCACAAGCAAGTTAGTAGAAGTGCTCTATGACCACACCAATAAAGAAATGGAGACCCACAGAGTCTTGAATTGCTTGCACTTCAATATACCATCAAATAGGACACATCACTGGCCAACCTCTCACCATGAGAGTTAGTTAGATAGTTTTGAACAGCATGTCAAAAGAGCATTTTGACAAACAAAGATTTGGATGTCTTTGCACATAGGTAAATCAGATATTGGATCACCATTGTAACATGGAGGGGAAAATGTGGATGATGAACTACTTTCTGAATTCTTCAAGGGCCCAATGGCATCTGAGCTTCTATAAGATCTTATATGTGCCTGTACCAGTAGGGGTCACTGCACAATCAACTGTGTCTGTAGTCAGAACAATTTTGCCTGCACAGAACTATGTACATGCCAAGGCAATGAAGACTGTGGTAACCCACGCACTCGACAGAGATCATGATGATGAACAAGATGATGATAATTAAGTCGACTAGAAATGTCACCAACACTATTACATTTCAATGATACCTGTACAAATTTATTATTAGATTTTGATGTGATGCTTTGAGGTCACAAAGAAATCCTATTTTGTCTTAAAATAATACATACCGTCATTAAACTAATATAAATGAATGCTCAAATATTTCAAAGTTGTCATTCTAATGTGTTGAGAGTGTCATTGTTTAGCCCCATTTCTATGGTAATGGCACCACTTAACAGCTCCACATCATACCTCATCTTAAAGTAGACATAAGCTTTCAAATGACGTATGATGTGCATGTGTGTAGAGAGGCTACATTAAGTCGACTAAATCGGTGGTGTCTGCCGCTCGTCTAATGAAACTAATTTAAATTACAGTGAAGCTCGCCAGGATCAAGCCCAACTCTGTATAATTCTGTAGTAGAATTACTGCAGGGAGCAATGCAGTTTCAATGGGAGTTACTCCCTTTTGTCATGCAGGGAAACTGTGACACTGTGCTTCATCCTAGCGGGCTTCACTGTATAGGAAATAATACTGCAAATTTGAAGCAGCTTTGATGATGTTTCATAACTTTCTTTAGGTTCTGCATATATTCCTGTCACACTGTTGCTTTATGACCACACTGTCTTTGTAATTACTGCCTGTATTTAATGAACTGAAGTATGTGGGACTGGTCTCACTGAAGAAGCGCACATGCATGAAACTTGTCATGGCAGACGGTAGCGCTGTTTGTTCACCTGTCTTGTATACCAGTATCTGGAGTGTGTTTTCATTCTTTACACTACACTGAATAAAGGCATCAGCGGTGAGCACCAATGTTCTGGTCTCGGTGCCAGTTTTTTCTGTTATGTGCTTAATACATTAAACTCGGCAAGAGAATGAGTGGAGCTCCTTTGTTTGTCGCAGCTTGCATAAGCTGCCTGGTATACCTGATGTGCAGAAATGTACCTCATTGTGTGTACACCTTAAAAAAGTACAGTTACTTAAGAACTTACAATAACAGTAGATCTCCAAAAGGATCTCTTGCAGCAGGCCACACTGTTAGAACTTAGCTGCTAGGCACTAAGACCACACAGAAACTTTCTAGCTAGCAGTCTAGCAGAGGGGGCCACCCACCACTGATATCACCCTCTGACATCGGCCATCCCTATATGAGTAGGCGGCTGTTATAGCCTCCTCAGTTCTCCTGCCAGAGACCAAAAGCAAGAGTCGACTAGGGGAACCGAGGAGGAATCCGTGGTATCCTTAGAGTATACTAGAAAGAAAGCAAAAGTTTCTCTGCCATGAAAAGGGAGAGCTAGGCAGAAAGCCCAAAGGAAATGAAAAAGGAAAAGGGGGGAAGGAGGGAAGGAGGGAGGGAAAGCATGGCCTGTTGCAAGAGATCCTCTCGAAGATAGAACAGTTATGTAAGAACTTACCATAACAGTAGATCTTCGAGGAGATCTCAGTCATCAGGTAACACCGTAGGAACCCTTCACCATCAGTGAAGGGGAATCCACATGGAAGACTTTCAGCAGTACAACTGGGAATGCCCACACCAGTGATGTCCGTCGACATCACCAACCCTATAAAGGCATGAGCAGCTCCACTCCCTCTTCAGTTCTTTCCCCCCAGAGACTAAAGGAGCTAGGTTCTTGCCATGGGGGACCGAGGAGAGAGAGAGAGAGAGAAGAAGGAGAGGTGCCCAAACCTAAAGAAAGGCTGGATACACCAGACAGCCAGTTCCTAGACAGGAGCCCCAAGTGGGGGGGGGGGAGATAGTGGGAGGGAAAGTATACCTGATGACTGAGATCCCCTCGAAGATCTACTGTTACAGTAAGCTCTTACATAACTGTTCTGTTTTCTTCGGGGGTATCTCAGTCATCAGGTAACACTGTAGGAATGAGTCCCAAGCAGTTACAAGTGCATAACAGACAGTCTGGGAGGAGGTCTCTCCATAAACTTAAGACAGGAGTTCCTGTAACACAGCCCTGCCAAATTCTGCATGGGCTCTAGAGGCAATGTCCAGACTGTAGTGCTTGGGAAAAGTATGGACTGTACTCCAAGTGGCAGCTGCACAAATGTCAGTGGCTGAGACCCCCTTGGAAACAACCCACACAGCTACAGTAGCCATTCCTCTGGTGGAATGAGCTTTGACAGCACCATGCAATTCTTTGCCGTACTTGTTGTAGCAGAACACATTACAATTTGCCAACCATCTGGATAGACATTGCTTAAAAACTTAAACGTGCTCTCTACCTGGGGCAAAAGACACACATTTTATTTATTTATTTAGTTTTTGTTGACCAGGTAAGTGCACTAGACAAATCCTGCCTATTTTCAGGCACAACCCAGGGGAGGGGGATACAGAGGAATGCCAACTGACCTTGAACCAGATTAAGCTGTTGGTGTTATTTTTAGTGAATGAGCGAAATTTGGCCAGGACACTTGGGAAATTCTGTTACTCTTTTCGATAAGTGCCATGGGATCTTTAACATCCACCTGAACTACCATCAATCCAGGCAGATGGGACCTTGGTTTAACATCTCATCCGAAAGACAGCACCTCAGAAGTGCAGCACCCCTCTCATGCTGCACTACAGTGTCAGTACTGGGATAGTAACCCAAGTGCCAGATGTGGGAACTGAACCCACAGCCCTCTGATCTCCCAGCTTCAGAGGCGAGTGTGCTACCTACTGAGCCACTGACACTGACAAATGCCCTCTCTACATGGGGCAAAAGAAACAAACAACTGCTGTGACTTTCTAGACTCTTAGGTCCTAAGCAGGTAGTTCTTCAAAGTTTTGCACTCATCTAATGTATGGAATAGTGCTTCCCTTGGATTGGCACACTCAGGAAAATAGACAAGAAGGTAGATAGACTGATTTGAGTGTAAACTCAGAAACCACCTTAGGGAGAAATTAAGGATTTGTTCACAAAGACACACTGTCTTTGTGATGAATTAAATAAGGCTCCTTGCTGTGAAGAATTAAATAAGGCTCCTTGCACCAGAGGGCCTTAAGCTCTGAAATTCTTCAAGGAAAAATAATTGCAACTAAAAACAATGCATTCCAAAAGAGAATGCGCAAATCACAAAACGCGATTGACTCAAAAGGAGACGGGGTAAATTTTTCCAAAACAAAATTCAAGTTCCAAGCCAGGACAAGGGAATGGACAGGAAGTTTCAGATGCAGGATGCCCCTTCTAAAGATACAGGAGACATCCACCTGAGCAATCGTGCAGTCACCCATGAGCTCATGAAATGCAGAAATAGCCAAAAGGTGGACCTTGAAGGAAGAGTACTGGAGGCATGAGTTGAAGAGTGAGATCGGGTAGTCCAGGATATGATTCACTGAGCAGGCGAAAGGGTCTAAGCTATACTTGGCAGCCTAGATGGCCAACTGCTTCCACTTCATGGCATAAGTGGCCCATGTGGAAGGCTTTCGGGCAGCCACTAGGATGTCCGCCACCCTGTTAGAGACCCTGAACCTGGCAATGGCTATGTTCTCAGGAGTCAGGCATGCAGATGGAGGGATCAGAGGTTGGGATGGACCAGGGTCCCCTGAGCCTGGATCATCAGATTCCTGCAAAGAGAAAGAGGGACCGGAGGTTCCTCTGCCATCTGCTGAAGGAGAGGGAACCATATCTGGCGAGGCCAGAATGGTGTCACCAGAATCATGCTGATCCCCTCCATCTGCAACTTGATTAGCACCCTCTGAATCAGAGGAAATGGAGAGAATGCATAAAGAAACCTCCCGCTCGAAGAGAGGGACAACGCATCTTGCCAGAAAACTCCAGGCTCTGGATCTAGCAAGCAGAAATTGGGCAGTTGTGCGTTGAGTGGGGTCCAACTCTGGATGACCCCACCTGTTGAACAAGACTTCTGCAATGGATGAAAGAAGCTCCAATTTGTACATGCTGGACTGGGTCCTGCTGAGACTGTCCACCAGAGTGTTTAGTACTCCTGACACGTGGACTGCAGAGAGTGTCAGACTGTGATCTAATGCCCAGTACCACACTCTCATGGACTCCCTGCAAAGGGGGTATGAATAACCCCCTGCTGATGTACTATACTACACTTAGATTGTCTGACTGCACCAGCAGTTGACCCAGAGCAAGGTGTTCCTGAAAGGCTTGCATGGTGTAGAGCACCACTCTCATCTCCAGGACATTGGTATGCAGGGAGGCTTCCCATTGAGACCAAGAGCCCTGGGTCTGGAAGGGACCTAGGCACACCCCCCATCCCAGATCTGAGGCATCTGTGGTTAGGATCTGATGTGGGGAAGAGATCTGGAAAGGGACACCTTGAAGCAGATGTAAGGGGTCCATCCACCACTGCAGTATCTTGTGTACTGGGGAAGAGACCAGGACAGGTTGGTCTAGCTTGTCTGCATGCTGGTCCCACTGTACCTGAAGGGTCCACTTGAGGGTACACATATGGAGCCTGGCAGCGGAACTATGGGTATGGCAGCTGGCATCAGGCCTAGCAATCTGAGGTATAACCTGGTTGGAATGTACCATTTCTGGGAAACTTTCCGAGCTTGGGTGATGAGGCACTCTGCCCTGTTTTGGGGCAGGAAGTCCTTTCCCTGCATAGATTCCAGAATTGCCCCTATATACTGCAACCTGTGGGGAATGGGACTCCTTGCAGGGGTCCATCCAACACTGGAGCACTTTGCGGACTGGGGAGGAGACCAGCACCAACTGATCTAACTCGGCCATGCGTTGGTCCCATTGCACGCTGACAGTCCACTGGAGGATGTGCATATGGAGTCTGATCAGTGGAACAGTGGGAATGGCAGCTGCCATTAGATCCAACAGCCTCAGGTACACCCCGGCAGGAATAAAACGGCTCTGATCCACTTCCTGGGCCTGGGGCTATAAGGCACTCCACACTGTTCTGAGGTAGGAAAGCCTTGCCCTGTGCTGAGTCTAGAACTGCCCCTATGTATTGCAGCCTTTGGGATGGCACCAGAACTGACTTGGGCAGATTGACCATAATGCCAAAGGAGAGGAACAACTATAGAGTTCTCTCTAGAGTTCACAGGAGCTGCTCCCTAGATGGTGCCTTTTGGAGCCAATCGTCCAGGTAAGGGAAGACGTACAGTCCCTCCCTTCTGAGGGCTGCAGCTACTACTGCTAAGCACTTGGTAAAGACCTGTGGCACAGAGGACAAGCCAAATGGCAGAACCTTGAATTGGTAATGTTCACCCTGAAACAGAAAATGGTGAAGTCTCCTGTGAGGGGGGAAGACCAAAATGTGCAGGTAGGCATCCTGCATGTCCAGCAAGCAGAGCCAGTCGCCTGTCTTGAGAAGAGGCATCAGGCCTGGCAAAGTTACCATCCTGAACTTCCTGTACTGGACATATAGAATAAGGTGCTTTAGGTCTAAAAATGGGTCTTAGACTTCCAGTCTTTCTGGGGACCAGAAACAAAACCTGGTATAGAACCCCTTGTTTCTCTGGTGACTGCATGCTGGCTCAATAGCCTGCTTGCGCAGAAGAGACTGTACCTCCTCCTGCAGAATGGACAAGTGAACCGGAGGGGGCGGGAGAAAAATGGAGGGCAGAGGAGGGATTTCGGTGGATTGCTCAATGAGCTCCAGCATGTGACCCCATTCCATGATTTGCAGAACCCAGGAATCCAAAGTTATGGTTCTCCATTGATTTAGACTGAGGGAGAACTGACCTCTGACCACCATCTCTTGGTTGGGGACCAGAAGGGAGGGGTCTGGCAAGGAGTCAAGCAGAAGTGGGTCCAGCCACAGGGACTGATCCATCAATTTGTGGATACTTGGTCACGGTTTCTGCATTGCAGGGAGTGGGCAAGGCCATTGGGGCTCTTTGTTTGCCATGGGGCAGAGAGATTGCTCCAGGTCTATTGGACGCCTTGCGAAAAGGATGGTGCTGTCTAGTCTTAGGCTGCATATGGTAGAGGGAGAGGACAGACTTTACAGCCCGATGGCTGCAAATCATTAATGATGTCCTGGACATCAGGCCGAAAGAACTGAATGCCATTAAAGCACCTTCTGCTAAACACAAATAGCAAAGCCAGAGACCCTCTGCCAGGAGTGCAGATGTAGGCTGATGCCAGTGGCAGCAACCCTGGCAATAGTGTCTGACATATTGTAGAGGGCCATGCTTGCTAACATCCTTAGCAGTCTGCAAGCACTTGAGAACCTCCTGTTTCTGTGTATCATCTGAGAGGGCATGAGCGGCAGCTTTGCCCTTCTTCCAGTTGGTGTTCTGATATTTTACCATATGAGACAGGTAATTGATAATCCTCAGCTCAAGGGTGGAGGAGGAATAAACCCTCTTGCCCCAAAGATTTAGCCTATGAGACTTTGTCCAGAGGAAAAGAAATAAGGTGCTTAGGTGCCTTGGACCTGTCATGAGCTGCCCTGATGACTACTGAGTCAGTCTCTGGCTGGGCAGCATATTAAAGAAACCCCTGGGGGCATGATAAAGTTTGTCTGCCCTGCGGGGTATAGTCAGCACAATATCTGGCCTGTGCCAGGCTGCAGAGGCAGCATTTCTCAATGCAGGTAAAATAAATGGAATAATCTTTGGGGGAGACTGTTGGATCTCCAAAAAGTCCACCAGTTCCTTTCTGGTGACACTGTCCTCCTCAGTATGAAAACCCATGGCTGAGGACAATTGTTTCATCACATTGAAAAATGTGGGTCATCAGAAGGAGACCTAGGGGTATGCTTGACAGAGTCCTCACTAACAGTAGAGGCTGTGGACCTGTCTGAAGTAAAGACCTCCTCTTCCTCATCAGGAAGAATGAGGTCAGGGTGGTACTCCTCCTCGACAATGACCTTTTCTAGGTCCAGATTTGAAGTTAGAGGCACCGATGACAGCTTGCTGGGGGGCTTCCAATGGCCGGCGAGGAGGTGTCGACACAGAGGCTACCATTGACAGAGCCAGTGAAGTGGGCCTGTATGGGCTCAACTGATGAACCATCATTGAGGTAAACTTGGTGAGGGTTTCGTTCAGGTCGATGATATGGAAGACTGCATCGACAGAGTGGGGGGGGGTCGATGGTACAGGGATCAACAACCCATCTGAAGGCCCTGTGAACTTGAAGAGCCTGTAGTCCTGGTAGAAAAAGGGTCAGGCCCAGAGGTCAATGCCCGGCCGCCCTGTGCATCGAGCGGATGCACTGTCGGTATGGGTCTGGAGGGCACAGAGGCCTGGACAGCAACTTTATGCATCAGTGCAGCTGCAGCCGACAATGAACCCCTGGACAAATGAGGAGATGCTGTCAGAGAACAAGAATGTCACTGGGGTGAGCAGTCCCGATCTCAGTCCTTCTTGTGACTTTCCTCCCAAGGACTTGTCTTGGGCTGTAGAGGTCTGCAAGCTCGACAACCCTGCCAGTGATTGAGAGGCTGGGACCCTAGAGGACCCCTGCCCGAAACTGGCTGCTTGTTGTTCCATTAAAAAATTTTATAAAGCCTTTCTGCATCACCTGAGGGTTGTTTGACTAAACTTCTTGCAGAGGTCACAATCAGAAACTTCGTGGTCATTCCCAAGACAGCCGACACAGAAAGAATGTTCATCTCTGGAGGCAATCTTCTTTCAGAAATGACAGCGTCGGAAGAGAGAGGTGGAAGCATTAACTCTTGACTTAAACAAAATAAATGAATCTCTTATCAAAAAGAGATTCTAAAAGTAACAGGTAAAAAAAAACATAGGCAAAATGGCGTGAAACTGTGTCGGAGCTTCCACGGAGACCCGTGCGAACACATCGATGGCTGGAAAGAACTGAGGAAGGAGCAGGGCCGCTCACGCCTTTATAGGATTGATGACATCAAAGGCATGCATGGTCTCAATTGTACTGCTGAAAATCCTCCATGTGGATCCTGTTTAACCAATTGTGAAGTTACTATGGTGTGATCTGAAGACAGATACCTCTGAAGAAGATCTGGCTTCAGTTGTTCCATTATGAATTTTAAGAGCTGTTTTGCATCATCTAAGGTGTTTTGATTACATTTCTGGCAGAGCTCACAGTCAGAGGTATCATGGACAGGCCAAGACAGCGAGACCAGAGGTTATGGCTGTTTGTGGAGACAATCTTCTTTCATCAGCGACAGAAGAAAGAAGTGGAGGGAGTAACTCTCATCACAAACAAGGTAAATGAATCCCTTATGTAAAAGAGATTCCAAAATACTAAGTAAATAAAAAATCATAGACAAAAATGGTGCGCAACTGTATCAGTGCTTCCGCAGAGACCCATGCAAAGAGAGTTGATGGCGGGAAAAAACTGAGGATGAAGTGGGGCCTCTCATGCCTTTATAGGGTTGGTGATGTCGGCAGATGATGTTGGCATGGACGACTCCAGTGGTACTGCTGAAAATCTCCCATGTGGATCTTGCTTCACCGATGGTGAAGTTCCTATGGTGTGACCTGATGACTGAGATAACCCCAAAGAAGATCATGCTTTTTCAGTACTTCTCCATAGAACTAACTACCATAGAGCCTTTACAACAGTTAGACAGCGGCTCCAATAGCTGTGCATCCCATTCTCTCTCCGGTACCCTGCCACAATGCGGATAGAGATAAATGGTGCATAGAAAACCTTCCACTCTCTGGAGGCTGCTATTGCCTTCTTAGACAACCACTGACAAAAGGGGGAATGAGATCCCAAAAGTTCTCGACTGCAACAACCGTGTATCCAAAGGCCCCAAGATGACTATCTAAATATGGACATGGAATCACATAGTGATCAGAATTGCTCACATACTCTCTATGAGGGGGCAGACTGAAGAGCCTTGGCTTTTCCCACACAGACTGAAGCACAAGAACTGCAACAAACATTGGGGAGGCATAGAGAAAAGCAACCAGTGCCTATGCTCCTGGAGCGGCAGCAGGACTGAAGAGGAATCAGCAGTGGACGATGACGGCTTTTCATCCTACTGTACTCCCAACCAATTTGCAACCCTGGCCCACGAACAAGAAGAAATTGTTACAATTTACAGCTGCAGCATACCAACCAACAACACATCACCACTACTAGTGCTTCACAGACTGCTGTTACGTTAAAGACACAGTCTCAACTACCGCACTACAAAATACTGCTTCTTGGGCTGCAGTAGTAGCAGCCACGACTTCCTCTGCTACCACTCATCTTCTGGGCTCCCAGAACATTGGAAGCATAGCACTGATCCCTGCAGCCAGTCCCAATAACAGTCCAGCAGGCCTGCCATGAAAGAGGAGCAGGTTTTCAACATTATTCTGCCACAGACTTGAATACCAATCAAGGAATGTCATGGACTGAGTGTGCTACAGGTGGGAGGGGGGACAGGTATAGCATATTATTGATGTTTAATTAATGGGTCACATTTTTCCCATACAAATAGCCGTGTATTAAATGCCATAATATACAAGTGTTAATTATGGCATTTAATACACAGCTCTTTGAGTGAGAGAAAGCGGCAAAAAGAAAACGCAACCCCTCAAGTAAATAAAATAAAGTATGGGGTGCAGTGTGTAAACTCGAATTTTACACACACCCTCATTGTTGGATGGCTGCATAAACCCATTGGGCTTCACCCTTGGGGTCTATGTGACATCCAACAACACGTGTGTATGTGCAAATTTCTCATTACACACTGCACCCCATACTTTATCCTATATTTAATTCAAGGATTACGACTAGTATGTATACAGCTACCCTCAATGCTTCCCTAATTTTTATCCCTCCTTCCACTGCGACACTCCTGTCCTGAAGTGCCATTTTACTGACTGCCCACCTCTCGCAGACTCGCAGACTTTCTTCATGATCCTGCAATCATTCGCACTCCCAAGGAGGGCAGGTACATGGAGGACTGCGGAATGAAAATGTAAACAAACTAGGCCTTTGCTTCAGCTGTGAGTTGAATTGGCTCTGGCTTCGGCAGCACCATTCTATCATCACTCTCTCCTTTCAATTTAAGTGGGGCACTGGATGCATGATGCCAAACAACCCTATCCCACCCCACCCACCCACCAGAGATCAACACTACTCTGAGCTCTTGGCTCTCAACTTGTGGATTGGCACCTCTCCCTCCTCATTCTGCCAGACCGAAATATCCACATCCAAACATTACGAGTATGGGGATTATAACTATTCTGTCAGTGCCTCTGTCAGTAGCTAGACGTCCCAGGCACCTGTTCCATGGTGACACTGCTCCCATGTCAGGGACAACTCACTCCATTTCCCTACCTCCTCACCAGAGCCAGACTGACGTACTGTAGAGAGATACTCTCCCTTTTTTTTTATTTAAATGGGAGGATTTGCTCCCTATGCACCACCCTCCTGCTCTTGTAACTGCTCCCAGCTTTTAGATGAGCTCCTGTGGCATTTCCAACCACATACAAGCAAAATATCGGAGGTTTATTTCCACTGATTCAGCCAAACAATGTCCCGCTTACAGTTGCAGGATATAATGGCAGCGTCATGAAGTGTTAGGACCCTGCGGGGGCTGGGTCACACAGTTGTTGATGAGTTATATTGGGTAGGGGGCCTGATTAAAAGTGAATTTTTAATCAGGCAAGTCAGCCATTCCCCCCTCCTCAGGGACCAGGCTAGATCAGACTCAACCAACACATCACAGATAGCTCCTACAGAGGTGTAATTGAACGCTGACATCCCGTAGTGCTAACAAGGCTTGGTAGACCACATCATTTAATAAGGGCACAAACTCTCTAAAAAGCCATCTACCACCCCTCCCCCCCGTAAAGTTACAAAATTAATGGCCTGTCTCCCCAAGGCAGAGGAAAGGGTAAATGATGATGCTTATTATGAACTAATGTACCAGTACCTCATTATTAATGTTTAATCTAAATCAAAGTCAAACTAGTGCAGAGACAATTAAAAACCCTGACAGCAGCTGAAAGCTCTGAAGACTCCTCCCCCCCCACACCTCCCCCCAAGGGCTCATCCTCCCCCCCAACCTTGCAAAGGAACCTTAAACACTCTGGTACTATCCCTCCTCCCCCTTCCCCTCCTTTCATGTGATTTTACATCCCTATCCTATGCCAACTACCATAATGCCCTGCACTGGACATGCACATTGCTACCAGGAAAACTTTTGCCTACCATGTAACATAAGGATTCGCAAATCCCTGACTACAATCAACACAAGGCATTGCTCCTGTCAGATAACCACAGGGAAAGTAGTTAATAATCTGAAGGGAACCCTCTAGTATTTCACTAGGGAGAAACCCACCTCTCTGAAAATCTATCTTAATTGTCCCTCCCTCTGAATTACATGTAGAGGTGATTCCCCTCCTTTCCACTGAGGGCGTTTAGGGCTGCATCCCCGACTTGTACATCACCACTGACCTCCAGAGAACATTTTTGACTAATCAGTGGCTCACACAATGTGGCTGCTGCGCAGGGACTACGAACCACCCAGACACCTCATGGGCCCATATGTTTCGGACTGTCCCCAGCAGCTGTCAGAGATATTGATACCCATTGGTACCTCTCATGAGTAACCAGATGTCTACTGATATTTGATATTGGTAACCTCCCCTGTCGTAGTTGAGTCCAGGAGTGCAAACAGGAGTCATCAGCCCACTATAAAGGGCCAAGATAACTTCCTTTCGACTCTGACAAGATTGTCTATGTATATGGTTACGGTTAATGTTGTTTGCTCAGTTTTGTCCTCTTCAAGCCTCATGAAAAAACCTTGATTTACCACTGCACCTACTCACCACTGGAGTCTGGATTAACCAGAGCACAGCATATCAAATTATGGGCAAGGTAAATTCCCTGCAGTCTACTTTTCGATATGCTCCATCCTCACCTGGCACTCACCTGATCATGAGCTTAACCCCTGAGTCTCCTAATGGATGACGTACAATTCCTATGTTGGAATGTCAGAAGCTTAAACTCACTGATGAAGAGGAAACAGGTCTTTGCAAACCTAAAATGACTACATACCCTGGTCACTTATTTGCAGGAAACTAAATTGCTCAGCAGCTCAAAGGGGAGTGGGTGGGGACAGAAGTTTATAACTCCACCAAAGTCAAAAAAAGAGGCGTCTCAGCCAGCACAGTGGCATGGAGGGCTGAGGTGCTGGACACCTTACCTCCTGCAACACTGGTAACCCAGAGTCAGGAATGGAACTGGGCTGCTTGGGGTCCGGTGGGGTGAGGAAGGATTGAGCATCCCAAGACAGCTCTCCTTCCTCAGGCAAGGGGATTAGAATGGCGTGCTACCTGCCTGCCACCCAGAGATGGCTGGGTGGCAGCACATGCATGCCACCACATAGGGAAGGGAATCCATGTGCAGGGTACCAGGGCCGTCTCCGAAGAAGCAGAGCTCGGACATTGCACCCATTGCAATACATGACCCCAGAGGAGTAAATGGAGGAAAACCAACCCCAAGGTGGCAGGGTGAATCACCAACCCCCTGCAGGCCCTACACCGGTGGCTGGGCACAATCACAAGTCCTGTGCTAGAGGACAATGGTTAAGGTAAGTCCCGGAGGAGCTGAGTGATGGGGTTGTGGGGATCGGTCAGAAGAAAGTCACCAGGGAAAGAACCAGGTGAGATAAATAGAATATGGAAAAAAAAAAGAGGAGTCTCTATCCTCATACACAGATCTCTATAAAGGCAACTATTAAAAGCAACAAGTGGTTCAGATGGGAAATGCGTCCTAGCCATCGTTAATACCCTCTCTGCACTCTTGGCACTAGGTGACCTACACACAACCAGCGAAGATGACCCATCCTTTTTCCACCCCCTTGCTAACCAGATCACAGAATTTAATGATCAAACCCCCCTCTCCTCATTGGGGGAAGTTTTAATCTCATGCTGGACTACCTTATAGACTGCGACCACATTGCCCCCGAACCACATATCAAGGCTGCATAGGCAGTTAAGTTTTGGATGAAAGGCCCTAACGGATATTTGGTGCCTGACTATACTTGTTACTCTGCAGCACATCAGTCAAATAGCAGGCTGGATCTATGGCTAGCATCTCCATCTCTTATCCCAATGATACTAGACGCCGCCATTAGCCTGAGAATAATCTCTGACCATGCCCCACTGTAGTTAACCCTCCAATGGGGCCTTGTATCTTGACGATCCCCTTCTTGGAGGCTAGACCCACTTCTGATGCTCGACCCACATTTTAAAACCTGGATACAGGAAGATGCCACAGCTTACGTCCGAAATAATGATGATGGTCAAACATCTGTGAATAACCTCTGGGAAGCCTTCAAGTCTAACATGCAAGGATTCATCATAGGGTATGCTGCACATTGCAAGAAGAAAAGGGAATCTCAAATTAAACAACTGGAGTCTGAGCTGCCTGCAGCAAAGATGACAGCCTGAAAGCCCTTCCGAGAGGCACCAAAAGCCCAGACCTTCATAAGGCAGTGCTCACCCTCCAGATGAAGACTGATAACCTTTTTCTAGTCAGAAAGGCTGAACTGGCTATCTTTGGACTCCAACATAAATATTGGGAAGGAGAGGAGAAGTGCAGCAAAGTCTTAGCATATCACCTTAAAAAACAGCATTTGAACAGCATATTGCAGGCCTTCAAAACAAGGCAGCCAAGTTTGCTCAAAAGATTTGCAGGTCAGTCAAATCATGCGGGAGTAATACTTGTCACTCTATTCCTCCAAAAACACCCATGACTCCCAATGCACTGCATCCTTTTTGCAAGCCATGCATCTCCCTAAACTCACCCATGAACAACTACAGGCTTTGGGCTCCACTCTCCTTCAGAGATAGCAACCACACTTAAATCATTTACTCTAGGAAAGCCCCAGGAGGTGATGGCTTCTAGCAGAATTTCTACAACACCTTTCCCCAGCTATGTCCTCCATCCTACAAAGGCTATATGCAGAATACACTGCAATCAGTACCTTCCCCACTACCATGAGGACAGCTACCATAACAATCCTCCCCAAACAGGAAAAGACTCTACTGACCCAGCCAGGTACAAACCCATTTTCCCTTATTATAGTAGACAGCAAACATTTTGCAAAACCTCTGGCCCTTAGACTAGAAAGTATACTGCCCTGCCTTATCCACTCCTCCCAGATGGTATTCATCAAAGGCAGGATCAGTTCGGACCATATGTGCACTCTGCTTAACCTGATGAACATAACTAAGAACACCCCCTCCCCTGACACAGCCATTGCAAATGACTTCGAAAATTATTTTGATTCTGTGGAGTGGGTTCCTCTATGAGGTGCTCTGACAAATGGGGTTTGGACTCAACTTCTTCAACAATGTACAGACCATCTACTCAAGTCCCCTGACTAAAGTCCTTACAAACTCCACCCTCTATGACCCTTCCCCCTGGGTAGAGGAACTCAGCAAGGATGTCTGTTCTCTCCTTACTATTTGTCATAGCTACTGAACCACTGACGACTGCTATCAGGGCTCATCACCAAAACTTCATGCAGAGCTCACAATCTGAAAAAAGGTGGTCATGAACCAGGCACTTTAAACACAACTCATGGCAGTCTGCCTTAACCAAGAGGTTTTAACACCGAACACAATTTTTGAAACCTGTAAGGTTCTATTTTTTTTTTTTGGCTTGTCAGACATACCAATCATGACAAGACCCACCAGAAACAGTTCCCAGCAACAGAAAACAGAGACTGCAGTTCGATTCTTAAGAAAACACAAATCGCTAAAGAAAAATGTTTTTTTTAATAGACATAAAATAGAAAAACACAAATGTACCTCGGTTCCTGGAGACCAGGAACGAAGCAAAAACAGCCATGATGAATTGGCTAAAAGGAATCAATAAAATGTTATATTCAAAAAGGAAAATAAATGTAGTTAGAACTGAAAGGCGAAGAGAGCGCTTTGGGGCAACTTCTTTTTCAGGCAGAGAAATAAATCAGATGTTAGAGGGCAGGGTGGAGCTAGACCACATGGCAGAGATTTGAATTTCATTCCATCATTTCCTAATTTACACAAAATTCCACTCTCTGGGGCAGCTCAGACCTGTAGGCTGATTGCAACAGTAAACATGGTGAGGGGTTGCTGGGGTCTGAGGCACAGGTTTCCTGTTCAGTTACAGTCTATATTTCAGGCAAAGTACAACCCACCTCACACAAACACATATAAACCCACACAAACTAGTTTAAAAGTGATGACTTTAGTCAACAGTTTTAACAAAAAGAACTCTAAAAGTGTTTAAAAAGATTATCATTCATAACCCAACTTTTCTAGGTTTGGAGTTTGAATATTCTACCCTGTGAGCCAGAGGCCAGCTCAGCACATTGCTACATGTCTCTCGCTACAGAGGGTTACCATGGATTACCATGTTTTCTTTAGTCACCCACATATAGTAACTATGATCCTGACATAGATCAATCCAATCAGCTATTGTTGAACTTACTATACATTGCTAGAGGCAAAATTTAATTAATTAATTTATTTATTGAAAAGTTTCACCAGGAAAGGCACACTGAAGAATTGGGATTGCTCATCTTAGGGTGTGTCCTGGGCGAGAGGGGACCAAAAATACATAGTATTAGTAAGAAAAAAGTTTTACAATGTACTGTATTGTAATAAATGAAAAGGCAAACACCTCATATCATACCAGTGATTTTATACAGTAACTTAGCAATCTACAGAGGTAGCCAGACATAGATAACTTACATGTGCTGTTGGGCAGTTTTATATATAAATATATATATATATATATATATATATATATATTAATCAAACAAACTTTGTTAATGCATCAGTTAGGGTTAAACCAACAAAAGTAGGGAAATGTGGTGTTAGGGTTTTCAACCCTAACACCCCACCCCTACCCTGCAAGAAGCAAAAAGAAAAAAACTTGCAGTTTTGGCTGTTCTGGGTCAGGCCTAAGGTCTTCCTTGGGATTATCAACCCAATTGTTTCTCCCAATTCCATCAACAAATAAGCTCAGATGTACAGACTGTACAAGAATGGGGTTAGCATTAGGGTTGATAACCCCAAGGAAGACCCCAGCCTTGATTTGCCAAGACTCAGGATAGCCAAAACTGTAAAGTTTTGTTTTAATTGTAGCTCCTTGCAGGGTGGGGTAGGGGTCTAGGGTTGCAAACCCTAACACCACATTCCTACTTTCATCAGTTTAACCCTATCTGGTGCATTAACAATGTTTTTGCAATGAATTTCCTTACCTTGAGACAGTAAAATCGTGATTGTCATTAAGGGACCTGCGTGAACATATCCATGTGATTACGGTAGTGCAGAGTCCTCAGGGCCCAGCGCTTCTATGCCTCCATTTATCCACATGTGTACATGGGTGTGGACATGCAGAACCCTCTAGGCAGGTTGTTTTTGTAAGGATGGACCATTTTCAGTTCTTATTTCTTACAGGCTTAATGTTGTGCTAGTCATTAAGACCTTTCTATTGATATATACCTTATTGGTTAACTCCAAAGATTGACAAAGTTACAGCTTGTTAAAGTTGCAATATTAACCTAAATGAACTGTAATTTTTTAATGTTTGTGTGTTTTTTTTATGGTTCCTAAAATTTGTTTTTGGGAGGGTGGTATTATGTGTTAGTGTTGTAGTACTCATTAAGGCGTTTAGTTTAATATATAGATTGTCTAATAACTGCATATATTGATGGAGTTATAGCTTGTTAAAGTTTAAATTGTGGAAAAAACTAAGTGCAAAACCTTTTCCATATGAAGGATCGTTTTGTGAGGTTGTGTCATTCATACAAAAAGGATTCCTTCATCTGAAACTAAGAATATGAAAAAACTAAGTTCAAACTTTTTTTCCTATGAAGGAATATTTTTCATGAGGTTGTGTTGTTCATACAAAAACTACTGCTTCATACAAAAAACTATATGAAGAAAACAGTGCAAATTCTTTTTCATATCAAGGAATCTTTTATATGGCCCTATTCTTTATTCATACAGCCATATAGAAAAAACATTTCAATCATGAAAAGGATTTTAAAATGTGTTAAAAACACATTTCTGTGATTTTTCCTCAAACAACTAACTGTAGAATCCACCTAAGGGGTCCCGATTTGCAAGATACATGTGTTGGTGTCTCTGCAGGATTTCTTTGGCTTTTCAATTTTTTTTTTTTTTTTAATGGAAACAAGATGGCAGCCATACCAAAAACAAAATGTTTTCTCACAAAAAAAAATTACCCCCATATGAAACAGAATCTTTTTTCATATGGGCCAAATTCTTTTTTTGAATAAAACAGCTATCCAAAGGGCCATACTGAGCATGCTCAGAACTGAAATTTCAAATCCTTATAACTCTGGGACAGACTAATGTTTTTTCACCAAACCAGTACAAGGCACCACTGTGGCCCAAGCTCTTTCTACATGGAAAATTTATGAGCAGAATTCCAAACTGTCTGTGTACTAGGTGATGACAAAAAAAAGGGGCCCCCAATTTTTTTTTTTTTTGCTATCTTCTTCTCAGAATCTACACACCAAACTGGAACAAAACCTGGCAAGTCAAGAGACCTTGGCCCTGAGATTGCGCTTGCAAAATTTCAAGCAAATCTGTTGAATGTTGCCAAAGCTATTAAAGTGCAAATTTAGGGGTTTAACATTAAACAGCCTACTCAACCCTAACTATAGTGGCACTACCGCACCACTATAATATCTAGATATCTCTCAGGGAAATCCCCATTCATTTCAACTGGATTTTACTAAAGATTTGCTGGGAAGTGTCACTGGCTAACAGTGCAAATTGGCACCACCTAGGGTGTCAGTTAATATTATCAAAACATTTTTCTGATGAACTACAACAGTGTGGGCTGCATACAACTAGTGGGTTATTTATAAAGTGATTGGCATGGCAAAGATACAGTTGCTAATCTGCTAATCACAATTTATGATCACTACTTAACAGGAATATTTCCGGACATACTCTGCCATTTTTCTGGACCAATAAAACAAATTGTATGGCCCAGCACCAGCATATCAAAAAGTATGCTTAAGCCCAATATAGCAGATGATTATGCCTGTAACAGGCATCCAACATAATTCCTTAACCTCTTAGTTTTAGCATGGCCTGTTGACCACCCTAAATAAGTCCCAGAATAGAAGAAGAGGAGGTCTTGAGGAAGTAAAGGACACAAAATATCTTCCAAGAATCAATCTTCAGCATAGATTCCCACTTATGAATCTGTGGCCAGAGGGAAGAGCAAAGCTTTAGCCAGTGGGCTGGCAATGGCTACTTGGCATGATACCAGTGCACCCCCAATGTGACACAGCATACTAGTCAATAACTGCTGCTGGCACCCTCACCAACCTCAGTTCTATTCTTCCCACTGTCAAGTGCATACCGTGGCAGCATCGACTCAGTTCGCCTCGTCCTGCCAAAGTTTCTATCTGCGGCATTGTGCCTTTTCTTCTATTCATTGTGCCATCTAACCTTTATTTGTTACTCAGTGATACTGAAACCCAAAAAGAAAGGGGCCATATCAAATGCAGAAAAACAAGATGCTGGAAAACAATGCAGAAAGGCAAGATGCTGGATAATCTCTGCAGGTTCATCAAGTTTATTTGGGTACACAGTAAATTAGATGAACAGGCAATCTGGGGAGGTGTGCTCTGATGTCTTGACAATTTGCGAACCTGCACTTTGTCAAGAGACTGTCAGCTGCCTGAAACTGACTACATTTAAAGAATGTTCTTTAAGTAACAGTAGCACTATAGGGAACATAAGCAAAGATTTCAAAACATGTAACACGCAGTGCCAAAACAGTGTTAAAAACCAAAATCATGTCTATATCAGTTGTATACTTTATCTTAGAAACTAGATTAGTCTTTAATGGTAGTATGCATGGTAGCCAAAAAGGCTGCTTACTAATTCAAAATGTAAATTCTCCTAGTAACAGCAACCAGGTAACGCTTCTTGCGGTGCCAGAAAAGAGCTACATTTAGCACTAGATATCAACAAAAAAAAACATAAATCTGAAGAAAAAGCAGCCAGATTACTTGTAATGGTTATGCCTACTTATAACAGTGGTGCAATGTGACAAGTGAATAAGTTAAAAAGTACTACTGCATCTGATTCCATCAGTATGATACTTAATATAAGCGGTCATTTAGCAAATTACTTAAAGGCAGACATAGGCAATTGCCTTAACAGGGTACTTCATAACACATTTTAGTGAGAATGTTAGACTTAATACAGAACCATAAGTACATTTTGCAGATCACTTTAGTAATTTCTACAGCAAAGACATAACCTCTGTGTGGTCATTAAGACCTGGCTGTATGAAAGCTTTGGTTTGTTTTAAATATCCAAAATGATTCCCTTTTAGAAAGTAGTGCATCAACATCATCACCCCTAGGACCAATGGAGACATTTTCTAACCCGATAAACTACTTGTGCACAGGGGTAGTCTGGGACCACATGCCATGGGCTGAGTGCTGATTCCTCATTCTGGTGCAAAACAGCCTGCATGTAATCCCCAATCCTCTCCTTAAACTTGCGTTTAGTGCCATCTATGTAGTAGGCCTAGCGCAGATAGCAAAATATACCACATAGGTTGTGTCACAATTTATGAACCTTCTAATGACAAGGAGTTCTCTGGTGTCCATAATGTCAAAAGTACATGTGACTGTAACAACCTGCATCTCCCACATTTATGGCACCAGGAGGCATCCACGTTTTGGGATGGGGAGAAGGCTGGAGGCTGTGGGTGACATAATCCCCCATGTTTTGAGCTCAGCTATAGGCCATGCATAGTGGATGTGCCACATATTCCTGGAGTTTAGGTTCAGTCTGTAGATGCTCCAGTGGCTTCTGATAATATTTTTAATCTCTTGTGTCCTAATACCAAGAGTGGTTACAAAATTCATTCATTCATCCATTTTAATCAGAGTAACAAGGTTTCACCTTGGGAGTCAGAAGATCATTTTGGATGGTCTCCTTTTTTTTTACATAAGCCCTGTTAGTATCTATTTCACAATACCCCCTACATTTAAACCTTTCAGCAAGTTCTGCTGCTTTGCACTCAAATGCAGCTTCTGAGCTACAGTTCCCGAGGAGTTGACTTAAAGCAGTTTGTTGGGTCACATGTGAGGGGTTTACAGAATTTTCATTTACAAGCTGGCTTCTTATTTTAGCTATGTAACTGGTAGTGTCTTGCACAACCACACTTCCTCCCACTTGTCTGCCAGTTTTGCAGTAATGGTCACATTAAACTGCAGACATTTTAAAGCATCACATTCCTCACTAGACATGTTTATAAATCTAGTTTCAGAGTTAGTACCCACTAATCTTTGTAAATCCTTCTAACATGCCCTTAGAAATACCCCTCCCCCCACTATTGGATTCACTGGTGGATTGAAGGAGGATTTGACCATAAAAGTCTGTTCAGTTGCATTGTCCTGGCTGCTCAAGAGGATATTGCTTCCTGTGGGGCCTTGCCTGCCAGGTGTGGACCGTAGGCCCTGTAAGCTCTCAGAAGAATTGTCCCTCCCCATGTTGCTAAAAACACTTCAGACTGAGGAGGTGTGCAAACCTGTATAATGTCATAGTAGTCTCAAAATGATTAAGGCTGTGGTTTGGTACAAACTTCAAGCCTATTTTAAGGACTGAGAGTTCAGTAGGGGAGAGGATGTATGAGGAGATGTTTATAATGTTTGTAGTGTCCTCTACTGATGATTCTTCCCTCTGCCCTTGTACTTCCCCTTCTGTTGCTATGGTTATCTGTTGTGGGCACCCCTTCTGGTTGTTCATGTCCCTCCTGCCCTGTCTTGCCCACACTTGGCCTGGAATGTGATTCTGGGGCTGGGCTTGCAGATGGGTCCAAGCTCTAATCTAACAACAAGCTGTTCTCTAAAATAACAGATAAGGCACCTTCAGATTCACTGTAAGTTTGTGGTGGTGCAGCTGTGCTGGTGTTCTTAAAGATAGACCTAGGTTGCGTGTTCTTTTTGGTCTTTTTCCAACTGAAAACACAATTGTTCAAATAGTCCTTTTTCATTCCTTAGAAATATTCACTGTTTTAATGCCTCTTTTTTTTGTTTTTATCCAACTGGGTTATGGTGTTTTATAAGTTGCTCTTCAATATCGCACACTCGTCTGAGTCCAAGAACGTTTGTAGAATGACCTCCTATTGTTTAACCTCTGCTGTGAGGTGCTCCTGCTGCTTGGCAGAATCCTTCAAAATTAATTTTATCAATCCAAGTGATGAGGGTGGATCTCCTCCTTCCAAGGATCAAAGAATTCTGGTTGGTCCCTTCAAATGAAGGAAACTTTAAAATCCTTAGGCCTCTCGCTACCCTGCCAACTTCCAGGTACCTCTCAAGAGTGACTTCTGCCACACTAATGCTGTAGCTTCCATACTGGAAGAATGCCTCTCAAATGTTGAGCGGTCTTGCAGAGCTGTCAGACGAGGTAGAAGGCTATTCTGGTAAGTCCTCACTAGCTTCTATATGGAAAGCAGGCTGGACCAGGAGACTATCAGTAATACTGGTTCCCAAGCATGACCTCCCACTATTGCCTGACTTTTCGGGTACTGCTGTCTTGCTATGTGTCTGCCTTATGTTACTTCTGGTTGATGGGCAAGCACTCCTGCACCCAACAATGCATCACCAGCACACAGTGTACAATCTGAGAAGCTAAGGGCTGCCACCTGAGTGAAGGTGGTGCAGCCAGTACACGGCAACAATGTGAAGAAGTAAACTAATGTTATTCACCAAATGTAGAAAAACAAGATGCTGGATTATTGCTGCACTTGCATCAAGTTTATTTGGGTACACAGCAAACAAGGTAAACAGACAATCTATGGAGGCATGCACTGATGTCTTGTCATTTTGAGCACCTATGCTTTGTCAAGAGACTGTTGGCTGACAGAAACTGACTACATTTAAATTATGTTCTTAAAGTAGCTGTAGCAGTATGAGGAACATAAGTAAAGATTTCAAAATGTGTAACACACAGTGCCAAACAGTGCTTAAACAAAAACCATGTTTATATCTGTTATGTACTTATTCTTACAAAGTATGTAATTAGACCATCCAGGACTTTGGAGGGACTACTACAGTGAGAAAACCACACTTTCTCACTCACTCCCAAAAGACTGTTGACTACTTCACGCTGACAGGAGGCTGCTGAACCAGGGCAAGCCACTGCTCCACTTTGGCCGAAGCACAGAGCAACCCATCACCATCCTAGACAGTTTTAACTGACACAAAAGGGTCTGGGCATCTAGAAACACTGGTGTGCACAAGCAGAACCTGAACTGTGCACCAGTTCGTGAACTGCTGATTTTATCGTCCACCACAGGCACTGTCATGCAGCTTAGCTGCTGCAAAAATAAACAGCTGCAAAACCTTCTATTTGGGCTGAGTTGCCTGATTGTTTTTACTCTCCAAGGAGCACATCGTAGAGTGTATCATCGAGGGACTCAGAGCAGGATCGTGGAATCACGGCACTGTGCTTAAATATCCACTTGGTGATATAGACAGGGCTCACCAATAGGAGGGTTGTACAGGAGCCACACCTACTTCAAACAAAGACACTCTGGGTTAAATAGCCACAGCCAGGGTTCCAGGCAGAACAGACCATCCAGGACTTCAGAGGGACTACTACAGTGAGAAGAAAACACTTTTTCATTCCCTCCCTGAAGGCTGCTGAATACTTTGAGTTGCTGACAAGGAAAGTTGATGAACCACGGCAAGCCATCACTCCACTTTGGGCTGAAACAGAGCAACCCGACACCATCCTAGATGGGCTTAAGTGACATCGAAGGATCAGGGCATCCAGAAGCACCGGTGTGCATTGTGATAGGGTAGAATAGGACCTTGTCCCATTTGTTTTGGAGAAAGTATTTAAATGCAAGGATCTGTATTCTTTAGTTTACTCTCTTCTCTGTCTGATTGCGCAACCAAATTTTCCTGTGAGACTTTGGACTTGATCAACCCGAACAGTCTCGCAATACTTTGCCTCTCACTGTGTCTGTTTTCTCTTGCTGTCTGCTTTCCTCCCTTGCATATCTACATCTGGTAATATAAGAATATGTGCAAATCAATGTATAGCAATGAAGCTGATAATGGGATCGCGTTTGTATAGAAAATATCTGGTGTTACTGTTGAAATGTGTATATATATATATATATATATATATATATAGAGAGAGAGAGAGAGAGAGAGAGAGAGAGATTTATTTATTTGCTTTTGGTAACCTGTTAAGCACACTAGACAGCTAGTGCCTATTTTCAGGTGCAACCTGGGAGAATTACAAGGTAAACACGAGACAAATACATAGTCAACATTACAATCCAGAGCAACATGCTCCAACAGTGGAAAAAAATGTGTAAGGTACATACAGGCTCAGAGAAGCATCTTGGGGGGGCATAAAACAACAAGACATAACCAGGGATTTTAAAGCAGTGATTTGAGAAGACTGAAGACAACTAGAGGTTACTTGAGTACAAATGTCTCAGCCTTTTGCAGCTGCTGTGGGGACTTCAGGAAGCTCACTGTTCTAGCAGATCCTGCCTGAAATTGACGAGAACAGAATATTTTGCAAGAGCAGGACATTTGCTGAGTTGGGGGTGGAAAAAGCCTTATAAAATAGCTAAGCTGCAATTGCAGAGGGATTTTGTTTTTGTTTTGGAAGAACAAGAGAGATTTTTACAAGAACGATTTTATTTTGCTTCTGTATAGTTATTCTGAACAGGTTTATTGCATTTTATGTTACTGCAACTACAAATAAACAGTTTTGTGGAATTTTACAACTGCTCCAGGGTTGTCTCTATGCTACCTGACCTGTGCCTCAACGACATATGGTGTCAGCCAAAGTGGGATTTAAGCCTTGCATACCTAAAATAGGAGATTTGTGCATGGGTACTGGACCTAGTACCAGGGAAACACAGAGGAAGGTATGGATTCAGCAGCAGAAGTCCAGTCTGAGATTGTCCAGCCAGCACAAATCATGGAAAAAGAACAGGCAGTGACAGAACCTGAAAGCCTGATGGACTTTTTGAAATGGTGGGCTATACAACAAAAAGAGACTGAGATGCAGAGAGAAAAAGAGATTCAGCATTTAGAAGTGCAGAGGGGAGAAGAGAAGAGATGCAGTGACAGGAGCAGCAGATGACAGAAGGGATGCAGCAATGGGAGCAGTGATGGCAGGATGCCTTGCAAGCTATCAAAGGCAGAGGATCCAGCACAGATCCAGAGAAGCAACAAAACACAAGCAACTTAATGGCCATTAAACTTACTAAATTGTGTCCCTCAGATGATACTGAGGCATACTTGACAACCTTTGAAAGAGTTGCCACAGCCTGCCAATGGCCAAAGCAGCAATGGGCAATCAGACTGGTACCCTATCTGACAGGGAAAGTCCAGCTTGCCTACAGCAGTATGGACACTGCACAGTCAGAATACTGTCCTGGTGAAAAGCAAAATCCTGAAACAGTACGACATCTCCAGAGAGATCTACAGGCAGAGATTTCGATCTCTGAGGTACAACTCTGTTGAGAATCCTCGAGAAGCCTTCACCCGACTCTGAGAACTCCTGATGAAGTGCATCCAACCAGAGAGCAAAACAGTCCCACAGATTATCTACACATTTGCCATGGAGCAATTCATCAACATCTTGCCTACAGATGTGCAGCTGTGGTAAAGGAACACCAACCAGAGAGTGGGGAAAAGCTGTTTCTTTGGTTGAGAACTACCAACTGGCCAGACAGATGGCACAGCAGTGAGGTAACAGCCAAGCACCAGTAAGAAACTCTTTTTCCTATTTAAATTCCAAGCCTGCTAAGAACTCTGGTGGGGGTAACAAATCTGTGCCAAAACACGTTTGCAAAAAACTGCCATAACAAAGAGAGTGGCACTGGAGCAGATTTGTCCTAGGCAAACTGGGGCAAGTACCTAACAGATGTGAAGGTGGGGAAAAAGACTGTAAAGGGACTCACTGATTCAAGAAGCAGACATACCATAGTGCATGTTAAAGTGCTGGGATCCGGTACTGGTGTCATCTGCATGCACAGGGACACTCGATACTATCCCACCACCCAAGTGACTCTGACCGTTAAGGGTGTGTCACACCAATGAAAGTGGGGGTAGTACCAAAGTTACCTGTACCTGTGATTATTGGAAATGACTTTTCAGGATTTAACAAGTTGATCAAAGAGGGAGTAAGTCCTGATGTTTCAGCAGCTGTGGTGACAAGAGCTCAGGCAAAGAAAATTTCAGACAGTGGGGACACTTTTCCTTTCAGTGATTTTGATTCAGACTTGTTTGAGCACAGCTCCAAGATCCGGAAATCCAGAAAAGAAAGACAAAGCCTGAAGAAACTGTGGGAACAAATGACTGATGGACATGAAGGGTTAAACTATGAAAATGCCAAAACTAAATTGATAACTGATGGTGATTTTCTTTCAGAGCAAGCTAACAATGTTTCTCTCCAGGGTTATTTCAAGCAGCTAGTGGTAAAACCAATCAGGGTGGACCAATGTTTAAAAAATGTAATGGGTTACTGCACAGAGTTTGGGTTAAACCTCAGTCACAGGAACTTACAGAACAATTGGTAGTACCAGAGAAGTATAGAACAGAATTGTAACAGATAGCACATGATAGTCCTATGGCTGGTCACTCAGGGAGGGATCGCACCCTTGCCAGATTGCTGTATAGATTTTACTGGCTGGGAATTCATGAAGATGTTGCTACCTGTTGTCATTAAAAAATACAAGGTGCCCCTGGTACCCTTACCCTTAATAGATGCACCTTTTGAGAGAATTGCAATGGATGTGGTTGGTCCTTTAGACAAAAGTAAAAGGGTAATAGTTTATTTGGGTAGTATGCAACTGTGCTACTCGATACCAGAAACAGTTCCAATGCATACTGTTACAGCCCCAAAGTTGCAGCAGAGCTAGCCAAAATTTCCTGCAGAGAGGGCATACCTAAAGAAATTATTACTGATCAGGCTAATATAGAAACATAGTAACATAGAATTTGATGACAGATAAGGACCGCTGGCCCACCTAGTCTACCCATTTCCCTATCTAATGGATAAGCTGCAGATTCTAGTTAACCAACAGCCTACTTCCTTCTATCCCCCCACTAGAATTGCCTTATGTCTGTCCCATGCATTCTTGAATTCTCCCACTGTTTTTAACTCTATGACCTCCTCAGGAAGGCTGTTCCATGTATGCACAACCCTCTCTGTGAAGAAATACTTCCTCACATTACCTCTGAGCCGTCCCCCCTCTATCTTCCAATTGTGCCCCCTTGTTTTTGCACATCTCTTTTTCTGAAAGATGCTACCCTCTTGGACTTTGTTGATTCCCTTGAGGTATTTTAAACTTTCTATCATGTCCATTTCTTCCTCCTTTCCTCGAGGCTATAAATCTTTAGTTCCTGTAGTCTTTCTTCATATGTCTTCTGATGCAGAACCTGTATCATTTTGGTTGCCTCCTCTGGACAGCCTCCACCCTGTCTATGTCTTTGCGGAGATGGGGTCTCCAGAAATGGAAATTACGTACTTACCATAATTATTGATCTTCTTGGACAGTCTCCATCACTCATTCACACTAGTGGGATAGCGCCGGAGGTGCTAGGACCAAGCGGGAGCCAAAAATTTCAGAAGGGCCGGCGCTGAGGTAGGACCACACACGAGCGGCACCGTGAGACTGACTCGTGCCTGTATAGGCTGTCTTGTGTCACCTCCAACACGCCTCCAGTACCTTTCACCAAGGAGGTGCAGCGTAACTAATGAGAATAACTCATTCTGAGTGTCTGGGCCTGAGAGGGCCCAGATGGCCTTTGTAAGAAAGGTCAAAGAACAATGTCTTCACAGTCCGAACCATAGGCCATGAAGACCAGGAAAGAAAAATGAGTGAACCCAGGGGATGGTGGGTGGGCGTGTGAATGAGTGATGGAGACTGTCCAAGAAGATCAATAATTACGGTAAGTACGTAATTTCCATATCTTCCTGGACTAAGTCTCCATCACTCATTCACACTAGTGGGAGAGTACCAAGCTAAAATCAACAGCCCTGAGTAGGGTGGTAGGAGATAGGGTTCACTCGGAAAGGACAGCCAAGGACTGTCCTGTTAATAAAAAGAGCTGTCTTGTAAGAGCATCTATAACATAGTGTCTACAAGATAAACGCTCGAGTTGTAACTCATCACCTTGCCGACAACTACAATGGGCAAAAAAATTTAAGTCTGCCAGGCAGCCGCAACTATTCTAGGAGAGCGGCAAGAACCTGGCCTCACAATTTGATCTAGGACCAAAATTAATAGTGTCAAAGACATGCACTAATCTAATGTAAAAGACCTCAGGAGCTGCAAGAGCTGGAGGTAAAGTGTACAGGTTCAGGGTAGTATGACTGTATGTGAATATTTGCAAAGCTACCTTAGAAAGAACCTACTTGACCAATGGTCAAGAAAGAAGCATGTCATCTGTAGCTGGAGCAAACATGTAAGTAGGAATCTAAGTTCCGACTTGCTGAAGAGTCACTTCTGTTGCTGCAAGGCTCTGATCAAGAGAAGAAAGCTTGATTAAAAAACAAAAAGGGGACTAACAGACTGGTTAGATGCCTAGGTTTTGGAAATATCTCGGAATAAGAGAAATTCTCTTAGAGAAAAGAGGTGAGCTATACCACCGCTGGATCGGACTGCCCCCTAGGGGTAGAAGAAAACATGTACCCTTTACTGAGGTTTAGAGATGACCGCCTCAGGGTTGAGGCGAACCTGATCAGATCCAAGTGAGGTATCAGGAAATTCCAACTAGGCCCTGTGCTGCATAATTCTGCCCCCCTTTTTTTTTTTTTTAAATACCATTAGTCCGAGCCTGACAAGGTTGCTGGCTGCTATTTGGCAAGTATTCCTGATACAGAAATGACAAGGATGTCATCCCTCTGAGGAGCAGGAGGAGCCTGAAGATCCATAACTGAACCGCTGACTGGACTAATAATAGCTAGACAGATGTCAACTACCTGTGGCGAAGCAGCCACCAGAGGGGCAGCATCAAAAAATGGGCTGTATACCCCTATCAAAGGAGCGGTACAGTCTGTGCAGCTCCCGACCATAGAATTAAAATGTTCCAAAGAGTGTAATTGTCTTGACCACTGAAAAAGTCTAGACGCAGAGGTATATAGTCCACAGATCCAGTCTGAACACTATGGTGGACCCCATAAATGAGGAACTACTAAAAGAGCTTTCATCACAGAGTCTGATGATAGAGAGGGCATTCAGTATATAAAATGAGTCATCCGCTGTATCACTGACCAGAAGGACAGGGAAAGACTCATCCAGATGCCTTTCTACCACAGAAGGGCCTCAAAAGAGGTCTCGGATAGAGCCACTAGAGACTCCACCACCAGGAAGGGTGTCGAGGAGCTTGGCACCACGTAGGGGGCTGAGAAAGTGCTGAGCGGAATGAGAGATTCCACTGACAGAAACAGAACAGAAGAGTCCCATCAGCGGAAAATCACTGAATGAGGAGATCCGATGCAGACCGCCACCCACTAAAATGTGTGGAAATAATCCGCAGAATAGGAATTCATTCCATGAAAACATCCCAACACAAGTCCTGCGAAAGAGAGGTTTGCAAACACAGATCTTTCCCTAGTTCTGTCAGACAGCACCAACTGGCAGACCTGCGGCACTAGCATCATTCCTGGCACAGGAAGGCACCAAGCAGTAACCATGCCAACCTGAGAGACACCAGAAGGCACCCACGGCAGAACCCGCAGGTATCCTCAGTACCAATGGCAGCAATGGCACGCAAGGGCACCCACCAATGCCCATGGCACCCATGGCACCATGACACCCATGGCACCCATGGTACCCATGGCACCCGTGGGTGCCAGGTGCCACCCGCAGGTGCCAGGTGCCATCCACGGCACCCGTGGGTGTCAGGTGCCACCCATGGGTACTTGGAGTTGCCCGTGGCACCCACAGGTGCCCGTCACCACCTGCAGCACCTGCAGGTGCCCAGCACCGTCTGCAGCACCCACGGGTGCCCACGGGCATCAGTGGCACTGTGAGACACCCACAGCACCACTAGCAGCGACAAAGAAGCACCCATGGCACCAAGCATGGCGCCAAGCACAGCATGAGCCACGGAGTCAACCCATGGCACTGAGCACGGCGCCGACTGAGCACAGAGCACAGCGCCGACCACGGCACCGAGCACGGCGCCCGACTGCAGCACAGAGCACGGCGCCGACCACGGCACCGGCAGCACTGAACCTGGGCCAGGACAGCACGGCGCCAAGCACAGCAATCGGCCACGGCGCCGACTGCATCCAGTACGGTGCCAAGCACGGCACTGCGACCCAGCGCCACCCAAACACCAGTGGCGCGTTTATGGCAACCATGCCAAACCAGGGCATGGCACCAGACCTGCGGTGCCACCAAGGTGTTGGGCACAACGCCAGGAAAACACCATGGAAAAGAAGAGAAAGGTGGTGCCCGTGCGAGCCCTGCATGGAAAGGAAGAGGGGTAGGCAGAGGGGCTGAAAAGATGGCAAAGGCACCAAGAGGGCGTGCTCATTCAGATCCAATTGACCCAGCTCTGGTCCAATGGCTCCGAGGCCGGAGGCCCAGAAACCAGTAAAAGGAGTCAAACCCCTGCTCCACAGGAGTGGCCCAGAGTGAAACTGCTCACCGAACTCCAACGAGGACAGAGATGGAGTCCGAGGTCGAAAAAAGCAGCCGATGGGAGCGGGGCCAAGGGGGAACCCACAAAGTCGGTTCAGGCCTATCGCCCCTACCAACGAACAATCCTCGTGCAGACATACCAATAGGCAACCTCGAGCGGCACCGATTCTTCTTCCCCAAATGAAGAAGAAGAGCTCGAGGCTAAGCGGAGCCAGATCCCCGGCACCGCCAGATTCATGCTTCGGTGGACTGTCCTCCCTGCCGAGCACAGGACTGTCCGTAGTCAGACCCCCCCCCCCGTAAATTAAGGGTGGTGGACCGGGCACAGCCCCTCTGCCATAACAACTTTCAAACGAAGTCTTCCTACCGTCACCGCTACCGTCTAAGGACGACTCCGTGGATGGCAGGAAAGAATTTCTTCATAATCTTCTTATTCATAAAATAAAAAAAATACTACTAAATAGTTAAATTAAAACTTTTAAATTAAACACTAAAAGCTGCTGTCGTATAGATGAAAACTTTGACTCCGGCAGACGATCGACGTCGACATCCAAGCACACTCGACGGCGGGAGAAAAGGAACTGAGGCGGTTGGAAGGTCGACGCCGAGATAGCCTATACAGGCGCGAGTCAGTCTTGCGGTGCCGCGCGTGCATGGTCCTACCTCAGCGCCGGCCCTTCTGAAAATTTTTGGCTCCCGCTTGATCCTAGCGCCTCCGGCGCTATCCCACTAGTGTGAATGAGTGATGGAGACTTAGTCCAGGAAGATCTGTACACAGTACTCCAGATGTGGTCTTACCAACTGTCTGTACAGAGGGCCAACAACTTCCTATTTTCTACTGGTGATGCTTCTCCTTATGCATCCTAGTATCCCCCCAGCCCTCCTTACTGCCTTCTCACATTGCTGGCCCACCTTTAGGTCATCTGATATGACTACCTCGAAGTCCCTTTCCATTTTGATGTTGTCAGTATCTCACCCCAATTGTGTATGCTTCTCCTGAGTTTTTGTTTCCCAGGTGCATTACTTTGCACTTCTTTGCATTCAATCTAAGCTGCCATACATTTGACCATTCCTCCAACCTTGCCAAGCCCCTTTTCATCCTTTCCATCCCACCTTGTGTATCAACCCTGTTGCAGATCTTTGTGTCATCTGCAAAGAGACATACTTTCCCTTCCAGTCCCTCTGCAATGTCACTTATAAAGACATTAAAAAAGGACCGGCCCCAGTACTGAACCCTGCGGTACCCCACTAGTAACCCTCCTTTCTTCACTGTGGACTCCATTTACTATTACCCTCTGTGTCCTGTTGTCCAACCAGTGTTTTACCCAGGCCACCACCCTGGGACCAACTCCCAGGCTGGCTAATTTGTTTATTAATCTTTTGTGCGGGACTGTGTCAAATGCCTTGCTAAAGTCTAGGTAGGCCATGTCCACAGCCCCTCCCTGGTCTGCTGCTTTGGTCACCCAGTCAAAGAAATCAATTAGATTTGTCTGACATGACCTTCCCACTGTGAATCCATGCTGCCTTGGGTCCTGTGCCCCACTGGCCTCTAGGTACTCAACAATTCTTTCCTTCAGAAGTGATTCCATCATTTTCCCTACCACTGAGATCAAACTGACAGGTCTGTAGTTTCCTGCCTCTGTCTTGCTCCCACTTTTGTGAAGGGGAATTACATCCGCCCTCCTCCAATCCTCAGGTACCACACCATCCTCCCATGGTTTATTAAAAAGGGTAGTCAGTGGTGTTACTAGTTCTTCCCTTAGTTCTTTTGAATTCTTTTCCATTGTGAATACTGAGCAGAAGTATTCATTCAATATCCTGCTTTTTCACTATCGCTCTCTGCCTCCTCTTTGTTCAGCCTCAGTATCCCTGCCTTAGTTTTTCTTTGCTCCCTAATGTACCTATAAAAGGTTTTATCCCTCTTCTTAACCGAGTTGTCTATCTTTTCCTTGGTTTGGGCCTTTGCTATTCTGACTGCCTTACCTGCTTCCTTCTGCTTTAACTGGTACAGTTCTCTGTCCTGCTCCTTCTGTTTCTCCTTATACTTCCTGAATGCTATCTTTTTCTCCCCTTACCTTCCCCGCCACTTCTTTTGAGAACCATAGTGGTTTTTTTCTTTCGTTTTGATTTGTTTATTTGCTTCACACAAAGGCTTGTTGCCTCTGTGATGGTGGTTTTGATGTTTCCCCATTGTTGCTCCACGCCACCTTCTTGTCTGTTTGTTAGTGCTTTTCTGAGGCACTCTCCCATTTTGACAAAATCAGCCCTCCTGAAGTCCAGTGCCTTCACTTTTGTTTGGCTTCACTCTGCAGCTAAGTTTATCGTGAACCACACTGTTTGGCGGTCGCTTGTTCCCAGATGGCTACCCATTTCAAGATCAGAGATCCTCTCTCCATCTCCATTTGAGAGTATAATGTCTAAGATTGCTCTCTCCAGAGTGGGTTCCAAAACTAGCTGTCTGAGGCATGCCCCCCTGTAGGGCATCGAGAATGGCCCTGCTCTTGGATGTGGCTGCAGCAAAGGTGTTCCAGTCAACATCTTGAATATTCAGGTTCCCTATCAGCAATATCTCCCCTATCTCTGCCATCCCAAGGATGCCGTCTATCACTTCCTTGTCCATTTCCTCCCTCTGAGACGGGGGTCTGTATACAACCCCTGTGCAGATTGTGGAGCCATTTCCAGTCTCCAGGGTGACCCACTATGCTTCCTCTCCTCCCTGTTTACCCTTTAGTTCTGTTGCTTTGATCCCTTCCCTTACATAGAGAGCTACTCCTCTTTCTCTTCTTCCCTCCTTGTCCCTCCTGTAGATTGTGTAATTTTGGTGCTGCACTGGTTAAAGAGCTGTACAGACTGCTGGGTATCACTGCCATAAGAACTTCCCCCATCACCCTCTGACAGACGTCTTGTTGAGCATTTTAACCAAACCCTAAAACGCATGTTAAAATGGTTTGTAAAAGGGGAAGGGAAAGATTGGGAACATAACTTGCCTTACCTACTTTTTGCTTACAAAGAAGTGCCACAGGCATCAACAGGGTTTTCGCCATTTGAAATGCTGTATGGTAGGCAGCCAAGAGGGCCACTGGATGTGATAAAAGAAATGTGGGAAGATAACTCCACTCAGAAACAATCTATATCTTCTTATATGTGTGCCCTAAGAAAGAAACTGGCAAAATATGTTGAAATTCCCATAGTAATCAGGAATAGGCTCACAACCAGCAGAAGGTGTATTATGACCATGGGGTAAAAGAAAGTTTTTGAGCCAGGTGAAAAAGATTTGCTACTGTTACCCACAACAGAAAATAAACTGTTAATGAAGTGGCAAGGGCCTTATAAAGTTCTTAGACGTACTGGCACTGTTAACTACGAGACTGAGACCCCTGACAGAAAAAATCCTACTAAGATATACCATGCTAACCTTCTCAAGAAATGGGTTGAAAAAATGCCAAACGCTGCTTTGCTGGTTTTACTAGAAACTGATAAGGAAGATATAGATGTAGCTTATGATAGACTGGAACAAACTGTAAATGCAGATGCTGTAAAGGTGAATGTTTCCTTACCCTCAGAACAAACTGCAGACATTCGTAATGTGCTAAAGACATTTAACAGTAATTTTACCACAGTACCATGCTGAGCAAAAGGGGCTGAGTACATAACAATAACAAAGAATGCTCGTCCTATTAGACAAAAGTCATACAGGTTACCAGAGCGGTTAAGAGCTGATGTGGTTAAGGAAATACAAAACTTGAAAGAGCTTGGTATCATTGAGGAGTTGGGGAGTACTTGGTCATCTCCCATGGTAACTGTAAACAAAAAGGAAGGGGATGTTAGAATCTGCCTTGATTTTAGGAAACTTAATCAAGTGTCAGAATTTGACAGTTATCCTTTGCCCAGAATAGATGATTTGGTGGACAGGCTGGGGAGTGCTAAGTATATCAGTACCCTTGATCTCACCAAGGGTTACTGGCAAATACCTTTAGCTAAATAATCCAGAGATAAAACTGCATTTGCCACCCCTATAGGATTATATCAGTTCACCACCATGCCCTTTGGTTTACATGGTGCGTCAGCTACATTCCAGCGGTACATGGATGTAATTTTATCTCCTCACACTGGTTATTGAGTTGCGTACTTGGATGATGTTGTGGTGTACAGTCCCAACTAGGGAAGCCACCTAGAACACCTACAAGCAGTTATCCAAGCTATCAAAAATGCAGGTCTGACTATTATTCCTACTAAATATGCACTGGGCATGCAGGAAACCAGATATTTGGGCTATGTGTTGGGAAATGGAGACGTTAAGCCAGAGATTTCTAAAATAGGAGCTGTAGCTAACAGCCCTGTACCTAAAACAAAGAAACATGTCAGGTTATTTTTAGGGCTAGCTGGTTATTATCGAAGATTTGTTCCCAACTTTGCTGAGTTAGCTACTCCCTCACTGAACTCACAAAGAAATGGTACCAAAATAATGTGAAATGGACCCCAGAGTGTGATGAAGCTTTTCAAGCCATAAAAGCTGCATTATGTTCAGCACCTGTTTTAAGAAGCCCAGACTCTGAGAAACCATTTCTGCTACAAACAGATATATCCGAGGTAGGCTAAGTACAGTCCTAAGCCAAAATATAGATGGAAAGAACATCCTATTCTGTATACAAGTAGGAAATTGCATGACAGAGAAAAAGGGTACTCCACTATCGAAAAGGAGCGTTTAGCAGCAAAGTGGTCCATGAAGTCCCTCAAATTTTATTTGCTAGGAACTGATTTTGTTCTTGTAACTGATCACGATCCTCTCTGTTGGCTTATCCAGATGAAAGATAAAAATTCCAGAATCACACGGTGGTACCTGGCACTGCAGCCATTTAAATTCTCTGTGATTCACAAATCTGGTAAAGAAAATAGTAATGCTGATTTTCTGTTGAGATATGGATCCAGAATTGAGGGTTCTGATGGTTGAAAAGATGTATGGGTTTGAACTGTGCTTTATGCTGTTCTGGTAAAAAATTTGCTTAATTTCTGAAAGTAGAAAATGGTAGTAGAGAATAGAAAGTTTTGGAAACCTGTTTAATAAAACAGGTTCCCTCTTAAAGAGTGGGTATATGTGGCAGGGTAGAATAGGACCTTGTCCCATTTGTTTTGGAGAAAGTATTTAAAGGGACACTGTCAACCTGTTTTTCATCACAGTAGTTCTAGTTGAAACCCCACATTTTATGATTGCTTACCTTCTCTAAAATTCACTGATGTTGCTATTTGTTTTGTCTGTCTCCTTGTTTAGAAGAACTGAAATGCATACCAATGTATATTTATAAACAACTTTGTTTTGTTTACATTTCTGGATCTGTTCTTACTGCATGTTTCCTGAGCATTAGAAACACACCCAGACAGTGCAGTCACTCATAAGGCAGTAGCCTCCTAAACTCCCTCTGTGTCATCAGGGGCAAGACTGTGTTGTGAGTGTTCCCAAGTCCAAGAAAGATGCATTTGGAGTTGATCAAGAAATGTAAGCAAACATGTTTTGGTGTGGTAGCATCAGTATGTTAGGCAGTCTGTTTTTCAGTTTTTTACAGAAAATAAGAGACAGATTCAAACTATCAGCTACATCAGCAATCTTTACAGAATGTTGGCAGTCATAAAATGTGTTTTTTAAACTAGGGACACTTTGAGACCTAAGGAGTTGACACTGTCCATTTAAATGCGAGATCTGTATTCTTTCCTTTTTCTCTTCTCTGTCTGGTTGTGCAACCAAATTTTCCTGTGAGACTTCAGACTTGATCAACTCGAACAATCTCGCAAGTCTTTGCCTCTCACTGTGTCTCTGTTTTCTCTTGCTGTCCATTTCTCCTTGCATATCTACATCTGTAATATAAGAATATGTGCAAATCAATGTATGAAATGAAGCTGATAATGGGATCCCATTTGTATAGAAAATATCTGATGTTACTGTTGAAAAGTATATATATATATATTTATGATTTGAGATGACTGTAGAAAACTAGAGGTTACTTGAGTACAACGGTCTCAGCCTTTTGCAGCTGTTGTGGGGACTTCAGGAAGCTCACTGTTCTAGCAGATCCTGCCCAAATTGACGATAACAGAACGTTTTGCAAGGACAGGATGTTTGCTGAGGTAGAGGTGGAAAAGCCTTACAAAATAGTTAAGCTGCAATTGCAGAGGAGATTTTTGTTTGGAAGAACAAGAGATTTTTACAAGAAAGATTGTATTTTGCTTCTGTACATAGTTATTCGAACAGGTTTATTTTATGTTACTGCAACTACAAATAGACAGTTTTGTAGACTTTACAACTGCTCCTGGGTTGTCTCTATGCTTCCTGACCTGTGCCTCAATGAAATGCATAAGAAGGACCTGAGCTAAGCACCAGTTCACTAAACGCTGATTTTTTTGTCCACCATAGACACTGTCAAACAGCTTACCCATAGCTGCTGCAAAACCTTCTGTTTGGGCTGAGTTGCCTGACTGTTTTTCTCTCCAAGGAGCACATCATCCTACCCGCCCGCCATCCCCCAAACACCACCACCCTGGGCACCAGACCTTTATAGCCACTGATCACATCTCCTACTTCCGACAGCTTTACAGGAAGGGTCAACACAGAAGCCCGATACATAGCCAGGAGAATGTAACATAAAATCTCCCTCCCTAGGTCACCTGACAGAGAATAAAACAACATTACTTAAATCCATCAGGGGGACTAAAATAGTTATTAAAGGGCTACATAATATGACTTTTCTTTCTCTTCTTACTTATCTCTAGTAGTTCTCTTTTGTCCACTCAAGCACAGGACTACAAATAAAACATTTTCTCATTTATATTTTTCATTTCTGATAGCTGTCTTTCATCCACTCAGTCTCAGAACCAGAGACAAGCTTCTGTTTTCCCTCGTTCTTTTCGTCCACTGTGCCCACTCACAGAAAAACATGGATATCACTGGCTGCCAACACTGTGGGACACTCTTCAATGGACATGTTGCCCAGAGACTAGGTCAGTGTCCCATATGCTGGGAAATAGGTCACCTCAAAGCTCAGTTCCACAATGCTTGGGGTGAGATCAACCTCTTATGTAACCACCTACAGGGAAACATAACTATGGGACTGCACCACCATATCACCACCACCAAACCAGCATGCCTCTCCCCAAGAGGACGAATAAGCTTGGGGGTGGGAGCTGGTTGGTGGATAAGGAGGCAATGCTCTGACAAATTGCCCAGACAAACAAAGCCCTCTAATTATGGCAAACAGGTACACACCTCTTACATCAGTACACTCCGAAAAGACAGAAAAGGTTGCAGATCACCACAAAGCCGAATGCAACACAGTAACAAAATGTCAATATACACAGCAAAACAAGGACCACAAAAAATAGCTCATCATCATACAGGACTCCATGATTTGTGGTGTGGATGCCAACCTGAGCCAAAAAAAAGCAGAGGTGCTGGTCAAATGTCTCCCAGTAGCATCCGCTTGGAGGGACACTGATCAAATAGTCAATATAATGCAAAAAGAAGGAATGGGCACAAACATCCTGGTCCACCTAGAGACCAACAACCTTGCTAGCTGGCCAGTAGAAGTGGTAAAGGAGCACATTTACCAGCTTGGTGAGAAGCTGGTTTCTCTTTCATCCAGCATTGCCTTCTTAGAAATTCTGCCTGTTTGGGAAAAGGGGAAAAACAGGCAGAAAATCAGAGAGAGGGAGATAGAAGAGGTCAACACATGGCTCAAGGACTGGTGTAAGCCAAAGGGCATCGTTTAGTCTGAAACTGGGAGAACTTCTGGGAAAGGGAGTTCTTTAAGTTCGACGGCCTCCACCTGACTAAGGAGGGGGTAAGGGTGCTGGGTCAAATATTTGATGTTGATGCAGGGCATTTAAACAAATGGATGGAGAAATGATGGCAGCTCTAGAAAAAGCACAGGTAGAGCTTGCCACCTCTCCCCCCTCCAGCCACTCCATGCAGGAAATGTAAATGAAATGATGGAGAGATGACAGCAGCTCTAGGAAAAGCATGCATAGAGCCTGCCACCTCTTCCCCTCCAGCCAGCACCAACACTAAAAGACACACCAGAAACAGAGTCAAAAGGGGAAAGCATGAAACCCTATCTAGGTTTACAGATGAGCAGAAAGAAGGTAAGGGGAGTAACAATAAGATAAGAGGAGAAATCACAAAAGGAGATTGTAATCGGGAATGGACAGCCATATGTCTTAATGCATGCAGTCTGGCTAACAAAATACCAGACCTCACAGCCACAGTAGCAGAGGCAGGACTAGACTGAGTTGCCATGACTGAAATGTGGTTCACAAACAATCATATTTAGGAGGTAGCTATCCCAGGGTGTAACTTGTTCAGGAGAGACTGGGCGGGAAAAAAGGGAGGGGGGTTATTTATGTGAAGAATATCATAAATGCTACAGAAATACAGGGGACACAAGGGGAAGCTGAGGCCATATAGGTTACAATTGGGGCTGGAAGCAGGACACTCATCTGGGTAGGGGTAATCTACAGACCCCCAAATCAGGACGAAGCCGGGGACAAGGAAATCCTGGAAACCATCCTTCAGATGTCAGATAAAGGGGATCCGGTGCTAGCAGAGGGACTTCAATCTTCCGGACATTTATTGGAGTTTTGGCACAGCAGCATTGGAACAAAGCAGGGAATTCCTAGTTACAATGAGGGGGGCAGGCCTGAGTTAATTTGTGAAGACACCCATGAGAGAAAAAGCAATCTTAGACCTAGTATTCACAAATAGCAAAATTGTTCTGGGCATCGAAGTGAGGAGCCACCTGGGAACTAGCAACCATCACACCATATTGTTCAAGGTTAACAGGACTGAAGATTCCAGACACTCTAAGCTTAAAGTCTTTGATTTCAGGAGGGCAGACTTCACAAAAATGATGACCAGCCTGAAGGGCAACCTCAGTCATACATTAGAGGGAGCGTCGAAGAGTGCTAGGCTAGGTTGAGAGATGCAATAACATTGGTCACTTCATAGTGTGCCCGCCAGGTTAGTAAGAATAAAAGGAAAAAGAAACCACTATGGCTTTCAACAGAAGTGGCAGCCATAGTGAGAGAAAAGTGCAGAGCCTTCAGGAAATATAAGGAGCCAGAGAGGAGGCTGACAAAACAGAGTACAAAGATACTAAAGGAGGCTGGGAAAGTGATAAGAAGTGCAAAGGTACAGACAGAGGTAAGAATAGCACAAGTGGTAAAGAAGGAAGATCAAGGGAGGAATCGTTAGAATTACAGAAAAGGATGGGCAGCCCATGAAGCAGGACAGAGATAAGGCAAAGGAACTCAATACGTACTTCTGCTCAGTCTTTACACATGAAGCAGATGGTGGAGGACCAGCAATCGGTAAAAAGGATTGTCTAGATGGGGAAATAGACATGGGTCCCTTCACTGAGGAAAGGGTCCTAGAGGAATTCAACAAGTTAAAAATGAATAAAGCAATGGGGCCAGATGGGATGCACCCAAGGATACTGAAATAACTTGGGAGGGAACTGTCAGCCCCCCCTAGCAATGCTCTTCAACAAATTGTTGATGACTGGGGAGGTTCCAGAAGACTGGAAGAGGGCAACAGTGGTGCCACTCCACAAGAGTGGAAGCAAGGAAGCAAGGAAACTACCATCCAGTTAGCCTCACTTCAGTCATGGGAAAACTGATGGAGTCCCTGCTGAAGGAAAGAACAGTAGCTTTTTTGGAGAATGGTGATCAACTTGACACAAGGCAATATGGTTTCACAGCAGAGAGGTCCTGCCAGACAAATCTGGTAGATTGTAGTTTACCTAGAATTCTGTAAAGCCTTTGACTCAGTTCCATACAGGAGACTGGTCAATAAACTGGAGAACATGGGACTCAGGCATATGGTAACAGGTTGGGTGAGAAACTGGTTGAATGGTAAAACATAGAGGGTATCAGTAAATGGCACACTGTCAGAGGGCAGGGTGACTAGCGGGGTGCCACAGGGCTCAGAACTTAGGCCAATCCTCTTCAACATATTCATCAGTGACATTGCTGATGGACTGAAGAGAAAAGTGTGCCTGTTTGCAGATGACACCAAAATTGGCAACAGGGTAGACACACCAGAGGGACAACAAAACATGGAATCTGATCTCCGTAAGCTGGAGGAGTGGCCAAGGGTCTGGCAATTTGAAATTCAATGCCAAAAAGTCATGCACCTGGGAAAACATAACCCAGAGAAAATGTACTCAATGAGAGGGATCAGCTGGTGGCTACAAGACAGGAGTGAGACCTGGGGTGAGCATCCCAGATGACCTAAAGTCAGCAAGCAATGTGAGAAGGCAGCACTAAAGGCGAGGGCATACTGGGATGCATAGGAAGGGCATCATGAGCAGAAGGCATGAAGTGATCATGCCTCTGTATCAGTCCCTGGTAAGGCCCCACCTGGAGTACTGCATCCAGTTCTGGAGCCACACATCAACAAGGACATAGACAGGTTGGAGATGGTACAGAGAAGAGCAACTAAGATGGTGCAGGGCTTGCATCAGAAACTGTACGAGGCTAGACTCCATGAACTCAAACTATACTCTCTAGAGAAGCACAGAAATTGTGGGGATATAATAGAGACATTTAAGTACCTCAAAGGCAACAACAGGGTACAGGTGCAGAACCTCTGTGAAGTAAAAGACTACAACAAAATAAGAGGGCATGACCTTTGCCTTAAGGGAGGCAGGTTCTGGAGCGATATGAAAAAGTTCTTCTTCACAGAGCACGTGGTCGAACCATGGAATAGCCTGCCAGAGGGGGTGGTGAGGGCAAGTCGGTGGGGGAATTCAAGTGGGCATGGGGCAGTCACTGAGGGATACTCAAGCAGTCAGCTAAGTGGGTAGAAACCATGGGCAGACTTGATGGATCACATGGATCCCATCTGCCAAAAACTTCTATGTTTCTATGTTAACGGCAGTAGGCATGGTAGCCAGAAAAGCTGCTCACGAGCCAAAAATGCAATTCTCCTAATAATGGCAACCAGGCATGACACGAAGTCTGCAACACCAAGGAGGGGAGACACCAAGCCGACATCTAAGCCAACCCCAAGTGAAGGGTCAAGGATTGTGCCGATTGTGGCGACAGGGAGAGGCTGATCTCTGAGGACGTTGCCAGTCCTGATCACAGTGCTGGAGGCGGCACTGACTCGGGGTCAGATGACGGCCTGGAGATGGAATTCTTTCAAGAGCCTGCACATGTAACTGTCACTAGTAAGGACCGGGGTTGTCCCGTGGGACCTGTACAGCTCCAGTCTCTTCATCTGGGGATTTTACACTGATAGAGTCATTCCTAAAATGTAGGGGGACACCTTTCAGGCAGCTCTGTGAAAGCCCTCCCTTCAGGACAGGCCCTTATGCAGTTCTGCAGCCCAAGTTAAGGCCCTTGAGACTAGCAACATCAACGTTCCCCAGATGGGCCAATGCATTTCCTGAAGTGGATGCCCTCATTCATATATTTAGTTATTTGCTTTTGGTAACTGGGTGGGTGCACTAGGCATATGGATGCCTATTTTCAGGCACGAAACGGGAGGATACAAGTAAAATACACGAGCAACACAATGTGATGCAGCTCATAGAATAGAACATACAATGGGAAGGTGGTCAGAAATACATACAACTTTGAGATTTGGAAAAAATACAGAGTTGAACAAGGTCAAAATATAAACAATATAGTTAGGAGATATTCAAAATTATAAACAAGTACAGAATTGGTCTAATCGGGTGTTAAGTACAGTGTACAGTAAGTGCCGTTACGAGGTCAAAGCACAGAAAGAGTAGAAAGGAGGCAGGGGAGGAGGAGGTAGGGCACAGAGAGAGAGGGAGAAGGATGAAAGCATACAGGGGAAGGGTAAGAAGGAAAATAAGAGAAAGCAGAGGGTGAAATATCAAGGGAATGGATGAACTAAGGTGGATGGAAGCATGTGCAGGGATTTGAATCACGAGATGTTCACAGCGGAGTTTCTTGAAACTAGCATGGGTAGGAGCTAGGCAAATAGTTTGGGGGATGGAATTCCAATATGTACATGCAGTGTAAGAGAAAGTTCATGCACCCATAGTGGTTTTGCATCTGGGGATGTAGAGAGGGGCTTGGTAATAGATCGGAGTCCATAGAAGGGGGTTTGGGAGTGTTGCAAGGAGGCAAGGGATTGGGAAGGCCTGATCTAGTTATACCGCCAATTAGAGAGCTGTAGGACAGGAGTCAGTGAGCTGCAGGGCCAGGCCATTTTAGATCAGCATAGAGCTGACAGTGGTGTTTTTACCGAGGTGACACAGGGCATAGTGGCAAATGTTATTATAGGTGGTGTCCCACTTATGAAGGGAGGTCTTTAATTGTGCTAGAGTAGGTGACTGAGCCATAGGCCAGGGTCAGGCCACAGCAAGCCTGGCCGATGGGGTGAGGGCACAGCTAGTACGGTAGGCACCTCCAATTGGAGCATTAACTGATTTGCAGGTAGCGGTGATATGGAGATCAAATACAGGGATTCATCGAGAAGAATGCCCAGGTATTTGAAGGAGCAGGTGCTAATTAATGGTGAACCATCAGTACACAATATTTTGAGGGAGTTTTTGTTTCGCCTGAGTCTGGAAGGACAGCCAAGGAGTATGGAATGCATTTTGCTTACATTAAGAACAAGGTTGTTTTCAGTTAGCCAGGTCTGAATGATTAAAGTCCAAGGCTAGGAGTTGTTTATATCCAAGATATTACTAGCACTGTGGTAGATGACAAGGTCATCCGCGTAGAGCAAGGAAGAGCAGGTTGGTGCAAGCGATGGGAGGTCATTTATGAAAATGGAGAAAAGTAAGGGGCCAAGTATGGAGCTCTGGAGAATGCCAATATGTATGGACGAGAGACAGAACATAGTGGAGTTTAAAGCTACAGCCTGCTTTCGGTTGGATAGATAGCCATTGAACCAGGCCACTGTTTCAACAGAGAAGCCAAAGCGACAAAGTTTATTAAGGAGAAGGGTATGGTTAACCAGGTGAAATGCCTTGGTTAGATCAATGAAGATAGCACACGTCAAGAGCCCAGATTCCATAGCAGCATAAATGTCATAAGTTTTAGGAAGGCGATGGAGTACTGTGGCCTTTACAGAAGCCATGCTGGGAACCAGAGAGGAGGTTATGCTTCTGTAGATACGCTATGGTTTGGGCTGCTACTAATTTTCCAAGATTTTACTGAGCACAGAAAGAATGTCTATGGGTCAATAGTTAGAAATGTCTTTGGGATCACCTTTTAAAGATGGGAGTAATTCTGTGTTTCCAGATGTTGGAACTATACTGTGGCATAGCAACAGGTTAAAGACTTTGTTAAGGGGAGGCAATGAGAAGGACAGTGACTTTCAGGATCTTAGGTTCCAAACCATCAGTGCCAGAACTGGTGCTGTCAGAGATGGAGTAGTAACTTTAGGACTTCAGTTCTGGTAATGGTCCGAAAATGGACCGATGGATGAGAGAGCAGGGGTTCAGTAGCCATGGGGGGGGGGGAGTGGGGTGACCAGAGGGGAAAGAGGCCGAGTAGCTTGATAAGTCTGAGAAATGGAAGTTGAAAGAGTTGGCAATGGTCACTGGATTGTTGCAATGTATGCCATTTAGCAGCACGTAATTTGTAGTGGTCGATTTATTGGCTCCAAGGAGAGTTTTTATAATGGACCAGAATTTCTTTGAGTCTCCTGTGGCTTTTATTAATAAGTCTTTACAGAAAGAGCTTTTAGCTAGGCAAGTATTTCTTTTGCAGCAGTTTCTCAGTGCCCTATAGTCATTGTAATCTGCCTGTATCCCTGAGGCCTTGAAACACAGCCAGCTTTTATCCCTAGCCTGGAATTGGGTAAAAAGATCTTTGGTGAGCCACTTTGTTTGTGTTCTTCATATGCAGCGTGTGATGCGGGGAGCATGAAGGTCCTGGAGACATCCAAACCTTGCAAGGAAGTAGTTTAGGGCTGATTGAGCATTTGAGGAGGCAAAGATGGGTGACCAGTCGATCGAGATCCTGCATAAACTGTGCCTGATTAAAATTAGCCAGATTGCAGAAGGTAATGAGTTTTGGAGGGGAGATGGTTGTCTAGCGCACGCCAGATGCAGAAGATTGAGAAGTGATTACTATAGCATCTGCAAGGGTACCTGCAGTGATTATACAATCAAGGCGTTTTGTGAGGGCCCAATCAATTAGTGTGCTGGATCGGGGGCATAACCGTGATTGGGTCAGTGATTAGTTGGTGGAGGTTGTGGCCTTGTACCACTGTGGAGGGACTGACTTGCTTTACCAGTACAGTTTAGGTCCCCAGTATGAGGACCTCTTGCATCCGACAGCTGTGTCCACCTGGGAAAGGAATTCCTCGAGACAAATGATGCCACCAATGCGAGGGTTATAGACACACACTATGTGCAGCTTCTTAAAGCCCAGTTGTAGGGTTGCATGAATAGAGTCACAGTGAGTGAGGGTGAAAGTGACATTTTGGTGAAGTAATAGGTCAGATTTATAGAGGGTTGCAACACCACCCCCACGCTTAGATGAGGGCCTGTCTTGCCTTATTATTTTGTAGTTAGGTAACAAGCATAGGTGATCAGAGGTGGAGGGTTTTAGCCAGGTTTCAGACAGACATAGAATGTCAGGGTTATATTGAGTAACCCACGCCTCAAGTTCAGTTAAGTTATGGGGAAGGCTCCTGATATTCAGGTGAACAATGTGCAGACCCTTAACGTCCTTCCAGGTTGTGTCAGTGTGGGAGATGTTACTACAGGTCCTGGATTGAGTTCACTATCCCCTCCTAATATTGTGCGAGAAGGAGAAGGTACCACAGTTTACAATGGATGAAAGTGGTGGGCAGGGTGGGGTTGCGAAGAAAGGAGTCATGAAGGATGCATGCAACATGGTACATGATCCTGTTAGGGACAAAAGTGGTGAGGTGGCTGGGGCCAAGTAAGATAGTATGAGCATATTGCAAAACATGAACTCTTTAGGTGTGTGTGGTGGCCATTCCAGGAGGGTGGGCAGCTATTCACAGGGATCCATATGAGAGGAGCAAGAATACAGACTACTAGAAATATTGCAGGAGGATTTAGGGCCATGTAGTTAGACAGTGGGTTGGCCATTTGTAGAATGGGTTTGTAGCGAAGTAGTGGCTGATTAGATGAGGAAATTAGGGCTGGTTTTCAGCATCTGGGGCAGAAATACACTATCTACGCACTGATTAACAGAAAGAGGATGTGGAAATCCAGTGGACTGGGAGAAAGTATTTAAGACGCCCTCGAGTGGCGATATAATATAGGCTGCTAGTGAAAAAGTGAGGAGATCGTTAAAAACACCTCACACACTGGGTGTAGCTTTATATCGCCTCTCACTACACAACAAACGCCAGCCAAGGGAGGGAGTGGTAGGGGGAGTGGGTGGGGAGCAGCTGTGATGCGGCTGCGGGAAGGAGCGCTTAGCCCACCGTCTGCTTACAGGAGGGTGATAATCTTAACAGACTTGTCACGGCTAAGCAAACCTAGCAGGGAGGTGAGTCCTGAGCTGCTATACCAGTTTAAGTTGTCCGAGAGATTTTTAAAACCAGAGAGATTTTTACAACCTTGATTACGAGTTAAAATGTCAATCGGTGCTGAAATGATTTTACCAGCCTTAGTTCGAATTAGATTTAGACATGGAGCAATGAGCGTTTTTACAACCATGGTTAAATTAATTACACAAATTGGTACTTCAATTTGCACTCAGAGAAGGCACAACTATCGTCCGGGGCAGTGAAGCTATATTTTAAATAGCTGCGCAGATAATAGTTTTCAGAGATCACTATAGTTTTAATCCGGTGCTGCTATAGGGACTTCAAGTGAGAATACAAACGTTAACCCAGGACAGCAGCTTATATTTTAAACAGCTAGCCTAAGTCAGGTAGCTTTGGATTCGAAGAGCATTTACTTCAGTGCAGTACGGCTTTACCGAGTGCTGCTGGGGGGAACCAGTGTTTTAAAACTGGCGCCAGATTCCTTGCTGCAGTAGGCAGCACTGCCTTTTACTTCAGTCACTCAGGAAATTAGATTTAAAGTTATATCCATGCTTGGTGAGCACAGTAGCAGCTATTTCTAAATTAATTAAGCAAAGGGAGCAACTCCCTTGGTATTATAGAGATGGTTGGAGCCCAGTGTCGTAGTCCAAGAAAAAGGTGCCAAGATTCAAACAGTTGGCAAAGGCTGCCAAAAACATTGTGAGCATAGTTCCAGGAGCAAGAGCTGATGAATTACCTTTAGTTCCTTTGGGCAATGGCTCGGCTTACTTCAGGGCAAGGAGCACCCTCCTGAAGCAGGGGCTTTAGTTCCTTTGGGCAACAGCTCGGCTTGCTCCAGGGCAGGGAGCACCCTCCTGAAGCAGGGGCTTTGGTTCCTTTGGGCAACAGCTCAGCTTGCTCCAGGGCAGGTAGCGCCCTCCTGAAGCAGGAGCTAAGGAGGTAATATAGCCAGAAGGAAGCAACTCACGGGATCACAGTTGGGGCCACAACATAAAAACAGTACAATTTTGCAGAGAAGACATGCTCATAAATAACTTACCAGCACAAAAAGGACCAAATACTTGGCCATATTTATTTATTAATTTGAATTTTGGTGACCAGGTAGGTCCACTGAGACCATGCAGTCCCTTTTTCAGTGACAATCTGGGGGATGCAAACAGCAAAATACAATTGACACAAACCTCGGACATAGTAATGTACAAAGGTAAAACAGGGTACAAAAGGTAACACATATGATAAATAGGAAACTATTCTCCATTTCTATCAACAGCAAAATGCACCACCCATGCCAACGTTTTGTCTTTCCTATCATACGGCTGAGTTTTCAGTCCTTTTCTGCTAGTAAGTGTTTATGAGCATGCCCTCATTCATAGGCCATGAAGGTCTGTTAACGTGGAAGCAACATTAGGCATTTGTTGGTGCCTAAAAGAACCAGCATAGGGATTCTAACAGGATCAGTACAGGCCCTTCTCCTACATCAGATTATACCCAGAGGTAGCGTCTCATCTCTATCAACATCCTTATCCAAGGACAATGAATCACCTATCTACCTTCCTGCTGCTGCTGAATATGCCTTGTACCAATGACTCTTGGTGGAGATGCTCAGGCATTTGACTTACAAGGTTTTACAATCTGGCAGCCCTCATGCTGGGACTCCTCATGGTTCCTAATGTTAACACTGTGGTCTTTTCTCCATGGCCTACAGCCCTGGAGGAGGCATCTAGGGCAGCATGGGGGGTGCCTCTCTCCAACTCAGCCATCCCCAGGAGCATGGTACCATACAACACAGGGTCTACAGGTGAGGTACTTCACCCCAGCTCAGGGCGAGTAAGGCAGACCACATCAGGGCCACAGTGCCTCATGTGTGACCAACCTCCAGAAGCAAGCTGCTCTTAGAAGGAAGGCCTATACCTCTGTATGCACCCTAATGTGCATATCTGCACATCAGGCACATATGGAGACTTATAATCATCACCTGTGGCTGCAGTTGAACACTCTCTTGGCTTCACTGTCACACAGCGCGACAAGCAGGCTGCTGACCTTTCTACCTGGGGTATGGAGGTAGCACGTCACCAGTTGATGGCATCTTATGATGCCAAGGTGGCATCATCTGGGGCCAGAGCTTCAGATGGTGGCATTGAGCACATTTGGTGCCTGTACCTTCAGCTGCACCTTTTTTGGGCCTGAGGGGGCTGGTATCTATTGGGGCCTCCTCTGTCTATGCCACAAATAAACTGCTTGTTATGGAATGAGCCACAATCTCTACCTCTCTGTGCACTGTAGGGAACTGGCCGGGAGATCTTTAGAGTCATTCTGGTTTCATTAGACTTCTTAACAGACTGCTCTACCTGCTGTCCAAACAGACAGGTGCCATCGAAGGGCAAATTCATGATCTGCTGTTGGACATCTGGGGTGAAGCCAGCAATCTGCAGCCTGAATTGCCACCTGTTTAAAACATCTACAGCCACAAAGCAATCTGCTGCATCAAAGGCATCCATAAAGGCTTTAATCTGGAGGCTGTTAGATTCATACCTTATTTATTAGCTAATGGAATTTGCAGTTTAGCCTCCATGTCTGGCACAGCCTCTGCCAGGGATTTTAGCTTGCAACAGAGGGCATACACATAAGTGGCCTGGTAATAAGCTATCTTCATGCCAGAGGTAGTTGAGACTTAGACCCACTTGTGCATGGTGTCTACCTTGCATGACTTTTGTTAGTTGGTGTGCAGTGACCTCCTTGGGTACCACAACTTTATCATTTTCAGCGTCTGTTATTGGCTTATTATTCATTATTATTATTTAGTGTGTTTAACCAGCACGCTAAGCTGAATTGTTTTTACAGGAGCGACCTGGGAGCACAGGGAAGTTAAGTGACTTGCTCAGGGTCACACAGTATGCAAGTGGAAGCTGAGGATTCAAACCCAGGTCTGGTCTGCTGGATGTCACAGATTTGCAGCTCAGAGCCTTAAATCATTGTGCTATACTGCCTGCTTAGACTTGGACATTGTGTACTTTCTGTCCATCTGTTTGTGGATAGCTGCCATAATAGCAGGCCTCCTCCAAGCTGCCTCTGATGGACTCTAGGGCTGGCGGGATGTGAGGAACTAGAGAGACTGTGATATTAGGCATGTTTAGAAACTCCAGTTGGAGGTTTCTAGCCTGGTCATTGGCTGCTCTGTTAACATTTATAGGATTGCCTGTTTTTGTGCAGAGTCTAAAAGGAGAGATCCTCCTGAGGTATGGTGACAGGAACCAGTTCAAGGTTCAATAAGCCACAACATATGTCATCATCTTCCCCATTTGTAATGATGAGGCTAGGATCAGACTTTTCCTCGACTGTCCCTGGAGGGGAACAGAGTGGAGGAACCGTAAGGATGACAGTGTCAGTTGTGGCCTCAGCAACACAGGTGACATCAGATTTGACACTGGTTAGGGCTTTGGGAAAGACACCATCGGTGGCATGAAAGGCAGACCTGTAATCAGCCCTGAAGGGATTGACCCCGGCACCAAAGGCCCACATGACACCAAAGACAGCACTGGTGCTGGCACCAAGTTAGGCCCTTAAGGGACTAAACCTGGCAATGGACTCATCACCGACAATGGTATTGAGGGTTCTGCAGGCCACCAAAGGAACTGGCAGTGGTGCTGTGTCCCTTCAAGTTGCCGAGTGGTTTTGGTCACAGCAATTTTGGTGGCGCAACAAGAGCAACAGTGAAAGGGGTGATCTTGATTTTAGAGTGCCCCTCACTCCTGTCGCCCTTTGTCCCACACAGTTTCTACCCCCTCTGGGGCATGCCCACCCTGGAGGAGGTTATATTTAGTTTTGGGTGGTGCAGGTGAGGCAAAACCAACCATGTCCTGGGAGGGTGCTTTGGTGTTGTACCTCCTAGGAGATGAAGTGCCTGGCGCTGTAATGCCAGGCAGTATTTTGCCTGTGCCATAATCTGCATCGGCAAAATGCTTGTCACTGTGGCATGGATGAACCTAGCAGCACAGTGGTTGTTCCCATCCCCAGAGGGGCTGGAGACAACACAACAAGTGGAGCACACATCGGTGGCACCAATGGTCCAGGCACAGAGACGAGAGTCAAAGTAAGTAGTGTATCTAAGTTCAATGGCACCAAAGATGGCGCCACCTCCACCAATCCCAAAGGGTCAGGAGCTGGCACTGACAATGGCACCACCAAACTTATATGCTGCACCCATTGCTCCACAAGAGCTACTCCATGGCCAAACTGCCCACTGAAGTCCCCTCTAATGGACAGAGATGGGCTCGGGGACAGAGACCTCAACCCCACAGGCCAAGGCATCCTCCATTTCATCAGAGATAATGGTGGGGCACCCAGGACCACAGGAGTCGAGTGTCTCAGCAGAACAACTAGACATCGACCTTGACCAGTGCTGTTTTCTGCCTTATTTTTTTTTTTTGTGGGAAGAGGTCAAACAGTGCAAAGACCCCAAAACCAAGCATCTGTGGGATCCAGACCATTTCTTTTTGCCACTCCTGGAGGACTGTCCATCCTTCCTGGAACTTGACTGCTCTTTGCCATAACACCAGGCCAGAGAGAGGTGGTGGCCAGACACACTCTTGTTGCAGGAGCAACTTGCCTTTTTAGGCTTCCTACCTTCCAGTATCATAAACTGTCTGCACAAGGTAAGGCTGAGTAAAAACTGCCGACTTTTGTGTAAATTTAAACTAAACTGACACAAAAATAACAAACACTAGAATATTTTAAATCTAAATGAAGAAGGGAATGCTTTTACTACAGATGGTAACATTCTGTCCCCGACGAGAGGAGCGATGCTGCTGTGTACATGGAAGAAAAAAAAAGAACTGTGGTGGTTGGAGGCTGGTGCTGCTGAACACCAGCTGGCACATGTGGTGCCATGCATGCTGGGCCCCTCACATCACAACCACCTCCAGAAAGTTCTGGCTCCTTCGAGGTCCAACCGCCTCTGGGTTAGACACATTAGTGGGAATCTATTGAGAAGATTGATTCTTTTAACATCAGCCTGCTGAGCTGTGGTACCCAGGAATCAGTTAGGGGAGGATAGAGTGGAGTCTCAGACTGCTGGCACCCCTATGATGGAGGAAGTGACAGAGTGATGGACTTTGGGAGAAACTCCAGAACAGCTGAAGGAAGTCCATGACTAAGTAGGCCCCTCTGAGGAGTGTAGTTCATGTCCAGTGTCAGCACAAAAGCCAGGGCTGGAGGAGAATTCAGCACTGAAGCCATTATCACTGCCTGAGAACACAACTCTAGCAGCATCGAAATCTGGCACTCGTATGTCTCCAGAACTGACAACAGCAGCAACATAGACACTGTGGTTAATGCAATCTTCTTCTCTAGTGCCACTAGCAACACAGAGTCCAAGTTCAACATTTGAGCTGGCACCAATGCATACACCAACTGTGCCGTGACCTAGCATAAAACTGCAGATGGTGTTAACATCAGAGCCAACATAGGTGTCTGTGTCACTCTTGACAACACCACTGCAAAGGGTGACAACAGCTTTGGTGACACCAACAGTTGGCATTGAGGACTCCACATTAGTGCACAAAGGCCAGAGACTTTGACTCCGAAGCCGGGGTGGTTTGTTCCTCAGGGCAAACAAACTGTGGAGCCAGTGGATCACCTAACACTACCTTTGAAGACTTCAACACAGCCCCAACAGGGTGGGTGGGGGACAGGAGAGCGTTATACCTCGTCTGACTCCAAAGAATGTCGAGGGAACCCAGAGAAAGGGCCTAGAATCCTACCTTCAGACCTCTTCATCCCATAACTGGAGATCTGGGACTGGACAGTCAAGATTTAGGCACTGAATTTGGGGGGTGCCAGGGTCAAAGGAGAAGCAGGTGTCACAGCAGTCTGTTTCATGACTTTGTCCAAGGCAGCAGAAGCACCTTGAATGCCATCACTAATTTTATTTGTCACATGCACAAACACAAAAAAGAGGGCCATGGACCTTCTAGTGTGATGACCTGGACATCCTGAAAAATAAGAAAATGAAAGTTAAGTAACAAAGAAGTGAATGTAGTTGAACTGAGAAAGTGACTCACTGACAGTGTACATTCAATGGTGAGAAAAACAGAACTGAGGCAGGCAAGGGGGGGGGTCATCAGTGGCTACAGGCAGGTACGTCACCATGGAGTGTCATGTAAGCACCACTGGCCAATGATCACTGCTGGTCTCCGGTGAAAAGACTTACTCCAGCAGGGTTCTAGTGCCACCAACTTAGACTCAAGAGTGGGACTCCATGGAGAAGACTGATTCTAGGAAGAGCTGTACTATAGCTGATAGCTAATTTGTTTCCTTATTCAAAGTACTGGCTGATATATAGTGTGCCTGCCAACTCAGGGTATTCGTGTGCTACAACAATCTACCTGAAGAATCAATGAATGATGGATGCTTTCCATAACACTGATGCCTTTTCAAACTCCACTTTTTTCTATGGTGATTACCACTGTGTAAGTAGTATTTTATAGTTATTTTACAGGGACACTGTAAACACATCTTCCATCTTCAAATGGCTTAAAGTATTTAGGGACTGGACGAAGTTCCCAAACGTTAGTTTATGAAAATTAAGACTTCACAAAGCAGGCCAGATAAATGGAACTTTGCTTGATGCCATACCCTTTTTCAAACCTGCCTTCTCACCACAGCAAATCTTGTCCAGGCAAGTAAATCAGTCTAAAACCCTTTTATAGAATACAAAACAAACAAAAAGGCAAACAGAAAAAAAACAAAGGATTTACATACTGCACTAAAATATACACAAAATCCTAGCACATTCAATTACTGGTACATAAATGAACTAGTAGACCCATTAAAGTTTTTTCATGATGAAACATAAAAGTTCACATAGCCATCAAGGACTTTTCTTACCTCTGACCATTCAGCTGTTTTCCACTGAGGACATACATACTCATTACATCGTTGTGTGACAAGCTTCTCTTGCTGACTGCATTTGCTGTCATCAAGAAGGGCACTCAGTGAATTAAGACAGCTTGCTTTTCGTCTTCTTATGCCACCACCACAGCTTTTGGAGCACTTTAAAAAAAAACTTAGATTCTATATTATTATAAACAAACAAATGTATAATTAACAAAACAGTAAAATTATACTGGGAGGAAAGGAAAGGAAAGGAAAGTTACTTAAGATGATGTTCATTCTTCTAGAGTATCTGCTCTATAGAGCTCTTCTCTTTGGTCTTGGGACAGATGCACTAGGACCCTATGGAGGTAGAAATGTGGGTCTGGCAAGCACCATGCACATGGCATTGATGTAGGGTGCCCAAAGCACTACAGCATAAACAGTTGTGCCAACCCTAACTGCCTCAGAACATTTTGTTACCGAAAAAAAGAAAATATATTAGATTAGACACCTGTAACCATAGCTCTAATAGTGGTATAGAATTCACATCCACATTCTGGCAGTTCTGCTGGATACAGCTGAGTCACTGGACATCTTCAACCTAAACTCCTCCCACTACTCCGTGGCATGTCCACCAGCTCTGGCCTGTGATGTCAGATCTTGCCAAGTTGGAAGCAAAGATCCAGGTGCCACTGGCCAGGAGGAGGTCAAGTGGGTTGTGTAGATGTGAACTCTATACCACTATTAGTATAGGTATGTAAAAACTTACCATAACAGTAGATTTTTGAGAGAATCTCTTTCATCAGGCCACACCTATGGAACTATAGCTGCCAGGTGCCAGGACCACACAGAAACCTTTTTGCAAGCAGTCCAATAGGGGCTGCTCGCAATGACGTCTTACGTCGATGTCTTCTCTATATAAACATTAGCTTCTCTATATAAACGTGGATTGCCCCTCTCCCTCCTCAGCTCCCCACGAGAGATCATACTTGGAGGACCTCCCTCTAGGGAACCATCTGAAGTTCCAGCTTCCAGGTAAGGCTGGAAACAGCAGGTAGTCCATCCTGGAGAGAGAGAGAGAGAGAGATAGGAGTGAAGAAGTTCTGAGTCTAAGGGGGATGGAGGGTGGGATGTCATGGCCCTGTGAACCAGATTCTTGAAGATCTACTTTTATGGTAAGTTCTAAATAACTGTACTGTCTTCTTCAAGGATATCTCTTTCATCAGGCCACACCTATGGAACAAGTCCCAAGCGGTACAGCCAGGGAGACATTCTGAGTGTCTGGAGGCTACAGGCTGAAAAAGGAGGCCTTAAAGCACAGCTAGGTCGAAGTCTGCCCTTCTTCTCCAGGCAATGTCCAGAATGTAGTGTTTAGTGAAAGTGTGGACAGTACTCAAGTTGCAGCAGCACAGATTTCTGCAGCTGGTACCTTCCTGAAACAGGCAACAGAAATGGCCATGCCTCTGGTTGAATAGTGTGGAAGGGTTGTGGGATAACAGATGGACCAGACACAGAACTTCAGGTTCAACACACAATCTCTGTGTAATGTTTATTTAAAACACAAGGGATAACCTTAAGCAATGGTATATCCCTTCTTCAATACATCAGTTTGCAGCAACAGACTATGCATGTCCTTCCTCTGCACTAAGTCAGCAGCTACTAACCCACTGATCTACTGATCTATCTCTTTATTGAAAATGATTTAATTCCCAATGTTAGTCTTGTGTGTTTAGGTGATGGGGAGCTCAAAAAAAGAAAACTCCCAAAACAAGCTAAAGACAAAGAACCTCAGTGCAGAAGCACTGAAGCAAGGGTTACCACAAAGGGCATTGGCAATAAAGCCAAGTTTCAAAGAAACACAACATCACACATACTCCAATAATGCAAAGCATCATGGGATGTATATGCAAGTCACCATAAAATTGTAGGCTGGTTCAGTTTACAGCAGGAATGCATGATACCAAAGAGCCTCTCAAACAATCTGTAATTTACATGCAATTAAACAACACAACAGGGGTTTTCTGATATCTGTACCCCAGTAACTTAATTGCTACAATACAGTCACCTAGTACTTTTCACCTTTATCAAAAACACCTAGTGCCATGGTATTTTCAACATTTACAGGTTTCATACACATAAGGCATATACATCAAGGTATTTTAAGACATTGTGCTATTGCATACTCAATCTAACAATGAGGAACACAGCCTGTTGTTTTACATCTGCTCGGAGGTCACCACAATAACCTTCCTGTAAGAGGATCTGAGATGGAAAAGAAAAATTAGAGAGGACACTACAGCATAGTCAAGAAAGGGTAGGGGCGCCCATAGGTGGCCAACCTTATGGACTAGAAAGTGTAAAGGATAGATTAGGTTAAGAAATAGAAGAACTGTTGCAACAGATTTAAGAAAAGGTTGGTCCTCAAGAGTGGCAGGATCTCCCTATCACATATCCCCCATCTTAAGAGGAAAGCAGTTATTTTAGACTGCTTACCACCTTCCTGTCCCAGGAAGGGATGGAGCCTCTACCCATCCATCTTCAGAAACTCTGTCTCAGGGTCCCTATTAATGATAAACATTCCATCATAAACATAGTAGATATCATTCTTTACCTTGAGGCGTTAACACTTTTCTCAACAGAGACTAATGGTACCTTCCCTGCACTATCTCCTTTTAAAGAAAGTCTGTCATATTTCATTGACATCAATTCCTGCACCGTATCTAGACATGAAATCAGCATTTGCATGTTTTATTCCTGCCCTACGGGACACAGTAAATCGATAGTGCTGAAGAGCCAAGTACCACCGCATTATATGGGGATTTTTTTCTCTCATTTGGTGCAACCAGCAAAGGGGGTTATGATCAGTTACAACCTTAAATTCAGCCTCCCACAAGTAATATTTCAGAGACTCAATAGCTCACTTCAGAGCCAAGCATTCTTTCTATGGTAGCATATCTTCTCTCCTCTCATGTAGCTTCCTGCTGATATACACGATCAGATGTTCTTCCCATCTATTTTCTGAGATAAGACTGCCCCAGTACCATTCTCTGATGCATTGGTTTGGACCTCAAACACTTGGTTGAAGTCAGGGCTTTTCAATACAGGAGCTGTACATAGAATGGCCTTGATATTCCTAAAAGCCTCATCACAAATAAGGGTACACTGAACTTAATTTGGGCACCTCTTTTAGTAAGATCAGTCAAAGGACTGGCAATGGCTGAGAAATCGAGAATAAATCTCAGGTAATAACCAGCCAGGCCTGGAAAGATCTCACATACTTATTTTGTGGGAAGGTATTGGGCTGTTTGCTACTGCTGCAGCCTTCTCTACCTCAGGCTTCACTTGTCCGTTGCCTAAAATGAACCCTAGGTACTGTATCTTGTTTCGGTCTTTGCTAGGGCACACTTAGCAGGGTTAATGGTCACTCCTGACTTCTTTATTGCTTGCAGTAAATGGGACAAGTGTCTAACATGGGTTTCCCAGTCAGGGCTGAATATGACCATTTTGTCCAAATAAGCCACACAGTACTCAGTGTGTGGTCTTAATATGTGGTCCATAAAATGCTGAAAAGTGGCTGGGGCCCCATGTAGTCTAAATGGCATTGTGACAAACTGGTATAAACCAGCTGGGGTGCTAAATGCGGTTTTATCTTGTGAATCAGGTGACAAGGGGATTTGCCAATATCCCTTAGTAAGGTCAAGGGTTGAGATATACTGTGCATTGCCTAACATGTCAATGATGTCATCTATTCAGGGCATTGGATAGCCACCGAATAGTGATACGTTGTTAAGCTTTCTAAAATCTAGGCATGGACATATGCCACCCTCTTTCTTGTCCACTGAGACCATGGGTGAAGACCATGCACTCTTTGAGGGCATAATAATGCCTAACTGCTCCATTTTTTTGACTTTCTGAATCACCTCATCCCTCACCTTCATGGGCAATCTGTAGGGTTTTTGGTGTATGGGCTTGTTTTACGTGGCAGTCATAATGTGCACAATTCCTTTGCCTCCCCAACCCCGGGATATTTGTGAATATGGGCTCAAATTCCTGTAATATCCCCTGTAAATCTTCCTGTTGCTGAGGCTCCAGTTCAGGTTTTTTCTGGATCTCCCCCAACAGTCCTGACTGCTCTAGCCTTTTGTAGGCAACCTCCAGCTCTGACTCCCTAACTTCAGGATGGATATAAAGTGAGGGGTTAGGCTTCTCATGCCATTTCCCAATGGACAGTGCCTGCCAATTAATAGACAGCAACAAAAACACAGTACTTCTAGTCTTAGTCATGACTCTTCGTCAGAGACCCTGTGACGACAAGTCACGACTAAGATTCGAAGTGCTAGGGTATTGGTGCTGTGGAACTCTGCTTTTCCACTTCAATGGCTTTGTAGTTTATTTGTTCGATTTAACACTGTATTTCTGGCTCACCAAGAAAAGTGCTGCTGTTTTTGTTTTTGTTACTGTCTACTAATTGGCAGGCACCCACTCTTGGCTCCATGAGCACATCTGCAACAGTGTCTATGTGTCTTCAGTCTGGAAGACTGCCCTTTCTTAGTGAAAATAGATCACATTTACATCAGACTACTTGGCCTGCAGTGATCCAGAACTGGTCATTATAAGGAGCAAAAGGTAAGAGCAAATAATTTAAAGAACAATGCTGCAAATGTAACTGTGTTTTATGTCCACCCAGGTAGTTATAGTAGTTGTTATTAGGAGGATCATTTTAGAAAAGTTTATATCAGAAATTGTGAAGTATTTATTTTAGAAGGTCATTTTTTTCTGCCTGTGTTCTCTGAATTTTTAATGGGGTAAAAGAATTGAAGCAATAGATGGTGTAGGACTGTGGGCAAATAGGTAATAAAATGTAGTTTAGTTTAGTTAGTTTTTGTTGACCAGGTAAGTGCACTAGACAAATCCTGCCTATTTTCAGGCACAACCTGGGGAGGGGATACAGATGAATGCCAACTGACCTTGAACCAGATTAAGCTGTTGGTGGTATTTTTAGTGAATGAGGGAAATTTGGCCAGGACACCAGGGAAATTCTCCTACTCTTTTCAATAAGTGCCATGGGATCTTTAACATCCACCTGAACTACCACCAATCCAGGCAGATGGGACCTCATTTTAACGTCTCATCCGAAAGACGGCACCTCAGAAGTGCAGCACTCCTCTCATGCTGCACTACAGTGTCATTACTGGGATATTAACCTGAGTGCCAGATGTGGGAACTGAACCCACAGCCCTCTGATCTCCCGGCCTCAGAGGCGAGTGTGCTACCTACTGAGCCACTGACACTGTAGGACACTCTCAGTTACATAAATAAGGCTCTTGCGGTTTTAGAGGGGAGTCCTTTATCTGCTGTTATAACATGGGTTGCTGAAAATGTGGAACCCCATTGGTCCACTCAGTATGTGTGGCCATGCATTAAGCTGCAATATAGGCACAGTTGATGTGATGCAGCATTAAGTGGTATTGTAGGGCATACAAGTCCTCATTTCCTTCTGTCCCTCAGGCAGCAGAAGGGAAAAATCGGCCTTTCAAAAAGCAGAAGTGAGGAACAGGAGAGGGTGAGAGAGAGACAGAGCGCAACACATGGTTTTACCATATGTTTGTGAATATCAACAGCACAGTACTGTTGCTCTGTTTCTCTCTGGTTTTCTCAGTGTTGTGGCAAGTGGGGGGGGCGGGGCACCAAGCCCTCAGCCTGTCATATGTTAGAGAGCAGTGGAGTTTGTATAGTGCAGCATATTCGAGTGAGAGACAGTCACTGCGGGCTGGCATTTAGCATAAGACAGCGAGAGTGACACATGGGGAGCAGCTATTGGGTTCTCCATTGCCATTGGTGTGTTTGGTGGTGTCAGTCGGGTAGATCAGAATGGCAGAGGGCATGCATCAGAGAATGCTGTGTAGGTGCTGTCGTGGTGGCCACCCCCACCCCAACACACAGTAATCCTAAGGAGCTGCTACCTGTACAATAAACAGAGAGAGAGGAGCAGAAGAGGGAGAGCAGGAGGCTGTGTGCTGTATGTCAGTTGCGGGCAGTGCAGGATCCACATACAGCAGCTCGTCACCATGCAGGCAGAGTTTCTGGTGCATTCCATCCCTGCAGTGTTGCCCGCCTCCTCTCTCCCAATGGTCCTGCTCATCACATGTAGTCAGAGCATCTGTTTTGTCCCATCCCCTGCAGTGTTGTGCACCCCCCGATATGAGAGCGAGAGACAGGGGAAAATCATGGTCTGTCCTCACCCACCTGCCCTGCAGTTCTCTGCTGTCCGAGCCACACAGTGCAGTCCCCCATATGTGTTTACCTACCCACCTGCTTTGTGGATCTCCATCTCCCCTAGAATAAGTGGCACATCTGTCATCAGAAATCCCCGAGCATCCCGTTATGGTGACAGTTTACAGCAAGCTGTTATCACAGCAACAGTGCGGGAGAGAGAGACACGGGAAGCAGCAGGTACTTGGAGCGTAATGGGGAGGGGGGGGATATAGAGAGAGAGAGAGAGAAAACAGACACTGGCCATGGTCAGTGCATGGCTTTCCAGTGAAATCTCTGTGTCTCTCTCCAATAGAATGAGCAGCACATGTGACATCTAAAATCCCCAAGTGTCCCGTTGCAGTGACAGTTTACAGTGACGATCAGACAGGTCCTTTTTTGCAGGGCATGAATGAAGTAGCTGCACAGAAGTAAAAGTGAATTATAGTACCACACTGCATGAAGCCCCTCCTGAATATGCACGTCTACTGTAGTCACTAAGCCCCTTCATAAACCATAGTGCATTCCAGTACAGCGCCATGAAGATACCGCACACACGCTACCCATCAGGCAATGTTAGATGGAGGTGAGGAGTAGGTATATAGACAATGTGTCTTGCACCATCTTTCTCTCGCTCTATGTCTCTGTGTGTGTATTTACAGTACTGAGGAACTGCTGTCGCAGAGACTGTGTAGCATGCTGGGTGGGGCGAGGAAGAGAGAGTGCAGCTTACAGCTCCTGCTGTCCGCCTTCCCAAGCAGTTCTCCATGCCATTCCACTCCCTACCAGTTCTGCTCTGTGGTATAAGTGGCACAGTGAGGAAGGAGAGACAGAGAGAGATTGATGTGCACATGGTAGTGCTTCTTGAAAGAGAGAGCGAGAGACTGTGCACTGTGGGGAGACACTATGTATCTGCATTGTAGGGGGGGGCCGCCACAATAAGGGTCATAGTCAGTGTCATAGACAGTGTTCTGCACAAGAAATGTCACAGATCATGTCATTAGTGCATGTGTGACATTTCTATGTGCATATCAGTACTGCAGGATGTAGTATTTGTTAGGGACTGTTTTGCAAGATGGCAGGATAAGTACCTTTTTTGCTGTTTAAACAGCAAAAAAACACCTTTTAAAATATTTTTGTTTTGTTTAAAGAGAACCCATGTTATAAGCACAATACCCTGGTCCAGGGTGTGCTGTTATTGGGATTAATGCACAGCTGTATGCTGTGAGGACACTTGGCCTGCAGCCTTGAGCCTCACAATGCACCCAAGTGTGTGTATTCCCAATAACAGCACACCCTGTCCGGTTATTGCTTACTTGTGTTCTGACTTTGATACTGTAACATTTTTCTACTTTGTTATCTGACTTCGATGGGTAAAAAGAGAGGGAAGAATAGATAGTGATGTAACAGAGTAGGTAAATAAGTAACAAAAATGGAGGATGATTGCAGTTAAATAATCAAGTATTTGTCAATGCCGAACGTTCGCTTGCAGGTATTTGCAGTGGTGTTTGGCACGTATGGTGCTTTACCCTAATGCCCTGTGCGATTGCTGGTATTTGCACAATAAATTTTCAGCATGACCTTTTTGTTACCCCCATTGTGCGCTACATAAGCGGAAACACGTTTTGGGCAGGATGTGAAAAATGACAGCTGTACTGCTCATAAAGAAGTGTGGTAAAATGGCAATGTTAAAAATCTGGAGTGGAAATATTGAAAATTCGCAAACCTACGAGCGAGCGCTGGAACTGTGCAATGCACGCTCGTGAAACAGTCATTGTTAGGAATTTTTTCACCAAATTGTCAACATTGGCATTTTAAAACCTCTGCTAATGAACAGTGTCATTGTGATTGTCTTACTGTGTGCCATACATTGATTTTGCACACCGACTGCGCCATTGTGCACTACATGGGCGGAAACACGTTTTGGGCAGGATGTGAAAAATGACAGCTGTACTGCTCATAAGGAGGTGTAGTAAAATGGCAATGTTGAAAATCTGGAGTGAAAATATTGAAAATTAGAACTTCACGAGCGCGTATAGGAACTGCACAACGCACGTCAGAAAGTTATTTTTAGAATTTGTTCACCAAATTTTCAACATAGCCATTTTAAAATCTCTGCTCATGAACAGTGACACTGTGATTTTCTTAATGTGTCCCATACACTGAGTTCACACAGCGACTGTGCCATTGTGCGCTACATGGGCGGAAACACGTTTTGGGCAAGATGTGAAAAATGACAGCTGCACTGCTCATAAGGAGGTGTGGTAAAATGGTAATGTTGAAAATGTGGAGTGAAAATATTGAAAATTCGCAAACTTACGAGCGTGCGTAGGAACTGCACAACGCACACTCGTAAAACAGTCATTTTTAGGAATTTTTTCACCAAATTTTCAACACAGCCATTTTAAGACCTCTGCTCATGATCCATGTCACTGTGATTTTCTTAATGTGTCCCATACATTGATTTCGCACACCAACTGCGCCATTGTGCGCTACATAGGCAGAAACACATTTTGGGCAGGATGTGAAAATGACAGCTGTACTGCTCATGAGGAGGTGTGGTAAAATGCCAATGTTGAAAATCTGGAGTGGAAATATTGAAAATTCGCAAACCCACGAGCGCATGTGGAACTGTGCAACGACGCCGTCAAAACAGTCATTTTAGAATTTTTTCACCAAATTTTCAACATTGCCATTTTAAAACCTCTGCTAATGAACAGTGTCATTGTGATTTTTTTACTGTGTCCCATACATTGATTTCGCACACCGACTGCACCATTGTGCACTACATGGGCGGAAACACGTTTTGGGCAGGATGTGAAAAATGACAGCTGTACTGCTCATAAGGAGGTGTGGTAAAATGGCAATGTTGAAAATCTGGAGTGAAAATATTGGAAATTCGTGAACTTATGAGCCTGCGTAGGAACTGCACGCAGCACACTCGTAAAACAGTCATTTTTTGGAATTTTTGCACCAAATTTTCAACATGGAGTTTTTGGGACCCCTTCTCATGAATGATGTCACTGTCATGGTGCTATTCAGGCCCGAAGGGTGATTTCACGCAGTGACTGCACAGTGACTGCGAAATCACCCTTCGGGCCCAAATAATGCCATCACAGTGACATCATTCATGAGAAGGGGTCCCAAAACCCCATGTTGAAAATTAATTACAAAAATGCCTGAGATATGCAATAAAGTTGAAAACCCTATCTAGCCCATTATACAGCTTACCGGCATTTCCTCAGTTCGCGGTCGGCTTTGAAGAGTGCAGACGTGTTCCGGTCCACCAAAGATCATCAGCAAATCCAGAGGTGCATGGGGTGAGGGGTGTGTGGGAGGCTGGTGCACAGTGGTGTGGGTGCGGGTTGTGGGAGGGGACTGGGAGATGCGCCGTGGGACCGTTTCGATTTACAGGTATAAAAAAAAAAAAACAGATGATGTGGGACATTTGCCACGCTAGTGGGCTCCCAGCATGGCAGAAGATGGCTGGGGGACAGAGGAGCCGACGGGGATTGGGCACCCCATCAGCAAACTACGCGAAGAGAGCGACGGGGATTGGGCACCCTACCGGCAACCACGCTTGATGTTTGCCACATCGGGGTGGGCCCCAGCGTGGCAGAAGGATGGCTCGGGGCCATGGAGCGATGGGATTGACACCCCGCCGGCAACATCGCCAGCCACGCTGGGGTGGGCTTCCCAGCGTGGCACCAAAGCTTTGGGGGTGGCGGATACGGGAGGAGTGTGTGATGCGAGGGGAGCGTGACGCTGGTGACCGTATGACAGCGGTAGTTTTCTTTGAAGCGAAGACCACCACTGTCACACACAGCCCTGCACCCATTGGCAGGACTGCCATGCCTGCTCAACGGAGCACTGGATTGCGCAGGAGAGCCACACCTCCAAAGTGTGCTACTCTCCCAAACGTTCCTTGCGCATGCGAACATAAAAATGAAGTATAAAACCAGAAAACTGTTTAAAAATAAAACAAACGTATAAAGTTGAACTTGAGCCTGTGTAGTTTGAACAAAAAGGCTACCTCTTCTGGCTAAAACAAAATAAAAACTTAAATAAAAAAGAAAGGTTGATTTATCTGCAGATGGAGAGTGGGACATTAGGACTATCTCTTGCTCATGTTTTCTTTTTTTTATTCTTTGGTTACTGGTTAAGGCCCACTAGGCACCAGTGTCTTTTTTCAGGGGTGACCCAGAAGCACTGGTGGGGACTGGGAGGTTAAGTGATCTGCTCAGTGTCACACAGTATGCAAGTAGAGGTTGTGGCAATCAAACCCAGGTCTGCTGGATGCACCAGGCTCATTCAAAGCTCAAATCATTACTAATGTTGTTTGGACAGTGCTTTTGTGGATCCTACAACTATCTGTCAGATAGTGTTGGTATCCTGACTTGGATCCTACCAGATATCCTGCCAAAGACAGATGCAGGATCCAGGGTAAGACAGTGATGGATCCTGGTTAGGATCCAAGGATCCTAGGGCAGATAGGTAGGATCCAGGGCCAGATAGTGATGGATCCTGGTTAGGATCCGACGGACGGATCCCCAGGCAGATAGTGGAAGTATCCGGCAGATCCACTATCCTGCCGCAAAGGGCAGGTATGTGTGGATCCGGATTTGTCCGGATCCATCTAAGCAACACTAGTCATTAATCTTTACTGTATATGCCAGCTCTGCTTCATTTAGGAAGCATAATAAATTATGGAAAGGCAGTTTAACAACTGAGGCTGAAAGGGTGCTACAGAACATAGTATGGCAAAAGCAATCATATTCATGATTACTGTGACTTTACCATCACTGAACATATACTGAATGTAAAGAGCACAGAGATGATGGGCAGGTTTTAAGTTCATGTGCTCCCTTACTACAGTAAACTTACTCTCATTGATGGAAATTGCTTTGTACTACTTTGTGAAGTTTTTTGGGTTACTTACTTGTGCAGGACCTCACTTCACCTTGCAAACTGTAGCAACATGTGTGTGCCCCCAACCCCCCATTACGTAGATACACAGACAATGATGGCAGAAAAAGGACTGTCGGTCTATCCAGTCTACCTAGATGATGTGCAGTATAGTACACCTGATTAAAGGAATTGTGTGTGTCTGTGAGATTTTAAAGGCCTTAAATGTTTAACTACTAGTGCATCTTTCTGGAATGTCACGTGGTTTAAAAAATCTTAAAAGGCCTAAGGAATGTCTGAGAATTTAAGGCATAATTCAAATAATCAAGCAGTATGGTAATGGTCTACAAACACAGTGTTATCAAGTGTTACAGGGTACTAAAACAGCAGTACATGTTACAGTGAACATTTTGACCTATACCGTTTTATTCCATTTCAGATGGTTTCTTATTCCATGTTACCATATTTTAGAATATCTTTCTTTCCTCATTTGAAGTTTGTACATTGTATGTTTTTACATTTGAAATACTAAAAGGAGCACTCCTTGAAATATTGCTCTGACCAGGTTTTCATAAATATTTTAAGCTGTCTTTGTACACTTATTGTCCCACAAGGTTTGGGAGCAGTGTCTTCTGTATGTTTGTTCATTTTGAACAGTGGGGGTTCAAAACACAACAGAGAATACCAATGAAAACCTGGATCATGCTACGTTAAAGAACGCTCCTTTTATTTCAAATGCAGAAATACAGTAAGCGACAAAGCAGGCTCGAGGGAGGGCGGGCAGGCATGTACACGTCAGGAGATGGCAATAAAAACAGAGTAAACCAAATAGATGTCAAAATATCCTACTGTCACACATGCAGTGCTGCAAGTTTTTTCACTGTGCATGCCCATGCCTCCATCTGTCCTGCACAAGTTACACAGCACAATCATTTTATAAAATAATGTGTTTGAATAGACATTAAACCAAAATGGATGAGAACTATGCAAGTCAGCAGCAGTGCTTTTGAAACTAGGACCAGTTTCATACAACAGATACCGAGTATGTGAGCTGGGAGCAGGAAATGTGTGTGAAATTGCAACCATTATGATTATTTTGAAAGTGGTACAAATAATATTGTTACTTACACTAGGAAAACAGACCTTTTAAGGTTCAAATTATTCGCTCTGGGCCAAGGAGAGGGGAAGGGAGCAATGGCAGAAATGTGTAAGAGGTAGAGAAAAGGAAGCTGCCTCGACCGTAAAAAGTAAGCAAAAATATTACAAAAAAAAAAGTTATCAACTAAACAAAAAAGGCAACATTGAAATGAATGGCTCCAACTTTCCATTTGTTTCAATAGTTTTTCTTTAGCTGATAACTTTTTGTTTTTACCTATTTTTACTGCCGATGTCCTTTTAGTCTCACTCTGATGAACACTATGGGTGTCAATGTTCAAATCCACCCCAAAATGGGTGTTTGCAGATAGCAAATAGCAAAGTTATGCACATACATTGAAATTTTACTATGCTGGCTTGTAACTTTGGTAATTAATTTTTTTTTTAAATATATTCTTTATTGAATTTTAGTAAATGGGACACACAAAAATTCCATACAGATGAATTGGTGCCAAGCACCTAGTTATGCCGTCATTGGTCACAGGAAGAATATTTTGAAATGTATGATGTTTACATTCTTACAATCCATAATCCTGGATTCATTTAGACATTTTCACAGTTCATTACACAGTATCATAACAAGCTTCAGTATTTGTTATTCCTCATTTTCTTGTATCTCTCCCCCACAAGTGAGAGAGAGCAGCATCCCCCCTCTCTTGCCAACAAGAAATTCCTAGGGGACAAAGTTTATATCTATTTGAGCCTTATACCACACCCATTTTTGCCATTTAAGGCTGAATTTTGCAGTTTTGTCATGCAAAGCTGCTGTCAGTTTTTCTAATTGACAGATGCTCATAACTATTGATCTCCAATCTTCCACTTTAGGAATTGTTTTAGACATCCGTTTTCTAGTAATTGCCTTTTTGGCTGCTAACAAATAGACACGTCCCCCAATCAAACTTTGTGTTGGCATTACTGACAAGAGTACTATCTCTACTGTTAATTCTATTCCCTCACTTATACATTCCTGAAGTTCAACTTGTAGGGAGCACCAATATGGGGTTAATAATGGACAGTTTCAGCAAATATGTCCTAAATCAGCTACTGTACAGTTGCAGCCCCTCCAGCAATGCCCAGAACTTGGAGATAGATACTTTACCAACACTGCAGGTGAGTAAAAGTACATACAGCGCCATGTAAATTCCTCCATGTCTGTGCAAGGGTGACCTTAACTGCAGGTAAGGCATTAGTTAGCCATTCCTCTGGGGCAACTGATAAATCTAAATCAGCATTCCATTTTTCAAGTACTGTCAGTGTAGTGTCTCCCAATGTTTCTCTTAATATTTTATATAAGTGGCCTATTATGTGTCCACCTATGTTACCCTGGATACTGTCCATCAGTAGTCCCAGCAAAGGTGGTTTTGGATTGGGAAGTCTCGTTCTATCAAGGTTTTGGCTCTGTATATAGGATCGTAGTTGAAGAAAGCGGTAATAGTCACTATTAGGAAGCCCATAGGTGTCCTGCAGTTCCTCGAAGGAAACCACTCCTACATTATTTAGAACTTGGTATAAGTAGTGAATCCCCAATTGTCTCCATTTTCAGAAGGCGAGATCCAAGGAAGAGGGGCTAACGTTTTCATCTTTAGATATTAACCTCATATAATAAAATGTGTCCCAAAATTTTGATTGAAACTTTATTGAATTCCAGATTTTAAGAAGTCCTCCAGTGAATTTTGTAAAGTTCTGGAGAGGAACGGAGTTCCCTTTAGATGCAAATAGTATTGTGGGAATATCATGCAAATCACTGAGTGTGTATTTAATATCTTTCCAGGGGGCTAAGTGTGTAGGGGTTGCCTACAGCATTATAAACTTAAGAAAAGCTGCTTTGGCATACCATTCCTAGTTAGGCAAATTAGCCCCTCCCAACACCAAGGGCAGGTGCAATATAGAGGTTCAAACCCTTGATCTATCCCCTCCCATATAAAGTTCATAATTAGTTTATTCCCGTTAGCGAAGTAAAAATGGGATGGCTGAATTGGTATGCTCTGGAACAAATAAAGTAGGCGGGGTAATACATTCATTCATATAGTTTCAATCTTCTGAAAAAAAGAACAAATGTAGCCTTCTTCAGGCCACCAAATCCTGCTGTAAGTGCAGGGTAAGAGGGTTGTAGTTCATGAGATCAATATTGTTCAGATTTTGTGTTTGTTATTCCTAAATGTTTTGTCTTTGTTTTCCGCCACCCTAAAGGTAGTTTATTTTTTAAAGTTGTGGGTGGAGTAAAATTATAACTTAAAATCCCTGTTTTGTTGACATTTAGCTTAAATCCAGTGTGTTGCTGAAAAATCTCTAAAATCTCCCACAGCCTGGGAACAGACATTTCCGGCAATAACACCAGAAGCAACACATCTAGGGAGGTGGATCGGGGAGGGCAGTGGACATGGCCTATCTGGACTTCAGCAAGGCCTTTGACACTGTGCCACATAGAAGACTATTGCACAAACTGGGAATATGGGTGTGGGCAGGACAGTAGTGTGGTGAGTAGGTAACTGGCTGGGCGGCAGGACACAGAGGGTGGTGGTAAATGGCTGTCACTCCACAGAGGGAAGAGTGACCAGTGGGGTACCACAGGATCAGTGCTGGGAACGCCCTATTCAATATCTTCATCAGTGACATTCACTAGGGACCTAGAAGGCAGAATTTCACTGTTCGCTGATGACACAAAGCTCTGTAACAGAGTAGACACACCAGAGGGTGTAGACAGAATGAGAAGGGACCTGCAAAAACTTGAAGAATGGTCAGGGGTTTGGCAGTTGAAATTCAATGCAAGGAAGTGCAAGATAATGCATATGGGGCACAAAAACCCTGGCACAATATATCAGTTGGGGGTGAGGATATAGCATGCACCAAGCAGGAAAGGGATCTTGGGGTTATCATCTCTGATGACCTCAAGGCAGGGAAACAGTGTGACAAGGTAGCAGGTAAAGCAAATAGGATGCTGGGATGCATAGGCAGGGCATCACCAGCAGGAAAAGGGAGGTCATACAAGACACTAGTGAGGCCCCACCTGGAGTACACTGTACAGTTCTGGAGACCTTACCTACGTAAGGACATAGACAGGGTAGAGAAGGTTCAGAGGAGGGCAACAAAGATGGTGCATGGATTGCATCACAAGTCCTATGAGGACAGGTTGAGGGAACTGAACATGTACTCCCTGGAGGAAGGAGGAGAGAGAGGGATATGATAAAGACATACAGGTATCTTACAGGGAGGAACAGGGTGCAGGAATACACTATTTTTAAGTGAAAAGATGTTCCAGGACTAGAGGGCATGGGATGAAGTTGGAGGGAGGACGATTCAGAGGAAACGTGAGGAAGAATTTCTTCACAGAACGGGTGGTGGACAAGTGGAACACCCTGCCAGAGGAAGTGGTGGGGGCTGAAACAATCACGGGATTTAAGAATGCATGGGATAGCCATAAAGGAATTCTGGAGGTCAGGGGTAAGGGGCAACAGACTTCTTGGAAAACAAACTGAACTTACAAGCTCAAATGGGCAGACTGGGTGGGCCATAGGCCCTTATCTGCTGACACTGTCTATGTATCTATGTAACAATGCCACCTTATATTGCCTCTGCCCTACAGGTACCCCTTTTTATTTACTTCTTTCCAGATTGCTGTTGTTAAGGGCTCCATATATAAGGCAAAAAATAGAGGGGAGAGAGGGCATCCCTGCCTAGTTCCTCGTTGTAAGGTGATCTGGGGGGTTAGTGCCCCACTGACTTGAAAATAGGCCTTTGGGCCTGAATAGATATTTTTAACCAGGCCTGAAAAGATTCTGGAAAATTAAAGGCAGACAGTGTGTCCCAGAGAAAATTCCAGGACACCCTGTCAAGTGCCTTTTCAGTGTCCAGATTTAAGAGAACAGCTGGGATCTCCCTGGACTGTATATATTCTATTAACAATAGAGTTCTGTGACTATTGTCTGTGGTACTCCTAGATTTCATAAAGCCGGACTAGTATGGATGAATAATAGTGGGTATTAATTGTTCTAATAGCCGAGCCCAAATAGCCATGTATAGTTTGCAATCATTATTTAGTATCGATATAGGCGATATGATGAATAAATGGTTACATCCTTGTCTGGTTTTGGTATTGCAGCTAATACCATGTATGCCCATGATGGAGGTGGGATCTGCCCTCTGCAACTTCCCGAACACTCTTGTTATAGTGGATATTAATAAGCCCGCAAATTTTTTATACCATGTATTGTAGCAGTGAACCCATCTGCACCAGAGGATTCATTGGGTTTGGCAGTATGGCTCTGATGCAAGATCTCTGCTCTTGTTATCGGGGTCTCTAGCTTCTGTCTCTGACCTTCTGACAACTGTGGAAGTCCTAAAAGTTTCAAGAACCTTTGTCTTGAATCTGCATTTTGTTCCAGTTCTTTCGTGTAGAGGGATTGATAATAATTAGCTAAAGTGGCCCGAATGTCTTTCTCCATATGAATTAGGTTATGAGTTTACGCACAAGATTTTGCATTCCTCTAGACCCCCCCCTTCATAATTACTTTGTTTTAGGTACATCAGTGCTTGTTGTACCCTACAGTCCATTATTTTTGTATTTTTTTCTTCATTTCTCAAATTTTTTGCTGAAGTTCCCCATCTCCTTCCCTATATAACTGTTGATATGCCTACAAATTATCCATCAGGAGTCTATATCTAGTTTTGTTTTGACATATTTTTCGTGAGGAATGTGCTATAATTTCTCCTCTTAGGACTGCTTTTAAAGTGTTCCAAAGTATTATTTTAGCTACTTCCTGGGAATCATTTTCTTGAAGTACTTGGGAGATTCTTGTTTGTATTAATGAGATAAATTGAGGGTCTTGTAACAGGGATTCATTCAGGTGCCACAGTTTTTGTCTCTTTTTCTTCTCCATATCTATTTTTAAAAGAACAGAATGATGGTCCGAGAGAAGCAGTGGGCCATAACACAGATCTTGTATCAGCTGAGAATCCTCGCAGGAAACAAAAAAAATAATCTAATCGGGAGTAACTTTGAAATCTGACAGAGTAGTATGTATAAGCTTTTTGGGTAGGGTATAATTTTCTCTAGACATCCACCAAGCCAAACTGGTCAAAAGAGCCTCTAAGAAAAAGCAGTGCATTAGTTACCCTATGAGAGCGAGGGTTTGTGGAGTCCATGTTGATGCTCCAGGTCATATTAAAGTCCCCCTCTATAATTACTTACCCGTTTAGGAGTTCTGTGAGCTTGTTAAGGAAGGCCTGGTCCACCGGGACCAGGGATTGTGGCGGAAGATACACATTAACCAGGGTATCCTCCTGGGAATAGAGTGTACCCTGTAAAATGACATATCCTCCCTGAAAGTCTATACTGTAGCAGACGTTAGCTTCTAATGGTGTTGTTCTAGGAATTAGTATCATCACCCCTCTCCACTTACCACTGTGGTGGGAAGAGGCATAGACCACATATCTCCCTCCCCATTTTAACTTAGCATGTTCATTATCTGTTAAATGGGTTTCTTGTATGTAATATAGGTCAGCAGAGTTCTTTTGTAAATATTGTATGAATCTTGTTATCTTTGTCTGAGTTTTTAAGCCATTGATGTTCTGTAAAAATATCTTTATACGTGTTGAAGACATCATTCCTATCTGAATAGAAGGTGCTGTTCCCACAACAAAGCACTTCCTCCCCAGCCCTCCCTCCAGATGTCCCGAAGGACCCGTAGCAGCAGACCTGAGGGAAGACCCAGACCCGAAGAGGCAGGACAACTCCCCCATTACTACAATAAAGTTTACTCCATGACCGATATTAAAAGTGTGTGTCTCATTTGTTGATAAAGTTAGACTACTTCTACTAATCCAAAAAACAACATATGGGATTAAAAACTGAGTCTCGTAACCACAATAACTTATATATAAGAAAACAATAGTAACTCGTATTTGTATCTTCTCCCCATGGGAAATGGAACAGTCCCAAACCTTGGGGAAAAAAAACATCATTTTCCTTTCCAGAATTACCTATTAACCTTATTCTAGCCCCCCCACCGCACCACCCCGTAACCTCCACTTGGGATTGAACATCATATCAAAGAAAAAAGTCAACCCATAACAAAAGATTATGTAGAAGTTGGCATTAAAAGCCAAAATAACCCCATCCCCCATACTTAAAAAAGAAAAACCCTCTACTTATGTAAAAAGGTGCTATCCCAATTCTATTATAACTATAATACAAGGTGACTTTCAATGTGGAGGTAGGAACATTCTGCCACCTTCGTGGTCCCTGAAAGGTACAGTAAACAGATACCCCCTAGGACACAGAGCTTGTTTCCCACACATAGTGGATAAAGCCCTCTGAGGGGCACTATAGCCCTAGGATGTAATAGCAGCCATAGACATGGTCCAACTCGTTCAATCCCCTACTCGTGTAAACTATTGCACCGGTTCAAGTACTCTCATAGACTGGATACTAACCAACTGGCCACAAAGAATAACTAGAACCACTGTGCTAGCCGACTCTATCAGTGACCACTCACCAGTCTTATGCTCCTGGACAAACAAGACCCTGAACCCCCCCAAAAAAAACAATAACCTCCAGAATTATAAAAGCTGGACATCTTGCCTCACTAAAATCCTACCTCCACCAGCTAGACTGGGAGGGGGTCTATGCTGCCACTGGCATGAATAGTGCTCCTGAGTGCTTTATCAACAAGTTTAACATGGCTTGCAACATCTTTGCCCTCTAAAAAACGGAAGCACCAAGGAGTCGACAGTGAAAATGCCAACCTCACCCACAGCGATGGCACAATACCGACGCAGGTATTGTACCGCCCATGCAGCGAGTGTTTTCCCACCCCCACCCCCAGACTTTAAGATTATCAACTCCAGGTCAGAGTTGGTCCAGTGGAGGGTGAAACACTGGCAAAAAGTGAAGCACCGAAAAAGGACCATTACAACGAATGTTGCCGTAATGGTCTTTTTTCGTATTTCGCCATCGGGGTGTCGACCTGAAGGGGTGCACTGCTAAAAACGAGGAAAATCAAAGGAACCAGCAAATCATGGATCACACCACAGCTCCTTGCGCTTATGGGGGTCAGGGATAACCTGTGGAATAGGACTAAGAGCACTGGGTCCCCCTCTGACATGCAGAAATACAAAGCAGTACATAATAAGTGCACTCAAGCCATCCGCCTTGCAAAAAGATCTCACTTTAAAAGTGAACTGGACAACTCTTGGTGTGACAGCCACAGATTCTGGGAAAATATAAAAACCCTAACAGGCAGAGTAAGTAAATCACCATCATCGAAAATAAACTTTGAGGGTGCGATTACCCAGGATCCCAAAACTATCACAGATGGCTTCAACAAAGCCTTCACAGACCTTAGTGGGGTCCTTCCTCCAGACTATCTCCGACCTGTGCCTAGCTCCGCCATTAGTTGTACCGACATCCCTCCAACACACACACAGCACCTCCCTTCTACCTGAAGGTACTCTCTACAACTGAGGCAAAAAAATACTTGGAAAAAGTTCTCAGGAACACTAGATCCAGTGGGGACTCACTTGACCTGAAGATCGTGGCTCTCACCCTGGATGTGTTACTTTCCCCTCTAACCTGGATCCTAAATCTCTCACTAACCACTGGCATTTTCCCTCAATGCTGGAAAGCTGCGGTGGTCACCACGGTCTTTAAAAGCAGGGACAGAACCTGCCTGGCCAACTACAAGCCAATCTCAATTCTGCCCCCCCCCAAGGCATTAGAAAGGATAGTATACGATCAGTTAGGTAAATACCTTGATAAGTACAGCCTTCAATGTCAGGAACAGCATGGCTTCGAAAGGCACATAGTACTTCAATAGCATTGGTTGAGTTTACGGTCATATCCATGAAGCACTTGATCGAGGGCTCTTGGTGGGGGCCACTTTCATTGACCTCACCAAGGCCTTCGATAACGTCAACTCATGATTTGCTTCTCACACAACTCTATAACACTGGTATATCCTCTGCTCTCTAGGCTGGTTCCAGAGTTACCTCTCTTAACAGGACCCAGCAAGTTAAGATTCTTGATGTTCTATCTGACCATCGGCATGTCAACACAGGGTGCAACAGGTTCCATTTGGGCCCCTGCTGTTCAGCCTGTTTCTAAATGAAACTCCTGGTAGGGCTATATGTGGGCAAATCAAGTAGCTTGACACATGTAGCCTCTTTCCAAAGTTCCACATTTATTCTCAATTCTCCAGAAAAATTATTCAGAGGCAGATCAATATTTAATTTAGTGCATCAGTTCAACATCAGGTTCTCAGTTTTAGTACAAAAATTGTATACCTTTGCTCTTTAGAGCACTTTGTCAAAGCTTTTCTGGAACTCACAGCAGAAATACCACAGCAGACAAATTCATCTGGCATTTATAAATCTTCCTTTCAGAGCAGTAGATAGCACAGAGCATTATGACTCCATAGAGCACTTTGAAAAACAGCTTCCAGAGCATAGCTCCAGACCCACAGCAAGCAGTGTGACCTTGCACTCTCCCTTGATCTCAAACAAAACTTGACTCTAATCCAAAGAGTCTGAATTTATATCCCAAAAGAGTCATGTGATCATTCAACTCCTCCCCAATATTTTAATTTAAACTTTAAATCTTTATTTGCCAAATATTTATTTTATTTATATACACACTGCTCCTTTAAATTACCAAAGGAGAACATTTATTATGCTACCAGCAGTTAAACTTTTAATAATGATTTAAACATTATTTCTGAAAATTATAGCACCTCCCTTCCTATACCTGATAAAGGATAGGAAATGAGGTCCGCTGCTCCTAGAAGAAGAAGAAGGAGCCAGGACTCGAACTCAGTACTCCATTACCACTGCAAACACCCTTGTTCCAGAAAGAGTCTGAATCACTTCCAAACCTCCCACTCTAACTCAAAAGGTTAGTGAAGTTCAAAACAATTGTGCTTTGTTGGAATAATCCGTTTTTAAAGAAGGTTTTAAAAGTAAATATCTTTGTGATAGTGCTTACAATCGCACCATCGGGAAAAAGCTCAGAAATATATAACAAAAACCCTTTTATACAGAGAGCTAATATAACACTGATTTAAAGGCATTCAATCTGGCACTGGCTTATGGCTAAAATATAACATTTTTAAACTGAACCATTGGATGTTTCCACTGTATTTAAATTAGAATACCGATGCTACAAAATTAAATTAAACACCAAGAGGCACTCACCCAGAGAATAACAAAGCGGCTCAAAATAGCTATTAGCCATGAGAAAAGAGCACACAGAAAAGGAGCCCCCCTAAAAGTCTCCTGACCCTTTTAGCCATGATACATTCAGCAAATAAATGTGAGACTAATGAGACCAGCTGACTCATATTAGCGAGCAAACCAGAGCCAAAGTTAAATGAAACCCCTGGGCTTACAAAATCACCCGTAAATACAAAAATCACTCGCTCTACTAAAGTCTAGAAACCACCCACAAACAGCCTACCTCAACTCCGAGGCAAGTAGAACATTCCCATTGATTTTCAAGGGAAACATGAAATTTAAACACCACTAGAAGGCTAAATGCCTTCACGACTCTCTTGATAGTCGAAAGCAGGGAAGCCGCTTTGTTTATTTACTGCGCTAAAGCCCCAAAAGCAATTTTAACAATCGTAATACATATTTTAAATACATTTAGGAATAAAGAACATAACGGAGAATAAGGAAGAACCAGATAATTCTCCACACCATTTTAAACCTGACATCATAGCTTGAAAGACTGCAAGGCTACATCACAAGGAAAAAAATACCTAATCAAAGGTGCATACCCTCACACAGTAATTTTACGGCAATTCATGATGCCGACGGACTCTCAACATAATGACTGACCTTGGGCAAGAGATTGAATTTAAGCATGCTTCACAAAGCTCTACACTTCAGTTTCTCCACCCAGAAAGTGTCATGAAATATTTTATTAATCTAACAACTATCCCTTCGTTTGATTTTATTTTATTCATACATTTTTAAACACTATTACTAAACAGATGCTGTCTTCTATTTTAATGAAATTAGCAGCTGCCAGACTTCAAACTGACAGCCTAACTGAAAACTATAAGTACATAGACAGCACCTTCAGACCAAAATTCAACATAGCTTGTAGGTTCCCTCCTATTTTTATATATAACAGCTCGGGTTCTAAACCCTTCACAGGAGCACCCTATGACACTCCCAAAGTCTGTCAGAATAAGAACCTTCTATATGCAGATGATGCTGTTCTCTAGACGTGTCACTGTACTCGGAAGAGCTGGAAAAAGGCATGCAAGACGACTTTACTGCTGTAGAAAAATGGTTCCTTCAGTCTAAGCTCTTGCTCAACTACACTAAGACTAAAACAATGTCATTTGCCTCCCATCAAAACCGTCATAAGTCACATCACCTCAATATCTACAATAACAAGTCTGATACACTCAGAATGATCACCACCTTTAAGTACCTTGGTGTCTACCTTGACAGCTCTCTCTCCTACAGGCAGCACATAGACCATGTTGCCAAGGCAGCTAGTGCCAGACTAGGTCAGCTCTACTGGCATAGGCAGTGCCTCACTGAAAGTGCCATCAAGCTTGCAGTTAACAGCTCCATGCTCTCTATCATGGGTTATGGACTGGTAGTCTACGGAGCCAGTACCGATACAGCACTTAGGTGCATCAAGATTGTCTTAAACAAAGCCTGCAGACCAGTCCTGGGAGTGGACCATTTAACTCACACTTGTGAACTATACTCAAGCACTGGTTGGTTAAACTTGAATAGCAGAATTCAGTACCAAATCTGTCTATTAGTTAAAAACTCCACCCTAGGTCTTACTCTTCCTGGAGTGAGGCAACTGCTAAGAAACTCCATTTCCTCCAGACTAACTAGGGAGTCGAGTAAAGCTGCCTTCATTATCCCATTCTGCCGTACCTCACTAGGGCAATGGTCCTTCGAATACAGGGCCCCCTGCTGGCTAAATTCCCTTAACTCAGAGCTGATTGAGGAAACAAAACTACGCCCATTTAAGGCCAAGCTGCTGCAGTATGGCCATACCCAGTAACTGCAACTGTGTCACCTGTGCTAATCCTACTGTTATTGATAGCTTATCTGTCCTGCATAGCACCCATCTCCCCCACACTTTCTCCCTGCCTGGTGTGACTCCACTGAGCACTATCCCCACGTCCCTCTTTATCCCCCGCCTTCCTGCTTTCTCTTCACAAATATTAATACCCCCAATTTCAACCCCGGTTTCCCCTCACCTCACCCCCCACTTTAAAACCCTTTCCTTATCTCTCTCCCCACGGAGACTGTTGGATCTCCAAAAGTCCACCAGTTCCTTTCGAGTGACACTGTCCTCCTCAGTATGAAAACCCATGCTGAGGACAATTGTTTCATCACATTGAAAATGTGGGTCATCAGAAGGAGACCTAGGGGTATGCTTGACAGAGTCCTCACTAACAGTAGAGGCTGTGGACCTGTCTGAAGTAAGACCTCCTCTTCCTCATCAGGAAGAATGAGGTCAGGTGGTACTCCTCCTCGACAATGACCTTTTCTAGGTCCAGATTTGAAGTTAGAGGCACCGATGACAGCTTGCTGGGGGCTTCCAATGGCCGACGAGGTGTCGACACAGAGGCTACCATTGACAGAGCCAGTGAAGTGGGCTTGTAAGGGCTCAACTGATGAACCATCATTGAGGTAAACTTGGTGAGGGGTTTCGCTCAGGTCGATGATATGGAAGACTGCATCGACAGAGTGGGGGGGTCGATGGTACGGGATCAACAACCCATCTGAAGGCCCTGTGAACTTGAAGAGCCTGTAGTCCTGGTAGAAAAAGGGTCAGGCCCAGAGGTCAATGCCCGGCCGCCCTGTGCATCGAGCGGATGCACTGTCGGTATGGGTCTGGAGGGCACAGAGGCCTGGACAGCAACTTTATGCATCAGTGCAGCTGCAGCCGACAATGAACCCCTGGACAAATGAGGAGATGCTGTCAGAGAACAAGAATGTCACTGGGGTGAGCAGTCCCGATCTCAGTCCTTCTTGTGACTTTCCTCCCAAGGACTTGTCTTGGGCTGTAGAGGCCTGCAAGCTCGACAACCCTGCCAGTGATTGAGAGGCTGGGACCCTAGAGGACCCCTGCCCGAAACTGGCTGCTTGTTGTTCCATTAAAAAATTTTATAAAGCCTTTCTGCATCACCTGAGGGTTGTTTGACTAAACTTCTTGCAGAGGTCACAATCAGAAACTTCGTGGTCATTCCCAAGACAGCCGACACAGAAAGAATGTTCATCTCTGGAGGCAATCTTCTTTCAGAAATGACAGCGTCGGAAGAGAGAGGTGGAAGCATTAACTCTTGACTTAAACAAAATAAATGAATCTCTTATCAAAAGAGATTCTAAAGTAACTGAGTAAAAAAACATAGGCAAAATGGCGTGAAACTGTGTCGAGCTTCCACGGAGACCGCAAGCGAACACATCGATGGCTGGAAAGAACTGAGGAAGGAGCAGGGCCGCTCACGCCTTTATAGGATTGATGACATCAAAGGCATGCATGGTCTCAATTGTACTGCTGAAAATCCTCCATGTGGATCCTGTTTAACCAATTGTGAAGTTACTATGGTGTGATCTGAAGACAGATACCTCTGAAGAAGATCTGGCTTCCGGTTGTTCCATTATGAATTTTTTAAGAGCTGTTTTGCATCATCTAAGGGTGTTTTGATTACATTTCTGGCAGAGCTCACAGTCAGAGGTATCATGGACAGGCCCAAGACAGCAGACACAGAGGTTATGGCTGTTTGTGGAGACAATCTTCTTTCCGCAGCGACAGAAGAAAGAAGTGGAGGGAGTAACTCTCATCACAAACAAGGTAAATGAATCCCTTATGTAAAAGAGATTCCAAAATACTAAGTAAATAAAAAATCATAGACAAAAATGGTGCGCAACTGTATCAGTAAGCCCGCAGAGACCCATGCAAAGAGAGTTGATGGCGGAAAAACTGAGGATGAAGTGGGGCCTCTCATGCCTTTATAGGGTTGGTGATGTAAGGCAGATGACTCCAGTGGTACTGCTGAAAAATCTCCCATGTGGATCTTGCTCACCGATGGTGAAGTTCCTATGGTGTGACCTGATGACTGAGATAACCCCAAAGAAGATCATGCTTTTCAGTACTTCTCCATAGAACTAACTACCATAGAGCCTTTACAACAGTTAGACAGCGGCTCCAATAGCTGTGCATCCCATTCTCTCCGGTACCCTGCCACAATGCGGATAGAGATAAATGGTGCATAGAAAACCTTCCACTCTCTGGAGGCTGCTATTGCCTTCTTAGACAACCACTGACAAAAGGGGAATGAGATCCCAAAAGTTCTCGACTGCAACAACCTGTGTATCCAAAGGCCCAAGATGACTATCTAAATATGGACATGGAATCACATAGTGATCAGAATTGCTCACATACCTCTATGAGGGCAGACTGAAGAGCCTTGGCTTTTCCCACACAGACTGAAGCACAAGAACTGCAACAAACATTGGGGAGGCATAGAGAAAAGCAACCAGTGCCTATGCTCCTGGAGCGGCAGCAGGACTGAAGAGGAATCAGCAGTGGACGATGACGGCTTTTCATCCTACTGTACTCCCAACCAATTTGCAACCCTGGCCCACGAACAAGAAGAAATTGTTACAATTTACAGCTGCAGCATACCAACCAACAACACATCACCACTACTAGTGCTTCACAGACTGCTGTTACGTTAAAGACACAGTCTCAACTACCGACTACAAAATACTGCTTCTTGGGCTGCAGTAGTAGCAGCCACGACTTCCTCTGCTACCACTCATCTTCTGGGCTCCCAGAACATTGGAAGCTATAGCACTGATCCCTGCAGCCAGTCCCAATAACAGTCCAGCAGGCCTGCCATGAAAGAGGAGCAGGTTTTCAACATTATTCTGCCACAGACTTGAATACCAATCAAGGAATGTCATGGACTGAGTGTGCTACAGGTGGGAGGGGACAGGTATAGCATATATTGATGTTTAATTAATGGGTCACATTTTTCCCATACAAATAGCCGTGTATTAAATGCCATAATATACAAGTGTTAGTATGGCATTTAATACACAACTCTTTAATGTGAGAAAGCGGCAAAAGCATAACCCCTCAAGTAAATAAAATAAAGTATGGGGTGCAGTGTGTAAACTCGAATTTTACATATTATTTTTATTGTTGGATGGTTGCATAACCCATTGGGCTTCACCCTTGGGGTCTATGTGCCATCCAACAACACGTGTGTATGTGCAAATTTCTCATTACACACTGCACCCCATACTTTATCCTATATTTAATTCAAGGATTACGACTAGTATGTATACAGCTACCCTCAATGCTTCCCTAATTTTTATCCCTCCTTCCACTGCGACACTCCTGTCCTGAAGTGCCATTTTACTGACTGCCCACCTCTCGCAGACTCGCAGACTTTCTTCATGATCCTGCAATCATTCGCACTCCCAAGGAGGGCAGGTACATGGAGGATCATGGAATGAAAATGTAAACAAACTAGGCCTTTGCTTCAGCTGTGAGTTGAATTGGCTCTGGCTTCGCAGCACCATTCTATCATCACTCTCCTTTCAATTTAAGTGGGGCACTGGATGCATGATGCCAAACAACCCTATCCCACCCCACCCACCCACCAGAGATCAACACTACTCTGAGCTCTTGGCTCTCAACTTGTGGATTGGCACCTCTCCTCCTCATTCTGCCAGACCCGAAATATCCACATCCAAACATTACGAGTATGGGGATTATAACTATTCTGTCAGTGCCTCTGTCAGTAGCTAGACGTCCCAGGCACCTGTTCCATGGTGACACTGCTCCCATGTCAGGGACAACTCACTCCATTTCCCTACCTCCTCACCAGAGCCAGACTGACGTACTGTAGAGAGATACTCTCCCTTTTTTTTTATTTAAATGGGAGGATTTGCTCCCTATGCACCACCCTCCTGCTCTTGTAACTGCTCCCAGCTTTTAGATGAGCTCCTGTGGCATTTCCAACCACATACAAGCAAAATATCGGAGGTTTATTTCCACTGATTCAGCCAAACAATGTCCCGCTTACAGTTGCAGGATATAATGGGCAGCCATGAAGTGTTAGGATACTCATGGGGGCTGGGTCACACAGTTGTTGATGAGTTATATTGGGTAGGGGGCCTGATTAAAAGTGAATTTTTAATCAGGCAAGTCAGCCATTCCCCCCTCCTCAGGGACCAGGCTAGATCAGACTCAACCAACACATCACAGATAGCTCCTACAGAGGTGTAATTGAACGCTGACATCCCGTAGTGCTAACAAGGCTTGGTAGACCACATCATTTAATAAGGGCACAAACTCTCTAAAAAGCCATCTACCACCCCTCCCCCCCGTAAAGTTACAAAATTAATGGCCTGTCTCCCCAAGGCAGAGGAAAGGGTAAATGATGATGCTTATTATGAACTAATGTACCAGTACCTCATTATTAATGTTTAATCTAAATCAAAGTCAAACTAGTGCAGAGACAATTAAAACCCTGACAGCAGCTGGCTCTGAAGACTCCTCCCCACCTCCCAAAGGGCTCATCCTCCCCCAACCTTGCAAAGGAACCTTAACACTCTTGGTACTATCCTCCTCCCTTCCCCTCCTTTCATGTGATTTTCATCCCTATCCTATGCCAACTACCATAATGCCCTGCACTGGACATGCACATTGCTACCAGGAAAACTTTTGCCTACCATGTAACATAAGGATTCGCAAATCCCTGACTACAATCAACACAAGGCATTGCTCCTGTCAGATAACCACAGGGAAAGTAGTTAATAATCTGAAGGGAACCCTCTAGTATTTCACTAGGGAGAAACCCCACCTCTCTGAAAATCTATCTTAATTGTCCCTCCCCTCTGAATTACATGTAGAGGTGATTCCCCCTCCTTTCCACTGAGGACGTTTAGGGGCTGCATCCCCCCCCCCCCGACTTGTACATCACCACTGACCTCCAGAGAACATTTTTGACTAATCAGTGGCTCACACAATGTGGCTGCTGCGCAGGGACTACGAACCACCCAGACACCTCATGGGCCCATATGTTTCGGACTGTCCCCAGCAGCTGTCAGGGATATTGATACCCATTGGTACCTCTCATGAGTAACCAGATGTCTACTGATATTTGATATTGGTAACCTCCCCTGTCGTAGTTGAGTCCAGGAGTGCAAACAGGAGTCATCAGCCCACTATAAAGGGCCAAGATAACTTCCTTTCGACTCTGACAAGATTGTCTATGTATATGGTTACGGTTAATGTTGTTTGCTCAGTTTTGTCCTCTTCAAGCCTCATGAAAACCTTGATTTACCACTGCACCTACTCACCACTGGAGTCTGGATTAACAGAGCACAGCATATCAAATGCAAGGTAAATTCCCTGCAGTCTACTTTTCGATATGCTCCATCCTCACCTGGCACTCACCTGATCATGAGCTTAACCCCTGAGTCTCCTAATGGATGACGAAATTCCTATGTTGGAATGTCAGAAGCTTAAACTCACTGATGAAGAGGAAACAGGTCTTTGCAAACCTAAAATGACTACATACCCTGGTCACTTATTTGCAGGAAACTAAATTGCTCAGCAGCTCAAAGGGAGTGGGTGGGGACAGAAGTTTATAACTCCACCAAAGTCAAAAAAAGAGGCGTCTCAGCCAGCACAGTGGCATGGAGGGCTGAGGTGCTGGACACCTTACCTCCTGCAACACTGGTAACCCAGAGTCAGGAATGGAACTGGGCTGCTTGGGGTCCGGTGGGGTGAGGAAGGATTGAGCATCCCAAGACAGCTCTCCTTCCTCAGGCAAGGGGATTAGAATGGCGTGCTACCTGCCTGCCACCCAGAGATGGCTGGGTGGCAGCACATGCATGCCACCACATAGGAAGGGAATCCATGCAGGGTACCAGGGCTGCCTGCAGAAGCAGAGTCTGACATTGCACCCATTGCAATACATGACCCCAGAGGAGTAAATGGAGGAAAACCAACCCAGGTGGCAGGGTGAATCACCAACCCCTGCAGGCCCTACACCGGTGGCTGGGCACAATCACAAGTCCTGTGCTAGAGGACAATGGTTAAGGTAAGTCCCGGAGGAGCTGAGTGATGGGGTTGTGGGGATCGGTCAGAAGAAAGTCACCAGGGAAAGAACCAGGTGAGATAAATAGAATATGGAAAAAAAAAAGAGGAGTCTCTATCCTCATACACAGATCTCTATAAAGGCAACTGTTAAAAGCAACAAGTGGTTCAGATGGGAAATGCGTCCTAGCCATCGTTAATACCCTCTCTGCACTCTTGGCACTAGGTGACCTACACACAACCAGCGAAGATGACCCATCCTTTTTCCACCCCCTTGCTAACCAGATCACAGAATTTAATGATCAAACCCCCCTCTCCTCATTGGGGGAGGTTTTAATCTCATGCTGGACTACCTTATAGACTGCGACCACATTACCCCGAACCACATATCAAGGCTGCATAGGCAGTTAAGTTTTGGATGAAAGGCCTAACGGATATTTGGTGCCTGACTATACTTGTTACTCTGCAGCACATCAGTCAAATAGCAGGCTGGATCTATGGCTAGCATCTCCATCTCTTATCCCAATGATACTAGACGCCGCCATTAGCCTGAGAATAATCTCTGACCATGCCCCACTGTAGTTAACCCTCCAATGGGGCCTTGTATCTTGACGATCCCCTTCTTGGAGGCTAGACCCACTTCTGATGCTCGACCCACATTTTAAAACCTGGATACAGGAAGATGCCACAGCTTACGTCCGAATTAATGATGATGGTCAAACATCTGTGAATAACCTCTGGGAAGCCTTCAAGGCTAACATGCAAGGATTCATCATAGGGTATGCTGCACATTGCAAGAAGAAAAGGGAATCTCAAATTAAACAACTGGAGTCTGAGCTGCCTGCAGCAAAAGATGACAGCCTGAAAGCCCTTCCGAGAGGCACCAAAAGCCCAGACCTTCATAAGGCAGTGCTCACCCTCCAGATGAAGACTGATAACCTTTTTCTAGTCAGAAAGGCTGAACTGGCTATCTTTGGACTCCAACATAAATATTGGGAAGGAGAGGAGAAGTGCAGCAAAGTCTTAGCATATCACCTTAAAAAACAGCATTTGAACAGCATATTGCAGGCCTTCAAAACAAGGCAGCCAAGTTTGCTCAAAAGATTTGCAGGTCAGTCAAATCATGCGGGAGTAATACTTGTCACTCTATTCCTCCAAAAACACCCATGACTCCCAATGCACTGCATCCTTTTTGCAAGCCATGCATCTCCCTAAACTCACCCATGAACAACTACAGGCTTTGGAGGCTCCACTCTCCTTCCAGGAGATAGCAACCACACTTAAATCATTTACTCCTAGGAAAGCCCCAGGAGGTGATGGCTTCCCAACGGAATTTCTACAACACCTTTCCCCAGCTATGTCCTCCATCCTACAAAGGCTATATGCAGAATACACTGCAATCAGTACCTTCCCCACTACCATGAGGACAGCTACCATAACAATCCTCCCCAAACAGGAAAAGACTCTACTGACCCAGCCAGGTACAAACCCATTTTCCCTTATTATAGTAGACAGCAAACATTTTGCAAAACCTCTGGCCCTTAGACTAGAAAGTATACTGCCCTGCCTTATCCACTCCTCCCAGATGGTATTCATCAAAGGCAGGATCAGTTCGACCATATGTGCACTCTGCTTAACCTGATGAACATAACTAAGAACACCCTCCCCTGACACAGCCATTGCAAATGACTTCAAAATTATTTTGATTCTGTGGAGTGGGTTCCTCTATGAGGTGCTCTGACAAATGGGGTTTGGACTCAACTTCTTCAACAATGTACAGACCATCTACTCAAGTCCCCTGACTAAAGTCCTTACAAACTCCACCCTCTATGACCCTTCCCCCTGGGTAGAGGAACTCAGCAAGGATGTCTGTTCTCTCCCTTACTATTTGTCATAGCTACTGAACCACTGACGACTGCTATCAGGGCTCATCACCAAAACTTCATGCAGAGCTCACAATCTGAAAAAAGGTGGTCATGAACCAGGCACTTTAAACACAACTCATGGCAGTCTGCCTTAACCAAGAGGTTTTAACACCGAACACAATTTTTGAAACCTGTAAGGTTCTATTTTTTTTTTTTTGGCTTGTCAGACATACCAATCATGACAAGACCCACCAGAAACAGTTCCCAGCAACAGAAAACAGAGACTGCAGTTCGATTCTTAAGAAAACACAAATCGCTAAAGAAAAATGTTTTTTTTAATAGACATAAAATAGAAAAACACAAATGTACCTCGGTTCCTGGAGACCAGGGAACCGAAGCAAAAACAGCCATGATGAATTGGCTAAAAGGAATCAATAAAATGTTATATTCAAAAAGGAAAATAAATGTAGTTAGAACTGAAAGACGAAGAGAGCGCTTTGGGGCAACTTCTTTTTCAGGCAGAGAAATAAATCAGATGTTAGAGGGCAGGGTGGAGCTAGACCACATGGCAGAGATTTGAATTTCATTCCATCATTTCCTAATTTACACAAATTCCACTCTGGGGCAGCTCAGACCTGTAGGCTGATTGCAACAGTAAACATGGTGAGGGGTTGCTGGGGTCTGAGGCACAGGTTTCCTGTTCAGTTACAGTCTATATTTCAGGCAAAGTACAACCCACCTCACACAAACACATATAAACCCACACAAACTAGTTTAAAAGTGATGACTTTAGTCAACAGTTTTAACAAAAAGAACTCTAAAAAGTGTTTAAAAAGAGATTATCATTCATAACCCAACTTTTCTAGGTTTGAGTTTGAATATTCTACCCTGTGAGCCAGAGGCCAGCTCAGCACATTGCTACATGTCTCTTGCTACAGAGGGTTACCATGGATTACCATGTTTTCTTTAGTCACCCACATATAGTAACTATGATCCTGACATAGATCAATCCAATCAGCTATTGTTGAACTTACTATACATTGCTAGAGGCAAAATTTAATTAATTAATTTATTTATTGAAAAGTTTCACCAGGAAAGGCACACTGAAGAATTGGGTTGCTCATCTTAGGGTGTGTCCTGGGCGAGAGGGGACCAAGAAATACATAGTATTAGTAAGAAAAAGTTTTTACAATGTACTGTATTGTAATAAATGAAAAGGCAAACACCTCATATCATACCAGTGATTTTATACAGTAACTTAGCAATCTACAGAGGTAGCCAGACATAGATAACTTACATGTGCTGTTGGGCAGTTTTATATATAAATATATATATATATATATATATATATATATATTAATGCAAACAAACTTTGATTAATGCATCAGTTAGAGGTTAAACCAACAGGAAATGTGGTGTTAGGGTTTCAACCCTAACACCACCCTACCCTGCAAGAAGCAAAAAGAAAAACTTGCAGTTTTGGCTGTTCTGGGTCAGGCCTAAGGTCTTCCTTGGGATTATCAACCCAATTGTTTCTCCCAATTCCATCAACAAATAAGCTCAGATGTACAGACTGTACAAGAATGGGGTTAGCATTAGGGTTGATAACCCCAAGGAAGACCCCAGCCTTGATTTGCCAAGACTCAGGATAGCCAAAACTGTAAAGTTTTGTTTTAATTTGTGCTCCTTGCAGGGTGGGGTTGGGGTCTAAGGGTTGCAAACCCTAACACCACATTCCCTACTTTCATCAGTTTAACCCTATCTGGTGCATTAACAATGTTTTTTGCAATGAATTTCCTTACCTTTTGAGACAGTAAAATCGTATCGTCATTAAGGGACCTGCGTGAACATATCCATGTGATTACGGTAGTGCAGAGTCCTCAGGGCCCAGCGCTTCTATGCCTCCATTTATCCACATGTGTACATGGGTGTGGACATGCAGAACCCTCTAGGCAGGTTGTTTTTGTAAGGATGGACCATTTTCAGTTCTTATTTCTTACAGGCTTAATGTTGTGCTAGTCATTAAGACCTTTCTATTGATATATACCTTATTGGTTAACTCCAAAGATTGACAAAGTTACAGCTTGTTAAAGTTGCAATATTAACCTAAATGAACTGTAATTTTTTTAATGTTTGTGTGTTTTTTTTTTATGGTTCCTAAAATTTGTTTTTGGGGAGGGTGGTATTATGTGTTAGTGTTGTAGTACTCATTAAGACGTTTAGTTTAATATATAGATTGTCTAATAACTGCATATATTGATGGAGTTATGGCTTGTTAAAGTTTAAATTGTGGAAAAAAACTAAGTGCAAAACCTTTTTCCATATGAAGGGATCGTTTTTGTGAGGTTGTGTCATTCATACAAAAAAGGATTCCTTCATACGAAAACAAGAATATGAAAAAACTAAGTTCAAACTTTTTTTTTCCTATGAAGGAATATTTTTTCATGAGGTTGTGTTGTTCATACAAAAAACTACTGCTTCATACAAAAAAACTATGTGAAGAAAACAGTGCAAATTCTTTTTTCATATCAAGGGAATCTTTTTACATATGGCCCTATTCTTTATTCATACAGCCATATAGAAAAAAACATTTCAATCATGAAAAAGGATTTTAAAATGTGTTAAAAACACATTTCCGGGTGATTTTTCCCCAAACAACTAACTGTAGAATCCACCTAAGGGGGTCCCGATTTGCAAGATACATGTGTTGGTGTCTCTGCAGGATTTCTTTGGCTTTTCAATTTTTTTTTTTTTTTTTAATGGAAACAAGATGGCAGCCATACCAAAAACAAAATGTTTTCTCACAAAAAAAAATTACCCCCATATGAAACAGAATCTTTTTTCATATGGGCCAAATTCTTTTTTTGAATAAAACAGCTATCCAAAGGGCCATACTGAGCATGCCCAGAACTGAAATTTCAAATCCTTATAACTCTGGGACAGACTAATGTTTTTCACCAAACCAGTACAAGGCACCACTGTGGCCAAGCTCTTTCTACATGGAAAATTTATGAGCAGAATTCCAAACTGTCTGTGTACTAGTGATGACAAAAAAGGCCCCCTAATTTTTTTTTTTTTTGCTATCTTCTTCTCAGAATCTACACACCAAACTGGAACAAAACCTGGCAAGTCAAGAGACCTTGGCCCTGAGATTGCGCTTGCAAAATTTCAAGCAAATCTGTTGAATGTTGCCAAAGCTATTAAAGTGCAAATTTAGGGGTTTAACATTAAACAGCCTACTCAACCCTAACTATAGTGGCACTACCGCACCACTATAATATCTAGATATCTCTCAGGGAAATCCCCATTCATTTCAACTGGATTTTACTAAAGATTTGCTGGGAAGTGTCACTGGCTAACAGTGCAAATTGGCACCACCTAGGGTGTCAGTTAATATTATCAAAACATTTTTCTGATGAACTACAACAGTGTGGGCTGCATACAACTAGTGGGTTATTTATAAAGTGATTGGCATGGCAAAGATACAGTTGCTAATCTGCTAATCACAATTTATGATCACTACTTAACAGGAATATTTCCGGACATACTCTGCCATTTTCTGGACCAATAAAACAAATTGTATGGCCCAGCACCAGCATATCAAAAGTATGCTTAAGCCCAATATAGCAGATGATTATGCCTGTAACAGGCATCCAACATAATTCCTTAACCTCTTAGTTTTAGCATGGCCTGTTGACCACCCTAAATAAGTCCCAGAATAGAAGAAGAGGAGGTCTTGAGGAAGTAAAGGACACAAAATATCTTCCAAGAATCAATCTTCAGCATAGATTCCCACTTATGAATCTGTGGCCAGAGGGAAGAGCAAAGCTTTAGCCAGTGGGCTGGCAATGGCTACTTGGCATGATACCAGTGCACCCCCAATGTGACACAGCATACTAGTCAATAACTGCTGCTGGCACCCTCACCAACCTCAGTTCTATTCTTCCCACTGTCAAGTGCATACCGTGGCAGCATCGACTCAGTTCGCCTCGTCACTGCCAAAGTTTCTATCTGCGGCATTGTGCCTTTTCTTCTATTCATTGTGCCATCTAACCTTTATTTGTTACTCAGTGATACTGAAACCCAAAAAGAAAGGGGCCATATCAAATGCAGAAAAACAAGATGCTGGAAAACAATGCAGAAAGGCAAGATGCTGGATAATCTCTGCAGGTTCATCAAGTTTATTTGGGTACACAGTAAATTAGATGAACAGGCAATCTGGGGAGGTGTGCTCTGATGTCTTGACAATTTGCGAACCTGCACTTTGTCAAGAGACTGTCAGCTGCCTGAAACTGACTACATTTAAAGAATGTTCTTTAAGTAACAGTAGCACTATAGGGAACATAAGCAAAGATTTCAAAACATGTAACACGCAGTGCCAAAACAGTGTTAAAACCAAAATCATGTCTATATCAGTTGTATACTTTATCTTAGAAACTAGATTAGTCTTTAATGGTAGTATGCATGGTAGCCAAAAAGGCTGCTTACTAATTCAAAATGTAAATTCTCCTAGTAACAGCAACCAGGTGGCAACTTCTTGCGGTGCCAGAAAAGAGCTACATTTAGCACTAGATATCAACAAAAAACATAAATCTGAAGAAAAGCAGCCAGATTACTTGTAATGGTTATGCCTACTTATAACAGTGGTGCAATGTGACAAGTGAATAAGTTAAAAAGTACTACTGCATCTGATTCCATCAGTATGATACTTAATATAAGCGGTCATTTTAGCAAATTACTTAAGGCAGACATAGGCAATTGCCTTAACAGGGTACTTCATAACACATTTTAGTGAGAATGTTAGACTTAATACAGAACCATAAGTACATTTTGCAGATCACTTTAGTAATTTCTACAGCAAAGACATAACCTCTGTGTGGTCATTAAGACCTGGCTGTATGAAAGCTTTGGTTTGTTTTAAATATCCAAAATGATTCCCTTTTAGAAAGTAGTGCATCAACATCATCACCCCTAGGACCAATGGAGACATTTTCTAACCCGATAAACAACTACTTGTGCACAGGGGTAGTCTGGGACCACATGCCATGGGCTGAGTGCTGATTCCTCATTCTGGTGCAAAACAGCCTGCATGTAATCCCCAATCCTCTCCTTAAACTTGCGTTTAGTGCCATCTATGTAGTAGGCCCCACAAACGCAGATAGCAAAATATACCACATAGGTTGTGTCACAATTTATGAACCTTCTAATGACAAGGAGTTCTCTGGTGTCCATAATGTCAAAAGTACATGTGACTGTAACAACCTGCATCTCCCACATTTATGGCACCAGGAGGCATCCACGTTTTGGGATGGGGAGAAGGCTGGAGGCTGTGGGTGACATAATCCCCCATGTTTTGAGCTCAGCTATAGGCCATGCATAGTGGATGTGCCACATATTCCTGGAGTTTAGGTTCAGTCTGTAGATGCTCCAGTGGCTTCTGATAATATTTTTAATCTCTTGTGTCCTAATACCAAGAGTGGTTACAAAATTCATTCATTCATCCATTTTAATCAGAGTAACAAGGTTTCACCTTGGGAGTCAGAAGATCATTTTGATGGTCTCCTTTTTTACATAAGCCCTGTTAGTATCTAGTTTCACAATACCCCTACATTTAAACCTTTCAGCAAGTTCTGCTGCTTTGCACTCAAATGCAGCTTCTGAGCTACAGTTCCCGAGGAGTTGACTTAAAGCAGTTTGTTGGGTCACATGTGAGGGTTTACAGAATTTTCATTTACAAGCTGGCTTCTTATTTTAGCTATGTAACTGGTAGTGTCTTGCACAACCACACTTCCTCCCACTTGTCTGCCAGTTTTGCAGTAATGGTCACATTAAACTGCAGACATTTTAAAGCATCACATTCCTCTACTAGACATGTTTATAAATCTAGTTTCAGAGTTAGTACCCACTAATCTTTGTAAATCCTTCTAACATGCCCTTAGAAATACCCCTCCCCCACTATTGGATTCACTGGTGGATTGAAGGAGGATTTGACCATAAAAGTCTGTTCAGTTGCATTGTCCTGGCTGCTCAAGAGGATATTGCTTCCTGTGGGGCCTTGCCTGCCAGGTGTGGACCGTAGGCCCTGTAAGCTCTCAGAAGAATTGTCCCTCCCCATGTTGCTAAAAAAACACTTCAGACTGAGGAGGTGTGCAAACCTGTATAATGTCATAGTAGTCTCAAAATGATTAAGGCTGTGGTTTGGTACAAACTTCAAGCCTATTTTAAGGACTGAGAGTTCAGTAGGGGAGAGGATGTATGAGGAGATGTTTATAATGTTTGTAGTGTCCTCTACTGATGATTCTTCCCTCTGCCCTTGTACTTCCCCTTCTGTTGCTATGGTTATCTGTTGTGGGCACCCCTTCTGGTTGTTCATGTCCCTCCTGCCCTGTCTTGCCCACACTTGGCCTGGAATGTGATTCTGGGGTGGGCTTGCAGATGGGTCCAAGCTCTAATCTAACAACAAGCTGTTCTCTAAAATAACAGATAAGGCACCTTCAGATTCACTGTAAGTTTGTGGTGGTGCAGCTGTGCTGGTGTTCTTAAAGATAGACCTAGGTTGCGTGTTCTTTTGGTCTTTTTCCAACTGAAAACACAATTGTTCAAATAGTCCTTTTCATTCCTTAGAAATATTCACTGTTTTAATGCCTCTTTTTTTTGTTTTTATCCAACTGGGTTATGGTGTTTTATAAGTTGCTCTTCAATATCGCACACTCGTCTGAGTCCAAGAACGTTTGTAGAATGACCTCCTATTGTTTAACCTCTGCTGTGAGGTGCTCCTGCTGCTTGGCAGAATCCTTCAAAATTAATTTTATCAATCCAAGTGATGAGGAGTGGATCTCCTCCTTCCAAGGATCAAAGAATTCTGGTTGGTCCCTTCCAAATGAAGGAAACTTTAAAATCCTTAGGCCTCTCGCTACCCTGCCAACTTCCAGGTACCTCTCAAGAGTGACTTCTGCCACACTAATGCTGTAGCTTCCATACTGGAAGAATGCCTCTCAAATGTTGAGCGGTCTTGCAGAGCTGTCAGACGAGGTAGAAGGCTATTCTGGTAAGTCCTCACTAGCTTCTATATGGAAAGCAGGCTGGACCAGGAGACTATCAGTAATACTGGTTCCCAAGCATGACCTCCCACTATTGCCTGACTTTTCGGGTACTGCTGTCTTGCTATGTGTCTGCCTTATGTTACTTCTGGTTGATGGGCAAGCACTCCTGCACCCAACAATGCATCACCAGCACACAGTGTACAATCTGAGAAGCTAAGGGCTGCCACCTGAGTGAAGGTGGTGCAGCCAGTACACGGCAACAATGTGAAGAAGTAAACTAATGTTATTCACCAAATGTAGAAAAACAAGATGCTGGATTATTGCTGCACTTGCATCAAGTTTATTTGGGTACACAGCAAACAAGGTAAACAGACAATCTATGGAGGCATGCACTGATGTCTTGTCATTTTGAGCACCTATGCTTTGTCAAGAGACTGTTGGCTGACAGAAACTGACTACATTTAAATTATGTTCTTAAAGTAGCTGTAGCAGTATGAGGAACATAAGTAAAGATTTCAAAATGTGTAACACACAGTGCCAAACAGTGCTTAAACAAAAACCATGTTTATATCTGTTATGTACTTATTCTTACAAAGTATGTAATTAGACCATCCAGGACTTTGGAGGGACTACTACAGTGAGAAAACCACACTTTCTCACTCACTCCCCAAAAGACTGTTGACTACTTCACGCTGCTGACAGGGAAGGCTGCTGAACCAGGGCAAGCCACTGCTCCACTTTGGGCCGAAGCAGAGCAACCCATCACCATCCTAGACAGTTTTAACTGACACAAAAGGGTCTGGGCATCTAGAAACACTGGTGTGCACAAGCAGAACCTGAACTGTGCACCAGTTCGTGAACTGCTGATTTTATCGTCCACCACAGGCACTGTCATGCAGCTTACCTGTAGCTGCTGCAAAAATAAACAGCTGCAAAACCTTCTATTTGGGCTGAGTTGCCTGATTGTTTTTACTCTCCAAGGAGCACATCGTAGAGTGTATCATCGAGGGACTCAGAGCAGGATACGTGGAATCACGGCACTGTGCTTAAATATCCACTTGGTGATATAGACAGGGCTCACCAATAGGAGGGTTGTACAGGAGCCACACCTACTTCAAACAAAGACACTCTGGGTTAAATAGCCACAGCCAGGGTTCCAGGCAGAACAGACCATCCAGGACTTCAGAGGGACTACTACAGTGAGAAGAAAACACTTTTTCATTCCCTCCCTGAAGGCTGCTGAATACTTTGAGTTGCTGACAAGGAAAGTTGATGAACCACGGCAAGCCATCACTCCACTTTGGCTGAAACAGGCAACCCGACACCATCCTAGATGGGCTTAAGTGACATCAAGGATCAGGGCATCCAGAAGCACCGGTGCATTGTGATAGGGGTAGAATAGGACCTTGTCCCATTTGTTTTGGAGAAAGTATTTAAATGCAAGGATCTGTATTCTTAGTTTACTCTTCTCTGTCTGATTGCGCAACCAAATTTTCCTGTGAGACTTTGGACTTGATCAACCCGAACAGTCTCGCAATACTTTGCCTCTCACTGTGTCTGTTTTCTCTTGCTGTCTGCTTTCCTCCCTTGCATATCTACATCTGGTAATATAAGAATATGTGCAAATCAATGTATAGCAATGAAGCTGATAATGGGATCGCGTTTGTATAGAAAAATATCTGGTGTTACTGTTGAAATGTATATATATATATATATATATATATATAGAGAGAGAGAGAGAGAGAGAGAGATTTATTTATTTGCTTTTGGTAACCTGTTAAGCACACTAGACAGCTAGTGCCTATTTTCAGGTGCAACCTGGGAGAATTACAAGGTAAACACGAGACAAATACATAGTCAACATTACAATCCAGAGCAACATGCTCCAACAGTGGAAAAAAATGTGTAAGGTACATACAGGCTCAGAGAAGCATCTTGGGGGGGCATAAAACAACAAGACATAACCAGGGATTTTAAAGCAGTGATTTGAGAAGACTGAAGACGACTAGAGGTTACTTGAGTACAAATGTCTCAGCCTTTTGCAGCTGCTGTGGGGACTTCAGGAAGCTCACTGTTCTAGCAGATCCTGCCTGAAATTGACGAGAACAGAATATTTTGCAAGAGCAGGACATTTGCTGAGTTGGGGGTGGAAAAAGCCTTATAAAATAGCTAAGCTGCAATTGCAGAGGGATTTTGTTTTTGTTTTGGAAGAACAAGAGAGATTTTTACAAGAACGATTTTATTTTGCTTCTGTATAGTTATTCTGAACAGGTTTATTGCATTTTATGTTACTGCAACTACAAATAAACAGTTTTGTGGAATTTTACAACTGCTCCAGGGTTGTCTCTATGCTACCTGACCTGTGCCTCAACGACATATGGTGTCAGCCAAAGTGGGATTTAAGCCTTGCATACCTAAAATAGGAGATTTGTGCATGGGTACTGGACCTAGTACCAGGGAACACAGAGGAAGGTATGGATTCAGCAGCAGAAGTCCAGTCTGAGATTGTCCAGCCAGCACAAATCATGGAAAAAGAACAGGCAGTGACAGAACCTGAAAGCCTGATGGACTTTTTGAAATGGTGGGCTATACAACAAAAAGAGACTGAGATGCAGAGAGAAAAAGAGATTCAGCATTTAGAAGTGCAGAGGGGAGAAGAGAAGAGATGCAGTGACAGGAGCAGCAGATGACAGAAGGGATGCAGCAATGGGAGCAGTGATGGCAGGATGCCTTGTAAGCTATCAAAGGCAGAGGATCCAGCACAGATCCAGAGAAGCAACAAAACACAAGCAACTTAATGGCCATTAAACTTACTAAATTGTGTCCCTCAGATGATACTGAGGCATACTTGACAACCTTTGAAAGAGTTGCCACAGCCTGCCAATGGCCAAAGCAGCAATGGGCAATCAGACTGGTACCCTATCTGACAGGGAAAGTCCAGCTTGCCTACAGCAGTATGGACACTGCACAGTCAGAATACTGTCCTGGTGAAAAGCAAAATCCTGAAACAGTACGACATCTCCAGAGAGATCTACAGGCAGAGATTTCGATCTCTGAGGTACAACTCTGTTGAGAATCCTCGAGAAGCCTTCACCCGACTCTGAGAACTCCTGATGAAGTGCATCCAACCAGAGAGCAAAACAGTCCCACAGATTATCTACACATTTGCCATGGAGCAATTCATCAACATCTTGCCTACAGATGTGCAGCTGTGGGTAAAGGAACACCAACCAGAGAGTGGGGAAAAAGCTGTTTCTTTGGTTGAGAACTACCAACTGGCCAGACAGATGGCACAGCAGTGAGGTAACAGCCAAGCACCAGTAAGAAACTCTTTTTCCTATTTAAATTCCAAGCCTGCTAAGAACTCTGGTGGGGGTAACAAATCTGTGCCAAAACACGTTTGCAAAAAACTGCCATAACAAAGAGAGTGGCACTGGAGCAGATTTGTCCTAGGCAAACTGGGGCAAGTACCTAACAGATGTGAAGGTGGGGAAAAGACTGTAAAGGGACTCACTGATTCAAGAAGCAGACATACCATAGTGCATGTTAAAGTGTTGATCCGGTACTGATGTCATCTGTCATGCACAGGGACACTCGATACTATCCCACCACCCAAGTGACTTGACTGTTAAGGGTGTGTGTCACACTAATGAAAGTGGGGGTAGTACCAAAGTTACCTGTACCTGTGATTATTGGAAATGACTTTTCAGGATTTAACAAGTTGATCAAAGAGGAGTAAGTCCTGATGTTTCAGCAGCTGTGGTGACAAGAGCTCAGGCAAAGAAAATTTCAGACAGTGGGGACACTTTTCCTTTCAGTGATTTTGATTCAGACTTGTTTGAGCACAGCTCCAAGATCCGGAAATCCAGAAAAGAAAGACAAAGCCTGAAGAAACTGTGGGAACAAATGACTGATGGACATGAAGGGTTAAACTATGAAAATGCCAAAACTAAATTGATAACTGATGGTGATTTTTTTCAGAGCAAGCTAACAATGTTTCTCTCAGGGTTATTTCAAGCAGCTAGTGGTAAAACCAATCAGGGTGGACCAATGTTTAAAAATGTAATGGGTTACTGCACAGAGTTTGGGTTAAACCTCAGTCACAGGAACTTACAGAACAATTGGTAGTACCAGAGAAGTATAGAACAGAATTGTAACAGATAGCACATGATAGTCCTATGGCTGGTCACTCAGGGAGGATCGCACTCTATGATTGCTGTATAGATTTTACTGGCTGGGAATTCATGAAGATGTTGCTACCTGTTGTCATTAAAAAACAAAGTGCCCCTGGTACCCTTACCCTTAATAGATGCACCTTTTGAGAGAATTGCAATGGATGTGGTTGGTCCTTTAGACAAAAGTAAAAAGGGTAATAGTTTATTTGGGTAGTATGCAACTGTGCTACTCGATACCCAGAAACAGTTCCAATGCATACTGTTACAGCCCCAAAGTTGCAGCAGAGCTAGCCAAAATTTCCTGCAGAGAGGGCATACCTAAAGAAATTATTACTGATCAGGCTAGTAATAGAAACATAGTAACATAGAATTTGATGACAGATAAGGACCGCTTGGCCCACCTAGTCTACCCATTTCCCTATCTAATGGATAAGCTGCAGATTCTAGTTAACCAACAGCCTACTTCCTTCTATCCCCCCACTAGAATTGCCTTATGTCTGTCCCATGCATTCTTGAATTCTCCCACTGTTTTTAACTCTATGACCTCCTCAGGAAGGCTGTTCCATGTATGCACAACCTCTCTGTGAAGAAATACTTCTCACATTACCTCTGAGCCGCCCTCTATCTTCCAATTGTGCCCCTTGTTTTTGCACATCTCTTTTTCTGAAAGATGCTACCCTCTTGGACTTTGTTGATTCCCTTGAGGTATTTTAAACTTTCTATCATGTCCATTTCTTCCTCCTTTCCTCGAGGCTATAAATCTTTAGTTCCTGTAGTCTTTCTTCATATGTCTTCTGATGCAGAACCTGTATCATTTTGGTTGCCCTCCTCTGGACAGCCTCCACCCTGTCTATGTCTTTGCGGAGATGGGGTCTCCAGAAATGGAAATTACGTACTTACCATAATTATTGATCTTCTTGGACAGTCTCCATCACTCATTCACACTAGTGGGATAGCGCCGGAGGTGCTAGGACCAAGCGGGAGCCAAAAATTTCAGAAGGGCCGGGCGCTGAGGTAGGACCACACACGAGCTGTGGAGACTCATAGACTGACCTGCTACCAATAGGCTGTCTTGTGTCACCTCCCAAACTGCCCCCAGTACCTTTCACCAAGGAGGTGCAGCGTAATTAATGAGAATAACTCATTCTGAGTGTCTGGGCCTGAGAGGGCCCAGATGGCCTTTGTAAAAGGTCAAGAACAATGTCTTCACAGTCCGAACCATAGGCCATGAAGACCAGGAAAGAAAAATGAGTGAACCCAGGGATGGTGGGTGGGCGTGTGAATGAGTGATGGAGACTGTCCAAGAAGATCAATAATTACGGTAAGTACGTAATTTCCATATCTTCCTGGACTAAGTCTCCATCACTCATTCACACTAGTGGGAGAGTACCAAGCTAAAATCAACAGCCCTGAGTAGGGTGGTAGGAGATAGGGTTCACTCGGAAAGGACAGCCAAGGACTGTCCTGTTAATAAAAAGAGCTGTCTTGTAAGAGCATCTATAACATAGTGTCTACAAGATAAACGCTCGAGTTGTAACTCATCACCTTGCCGACAACTACAATGGGCAAAAAATTAAAGTCTGCCAGGCAGCCGCAACTATTCTAGGAGAGCGGCAAGAACCTGGCCTCACAATTTGATCTAGGACCAAAATTAATAGTGTCAAAGACATGCACTAATCTAATGTAAAAGACCTCAGGAGCTGCAAGAGCTGGAGGTAAAGTGTACAGGTTCAGGGTAGTATGACTGTATGTGAATATTTGCAAAGCTACCTTAGAAAGAACCTACTTGACCAATGGTCAAGAAAGAAGCATGTCATCTGTTAAGCTGGAGCAAACATGTAAGTAGGAATCTAAGTTCCGACTTGCTGAAGAGTCACTTCTGTTGCTGCAAGGCTCTGATCAAGAGAAGAAAGCTTGATTAAAAAACAAAAAGGGGACTAACAGACTGGTTAGATGCCTAGGTTTTGGAAATATCTCGGAATAAGAGAAATTCTCTTAGAGAAAAGAGGTGAGCTATACCACCGCTGGATCGGACTGCCCCCTAGGGGTAGAAGAAAACATGTACCCTTTACTGAGGTTTAGAGATGACCGCCTCAGGGTTGAGGCGGAACCTGATCAGATCCAAGTGAGGTATCAGGAAATTCCAACTAGGCCCTGTGCTGCGATAATTCTGACCCCCTTTTTTTTTTTTTTTTTAAATACCATTAGTCCGAGCCTGACAAGGTTGTTGGCTGCTATTTGGCAAGTATCGCTTGATACAGAAATGACAAGGATGTCATCCTCTGAGGAGCAGGAGGAGCCTGAAGATCCATAACTGAACCGCTGACTGGACTAATAATAGCTAGACAGATGTCAACTACCTGTGGCGAGCAGCCACCAGAGGGCAGCATCAAAAATGGGCTGTATACCCTATCAAAGGAGCGGTACAGTCTGTGCAGCTCCCACCATAGATTAAAATGTTCCAAAGAGTGTAATTGTCTTGACCACTGAAAAAGTCTAGACGCAGAGGTATATAGTCCACAGATCCAGTCTGAACACTATGGTGGACCCCATAAATGAGGAACTACTAAAAGAGCTTTCATCAGAGTCTGATGATAGAGAGGGCATTCAGTATATAAAATGAGTCATCCGCTGTATCACTGACCAGAAGGACAGGGAAAGACTCATCCAGATGCCTTTCTACCACAGAAGGGCCTCAAAGGAGGTCTCGGATAGAGCCACTAGAGACTCCACCACCAGGAAGGGTGTCGAGGAGCTTGGCACCACGTAGGGGGCTGAGAAAGTGCTGAGCGGAATGAGAGATTCCACTGACAGAAACAGAACAGAAGAGTCCCATCAGCGGAAAATCACTGAATGAGGAGATCCGATGCAGACCGCCACCCACTAAAATGTGTGGAAATAATCCGCAGAATAGGAATTCATTCCATGAAAACATCCCAACACAAGTCCTGCGAAAGAGAGGTCTGCAAACACAGATCTTTCCCTAGTTCTGTCAGACAGCACCAACTGGCAGACCTGCGGCACTAGCATCATTCCTGGCACAGGAAGGCACCAAGCAGTAACCATGCCAACCTGAGAGACACCAGAAGGCACCCACGGCAGAACCCGGGGTATCCTCAGTACCAATGGCAGCAATGGCGCGCGAGGGCACCGCAATGCCCATGGCACCCATGGCACCATGACACCCGTGGCACCATGGTACCATGGCACCCGTGGGTGCCAGGTGCTTCCCGCGATGCAGGTGCCATCCGGCACCACGTGGGTGTCAGGTGCTACCCATGGGTACTTGGAGTTGCCTGCGGGTACCCACAGGTGCCCGTCACCACCTGCAGCACCTGCAGGTGCCCAGCACCGTCTGCAGCACCCACGGGTGCCCACGGGCATCAGTGGCACTGTGAGACACCCACAGCACCACTAGCAGCGCCGACAAAGAAGCACCCATGGCACCAAGCATGGCGCCAAGCACAGCATGAGCCACGGAGTCAACCCATGGCACTGAGCACGGCGCCGACTGCAGCACAGAGCACAGCGCCGACCACGGCACCGAGCACGGCGCCGACTGCAGCACAGAGACGGCGCCGACCACGGCACCGAGCACGGCACTGAGCCATGGAGCCGAGCACGGCGCCAAGCACAGCACCGGGCCACGGCGCCGACTGCATCCAGTACGGTGCCAAGCACGGCACCGAGACCCAGCGCCGACCCAAACACCAGTGGCGCTGCCTATGGCAACCATGCCAAACCAGGGGCATGGCACCAGACCTGCGGTGCCACCAAGGTGTTGGGCACAACGCCAGGAAAAACACCATGGAAAAGAAGAGAAAGGTGGTGCCCGTGCCAGCCCCTGCATGGAAAAGGAAGAGGGGGGTAGGCACGAGGGGCTGAAAAGATGGCAAAGGCACCAAGAGGGCACCGTGCTCATTCAGATCCAATTGACCCAGCTCTGGTCCAATGGCTCCGAGGCCCGGAGGCCCAGAAACCAGTAAAAAAGGAGTCAAACCCCCTGCTCCACAGGAGTGGCCCAGAGTGAAACTGCTCACCGGAACTCCAACGAGGACAGAGATGGAGTCCGGAGTCGAGAAAAGCAGCCGATAGGAGCGGGGCCAAGGGGGAACCCACAAAAGTCGGTTCAGGCCTATCGCCCCTACCAACGAACAATCCTCGTGCAGACATACCAATAGGCAACCTCGAAGGCACTGATTCTTCTTCCCCTAATGAAGAAGAAGAGCTGAGGTTGCCGGAGCTAGATCCTCGCACCGCCAGATTCTGCGTTTCCGTGGACTGTCCTCCTCGCCGAGCACAGGACTGTCCGTAGTCAGACCCCCGTTACTTAAGGGTGGCGGACCGGGCACAGCCCCTCTGCCATAACAACTTTCAAACGAAGTCTTCCTACCGTCACCGCTACCGTCTAAGGACGACTCCGTGGATGGCAGGAAAGAATTTCTTCATAATCTTCTTATTCATAAAATAAAAAATTACTACTAAATAGTTAAATTAAAACTTTTAAATTAAACACTAAAAGCTGCTGTCGTATAGACGAAAACTTTGACTCCGGCAGACGAGCGACGTCGACATCCAAGCGCACTCGACGGCGGGAGAAAAGGAACTGAGGCGTTGAGGTCGACGCGAGATAGCCTATACAGGCGCGAAGTCAGTCTTGGCGTGTCAGCGCTGCGGATGGTCCTACCTCAGCGCCGCCCTTCTGAAAATTTTTGGCTCCGCTGTCCTAGCGCCCGGCGCTATCCCACTAGTGTGAATGAGTGATGGAGACTTAGTCCAGGAAGATCTGTACACAGTACTCCAGATGTGGTCTTACCAACTGTCTGTACAGAGGGCCAACAACTTCCTATTTTCTACTGGTGATGCTTCTCCTTATGCATCCTAGTATCCCCCCAGCCCTCCTTACTGCCTTCTCACATTGCTGGCCCACCTTTAGGTCATCTGATATGACTACCTCGAAGTCCCTTTCCATTTTGATGTTGTCAGTATCTCACCCCAATTGTGTATGCTTCTCCTGAGTTTTTGTTTCCCAGGTGCATTACTTTGCACTTCTTTGCATTCAATCTAAGCTGCCATACATTTGACCATTCCTCCAACCTGCACAAGCCCCTTTTCATCCTTTCCATCCCACCTTGTGTATCAACCCTGTTGCAGATCTTTGTGTCATCTGCAAAGAGACATACTTTCCTTCCAGTCCTCTGCAATGTCACTTATAAAGACATTAAAAGGACTGCCCCAGTACTGAACCCTGCGACCCCACTAGTAACCCTCCTTTCTTCACTGTGGACTCCATTTACTATTACCCTCTGTGTCCTGTTGTCCAACCAGTGTTTTATCAGGCTACCACCCTAGGACCCACTCCCAGGCTGGCTAATTTGTTTATTAATCTTTTGTGTGGGACTGTGTCAAATGCCTTGCTAAAGTCTAGGTAGGCCATGTCCACAGCCCCTCCCTGGTCTGCTGCTTTGGTCACCCAGTCAAAGAAATCAATTAGATTTGTCTGACATGACCTTCCCACTGTGAATCCATGCTGCCTTGGGTCCTGTGCCCCACTGGCCTCTAGGTACTCAACAATTCTTTCCTTCAGAAGTGATTCCATCATTTTCCCTACCACTGAGATCAAACTGACAGGTCTGTAGTTTCCTGCCTCTGTCTTGCTCCCACTTTTGTGAAGGGGAATTACATCCGCCCTCCTCCAATCCTCAGGTACCACACCATCCTCCCATGGTTTATTAAAAAGGGTAGTCAGTGGTGTTACTAGTTCTTCCCTTAGTTCTTTTAGAATTCTTTTCCATTGTGAATACTGAGCAGAAGTATTCATTCAATATCCTGCTTTTTCACTATCGCTCTCTGCCTCCTCTTTGTTCAGCCTCAGTATCCCTGCCTTAGTTTTTCTTTGCTCCCTAATGTACCTATAAAAGGTTTTATCCCTCTTCTTAACCGAGTTGTCTATCTTTTCCTTGGTTTGGGCCTTTGCTATTCTGACTGCCTTACCTGCTTCCTTCTGCTTTAACTGGTACAGTTCTCTGTCCTGCTCCTTCTGTTTCTCCTTATACTTCCTGAATGCTATCTTTTTCTCCCTTACCTTCCCCGCCACTTCTTTTGAGAACCATAGTGGTTTTTTCTTTCGTTTTGATTTGTTTATTTGCTTCACACAAAGGCTTGTTGCCTCTGTGATGGTGGTTTTGATGTTTCCCCATTGTTGCTCCACGCCACCTTCTTGTCTGTTTGTTAGTGCTTTTCTGAGGCACTCTCCCATTTTGACAAAATCAGCCCTCCTGAAGTCCAGTGCCTTCACTTTTGTTTGGCTTCACTCTGCAGCTAAGTTTATCGTGAACCACACTGTTTGGCGGTCGCTTGTTCCCAGATGGCTACCCATTTCAAGATCAGAGATCCTCTCTCCATCTCCATTTGAGAGTATCATGTCTAAGATTGCTCTCTCCAGAGTGGGTTCCAAAACTAGCTGTCTGAGGCATGCCCCCTGTAGGGCATCGAGAATGGCCCTGCTCTTGGATGTGGCTGCAGCAAAGGTGTTCCAGTCAACATCTTGAATATTCAGGTTCCCTATCAGCAATATCTCCCCTATCTCTGCCATCCTAAGGATGCCTTCTATCACTTCCTTGTCCATTTCCTCCCCTGAGACGGGGTCTGTATACAACCCTGTGCAGATTGTGGAGCCATTTCCAGTCTCCAGGGTGACCCACTATGCTTCCTCTCCTCCTGTTTACCCTTTAGTTCTGTTGCTTTGATCCCTTCCCTTACATAGAGAGCTACCTCTTTCTCTTCCTCCTTGTCCCTCCTGTAGATTGTGTAATTTTGGTGCTGCACTGGTTAAAGAGCTGTACAGACTGCTGGGTATCACTGCATAAGAACTTCCCCATCACCCTCTGACAGACGTCTTGTTGAGCATTTTAACCAAACCCTAAAACGCATGTTAAAATGGTTTGTAAAAGGGGAAGGGAAAGATTGGGAACATAACTTGCCTTACCTACTTTTTGCTTACAAAGAAGTGCCACAGGCATCAACAGGGTTTTCGCCATTTGAAATGCTGTATGGTAGGCAGCCAAGAGGGCCACTGGATGTGATAAAAGAAATGTGGGAAGATAACTCCACTCAGAAACAATCTATATCTTCTTATATGTGTGCCCTAAGAAAGAAACTGGCAAAATATGTTGAAATTCCATAGTAATCAGGAATAGGCTCACAACCAGCAGAAGGTGTATTATGACCATGGGGTAAAAGAAAAAGTTTTTGAGCCAGGTGAAAAGGTTTTGCTACTGTTACCCACAACAGAAAATAAACTGTTAATGAAGTGGCAAGGGCCTTATAAAGTTCTTAGACGTACTGGCACTGTTAACTACGAGACTGAGACCCCTGACAGAAAAAATCCTACTAAGATATACCATGCTAACCTTCTCAAGAAATGGGTTGAAAAAATGCCAAACGCTGCTTTGCTGGTTTTACTAGAAACTGATAAGGAAGATATAGATGTAGCTTATGATAGACTGGAACAAACTGTAAATGCAGATGCTGTAAAGGTGAATGTTTCCTTACCCTCAGAACAAACTGCAGACATTCGTAATGTGCTAAAGACATTTAACAGTAATTTTACCACAGTACCATGCTGAGCAAAAGGGGCTGAGTACATAACAATAACAAAGAATGCTCGTCCTATTAGACAAAAGTCATACAGGTTACCAGAGCGGTTAAGAGCTGATGTGGTTAAGGAAATACAAAACTTGAAAGAGCTTGGTATCATTGAGGAGTTGGGAGTACTTGGTCATCTCCATGGTAACTGTAAACAAAAGGAAGGGATGTTAGAATCTGCCTTGATTTTAGGAAACTTAATCAAGTGTCAGAATTTGACAGTTATCCTTTGCCCAGAATAGATGATTTGGTGGACAGGCTGGGGAGTGCAAAGTATATCAGTACCCTTGATCTCACCAAGGGTTACTGGCAAATACCTTTAGCTAAATAATCCAGAGATAAAACTGCATTTGCCACCCCTATAGGATTATATCAGTTCACCACCATGCCCTTTGGTTTACATGGTGCGCCAGCTACATTCCAGCGGTACATGGATGTAATTTTATCTCCTCACACTGGTTATTGAGTTGCGTACTTGGATGATGTTGTGGTGTACAGTCCCAACTAGGGAAGCCACCTAGAACACCTACAAGCAGTTATCCAAGCTATCAAAAATGCAGGTCTGACTATTATTCCTACTAAATATGCACTGGGCATGCAGGAAACCAGATATTTGGGCTATGTGTTGGGAAATGGAGACGTTAAGCCAGAGATTTCTAAAATAGGAGCTGTAGCTAACAGCCCTGTACCTAAAACAAAGAAACATGTCAGGTTATTTTTAGGGCTAGCTGGTTATTATCGAAGATTTGTTCCCAACTTTGCTGAGTTAGCTACTCCCCTCACTGAACTCACAAAGAAATGGTACCAAAATAATGTGAAATGGACCCCAGAGTGTGATGAAGCTTTTCAAGCCATAAAAGCTGCATTATGTTCAGCACCTGTTTTAAGAAGCCCAGACTCTGAGAAACCATTTCTGCTACAAACAGATATATCCGAGGTAGGCCTAAGTACAGTCCTAAGCCAAAATATAGATGGAAAGAACATCCTATTCTGTATACAAGTAGGAAATTGCATGACAGAGAAAAAGGGTACTCCACTATCGAAAAGGAGCGTTTAGCAGCAAAGTGGTCCATGAAGTCCCTCAAATTTTATTTGCTAGGAACTGATTTTGTTCTTGTAACTGATCACGATCCTCTCTGTTGGCTTATCCAGATGAAAGATAAAAATTCCAGAATCACAGGTGGTACCTGGCACTGCAGCCATTTAAATTCTCTGTGATTCACAAATCTGGTAAAGAAAATAGTAATGCTGATTTTCTGTTGAGATATGGATCCAGAATTGAGGGTTCTGATGGTTGAAAAGATGTATGGGTTTGAACTGTGCTTATGCTGTTCTGGTAAAAATTTGCTTAATTTCTGAAAGTAGAAAATGGTAGTAGAGATAGAAAGTTTTGGAAACCTGTTTAATAAAACAGGTTCCTCTTAAAGAGTGGGTATATGTGGCAGGGTAGAATAGGACCTTGTCCCATTTGTTTTGGAGAAAGTATTTAAAGGACACTGTCAACCTGTTTTTCATCACAGTAGTTCTAGTTGAAACCCCACATTTTATGATTGCTTACCTTCTAAAATTCACTGATGTTGCTATTTGTTTTGTCTGTCTCCTTGTTTAGAAGAACTGAAATGCATACCAATGTATATTTATAAACAACTTTGTTTTGTTTACATTTCTGGATCTGTTCTTACTGCATGTTTCCTGAGCATTAGAAACACACCCAGACAGTGCAGTCACTCATAAGGCAGTAGCCTCCTAAACTCCCTCTGTGTCATCAGGGGCAAGACTGTGTTGTGAGTGTTCCCAAGTCCAAGAAAGATGCATTTGGAGTTGATCAAGAAATGTAAGCAAACATGTTTTGGTGTGGTAGCATCAGTATGTTAGGCAGTCTGTTTTTCAGTTTTTTACAGAAAATAAGAGACAGATTCAAACTATCAGCTACATCAGCAATCTTTACAGAATGTTGGCAGTCATAAAATGTGTTTTTTTTTAAACTAGGGACACTTTGAGACCTAAGGGGGTTGACACTGTCCATTTAAATGCAAGGATCTGTATTCTTTCCTTTTTTCTCTTCTCTGTCTGGTTGTGCAACCAAATTTTCCTGTGAGACTTCAGACTTGATCAACCCGAACAATCTCGCAAGTCTTTGCCTCTCACTGTGTCTCTGTTTTCTCTTGCTGTCCATTTTCCTCCCTTGCATATCTACATCTGGTAATATAAGAATATGTGCAAATCAATGTATGAAATGAAGCTGATAATGGGATCCCATTTGTATAGAAAATATCTGATGTTACTGTTGAAAAGTATATATATATATATTTATGATTTGAGATGACTGTAGAAAACTAGAGGTTACTTGAGTACAACGGTCTCAGCCTTTTGCAGCTGTTGTGGGGACTTCAGGAAGCTCACTGTTCTAGCAGATCCTGCCCGAAATTGACGATAACAGAACGTTTTGCAAGGACAGGATGTTTGCTGAGGTGGGGGTGGAAAAAGCCTTACAAAATAGTTAAGCTGCAATTGCAGAGGGAGATTTTTGTTTTGGAAGAACAAGAGAGATTTTTACAAGAAAGATTGTATTTTGCTTCTGTACATAGTTATTCCGAACAGGTTTATTTTATGTTACTGCAACTACAAATAGACAGTTTTGTAGACTTTTACAACTGCTCCTGGGTTGTCTCTATGCTTCCTGACCTGTGCCTCAATGAAATGCATAAGAAGGACCTGAGCTAAGCACCAGTTCACTAAACGCTGATTTTTTTGTCCACCATAGACACTGTCAAACAGCTTACCCATAGCTGCTGCAAAACCTTCTGTTTGGGCTGAGTTGCCTGACTGTTTTTCTCTCCAAGGAGCACATCATCCTACCCGCCCGCCATCCCCCAAACACCACCACCCTGGGCACTCAGACCTTATAGCCACTGATCACATCTCCTACTTCCGACAGCTTTACAGGAAGGGTCAACACAGAAGCCCGATACATAGCCAGGAGAATGTAACATAAAATCTCCCTCCCTAGGTCACCTGACAGAGAATAAAACAACATTACTTAAATCCATCAGGGGGACTAAAATAGTTATTAAAGGGCTACATAATATGACTTTTCTTTCTCTTCTTACTTATCTCTAGTAGTTCTCTTTTGTCCACTCAAGCACAGGACTACAAATAAAACATTTTTCTCATTTATATTTTTTCATTTCTGATAGCTGTCTTTCATCCACTCAGTCTCAGAACCAGAGACAAGCTTCTGTTTTCCCTCGTTCTTTTCGTCCACTGTGCCCACTCACAGAAAAACATGGATATCACTGGCTGCCAACACTGTGGGACACTCTTCAATGGACATGTTGCCCAGAGACTAGGTCAGTGTCCCATATGCTGGGAAATAGGTCACCTCAAAGCTCAGTTCCACAATGCTTGGGGTGAGATCAACCTCTTATGTAACCACCTACAGGGAAACATAACTTATGGGACTGCACCACCATATCACCACCACCAAACCAGCATGCCTCTCCCCAAGAGGACGAATAAGCTTGGGGGTGGGAGCTGGTTGGTGGATAAGGAGGCAATGCTCTGACAAATTGCCCAGACAAACAAAGCCCCTAATTATGGCAAACAGGTACACACCTCTTACATCAGTACACTCCAAAAGACAGAAAAGGTTGCAGATCACCACAAAGTCGAATGCAACACAGTAACAAAATGTCAATATACACAGCAAAACAAGGACCACAAAAATAGCTCATCATCATACAGGACTCCATGATTTGTGGTGTGGATGCCAACCTGAGCCAAAAAGCAGAGGTGCTGGTCAAATGTCTCCCAGTAGCATCCGCTTGGAGGGACACTGATCAAATAGTCAATATAATGCAAAAAGAAGGAATGGGCACAAACATCCTGGTCCACCTAGAGACCAACAACCTTGCTAGCTGGCCAGTAGAAGTGGTAAAGGAGTACATTTACCAGCTTTGGAGAAGCTGGTTCTCTTTCATCCAGCATTGCCTTCTAGAAATTCTGCCTGTTTGGGAAAAGGGAAAACAGGCAGAAAATCAGAGAGAGGGAGATAGAAGAGGTCAACACATGGCTCAAGGACTGGTGTAAGCCAAAGGGCATCGCTTAGTCTGAAACTGGGAGAACTTCTGGGAAAGGGAGTTCTTTAAGTTCGACGGCCTCCACCTGACTAAGGAGGGGGTAAGGGTGCTGGGTCAAATATTTGATGTTGATGCAGGGCATTTAAACAAATGGATGGAGAAATGATGGCAGCTCTAGAAAAAGCACAGGTAGAGCTTGCCACCTCTCCCCCCTCCAGCCACTCCATGCAGGAAATGTAAATGAAATGATGGAGAGATGACAGCAGCTCTAGGAAAAGCATGCATAGAGCCTGCCACCTCTTCCCCTCCAGCCAGCACCAACACTAAAAGACACACCAGAAACAGAGTCAAAAAGGGGGAAAGCATGAAACCCTATCTAGGTTTACAGATGAGCAGAAAGAAGGTAAGGGGAGTAACAATAAGATAAGAGGAGAAATCACAAAAGGAGATTGTAATCGGGAATGGACAGCCATATGTCTTAATGCATGCAGTCTGGCTAACAAAATACCAGACCTCACAGCCACAGTAGCAGAGGCAGGACTAGACTGAGTTGCCATGACTGAAATGTGGTTCACAAACAATCATATTTAGGAGGTAGCTATCCCAGGGTGTAACTTGTTCAGGAGAGATCAATGGGAAAAAGGGAGGGGGTTATTTATGTGAAGAATATCATAAATGCTACAGAAATACAGGGACACAAGGGAAGCTGAGGCCATATAGGTTACAATTGGGGCTGGAAGCAGGACACTCATCTGGGTAGGGGTAATCTACAGACCCCAAATCAGGACAAGCCGGGACAAGGAAATCCTGGAAACCATCCTTCAGATGTCAGATAAAGGATCCGGAGCAGAGGGACTTCAATCTTCCGGACATTTATTGAGTTTTCACAGCAGCATTGGAACAAAGCAGGGAATTCCTAGTTACAATGAGGGGGCAGGCCTGAGTTAATTTGTGAAGACACCCATGAGAGAAAAAGCAATCTTAGACCTAGTATTCACAAATAGCAAAATTGTTCTGGGCATCGAAGTGAGGAGCCACCTGGGAACTAGCAACCATCACACCATATTGTTCAAGGTTAACAGGACTGAAGATTCCAGACACCTAAGCTTAAAGTCTTTGATTTCAGGAGGGCAGACTTCACAAAAATGATGACCAGCCTGAAGGGCAACCTCAGTCATACATTAGAGGGAGCAAGAGTGCTAGGCTAGGTTGAGAGATGCAATAACATTGGTCACTTCTATAGTGTGCCCGCCAGGTTAGTAAGAATAAAAGGAAAGAAACCACTATGGCTTTCAACAGAAGTGGCAGCTATAGTGAGAGAAAAGTGCAGAGCCTTCAGGAAATATAAGGAGCCAGAGAGGAGGCTGACAAAACAGAGTACAAAGATACTAAAGGAGGCTGGGAAAGTGATAAGAAGTGCAAAGGTACAGACAGAGGTAAGAATAGCACAAGTGGTAAAGAAGGAAGATCAAGGGAGGAACTCTAGAATTACAAAAGGATGGGCAGCCCATGAAGCAGGACAGAGATAAGGCAAAGGAACTCAATACGTACTCTGCTCAGTCTTTACACATGAAGCAGATGGTGGAGGACCAGCAATCGGTAAAAAGGATTGTCTAGATGGGGAATAGACATGGGTCCCTTCACTGAGGAAAGGGTCCTAGAGGAATTCAACAAGTTAAAATGAATAAAGCAATGGGCCAGATGGGATGCACCAAGGATACTGAAATAACTTGGGAGGGAACTGTCAGCCCCCTAGCAATGCTCTTCAACAAATTGTTGATGACTGGGGAGGTTCCAGAAGACTGGAAGAGGGCAACAGTGGTGCCACTCCACAAGAGTGGAAGCAAGGAAGCAAGGAAACTACCATCCAGTTAGCCTCACTTCAGTCATGGGAAAACTGATGGAGTCCCTGCTGAAGGAAAGAACAGTAGCTTTTTTGGAGAATGGTGATCAGCTTGACACAAGGCAATATGGTTTCACAGCAGAGAGGTCCTGCCAGACAAATCTGGTAGATTGTAGTTTACCTAGAATTCTGTAAAGCCTTTGACTCAGTTCCATACAGGAGACTGGTCAATAAACTGGAGAACATGGGACTCAGGCATATGGTAACAGGTTGGGTGAGAAACTGGTTGAATGGTAAAACATAGAGGGTATCAGTAAATGGCACACTGTCAGAGGGCAGGGTGACTAGCGGGTGCCACAGGGCTCAGAATTAGGCAATCCTCTTCAACATATTCATCAGTGACATTGCTGATGGACTGAAGAGAAAAGTGTGCCTGTTTGCAGATGACACCAAAATTGGCAACAGGGTAGACACACCAGAGGGACAACAAAACATGGAATCTGATCTCCGTAAGCTGGAGGAGTGGCCAAGGGTCTGGCAATTTGAAATTCAATGCCAAAAAGTCATGCACCTGGGAAAACATAACCCAGAGAAAATGTACTCAATGAGAGGGGATCAGCTGGTGGCTACAAGACAGGAGTGAGACCTGGGGGTGAGCATCTCAGATGACCTAAAGTCAGCAAGCAATGTGAGAAGGCAGCACTAAAGGCGAGTGGCATACTGGGATGCATAGGAAGGGGCATCATGAGCAGAAGGCATGAAGTGATCATGCCTCTGTATCAGTCCCTGGTAAGGCCCCACCTGGAGTACTGCATCCAGTTCTGGAGGCCACACATCAACAAGGACATAGACAGGTTGGAGATGGTACAGAGAAGAGCAACTAAGATGGTGCAGGGCTTGCATCAGAAACTGTACGAGGCTAGACTCCATGAACTCAAACTATACTCTCTAGAGAAGCACAGAAATTGTGGGGATATAATAGAGACATTTAAGTACCTCAAAGGCAACAACAGGGTACAGGTGCAGAACCTCTGTGAAGTAAAAGACTACAACAAAATAAGAGGGCATGACCTTTGCCTTAAGGGAGGCAGGTTCTGGAGCGATATGAAAAAGTTCTTCTTCACAGAGCACGTGGTCGAACCATGGAATAGCCTGCCAGAGGGGGTGGTGAGGGCAAGTCGGTGGGGGAATTCAAGTGGGCATGGGGCAGTCACTGAGGGATACTCAAGCAGTCAGCTAAGTGGGGGGGTAGGAAACCATGGGCAGACTTGATGGATCACATGGATCCCATCTGCCAAAAACTTCTATGTTTCTATGTTAACGGCAGTAGGCATGGTAGCCAGAAAAGCTGCTCACGAGCCAAAAATGCGAATTCTCCTAATAATGGCAACCAGGCATGACACTGAAGTCTGCAACACCAAGGAGGGGGAGGACACCAAGCACGACATCTAAGCCAACCCCAAGTGAAGGGTCAAGGATTGTGCCGATTGTGGCGACAGGGAGAGGCTGATCTCTGAGGACGTTGCCAGTCCTGATCACAGTGCTGGAGGCGGCACTGACTGGGTCAGATGACGGCCTGGAGATGGAATTCTTCAAGAGCCTGCACATGTAACTGTCACTAGTAAGGACCGGGTTGTCCTGTGGGACCGTACAGCTCCAGTCTCTTCATCTGGGGATTTACACTGATAGAGTCATTCCTAAAATGTAGGGGACACCTTTCAGGCAGCTCTGTGAAAGCCCTCCCTTCAGGACAGGCCTCTTATGCAGTTCTGCAGCCCAAGTTAAGGCCCTTGAGACTAGCAACATCAACGCTCCTCAGATGGGCTAATGCATTTCCTGAAGTGGATGCCCTCATTCATATATTTAGTTATTTGCTTTTGGTAACTGGGTGGGTGCACTAGGCATATGGATGCCATTTTCAGGCACCTAAACGGGAGGATACAAGTAAAATACACGAGCAACACAATGTGATGCAGCCCATAGAATAGAAACATACAATGGGAAGGTGGTCAGAAATACATACAACTTTATGATTTGGAAAATACAGAGTTGAACAAGGTCAAAATATAAAACAATATAGTTAGGAGATATTCAAAATTATAAACAAGTACAGAATTGGTCTAATCGGGTGTTAAGTACAGTGTACAGTAAGTGCCGCTACGAGGTCAAAGCACAGAAAGAGTAGAAAGGAGGCAGGGGAGGAGGAGGTAGGGCACAGAGAGAGAGGGAGAAGGATGAAAGCATACAGGGGAAGGGTAAGAGGGAAAATAAGAGAAAGCAGAGGGTGAAATATCAAGGGAATGGATGAACTAAGGTGGATGGAAGCATGTGCAGGGATTTGAATCACGTAGATGTTCACAGCGGAGTTTCTTGAAACTAGCATGGGTAGGAGCTAGGCAAATAGCTTGGGGGATGGAATTCCAATATGTACATGCAGTGTAAGAGAAAGTTCATGCACCCATAGTGGTTTTGCATCTGGGGATGTAGAGAGGGGCTTGGTCATTAGATCGGAGTCCATAGAAGGGGGTTTGGGAGTGTTGCAAGGAGGCAAGGGATTGGGGAAGGCCTGATCTAGTTATACCGTCAATTAGAGAGCTGTAGGACAGGAGTCAGTGAGCTGCAGGGCCAGGCCATTTTAGATCAGCATAGAGCTGACAGTGGTGTTTTTACCGAGGTGACACAGGGGCATAGTGGCAAATGTTATTATAGGTGGTGTCCCACTTATGAAGGGAGGTCTTTAATTGTGCCTAGGTAGGTGACTGAGCCATAGGCCAGGGTCGGTGCCACAGCAAGCCTGGCCGATGGGGTGAGGGCACAGCTAGTACGGTAGGCACCTCCAATTTGAGCATTAACTGATTTGCAGGTAGCGGTGATATGGAGATCGAAATACAGGGATTCATCGAGAAGAATGCCCAGGTATTTGAAGGAGCAGGTGCTAATTAATGGTGAACCATCAGTACACAATATTTTGAGGGAGTTTTGTTTCGCTCCGAGTCTGGAAGGACAGCCAAGGAGTATGGAATGCATTTTGCTTACATTAAGAACAAGGTTGTTTTCAGTTAGCCAGGTCTGAATGATTAAGAAGTCCAAGGCTAGGGAGTTGTTTATATCCAAGATATTACTAGCACTGTGGTAGATGACAAGGTCATCCGCGTAGAGCAAGGAAGAGCAGGTTGGTGCAAGCGATGGGAGGTCATTTATGAAAATGGAGAAAAGTAAGGGGCCAAGTATGGAGCTCTGGAGAATGCCAATATGTATGGACGAGAGACAGAACATAGTGGAGTTTAAAGCTACAGCCTGCTTTCGGTTGGATAGATAGCCATTGAACCAGGCCACTGTTTCAACAGAGAAGCCAAAGCGACAAAGTTTATTAAGGAGAAGGGTATGGTTAACCAGGTGAAATGCCTTGGTTAGATCAATGAAGATAGCACACGTCAAGAGCCCAGATTCCATAGCAGCATAAATGTCATAAGTTTTAGGAAGGCAGTGGAAGTACTGTGGCCTTTACAGAAGCCATGCTGGGAACCAGAGAGGAGGTTATGCTTCTGTAGATACGCTATGGTTTGGGCTGCTACTAATTTTTCCAAGATTTTACTGAGCACAGAAAGAATGTCTATGGGTCAATAGTTAGAAATGTCTTTGGGATCACCTTTTTTAAAGATGGGAGTAATTCTCGCTGTTTCCAGATGTTGGGAACTATACTGTGGCATAGCAACAGGTTAAAGACTTTGGTTAAGGGGGAGGCAATGAGAAGGACAGTGACTTTCAGGATCTTAGGTTCCAAACCATCAGTGCCAGAACTGGTGCTGTCAGAGATGGTGAGTAGTAACTTTAGGACTTCAGTTCTGGTAATGGTCCGAAAATGGACCGATGGATGAGAGAGCAGGGGTTCAGTAGCCATGGGGGAGTGGGGTGACCAGAGGGAAAGAGGCCTAGTAGCTTGATAAGTCTGAGAAATGGAAGTTGAAAGAGTTGGCAATGGTCACTGGATTGTTGCAATGTATGCCATTTAGCAGCACGTAATTTGTAGTGGTCGATTTATTGGCTCCAAGGAGAGTTTTTATAATGGACCAGAATTTCTTTGAGTCTCCTGTGGCTTTTATTAATAAGTCTTTACAGAAAGAGCTTTTAGCTAGGCAAGTATTTCTTTTGCAGCAGTTTCTCAGTGCCCTATAGTCATTGTAATCTGCCTGTATCCCTGAGGCCTTGAAACACAGCCAGCTTTTATCCCTAGCCTGGAATTGGGTAAAAAGATCTTTGGTGAGCCACTTTGTTTGTGTTCTTCATATGCAGCGTGTGATGCGGGGAGCATGAAGGTCCTGGAGACATCCAAACCTTGCAAGGAAGTAGTTTAGGGCTGATTGAGCATTTGAGGAGGCAAAGATGGGTGACCAGTCGATCGAGATCCTGCATAAACTGTGCCTGATTAAAATTAGCCAGATTGCAGAAGGTAATGAGTTTTGGAGGGGAGATGGTTGTCTAGCGGCACGCCAGATGCAGAAGATTGAGAAGTGATTACTTATAGCATCTGCAAGGGTACCTGCAGTGATTATACAATCAAGGCGTTTTGTGAGGGCCCAATCAATTAGTGTGCTGGATCGGGGGCATAACCGTGATTGGGTCAGTGATTAGTTGGTGGAGGTTGTGGCCTTGTACCACTGTGTGGAGGGACTGACTTGCTTTACCAGTACAGTTTAGGTCCCCCAGTATGAGGACCTCTTTGCATCCGACAGCTGTGTCCACCTGGGAAAGGAATTCCTCGAGACAAATGATGCCACCAATGCGAGGGTTATAGACACACACTATGTGCAGCTTCTTAAAGCCCAGTTGTAGGGTTGCATGAATAGAGTCACAGTGAGTGAGGGTGAAAGTGACATTTTGGTGAAGTAATAGGTCAGATTTATAGAGGGTTGCAACACCACCCCCACGCTTAGATGAGGGCCTGTCTTGCCTTATTATTTTGTAGTTAGGTAACAAGCATAGGTGATCAGAGGTGGAGGGTTTTAGCCAGGTTTCAGACAGACATAGAATGTCAGGGTTATATTGAGTAACCACGCCTCAAGTTCAGTTAGTTATGGGAAGGCTCTGAATATTCAGGTGAACAATGTGCAGACCCTTAACGTCCTTCCAGGTTGTGTCAGTGTGGGAGATGTTACTACAGGTCCTGGATTGAGTTCACTATCCCCTCCTAATATTGTGCGAGAAGGAGAAGGTACCACAGTTTACAATGGATGAAAGTGGTGGGCAGGGTGGGGTTGCGAAGAAAGGAGTCATGAAGGATGCATGCAACATGGTACATGATCCTGTTAGGGACAAAAAGTGGTGAGGTGGCTGGGGCCAAGTAAGATAGTATGAGCATATTGCAAAACATGAACTCTTTAGGGTGTGTGTGGTGGCCATTCCAGGAGGGTGGGCAGCTATTCACAGGGATCCATATGAGAGGAGCAAGAATACAGACTACTAGAAATATTGCAGGAGGATTTAGGGCCATGTAGTTAGACAGTGGGTTGGCCATTTGTAGAATGGGTTTGTAGCGAAGTAGTGGCTGATTAGATGAGGAAATTAGGGCTGGTTTTCAGCATCTGGGGCAGAAATACACTATCTACGCACTGATTAACAGAAAGGAGGATGGAAATCAGTGGACTGGGAGAAAGTATTAAAGCCCTCAGTGGCGATATAATATAGGCTGCTAGTGAAAAAGTGAGGGAGATCGTTAAAAACACCTCACACACATGGGTGTAGCTTTATATCGCCTCTCACTACACAACAAACGCCAGCCAAGGGAGGAGTGGTAGGGGAGTGGGGGTGGGGAGCAGATGCCATGGAAGGGAGCGCAGCCCACCGGGCCTGCTTACAGGAGGGTGATAATCTTAACAGACTTGTCACGGCTAAGCAAACCTAGCAGGGAGGTGAGTCCTGAGCTGCTATACCAGTTTAAGTTGTCAGAGATTTTTAAACCAGAGAGATTTTACAACCTTGATTACAGTTAAAATGTCAATCGGTGCTGAAATGATTTTACCAGCCTTAGTTCAATTAGATTTAGACATGGAGCAATGAGCTGCTTACAACCATGGTTAAATTAATTACACAAATTGGTACTTCAATTTGCACTCAGAGAAGGCACAACTATCGTCCGGGGCAGTGAAGCTATATTTTAAATAGCTGCGAGATAATAGTTTCTCAGAGATCACTATAGTTTTAATCCGGTGCTGCTATAGGGACTTCAAGTGAGAATACAAACGTTAACCCAGGACAGCAGCTTATATTTTAAACAGCTAGCCTAAGTCAGGTAGCTTTGGATTCGAAGAGCATTTACTTCAGTGCAGTACAGCTTTTACCGAAGTGCTGCTGGGGGGAACCAGTGTTTTAAAACTGGCGCCAGATTCCTTGCTGCAGTAGGCAGCACTGCCTTTTACTTCAGTCACTCAGGAAATTAGATTTAAAGTTATATCCATGCTTGGTGAGCACAGTAGCAGCTATTTCTAAATTAATTAAGCAAAGGGAGCAACTCCCTTGGTATTATAGAGATGGTTGGAGCCCAGTGTCGTAGTCCAAGAAAAAGGTGCCAAGATTCAAACAGTTGGCAAAGGCTGCCAAAAACATTGTGAGCATAGTTCCAGGAGCAAGAGCTGATGAATTACCTTTAGTTCCTTTGGGCAATGGCTCGCTTACTTCAGGGCAAGGAGCACCCTCCTGAAGCAGGGGCTTTAGTTCCTTTGGGCAACAGCTCGGCTTGCTCCAGGGCAGGAGCACCCTCCTGAAGCAGGGGCTTTGGTTCCTTTGGGCAACAGCTCAGCTTGCTCCAGGGCAGGTAGCGCCCTCCTGAAGCAGGAGCTAAGGAGGTAATATAGCCAGAAGGAAGCAACTCACGGGATCACAGTTGGAGCCACAAATATAAAACAGTACAATTTGCAGAGAAGACATGCTCTATAAATAACTTACTAGCACAAAAAGGACCAAATACTTGGCCATATTTATTTATTAATTTGAATTTGGTGACCAGGTAGGTCCACTGAGACCATGCAGTCCCTTTTTCAGTGACAATCTGGGGGATGCAAACAGCAAAATACAATTGACACAAACCTCGGACATAGTAATGTACAAAGGTAAAACAGGGTACAAAAGGTAACACATATGATAAATAGGAAACTATTCTCCATTTCTATCAACAGCAAAATGCACCACCCCATGCCAACGTTTTGTCTTTCCTATCATACGGCTGAGTTTTCAGTCCTTTTTCTGCTAGTAAGCTGTTTATGAGCATGCCCTCATTCATAGGCCATGAAGGTCTGTTAACGTGGAAGCAACATTAGGCATTTGTTGGTGCCTAAAAGAACCAGCATAGGGATTCTAACAGGATCGAGTACAGGCCCTTCTCCCTACATCAGATTATACCCAGAGGTAGCGTCTCATCTCTATCAACATCCTTATCCAAGGACAATGAATCACCTATCTACCTTCCTGCTGCTGCTGAATATGCCTTGTACCAATGACTCTTGGTGGAGATGCTCCAGGCATTTGACTTACAAGGTTTTACAATCTGGCAGCCCTCATGCTGGGACTCCTCATGGTTCCTAATGTTAACACTGTGGTCTTTTCTCCATGGCCTACAGCCCTGGAGGAGGCATCTAGGGCAGCATGGGGGGTGCCTCTCTCCAACTCAGCCATCCCCAGGAGCATGGTACCATACAACACAGGGTCTACAGGTGAGGTACTTCACCCCAGCTCAGGGCGAGTAAGGCAGACCACATCAGGGCCACAGTGCCTCATGTGTGACCAACCTCCAGAAGCAAGCTGCTCTTAGAAGGAAGGCCTATACCTCTGTATGCACCCTAATGTGCATATCTGCACATCAGGCACATATGGAGACTTATAATCATCACCTGTGGCTGCAGTTGAACACTCTCTTGGCTTCACTGTCACACAGCGACAAGCAGGCTGCTGACCTTTCTACCTGGGGTATGGAGGTAGCACGTCACCAGTTGATGGCATCTTATGATGCCAAGGTGGCATCATCTGGGGCCAGAGCTTCAGATGGTGGCATTGAGCACATTTGGTGCCTGTACCTTCAGCTGCACCTTTTTGGGCCTGAGGGGCTGGTATCTATTGGGGCCTCTGTCTATGCCACAAATAAACTGCTTGTTATGGAATGAGCCACAATCTCTACCTCTCTGTGCACTGTAGGGAACTGGCCGAGATCTTTAGAGTCATTCTGGTTTCATTAGACTTCTTAACAGACTGCTCTACTGCTGTCCAAACAGACAGGTGCCATCGAAGGCAAATTCATGATCTGCTGTTGGACATCTGGGGTGAAGCCAGCAATCTGCAGCCTGAATTGCCACCTGTTTAAAACATCTACAGCCACAAAGCAATCTGCTGCATCAAAGGCATCCATAAAGGCTTTAATCTGGAGGCTGTTAGATTCATACCTTATTTATTAGCTAATGGAATTTGCAGTTTAGCCTCCATGTCTGGCACAGCCTCTGCCAGGGATTTTAGCTTGCAACAGAGGGCATACACATAAGTGGCCCTGGTAATAAGCTATCTTCATGCCAGAGGTAGTTGAGACTTAGACCCACTTGTGCATGGTGTCTACCTTGCATGACTTTTTGTTAGTTGGGTGTGCAGTGACCTCCTTGGGTACCACAACTTTATCATTTTCAGCGTCTGTTATTGGCTTATTATTCATTATTATTATTTAGTTGTTTAACCAGCACGCTAAGCTGAATTGTTTTTTACAGGAGCGACCTGGGAGCACAGGGAAGTTAAGTGACTTGCTCAGGGTCACACAGTATGCAAGTGGAAGCTGTGGGATTCAAACCCAGGTCTGGTCTGCTGGATGTCACCAGATTTGCAGCTCAGAGCCTTAAATCATTGTGCTATACTGCCTGCTTAGACTTGGACATTGTGTACTTTCTGTCCATCTGTTTGTGGATAGCTGCCATAATAGCAGGCCTCCTCCAAGCTGCCTCTGATGGACTCTAGGGCTGGCGGGATGTGAGGAACTAGAGAGACTGTGATATTAGGCATGTTTAGAAACTCCAGTTGGAGGTTTCTAGCCTGGTCATTGGCTGCTCTGTTAACATTTATAGGATTGCCTGTTTTTGTGCAGAGTCTAAAAGGAGAGATCCTCCTGAGGTATGGTGACAGGAACCAGTTCAAGGTTCAATAAGCCACAACATATGTCATCATCTTCCCCATTTGTAATGATGAGGCTAGGATCAGACTTTTCCTCTACTGTCCCTGGAGGGGAACAGAGTGGAGGAACCGTAAGGATGACAGTGTCAGTTGTGGCCTCAGCAACACAGGTGACATCAGATTTGACACTGGTTAGGGCTTTGGGAAAGACACCATCGGTGGCATGAAAGGCAGACCTGTAATCAGCCCTGAAGGGATTGACCCCGCACCAAAGGCCCACATGACACCAAAGACAGCACTGGTGCTGGCACCAAGTTAGGCCCTTAGGGACTAAACCTGGCAATGGACTCATCACCGACAATGGTATTGAGGGTTCTGCAGGCCACCAAAGGAACTGGCAGTGGTGCTGTGTCCTTCAAGTTGCCGAGTGGTTTTGGTCACAGCAATTTTGGTGGCGCAACAAGAGCAACAGTGAAAGGGTGATCTTGATTTTAGAGTGCCCCTCACTCCTGTCGCCCTTTGTCCCACACAGTTTCTACCCTCTGGGGCATGCCCACCCTGGAGGAGGTTATATTTAGTTTTGGTGGTGCAGGTGAGGCAAACCAACCATGTCCTGGGAGGGTGCTTTGGTGTTGTACCTCCTAGGAGATGAAGTGCCTGGGCTGTAATGCCAGGCAGTATTTTGCCTGTGCCATAATCTGCATCGGCAAAATGCTTGTCACTGTGGCATGGATGAACCTAGCAGCACAGTGGTTGTTCCCATCCCCAGAGGCTGGAGACAACACAACAAGTGGAGCACACATCGGTGGCACCAATGGTCCAGGCACAGAGACGAGTCAGTAAGTAGTGTATCTAAGTTCAATGGCACCAAAGATGGCGCCACCTCCACCAATCCCAAAGGGTCAGGAGCTGGCACTGACAATGGCACCACCAAACTTATATGCTGCACCCATTGCTCCACAAGAGCTACTCCATGGCCAAACTGCCCACTGAAGTCCCCTCTAATGGACAGAGATGGGCTCGGGGACAGAGACCTCAACCCCACAGGCCAAGGCATCCTCCATTTCATCAGAGATAATGGTGGGGCACCCAGGACCACAGGAGTCGAGTGTCTCTCAGCAGAACAACTAGACGACGACCTTGACCAGTGCTGTTTTCTGCCTTATTTTTTTTTTTTGTGGGAAGAGGTCAAACAGTGCAAAGACCCCAAAACCAAGCATCTGTGGGATCCAGACCATTTCTTTTTGCCACTCCTGGAGGACTGTCCATCCTTCCTGGAACTTGACTGCTCTTTGCCATAACACCAGGCCAGAGAGAGGTGGTGGCCAGACACACTCTTGTTGCAGGAGCAACTTGCCTTTTTAGGCTTCCTACCTTCCAGTATCATAAACTGTCTGCACAAGGTAAGGCTGAGTAAAAACTGCCGACTTTTGTGTAAATTTAAACTAAACTGACACAAAAATAACAAACACTAGAATATTTTAAATCTAAATGAAGAAGGGAATGCTTTTACTACAGATGGTAACATTCTGTCCCCGACGAGAGGCGCGATGCTGCTGTGTACATGGAAGAAAAAAAAAGAACTGTGGTGGTTGGAGGCTGGTGCTGCTGAACACCAGCTGGCACATGTGGTGCCATGCATGCTGGGCCCACTCACATCACCAACCACCTCCAGAAAAGTTCTGGCTCCTTCGAGGTCCAACCGCCTCTGGGTTAGACACATTAGTGGGAATCTATTGAGAAGATTGATTCTTTTAACATCAGCCTGCTGAGCTGTGGTACCCAGGAATCAGTTAGGGGAGGATAGAGTGGAGTCTCAGACTGCTGGCACCCCTATGATGGAGGAAGTGACAGAGTGATGGACTTTGGGAGAAACTCCAGAACAGCTGAAGGAAGTCCATGACTAAGTAGGCCCCTCTGAGGAGTGTAGTTCATGTCCAGTGTCAGCACAAAAGCCAGGGCTGGAGGAGAATTCAGCACTGAAGCCATTATCACTGCCTGAGAACACAACTCTAGCAGCATCGAAATCTGGCACTCGTATGTCTCCAGAACTGACAACAGCAGCAACATAGACACGTGGTTAATGCAATCTCTTCTAGTGCCACTAGCAACACAGAGTCCAAGTTCAACATTTGAGCTGGCACCAATGCATACACCAACTGTGCCGTGACCTAGCATAAACTGCAGATGGTGTTAACATCAGAGCCAACATAGGTGTCTGTGTCACTCTTGACAACACCACTGCAAAGGGTGACAACAGCTTTGGTGACACCAACAGTTGGCATTGAGGACTCCACATTAGTGCACAAAGGCCAGAGACTTTGACTCCGAAGCCGGGGTGGTTTGTTCCTCAGGGCAAACAAACTGTGGAGCCAGTGGATCACCTAACACTACCTTTGAAGACTTCAACACAGCCCCAACAGGGTGGGTGGGGGACAGGAGAGCGTTATACCTCGTCTGACTCCAAAGAATGTCGAGGGACCCAGAGAAAGGGCCTAGAATCCTACCTTCAGACCTCTTCATCCCATAACTGGAGATCTGGGACTGGACAGTCAAGATTTAGGCACTGAATTTGGGGGGTGCCAGGGTCAAAGGAGAAGCAGGTGTCACAGCAGTCTGTTTCATGACTTTGTCCAAGGCAGCAGAAGCACCTTGAATGCCATCACTAATTTTATTTGTCACATGCACAAACACAAAAAAGAGGGCCATGGACCTTCTAGTGTGATGACCTGGACATCCTGAAAAATAAGAAAATGAAAGTTAAGTAACAAAGAAGTGAATGTAGTTGAACTGAGAAAGTGACTCACTGACAGTGTACATTCAATGGTGAGAAAACAGAACTGAGGCAGGCAAGGGGGGTCATCAGTGGCTACAGGCAGGTACGCCACCATGGAGTGTCATGAGGCACCACTGGCCAATGATCACTGCTGGTCTCCTCGTGAAAAGACTTACTCCAGCAGGGTTCTAGTGCCACCAACTTAGACTCAAGAGTGGGACTCCATGGAGAAGACTGATTCTAGGAAGAGCTGTACTATAGCTGATAGCTAATTTGTTTCCTTATTCAAAGTACTGGCTGATATATAGTGTGCCTGCCAACTCAGGGTATTCGTGTGCTACAACAATCTACCTGAAGAATCAATGAATGATGGATGCTTTCCATAACACTGATGCCTTTTCAAACTCCACTTTTTTCTATGGTGATTACCACTGTGTAAGTAGTATTTTATAGTTATTTTACAGGGACACTGTAAACACATCTTCCATCTTCAAATGGCTTAAAGTATTTAGGGACTGGACGAAGTTCCCAAACGTTAGTTTATGAAAATTAAGACTTCACAAAGCAGGCCAGATAAATGGAACTTTGCTTGATGCCATACCCTTTTTCAAACCTGCCTTCTCACCACAGCAAATCTTGTCCAGGCAAGTAAATCAGTCTAAAACCCTTTTTATAGAATACAAAACAAACAAAAAGGCAAACAGAAAAAAAACAAAGGATTTACATACTGCACTAAAATATACACAAAATCCTAGCACATTCAATTACTGGTACATAAATGAACTAGTAGACCCATTAAAGTTTTTTCATGATGAAACATAAAAGTTCACATAGCCATCAAGGACTTTTCTTACCTCTGACCATTCAGCTGTTTTCCACTGAGGACATACATACTCATTACATCGTTGTGTGACAAGCTTCTCTTGCTGACTGCATTTGCTGTCATCAAGAAGGGCACTCAGTGAATTAAGACAGCTTGCTTTTCGTCTTCTTATGCCACCACCACAGCTTTTGGAGCACTTTAAAAAAAAAAACTTAGATTCTATATTATTATAAAACAAACAAATGTATAATTAACAAAAACAGTAAAATTATACTGGGAGGAAAGGAAAGGAAAGGAAAGTTACTTAAGATGATGTTCATTCTTCTAGAGTATCTGCTCTATAGAGCTCTTCTCTTTGGTCTTGGGACAGATGCACTAGGACCCTATGGAGGTAGAAATGTGGGTCTGGCAAGCACCATGCACATGGCATTGATGTAGGGTGCCCAAAGCACTACAGCATAAACAGTTGTGCCAACCCTAACTGCCTCAGAACATTTTGTTACCGAAAAAAAGAAAATATATTAGATTAGACACCTGTAACCATAGCTCTAATAGTGGTATAGAATTCACATCCACATTCTGGCAGTTCTGCTGGATACAGCTGAGTCACTGGACATCTTCAACCTAAACTCCTCCCACTACTCACGTGGCATGTCCACCAGCTCTGGCCTGTGATGTCAGATCTTGCCAAGTTGGAAGCAAAGATCCAGGTGCCACTGGCCAGGAGGAGGTCAAGTGGGTTGTGTAGATGTGAACTCTATACCACTATTAGTATAGGTATGTAAAAACTTACCATAACAGTAGATTTTTGAGAGAATCTCTTTCATCAGGCCACACCTATGGAACTATAGCTGCCAGGTGCCAGGACCACACAGAAACCTTTTGCAAGCAGTCCAATAGGGCTGCTCGCAATGACGCTCACGTCGATGTCTTCTCTATATAAACATTAGCTTCTATATAAACGTGGATTGCCCCTCTCCCCCTCAGCTCCCCCACGAGAGATCATACTTGGAGGACCTCCCTCTAGGGAACCATCTGAAGTTCCAGCTTCCAGGTAAGGCTGGAAACAGCAGGTAGTCCATCCTGGAGAGAGAGAGAGAGAGAGAGAGAGAGAGAGAGAGAGATAGGAGTGAAGAAGTTCTGAGTCTAAGGGGGATGGAGGGTGGGATGTCATGGCCCTGTGAACGAGATTCTTGAAGATCTACTTTTATGGTAAGTTCTTAAATAACTGTACTGTCTTCTTCAAGGATATCTCTTTCATCAGGCCACACCTATGGAACAAGTCCCAAGCGGTACAGCCAGGGAGACATTCTGAGTGTCTGGAGGCTACAGGCTGAAAAAAGGAGGCCTTAAAGCACAGCTAGGTCGAAGTCTGCCCTTCTTCTCCAGGCAATGTCCAGAATGTAGTGTTTAGTGAAAGTGTGGACAGTACTCCAAGTTGCAGCAGCACAGATTTCTGCAGCTGGTACCTTCCTGAAACAGGCAACAGAAATGGCCATGCCTCTGGTTGAATAGTGTGGAAGGGTTGTGGGATAACAGATGGACCAGACACAGAACTTCAGGTTCAACACACAATCTCTGTGTAATGTTTATTTAAAACACAAGGGATAACCTTAAGCAATGGTATATCCTTCTTCAATACATCAGTTTGCAGCAACAGACTATGCATGTCCTTCCTCTGCACTAAGTCAGCAGCTACTAACCCACTGATCTACTGATCTATCTCTTTATTGAAAATGATTTAATTCCCAATGTTAGTCTTGTGTGTTTAGGTGATGGGAGCTCAAAAGAAAACTCCCAAAACAAGCTAAAGACTAAAGAACCTCAGTGCAGAAGCACTGAAGAAGTTACTCACAAAGGGCATTGCAATAAAGCCAAGTTTCAAAGAAACACAACATCACACATACTCCAATAATGCAAAGCATCATGGGATGTATATGCAAGTCACCATAAAATTGTAGGCTGGTTCAGTTTACAGCAGGAATGCATGATACCAAAGAGCCTCTCAAACAATCTGTAATTTACATGCAATTAAACAACACAACAGGGGTTTTCTGATATCTGTACCCCAGTAACTTAATTGCTACAATACAGTCACCTAGTACTTTTCACCTTTATCAAAAACACCTAGTGCCATGGTATTTTCAACATTTACAGGTTTCATACACATAAGGCATATACATCAAGGTATTTTAAGACATTGTGCTATTGCATACTAATCTAACAATGAGGAACACAGCCTGTTGTTTTACATCTGCTCGGAGGTCACCACAATAACCTTCCTGTAAGAGGATCTGAGATGGAAAAGGAAAATTAGAGAGGACACTACAGCATAGTCAAGAGAAGGGTAGGGGCGCCTATAGGTGGCCAACCTTATGGACTAGAAAGTGTAAAGGATAGATTAGGTTAAGAAATAGAAGAACTGTTGCAACAGATTTAAGAAAAGGTTGGTCCTCAAGAGTGGCAGGATCTCCCTATCACATATCCCCCATCTTAAGAGGAAAGCAGTTATTTTAGACTGCTTACCACCTTCCTGTCCCAGGAAGGGATGGAGCCTCTACCCATCCATCTTCAGAAACTCTGTCTCAGGGTCCCTATTAATGATAAACATTCCATCATAAACATAGTAGATATCATTCTTTACCTTGAGGCGTTAACACTTTTCTCAACAGAGACTAATGGTACCTTCCTGCACTATCTCCTTTAAAGAAAGTCTGTCATATTTCATTGACATCAATTCCTGCACCGTATCTAGACATGAAATCAGCATTTGCATGTTTTATTCCTGCCCTACGGGACACAGTAAATCGATAGTGCTGAAGAGCCAAGTACCACCGCATTATATGGGGATTTTTTTCTCTCATTTGGTGCAACCAGCAAAGGGGGTTATGATCAGTTACAACCTTAAATTCAGCCTCCCACAAGTAATATTTCAGAGACTCAATAGCTCACTTCAGAGCCAAGCATTCTTTCTCTATGGTAGCATATCTTCTCTCCCTCTCATGTAGCTTCCTGCTGATATACACGATCAGATGTTCTTCCCCATCTATTTTCTGAGATAAGACTGCCCCAGTACCATTCTCTGATGCATTGGTTTGGACCTCAAACACTTGGTTGAAGTCAGGGCTTTTCAATACAGGAGCTGTACATAGAATGGCCTTGATATTCCTAAAAGCCTCATCACAAATAAGGGTACACTGAACTTAATTTGGGCACCTCTTTTTAGTAAGATCAGTCAAAGGACTGGCAATGGCTGAGAAATCGAGAATAAATCTCAGGTAATAACCAGCCAGGCCTAGGAAAGATCTCACATACTTATTTTGTGGAAGGTATTGGGCTGTTTGCTACTGCTGCAACCTTCTCTACCTCAGGCTTCACTTGTCCGTTGCCTAAAATGAACCCTAGGTACTGTATCTTGTTTCGGTCTTTGCTAGGGCACACTTAGCAGGGTTAATGGTCACTCCTGACTTCTTTATTGCTTGCAGTAAATGGGACAAGTGTCTAACATGGGTTTCCCAGTCAGGGCTGAATATGACCATTTTGTCCAAATAAGCCACACAGTACCAGTGTGTGGTCTTAATATGTGGTCCATAAATGCTGAAAAGTGGCTGGGCCCCATGTAGTCTAAATGGCATTGTGACAAACTGGTATAAACCAGCTGGGGTGCTAAATGCGGTTTTATCTTGTGAATCAGGTGACAAGGGATTTGCCAATATCCTTAGTAAGGTCAAGGGTTGAGATATACCATTGCCTAACATGTCAATGATGTCATCTATTCAGGGCATTGATAGCCACCGAATAGTGATACGCTGTTAAGCTTTCTAAAATCTAGGCATGGACATATGCCACCCTCTTTCTTGTCCACTGAGACCATGGGTGAAGACCATGCACTCTTTGAGGGCATAATAATGCCTAACTGCTCCATTTTTGACTTTCTGAATCACCTCATCCCTCACCTTCATGGGCAATCTGTAGGGTTTTTGGTGTATGGGCTTGTTTTACGTGGCAGTCATAATGTGCACAATTCCTTTGTTCTCCCCACCCCGGGATATTTGTGAATATGGCTCAAATTCCTGTAATATCCCTTGTAAATCTTCCTGTTGCTGAGGCTCCAGTTCAGGTTTTTCTGGATCTCCCCAACAGTCCTGACTGCTCTAGCCTTTGTAGGCAACCTCCAGCTCTGACTCCCTAACTTCAGGATGGATATAAAGTGAGGGGTTAGGCTTCTCATGCCATTTCCCAATGGACAGTGCTCATGATTAATAGACAGCAACAAAACACAGTACTTTAGTCTTAGTCATGACTCTTCGTCAGAGACCCTGTGACGACAAGTCACGACTAAGATTCGAAGTGCTAGGGTATTGGTGCTGTGGAACTCTGCTTTTCCACTTCAATGGCTTTGTAGTTTATTTGTTCGATTTAACACTGTATTTCTGGCTCACCAAGAAAAGTGCTGCTGTTTTTGTTTTTGTTACTGTCTACTAATTGGCAGGCACCCACTCTTGGCTCCATGAGCACATCTGCAACAGTGTCTATGTGTCTTCAGTCTGGAAGACTGCCCTTTCTTAGTGAAAATAGATCACATTTACATCAGACTACTTGGCCTGCAGTGATCCAGAACTGGTCATTATAAGGAGCAAAAGGTAAGAGCAAATAATTTAAAGAACAATGCTGCAAATGTAACTGTGTTTTATGTCCACCCAGGTAGTTATAGTAGTTGTTATTAGGAGGATCATTTTAGAAAAGTTTATATCAGAAATTGTGAAGTATTTATTTTTAGAAGGTCATTTTTTTCTGCCTGTGTTCTCTGAATTTTTAATGGGGTAAAAGAATTGAAGCAATAGATGGTGTAGGACTGTGGGCAAATAGGTAATAAAATGTAGTTTAGTTTAGTTAGTTTTTGTTGACCAGGTAAGTGCACTAGACAAATCCTGCCTATTTTCAGGCACAACCTGGGGGAAGGGGATACAGATGAATGCCAACTGACCTTGAACCAGATTAAGCTGTTGGTGGTATTTTTAGTGAATGAGGGAAATTTGGCCAGGACACCAGGGGAAATTCTCCTACTCTTTTCAATAAGTGCCATGGGATCTTTAACATCCACCTGAACTACCACCAATCCAGGCAGATGGGACCTCATTTTAACGTCTCATCCGAAAGACGGCACCTCAGAAGTGCAGCATCCCTCTCATGCTGCACTACAGTGTCATTACTGGGATATTAACCTGAGTGCCAGATGTGGGAACTGAACCCACAGCCCTCTGATCTCCCGGCCTCAGAGGCGAGTGTGCTACCTACTGAGCCACTGACACTGTAGGACACTCTCAGTTACATAAATAAGGCTCTTGCGGTTTTAGAGGGGAGTCCTTTATCTGCTGTTATAACATGGGTTGCTGAAAATGTGGAACCCCATTGGTCCACTCAGTATGTGTGGCCATGCATTAAGCTGCAATATAGGCACAGTTGATGTGATGCAGCATTAAGTGGTATTGTAGGGCACCCAAGTCCTCATTTCCTTCTGTCCCTCAGGCAGCAGAAGGGAAAAATCGGCCTTTCAAAAAGCAGAAGTGAGGAACAGGAGAGGGTGAGAGAGAGACAGAGCGCAACACATGGTTTTACCATATGTTTGTGAATATCAACAGCACAGTACTGTTGCTCTGTTTCTCTGGTTTTCCAGTGTTGTGGCAAGTGGGGGGGCGGGCACCAAGCCCTCAGCCTGTCATATGTTAGAGAGCAGTGGAGTTTGTATAGTGCAGCATATTCGAGTGAGAGACAGTCACGCGGCTGGCATTTAGCATAAGACAGCAGAGTGACACATGGGGAGCAGCTATTGGGTCTCCATTGCCATTGGTGTGTTTGGTGGTGTCAGTCGGGTAGATCAGAATGGCAGAGGGCATGCATCAGAGAATGCTGTGTAGGTGCTGTCGTGGTGGCCACCCCCACCCCAACACACAGTAATCCTAAGGGAGCTGCTACCTGTACAATAAACAGAGAGAGAGGGGGAGCAGAAGAGGGAGAGCAGGAGGCTGTGTGCTGTATGTCAGTTGCGGGCAGTGCAGGATCCACATACAGCAGCTCGTCACCATGCAGGCAGAGTTTCTGGTGCATTCCATCCCCTGCAGTGTTGCCCGCCTCCTCTCTCCCAATGGTCCTGCTCATCACATGTAGTCAGAGCATCTGTTTTGTCCCATCCCCTGCAGTGTTGTGCACCCCCCGATATGAGAGCGAGAGACAGGGGAAAATCATGGTCTGTCCTCACCCACCTGCCCTGCAGTTCTCTGCTGTCCGAGCCCACAGTGCAGTCCCCATATGTGTTTACCTACCCACCTGCTTTGTGGATCTCCATCTCCCTAGAATAAGTGGCACATCTGTCATCAGAAATCCCCGAGCATCCCGTTATGGTGACAGTTTACAGCAAGCTGTTATCACAGCAACAGTGCGGGAGAGAGAGACACGGGAAGCAGCAGGTACTTGGAGCGTAATGGGGAGGGGGGGGATATAGAGAGAGAGAGAGAGAGAGAGAAACAGACACTGGCCATGGTCAGTGCATGGCTTTCCCAGTGAAATCTCTGTGTCTCTCTCCCAATAGAATGAGCAGCACATGTGACATCTAAAATCCCCAAGTGTCCCGTTGCAGTGACAGTTTACAGTGACGATCAGACAGGTCCTTTTTTGCAGGGCATGAATGAAGTAGCTGCACAGAAGTAAAAGTGAATTATAGTACCACACTGCATGAAGCCCTCCTGAATATGCACGTCTACTGTAGTCACTAAGCCTCTTCATAAACCATAGTGCATTCCAGTACAGCGCCATGAAGATACCTCTGTACACACGCTACCCACAGGCAATGTTAGATGGAGGTGAGGAGTAGGTATATAGACAATGTGTCTTGCACCATCTTTCTCTCGCTCTATGTCTCTGTGTGTGTATTTACAGTACTGAGGAACTGCTGTCGCAGAGACTGTGTAGCATGCTGGGTGGGGCGAGGAAGAGAGAGTGCAGCTTACAGCGCTCCTGCTGTCCGCTCCCCAAGCAGTTCTCCATGCCGTCCACTCCCCAAGCAGTTCTGCTCTGTGGTATAAGTGGCACAGTGAGGAAGGAGAGAGAGACAGAGAGAGAGATTGATGTGCACATGGTAGTGCTTCTTGAAAGAGAGAGCGAGAGACTGTGCACTGTAGGGGAGACACTATGTATCTGCATTGTAGGGGGGGGCCGCCACAATAAGGGTCATAGTCAGTGTCATAGACAGTGTTCTGCACAAGAAATGTCACAGATCATGTCATTAGTGCATGTGTGACATTTCTATGTGCATATCAGTACTGCAGGATGTAGTATTTGTTAGGGACTGTTTTGCAAGATGGCAGGATAAGTACCTTTTTTGCTGTTTAAACAGCAAAAAAACACCTTTTAAAATATTTTTGTTTTGTTTAAAGAGAACCCATGTTATAAGCACAATACCCTGGTCCAGGGTGTGCTGTTATTGGGGATTAATGCACAGCTGTATGCTGTGAGGACACTTGGCCTGCAGCCTTGAGCCTCACAATGCACCCAAGTGTGTGTTATTCCCCAATAACAGCACACCCTGTCGCGGGTTATTGCTTACTTGTGTTCTGACTTTGATACTGTAACATTTTTCTACTTTGTTATCTGACTTCGATGGGTAAAAAGAGAGGGAGGAATAGATAGTGATGTAACAGAGTAGGTAAATAAGTAACAAAAATGGAGGATGATTGCAGTTAAATAATCAAGTATTTGTCAATGCCGAACGTTCACTTGCAGGTATTTGCAGTGGTGTTTGGCACGTATGGTGCTTTACCCTAATGCCCTATGCGATTGCTGGTATTTGCACAATAAATTTTCAGCATGACCTTTTGTTACCCCCATTTAGCGCCATATAAGCGGAAACACGCTTTGGGCAGGATGTGAAAATGACAGCTGTACTGCTCATAAAGAAGGTGGTAAAATGGCAATGTTAAAAATCTGGAGTGGAAATATTGAAAATTAAACCACGAGCAACGCATGGAACTGTGCAATGCACGCCGTGAAACAGTCATTGTTAGGAATTTTTCACCAAATTGTCAACATTGGCATTTTAAACCTCTGCTAATGAACAGTGTCATTGTGATTGTCTTACTGTGTGCCATACATTGATTTTGCACACCGACTGCGCCCATTGTGCACTACATGGGCGGAAACACGCTTTGAGCAGGATGTGAAAATGACAGCTGTACTGCTCATAAGGAGGTGTAGTAAATGGCAATGTTGAAAATCTGGAGTGAAAATATTGAAAATTGAGAACTTCACGAAATGCGTATAGGAACTGCACAACGCACGTCAGAAAGTTATTTTTAGAATTTGTTCACCAAATTTTCAACATAGCCATTTTAAAATCTCTGCTCATGAACAGTGACACTGTGATTTTCTTAATGTGTCCCATACACTGAGTTCACACAGCGACTGTGCCATTGTGCGCTACATGGGGTGGAAACACGTTTTGGGCAAGATGTGAAAATGACAGCTGCACTGCTCTATAGTGAGGTGTGGTAAAATGGTAATGTTGAAAATGTGGAGTGAAAAATATTGAAAATTTGAACTTACGAAAGCATGTAGGAACTGCACAACGCACACTCGTAAAACAGTCATTTTTAGGAATTTTTTCACCAAATTTTCAACACAGCCATTTTAAGACCTCTGCTCATGATCCATGTCACTGTGATTTTCTTAATGTGTCCCATACATTGATTTCGCACACCAACTGCGCCATTGTGCGCTACATAGGCAGAAACACATTTTGGGCAGGATGTGAAAAATGACAGCTGTACTGCTCATGAGGAGGTGTGGTAAAATGCCAATGTTGAAAATCTGGAGGAAATATTGAAAATTCGCAAACCTACGAGCGCATGGGAACTGTGCAACGACGTCAGAACAGTCATTTTAGGAATTTTTTCACTAATTTAACATTGCCATTTTAAAACCTCTCAATGAACAGTGTCATTGTGATTTTTTACTGTGTCCCATACATTGATTTCAGACACCGACTGCACCATTGTGCACTACATGGGCGGAAACACGCTTTGGCAGGATGAAAATGACAGCTGTACTGCTCATAAGGAGGTGGTAAAATGGCAATGTTGAAAATCTGGAGTGAAAATATTGGAAATTCGTGGAACTTATGAGCTCGGCAGGAACTGCACAACGACTTGAACAGTTTGAATGATGAGCTGATCTTTCAGAATCGATGCGTGTCACTGTCAGTGCACAGGCCCGGACAGGTGATTTCACGCAGTGACTGCACAGTGACCGTGAAATCACCCTTCGGGCCCAAATAATGCCATCACAGTGACATCATTCATGAGAAGGGGTCCCAAAAACCCCATGTTGAAAATTTGGCGCAAAAATTCCAAAAAATGCCTGAGATATGCAATAAAGTTGAAAACCCCCTATCTAGCCCATTATACAGCTTACCGGCATTTCCTCAGTTCGCGGTCGGCTTTGAAGAGTGCAGACGTGTTCCCGGTCCACCAAAGATCATCGCGCCGAGCTCCAGAGGTAAGTATGGGGTGAGGGTGTGTGGGGAGGCTGGGTGCACAGTGGGTGGGTGCGGTTGTGGGAGGGGGACTGGGAGATGCGCCGGGGACCGCTTTCGATTTACAGGTATAAAAAAAAAAAAAAACAGATGATGTGGGATATTGCCACGCTAGTGGGCTCCCAGCATGGCAGAAGATGGCTGGGGGACAGAGGAGCCGACGGGGATTGGGCACCCCATCAGCAAACCACGCGGGGCCGAGAGCCGACGGGGATTGGGCACCCTGCCGGCAACCACGCTTGATGTTTGCCACATCGGGGTGGGCCCAGCGTGGCAGAAGGATGGCCCGGGGGCCATGGAGCGATGGGATTGACACCCCGCCGGCAACATCGCCAGCCACGCTGGGGTGGGCTTCCCAGCGTGGCACCAAAGCTTTGGGGGTGGCGGATACGGGAGGAGTGTGTGATGCGAGGGGGGAGCGGCGTGACGCGGTGCTCGGTATGACAGCGGTAGTTTTCTTTGAAGCGAAGACCACCGCTGTCATACACAGCTCCTGCACCCATTGGTGCAGGACTGCCATGCCTGCTCAACGGAGCACTGGATTGCAAGGGAGAGCCACACCTCCAAAGTGTGCTACTCTCCCAAACGTTCCTTGCGCATGCGAACATAAAAATGAAGTATAAAACCAGAAAACTGTTTAAAAATAAAACAAACGGATAAAGTTGAACTTGAGCCTGTGTAGTTTGAACAAAAAGGCTACCTCTTCTGGCTAAAACAAAATAAAAACTTAAATAAAAAGAAAGGTTGATTTATCTGCAGATGGAGAGGGACATTAGGACTATCTCTTGCTCATGTTTTCTTTTTTATTCTTTGGTTACTGGTTAAGGCCCACTAGGCACCAGTGTCTTTTTCAGGGTGACCCAGAAGCACTGGTGGGGACTGGAGGTTAAGTGATCTGCCCAGTGTCACACAGTATGCAAGTAGAGGTTGTGGCAATCAAACCCAGGTCTGCTGGATGCACCAGGCTCATTCAAAGCTCAAATCATTATACTAATGTTGTTTGACAGTGCTTTGTGGATCCTACAACTATCTGTCAGATAGTGTTGGTATCCTGACTTGATCCTACCAGATATCCTGCCAAAGACAGATGCAGGATCCAGGGTAAGACAGTGATGGATCCTGGTTAGGATCCAAGGATCCTAGGGCAGATAGGTAGGATCCAGGGCCAGATAGTGATGGATCCTGGTTAGGATCCGACGGACGGATCCCCAGGCAGATAGTGGAAGTATCCGGCAGATCCACTATCCTGCCGCAGCGGGTATGTGTGGATCCGGATTTGTCCGGATCCATCTAAGCAACACTAGTCATTAATCTTTACTGTATATGCCAGCTCTGCTTCATTTAGAAGCATAATAAATTATGGAAAGGCAGTTTAACAACTGAGGCTGAAAGGGTGCTACAGAACATAGTATGGCAAAAGCAATCATATTCATGATTACTGTGACTTTACCATCACTGAACATATACTGAATGTAAAGAGCACAGAGATGATGGGCAGGTTTTAAGTTCATGTGCTCCTCACTACAGTAAACTTACTCTCATTGATGGAAATTGCTTTGTACTACTTTGTGAAGTTTTTGGGTTACTTACTTGTGCAGGACCTCACTTCACCTTGCAAACTGTAGCAACATGTGTGTGCCCCACCCCCATTACGTAGATACACAGACAATGATGGCAGAAAAAGGACTGTCGGTCTATCCAGTCTACCTAGATGATGTGCAGTATAGTACACCTGATTAAAGGAATTGTGTGTGTCTGTGAGATTTTAAAGGCCTTAAATGTTTAACTACTAGTGCATCTTTCTGGAATGTCACGTGGTTTAAAAAATCTTAAAAGGCCTAAGGAATGTCTGAGAATTTAAGGCATAATTCAAATAATCAAGCAGTATGGTAATGGTCTACAAACACAGTGTTATCAAGTGTTACAGGGTACTTAAAACAGCAGTACATGTTACAGTGAACATTTTGACCTATACCGTTTTATTCCATTTCAGATGGTTTCTTATTCCATGTTACCATATTTTAGAATATCTTTCTTTCCTCATTTGAAGTTTGTACATTGTATGTTTTTACATTTGAAATACTAAAAGGAGCACTCCTTGAAATATTGCTCTGACCAGGTTTTCATAAATATTTTAAGCTGTCTTTGTACACTTATTGTCCCACAAGGTTTGGGAGCAGTGTCTTCTGTATGTTTGTTCATTTTGAACAGTGGGGTAACACAACAGAGAATACCAATGAAAACCTGGATCATGCTACGTTAAAGAACGCCCTTTATTTCAAATGCAGAAATACAGTAAGCGACAAAGCAGGCTCGAGGGAGGGCGGGCAGGCATGTACACGTCAGGAGATGGCAATAAAAACAGAGTAAACCAAATAGATGTCAAAATATCCTACTGTCACACATGCAGTGCTGCAAGTTTTTTCACTGTGCATGCCCATGCCTCCATCTGTCCTGCACAAGTTACACAGCACAATCATTTTATAAAATAATGTGTTTGAATAGACATTAAACCAAAATGGATGAGAACTATGCAAGTCAGCAGCAGTGCTTTTGAAACTAGGACCAGTTTCATACAACAGATACCGAGTATGTGAGCTGGGAGCAGGAAATGTGTGTGAAATTGCAACCATTATGATTATTTTGAAAGTGGTACAAATAATATTGTTACTTACACTAGGAAAACAGACCTTTTAAGGTTCAAATTATTCGCTGTGGGCCAAGGAGAGGGGAAGGGAGCAATGGCAGAAATGTGTAAGAGGTAGAGAAAAGGAAGCTGCCTCGACCGTAAAAAGTAAGCAAAAATATTACAAAACAAAAAAGTTATCAACTAAACAAAAAAAGGCAACATTGAAATGAATGGGCTCCAACTTTCCATTTGTTTCAATAGTTTTTTTCTTTAGCTGATAACTTTTTGGTTTTTTAATATTTTTACCTATTTTTTACTGCCGATGTCCTTTTTAGTCTCACTCTGATGAACACTATGGGTGTCAATGTTCAAATCCACCCCAAAATGGGTGTTTGCAGATAGCAAATAGCAAAGTTATGCACATACATTGAAATTTTACTATGCTGGCTTGTAACTTTGGTAATTAATTTTTTTTTTTTTTAAATATATTCTTTATTGAATTTTAGTAAATGGGACACACAAAAATTCCATACAGATGAATTGGTGCCAAGCACCTAGTTATGCCGTCATTGGTCACAGGAAGAATATTTTGAAATGTATGATGTTTACATTCTTACAATCCATAATCCTGGATTCATTTAGACATTTTCACAGTTCATTACACAGTATCATAACAAGCTTCAGTATTTGTTATTCCTCATTTTCTTGTATCTCTCCCCCACAAGTGAGAGAGAGCAGCATCCCCCCTCTCTTGCCAACAAGAAATTCCTAGGGGACAAAGTTTATATCTATTTGAGCCTTATACCACACCCATTTTTGCCATTTAAGGCTGAATTTTGCAGTTTTGTCATGCAAAGCTGCTGTCAGTTTTTCTAATTGACAGATGCTCATAACTATTGATCTCCAATCTTCCACTTTAGGAATTGTTTTAGACATCCGTTTTCTAGTAATTGCCTTTTTGGCTGCTAACAAATAGACACGTCCCCCAATCAAACTTTGTGTTGGCATTACTGACAAGAGTACTATCTCTACTGTTAATTCTATTCCCTCACTTATACATTCCTGAAGTTCAACTTATAGGGAGCACCAATATGGGGTTAATAATGGACAGTTTCAGCAAATATGTCCTAAATCAGCTACTGTACAGTTGCAGCCCCTCCAGCAATGCCCGTAACTTGGAGATAGATACTTTACCAACACTGCAGGTGAGTAAAAGTACATACAGCGGCACTTCCATGTAAATTCCCTCCATGTCTGTGCAAGGGTGACCTTAACTGCAGGTAAGGCATTAGTTAGCCATTCCTCTGGGGCAACTGATAAATCTAAATCAGCATTCCATTTTTCAAGTACTGTCAGTGTAGTGTCTCCCAATGTTTCTCTTAATATTTTATATAAGTGGTCTATTATGTGTCCACTCTATGTTACCCTGGATACTGTCCATCAGTAGTCCCAGCAAAGGTGGTTTTGGATTGGGAAGTCTCTGCTCTATCAAGGTTTTGGCTCTGTATATAGGATCGTAGTTGAAGAAAGCGGTAATAGTCACTATTAGGAAGCCCATAGGTGTCCTGCAGTTCCTCAAGGAAACCACTCCTACATTATTTAGAACTTGGTATAAGTAGTGAATCCCCAATTGTCTCCATTTTCAGAAGGCGAGATCCAAGGAAGAGGGGCTAACGTTTTCATCTTTAGATATTAACCTCATATAATAAAATGTGTCCCAAAATTTTGATTGAAACTTTATTGAATTCCAGATTTTAAGAAGTCCTCCAGTGAATTTTGTAAAGTTCTGGAGAGGAACGGAGTTCCCTTTAGATGCAAATAGTATTGTGGGAATATCATGCAAATCACTGAGTGTGTATTTAATATCTTTCCAGGGGGCTAAGTGTATAGGGGTTGCCTACAGCATTATAAACTTAAGAAAAGCTGCTTTGGCATACCATTCCTAGTTAGGCAAATTAGCCCCTCCCAACACCAAGGGCAGGTGCAATATAGAGGTTCAAACCCTTGATCTATCCCCTCCCATATAAAGTTCATAATTAGTTTATTCCAGTTAGCGAAGTAAAAAATGGATGGCTGAATTGGTATGCTCTGGAACAAATAAAGTAGGCGGGTAATACATTCATTCATATAGTTTCAATCTTCTGAAAAAAGAACAAATGTAGCCTTCTTCAGGCTCACCAAATCCTGCTGTAAGTGCAGGGTAAGAGGGTTGTAGTTCATGAGATCAATATTGTTCAGATTTTGTGTTTGTTATTCCTAAATGTTTTGTCTTTGTTTTCCGCCACCCTAAAGGTAGTTTATTTTTAAAGTTGTGGGTGGAGTAAAATTATAACTTAAAATCCCTGTTTTGTTGACATTTAGCTTAAATCCAGTGTGTTGCTGAAAAATCTCTAAAATCTCCCACAGCCTGGGAACAGACATTTCCGGCAATAACACCAGAAGCAACACATCTAGGGAGGTGGATCGGGGAGGGCAGTGGACATGGCCTATCTGGACTTCAGCAAGGCCTTTGACACTGTGCCACATAGAAGACTATTGCACAAACTGGGGAATATGGGTGTGGGCAGGACAGTAGTGTGGTGAGTAGGTAACTGGCTGGGCGGCAGGACACAGAGGGTGGTGGTAAATGGCTGTCACTCCACAGAGGGAAGAGTGACCAGTGGGGTACCACAGGGATCAGTGCTGGGAACGGCCCTATTCAATATCTTCATCAGTGACATTGCGCAGGACCTAGAAGGCAGAATTTCACTGTTCGCTGATGACACAAAGCTCTGTAACAGAGTAGACACACCAGAGGGTGTAGACAGAATGAGAAGGGACCTGCAAAAACTTGAAGAATGGTCAGGGGTTTGGCAGTTGAAATTCAATGCAAGGAAGTGCAAGATAATGCATATAGGGCACAAAAACCCTGGCACAATATATCAGTTGGGGGGTGAGGATATAGCATGCACCAAGCAGGAAAGGGATCTTGGGGTTATCATCTCTGATGACCTCAAGGCAGGGAAACAGTGTGACAAGGTAGCAGGTAAAGCAAATAGGATGCTGGGATGCATAGGCAGGGGCATCACCAGCAGGAAAAGGGAGGTCATACAAGACACTAGTGAGGCCCCACCTGGAGTACACTGTACAGTTCTGGAGACCTTACCTACGTAAGGACATAGACAGGGTAGAGAAGGTTCAGAGGAGGGCAACAAAGATGGTGCATGGATTGCATCACAAGTCCTATGAGGACAGGTTGAGGGAACTGAACATGTACTCCCTGGAGGAGAGGAGGGAGAGAGGGGATATGATAAAGACATACAGGTATCTTACAGGGAGGAACAGGGTGCAGGAATACACTATTTTTAAGCGAAAAAGATGTTCCAGGACTAGAGGGCATGGGATGAAGTTGGAGGGAGGACGATTCAGAGGAAACGTGAGGAAGAATTTCTTCACAGAATGGGTGGTGGACAAGTGGAACACCCTGCCAGAGGAAGTGGTGGGGCTGAAACAATCACGGATTTAAGAATGCATGGGATAGCCATAAAGGAATTCTGGAGGTCAGGGTAAGGGCAACAGACTTTGGAAAACAAACTGAACTTACAAGCTCAAATGGGCAGACTGTGGGCCATAGGCCCTTATCTGCTGACACTGTCTATGTATCTATGTAACAATGCCACCTTATATTGCCTCTGCCCTACAGGTACCCCTTTTATTTACTTCTTCCAGATTGCTGTGTTAAGGGCTCCATATATAAGGCAAAAATAGAGGGGAGAGGGCATCCTGCCTAGTTCCGTTGTAAGGTGATCTGGGGGTTAGTGCCCCACTGACTTGAAAATAGGCCTTTGGGCCTGAATAGATATTTTTAACCAGGCCTGAAAAGATTCTGAAAATTAAAGGCAGACAGTGTGTCCCAGAGAAAATTCCAGACACCCTGTCAAGTGCCTTTTCAGTGTCCAGATTTAAGAGAACAGCTGGGATCTCCTGACTGTATATATTCTATTAACAATAGAGTTCTGTGACTATTGTCTGTGGTACTCTAGATTTCATAAAGTCGGACTAGTATGGATGAATAATAGTGGGTATTAATTGTTCTAATAGCCGAGCCCAAATAGCCATGTATAGTTTGCAATCATTATTTAGTATCGATATAGGGCGATATGATGAATAAATGGTTACATCCTTGTCTGGTTTTGGTATTGCAGCTAATACCATGTATGCCCATGATGGAGGTGGGATCTGCCCCTCTGCAACTTCCCGGAACACTCTTGTTATAGTGGATATTAATAAGCCCGCAAATTTTTTATACCATGTATTGTAGCAGTGAACCCATCTGCACCAGAGGATTCATTGGGTTTGGCAGTATGGCTCTGATGCAAGATCTCTGCTCTTGTTATCGGGGTCTCTAGCTTCTGTCTCTGACCTTCTGACAACTGTGGAAGTCCTAAAAGTTTCAAGAACCTTTGTCTTGAATCTGCATTTTGTTCCAGTTCTTTCTGTAGAGGGATTGATAATAATTAGCTAAAGTGGCCTGAATGTCTTTCTCCATATGAATTAGGTTATGAGTTTACGCACAAGATTTTGCATTCCTCTAGACCCCCCTTCATAATTACTTTGTTTTAGGTACATCAGTGCTTGTTGTACCTCTACAGTCCATTATTTTGTATTTTTCTTCATTTCTCAAATTTTTGCTGAAGTTCCCCATCTCCTTCCTATATAACTGTTGATATGCCTACAAATTATCCATCAGAGTCTATATCTAGTTTTGTTTTGACATATTTTTCGTGAGGAATGTGCTATAATTTCTCCTCTTAGGACTGCTTTTAAAGTGTTCCAAAGTATTATTTTAGCTACTTCCTGGGAATCATTTTCTTGAAGTACTTGGGAGATTCTTGTTTGTATTAATGAGATAAATTGAGGGTCTTGTAACAGGGATTCATTCAGGTGCCACAGTTTTTGTCTCTTTTTCTTCTCCATATCTATTTTTAAAAGAACAGAATGATGGTCCAGAGAAGCAGTGGGCCATAACACAGATCTTGTATCAGCTGAGAATCCTCAGAAACAAAAAAATAATCTAATCGAGTAACTTTGAAATCTGACAGAGTAGTATGTATAAGCTTTTGGGTAGGGTATAATCTTCTAGACATCCACCAAGCCAAACTGGTCAAAAGAGCCTCAAGAAAAGCAGTGCATTAGTTACCCTATGAGAGCGAGGGTTTGTGGAGTCCATGTTGATGCTCCAGGTCATTAAAGTCCCCTCTATAATTACTTACCCGTTTAGGAGTTCTGTGAGCTTGAAGAGGAAGGCCTGGTCCACTCGGACCAGGGATTGTATGAAGATACACATTAACCAGGGTATCCTCCTGGGAATAGAGTGTACCCTGTAAAATGACATATCCTCCCTGAAAGTCTATACTGTAGCAGACGTTAGCTTCTAATGGTGTTGTTCTAGGAATTAGTATCATCACCCCTCTCCACTTACCACTGTGGTGGGAAGAGGCATAGACCACATATCTCCTCCCCATTTTAACTTAGCATGTTCATTATCTGTTAAATGGGTTTTTGTATGTAATATAGGTCAGCAGAGTTCTTTGTAAATATTGTATGAATCTTGTTATCTTTGTCTGAGTTTTAAGCCATTGATGTTCTGTAAAATATCTTTATACGTGTTGAAGACATCATTCCTATCTGAATAGAAGGTGCTGTTCCCACAACAAAGCACTTCCTCCCCAGCCCTCCTCCAGATGTCCCGAGGACCCGTAGCAGCAGACCTGAGGGAAGACCCAGACCCGAAGAGGCAGGACAACTCCCCCATTACTACAATAAAGTTTACTCCATGACCGATATTAAAAGTGTGTGTCTCATTTGTTGATAAAGTTAGACTACTTCTACTAATCCAAAAAACAACATATGGGATTAAAAACTGAGTCTCGAACCACAATAACTTATATATAAGAAAACAATAGTAACTCAGATTTGTATCTTCCCCATGGAAATGGAACAGTCCCAAACCTTGGGGAAAAAAACATCATTTTCCTTTCCAGAATTACCTATTAACCTTATTCTAGCCCCCACCGCACCACACCTCAGAACCTCCACTTGGGATTGAACATCATATCAAAGAAAAAGTCAACCCATAACAAAAGATTATGTAGTTGGCATTAAAAGCCAAATAACCCATCCCCATACTTAAAAAGAAAACCTCTACTTATGTAAAAGGTGTTATCCCAATTTATTATAACTATAATACAAGGTGACTTTCAATGTGGAGGTAGGAACATTCTGCCACCTTCGTGGTCCCTGAAAGGTACAGTAAACAGATACCCCTAGGACACAGAGCTTGTTTCCACACATAGTGGATAAAGCCCTCTGAGGGCACTATAGCCCTAGGATGTAATAGCAGCCATAGACATGGTCCAACCTGCTCAACCCTACTGTAAACTATTGCACCGGGTTCAAGTACTCTACAGACTGGATACAACCAACTGGCCACAAAGAATAACTAGAACCACTGTGCTAGCCGACTCTATCAGTGACCACTCACCAGTCTTATGCTCCTGGACAAACAAGACCCTGAACCCCCCCAAAAAAAACAATAACCTCCAGAATTATAAAAGCTGGACATCTTGCCTCACTAAAATCCTACCTCCACCAGCTAGACTGGGAGGGGGTCTATGCTGCCACTGGCATGAATAGTGCTCCTGAGTGCTTTATCAACAAGTTTAACATGGCTTGCAACATCTTTGCCCCTCTAAAAACGGAAGCACCAAGGGAGGTCGACAGTGAAAATGCCAACCTCACCCACAGCGATGGCACAATACCGACGCAGGTATTGTACCTCCCATGCAGCGAGTGTTTTCCCACCCCCACCCCCAGACTTTAAGATTATCAACTCCAGGTCAGAGTTGGTCCAGTGGAGGGTGAAACACTGGCAAAAAGTGAAGCACCGAAAAAGGACCATTACAACGAATGTTGCCGAATGGTCTTTTTTCGTATTTCGCCATCGGGGTGTCGACTTGAAGGGTGCACTGCTAAAAACGAGGAAAATCAAAGGAACCAGCAAATCATGGATCACACCACAGCTCCTTGCGCTTATGGGGTGCAGATAACCTGTGGAATAGGACTAAGAGCACTGGGTCCCTCTGACATGCAGAAATACAAAGCAGTACATAATAAGTGCACTCAAGCCATCCGCCTTGCAAAAAGATCTCACTTTAAAAGTGAACTGGACAACTCTTGGTGTGACAGCCACAGATTCTGGGAAAATATAAAAACCCTAACAGGCAGAGTAAGTAAATCACCATCATCGAAAATAAACTTTGAGGGTGCGATTACCCAGGATCCCAAAACTATCACAGATGGCTTCAACAAAGCCTTCACAGACCTTAGTGGGGTCCTTCCTCCAGACTATCTCCGACCTGTGCCTAGCTCCGCCATTAGTTGTACCGACATCCCTCCACACACACAGCACCTCCTTCTACCTGAAGGTACTCTCTACAACTGAGGCAAAAAATACTTGGAAAAAGTTCTCAGGAACACTAGATCCAGTGGGGACTCACTTGACCTGAAGATCGTGGCTCTCACCCTGGATGTGTTACTTTCCCCTCTAACCTGGATCCTAAATCTCTCACTAACCACTGGCATTTTCCCTCAATGCTGGAAAGCTGCGGTGGTCACCACGGTCTTTAAAAGCAGGGACAGAACCTGCCTGGCCAACTACAAGCCAATCTCAATTCTGCCCCCCCCCAAGGCATTAGAAAGGATAGTATACGATCAGTTAGGTAAATACCTTGATAAGTACAGCCTTCAATGTCAGGAACAGCATGGCTTTCGAAAGGCACATAGTACTTCAATAGCATTGGTTGAGTTTACCGGTCATATCCATGAAGCACTTGATCGAGGGCTCTTGGTGGGGGCCACTTTAATTGACCTCACCAAGGCCTTCGATAACGTCAACCATGATTTGCTTCTCACACAACTCTATAACACTGGTATATCCTCTGTCTCTCTAGGCTGGTTCCAGAGTTACCTCTCTAACAGGACCCAGCAAGTTAAGATTCTTGATGTTCTATCTGACCATCGGCATGTCAACACAGGGGTGCACCAAGGTTCCATTTTGGGCCCCCTGCTGTTCAGCCTGTTTCTAAATGAACTCCCTGTGGTAGGGCGCGGGTATATGTGGGCAAATCAAGTAGCTTGACACATGTAGCCTCTTTCCAAAGTTCCACATTTATTCTCAATTCTCCAGAAAAATTATTCAGAGGCAGATCAATATTTAATTTAGTGCATCAGTTCAACATCAGGTTCTCAGTTTTAGTACAAAAATTGTATACCTTTGCTCTTTAGAGCACTTTGTCAAAGCTTTTCTGGAACTCACAGCAGAAATACCACAGCAGACAAATTCATCTGGCATTTATAAATCTTCCTTTCAGAGCAGTAGATAGCACAGAGCATTATGACTCCATAGAGCACTTTGAAAAACAGCTTCAGAGCATAGCTCCAGACCCACAGCAAGCAGTGTGACCTTGCACTTCCCTTGATCTCAAACAAAACTTGACTCTAATCCAAAGAGTCTGAATTTATATCCAAAAGAGTCATGTGATCATTCAACTCCTCCAATATTTTAATTTAAACTTTAAATCTTTATTTGCCAAATATTTATTTTATTTATATACACACTGCTCCTTTAAATTACCAAAGGAGAACATTTATTATGCTACCAGCAGTTTAAACTTTTAATAATGATTTAAACATTATTTCTGAAAATTATAGCACCTCCCCTTCCTATACCTGATAAAAGGATAGGAAATGAGGTCGGCTGGCTCCTAGAAGAAGAAGAAGGAGCCAGGACTCGAACTCAGTACTCCATTACCACTGCAAACACCTTGTTCCAGAAAGAGTCTGGAATCACTTCCAAACCTCCCCACTCTAACTCAAAAAGGTTAGTGAAGTTCAAAACAATTGTGCTTTGTTGGAATAATCGTTTTAAAGAAGGTTTTAAAAGTAAATATCTTTGTGATAGTGCTTACAATCGCACCATCGGGAAAAAGCTCAGAAATATATAACAAAAACCCTTTTATACAGAGAGCTAATATAACACTGATTTAAAGGCATTCAATCTGGCACTGGCTTATGGCTAAAATATAACATTTTTAAACTGAACCATTGGATGTTTCCACTGTATTTAAATTAGAATACCGATGCTACAAAATTAAATTAAACACCAAGAGGCACTCACCCAGAGAATAACAAAGCGGCTCAAAATAGCTATTAGCCATGAGAAAAGAGCACACAGAAAAGGAGCCCCCCCCTAAAAGTCTCCTGACCCTTTTAGCCATGATACATTCAGCAAATAAATGTGAGACTAATGAGACCAGCTGACTCATATTAGCAGAGCAAACCAAGAGCAAAGTTAAATAGAAACCCTGGGCTTACAAAATCACCCGTAAATACAAAAATCACTCGCTCTACTAAAGTCTAGAAACCACCCACAAACAGCCTACCTCAACTCCGAGGCAAGTAGAACATTCCCATTGATTTTCAAGGGAAACATGAAATTTAAACACCACTAGAAGGCTAAATGCTCTCACGACTCTACATAGTCGAAAGCAGGGAAGCCGCTTTGTTTATTTACTGCGCTAAAGCCCCAAAAGCAATTTTAACAATCGTAATAGCATATTTTAAATACATTTAGGAATAAAGAACATAACGGAGAATATTAAGGAGAACCAGATAATTCTCCACACCATTTTTAAACCTGACATCATAGCTTGAAAGACTGCAAGGCTACATCACAAGGAAAAAAATACCTAATCAAAGGTGCATACCCTCACACAGTAATTTTACGGCAATTCATGATGCCGACGGACTCTCAACATAATGACTGACCTTGGGCAAGAGATTGAATTTAAGCATGCTTCACAAAGCTCTACACTTCAGTTTCTCCACCCAGAAAGTGTCATGAAATATTTTTATTAATCTAACAACTATCCCTTCGTTTGATTTTTATTTTTATTCATTACATTTTTTAAACACTATTACTAAACAGATGCTGTCTTCTATTTTAATGAAATTAGCAGCTGCCAGACTTCAAACTGACAGCCTAACTGAAAACTATAAGTACATAGACAGCACCTTCAGACCAAAATTCAACATAGCTTGTAGGTTCCCTCCTATTTTTATATATAACAGCTCGGGGTTCTAAACCCTTCACAGGAGCACCCTATGACACTCCCCAAAGTCTGTCAGAATAAGAACCTTCTATATGCAGATGATGCTGTTCTCTAGACGTGTCACTGTACTCCGGAAGAGCTGGAAAAAGGCATGCAAGACGACTTTACTGCTGTAGAAAAATGGTTCCTTCAGTCTAAGCTCTTGCTCAACTACACTAAGACTAAAACAATGTCATTTGCCTCCCATCAAAACCGTCATAAGTCACATCACCTCAATATCTACAATAACAAGTCTGATACACTCAGAATGATCACCACCTTTAAGTACCTTGGTGTCTACCTTGACAGCTCTCTCTCCTACAGGCAGCACATAGACCATGTTGCCAAGGCAGCTAGTGCCAGACTAGGTCAGCTCTACTGGCATAGGCAGTGCCTCACTGAAAGTGCCATCAAGCTTGCAGTTAACAGCTCCATGCTCTCTATCATGGGTTATGGACTGTAGTCTCACGGAGCTGTACCGAGTACAGCACTTAGGTGCATCAAGATTGTCTTAAACAAAGCCTGCAGACCAGTCCTGGGAGTGGACCATTTAACTCACACTTGTGAACTATACTCAAGCACTGGTTGGTTAAACTTGAATAGCAGAATTCAGTACCAAATCTGTCTATTAGTTAAAAACTCCACCCTAGGTCTTACTCTTCCTGGAGTGAGGCAACTGCTAAGAAACTCCATTTCCTCCAGACTAACTAGGGAGTCGAGTAAAGCTGCCTTCATTATCCCATTCTGCCGTACCTCACTAGGGCAATGGTCCTTCGAATACAGGGCCCCCTGCTGGCTAAATTCCCTTAACTCAGAGCTGATTGAGGAAACAAAACTACGCCCATTTAAGGCCAAGCTGCTGCAGTACCTGGCCATACTTAGTAACTGCAACTGTGTCACCTGTGCCTAATCCTACTGTTATTGATAGCTTATCTGTCCTGCATAGCACCCATCTCCCCCCCCACACTTTCTCCCCTGCCTGGTGTGACTCCACTGAGCACTATCCCCACGTCCCCTCTTTATCCCCCCGCCTTCCTGCTTTCTCTTCACAAATATTAATACCCCCAATTTTCAACCCCGGTTTCCCCCTCCTCACCCCCCACTTTGAAACCCTTTCCCTTATCTCTCTCTCCCACATTACCCAGCCCTGCCCGATCACCTTCTTACGTAACCCTGGGTAGATTCTATCCAATACCACCCCTCTGACTACTCAACCCCTTATTCACGTCACCCCTTTGTCTCTGCCCCCACCCTTCCCTGCTGTCATCTATTCTGTCCTCCCCCTCCTTTGGTCACCACTACTTCTGACCCTCCATAACTCTAGTTGCACGCTCTAAAGCTCAGCTACCACTATAAATTGCTTGTCCACCTTAGGTATGCTATTAGTACTGTTGCCATGAAATTGACTTCTCCTACCTGATGTATTTTAACTGTACTTGCTTGAACCTGTATCTGTATGTATCATAATGTACTTGCCCGCTGTATATACCCCTATCTGTTTTGTAATGTCTACGTACCTTGCCTATTGCCTTATGACATGGAACCTTTGTACATGAGCTTTTAGCTCAAAGGTGTTATCCAAGATTACAATAAATAAATAAATAAATCAAAAAAATAAAAAAGCACCATTATGGTAACAAAAAGTAAATCGTCTGATATTTGATGCCATGGTGATTGCCCACTTTACCATGGTGTCAAGCTCCCCTAATCCCTTTAAATAAATGTATTTGACCTATAGATACGGTTCCTCTTCATCAAGACCTGATGGGGTCTAACGGTGACATCCCATGAAAAAGGGTAATTTTAAATATTTTCACCCCAAATTTCAGCATAGCCATTTCTTCACACCACCTCATGAACATGACAGCTGTGATTTTTCAAATCCTGTCCAAAATGTGTTTTCACACCTGTGGCGCAGAATGATGTTTCAGCAGGGAATTGAAAAGTTTCACCTACCAGATTCATGAGTTAAGGTAATAACAAGGCTATGCTGACAATTTGGTGTACAAATATGGTAAAATGCTAAGGTTATGCGTGAACATTGCAGTTACAGTATTTCAACATTAACACATAACTTCACTAATTTTCAATATTTTGACTCCAAATTTTCAACATAGCCATTTTTCCACACAACTTCATAAACATGACGTGTCATTTTTTATTTTTTTTAACTCAATTTTTATTTCATAAATCAACTGCACAGCTCATAGATGAAGATTATGACATTCCAGTACATTGGGACTTAATTCTATGTTACACAATGTCATTAAACTTATTCACCTCAATTTTATGTTTGCCATATTGTCAAATTCGAAGGGGAAAACCAAATATAGTGCTGCTTTGAATATGAGTTGCCTCTTCTGCATTCCCTTACCTCACATGTTTAGACCTACTGTATCCCCAGATAAACCCTTCAATCTTAGAATGAGGTGTACAAATCCCTTTGAAACCAAAGTATCTTCCAGAGGAAGGTTACCTGTGCCTTCCTCAAGATATTACATGACTCAACCATGAGGCAATATGTTAAGCAGGTTTCTGGCTTTACCTTTAAACTTCAAATAAGAACTAAGGGCCATGCCCTATAAACTAAGGACTCAACAGGAGACCTAAAAACTTTTTAGGGAGACTCTGTCAGGCAACACAGTATACTAGAGTTCTGTTCATAACTAAGGGGTCCGGGCCTGCCGCGTTCTGTTCCATTATCCCTTTACTAGTAGACTACCCTCTCGGAATGCTACCAACTTTAGGTGGCCCCTATATGTGTCTCAGACAGGATCATGAGTTTATTTGTCCTAAACCCTCTATGTCCCCTACTGGGGTGTTGCCCCCCATATCTTCCCCAGTCCAGATCACCCACAATTCTCTATGTGCTTCCTGTGTCAACCTAAGTTTGGCTGTCAGGCCTTCCATTCTTCTGAGCTTCTCAACTCTACCTCTCTAGGAGCCTAAGTCAGGCGGGGTCAGGGTAAGCCATCACAATGTGGTCTTCTTTGGCGCCGCAACGAACATTAGCCTAAACAGGGATTGCTGTTTATTACCCCCCAGTATTCCAAAGTCTAGCCCCAGAACAAGGGAATCAAAGGTCAGTGGGACCCGGGCCCTCCACAGCACATTGAGAGCCTGACTCACACCCTGCCAAAAGCTCAGAATGTTAGGACAGGTCCAGAGTATGTGGAAATGTGCGCTCACTAGACCACACCCCCCAACAGAGATCTGCGGCCCCCACACTAAAATGTTTTGTTATAGTTGGTGTGTGGAAGAACCTAACAAGGCATTTCCATCTAAACTCCCACCATGTTGTGGAGGCGGTCATATGCCATCCTCTCCTCCAAACATCCAGCCACTTTTGATCTGAAAGAGCCAATCCCATGTCCCTCTCCCATCTGTCTCTAACGGCCCCGAAGTGTTCAGAAACCTCTCCTTAAAGGGCCCTGTACCCTAAAGATATCACTCTTCTCAGACCAGCTAGTCTGGCTGACCAGTATATGTAGTCTTCTAGGCTGGTCATATCCATAGCTATCTTTGGTAATAAACGGTTCGCTAGTATATAGTGCCTTATTTGTAAGTATCTGTAAAAATCAATCTTTTCCATGTGGTAATTTTGCTGTACTTGTTCAAAGGACAATAAGTTGTCCCCTTACACTAAATTACGAAACCTAACCAAAGCTCGGCAGTTCCAGACCCTGAAGCTGGGGTCTGACTACATGGGAAGAAAGCCCAGATCCCCCAAAATGGACATTAAGGGGCCAATTCCCTCTGGAGTCCGAGTCACCCCTCTGGCCCGATCAGAACCCTGAGTGTGTGTCTGGTCCAAGGGTTTCTGACTGCCTGCCATGTCTTGTGAGTAATCGGGGCAGGGAGTAATGATGACAGTGGCAACTGCCTCGATTGATACCTCTCAATCCCCTGCCAGCCCTCCTCCCCTCCAGGTTTCAACCAAGAGATGACCGGGGCCAACTGGGCAGCCAAATAGTACTGTTTAAGCTCTGGGTATGCAAGACCCCCTCTCTCCCTAGGCTGGGAGAGTAGCTCTACATGAATCCTCCTCCGGCCTCCCTGCCAGATGAACTTTGATAGGGAGCTCTGTACCTCTTTCCAGAAGCCACTGGGAATCCCAGTAGGGACGGCCTGAAAAAGGAACATGAAACGAGGCAAGACGTTAATTTTGACTGTCTCCACCCTCCCCCCAGTCTTGTCCTTCATCTTGTGATGTCCGCCGAGATTTCTCTCCACAGTTTCCCATACTTTAATTCAAACAAATTAGCTATCCATGGGGTAACCCAAACCCCTAAATATTGCACCATGTTGGCCTTGGCCCACTTATGTGGGAAGTCCCACAAGACATCTCTGGGGACCGTCTCTTCAAACCTCATCGCCTCTGATTTATCATGGTTAATTTTGTACCCCGAGACCAAGCCATACTCCTCCAACTCTTTCTTCAATGTTAGAAGAGATGTTTCCAGAGAGGTGATGTAAAACAGGGAGTCATCGGCATATAGGGACATTTTGTGTTCTCTCTCCCCACCCTTATATCCTTGATGTCTTTCGATGTCCTGATCTTCTCAGCCAGAGGCTCAATGCTCAGGGCAAAAAGCAGTGGGGATAAGGGACACCCCTGCCTCGTCCTCCTGGTAAGATGGAACCTTTCTGTTGTGAACCCACTGACCCTGATCATTGCCTGCACGAATGCATAGAGGGCCTCCATCCCGCCCAAAATCTAGGATCAAACCCCATCTCTGTCAGGGTGCGATGGAGAAAACCCCAGTTCACTCTGTCAAAGGCCTTCTTGGTATCCATAAAAATAGCCAGGGTACAACTATTGGTTGCCTGCTAATGGGTGATCAAGTTCAACAGGCACCTAATGTTATCATGGATAAGTATCCCATTAATGAAGCCTGTCTGGACCAGCCGCCCTATCACCACTTGTATCCTTTTAGCCAGCACTGAAGTGAATATTTTCTGGTCTACATTTAATAAAGAAATTGGTTGGTAGGACCCACATTTTGTCGGGTCCTTGCCTTCCTTCTGAATTACTGTAATCTGTGCATACTGCCAGCTCGGAGGTGTGGTCCCTTCTTGCTGCACCTCCCTACACACCTTGCTCAGCAGTGGGGCCAGGAGCTCTCCTCACGACTTATACAACTCCACCGCTATGCCATCTGATCCCAGTGCCTTGCCCCCTTTCATGGCCTCAATACCCCCAAGGATCTCCTCATCCCCAAGTGGATCATCACAGGCTTCACTCTCCTCCCATGCTAATTTTTGCAGTTTGAGTTTTTTGAAAAAGCCATCCAGTTTGCCTCTGTAGTCAATTATGGGTTCCTGAGAATATAAAGTCTTATAAAACTCCTTGAACTGGCTGGCGATACCCTCCGGGTCCGATGCCCACCCATTCTGCTGAGTTTTTATTTTTAGGATATGCCCCGAAGAGGCTTCTTTTCTAATTTGCCAGGCGAGGACCCTACCAGCTCTCCACCCGATTCATAAAACCTCTGGTGGGAGTACCTCAGCAGTCCCTCAATTTTATCATCTAGCAGTTTATTTAGTTTCGGCCTGAAGGTGTCTAAATCCCGTTTGACCTCTGGGTTCATGGCTATTTTATGTTCAGCCTCTAAGTCCCAAAGCCTGGCCTCCAGGTTCATGATATCTTTGTGTTTTTTCCTTCTAAGTTGGGAGGCATATTATATAATCTTCCCTGTTAAAAATGTTTTTAGTCCATCCCACCATATGACTACTGAGGTATCCCCCGATGGGTTGTTAATAGAGTATTCTGTCACTGCCTCTTAGATTAAATCTTTAAACTCGGGGTTATTAAAAAGAGAAACATTTAACCTCCATGAGGAGTTTCCTACTCCAGAGGTTGGGTCGAGTCTCATGAGGACCGGTCCATGGTCTGATAGTATTCTGACCTGAATTTTGGCCTCCTCCACCCTGTGTGCCCATTAATATAAGATCAATTCTAGAATAGGTGTCATGGGAGGCTGACCAACAGGAATAATCCCTCACCCTGGGGTTTAAGTGATGCCAAATGTCAATCAGGCCTAGGTCCCTCATTAGTCTTACCAGAGTTCTAGCTGCCCTAGATGGTGGCCCCTGGTTGGATCCCGATCTGTCCAGCTCAGGATTTAACACTAAATTAAAGTCCCCTCAACTATCATCATCTCTCCTGAAGGGGGCATCACTTTCAGGAGAACCCTCTGTAAAAATGCATGATTCTCCACCTCTGAGTTAGGTGCATATATGCTCAATAAGGTACATGGCTGACCTCTATATTTACCCTTAACTATTAGAAACCTACCTCCCTCATCAGTCTCACTACTCTCTAGTTGAAGGGGGCAGTCTTTGTGTATTAGGATGGCCACCCCTTTTCTGTGGGGATGAGCTAGATAGGGGGCCGAAAATGTCTGACCCACTCAATTCTGCTTCAGCTCAGTGTTTTCTTTCTGATCCAAGTGAGTCTCCTGTAGGAGAGCTATCTTGGCTCTAGCTTGTCTGTGCTCATTAAGGACCCTCTTCCTCTTGATTGGGCTACCGATTCCCCTGACGTTATATGTTATTATTACTCCTTCGGTCATGGTGGAAACAAAACTCCATCCCCTTGACTATGACTGTGTTCTCGAGTCTCCCTAAGTTCAGCAAACCAACAACAACATGAAGAAAACATAAACTTTTTTTGTAAAAACATGAACCTTCCAATGTTTCTGGAGCACCCTGCTTGCTGTTCTGATGGTTTTAAGCCAGCTGGGTGTGGCCTCTCTACCCTAGACCATGCACATCCATGGTGCTTCTGGGGTGATTGGCTTCTCCTACTTGCCAAACCCACATCAGTCTTTGCTTCCCCCCTGGTGATAATGGTTCACTTGCCCATGTAAACCGTTCTCATCCAGTTAAGCTGGTGTACATCTGTTACCCACTTACTCTCCCCCTCCCGAGGTATCTGGCAAGCAGGGGAGACGAGAAGGGCTATACTGTCTGTTCACCCTCTTCCCTCAAATCTCAAAGGGCAGGCAACAATCCACCAAGCAACCACTCTGTTATGCCCTAAGGTGGCTCCAGGTAGTGCATTTAATTAGCATATGACTGTGTGAGGGGTGAGCTATCAAACAAGAATAAAGCCCCTCCTTCCCTTTCAATACCCTAGGCCCTCTGCAGCTCCTGTTGGAGTCTAGAACTGAACTATTTGTGTTCTGTACACTGTCCTAAAATCACCAGGAGTGGCCAGTGAATAAGAGAGGAGAACAGGAGGGCACACTCAGATATCCCCTCTTTCAGCCCCCGTACCGATGTCCACCCTCTCCGAGACATTACCTTGTAGTTAGCATGTGCAGACCCCCCTCCGAAATCCCCAATCTTTACTGGTATGCATCGTGGATCCCGGGCCACATGGTCCCCCCAACCTCCAACCCCCTGCCAGAAACATCAAAGTACACCCTACATTGTCCTCTATGGTGTGAGGACTCGACTCAGTTCGAGACTGTAAATCCGCTCTGCTAGAGCAAAGAGTCCAACGATGCAACTCTTACGGATACAGACTCAGTCTCTCAGGTCTTCTCTGGGGTGCTGTCCTCTGCAGTTTCATCGAGGTGGCTCATTCTCCTTCCTCCTGGTGCGTCTTCTTGTTCATCGATTGTCGGGAGGTCTCAGCATTGTTCCTTTTCTGAAGGGTGCCACTTTTTTGCCACTGAATCCTGTCCCTCCATCTCACTTTCATTGAAGAGGAATCCAGCCTGCTGATGAGATCTTGCGGCACTTTCAGTTCAGACAGCGTGGGTCATGCCTCTGCCAACGATCAAAAAAAGGTGGGGCCCTTCGGCAAGAAGATTGTTAGCTGGGCTGGAGCAATGAGATGCATCTTAATTCCTTTTGTAGCAAGGAACTTCTGTTTTTTTTGTGTTATCTATTTATCTCCCCAGCGACCCTCACCTATTTCTCCTTCAGGCCAATTGCCAAGGATACTCACCTCTCGCTCGTATCCGCCATTGATTCTGACCCCACATCACAGCCACTTCAAGGTAACCCAACATAACCCTTGTGTTGGGTGGTTTCCCCCAAGGAGAAACAGCCTATCAGCCCAGGCATTGTCCCTGGATGCTGCTGCGGCTGGGTCGGCTGTCGCGGAGCTCGAGGGGTCACTGGTCCAGAGAGGCCATCATTCGGTAGGAGGAGATGCCATTTTCAGTTTTTCCTCTGATTTTCCCTAGTTGCGCTGCCTCTGAGCTTCCCCTGGTCTCCACCGGGGGCTGCTACAGAGTGACGCCGATCCCCAACCCACCCCAGGAGAGGAGAACAGTCCTCCAGATGCTCAATCCTACTTCTTCGCCTGCCGACCCTCCAGCACCTGAGTCTATTCCTGAACCCGGGTCTCCAGTGTGGTGTGAGGTAAGGGGCCAGTGCCTCAACCCTTAGCGCCACTGGGCCAGCTGCAAGGAACTTCTTGATGTCTAGGAGCACTCTCCTTTTCTGTTGTGTGTAAGGAGTAAAATCATGATCAAAATACAGGTGGGTGTCCCCAAATAGCACCGCCTTCTTGGCCCATGCTGCCTGCAGTACCATGGTTTTCATGCGATAGTCCAGAAACGTTAAAACGATTCAGCAGGAGGCTGCCTTTGGGCCTGTCAGTTTTCTGGTTAGGGCTCTGTGGGCATGAACAATATTTAGTGGCTGATCACTGGGCAAGTCAAGCAGCTCTCTTAAAAAGCTCTCCAGAAAGGGCTCCATCCACTTACCTTGCTCAGTATCATCTGGGACTTCTTAAATATGCAAATTATCCCATCGGGATCGCAGCTCTAAATCATCCAGTTTTTCTAGCCACTCTTGTCTTTTTTAAATAGATAACATAGAGCTTCCTCATGTTTGTGCACTTCATGATTAGTCTCAGCGAGACCCATCTCCAAATCACCCGCCCGTTGAGTCACAGTCAAAATCTCTGCTTTTGTTTCAAGCACCGTTTGTTCCATTTTTAGCATGGTGCCATTTATTTTCTGCAGCTCTTGGCATAATCTCTTTGAGGTAATTGTGAAGCTTTCTTCTTCCTCATCCTCTGACTGTACTGCTGGAGATACAGGTTGATCGGGGCCTTATTTTTCACCATCAGTTTGACACCGTGTGAATCTGGAGCTGGGGTCAGCTTCAAGTACTTGTAAAGATTTTCTTTTGTTTGACCTTTTGGTGGCATTTATTCACTCGCTGCCTGGTACAGTCTGACTTACTGAGAGGGGGATAACTGATGAATGCCCGAAACCACGATATTATATTCATTTAGTACCCCAGGGGTCGGAGCTCCGACGATTAGCCGCTCATCAGTTAGGAGGTGGAACTAGAAGTCTCCGACATGTCATTTTTAAATCCTGGATGAGATGTGTTTTCACACCTGTGGTGCAAAATGACGCTTCAGTCACTATACTATACATGGTACATGTCATGTTTACAAGGCGAATCATAAAATGAGTATCCTGAAAATTTGGGATCAAAAATAAAAAAAATAAAAAAAATATTGATAATAAAGTTTGCGTGTAGTGCCAATTTTGACCCAACTGGGTATGCTTTGTGATCCCGTGCCAGTGAGCTGAGTTTGAGGGTCAGCTCAATGACCCAGCTGGACGCATGGATGGGGTGGGGGGATGGTGCTGTTATGCAACATCCCCTCTCCAGCCAAGAAATGAAAGGTGCAACTGTGCACAGGCTCAGGTAACATATAGTGAAGACAGCTGTCCTCTTGACGCAGGGCCCTGGACCTTTGTGCCTGAGGGTGGCAGAGGGCCCTGTGCATTGGCTGACAGATGCACTCTTTGCCCTGAGAATCTGTATCTGTGGCCACATGGAAGCACAGGGACCACAGGGCCCTGCACCTCCGCAGCCCACCACACAGCCCAATGAATTCTTCACATCTGTCACTGCATGGGTACAGGGTGTAGGCGGATGGAGTCTTCCCTTGGTGGAGGGCATCTGCATCTGTTCACAAAGGTCTGTGGGACCTGCGTGAATGAGGAAACAATTCCACTATCTCAGACAGCAAGGAAATACTTTGCAAAATGTTGTTAATGCACCAGTTAGGGTAACTTAACACCACAAAAGTAGGGAAATGTGGCCTTAGGGTTTCTCCCCACCCCAACCCCGAAGCATCAAACGGAAAAAATAAAACATTACTCACCATAGTAATATTGTTTCTTCCAAGGTGTCTTTTAGCATCAGTAACAGTATGCAGTAAGCTGTCTAGGTTCAGCTGCCTCGGAAGTGGAGTTTATGGTAATGAATAAAATTAATTAGCCAATCAGAAGAGAGTTAAAGGGTGTGCTGAGTGAAGCTTGCCCAGAGGGCACCAGAATTTTTTCTAAGCTAGAATGGGAACATGCCCATATTAAGTGTGACCCGACAGGATTTAAAAATCATGCAACAGCATGAACAATGAACAAATGGAAAAAACGTAGACTTTGCTTTAAATGCAATTCAAAAGTTCAGCAACACATTTGGCAACAATAAATGAAGCAGAATCCTCTTTAGGTTACTTGGGGAGAAAGGGTGGGAGCTTACTGATGCTAAAGGACACCTTGGAAAAAACAATATTACTATAGTGAGTAATTTTTTTTTCTCACCACAGGGGTCCTTTAGCAACAGTAACTGTATGCAGACTAAAAAGCAGTGCAGCTGGGAGGCAGGTACAGAACCTACTTAGGGAAGAGGCTCTGCAGGACCGCCCTGCCAAATTTGGCATCAGATCTAGACTGTACATCCAGGCAATAATGCTTTGTGAATGTGTTTACAATCTTCCATTTGGCTGCTTTGCAGACATCAAGTAAGGGAATATTCATTTCAGCTGTCACTGTGGCTGTGATGCCCGTGGTAGAATGGGTCCTGAGGCCCTCTGGGGGCTGTTTGCCAGCCTTGTCATAATAAAACTGAATGCAAGAGACTATCCAGCTAGAGACAGTTCTCTTAGTGGTTGGCCTTCCTCTACCTACCCACCCCCATAAGTGAGGAAAAGCTGAGTAGCAGAGCCCCTATACTGCTTGGTGTGTTCCAAGTAGTAAAATAGGGCTCTCTTCACATCCAAACTGTGGAGCCTTTGTTCCCCTGGAGTGGATTTTTCAGTGAAGAATACAGGAAGGGTAACTGACTGATTAAGGTGGAATTCAAATACCACCTTGGGCAGAAATTTTCTGTTCGTTCTGAGCTCTACCTTATCCTTGTGAGCGATAATGTAGTTTGGTTCAGTACAGAGTGCCTGCAACTCTGAAATCCTTCTTGGAGAGGAAAAGGCAACTAGAAAGACTGTCTTCCAGGTAATACATTTTAAATGGGCAGTAGCCATGGGCTTGAAAGGTGGTTCCATGAGCTTGGCAATGCACAGTTTGAGATCCCAAGGAGGAACAGGTTCCCTATTTGGGCACTGAAGATGGAGGAGGCCTTTAAAGATTTTTTTTAAAACAGGCAATGAAATGATTGACTTGTCTTTATCTATGGACAAGTAAGCAGAAATTGTAGCCAGGTAAAGTTTTAAGGATGAGGCCTTTAGGCGTGAGGTCTATAAGTGAACCAAATAATCTAAAAGACAGGGGACTGAGGTTTTTGAGAGGATTTATATGCTTCCTCTTGCACCAGAAAGAAAATCTTTTCAACTTCACTGCTTAAGTTTTCTTTGTACTAGGTATTTTAGCCATCCTTAGGATTTTAAGGACTTGTTCTGAATACTGAGAGTCTGAGTACTCTAACTCTTCAAGAGCCATGCTTTGAGGTGAAGAGATCACAGATTTGGATAGGTCACTCCTAGCTGTGGTAGACTCAGGAGAGAGTGACTGAGAGGAAGCCGAATGGGCTTGTCGTACGATAGGGCAACTAGGAGAGGATACCAAGGTTGCCATAGCCAATCCAGTGCCACCAGGATCATTGTTGCTGATTAGGCCCTCAGCTTCAGCAACACTCTGTGAATCAGAGGAAATGGAGGGAAGGCATAAAGAAACTTGCCTGTCCAGTCCAGAGTTAAGGCATCTGCCAGAAGAGTCTCTAGGGCTGGGGGCCTGCAGCAGTACAGAGAAAGTTGATGGTTGAGGTGAGAGGCAAACAGATCTATTTCTGGTGTGTCCCACCTTCTGAATTCTGTGGCAAGGACCTGCTTGTTCAGAGTCCATTCATTGTGCCCATGGCTGCTGCGACTCAGTGCATCTGCCAGGGGATTGTCCTTGCCTGGGAGGTGTATGGCTGAGAGGCTCACATCGAGAGAGTAAACTACAGACCAGATTTTCATTGCCTCTGTGCAAAGCACAGCTGACCTTGTGGCACCCTGCTTGTTTATGTAAAACATAGTCGTGGTGTTGTTTGTCCTGATTTGCACTAATTGACCCTTTATCTGGGGCAAAAGGTCTTTAGGGCAAGGTAAATGGCTCTGAGCTCCAGCAGATTTATGTGGCTTGCAGATTCCTTGGGAGTCCAAGTGCAACTTACAGAGTGACTGTCTACATGAGCTCGCCATCCCAGAAGGACCTCTGCAGTAATGGTCACTGTGGAAGTAGAAAGCTGGAAGGGGACTCTCACCAAAAGGTTGGCAGTTTCCTTCCACCAGTCCAGAGCTAAGAGAAAGGATTTTGTGACCAGAACCAGCTTGGACAAGGAATGTCTTTTTGGGACCACTATGCCCACAGGTGTTACTGTATGTCCCTCATTTGAAATCTGACACCTGGGACAACAGCTGTCATGGAGGCCATTTGTCCCAGGAGCTTTAGAAAATGTTTGGCTGGCCTGAGCTGGCCCAGGGCAAAGGAGTTTACCACTGACAGGAAATATTGAACCCTGTCTGTTGGAAGAAAAGCATTGCTCAGCTATGTATTCAGTTCTGCTCCTATGAAGGTAAGGAGCTGTGCTGTATCCAAGTGGGATTTCTTTTTGTTAATGAGAAGGCCCAGAGACTGCAGTTTGTTTTGTGAAGCTGAGAGCCTCTCTGACTTGATGAGGGGTCTTGCCTACTAGAAGCCAGTCGTCCAAGCATGGACAGCAAACAAAACAGCTCCACAGTAAAGAGTGTGCAGACCCAAAAATTCATATAATAAAACAGCAAAAAGTCGCACCACTCGGGAGACCAAATAAATATATAAAATAAAACGTATATTGCCTTTATTTTGGTCTCCCGAGTGGTGTGATTCTGCTGTTTTATCTTCCAAGCATGGGTAGATTGCAATGCCCTGTTTCCCGAGATAAGCTGTCACAACAGCTAGGCACTTGGTGAATACTCTTGGGGCTGATGTTAGGGTGAAAGGCATGGTTGCAAACTGGTAATGCCCTGACGGCAGCCTGAACCTTAGGAACTTTCTGTGGGACTGCCTTATTGGAATGTGGGAATAGGTGTCCTTTAGGTCCAGGGAGGCTAGCCAGCAGAGAATGAATCACCATTGTGAGGGTGACCATTCTGAATTTTGGTTTCGGTAAGTGCCTGTTTAAGTATCTGTGGTTGAGAATAGGTTGCCACTCCCCATTTTACTTTTCTGCGATGCAGTATCAGGGGTAGAGACCTTTTACCATCTGGGAAGAGGGAACCCTCTCCACTACTTTTGCTGCAGGTAAATTCTTTACCTTCAGCTCCAATTCTGTTGGAGTTAGGGGTTTTGATAATAAGGGACCCCTGAGAGTTGGAAATGTTTTGAACTGAAGGGATAGGCCCTTTTCCATGACCTCCAGGACCCACCTGTCCATGGTAATGTGGTTCCAAAACTGGAAGTAGTCGGAGAGCCTGCCCCCTACTGGGACAGGGGAGGTGACCTGGTTGCTGGAGTCAGAGCTTAGACTGGGTAGAAGGTGCAGGAGTGGTGGCAGCTCTTCTCTGGCCCCTTCTGCCTCTTCCTCTGAAGAAACCTATCATTTGAGAGTAATCCATAGGCATTGGCATGGAGAAAAATGCCCTAGGATAGAATTCTATGCCTCTGTTTCTTCTGTACTGGGTCTTTTGGGAAGAAGAGGCTTTCTCTTTAGCAGCATTGCTCTCACAGGTGGTCTTATACTCTTCCACCTTCTTCATATATGCTTCAGTCCTATCCCGGAAAAGGGAGTTATTTTTGCAGGGAAAGTCCATAGCTTTGGACTGGGTATCCTGTGTTCAATTTGTAGCTTTTAACTAGGCCAGGCATCTATGTGAAATGACTTGAGCCATGACTCTGGTAGCTGCATCATTATTGTCCATGACCATGTGATACTGGTACTTAGTGGCCTCTAGTCCAGTTTTCACAGTTTCAGCAATGTCCTGAACCATCTTGTCTGACTTCTGGTTCAAGATGGCTCCAATAGAATTCCACAAGGTCTTCTGATATTTGGCAGAGTATGCCAAATAAGTAGACAGGCACAAAAGTAAAGAAGCTGTAGTATAAGATTTATTTGCCATACAGTCCACTTTTCTGGACTCTTTCTCAGGAGGCTGAGAGAATAATGAGACTTTAGCCTTGTCACAGGCCACAGCCTGCACTACTCCCTCATGGCTTGAATGAACATACAGAAATTTAGCCTCATGTCTTGCCAGCTGATATTTTCTGTCAACTTTTTTGTCCACTCCAGGCAAAGAAATGGGGTCTGGAGTAGCTTCATGGTAGTTTTTCTTGAAAATTTGTAAACAGGTAACACTATCTTTTTTGGTGGTGGAAGACCCATCATCTCTCTATAGTCTTCTTCATCCTTCTCATCCTCGGTGGTCTCCTGGGTGGAGAGGTCCAGGGTATCCACCATGTGCTGCAGAAAAGTAACGAGGGAGGAAATATCCTCCTGGCCATTTGATGAAGTGCCAAACTCCTCATTCAGTGAAAAATCAGGTTCCAGGAGCTGCCTTTCTGACTCATCATCATCACCATCTCCCACACCATAATAGTATTCTGGACCAAAAGCTGGGACCGAAGTACTACGGTGCACAGGAGTAGAGGGGGCAGAGAAAATATTGCCCATACTCTGTATAGTTTGGTAAAGGTACCAAGCCTTGGCCATTTCTTCAACAGGGGGTAAATCTTTTTCTAAGTCAGAGACTTTCTTATCCTCTTTAAGTGACTTGACTTTCTTTCTGTTTTTCTCTATGTTTTTGTGCCACTAGTATCTCCCCTTGCCATGATGCGGGAGGGACAGTGGTATGTTTTTCTTTAAATTTCTTTTTAGCAGGCACTGAATCAGTGACCTGCCCCCCTTGTCTCTTTTTTGGCTGGTCACCATTGTTATTATTTGACTTACCCTCAGAGGAGCCCCTAGGAGGGCTTTTCTTTGGCTTTTACCTGGGAAGAGGCCCTTCTCTTCCGAAGCTTTAGCAGAGGGGGAAGCAGACTGAGAAGCCATCATTTCCAATCTTTTGGCTCTCTTTTTAATTGTTTTTGATCAAAATTTAGAGCAAGGAACACAGTAGTGGTCTGGACCTAAACAATGTAAACACAAGTCGTGGCTTTAGCCACAGTTTTATGACACTTAACCATTTTTAAAACCTGTAGGTCCAGTCCTTTTCTTGGGTCTTTCTGATATGCCAATTTGTCACAAACAACCAAAAAAAAAAAATTTCCCAAATGGGACTAATACAGCTTAGTGGTCAGTTCCCTCTCAGTAAAGAACCGTGACTTTCTGAGGTAAAAAGTAGAGTAAAATAAAGAAAACCGACGATTCCCACTAAAAACCGGGAACTTCTAGTGAGCTAAAATAAAATACTGTCAAAAACACTAAAGACGCTATTATTTTACTTCAGAAATACTAAAAGGAACCATGGTAAAAGTAGGAAAAAGTAGTTCCCGGGAACCGATGGGAACCGCTAAAAAACTGAAACCTGAAGTAAAAAATAAAGAATTACTCACAAACTCAGCACAAATAATGAAAACACGAGAAACTTTTATAAAATATTTCTCTATGGCCAAAAGTGAGAGAGCACCCCAGAGGCAGTGTTACTCAGGCAGAGCAAAAATTCTAGAGCCCTTTGGGCAAGCTCCACTAAGCACACCCTTTAATTCTCTTCTGATTGGCTAATTCATTTTATTCATTACCATAAACTCCTTCTCCGAGGCAGCGCAACCTAGCCAGCTTACTGCATACTGTTACTAATGCTAAAGGACCCCTAGGTGAGAACATTAGGGTTCTGTGTCTCCAGAGTCTTGGTGAATCAGTGGTGGGGTAATCCTTGGGGTTGTCAACCCTAATCCTACCCCTTTCCCTTAGCAAAGAATGTCACCCATGATCTCTTTTCTTCATGCAGGGCCCACTGACTCCTGTCTGAAGAACGCTACAACAGATTATCTTGGCAACATATGGCGAGACATATTTCTCTAGCTTTGAAGACTGTATCACTATGAGGCACTGGCTTGGAGCTGTACCTTGTGCTTTGGACTGGAGGCTATGGTCTGGGGGGGTGAGCAGTAGGGTACTCAACCCCAAGGAAGACCCCTTCAGTGATTCACCAAATCTCCGGACACCCAAAACCCTAACTGTTTCCCTTTTGCTGCTTGGGGGGGGGGAGGAGTTAGGGTTGAATAGGATTTACCCGGACATATCCTCTTTTTAAGATGAGTTAATTGCATCTGGTCGGATTTTTCTTGAATTGCTGTTTTGTCTGGGTTTTGGGCTAGGCACTTTAACTTGTTGTTTGTTGCCAAGCAACTGTCCAAAACTGCAAGTAGTCCCATGCCATGTAGCTGTTGGTGAAAAAAAAGCCTCAGTGCTCTTGTCATGCATGGTCAAGCCTTGCAATCTGCACATGACAGAGCATCACCCATGTGCAGGTTTTAGACTGAGGACTGTGAGTGCAGGACATCGCTGAACTGGCAGAATTGCCAACTGCTAAAAAATAAACCCGTCCCGTCTGCCCCCCCCCCCAGAAAATATGATCTGAGCCCCAGACTGTGACTGAGCGAGACTGACAGGCAGACAGCAGCTGCAGCAGTAGCAGCCTCATAATCTGATGACCAGCCATGCGTGGAGTTTGACAGCAGAGGCGCGGAGCCAAATTATCTGATTTGGTAAGTTGATTGAATGACTGAGTGGAGATCCATGCCAAGCTTCTTGCCCAAAATGTACATCAGTACTGGGGGAGCAGAGGGTTGACCTAGTTTTTTTTTTGTCATTTTCCTCCCCCACCCACCCAGTACTTGTGACCTTGCAAGGCTGCTTCTGGCTGCTCAGGTAATCAAGTGCTTGATGCTTGTTAGCCGGTATCTTTACATTCTTTTATTTATTTGGTTTGCTGAGCATTGGTTTAAAAGTATTGAGCGGAGTGGCTGGAGTGAATGCGAGTGGGACATCCTCAAGGCTCAGCTGGAAGTAGCGTTTGGACATAAAAATGCTTATGAGGCACTTCAGTATTCTTTTGTTTTTCTTAAGGAACCATTGTTGATCATGTTGTTTTTACTGTGGCTGCAAACTGTTTTGAGTGAGTCACTGGTGTGAGTGCTGAGAGCAAGTGGGAGTGCCGAGAGTGAACTGGAGTGAGTGAGATTACCTGATCAGCTGCAGTGTCTGAAGAGTGTAAGCGGCTTGAAAAGAAAAAAAAATGGATACCTGCTAGTAACTGTTAAAAATCAGGTGGTGCAATTCAGATGGGCATGGTCCAGTCAGGGAAGAGTGGGTATGTAATGGGCCCTGAAGTATGGCCTGGAGTAGGGCCCCCATATCCTTTAATCTGTCCCTGCTGCGCAAAATGTACAGTGGTGGGTGCTGGGGGGGGGGAGGTGCCTCTTTTTGGTATCCCAAAATCTGGTAACCCTAGGGAAACCCTATCTCAGCGTTTCCCTACTTTTGTGGTATTAAGTTGTGAAAAGAATATAATTCTAAGTGAATGAACATTTGACAAACCCCACTGAAAAAGTGATGTTGCACGTAAAATGATCTGTCCTACAAAAATATATTATAAAAGCAGGACCATACTAAAAATGACATATCGCATCTCACCTTTATTATATTGGATAAATACAGTACAGGATTGGGGTAAAATCAGGACTCCATTGCAAATAACATATTACAGCTCATCTGGTCCATCTTGGGTTAATATACCATAAAAATGTGTTCAAGCAGGGCCCAGTACAACAATGCAAGATGCAAACATTTGGCATTGACAAATGCTTGTTACTAATTGTAGCTAAAACTAGCTTTTGGAAAAACATTTTTCATAGCAATGCTGCTTTAAATAAGCCACTTACTTCTGACCAAGATGAATACTGCCATCCTCCCATATTACAGTCTCCAAGACATGCCTCCTTATTATTTGGCTTGGAAATACCACTGCAATATCGATCATCGATTTTTTCTGTTTTCCTCTCTGACTTGATGTATTTTGCACAGTAGATATCCAAAGTTCGGAAGCCAGGCCCACACTGTGCAGTGCATTCACTCTTTCTAGCAATATGCCACCTGGTTGGGAGAAAAAGCAGACACTAAACTTTACACAACAAGCAATCAAAGGTTTATATACAGGTTACATATGAAGTAAGTAACAAGACATAACAGGGTGTGGGTAGTTATGTGATGAATACACACCCAAGTGGGTTGTGAGGCATGAGGCAATTATGCTGATTGTCTTTGGCACTTGGAAGTGTCTTTAATCATATAACTACCCACATGTGCATGTATTATTGTACTTATAAAATGCGGAAACTGAGATACCTCAAAATAACAAACAAAAAAGGCAAAATTTTTTATTTAAAAACAGGTATTTCTTTTGTTAAAAATGAGTAGTAAATATTATAAAATAGATCACAAAAATCCTGTAACCTCATTGGCCAAAAATGCCACACACATGACCATAACTCCTGTAACAGACAGTAAAGATGCCGCTGATCAATGTGTACCATCTTTGTACCTAACTCTTTTTTTTTTACATACAGATTCATTTTATAATCACAATAATGCACTTCAGGGTGTGTGTAGAAGTGAGATTTATCCATTTCTTGTGTGGCTAAAGTCACTCGGCATCACCTCATGATGCACCACACAAAGCTTGGGCTAATCCTACAACAACACACATCTTGTTGTACATTATTGCTTAATAGTCAATCCCCACTAGTCTATAATCTGCTTATCCACATATTCAGTAGATGGAATGTTTGCACAACAGAACATAGAAACAACATACAAGCATAGAATTTGTCAGCAGATCAGGACCACTTGGCCCTGCTAGCCTGACCGTTTTGTCCCTGCCTATACTGTCACTGCAGACCCTACCTGATCTCTGGCTACAGCCACCTGCTTTCCTATCAATATTCTTATGTGCTTATCCCATGCGTGCATGAAACCCACCACTGTTTTTGTCCCCACTATCTCTGTTGGAAGACTGTCCCAGGTGTTCACTACTTCAGTAAAGCAAGGATTATATTTTACCTGGGCTGGGTTATGCAGCAAAGATTTACCTGACAGGCAGGCAATAGTAAGGATTTTCTTGGTGGTCAGGGAAGAAACTCAAAAAAGTAAATCTATGAGTAGTACTTAATTTTTAAATTGTATGTGTGTAAAATGGGGATTACAAACAGAAAGAACATTAAATTATTTAGTTATTTTAAATATTTTAGTGAGATTCCTTTTTCAGGTCCAGCTGACTGTTTTAATCAGAGTAAAGCTGGCAGCCATGTTTGTAATGGCATTCAAGAATTTTTTTATAAAGTCCATTTATGTTTTATTTATTTATTTGTCATCTTGGAATAATACCTTTGAGCTAGAAGCTCATTTACAGAGGTTCCACATCATTGTAAAATACAGACAATAGATACATTTGAGTACAAACTAACAAGTACAGACATTAGTAAGTGCAGACACTTGTTACAAACACTGATAAATACCAGGGGTAAAATCAGTAAAATGTCAAAAATAAAGTGCAATAGGTACATTGATAAATTACAATCTGGTTTAATAACAGATTTTGATAAAAAAAAAAAAACTTAGGGTGCAGAGGACAAAGGCAAGTAGGGTGAGGAAAGGAGGAGAGGGTGAGTAACAGAGCAGACTGCTACCTTTGTCATAGGGTTAGGAAGGAATGACTGAGGGGTGTGGGTTGAGACAAAAGGAGTCTGGAGAAAGGAGACAAGTACTAGTAGAGCGGAATGAGCAGTAGCAGGGGGGGTAAGTAGGGTAGGGAAAGGCATGTGCTAGAGTAAGTGGAATTAATGGGGGGTAGGGAGGGAGGGAAACAAAGGAGGGGCCAAGGTGATTTGGAGGGCAAGGAGATGAAAGTGGGAAGCAGGCGAGGGAGGGTGTGAGGGGAATTAGAACCTACAGTCATGGGAGGCAAGAGCTGTCACATGTTTGAGGAGTAATTTCTTAAAGGTGCTGAGCTTTGGCACATTTACTACTTCCTAGAGGAGGTAATTAAGCCAGAGGGGTGCCTTGTAGGCAAAGGAGCTCTGTGCCAGGGCAGTGTGTCAGAAAGGGATATATAGGGCATTTCTTGTTTTACCTCTAGTCTGGCGCAGGTGAGATGCAGGTTTAAGAAGGTTTTGTATGTAGGGAAGGTCCCCCCCCCAAAGTAGGTAGGCCTGGCACTTAATCCTCTCCTGGAGATTAAGCCACTTGGACTGGGTGTATAGGTAGCAGGTGTGAGTGAGCCTGGATGCACCTAGGACCAGCCTACAAGACTTGTTTGGGTTGTTCTGATCATTTTTAGAGCTGTATCCATGCAGCACAATACACAATTAGTCCGTAGTCTATAACAGAGATTATAGAACTACTGACGGCCAGAGACAAGGGTGCAGGAGTTATATTGTGTTGGTGTCTGTATGGCAGACCAATTCTGGTGTTGGCTGTCTTTACAATGTGGTACATGTGATGGGTAAAAGAGTTGGAGCTATATTTAAAGGTGCTGACCTGATCGAATGGCTCCTGTTTGTTGTTCTGGATGGTCAGCTGGCTGGCTCTGTACTTGTTCTGGTGGTTAGCAAACAACAAAACTTTTTTTTTTGTAATTCAGGAGAAGTTTGTTTTGAGTAAACCACTCCTCTATAGTGGAGAAACTATTTTGGAGTTTGGATTCAAGCATATGTGGGTGTGGGCTACTGGAGAAGATGGCTATGTCATTGGCGTATAGCAGGATATTATCAGGGCATGCCATGGGAAGGGAATTAAGGAACAAACTGAATAGGAGCAAGCTCAGGATGGAGCCTTGCGAGACACTGGTTCTCACCTGCCTGCTGTCAGAAAGGGTCCCATTGATTTTCACTTGTTGTGATCTGTTTCCAAGGTAACTTTTAAACCAACCAGCTGCTTCAGATGACAGCCCGGATGTAAGAAGCTTGTTGAGAAGGATACTGTGATTGACAGTGTCAAAAGCTTTAGTGAGGTAAATGTATATTGACCCCACTAGCTGGTTGTTGTTATGTGCTGATATGTTAATGCACTATGTCCTGATTGACAACACTTTTTTTAGCCAGTGGTAGTTTTCTTACATTGTACAGCTGGTGACCAATCAGGATGCAGTAATTCTCTAACCATTATAAAAATAAATGAAAATGATGTACTCACCATAACTGTTGATCTTCCAGAATATCTTCACCATTTATTACCACCTATGGGTTTGTGCCGGAGGCACTAGGACCCTGCAGGAGCAAATACTTCTCTAGCCCACAGCTAGGGGACCGAAGTCAGTGATGACACTGCTCACAAGGTTCATGTATAACGTGGTACTCATGAACTGGCCAGCAACCAATAATTGACATCAGCCCTCTGATCACCTCAGTTCTGTCAGCCAGGAGAGAAACAAAGTGGGAGAAAAGACAGAAGAGGAGCAAGATTGCCCAAGGGATTGTAAAAAGGATATAGGATATAAAAAGAACAAAACAATAAAACCCGACTACAAGAGAAGAGAAAAAGAAGAGGGGGTGGGTCCTAGGCAGTGGGGTTTTTATTTATTTTTTTTCTAAGAGAGTCCGAAGCCATCTGGGCTGTGGGCCTCTGAAGTCGGGGTGTCTGAACAACAGGGAAGAAATCCCTATAGCAAGAGAAAGCCAAGCAACAGGACAGACAAGGAGGCAGAGGAAAGCTGAGAGAGGAATCACAGAATTCCATAGGTGGCTAACCTGAAATACAGGTATGTTGGGATGGAAGCAGGAGCCCTGCTGGTAGAGCACCCAGAGGGAACCAACAGGAGCCTGGGAGAAAAGAGCTGTGCCCCTAGGGAGGGCAGACAGGCTGCATTCACTTATACCACCCCCCTTCCTAGTTTGGTGAAAAAGGCACAGGTTACATGGAAAAAACAAAGTAATGCAAGAAAACAGTACATGGAAACATTTTCCTTGGATTCAGGAAGCTCACAATGCAATTGCTACAGCAAAAGTAAAAGTTGTCTGCTGGAGAAGGATCTATTCTCCTTCTCCCTTTGCCATTTTTATGTTGCTTGCACGCATGTGCAAGAAACATAGTGCCATCATCGGAGATTTCGGAGGTGTGTCATCTCCTCCTCCAATTCAGTCAGCCAGCTGGCAGGCACGGCCCATGTAAGCCAATGCATTTTGGAGCTGTCTATGACACGCTCAAATGCAGTAACTACTCAGTTGAAAGGGAGCCACACCCAGCGTGGCAATCGGTCCATAGGCCGACGGGGTGCCCAATCCCGGCCGGCTGAACGCCTCAACTGTGCCATGCTGAGAGCCCACCCAGCATGGCAAATGGTCCCATCGACGCCTTTTTTTAATTTTGAACCTAAAAACGAAAACGGTCCCTGGAGCGTGCCTCGACCCCCTCCCACAACCCGCACCCACCCACTGCGCACCCAGCCTCCCCACCCCCTCACCCCATACTTACCTCCGGACTCCGGCGCGACGATCTTCGGTGGACCGGGAACACGTCTGCACTCTTCAAAGCCGACCGCGAACTGAGGAAATGCCGGTAAGCTGTATAATGGCCTAGATAGGGGGGTGTCAACTTTGTTGCATATCTCAGGCATTTTTGGGAATTTTTGCACCAAATTTTCAACATGGGGTTTTTGGGACCCTCTCTCATGAATGATGTCACTGTCATGATGTTATTCGGCTTCAGAAGGGTGATTTTCGCAGTGACTGCGAAATCACCCTTTGGGCCTGAATACCGCCATGACAGTGACATCATTCATGAGAAGGGGTCCCAAAACCCCATGTTGAAATTTTGAAAAATTCCAAAATGACTGTTTTACTAGAGTGCGTTGTGCAGTTCCTATGCAGGCTAGTAAGTTCACGAAATTTCAATATTTTCACTCCAGATTTTCAACATTGCCATTTTACCACACCTTCTTATGAGTAGTACAGCTGTCAGTTTTTGTATCTCACCCAAAATGTGTTTCCGCCCATGTAGTGCAGAATGGCGCAGTCAGTGTGCGAAATCAATGTACGGGACAAATTAAGAAAATCACAGTGACACTGTTCATGAGCAGAGGTCTTAAAATGGCTATGTTGAAAATTTGGTAAAAAAATTCCTAAAAATGACTGTTTTACGAGCGTGCGTTGCGCAGTTCCTACGCAGGCTCGTAAGTTCGCAAATTTTCAATATTTTCACTCCAGGTTTTCAACATTGCCATTTTACCACACCTCCTTATGAGCAGTACAGCTGTCATTTTTCAAATCCTGCCCAAAATGTGTTTCCACCCATGTAGCGCACAATGGCACAGTCGGTGTGCAAACTCAATGTACGGAACACATTAACAAAATCACAGTGACACTGTTCATGAGCAGAGGTCTTAAAATGGCTATGTTGAAAATTTGCAGAAAAATTCCTAAAATGACTGTTTTATTTAGCCATATGCTAGCAGTTCCGGTTAACGTCAGAAGTTCACAAATTTTCAATATTTGCACTCCAATGACTTCCAAATACCTAAACAGCACATACAAGCAAGCAACATTCAGCACTGACAAATGCTTTTTTTAAACCTGCCAACATTTTATTTTCAGCCATCAATATCCATGCAACTCTTGATCAGCTCAGACTAATGTCCCCCATGTTTTCAGCTTCTGCCACCATGTACTAAGTCTCCACATTTCAGCCTCATGTGAGATCAGGTTATTGACATACAGTATGAGTGTGTAAACGTGGTGTTTTGCCCTGTTGCGTGAACCTACAGAGGGAATATACATGTTATTTTATATAGTATATATTTAAAGGGAACATAGACCTTGTTTTAATGTGTTAATACAATTAGAAATGTAACCATGTCTGAAGTCTAATAACCCTAGTTTAGTGTTTTGTGTGTTTGTTTTGAAAATTATTTTATTTTTAGAGTCCTTTGCCAATGCTGCATTTTGCCCCACCCAATATCAATTTCTGAATTTCTTATCTGCTCCAGAACCCCCGACATCAGTTGCACAGACACCTACAGAGAAGCTTTTCATGCAAAGCTTTTCCACGACTGACATTTCATTTGTCACCTTAAAACAATAAGATGAACAAAAGAGGTGATTTGATCCCTTTTATTGGACCAGAGATTTACAGAAAATCCTTACACTTTCAAACCTACAGAGTTCTTCTTCAGAAGGGAAATGGCAGGTAAACCTGCCATTTTCCTTCACTTGCCATTTCCCCTTCTACAGAAGAATTCTGTAGGTTTGAAAGCTTAAGGACTTTCTGTAAATCTTTCTTGGTCCAGTAAAAGGTATTAAATCACCTATTTTGTGCATCTTACTGTACATGGACCAGTATGGCAACAGACAATTTCTTGAGACAAAAGAAAGTGCATGTTTAGTCATTCAACAGTGCCCGCTGCCACCATCTCTAGGTCTCTTGGACTTTGCAAAGTGAGGTTCAAATTGCAGTAAAAAAACAATCTCTTTTTAATGTGGGAGAGGGGAGAATATGGCACCCAAAACAGTAAAAAAGGAAAACTGAGTAATACCTGTTTTTGTATGTCATAGAACATTTATCCCAGACCACCACCTTCATCACTTGCATACTGTGTGACCCTGAGCAAGTCATTTAACTTCCTTGTGCTCCCAGGTTGCACCTGGAAACAAGCCCCAGCTTAGTTTGCATTTTCTGTTTAAACAATGCCCCCCTTCCACCTGACCCTCAGGCTCTTCCCGTAACCTCCCAGCCCCTATCAGCCACTCCTACCACTGCAGAACCAGTGGGGCTCCACAGCAGAGGGGTCTGAGAGTGCCAGTAGACATTCTACAGGTGTCCCAAGAACATGTTTTTGTTATTCTTCTTGGTGGTGGTGGTGGTGGTGGTGGGGTAAGTCCTGTCCACTCTCCACAGACAGGCCTTGCATGCGCACTGAACCCCTATAGGGGGAGACAAGTTCCCCAGCTTACTGCAGGGGTCCCTGTTGGTGGAAGCTAGTGTCACCCTTCTCAACCCCCTCAGCCACCTGACCCAGCTCCAGGTCCCCACCTGAAACTGGGGCTGCTGACATGGGAATGTACTGCAGCACCCCTCTGGGCCATTGGGCAGCTCTACTAATATCCAATTTTGCAAGCATGGAAGGCAAATCTGGTTGAAGTTTCTGAAAAAAGGGGTACTTTGCTAGGATGTCTTTTAGAAACCTGGTTCCAAAATATGAGAGTGGGGAGTACTTTGCCATAAGGTAATGATGTCCCACACTGAACAAACAGAAATTATTGCCTTCCACCAAAATCTGAGCCCCTGACTGAGACCAAGTTCAAAATACTTAAGGCGAGTTTGTGAGTATGCAGGCTTTCTGGCCACAGTAGTCCGCTCACCTGCTCCTTAAGACAGACAATATCTGGTATTGATCCAAGAAAAGACCACACCATTTTCTAACCTGGGTCTATAATCATATCGGCTGTGTCGGGACAGGCATGGGGTGCTCCACAGTGCCCCCCCCCCAACACACACACACCCCCAAAGAGGACTCTGAACAGTAAATGAAACTGTGAGTAACAGTTCTGCATATTTACTGAATGTCACAAATCTTAAACCCCTAGATGAAATACCCACCCTAGGCACACAGGCAGACAGAGTCTGGCTTCCTGAACTCATTTTGGAGATATCTGACTTCTAAAAGTAAGATAAATACAAAGCGGTTTGTACTTGACTGCTTAAGAGATCATTGACGAAATCAAGGATTGCTTTTCAATGATTCATCAATAGTATAGCATACCAACTTCCAAAAAATGACAGATTTCCAAGTATTTCACTTCCATGGGGAAATAATATTGCTTGAATTAAACCGGATTCCGCCACTACCACACCAGCGCCAATCCACATTCTTGGTTTGCAGAGCAAATCTGTCAGGAGCTGAAAGGTAACTCCGGAATAAATAATGTCATTATTTATATTAATATTTATTACACGCATTGTTTCCAGACACATAACCTATGGAGAGAGCCTTCATGTCTGGCTGGGCGCTGTTCCAGGGGTACGAAATCCTGCTTAGCTGTGCTAATTCCCTAGACAATGCTCCCTTCTCATCAAGAAATGATATTTATTATGCACTCTCATAGCGAGAGGGAGAGAAAGAGATTTTGGGTGGGCTAGTCCTACGGACTTTCCGGGTGCAGGAGCGGCACCCGTTCCTGCAGAGAGCACCTGTCGGATCCAGCCCCAACCCCCCACCACCAAAAAACAAAAAAAAACCAGCTGAATTGCTAGACACTTTATAGTCATTCCCATTCGCATGGTTCGGATTTTTTTTTTCTTGTTACTTTTTTTTCAGTATAATCGGGTCTCCCTTAAGGTTGAGCAATGTAGAAAGGCCTCCCTGATATGTCTGGGAAGGATTTGATGGATTACCCATTTGCCGTTTTGTTGACAGGTTAAAATAAATGGAGTGCTAACCAGGATGGTACCCCAGGGTCAGGGGTTCATTCCCAGTTAGGTCACATAAAAATCTTTACCATTACACTTTGGATAAATAAGTCGCAATGCTGAGGCACGCTCTACAGTCATCCTATATAATATAGAGAGAGAAAGCACATGGGCATCAACCATTGAACAGGTTGGCCACCCCTCCACACATGTATACAAATTCATCCCAACTACAGCAACTCCTTTGGGTTTAAGGGTTCACACCCACCCTGCATTTGGGGTCTGATGTACTCTAAGGTACGGGTATAAGGTTTATCCTATATCACATATCCTTGCCCCCACCCTGGTGTTATTCTGTGCCTTGCTGGCAAGGGAGGGGTCCCTGATTATGGGGGCGGGGGTCCCTCACCTCCTCGATGAAGTTGGCGAATTTGTTGTTGAGTCCCTTGATCTGGTCCTTCTCCTGGGTTCAGACTTGGTGCAGCTGCGGGTCGACCTCCACCTGCAGTGGGGGCGACGATAGCAGGTAGGATGGGCTGGTCGCCAGGACTGACGAGATGGAACCACCAGTGGAGCGGCCGATGCTGCCAGTCCGCAGCCCAGAGTAGAGGGATGATGACGAAGGGGCCCAGGCCGGCTTCACCCTGCTGAGTCCCTGGGTGTAAGACTGCGCACTATAGTAGCGGTTGCTGCCGCGCTCAGGGATCAATGAGGTCAAAAAGTAATAGGTAGCCGTGGCTGGCCGATGGGAGAGGTTCACGATCTGGATCAGTGGAGAGCGAAGCGTGTGTGAAGGGGAACGTCGCAGGAGCTGGAGTAAGGGAACAGGAGCAGCAGGGCAGGGAATTAAAGGGACAGCCGGACCGCCCCCTCTGAATACAGAATCACCTCACCTGTCCACACCCATACCTCACACATTAGTAAGAAGTGGGGCTCCGAAAGGGACCACTGAGGGTCCCATAACACATTAGTGACTGAGGTTCGGATTCACTATTAAATGATCATCACTTTGGGGGCAACTAGTCGCCTGGGTGGGGGAAGGGGGTTCGGGAAGAAATGCACTCAGTATGGGGGGGAAGGTTCCTGGAGCAGCCTGACAATACACCTGTTAGAGGGGCAGGCCGGGGCCTCTATTCAGCATAGCACCTCCTTTCATTCTAATTAGGGAAAACGTGTCCGTCCCTTGGGGATTATAATGCTCCCACAAGGATGACATCATTGCTTTAGATCTCAGGATCTGTGCAGTTAGGTGAGAAGTTGCTGATGGCTACAATATGATTGATCGTTTAGTCTCATCTTTATACTGATCAAGGGCGCTCACCTGCTTTAATGCAAATAAGACCCTCCGCGTGAGGTCCAGTCGGTCTCGGATTGGTCCCCATTATGGGGTAGATAAGTGTGAGGGCGTGGTTCTGGCACTGCCCTTATTGGCCCAGCGGTGCCGCCCTGTGCTCAATAATTAATGAGCTCCCCAGGGTACCAATAAAGGTGAGGGCAATGGGAAGGGCTGGTATCCTCGGCCGATCTGACCAGCTAAACCTCACATCAGCAATAGTTGTAACACCGCACCCAGCATGGCTTATAACCGGATGCAGAACTTCTCAGTGCGCAGCGGCGGGGGCAGTGGCAACTTTCATTACCCTAAGGGCTCGCTGTCGCTGTCCAGCACCACCAGCATGCACGGCGGGGTGGGCGGCAGGGGCAGCCGCATCTCGGTGTCCCGCCTGGGGTCTACCAAGGCCGGTTCGCAGTGCTCCAGCCTGGACAGCCCGCGGGTCAGCAGCACCACTATGGTGGCCTCCAGTGGGCCAGCCAACCACCAAGAGACCATGCAGGACCTCAACGACCGTCTGGCTGGCTACCTGAGCAGGGTCCATGGACTGACGGAGGCCAATAAAGAGCTGGAGAGGAAGATCCAGGAAATTATGGCCAAGAAGGGTCCTGCAGACCGGGACTGGACCACCCTCCTGAAACCGCTGGACCAGCTGAGGAAACAGGTGAGGGGTGTCATAAATAAAAAGCCAACTAAGAAAACAGAGTGACACGAGGATGGGCGGTGAGTTATTAGTGCCTAGGGAGGGCTTCAGGAATTGGATGGGATGGGACCACTCTTTCCCATTGAGGAGACTAGGGAAGGTGACTGGGCCACAAGTGCCAAGGGAGGATCCTGATGGAGAGGGAGTCACTAGTGTCTAGGGAGGACTCCAGGAATTGGATAGGGTCACTCATTCCCACTGAGGAGACATATTACAGAGAGGGCGAGGGGGACACAAGTGCCAAGGTAGGACCTTAACAAGAGGGGGTTACTAGTACCTAGGGTTTCCACCTGTCCTGATTTTCGCAGGACAGTCCTGATTTGGGCAGCTGTGTCCTGGAAAAAAACATTTTTAATTTGAAAAATGCTACATGTCCTGATTTTATAGTAGAAAAAAATATGTTCTAATGTTCCACTAAATGTTGCAGAAAACTACAATACCTTAACTAAAATACCTTAAAATGATAAGAAACAATAGAAGCAACTATGAAAATGCAACACTTAGCCTTCATTCTAATTATATAGAGGAAACAAGTCTGTTGCATTGGTCGAGGTTACCTACTGTCCTGCGAAAACTCATGTTTCAGTAAGAAATGTCCCACTTTGGGCTTCTTAAAATATGGTATCCCTACTTGTACCAGTGGAGGATGTCAGTGGAGAGGGGACCACTGGTGCCGAGGGAGAACTCGGATGAAGAGGGACCACTGGTACCAAGGAAGGGCACTATGGAGAGAGGGCCGCATGTGCCAAGGGAGGACCTGGACTGAGAGGAGACCACTAGTGCCAAAGGAGGACCCGAATGGAAAGGTCACTAGTGCCGAGAAATGGGTCATGTGTCATGGAATACGGTGGATGAGTTACCTAGGGGGTGGCTTTTAGTCTGCAAGTGTCATTTATCGTGAACTGGGAGTCCCTGCAGTGCTGCAACAGGTAGTTTACAATTACATATAGTACTGCATAGATATGTGATGATGAGCTGGCTCTGAAACTTTCGTAAGCTGTAGAGGACTTGGTAAAATCCGGACCAGAACCAACCGTTAAAAAATGGACCAGTCCGCCGACCGCCTGGCCTGGAGCAACTTGCGTTGTCCAGCTGTTCCGCTGGACCAGTCGTCAGGTTTTACAATTCTGGTCAGTCCGTTTGGACTGGTCCAGATTCCATTTAGGTTGAGGGTATGCTTGAAGTACGGACCGATTTCATCTAGGTCGAGGGTATGGTTGAAATCGGACTGTCGGACCGGACCGTCCTTGTTGTTTACCTTTACAGTGATTACATGGTCCTCTGCACCTCCTGTGCATTCTTGTGCTGATTTATTATCCATGTGTTGCCCATTATTGAATTAGAGCCCTAGATTATTGCATGGTAAACCGCTTATTGTATGTCGTTAACTCATGTTTGGAATGCACTTACTGGTATGCTTTGCTTTTATCCTATCTTTTTGCATTCACCATTCTTTCCTAGTGAACCCCTACCTGGCTCAGAACGCATGTAAAAACCAGCTATTTCACTATACAATATGCTTTTCCACATAGCCAGTTTAATAAATAACATAAACGTGTTATGGATTGCAACTGAGATACGCAAGTGTGGGGGTGGGATACGGCCGCCCTGCAGGAGACTGAAAAGTTCAGACTTAACAGGGCTCCCAGGTGACTTGGACTTTTTCCCTGTAACTCCAGGGGCAGTTTTGAGTGTTTGCTGGTAAATTCCAAATATTTCCTTTACTGCCTGATTTGTTCAGCATGACTAAGTACCCATCTAGGTAACAGAGGAAAATTGTTAGGCAGCCTAGATGGAACCCGAGTCCCTCTCTGCCACCCGCTTCTATGCTTTTGTTATCACATATAAAGCAATACAAGTCTGAGGGAACAGTACTGTATGAGTTTCCTGGGTAAAGTGGGAATACATGTAAACATAGAAACATGGAATTTGCTGACAGATAAAAACTGCTTGGCCCACCTATTCTGGCCATTTTCCCTGCCTATAGTATTACCGCAGATTCTACATGGTCTGCGATTCACCCCCTCCCCCAACACCCTTATGTCTGTCCCATGCATTCTTGAACCCCGGCACTGTTTTGGCCCCCACCAACACCGCTGGAAGACTTTTCCAAGAATACACCACTCTTTCTATGAAGGAGTACTTCCTTACTCTCTCCTGAATTTATACACCTTTAGCTTTTTATCATGCCCCTTGTCCATGAGCACCTTTATTTCTGAAAATACCTCTCTCTTGTACCTTGTTTACCTCTGAGATATTTTAAGGTATCTATCATATTCCCCACCCCACCTCTCTCTCTGCTCATTTCAGGGTGTACATATTTAGGTCTTTTAATTTCTCCTAATAGGACTTCTGATGTACACCTTGCACCATTTTTGTTGCCCTCCTCTGGACCACTTCCACTCTGTCTATGTCTTTTCTGAGATGTGGTCTTCAGAACTGGACACAGTACTCTGGGTGAGGTCTTACCAATGATCTATACAGAGGCTACACCACCTCCCTCTTTCTGCTGGTGATAACCCTCTCTATGCACCCCAGCATCCCACTCAACCTCCCAACTGACTTGTTGCACTGCCTGGCTTGCTGTCATCCATAAAGAGGTAGACCTTCCTTTCCAGCCCCTTTGGAATGTCACTTATAAAGACATTAAAGAGGACTAGTTCCAGCACCGATATCTGAGGAACCCTGCTGGTCATCCTCCCATCCTCTGAGTGGACTCCGTTTATCACCACCTTCTGCCACATATCCATTAACCAGTGTTTTGCCTCATTTACCACCTTTGGACCCACTCTTAAGCTACTAAGCTTCCTTACTAGTCTCCTATGTGGAACACTGTCAAACACCTACCCAGGGTAGCCCAGCTGAGTTGCAGCATCTCATTTGCAGTGGGGTCCTACTGCTGCTTCCCATTGCAACAGCTGGTGGACTGGAGCACTGACAGGTGATGTGTCTTGTCAAGGTCACATGGTAGTATCTGGCTGTAGTTAGGTTTGAACCTGTGCTTTCCTGGTTCCCAAGCCAGTGCTCTAACTGCCAGGCCACACTGCCTCGGTATGAGGTATGACATTAAATGCTCCTTTTCTTTTTCTGCTGAAGTGTGGAATAGGTTTGGTTAGTAGTACCATGTTTCCTAATGAGGTAGCGGTGCAGATTATTAGGGCATGCAATTATTTCTCTAAAGACTTATTGGACAGTAGAGATGAGCAAGCTAGCTAGAATAGGGCTACATACAAGCCACCACTCAGGCAAGGGTCTGTCTTGGTTCTGTGTTGCAAAAGCAGGAGCCTAACCAAGGGAGGTGACAGTACAATGCATGTCCCTCAGGAGTTACAGCCAAGGGAGGTGACAGCATGATACCTGTCCCTCAGGAGTTACAGCCAAGGGAGATGATAGTATGATGCATTGTATCTCAGGAGTTACAGCCAAGGGAGGTGACAGCTTGATACCTATCCCTCAGGAGTTACAGCCATTGGAGGTGACAGCATGATACCTGTCCCTCAGGAGTTACAGACAAGGGAGGTGACAGCATGATACCTATCCCTCAGGAGTTACAGCCAAGGGAGATGATAGTATGATGCATTGTCTCTCAGGAGTTACAACTAAGGGAGGTAACAGTGTGATGCACATAATCAGGAATTACAGCCAAGGGAGGTGACAGCGTGATACATGTCCCTCATGAGTTACAGCCAAGGGAAGTGAAAGTATGATGCATGTCTCTCAGGAGATACAGCTAAGGGAGTTGACAGCGATCATGTCCCCAGGATTTACAGCCAAGGGAGGTGACAGTGTGATGCTTGTCTCTCAGGAGTTACAGCTAAGGGAGATGACAGTGTGATGCATGTCCTCAGTAGTTACAGCCAAGGGAGATGACAGTATGATGCATGTCTCTCAGGAGTTATAACTAAGGGAGGTAACAGTGTGATGCACATCATCAGGAATTACAGCCATGGGAGGTGACAGCGTGATACATGTCCCTCACGAGTTACAGCCAAGGGAAGTGAAAGTATGATGCATGTCTCTCAGGAGATGCAGCTAAGGGAGTTGACAGTGATCATGTCCCCAGGATTTACAGCCAAGGGAGGTGACAGCGTGATACATGTCCCTCACGAGTTACAGCCAAGGGAGGTGAAAGTATGATGCATGTCTCTCAGGATTTACAGCCAAGGGAGGTGACAGCATGATACATGTCCCTCATGAGTAACATCCAAGGGAGGTGACAGTGTGATGCTTGTCTCTCAGGAGTTACAGCCAAGGGAGATGACAGTATGATGCATGTCTCTCAGGAGTTACAGCTAAGGGAGGTGACAGTGTGATGCATGTCCTCAGTAGTTACAGCCAAGGGAGATGACAGTATGATGCATGTGTCTCAGGAGTTACAGCTAAGGGAGGTGACTGAGTGATACATGTCCCTAACGAGTTACAGCCAAGGGAGGTGAAAGTATGATGCATGTCTCTCAGGAGTTACAGCTAAGGGGGTGACAGTGATCATGTCCTCAGGATTTGCAGCCAAGGGAGGTGACAGCGTGATACATGTCCCTCAGGAGTTACAGCCAATGGAGGTGACATTATGATGCATGTCCCACAGGAGTTACAGCCAAGGGAGGTGACAGCTTGATACCTATCCCTCAGGAGTTACAGCCACAGGAGGTGACAGCATGATACCTGTCCCTCAGGAGTTACACACAAGGGAGGTGACAGCATGATACCTATCCCTCAGGAGTTACAGCCAAGGGAGATGACAGTATGATGCATTGTCTCTCAGGAGTTACAACTAAGGGAGGTAACAGTGTGATGCACATCATCAGGAATTACAGCCAAGGGAGGTGACAGCATTATACATGTCCCTCACAAGTTACAGCCAAGAGAAGTGAAAGTATGATGCATGTCTCTCAGGAGATACAGCTAAGGGAGTTGACAGTGATCATGTCCCCAGGATTTACAGCCAAGGGAGGTGACAGCGTGATACATGTCCCTCAGGAGTTACAGCCAATGGAGGTGACATTATGATGCATGTCCCATAGGAGTTACAGCCAAGGGAGATGACAGTATGATGCATGTCTCTCAGGAGCTACAGCTAAGAGAGGTGACAGTGTGATGCATGTCCTCAGTAGTTACAGCCAAGGGAGATGACAGTATGATACATGTCCCTCAGGAGTTACAGCCAATGGAGGTGACATTATGATGCATGTCCCACAGGAGTTACAGCCAAGGGAGGTGACAGCGTGATGCAAATGCCTCAGTAGTTACAGTCATGGGAGGTGACAGTATGATGCATGTCACTCAGACTGTACCAGGCATGTTACTTACCACGTACTCTTTCTTTTTTCATTTTCCCAATTGTTTAACCAGGAGTGGCACACTAAGCTGAAAGCTAGTTTACAGGCGTGACCTGGGAGTACAGGGGAGTTAAGTGACTTGCTTAAAGTCACACAGTATGCAAGTGGGGGCTGTGGAATTCAAACCCAGGCCTCCAGATGTGCAGCTTAGAGCCTTAAACCACTGTGCTATACTGCCACCCTCCTTTGGTTTTTGGAATATGTCATGTATGTACTGTATGAATGCTGTAACATTCCTCACTGTCAATTCCCCCCTTTTGGTCACAACTGAAACGAGCTCTGAGCTCTGTGCGCTTACCTGGTAAATCATGTTTCAAATAAATTAAATAAATAAATAAAGAAGAAGATAAAGTCTAAGAAGCAAAGGGCCTGAGTTCACATGCAAATACCATTGGTAATGAACAGTGCAATGCTCGGAAAGTCACTTTTGGTTGAACGTTATAATATCTGAATCCTGCCAACACCAGCTACTGTATAATGTTTTTCCTGCAAACTGGAAAATCACTTCAAGGGTACGGAGCTGAGGCTGAGCCGAGTATCATTCTCTAGACAGGCTCACTTCACCCCTGCGTTGCTTGTCTTCATCACAGAGAATGGACACTGCTGCGTCATGGTTCACAAGTAAAGCTAGAGCCACCACATTCACAATTCCAAACACAACTCAGGCCAGGGTAGGACATGTCATACAGAAACCTTGTGTTCTGCAGGACAGTACATAACCGCCACCAAAGCACAGACTTTTTCTCTAAATAATCAAAACTAAGACTTACGTGTTGTAATTTTTAGTTGTTGATATTGTTTGCCATTTTATGTTGCTTGCACGCATGTGCAAGAAACATAGTGCCATCATCGGAGATTTCGGAGGTGTGTCACTCCTCCTCCAATTCAGTCAGTGAGCTGGCAGTTGCGGCCTTGTAAGCCAATGCATTTTGGAGCTGTCTATGACATGCTCAAATGCAGTGGCGCCTGATTGAAAGAGGGAGCTATGCTTCAGTGAGCACCGATAAAGCGTAGCCCCACACGCAGGCGTACGCCCCGCCGTCCTGTGTAGCCGACGGGTGCCCAATCCTCGCTGGCTGAGCTGTCGCCCCCCCCTGAGCTGGTGCCACGCTGGGAGCCCACCCCAGCGTGGCAATCAGTTCTTGGCCGATGGGGTGCCCAATCCCATCGGCTGAATGCCCCTCATCCTTGTGCCACGCTGGGAGTCCACCCAAGCATGGCAAACGGTCCCACAACGCTCTTTTTTGTTTTAAACCTGTAAAACAAAACGGTCCCGCGGGCGTGTCTCCCGACCCCCCACAACCCGCACTCACCCACTGCACACCCAGCCTCCCACACCCCTCACCCCATACTTACCTCCGACTCCGGCGCGACGATTCGTGGACCGGGAACACGTTTGCACTCTTAAAGCCGATCAAGGAACTGAGGAAATGCCGTAAGCTGTATAATGGGCTAGATAGGAGGGGTTCAACTTATTGCATATCTCAGGCATTTTTGGGAATTTTTGCACCAAATTTTCAACATGGGGTTTTAGGACCCTTCTCATGAATGATGTCACTGTCATGGCGTTCTTCTGGCCCGAAGGGTGATTTCGCGCAGTGACTGCAAAATCACCCTTGGGCCTGAATACTGCCATGACAGTGACATCACTCATGAGAAGGGGTCCCAAAAACCCCATCTTGAAAATTTGGTCCAAAAATTCCAAAAAATGACTGTTTTACGAGCGTGCATTGCGCAGTTCCTATGCAGGCTCGTAAGTTCGCGAAATTTCAATATTTTCACTCCAGATTTTCAACATTGCCATTTTACCACACCAACTTATGAGTAGTATAGCTGTCATTTTTCATATCTCACCCAAAATGTGTTTCCGCCCTTGTAGTGCAGAATGGTGCAGTGGGTGTGCGAAATCAATGTACGGGACAAATTAAGAAAATCACAGTGACACTGTTCATGAGTAGAGGTCTTAAAATGGCTATGTTGAAAATTTGGTGAAAAAATTCCTAAAAATGACTATTTTACGAGCGTGCGTTGCGCAGTTCCTACGCAGGCTAGTAAGTTCACAAATTTTCAATATTTTCACTCCAGATTTTCAACATTGCCATTTTACCACACCTCCTCATGAGCAGTATAGCTGTCATTTTTCACATCCTGCTCAAAACATGTTTCCGCCCATGTAGCGCACAATGGCGCAGTCGGTGTACGAACTCAGTGTATGGGACACATTAAGAAAATCACAGTGTCACTGTTCATGAGCAGAGATCTTAAAATGGCAATGTTGAAAATTTGGTGAAAGAATTCCTAAAAATGACTGTTTTACGAGTGTGCGTTGCACAGTTCCCATGCACGCTCGTAGGTTTGCGAATTTTCAATATTTCCACTCCAGATTTTCAACATTGCCATTTTACCACACCTCCTTATGAGCAGTACAGCTGTCATTTTTCACATCCTGCCCAAAACGTGTTTCCGCCCATGTAGTGCACAATGGTGCAGTCGGTGTGCAAACTCAATGTATGGGACACATTAACAAAATCACACTGACACTGTTCATGACCAGAGGTCTTAAAATGGCTATGTTGAACATTTCGTGAAAAATTTCCTAACAATGACTGTTTTTCGAACGTGCGTTGCGCAGTTCCTACTCACGCTCATAAGTTCGCAAATTTTCAATATTTGCACTCCAATGACTTCCAAATACCTAAACAGCACATAGAAGCAAGCAACATTCGGCATTGACAAATGCTTGTTTTGTTTGTTTTGCGCTTTTTTTGTCTTAAAAAAATAAACAGAGAACAATGTGGTCTTAATATTTATATTTCTTTCCGTTATTTTTTTTTTTTAAGAAAATGGGGGGCACTCTTGATATCCCATAGGAGAATGGATAGAAAAGGAGAAACCAAACTAACTGTCTGACCACAGACAAGGTAACAAAAGGGGAAAAATTAAAACAGAGTTTATGGGGGGTGTGTGTGGAAAAATAGGTGCTTTTTTTGGGGCTTTATTTATTTATTTATTTATTGAGGGACAGGTCAAGGGAAAAATATCAGAATTCCTCTCCCCTCTTTTTTTTAAACATGCTCAAGTGGTGAAGACTGGAGAGAAACAGAGAAAGAGAGAGAGAGAGAGGGTGAGCAGATGCCTGGCTCGTAGTGGACAGGGGCTAGAGAGTGAGTTGTAGAACCATAGAAACATAGATTTTGACGGCAGATAAGGACTGCTTGGCCCACCTAGTCTGCCCATTTGCCTACCTATTGGATAAGCTGTCGATCCTAGTGAACCAACAGCCTACTTCTTTCTTTCTTTTTTGTTAACTCTGTAAGTGCACTAGACAAATTCTGCCTATTTTCAGACATGACCCGGGGAAGGGGGATACAGATGAATGCCAACTGACCTTGAATCAGATTAAGCAGTTGGTGGTATTTTTGTGAATGGGGGAAATTTGGCCAGGGCACCAGGGAAATTCCCCTACTCGTCAGTAGGGGGAACTACTGGTCTCTTGCTGATTGGCAAGATGGCTGCCTTGATGGCAGGAGTGGAGCAGGAGATGGACACTGAAGAGGGTGTCTCAATTTCTACTTCGCAACAGGTTGCGGTAAACCTGATTATGGATAACCTTGCAACAGAAACTGTTACAGAATCTACTATGGTGGAGATGGAGAATTCAGCAGTGATTGTGCTTAATACTATAGAAGAGGAGCAGCTTTTGATTGTGGAGGATGAAGAGGTGGAATGTCCTACAATGTCTGAGGTGTCCACAGGTTCTCGTCCTGAGTTGCAAGCTTTATTGGAGCAGCTGGTAGCTGCAGAGTGGCGATTCCTATTTCGCAAGTCACAGCTTTGAAAACAGATGTGGGATTTACAGACTGACAAACGGAGCTCTGCTGTCAATAAGGCCCAAATGGAAACCTCTGATGCAGCAGCATCAAAGGACGCTGCCACCAGCTGGGCAGAACAAGTGGAGCTGGGTGACATACACCTTCCAGGTACAACGGTGTCTGACTCTGTGTCTGGGGATGTGTTGGGGCTGGCTGCCATAAGTAAACCTTTGTGTGACCCTAGACGCTCTCACTCAGGGAGTTTTCCGAATAATGACTGGTCAGTGAACAAGGCATTGCAAGAGGCTAGATGGGTGCAAAACTCAGATCTGAAGTAGTGGGAATTGGGACCTACCCCTATTTGTGTTTCTCCTGGTACTTCTTTACAGAACCCGCCTTTAGCCCCTAGTTCTGACCTTAATCTTGACATCCCCTCACAATTAGAGTTAATGCCAAACCCAATATTGAATTTGCCTCATAATACTGTGCAACCGACTACCACTGACACCTCTGCAACTGAACAGATTGTTGACAGGCCTTTGACTGTTCTGAATTGCATGGCTGCAAGGCCGAGGCGGTATGTTTCTCTCTTTAAAATGCCAATCTTTCCTGCCAAACTTCATAATGCAGTGAGATTGTTATATACCGAGGGATTGAGCGAAGTGCCTGACAGAGTGTTTGTTGCACGACAACTTCTTAAAGATTCCATGAAGTTCTTTGCGCACAAACTGCATGCCCTGATTCATGTATCGGGAGAGGTGACATTTGATATAAGCTTTAAAACTGCTGGAGGCCTCCAACATTTTTGGCCCAAATACCACACGCTCAAGAAAACTCCTTTGTGGTCGCCTTTTATGGCAACCCCTCTTTCTAAACCTGAACAGAAAATTGTTACCGTACTTTTTTGTAATGAAGGCGTGCAAGTAACTGATCTGACACATTGGCTCAAACAAAAATGTACTGTTTTGGAAGACCCTGAAGCGATCTTTGACATGGAAAATATTTGGACTGGGGGTTGGAGGGTGAAAGTTTTGTTAACAAGGACTGAATAGGGTATGTTACATTTGCCTAACTCTTTCTTTCTGGGTCAGGACAAGGGAATCCTTTCTTATCCTGGACAACCCAAGACATGCTATAAATGTGGCTCAGGGGAGCATTTAAGCAGTATTTGTGATCAAATTAGATGTACAGTATGTGGGGAACTGGGACATATGAGCACTCAGTGTTTAAATGAATGTTTGTGTAACCTCTGTGGTGAAAGTGACCATACTTTCCAAAATTGTAAATGGGCAGCTCACAATTTATCAGGCCAAGCTGCTGGAGAAGAACAAAGACTTCTCATTACTTTGGCTCAGAAAAGTAGGATAGGTAGTTCGAACCTGCATCACTCAGGGCACCAATCGAATATGGTTAACCCCCAGGATTCTATTCCCCTGCCTGAGCCCCTGCTTCTTCCTCAGGTTTCACAGCAGGTTATATCCTCTAGCATGGTCAGAGATGAGGGAGAGAGAACTGGAGCCAGTGCTTCCTAAATTAGTAGAGGACCCTGTACTAACACAATCAAGTATTCCCCCCTCCCCCCGGTACAAGCGAACCTAGAGCTGCAGCAAAGAGTTACTAGACGTACAGCAGATCACAAAGGACACAATCTAAAGATCCCATGGTCCCGACATCAATTTCCCTGGCAAACATGTATGAAGCATTCCTTTCTAAACATTCTGAAGAAGAATCTGATACCTCTTCTTTGGAATCTCCTATTCCTGAGACGTCCTCTACTCCGAGTGCTCTGAATCAGCCTTCAAAACAAAAAAAACGGAAAGTCACACAGAAAACAAAGGATAGGGGGTATTCCATGAGAAAAAGAAGGTTTAAATGAATAGCATTTTGACTTTTAGCTAATGGATTTAACTTTCTGCACTGTTAAAACTAATAGTATTAAGAGGTCAGACAAAAGAAAAGCAGTCTTTTCTTATATCTCAGATCTGCAAACAGGGGTTATTTTTCTGCAAGATGTACGTTTTCATGCAACCCGGAAAATACAAGCTGCACAGAATTCCTGGGTGTATGGGCCTTCTTTTTGGTCCATAGGTCAGGAAACTGCATCTGGGGTGGGAATTCTTTTTAAGGTACCAATCAGGAAACTGCTTAAGCTGACTGATTTAGTACCAGGACGAGTTTTAATCCTTGATGTTAGCATGCAGTCTAGAACATTTCGGTTGATTAACCTATATGCACCACAGACAAAAGCAGAGTGCATAGAACTCTTGAAATTCATTCAGCCCTTCTTGTATACCTCTGGTAGTGTTATTTTTGCTGGCAATTTTATTTGCAGTATAACCTCTAAATTTCAGATGAAAGCATCTCAAAGTAAAATATATTGTGACATGAATTTCCTACGGGACACCATAATGAAAGCAAGACTTTATGATGCATGTTATGGTAAAACTACATTGCATACCTCTACATTTCATAAAGGGTGCTTGGCAACCCGTCTTGATTATTTTTTTATTTCTAGAAATCTTACAGTGGGTATGGCTGCCACTCAACCGGCAGAAGTTACGGATCAGGATTTAGTTTATTTTTCCTTGGATCAACAATTGTATTTGGTCTAAGACCCGGGAATTTGGAAGATGAATATTTCATTATTACACAAAGAGTTTATGGTGCAGACTATACAGGATTTCATTGCTGCTAGGAAAATATTTTTCTTTCTTTTTGATGATCCTTCTCAGTGGTGGGAAACTACTAGATCTGATCTACGAAAATTATATAAAAAATTAAGCAAGACTCTTAGTCGTAATCAATATTTCACTTATTTGCAAAACAGGTTTCAGTTTCAAAACTTATTGACTCTAGCATATGAAACTAGACACGACCTGACCTTCCAGATTTCTCATATAAAGACACAATTGCTAGCTTATCATGACCAGAAATCAAAAGCCCTCTACTATCAACAAAAATATGGAACTCAAGGACCCTCTGGGACGGTATATCCTTATGATACTTGCTATCAAAAGCTGGCAAAAACAGAAATGACTAGCATGCGAAATTTGGATGGCTTTTTGTGTACATCCCATATAGACATTCTGAATTTAGTATCTGGATATACTGAAACCATGCATGGGCCTTTACTTTCTAACAAGGATATGTCACAGAAATTTCTGGCAGGTTTAGAAATTCCGGAAGTAGATACCATATTATTGGAGGATATATTGAAACCAATTATAGTGCAGGAAATTTAAGAAGCACTGTCATCTCTTTTTACTGGGAAAACACCAGGGCCTGATGGGCTTTCCAATGAATTATATAAACTTATTGGACCTGATATTGGAGATGAATTGACATTGATGTATAATACCATATTAGGTACAGCACAAATCCCTCTTGCTATGAATTTGGGAGTCTTAATTTATATTTATAAAAAGGGGGATAGGGAGGACATACGAAATTGGAGGCCAATTAGCCTTTTGAATTCTGACTTTAAAATCCTAACAAAAATATTTAACGAAGCATTTATCTTTATTGGCAATGAAAGTCATCTCTCGATTTCAATATTGTTCAATACTGGGGAGAATCGAAGATTTATTGTTGCTCATAAAAGAAGTTTAAGAATCTTGAAAGACAGGAGCAGCTGATGGGTATCTTGTTTCATTAGATCAGACAAAAGCTTTTGATCTTGCATCTCATGATTTTTTGTGGGATGTTTTGTCTTGTTATAGGGTGCCTGTGAATGTAGTACAATGGATAAGAGCGATATATAGAAATGCCACAGTTGTTCCCTTAGTCCATGGGTGGAAGGTCCCGATGATTCACATACAGAGGGGTGGTGAGACAGGGCTGCCCCCTCAGTCCTCTGCTCTATGTATTTTTATTAGACCTTCTTCTCAGAAAGAGTGTGGCTACTTCCTGTATTAGACCTTCAAGGATTAATTGTTCGGACTTACAACACACCATAGTAGCCTATGCAGATGATATGAATTTATTGGTGGCAGACGAAGTCTCAGTTCAGATAGCAGTATCAGTGTGTGGTGATTTTCATCGATGTTCTGGGGCATCTTTGAATATACAGAATTGTGCAGGATACCGGTTGAATCTCTCACTGCAATCTCCAGCTTGTATTACTGGTATTCACATTAATACTGAATTAATTAAGATTTTAGGTATCAATTTTGGGATTGGGGACTTGGATGAGTTGAACTGGGTATCTAAACTGGAGATAGGTAAACAAAAAGTTGCTCATTAGAATAGGTGGAAACCTAATAAGAAAAAATGAGTTTACTTGATAAAAACTTACCTGATTCCAATTTTTTTGTATATCAGCTATATTTTTACACTACCTAAAAAATTTGAGACTACTTTATGGAGTATTTTCTTTCAGGCTTTATGGGGCAGTCGTCTCAACCCCATAAAAAGATATATAACGTAGTTACCGATAAATCGAGGAGGCTTGAATATGGTTAATCCTATTCTGTTTCTTAATAGCATCTTTTTTCAGAGTAATCTTAAACCTGTATTATTGCTTCAAACAGTAGGTTGGGAAACGTTGCTGTATAACACCAGTCAGATTTGATTTGAACAGTGGAACCTCGGCAGATTTGGAATACTCAGGAAACCAGAAGTCATTCCAAATTATCTTAGAGAAACTTTTCTACAATTGAAACAAGGGCACTTAAAGGTGGATGTCAGGACCTTAAATGGAAAACATCTATACACTCATCTTTTTGTATTCTTTATGTCATGTAGATACAGTGTTTGAAAAGTACCCAGATAATCGACTGTCTGTTTTAAAGAAATTATTGACTAAGAGGGTCCCAGAATTCATGTGGGATCCGCATTGGTTGGCATGTCACAAGGGAATTAATGTTGGTGCTAATCATAAGCATAACATAAACAGCAGATAGAAAGATGATGTAGTAGACAGCAATGCATTAACCAGGAGGAAACTATAGTACATTTGATTTTTGATTGCACTTTTATTCAGGATTTTTGGGTATATGTAGCTCACAAATGGGGGGGGGGGCAGATATATTTTCTACAGTGACGTATGACAATATCATGTATGGGGCTTTTCCCCCTAAATGGCGACAATGGTATATTAATACCTTAGAGTCATGATCACCAGTTTCAAATGGCAGATTTGGCTGACTAGATCTGGTTTTACATTGCAGCAAAAAAGTGGGTACACATGTAGGAATCTTACAGAAAGATGAACTTGATTTGAAGAAGTTATATCTCAAGGAAACAACACTGTTCCCAAAGGAGAAATTGTTAGCATTGTGGAAGGGCCTCCACTGGATTACTGATTCTGATGTACCAATCACCTGAAAGGTTGATATATGTATAATGTTAGGAATCTGGTATGCTTCTGTACTGTTGGACTCTATCAGATTATCTTAACTGGTGGGGAAATATTATTTTTGAGCATACCTTGTCTCTATGTATGATGTAATACTTATTTCTTTCTCCTTTTATGTGATGACACATTGTTTGATCTGTACCTTCTTTTGTTCTAATATGAAATTCCCCTTCTCTTTTCTAGGGTGGGGGTCTGTATTTTTTTGTTTGGGGGTAATTACAAATGGTTTTGCTTGACAGTCTGATATTTACTACTCAGTCATGTTTCTTTTTCTGTTTTTTGATTTCAGGTGGGAGCAGGTTGTTTTGCTTATTTTTTTGTTCCAATGTATGATGTAATACATACTTTTGTTTTCATTTTTGCTGTTCTGATTTCGTGTGCTATGATATTGTTTGGTTGTATTTTATTGTATTTTTATGTTTTATCAATAAAAAATTCCCCTACTCTGTCAGTAGGGGGACCCCTCGGCCGTCTTTCCCAGGATGGCCACTTTGCAGCAGCCAGCAGAAAGAATGGAGGTTGAAATGGCATGGCAGACAGCCTTCTTCCCTGTCCTTTTATCTCAAGAGGCTGCAGAGCTGGAATTGATAGTTGCAGAGTTTTCAGGGAAATAAATATCCATGGAGGATGAGCATAGTGGGGAAAATGAGACACAGCAAGAAAGACACCAAATGACAAAACCTGGCACAGTTGCTACAAGCTACATGGAGCAGGAAGGAGTACAACTAGAAAAACGGGCTAACAAGTTGAAAAAGTTAAAACAAGAAAATTAAAAGCAGTTGCAGAAACTACGTGAACCTGATGCAGAGATGGTTGCTTTGTCACTGCCCCCTGTCAAAAATACTAAGCCTCCTATCGGAACTGTAGTGAGTCATTCCTCAGATGTGACTCACCCACCTAAAAGCCCTCCCTCTGAAGCAAAACTTTTGTCAGCTGGACAAGGTATAGACTCGGAGCTGAATAAAGCAGTGAGCATGGCTGGCAGTGAAAACGGGTCAGAACTCATGTGCCTACAGCACGCTTGCTTAGCAAAATCAAGTTCTGCAGAAAGTAGACGTAAGCAGTGTTTGGGGCCTGGGAAGCAATCAATAGCCCGCTCCTTCTATCCCTTCCACTAGTGATGGTGTGTGTGGAACAATTGTGAATGAAGGACCTATCTTTTCATTTCTTGATAGACAGCAACCTATGGACTGGAATAAACTATCACCCACCCCTCCTACAGATTCGGATGTTGTTGCAGGCAAGTGACCCCTAACCAGGTGCTAGAAAGTGTGGGTTGGATTCAGGGACCTTCTGAGCAATGGACTCCTGATCTGGGGGACCCTTCATACCAGGAAATGATACAGAAATCTCCAGCACCGGTGGCCACCAGCATAGATCTGGATAAGAGCTCCAACGCAGCCCGGGATAACATTTCTATTATTAATATATCTGTTATGTCTGATGTTTTACATACAAACAATAATGTGGTTCAGGCAGGGGCAAGTGTTCCCCCCCTGTAGTTTCAGCAACTGAAGATTTGCAGATAGATAATCCCCCATTATAAAATGGGTAAGGAAAACTGAACATTCTGATTGGCCGAAAAGGAAGTGTCAAATGTGTTTTACACATAGTAAAAAAAGTACTGCCAAGTAAATCAAAGTGCAATTACAACATTCACGTTTGAAATTCCACCATTGTTTCTTCCCCACTAACTGCAGCTCATCTCGGACTTGCGACCAATCAGGAAAATTTTGGTGCCACTCGCTAACTGAACCCTACACATGGAACCATTAAATAAGCAAAAATAAAAATAAAAAATAATGACTGGTTTAGATGTAGTAATCGTGGAGCTGCTTCCAGGGCTTGCCTGTTCCCATTCATGATCCCGTACCATGCCACCTCCACTGTCTCGTACCAAATCGCGCTTCCATCCCACTACATTTAACTAAAAAAAACAAAAAAATCTGCATTCGTTATTTGTTTTTTTTATTTATTGCAAAACTGGGACAACCTGTTACTTCTGCTCACTCCATTCTTGTGGTCGGACTGTCACAGTAGAGGAGGAGCTATTTCACTGTTCCCACAGTCAAACAAAAAGTATCTACTTACATATCCTTCGTTTCTTTCAATTGCTCTTTTGAAAGGACACAAACCTCTCCTTCTAACCACACAGCTCAGCTGCATTGTTCTCTCCATGGGGGGGGGGGGCTGGCATGGCATGGATGCCACCGCAGTACAAATGCAAGAGGCAATGACGTCATCACCTAGTAGGTGGAAGGACTATTTTATATCAAATTAACAGAATGATTTCAGTGTTTTTCAGTTCAGTAATAATTTTTAAGGTGAGAAAAATATTTTTTAAAAAGAAACACATTTTATAAAGTGCAATAAAACACTCCAGGGTGTGTGTTGAACAGATATTACTGCACTTCCAGGGACTGAAGGCACTTGGCCAGGCCTCGTGCCTTACTACGACCCTGGGCATGTGGTAATATCTGTTCAACACACACCCTGTCATGTCTTATTGCTTACATACAGACAGGGCCTAGTAATGCACAGACTCAGTCAGTGCGGACTACTGGAGATCCCTTGTTCAAATTGTCTGATTTGTTTGCAAACAAGGACGAGCCAGCCCCTAGGCGTAACACAGTATGCCTGCTATATAAAGGAGGATTAGGGAACCCCCCTAACTGGGTCCATATTGCCATAAATTTGTTAAAAAACTCCTTGCATTACTTTTCCTCAGAGATATTTGCCCACATCAGTCTGGGGAATGGTAACTACGATATTAGTCTTAAAAATATCTCAAATATGAACTGATTTTCGGCACAATATCAAAACTTGAAAAATTCCCCAGCTTTGATCCCTTTCCATGCTATTCCTCTCACTAAGCCTCTTGTGAAACTCATCACAGTGATGTTTAAAAATGAGACAGTACACGTGGAAGACATTCTGTTTTGATTGAGGTAATGATGTGAAATCCTAGGCAAACCTATTCCAACATTGGATAGTAAGCAGATATGGGATGGGGGGTAAAGAATTAAGGTAAAGCTGTTTTCCACCGACTCAGGTCCAGTACTTCTTCCCAGTTCCTTTTTTTTTAATGAAAGGATCAAGGCTCCATTTTTACAGTGGACAGCCTAGGTCCTGCTTTAAATGTGGGTCCTGAGTGCATTTTAGTTCTGCATGTGACACTACACATTGTAGCCACTGCTTGGAATTCGGACATGTATCTTTCACATGTTTAAACCTATTTAAATGCAACTTATGTGAGCACACAGGACATGCCTATGATGATGCCTGTGGGCATCCCACAACAGAGAAGACTGCCCCTCACACGAAGGGCTTATCAATGTGGCACAATATCAGCAAGCCAAATGCATTGCGGAACAGAGTAATAGGTGAGAAAGTGCAAATAGAGATCCCCCAGAACCCCCCCCCCTTGCAGGTCCCTCTAGCCTCGGAAACTGTGGAGATCGGAAAAGTGGGACAGTATTAAGGATGCAATACTTGAAGCAACATCCCATTGTGTTAGAGAGAAAAGGAAGTGCAAAAGAAGAAGGAAGCCACTTTGGTTCTCAAACACAGTAGCAGAAAAGGTCAGAGCCAAAAGGCTGACCCTCAGGAAATATAAGGGAACGCAGCGGGATGAAGATCGGGAGGCATACCAAACTTCCCTAAGGGAAGCAAGGAAGACATTAAGGCGGGCAAAGGGCCAAACCAAGGAAACACTAGCACGAACAGTAAAAGAAGGTGACAAGACTTTCTATAGATACATTAGTGAAAGGAGAAAGTCCTGGGGGGTATTGCTAAGATTAAGGGGGCGTGTGAGGAGGAGGACCATGTAAAAGCATCTATCCTAAATAGATACTTCTGTGCAGTATTTACTGAGGAGAAGGTAGGACAGGACCCACAGCTCAGCACCATGGACACAGGGGGAAGGAGGTGTGCACTAGTCCCTTCACAAAAGAAAGGGTCCTACAAGAGCTCGATAAGCTTAGGGTAGACAAGGCAATGGGACCTGATGGCATACATCCCAGAGTGCTAAGGGAGCTAAGGGTGAAACTAGCAGAGCCATTATCAGAACTGTTTATTGAGTCTCTGAGCACATGAGAGGTCCCAGAAGACTGGAGAAGGGCTCACGTGATCCCCCTCCACAAAAGTGGTAGCAGGGAGGAGGCAGGGAACTACAGACTAGTGAGTCTTACCTCAGTAGTGGGCAAGATTATGGAGGCACTTCTTAAGGAAAGGATAGTACAACACCTGGAATCCATAGGAGCACAGGATCCAAGACAGCATGGGTTTACAACAGGAAGGTCCTGTCAAACTAATCTCATAGATTTCTTTGACTGGGTAACCAGAGTGGTGGATCAAGGGGGAGCAGTTACTGTCACCTACCTTGACTTCAGCAAAGCTTTTGATACTGTTCCACATAGAAGATTGATTAATAAGCTAGGTAGGCTCGGGTGGGTCAGAAGTTGGTCAACTGGGTGGCAAACTGGTTGACGGGCAGAAAACAGAGAGTGGTGGTAAATGGTATACAGTCAGAAGAGATACAAGTCACAAGTGGGGTACCTCAAGGATCAGTCTTGGGGCCAGCCCTCTTCAATATCTTCATCAGTGACATTGCAGATGGACTGGAGGGTAAGGTTTGTCTGTTTGCAGATGACACCAAGATCTGCAAAAGAGTAGATGATCCAGATGGGGTGGGCAGAATGAGAAGAGAGCTGGATACACTGGCAAAATGGTCGGAGGAGTGACAACTGGGGTTTAATGCAAAGAAGTGCAACATCATGCACATAGGGAAGAGAAACCCTGAAGCCACCTATAGGTTGGGAGGGGAGTTGCTGGCAGTCACAAAGGAAGAAAGAGACTTGGGCATCAGCATCACAGATGACCTGAAATCATCCAAGCAGTAGGTAAGGCCAGGGGGATGTTGGGATGTATTAGTAGGGGTATCACAAGTCGTAAGAGTGAGGTAATAATCCCTCTTTACAAGACACTGGTTAGGCCCCATCTGGAGTACTGCGTGCAGTACTGGAGGCCACACCTTCACAAGGACATTAACCAACTTGAGACAGTCCAGAGAAGGGCAAACAAAATGGTGCAGGTACTGCATCAGAAAACATATGAGGACAGATTAACGGAACTCAATATGTATACCCTGGAGCAAAGGAGAGAGAGAGGTGAGATGATTTAAATATTCAAACACCTTAAGGGCATTAACAAGGTGAAAGAGTGTAACATGTTTCAATATAAGAAAAATAGCAGGACAAGAGGACACAGCATGAGATTAGAGGGAGGCAGATTAAGGGGTAATGTGAGGAAGTTCTTTTTCACAGAAAAGGAGGTGGATGCACGGAATGGTCTACCTCAGGAAGTGGTGGATATGAATACAGTGTAGGGCTTCAAACAGACATGGGATAGGCATAAAGGACCAATAGAGATGAGTATGAATAGATAGGCCATTGACAGAGCAAATGCCGATGGCACATTCATAAGGTAGAAAAAGAAATGGGCAGACTGGATGGGCCTTGCGGTCCTTATCTGCCGTCAACTTCTATGTTTCTATGTTTAGACCATTGAAACCTCTTTAGCCCCTCCTGAACCCCTTTTGACTTCTTCCGACACAGGAAATAGACCCACAAATCAGATCAAAGCAGTAAATTCAGGCAAGTCGGATATGCTCCCCCCCCCCCCGGGGACAAGGATCTCCCTTTCACAGTGGTAGAGAGGGATCAAAGCACCCATTGCCCCACCAAAGAGACTCTGGACCACTCAGTAGTTTCAGTAGACCATTTATATAAATGACACCATCAGGAACATATCCAGCAGGGACCACAAAAAGACAGACGTTTCACTTAGTATACTACTAAGCTTCTTCAGAGTAAAGAAGCTTCTGCGCTAGGTGTTCCTTAAATACTGTGGGTCACATGACCTATACACCAATCACCTGTGCCTCAGCTCAATTTCAAAAATCCATGTATTCAATATCTAAATTACATTTTTATAAATAATACCCAATCTATACATAATAATATATATTAATCTATAATACATTTTGCTATCCACATCTTTCAAAATCAGTTCTATGTATATAATTGCTCACTTTTATTATAATAACTATTATTTCATAAAAACCTTTTTTATTATAATGTTTCATTATATTTCTTGGGTACTATTCAGTATAAGACTTATACACTCGAGCACTTCTAGTTTATGGTTTCCCATTAACAAGCAAACCATACTGCTCCGAGGCACCACCTTCACTTCTTGTCAAGTATTCTTAGATTGGCTGCTGAAATGTCTACATCTTTATCTAATTTTGTTTTTCATTTTTTTATCCAGTTGCACACTCCTCATTTTGATTCTCAAAATGATAAAATGCATGTAATTTCTTACTTTTAACTTTTAAACAGCACATGACTACAGTATGTCACTCATTTCCATTTATCCTTTCCACTTGGTGTGTTCCATGAATATATATAAAATAAGTGGTAACAAATGTACCTTACTGTGTCCTATTATAGACATCTTAAATATGATTTGTTACACCTCTTTTCTATGGGGGGGGCATCAATTATTATTCAAATGTCTACCCTAATGGAATTTTAAGCCAGAAGTTGGGGGGGAGGGAAAGAAAGAGCTTAGGGTAAACACAAAATTGGAGCTAACATCTATATTTTTTCAAAAAAAGCTGACAGGTCTATACTGTTATTAAGTCCCAGATTTTGTCTAGACCCTAATTCAAAAATTCAGTAACTCTCCCATTGACCGATCATTTTTTTTTATACCCTCCTCTCACCCTAGTATTGACAATTTCTATTCCAATAAAGTTGTAAACATGATCACCTCCCCTATTTGTAAGGAGAAGTCTAACAATAGCGTAAGAGCATTAATTTATTTGGACTGCTCTCACATGTTCTCCTATTCTATCCTTAAAACTATTAGTAGTCCTCCCCACATAAAAGTATCTGCAGCTACACTGTAACAAATATACCACATTAGTGCTGGAACATGTGATAAAGTCTGTAATGGAAATCACTTTACCTGAACTGGGGTGGGAGAAATATTTATCTTGTTTTATGAATGTACAACACATACGCCTCCCACACCTAAATGTTCCCTGGGGAGGAGATTATATAGTGGTCTGACTGGAAATCACTTGCCCAGGACAGTAATTATTAACTACTTGATTCTTTACATTTTTACATCTGCTGAACACCACCTTAGGTCCTGCTGTCACCACAGTTTCCAACTTAGGTTCAATAAAGAGCATGGACCAATTCTCCTCTATAATTCCTCAAACCTGTTCTGCTCTTTTAGAGAAGGTGGTGACAAAGGGACAATTAACATCCTGAGCTGTATTTTGTGCACGATTCGCATACTGCAAAGTTGTTTCTCTATTCATAGTATCTATCTTTAAAATTGCAGTAGTTATACTGTGGATACTATATCCCCTCTCCTTAAATCTATGCACTTGCAACCCTTTCTTGTATTGGAATTCACCACTTTCTCTACAATTTCTCAACGTCCTAACCAACTGCCCCTTTGGTATATTGAACCGCATATGTTCTGGATGGCAACTGTCATACCTAAGCAAGCTGTTCTTGTCTGTGGTTTTCTGATATAAAATAGTACATACATCTCCTGTACCATTCTTATAAATTTTCAGATCTAAATACGTAATTTCCACTGGACTAATACAATATTTATATCTTAGGCAAGAACTCATACTTTCCATCCAGATAATAAATTGTTCAAATTCACTAATTGACCCCTTCCATAGTACCAAAATATCATAAATAAAGTGCTGCCACAAATCCAGTTTTTCTAACAATGGATTTGTGGCAGCACTATACAGGTAATCCTTCTCCCATTTCCCCACAAACAAATTGGAAAAACTGGATGCCATGGTGGCCCCCATGGCAGTTCCACTTATCTGCAAATATAGCTGATCTTGAAACAAAAATGTATTCTTTTTCAATACCATTTCTGCCAATGTAACCAAAAACTGGGTTGAAATAGCCACACACTGTTCTTCTGATCGAGTATCTAAAAAATGTGCCATAGCACCTAAATCTTCCTGGTGGGGTATCACTGTATCTAATGTGTTTACATCTATGGTTGCAAAAAAAGATCCATCTTCCAGATCTAAATCCTCCATTAATGTAACTATTTCTGTGGAATCTCTAACATATGACCTAAGTCCACATATCAAGGGTTGTATGTGTGAATCCACAAACATCGATATAGGTTCAGTTAACTACTCTTTACCAGAAATAATTGGCTATCCAGGGGGGGTTTCTTTAAACTTTTGTGGATCTTATGTAAAATGTATATTATGGGGATTACAAGGGAATGAACTATCAAAGTTCAGTATAAAACATCTTCTAGGTATCCCTTTAGAAAACCTTCATTCAACAGTGCATCAGCCTCTGCTTTAAATGTTAATAATGTCCCTTTATCAATTTTACTGTAAAAATGCGTATCACTTAATAGAGATAACACTTCTCCAATTTAGTCTACCTTATTCATAATCACTATTGCCCCTCCTTTATCAGCTGCTCTGATTACTATATCATCATTAGCTTTTAATCTATCCAGAGCTAAATATTCTTCCTGGGTGCAATTGTTTTTATTTAGAAAGTTATGGATGTCATTTCTCATTTTGTTTAAATCTAACTCACATTTTTTTGAATATGTTAACTACTGGGTTGAGCAAAATACAGTATTCTGGTCTTAGGCTGAATCTAGTTGGCCTATTTTCTATTTCCCTATCATCCCCAAACATGCATTTAAATGTCAAATTGCATCCAAACATGTTTAAATCAACACAAGTATTAAAGAAGTTGATGTCAGTCGAAGGGCAAAAAGACAATCATTTACTCAAAATACTAGTTTCACTAGCCATGAGTTCATAATCCGAAATAGTCACCAGCGGGGTAGACTCAGTGTTTTAATCATTATTAACAACTTCTGGGGCATGTTTCAAACAGTTTACAATTAGTAGGTGCTCCACCTCTTCTTCCATGCTGCCCCCCCGCCTCATTCTCCTCACTGAAAATGTACTGTAGGTGCTTGGGTCTTTCATTGTCGTTGAGTGCGCCTGGCCCCCTGATACTGTATAGGGGCTTGTCTCTGTATATATTCCCCCAAGCTACCTTCCTTTTGTATGTCCGACTCATCCATGTCAGAGGGTCCTGTTGTGCAATCTAACATTGTGGGGCTAACACTTGTTTCTGAAGGGCTGTCTGTTGTTCTTTTCAAAATAGATTTAGGAATTACCTGATTCCCATGTGCTTTTCCTTCATTCACATCAAACACCCTTCCTGCCAAATTATCCCATTCATCTCTTATAAACTTTTTTGTTTCTGCTGCTTCAATTGAATATCATATTTTGTGACTCTATCAAAAAGCAGTTTGTTAAGTCTTTCAAATTCAGCTAGTTTTGTTATTTCTCTTAACAATGCTTCAGATCTACTAATCTCTTCACTCAGTTTCACTCTATTTGGCTGTGCATGTTCCAAAATTAGCTCAATGTTTTTTACTGAAGCTGCATTCATATTATTTTGCCATCTCCTCATAAATTCAACATTCTCTGTCCCATAAGAGGGTTTCTGGATCATTCTTAGTCCCCACGGCACCCTCTGCACTGCCTGGTAAGCTTCAAGCATCATTTTGTGCCAATACTTCCTCATCTTTAACACCAACTTCTCCAATTTGCGAAAAATCATTCTTGCTTCCAACTCACCAGTCTGTTCAGATGTTACTTCATGTGTTTGCAACAAAAGATTGGTGTTTTCAGCAGCGGAAAAAATATAATCTGCAAAGCCTCCTGCTGGAACACCGGACATCGCAGTAGCTCCTTGCACTCCTCCAGAACATGCAATTTTGTTGTGCATTAATTATTATGATATAGGGCTTCCCCATTAATGACAGAAGCCCTACTTAAAGTGCCACTCTGCTCCATTTTAAAAAGTACCTGGTTTGTGTCTGAAAGGTGAAATGTGAAACTATAACCACATTTGCTATTGTCCCTCGGTGGTTTTACTCCCATATATATGCATTCTGGAAACCTGTACTCGCTATATTAGCAAAGTTCAAAGCACACAAAGTGGAGCACCGGGATCATGGCAGCAGTGTTACATACAAAACAATCAGTAGGGAGGGATCAAATCACCCGTTGCCCCACCAAAGAGACTCTGGACCACTCAGTAGTTTCAGTAGACCATTTATATAAATGACACCATTAGGTACATATCCAGCAGAGACCACAAAAAGACTGATGTCTCACTTAGCATACTACTAAGTTTCTTCAGAGTAAAGAAGTTTGTGTGCTAGGTGTTCCTTAAATACTGTGGGTCACATGACCTATACACCAATCACCTGTGCCTTAGCTCAATTTCAAAAATCCATGTATTCAGTATCTAAATTACATTTTTATAAACAATTTGGCAGGAAGGGTGTTTGATTGGAACAAAGGAAAAGCACATGGGAATCAGGTAATTCCTAAATCTATTTTGAAAAGAACAACAGGCAACCCTTCAGAAACAAGTGTTAGCCCCACGATGTTAGACTACACAACATGACCCTCTGACATGGATGAATAGGACATACAAATGGAAGGTAGCTCAGGGGAATATATACAGAGACAGGCTCCTATACAATATCAGGGGGCCAGGTGCAGTCAACGACAATGGAAGACCTGAGTACCTATAGTACATTTTCAACGAGGAGAATGAGGTGGGGGGGAGGCAGCATGGAAGAAGAGGCAGGAGCACCTACTAATTGTAAACTGTTTGAAACATGCCCCTGAAGTTGTTAATAATGATGAAAACACTGAGTCTACCCCACTGGTGTATATCTCGGATTATGAACTCACGGCTAGTAAAACTAGTATTTTGAGTAAAGGATTATCTTTTTGTCCTTCGACTGACATCACCTTCAATACTTGTGTTGATTTTAACATGTTTGGACACAATTTGACATTTAAATGCATGTTTGAGGATGATAGGGAAATAGAAAATAGGCCAACTAGATTCAGCCCAAGATCGAAATACTGTCCTGTGCTCAACCCAGTAGTTAACAATGTTCATTAAAAAATGTGAGTTAGATTTAAACAAAATGAGAAATGACATCCATAACTTTCTAAATAAGAACAGTTGCACCCAGGAAGAATATTTAGCTCTGGATAGATTAAAAGCTAATGATGATATAGTAATCAGAGCAGCTGATGAATGAGGGATGATGGTGATTATGAATAAGGTAGACTATACTGCAGAAGTTTTATCTCTACTAAGTGATACGCATTTTTACAGTAAAATTGATAAAGGGACATTATTAACATTTAAAGCAGAGGTTGATGCACTGTTGAATGAAGGTTTTCTAAAGGGATACCTAGAAGATGTTTTATACTGAACTTTGATAGTTCATTCCCCTGTAATCCCCATAATATACATTTTACCTAAGATCCACAAAAGTTTAAAGAAACCCCCTGGACAACCAATTATTTCTGGTAAAGGGTGGTTAACTGAACCTATGTTGATGTTTGTGGATTTACACATACAACCCTTGCTATGTGGACTTGTTTCATATGTTAGAGATTCCAAATAAATAGTTACATTAATGGAGTATTTAGAGATGGAAGATGGATCTTTTTTTGCAACCATAGATGTAAACACATTATATATGGTGATACCCCACCAGGAAGGTTTAGATGCTATGGCACATTTTTCAGATACTCAATCAGAAGAACTGTGTGTGGCTATTCCAACCCAGTTTTTGGTTAAATTGGCAGAAATGGTATTGAAAATGAATACATTTTTGTTTCAAGATCAGTTATATTTGCAGATACATGGAACTGCCATGGGGGCCACCATGGCACCCAGTAATTTGCCAGTTTGTTTGTGGGGATATGGGAGAAGGATTACCCGTATAGCACCACCACAAATCCATTTTTAGAAAAACTGGATTTGTGGCGGCACTTTATTGATGATATTTTGGTAATGTGGAAGGGATCTATTAGTGAATTTGAACAATTTATTAATTGGATGGAAAATACAAGTTCATGCCTAAGACATAAATATTGTATTAGTCCAGTGGAAATTACATATTTAGATCTGAAAATTTATAAGAATGGTACAGGAGATGTATGTACTATTTTATATCAGAAAACCACAGACAAGAACAGCTTGCTTAGGTATGACAGTTGCCATCCAGAACATATGCGGTTCAATATACCAAAGGGGCAATTGGTTAGGACTCTGAGAAATTGTACTGAAAATGGTGAATTCCAACACAAGAAAGGGTTGCAAGTGCATAGATTTAAGGAGTGGGATATAGTACCCACAGTATAGCTACTGCAATTTTAAAGGTAGATGCTATGAATAGAGAAACAACTTTGCAGTATGTGAATCGTGTACAAAATACAGCTCAGGATGTTAATTGTCCCTTTGTCACCACCTTCTCTAAAAGAGCAGAACAGGTTTGAGGAATTATAGAGGAGACTTGGTCCATGCTCTCTATTGAACCTAAGTTGGAAAGTGTGATGACAGCAGGACCTAAGGTGGTGTTCCGCACATGTAAAAATGTAAAGAATCGAGTAGTTAATAATTACTGCCCTGGGCAAGTGATTTCCCATCAGACCACTATATAATCTCCTCCCCAGGGAACATTTAGGTGTGGGAGGTGTATATATTGATAATTTGTAAAACAAGGTAAATGTTTCTCCCACCCCAGTTCAGACTTTATCATATGTTTCAGCACTAATGTGGTATATTTGTTACAATGTAGCTGTGGAGCCTTTTATGGGGGGAGGACTACTTGTAGTTTTAAGGTTAGAATAGGAGAACACATGAGAGCAGTCCAAATAAATTAATGCTCTTATGCTATTGTTAGACATCGCCTTACAAATAGGGGAGGTGTTCATGTTTGCAACTTTATTGGCATAGAAATTGTCAATACTAGGGTGAGAGGACGAGATGTGAAAAAAATGATCGGTCACCGGGAGAGTTACTGGATTTTTGAATTAGGGGCTAGACAAAATCTGGGACTTAATGACAGTATAGACCTGTCAGTTTTTTTGAAAAAATATAGATGTTAGCTCAGATTTTGTGTTTACCCTAAGCTCTTTCTCTGCCCCCCCCCCACTTCTGGGCGTCAAAGTTCAATTAGGGTGGACATTTGAATAATAATTGATGCCCCCCTCTCCCCTTTATAGAAAAGAGGTGTAAAAAATCTAATTTAAGATGTCTATAATAGGAAACAATAAAGTAAATTTGTTACCACTTATTTTATATGTATTCATGGAACACAACAAGTGGAAAGGATAAATGGAAATGAGTGACATAGCCTTGTGCTGTTTAAAAGTTAAAAGTAAGAAATTACATGCATTTTACAATTTTGATCGTCAAAATGAGGAGTGTGCAACTGGATTAAAAAATGAAAAAAAAAAATTAGATAAAAATGTGGACATTTCAGTAGCCAGGCTAAGAATGCTTGACAAGAAGTGAAGGCAGTGCCTGGAAGCAGTATGGTTTGCTTGTTAATAGGAAACCATAAACTAGAAGTACTTGAGTGTATAAGTCTTATACTGAGTAGTATCCAAGAAATATAATGAAAAATTATAATAAAAAGGTTTTTTATGAAATAATAGTTATGATAATAAAAGTGAAGAATTATATACATAGAACTGATTTTGAAAGATGTTGATACTAAAATGTATTATAGATTAATATATATTGTTATGTATAGATTGGGTAATGTTTATAAAAATGTAATTTAGATATTGAATACATGGGTTTTTGAATTTGAGCTATGGCACAGGTGATTGGTGTATAGATTATGTGACCCACAGTATTTAAGAAACACCTAGAACACAAGCTTCTTTACTCTGAAGAAGCTTAATAGTATACTAAGTGAAACGTCAGTCTTTTTTGTGGTCCCTGCTGAATATGTACTTGATGGTGTCATTTATATAAATGGTCTACTGAAACTACTGAGTGGTCCAGAGTATCTTTGGTGGGGCAACGGGTGCTTTGATCCCTCTCTACTGATTGTTTTGTATGTAGCACCGCTGCCATGATCCTGGTGCTCCACTTTGTGTGCTTTGAACTTTCATGGTGGTAACTACTAAGAAAAGGCCTAGGCAGAGAAAGGCAGTTCTGCAAAAGCCCAGAGAGATAGATCCTAAACCAGATGCTAGCACACTCTCCTGGAAGAAAGAAAACAAGTACTCTGTGCTCCCCACAGAGAATACTGACAGAGAATCAAATGAGGATAGCACTGACTCTTCCTCTGTAACATCAATCACTGATACAGATGGCGGAGAGGAGGGCTCCACTGCTAAGAGAATCAGACAGAGACACACCTTGAGAACCCCCTAAAAAGCTGGCTCCTCTTATATAATTTCTGCACTTAAATTATCCCCCTCTAGATATGAGCAACCTAACTATGAGCACTATTAATATTAACAGTATTAAGAGTGAAAGGAAATGCATGGGTGTCTTGCTTTCCCTACAAGAACTTGAGAGTGACATCTTTTGTCTGCAGGACACCCATCTGAAAACCCTCTTTGAACTGCAACAATCTTTTAGAGAGTGGCCCCTAGGGCCTTCCTTTTAGTCTACAGGCTCTGCAAAGACAAAGACATAGACAGGGTGGAGGCTGTCCAGAGGAGGGCAACCAAAATGGGGCAGGGTCTGCACAAGAAGACATATGAAGAAAGACTAAAGGAACTTAAGATGTATAGCCTCGAAGAAAGGAGGGAGAGGGGGGACATGATAGAAACTTTTAAATACCTCAAGGGAATCAACAAAGTCCAAGAGGGTAGCATCTTTCAGAAAAAGAGATGTGCAAGAACAAGGGGACACAATTTGAAGATAGAGGGGGGATGGCTCTGAGGTAATGTGAGGAAGTATTTCTTCACACAGAGGGTTGTAGATGCGTGGAATGGCCTTCCTGAGGAGGTCATAGAGTCAAAAACAGTGGGGGAATTCAAGAATGCATGGGACAGACATAAGGCAATTCTAGTGTGGGGTAGGAGGAAGTAGGCTGTTGGTTAACTAGGATCTGCAGCTTATCTGTTAGGTAGGGAAATGGGCAGATTAGGTGGGCCAAGCGGTCCTTATCTGCCATCAAATTCTATGTTTCTATGTTTAGGCTTAGACGCCTGTGACAGAGCTGGCATTTTGCTGTTGAACCCTCAGCTGCAGGTTTCAAGACTAGTAGACATCCATCCCGGTAGAACCCTTCTTTTAGATATCACCTACTATTCAAAAAGACTTAGAGTAATTGCTACCTTTGCTCCCCAAATGAAAGCCCAAAGAGTGGCCTTGTTTAAAGAGATCCAGCCTTACCTCCACTCTTCGCGACTTATAGTATGGTTAGGGAACTTCAATTCTGGCCTTGCAAGAGCAGATAGAGGCCTCCAGACAGACAAATTATTTAGTGATTCCACAACTTTATTACAAATCCTAAAAACCTCTGGTCTAGTTGACGCTTACAGATAAGTTGATCCTTCAGGGGGATACACATACTTTAGAGGGCCTTTTAAAACCTGCATAGATTTTATATTTATATCATCGGTGTTAGAAGTGGTTAAAATTGTCACTGTTCCGAGTGAATTCTCAGACCACGTAGCCATTAAAATGCATGTTTCTTGGGACTCAGCCCTTCAGTGTAAAAATAATCAATGGAGGTTAAATTAATCTATGCTAGAAGACACTAAATTACAAAAAAGCTGGAAACAGGAGTGGGCAGCCAGGCTGTCAGTAGTTGAGTGCTACACAGACATACAGGTATGATGGGAGGATGCAAAAAAATCCTGGCACTCATTTTTTCAGCAAGGAGCCCATTACAAAGCAAACAAAGAATATTTACAGTACTTACAGTTGTACCATCAACTACAATGTCTCATTTCGCAGTCAGTACTAACACAGTACAATTTCAGTGCACAGATTAGCAATATTAAAAAACAGATGCCAGTTCTACAGTATGATAGGGCTAAATCTCTGCAGCAGGAGCTTAGGTATTGGGACACAAGTACAAAAGGGTTCTTTGGACCCATACAAGGAATGTAAACAAAGAACAGACAATAGAATCATTGCAGAACTTAGTAATCCATCTGGCCAAATAATGCGTTCTCCCCCTCAGAAATCTTAGGGATAGCAGAGAACCATATAGACAATCTGTTTGGCAACACCCCCCCCCCCCAAAAGAGCCAGATGCTCGAAGTCTATTAGCCTCTTTGGGATTGCCTCTGGTTTCAGACACAGATGCCCAAGACTTAATAAGAGATATCACCCTTGAAGAAGAAGCAGAAGTAGCCATTTCCCAACTCTCCAGCCATTCAGCACCCGGGTCAGATGGACCAAGTTCAGGGTTCTACACAACCTTCAAGAAAAAACTATCCCCTGACCTAGTTATTATATTTACCATTGTCTGCAAACCTCTAGATACATTGCATCCATGCAGGAGGTAATTTTGGTCCTCATACATAAAAAAGGTGTTAGGCAAGAAATTGGTAATTTGGCATCCCTTAAGTCTTCTGAACACAGACATAAACATTTTGAGTAACAGCTTACTGGCACATCTGTCCACAGTGGCACAATACTTAATTAGCCTACACCAGGCTTGTGCAGTTAAAGGACAAAAGCAGCTGGACAACTTAATAGTGCTAAGAGGACTCTTCTATAGAGGAGAGTGTGACAACTTGCAAGGTTATGTTATCGGACTGGACCAAGAGAAAGCCTTTGACAGGCTTTCGCATCAGTTCTTGTTTACCACCTTATTAGCCTTTGGCATTCCAGAAACCTTAGTTGCTGGCTACGTGCTCTATATCTTGGGTCTTCTATCTACCCGAATGTAAATGGCTGGTTTGGGAAGAAAATAATGATTCAGAGGGCGGTTAAGCAGGGGTGAGCTCTTAGCCCTCTTTTGTATTCATTTGGGATAGACATATTGATTCGCATGATCCTAGCTAAAAGGGAATTGGAAGGGGTGGTAGCTATCCCTCACACACAACCAGTTAAAATATTAGCATACACAGAAAACCTCGTATTAACTTTGGCCCCTAATTCCTCAGGTACAGCCTTGACAGACTTACTAGCACAATTTTCCCTTGTTTCAGGTTCTCAGATCAATATTAGTAAAAGCAAAGGTGTAATATTAGGAACAACAGCACTGTCTCCTTCTGGGCTATTGGCAGGTATTGTTGTGATGAAGAAGTCCATGCCCATCCTTGGTATAGAATTTGGCTCTACAGATCAAACTGGGAAGCAAGAATGGTAAAAGTAAGCAGAATGGTGAACAGCTGGAGTGGGCAGCTGCTTTCCAAAAAAAGAAAAGTAATGCTGATTAAAACTCTGTTGGTTCCCTGTTTCTTATATCTTAGCTATATCTTTCCTCCCCCACAGGTGGTAATAACAGGGTTATTCAGCCTTTTTTTCCAAGCTTTCTGGGGTTCACATTTAAACCTGGTGAAGAGAAAGTTTGCCTGCCTCCCAGTAACTAAAGGTGGGGTAGGGATGGTTCATCCAGTGGCCTTTTACTTTAGTCTATTTTTTGCCTATAATATTAGTCTTATCTTAAAGGGAAACAATGGAAAAGACGCAGCTTTCATCAGGCACTACAGAATTTCTCAATTAGTGCTGTCAGACAGTAACAACTTTATTTAATGATTTAAAACAGCTACCAACAACTTTCACTTCCTGTTGATGGCAGCAGCCATTTCTCGAGCAGCAGTGAGCTTCTTGAGCTCACTGTATGCTAATATGCCTGTTTGACCTCTGATATTGATTGGCAGGTCATTTTAGCATAAGGTGAGCTCAGGAAGCTGTCTACTACTCATGAAATGGTGGCTGCCAGCAATAGAAAGTGAAAGCTGAAGGCCACTGTTTAAATCACTTAAAAAGCAATTAGAGGAATTCAAAAATAAAAAAATACTATCTGAAAGCATTAATCAGGAATGTTTGTAGTGCCTGGAAAAAGCTGTGCCTTTTCCATTGTTTCCCTTTAAAGCCTGGGTTTAAAGTATGGAAACATTAGGTAGAAGCATGGCTACAACCTTGCCTTCCATTTTGGGAGGCAAAAAAACAGGTCTTTGGCAAATGTCAGTGGTGTACCACAGTATGGCAGAGACTGTATTAAAAATGTTGTCAAATGGAGTCTTTCTCATGCTCAGTTTTTGATATTAGACAGAAAAGCAATATTCTCAGCTATTTTGCAAGCTGAAAGTCAAACAGAACTTGAATTCCCCTGCTGCCCTGCAGCAAGATTCCAATATGTTCTCCAATAGCTGGATAACCTCAGAATTCCTCCCTTAGGGTGGGATTGCACCTGGCTAAGTAATCATGGGCAGTTGGGGATTAAGGAGAACAGTAAACACAACCAAGTTTCTGAAAGGTACTGTCCAAGAGAAGATTGTAACCAGATTTTAGAGACACAACAGCATTTACTTTTGGAATGCTCATATTTATTTATTTATTGAATACAATCAGGATTAATACCTTTGAGTCAGAGACTCCTTTACAAAGGCTCCACATCACAGAAAACAATACAGAGCATACAGTGTACAGGCATCACAGTATAAATAGCAGTGTGGAAAGTATCACACCTTACGAATGATACATGGTAAAGTACAACAGGTGGATGTGATACAGGATAATTGCAACAGTCATAGACAATGCAGTACAGTGGCAAAATACAATAAATACAGTAACTACAGGGGCAATCATACAGTACAGTAGTTGTTGTAGAGAAGTATTTTAGACTGGAATGTGCAAGCAGTGCAGTCCAGTGAGTGTCAGCTAGTCTGAGGCTTGGGTAAGACCGAAACCAGGGACCGGTACTCTAGAAGCAGGACCAAGTGGGTCCATTGCCATGGCAGTTTTAGGTCTTGGGTAGGTCAGGTACATGTCCATTCCTTTTGTGCCTTTTCGTCTAATACTTGGAAGGAGCCACTTTTTCTCAACCTTCCTTATCATACCATAATGTATGGCCCAGAGAATAATGCATTTGTTAAATATCATAAGGATACCATTTATGTTGTTTTCACATTAATTCGATACTTTAATTAGCAAGGATGCTGCATGTTAGTACTGCAGCAAAGGAAAGTAAGTCATTTGGAATTATTGACTAACATACAGTACTCTATGGCATGTACCAAGCAAATGGACATGAAGTGCTTTCCATTGGAAAAAGTGAATCATTTATGGATTAACCGCGAGAAATGGTTTGCATAGATCTGTGACCACAAACAAAATGTATGCTTATTACTGCTTGTCTTGACTATGTAAATGCTTGAACAATATCTCTGTAATGTTGATGCGGTTGATTTGCATTACTATCTTTTCCTTTGTTTTTTATGTATATGGTTTTCATTTACTGACTTGAGTTGCAATGAAGTTCAGTTTCAATAAAATTCCCCTACTCTTTTCGAGAAATGCCATGGGATCTTTAACATCCACCTGAACTACCACCAGAACAGGCAAATGGGACCTCGGTTGAACGTCTCATCTGAAAGATGGCACCTGAGGAGTGCAGCACCCCCTCATGCAGCACTACAGTGTCAGTATTGGGATATTAACCCAAGTGCCTGGTGTGGGGATAGAATCCATAGCCTTCTGATCTTCTGGCCTCAGAGGTGATTGTGCTATCTGCTGAGCCACTGACACTGCCTACCCCCCACCAGAATTGACTTACGTCTGTCCCATGCATTCTTGAATCCCCACACTGTTTTTGACCCCACGACCTCCTCAGAAAGACAGTTCCATGCATCCACCACCCTCTCTGTGAAAAAATACTTCCTCACATTGCCTCTGAGCCGTCCCCCCTTTATCTTCAAATTGTGTCCCCATGTTCTTGCACATCTTTTTCTCTGAAAGATGCTACCCTCTTGGACTTTGTTGATTCCCTTGAGGTACTTGAAAGTTTCTATCATGTCCTCCCCTCTCCCTCCTTTCCTCAAGGGTATACATGTTGCCTTAGTCTCTCTTCATATGGCTTCTGTTGAAGACCCTGCATCATTTTTGTTGCCTTCCTCTGGACTGCCTCCATCTTGTTTATGTCCTTGTGGAGATGGGGTCTCCAGAACTGCATGCAGTACTCCAGATGGGGTCTCACCAACTGTCTGTACAGAGGGATAACAACTTCCTGTTTTCTACTGGTGATGCCTCTCCCTATACATCCCGGTATCCCCCAACCATCCTTACTGCATTCTCACATTTCCTGCTTAACTTTAGGTCATCTGATATGACTACCCCCAGGTCCCTTTCCATTTGTGTTGTTAATATCTTCCCCCCAATGTGTATTCTTCCCCTGGGTTTTTGTTTCCCAGGTGCATTATTTTGCACTTCTTTGCATTGAATCTAAGCTGCCATACTTCTGACCATTCCTCCAACCTTGTCAAGCTCCTTCTCATCCTTTCCACCTACCCCCTTGTGTATCAACCCTGATGCAGATCTTTGTGTCATCTGAAAACAGGCATACTTTTCCTTCCAGTCTCTGTGCAATGTCACCTATAAAGACATTAAAAAGGACCAGACCCAGTACTGAACCCTGCGGTACCACACTAGTAACCTCCCTTTCTTTGCAGTGGACTCCATGTACTATTACCCTCTGTGTCCTGTTGTCCAGACAATTTCTTACCCATGCTACCACCCTGGGACCCACTCACAGGCTGGCTAATTTGTTTATTAATCTTTTGTGTGGGACTGTGTCAAATGCCTTGCTAAAGTCTAGGTAGGCCATGTTCACAGCCCCTCCCTGGTCTACTACTTTGGTCACCCAGTCAAAGACATCTATTAGATTCATCTGACATGATCTTCCCACTGTGAATCCATGCTGCTTTGGGTCCTGTGGCCAATTGGCCTCTAGGTACTCAACAATTCTTTCTTTCAGAAGTGATTCCATATGTTTCCCTACCACTAAGGTCAAGCTAACAGGTCTATAGTTTCCTGCCTCTGTTTTGCTCCCACTTTTGTGAAGGGGAATCACATCTGTACTCCTCCAGTCCTCAGGTATTACACCATCCTCCCATGATTTGTTAAAAAGGGTAGTCAGTGATGTCACTAGTTCTCCCCTTAGTTCTTTTAGAATTCTGGGGTGAATCCTGTCAGGCCCCATTGCTTTGTCCACCTTCAGTTTTAGGAGTTCTTTCAGAACCCTTTCTTCTGTGAAAGGCCTGGTATTGACCCCCCCCCCCATCCAAAGTGCTTCTATTGATTGGATTATGTACCTTCCCTTCCTCTTCTTTTGTGAATACTGAGCAGAGGTATTCATTCAGTATCCCTGCTTTTTCACAGTCCCTCTCTGCCCACCCACCGTCCATTCTATTCAGCCTCACTATCCCTCCCTTGGTCTTTCTTCGCTCCCTAATGTACCTATAAAAGGTTTTATGCCCCTTCTTAACCAAGTTGGCTATCTTTTCCTCAGTTTTGGATTTTGCTATTCTGACTGCCTTGCCCACTTCCTTCTGCTTTAACTGGTACAGTTCTTGGTCCTGCTCCTTCTGTATTTCCTTATACTTCCTGAATACTATCTTTTTCTCCCTAACCTTCCTGCCACCTTGTCATCAAGGCACAGGTCAGGAAGCATAGAAAAAACCAGGAGCAGTTGTAGAATTTCGCAAAAAGTGTTTATTAGTACTAGCAGTAACATAAACAAGCATTTGTCAATGCCAAACGTTCGCTTGCAGGTATTTGCAGTGGTGTTTGGCACATATGGTGCTTTACCCTAATGCCCTGTGCGATTGCTGGTATTTGCACAATAAATTTTCAGCATGACCTTTTTGTTACCCCCATTGTGCGCTACATAGGCGGAAACACGTTTTGGGCAGGATGTGAAAAATGACAGCTATACTGCTCCTAAGGAAGTGTGGTAAAATGGCAATGTTGAAAATCTGGGTGGAAATATTGAAATTTGCAAACCCTCTGACGTGCGTGGGAACTGTGCAACGCCGCCATGTAAAACAGTCATTGTTAGGAATTTTTCACCAAATTTTCAACATTGGCATTTAAAACCTCTGCTAATGAACAGTGTCAATGTGATTGTCTTACTGTGTCCCATACATTGATTTTGCACACCGACTGCGCCATTGTGCACTACATGGGCGGAAACACGTTTTGGGCAGGATGTGAAAAATGACAGCTGTACTGCTCATGAGGAGGTGTAGTAAAATGCCAATGTTGAAAATCTGGAGTGGAAATATTGAAAATTCACAAACCTATGAGCATGCGTGGGAACTGTGCAACACACGCTTGTAAAACAGTCATTTTTAGGAATTTTTTCACCAAATTTTCAACATTGGCAGAACAGTGTCACTGTGATTTTCTTACTGTGTCCCATACATTGATTTCGCACACCAACTGCGCCACTGTGCACTACATGGGCGGAAACACGTTTTGGGCAGGATGTGAAAAATGACAGCTGTACTGCTCATAAGGAGGTGTGGTAAAATGGCAATGTTGAAAATCTGGCATGAAAATATTGGAAATTCGCAAACTTACTAGCATGTATAGGAACTGCACAACGCACGCTCGTAAAACAGTTATTTGTAGGAATTTTTTCACCAAATTTTCAACATAGCCATTTTAAGATCTCTGCTCATGAACAGTGACTTTGTGATTTTCTTAATGTGTCCCATACACTGAGTTCAAGACACTGACTGTGCCATTGTGCGCTACGTAGCGGAAACACATTTTGGGCAAGATGTGAAAAATGACAGCTGCACTGCTCATAAGGAGGTGTGGTAAAATGGCAATGTTGAAAATGTGGAGTGAAAATATTGAAAATTCACAAACGTATGAGCGTGTGTAGGAACTGCGCAACGCACACTCGTAAAACAGTCATTTTTAGGAATTTTTTCACCAAATTTTCAACATAGCCATTTTAAGACCTCTGCTAATGAACAGTGTCACCATGATTTTCTTAATGCATCCCATACATTCATTTCGCACACCGACCGTGCCATTGTGCGCTACATGGGCGGAAACACATTTTGGGCAGGATGTGAAAAATGACAGCTATACTGCTCATAAGAAGGTGTGGTAAAATGGCAATGTTGAAAATCTGGAGTGAAAATATTGAAAATTCACAAACTTATGAGCCTGTGTAGGAATTGCGCAACGCACGCTCGTAAAACAGTCATTTTTTGGAATTTTTGCACCAAAATTTTCAAAATGGGGTTTTTGGGACCCCTTCTCATGAATGATGTAACTGTCATGGCATTATTTGGGCCCAAAGGGTGATTTCACGCAGTGACTGCGCACTGACTGCAAAATCACCCTTTGGGCCGAATCAGCTTTGACAGTGACATCATTCATGAGAAAAGTCCAAAACCTAAGTTAATGCAAAAATTAAAAAATACCTGAAATATGCAATAAAGTTGAAAAACCTCTATCTAGCACATTATGCAGCTTACGGCATTTCCTCAGTTCGCCCGGCTTTGAAGAATGCAGACGTGTTCCTGGTCCACGAAGATTGTCGCACCCGAGCTCCGGAGGGGTGGTATGGGGTGGGTGTGGGGAGGCTGGGTGTGCAGTGGGTGGGTGCGGGTTGTGGGAGGGGGACTGGGAGAAGCGCGGTGGACCGCTTTTGCTTTACAGGTAAAAACAAAAAGACTACGTGGGACATTTGCCATGCTGGGGTGGGCTCCCAGCATGGCAGAAGATGGCTGGGGGCCGAGGAGCCGACGGGAATGTGCACCCTGCCGCAAACAACGCTGGATGTTGCTGCACGCTGGTGGGCTCCCAGCGGGCACCAAAGCTTTGGGGGGCGCGGACGGGGCGGCGTGATGCAGTGCTTCGTATGATAGCAGTGGTTTTGAAGTTAAGACCACCATTGTCATACACAGCTCCTGCACCCATTGGTGGAGGATCGCCACACCTGCTCAACTGAGCAGTGGATTGCAGAGAGAGGCACACTCCAAAGTGTGCTACTTCCCAAACGCTCTTGCGCATGCGAACAAGCGAACTTAAAAATGAACTTGTTCAGTATAACTATTCACAAAGGCAGAATAAACAGAGAAGATCCATCTGAGTTTTCCTTCAATCTCTGTGTCTCTCAAACCATTTCAGCTCTCTCTTATAAGTCTTTGCAACCACCCTCCTTAACAAGCATCCTGTTTTTTTTCTAAAATGTTTTTGTAAATTTCCAGTGTTCTTGTCAATTTCATGCAGGTACAACAAGAACACAATGTCCCAGAACTGAGGTTCCTTCTCCACAACTTTTGAAAAAGGGCTTAAAAACTGCTCTCAGGTTAACCTCTTGAGTTCCCAATAGCTTTCTGCAATCATCTCAAACTATAATTATATACACCTCAACAGTAACACTATATAATTTATAAATAAAGTGATCCCAATATCAGTTACATTTCCACATAATGATTTGCATATATTTTTATACCAGCAGATATGCAAGGAAGGAAAAGACAAAACAGCAAGAGAAGGTAGAGAGATAGTGAGAGGCAAAGAACTGCGGACTGTTGGGTGATCAAATCCTAGGTCTCATAGGAAAATTTGGTTGTGCAACCACATACACAAGAGACAGGAAAGGAAAGAACAGAACAGATCCCTGCATTCAAACTCTCCATAACAACTGGGACAGGGTCCAATTCAACCCTGTCACACACCTCTTTTGAGAACCATATTGTTTTTTCTTTTGTTTTGATTTATTTGCTTCACACAAAGGCTTTCTGCCTGTGTAATGGCAGTTTTGATGTTTCCCCATTGTTCCTCCACCTCTCCTTCTTGCCTGTTTGCTAGTGCTTTTCTGAGGCACTCTCCCATTTTGACAAAGTCAGCCCTCCTAAAGTCCAGTAGCCACACTTTTGTATGGCTTGACTCTGTAGCTGTGTTTAACACAAACCACACTGTTTGGTGGTCACTTGTTCCCAGACGGCTACCCACTTCTAGATCTGAGATCCTCTCTCCATCCCCGTTTGAGAGTGCCAGCTCTAAGATTGCTCCCTCCAGAGTAGTTCAAACACTAGTTGTCTGAGGCATGCCTCCTGTAGAGCATCAAGAATGACCCTGCTTTGGATGTGGCTGCAGCAAAGGTGCTCCACTTAACATCTGGCATATTTAGGTTCCCCATCAACTATATCTCCCCTTTTTCTGCCATCCTAAGGATGCCTTCTATCATTTCCTTGTCCATTTCCTCCCCTTGAGACGGGGTCTGTATACAACCCAAATGCATATTGCGGTTCCATTTCCTGTCTCCAGGGTGACCCACAGTGCTTCCTCTCCTCCCTGTTTACCCTTTAGTTTCATTACTTTGATCCCTTCCCTTACATAGAGAGCTACTCCTCTTTTTCTACCCTCCTTGTCCCTCTTATAGATTGCGTACCCTGGTATGTTGACATCCCAGTCATGTTTCTCTGTGTGCCATGTTTCTGTGGCTGCCATGATATCCAGGCGTCCCTCTTCCATCAAGGCCACCAGTTCAGGGAGCTTTTTATCTAGACTACATGCATTGGTACTCATTACCTTCCATTTTTTTATGGCCTTACCCCTTTTTTCCCCCATCCCTGTCCTTACTGCCATTGCCTGTTGTGATAATAAATGGTTAAGACATTCTGGAAGATCAACAATTACGGTGAGTACGTAATTTTCATATCTTTCAAGAATCAGTCTTCACCATTTATTATCACCTATAGGTCAAAGTACCACACTTACCAGCCATAAAGGGAGGTTCTGGCTCACCATGAGGGGAATGGTTGTTTCCTCAACCTCTTGTGGGGGATAGCAACTTGAAGAAAAGGACCTTATGGGCCTGGTGAGGCCTGGAAGAAGTCAGGGTTAGGTGTGGGCTCCTGTCGCCTGGGAGCAGGAATGTACTGACTCATGCCTGAACCTATGGGAGAAAAAGTAGGTCCCCTGGAACCATAAGGCAATCACCCTATGCTGAGCCAGGGATGACAGCTGGGAAAGACAAATCCTTGTCGTCCACCTAATGCAGACTGCAGTTTCTGCCAGCCTGGAGGCTACATTGCTGGCATCATAAGATGCCCTCACTTGGTGCCTCACCAGCTCTAGGCCCTGGGCAGAAGGCAAATGGCCTGTCTGGTTGCCTTGCAATCTGGTAAAGATGCTAGAATCTGACCCAGTGTCAACCACTGGTGCCTGCCATAGGTCTCCTGGTGTGCCTGGAGTGCGGAGATGCACAACATGGTGCATAACACTGAAAAAGCCCTATGGCCCCAGGCATCAAACTCCATAGATTCTGGGGGACAGTCATGCACTGGGTACCTATGCCCAGTGGGGGTGTCCAGGAACTGGATCCAAGAACAGCAATGTGGCATGGTTCCTGGGGACCTCCCAGGTATGCAATACCTGCACTAAACACCCCTTGGAGCTGGAAAGGGGGCAGAGGGGTGAAGACTGACATTGTTGGATGTGTCCTTAAATAGCTTAGGCCATGGAGGGATGATTGTTGAGTCACAGCTGTAATTCCCAAGGAACAACAGCACAAGGTTTGCAGGATTGTGGCCTGCAAAGTGGCCAATTCCAAGTTCTCTGATAATCTTCTTGAGGAACTGCTGGTACTGAGTGTACTTAGCATCAGAGGAGAGGTACAGGGAGATGTCCTCTTCCTCAGAGAAGGAAGTTGGCGATGAGGAAGTGCTAGAGTCAGGAGTGGTGCTGCAGGGGTCTCAGGACAAAAAATTGCCAGATCTAGTGTCAAGATTTACTGGGGGAAAAGCACTCGCCAATTCCCTGAACTGTTCCCAGGACAGGGGATCCAAAGGACCCCGAGTGCCCCAGAGAGCAGGAAGGGGAGGCAAAGGGGGGAGGAGGATGAGGCCAGGTCTGCTGCCAGGGCTATGGTAGCATGAGATATTAGTGCTGGTGACTGGGCACCTTCAATAATGGTGACCCAATCCCCAGCACATGTCTGCAGGGCTACTGTAGGGTAGGGCGGCCGGATGAGGGATCAGCGAATATATACCGACAGGATGTCACTATACGTATGCAGACAGGGGGGGAGTGAGCACGTACAGTAATGGGTGGGAGGTAATGTGAGGGGTGGTGCTGCAGTGGGTTGCCAAGCCAACTCCGTGGCATGGTGGGTGGGTTGGCAGTGTTGGCAGGCAGGGTACTGGGCTCAGGTCCTGGTGCTGGTGTGTTTTTGTTGCACCCGGCCCGAACCTTTGTAAAAAAATGTTTTCACCCCCTGGCATACACTCTGCTGGAGTTGAGAATCTTTAAGTGGGGGGGTGCGCGGGGCTGTAAACATTAAAAAACTATATCCCCGGTGCTGTTTTGCTGTGCACTGGGGTGTCAGAGTGCCAAAATAAATTTTCTGCACTCTGACTTTGCGATAACAGTGATCACCTTTAGGCTTTTGCTGTTATCACATAAACCCAGGGCTACGAGTCTGCTCAAGGGATCTCAATGGGGGGAAGGGGGGCCTGGCAATCTCATCGACCAAAGAGCGCTCAACAGGGAAGAATCAATCAATCAATCAAGCAATCAATCAATCAATCAATCAAAATCTTTATTTATCCCAGCGAACATCATTGAGCAGAGCTCATTTACAAGATGGACCTGGGTAGGACAAGGTCATTTACAAATTCAATGGAATAAACAATATACATGGTAATAAACATATTCATTTACCGAGTCAGAGGTCCATAAAAGGTATACATGAAAATAAACAGGGTACTACAGCATCATTCATAGCATTACAGCAAAACATATGCGAGGATAAATCCTAGCTCATTTACAACATTGCTTGTACATAAATATATGTGTACTTAGCAGCAAAGTGGGATTGTACAGAAGCTTCAGTTGTGGGGAGAAAGATAGGGGGGTGGATAAGAATAAGTACTCATCGTGTGCTCCTTTCCATAGGGGATGGGAGGGGGGAAGTCTGGTATGTGTGGGCAGGTCAGGGGAGTGAGAGCTGTAGGAAGGGAACTATTAATGAGGAGGAGGAGAAAAGGGGTAAGGGGACAATGAGGTGAGATGGTAAGTGCAAATATGAAGAATCGAGGTAAGGGGTAAAGTGAGTAATATTACTCATTAGGGTAGGGAGGCAATTAGGCTAATTTAAGAGCAGTGATGGGGAGCACATAGAAGATTCCCATGGAGAGAGGAACAAGAATAACGGGAGGAGAGTAGCAGAGTTATATGTTTGGTTTGAATGTACTAGTCAGACATGCTAGTGGTGCAATGTATACAGTATATGTGATTAAGCTAACGATGTAGGAGGCATTTGCAGTGTTCCTTAATAAGGCGCGAATAAAGAGATTTAAAGGAAGTAATGGTTATAGGTATGCTAAGTTTCATCATTTTTTGCAGTTTGTTCCACTAAGAGGGCAGCGTGAAGCTAGTGGCAGCCCTTCTGAAGCGAGAGTTAACTTTGGGCACTTTCAACATGATATAAGAGTAGCTTCTTAGGGCATATTTGCTTATTAAGTTTTGCTGGAGACAATCTGAGACATATTGTGGTAATTGATTGGATATCGCTCTTAATGTCCATATGGCAGCATTTCTGTCCCTCCTAAATTGAAGCGAGTTCCATCCCACTGCTGCATATAGGGAGCAATGATGTTTGTTAAATGAAAGTCCTGTAATAAACCTCAAGGCTCTATATGGTACAGTGTATCCAATTTTGGCAGATAGGAGGTATGGCAGTGGCTATATAGGAAATCCGCATAGTCAATTACAGAAAGAAATGTTGCCTGGACCAATCTTAACTTAGCATCACTTGTAAGAAAGTGGCTGATCCTGAAGTAATGACCAGGCCTTTGACGTAGTTTTTTTAGCAATGCCTCCATATGTTCTGTAAAGGAAAGCCTGTTGTCAAGCCAGACTCCCAGGTACCTGAATTTTTCAACAAATTCTAGTTTTTCTCCTAGAATTGTGCATATCTGCAAAAGGGACAGTCAGGTTTACCGCATGCATGCCAGGAGAGAAAAGCATTGCTTTTGTTTTCTTTGCATTTAGAAGGAACTTTTTGTTTAGGAGTTGATGTTGGAGTAAATTGAATTACATTTATAGGTCTCTACAAACTGCTTCTAGAGATGGACAACTCACATATAGCACCATGTCATCAGCAAATAGGTGGACTGTAGCCTTGGTAATATTATCATCAATATTGTTAACATAGATAGCGAAGAGGATAGGACCAAGAATGGATCCTTGGGGCACACCTCTTAACAATGGCTTAAGGGGTGAGAATTTGCCTTCTGCCTTGACCTGTTGGAGGCGTCCAGAGAAGTAGTTGGTGAACCATTGTAGGTAGAGTGAATCCAGCCCTATGGATTCCAGGGATGAGAGGAGTAGGTCATGCGCAGCCATATCGAATGCCTTACTCAGGTCCAGAGGCACAGCACAGATAAAATTCCTTTGTCTAGTTCTCTCTGCCAATCACTGGTGACTTTTGCTAGGGCAGTGATGGTACTGTGCTTGGCTCTGAAGCCAGATTGTGCAGGGCTTAGGAGATTCATAGTTTCTAGGTAAGTTCTCAGTTGGATACTTACGATTTTTTTCCAGCAGCTTAGATAGGAGTGGAAAAATGGAAATGGGCCTATAGTTGTGTTAAGGTCACGAGGATCCCCTGTTTTAAATAGTGTAATGACCTGCTCAGTTTTCCAGATCGAGGGGATTGCTCCTTGGGACTAGGAGAGATTAAACAAGAGTGTTATAGGTACCGCTAGTACAGAGTAGGTAATCTTCAGGAAGCAGGGGCCGAGGGAGTCCACACCAGCACAAGAAGCAGTGAAGGTCCCACCGAGAGGCCCTGATCCCAACCAAAGACAGGGCCAGATGGTTCTGGCAAGACTAGGTGCTCCAAGTTGGCACTGTGACCCCTGCTAGAGCTGCCACCTACTCAGGACAAGGAGTGAGCCACCAATCAGGATCCCCCAGCACCTACCTCACCAGAAGGGGCCCTACCCCTTGGACTAGGCCTCTGAATAGGCTCTGCATCCATCTCCAAGTTTGCAGGAGAACCAGTGCCCTGAATGGCATCAGAACCCTCCTGGCACCACGGATGGCGCTGATACCCTGCCAGGAACTGTGGCTGGCACAGACACCCTCTCTGGTGTCACAGACAGCATTGGGATTGTCTCAGGTGCTGGAAGACAGCCAGGCAGCAGTTCCACAAGTGACACCATGCAGAGAAACAGCCCCTGAAGACAACACTGACCCTGAATGAGGCCTAGAACCAGGCCCAGAAAGATCTCCATCACTGGAGTCCTGCAAACAGCTGAGACCCTTCGCAACCTCAACCCCTGGGTCACAAGATTGCTCATGGAAGAGATCCATCAGTCTGTGCTATGCTGTGCTCTGCTCAGTCCTGTCCCATCCTGGTGGCTACCACTCCACCACACACATGGACATGATAACAGTGACTGACCTAGGGTTACAGGTAAGCTAAGTGATCGAAACTCCAGTTATAGTACTGGTGGGTTGTGACAGTGCTTGTCCTGCCCAGTCAGTGATATGTGTGTGTGTGTGTGTGTGTGTGTGTGTGTGTGTGTGGAGTTGGAGACTCTGGCCATCCTGACTGTAAACTTTCTTTCTTTCTGTGCTGTGCTGTGCTCATGTGCTGGCTGTGGGGTTGGAATGTGGGAGGTACAACTGACTGACTGCAGAAGGGACAGACTGGACAGCTGGCTGCTGGCACCACAGTTGGATGGGAACTAGGATTCAGTTGGGATGGGGGCAGTTCTGATGGTTGCACTGGTCAATCACAACTCATAGTGGACCAGACAGTACACAGAGTGCACATCATGATGCAGACACTACTGCTGCTAAGCAGTTCAGCCTGGCTGTGAGCACAACTGGCAGTAGCTATTATTTGACTCTGGACTATGTGCTGTCATGTCATTGTTCAGTTAGTGCCTCAGCAGGCAGGGGGTGGGAGTGGACAGATGGCCGAGACACACTCACGTACACCACTGTTACTGTGTCTGGCTGCTCCTACTTCAGCATGGACAGTGATGGTGACATACACATAAATAATATCACAGATTACACAATTAATAACTATATTCTTATGTTCTCATAAAGTTACCCCCTAAAGTGTCTCTGTGCTGCTAGTAAAAAGTTTGCCATCCCATACATTATTTTAACCTGTTCCATCCTTAGCAAAAAGATGCACTTTTCCATGCTAGCAAGACTTGTTTTGTTAGTCAGTAGTGGTGCAATCCATTTATCTCTCTCTCCTCTTAACAAATTACATTCCAGAAGCAAGTGCATAACAAGATGTATACTACCTACTTCACATGTGCAATATCATTCCCACCATTTTTAAATTGCCATACTTGAAAACCCCAAGCAGTACTCAACCTAAAGTTCCTCAACAAGTTTCTGTGCAGTTTGTTTTTACAGATCTTTAAATACTTTTCCTCCCCATATTTTAGCTTTATTTGTGAGTACAGATCCAGGGTATCCATTTCCTGCATTTTCTTCACATCTTTCTACATAGCAATGTCAAGCATCCTTTGTGTTACTTCACTTATATAGTTCTCTAGATCTGTTGTAGCTTTTTTGACCAGAGGTCCTCTAGGCCACTCTTTTTCATTTTATTATTTAATACATCGAACCAGCACCATTTTGATGTTCTAGCCTTTCTGTGTTTTATAAATTCATTCCAGCATAGTTTGAGCAGTTATTTGCATTTTTGCTATTCAACCCCAGCATTTAATGGCTCTTAACAGCCATTTTTGTTTCCAGGGTAACCATAGCTGTTTCTAATCTTAGGTAGGATGTTGGACAATCTCGAAGCATATTCAAGGTACTTCTAATAAAAAAGTTTTGTACCGATTCAATATTGTTATTTTTTAGATATAGCCCCCAGATTTCACTTCCATATAAATTTTGATTCAATGTTTTTGCCTCAAAGGAGGTTTTTATGGCTGAGAAGGAGTTTGTTGCATATTTGAGGGCAAATAGCCCTATTGCCTTTGTGGTTTTATATGCCTTATCTTTTATTTCATTTAAATGCAATTTCCATGTGCAATTCCGTTCATATGTTACCCCCAAATATTTGTATTCTTTCACTTCCTCAAACTGTTTTCTGTTTATGGACCACTTGTTAAGGTCCCTTGCTTTACTTCTGTAAACCATTATCTTATTTTTTTCTATATTCAGCTCGAGATCTAATTCGTGTAATTTGGTCATAATATTAGCTAGACCCCTTTTAAGCCCCAATGGTGTTTGTGACATTATCGCACCATCTGCGTATAGCATTATTCCATTTTTCCATTGTCTGTATGTGGTGGAAATGTTTCAATACAGCTCATACCTTGAATCAATGTTTTGATATAGATGTTAAAAAGAATGGGGGCTAATAAACAACCTTATTTGACTCCGCATTGTATAGAAATTTCTTCTGTCAGTGCACCTTCCGTATTGTATCTTATTTGTGCTGTAGTGTTAAAATGTAATAGTTTTATTATACCGAGTAACTGGTTATCTATTCCCTGTTTTTTAAAACTTTCCCACAGTGCTTCTATTTATAGAGTCAAAAGCTGATTTTATGTCAGTATAGCATACAAACATTTTTCCATTCTTCCCTTTTACTTAGATATCCAGTATATAATTTAATGTAAACATCAAATCCAAGGTTCCTTTTATGTTTTTTAAATCCACATCGATATTTAGAAAGTATATTATGTTCTTCCACCCAAGTCTTTACTTTTTCCAGAATTATTCTAGTGTATATGTTTTGTACTATTGGTAACAAGGATATTGGCTTGTAACATCTGGGGTCTTGTCAATCTCCTTATTTGAATAACGGCACAATTATACTTCTATTCCACTGTTGGGGAGAGTATCAAATATAGAGTAAATATTGGAACCAGCACATTTGCCCAGAATTCTGGGTTATGCTGGTATATTTTGACAGGTATGTCGTCTATGCATTCTGCTTTATTTCTTTTTTTGTGTTTTAATTGCACAAAATACCTCATATTCTAGAAGAAAAAATTACTTACCATAGTAATCTTGTTTATTCCCAGTTATACTCAGGTATTCTTAACTTTTTGCAGCGTCCCTTTAAGCCAGAACTGCCTGGAGAGGATAGAACACATGCAAATGATGGAACTCTTTGCAAGTGACAACTATTTAAATGCTGCCTTGAACTAACTGCCTTAATCCTAAACCCCTCAGATTCCTGGACCCCTGGAAAGGCAGGCCCTCCAAGGACTATAAATACTGAATAACAGTAATAATAAAAATAAAGATAATCAAGCCTGTAACCCCCCCAAATAAACCCTCCAACTGGAGGGGAAAAACCATAACAGATATCCCCAAAAATTTCAGAATCACCTGAAAGAAGGGGGAAAACACAACATGAACCTTGTTTATCAAAACTGTGCCAGAAAGTGGCATGTATACCCCTGAGAACACAATATGCAGGAGTGCAGAGGCTGAAAGTTCTAGAAGGGGAGGCAGGGTGGGAAGTAATGAAAACCTGAGTATCACTGGGAAGAAACAAGATTACTATGGTAAGTAATGTTTTCTTCTAACTCCAGTAATACTCAGGTATTCCTAACTTTCTGCAGACTATGAAGCAATACCTTTAGAGGTGGGCACAGAACCTTATTTTGGGAAACAGACTTTGCAGGACTGCTGTGCTGAACCTAGCATCACCCCTTGACTGAATATCCAGATTAGAGTGCTTTGTAAAGGTGTGTACTGTTTTCCAGGTAGCTACTTTACAGATGTCCACTAGTGGAACATCCCTGGCAGCTGCTAAGGTAGCAGCTGCCCCTTTTGTGGAGTGGGCCCTCAATCCTGTTTGGGGTTCCCTTCCAGCTTTAGTGTAACAGAACTGGATACACTGGACTATCCAACAAGAAATGGACCTTTTCAATGCTGGGTTACCCTTTCTCATATCCCCATAAGAACAGCTGTTTTCTGTCCTGCCTATGGTCCTTAGTGGCTGTCATATAGTAGCTGAGAGCTCTCTTGACATCCAGACTGTGAAGCCTTCTTTCACCAGAGGTGGAACGCTCTGTCAAAAAGACAGGCAGGGTAATGGTTTGGTTCAGGTGGAAATCAGAGACCACCTTAGGGAGGAATTTCCTGTTTGTTCTCAGGACCACCTTATCCCTGTGGAATGAGATGTGGTAATGTTCAATGCAGAGAGCCTGAAGCTCACTGATTCTTCTTGCAGAAGTCATTACCACTAGAAAAACTGTTTTCCAAATGACATATTTCAGGTGAGCAGAGGACATGCACTCAAAAGGAGGTCCCATGAGCTAAACTATGCACACATTAAGGTCCCATGCTGGCACCGGTTCCCTATGAGGGGGTGCAAATGGGCCAAACCCTTGAAGAACCTCTTAAAGACAGGGTCTGAAGTTACTGACACATTGCTTCCAGCAGAAATGTAAGTGGATACTGCAGCCAGGTGGGCCTTGAGGGTACTGGACTGCAATCCCAGGGAATGTAGATTGAAAGGTAATCAAGAACAGCTGGAACCCCAGCTTGTGTTGGTATCAGCTCCATAGCTGAGCACCAAACAGAAAACCATTTCCATTTTGAAGTGTAAGTTTTCTTAGTAGAAGGCTTCCTGTAACCTCTTAATATGTCCAAAACAGCCTCAGAGAGGTGTAAACCTGCATATTCTAGGTTATCAAAAACCAAGCTTTGAGCTCGAGAGACCTGCGATTCGGATACAGTAGTCTCCCATGGTTGGAGGTTAACAGATTGTGCCTCCAAGGGAAGTGTATTGACTCGGCTACAGACATGGAGAGCAGCAGAGAGTACTATGGATGCCTGGGTCAGTCTGGAGCTATCAAGATCATTGATGCTGAGAGGGACCAGAGCTTGAGCAACACCCTGTACACCAGAGGAAAGAGAGGAAAAGCATATAGGTGCTTCTCTGACCAGTTAAAAGCTACAGCATTCAGGGGTAGTGTTCCCCGATCTGGTGGTCTGCAACAGTATTGTGGCAGGTGGTGGTTCTAGAGGGATGCAAACAAGTCTATCTCTGGTGTGCCCCACCTTCTGAAGATTACCTCCACCACTTGCCTGTTCAGGGTCCATTCATGATGGGGCTGGTTAATTTGGCTCAGAGAATCTGCCAGGATGTTGTCCTTCCTTGGCAGATGGATTGCCTGTAAGGAAACTCCCAAGGAGTAAGCCAGGCTCCAAATTGTCATGGCTTCTGTGCACAGAGGACCCCACCTGGTACCCCCTGCTTGTTTATGTAGTACACTGTGGTGGTATTGTCTGTTCTGACCTGTACCACCTTTCCCTGTACCAGTCTTGTGAAGGCTTTTAGTGCCAGGAACACTGTTCTGAGTTCCAGCAAGTTTATGTGTTCGAGTGACTCTGCACTTGACCAAATGCCTGGGTTATGTGGACCCCAAATGGGTGCCCCACCCCAGCAGAGATGCATCTGTTGTGAGAACAACTGCTGGGGATTCTAGTTGAAAAGAAACCCCTTCCCTTAGGTCAGATTCCTCTTTCCTCCACTGAAGTGTTTGTAACAAGGTTTTTGTTACTGGGATTAGCTTTGAGAAAGAATCTTTTCTTTGGCACCAGTGTGCCCTTAGCTGGAACTGGATGTCTCTCATTTGGAACCTGGAGCCTAGGACTGTGCCTGTGGCCACTGCCATGTGGCCCAGGAGCTGTAGGAACTGCCTTGCAGTTGTTGGCTTGTGCAGTCTGAATGAGTCTGCAATCAGCTGAATACTTCTTACCCTGTCCAAAAGGCAGGTAGGCCCTGCCCTGCAGGGTGTTGATCTCTGCTCCTATGAACTGCAGCACCTGTGCAGGTAGAAGGATGGCTTTTTTTATGATTTATCAAGAACCCCAGGGACTCCAGAAGCCCCTTGGTGATCTGAAGATACTGTCCGACTAGCTCTGATAATTTTCCCACCACCAGGCAGTCATCCAAAAAATGGGAACACCGTGACATCTTATCTTCAAAGGTGTGCCACAACCACTGCTAGGCACTTTGTGAATATCCTTGGACCTGAAGTGAGGCCAAATGGCAGTGTTGAATTCTGGTAGTGACCTGATGGGAGTCTGAACCTGAGGTATTATCTGTGAAACTCCCTTATGGGGATGTAGAGATAGGCATCTTTTAGGTCCAGTGATGCCAACCAGTCTCCTTTTTGGAATGTTGTCAGAATCAATGCTAAAGTTACCATACTGAACTTTGGTTTTGTCAGATGCTTGTTCAGTACCCTGAGGTCCAATATAGGCTGCCATTCCCCATTTTTCTTTGTAGTAAGGAAATACCTTGAGTAGAAAGTATTTCCTTTCTGCTGAATTGGGACAAGATCCAATGCTCTGGACAGTAGCAGGTTTTGAACCTCTGCCTCCAGCATCTTTCTTTCTGTGAGGAAGGATGGTATGAACACTCTGGTTCTCAGAAGAGAAAGGATTTGAAGCTCAGAGACAGTCCCAGACTCTCTACCCCCAGGACCCACTTGTATGTAGTGATCCTTTGCCAAGCCTGGAAGTAGTGAGACAGTCTGTCTCCAACAGGTATCGAGGAGGTGGCCTGTAAAGACACGTCAAGGTGTCTGTTTACTCTGGGGCTGAGGCTGGGTTTGGGATCCTCACCTGGCACCTCTTCTGCCCCACCTCTGAAGTACCCCTGCTGGGGATACTGTTGGTATTGGGGTGCAGCCATTGCCTGGAAAAAGGGCCTAGTGTGAAAGGACCTGTCCCTGCCTCCCCTTCCATAGGATCCGCCAGATGGAGAGTCTTTCTCTTTAGCAGAACTGCTTTTGAAGGTGGCTTTATATTCATCCACCTTCTTCATATAAGCCACTATTGTTTCTCCAAAATGGGAATTACCCTCCAGAGGGAAATCCAGAGCCTTTGTTTGAGTGTCCTGTGTAAGATTTGTAGCTCTTAGTCAGGCAAACCTTCATTGAGCAACAGTATTTACCATCCACCTGGCTGCTGTATCATTGGTATCAGCAGCCATTTGAAAGTGATACTTGGTTGCCTCTAGGACAAACCTGGCAGTTTCTGCAAGGTCATACGACAAGGGTGAAGGGGCTTTGTTTGCCATGGCCAGTACAGACTGCCATAAAGACTTTTGATACTAGGCCACATAGGCTTGAAAATTAGCCTGCCTGATGGCCAAGAAAGCTGACAAGTATCCCTTTTTGGTCATACTATCAATCTTCCTGGACTTGTTATCTGGTGGGTGAGAAGCCAGGAGCACCTTAGCCTTGTCACAGGCAGCTGCCTGCACCACCCCCTGCTGGTCAGGGTGGGAAAACAGAAATTCTGCATCTTCTCTTTCCAACTGATATTTCTTGTCCAGCACGGGGTCATAACATTGTATGCAAAAACAGCTAAAGGAAGAACAGTGCATACAAAACAGCTAACACAAAAACAGCTAACAGACAGATGGCTGCACAAGGAAACAGTGCAAGCAGGCACACATGAAGTGGGCAAAAAGCAAGAGGCAAGACAACAGACATGCGTGTAAACAGTGTTTACTGGTGCAAACCACACAGTGCAACAGTGAAAGTGAACATAGTTAAACCCCAAAAGCCCCCAGCCCCAACAGCACAGTCACGTTACACCTGGAGGGACAGGTTAAAAGCTATGCCATGTAGGTACTCTACAGTGGACTGCTGCCCGTAGACCCCAACAATGGCAACAATCCTCCTCCCAGCATCCCTATAGCACCTCTTAGGGGTCAGCATGGTGTTCCCAACAGACAGCTAGTACAGCTTCACAGTGGTCAGCTACTCCTCGGCCCCCAGCGCCCATATGAACTGCCACAGATTTGGATGGCATGCCCCCAGGTGTGCGGAAAAAACCCTGTGCCAGGCCTCCATGGAATTAGTAGTCCGGGATGTACCATCCTGTGCGGCATCATATATGTTCCAAGTGGAGATGTCATACAGAGGCCTGCACTGTGCTGATCAGCCCACAGGCCTACCCACTCACATGTCCTCAAAGTAGTCCATCAGCTGGAAAAAGAGGTCACCGTTGGCCTTCATGTACTCCATGTCTTGAAGTGTGGTACAGGCATCAGTGACATCCACAGGTGGCACAAAGGCAAGTGCCACAACCATATGGGCATGGAGGGTGAACTCAGGATCCTCTGTGTAGCGGGCCACAGACCCATCAATCTGTAGGCAATGGTGCCACACAGCCTGGGCCAGGTGAGAAAAACAGCCCTGCTGGTGGCTGCCAGGGAATATGTTAGCAAAGGCCTGCATGGCCGCAAGTTCAAAGTCTGTAAGGACAGCCGCAGGTACGAGGCCAGGGCAATGAGACTTCACCTGCTGGAATGCAGCTGTGTATGCAGAGGTGGTCCTGGAACTCATGAGCAGATAAGTAGCTGGGAATGTTATGCCTTCCAGCAGGCCATGGATCGTATACACCTGCTGAAACAGTGGCAGGGTGACCCTGAATGTCCCATCCGCGCAAGTATAGTAGTACACCCCTCCAACTGTGCCAGCGTGGACCATGTAGCAAACACCAACAGACTATTGTCCCCTGGGCTGCTGTCATGCAGGAGGAAAGGGACACCTGTCTCTGTTGACATGTACTTAGGGGGTATCACAAGCTGTTGCAGGCTTGATGGTTGTGATGGTGGCCTGTGTGCCACTGTCCTGGCCCTGGCATAGGTTCATTTAATGAGAGGCAATGCAGGTCGTCTTTCCATGATGGACGTGGGTACACCTGATGTGCAGGCTGCCACCACTGCACTGCAGGGCTCATATTGTGTCAAGCACGGTCTTTCACAGGCACCACGACCTCCCTGGCTGCAATATCCATGGCATCTGGGATGTGGTTGTCTACACCCATGCTATCCACCACCTCTTTGGACCACGTATGCACACGCGCAGGGCACCTTGCCTTCTCGTACTCCACACACTTCCAGTAGGTATGCTCATGGTGCACTCATTCACAACGGTACAAGTACCCTGCATGGTGCAGTAGGGACTTGCCCTTCTGGCTGCCTATGTATGTCAGAGGCATCCTCATGCATGGACAGCCTCCACAAAGTGAGTACCCAGCTACACTATGTGCTCCCCTTATGGAGCCCCAGTGAGGGCTTGATTGGCCACATCTGTTGCCGGGTGGGCACACACACACACCCTTGCAGCACCTGGTGCCTGCTGTCTCAGGTGGTGTGCAGAGAGGCACTAGGGCAGGGCGTCAGTCCACAACAAGGAGCAGGAGCACACCATTGTGTGTGCATGGGGCATGGCCCATCCCACCTGCCACAAGGTACTTAAGGACAGCACAGGCACTGCCCACTCATCCCAGCCCTGCAGCACTTGGGGAGTCACTGCATGCATACAGGTGTGACCCTGTGGTGGGGTGGTGATGCATCCAACCCCCCCCCCTCCATGACAGTCCACAACATCCATGATGGACCTCGCATGTAGCCCTCCAGCCTGTGCAGGTGCAGCGCTACAACACATGATAGCTGCGGTCACGGTACTGGATCCACCAGTGCACTATGCTGTAGCACAGACAGCACTCACACAGTCAGTGAGTATGTATGACAGTAACTGTGCTACATAAGTGTCCGTGCTTCACTACCTGGCCCAATGCCCTGCAGTTCGGTGGACAGTGCTACTGAACACCACCAGGTTGGGATCTGTGATAGGCCCAGGGCCACACCACTGCGACACATGTCTGATAGCCACACATGGCAGACTGACTGTGCCCTCTGGATCCTGTGGCAAGCATCTGATGGCCATATATCGCCCATCCATGTTTAGGCATGTCCCCACCCCTTCTGCACACCCTGTGCATGGGCGTCTATGCCCCTCACCCCCTCCCGGTGTTACACTGTTGGGGCAGGTGTAGCATGCCAACCAGGATAACGCTTGCTAGCCTGTCAGGCCCTCGCCCAGGCCAGGCTGCAGTGTGGGTGTCTCTGCCACTGTCACGTGGCCCCATGGCACAGTGCTGTGTGCACACACCCCATTGCCAAGGGCACATGGTATCTGTCCAGCTAACCACCAATACAGCGTGACTGGGTGGCCCACAGTTCTTCTCCTGTCTGCAGCACTACTGGTACTGGTCAACTCTGCAGCAGGATGTCCATTAGCTAGGCCAATGGCGTTGCTGGACAGACCTCACTGTGCCCTTCCTGTCCATCTGGTGCATGTGCTGTTATGTGCTAGTGTCCAGTAAAACATGTACACCCCAGCCATTCTACAGTGTGCTTTTCCTATCTATCAGGTTCACTGGCAGTCCCGTGTATGTGTCTAATAAAAGAAGTATGCCCCAGCCAGTGTATAGTGTGCCCTTCAATGCCGCATGTCCCAGTGGTGAGTGCATGTTCTGTGCAATGCACTTACCTCATGGTACGCCCCAGGCCAGCAGCGAGTAGCATCTGGAAATGTGCTGTCTGGTCCTCTGTTGTACGGTGAGGTCCATGTCAGCTGGCTCCCATGGACAGCGGTGGTTGTTTTTTGGTGTGGGTGCGGCGGGCGACTGCCGGGCAAATGGCGAATGGTGCTGTTTGCGGCGGCTGTCGGCAGTGGGAAGCGAACCTCTGATGCTGGTGTTCCTTGTGGCTTTCTGGCAAGCTCACACCCACTGTGCCATGGGTGTTGCTCGGCTGGGTCCTTGTCTCCTGTGCAGCTTGTGTGGGGGCCGTTTCGTGCTTGCACAGCATGCGCAGGTGGGGACCCCTCCCCCAGAAAGAAGACACAGGAGCTGGGGATGTCTGTTGACAAGGTGGGATTTCCTGTTTTTTCACAGCTCCATGTTGCCATGTGCTGTGTTGCCTTGCATGACTTCATCCTGCACCATATAGCCCTGTGCTGTTGCGGCATACAGTGTGTATGCAGTGCACAGTGTCAGATTGAGCTGTACCGCTGTCATGCAAGCTTATGATCCCTGCCTCTGTGCTGAACTGGTATGCACTGTACTGTGCCATGTGCTGTTCCAGATCTGCACTGTACTCCTTGCGCTGTTGTCCATGTGCCGTTATGGGTGCACTATATTGACCCGGTAGGTCCTTGTCCAGGATCTTATCGGGGGGTGAGGGGGACAGAATTAGGAGTCTGTAAAATCTTCAATGCATCTTTTTTGAAGAATTTATTTTCAGGCAAGAGGAACTTCTTTGTGGGGATTAACCTCATCACCTTGAGGTATTCCATGTCTCCTTCATCCTCTATTTCTTTACTTGTGGTGATATCAAGGGCATCAGCCATCTTCCTCACAAAAGTGAAATGTGAAGAATAATCCTCAGTGGTTCTGGGGGTGAACCAAAATCCTGCTCAGGGGAGACCTCAGGTTCAATAGGTTCCCCTTCATCATCATCCTCCTCTTCCTCCTCCTCCCAGTCACCATAATCCTCTTCTTCAATCAATTAGGATTTACTTGTGCTGCCAGTCTGTCCAGCTGGGACTTGAACAGGTGGCTGCTGGCCAGTGAGAAAAAGACCTTGTAAGGCTTGCACCACTTTAAAAGCCTAAGCTATTTTTTGAGGAGACAGAAGAGCCAGAGCATCCACAGAAGTCCCCTTTTTCCCCAATAGGGGGTTCTGTGTGCTTTACTTTCTTTGTCTTTTTAGAGGGAAGCAGGGAGTTAGCAGGTTCAGCAAGCCTCTTAGTGCCCTTATCACCCATCTCAGGGGTTGAAATAGTCACAGCAGTGGTTTCACCCACAGCAGAAGAGGGTGTTGGCTGGTCAGAGCCAGAGGTACCCTTAGGTGGAGGAAGTTTTTTCTTAAGCTGTTCCAAGCATTTTTCCACTGTTTTCTCTGGGAAGGTTTTACAAATATCACATGCATGGGGCCGCGCGCGCTTGTGTCTGCCACATCCGCCGGGAACGACGGGGCACAGCACAAGATAATATACACACATACACACACACACACACACACACACACACACACCACATACATACTTTTAGTAAACCTCACTTCTTTACTCTCAGTAAAGTCAACATAAATATTAATGAAGGAATTGTTACCCTAAGCATGGGTGAAATTGCTATCACATGTATTTTATGTACCAACTTTTGTCTAGAGTCCAGTTCAGGGTTTTAAGGCTTAAAGTGCAAACAATGTATTGAGAACAAGGAACTAAAATCAAAAATAAGGGAGTTGAATGACACCATCCAACAGATGCATAATAAATATGAAATTTTGCAGTCCCAGATTAACAAACCCAAACGTGATTATAGTGTCACTAAAGCAGCAGCTTCCAATAAACAAGATGATTCTCTAAAACGAGCAAGATAGCCAGGATGATAATGAGTGGAGTCCAGTCCTTACCAAAATTAAAAAGAAAATGGGAAGAAGAGCTATGGATTTTAGTATCCTCCTCCATAATTCATACCAACCCCTCGCAGAGCAAGAGAATGAATCTAATAGTGTTGAAGGTCATTCGTGTAATACTAGTACTTCTCAAACAGCTACCCCCAAGGTCTCAGAGCAACTCAAATAACAACCCTGTAGACAGCATAAAAACCCAGGTCATCTCTGTGATAGTACATTATGATGAATCTGGCCTGATCCTCTCATGCAGTACCCCTGCCACATTTATAAATGTCACTAAGTCTATCTCTATGAATAATAATACACAGGAGAACTCTGATATTATCGAGGAACAAGGCTCTTCTTTAGATAACACTCAGCCAGTGGAAATGGAACAACCTGATGGCACTGGCCTAGATACAAACACAAATATTAAAGTAGCAGTGCTAGATAACCAGGACGTGGTTATCAAAATTCTGGATTTGGTCTGGTGTGGTTCTGCAAAAATTCTGTTTCCCGAATCTGTGTTTTTTTTTTGTCCCAGCTTTTTAATTTTTTGAAAAAAAAAAAAAGTTTATCATTCTTGTAACACTACAGGAAAGATGGCGGCTGCCGTTCAGTTTGTTTTCCTTGTGTACATCGGGATGGACGTGCAGTGTTTACTTCCGTCTGCTCCCATTGGTGGACGCTTCCATTCAGCATAGTGCAGCCTGCTGATTGATTTTTCCTCGGCTCTGGACATGGCACTGTGTTTCCATATGATGTTTTCTTTTCTCCGGTGGCAAGTAACCACTGTTTGGTTCGATATTTACCGTATCGGAGTTGATTGTTGGGCTTACCGCAACACTGGAAGAGGAGAGAACGGGACTGGCCATACACTACCCACAGTGCTGCTCCCTGTGTTTGCGACAAACGGCTGGCAAATACGACACTCAGATAAACAAACCCGGAGTAATAAATTAAAATTTAAATTCTAAAATGAGCCTACTGGAAAAAAATAAGCACATTCGGGGACAGGGACCCGCAACACAAAGCCAGCAACTGAGGTACAATTTACCTTGCACTACTGCTTTAAACAGATATTTGTGGGTGACTCTATTATTAAATATACTGATGGCCAAGTTTGCAAACAGGATATAGCTAATAGGACCTGCTCTACCTTTTGAGGTGCATGGATTAGGGACATCAAAAGGGTTTTACTCAATGTCCTAAAGCATGCAGGCATAAACCCACTAGTGGTTATCCACGCTGGCACAAATGATATCAACAAGTTTTCAATAGAGGATATCCAGAATAGTTATATCTCATTAATTAATGCCCTTGAGGCTAGGGTCTGTGACATCTGCCTATTAGAAATCCTATCTGTCCCACGGGCAAACTTGGAAAGGTTGAATAAAATAAAGAAAATCAACGAATGGTTAAGAAAGTGGACATTAAAAAAAAATCTCCTGCATCACTCACTGGGAGAAATTTAGTATGGACAACAGTCTATTTAGCTGGGATGGTTTACATGTGCATAAGAGAAGTAGCTACCTCCTTGGGAAAAGTATTACAGTTGAGATTAACAGACATTTAAACTAGTTAGGTGGTGACAATCAAGGGATTTGTCTACTCATCCAGGCACTAAGGGTAACAACTATAAAATTCTCTTAGGTAACATCAGGAGTCTAAATATACTCAAATCCAGTGAAATTACATCCATTATGAAGCATAAAAACGCTGACATAGCTGCAGTCACTGAGACATGGTGAGATAATGCCTCTGCATGGCACCAATCTATATCTGGCTGTTCCCTCTATTATAAAAATAGGGATACTAATAAAAAGGGTAGCGGTGTATGCATTTATACAAAAACATTTTATTTTATTTCATCATTTGGACATAACCTTTGAGCAAAATGCTCTTTTTCCAAAGGTTCCACATCTTGACAGGAGGACAACACAGAAAGGTAGTTACACAGTATCAGTGCACGAGTACAAAGACAAAAAATATAAGAAATAACAGCAATTGGTCTGAATATTTACAATTGTAAGCTATCTCATATAGAGGTACATATTGCAGTTAGTACAGCCCAAGGTATGTGGTGAGTGCTGTGGGTTTAAGGAACTAATTTAGCAGGAGGTAAAGCAGCCAGGGGGGCATTATGAATTATTTCATATAAGTCGAGAAGAGACTCAAAATAGGCTTTTACATATTGTATGTTAATGCAGCCAAAGGAGGCTTTGTCATTATTTTAAGTCAACGGTGGTGGTGGTGGTGGTGGTGGGGGGTAATTTTCTGTGCACGACTGACCTAGTCGGAACATACTAGAGAGCAATGCGAGAGAGGACCATACACAGAATAAGCTTGGGGGAGAGGTGCTTTGAGACAATCACATTTGTGAAGGGTCAATGGCAGGGGAGGAACTTAAAACAGAGTGCTGAGTTAAGGACAGTAGACAGAAAGCTCATCAACAGGCTGTGGCTATGGAAGGCTCAAGTTCGAGGGCTGGCAAGTAGTAGTAGGAAGTAGGAGTTTAAACTCAGGGCTACTGGGCAGTAGGGTAGCAAATCGGAGAATGCATCCCAGGAGCAGGCTGACTCCAAGCTACCGAGTGCTAGCGCTACAGGTTACCTGCAGCTACATATCTCAGCCTTGGCAAGGTGACGTCTTAGTTCCACCTCGAAGACAGGGAGTCTGTTGATGAGTAAAAGGTGTGCTGGGATCTCATTTAACCAAGAAGGAGCCCTGTATGTGAAGCGCCGTTGTCCAAGCGCCGTTTTTCTGAAGGGGATACCAAGTGGTCTGTGAGTCTGCCCTCTAGTGCGGTACCTGGATCTACCTCCCCAGAGCAGTTCTTTGAAGGCCAATGGAGCATTACCTAGGAGACATTTCATGCCAAGCAGGCACATTTAGTATTTGATTCTGCTGGTGAGACTGAGCCAGTTAGTGCACTCAGAGAGGGAGCAGGTGTGTAGGAGACTATCAGCCCCTAGAGCCAGCCTGCAGGTCTTGTTGAGGGCCATGATTACTCATTTTAGTGCAGTGTCTGATGCCGACCCATAGATCACGAGTCCGTAGTCAATAACAGACAGGATGGAAGAGGAGACTTCCAGCCTGAATGCCTCAGGAGTTAGGTACTCTCTGTGCCTGTAGAGAACTCCAAGTTTGGTGTTCACTGTTTTGATAACCTGATCGATGTGCTGCACGTATGAGAAGGTATCATCAATGATCATGCCCAAGTATTTAAAAGAGTTGACCTATTCGAGTGGAGCAGCCTTGTTGTTAGTAATAGTAAGGGGCAGAAGAGATCTCTTGTACTGGTGAGTGGTTATCAGCATCGTCTTCGTCTTCTTGTAATTGAGAAGCAATTTCTGAGAGCTGAACCAGTCCTCCAAGCTGCGAAATGAGTACTGCAGATCATTCTGTAGGTGCTGAAGCTGGGCACTACTACTACTAAGGATGACAGCATCATCTGCATACAGAACAATCTTGCTATTGCAGACCTCTGGAAGCCTGTTGATGAACAGGCTAAAGAGGAGGCTGCCCAGTATAGACCCTTGTGGGACACCCAGTACTATATCCCTAGATGAGGAAATAGCTGTCCCAGCTTTTACACTCTGTGCTCTTCTGGATAGGTAATCCTGGAACCAGAGGATGGCTTCAGAGGCTAGCCTGAGGTGCTGAAGCTGGTCAAGCAAGATGTGATGATTGACCGTATCAAAGGCTTTGGTGAGATCTATGAAGATTGATCCCACCAGGCTGCCCCATCCAAGGCCTTGTGAACGTAGTCTGTGAATTCAACTAAGGCCATAGCTGTACTATGGCACTGATGGAATCCATGCTGTTGTGGGCACAGTAGACTGTACTTTTGAAGGTACTCCATGACCTGGTCAGCCAAGATCCTTTCAAGCACCTTAGAGAGGGGAGAAGAGGATAGATATTGGTCTACAGTTAGCAGTACAAGACCGGTCCCCACATTTTAGGACAGTGGTGACTAGAGCTACCTTCCAGGCTGCAGGAAATTTAGCCAGGGTGAGAGACTTGTTAAAAAACCTTGGTGATGGGAACCAACAACTTGTCCAAGGCAACTTCCACCAATTTCATGTTGAGTGAGCCACTACCAAGTCTGGTATTACCCAGCACCTTAGTAATGTAGGTCCTAGCTTCCTTAGTTGTGACACGCTTGAAGTAAAAATTTGGATGGGTCAAATTATCTCTGGCTTTGGGTGTGTGCTGTGGGGGGGGTCAAGGTAGCAGGGTGGGAGGACAGAACTGAGGGTGGAGAAGGCCACATTGAAGGCTTCAGCAATTGTGTGTAGATCTAGGGTGGGGATGCCATTTAAGTTGAGCATGGAGGGGGTGCCTTCTATCTTCCCTGCTCAGCAGCTCCTTAATGTTATCCTAGAATTGCTTCCCATTGCCCCAGTTATGTTCCATTTGCTCCTTGTAGTAAGCTGCCTTGGCTTGCCTGGCAAGAGCAGTATACTTGTTCCTGGCTGTCAAAAAACTTTTGGAAGTCAGATTGATTGCCCATGCCTCTGGCAAGTTCCCAGAGGTTGTCCCACTCCTTCATCAGATCAAGGAGGTCCCTGAAAATCCATCCACTGGAGGCAGCCCTTATCTTTCTTTTTCCCAGGGGGGCATAGGCTTCACAAATACCACTGACTGTGGACACAAAGAACTGCAAAACCTGGTTAATGTCTTGGAGACTATCGAGAGGAGACCAGTCAATGCTGGCCAAAGCTGTCTTAAAGTTGCGTTTTGCATCCCTCTTCAGGACTCAGCTAAAAACCAGAGTGGGGGTGTCCTTTTTTACCTTATTAACCCACATACATGCAACTGGTGAGTGGTCACTGAGGCAATCAGGGAGCACCTGGACATTTTCGATTCTACTGGGGCAGTTGGTTAGGATTCAGTCAAGCAGAGTACCCTTTCCTGTTTTGCAATTTAGCCTGGTGTTCGAACAAATCAGCTGTGTGAGGTACAGCTCTGCAACTTGATCCTTAAGATGGTCAGTGCCTTTGTTAGTCCAATTTATATTAAAGTCTCCAGTGACAATAACCTCTGAGTTTTCCTTCAGCTTAGATAGGGCCTTCAGGACAACACCTAACCCCTGGTTTTCTTTTGTGGGTGGTAGGTACACCGAGGCAATGGTGAGCATCCTGTTCTGCTTTTCTAGCAAGAGCTGAACTGCTAATAGTTCATAATCACAAACGTTGCCTGAGATTGGTGGAACACACCCCATTTAGTTATCCTTCACATACATCAGGCAACTCTCGCCCCACTTCCCCAGCCTATCCAGTCTGAAAGATTCAAACCCTGTTAAGGCAATGAGTGAGTCCTTGACCTTGGGGGTGAGCCATGTTTCAGTCAGGCAGATGACATCTGGGTTGTGCAACCTGGTCCATGCCTGGAACTGAGTCATCTTAGGGAGCAGGCTGCAGATACTCATGGCAACTATCTTTATACTACCCACATGAATTTCCCCGGAGAGGGGGTAGCATGAGGTCCCGGGTTTGGGTGAATATCTCCATCTGCAAGCAGCAACAGTAACAGGGAAATTCTTCCAACATAGCGCAGAAGCCTAGTCCCAATCGCCTACACCTAGTGGTTCTGGTTTTGAAGGTAGACATGCTGTGCCTATCAACTGGTGCAACTAGCTGTACTAGTATACAGGTGCTGCTACTGATAGTAAACAGCACCACATGTACAGCTAGAAGGACCAGAATTGATTGCCGTGCTTCTGGGCAAGTGGTCGTGAAGCGCAGCTCCCTGTGTCAGGATATAAGACCCCGGGCCCAATATCACCGGGACAGGTCCATAGGAGATACTGGCCCACTTGTGGGAAACAGGTAAGAATGGCAATCCAGGTGAGGAACCGCAAAGGGACCATCATGATAACAGCCAGGCACAGCCAGAAAAGGTACGATTTGTGCGCTCACTGGCTAACCGGCAAAGTCTGCCACTGGCAAATGAGGGCAGGTTGTGGGTGCTAAAAATAGAAAGATTGAATGGTTTTAAATTAATATTATTCAATTCACATAAGGCCCAATAAACATATGAGCTAGTCCACCGCAGGAGGGAGTGCCACAGGGCAAAGCAGAAGAGAGTGCGCTATCACGTTATATCAGTCTACCTTGTTGTCCATCGACCAACCAGGGAATCAGTCCAACGTATGTAACTACAGAGCAAACTACAAGGGAGATGACTGAGAAACATCTTCTTACTTCAGTCATGTTACAAAAAAGAACTAAGGGCCCTCTAGTGGCAGAACTTTACAATCTGCAAACGGGAAACAGGAAAAAAAAAGTAGAATTGAGCAGCCTTTCCCATTAAAAATAAGCTCACAGAAAAAGTTGAATCTTTGGCAAGCTACACTGCACAGGGCATAGAGAGAAATGACACTCAAGCCATCAGCTTATCAATGTACAGTTGAAATTCCAATCAACCATAATGAGGACACAGATATAGAAGGTTGTTGCATTCAAACTGAGCATCAACATGGAAAAACAATTCATCCTGGGTTGTTTTTATAGACCTCCATCTGCAGACCCCACCTATGATCAAATGTTACTCAAAATAATAAATAAGCTTTCTGAAAGATCTGATGTAATATTAACAAGGGATTTTAACCTACCTTGTATTGACTGGCATAAATTAACAGCCATGACACAAAATAGTTTAACATACCTGGACACTTTTTTGACCCTTAGTTTAGAACAAATAATTTTAGAACCTACCAGGGACAAAAATATACTGGACCTTGTCATATAAAACTTCCCAGAAGTTATAACTAGCATTGAAATAGCAGAGCCTATTGGGAACAGTGACCGTAATATGATCCTTTTTCCATCAACAAACTAAAATCCAACATAAAACATAATGATTATAAACTTAATTATAATAAAGTGGATTATATTAATATCAGAAAAGCCCTAAATACTTATAACTGGGAATCATTGTTCTTCGACCTTCCAACTAATGATTGTTGGAACTTGTTAAAAAGCATCATCCACAACCTAGAACAGCTTTAGATTACATTAAAAAAAAATTAGAAATACAAAGGGTAAAATACCCCCATGGCTTACACCTAAAATCATGCAACAAATAAGGAAGAAATAGAAGGCATTTAAAACACTTAAAAATTTCCAAACTGAGGATAACTTAATGGCCTACAAAACTGAAATAAAAAGAACAAAAGAGCTCATCAAAAAAGAAAGGAGAAATATTGAATTCAAACTCTCAGTATCCAAGGGTAACTCAAAAGCCTTTTACTCGTATATAAATTCTAACAAAAATTGTGATCACACAATAACAACTATCACCAAGAATAGGTCAGAAATTAATGATAGAAATGCAATATGTAATGCTTTCAATGAATACTTTGGGACTGAATTCTCTGATAAAGATATTATGAGTTGCACCATCCCCCTCATTCATAATTATGGGGATATTACATCTGATGAAATTAAAGCTGCTATTATATCCCTCAAAAATAATTTATCTCCAGCCCAGATAACTTCAACACCCATATCATAAAACAGACCTTAAAAGAGCTGTTGGTTCCCCTAACAATCATCTTTAATAAATCATATAAAGAAGGTGAAGTCCCTAATGATTGGCACAGCACAGCAGTGGTACCAATACATGAAAAAGGAAATAAAAATAACATCGATGACTATCATCTCATCAGCCTCACATCTACTATATGCAAAACCATGGAGAAAATATTAAAAAACAAAACTGACCAGGATTTAGCTAGTAAGGGACTATTAGATAATACTCAACATGGCTTTCGTAAAGGCCGATCATGCACCACTAATCTGATCTCATTCTACCAAAATATCAGTAAAAGCTTGGATTTAAACTGCCCCATAGATAATATATTTCTTAATTTTAAGAAAGTTTTCGATAAGGTGTCTCACAACACACTAATTAAAAAAATGATTACTCTTGGACTAAATAGGTGGGTCGATGAATGGTTGAATAACAACACAAAATGTTAGGATCGTAGATACCCTTTCACTAAGTACTGATGTTACGAATGGAGTTCCCAAGGGGTCTGTATTGGAACAACCATTTTTTGGGATATATATTAGTGATTTATATTTGGGAACATTTGGTCAAATTAATAAATTTGCAGACACTAAAATACCATCAGAAGTTGACTCTGAGGATAAAATTAATAGGATCAAACACAACCGCCTGTTTATTGAAAACTGGGCTGTAGCAAATGGAATGAGTTTCAATTTAGAGAAATGCTCAGTCATACATCTAGGGCTGAGAACCCCAAATACCAATTACATGCTAAATAATATTTACATAAAATCTTCTTTGTCTGAAAAAGATTTAGGAATCACCGTCAACAAATTATTTTCACAGACCAAGCATTGTAGAAAAGTTGCCCTGGTAGGGAATCGAATACTGGCTGCCATTAAATGCTCTTTTAGAGCAAGGAATGAAAATTGCATCATTTAACGCTATAAATCATTCATTAGACCTCATACAGATTACGCAGTCTCTTTTTGGACAACATATCTACATAAAGACGTAAAAATAATTGAAAGCATGCAAAGAAGGATTACAGAAGTGATAACCATGGTCAAATATTTACCTGATGAAGAAAGACTAACTGCCTTGGGAATTTATGAAACCCAACTTAGGAGGGATCGAGGAGATTTATTATTATTATTTAACATAGTAAATTATAATACACCCATGAAAGAAGAAAAAATTACTTACCTCAGTAATTTTGTTTCTTCTAATGGAGTCTTGCTGTATTCTGACTATTGCAGTTAGCCCCAGCACTCAAACTGCCCCAGACAGTACAGGGTTAATTTCTATGCAGAGCATAGAACATTGAGCTCGAGCTCGGTTCAAACCTCTGTCTGCTGCACTTTGAAGTGCAACTGTCAGATTCTTATGAGCTAATACTAACTAACTACTATGTGGAAATTGTAAAATTTTTACTAGCCAAGTGGCAACCAAATATTTTGGATCCCCTAAAGACCCAAGTGCACTGTGCACTCCTATAGGTGGTCCTATACTCAAGAAATCCAAAATCAAAAACTAGGTAGTGAACAACTTAAGACTGTTAAATTAATAATATAATCCACTCCCCCTCTCTAAAAGGAGGGATTACCCAAATGAACCCCTGGGGTGCAACACTGCACCTGCCAGCCCACTTCCCAAAAATAGGTTCTGAGAGGGGAGGTAGGTAGGGAGGGAGGCCAGAATACAGCAAGACTACATTAGAAGAAACGTAATTACTAAGGTGAGTAATTTTTTCTTCAAACAACATGAAGTCTTGCTGTATTCTGAGTATTGCAGACTACCAAGCAGTACCTCCATGGAGAAGGGAATCGAACCTACCTTGGGAATAGGCTCTGCAGTACTGCTGTACCAAACCGATCATCACTCCTAGCCTGGATGTCCAGGGAGTAATGCTTGGTAAATGTATGGACTGTTTTCCAGGTGGCTGCTTTACATATCTCTAGCAAAGGAATATCCCTGGCTGCAGCCAGGGAAGCAGCTGTACCTCTAGTCGAATGAGCCCTCAGACCTGAGGGAGGTATTTTACCTAGCTTCTCATAGCAGAATTGAATACAAGAGACAATCCACCTGGTAATAGTTCTCTTAGTGGCAGGTTTGCCCTTACCCACTTCCCCATAAGTGAGAAACAACTGAAGGGAGTCAAACCTGTGAGCCTTAGTACGCTCAATGTAGTAACTAAGGGCTCTTTTAACATCCAAAATGTGTAAACTTCTTTCTCCTGAAGAAGAATGATAAGTGAAGAACACAGGGAGAGACATAGATTGGATCAGACGAAAATCTGAAACCACTTTTGGTAAGAACCTCCTATTAGTTCTAAGGGCCACCTTATCTCTATGGAATGAGATAAAATCAGGCTCCATTGACAGAGCTTGCAATTCACTGAGACGCCTGGCAGAGGTAATAGCTACCAGGAACACAGTTTTCCAAGTCAAGTACTTAAGCTCTGCTGAAGACAAAGGCTCAAAAGGGGGTTGCATAAACTGAGCAATGTAAACATTAAGATCTCAAGCAGGGGTAGAATCTCTAAAGGGGGGATTGGTGTGAAGCAATCACTTGAAAAATTTACAGAATACAGGGTGAGATGACAGTGAGGAAGGCTTTCCCGCTGACATAAAAGCTGAAACAGCTGACAAATGTACTTTGAGAGTAGCTGGTCTAAGGCCTAGGCCATTAAGATGAACCATATAATCCAGAACTGTAGACAATTCAGCAGTGTCTGGAGATATATGCTTCTTGGAACGCCAAATGCTGAATCTTTTCCATTTGGAGTTCTAAGTTTTTCTGGCTGCAGGCTTTCAAGAGGCTTTGAGACTATTCATAACCCCTTGGGACAGATGCAAATCTGCATACTCTAACTCTTCAAGAGCCATGCCTTGAGATTGAGAGACCGAAGATTGGGGTACCAAATCCTCCCCTGAGAGGAGGTTAACAGGTTGTAATTCCTGAGAAGAGACAGGGGAAGATGGACTGCTAGGGACAGCAACAGGGGGTACCAAGGCTGCCTGGCTCAGTCTGGAGCAATCAGAATCACTTTGCAAGGTTGTGACCTTACCTTGACCAGAACCTTGAACAGTAGAGGAAAGGAAGGGAAGGCATATAGAAATTTTCCTTCTCAGTTCAAAATCAGAGCATCCAGAGGGACTGAGTCCAAGACTGGGGGTCTGCAACAAAACAGAGTAAGTTGGTGATTGTCTGGGGCTGCAAAGAGATCTATCTCTGGAGTGCCCCACGTTGAAAAAATCACTTTCAACACCAGAGGGTCCAGGGACCATTCGTGATGGCCCTGGGAGATCCTGCTCAATGCATCTGCTAGCATATTTTCCTTCCCTGGAAGGTGGACTGCTATCAGAGAGGTTTGCAGAGAATAAGCTAGGGACCACAATTTCATGGCTTCCATGCACAAGGCCGTGGACTGAGTGCCTCCCTGCTTGTTGATATACCACATGGTGGTGGTGTTGTCTGTCCTGACCGGAACCACCTTGTTCTGCACTGACTGAGAGAAAGCTTGCAGGTTCAGAAAGGCCACCCTGAGTTCCAAGAGACTGATATGAAGAAGGATTCCTGAGGGGACCACAGTCCCTGAGCTGTGAGAGCCCCCAGATGGGCTCCCCAGTCCAATAGACAAATCATCCATAGTTAGGAGCAGAGTGAGACTGAGTGACAACTATGACTCCTTGCCTGAGGTTGCCCTGAACCTGCCACCACTGGAGAGCCTGGATCAGAGTCTGGGTCACTGGAACTAGTTTGGTTAGAGAATCTTTCTTCTGAGACCAAAAGGCCCTCAGGTGAAACTGAATGTCCCTCATCTGAAATCTGGCCCCTTGGACCACTGCTGTAGGAGCTGCCATGTGGCCCAGAAGTTAAAGGATATGGCTTGCTGGCTGAGAGACCAGAAGGTGGAATGAAGAGGCTAGCTCTACAATAGCTCTTGCCCTTTCCAGGGGAAGAAAAGCTCTTGCTTTGACTGTATCCAACTCTGCCCCTATGAAGGTGAGGAGCTGTACAGGCTCAAGAGCTGACTTGGGAAGATTGAGAAGGAATCCTAGGGAAGTGAGCACTTGCTGAGTCACTTGAAGGTCTGACTTGACTTGGTCTGGGGACTGACTCACAATGAGCCAGTCGTACAGGTATGGAAATATGGAAATATTTTTCCTTCTTAAAAAGGCCATTATTTTTATTTTATTTTTATTTATTTAGCTTTTGTTGACCGGGTAAGTGCACTAGACAAATCCTGCCTATTTTCAGGCACGACCGGGGAGGGGGATACAGATGAATGGCAACTGACCTTGAACCAGATTAAGCTGTTGGTGGTATTTTTTTAGTGAATGAGGGAAATTTGGCCAGGACACCAGGGAAATTCCCCTACTCTTTTCAATAAGTGCCATGGGATCTTTAACATCCACCTGAACTACCACCAATCCAGGCAGATGGGACCTCGGTTTAACGTCTCATCGGAAAGACGGCACCTCAGAAATGCAGCACCCCTCTCATGCTACATTACAGTGTCAGTATTGGGATATTAACCCAAGTGCCAGATGTGGGAACTGAACCCACAGCCCTCTGATCTCCCGGCCTCAGAGGCGAGTGTGCTACCTACTGAGCCACTGACACTGCTAATATTATTACTGCTAGGCATTTTGTGAATACCCTTAGCATAGCTTTGAACTGATAATGGCCTGAAGGCAATTTGAACCTGAGGTACTTTCTGTGGGAGCACCTGATGGGAATGTGAAAGTAGGCATCTTTTAAGTCCAGGGAGGCTAGCCAGTCCCGCAGCCTTAGAGAGGGAAGGATTATTCCCAGAGTCACCACTTTGAATTTTGGTTTTAAAAGATGTTTGTTCAGGTATCTTAAGTCTAGGATGGGTTGCCATTCCCCTGTCTTTTTTGGCATAAGGAAATACCTGGAGTACAGACCTTTGCCCCTGTGCAATGTAGGAACTCTCTCTATAGCCTTTAGAGCCAGTAGAGATGAAACCTCTGCCTCTAGTGCAATGGTTTCAGAGATGCTTGCAGGTGGAAAAGATCTGGCCCTCAGTTTTGGAAATTCTTGAAGCTGAGAACCAGCCTCTGGCTTACCACCTCCAGGACCCACTTGTCTGAGGTAACAGACATCCAGTCCTGGATGAAGTTAGCCAGCCTGCCTCGTACAGGAATGGGGGAGTCGACCCAGGCTGACACATCAGGGTGTCTGTTTGGCAGGAGCCTTAGGTTGAGGGATGGATGCAGCCCTGCTCATCACCCTTCTTCCTCTCCTTCTGAAGAACCCCCTCTGAGGAAAGGGAGAAGAGGCCTGTGCTTGGTAGAAAGGCCTATGAAAAGGCCTGCCCCTGCCCCTGGCCTGCTGCCTTTGAGGAGTTGCCTGCCTTTCCTTGGCCTGTGCACTCCTATAGGTGGTCCTATACTCATCCATCTTTTTCAAGTAATTCTCTGTCTGCTCCCCAAACAGAGAATTACCCACCACAGGGAAATCCATGGCCTTAGCCTCGGTGTCCTGTGAGAGACTAGCACATCTGAGCCAAGCCATTCTCTGAAAAGCCACAGATGTAGCCATGACTCTAGATAACACATCATTGGAGTCTACAGCAGCATGGAACTATACCTTAGATGCCTCAATCCCATCAGCAGCCACCCCTCCACCTCCGAGGCTAGCTGGGAGGAGGCCTGCTTAGCCAGTGCCAGTACATTGTCCCACCTGGACTTCTGGTACCTGGCTGCATAGGCCATATAATTAGCCTGCCTGAGTCCCAAGGTGGATGCCGTGTACTGTTTCTTTGCCATGGCATCCAGCTTCCTAGAGTCTTTATCTGGAGAGTGTGAAGCCAAGGGTATATTAGCCTTATCACAGGCTGCAGCCTGCACAACCCCAACATGGCTGCATTGTTGATACAAGTACTCAGTACCTGAACCTGATAAGGTGTACCTTCTGTCCATCCTTCTGTTGACAGGAGGTACAGAATTTGGAGTTTTTAAAATCTTTTGTGTCTGTTTCCCAAAAGACTTATGAAGGGGAATAGACAGTCTCATGGACTCTAGGATGTTCATCATCTCCACATAATCAGGTTCCTCTTGTTCCTCTACAGCTTCTTCCATAGGGAGCTGGAGGGTTTCTGCCACTTTCCTGTAAAACATGTAGTGGGAAGGAGACTCAGAAAGCCTAGGAGGGGAAACACCAGAAGGCCTGTCTGGGGAGATGTCCAGTTCAATGGGCTCAACCAGACCTCTCACACCATCATCATCGTCTTCATCATCATCATCATAATCTTCATCCCCCTCCAAATCTGGTTCATAGAAGTCTCCAGGGACATAATCTTGAACCGGCGGAACCGACCGAACAGAGCACCTGCCAGAAGGCGCCAGATCAGATGGAACCAGATGAAGCAATTCTACAATCCTTATCGCACTGGCAATCTCTTTGGTGGTCGGAAAATGGGTCTCTGGGTCTGAACTGGCCAATTTTTCTTTTCTTTTTCCTTTTTGTAGGAACCGATCCCTCAGGATAGGCTCTCCTCTTGCCTGAAGAAGTATCACCCTGGTCAGAGGGCACTCCCTCGGGTTCGGTCAGAACCGAACCGGGATGGCCATCCAGGTCAGCGGACTTTACGGCCTCCTTATCCCTGAGCCTACCTCATCTTTTTTCCATGGCAGACTTAGGGAAATTTTTACAGATTTGGCAGTCTGAATCGAGGTGGTCAAACCCCAGACAATAAACACAGGTGGTGTGGGGATCAGCCTTAGCAAAGACCTCCCCACACACTGCAGTGTTGAAACCCAGTGGGACCAGTTTTTCTTTTGGGTTTCTCAGACATAGCCATCCTAACCACAAACTTACCCTTTTTATGGCAAACAACCAGGCAAGACACCTTTATCGGTTTCTAACGGTGTCATGGGTATTGGAAAAAAACGCAAGAAAATGCAGGTTTTTTAAAACCAATAAGGACCGGTAACCACACTCTAAGTTAGAACAAAGACAGAATATATAAATCACTAAATGGCCGGTTCAGCCGAACTGGTCGAAAAATCAATTTTTACAATTTCCACAAGTCTACTATGTCTAGTTCACTACCTAGTACTTACTATACCACAGACAGAGATCTGAACCGAAACTTGCAAAAAATAATCGGTAAAACCAAGGACTTTAACCGACTTTCGAACCGTGAAAAAAAGAGAAATCTCCGGAGCGGCCATTCAGTTAGGCGGAGTAAAGAATCTGACAGTTGCACTTCAAAGTGCAGCAGACAAAGGTTTGAACCGAGCTCGAGCTCAACATTCCATGCTCTGCTTAGAAATTAATCCTCTACTCTCCAGGGCAGTTTGAGTGCTGGGGCTAACTGCAATAGTCAGAATACAGCAAGACTTCATGTTGTTTAAATGCAATATCCGATTTGCAGAAAAAACCCTAAATCTGCAGTGCCATAACAAGCAGATTTATATCCCTAGGTCCTACACTAACAAACTGAAGTATTTGTTTTACTATTAGGGCTGCTACCTTATGGAACACTTTACAGGAGCAGTTAGTAGATATTACTAGCTTACAAAGTTTTAAAAAACAATTGGACCAATTATTACTGGAGCAAGGTACCTAATGCACCCCACTGGTATGGGAAGAGTAGTCTCGATGGGCCAAGTGCCTCCTTCCACTCTTCAAAACCGAGTAATACTGCATAAGGAACCGATGGAAAAAAATGAACCGAGGCCATCAGTTCAGTAACCGATAAAGAGGTTACAAAAACTAAGTATTTAAAATAAAATTAAACTAAACTAACAGGGGTTTTTAGTCAGAAAACCCCGAAATTAATAAAATTAACTCAGTTCCCCACCAGTTATACCGAACCGGAAGGAACCAATAAAAACGCAAAATTTAACACTAAAACTAAGGTTTAGCTAAAAATAATAATGAGTAAAAGACAGCAAATGAAAGAAAAAAGGTACTTATATGAATTTATAAGTTTCTTCACATCACAGGTACAAGCTGAAGAGAGGAACTCAGAGCGACTAGACTTTACTGGCGCAGAGTGAAATACGAGGGGTTTAGAACTAAGCCAGTTAGTTCAAGGCAGCATTTGAACAGTTGTCAAGTGCAAAGATTGCCATCATTTGCATGTGTTCTATCCTCTCCGGGCAGTTCTGGCTTAAAGGGACACAGCAGAAAGTTAAGAATACCTGAGTATTACTGGGGTTAGAATTATATTTATTTTCTTATATGTAAACTCTATTACATTATCACCACTTTCCAGAATTTCTTCATCACCCCCTTTACAAACAAAATTAAAATGTTCAACACAGTTTCTGGCCGGCATTATCCCCTGTATATTATATCTCATGTCCCTTTCATTGCATCCAAAGGCAACCATCATCTAGAAAGTTTGCATGTCCTTGTTCGATAATGCAGTCTGCAATGTTTCCCACAGAGACTTTTTATAATTGTTTCTTTTGAGTTTTAGTTTTTATATTCCAGTTTCATATTTTTAATGCTAATAGAACTGGTGGAGTTGTAATCTTTACTGATAAGCTACCTATTTTATTGATTTCTTTTTTTTTTCTTTACACTCTTTATCATACCAGGATTTTTTTATTCCCACATTAGTTTTCCGTTTACATCGTTGTTGACTAATCAATTCTGTTTCAAAAGTGTGCGTTAGTTTTGAAAATTCCTGTATAATATCCTCTAGATTGAACATCTCCTTGTTGTTTAATTTAGTCAGAAATTACAAGGACTCCTCACTGGCTATTAATATATTTGTTATTGATTTGGCATATGGATTCCACTTCATTTCCTTTCCATATTGTATGCACATTTATTTGCATCTTCTTCTGTTATCAGTTCCTTAGGGGGTACAATGAGGTTCATTTCTATTTCAGTACATACTGGGAAATTATCACTTTCCCAGACTTTGTAGATTTCCAGACTAATAGCTCTCTTAAATTCTACAGCAACAATGATGCAAAAGTCTAATACACTACACCTCTTGCTGATGATGGGAAAGTTATCTCATCAAACTCACTGAACTGCGGAATGAATGTATGATTTGCGGATTAATGTATTAAACTGTAGAAAAAAATTCTGCAGTACTTACCACCGACAGTGATCAGTTCTGCAGAACTTTTTTCCCCACTGTTTAATATAATAATCCGCAATTCATATATTTATTCTGCCGTTCCAAGTAGAAATTTCTGCAAAAGTTGCCAAAGTGCATTCTGAAATTTTGCAAAAGTGAAATTCCCACTTTTGCCAAAATTCTGCCAGCAGAAGTTTAATTTCACACAGCCCTAATTGCTTTACACCGAAATATGTTGGGTTAGACTAAACTACAATATATTTAAGTGAACATGTATTCATTTACATACATAAATGTACACAAAGTACATGGAAAGAGGGAGTGAGGACCTGTGTGGGAGCCAAGGGTTATGGCTGACTTTCTCAATGAATAATTTGCTTTGGTGTTCAACCAAGGGCCACAGGGGTGGGGATGGGTGGTAGTCCTCCTTGGGCAGACCCATGTCATGGAAGTTAAAATGTTTTAACCAGAAGACATCTTCCACCAACTGCACCCAGAGGCTGACTACCTGGCAAAGATCAAGCTAGGTAAATCTCAAGGGGAGACAGGATACACCTTGGGGTCTTAGTGGGGTTAAAGAAACTATTGGCTGGGCCTCAAGCAATAATCTTTCATGAATCTTACTGTAAAGGTGTGGTGCCAGCGAAGTGGAAAGTGGCAAAAGTGGTACCCATCTTTAAGAAGGGGGCAAAATGGGAACTAGGTAACTATAGGCCGGTCAGTCTGACATCAGTGTTGGGTAAGACCCTGGAATCCATTAAGGACTGAATGACAGATTACTAAATTGAGGCCAAATGTCTCACCACTTCTCAGCATGGCTTTATGAGGGGAAGAGTCAGACTGTGCCCAGCTAACATATCATATCCTTTGAGTAGGTGACAAGGGAGGTATAGAGTAGCAAACCTGTAGACACAGTCTATTTGGACTTCAGCAAGGCCTTTGAAACTACGGCTCATGATAAGCTCCTGGTCAGAGTAAACCAGAGCAGTATACATGGCACATACACAAAGTGGATCGGTAACTGATATGGAGCAGGAAACAGAGGAATGTGTTTGACGGGCACTACCCCAAGTAGGGAGAGGTATTCAACAGCATACCTCAGGAATTGATACTGGGGAAACTGCTTTTCAAAATTGTTTTATCAACACTCTGGAAGCTGGAGTATCCAGCAGGGTTCTTATGGTTGTTGATGACATTAAGTTCGACAAGCTGGTGGAGTCCCTTGGGAATAAACTTTAGTAGGACCTGTACAAGTTGGGTGACTGGTTGGACTCCTGGAATTTGTGACTCAATGTAGCCAAATGTAGGGTGCTACACTTAGCTAGGATAAACAGAGGTAGGACCTACACATTGTGTGGGCCTCCTCTTACTGGAAGAGGAAAAGGACCTGGGGGTCATAACTGACAATGAGCTTAAGCATGACAAACAGTGCATGCCTGCTGTCAAGAATGCTGGGGTGCATTAAGGGGGGGGGGTGATCTGCAGAGCAGGGGAAGAAATTCAGCCACTTTACAAGACCCTGATCAGACCCCACCTGGAGTACTGTGTAAAACTCTGAATTACTCCTTAGGAGGAGGACATTTAGGCAATAGAGATGGTACACTGCAGGACCACTAAAATTACCGGGGTTATTCCATATAGTTTCAGGATAAAAGCTATGAGGAGACTGGGGCCTTAGCATGTTCAACTGGGAGGAAAACAGGTTGAGGGGAGACACAGTCTCAGTCTTCTGTGTACTGAAGGAAATCAAAAAGGTCAAATGGATAGAAATGTTTATCCAGTGTACTCCAGCAGGATGTGGCGAAATGCTCGGAAACTCAAAGATGATCAATTTAGGGGTTACAAAAGAAGGCACTTCTTCTCCCAGAGTGTGGTGACCTTATGAAAAATCCTATCAGTGGAGACAGTGGACATGAAGACAGTATTGGCCTTCTGTGTGTATGACTGGACAAATGTCAGCTTATCACAGGGTACCCTGGGTAGTACAGTGTGTGGGAATCTATATTAATTAGTACATGCTTACACAACGTACTTGTTGGTACCTGCTTATGAAGCAAGGGGGGTGGACTTAATAAAACTGTAGAGCTAGAGTCCCTTCTGTCCTTAAATAACTATGTTACTTTAAGATATAGTGGTTAAATATATGTACAATTACACTGTGTATGTGAGTAATAATACAGGACAAGTTGTGTACTCACTGGGAGAGCTAGGCACTCCTCTGTTGTTAGCTGAGGCAGGCCAAGTTGCTTTTCAGCACACATCAGAGGAGTGATTATCATCTCCCAATGAACAAATACCTTATTGTATGTTATTACACTTATAAAATGGCTTGGTGTTAAAGGTTTGGGCTTAGAAATTGCAGCTGTCATGAGCATGTCATACAATATATGCATGGCAGGTGATCTAGCTCATCCAATCTGGGAGCAGATTTGTAGCTGCCATCTTGACCCATTTTGTAGAGATTTATAAAATATTTCTAACACATAGTTAGGCCTTTTCCCCAAAGAAAATATGCACTCACCACCCCATAGCAATTAAAAACTGTGATATTAATAAAAAACATGCTAATAAGTGGGTCAACGCTCCACTTACAGTACATTGGTAGGCCCCGACGTAGGAGACACTTGCAAGGTAAAAAGCAAGCAGAGTTACTGTGATTTGTGTTGGCCCCCCCCCCCATTTCACAAACGAATCAACAGGTGGGAATCTTCTAGGAAATCAGAGGACATTGGGCGGTGGACCTTTGTAACATGATGGCCAATAGCCAATCATGTTGAAGCAGGAACTTGGGGAAGTGGTTTAAATTTGTTGCACAGGCCAGTTTCAACTTAAAGGGGTAGTTTTCATTGAGGACTGTGGGCTTTTGCTGGAAAGTGGCATAAAGGCTGCTGAAAGTGGATTGCAGAAATGAAGCAGATGGATGAGCCAGCCCACCAGTGCAGCAGTTGGATTTTCATCTGCAACATCGACAACCCGGGTTCACATGTGAGCCCAGGGAGTCAGAGGGCTAGCAGTGGGGAGGAGGAATAAGAGTCTGATGGTCTACTCTCCTCCTCCTCCAGGGGGGAAGGATGGGGTGGAACTCAATGCTTGACTGACCCCCAGTGGAGGACGGGGGTGTTGCAGCCAAGGCTTGCAGGCTCCAGGAGATGCACCAGATGTCGATGCATTTGCACCTCTAGGTCATTGCATGCCACACCTCCTCTGAGGCATGGAGGATGTCTGCCCCCCCGCCCCCACTGAGCCCCATGCAGCTGGTTGAGGCACTCTGCCACCAGATTGCCACGTGGCACCATTTAGGGAGTAGCAGAGGTGGGGTCCCCAATGGCCCCGCCACGGGGGGGGGGTAATCCAGCGTGTACTCTGGCGAAGGCAGCAGGTAAGTCCCGGGGGATGGAGTAAGGTGGCAGGGAACAGTGGGGAGGGTGTTTATAAGCAAAAGAATCAGGAAAAGGGCATCCAACCCAGAAGATAGATAAGGCACAGGGACTGGATGGGATGCATCCAAGGGTGCTCAAGAAATTGGCATTGGAATTAGCTGAACTCATGGTAGAGCTATTCAATAGCTCAGTTTAGATGAGGAGATTCCAAAAGAGTGGAAGGTAACTTATGCAGTTCCACTGCACAAGGGTGAGAACAAAGAGCAACCGGTTAACTACAGACCTGTCAGTTTTTATTCTGTTGTGGGTAAACTGATGAATACATTAGTCAGAGAGGACCCAGTGGACTACCCAGAGAAAACTAGATAGTGAACAGCATGGGTTTGTGGCAGGGAGGTCTTGTCAGACCATTTTGACAGTATTCTTTGACTGGGTAACTAGGACAGTGGATAAGGGTCTTGCAGTACTGACTCCAGAATTGGGCATAGTACTTCAAGTATGATCTCAACAGTGACCTATACAGTGGTAAAGTACAGTTATGTAAGAACTTATTGTAACAGTAGCTCTTTGAGAGGAGCTTTTGCTGCATGCCAACACCGGTAGGACTTAGCCACCAGGTGCCAGGACAACACAGAAACGTTCTAGCTAGCAGTCTACCATGGAGGACTGCCCACTGTCGACGTCAGCCTATCCTATGGGTGGTCCCCCACACCCTCCTCAGTTCTCCCACCAGAGACCTGGAGCGGGCAGCAGAAGAAGAAAGCAAAGACGTTTCTGAGAGCCATGAAGGAAAAAGGAAAGCAGAAAATCCATGTGAATGGAAGAGGATACAGCAGATAAAAAGAAGGGGGAAAGAGGGAGGGAAAATCATGGCCTGCTGCAATAGCTCCTCTAGAAGACCTACTGTTATGGTAAGTTCTTATGTAACTGTACTATCTTACTTTGAAGAAGCTCTTGCAGCAGGCCAACACCGGTAGTACTGAGTCCCAAGCAGTTCCAACAGAATAAAGGAAGCAGCACCGGGAGGAGGATAGACAGCAGCCAGTGGCCTAAGAAAGGAAGGAAGCCCTGGAGAATGGAGAGGCTGAAGTTGGCCCTACACCTAGAAGCAATGTCCAGGCTGTAATGTTTGGTGAAGGTGTGGACAGAACCAGGTGGTGGCTGCACAGATGTCTGCAGCAGACACATTTCCTTTTTTTTACATTAATTTTTTTATCTCCTTGTGGAACCAGCCCCCTTCCTCCAACCCCTCCAGCCCCGTCACTCTGGTGTCCACTGGTACTCACTTTTGACTTGAGTAGCCAGCTGGCTGGATGCAGCGCTTGTGGAGGGCCTGGATCATCCTGCCAGTCTACAGGGTTTTCTGCCTCCAGTTTTCCCCCTTCTCAACCCCCCTGAGTGCGAATCCTAGCGTGCAATGACGCCAATGACCGAGCTGCGCATGCTTCCGCATGTGGCACGCTGGGCATCTGCTTTATCTCCACCCCTTCTTTCTTATGGAATCAGTGTGCTAGCCTCCAGCTGCCGTTAGGGGCCAGACATGCACAGATCTCCACTCCCACCCCTCCCCAGGAGAGGAGAGCTGTCCTCTGGATGCTCAATCCTCTCCCTACCCAGCTGTCCCCTGACAACCCGCTCGCACCGTGAACACAGATTGCTGGAGTGCCAGGAGGTAAGGCATGATGCCTCAGCCCTCCATGCCATGGGGCTGGCTGCAGCAGACACATTTCTGAAACAAGCCATTTAGGCGGCCATACCCATGCTAGAATTGCCCTTAACCACTCCTGGAAGGTCCTTGTTGAACTTACGGTAGCAATAAACAATGCAATTGGCTAACCACTTAGACAAGCACTGTCTGGACACCAGAGCACCCTCTCTCTCGGGGGTGAACAAAACAAACAACTGATCAGACTTCCTAAAAGACTTGGTTCAGTGCGTGTAGTATCGCAAGATTCTATGTACATCCAAAGTATGGAGTAAAGTCTCCCCCTGATTAGAATATTCAGGAAAGTAAATTGGTAGATGGATGGACTGGCTCAAACTAAACTCTGACATCACCTTAGGAAGAAACTTTGTATTAGTACACAAAAACACCCTGTCTTTGTGAAAAAACAAATAAGGCTCTTTGCACATAAGAGCATGAAGCTCGGCAATCCTTCAAGCAGAAGTAATGACAACTAAAAAGAGTGCTTTTCACAACAGCAAGCACAGCTTGCAACTCACAGCTGGTTCAAAGGGAGGAAACGTGAGTTTCTCCAACATAAAATTTAGGTCCCACAGAAGGACTGGGTCCCAAATGGGAGGTTTCAGATGCAAAATGCCTGGCAGGAAAGTGCGAGACACCTCAAGATGAGTAACTGCCCTGCCCTCAATAGGAGTATGGTACACAGAGATGGCAAAAAGATGCACCTTAAGGGGGGGGAGTGCCCAAGTCTGAGTCTGAGAGGGAGAGAAGGTACTCCAACACCTGATTCACTGGAGAGGTGAAGGGGTCCAGTTGGTGCAAAGCAGCCCAAAGAGTGAAGCGCTTCCATTTCATGGCATAAGTGGCCCTGGTGGAGGACTTTCTGGTGGCCACCAGGACATCCATGACCCTAGAGGAAACCCCAAAGTGGGCAGTGGCTAAGTCCACAGGAGCCACGCATGAAGATGCAGAAATTTTAGAGCCGGATGGGCCAGGGTGCCCTGGTCTTGGGACATCAAGCCAATGCACAGGGGAGAGGGCACTGGAGAATCCACCGCTAGCTGCTGCAGCAAGAGGAACCAGATCTGACATGGCCAGAAGGGGGCTATGAGTATCATCTCAACATCCTCCAGCTGAAGTTTGAGGAGCACCCTTTGAAGCAGTGGGAAGGGAGGGAAGGCGTATAGAAACCTCCCCTTTCAGGAGAACAACAATGTGTCTCACCAGAAAATGCCAGGCCTGGGACTGAGTGAGCCAAAAAGAGGCAGTATTCCATCGAGTGTGAACACAAAAGGGTCAAACTCTGATTGGCTCGTCTGTTGAAGACCTCTTCAACCACCGAAGTCAGAAGCTCCCACTCATGAGTCCTGGACTGGGAGTGGCTTAGACTGTCCACCAGGACATTTTGGATGCCCGGAACATAGACATCTGAGAGCTCCAGACTGTGCTCGATGGCTCAATACCAAACCCTCATCACCTCCCTGCACAGGCTTGTTGAAGTAATACACCACGCACATGTTGTCTGTCTGCACCAAGAGTGGACCAGGGAGAAGATGAGACTGGAAGGCTTGCAGAGCATACAAAACCATGCATATCTCCAGAACATTGATGTGGACACCCTCTTCCATATATGTCCAGGTGCCTTGAGTCTGGTGAGTATCCAAGTGAGCTCCCCAGTGCAGGCCTGAGGCATCTGTTGTGAGGATCTGATGAGGGGCCAAGATTTGAAAGGAAACCCCCTGAAGCAGGTTGGCCTGCTCTAGCCACCATGACAGAACTCTTTTTACTGGATCAGAGACCATGATCATCTGGTCCAGGTTGTCTATGTATTGGTCCCACTGGACTCTCAATGTCCACTAAGGAATCCGCATGCCCGAGAGAAACTGTGACAATGGCTGCTGCCATGTGGCCCAAGAGGCACAGGAAGACACTGGTGGGGACCTGGTGACTGGAGGAAATCAGGCGGGCCAGGGCTATCAGGCATTCTGCCCTGTCTATGGGCAAGAAGGCCATACCCTGGGTGGTATCCAGGACTGCCCCTATATTCTGGAGGCACTGGCAGAGAGACAGGCAGGACTTTGGTTGGTTGATGGTGATACTAAAGGCCTGAAAAAGGTGGACAGTATGCTCCACATACTGGACAAGATGGTTCCTGGATGGTGCCGCTAGGAGCCAATCATCCAGATAGGGAAATACGCAGAAGCTCTGCTGCCTCAAGGCAGCTGTTACCACCACCAGGCACTTGGTAAAGACCCTGGGGCTGAGAACAGGCCAGAAGGGAGGGCCCTGAATTGAAAATCGACTCCCTGGAAATGGAAGCAGAGGAAATGCCGATGGGAAGGAAAACTTTTGATATGCAGATACACATCCTGCTTGTCCAGAGAACAGAGCCAGTCTCGCCGGTGCTGGAGAGGCAACAATCCCTGAAGGGGCACCATCATGAAGCATTTGTGCTCTATGTACCAGTTGAGATGACTCAGATCCAGGATGGGCAGGAGATATCCAGTCTTCTTGGGGACCAGGAAGAAGTGGGAGTAGAACCCCCTGCTCCACTGAGCTGGAGGGACAGGCTCTATGGCCCTTTTTTGCAGAACAGACTGTATATATATATATGCTGTTATAACTATACTTCTCTACTGGGACTATATTGCCCTCCTTCCCTCCCCCACACCCACCCTAAGCCAGTTGTACTTTTATAGGCATAGGATTTGACTGACAACAGGAACATCCTGTTTGGAAGCAGGAAGTGAGTGATCACAGAGCCATAAAAGACTCACCATCCTAGAAGGAAAAGAGTAGCTCTCCATCCCCCCTAGCTGCTGGAGGTCTGACTCTGAGCAAGAAAGGAAACTACTGAGAAATATAGGAACTTCTTGTCTCAAAACAGGAAGATCAGGAGCTTAAAGGGCACAGAGGCAGTAAGTAAGTAGGGAGAAAAAAAAAAAAATAAACAGAGGAAAGAGTAAGTATTCCAAACAACAGTTAAGGGGCCAGAAATAAGACATGATGGGAGTGGTGCAGTGCAGTGCAGTGGCTGTGGAGCAGCAGTCTTCCAGGAGATGTTCTGGAGGATACGGTGTTGCCCCATCTGCAGACACCTCTCTGGGCTGAGGGAGGAAGTTGCTCATCTCCAAGCTGAGTTAGCCAGGATTTTGGGGGACCTCCTCTCCCATCCAGTGACCACCAGGGCCACTGCCGTTGCCTCAGAGGTTGCCAAGAAAGAGGAGTGTTTGGACCACAGTGGGTTCAGGGAGGGTGAGGGTGGTGGAACAGAGGTGCATCCCTCCAGTTGTACCTCTTCACAATTCATATGCCGTTCTGACAATGTGTTTCCTCTATGGAGACACCCACAGTGGAGACCAAGGAGGATGCTGGGAACCTCCACAAAGGAGACCCACAGGAGGGTGGCATGGGAACCCACAGGGGAAGGAAACAACTCCTGGTGGGGGACTCCATTGTTAGGAGGGTAGAACTGGGGGAGGAAGGGGAGAGGGAGGTAAGGTGCCTGCCTGGCACCATGGCATGGAGGGACAGGGAGCAAATCCTCAGGATCGCTGGAGCAGCTGCACAGGGGAGGGAGCTGGATGTCATTGTCCACCTAGAGGCAAATGACCTGGCTAAGAAAGGGATCAGAGCAGTGCAGGAAGAGTTTGTGGAGTTGGGGAGGGGCCTTAGACAAGTAGCATGCACGGCAACTTTCTTGGAGGTGCTGCCTGTCTATGGCATGGATGAGGCTAGGGTGCTCCACACCATGGGATTCTACCAGTGGTTGAAAAACTGGTGCAGAGCTCAGGGATTTGGCTTCATTGGAGACTGGGTGTCCACCTGGAGTGATGCAGGCCTGGAAAGAAGGGAAATCCTAGCCCCCCCCAAAAAATAAAATCAGGGTAATAAGTGAGGTAAACACCAAGCTAGAGATGTTGATAGGGAGAAGGGCAGGGATACATGGAGAAAATGACAAAGGCAATAAGGACAGGGATGGGGCACAAAGGGGTAAGGTCATCAAGAAATGGAGGGTAATGAGTACCAATGCCCGTAGTCTGGGCAACAAGCTCCCTGAACTTGTGGCTTTGATGGAACAGGGATGCCTGGATATCGTAGCAATCACAGAAACATGGTACACAGAGAACCATGACTGGGATGTTAACATACCAGGGTACACAACCTACAGGAGAGACAGGGAGGGTAGAAGAGGGGGAGGAGTAGCTCTCTATGTAATGGAAGGGATAAAAGCAACAGAACAAGAGAGTAAACAGGGAGGAGAGGAGGCACTGTGCGTCACCTTAGAGACTGGAAATGGCACCACAATCTGCATAGGGGTTGTATACAGATCCCCATGGCAGGGAGAGGAATGGACAAGGATATGATAGAAGGCATCCTTAGGATGGCAGAGAAAGGGGAGCTAATGTTGATGAGGGACCTGAATATGCCAGATGTTAACTGGAGCACCTTTGCTGCAGTTAAATCCAAGAGCAGGGCCATTCTTGGTGCCCTACAGGTAGCATGCCTCAGACAGCTAGTTTTGGAACCCACTCGTGAGGGAGCAATCTTAGACCTCATACTCTCAAATGGGGACAGCAAGAGGATGTCAGATCTAGAAGTGGGTAGCCATCTGGGAACAAGTGACCATCAAACAGTGTGGTTCATGATAAACTCAGCTACAGATTCAAGCCATACAAAAGTAAGGGTACTGGACTTCGGGAGGGCTGACTTTGGCAAGAAGGGAGAGTGCCTTGGAAAGGCACTAGCAAACAGGTTAGAAGGAGGGGTGGAGCAACAATGGGGAAACACCAAAACTGCCATCAGTGAGGCAACAAGCCTTTGTGTGAAGCAAATAAACAAATCAAAATGAAAGAAAAAAACACTATGGTTCTCAAAAGAGGTGGCGGGGAAGGTTAGGAAACAAAATAGCATTTAGGAAGTATAAGGAAACATAGAAGGAGCAGGACAGAGAATTGTACCAGTTAAGGCAGAAGGAAGCAGGAAGGGAAGTCAGAATAGCAAAGGCCCAAACTGAGGAAAAGATAGCCAACTCAGTTAAGAAGGGGGATAAAACATTTTATAGGTACATCAGGCAGCGAAGAAAGACAAAGGGAGGGATAGTGAGGCTGAATAGAAAGGACGGTGGCTGGGCAGACAGGGACAGTGAATAAGCAGGGATACTGAACGATACTTCTGCTCAGTATTCACAAAAGAGGAGGAGGGGAAGGTGCCTAATCCAATTAACAGAAGCACTCTGGATGGGGGGTCGATCCCAGTCCTTTCACAGAAGAAAGGGTTCTGAAAGAACTCCTAAAACTGAAGGTGGACAAAGCAATGGGGCCTAACATAGTTCACCCCAGAATTCTAAAAGTATTAAGGGAAGAACTAGTGACACCACTGACTACCCCCTTTTTAACAAATCATGGGAGGATGGTGTAGTACCCGAGGACTGGAGGAAGGCGGATTTGATTCCCCTTCACAAAAGTGGGAGCAAGACATAGGCAGGAAACTACAGACCTGTCAATTTGACCTCTGTGGTAGGGAAAGTGATGTAATCACTTCTGAAGGAAAGAATTGTTGAGTACCTAGAGGAAAGTAGGGCACAAGACCCAAGGCAGCATGGGTTCACAGTGGGAAGGTCATGTCAGACAAATCTAATTGATTTCTTTGACTGGTTGACCAAAGTAGGAGACCAGGGAGGGGTTGTGGACATGGTCTACCTAGACTTTGGCAAGGCATTTGACACAGTCCAACACAAAAGATTAATAATCAAATTAACCAGCCTGGGAGTGGTCCTAGGGTGGTAGCCTGGGTAAAACATTGGCTATACAACAGGACACAGAAGGTAATTGTAAATTGAGTCCACTCTGAAGAAAGAGGGGTTACTAGTGGGGTACCGCAGGGTTCAGTACTGGGTCCAGTCCATTTTAATGTCTTTATAAGTGACACTGCAGATGGACTGGAAGGAAAAGTATGCCTCTTTGCAGACGATACAAAGATCTGCAACAGGGTTGATACACAAGGAGGTGTGGAAAGGATGAGAAGGGACTTGGCAAGGTTGGAGGAATAGTCAGAAGTATGCGGAGCTTGGATTCAATGCAAAGAAGTGCAAAATAATGCACCTGGAAAACAAAAACCCAGGGGAAGATTACACAGTGGGGGGGGAGGTAGTAACAATAACAAAAATGGAAAGGGACCTGGGAGTATTCATTTCAGATGACCTTAAGGTTAGCAAGCAATGTGAGAAGGCAGTAGGGAGTGCTGGGGGGATACTGCGATGTATAGGGAGAGGCATCACCCAGCAGAAAACAGGAAGTTGTTATCCCTCTGTACAGACAGTTGGTGAGACCCCATCTGGAGTACTGCATCCAGTTCTGGAGACCCCATCTCTGTAAGGACATAGACAGGATGGAGGCAGTCCAGAGGAGGGCAACTAAAATGATGCAGGGTCTGCAAGAGAAGCCATACAAGGAGAGACTAAAGGAGCTTAATATTATACCCTTCAGGAAAGAAGGGAGAGGGGGGACATAATAGAAACTTTTAAATACCTTACTGGAATCAACAAAGTCTAAGAGGGTATCATCTTTTAGAAAAAGAGATGTGCAAGAACAAGGGGACACAATTTGAAGATAGAGGGGGGACGGCTCAGGGGCAATGTCAGGAAGTATCTTTTCACAAAGAGGGTGGTGAACGCATGGAACAGCCTTCCTGAGGAGGTTGTGGAGTCTAAAACTGTATGAGAATTCAAGAATGCATGGGACGGACATAAGGCACTTCTTGTGGGGGGGGTAGGAAGAAATAGGCTGTTGGTTAACTAGGATCTGCAGCTTATCCTGTAGGTAGGGAAATGGACAGACTAGCTGGGCCAAGCGGTACTTATCTGCTGTCAGTCTATGTTTCTATTTCCTCCCAGATGAGGGGCAGATGAGTTGGGGCAGAAGAGGAGTTGTCTGGAGGAGTTTCTGGGGGCCGCTAAAGAAGTCCTAGTGTGTGGCTGTGTTCTGTGACCTGCAGCACCTGGCTGTCTGAGGAAATGCCTCACCACCCATTGAGGTGAAAGGAGAACTGACCCTTGACTGCCTCCCCAGAACCCTTTCTGGAGGGGGAGTGTCGGCCAAGGAATCAGGATGTAGGAGCGGGTGTCAGGAGGGTGGCTACAGTCACTCAAAGGGCTCTGGAGGCGGCTGTGGATGGGACAGTCACCACTTTGCATTTGCCCTGACCTTTGGTGAGTGAACGGGCCTCTCTGCGGGAGGAGTGGTGAAAGAGCTGTCATTGACCATACTTAGGCTGGATATGGTACAGCAAGTGAAGGGACCAGAGGGCCTGGCCAGAATCCTCAAGGGAGGAAATTAGATCCTGGACCCCCCCCCCAAAAAGGACAGAACCCTGAAAGGGGGCATCCAAAATACTGGACTACACATCTGAGGCAATGCTGGACACCTGAAGCCAAGAATAGCACAGGAGACAGATGCCGGCGGCTGCTCCTCTGCCCGAGGTATCTACAGTATCATAGGCGGCCTGAAGGATGGGTGTCCCCAAGTTGGCACCTGCCTTGAGGAACTGGGTGAGCTGTTTCTTGGAGGGGTCATTGGGCAAAGCCTGAACTAGTCCCCTGGCCTGGTCCCAAAGGACCTTCTGGTATTGGACCATGTGGGCTAAATAGTTAATGGCTCGAATGGAGGGGGCAAAGACTCGCTTGCCCAGGTGGTCCAGCTGTCTCAACTCCATATCAGGCAGAAGCGTGCTGAGGGGCTTGGGTTTTTTAGTGTGGTCGTTTGCAGCATTGATGACTACCAATTCAGCTTTAAGCTGACCCCTCTGAAAAAGTCTTATGAGCTGAAGCATGGTAGAGCCTAACTGCTTTTTTAAGGCAACACTGGGGTTGAAGAGGTATGATTCTAAGCTGCCCCGGTGACATCTTCATAAGCGTTAATAAAGGGGGGACACTACCACGGTGAGGGCATCAGACAACCTCAAATAAATGGTCAGCCGTTTTCCAGTCCATGGTGACCTGGATGTGCCTCATGATGTCCATAAAGGATGGATCATCAGGAGGGGACTTAGGGTCCACCTTAACGGGCTCTTCAACCTTAGAAGAGTCCCCCAGAATGAAGGAAGACTCCGAATAGTCCCGAGTCATCCTCACCCAGCTCACTATCAGCCAGCCAATGCCAGTCCTAATGACCTCTGGGTCTGGACCCCAGCATACAGGGGGCACTAGGAACCAGCTGCACCTGGTCTGGGGGTGGAAGATCCCCAGCGGGCCACTGAGGCGATGCCGGAGATGTGTCCTGAGAGGCGAGGATCTGATTCTGCATGAAAGACCACTTTGCATTAAAGAGGGTACTGGAGTCCACCGGCACAGGATAGAAGTAAATCAGTAAACAGGGGTGGGCTGGTATCAGGTAAGGAAAAGGGGGCCTCAGGACAGGTCGGGCTGGCATAGGTTACCCAGGAGAGGACCTGGAGGTGCAGGCTGTGGAGCCGGCACTGGGCCTACAGGCTGCAGCAGAAGCAATACTGGTGCTGGCCCAGTGGGTGCTGGCCAAGGAAGCCTGGGAGGGGAATCCACTGGTATTGGGAGAAGAGAGACAGGCGTCGGGGGAGAAGGAGACCTGCCTGGCAAATGCAGAGGTCAAACCACTCTTGGAAAGATGCCTGTAGCCTGCCACAGGCTCTGCTGAGGACTAGTGACAGCCCCCACACCGGCTGAGCCTCCTGGCTGAGATCCCACAGAAGTAAGGGGCCTGAGCGTCAGGGGCTGGGGAGCAGGAGACAGAGTCTCCTGCCCTGAGGAGCCACCACCCATGACTGAGATAAGAGTGGGCGGTGGGGCCACTGGTAGCCCTGCAGGAGTAAGGGCAGGAAGGGCTGCAGGGGCCAACCCCTCATGGGAGGACAACCCAGACACGGTTGATGATTTATGAGGAGACCGTGAGTGGGAAGCAGACCAGTCCCAGTGTTTGTCCTGGTGTTTATGCTTCCCACCAGATTTTTCCTGAGACTGAGAGGAGGAGGAGGAAGCCCCGGAAGACAGGGCTGGCAAAGAGCTTCTGGCCTGCAGCTCCTTTTGCATCGCAGTGAGCTTCTCCTTGATCAGATAGCTCTCCAGGATTTTTAGGCGATGTCTCCAAGTGGCATGGTTGAATTTCTGGATAATCTGGCAGGCTTCGGTGTCATGGCTAGAGACTAGGCACAGGATGCAAGCATCGTGACCATCTTTTTCAGGAACTTGTTTACCGCAGGCACACTTTGTGGAGCGGTCAGAAGACGAGGCAGGTGGAGAAGACATAAACTTGATATCGGTAACACTGAAAATTTGATGTTAAAACTAAAGAGAATAGTGAAAATAAACAAGCATTTGTCAATGCCGAATGTTTGCTTGCTGCTATTAGCATTGGAAATGCAGGACTTAAACAGATGCAGAATAGGAATGGTAGTGAAGTACTGAACTTCACGCCAACCCCACCTCCATCCTGCAGAAACGGACAGGCACTGGGGTATATGTTTGGGTCATCGCCCATGACATTTTTGCCATCGTCACCTCACCCTATCCTGCAGACACCGACACGTGTTGAGGTGTGCCTTGAGGTGTTCGGCTTTACAGTCACCCCATTCCATAAGGACATGAGCTGAAATGGGTGCAGTATAGGAGAATGGGGTGAACTCTGGGACCCATGAGTCCAAGGTGCACCTCGATGCCTGTCACTGGCTGGGGGGTGTGGGTGGGATCGCATAAGCATTACAGTCAGCAATCCAAGGGGACACCCCAATGCCTGTCAGTCTGTACAGGGTGGGACGTTATGGTTAGAAACCCTAACGACCCAGGCGTTTGTTGGTATTTGCACTACATGTTTTCAACATGGCCTTTTTGTGACCCCAACTCATGAAAGCATTTGGAATTTCTTCTCATGAAGAGTGGCAGTGTGGTTTTGTTAAAGTGTCCCGGACTTCGAGTTCCAACAGTGACCATGCCATTCTGGGCCAGATGTATGAAAACACAGATCGGGCACAATGTGAAGAATGACAGCTGTACCATCCATAGGGAGGTGTGAAGAGATGGCAATGCTGACAATCTGTAGTGGGATTACTAAAAATGCTCGCACTTCCGAGCATATGTGGAAACTGCACAACACATGCGCTTAACAGTCATTTTATGGACTTTCATCACCAAATTTTCAACATAGGCATTTTAGGACCTCTGCTCAAGAACAGCGTCACTGTGATTTTCTTACTATGTCCCAAACACTGATTTCCCACAGCGACCAAGCTAGCCTGCGCCGGAAGTGCAAAGAACACATTTTGGCCAGGATGTGAAAAATGACATCTGTACTGTTCATAAGGAGGTGTGGAAAAATGCCAATGTTGAAAATCTGGAGTGAAAATATTACAAATTCGTGAAGTTATGAGCGTGTGTAGAAACTGCACAATGCATGCTTGTAACACAGTCATTTTTTTGATTTTTTTTCACCAAATTTGCAACATAGGCTTTTTGAGAGCCCACCTCATGAACAATGGCACTGCGGTTTCGTTAATTGGTACCAAAAAGGTGATTCTGTGCAGTGACCATGAAATCACCTTTCAGGACCGAATAACGCCATGACAGTGGCTGAATTCATGAGGAGGGGTCCCAGTAACCCCATGTTGAAAATTTGGTGCCAAAATGACCAAAAATGCCTGAGAGATGCACTGAAGTTGAAAAAAAAACCTATTTATGTCATTATACAGCTTACCGGCATTTCTTCGGTTCACAGTCGGATTTGAAAAGCGCAGACGTGTTCCTAGTCCACCGAAGATAGTCGCGCCAGGCTCCGGAGGTAAGCATGGAGTGAGGCGGGGGTGTGGGGAGGTAGGGTGCGCAGTGGGTGGGTGCGGGGTTGGGGAGGGGACCCGACCGGCATGGGAACGTTTCCTTTTTTTCAGGGAGAAAAAAAACACAAAAAGACGTTGCGGGAAGATTTTTTTTCTTTCAGGCTTGCTTTTAGCACACTGGGGTGGGCTCCCAGTGTGCCACCTGCTTTTTTTGGCATGGTGGGACTTAAGCTGATGGGGATTGGTCCCTCCGTCAGCAAAGAATGACTGTTTGGGGGGGCATGATGCAGAGGGGGATTGGCCACCCCCTCGGCACACAACAAATGGGCGAGGGGGTTACATTATGCTGACGGGGAGTAGACTCCCCCACTGGCAAATGAACTGGGTTGGGGGCATGCCAACAGGGGGGATTGGGCACCCCAGTCAGTCGACTTTCATGGGGCTGTGAGGTGGCAGCAGGTCTCTTTCCTCTGATGTTCTGTGTAGCTTAACCCCTTCCATCTAATACTCTGTTCTGGGAATTTTGTTCCTTAAAGAGCTCCTGACACAGTTGAGACAACTTTGAAAAATGTAACATTCAGGCATCAATGTAGCTTACATTTTGTATCTTATTCTGTAATTCTCGCCCTTATTTCCTTATTACTGAAGGTATTTGCATGAATACAGTATCTCTGCCCTTCTAGCTCTGTCTGTCTCCCTACACGTGGCATCATAATTCTGTTTATGACATCAAAATGAGTTGCTGTGGAGACAATTATGATGTCATAAACAGGGGATTGTGATGTCATGTGTAAAGAAGCAGCCAGAGTAGCTATAGTGTAAGAGACAGGGATCTTGATTTCATGCAACTGTTTTCAGTAATAAGGAAGATGGAGAATTCATTACCAAAAATATATGAAGTGATAAAGAAAATGGGATGGTGTTGAATATAAATCTTACTTTATTCAGTGTTTTCCTAATGGTGTCAGGGGCTCTTTAAGCGCATCACTTTGCACTTCTTGGCACTGAATTTTTGCTGCCAGATACTGGACCCATTTTCCAGCCTTTACAGGTCTCTTTTCAATTCCCTTGTCCCCTCAACACTGTCAACCCTACCACAATTTAGTGCAATCTGCGAACAGAAACTACCTGCCCAAGATTTCCTCTCCTGTGTTGCTAATGAACATATTAAAAAGGACTGAATCATGAATAGATCCCTGCAGTACTCTACTGGTGACCTCTCTTTCCACTAATCTAACCCCATTCACCACAGCTCTCAACTGCCTCCCCTCCATCCACCAGCCTACCAACCTTACTATTTACTTAGCTGTTCCAAGATACCCCATCTTCTTCAATGGCCTTCAATGTAGGACCGAGTCGACTGCCTTGTTGAAGTTGAAGCAGAGTAAATCTACTGTGAGCCCCTTCTCAATTACGCTGGTTACCCAGTTAAAAAATACTATAAGGTGGGTCTGAAAAGACCTCCCTGCCACAAATCCATGCTGCTTACTATCCTGAAGCCTGTTTTTCTCCAGGTATTCCACTAAGTCCACTTTGACTAGTGTCTCTATTGGTTTTCCTACTACTAGTGTCTCTATTGGTTTTCCTACTACAAAGGTAAGGCAGAAGGGTCTACCATTTCCCAGCTTCACCTTGTTCCCTCCCTTGTGCAGTGGAACTACATCTGCCATCCTCTAGTCCTTAGCAACCACCCCTTGCTGCACAGCACTATTGAATAGCCCTGCCAGGGGTCCTGCTAACACCGATGCCAGTTCTCTTAGTACTCTTGGATGCAACTCTTCTGGCTCTGAGGCCTTGTTTACCTTAAGAGCTGCTAACCCTTTTCTAACTCTTAGGACAGTAAATTTCTTCAGCCTCATTTATGGGACACCTCTGTCAAATGCCTTTATGCCACTATCTGGTAAGGGCATGCTGTTCTCCCTAGTGAATGCTGAGCCAAAGTAGTCATTTAGCTCAGTATGACCTTCATGGTAAAATTGTTGAAGTAAGTAAATACATAACTAAATAAATAAACGAAATTAGCAGAGCCTGGCATCTGGCAATCCTGGCTGCAGGGATGTCCCATTTGACCACTGGACCTAGGTCCAGAAAGAGAATTTGAGATGGTCATGGATAATATAAAGAATGGCGGAGCCTGATTCCCCCCCCCCAACCCACATTCAGGCTGACAGTCCTGGAGCATGGCCCTCTCTAGCTTACCACCTGAGTGCTTAGCTAAGGGGGGTGGACCCTTAAACATGAGAAGACTCAGTCTAGAATGACCCCTATAAGTAAAGGGACAGTGACAAAGAAGAAAAAAGGGGGGGCCCCTAAGGAGATTCCCACAGGATGCACTAACGAGGTCCCCACCCTTAAACAAGTTGACAACGGACCAACAGATCCATGCCAAGACATGGAATGGACCCCAGAGTGTATCCCACTGAGAATCCCACGGAGTTCCCTCCAAGGCCAGGGAGAAGACTCTACTTGCAGCCTTCCTAGATTGGGTGATCTGTGACTTTAGAGAAAGAAACAGAGGGTCCTGAGGTACCAGGGGGACTCTGCCCCCAATTGGCCTCGAAGAGGGAGATGGTGAGCTGGGTGGAGGTGGCACCCATGGAGCTGAGGCCCAAGAGTGGAAGGTAGATGGGAATCAGTAATGAATGGTGAAGATACAAGAGAAGATCAAGAATTATGGTAAGTACATCATTTTCATTTCTTCCCTTGTCAATCTTCAACATTCATTACAGCTGGGTGAGTACCAAGCCCCCAGAGGGGACCTGGCACTGCCCTGAGGGAACAGATTCCCTCAGCCTTCTGTGGGGGAGACGCAGGAGGGGAAGACCCTATAGCCATACTAGACCAACACAGCCTAAGTCTGATCAGGATGAGGAGGTATCCCCCGTGGCCAGGGGGGGACAGAAGACACCCCTGTAGATTCCTCCTCACCCTGCAGGAGAAAAGGTATGTCCCACAGAAGGCAGAGGAAATCATCCTACGCTGGGCAATGGGTGACAATCTAGACAGGTGAAGCCATGCCATCCGCCTGATGCAGATCGCTGTCCCTGCAAGTCTGGAAGCCACCTCATTGGTGTCATACGATGCCCTTGCTTGGTGTCTTGCAAGCTTCAGACCCTGTGCAGACAGGTCAATGGCTTGCCTAGATTCCTCTGAATCAGGCATTCATGCTAACATTTGTACCAGAATCGACCACAGGTGCCTGCTGTAGGTAGCATGGTGAGCCTGATGTGAGCCAATGCAGAGCAGCACATGAGCTAACATAGAAACATAGAATTTGATGGCAGATAAGGACCACTTGTCCCACCTAGTCTGCCCATTTCCCTACCTAACGGAAAAACTGCAGATCCTAGTTAACCAACAGCCTACTTCTTCCTACCCCCCACTAGAATTGCCTTATGTCTGTCCCATGCATTCTTGAATTCCCTCACTGTCTTTGACTCTACAACCTCCTCAGGAAGGCTGTTCCATGTATCCACAAACCTCTCTGTGAAGAAATACTTCCTCACATTACCTCTGAGCCATCCTCCCTCTATCTTCAAATTGTGCCCCCTTGTTTTTGCACATCTCTTTTTCTGAAAGATGATACCCTCTTGGACTTTGTTGATTCTCTTGAGGTATTTGAAAGTTTCTATCATGTCCCTCCTCTCCCTCCTTTCCTCGAGGCTATACATCTTTAGTTCCTTTAGTCTTTCTTCATATGTCTTCTGATGCAGACCCTGCATCATTTTGGTTGCCCTCCTCTGGACAGCCTCCACCCTGTCTATGTCTTTGCAGAGATGGAGCCTCCCGAACTGTACACAGTACTCCAGATGTGGTCTTATCAACTGTCTGTACAGAGGGCCAACAACTTCCTGTTTTCTACTGGTGATGCCTCTCCCTATGCATTCCAGTATCCCCACAGCCCTCCTTACTGCCTTCTCACATTGCTGGTGCACCTTTAGGTCATCTGATATAACTACCCCCAGGTCCCTTTCCATTTTTGTTGTTGTCAGTATCTCACCCCCCACTGTGTACTCTTCCCCTGGGTTTTTGTTTCCCAGGTGCATTACTTTGCACTTCTTTGCATTGAATCTAAGCTGCCATACATTTGACCATTCCTCCAACCTTGCCAAGTCCCTTTTCATCCTTTCCACCCCACCCTGTGTATCAACCCTGTTGCAGATCTTTGTGTCATCTGTAGAGACATACTTTCCCTTCCAGTACCTCTGCAATATCACTTATAAAGACATTAAAAAGGACCGGTCCCAGTACTGAACCCTGCAGTACCCCACTAGTAACCCTCCTTTCTTCACTGTGGACTCCATTTACTACTACCTGCTGTGTCCTGTTGTCCAACCAGTGTTTTATCCAGGCTACCACCCTGGGACCCACTCCCAGGCTGACTAATTTGTTTATTAATCTTTTGTGTGGGACTGTGTCAAATGCCTTGCTAAAGTCTAGGTAGGCCATGACCACAGCCCCTCCCTGGTCAACTGCTTTGGTCACCCAGTCAAAGAAATCAATTAGATTTGTCTGACATGACCTTCTCGCTGTGAATCCATGCTGCCTTGGGTCCTGTGCCCCACTGGCCTCTAGGTACTCAACAATTCTTTCCTTCAGAAGTGATTCCATCATTTTCCCTTCCACTGAGGTCAAACTGACAGGTCTGTAGTTTCCTGCCTCTGTCTTGCTCCCACTTTTGTGAAGGGGAATCACATCCGCCCTCCTCTAGTCCTCAGGTACCACACCATCCTCCCATGATTTATTAAAAAGGGTAGTCAGTGGTGTTACTAGTTCTTCCCTTAGTTCTTTTAGAATTCTTGGGTGAATCCCATCAGACCCCATTGCTTTATCCAGCTTCAGTTTTAAGAGTTCTTTCAGAACCCTTTCTTCTGTGAAAGGACTAATATCAACTCCCCTATCCAGAGTGATTCTATTGACCGGATTAGGTATTTTCCCCTGCTTTTCCATTGTGAATACTGAGCAGAAGTATTCGTTCAGTATCCCTTCTTTTTCACTGTCACTCTCTGCCCAACCACCTTCCTCTTTGTTCAGCCTCAGTATCCCTGCCCTAGTCTTTCTTTGCTCCCTAACGTACCTATAAAAGGTTTTATCCCTCTTCTTAACCGAGTTGGCTATCTTTTCCTCGGTTTGGGCCTTTGCTATTCTGACTGCCTTACCCGCTTCCTTCTGTTTTTACTGGTACAGTTCTCTGTCCTGCTCCTTCTGTGTTTCCTTATACTTCCTGAATGCTATATTTTTCTCCCTTACCTTCCCCGCCACTTCTTTTGAGAACCATAGTGTTTTTTTCTTTCATTTTGATTTACTTGCTTCACACAAAGGCTTGTTGCCTCTGTGATGGCGGTTTTGATGTTTCCCCATTGTTGCTCCACCCCACCTTCTTGCCTGTTTGCTAGTGCTTTTCTGAGGTACTCTCCCATTTTGAAAAAATCAGCCCTCCTGAAGTCCAGTACCTTCACTTTTGTGTGGCTTGACTCTACAGCTAAGTTTATCATGAACCACACTGTTTGGTGGTCGCTTGTTCCCAGATGGCTACCCACTTCAAGATAAGAGATCCTCTCTCTGCCCCCATTTGAGAGTACCAGGTCTAAGATTGCGCTCTCCTGAGTGGGCTCCAAAACTAGCTGTCTGAGAAATGCACCCTGTGGGGCATTGAGAACGGCCCTGCTCTTGGATGTAGCTGCAGCAAAGGTGCCCCAGTCAAAATCTGGCATATTCAGGCCCCCCATCAGCAATATCTCCCCTTTCTCTGCCATCCCAAGGATGTCTTCTATCATTTTCTTGCCCATTTCCTCCCACTGAGACGGGGGGCTGTATACAACCCCTGTGCAGATTGTGGAGCCATTTCCAGTCTCCAGGGTGACCCTGTTTACCCTTTAGCTCTGTTGCTTTGATCCCTTCCCTTACATAGAGAGCTACTCCTCCTCCTCTTCTTCCCTCCCTGTCCCTCCTGTAGATTGTGTGCCCTGGTATGTTGACATCCCAGTCATGGTTCTCTGTTTACCATGTTTCTATGACTGCCACAATATCCAGGCATCCCTCTTCCATCAAAGCCACCATTTCAGGGAGCTTTTTACCTAGACTACAGGCATTGGTACTCATTATCTTCCATTTTTTTATGGCTTTATTTCTTTTGCCCCATCCTTGTCCCTACTGCCTTTGTCTTTTTCTCCATTTACCCCTGTCCTTCTCCCTATTGACTGCTCTATCTTGGCATTTACCTCACTAATTACCCTGATTTTTGGGTTGGGGGCTAGGATTTCCCTTCTTCTCTTTTGCTGAAGAGAAAACCCTCCTTCCCCGCTGATCGAACTCAGTGGAATCTGGATCCGGTGGTCAATTGTGCGCTGGGTCTTAAAGCCTAGAAGGAGTATTTAAAGCCATCAGCCCTGAAGGCGGGTGAGGCAGATAACCAAGAGACTCCTGGGGAATGCAATACCTCCTCCTGCAGTCCGCTGGAGCTGGGGACGAGGTGGCAGGTGACTGCCAGGTGTGGACAGATGCTTCCTGGAAGAGAATAGGCCAGGAAGGCACCACCAGTTGGTTTGCACTGAACTCGCTCAAAAAGGAACACGTCTCCCACTCGGTATTGTGTCTTACCACAAGAAATATGGAGCTCCTGAACCAACCTCGAAAGGAACTGCTGCTATTCAGTGAAATTGGCGTCAGAGGAAAGGTGGACAGAACGTTCCTCTTCCTCAGATGAGGAAGCCGAGGAGGCAGAGGAGCTTGGATGCTCAGAGTCCTCCTGCAGCAGTGGAGAAAGGTGAAAGACCTGTTCATCCATGGCTCTAACATACCTAGGGAAGGCCGCCACAGCGTCTCTGAACTTCTCCCAGTTTAAGGGACCCATAGGGCCCACATGACCTGGGAGGGTGGGAGATGTCCATAGAGGGATTGGGAAAGGGTGCCTAACCAAAAGTGCCTGACCTCTGCCAGGGCTCTGAGACCTCGCAGAAGATCCTCCCACACGGGGGATCCGGAGGTCAACCCAGTCAGCATACACTGCTGATGTGAAAACAGATCCTGGCTGAGCCCTGAGGGGGAATCTCCCTTGTGGTGCAGCTGGGGTTGCATGGATCCAGAAGGGCAACCCCCAGCACCATCCACTAAGGGCACCTCTGAAGTCTCAGAGGAGGAGAAGGGGGCTCGGCACTGTGACTCCTCCCCACCTCCCGCAGGGTGGTGGAAGACGGCCTCCATGCTTCACTTTGGCCTCTCAACCCCTCGGACTCTGAGGCTGCCCTCTTCCTTGAACCCAGTGCCAAGGGTTCCCCCAATCCCACAGGCCCACCAAGGGAGGCCGCAGAAGAGGGGCTCCCCATCCCAACCATGGTAGCCAGAGCAGCACCAGAGATGGCAGCTGTCCCGGCCCCCGAGGTTGAGACTATCACCCCAGGCACCTCAGACCCACTATCCACCATGGGGCCCCTGACACTGAGGTTGGCGTGGGGGCGCACAGAGACCGTGGAATCCAGAGTGCCAGGGAGACGAGCACTGGGGTGCCTGATGCCATGTTCAAGAGGGCTCCCTGACTCCGAGGAGTCAGGATGCCAATCTGGATTAGCCAGCAAATCATCCCCCTCTGAAGAGGAGGAGATCACACATACCGCCAGATGAGCGACCCTGGAAGCTCCCCTGCCAACTTCACCATGAATGGTGCTGCTGTGGGACACAACACTGCCGGCAGTGCCACCTCTATTACCAGCACTTCGAACAGCACCGGGATCCAAGACAGTGCCGGCAGGCAGCACTGAGGATCTGCCAGTACCAGGCCCAGCATCCATGGGCCACAACACCGGGAAAGCCTGCACCTCTGAGGAAGTGTCTGTCATGGTAGTGCTCCCAACCCGGCTCCGCAGGGAACTGAGCCATTCCTCTGGCCCCATGAAAGAAACCTCTATGGCAAGGCTAGAATCAGAAGAAGAGGTTTCCTCCTCACCAGGCCGCATAGACCCATGGGAGGGGACCCAGAGGCAGGGCCAAGAGTTCTTGCCATGGCATCCCTAGAATGGCGCCATCCTTTGAAAGTCAGGGAGCCCTGCTGACTTTAAACACACAGATCTCAAGAACATGGTAGTCCATAGAGAAACAGGTGTCATAGTTATCCATATCATGGTTGGGACCTAGGCAGTGAAGGCAGACATCATGCCGGTCCATTACGGAATAATGCTGACCACAGGGGCATCGACACATGGAGGCATGGCCCACTTTGGATTTCTTCCTAGCCCCTGAACCAGACATGATGCTGAAAATAATTGACCAAAACTACAGAAAATAGACCCGGCACCATTGGTAAGAAAACAGACCCGGTGCCATTGGTAAGAAAATAAAAGGAACAAGCTTACTGGGATAAACAGCATCGGGTGGACTCTCAGAACCAGGATGGAGGAAATGAACTTGAGGCAGGTACATGACGTCGAATAACAGGCAAGACCTAGTGATGCAGGAGTTATTCTGGAGACTTGCACAGCAGGTGCACCTCGACACTGGGAGAAAATAGAACTGGGGTGGAGGAGGAGTCTGTGGCACCTAATGGCCAACCTTTGTGCACCACACAGTGTGTCGGCCTCCCGGGCAGTGCTGTCAGTGCTGACTCCTCCCCCCTCCAAAAAAAAAGCTCCCGTGCAGGTGCATGCCTTTTGGCTTACACTTAGCAGTAATGAACGGTGAAGATTGACAAGGGAAGATCTGTCCCTTGTAGTCTTTTTTTTTTAATTTTTAAATTTTTGTATTTATTTATTTATTTGCTTTTGGTAACCGGGTAAGTGCACTAGGCATAGCAATGCCTATTTTCAGGCATGACCCAGGAGGATACAGGGTTACAGAGATAACAAAAACAGGCTGTGGAGAACAGCAATGGGTGGAAAAACATTGGCTACAGGTCAGTACAGTTCCAAACAAGTGTGCAGTACATACAAGTCAATGATAGACAACAATAAGCAAAACATAACAGTAAAACAGGATATCAAGTGCAGGTTCACCCATCTTAGGGGTACAGACTGGGTGAGATAGCTTAGCTAGGCACAGATGTGAGGTCCAACTAGGAGAAATGATTTAGCACACAAATAGATGGATCAGCTTTAATTGAGACCAGGGGATTAGAGGTCCAGGATGGTAGGGAAGGACGGTTCAGAGGGAGAGAACCAGATGGAGAAACGGGGGAGGGGTGAGTGCTTTTCTTTTGTTCAGGGAAGGAAGAGCAAGGAAAAGAGGAACATGAGAGAGAGAGAGAGAGAGAAGAGGAGGGTGGGTGGGTGACAGAGTGGAAGTGGTGATGGGAGACAGGGATAAGGTAGAAAAGGTGTGGTGGGAAGAGAAGGTGGAGAAAAATGTGGAGGTGAGGCAGCCAGAGGAGGAGGATAGGGGTTCAAGGAGGTTGGAAACAGGCACAGGAGGTAGAACCAAGTAGATGTACATGGTGCATCCTCTTGAAAGTGGCATGGGTTAGAGCAAGATGAATTGCTTGTGGAAGAGAGTTCCAGTAGTTTGTTGCCACAGGTGGGAAAGCCCATATACCCATTGATGTCCTGCATCTGGAGATGTGGAGAGGCGCTTGGTCAGTGAATCGAAGCTCATAGGAGACAGTTTGTGCATTCAACATCGAGGCTAGGGACTGGGTAAGGCAAGATCTGGTGATGCTGTCAGTGAGAGATCCGAGTGACTAGTGCGAATGGGCAGAGGGGGAGAGCCATTTTAGGTCAGCATAGAGCTGACAGTGGTGCTTGTAGAGAGGGGATGTAGAGGCATATCTGCAGATATTAGTATAGGTGGTGTCCCACTTGAGAAGAGAGGTTTTTGATGCCTCAAGGTAGGAGACTGAGCCATAGGATAGTGGCGGAAGAAGAATGCCATGTGCAATAGCGAGCCTGGCTGGTGGGGTAAGGGCATAACTAGTTCAGTAGGCACCACCGCGTTTGGCATTTATGGCTTTGCAGGTAGTATTGATGTGCTGATTAAAAGCCAGAGATTCATCAAGCAGAATGCCCAGGTATTTGAAGGAGCTAGTGTTGACCAGTAGAGAGCCATTAGAGCAGGAGATTTTGAGGGGGTTTTGGTTTGTTCTAATTTTGGCTGGGGAGCCGAAGAGCATTGCATGCATCTTATCTATATTTAGAACAAGGTTATTTTCAATGAGCCAGGACTGGAACTTGATAAAGTTTGAAGAGAGAGAGCAGTTTATGTCCAAGGTGTTCCTGGCACTGGAATAGAGAACAAGGTCATCCACATATAGCAGAGACAAGCAGTCAGGGGAGAGAGTGGGGAGGTTGTTTACAAAGAGAGAGAAGTAGGGGGCCAGAATAGATCCTTGAGGAACACCAATATTAGTGGTTGAGAGATCTGACAGGACGGAGATGTAATTCACAACCTGTCTTCTGTCTGACAGGTAGCTATTGAACCAGGCCACTGCCTCTGTGGAGAAACCAAAGGACAAGAGTTTGTTGAGAATAAGGGGGTGGTTCACCAGGTCAAACGCCTTAGTTAGGTCTATAAAGATTGGCCCAGTGGAGAGGCCTTTGTCCATTGCGGTATAGATATCGTTCATAAATTTTAGAAGAGCGGGTGACAGTGCTGTGGCATTTGCGGAAGCCATGCTGAGAACTGGAGAGAAGACTGTGTTCTTGTAGAAAAGAAATGGTTTGAGTGGCTACTAGTTTTCCAATATTTTGCTAAGAACAGAGAGAATGGCTGTGGGCCGGTAGTTGGTCATATTTGTGGGGTCTCCCTTTTTAAGTATGGGAGTGACTTTTGCTATTTTCCAGATGTCAGGGACAGAACCATGGAATAGTGATAGGTTGAGAATTCTGGCTATAGATGAGGCAATAATGGGGGCGCCAAGTTTCAAGAGCTTGGGCATAAAACCATCCAAGCTCATAGCGGTACTATCGGGGATGCCTAATAGCATCTTTAGGACTTCCCGTTTAGTGATAGTTTGAAAACGGAAAGGGGGATAGTTATATTGGGATCCACTGTCTGCGGGGGTTGGAGGACTGAATGGAGGTGGTGGTGGGGAGGAAGACCGATATTTTGATAGGTCAGAGAATTGAAGATTAAATGAGTTAGCAATGGTGGTTGGATTGTTGCAGTGCACACCATTTATAATCATATCATTGGAGATTTTTTTTTTTGTTTGGCTCCAAGGAGAGTCTTGATAAGAGCCCAGAACTTTCTGGAGTCATCTGCCACATTTATTAACAAGCCTTTGCAGAATGAGCTCTTAGCATGACGGATGTTCTTCTTGCACGAGTTCCTCTGAGTTCTGTAGTCACTATAGTCAGATGGGAGGCCCAACACCTTGAAACACTTCCAGCTCTTGTCCCTAGCTCTGATTTTGGCAGGTAGGTCCTTGTTGAGCCATTTGGTGTGGGTTCCACTTACACGACGTGTGGTGAGGGGCACATGGGTATTTTGGATAGACCCAAACAGGGTAAGGAAGTGGTCCACGGCTGTTTGGACATCAGTGGCTGAGTAGATGCGGCTCCAGTCGAGCACAGTGAGATCGCTCTGAAACTGGGCTATAACAAGATTGGCTAGGTTCCGAAAGGTCATGAGTCGTGGAAGAGGTACAGGTTGTCTAATAGAGTGGCAGACACAATATATTGGTGTGTGGTTGCTTATGGCATCAGCAAGGGTACCTGCTGAGACTATACAGTCAATGTGATTTGTCAGAGCCCAGTCAATTAGAGTACTGGGTCTTGGGAGAGGCATAATCCTAGTGGGGTCAGTGACAAGCTGGTGGAGGTTGTGGCCTTGTACTGTTGTGTGGAGGGATTTATTTTGCTTTCCAATCCAACTGAGGTTAAGATCTCCGAGGATAAGGACTTCATTGCAACCCACCGCGCATCGACGTGTTAGAGGAGCCCCTCAAGACCAGCTGTGCCACCTAGTGGTGCGTTATAAGTACATACAATGTGGAGTTTTTTGGGGCCAAGCTGGAGAGTGGCAAGGATGGATTCACAGTGTGAGAGGTCAGGTGTGGTGATGTTAGAGAGAGATTAAGGTGTGTTTTGTAAAAAAATTCAACTCCACCACCCTATTTTGAGGTGGGCCTATCTCGCCTGGTGAGGTGATAGTTGGGTAGTGAGCACATGGAGTCAGTGGTAGAGGGTTTGAGCCAAGTTTCAGACAGACAAATGATGTCCAGGTCATATTGTAAGACCCAGGCTTCTAGTTCAGTTCAGTTCTGGAGGAGGCTTCTTATATTCATGTGAGCAAGGCGAAGACCCTTTATATCCTTCCATGATGAATCCGAGTGGGAGAGGGGGGAGCGAGAGGGCCAGGGTTTGATTCAATATCCCCAGAAAGTATTAATACAAGTAGGGAGGAGATACCATAGTTTGCGATGGATGATCGGCGAGGACAGGGTTGAGAGACAGAGGAGGCACTTTTTTACAGTATAGGCTATGTGATAGAGGTAGTTGTGAGGGATAAGTAGTGGTGAGTTATCCTTGGAAGTATTGGGGTGTATTAACATATTAGAGAAGAAGAAGTTGTTTAGATCAGAGGTGAAAACCTCTGATGGGGGTGGGGTGTTTCAACCCATTGGGAGCCATAGGAAGAGACCGAGTATGAGACCAGGCAGCAGTACTGTGTGCAGTGTAGGAGCCATTTGTGTTAATGTGGGTTAGCGAAGAGTGTCATAGGATAGATAAGCTAGGATTGATGATAAGGCAGTCTAGGAAAAGCTATCAGTAGATGGCAGGGAAGAAAATGAAGAATTTACGCTGGGTAGCAGTAGAATTAGTCTGTCAAAAGATCAGCTAATAGGAGAGTATTTGAGGTTTACCAGACGCCCTCTATGGGCAAGTGGTGATAGTCTGCAAATGGTAAAATGGGAAGTTAGTCAGATGTCTCGGCCAGAGCTATATAAGACAAGCCTCATAGGGGTGGGAGTAGTGGGGGCGGGTGGGGAGCAGCCATGCAGCGGCTGTGGGAAAAGTACACTGTATTCAGCAGAGAGAGCAGAGTTAAGCAGGCAAGGCTGGAACTGCAGGTAAGCCAACTCCGAATGAATAGCACAGCAGGGGAGACTGATCTGAAATTAAGACCACCTGTGGCGGAGTACAGCTTTTACTTTTAATCCAGTGCAGCACAAATTTAAAATAAATTTAGTTCAGATTAGGGGATAGCGAGATACCCTTCGGTGCACTTTTAATTTTAATCCATCTGGTGCAGGCACATTTTTAAAATTAATTTGGTTTAGGTTAGGGGGATGGTGAGACACACTCCAGTGCACTTTTGAGAGTAAATTAAATTAATGAGTGCTGTGTAGCAGGTGATGCTCAAGGTTGGTTACAGGCTAAATTTGCACCAGGACCTGAGGGATCCTTAACTGCTAGCTAAAACAACCCCTGGTGGAAAAAATAACAGTTTAAACAGGTAGCATCTTGTCTCCGACTGTGGGGGAAAAGGTGCCAAAATTCAAAACGCTGAGAGAGGTCCTGTGGTGCAGTTCAGGACGGTGCTTGGGAGGATGTACCTTGCGGCGGTGTGTCCTCGGGGTGGGTGGAGTGGCTGCTCCCGAGGGCAGGGGAATGGCCTCCGTGTAGCTGGGGCTTGTAGTGGTGTGTCCTCTAGGCAGGTGGAGTGGCTGCTCCCAAGGGCAGGGGAATGCCCTCTGTGTAGCCGGGGCTTGCGGCGGTGTATCCTCTGGGCGGGTGGAGTGGCTGCTCCTGAGGGCAGGGGAATGCCCTCCGAGTAGCCGGGGGCACACATATGGCTATTGAACTGTGGGGCATTTGGGCAAATATTTCTATTATTTTGGCTGCACCAGGACTTATTTGGGACTGTATTAAATCTGCTTAAGGGACTGTGTGTTAAGCAACCATTACAGAGCAGCCACAGCAAATCGGAAAGCTAAGATTTTTAAGCCAGCACTTGAGAGACTTTTGCCAAAGCTCATAGGGCACTTCCAAGTGGTTCTGGGGAACTGCAGGGACCTAAATTCAGGCACCAAAACAGCAATCCAACTGTGCATTGAGGAGGCTTTATGAATAATTCATTTTTGTGACTGACAAGCCTTCCAGCCAATCAGAGCAAAAGCTACCAATAGCCTTAGCAAACAGGAAGCCTCAGGAGAGCCCCATAAAAGACTGTGTTTCAGCAGATTTTTCAGACTCAAGCAGGAGTCCCCCACAGGGGTGGGGGTTCAAGCCCTCAGCAATGTAAATGGGCCTGGTGATCCAGTGTAAGCCTCTCCACAAAGGAGGCAGTTTTGTTCTTCTTTGCAAAATTTTAATCAGTTTAGTTTAAAGTAAAACCTGCTAGCCTGGAGGTAGCCAAAAGAATGTCCTCCGGGGCTAGCCCATTCTTTCCATGTTTAGGAAAAAATGTGGACCTGCAACTTGATGTCAAGCCAGCTGTGAGAGAGCTAAATCTGCCTCAGTGGTGAGAGAATTGAAGACTGTAGGAACCTTCGATGATGGAGAGCCATTCCATGAGGATGCCTGAGTGAGGAATCTTGTACCTTCTGGTGCAAGTAAAGAAGAGCTTGTTGGGGCTGCCAATGCCCTGCTAGGGACTTATTAACTGTTTGAAACTGTTCGTTGGTCTGCACCCTACATCTGCTGAGCTTAATCATTGCCCAGCGTGGGTGGACCTATATGAGTTAAGAGGCCTGGAGTGGTCCAGATTCTATAAATGTACTGAAATGTGTTTAAATTGCTAAAGTGCCTACAGGACTGGAAGGGGAGCATTCAGATCCTGGGCTCATCCTAACTTTGCCTGGGAAGTCCAGTATGTTGTTTGTATATTGTCAAGAGGTCATGTGCAAGCTGTGAACCTCAGCCATTTGCCATATGGAACTGAGACACTGAAAGTTGCGTTTGCAAGAACTGCTGTAATTGCTCAAATTACTAAGGTGAAAGCAATGGCATTGATAAAAGTGATTTTGTATTTTATTTATTTATTTATTGAATAGAATCGGAATTACAATCCTTTGAGTCACAGACTCTTTTGCAAAGGCTCCACGTCAGATGTGTATGTGTACACAAAAATGTATGGATATGGGATGTGGAGAACCGGGTCACGCTAGCCCTAAGGATCAAGTGCCCATTGAAAGATTTAAGTTGGAAAGGACCATGGTGGCCAGGATAGTCCATAGTTGAAGAATTTAAAGTATTAAATGTGCTGAATGTGTCAGAATTATAAATGTGCTGAATGTGCCAGGATCATAAATGTGCTGGATGTTCAGGAAATGAAAATTGTGTTCATTCAAATGTAACCAGCTGGTTACTCTGCAAGTGCTTTCAGCTTTCAGGATGCAGGGCCTCCCCTGCACTAGCCTCATAAAGTGTAATTAGTTGAAGGGTTTACTCTTTTTCAAGTCCAAGCCTTAATCTGCTTAATTTAGCCAGCCAACATACAGCTGCACCGTTCATTAGGCCCGCACCTTTAAATGGACTGTGGTTACTGGGTACCCAGAATAAGGCTGGGATTGCGGGGTCTCAAACCAAATGTTGGGGACTGGTACCAGTGTGGGTAAAAGCAATGTTTCTGTGTCATCTGATTTATGCAGTTTAGCTAGATAGCCAGGGCTCTGGTTATCTTAGAGGTTGGTACAATATCTGATTACAACTTGATTTAGAAATGCAACTTATCTACCCAGCTGGAAGGTTTCACCAGCACAAATTCAAAACCATTTACTCCACTGTAAATATTGTAAATACTGTACTGCATAACCACTACTCCTCTCTTCCCCCATTCCTAAGCCCTTCCCCGTAAATAAATTGTTCATTGTTGTTTTTTGCAGATACCTGTGTCATGAGCATATTATTAGGATCCAGTCAATAAATGGTATTGAAATGTTATCGGGTCATGTGTTGGGGTGGCTTATGGTTAATGTGGGTGGGTATAACATCCTAGGGGGTTGTACCAGGTTCCATGGCAGCCCACTTAAAGCTATACTCTGGGTGGAGGCACCGTGTTAATGTAATATCTAGGAGAAGAACCAGTTTAAAGTAGCTCTTGGGAACACAGGACCCTCAACCCTGTACGGGCCCAGAAGGCAGGGGCAGAAGCCCTTGGAGAAGTGCCACCTAGGGGTTACATTCGCTCATAATTTTGATAATTTTCAATATGTTGACCCCAACTTTTCAACATAGCCATATTTTTACACCATCTCATGAACGTTACAGGTATCATTTTAAATCCTGGCCAGAATGTATTTTTGCACTTCTGGCACAAAATTACCTTTCAGCCATTATTTTATAAATGAGACGTGTCATATTCAGGAGGGGTCATAAAAAGACTATGTTGAAAATTCAGTGTCAAAATGTGAAAAAAAAAAAAAACTAAGTTATGAAGAAATGTTGAATTGTTCCAGTGTTTACTTATAACTTTATTTTTTTCAGATTTTGGCCCCTAATGTTCAATATATCCCATGTGTTACCCCACTTCCTGAGCATGAGAAGTGTCATTTATCAAATTCCCTCTGAAACGTGTTTTCGAAGTTGCAAAAACAACTTTTGGGTGTGATTTTTAAAAAATTCCACTGTCTTGATCATAATGTCAGGTCATAAAAAGACTATTGGAAACTAGGGGTCAAAATGTGGGAAACCACTGGAAATTAGATAGTGCCTCTCAGTTGGCCTATCATGCATAAATTCAATCTAAAAATGCATAAAAGAATGACATCACTGAAAATGAGATACTGCATCTCATCTCGGCTATCCCAGGTAAATATTTAGTAAAAATGTGTAAAGGCAGGACCCCAGTACAGCAGAGCCCATACTGAATTGTGCATCTATGAAGCTCTAGCCTTGGAAAAATACACTGTAAAAGATGGACCACACTGAAAATGTAGCTTGCCTTTCATCTGGGCTATCCTGGGTAACTACATTAAAAAGATGGGTAAAAGCACAGCCCCATCGAAAATTAGCTATTGCATCACAACTGTGCTATCCTGGGTCAATACAGAGTGAAAATTCAGAAACACAGGATCCCACTGAAAAGAAGATAACATCTGAGCTCTGCTGTCTTGAGTAAACACAGTACTGTATAAAGATGTAATAAAGCAGGACCCCATTGAAATGAAATATTGCATCTCAGCTGGGTTATCCTGTGCAAATATATTGCAAAACTGTGTCAAAAGAGGACCTTATAGCAGAACCCCACTGAAAAGGAGATGTTGCATCTAAAATGATCTGTCCTAGAAAAACACATTATAAAAGCTGGACCATACTAAAACATGATACTATATCGCATCTCACCTCTACTGGCCTAGGTAAATACAGAATAAATCTGCTTAAAACCAGGACCCAATTGCAAATGACATATTACATCTTATGTGGTCTATCTTAGGTGTGTACACATAAACAGATATATATATATATATATATATATATACTGTATATATATATATATATGTATTTGCAAAAGTTAATGAACTAGTTAGGGTCAAAGCAACAAAAGTAGGGAAATGTGGCATTAGGGTTTCCAACCCTAATACCCGACCACCCTCTCCAGGCAGATCAGTAGGTGTCGGTGTGCCTTGGGGTTTACAAGCCTAACGCTCACCCCATTCCATCCATAAATAAGGTCAGATGAGTACACTGCATGAGAATGGGGTGAGCATTACTCTTGAGAACTCCAAGGCAGTCATGACGCCTGCTGTGCTGCCTTGAGTGGGGGGCTTGCATGTTAGGGTTGGAAACCTTAATGCCACATTTTCCTACTTTTGTCACTTTTACCCTAATTAATGCATTAACAAAGTTTTTTGCAATTTATCTCCTTACTTTTTGACATAGTATAATCATATCCTTATTTAGCCGTGGGAGCACAGGGTCAATCCATCCATAATCTTTCAGATACTGTAATCGTAACCTCATTTTTCTGTGAGCGCACAGTGCCCTCCAGGCCCTGTGCTCCTATCCCTGCATAGATGTGTATACACGTAGTTAAACAAGCATATGTCAATGCCGAATGTTTTCTTGCTGGCATTGGCATTGGTAGTGTAGGAGTTACAGAGCTGCATAATAGGAATGGCAGTGAAGTATTAAATTGAAGCCAACCCCACCACCACCCTGCAGATACTGACAGACACTGGGGTGTGCCTTTGGGTAGTCAGGCATAACGGCCACGCCATTTCACCACACCCTACACTACAGACACCAACAAGGTCACAGTGTGCATTGGGGTCTTTGTTCACCCCATTCCATCAGGAAATACGGTGAGATGGGTGCTGTATAGGAGAATAGGGTGAACTTTGGGGCCGAAGAGTCCAAGGCACACCTCGATTCCTCTCACTGGCTGCAGGGTGTGGGTGGGGGTGGAATGGTATGAGCATTACAGGCGACAGTCCCAAGTCACATCCCTGATGCCTGTCATTCTCTACAGGGTGGGGCGTTATGGTCGGAAACCCTAATGCCTCAGGCGTTCGTTGGTATTTTCACTCCAAATTTTCAATATATATTTTTTGTGACCCCCACCTCATGAACAGTGGCAATATCAGTTTGTTAGCCAAAAGCTGCTTTTGCACAGCAACTACGCCATTTGGCACCACAGGTGCGAAAACACATTTTGAACAGGATGTGAAAAATGACAGCTGTACTGTTCATGGGGAAGTGTAAAAAACGGCAATGTTGAAAATCTGCAGTGAAAATATTTAAAAAACTGGAGAAGTCACGAACGTGCATAGAAACTGTGCAACGCACACCCGTAATGTAATTAGTTTGGGGATTTTTTACAGCAGATTGTCAACACAGGCATTTTGGGACCTCCACTCATGAACAGTGTCACTGTGATTTTCTTAATCTGTCCCGAACAGTGATTTTCCCACAGCTACCACGCATTTCTGCACTGGAAGTGCGAAAACACATTTTGGCCATGGTATGAAAAATGACAGCTCTACTGTTCATAAGGAAGTGGGGAAAAATGCCAGTGGTGAAAATCTGGACTGAAAATATTACAAATTCCTGAACTTACGAGGATGCGTGGAAACTGCGCAATGCTAGCTCATAACACAGTCATTTTATGGACTTTTGTCACCAAATTTTTAACATAGCCATTTTAAGACCTCTGCTCATGAACAGTGTCACTGTGATTTTCTTAATCTGTCCCGAACATTGATTTCGCACACCGACTGTGCCATTGTGCGCTACATGCACGGAAACACATTTTGGGTGAGATGTGAAAATGACAGCTGTACTGCCCATAAGGAGGTGTGTGAAATGGCAATGTTGAAAATCTGGAGTGAAAATATTAAAACTTTCTGACTTGACGTGCGTGGGAACTGCCTGGCACATAGCTAGTAAATCAGTCATTTGGAATTTTTCACAAATTTTCAACATAGGGTTTTGGTAGCCTACCTCATGAATTGTGACACTGTCATTTCATAAATCAGTCCCAAAAGGTGGTTCCACGCAGTGACCGCAAAATCACCTTTTGGGGCCGATTAACGCAATGACAGTGCCAGAATTCATGAGGAGGGGTCCCAAAAAAACCCATGTTAAAAATTTAGTGCCAAAATTCCAAAAAAATGCCTGAAATATGCATCAAAGTTGAAAAAAACTCTATTTATTCCGTTATACAGCTTATCTACATTTCTTCAGTTCACGGTTGGCTTTGAAGAGTGCAGACGTGTTCCCGGTCCACCAAAGATCGTCTTGCCGGCCTACAGAAGTAAGTATGGGTTAAGGTGGGGTGTGGGGAGGTAGATGCACACAGGGTGGGCGCAGGTTGGGGGCAAGACAATCAACAAGGGACCATTTTTTTCTTTTCAGGTGTTTCTTTTCTTTTTAGGAGGATCACGTGGGACTTGTGCCATGCTGGGGTGGGCTCACAGCGTGGCAGCTGTAAGATTTTTTTGGTGGGGCAGAGGGCTGAGGACATGATGGGGACTTGTGCCATGCTGGGGTGGGCTCCCAGCATGGCAGCTGGAAAGATTTTTGGGGGCGTGGAGCTGACGGGGATTAGGCTTGCATTGTCTCAGACATGTGCCACTGGAGTCTGTTTCTTTTGGGGGGTTTAATTGAGCTGACGGGGATTGGGCACCAATGAAGAAAAGGAAAGGAAGAGAAAGCAGAGACGTATACAAGCAGAATTGCCGGCAATATGCTAATCAACACTATCTTATCGCTGCTCACTGAAGCGGAACTCTCCCTTTCAACTGTACGGCACTGCATTTACAACTGCTGTCATAGACAGCTGCAGCATTCATTGATGAACTGTGGCTGCACCTGAAAACAAACTGACTGAATTGGAAGACAGGTGCCACACCTACAAAAACTCGGATGATGGCACTATGTTTCTTGCACATGCGTGCAAGTAAACATAATGAGTGAAAAAGAGCCTAATTCCCTAAGAAGTATTCTTGCATTCTGCTACATATATACCAAATCCCTAGAAATAAAAGAATTGAAATCATGCAATTATGTTAGTCCTATGTAATACTTGCATACCTTTGAAGACATAATCACATTAACTTCATATCTGCAGCTGATCACAAGGGCAAATGCTGGTGTACTGCACCGCTCCTGCAATCAGTAGTGCTGTTTCATTTTCTGACCCCTAGGTTTTTTTCTCTGTTTCTATTAAGAGAGATCAGAAATAACTGCACTATATGGCAGTACATCAAGTGTGTCATGTTTTTCAGATGTTTTCCCGATTTTGATTACATGGCAGCACCAGTTGAGGAGAGGGCACAGCTCTTTATATTTAGGAGGGCTATCCAAGTATTTAATCAGGCTTTCATATAAAGCTTGATGAAGGGCATTGTATTATCAAAACATCTCCCTACCAACATTTCTTTTATTTGTGGAGACACCTATATTTTCCAATATTATTTTCTCATTAAGCTGAATGGAAAACACAGATGGAATTACTCTTCAGGGTGCTTACATTAATAATCTAACAATATTCAATAGATAAATAAACACTGCCATCAATAAACATCTGCCAGTTGCACCTACAATGTATTGGCTTCAACTTTCAAACTGAGGGTTATGGAGTCACTGTGTCTTTTTATAGTTTAACCTGTAATAAAAAACATCTATTGGTGATCGCACCCGCACCCTCACCCCCACCAATTTGAACCACAGTTACCTAATTTCTCATGCAGCAGTCGCAGGTTCCAGCAGCAAGACATGTCTTCGATCGGAGTGGATCTTCACAGTGGGAGCAGCTCAGGTGAGTGAGGGTGTGTGGGAGGGTCTAGGGGGTGCGGGTGGTGGGTGCAGAGTGGGAGGTTGGGTGGGGGTGCGGGTACGCCTCAGTGGGGAACTTTGTTTTTTTACAGATTGGGAAAAAAAAAGACAACGAGGGACCATTTTCTTATTTTCAGGATATGAGGGACATGAGAGGGTGGGAGGGTACCATTAGACACCAGGACACAGCTGAACATAATGCCAATGGACATCACAGTGTGGAGGGGTGCCACTAGACACCGGGGAAAAACAGACAATACCAGGGTTAGGCCCAGGAATGTATGTGTAACCCCCCTGCAAATGGGGTTCCCAAAAGACTTCCAGGAGCTTGCTTGAATGCTCCAAGCCTGAATGGTGTTTGACGTTAGCCATTTATCAGTGAGTGTTTTAGAGCCTCTGGTACTGTCTCTTTAAGAGCTGTCTGCTTGCAGACATAATTAGTTTGTATGGGGGACTGTGTGCTTCTCTGTTTGAGTACCACTCGAGCTGCTGCCAATTCACTCCATTTTGCAGTCACTAGGAGTGCAAAGGAACCTATCTGAAAGATGTAACTGTTTGCCAGAAATCATTTACAGTAATAATGAAATTACAGTTTGTCTAACCTGCTTTCTTTGCAGTCAGAACTGTGTCTGCCTAGTTCCCATTCTGGTTTTGAACTGCTGAACTGGACCAATCAGTGTGGGGTAAGCTAGCTCTAAAATGGTGCCTTGGACGAATCAGAACTTGGACTCATAATCTTGAGCCAGCCACAAGAGGATTGTATGGGCAGTGACTCTGGGAGATGTAGTTTAGACTTGGCGCCTTTTGGACCAACAGCAGCAGTCTATTGTGAGTGACAGCCAATCCAGTCAAGAACTGGGAGGAACTCAAGGAAGTGCCCGTTTTGTCTGTTGGAGTTTCAGTTTAGCTCTGGAGTGAAGGGAAAGAAACCCTGTGCTCCTTCAGTGCACAGTTTCAGTCAAAAACGTGTAAGGCCCAGAGTTCCAGTCTGCAGCTTGTGTAATCGTGTTAGGACTGAACCGTCCTGTGAAAAGAATCAAAGGATCTCTGAAGAGTAGAAACCAGGCTCACCCTGTAGAAGACTGGAGAAATTGTTGAATTGCACTAGGTCTGTCAGGAACTGAATCTGCTGTGTGTTCTCCCGGTATTGTGCAGTAATTGCGAGCGGGATAGAGAAGCAGCCTGCCTGGTATAGTACTTTCTTTTTACCATATAAATGTGTGAAGAGTCTCGTGGAGCTCAAGAGTAGCCCTGTGACGTTGAAGGACCCTATCTTGTTTGGAGGTCGTGAGTACTAATTCAGGGTCACTCCTGTTGAATTGCCACATTAAATCCAAATGGAATCACTGTACTGCTGACTGTTTAAACTAATTTTTCTTTTCACTGTGTGAAAGAGCTTACAGCTGCCACGGTTTGGACTAGCCACTAGGGCTTGTGTACCCAGGGACAGTAACTGGTAGGGATAGGCCTGTGCACAGAGCCATAGGTAGATAGTAAGTGATAAGCTAATTAACCTGATTTCCCCTGTCCTTGTTATATCCCCTAAATAAATCAGAGCTGCTTGTTTCAGCAAAGTTATACTGCCTGAGGTATTTGTCTATGTTAAAGTACTGTACTGTGATTGTTGCACTGTATCTTATTTCACAGGAGGTCCCAGTGCGGAACTAGTACTGGGGTAAGTGTATACTGTGAAGGTAATTCTGATAAATTGTGGGCCACTAGTGGGAAGAAAGGGGGTTGCAGTGTCCCAGAGGGCTGTGACCAAGTAAGTTTAACTATTGCAAACCCTGACCTCTGGGTGGAGGCACCCGCCATTGGATCAGGCCCTCAACCTGTTAGTGGCAAATCAGGCAGGGGTAGTAGCCCTGGGATAGGCGCCATCTAGGGTTACATCTTGGAGGCTCACCGCTGGGATTGTGTGTCCTCTAGTGGCCATATTCTACGAACCACTGTTAAGAAAAAATGGGTACCCGACAGAAGTGGCTGTGCACCGGCTGGTGGAGTGGTGTACTGGGGAGGAGATTGACCCCAAAATGCTATGCTTATCCTGGACATCCCCTGGGTATCAATACGGACACTGTACAGGAGTACTTTCCAAGGTGGAAGGTTTACAAAACCCTGTGGTGGTGGGTCGGCATGCTAATCTGCTCACCCACACTTTTCTGGCCCTAGTAGAGTTTAAGGATCCCATAGATAGCTCCAAAGTGCCACAGACCATTACCCCAGAGGGAGCCCTCACTGCTTGGAGAGTGATAACTAAGGACAGTAAAGACCCGGGGGGGAATGAGCCCCCACCACTATCTGAAACTTTTGAGGAGAAATTTGCTAAATGGTTGCTGGGAGAAGGGAAAACTGTGGAGGACTTGAAGAAACTATTCTTGCCACCTGGGGGTGTTCCTCCCCCAACACCCTGTCCCACTCCAGTGCCCGTAATGGTGGCTGAACCAATGCAGACTCCTATTTCTGCACCTGCCATTAGTCACGACTCTTACCGAAGGTTGAGGATCTTCTCTGGCACCCTCCCCACCCCCAAGGGAGATGACTGGGAGACCTGGATGAGACTATGTTGCCCCAAGTGCTAGAATGGCAGCGCCGAAGCCGAAAAGTGAAAGAGGGTTAGTGAGCCTCCAAGGTCCTGCCCTGGCTACCATCTGTGCTAAGCGGACAGATAACCCTGGGCGACTGCACAGGCCTATCTTGAGGCCTTGGAGAATGTGTATGGGAGCCCAGATTCTGATGAGGACCTATGGTGGAGAGTAAGAAATGCACAACAGTACCAAGGGAGTTGTTGTCTGTGTATGTATCTCGGCTGGAAAAATTGTTGCAAGAATGCCTGAAAAGGGTAGTTTGCCAGCGATTGAACTGGACCGAACCAGGCTGGACAGGATCCTTAAGTCTGCCCCTTCTCAGAACTGCTGTTGCTTCAGTTACGCCTGGCAAATCGACTGGAATCCCCACCCTCCTATGATGAGTTAATAGAGAAATTCGAGGAGTTGAGAAAAGCGACCTCGGGAGGACCTGCACCAATAGCTGCAGCTATGACCCTAGTGACTGAGGGTGGCCCATCAAGTGAAGTTCAGGGCAGAGGTTGGCAGTCAATGAGTGCTCTGATAAGGAAAAGATATGCCACAATGGGGGAACTGTTGACAGAGATCAAGAATTCAAAAACAGTCCCTTTATGAAGGCCATGCCTGCAATTCACGGCCCGACCTATATCCGACTGCATCTGCTATGGGGTGGGGATACCACCATGTATCTCCTGCTGATAACAGCTCGAACTCGATTCCTTGACCATGGAAGTGGAGAAACTGACGAGATGTCTCCAAATGCTGATCATGCCGCAGACAGAGATGGCACCAAGGTTTCCAGTTAGTAATACCCCCGCCCTGGCTCCCAGTGTGGCGCCTCGGCCAGCTCAAACTCCAGAAAGTATGTTTTGCTATAATTGTGGGAAGGATGGGCACATGAAAAGGGAATGCCGGTCCCCAAAAGACACTGACAAAGTTGCATATAAGCTACAAGGAGAGCTTCAGAGAACAGATCAGTGGTTAAGAGGTGCAAAATGATCCCAGTGAGGCACCAAAATGCTAACTCAAGTCCTTTTGTGGCAAGGTCAGTTGCCCAGGCCCCACTATCGCCTCTCCAGACTGGTCCAGAATAGTGGTCCCTCCATGGAGACCACTGTAAAGGTGAATGGAGTGTCTACAAGAGCTGTATTAGACAGTGGCTCCCCAGTGGCAATTATGTTCCAGGATTGGTATCAGAAGCATTTGTCAGATGTACCCTTACAACCATTAGAAGGACTGCATGTATGGGGGTTAAGTGAGAAGGCCTACCCTATTCCGGGTATATCGAATTTGGCTGTCTTTCCCCACCTCCGTGGCTGGAGTGGCTGAACAAGTAGAGACTCTAGCTTTAGTGTGTCCCCCACTGGACTGTATGATGGTGTCCCTTTGTTGATTGGAACAAATGCTCATATGTTCGGAAGGCTGGCACAGTTGTGTTATAAAAACAGGGTCAAAAACTAGTAGAGCTTTAAGAGTTCCAGCTTTAATTAAGAAGGCCTATGAGGCACAGAGATGCTGAAAAAATAGAACCAGAGGAACCGGGTCGGAATTGTATGGAAGAAGGATCCTGAGTCTCTGATCCTGGCGCCAAATGCCCAGTGTACCTTACAGGGAGAGGTCCATATCAGAAAGGATGTTAAGAATAAAATATTAATGTTGGATGCACAGGCGATGGAAAATTGCCAGAGGGACTGCTGGTCAAGCCTAGTATTTTGCCGCTAGAGCCCATGCTTATGCCAGAAGGGTAATGGTCCAAGTTCATAATGTGTCTGAAAGAGACATTCGAGTAAATAGAGGTTGCATCCTGGCTAATGTGCATTGTGCAGACACTGCAGTGCTACCAGCAGCAAGAGTTCGAGGAAGAATAAGAATGACGAATACACCTGACTTGTTTGATTTGTGACTCCCGTTGCCAGCTGAATGGAAAGTGAGGATCAGTGAGAAGCTTGCCCAGAGAGACCAGGTGTTTTCTTTAAAGGAATGGGACATAGGATGCGTGCAAGGAGCTGAGCACAATATCCGGCTGCATGACGAAAGACCATTTCGTGAGAGGTCTCAACGCCTGGCACCTGCTGACATAGATGATGTGGGACGGCATCTGCAAGAGATGTTAGCTGCTGGTGTAATACAAGAATCCAGAAGCCCTTATGCTTCCCCATTGTGGTAGTGAGGAAAAGAATGGGACAGTAAGGAAGTGTGTGGATTATCGCACCTTAAACGTGGACTATCCTGATCAGTACACAATGCCCCGCATTCAGGATGCTTTGACTGCCTAAGCGGGAGCAAGTGGTTCTCTGTGTTGGATCTCTGCAGTGGGTACTACAGATCCCGATGGCCCCAGAGGACCGTGAGAAGACAGCCTTTATCTGTCCGCTGTTTCTATGAATTCATGAGGATGCCTCGGGATTTCAGGTGCCCCAGCCACCTTTCAACGATTGATGGAGCGTGCAGTGGGGACATGAACTTACTAGAGTGCCTGGTATACCTAGATGATGTTATTGTGTTTGGCAGCTCACTGGAGGAACATGAAAGCAGATTATTTAAGGTATTGGACCGACTGGAGGACTTTGGCCTTAAACTGTCCATTGATAAGTGTCAATTCTTTCAAACATCAGTAAAGTATGTGGACACATAGTATCCACGAGGAATAGAGACCGACCCAAGTAAAGTTGAGGCCTTGACCACCTGGCCACAGCCCAAAATCTAAAAGAACTGCAAAGATTCCTGGGATTCTGTGGTTATTATCGGGCTTCATCAAGGACTATTCAAGAGTGATCCGCCCTTTACTTAACCTTACTCAGGGTATCCCCAACCCACAAAAAATACCAAAGTCAGAGTCCCTCAAACTGAAAGAGTGTATTTTCATCCGAGTGAAGTATTTGAGCCCTGGACTCCTGATTGTGAGACTGCTTTTCATGAGATCATATATCAACACCCATGCTCCAGTGCTGGCCTATGCCGATCCAAGAAAACCTTACGTCCTGCACACTGATGCTAGCTTGCAAGGGTTGGGGGCTGTGTTGTACCAAGAGCACGAGAATGGCCTGAGACCAGTGGCCTTTGCCAGTAGAAGCCGACCCCATCCAAAAGAACTATCCTGTACATAAGTTAGAGTTCCTAGCTTTGAAGTGGGCTATTGTTGACCAATTCCATGAGTACTTGTATGGGGCTAAAATACTAGTGAAAACTGACAATAATCCTTTGACCTATGTGCAGACCTCAGCTAAGTTGGATGCCACTGGCCATAGGTGGCTTTCTGCATTATCTACATATGACTATGCTCTCGAATACCGAGCAGGTCTGTACCACATAGATGCTGATGCTCTCTCCCGGAGGCCTGTTCCCCAGAATGATTGGGTCCGATTGGCAGAACCTGACATTCGGGCACTCTGCTGGAAGTTTGACAGGGAGGAACAAATGTCCACGGACGCAGTGGACTGCATGGTGGATTGCTTGGGACCCTCTGAGAATTGCATACCTGCTGCTTATTGCCACTTTTCTGCAATAGACATCGGTGCACTGCCTCAGCTGGACAATGACAGTATTCGGCGGGCTCAATCCCGCGATCCCATGATCAAAGCAGCTTTAGAAGCCCTCTATGCAGGAAAAGATGTATCCAAATTACGCTCCACTGATTTGAGAACTGCACTGTTATACAAAGAAGGTCCTAAGTTGAAACTGATCAATAAACTGTTATACAGAGAAACAGTAGACAGAGGGGGACAAGTAGACAAACAACAACTAGTGCTGCCCACTGCCTTTCGAGACTCAGTACTGATGTCCTTGCACAACCACATGGGGCACCTTGGTATAGACAGAACACTTGACTTGGTGAGATCCAGATTCTATTGGCCTAAGATGGGGGCTGATGTGGAGCAACACATTCGAACTTGTAGTCGCTGCTTACAGAGGAAAGCTTTGCCCAGAGGGCTGCCCCTTGTTAACATCACACCAGTGCACCCATGGAGCTGGTCTGTATTGATTTTCTGAGTTTGGAGTCAGATCAAAGAAATATCAGTAATGTGCTGGTGGTCACTGACCATTTCACGAGATATGCCCAAGCTTTCCCCACCAAAGACCAGAAAGCATCCACTGTGGCCAAAGTACTTGTAGAAAACTTTTTGTTCACTATGGGGCTCCACAAAGAATCCATTCTGATCAAGGAGAGACTTTGAGAGTCGTCTGATCAAAGAGATGCTTTCTCTGTGGGGAGTCAAGTCCAGAACCACTCCTTACCACCCCAGGGGACCCACAGCCTGAACGTTTCAACCATACTTTGCTAGATATGCTAGGCACTTCACCCAAAGGACAAGCCTAGATGGAGCCAACAAATTAGCACCCTGGTACATGCTTATAACTGCACCAAAGTGATGCCACTGGGTTCTCCCCTACCGCCTGATGTTTGGAAGAGCTCGACTACCGGTAGATGTGTGTTTTGGGGTCTCTCCTGATGGGGTTCAAGCTGACAACTATTTACAGTATGTGCAAAAGTTAAAGGCCCAGCTAACTCATGCGTACCAACTGGCTCAAACCATGGCTGCCAAAGAAATCTGGCCAACAAAGAAGGTATGATAAAAGGTGAAAGCACAGGAACCCCAGGAGGAGATCGGGTATTGTTAAGAAATCTGGGACTGCATGGCAAACACAAGATTGCTGACAGATGGCACCATCTCCCTCACATTGTAGTGGGCAAACTAGATGATCTGCCAGTGTACAAAGTAAGGCCTGAGAATAATTCAAAAGATGTAAAAACAATGCATAGAAATCATTTACTGCCCATTGACAAATCTTGATTGAGTCTGAGCCCCAGAAGATGCCCCTCTGGACCAGTGACTAGAGCTGCTGCTAAGAAAAGATCAAGAAAACCTGCACCTACAGAAGCAAAGTTAAAGTGTTCCCTCCACAAGTCCCAGTTGAGCATGACTGTCAGTCCATATCAGAAGAAAGTGAGTGACTTTGAATACTATCCTTCTTACGAACTGAGTCAATTGTTTGGGGCAATCCCCTAGTCAATACTGGAGCGAAGCTGGGCCTTCTGGACTGTCTAGCCCCAGCTTCGTCCCTGGAGCCAATGCTCCCAGAAAGTGAGGTGCAAAGCATCAGATCAGATGAAATGGAATCATTGTGCATGGTTGAACTGTTTGAGCTTTCAGGGGAGGAAAATGATGGATTGGGGCAGACTGGTGATACACCAGAACAAGAAGAGTATTTTGAGTGCCCTGACAGTCCACTGCCAGAGTCCGAAAGCTCTCCATGCGAGCCAAATGTTGTGGACTCAGAAACTGTAACTCCTGGAGTTGACAGTGCTCCAAGTTCTAGCCTCTCTACCCCCATGGAGACTCCCGACAAGTGAGGACAATGCTGAAATGAGGCTCAGAGTGCAGAGACTGTAACAGTTCCCCTAGAAAGACTGGTCGAGCTGTAAAGCCTGTGGTGCACCTCAGTTATGATTCCTTGGGAGGCCTGTGGATTGCCTCTCAATGTTGTCCATAAAGGAGTGTATGTGTCCCGAGCTCATTGCCCAAACTGAGCATCAGTGCTAACTCCAAGTTACTTGTGTTGCCTCTAGTATGGTGCCTTGCCCGTCCAGTCCCAAGGTAACTGATAGGAAGGGCCCCTCTCTTCAGGTTTCATGTACAAGAGGTAATAACTTGAGTTATGGTACAATGTGTAATACTATGTAAAGAGTGACGTACTGCAATGTTTCAGAAATGTGTTCTTGGTAAAATGATATATTGACTGATGATTACATGTGTGAGCCTAATGCAAATGTATATGGTTGCAGTTAAAACTTATGGGTACTTGCTTGACGACGTCAAGCTTTCCCAGGCTAGGAAGGTGTAACCCCCTGCAAATGGGGTTCCAAAAGACTTCCAGGAGCTTGCTTGAATGCTCCAAGCCTGAATGGTGTTTGCGTTTAGCCATTTATCAGTGAGTGTTTTAGAGCCTCTGGTACTGTCTCTTTAAGAGCTGTCTGCTTGCAGACATAATTAGTTTGTATGGGGACTGTGTGCTTCTCTGTTTGAGTACCACTCGAGCTGCTGCCAATTCACTCCATTTTTGCAGTCACTAGGAGTGCAAAGGGAACCTATCTGAAAGATGTAACTGTTTGCCAGAAATCATTTACAGTAATAATGAAATTACAGTTTGTCTAACCTGCTTTCTTTGCAGTCAGAACTGTGTCTGCCTAGTTCCCCATTCTGGTTTTGAACTGCTGAACTGGACCAATCAGTGTGGGGTAAGCTAGCTCTAAAATGGTGCCTTGGACGAATCAGAACTTGGACTCATAATCTGAGCCAGCCACAAGAGGATTGTATGGGCAGTGACTCTGGGAGATGTAGTTTAGACTTGAGCGCCTTTTGGACCAACAGCAGCAGTCTATTGTGAGGACAGCCAATCCAGTCAAGAACTGGGAGGAACTCAAAGGAAGTGCAGTTTTGTCTGTTGGAGTTTCAGTTTAGCTCTGAAGTGAAGGAAGAAACCCTGTGCTCCTTCAGTGCACAGTTTCAGTCAAAAAAACGTGTGTAAGGCCCAGAGTTCCGGTCTGCAGCTTGTGTAACTGCGTGTAGGGACTGAATCCGTCCTGTGAAAAGAATCAAAGGATCTCTGAAGAGTAGAAACCAGGCTCACCCTGTGAAGACTGGAGAAATTGTTGAATTGCACTCGGTCTGTCAGGAACTGAATCTGCTGTGTGTTCTCCCGGTATTGTGCTGTAATTGCGATCGGATAGAGAAGCAGCCTGCCTGGTATAGTACTTTCTTTTTACCATATAAATGTGTGAAGAGTCTCGTGGAGCTCAAGAGTAGCCCTGCTGGCGTTGAAGGACCCTATCTTGTTTGGAGGTCGTGAGTACTAATTCAGGGTCGCTCCTGTTGAATTGCCACATTAAATCCAAATGGAATCACTGTACTGACTGTTTAAACTAATTTTTCTTTTCACTGATGAAAGGGCCTACCAGCTGCCACGGTTTTGACTAGCCACTAGGGCTTGGGTACCCAGGACAGTAACTGGTAGGGATAGGCCTGCACAGAGCCACAGGTAGATAGTAAAGTGATAAGCTCATTAACCTGATTTCCCCTGTCCTTGTTATATCCCCCAAATAAATCAGAGCTGCTTGTTTCAGCAAAGTTATACTGCCTGAGGTATTTGTTATGTTAAAGTACTGTACTGTGATTGGTGCACTGTATCTTATTTCACAGGAGGTCCCAGTGCCGGAACTAGTCCTGGGGTAAGTGTATACTGTGAAGGTAATTCTGATAAATTGTGTGGGCCACTAGTGGGAAGAAAGGGGGGTTGCAGCGTCCCAGAGGGCTGTGACCAAGTAAGTTTAACTATTGCAAACCCTGACCTCTGGGTGGAGGCACCCGCCATTGGATCCAGGCCCCTCAACCTGTTAGTGGCAAATCAGGCAGGGGTAGTAGCCCCTGGGATAGCGCCATCTAGGGGTTACATATGTATGTGTGTGTGTGTGTGGGTAGTACCACTGAATACCAGTGAAAATGTATAACAAGCTACGTATACAAATCGGGGAAAATGGGAAATAGGGCAGGGGCTCTCCCAGAGCGTTGCACCAAGCACTAGGTGTGGGGGCATAGGGAAAGGAGTGCATGAGAGTACTCTGGGGTCGCATAGGGACCCTGGCAGATGGGGCCCAAAAGGAGGATACTACAAAGGAAGCAGGCAGGTAACTGGGGACCCTTACAGATGGGGGCCAAAGGGAGTAGGCAGATGGCTGGGGCTGGACAGAAGGAAGCAATGGGGGAGGTGGATCGGACCTTAAGCTCAGTAACCACTTCAATTCTCTTCTTCTGCTTGAGGATGAGGTGGGTGATGTAGTCATGACAGGGCGGTTAGAGATCGAAAGGGAGAAGGGGGCAGGAGGCGGGGGCTGGATAGCAGGAGGAACAGGGGACTTGGAATGCAGGAAAACGGGGGGAGCACGGGATCAGAGCAGGAGGATGAGAGAGTAGAGGGAGGAAAACACAAGGAAAAGGACCAGTTGGGAGGAAAGGGCAAGGAGAAGGACCAGAAGTACAAGGAGGATACAGTAAAGGGAGCTGAGGGTTTAGGCCAGTGGAGCACGACAAGCAAGGAGGGGCTGAACAGAGATGGGAAGGAAGGGAGGACGAGCCAGGCTAGTTTAGCAGATGAAGGGAAGAACCAGTTGCGAGCAGTAATGGTGGGGGTAGCGAGGTACAGAAGGATACTCAGGAGGACGAGAGGCATAGGATCGAGGGGGCGGGGGTGGCCAGGGTAAATAAGGAGGGGATGGCAGGTGGCACCCAGATTGGGGGAGGAGCAAGGAGCCGAATGGGGGAAGGGGCCGGTAAAAAGGGTGAGGGACATGGAAGGGGGGGAATGGAGGAAAAGGGGCTGCCAGAGTGCTCCTGTTGGGTGATTCCATGATCAGGGGGATCAAATGGGATAGGGAGGGAGAAGCCTGCCCTGTTAGAACAAAATGCTTCCCTGGACTAACGGTGCACAGGGCCAAGCATGAGGTATATCAGCTGGCAATGGATTGTGGAGGTACCCCGGACGTACTGGTCCACCGGGTACCAATGACATTGAGGAAAATAGTGAGCTAGAGATACAGGCAAGGTTCAGGGAGCTTGCCAGGGTCTGTCATGACATAGGATGCGCAGTTTCCTTCTCGGAAATCCTACCAGTGCCAAGGGCTAGTGGGGAACACAAGAGAAAGATTAGGGTGATAAACCAGTGGCTCAGGGAGTGGTGTGGGGCCAGAGGGTATGGGTTGATGGGGGATTGGGGGGAGACCTGGGAGGATAAGGGGCTGTATACTAGAGATAGGCTCCATCTCCATTTGGAGGGGAAGCAAATCCTTAAGTTGAAAATAGAGGGGTTCATTGGTGAAAGGTGGGGTTTAAACTTGTGAAGAGGGGGGAGAAATGGGGGAAAAGGCTGTGGGGGGTCCAATAAAGGAGGGACTCTGTCTCCACCCCCCTGGGGAGCTGGAGGAATGCAGGAAAATCCCGACTGGTAAGGTGTGGACCAGGGGAAGACAGAATCCCCACGTGAACACGAGCAGGGGAAATGGAAGTATAGGGAAAGGGTGGAAGGTAGTCCTGCTAAATGTCAGGAGCTTGGGCAATAAAATGCCTGAGCTCCAGGCGATGCTAACTGAGGGAGAGATGGATGTGGCAGCGGTCACTGAGACCTGGGCCACCACAGGGCATGACTGGGACCTGAACCTGGAGGGTTACACCATGTTCAGGAAGGTCAGGGGAAGGGAAAGGGAGGAGGGGTAGCAATAATAGTCAAAAACTGCATTGCCATAGGAGGAGTGGAGGAGGCAGAGGGAACTGTGGAGGTGATTTGGGTCACCTTGATAAAAAGGGGGAGCAAGAGAGTAAAAATAGGAGTGGTGTAAAGACCCCCTGCGCTGGCGGAGGAGCTGGAGGAGAGTCTGGTGGTAGATGTTGGGAGACACTGCTGATTGAGAAGGGGAAGGGTGGGGGTGTTGGGGGACTTAAACATGCCATGAACAGACTGGGAGACTATGACATCCTCGGTGGCCAGGGAACAGAGCTTGTTGGATGTCTTTCAGGATGCATTCCTAACTCAGCAGGTGGGGGAACCGACCAGGGTGGAGCGGATACTGGATGTGGTCCTGGCAGACAGTGACCAGATTGGGGGCCTGGAGGTAAGGGATCCATTGACGGGGAGCGACCATGCTATGGTCTGGTTCTGCCTGAACCTAGGAGGGGTAGAAGGCTGCACAAAGATGGAGGTAACTGACTTCAGGGGGGCAGATTTCAAGGAAATGGGAAGGATCCTTAAGGAGCTTTTGGATGGGATTGGGCCAGACATGGATGCTGACAGTAAGTGGGAAATCATCAGGAGGGGGGTGCAGGATGCTACCAGCACCTGTGCAAGAGTAAGACAAAAATACGGTAGGGCCCAAAAACCCTGCTGGTGTACCAGGGAGGTTCAGGAGATGGTGAGGGGAAGAAGGAGGCCTATAGGCAATTCAAGTGCTCAAGGAGTGAAAGGGGCTGAGGGGAGTACGAGCTGATGGCCAGATGGGCCACTAGGGTGGTGAGGGTGGCTAAGGCATGGAAGGAGCAGAACCTGGCCAGGGAAATTAAGAGAGGGAACAAGGAGTTCTTTAGATACATTGGGGAAAAAACAAAGGGTGAAGGGGCAGATTAGCAGGATCAAAACAGGGGAGGGATGGGCACAAGACCCGGGGGAGCAGGCCGAGGTACTAAATGAGTACTTCGTCTCAGTTTTCACCAAGGAAAATGGGGGGGCTGCATCATACATGGGAGGAGACGGTGAAACTGAGGAGGGGGGAACCCTTACCGATAGACGGGTCTTGGGGGGGTATCACTGGCAGGTGGGGGGAAGGGAAAGCAGGGGGACAAGGTAGCAGAGGTGGAAATCATGGCAGAGAGAGTGAGGGAAGCCCTCAGGTCCCTTAAGATGGAGAAAGCACCAGGGCCAGATAAATTACATCCCAGAGTGCTGAAGGAACTGGCGGATGTCCAAGCGAAACCCCTGGCGGAGCTCTTCAGCATCTCTCTGAGGACAGGGTGCATGCCCCAGTACTGGAAGGTGGCGCATATAGTACCTATCCACAAGGGGGGGGATCAAGGAAAGTGGCAGGGAACTACAGGCCCATCAGCCTGACATCGGTGGTGGGCAAGGTGATGGAGGGCATCATCAAGGAGAGACTGGGGGGACCTGGAAAAGTTGGGGTGCCTGGACGATAGACAGCATGGATTCATCCCGGGGAAATTGTGTCAGACAAACCTTGTAGAGTTCTATGACTGGGTGACGAGTGCCTTGGACCTGGGTAGACCAGTGGACATCCTCTTTCTTGACTTCAGCAAGGCATTTGACTGTTCCTCACGGGGGCCTGTTGGATAATCTAGAAGAAATGGGGTTGGGGAACCAGATGATCAGATGGATAGGCAATTGGCTCTAGAACCAGACCCAGAGGGTCACAATTGGCGGGATAGTCTCATGCCCAAGGAGGGTCATTAGTGGAGTCCCTCAGGGATCGGCCCCTGGACCCCTCCTGTTCAATGCCTACGTCTCTGACATAAGGAAGGGTATCAGGAGTGAGATGATTCTCTTTGCGGATGACTCAAAACTGGGGGTGGTGGTGGATGGGGAGGAGGTGAGGGTGGCCCTACAGGGGGACCTGGAGGCTCTGGAAAGGTGGTCTAGAAAGCGGAAGCTGAAATTCAATGCAGGGAAATGCAAGGTACTGCACCTGGAAGCCAGAAGCCCAGGCCAAATGCACACCCTGGGGGGGGAATGCTACAAGTCTCGATGGCAGAGAAGGACCTGGGGGTGGTGGTGGATGTCTAGATGAACAACTCGGAGACTTGTAGGAGGGCAGCAGCAAAGGCCAACAGGATGCTTGGATGCATCGCTAGAGGGCTCACCTCCAGAAGGAGGGAAGTGATACTCCCACTGTATAACTGCTTGGTGAGGCCACACCTCGAGTACTGCGTGCAGTTTTGGAGGCCACATTTAAAGAGGGACGTTGAACTCCTGGAGATGGTCCAGAGGAGGGCAACCAAAATGATTTGGGGATTGGGGGATAGGACCTATGGGGAGAGGCTCGAAGAGCTAAATATGTACACATTGGAGAGAGAGAAGGGACCGGGGGGGACATGATAGAGGTCTTCAGGTACATGAAGGGATAAATAGGGGAGGAGCAGTCAGGGTGCTTCGAAGGAAGGAGGGGTGGCAACTAGAGGGCATGGGTGGAAGCTGGAGGGAGAGATTCTGGGGAGAAAGGAGGAGGTGCTGCTTCACTGAGAGGGTGGTGGAGCCATGGAATGCGCTGCCCAGGGGGCTGGTGGAGGCAGAAACAGTGGAGGGGTTCAAGAGGGGGTGGGACAGGTACAGGGGAAGGGTTCTTGAAGCAAAAACCAGTGCAGCGAGAATATCTGGGACTGGGAAGGGAGAAGCCAGAGAGGGAGAGGGGGGCAGCAAAGTCAGCTCCCAGGGTGGAGGCTGACCAAACGAGCAGACAAGAAAGACCTTTAGGCCTATTCTGCTGGCATTTTAGTATGTTAGTAAATCAGAGAGTTGGGGGGGGGGTACCACTAGACAACAGGGCTATTATCTAACATATTAACAAGGACCAGGGCACAACTGGAGGGTGGGGTGTACCACTGGACATCAGGGAAAATCATTGAAACACACAGACACAGAGGGAAAAAATCCTTTTTCTTGCCAATAAATCCTTTTTTGCCAGCTTTTCTCATTCTCTGAAAAAAGGATTTATTTTCTCAAAAAAGGATTTTGGATTTAGTTTTTTTTTTTTAAATCAAATCGACTTTATTTCTAAAAAGGTGCTATTCCAAAGATCATAGCGCCCATTACAATAAATACATAAGAAGACATATAAAACCAGCAGTCATCGCATTATAAACAGTTCATATATCATCACCAAAGGCAAGCTCAAATAAATGTGTTTTTAAAGCAGTTTTGAAGCTCTCCACTGTCAGGCTCTCTCTTATCCGATAAGGTAGAGAGTTCCACAGGGTAGAGGCCACAAAAATAAATGCCCGTTACCCAGATGTCTTCAGCTGAACCCTGGGAACCTCTAACAATCCCTTGTCGGCCAAGCGGAGCGGTAGGAGGGAGCAGTAGGGACACAGAAGATCTTGCAGGTAGCCCAGACCATGTCTGTGTAGGGTATTATAGGTAAGCAAGCCGATCTTGAAGCTGATCCGCCACTGAACTGGCAGCCAGTGCAGTTCGCGCAGCACAGGAGTAATATGACTCAACCACAAAAGCCCAGTCAACAACCTGGCCATTGCATTCTGCACCAGCTACAGGCGGCGGTTATCAACCCCCGGAAGCCCTAGGTACAGGGTGTTACAGTAGTCAAGATGCAAGGTCACAGAGGCATGGATTAACGTTGGGAGGTCGTGGGACAGAACAAGGTGCTTAATCCAGGTGATATTCCTCAGATGGCTGACACCTGCAAATGAAGCATCAGTTCATCATCAACTATAACACCCAAATTCCATGCCCGTTTGGAGGTCAGTAGCTGGTGACCCCCAAGCCAAAGTCTGAAGGGACAGCCAACCACCAATCTCTCTATCCTGTGACCCGGATCCACCACCAACACCTCGGTCTTGTCAGTATTCAACTTCAGCCAGCTGGCATTCATCCAGTCCTGTATCTTGGCAAGGCAGTTGTTAAACGTGGAGACCGCACTATCCTGGTCGGGCGCAAAGGACAAGTAAAGCCAGGTATCATCTGCATAGTAAGTGAAACTCCAGCCCATATTTCCTTACAATGTCTCCCAGCAGCAGCAAATATACAGCAAACAACATGGGGGACAGCACAGAGCCCAGCGGTACCCCACATGGCAGAGAGAATGACTCGGAGGAATAAATCCCTGACACCACCTTCTGAGACTTGCCAGTGAGGAATGAATGGAACCTTCTGAGGACTATTCCAGACAGGCCACAGATGAACCGTAGGCGCTCCAGCAGTATTCCATGGTCCACGGTGTAAAACGCTGCTGAGAGATCAAGGAGGACCAAGATGGATCAGATCCTCTGATCTCTTGCAATAAGGAGGTCACTGAGCACCTGAACAAGGGCAGTCTCAGTGCTATGTCTCTTCTGAAACCCAAACTGAAGAGGATCATAGATATCATGGATGGTAAGATAATTCTCCAGTTGCAGGGCAACCAACTTCACAATAACCTTCCCTACAAATGGGAGGTTAGAGACTGGTCTGTAGTTAGCAGGGCAATCTGGGTTGAGAGAAGTTTTCTTAAGGAGAGGCATCACCACCACCTCCTTCAGGGAGTCCAGAAACTCATCTGACTCTAACGAGCTCCAGACTATTTCCGCCAAGACCGGGCGGATGACATCAACGCACCCACTCAAAAGGCATGTTGGGTCTGGTCTAAACTACAGCAGATCGGTGGCACACTCCAGACAATCTGCATGACATCCACAATCTCCAACTGGTCAAAGTCCATCCAGCAAAACCCGAGGAGTAGCAACCTCACACTGGCCACCGCCACACACCATAGAGTGAGCTGAATGGATCTCAGACCTGATGTTGGCAACCTTATCAGCAAAGAACTGAGCAAACTCATCATACTTTTCTTGCGAAAAGGCTCTTCAAGCTTGCAGACAGGCTGGATTGCACAGCCTGTCTGCAGTTTGAAAGAGCTGAGCTGGTCGATTATGGGCTGCAGCAATCTCCCCAGGCAGAAACTTTGCCTTCTTACAAGAGATTGTTGATTGATAGTCCCTATAATGGTCCATCAATCTAAGTCTGTCGGCTTCAAGGAGCAATTTCCAACAACAACGCTCCAACCTTCGTCCAACTCATTGCAGCTCCCTCAAGGTCCCATCGAACCAAGGGGACTGAGGGCAAAGGGTGAGAGGACTAACATGGACAGGAGTTATAGCATCCAGAGCACCAGCCACAGCCCTATTATAAGCCTGTAGTAGGTACTCTGGACTGTCATTTGCGCATGGTAATCCCGATTGGTCCAGCACCGCCAGTAGGCCATCTGGGGTCAATCCCCTCAAAGGGCATTACCAGACCATCTCTACAGGGGCAGGCCTATAGGGGGGCATGGAAGTTGAACCTTATAGTGTGGTGGTCCGACCATCCAACTGGTTCCACCAAGTTGGAGGTCTCCATCCCCAGGAGGAAGACCAGATCCAGAAAGTGGCCATGATTATGGGTCACAGAGGCAACTGCCTGTGTGAAGCCCAACGAGTTCATAAGTTGGAGGAAGTCCTGACCAAACTGCGAGAGTTCGTCATCAATCCAGGCATTGAAGTCACCCAGCGCCATCAGTCTGGGTGACTCCAACACCATGTCGACAATGAAGTCCGCGACTTCATGCAGGAATTGCTTCTTGCCCCCTGGTGGATGGTAGATGAAAAGAATCTGGCACCCCACACCTGCGACCACTGTGCACTCAAAGGACCTGGTCTCCTCAACTGGCACAACTACAAGGTCCAACTCCGACCTAAAACAAATTGCAACCCCACCACCCCTGCAACCTGACCTCGAGTGGTGTATCACCAAGAACCCGGCTGGAATCAATGCCTCTAAAATGGGGCCAACATTTTCAGCCAGTCCGGTCTCGGTGATGCAAGCCAGATCTGTTGATCCAACAAGATCAGCAATAATAGCTGTCTTGTTTTTAATTGACCTGGCATTGCACAACACCGCTCAAGTCGAATGAGATACCAAGGCCAACTGGTCTACCAGCCCGCTAACAGCGGAGCCCTTGGGTATGTGTACCAGGCAAGGAGAACCTTGTTCTGGGACCCACTATGCCCCAGGGCATCTCCTGGACCTCACTATTCCAATCCAGCCACTCAGCTCCCTTCCCCCCAGGTCTGAGCCCCCCCCCCATCTTCTACCCACTATCCCCACAGCAACCATAAACTGCTGCAGGCAATGGAGGACAGTTAAAGGAATGGAGGTCTTGGAGCTCGGAGGGGAGTAGCACCTGACAGGTAAAGAAGTCATCAAACACATACTGGCAAGCCAGAACTCAAGCCCCCAATTATCCCCAAATAAATAAACTCCCACACAAATAATAACAAATAATAAAATCTCCCACAGTTCTGGCAAGAATAAAAAGTATATGTGAAAAAGCGGGTTCAGTCAATAATCCAGACAAAGAGCTGCTATGCTGGGCCTCTCACCCCAGCTAGCTGGTTAATAAATGTCCAACTAAAATACCAGACTCTCACCCTGGCACTTCATCAAAACTGTGAAATATGTTCAAAGTCACTTACCAGGAGGTCCTCTCCCCACCTCCCCACCAAGAAACTAAAAGGCAGGAGTGGAGCAGTCAGTCAACACATCACAGATGTATTTCGGAAATCCATAGTCCAAGAATGAAGGTGCATCCAAAGCATGGGTTCCTCCCCATAATAGAGCCTCCTCAATAACCTGGCCAGGAAGAGCAGCACCCTGGACAATCTGAGCCCCCAATGAGATGCCCACTGGCAGCTGACTGAGGATACCCTAGGGAGCGGGGTCCTGCTACCCTCCAGCCACAGTTCCCCAGTGCCCTTCCAAGGAAGCCAATCAACCCACATCCAGCCACCAAACTAGCTCCACAGGTCAGGACACACCAAACAATCGCAGGATCCTAAGTATCAAGTGGCCAGGCTCAAACCTCATGGGGAGGGAAGAGGTCGCAAACAACCCCAAATGGCCAGAAACTGTGGCCCAACCTCCCGGCCATCCTCCAACAGCTGCCCAGGCTGAACCCCTTTGCCACAGAGGCTCCCGCCCTCTCGCAGAAACCCTCCGCAGCAAAACCCCAGTCACCTGAGGGCTGCATGCAACCTCCCCACCCCACATACACTAAAGAACCCTGCACCCCAAGACAATCTTCTGTCCAGTTAGTATGTCCAAATTCACCATCGGCTCACACTCCAATACTCACGACCAACACAACTTCTCGGTCCAGGATAGTATAGGGCCTACTCCTCAGCTACTGACTCCTTGGTATGAACCCCTTTCCAGATCAATGGACTCCTCCAGAGATAGCAGCCGAAAAATGCAGGAATAGGCTGCAAAACCAACCATCTGCTCCAACAGCTCCAACAGCTGCCTAAGGTTAAAAACTGATAGCAACTGGGTAATAGCCACATGCATCCACCAAAATGTAAACGTACAAGCACCTCCGAGAAACACAACACGAAACACGTAAAAATAAAGCGGATTACCTAAAAAGGTACCGCCGAGTTGTCAGAACAAAAAGTCTCGGGCCTGGACCGAAAATACAGCCTGCCACACTGCGAACCAGTCTTGCACTTGCTCCACTGAGAAACCGAGACACACTATAAAACTGGCTAAATACCACGATGCCAGAAAAAGTGAGAGAAACCACCCAAAAAAATGCTCCACACCCTAAGCTACCTCACTACTTCAACCCCCACTGAGCTAATAAATTAAAATAAACTAAAACAAAACCAAAAAAGTGAAGCAGACATTTAGAGGAAAAACTAAGAGAACACTCAGAGCTAAAAGCCTGGCTGGCTCACAGCAGCCGCTATGATGCTCAACATTGCAAGCCCATCTGAGCAAAAAAAAATAAGTTACATAAGAACTTACTGTAACAGTAGATCTTCAAGAGAGGTTCATGCAGTAGGTCTTCACAAGTAGGACTATGCCCCCTGGCATCAGGACTGCACAGCAAACTTGTAGCTAGCAATCTTCAGCGGGGGACCGCCCCCGGCATCAGGTGACAGGACATTAGCGTGACTATAAATAGGGGCGGTCCCCCACCCACCCTACAGTTCTACCACTGGAGACCTCGAAAGAAGAAGTAGGAGAGAGGAGTGAAAACTCCTGGTACCCTGAGCCTTGGATAAAACAAAGGCCTAGGAAGGGAATAAAGAGGAAAAAACACAGGAGCTGGGGGGAGGGAGGTTGGGAAATCTAGACCTACTGCAGGAACCTCTCTCAAAGATCTACTGTTACAGTAAGTTCTTACATAACTGTTATATCTTACTTCGAGAGGCTTCCTGCAGTAGGTCTTCACAAGTAGGACTGAATACCAAGCAGTCAACTAAATAGAAAGAGTCAGAGACCAGGTTCTGGGAGGAGGAAAATGTCTGCCAACGACAGTCTGCTCATGACAGAAGTCCTTGCAGGACTGCTAGACCAAAGCCAGCCCTGTGCCTAGAAGCAATGTCCAGACTGTAGTGTTTCATGAAGGTGTGGACAGAGGACCAAGTGGCCACTGTGCAGATGTCCGCACTGGACACTTTTCTAAAGAAAGCAGTGGAAGTGGCCACTCCTCTAGTTGAGGGGCCCTTGACTGTCCCTGGAAGGGGCTTCTTGTACTTCTGGTAAATGTAATGAATACAATTTGCCAGCCACCTAGACAAAGTCTGTTTAGAAATAGCCTTGACCTGGCACTTGGGAGCTAAGGCTATGAAGAGTTGATCCAACTTATGAACCTCCTTAGTCCTTGAGGTGTAATATCTCAAATTCCTGTGCACATCGAGGGTGTGCAGGAGATACTCCCCCCTATTGGAGTGTTCTGGGTAAAACACCAGCAGTTCACCATTCTGATTTAGGGTGAATTCCGAAACTACCATTGAAAGAAAAGAAAGATTAGTCCACAGAGCCATCCAGTCTCTGTGGAAAATTAAATAAGGCTCTTTACAAACTAGAGCCTGAAGCTCAGAAACTATTCGAGCTGAAGTGATTGCAACTAAAAAGAGCATTTTCCATGAAATATAACACATATCACTACTTGCTGCCAGCTCAAAAGGGGGCAAAGTAAGTTTTTCTAAAATAAAATTAAGATCCCAGGGGTGAACAGGATTCTGGACCAGAGGTCTGAGGTGAAGGATCCCTTTCAGAAAGGTTCTGGAAGCCTCGAGCTAGGGTTTTGTCCTCTACCGGAAGGTGGTAGGCTGAAACCGCAGAGAGATGTACCTTCAGAGAGGAATAACTGATGCCCAACTCTGACAGGTGCAAGAGGTACTCTAGGACCTGGGAAACCAAGCAGGAAAATGGGTCTAGGCCTTTGGCTGTGGCCCAAATCGAAAATCTTTTCCACTTCATGGCATACATGGATCTAGTGGAGGGTTTCCTGGCCTCCACTATGACCTGAGTGACTCTGGAAGAGATGCCATAGCGAGAAACTCCTATGTCTAAAGGTGCCATGCATGAAGGTGGAGTGTTTTGAGGCTCAGCTGTAACAGGGTGCCCTGCTTCTGGGACAGAAGGTCATGAGAGAAAGGTAGAGGAACTGGGGTTTCCATCACTAGCTGTTGCAGAAGGGGGAACCATATCTGCTGAGGCCATAGTGGGGCAATAAGGATCATGTGAGCCACCTCTGCCTGTACCTTCAGCAGAACCTTCTGCAAAATAGGAAAGGAAGGGAAAGCGTATAGAAATCTCCCTGTAGATAGAGACAGTGCATCTCGTCAAAAAACACCACACCTGGGAACGAGCAAGCAAAAGCTGGGTAATTTTGCATTGGATGGAGAGGCGAAGAGATCTATTTCTGGCTGACCCCACTGAAGGAAGAGATCTTCCACTACTTCCTGCTTTAGTTCACACTCATGAGCCCGGGTGACCGAGCTGCTGAGACTGTCCACCAGAATGTTACGAACACCTGGAACATGGACTGCTGTCAAGGACAGGCTGTGTTGAACAGCCCAGTACCACACCCACATTGCCTCCCTGCAAAGGGGGTATGAACGGGTGCCTCCCAGTTTGTTGATGTACCAGACCATTGCCATGTTGTTGGTCTGGATAAGAAGTGTTCCCGTAACTAAGAGGTACTGCAATGCTTGGAGAGCATAGAGAACTGCTCTTGTCTCCAGAATATTGATGTGAAGATTCTCTTCCACAGGAGACCATGTCCCTTGTGTTCGATGGTCTCCCAGGTGGGCCCCCAATCTGAGGTTCGTGGCATCTGTCGTAAGAGTCATGGAGGGGAACAGGGAGTGGAATGGAACCCCCACCGAGAGGTTGGAAGGGTCCTGCCACCAGAGGAGGTCCCTCTGCAGACTGCTGGAGACTAGCACCTTCTGGTTCATGTTGTCCAAGCGTTGATCCCATTGGACTCGAAGAGACCATTGGGTCACCCTCATGTGCAGTCTGGCCAGTGGGACTGTGGGTATGATGGCTGCCATCAGGCCCAGCAGTCATAAGACGGAGCGCGCTGGGGTCCAATGAGAGGAGGCCACCAGTGCGGATTGTATGATAAGGGTCTCCGCCCTGTCCATGGGAAGGAAGACCCTGCCCTGGACTGTGTCCAGCACTAGTCCTATGAATTGGAGGTGCTGGGAGGGTGACAATCGAGACTTGGGAAAAGTGACCATAATGCAAAGTCTGGAGAAAAGGTGCAGGGTGAAGGAAAGGCAATCCTTCAGACTGTCCTGGGATGGGGCTGAAATCAGCCAGTCATCCAGGTAAGGGAACATATAAATGCCCTTGTGATGCAAGCTCACCGCTACCACCACCAGGCATTTGGTGAAAACCCGAGGTGCTGAAGAACGGAGGGCCCTGAACTGAAAATGCTCCTCCTCAAAGGAGAATCTCAGAAAGCAGTGGTGGGCCGGCAGAATGGGGATATGAAGATAAGCATCCTGTATATACAGGGAACACAGCCAATTGTTTGGTTGGAGCAGGGGCAAGAGTCCCTGGAGGGTCAACAGGCAGAACCTCTTGCATTCTATGAAGAGGTTGAGCATGCTGAGATCTAAGAAGGGCCTGAGATCTCCCATCCTTCTGGGCACTAGGAAGTAGTGGGAGTAAAATCCCCTTCCTATTTGTTCTGTTGGAACCCGCTCTATGGCTGATTTTTGCAGTAGAGCTTGAATTTCCTGTAGGACACAACTTTGTTGTCCTGACGGGTAATGAGACCTGTCCGGCGGGTTGCTCAGGGGTCTGTCCAGAAACTCTATTACGTGACCTCTTGTGACCAGATGTAGGACCTACACATCTGCCGTTACAGCCTTCCACCCTCCTAGGTGGGGGCTAAATCTTTCCCCCACTGGTTCCTCCATGGGGAGGGGAGGTAACGGGGGGACCCATAAGTAAAGACGTGGAGGGAAGGGGTGCCTTGCCCCCACTGGCTGCCTTTGGAAATTTAGCCGGAGGGAGGTTGGGCACCAGAACCAGTGACTCGATGCTTGTTTTGGTGTCTGCCCTGGTTCTGTTTGTTCCATTTCCATTGGGGGCAATGAAAATTCTGCTTGGGTTTTTGGCCCAAGCAATACATAAAGCGGACAAGGATTTGACATTTTCTTGTAGCTCAGTGATTATATCTTTGGCGTTGCCCCCAAACAGAACTGGACCCCTGAATGGAGCATCCAGAAGGGTGCTCTGTACATCCTGTGCCAAACCTGCAAGACGGAGCCAGGCCAGGTGTCTTAAGCAGATGCCTGTAGCCATGCAACACGCCACCAAATCGACCGAGTCGTAAGTGGCTCATAGAGCATGGCAACAGGATGATTTGTTCATTCTGATTTTGTTCGGAAGTTTATTCCTGAGCTGTTCATCAGGTACTTCTTGGATGTCCTTTTCCAGGTCAGAGAGAGATGACTTTTGGAAAGCCACCATGTGGGCTACATAGTTGAGCCAACATATGGCACAGGTAAAGGAGGTATAGACCTTGCGTCCATATTGGTCCATTTGTTTCGACTTCTTGTCAGGAGGAGAGGCACTGAGATGTTTGGGCTGGGTCAGTCTATCGTGGGCTGCAGTGATTACGACAGAATCTGCCTTAGGTTGTGCCGTTAGGTGGGAAACCCCTTCCGCGGTGTGGTAAGTCCTGTCGGCTTTTTTAGAAACCGCAGGAATATACAACGGTTGCTGCCAAATGTTGGATGTCAGATCTTCTTGCGGCACCATCCAGGGTGGGATAGGGAGGGGGTCTGTATTAACCAGGTCCAGATGCTCAGCAAGTCTTCTGCATTTAGGGTCCAATTCCAGGGATGCTATTGAATGGACCAGAGGAGTTCCGTGAAAGATGGATCCTCCGGTGGGGACTTTAGTGACTCTTTTGGCTGAAGCTCTATGGGAGAGTGGGGTTCTGACTTGTTCCCCATGTCAGAATCTTCATCTGAATCATAGGATTCCAGCCTGCTTGGCAAAGAAGTGGCATCTGTAACTGCCTCCATGACACTGGCCCCCAGATTGATCTCCAACAGCAGACCACCTGTGTCTCTGTCGGATACTCTGCTGGAAGGGACAGAGCTCCTGGTGGCACTCTATGGGTCTGGGTAGCCCTGACTACCAACTGGGGCTGACCCAACTCTTATAGGAGCTGGGACTTGGTGTCTTTCCACCAAGACGGAATAGATTCTTGAGGTTCCGGCTGAGGAGGTGGAGGAGGCGGTGGTGAAGGGTATTCAGGGTACCCCGTAGAATAGAAGGGGTAGCTAGGTGGTTGGTACCAGTAGGGATACTGGTGGTCACCCTGATACTGGTGAGCCTGACCTGGAGTTGGGTAACCTGGCGTCAGAGGCAGGTAACCTGGCGTTGGACCCAATGGCATTGTGTAGTGAGGAAACTGTGGTGTGTTGCCAGGGTAGAAACCCGTTGGGCCAAATGGAGGAGGAGTAAAAGGTCTGGAGGGTGCTGGCACTGAAGGGCCACTGGGATTTGGGTCCGTTGGCAGGTTTGGGGTCAGTGGTACCCTAGAAGGTCCAGGAAGAATCTGGTCCATCTCATCCCAAAGAGGATCTGGTGAAAGACCCCGGCGTTGGGTGCCTGAGGGTGTCCAATGGCAGGACTGAGACTTTCGAGGGGGGTAATTCCAGAAGAGCCCCCATTAACGGGACTGCCGGTGAGGCAGGGGTGTCGTGAAGTAGGTCTGATGAGAGGGGTTCCTCTAGATCAGCCCCCAGAATGTCGGTAGTGTCAGTGATTCCTAAGAGGAAGAACCCTCGCAGGACTCGGGATAACCTGCAAGCTCACTCTGCCGGCTGTCAGGGACAACGAGGGAGTCTGATGGGAGAGCAGTCAGTCAGTGCGTGGTCATCAGGCAAGCCGGTGACCGACTTAAAGGCAATGGTCTGGCAGGTATCAGAGGGGCCGACAGCTGACTTACAGACCAAGGCCAGGCTGACAGGAGCCGGGAGGCTCGAGTCAGGCTGATCGACCTGGGCCGGGTACCCAGCAGAGGTGCCGGAGGGTGACATAGCGGCCGAGCTAACGAAAGGCTCCAAAACCACTTCCTCTGAAGAGGAAACTCCTGACTGCCCACTGATCTCGGCGGGGAGGGGAAGGTGTCTGATCCACCAGAGCGGAAGAAGGCCGAGGAGGGTTACTCACCGGGCTGGAGGCCCCACCCGATGCGGTGTCGGCTGTCTGGCAGCTTTTTCTCTGAGGAGAATGACTCCACTCCTGGCATTTTCTCCTTCTTCTTTTTTCTTTTTTCCGGGGCAGGTGGTGATGACTGGTCCCCTCAGCTCATGGAGCTCTTTTTCCATTGATGCCAGTTGTTGTTTTAATAAGTGGGCATAGAGGGTCCTCTGGCAATGGGTGTGCATAGCCTAGTTGAAGGCCTGGCAGATTGAACAATCTGCGGCCTTGTGTTTAGGTCCCAGACAGAGGACGTGGCAGGAATGGTCGTCCCCATGCTGGATCTGTGCACCGTACTTGGAGCACTTTTTCACGGGCCGATGTGAAGGTATGCAATGCTGGAGAGGTGAAAAAACTAATGGTTAACTATAGAAAAAATGGCAGGCGACTAAAGCTGTTTCACCGCGAAGTCCGACGATTCAGGTCGATGGTGGGAAAGAACTGGAGGGAGGGTGGGGGACCGCCTCTATTTATTGTCACGCTAACGTCCCATCACCTGATGCTGGGGGCCCCGCTGAAGAGTGCTAGCTACAAGTCCTGCTTGTGAAGACCTACTGCAGGAACCCTCTCAAAGTAAGATTCTTTTTTTCACGAGAAAGGATGTGTTACCGGGAGTCTGTGGTACAGCTGCACTCTCCCTTAGAATTTGTGTAGCACTTATGAACATTTTTCTGTCTCCTCCCTTTCTTTGTCCAGAGTTTGTTGCAACAGCACCCAGTATGTTATCTTTTGTCTTTTTCATTTTTTTCTGCTTAGGAAGGTTGGCCACCTACCTAAATACTCTTCCTTCTCACTATCCTTTGTCCTTCTTATTATATCCTTTCTGTCCCTATGTTGTGCTTAAGAAAAATGCTTAAGCTATGTATCAAGTGCTTATAGTGCTTTAAAGATCAAATAACAACTGTTGTTAAGCAAACACATTGTTAGAAAGTACTGCCAGAAATAAGGTGCTTACAGTACAGGTTGAAATATTTAAAGTGCTGTGTGCAAATATAATTAATTTAATGACCTGAGGAAACCCTGCTTTATAAACACAGTAGAAATGCATAGGATTGAATGGTAGCAAAGGAAGCTTTATGAATATGCTGCAGTATCAATATAATTTAATGATACTATGCTGCATAAGGAATAAATATGTGTTCCCACATGAAGGAAGAGTAATGTGTGTAGGCAAACATTAACCTAAAGAGCTTTAGATATTGTGAAGAAAGTGCAGAGTGCATAATTAAAGGAATTACTACAGTAGCTGACTGTATATAGAAGAGCTGGAACTAAATGAAAATGTATGCTCTCATACAGTACAACTAGTGCTTTAAATGACAATTTGATGTATAAATTATATTAGAAAATTGATATAAAGCAGACTGTCCATTGTATTAGGAACAAAAAGTTAGTGCCCAACCCCTAGGTGCTTTGGACTGTGATGCGGAGCAGCTTCACTTTCATTTACTCTCCCCCCCTCCCCAATTAGCAGTGTTCTCTGATGAAGGGTGGCTCAAACTTTCACTTTTACTTTGTAAAAGCCACTCTGCCAGTAAAACCTTCACCTCTAAGTAAAAAAAATGGGACAGAAACGTCCCCTATATGAATATCTGTGTTCTGGTGCCCCACAGATAAATAAAATAAAGAAAGCCAATAACAGAAAACACCAGATAATAAAACAGGTTTAAAATACATGGGGCAGAGACACTAATGTCTCTAAGGTTAAATAAAAAAAATACTGTAAAATTATGTATTGCTAAACTAACAGGCAAGCTAAAGAAATACAAAGCTCACCAGCAGAAGATTATTTCAGACTGTTCCTTTAAGGGTGACAGCGGCCTCTAGGGGTCCTTTTTATAATTATATAAATGCAAGTCATGCTGTTCAAGGGGAGGAGCTATGGTCATATAATGTGAGCGAGTATTATTGAGAGTCTCAATATGAGTGGCTCAATAATACTGCTCACCTTTAGACTGAGTGGAGAAAAAGAGCACCGAATGATTATAGCAAGTGTAGCACTGAGGAACACACACTACACTCGTGAGAAAGGAGATAAATAGACCAAGACCTGCCAAGCTGGCCATGTGGTACAGTGGCTTGAGCCACTGCCCCTGAAGCCTGTGGTGCTGGGTTCAGATCCCAGTGCAGGAAGCTAATTTTCTTCTTGGGGGAGTTTCCATTTTCTTCTATGTCTGCTCCCCCTGGAGTTTATAATCTATATTTTGGGGGGTGTTTCTATTTTTAATTTGTTATTAAGTAAACGACCGTCGCTATTTACGATGGTCGGTGCTGTGCGGTTCACCCTTTTGATGTCGGGTGGCTGTTGAATCACGTTATGTGATCGGTGGTATTATAGACTTGCATAAAACTGGGGCTATATGGCATTTGTGCCAATTAAGAATGTACAGTATGAGAATTTTCATGGGGAAATGCATATTTAATACTGTTAGTATTAAGAAGGGGGGTTGTTATATAGTGAATGTTTAGAACAGCCTTTTATTTTCTGCCTATCTATCCTGATTTAGTCTAGATATGTCTAACTGTGATAAGTGGGCAGATCACATTTTCAGGGGAAGGGGTATTTAAACCCCTATGAACAGTGAAGAGATTAGATGAGCTGTAGATAGTCTCACCTGCCTGAAGTCAAGGTAAGAGGAGGTCCTACAGGGAGCAGACTTCTGGAAAAGCGCAGAAGAAAGGATCAAAGGAATTTTGCCAGATCAAGGACTATGTTTCTATTACTAAAAATAGTACATTGCGTTACTATTGTTCATTATTTTAGTTTATTATTTTCATTCTATTTTTTCTCATAAAAATAAAACAACACTGAGGTGTGTTATACATGACTTCTGTTGCCAGAGTTATCCTTTAGCCACACCCAAGACAGTGTCTTTTTCCATTTTCATGAAAAAGGATCTCTTCTCATGAAAAAGTATTTCAGATTGTTTTTCTATCCTTTTTCATGAGAAAGGATCCTTTATCATGAATCCTTTTTCATTCTCGTCTCGCAAAAAAGGATTTCAGACTTCATTTTTCCCAAAATCCTTTTTCATGAGACGTGATCCTTTTTCGCGGCAATGCAAAAAAAACTCACTAAACAGGATGTTAGTGAGCCACAAAAAAGGATTTAAAATAGTAAAAAAAAAAAGTTTCTGGGTCATATTTCTGAAAAACAAGTGAAGAATTCATCTAATGGAGTCTCAATGAGCATGATACATACTTTGGTAGGTCTGCAAGACCTCATTTTGGGCAGTTTGGGAATTTTTTATTCAAAACCACAGAAAACAAGATGGCAAAAAAAGCTTTTTTCTCACAAGAAAGGGCTGGCCCCTCACAAAAAAGAATCTTCTTTCATGTGACCAAATTCTTTTGTCATTCCAGGAAGGTATCCAAAAGAATGTGCTGAGCTTGCTCAGAACTCAAAACTTTAAAATTAAATAACTTTGGAACAGATTAATATTTTTTCACCAAACCAATGAAAGGCACTTCTGTGAGGTGAGCACTTACTACCCTTAAAATTTAAAATCAAAATTCCAAACCATCTGGGCACAACGCAATGAGAAAAAGGTACAAAAACCAGCATTTTTTTTACATTTTAGAACTATGCACAGCTCAGAATTCACAAATCCGACCAAAATGAAACTTGGCATGTCAAGAGATCTAATATACAAGACTGTGCATGCAAATCTTTGTGCAAATCTGTTGAATGGTTGTAAAGTTATTAAAGTGCAAAAGTTGAGGTTTAACATAGAAGCCCCAAAAAGCCAGCCCAGTGGTGCTGAGGGTTGAGGCGCTGGACACCACACCTCACACCATGCTGGCGACCCAGGTTTAGGAATGAGCCTGGTTCATTGGGGATCAGCAGGGGAGACAAAGAGAGAGAGGACTGAGCATCCATAGACTGCTCTCCTCTCTCTGGGGAGGGATCCAAGGACTGCTTGGTGCAACAGCAGCCACCAGTGGAAGCCGGATGGATGTGCGCACGTTGGGGACACAAAGTAGAGGGGTGGAGCTGTGGCAGATGTCTTGAGACGTCATTGCATGACCGAGCTCTGGGGGTGGTGGGTCGAGGGACATAAAACAAGAAAATCCTCTACCTTCAGGGATGAAACAGAACCACCAGTTGCCTGAGCCCACATGCCCAATGTTGGCCATAGAAACCTGGCAACTCCCTTGGGGATTCTGGGTCTCTTCAGGGAGGCAGGAGTAGCTGGAATCCTGAACCCGATATAGTTGTCGGGCAGAAACAATTCAGGTGGGCGGTCAGGAGCTACAGCTTTGAGTGTGGATTCCAGAAAGATGCCCCGAGAGGTAGGAGCACAAATAGAATCTACAAAAACAAAACAAAACATAGAAACCCCAGCTTAACCCCAACTAAAGTAGTGCAACCAACAACTTACCAAATTGGTTAGTCAGTAGTCCAAGTATGGAATCTTTAAAAAAATCCTTGGATTCATTCATGCGGTTTGAAAATACCAGATGTTTCCACTGCATAAGTGGCAAGTCACATTAATGGCTAATTGCTAAGTGACTTGCATCTGTTTCTATGATTCTGTAGGGGTGCGGTCACACCCCTACAGTTAGGGTTGAGTAAGCAGTTTAATGTTAAATCCCAAATTTTGCACTTTAATAACTTTGCAACTGTTTGGCGGATTTGCAAGAAATTTGATATGCACTGTCCTGTGTGTAGGTCTCTAGGCAAGCCAAGTTTTGTTTTGATTGGATGTGCAGTCTTTGCACAGCGCATAGTGAAAAAAGTGTGTTATTTGTCTTTTTTTTGCCAATTTTTGCTGATTTGGGCCCTTCACACTGCGACCGCATGGTTTGTAATGTTGGTCCAAAATTTTCAGAGTAGAAAGAGATTGCCCCAAAGAATAATCCAGCATTGGTTTGGTGAATAAATATTAATCCGTTCCAAAGTTATTTAATTTTGATTTTTCAGGTTCTGAGCATGCTCAGTTCAGTCTTTGGAATTGGTGTATATTTTGCAAAAGAGGATTTGCCTCACAATCAAGGATTCTGTCACCTTGTGAATGGGGATTTATAAAATCCCTGTTCGTGAGGAAAAAAATCCCTTTTCGCGAGCCACCATTTTGTTTTCATTTTTTTGCCACAAATAAAGCGTTGTAACTTGTCCCATGGATGTGTTCTGCAGTAATTGAAGTATGGGTTTTGTGCAGGGCAATGCCCTGTACAAACTCTTGGCTTTCGTTTACTTCAGTTTTATGAAAAAATAGCCATTTTTTATTTTCAAAATCCTTGTTCGTCACTCGCTTTTGATCCTTGATCCTAAGGTGTCAAAATCCTTGTTCGCAATTTCCGGACCAGATGGCCCTATCTTTCTAACAAGGATTGGCTCGTGAAAAGAAATTTTGTCAGCTCATGAAAAGGAATAGGCTCGTGAAAGGGTATTTTGACAACTCACGAAAAGGGATTGGTTTTTTAAATCCCTTTTTGTGCGCTATCAAATTCCCCTTTCGCGAGCTGTCAAAATCCCTTGTTCATGATTTCTGGACCAGATGGCCATATCTCGCAAACAAGGATTGACTCGTGAACATGGATTTTGTCATCTTACGAAAAAGATTGACTTGCGAAGGGGATTTTGACGGCTCGCAAAGGGATTTAGGCGGCTCGCGAAGGGTTGGTTTTTAAGTCGCCCATGCAGGCTGTCAAAATCCCTTTCATGAGTTGTCAAAATTCTTGTTTGTGAGATCAGGACCAGATGGCCAAAATCTAACGAACAAGGAATTCTCACGAACGGGAATTTTGACGGCTCACAAACAGGGATTTTCACACCTTTTGAATGAGGAATTTAAAAACCTTCCCAGTGTACTGCTAATAAATGGTTTTGTCTTTTGGCTTATAATTTTCAGAGTACAAAGGGGGTGTCCCACAGATGTGAATTAAGCTGATTAGGTGCAAAAATTTGTATTGGTTCCACATCTATGCCATTACAAAGTTGAGAAATTTCCCATAGGATAACATTGTGTTGAACACAGTGCCTTTCAGTGCCTATATCTCAAAAACACTTTGAGATACAGATTTTTTTGCTAAATGCAGCTTACTACACCTTTAGGTGTACTAAGCACATGTGCAGTTTACCAGACCATGATTACAAATGTAGTGGAATTTTTTCAAAGGTTGCTATGGTTATTGAGATATTGCACCATTTGCAGCACAGTGGTTACTTGGAACGTGTCTAGGCCTGTGCTATGTCTCTATAATTATAGGTAGGTGGGAGCACAGGTCCTACAGGGCCTTGCGTTCCCACATATAGTTAACATTATGCAGTAATGGGACTGCTGGGCCATCCATTAAGCTATAATGGGAGTGCAGGGCTCAGAGGGCCCTGCGCTCTCATATGGAGATGACAGCTCATTACAATGTCTGTGTACTTATGGTAGTAAGATTACACTTTCTCAAAAAGAAAGGAAATTAATTGCAAAAAACTTCATTAAAGCATCAGTTAGGATTAAAGCAACAAAAGTAGGGAAATGAGGTGTTAGGGTTGACATCCTATCACCCCCACACCTTAACATCCCACCCCCACCCACCACAGACCAACAGATGACGGAGTGTACCTTGGGGTTTTGGGGGCTAACTCTCACCCATTCTCCTATACTGTATCATGTAAGCTTTGTTACACACAGAATGGATGGAGTTAGGCCTAGCGAAAGGCACAACTTATCATCTGTTGGTTTTGATGGTGGGGTAGGATAGATTAGGGAGGTGTTAAGTGTCAACCCTAATGCCTCATTTCCCTACTTTTGTTGCTTCAACCCTAAATGATGCATTAATGAAGTTTTTTGCACTAACTATATATACATAGATAAGGCATATGCCATGGCTAGACTGAGAATATCACTAATATTTTCCCCAAGTGCAGTTTGACATTATAACATCATGAGTGGCACAGCTACTTCCCTCCATGAGGGGGAAAATATCAATAATATTTTTAGTTGTGGGCTATGGCATATTTAATTTATGCAATGCTGAGTTTTTTTTTATTTAAAATGTATGTTTTTAATATGGTTTTCACAGTTTTTTTTCAGGATGACTGAGCGGAAAGTGAGCAGCTGGTGCTACGTGGTGATGTGCTGACACTGAGATGATGTTATGCATCACTGCATCACTGTTCAGCTTAACTCCGAGTGAGTGTCCAAGAATGTAGGGGGCTTATACTGACTGGCAGTTGGTGTGATGGATGCTGTATAAGACAGTACATTCGTAGCATTGGGCAGAAGGAAAGTGACAACCACAGTTAGGGCACTTGGATGTTGGGTTTTTGGCAGGAGGGAGATATTGACAAAGTATCTGGGGGGGGGGGACTCTTATATAGCGAAGCTGCTGGAACCATGATCTGTTCTCTGTTGCTCCTAATTTTTTTTTTAAGTGAGATCTTGTATACAGTTAGAGAGGAGAGTTGGGTAGATGTACAGATGCATGATAATTCATTACACTTTTCTGATTTAATGAAATACTTGTGTGTGTCTTTGTTGGGAAGGTATTTTTTTTACTTCTACCCACAGCTTTATTACTCAAGGGATGTTGTTAATTAAGGAAAAATCCACTATAGGGTGTAGGTTGGGTTGGGATTTACCCACTCCTGGTGTGATTCAGTCATGTGGCCACAGGTGCCAGGTGTGGGTAAATCCCAGCCCAACCTACACCCTGTCATGGAATATTCTGATTACACAAGTAAGAAACACAAGAATTACACAAAAAAGTGGAGGAAAATGTTTTTTTTTATTATTTTTAGTTGATTTTAATAAAATATTCTTCTTCCCTACATAAAATAGTTTATTGCTGCTGGACAGAAGCCCTCTCATGCCCCTGAAGACAGCTGGCGGCAAGGTGAGTCAGCTGAGTGCTGCGAGACAGCAATTAAAACTGAAAATGTGCCCGTTAGCTCTTGGATTTGTCCTACTTCAAAAACTGCAGCTTAGATCTGACATTTTTTTATTGTTTTTACTTTTCTTTAATGGCTTTTGATTTTGCAAAATGGCACACTTTCAAGGAGAAAAAAATGGCAGCTTTGCAAGAGTGTATTAGAACGCTAAGCATTCTGTGTGGAGTGGTTTTTACTTTTTTCATCTGCAGTTGGCTGATTATTTATGCAGTAGTTATGCAAAAATTATCTTACGGCATAAAGTAGCAGCTGACCCATCAAAATTCTTAATTTTTAGACCCCATTGTATAATTCAATATAAACAGTGACAGAGTAGCCTAGTTTTTGTATTATGTGAAACAGTTACTAGGTAATGTACGTGTACTACCATCATATAGTGCTCTCCTCTTTTTCTTATTCTTCTTGAAAAACTCAGTTAAAGTAACACAGGAGGGAGAGGATAAATACTGTACTTAATAGATCCCCCTTCATTCAAGATACATAACACAACTTCTCAGCAGCATTAAGAAAGAATTACCTTTTCAATTAAAAAATATAAAATCTTAATACAGCCTGATTTGTCTGCATTACAGTGATTTTGAAAACACATGGAATGTGATACTACCATTTATAAATGTGATTTTGTACCTCAGTTCACATTCCGTGTTGCATTTCTCGGTTACAGGATTTGGTCGAGAAATGTGGTCACATCTTTGATCTGAAACTACCAATAGATCCATTTCTCTGGTACAGACAGGCTTCCTCCTGCGTTCACCTAGAAAAGGAAGTTATACAGTACATTTACAAAACACTGCTCTTTTTTTGGAAAGAGTTCTATCATCAAAATTCAGTAAACCGATTTTGAAGTTGTCTCTTCTCGCTTATCCTCCGCACTCATGCTATCTGGACATTTGAAATGAATCTTTATAATACTGAAGATACATCTTTAACATATGCTTTAATATTTAAATCATAAATAAAGTGATAAAGAAATATAAACTTATCTGTAAGAGTGACAGACTGGAACAATGAGCTAATGGGCACATTTAATTTTCTTTACCTTTTTAGTTAGATTTTTCTTTGCCTCTTAATGAAACAGGTATTGTATGCATTCTTCTCAGTTTGAAAGATACAATAGGCTACCAAACAAAGTACTTGCCAGATGACTAAATAAGCATGCATTTAAATTTTGTCATTCATGTAATAAAAAATTGCAAATATCTGCAAAAAAAAAATATAAATAAATGTTGCAATATCACATAAAGACATTAAAGAAGACCGGCCCCAGTAGTGACACTGAGACACTCCACTGGTCACTCTACCTTCTCCTGCATTGAACTCTGTTTGTCATCACCCTCTGTCAACTATCCCATAACCAATATCTTACCCAGTTTACCACCTTTGAACCCACCTGTAAGCTGCCCAGCTTCTTCACAATTCTCCTATGTGGAACAGTGTTGAAAGCCTTAATGAAAGGTAGACCATGTCCATCTCTCCACCCTAATCTAATTCCCTGGTCACCCAGCCAAAGAAATCCCTGAGATTCATTTGACAAGTCCTCCCTCCCATCATAAATCCACGCTGCCTCAGGTCTTGTAACCCACTGTATTCAAGATATTCCACTATTCTGATTAATGATTAATGATTCCATTAACTTTCCCACCACCGATGTCAAGCTGACTGGCCTATAGCTACCAGCTTCCTTCCTGCTGCTACTTTTTGTGAAGTGGGAGTACATCTGCCCTCCTCCAGTACCCTCCAGAAACACTCCTGTTTCCAAAAGTTTCAAGGGAGTTGTTAAATAGGACTGTCAGAGGTGCAGCCAGTACCTCCCTGAGCTCTCTCAATACCTTATGTCAAGTGATTCAGCTCCTACTTAGTGGACAGGCCCCTGATAGCCCTTGTAGTTCATAACCACTCCTCCCTCTCTGAATCAGGTTAGGAGTTCTACAAGGCTTTGTTCTTGACCCTAGCTTGTTAATTTTCCTATATGTCCTTCCTCAGGCTTGTAGCACATCACACTGTAAGAGATGGACTATGTCTTTAGATGACATTTTTCTGTGTGCCTATCATCAGTTTGCCCTGATCTGGCTGCACAACTCAAAAGTGGTTTTACCAGTGTCCAACACTAGCTCTAGTGTACAACACTGTTTCTGTGACAGCCAGCTCACACTATAGGGAGGCAGTATAGCACAGTGGTTTAAAGCTTTGTGCTGCAAATCTGGAGACCTGGGTTTGAATCCCACAGCCCTCACTTGCATACTGTGTGACTCTGAGCAAGTCACTTAACTTCCCTGTGCTCCCAGGTTGCACCTGTAAACAAGCTTTCAGCTTAGTGTGTCTCACCTGGTTAAACAATTAAAAAAAAACCACTGAATGCCATTAAGATGGTTTCCATGACCTGTGGCATCAGGCAGAACTTGGCAAAGATCTAGACCACCTACCCTGCCCTAATTTTCTAGTCTTCACCACACTGGATGGCTACCAACTGGAGGCAGTTTCCTTACTTTCCTCCTTTAAATTTCTGGATGTCTGGATGGTCAGTCATCATGACTTTTCTGTCCATACTGATGCCATCCACACAAAACTCCTTCCTAACCATGGCACACACTACAAGAACAAAGTTTGTTATCGTTCTCTCTCTCTCTCTCTCTCTCTCTCTCTCCCTGCCTGGCAGGAGATCATTTTGAAAATGATGCACCCAGCTTTTGGCTATAGTAGACGGGCTGTATAATGCTGCCAGTAAAACCACCCTTTGCCAGCTTAGACCATTATAAGGAAGTCTACCTTCTCCTACAGACTCCTCCAACTTTAGTCAAGCCTGCCCCTCTCTAGCTGCTCCTCTTCCACTATCTCTTTATAGGAAATCCCTATAACATAAGAACAGGTATGTACAGTACATTTATTCCTCCCTGTCTGAAAAACAGGGAAGTGGGCACTGTCCATATTGATGATGCCATCTCCCCTCCTCTCCCTATCTGCACTGGTGTCCCCCAAGGATACATCTCTGGCCCCATCCCATTCTCATACACCTTTAACAACTCTGACTACTGATCCTATGCATGCCCTTCAAGGAAGTCCGTTGCTGGCCAGGCTGCTTTCTCCCACCATTTCCCCAAACTTTGGAATTCTTCCCCTAATGATTCGCTCCTCCTCCTCCCAATGCTCACTCTTCTCCATGACTTCACTTTTCACTCCTGCAACTGCACCTGATATATGTCTCTGCTCCTCTTCTCAATACCTTCTTCCCCCCTCTTTCCTCCTCCCTTTCTTCATGATCTGAACTTGTCTACCCCCTCCTTTCGTTTCCTTCTCCACCCTACAGCAACAAGCCCTACGTTGCCTCCGCACCTTGTAATGTACCTCCTTGAAACCCAATGGGCAGGTCCTCTACCCTCTTCCTTGCCTAAATTGCTTACTGCTAATGCTTAATATCAATGTACTGATTAATTTGTTATGATTGCTTCCATTGTTAATGCTTAGTTTCAATGTACTGTATAATTTATTGTTCTGATTGTTTTTTCCTTGTACTTCTCTTCCCTTCCCCCTGGACGCATATGGAAGCGAACTTTTGTCAGCTCAGTATGTCTTTCCTGGTGAAACTTTTAAAATAAATAAAATAATCCATCAATCAATAAATAGAAACATAGAAATTGATGCAGATAAGGACCTCTAGGCCCATCTAGTCTGCCCATTTTCCCAGTCTAACATAGCAGCCTCAGACACTACTTGATCTCTGGCTTTACCTCCTCGTTCCTATTGCTAAGGTCCCCCATGCCTGTTCCATGCATGTTTGAATGCCCCCACTGTGTTTTCCCCCACCACCTCAGCTGGGAGTCTATTCCATGCATCCACCACCCTTTCTGTGAAGAAATACTTCCTCATGTTACCTCTTAGTCTACCCCCTTCCAACTTCATGTCATGCCCCCTCATTCCTGGACATCTCCTTTTCTGAAAGATTCTACTCTCTGGCACCCTATTTATGCCTTTTAGATATTTGTAGGTTTCTATCATATCTCCCGTCTCTCCTCTCCTCCAGGGTATACATATTGAGGTCTCCCAGTTTCTCCTCATATGACTTTTGGTGCAGATCCTGCACCATCTTGGTTGCCCTTTTTTGAACTGCCTCCATCCTGTCTATGTCCTTACAGAGATGTGGCTTCCAGAACTGGAATAAATAAATAAATGATGGATCTAGAGACCCTTCTGACCCTATATTACTATATTATGTATGATATTAGGAAGTTGCACCCTGGCAATGCCGGCAGGTGACATCATCTGGCACAAACAGGACCAGGTTACACATTGTAAGGCTTAAGTTGTCTGCAACATTTTTGAAAACCTCAGAAAAAATGCTTGCAGTGAATAAGGAGGAGGAGGCAGGAAAGAGTAATGATGGGTCACATGCATGCACGCATGTTTTTGATTGTACAGTAGATGCAAGGAAAGTAACAGACACTATCTGCCAGCACTTTGATTTTTAAAGCAGAAAAAAAATCTGTGCTTGCTCACATTGCATAGATTACTTGGACATTAATATGGGAAAGACATAGGACTTTCTTCTTTTGGATAGGAATATAAGGATTTTAAAATCAGAATGTGAACGAGTAGGATTTTTTTAACCACTTAAATATGTTCTACATATCAAACTGATTTCCATATCCAAGGACCCTGGTTTTCTTTTTTCATGGAAAAAATTGAAAAAGCCATGGCATCCTAACTGGTTTGCGGATTTTGAATTCTTCCACTGGTGCAACACGGAAACTGCACAACAATGCACTAAATATAATGGCAACTTACTTACCATAACAGTAGATCTTTGAGAGAATCTGTTCCCCTTAGGCCACACCTTTAGAACTATACTTGCCTCATGGCAGGACAACATGGAAACTTTTGCTAACTGAGGGCCACCCACGATGGCATCACGTGTCAACATCTATGTAAACATGGGTGGACCCATCTCTCCTCAGTTCCTCACTGGAGAATGTGCTCAGAGGTCTCTCCTCTTGGGGAACTGGGAGATTATACCAGTGCCTCTGGGATTCTACATACATACAAAGTGTGGAGCAATGCTTCACCTTGATTGGCATGCTCAGGATAATAAACTGGAAGGTGCATGGTTTGGCTTAGTGTAAACTCAGACCCCACCTTTTGCAAAAAAATGAAAATTACATACTCACTGTAATTCTTGATCTTCCCAAGTATCTTCACCATTCATCAGGATTGGGTCTAGGCCAGAGGACTGGATTCTCATGGGAGCATGTTTCTTTAAGAATTTTAGAGTCAGGGGAGCCGACGTTGGAGATGATGCTACCCACGAGGCAGACATATTTCATGGCACTCGTGGGCTGGCCTGTAACTGATGCCACCCCCCCCCCACTTCCTCTGCTCTGTCCCCCAGGAGAGGAAGAGAAAAGGGACGGAAAAGGGAGGGAAGGGCAGGAGAGCCCAAGAGATAGGTAGGGAAGGGAGGAATATCTAAAGATAAAAAGGCTGACTAAAAGCAAGATTAGAGTTGGTATGAGGGACTTAGGTAGGGCAGGGATGGCCAGAGCACTGGGCAGCCCTAGAGATAGAGAAAAAGATAGAGATAGAGAGATGGTCAGTCCTCTCCCCCCCCCCCCAAGGCTGAGATTCCTCTAGAGAGAGTAGAAGAGCCAAAATGCCAAGCACTCCTATCAGTACTGGGGCCCAAAGAAAAAATTGCTCACCTGTAATAATCTTGTTTCTTCCAAAGGGATCCACTAATATTATCACTCTTGCAGTGCTCCTTTAAATCAGCACTACCTCGGAGCCAAATAGAATGCTATGCTAATGGTGGAATCTTTAGCTTGTGCATTCAGTTTCAAACTGCCCATTGTAACTGCCTACATTCTAACCTCAGATTTCTTAGAAGCCTGCAAAGAGGCCATAACAACGTATTAATAAATAAATAATTAAATAACCAGAGGAAAAAACTGGTGCCCAAACTGGGATAACCAATAACATTAACTAGAGGACCAGAAGAAATAAATGCCCCTTTTTCTTAAAGCCAGTGATGCCTTAGAAAAAATAACCTACAAGTTAAAAGACATTACTAGAAAGTGCCAATAGGTGGCATGCCACTCCAACTATACATATTATCAGCTGTGGAGAGGATTTTCCTAGTTACTGATTCTGAAGGGGAGGCAATGGCTGGGAGTAATAATATTAATGGATCCCTTTGGAAGAAACAAGATTTCTACAGGAGAGTAATTTTTTTTTCTAACCCCAGGAACCCACTAATATTATTACTCTTGCAGACTATGCAGCAGTACCTCAAGGAGGTGGACAAGAATCTATTTAGGAAAAAGGCTCTGCAGAACTGCTATGCCAGATCTGGCATTACTCCTGGACTGAGTGTCCAGGCTATAATGCTTAGTGAAGGTGTGGACTGATCTCCAGGTAGCCGCTTTACATTTCTCCATTAGTGGTACCTCTCGGGCAGCTGTAATAGTGTGCCCCTTGTAGAGTTGGCCCTAAGACCAGAGGGGGGGTACCTTACCTGCTTTTGAGTAGCAAAACTGAATACACTGAACTATCCATTGAGAGATAGTTCTCTTTGAAACAGGAGTACCTTTACCTACTTCCCCAAAGGTGACAAACAGTTGTTGTCTGTCCTGTCTATGGTCATTGGTATGAGAAATGTAATCGCTCAGTGCTCTTTTTACATCAAAGCTGTGCAATCTACGCTCACCTGAGCTAGACTGTTTAGTAAAGAAGACTGACAATGTTATAGATCGGTTTAAATGGAAGTCAGAAACCACCTTGGGGAGGAACTTCCTATTAGTTTTCAACACTACCTTGTCCCTGTGAAAAGAAACATATTCCTTTTCCACACAAAGGGCCTGGAGCTCACTTATCCTTCTAGCAGTAGTGATTGCTACCAGAAAGACTACCTTCCAGGTAACAAATTTAAGCTCTGCAGATATCATAGGCTCAAAAGGCAGAAGTATAAGCTGGGCAATGAAAACATTAAGGTCCCATGCTGGCACTGGTTCCCTGTGAGGTGGCAAACAAGAGAGCCCTTTAAAGAACCTTTGAATATAGTATTTGATGCCAGGGAGGTATCCTTTCCAGATGAAAGGTATGCTGAAACTGAACCCAGGTGCACCTTCAGAGTTGAGTGCTGCAACCCCTGGGAGTGCAGGTGAGACAAGTAATCCAGGAGGGTTGGAATGCCAGCTTGGGCTGGGACTGTACCCTTATCATTGCACCAAATGGAAACTCTTTTCCATTTAGAGGCATATGTTTTCTTAATGGAATATTTCCTGTAGCCCCTAAGGACTTCCAAAACTCCTTCAGAGAATTGCCAATCTGCATATTCTAGGTCCTCAAGAGCCAAGCCTTAAGCTTGAGAGACCTGAGGTTGGGGTACACTACCTTCCCCTGAAAGGAAGTAAGCAGACTGTGCCTCTGAGGGAGGTGAATGGGCTTGCTCACCGACATTGAGAGCAGTAGGGAGTACCAAGGCTGTCTTGCACAGTCTGGGGCTGCCAGAATCATCGAAGCTGGTTGGGACCTGAGCTTGATGAGCACCCTGAGTATCAATGGAAAAGGCATAAAGATGCCTGCCTGTCCAATCCAGGATCAGGGCATCCATGGGAACTGTGCCTTTCACTGGGGCCCTGCAACAATAGAAAGGTAAGTGGTGATTTTGGTGGGAAGCAAAGAGATCTATTTCTGGAGTCCCCCACCTCCTCAATAGAGCATTCACCACTTGCTTGTTCATTGCCTATTCATGATGGGCCTGATTTATCCTGCTCAAGGCATCTGCTAAGGTATTGTCCTTGCCAGGCACATGAATTGACTGTAGGGAGGCATTTAGGGAGTAAACAAGGCTCCATATTTTCATTGCTTCTGTACCCAGTGGCATGGACCTTGTCTCTCCTTGCTTGTTGATATAGTACATTGTTGTGGTATTGTCTGTTCTGACTTGTACCACCTTTCCCTGTATTAGATGAGAGAAGGCCTGAAGGGCCAGGTAAAGTGCTTGTAACTCCAGCAGGTTTATGTGCAGGAGTGATTCTGCACTCCCCAGATACTGTGGATGGTGTGTTCCCCTAAATGAGCACCCCATCCTAACAGGGAAGCATATTTTGTGAGAACCAGGGAGGGAGACTCCTGCAGGAATGGAACCCCTTCCTTTAGATTTTCCAGGTCCCTCCACCATTGGAGTGCCTGTAGTAACACCTTGGTGACTGGTACTAGCTTTGAGAAAGAGACCCGCCTTTGGCACCTGTGTGCTCTGAGGTGGAATTGAATATCCCTCATCTGGAACCTGGCACCTATGACTGTGCTTGTTGCTGAAGCCATGTGCCCTTACTGTTGGAGGAACTGTCTTGCTGGCTTTGGCCTGCTCAGGGCAAATGAGCTTGCCAGAAGCTGAATGCTTTCTGCCCTCTCCTGAGAGAGGTAAGCCCTTCCCATTACAGTATTTAGTTATGTATCTATGAAGTGCAGGACTTGCACAGGAGTCAGGACTGACTTTTGGTGTTGAGCAGGAAACCCAGGGAGCACAACAGATTCTGGGTTACCTGAAGGTGGTCTGACACTTGCTGGTGGGATTTCTGTACGATTAGCCAATTGTCCAGATAGGAAAAAACTGTGACCCCTGACCTTCTTAGGTGTGTCACTACTACTGCTATGTACTTGGTGAAGACCCTTGGTGCAGAGGTAAGGCCCAAAGGGAAGTGTTGAGAACTGGTAATGGCCTGAAGGGAATCTGAACCTGAGATATTTTCTGTGTGACTCCCTTATTGGAATATGGAAATATGCGTCCTTTAAATCCAAGGCTGGTCAGTCCCCTTTTTGCAGAGTTGGCAAAATCATGGCCATTGTGACCATCTTGAACCTGGGTTTTACTTGTTTAGCAGTCTGAGGTCTAGCATAGGACATCACTCTCCATTCTTTTTTGCTGTTAGGAAGTACCTTGAATAAAACCCATGCCCTCTTTGGTTGAGAGGAATGGGCTCCACTGCTTTTGTCAGCAGCAGAGCCTGCACCTCCTGCTCCAGTAATTTTCTTTCTAAGAAAGGAGCTGGTGTAAACTGTTTTAACCTTGAAGGAGGAAGGGACTTGAAACAAAGGAAGAGACCCCGACTCACTATTTCCAGGACCCACTTGTCTGGGGTTATTTTTAACCACTCCTGAAAATAATGGGCGTGTCTGCCCCCCTACAGGAAATGGAGAGGCAGCCTGAGGGGAAAAGTCACGGATTCTGTTTTGCTTGCTGCTGAGGCTGGGCAGATTGGGAACCTCTCCGAGAACCCCTTCTGCCTCTAGCCCTGTAAAAAACACCCTGCTGTGGTTGGTACCACTGCTGGGAAACAGCCTGTACATGAAAGAAGGGCCTCTTAAAAGAGGACCTACCCCTGCCTCCCCTAGCATAGGACGAAGTGGGAGGAGGAGCTCTCTCTCTCTGGTAGAGTTGCTCCTAAAAGTAGCTTTGTAGTCACCTACTTTTTTCATATATGCCTCAGTCTGGGCACCAAAAAGAGAGTGGCCTTCGACTGGGAAATCCATGGCATTAGTCTGGGTGTTCAGGGTGAGATTAGTAACACTCAGCCAGGCAAATCTCCTTAATGCTATGCTAACAGCCATCCATCTAGCAGTTGTATCGTTTGTATCAGCTGCCATTTGAAACTGGTACCTGGAAGCCTCCAAGCCCAGTCTGGCTGTGTCCAGCTGTTCTGACACTGTTAGAGATGGATTAGCCTCAGCATTGTCTATCACTGATTGCCATAGAGCCTTCTGATAGAGGGTTTCATAAGCCTGGTAGCTGGCTTGGCGTACTGCCAGGGATGCTGAAAGGTACTCTTTTTTGCCATGCTGTCCTCTTTCCTCAAATTCTTCTCAGGGGGGTGAGAGGATAAGGGAGTTTTTGCCTTTTCACAGGCAGCCTGTTGAACAGTCCCTTGGTGGTCTGGGTGACTGAACAGAAACTCAGCCCCAGACTTTTCTAGCTGGTATTTCTTGTCACAATTTTTATCAGTGGGTGTGACAGTACTGGGAGACTTGAGGATTTCCAATACATCCTTTTTATAGACTTTGTACATAGTCAAAAGAAGCCTTTTAGTAGGTGTCAGCCCCATGAGCTCCACATATTGTGCCTCTTCCTCATCCTGGATCTCTTCAGCTGTTTGCAGATCCAAGGTTTCTACCATTTTTTTTACAAAAGAAACATGGGGCGAGAAATTGTCTGTGGGTCTGGGAGGGGAATCAAAATCTTGCTCTGGTGAGACCTCAGGTTCAATACCCTCCTCATCGTGATCTTCCTCCTCATATGCCACTGTAGCAGTGGGCAAAACAGGGGCAACAACAGTAGCTTTTTCAGCAGTAGCATGCACAGGCTGCTGAGGGGGTATTAAGCTCTTCAGCACCTGGTGTAAGGCTAAGGCCTGAGTCAAATCAGCAGGAGAAGGAGCAGGAATGGGCACATGAGGGACCCCTTCAGGAGTTCCAGCCGGGGTTTCAGTGTGCTTTGTTTTCTTCAATTTTTTGGCAGGCACCCAGGGAGTCAGATGGTTGTTTGCCTCTCTTGCCAGAGCCCTCACCCATATCAGGGGTGGATTTGGAGGCTCTGGAAGGAACAGCCACAGTCTTAGAGGTGGTGGACTGGTTAGAGCCCATGGACCCCTCCTCTAGTCTCCTTTTAAGCCTCTCCCTGCATTTTTCCACTGTCTTGTCGGGGAAAGACTTACAAATGTCACAATTTTCAGTGAAATGCTGCTGCCCCAGGCAGATCAAGCAAAGATCATGCTTATCTGCCTTGGCACATACCTCTGTACACTTCAAGCAATTTTTAAATTCAGGGGGTCCTGTTTACTTTTTTGGCTTATCTGACATTTTACAAAACAGAAACCAGGAACTAACAAAATTTAAATATTGTGGTCTGTTCCGAGAGAAACAGTGGTCAGTTTAGGAACCGATAAAGTCAAGAGACTAGCGATTCCGATCGGATCCGGAACCGAGAAAGTCGCAGAGGAAACCGATAAACCTTGGTTCAAATGCAGTAAATTTTTAAATAAAAATTAAATAAAGTAACCGGAGCCCTTAAAAAAAGGTTCAGATTTAAACAAGAAAAGAATCAGTTACTCCTTGGTTCAAAGGAACTGTGAGGAACCGAGAAATAAAACTAAACTTAAAACTATGAGGTAAAAAACCTTATTAACAATTACAATAGGCAGTAATGAAACAAATAAAACAAAATACTTAAGTTTTTTTTTTGTTTTATGCACTACAGGAATCTGTCTTGATTGAGAGAGATCTCCAGGGTGTCTGAACTTTGCAGCGGAGAGAAGAAATCTGAGGTTAGAATTTAGGCAGTTACAATGGGCAGTTTGAAATTGAATGCTCAAGCTAAAGATTCCATCATTAGCATAGCATTCTATTTCTCTCCAGGGCAGTGCTGATTTAAAGGAGCACTGCAAGAGTAATAATATTAGTGGATTCCAGGGCTGAGAAGAGGATAGCAGCATCCTTTAGGAGAATCAAAGATAAACGTAAATTATATACTCACCGTAATTCTTTATCTGCCAAGATATCTTCACCATTCTATACTGGTGGGTATAAGACAGAGGGGCTGGACCCTGCGGGAACATATAGCGGTAATTTTTTTTCAGGAAGAGGGGCCAATGTCGGAGATGGCCCTACCCTCAAGGCCAACGTACTATGTTGCGCTCATGGGTTTGCCAGTAACTGACACTGGCCCCCCAACCTCCTCTGTTCTGCTCACCAGAGAGGAAAATTAGACAGAGAGAAAAGGGAGGGTGTGGCAAGGGAGCCCAAGGGTTAGGAAAAGGAAAGAATAAAACCAAAACTCCAAGGCCATCCACAGAAAGGAGAGGCAAGGACTCTATGCTGGTTCTGGGCAGGGGTGACCCAAATGACTGGGCAGGCCAACGAGAGACAGAGAGAGAGAGAGATAGAGAGAAAAGAGGGAAAGAGAGAGAGGGAGAGAGAAAGAGGGGAAGAGAGAGGGAGGAACTGAGTTTTGTAACCCCAAAACAAGGATGAGAGCAACATCCCTGTTAGGGCAGGCAGAGAGGCTTTCCTATAGAATGTGGTCAAGAAGGCATGTTTTGTTATAGAAAGTAGAACAGAAACTAAGTCTTAGCTGTATACAGAAAGGACTTCTAGGAGTGGCAGAGAGAAGAATTGTACCGGGATGCCCTTTACAGAGGATGCTAATAGGGAGTTAAAAGAAATAAAGTTGGCTATCTGCCAGGGAGAAGCAGAACATATGTTCTCTGCCCCCTTCACCTTCTTTTTTTTTGGGGGGGGAGAAGACTCACCCTGAAACTGGGTCAGGAATTAAATTGAGGAAGATCTTCTCCTTCTCTCTCACCTTCTGAAGGGGGTGCAACATCACCCTTGGGGCAGAGTTCCCATGGACATGGAGGCACACCTGGCCTAGCAGTTAATAAGTACACTTCCCATCCAAAAGGTGTATCCCATCGGGAAACCTTATCACCACTATGTAAAAATGGTGTTGGGGGGGATGTCTAAGCCCTCCAGGTGAGACAGAGATAGGAGTAGAGTATCTTCAGGTGAGGGAAGTCTATGGGGACTTTGCCTGTATAGGTAACCCAGGGTACCTGGAATACCAAAGGAGGAGGAAAAATTGGAGGAAAGGGCCCTAGAAGGACACCACTGGAGAAAGTGAAGATATGAGGCTCTCAGGGATCGAGAAGTTGGAGAATAGGGACTTGAGGCATGCTGAGAAGTGAGCCTTTGAACACTGCCCTAAATCGGCACACAAAGAAGGCTAGCATGATGGAAACAGCAGAATGGAGATCCAGTCTGAAGCATTGGGAAAAACAGCCCCACGCAGCTAACCAAAAAGATGATAGAAGCCCTCTAATTCATAGAAAACTTGAGACCCGGGGGCCTACACTTGAGAAGGCAATGCATCCCTACTCACCTTCTCCCTAGAAGCAAAAAATAAGACCTTCTTGGAGAAGGACTCATGGTGCTAGGAGGTGCCAGAAAGAATGGTCCTAGAGAAGGGAGAAGGCCAACAGGGAGGCAACACTGCCCAGAGGTCTGGCCATGAGGGGAAGGTGGGCAGGAAGCAGTAATGAATGGTAAAGATATCTTGGAAGACCAAGAATTATGGTGAATACATAAATTTCCTATTTTCCATAGATCAATCTTCGCCATTCATTACTGGTGGGTGTGTTCCAAGCACCACCTAGGTGGCATTAGCACCTCCCTGAGGGAAGAAGTCTCCCTTAGCCTCCTGTGGGGGAGAACACAAGGAGGAATGGGCCCTTCACGGACCTTGTGAGACCCGAGACTGGTCCGGGTGAGGCGGAGACTCCCGATGCCTGGGAGATGGAAGGTGCCCCCGCTGACTTGTGCCTCATCCTGTGGGAGAAAAAGTGGGCCCCCTGGAATGGAAAGGCAATCATCCTTCACTAGACCTGGTGTGATAACCTTAAAAGGTGAAGCCATGTGGAGAGCCATTCCGGCCAGTCTGAAGCTAGCTGATTGGCATCATAAGACGCCCTGGATTGGTGCCTTGCCAGCCCCAGGCCACAGGTAGAATGGATGATGGCCTGCCTGGTAGCTTCTGAATCAGGCACAGATACTAGGAGTTGTCCTAACATCATCCACAGGTGCCAGGCACAGGCAGACTGGTGGGTCTGGTGCACCAAGATGCACAGGAGAAGGCATGCTGCTGAGAAGACTCTTCTACCCCCAGTGGTCAAACACAGCTGAGTTGTACTCTGGGGGGTAGTTGTGCCATGGACAATGATGCCCAGAAGGGGTGTCCAGGAGCTCCACTTCTGAAGAGGGGTGGAGCAAAGCACTGGGAGACCCCAGGAGTGCACAGTACCTGCACTGACAGTCCCTCAGGGCTGGAAAAGGGACAGAGGGATAATGCCAGACCCTGTACAATTCTTCCATGAAGGGTAAAGGCCATGGAGGGATGACAAGATTGTCAGCATTGTATTTCCCAAGGAGTGCATGCATCACACTTGCAGAATTGTGGCTGGCAAAATGGGAAATGTGGAGCTCCTCCAGCATTTGCAAAAGGAACCAATGATAGCTGGTGAGATCAGTATCAGATGACAGACTGATGGAGGAGTCCTCTTCCTCGGAGTAGGAGGACTAAGAGGCAGAGGAGCTCAATTCAGGGATCAGCAAAGCTGGTGGTTTGGGTCTAAAGATGACTTCATCCAGGCCACTCTGATATCTGGGGAATGCAGCCGCCGGTGCCCTGAACTGTTCCCAGGTCATGGGTCCCATAGGGCCATAAAGGCCTGGGAGAGGAGGGGGCAGAGGAAAAGGAGGGAGAGAAGAGCCCTGATGGTCCAGAGTAGGTCCTCTGCAAGGGCTACCGGAGTGAGCAGGGGACCCTTCACAGAGACAGGGGCTGGGCAACTTGCCCATCAATGAGCACTCAACCTGACAGGGGAGAACAGGGTGGTGCTCCTGGGGGGGGCAACCCTCTGGTGAGGCAATTGGACTTGGTCTGGCCCTTGCAGGCAGCCTCTCTCCCCACTGACTGCTGGATGTGCCAGTTCTGGTGAGAAGAGGAGGGTTGTGTCAGCATTTCGGCTAGAGTGCCCAGCTCCTCTGGAAATGGGCCTCCACGCCAACCTTGACCTCTCCACCCCACTTCACCAGACAGGGACCTGCTCCTTGGAAGGACCATAGTACCTGAAGTTGGAGGTACCGAGGCAGCAGCCAGGTACTGCGAACAGTGTGAGAACCTACCATGAGACCTGCCCTGGTGCCGGGGTCTGACCTGGCACAGCCAATGGCACCAGAATCAAACCCAGCACAGGATATGGAACCGGACCACAACCTGACCCTGCTCTTGGTGCCATTCTCCTCCCTGGTGCCAAAATCAGTGCTGAAAATGGCCCTGGCACCACAGACAGAGCTGGAATGGACCCAGTGATAGCCCTGTGAAGGGTGGTGACTGACTTTGTGGTACTAAGGGCCCTAAGGCTGGGTGGAGGAGAGTTCTGGGACTTCAAAGAGCTGGGCAGCCAGTCAGAATCATTCTGATCATCCTCCTCTGAAAAAGAGGAGATCAAGAAGATCTTCAAGGAAGCTATCCCAGAGACCCTCCATCTTCTGGCACCACAAGCAGTGTCGGAAGGGAACCCAGCACTGCCATTGGTACCGCTTCTCTCACCGACCCAAAGGGTGGCATCGGAGTGAAGTGGTATCAGATGGTGGCACTGAGGGCTCCACCGGCTTGGGCCCAGCATATAGCTGCAACAACTACAATGGGGCGTCCATGCCCCTGAGGGGGCGACGGATTGCGAGGGGTGCTTAGCCAACCCCTCTGAGGAGACCAACTGTCCCACCAACCCCTCACACAGGCTTTCCATCCCAGTGAGACTAGGAGCAGCAGAGGTCTGCTCTGCCTTGGTATGTATAGTAGTGGGAAGAGACCCGGGAGAAGGGCCCAATGACCTGACCTTGGTGTTCCCAGAATGGTGCCACCCTCCAAAGGTGGGACGTTTCTGACCCACCTTTAATGTGCAGATTTCAAGGACACAGAGGTACATGGAGAAGCAGGCATCGCAGGCATCCATGTTGTGAGATGGACCCAGGCAAGTGAGACAATGGTCATGGCGATCCATTACGGTAATCAGCTTGCCATATGGGCACCAATGCATAGGGACATGCGCCACCTTAAATTTACTAGAACTAGGCCCGAACTGGACATGACCGCATGAACTAAAGACAAAGCAAAGGGAAAAGTACTCAATGCCGCACTGAGAATAAATGAAATAAGGAAAATATTATCGGCTCCAGCTGAGGGATGGTGTCGAAGAAGGTACAGTATCAAATAAATGTGGCAGCGGCAGAACTGACACAGCTAAATTTCAGTTTTTCAGCTTCAGCTACCATGAGATCCGACCTTGATGGCAGGAAAAGCTGAACTGAGGAGGTTGGGGGCGGCGTCAGTTACCGGCCAGCCCGACAGTGCCACAGAATACATCGGCCTCGAGGGCAGCGCCATCTCCAATGTCACCCCCTTCTCCTGAAAAAGCTTAAAGCTATATGCTTCCATGGGATCTGGTGCCTCTGGCTTATGCCCACCAGTAATGAATGGTGAAGCGCAATCCATGGAAGATCAAGGATTTGTGTCCTCCCAGGATTGAACTAAGGAGGCAGAAGGAGACGGCACCTGCTCTGCAGCAATTTCTCTCCTTTTTTTTTTTTTTTTTTGTTTTGAAGGACTCAGGGCCCAGGATCGATGAGGTTGGGCAGGAGAAGGAGGCAAGGTTATGGGGTTGGGGGGGAGAGAGCAAGGGGATCGCAAGACAAGGTGATTCCCCTGTAGCTAAAACCTCAAGAGTACCACCTCTTTCATTCTTTTTTTTTTAATTACCTCAAGAAGATGAGCATAAGGTGTAAGCTGGAAAGACAGTAGGGGACAGAATTACAGAAGGAATCTCCTGTAGAATATGGCTGCCTGTCTGACCTACCAAAGAAAAACCCTCCTGGGAGAAGAGGCTGACCTAGGGGGAGGGACAAGAAGGAAGAGGAAAGAGGGGAGAAAATGCCTCTGTTCCAGCTTCTTGCCCTCCCTCCAAAGTCCCCCTCCCCTTCTTTTTATTTTACTCAGCTGTGAGAAGAACTGAGTGTTCGAAAGGTGAAGAGGAACCCAACTTAAAAAGGAAGGGCAGGGTCTGCCAAGGAGAACCATCACCCCTAAAATCTGAACCCTTGTAAAACTGCAACAAGGGAAGAAGAGGGGGATGGAAGGAAGTTCAGGGAGGAGGCGCTGCCTAGCACCTGGCTACAGGGGATGGAGGGTGGATGTCGTGATGAATGGTGGAGATACTTGGGAAGATCAAGAATTACAGTGAGTATGTAATATTCATATCTTACCTAAGTCAATCTTTGCCATTCAACACAATTGGGTCAGAGTGCCGAGCTGGCAAACCCTGAGGAAAACAGTTCTCTCAGCCTCCTGTGGAGGAGACACAGGAGGTGGAGGCTCCTTAGGGGCCCGGCAAGACCCATGAACAGTCAGGGGCAAGTGGAGGCTCCAGAGCCCTGGGAGATGGAAGACAACCTTGTAGCTCACGCCTTGCCCTGCCAGAGAAGAAATGGGCCCCAAGGAAAGGTGAGGATAGCACCCTATGCTGGGCCAAGGGTGACTTGGGAGTCACCTTAGATCCCTCACTTACCCTGGATACACATGTTACAGCCATCGCCAAAACTATAAACCAAAAAATCGGTGTCCTCTACTGCATCTGTCCGTTCCTTACATTGACCTCCTGCCGCAAGATTGCAGATGTCACACTCCCTGCCCCTCCTTATGTATGGTGCTCCATTACTACTCTCTGCTACCACAGCCATACTATCATGCCTATCACAGGCCTACCATAGAGTTGGCAGGTTTGCTCTCTGGGTCAATGCTCGGCATCATCACTGCAACATCCTGTCTGCCATGGGATGGCTACCCTATGAATTAAAATTACGCTATGCCACACTAAGCTTTATACATAAGCTTGTACATCACTTCACTCCTCATCTTACTGATACTGTTCAATGTCATCTCCCTCGACGTGCCCTCAGATCTACCTCCTTGCCTCTTCTCTCAGTGCCAAACTTATGACTCTCCATAGCTCGGAGATCGTTTGTATTTTCTGCTGTATCCTCCTGGAACCTTCTTCTATAATGGTCTGCACCTCCTTCTCTCAATTTCAAAGTTTGCTGTTATCTCACCTAACTGTTCCACCTTGCTCCTGCTTCCGCTTTCCTACCCCTTGTTCATTCCTTACATGATTCTCCTAGAAAACTTTCCACTCTCTCTATCTGCTGCTCTCCAAGAAAAAAAATACTGTAAATGATGTCTGTAGGTAACGTTTTGTTGACTGTGCTTTACATTGCTTATTTTGCATAACTGAATGTAATTAATGTACTCTCTTACTGTATGACTACTCCTTGTCTAATTTCTTGTATGAATGAATGCACTAGCAATGTACTGCATTTCCCGGGTCACCGCTGAAAAAGAGACTGTCTTGTCTCAGAGGCCCTACCTGGTTACCAAAATTCAATAAATAATAAAATAAACCATGACAGGAGAAGCCGTGCCATCCACCTTATGCAGACTGAGGTTCCCACCAGCCTGGAGGCCACCTCATTAGTGTCATACGCTGCTCTAGAGAGGTGTCTTGCTAGCTCCAGGCCCTGCTTAGAAAGGCTAATGGCTTGCCGGGTTTCCTCACAGTCAGGCATAGAAGCTAGGAGCTGACCTAGCAATGTACAAAGGTGCCTGGTGTAGGATATCTGGTGAGCCTGATGAGCTGCAATACACAGGAGAAGGTGTGCCACTACAAACACTTTCCTTCCCCAGTGGTCAAACTCGGCTAACTCAGACTCGGGAGGGGGGCGGTCATGCCAAGGATGATGATGCCTGGAGGGGGTATCTAGGATCTCTACTGCCAAAGAGGAGTGAGACATGGTACCTGGAGACCCCACAGGAGTGCAATACCTGCACATGCAGTCCCTAGGGGCAGAAGCTGGGGTAGCGGGATGGCGCCAGACACCTTACAAAGCCTCTGCGAATGGCTGAGACCAAGTAGGTATGACCAGGTGGTCAGCACTGTATTGCTTTAGGAATGCCAGTGTCGTATGAGCAAGGTTGTGTCCAGCAAAGTGGGAGATGTGCAGCTCCTCCAACATCTCTATAAGAAAGCGCTGATGTGAGGTAAAGTCAGCATCAGCAGAGTAACAGAGAGAGGAAACCTCTTCCTCATTGGAGGAAGTGGAAGACTCAGAGGAGCTGGGTTCAATGGGAGGTAGTGCAGGGGTTTGAGATCTAAATATGACCACATTTAGTGCCCTCAGGTACCTAGGGAATGCAGCCACCGACCCACTAAACCTGTCCCAAGTCAGGGGCCCCCATGGACCAAGTAGACCTGAAGGAAAGGGAGGAAGAAGTCTGGTGAACCAGAGAAGGTCCTCTGCAAGGGCTGTGAGACTATGCAGGGGAGCTCTCTCGAAGAGGGGGCTGCCCATCTCACCCACTACAGAGCACCCAATAGCAGCAGGGTGAATGGGATGGTGCCCTTGGGGGGGGAACGCCCAAGTGAGGAGAATGGAGCAGTACAGTACCTGTTGGGCAGCCCCTGTCCCCACCAACTGCAGCACAACCTTCTAAGAGGAGGGGGAAGCAAGGAAGAGTCAGCACTCTGGCCCCTCCCCGAGCCCTTAGAGGCTCCAGGGATGGACTACAGCACCAACCCTGCCCTGCCAACCACTGCCCCACTAGAAAGTGACCTGCCCCTCAGAAGAGGCCTAGAACATGAATCCTGACTAGCAGAAGAAGGAGAAGTCCTGCCGCAGAGGAGATGACTCCTTCCTAGCATTGTCCCCAGCACCTGAACCCACCTCCGCACCCAAAGAAGTGCCGGAAGCAGACCCAGCACTGGAGTCAGTGCCAACTCTCAAATCAGCATCAAGTCCAGCACTGCCATCCCCACAGGTGTCCAGGCCTACATTAAGAAAGTCCCCAGGGCTCAGGAGAGGTGGAACTGCTAGTAGCACCAAGGGGAGAGCCCAGAGGCTCCGCACCCACCGGAGCCCTCAAGTTGACCTGAGAAGCATCCAGAGGCTCCTTAATGCTGGGTAACCAGTTGGGATCATCCTGATACTCACTCTCCGAGGTGGAAGACAAGATCAGGGAGATGTCCAGGCTGGCCACCTACTGGATCATAGGCCCTCCAGCACCAAAAGCGGTGTCAGAGCACAACCCGGTTGCATGGTCGGCTCTGTCTCACTCACCGACACCAGGGGTGGCACTGGGAATAGAGGCAGCACTGGACCATGGGACCGAGGGGACCACAGGAGCAAGCTGAGCATATAGCTGTGGCACCACACCCAGGGTCATGCGAGCCTCCGAGGAGACACTGGACTGTGAGGGGTGCTCAGCCACCCCCCTGAGGAGAACAACTGCCCCACTAACCCCTCACTAAGACCCCTTGTTCCAGCAAGATGGGAAAGGGGGGGTATTCTCTCCACCGGTCTGCATAGAACTGGGTAGGGGTTTGAGGGGGAGCCCAGAGACCTTGTTTTGGCATCCTGAGTACGATGCCATCCACCAAAGGTTGGGGGGGGTCTCCAGCGTGGATAACAAGGGTTCGGTAGTCCACTGAAAAATAGGTGTCACATTCGTCCATAGCATGGCAGGGACCAAAACAGGAAAAACAGTGTTTGTGTGGGTTAGAAATGATCATGGAGTTGCCACAGGGGCACCGACACAGGGGGGCAACTCCCGCTTCTTTTAAAGCCTTTTTCAGACCTAGACCTGACATCACCACTGACGGAAAAGCAAATAACAAAAAGGAGAAAACTGGGCACTGCACTCAGAAAACTATAAAAAAAATAAAGAAAAAGAAAAGAATCAGTGCAAGGAACAGTGCTAACACTTACAGCATCGATGAAAATACAGGATCAAGTAGGCCAAAGAGAATGGTGAACAGAGCTGACGTAGTTGCTATGAACTCCCTCGTGGAGATCTTTCCTTGGCAGTGGGTAAAACAGAACAGAAGAGGTGGTGGGGGCTTGTGTCCATTATGGGCCAGTCTGTGAGTATCACGTAATATGTCTGCCTCATGGGTGGTGCCATCTCCCAACGTCAGCTCCCCGACTCCAAAATTCTTAAAGAAACATGCTGCCGTGAGAGTCCAGTCTTCCAGCCTAGACCCAATCGTGATGAATGGTGAAGATCAACTTGGGTAAGTTCTTAAGATTAGTCCATAAGGACACCCTATCTTTATGGAAGATCAAATAAGGATGCTTGCACATTAAAGCCTATAGCTCTGAAATCTTGGAGTTAAAGTGACTGCAACTAAAAATAACACTTTCCATGAAAGAAAGTGTCAGCCACTGTTTACGGCTGGCTCAAAAGGAGACAAAGCAAGTTTCTCAAGCACATAATCGAGATTATACGGGTGGGGGTGAGACTGGATTATGAACAGGAGGTTTCATGTGCAGACTACCTCTCAGAAAGGTGTGTGAGACCTCTAGTAGATCTACCGTATGTCCATCAAGAGGGGCATGAAAGGCTGACATACTGTAGCTGCCAGATGCACCTTCAGTGAGGAATACTGCAGACCAGAGTCTAACAGGGACAGCAAACACCACATTGACCAAACAGGAAAATGGGTCCAAATATTTGGAAGTGGCCCACAAAGCAAGCTGCTTCCACTTCAGAGTATAACTGTCTGGTAGAAGACTTTCTGGATGCAGCCAGTACAACAGCTACTCTGGTGACATCCCAAACTGTGCAGTGGCTATGTCTTCAGGAGCCATGCACATAGGTGCAGGGATGTCAGGTCCAGATAGACCAGGGCCCTGTTGTCCTGTGACAACAGGGATGTGCACAGAGGTAAGGGTACCGCAGGCTCCACTGCTAGTTGTGCAGCAGCAGTGGATACCAAATTTGTTGAGGCTACAGAGGGGCAATGAGGATGAGGGTTGCACCCTCCCATCTGTAGTTTCAGTAACACTCTGTATTAATGGAATGGGGGAGGTACATACAGAAACCTCCCTTAATGAGAGAGGGAAAATGCATGTCACCAAAAAGTGAGCAAGTGAGCAAGCAAAAATGTGGCAGTTTTGCATTGTGTGGGAACGCAAAAAGGTCCAACTCTGGATGACTCCAACTAGCAAAGAGGTTGTCCACTACTGAGGTCAGCAGTTCCCATTCATGTATCTTGGACTTTGACCTGCTTAGCTCATCTGCTAAGATGTTTTGAACACCTGAGAGATGTGTAGCTGATAACTTCAGGCCATGCTCTAGCACCCAGTACCACACTCTCATGGCTTCCCAACACAGGAGATAGGAATGACTGCCCGTTGTTTGTCGATGTAGTACATTACACAGATGTTGTCTGTCTGAACTAGCAGATGACTCAGCGTCAGATGCCCCTGTAAAGCCAACAGCTCTCATCTCCAGGACATTTATGTGCAATTTTGCTTCCACCTAACTCCAAGACCTTTGGATTTGATAAGGGCTTAGTTGTGCTCCCCACCCAGAGCCTAATCCATCCGAGGTGAGAATCAAAGTCAGATTTGGGATTAAGAATGGAATGCGCCTCAGGAGGCTGTAGCATTCCATCCATTACATCAATGTTTTGTGTAAAAAGAACGTGACGAGCACCTGTTGATCCATGTCATCCATCAACTGATCCGATTGTGCTCTCAGTGTCCGTTATGGTATCCGCATATGGAAGCAAGTCAGTGGCACAGTCATGGCGGCCACTGCCATGAGACCCAGCAGGCAAAAAAAAAAGAAACATCCTGGCAGGGACATAACAACTGGTGTACGCCAGCTGTGCTTGAGTCATGATATGTTCTGCCCCATCCAGAGGAAGAAACACTCTGCCCTGTTCTGTGTCCAGGACTGCACCTATATACTGCAGTCTCTGGCAAGGGGACATTACTAACTTTGGTACATTCACTAGAACCCCCAGGTCTTCAAACAATTTCTTTGTGCAGGACAGGGTGTGTTCAAGTGGACTCCTGGATCCAGCTTTCAGCCAAATATTCCAGGTATGGGAAGACATAGAGACCTTCCCTGCAAAGGGCTGCTGTCACCACAACCAAGCCTTTGGTAAAGCTCCAAGGCATAGAATAACAGCCCAAAGGCAATACTCTGGACCAGAAGTGCTCTGCTTCCAAGACAAATCTCAGGTACTTTTTGTGATGCTGTCTAATCTTGATATGAACATATGTATCCTTCATGTCCAGGGAGCAAATCCAGTTCCCTGTTTGCAAAAGAGGAATCAGATTTTTGCAGGGAAACCATACAAAACCTTTTGTATTCTATGCTGAAGTTTAGGTCTTGCTGGTCTAGCACATGTCTGAGATCTCCAGTCCATTTGGGGACCAGGAAGTATTTGAAGTAGAATCCTTTGACTTTTTGGCATGAAGGTACACATTATATGGCCCATTTGGTTAGCAAAGCTTGTACCTCTTCTTTGAACAGGGACAGATGCCCAGAGGAAGACGTGGAAAGAGATGGAGGATGCTCTGGAGGGGTTTCTAGCAACTCCAGAGCATGTCCCTTTGCAATTATTTCTAGGACCCAGTTGTCTGTAGTAATCTTCCTCCATTGTGTTAGATGAAGGAGAATTGACCCCCTACCACCGCCTCCTGCACATGAAGTGATCCGAAGGGGAGTCCTGCACGAGTCATGCTGAACTGGTGGGGACAGTGCCCCTGGCTCTGGAGACTTTGGGATGTGCTCCTGGGAGAGGGGGAGGTGGCATGTTTCTACCGCCCTTCCCTCGGCCCTGCTGATGGTAGGCTTGATGGCCACCTTTGGCAGAAGGCTGGCAAAAATATCCTCTACTCTACAAGGTGTGGGCCAAAAGAATTTGACAAACCTCAAAGTCATTCTTGAGGTTTGAAGACCTCTTACGGCCTCTTCTACAGGATAGCCAAACAGTTTTGTGCCTCTTAAGGGATCACGTAGCACTGTTTGTTGCACATAAGTTGCAAACCCAGCTACCCTGAGCCAAGAATACCTTCTCATGCAAATACTAGTGGCAGCTGCCCTTGCAGATGCATCTGAGACATCATAGGCCGAGTATAGCAGATGTTTGCCTACCTCAGCCCCTGCATTCAGATTTTTTAGTAATTCATTCTTGGCCGTGCCTTCGGAAAGGGCCTGAGCTGCAGCTTTGGCAGCCTTCAACAGGCTACTTTGATACTTCATCATATAAGATTGAGAAGTTGCAATACACAGGCCTAAGGAGGCAGTGGTGTATGTTCTCTTGTCCATCACATCAAGCCTCCTTATCAGGTGGCAGGGTACACATACAGTATGCCTTGGTGCCCGGGGTCTGTCATGGGCAGCCATGCTGACCACAGAATTGGTTTCTGGCTGGTTGACATAGTAAGACTTGGCAGAAGGGGCAGGATACTGCTTGTCAGCCTTTCTAGGGACAACTGGTATGGTATTTGGCTTATACTAGGCAGCCAAAGTAGCATCTTCTAAGGCAGGATAAATTGGAGGTACAATGATGGAGGGAGTGCAGGGCACCTCCCAAAACTCCATCAGATTTTTTTTAGAAGAATCTCCTCTTCTTCTACAGTAAACCCCATAGCAGTCTGCATTTGCTGCATCATCTGAAAAGTGGGGTCTTTGGGAGGAGATCTAGGTGTATACTGCACAGAATCCTCACTGCAAGATGATACAGTGGAAATGCAACATGAAGCATAACATTCCTCTTCATATCCTTCCTCTTCTTCATAATCCTCCTCCATTATAAAGTCAGGACTATATTCCTGCTCCTCCTCGTCTATGTTCCGATTGGCAGCAGGAACAGAGAACCTTGCTGGCGATACCGCAGGCCTTTGCTCAAAAGGTGCTTGCTGTGTACCAGCCAAGGAAGTTGATGGGTGTGCGATGTAGTAACCTTCATTGACAGCAGCGCATGCTGTAAAGGCAAGCCTGGCAATATCCATCGTATCATATCTGAAAATGACATCAGCATTAGCTGCACATCGATGATGCCCTGGCCAGGGGATACCTGCTCCCATCGAAGATGGCAAGGTGCCATCCATAGCAGGTAAGTGCCTGAGCCAAGTCCCAATCTTGATGCCTGGTCAAAGGTTCTGGGGGTTGCCGTCACCATCATAGACAATGATGACAGAAGTTGAGTAGGTGCAGGCTGCAGCAGTGACCTGGATCTCACCAGGGAAGTTGATCTATTCTTATTCTTATGTTTATGCTTACATCCCAACAGTGACCTCTCTTTTTCGTGGTCTTTTGACTTCAACAACTGTGACTAGGTCAATGGGGCTATGATGCATCCTTCTGACCCTGGGCATTTTGTAATGCCGCAACAGTTTTTTCTAACAAAAACTTCTTGAGCAGGCCAGCCTAGAGGCATGGAGGGCTGAGGTGCTGAGTGCCTTACTGCCTGCCATGCCAGTGACCTGAGTTTGGGAATGAGCCCAGGCTGTTGGTGGTCAGCCGGGCAGGGCTGGGAGAAGACTGAGTAGCCTCCAGGTGGCTTTCCACTCCCAGATCAGGGAGGTTGGCTGCACCAGCTGTTGTCTGCCACCAGGTAGAGGTCTGGTTGTAGCTCGTAGGAGCATCTGGAGGCAAGACATTAGTCAGAGGGAGGGGGAGGGAGTTGCAGTCTCAGGACTCGTGTGCCACCATGCGCATGCACTCCTTGAAGATTCTGCTGCTGGGGAAGGGAGAGCAGAGAAAGTCAGGAGGAAAATGGGGGCATATGAAATGTCCGCCCACCGCACCCCCACCCACCTGGTCACCGAGATGATCTGCGGAGACAGACTGGATTTCAGGCATGGGTGGAGTCATCCTTCCCCTTCCTGACCCAACCATGGGGGGCCTGACCCACAAGGTAAGTCCCAGGGAGACTATGGATGGTGGAGAGGAGTGGTGAGATTGGCAGAAGGGAGCCTCCCCCATCATGGCCAGGAGGATAATACCTATATTAAAAAAAAAAACTTCTTGAGCATCATTTTTCTGTGTTGCCTTGTTGCTTGATTATACCCTTGGCAAATCTCACAAGTACTGACATTGTGAGAGAGACCCAAACAGCAGACACACACATCACTGGTGTCATCCTTGTATATTTTTTCACCACTATCACAGTACTGGAACATCATTGGTTTCAGTGGCATACCATAGTCAACAGTATCACTAAATCATTAGTGATCACTTTATAAGAAAATAATTAACGGCAATGGCTAGGTGTATTCAGTTCCACAGTAGGTTCAACCAGCACAGCTGATGACTGGAAAAGAACTGAGAAGGGATGGGGCTGCCCATGTTTATGTAAATACTGATGCATGATGTCATCATGGGTGGCCCACGGCTTGCAAAAGATTCCATGTGGTCCTAGTGCTGATGCAGGTGTAGTTCCAAACATGTGGCCTATGGGAAGTAATATTTTCAAGGAAGCTTCTGAAATGTCCACATTTTAAAATGATGCTGCTCTGCTGCTTAGAGAATCAGCAAGTAAACCACCCGCGCCTGTTTTGTTGTAATCACACACGCTTCCCTCCAACCTGTCAATCAGCTGATGATTGCTCTCCATCCTGAAAGCAGTTTTCATTTAGTATGTGCCTAAACTTTTATTATTTGCATTACATGGGATGATATAAAAAAACAACACAAAAAAGCTAAGTTGGCACACTTGGGAGATCAGACTACACTGTGGTGGGGGATCAGGTTTAAAGTTTAACTGCTCTGCTTTTAACCCTTCACTTGATCAGCTGATGTGACTGCTCACCAACCTAAAAGCAAAGTTTTTGTGTACAAAAAGTATATGCCTAAACATTTATTTTACACTGGATGATTTAAAACAACAAAAGAAGGTAAATATTAGCCCACTCTGAGAATCAGACTGGGCAGCAGGGGGTGTGCATGTCGGGTTTAAAGTTTAACAGTTCGGTATCTAACCCTTTGATCATCTGATACAACTGCTCTCCATCCTGACAGTAAAGTGTTTTGTGTGAAAAATGTTGTGCCTAAGCTTTTTTTAAACTGCATGATTAAACCCTACCAAAAAGCAGAGCACTTAGGAAATCAGGCGGGGGCAGAGGGTTCAATTGGATGTCCTTAAGTGCATTTATTTACAGTAAATATGTGTCTCTGAGAAGTTAAACTGTTAGTCTTGCTGAGCTGGAAGGCTCAAGGGATACTTGCTAATCTGGATGTCTTTGTGCAGGGATCAACTAACCTGGACAGAGTCTTAAAACACTGTGTGGCCACCCACTTCATCAAGGCACCCCCCTCTTCCTCTTGAGGTATGGCTCCCCCCCCCCAGTCAGCACACTATGCCCCTGCATCACATTGTAGACCCCTCCAGTCCAAAGCAGAGGGGACTGGCTTGGCTCAACTCACAAAACCAGATCTCCCAATTGGCAGTGTTGTGTACTACTAGCCTGCCCCACTATTTTGTTTTTAATATGGGGACTGTTTTTTTAAGCTTGGTGGATGGGTGAGTGAGCTGGGCTGCTGATGGTGTAAATGCTGGTAGTTCTCCATGGTACTGTTGTTAGTTGTGTGCCCCTGAATAAGGGGGCCTAGCTTCTGTGTGCCACTGAATTTGCTGTATGTCCTGGGTGCTGCTGTCGTCCTACCTGACATTGCATGATGCCAGCATGGGGGTGCGGGTGTTGCAACAGCACCCAAGTCACACTTAGAGGCACAGAGAAGGTAAGGTACCAGATACTGTATGATGCCAGTGGGAAGAGTGGGGCTGCTGCTGCTGTTGCTGTGTTACTCTGAGTTGGGTGGCCTCAGCATCTGTGTGCCCTTGAGTTTGCTATATGGCCCAGTTGTTGTCACTCCATTTGCCACTATATGATGCCAGCAGTGTTGGGTGGGGTGCCCCTATTGCACCCAAGCCAGTCAGAGTATTTTAGGACACACAGACGGTAAGGCCACAGGTACTGTACGATGCCAGTGGGCAGAGTGGAGCTCAATTCTCATTTGATCTCGGACATGAAAATTAAACAACCCCCTTTTCATGGAGAACAAGTAAAAAAAGTATCCACATGTTTTGGAGATGCACGATTTTTCATTATTAGACCCTTTACTAATCACTTGTGTATTTTTTAGGTGGAGGCACTTTACTTCAAAGAAGTTAATTCAGGCAGTCAAATGTTAGATAGGACCAAACTGAAAGAGTCTGCCTTGGCATCTGATGGTTCAACTTAATTCACATCTGAGTTCTGGCACACTAAGAGATCCATAAATCTGTAACTTGGGCATGTGGGGGGTGGGTGTTGACATAAGGGGACTGTAGTGCTGCCACTACTGTCATTACCCCTGAGAAATGGGGCTGCACCGTTGCTACTGCCATCACACCTGACGGATGAGGACAATAGTGCTGCTGCCATTACCCCTGAGGGATGGAGGCTGCAGTGTTGCTGCTCCTGCTGTCACATCTAGGGGACGGGGGCCATAGTGCTGCTGCTGTCACCCCTAAGGGATGGGGCCAGAATGTTGCTGCTGTCACACCAGAGAGATAGGGGCCATAGTGCTGCTTCTGCCATCCCTTAGAGTTGGAGGCCATTGTGCTGCTGCTGCTCCCACTGCCACTGTCACACCTGAGGGTTGGGGGCCATAGTGCAGCTGCCATCACCCCTGAAGGATTGTCGGCTGTAGTGCTGCTGCTGTAACACCCAAGGGATGACAATCATAGCACTGCTGCTATTATCCCTGAGTGATGGAAGCCATAGCAGTGCTGCTGTCACCCCTGAGTTAAGAGGGCCACAGTGCTGCTTCTCCTGCTATCACTGTCACACTTGTGGGATACAAACCATAGTGCTCCTGCTGTCACACTTGAGGGATACTGTAGATGACTCAAAATGCCAAACATGAGGTCAGCTACACACACACACACACACACACACACACACACTCTCTCTCTGACCTCCAAGATCTGCACACTAGGATCACTGGGGCAGAAAGGCATTGGTAATAACTGGAGGACTATGAATATATGTAAGATACCAAACTAAAGTGAGGTACAGGCCGAGCTTACCATACAGATTATTATTTTTAATAACTACAAGGACTGATGCACAAAAGTAGACATCAAATCTGCTAAAAAGCATGCTAGCTGAGAAAAAAAAAAGTGTTACCAAGTCCACAGAACAAAACACCAGTGAAAATGAATTTTGGTTTTCTAGACACTGGTGGCAATACTGTTTTTTCCATTTGGCAAAACATACATTACCTGTTTGCAAGCATGGTAAACCAGTGTCCCTGCCCAAGTCCTATTTTCAGGAATTTTAACAGTAATATTTTATTTTTATTTTTTTATACATCATTTTTCTTTCCCTGCCACTTTGAAATTAATTTTTCGACAGCAAAATTCTGGTGAAATTCCAATTTCACTTCCATGAGATTTCATGAAATTTCCATGAAAATGTTGTGAAATTTCACCAATTTCACCAAAATTGTGATTTAAGTTATTTCAGTCTTATTTAATAAGTGTTTATCCAAAATGCACCAAATGAGGTATACTGACTTTACCAAGGCCCAGACCAAATTTTACCAAGTTTCAGATCTCGATCTTTAAGGGTGAGCTAGTCATAAGCCTCCAGACTTTTGGAAATATTAAAATTACATTTTGCTATTATGTAAACTGCAGAATTTTAAGCCCCTATAACATTAAACCTAGGCAAAAGAAAATCACCACTTTTTTTTAGGTTTGCTGACCTTAAAAATTACGGTTTGAGGCCACCCCCATGGCCCAGCAGGAGAGCATTGTACTTCCATGCTGATGACCTGGGTTTGAAGCAAGCCCTGGAAGTCACATTGAAATACAGGCCATGGCCAAGACAGCTGCAGCTCGGCAATGCATCTCAGTTGGGGAGTGTTGGTGATGGGTTCCACCAACACAGCAACCCATGTGACTGGGCCAGAGAGCTTGCTCTTGCTGCAGGGTGAGCTGTGGCTGTGCAAGGCTGATGGAGGCATCACTGCTACTAGGGCAGATGGGAGGGGAAAAAAATGTTGAAGAAAAACCAGGAAGCAAATTGAATTATGGGTGGTTTCAGTCTGTTCAGGGTATATCCCTGTGAATAGGTTATACCTGAGAGATGAGCTGTGGCCAGGAGAAAAACCAATATGGAAAAAAAGAAGAGGCTGTGTGTGCCAACTCACTAATCCTTTGCTCAAAGGCTGGACAAGTTATAAGCTTCCCAAATAACATCAGCAATTAAAGTTGAATTTCATGAGCTTTTATGAAAGGGACATTGTCAACCCCCCTAGGCCGCAAAGTGTCACTAGTTTAAACAAACTCTGTCCAGAGCCGATGGGGCTGCAGCGGAGGAATTTGGGGTAAAAGTACTGAAAATTACCAATGTTATGAGCTTGTGTTAGCAAAATGTAATGTAGGCTCATAAATATGGGGGGTTTGTAATATTTTTACACCAAATTTTCCACATTGCCTTGTTATGACCCTGCCTCATGAAGACAGGCACAGCAAATGTTCAACTCCTGCCCGAAAGGTGATTTTGCTCAGGGACTGCCAAATCAAGTTTTGGGATGCAAAAACACATTTTGGGCAGGAGTTGAAAAATGACAGCTGTCACATGTATAAGGTGTTGTAAAGAAATGGCTATGCTGAAAATTTGGAGTAAAATACTGAATATTACTAAAATTACAAGCCAGAGTTTGCAAAATTCAACATAGTCTCATAACTTTTTTTTTTAATATTTTTACACCAAATTTAGAACATAGCCTTCTTATGACCCCATCTCATGAACCATGGCAGAGAAAATGTTCAACTCCTTTCCAAAAGGTGATTTCACTCAGGGACTGTGAAATCTGCTTTTGGGATGAAAAAAAAAAAAAAAAAGGACAGAGGAATTGCCATCACAACACTGGGGGATTGGGCACTCCCAGTGTCACTGTTATGTTTTTGGGGGCTGTGTAGGATGGTGGGTGCTGAGAGGGAGGGCCAGTGAGGGGATAAAAAAAATATATATTAAAAAAGGGCGGGCACTGAACACGATCATGACACTGTGGGATTGGGCACTGCCAGTGTTATTGTTATGTTTCAGTGGTGGTACTGAGAGGGAGGATCCGGAGGGGGGACATGCATATTTTTTTTCTTAAAAAGAAATTGGTGGTCTCGGTGGAATACAGCACACTCCACAGTGACCAAGATGGCTGCCGCACTACTCTGCGCAGGTGCTAGTGGTTGCACATGTGCAATAGAGTCTGATGGCCATCTGGATCTGACCAAGTAATGCCATGTTCTGCTATGGCCGCTCGTTTTTAATTAGAAATATCCCCTACCCGACCTCCTTCTCAGCACTCAAGCATAATAAGTGATACTGAGGGTGCCCAATACCCCAATGTCACAATCAGGACAGCTGATTTTGTTTCTCACATAAAAAGTAGTGCAGTGCAAGCAGAGTGCTCCAAGGATGTGGAGGCGACTATGGTGTGACTCCAACATGTTGTCCGGTTACAAAGAAGGCAAGGAATGCGGAATCCTTTTCTGAAATCAAGAGATCTGCAGGGCTCTGCCCACTGTAGCCCTAAAAACATGTTATGATCAGTTTGATTCTGTAGAGACTGCTGATGCAGCTGGTTGGTTAATTATGATTCCTTTTTTGTTTTAAAAAATGAAAAACAGACTGTCCGCCATACTGGTTTTATCATACAAAAATGTGTTTGCTTACATTCCTTGATCAACTCCCACTGCATTTTAAATGGCTTTGGGAAGACCCAAAACACAGTCGAGCCATCATAATGCAGTGGGAGGAAAGGAGAATGTTGCATCATGAGCGGCTGCAGAGTTTGCAGACGATCCTTATGTTCAGGAAGTATGTAATAAGAGTAGATCAAGGATTTGAAACAAAACAAGGTTAAGTACAGTCATATCATTAACATGCATGTCAGTTCTATTAAGAAAGAACTCAGATAGAATAACCAGCAACATCAATTAATTTTAGAGATAGTAAGCAATCATAAAATGTGGGGTTTTGAGCAGAAATTATATGATGCAAAAAAGGCTGGCAGTGTCCCTTGAAATTGTAGAATATTGTGATACTTTCGTTGAAGCCATGTCTATACATTTGCCAAGTCATATACCTGAGTTGCCACAGTAGATGAAGGTAAAGACTGGGTAAAATGGAAATAAAGTAGCATTTACAGTAGACTCTATACTAAAAGTATAGTGGTGCCAAGTGTCAGGTCACTATCTTGACTGACAAACCATGAAGAATAGTTGGGGACATCATTGTACTAACCTGAATTCTTGCGATATGCCAACTAACCACTAGAGCTAACTGATTTAATAACCTGTGGAAGCACATGCATGTGCAGCATTGTTTCTGTACAATGCCACCAAATGACTCTTTGATAACAATGCATATTTTTGTTGTTTGAAAACAGTGGCACCAAGTGACGCCAAGCCTTACAACTAGCTGTGACTTGGGCCACTGTGACCAGGGCTGGATTTACACTAATGCAAAGTAAGCAAGTGTGTAGGGCCCTGTATTTCTGTGGGACCATTGTCTGCTGTTTTGTGTTTTTACTTTCTAAAATGAATTGCCTTTTTTTTCTGTCTGCCGAATGGAAGGAGTCAGGTCCTTGTCCTCTTTGATGGGGGTTGTTGAAGAAGTCAACTAAAAGTCAGAAGAATAAATTGTTATACACATGATGTCACTCAGTGCGTGACTTATGCACGTCTACTGGGTATGAACATTTTTGGTGCCATTCCCAAATCATGCACCTGGATCATGCTGTACCTATACATTCACTTACTACTGCAGTTCAGGCCTGGGTGAGAGGTTGCATCAATATCAATGATCAGTGTGGTGTGGCTGGACTGTCAGGTCATGTCAGATGGTTGGAGGTCTTTTTTGGTGAGGAGAGGAGAGACAGCAGCAGGTCAGCCAACTGGTAGTGGGCGCTGGGCCAGGCAACCAATGATCAGTTTAGGCAGGCTCAAGCACAGTGATCATTTGGTTGAGACAGAGCAGTAAGAGGCCTCACCTGGATAAGCACAGAGACACATCTGGCACTAGTATACAGAGGCCCAGGACTGAGCTTCATCAGTCTTGTCTAACACCAGGCAGCACAGCAGGCTACCAACAGTGCTGTAATGGAGGAAGCCAGGAAGTGAGTCAGCCTGAAGCCAGGTCAGGCCACTGACTCATCGCCTGGTCAGGAAGTTTAGCTTTGGGAGGAGGAGATCATGATCAAGGGCCCTGGACAGCAGTTTGACAGCCCGGCTGACCCATAGACCAGCAGCCAGAATTGGAAGACTAAGATGAGCCAGTGAACAGTGGACCAGCACCAGATTATGGACTGGGAACAACTGAATTCAACAACATAACCAAGTCAATAGCTAAAAGTAAGACAATATTACTCTGTCAGACTGAATCCCAAACGATTGATCTGAGATGTATCAGATTTAAATTTAATAACTTTACTTGTTATCCAAGAGCCAGATCAGAATGTTGGCAGAGATGCAGTGAAGGACACGTGTCTCAAACTCATATTTTCTGGTCCTGCCCAAATACTACATCTTTTTTGGAGGGGGGGTTAATGACACATGTCCCAGATTGTTGAGGTCCAGACACCTTTAGGTCCTACACCGTTAGTCCTGGAAGTGGTTCCAAAAGATATTAGGGTTAAGCAATCCAAATATCTGTGGTCGATTTTAATAATTGCAGCACTGAAAACTATCACTAAGAGGTGGTTACAGTTGGACCTACTGGAATTATCTGACTGGCTTAAAAAAATAGATAGTATTATGAAACTAGAGAGACTAGCATTCGGCCTCAGACAGCAGGACCACCTATACCGAAATAGATGGACCAGATGGCTCCTGTACAAGGGCAGGAAGAGTCTTGGGGGTAAAAAGGCACTGCATAGATAAGGGGGGGGCTGAAGGGGCATATAAAGAGGATGTGATATATATATAGAGGCATAGGTAATGTACCTGATATTAATTTTTAGCTAGAATGGATGGAATTATCAGTTGGGCTTCTTTGACAAATTGTCTTGGAATGCACTGTGTAGAAGATGAAATCACTCAATAAGTTTATATAACCTGGTAATAGTTTAAGGTTGGTTTAATCTAAGGTTGTTTTATGTTTTAGATGTAGCAAAAATTGTAGAAGCTACAAAGGAACGATGGATGTTATTTAATGTCCATATATGTTATCAAGCGCAATCAGTTATTTTAAGAAGAATTGTTTGTACATGCTCATAACTGATCGATAATAAAGTAAGTATAAAAGAAAAAACATTACTTGATAATTATTATTTCACAGTAACTTAGTCTCGTACAATATAATTTAAGCCTAGGCCTACTGGTGGGTCATTTTGTGAATGTGTATGGGCAGATGCTGGCCCACCCAGCTGTGTTGTTAGCATTTTTCACAGTCACTGTGTTAAATATAAAAGTCATTTCTTTCTTTTCATTGCATGACGTTGACATTCAAATAATGATCTGATTAGAATTAAGGGTGCTTGCCTCGCATGTCACTGTGAGATTATAAATTAATCAGAGCACAGTAGCATAGCGTGTCAGGCAGCAAAAGAAAAAAAATACACAGTTGGTGGCCAGTAGCGAGGTGGTGCTTTAAATTTAAACATCCATGTGGATGATGTGGATCATGGAAAAAAAATATCATCTTAGTTTAGACTTGTTTGCTTGCTATGTTTTGCACAGTAGTCTTCATTCCATTTTTACATTTTAATTTAATATTGTGGATGTGGAGTCATTGACCGTGGGACTCTTAGTTACTGCTGTGCATATATGATCCTGCAGCACAGACAAAAAACTGCCCTTTGATGTGCAGTTGAACTTGTACTAGTACTTTAAATAACTTGCACCCCTCAAGCTTTCACCACTGAAATGTGTGGTACATAATAAAACATACAATATGAGACACCTCATCTAACACAGAGATACAAACAAGTGCTGTTTAATGTAATGGGAAGATCTGATGGACTCTTCAGGCCGGATTCACAAAGGGTGGCACAGGACTTGCGTCAAGCCCTGCATCAAACCTGTTTGTTGATGTAGCTGTGCCAAAAACTTTGTCACACACTGTGCCCAGTTCAGAAAAATTGGACATATTTATGACACTTTTCCCATTTTACGGCAGCTTGTGCAAAATATTTGGTGCAAACCCTGAAAAATGGGTACCCAAGATTGCAGTAAGCTAGACTAGGAATACCCGGTCTAACTTGTGGCAATTGGCACATGGAATAGAAAATCCTGATCACCAGCTGGGAGAATGCCACAAGCCCATGTGCCACATATTCGGCACACCTGGGGCTTGCGGCATTCGCAGCCCTTCATGAATCCAGCCCTTGGTCTTTATCTGCCATCACATAATTCTATGATTCAATATGCACAAAGTTTCATTTTGATTCTGCAGCTTAGAATACTATAAATTTCTGTTTTAAAGTTTGAGTTGATAGCACTTATCTGTGTGGGCATTTTAACTGTGAGTAGTATCTTGAATGTGGTGGTTGTGCCTCATAGCTTTACAGCTCTTGATGGAAGCTTCTGAGATACTCATCTTTCCTGCATACCCCCAACCCCAACCACTCCCACCATTTTTCATGATAATTGTCTTTACAATTGGGAACTAACTCAGGTGTATAATTCATGGTACACTAAGGGATTCTAGATTCATGAACATGAATTGTGCTACTGTTTTCATCTATCTAGAGTTATTTTGCTTTATTTTCTTGCTCAAATTTCTACTGCATCGTCACCTTTGAGGGTGGGGTGATGTGGGTCAGGGGGCCCATTGTTACTGCAGTGTGTAGGGCAGACAATGAGGTAAATCTGCCCCTGACCATGACAGACATATCTGGATATCTTTAGTCACGATGGAGCATGATGCTAGGCATCACTGTAGCAGGAGTATTGCAGAGCTGTAATGGTAGTGCAGGTGAGGTGAATCAGTGGTGGTAAGTACCTTGTGAAAGTTAAATTCCACAAGTAAAATTCTAGTGGCATTACCTAGCATACGTCTATGAATTTCTAAGCAAATGTTGTCAATTAGTGGTTTCTAAAGTAGCCACAGTGCATTTTAATCTACTAAACCACATTTATACAGCTTAATAAAAATTCTAGGACATATATACTTTGGTATGCATGCTAGATCTTGAATGCATACCTGCAGTAGCAGTGGAGCAATAAATATCCAAATATTTTTGAAAATATTCTCAAATTTAACGAATAAGAAAATTGTGAAATTTTGAATTCCTGTAAGCAATTACCAATGTACATAACCAATTTCCTCTCTATGTAGCAGTTTCTAGGACTCTTCCAAGAAATAGTGCATAAAAATTTCAATTATCAAGCTCCAAAGGTGACTAGGTTGACTAAGTTGTAAACACAGATATGTTTTCAGAAATCTTCACATGAATAAATTGCCAGATTATGAGCTCCTATAACATCGCCATTCTTCATCCAAATGTCATAAAGTTTGACATCCTTCTACGGTCTCTTCCAAACAATATGCATACCAGCGTTTCAATCTCTAGCTATAATACTGACCAAGTTATGTCCCATTAAAGAATTTTGCAAAAATTCTGCAAAATATCTCAGCATTTCATGAAATTCTATGGAAGTTCATGAATATTCTGTGAAATCGAAATTTGCTAATTTTACCCAGCCCTAATATTGACCAATAATTTGAATGACAGAGGTAAATTAATATTATGGATTTCTGATACATTTCTTGCTGTATGTTCCCACCAGGATTTTATAAAGTGACAGTCCCATATACTATAGAATAAGGTTGCCTGTAACTCACAACAGTACAACATTTAGCATCTTTAGATTTATTGAATGTGGCCAGAATAACTGAAGTAAACTATGCATGGTTTAAAATGTTTTATTGAACTGACCTGTTTTTCTAAATAATTTTAATGAACTGTTCAGAACAATTCCGAGGGACTTACAGTAGCTACACAATTGTTTATAAACACTGACAAAGGCTAGATTGTAGATAAATACATAATAAACTAACACTCATATATTAACAAACAATATGCATTAGCACACCTAGACGTTTGATGCACATACCTTGACAAATGCTACTGCATTCCTGCCAAGGACCATTGGGGTTCCAAAAATAGTGTTGAGGTTTGTCTTCGATAGGAACATTGAATGTGTAACGTACATCAGGATTATATAAATTACCCACAGACAAAACCTGCAAGAGAGAAATTAAACCAGATATAATGACAGGTTGAGCCTTTTTATATAAATCAGCATTTTTATTCTCCATATACACTGGTGTGACGTCACACCTACATAAAGTATAATGGAGAGTATGCTCACACCACGATAAGCTGATTTTGTCATCAGAAAAAGATGGTAGTGTTCCAAACAGCTACAAATGACAACAACAGATTTAAATTACCAGTCAGTTGGCTTTTTGACTTCTGTGGTCTAACATTACTAATAAACTCTGCCACCAGGTGATTTTGTGTATATAAGTAAGCAAATAGAGTACATCTGAAAAACAGGCTGTTTTTTTATGATGAATGGCTACAAAGAGGAAGCAGCACACTTTTGTTAGTAGCCAGTAATTCTAAAACAAACATTCAATATGGGGAGCTGCCAAACCTCATTATTTATACACTCTGTGATGACTTGATAAACACTGTTCCAGGTTCACGCTTCTGATTTATGAGGTCAACACAAACTGTGTGTTAAAAATAAAAAAAAAATCTTGTTATAAACAGTTCTCCACACATCATTCAAAAATTTAACACAAAGTATGATGTGGCAGCATAAAAAAATAAAACAAGATTTGGCTGGTGCCAACTAAGTTGGTCTTGTATTTTTTTATGTAGGCTCAAAAGAAAAGGTAATTCAGAGCAGGAGGTGTGATAGTTAAACAAACTAGACACTTAACCTTTAAGCTGCTGACAGAATTAGAGCGTACAGGAATTTTTGACGGATATATCAGTCTGCAGTCATGCAAGGGTTAAAAAACAACTTATACAATGGCAAGAAAATTCCTTCTTCTCTGATTGGTCACTGCGTGTCTGGGACAGTGATGTTATCTGACAATAAGATCACTGTATGAAGTCCAAGCACACACATGACCTTATAACATGCATTAAATTCCTCCGTCACACAGCAGCACAGAAGTTAGTAGGAAACTGTCACGGCACAGAACCCCCTTCATGCTGAGTCCATACAGAAGCCCCAGCCCCCACCAGGCACAATGAATATTGAACCTGTCACAGATTCAAGATCTCCCCCTGCCCTTCTACTTAACAGGCAAATTAAAAACACAAAAAAATGTTTCCTCCACACCGCCGCTGCATGAGGCTAAACCAAAAGACTGTCAATGTGCACCCACTCAGCCATCTGTTTCTTGGAAAAGTCGCATGAAATGGCGCTATACAAAAGAGCACAAACTTTTTTTCCCCAAGAAGTACGGTCATTTCTAGACATCAAACTAACCTCTACCTCTAGGACTCAGCCACTCCAAACAGCGATTGTTGAGCGCATATGCACATCAAAAGCGCTGCGCTCGCTACACACACTGCACATATCTGTGAACACCTAGTGGTGTCTCTGTCCTCCAATCCAAACAGCAATCCTGCCAGCGTGAGTGCAGTTCCCCTTCACACCTCACAGCCACACTGGAATGTGGGCACAGTTAAATTATACTACTAAAAGACAAAGCAAACAGCCAAGTAAAAGTTAAATGAAGCTGACATGCTGATCGGCTTCTCGGTCCCCCAGTCAGTAACGCAACTCTAGAAAGTGCATGTCCAGTTCAAAACACCACTTGCTGAAGTGAGCAGAAAGGGAAAGGCTGCTTCATTAACACAAACAGCTGTGGTACTCGAACCATGAAAAAATACAGCAACTCAGTACAATAGTGGGCTCTAGAATGTGAGTGTGGGGGCCATTACAAACAGAGAGACACAGCCTCACAAACTGAGAGACCACACATGGTGACAGAGTGAGAGCTGCCCTGACTGAGATAATAGACAGCATAAAGCAGCAGCATCACCACATAGTGGGGATATAAGATATAGTGGACTTTTTTCCCCACAGGTATACTTTCACATCAGAAAATTAATTACAAAAATCTATTTAAAACATTCTTTTAAAATCTTTCTTTTTTTGTTAATAAATGAGCCATTGTATAATAGCAATAAGGCACTCCAGGGCTGTGTGTTATTATGTAATAATGTCACTTCTCAGGTGTTGAACACACTTGGCCTGCAGCCTCATGCTTCAAGCACCCAAGGCGTGACATTGTTACACAATAACACACACCCTGTTGTGCCTTATGCAAGCAGTAACACACAATGAGGTGTGGGTTATCTCCTGATAAGAGCATGCCCAGGTGCATATGGGACTCGCCGCAAGTGTCTCATGCCTTATAACACACCTGGGCATGCTCTTATCAGGAGATAACCCACATCTCGGAGAGTGTTACTGCACTTATAAAATGCCCCCCGGTAAAGAAGTTCATAAAAAAATGGACACAAGTGTACATAAAAAACATGAGGAAATATGATTATATCATTTGAAAAAAAGAAAAAGTAGTCCCTCTTAGTGCCTTGGAATGGAAGGGTCACCACTTTTGGATGAAGTAAAAACCGGATGCTAAACCACATCCCAAACTCCGCCTCTGGCTCCATCCCCTTTTATGTCTGGTGAGTATATAGTTCCTCCTTCAAAGCCATTTGTAATGTTGGAATAAACATTACTAGTGATAGGAAATCATTTTTATACTGTTATTTATTTGATTTATTTATTCAGTTATTCATTTTTATTCTTTGGCCACCAGGTTAACTCCCATAGACCACATAGCCCATTTTACAGGAGTGACCCAGGAGCACAGGAAGGTTAAGTGACTTGCTTAGGGTCACACTGTATGTAAGTGGAGGCTGTGGGAATCAAATTCAGGTCTGCTGGATGTGCCAAGCTCATTCACAGCTTATTGCTCAGCCCTCTGTTAAACATTGTCCCATTTTCCTTTCCATGTCAGTCATGTACTCAGATGCTTTGACCAATTTTTGATAACTTAATTATTGATGCTTGTGGTACCCTTAGTACTGCACTGCGTTCCCCTTTACCTCAGGAGCTACTGCTGTTTCTTTTCATATTTCTAAGACATTACACAATTTCAGACACACCATTCCATGCTGTTTATCTGAATGATTTGTAAAAGTGTAGATATCATGGACTGTTCAGGTAATCCAAGAAATGAGAGCAAATGTAATGATAAAGGCAATAAAAGTTAGATTATTAATTTAACTAAAATGGGTCTAAAACATACAAGAATATAGGACAAACAAAAAGCAACTCATGAGAGCACATAAAGGTGTAAAAGCTGTTTCCTGTCATAGCAGTAAAAGCAGTAAAAAACCATACTTAAAATTCAGAGTGGAAAAGTTTGGGTTGATTTACTGCTAATGATCTTAATGGCCATACTTTACACCTCCCAGGCAGACTGGTTTTACAAACAAACAAATTCACCTATTCGCGGATGATACGGTACTCTATGCTAGTAGCCCCACACCTGAAGTGGCCTGTAAAGCCCTTCAAAATGAATTTAATCTGCTGCAACATCAGCTTATAAACCAGAAACTGCTCTTAAACATGAAAAAACAAAAACAAAGCAATGTTCCTCTAGCCCCTTCAAAATGCAATAAATCCTGCAATTGCTGGGACACTCACGCAGATCACTACCATTGTAGGTGAGCAATTGGACTACGTAACAAAGTTCAAGTACCTGGGGGTCTGGGTAGACCATAGACTTACTTACACAGATCACATAGAAGAACTGGCAAAGAAACTTAGACAAAGACTTGGTCTGTTCTTTAGGATTAATAATCTCTTCACAAGAGACGCTAAACTGAAACTGGTTCAAACTACCTTTCTTTCCCTATTGGATTATGCAGACTCTATATAGTCAGGGACCTGCAGGTACCCTAACCAAACTTAATACGTTTCATCACAGAGCCATAGGATTTATCACGGGTCTTCCTTACTCAACCCACCACTGTGCATTGTACACGGCAGTGGGAGGATGGTCATCCCTTGCTTACAGATGGCAAAAAATGCTGCAGTTTGGACATATAACTATCTCAAATAAACTGCCCAAGTATAACTCTATCTGTTTACCTTTGTGCACTCTGGGGAAATATGCCCAGAGAAGCACCTCATATATCTACCTTTGTGTTTACAAAGCAAAATCTCGCATTGGTAGAGCAGCCATCAGCTTTGTGCTCCCTCAACTGTGGAACAAGCTGCAAAAAACTTTGAAACTAACTCACCCCATCAGCCTAGCAGCTTTTAAATCTCTATATCTACATCATAATAAGGAGTCCCAGTGCTGTCTGCCCTAAATAGTGACTCCTATAAGTCCAAGCACACTGTAATTACTACTTTTAAAGACTGATCACATCTATAATCGACTCTTCCCTCCCTTTTCTACCCCATATCTGTCCCTTCCACATTCCTTTGACCCTGGTTCCAGCTCTAAATTCTCCATACCTTATCACTATATATCTTTTTATATTAGGTTTTATTTGTGTTCGGTGCACCTGATATGTATATTTCTTTACTTTTATGAAAAATTGTATCCTACCCAAAACTAGCTGTATCTTCTGTTCCAAACATATACTACTGTCAATGCTACCTGCTGATACTTTGTATATACTGTATTATTGTACCTCACTTTATTTGTATTATTACTATTTTTCTTGTGTGTTGCATCCCATGTATATTGTCCCTTGCTCCTTGTTAACAAACCTTGGTCCACCTCGAAAATGAGCTTGCTCAATAGTGATCGCCTGGTTAAATAAAGACTTTGATTGATTGATTGAAAAGTAGGTCTGAATGACTGTGACATCAGAACTTCTTTGTAACCTGTACATGCAATGCAGCCAAAACAGTGAATGATTTAATACATCAGTTTTAAGAGTATATGAGCACTCAAAATGGCCCAAAAACTGGACTGCATTTTATCAAAACCGGATGACCGGATAAGGACCCTAAAAACTGGATTATCTGGTCACAAACCAGATAGGTGGCAACCCTACACTGAACGCGGTGTTTTGGTTGCAGGAAGTTTGTTGGTTATTTCACAGTTAGTTTTTCTCTGAGCTGAGTATGCTTTAAAGGGGGTCAGAAAATAAAAGCCTTGCAAAAAGTGCTTTGAAAACCCCTTCTTGACAGTTGGAGTTTTGTGCTTCACAGTGGTAGCGGTCCGGTCTTGTTTAAATGACCAGAATTGGTCTGAAAGGATGACACTCTGGAAGTTAAACACTACCAAAGTTCTTCCTGTCTTTCAACATTTCTGAATTGAGTGAAAAATAAAACAAACAATATTTTATCCACAAAGAAAAAGTCTTGACCCGTGGTAGCGGTCCAGAATCCAAATGACCAGAATTGGTCCGTTGGGATGTTTGAAATCTTTACGCTGCCCCAATCATGGGACTGAGATAAAGACTTAAAAAACCAAAAACCTACAAATTTACAAACTTCACTCTCTATGCCTTTATATGAAAGGATTGAATTACAAGAAATTTTTCTGGAAGAATTTCAGCGAGGGATGGTAGGAGTATGCCAGTTTTCAACATTAAAGCAGTAAGTTGACGAGAGCAATGCCCTTGCTATGCACATAAAGAAAAAGGGTCCAGAACATATTTTCTTGTTCCAAGGTATAGATAGGGTTCAAGTCATGCCAAGGAGAGGGAATATGGACAATGCATTGCTACAAAATGAAAGCTTTTGGCAGTATACTTTGGGGGCAGTTAAAGGGAATGATTTGAGACTTAATGGGAGATTTTGGTTAAAACCATTCTTGAAGGAATGATAATGCTGTTTCTGAAGGAATTATGAACTGTATAAAAAGGGTACATAATTGCTACAAGTATTAAATCCACAGTCAGGTGCCCAATTAGATTCTTCCTTATCTTAAAGATTAGTGTGTGTGTGTTATATATATATATATATATATATATATATATATATATATATATATATAAAAGAATGTTATTACTATCTGAAATAACTTTATGTGTACTGCAGTTTTTGTTTTTTAGATATTAAGATATATCTTTTTCAGCCTTTTCCTCCCTCCTTTTCCTTTCCCTCCCTCATTGCATCCTTATATCCTTCCTATCCCCCACCCTTTTCCCATTCCCTTTCTTCCTCCTCCCCCACCTGGTTTTTGCCTTCTTTACCTTCCCTCCCGTTCCCCTCCCTTTCACCCAGACTTTGTTTTTGCTTTATCTGTCTAACCTTTCCTTCCTCTCCTTCGCCCTCCCTTCCTCCCTCTTCCTTTTCTCCCCGTTCCTATTCTTTTGATTGTTATATCAGCTTCATATCAGCTTTCCTCTGAGGTCTTCTGAGGTTTTACACAGATGGTATCATGTATTTATTTATATATATGTTGTGAAATATTGTTATGTGTGCTTGAGCATGGTTTGAGGAGGGGAGCTGGATAATTTTAGCACTGTCACTTTAAACATTCTCTTTTAAAATGGTATATTTGCCCATGCATGCTATGCCTTGAAAAATAGTCCAGTGGGGCTCAAAAACATTTGGCAGCACCAGGTGTTTGGCTTTGCATCTCTTTTAACTAATAAATGCGGCTTTGATATCAGACATTCCATAGTGTGGAATGTTTTATTCCGGGGATGGCCTGAGCTCTGGTTTCTGCGTATGAACATTAAATCTAAGTAACTTTGCTTATTTAAACACAGACATACAGTACTCTCCTTTGGCATCGGAACAATTTGCTGTATGGTGTCCTTTTTGCCTGTAAAATCTGAAGATTATTATAATTACTACCTCCAGACACCTGTCCTTGGACCTTTAACTATTTTTTACAGGGTGCTGATTAGCGTCCATAGAAATTAAAGGTGACTAAGAAAGCCTTGCTACCTTTATTGAAGGGGAAATTTTGGGATAATGAAGTAAGCCACACATTGCATTTAAAAAGTAGTAAATCTACATGTGGGAAAGCAGACAAGAAAAGGAGCAAAGTTAAAAAAAAAGTCTTTCTAAACTCTTTCAGGCCTCAGGGACTAAAAACAGAACACAACAGACCCCAACTATTGTTGAACCTGAACCAAAAACTGGAACTGAAGTAAAAAGTAGGAAATTGAGACAACTTAAAATACCTTTCAAAAACGGTTGTGAATTTGATGGCCCCAACTTAAATAAAATGTTCCCTAAGATTCAACCTGATAATGAAAAAAAAAGGACAAAAAGGGGAAAGCTGCTATTACAACAACTAAAACAGGCCAATGCTTACAGGAAATGGAAGGGGCCCATTCCAAAGCTGAGAGAGCGAGAGAGTCATCATTGGGCCTAATAGACCCTTCCCCTCCTTCAAGTGATGATTCCATTGTAAGTGAAACATCCATGGGAAGGACTGGAAAATCTAGTACAAATAACAAACATTCAGAGGAGGGTCCAAACCAGTCTGAGCCTCATCAAGAAGCACTTCCCGAGTGGGCTATGCAATTAATTAAAAATGTCACCCACTCTGCAAGTTTCTACAGAAAAATTACAGCATTTGCCAGATTCAATAAAATACCTTTCTGACAGTATTCATGAGCTGGACACTAATTTACAGCAGGGGATTAAAAGTATAGGTGAACTACTGTAGAAAAGAAACAATCTGACCTATAACTCCACTACCTCAAGAAATAAAGGACCAGAGAAAACAGTAGGATATTTTAAAATGGAAGTTAGACGATGAAGAAAATCAGGCTAGAAGAAAAAATATTGGAATTTTTGGAATTCTGCCTGAATGGGAAAAGGAAACACCACTCAAGAACATATTACTGGACATTTTTTCAACCATTTTGGGCTCTGACTCTGACATTCCAATTACTGATAGAGCACATTGCCTGAGGGCTAGTAAAGAATATGGTCCCTGAAGAGCAAGACCAGCAATAATTACATTCTTAACATCAGAGGGGAAAGATATTATAATAAAGGCTTTTTTTGGCAAAAATAAATTAATCTATAAAGATCAAGCCATTTATTTAAAAAAATATTTCTCCAAAGCTCTATGGTACCAAAGAAAGCAGTTTGGTGGAATACAACAGAAGCTCTGGAAAGAAGGCATTAAGGCCTATGTAGTTTTCTCCTCCAAATTGAAAGTTTTGTTAAACAGTCAAATTCTGTTTTACAATTATTTATCAGAAGCAATATCTAATTTAAAAATAAGGTTGCCTACACTATTCTCCACTTTTGAGGGTAGTTGATAAATTAGCTTATAATCATTAAATTGTTATAACATTCAGGACCTGAAATAGAAATGACTTAAGGATAAAACAACTGTTGGGGGGATGGGGTGACTAGTTCATCGCCAAGCATGTTGGAGGGCTATGCCAGAATTTTTATTTGGCACAGATGTTGGGGGGGGGGAGGAAATGGGGGAAATGATACAAAACATATTTCTGGAAGCCTGGGTAATAAAATGGATCATGGAAAATAAAAATACACTTAGTCTATGATGATGGAGACAGTTAAAGGATGCACTTGGAACATTAATGGCATCAATTCCCCCGTCATAGTGATAAGAACTAGGATACTGACTAGAATCAAAAAAATTAAAATCCAATATCATCATATTTCAATAAGTTTTCCTGAATGAAAGGGAGATGGAAAAAAATATAAAAGAGATGGTCAGGTTGATCATTTTATTCACTAGATGAAAAGAAGGAGATTGCAGGGGTGACTATGTTATTCGATAAATATTTTAAGGGAGAAATTATTGATACAGTGGCTGATAAAAAGGTGGAATTATTCTTGTAAATACAAAATTAAATCACAGAATTATTATCTTTGGTTCAATATATGTACTATTTAAAGATTATGGTAATTTCCTGGCTGAGTTAAATGAACTTATGTTTACTTGGAATGGAGGAAATTTTATATTGGGGTGATCTAAATTGTACACTTGATAGCACATTAGATAAAACTTCAAGAGGGAGTAACTGGGATAAATATAAAGCAAGACTATTACAAAACTTTTTTGGACTCAAATAATTTAGTGGATATATGGAGACAATTAAATGGAAGAAGTAAAGATTATACCTACTACTCAGCCAGTCATGATATGCACTCCACGCTGGACTTTATTTTTATTTCAAGAGAATTACTAGTAGAATGCCTATGGAGTATTGCTAATATGGAAATCAGGCTAATTTCAGATCATAGCCCAATAACCTATAATATTTTTCTGGATGCAAACCATAATAAAAAATAAAGGTATATGGTGATTAAATAATAATTTATTAGAAAATGAAACCTTTCAGAAAAAGATTATTCAGGCCATGGAATACTTCACAGTCATTAATAAAGTTAGTGATGAGAATATTGTAGATTACTAGGATGCATTTAAAGCAACAGTGAGAGGGGCTATTATTTCAGAAACATCATGGATGAGTAAGCAGAGACTAAAATTAAAGGAGATATTTTTAAAAATTTAGTATCAGCAGTTAAAGGTAGGGACTCCACTAAAGAAAGTGAGTTGAAAGAACTCAGCAAATTGATTGAAACAACAAAATATTTTGAAATTAACAAGAACTGGGCAAGGTACAACAGAAATTAGAAAACAAACAGTTAAGTGATAGGCAGGGTTTGGGCCAAAAGGCTACAAGCCCCCAAAAATGAAAAAGCAGAAATAATTTCAATACAAAATGCAGAGGGTCAGATCTTGACTGAACAAAAAAAGATTTTAACAGAATTTCAAAAATTGTATGCTGTTTTGTATGCTTCAGATTGTTCTCTCTCACAGGATGAATTAAGGTACTATGAAAAATTTGTTGAGAAAAAAATATCAGAACATGAAGCAGAGATACTTTCCCAACCTATTTCTGTAGATTAAATTAAAGATACATTACACCAGATAGCAAAAGCAAAATCTCCAGGCTTAGACAGATTAACATTGAAGTTCTAGCAGACATTTGAAAAATCATTTATGCTATTTTTTTATAAACTTTTTAATCAGATACAAATGTTGAATAGGATGCCCAATTCATTTTCTCAGGCTTATACTTCTGTAATATTAAAACAGGGAAAGGAAAGTAGTAAAATAGAAAATTATAGACCTGTAGTGATCCTAAATGTAGATTATAAAATATATTCATACTAATATACTAACATACTAAAATGCCAGCAGAATAGGCCTAATGGTCTTTCACATCTGCTTGTTTGGTCAGCCCCCACCCTGGGAGCTGACCTTGCTGCCCCCTCAGCTTCTCTGGCTTCTCCCTTCCCAGTTCCAGATATTCTCGCTGCAATGGATTTTGCTTCCAGAACCCTTCCCCTGTACCTGTCCCACCCCCTCCTGAACCCCTCCACTGTCTCTGCCTCCACCAGTCCCCTGGGCAACACATTCCATATCTCCACCACCCTCTCAGTGAAGTAGCACCTCCTCCTTTCTCCCCTGAATCTTATCCCCTCCAGCTTCCACCCATGCCCTCTAGTTGCCCCCTCCCCTTCCTTCAAATCACCCTGACTGCTCTTCCCCTATTTACCCCCTTCATGTACCCAAAGACCTGTATCATGTCCCCCCGGTCCCTTCTCTCTTCCAATGTGTACATATTTAGCTCTTCAAGCCTCTCCCCATAGGTCCTGTCCCCCAAGCCCCAAATAATTTTGGTTGCCCTCCTCTGGAGCCTCTCCAGGAGTTTAATGTCCTTCTTTAAGTGTGGCCTCCAAAACTGCACGCAGTACTCGAGGTGCGGCCTCACCAAGCAGTTATACAGAGGGAGTATCACTTCCCTCCTTCTGGAGGTGATCCCCCTAGTGATGCATCACAGCATCCTGTTGGTCTTGGCTGCTGCCCTCCTACAAGTCTCTGAGTTGTTCATCTTGACATCCACCACCACCCCCAGGTCCCTCTGAGCCATCAAAACTTGTAGCATTTCCCCCCCCAGACTGTACACTTGCCCAGGTTTCTGGCCCCCAGGTGCAGTACCTTGCATTTCCCTGCATTGAACCTCAGCTTCCACTTTCTATACCATCTTTCCAGAGCCTCCAGGTCCCCCTGTAGGGCCACCCTCCCCTCCTCCCCATCCACCACTGCCCCCAGTTTTGAGTCATCTGCAAAGAGACTCATCTCACTCCTGATACCTGTCCTTATGTCAGAGACATAGGCGTTGAACAGGAGGGGCACAAGGACTGATCCCTGTTGGACCCTACTAATGATCCTCCTTGGGGATGAGACTATCCCACCAACTACGACCCTCTGGGTCCGGTCCTGGAGCCAATTGCCTATCCATCTGATCATCTGGTTCCCCACCCCCATTTCTCCCAGCTTATCCAACAGACCCTCGTGAGGAACAAAGTCAAATGCCTTGCTTAAATCTAGAAAGAGGATGTCCACTGGTCTACCCAGGTCCAAAGCACTCATCACCCAGTCATAGAACTCCACAAGGTTTGTCTGACACAATTTCCCCAGGACAAATCCATGCTGTCTATCGTCCAGGCATCCTGACTTTTTCCAGGTACCCTCCAGCCTCTCCTTGGCAATGCCCTCCACCACCTTGCACACCACCAATGTCAGGCTGACAGGCCTGTAGTTCCCTGCCACCTCCCTTGATCCCCCCCTTGTGGATAGGCACTATATGCACCACCTTCCAGTCCTGGGGCACCCACCCTGTCCTCAGAGAGATGGTGAAAAGCTCTGCCAGGGGTTTCTCCAGGACATCCACAAGTTCCTTCAGCACTCTGGGATGTAATTTATCTTGCCCCGGTGCTTCAACAATACTTATTAATAGAACATTTCCATTGTTGAATACATTAATTCATAACAATCAAACAGAATTTATTCTCCATAGAACTATCCAATTGGGGTTGTTAAAAAGCCAATTTTGATGCAATATTTAGAAAACTCTGGTGTCTTGGTGGCACTGGATGCCACCAAGGCCTTCGACATGCTAGAGTGGACTTATCTCTTCCAGATTTTAACATTTTATAGATTTCAAACAGAATTCATCCAAAATATTAAAACCATTTTTTATAAACCCTTAACACAAATAAAAGTAAATGGGAATGTGTCAGATGCCATAGAGCTTCATATGGGGGTCTGCCAAGGTTGCCCACTATCGCCGTCTTTATTTGTATTGCTAAATGAAATAAGATCCAATGACAAAATTCAAGGTGTAAAAATAGGTATTGAAGAGATCAAACCAAACACTTTTTTTGCAGATGATGTTTTATTGATATTGAAAAACCCTGAGCACAGTATACAAGAATTAGTTACAGTAATAAAGAGGTTCTCAAATGTAGCAAGTTATAAAATAAATGAAAAAAGACATGATTCGTACACATTCAAGACCCCAATAATATATTACAACATATAAACACTAATATTAAAAAAGAACAGTATGAAATATTTGGGAATTTATAAACACAATACTGTAAACAACATGTATATTTTGAATTTCAAAGCCCTATTAAATACACAAAGATAGATTACAATTTTTGGGGAAAATGCCATTATCCCTGTGGGGAAAAATCCAAATAATAAAAATGATGGTAGTGCTCTTTCTGTCATTCGGATTACAGACAGTGGTAACACCCATCCCAGATATTTGGTTCAAACAAATAAAGAAAGAAAGAAATCAAAGTGTTTATATGGAACAACATACTGGCAAGCATAGCCTGGCAAAAAATCTGTTTACCTCAAGACCAAGGAGCTCTAGCATGTCCAAACATGGAATGATAACAGCTATCCTATTTAATGAAGCTGGCTATAAAATAAGCATTTAATAAGGTCCTTTGTACTAATCTACATCTTATAAACAACTTAATCTATGACACTTTTTCGGAACGGATTAATATTTCTCAAGTATTTTTTCAGCCAGTAGATTGAGGAAAACTAAAAGTAAAACTGTTAAAAATATAGCCAAAGGGATTATTAAATATACAATTAGAACTAAGTGGGAAGTGCATGTGTCAACTGAAAATAAAATATGGAATAATCTTCACTTCAAATTGGAAGGAAAGTTACTGTTTAATAAGTCATGGGAAGAGAAGGGAAATATTAGACAGAAAGATTTATTTCAGAAGGGGAATAAATTAACCTGGAATCAGTTCAGGGAAAAAATCAGTTAAGTAATAGCCAGCATCTTTATGTTAACCAGCTTAGTAGTCTATATAGTCAGGACAACAAAAGATGGGAGAAGGTACCTAATAATGGGAGTTGTAATATGCCCTATTGAAAACTCTAGAAAGTAAAACTATGAAGCTTTTTTCTTGTATGGTTGGAAATCTTCATAAATTTTACTTTGGGCTTTATAAAATTACTTTTTAAAAATGGGATAAAGAACGTAAGCATAATTGCATAGATCAACCACTGGCATTAGCCGGTGATGCAATTTCCTAATATAAACTTACAAGACATCGAGTAATACAATATAAGATACTCAACAGGGCCTATTACACCCTCCATAGACTATACAGAATTAAGGCAGAATCTAATGATTTTTGTTGGCACTGCAAAGTTGAAAATGCAGATATGTTGCATGTCTTTTGGGAATGTAAATTAAATTCTTCTTGGTGGGTTACTGCTTTTGATATTCTTGATAAAATTGGTTTCCAATTTCCACTTTGGAATGATCCCAGATTTACAGTTCTAGAAATATATAGTACCAAGGGGATAAAACCAGAGAACCGATTAATTCTCAAAGCAAACTTAATATCAGTTAATAGATTAATATAAAAAAATTTGAAATGTGATATTTGTTTTACACCTTTACCTAAACATGAATGGAAACAGCTTTTTTTTTTTATGTCTCTTTACAATTATAAATACTTTTATGATTTTGATCTGATGTGGAAATTATATAACAAAGAAATAGATCAATGGTTAATAACTGATTTCAGTGTATAAATCCTTTAATAAATATTTATATAAAATCAGCTTAACCAATACTCTTTACTGTCCTTGGACATACAGTATGTCTTTTTATAATGCCTCTAAACATTTTTATATACTATTAGTTATTATGGAAATATAATATACAACATAAATTACACTGTCTTTTGATGTAGTTGACTAACAGAAAACTGACCCATCTTCCAGTTGCTAATAACTGTGCAAATGAAATAACTAATAAAAATATTAAAAAAGAAATAGGCTGTCTTGACTGACCCTCTCCACCTCTGTCTCTGCTTGGTCTATAATCTGTGGTGTGTAGCCCCTTTGTTAAAATCTGCGTCTCATCAACTCATTTTGTTTATCTAGATCACCTCTGTCACTACAGTTTCTTTTTATTCTGAGGTGCTGGGATTTAAGGATGTTTGATACCATATGCCTGAGGTGGCAGCTAGAGGTATGTAGAATGGAGATCCAATCAGTGGGCCTGTGGTACAGGTTGGTTCTGATTGTACCATCCTATTGTTTTTGGACATTTAAGTCCAGGAAGCTCTCCTCGTCTTGGCTGGCATGAGTTGTGAAATGCAGTTTGGGTTTGTGCTTTCAAGAAACCCCACAAACTCATCTAGTTCACCTCTGCTGCCCCTCCATATTAATAATATGTCATCTATATATAATGTCTTAGGTATTGGAGACACTCTGGCAAGAGTGTCTCAACTAACAGTGGTGTATTTGATGTTTAAATGTTTTTAAGTAGCACAGATGCGTCCCTCTGGTGAGAGGGCTGTTGCGATAGTAGTTGCCTGGCAACAGTAAACAAAGTGTGTGGGCTTGTGGGGGAAGACTAGTCCAGCCATTTTTTCCATGCAGCTGCTCCAGCAGCACCTAATTTCTCACCCCTAGAAGTCCACCACAAGAGGTGGCAGGGATTGGTAAACAGGGACACCCCATATTTTTTAAACTTTAAAGTCTGCTCTGAGCTGAGAGGTACCGGAAGGTGAGTGTCAGCACTTCAGGTCCTCCGGTATAACTGCCAGTACCCCGAGCGAGCAGGGAAATGTCTTAGATATTGGAGACACTCTGGAACGAGTGTCTCAACTGAGAGCGGTGTATTTGCCGTTTAACTGTTTTTAAGTAGCACAGAAGCGTCCCTCTGGTGAGAGGGCTTTTGCAATAGTAGTTGCCTGGCAACAAAAAACAAAGTGCATTGTCTTGTGGGGAAGACTAGTCCAGATGGTTTTTCCATGCAGCTGCTCCAGCAGCACCTAAGTTCGATCGGGGCAGGCACACGGCGATGCGTGTGGAGATGCGTGCAGTGACACACGTGTCTGCTGTGTCAGCTGGGGCAGACGTGGCAGCAAGCCATGATAGTTATCGGAGTACATTAAGGTTAGTAAACATGGCAACAGGAAGTAATATGAAATTGAAAGTGCTTAGTTTAACCACAGGGGAACTGGGGTTCCAACGTCAGGAATGTAAAATGTTGAGCTTAAATCATAAAACACTCTTCCTACAGGCCTTTGTGTGTCAGAACTTCACAAATATAAAAGTATTGCAGAATAAATTAGCCTCCAGTGAAAGAGGGATAATACTGTTAAAAGAGGAACTGGAGGTGTTAAGAAAGGAAGTAATCAACAAAACTGTTATAGGTGGAGGATCATGGCCTAAAAGACCCAGGTCATTGGACAGTGAACCTGAGGAGGACACTGAGGAATGGTGTCTCATTAATACTCAAAATAAAACTAAGAAGGGCAGAAGATGTATCAGTAACCCTATAACTATGGAAAATGTGTACACTCCCTTAATGGTACTTATGGATTCAGTGGAAGTTCAAACACAGGAAATTTTAGACTTAGCCATGACAGGACAAGCAGAAGGGGAAGAGCTTAGGGAACCTGAGACACTAAACCTACTACAGGTAGTCAATCAAAACCTGAATGTTACTGGGGAACAGGGTACCCTGGAAGCTAGTGTTCCAAATCAGGAGAGGGCGAGAGTGCAGTGGAACGAAACACGGGGAAGTGGTGAGATGATACACTTAAATATACAGGGGACTATAGAGGCTGAAGAAGCTGCAGGACAGAAGTCAAAAAGAAGCTATGGAACAGGGCCAACAGCTACAACAAGAGGTGGAACAATACTTCATCTTGGATTACTCCACGACCAAATATGCTGATACGGCTGCAACTAGGGGTAATAAGGAGAATATTACAACTTGCAGCTACAGTGGGGCGAGAATCAGTGATATAGCTAAAATGATACCAAAAATTCTACTGAACATTAAGGGGCCTAAGAAGGTACTTTTTCATGCAGGTACTAATGACTTGTGTATGCCAAATCTAGAGGATACAACTAAGGAAACGAAAAGTATTTGTCACATGATTACAAATCTAGGAGTCAGAATAATACTCTTGGAAATTCTGCCAGTGCCCCGTGCTGGAAAAATGAGAACACAACATATTAGAAACTTTAACAACTGGTTGAGAAGATGCAGTTTAGAAAATTATATACCCTATATAAGATCATGGGGGCACTTCATTGAGAAAAATGAGTTATTTGGCAATGACAGGTTACACCTGAATAACAGGGGTTCAAGATGCCTGGGGAACATGTTTTATAATGCAATTATCAATAAGACATATTACCTAAAAACTAGTTTCTAAGGGGCATTCAGGGACCACAAGCATCCACAGTCCCATCAGAGTGGATGGGAGGAGTAAAAAGAGAGGAGGAACACAGAAGAAGGGGGCTGGAGTATTGTTGGTCAATGTCAGAAGTCTTAGTGTTGTCAAAAAATCTGACTTATAGGTGTTACTACGGAAGAACAATATAGAGCTTGCTGCAATCACTGAAACGTGGTGGACTGACAGTGACACATGGAATAGGAACATACAGGGCTATCAGGTTTTCCATAAGGACAGGGTGGAGAAAGGAGGTGGAGGCATAGCCCTGTACGTTGGGGACAATATTCAATGCAGGGACATAACAGATGAAGAAGCAGCTAGTGAGATAATGTGGGTCAAGATCATACAGTGAAATAAAAAGAAACTAAGGGTTGGTGTATGCTATAAAGCCCCTGACTTGAGTAAAGAAAATCATACACTATTTGTTAAAAACACCACAAATTGCTTAACTGATCAGGAGGTTCTGCTTCTAGGTGATTTTAATGCAACAGGTATAATCTGGCAGGACAGTACCACTAATAATAAGCAAGAACAGGCATTAGTAAATATGTGCATGGAGTATGGGCTCCAACAAATGGTCAACTACCCTACGAGGGGTAATAACATCTTGGACCTAGTTATGTCTAATAACTCTGATGGCATCAGCAATGCACACATCAGACAACTACTACTTGGATGTAACCATAACATAGTAGCATTCAATACAGAGCCAAAGATTACTAAGATTAGGAGGATAACAGTGGCAAAAAATTATGCTGGGGAGACTTTAATGGAATAAGGAATGAGCTAGCTGGATGGAAATGGGACATGGATGCATCAACAACGGAGCAATGTTGGACACAAATTAAAAACAAACTCTTGGAGCTAGAGGATAAATTTATACCAGATAGGGTCATGTACAACAGAAGTGGCAAAGTACCACTGTGGTATACTAGCAGGGTTAGAATCATAATAAGCTAAAAAAGATTGCCTACAGAGCTCTAAAAAGGGATAATAGTAGCTATAATGCAAATAAATACAATCACTTAAAAGATGTAAAAAGGCAATCAAAGAAGAAAAAAAGAAAATCAAATTCAAATTAGCACATGTGAAAGAAAATGGGAAATCATTCTACTTGTATGTTATTAATAAAACAACAGACAGGAAAATAGGCCCCTTTATGGAGGGAAACCAAGCTATTGCTGACCCAGCTGAACAAGCTCATATGTTTAATAATTATTTCTGTTTGGTTTATTCTCCCAGTAACCTTCTCATTAGAACTGACACTAATAAATTGACTATGGATACTTATACAGGAATGATAATATCTAAGGAGGATATAATACAGAAACTGTGCAAAGTAAACACATTCAAATTGGCAAGGCCAGACAGACTCCATCCAAGGTTAATTAAAGAAGTTCATGAATAGTTGGCTGAACCACTGTATAGGTTATACAGCAGGTCCCTTGAAACAGGAGAGGTCCCAAATGATCGGAGAACGTCAACCATTGTGCAATTTACAAGAAAGGGGGGGAAGAAGATGTTGGCAATTATAGGCCAATAAGCCTGACGTCCATTCTTGGGAAACTGTTTAAATCACTAATCAAGAATAGATTACAGGAGGAAATTACAACACTTAATATAATGGATACTACCCAACACAGTTTTACATCAAACAGATCCTGCTTAACAAATAAGTTGGTTTTCTGTGAGAGAGTTAGTAGGCTCCTGGATCAGCAGACACCTACCTGTATCGATGTCATATATTTAGATCTTAAAAAGGCTTTCAATAAGGTCACACATGAATCATTGGTACGGAAAATGGTGGATATGGGGATAAATGGAACATTGGTAAGATGGGTATAGTCATGGCTGGGAGACAGGACCCAGTGGGTATGGGTCAGGGCTCATTTGTCCAGGATGGGACGAGTTACTAGTGGAGTGCCTCAGGGGTCTATGCTGGGGCCCATCTTATTCAATATGTTCATATCCGATATGACAACCAATATAATTAGCTTTTGCACCAAGTTCACGGACTACACTAAATTGGGAGGAGATGTTTGGAACAATAGCAGAGTCGCAATACTAAGGGAAGACCTGAAAAAGACAAAGGAATGGGCAAATACCAATGAAATGCTCTTCAACGTGGATAAATGTGTGGTCATGCATTTCAGTAGTAATAATGAAAAATATGCATACTCACTGAATGGTGTTAATCTGAGATTGGTTAATAATGAGAAATCTTGGTCTGTTGGTCTCAACTGATCTGACCTTTCTAGAACATTGTGTGGAAGTCATCAAGAAGACAAATAAAATCATTGAATGTATAACTCGGACTTTCATGAGCAGAATCCAAGCATGTATCTTGCCATTTTACAGAGCCATGGTCAGGCCTCACTTGGACTATGGTGCCCCACTGTGGAGGCCATATTTAAAGACGGATGTTGATGGTGTGGAAAGGGTACAGAGGAGGATTACACATCTTACTGATGGTCTGCAGGGTATGAGTTATGAGGATAGACTAGGGAGTTTGGACTTATACCCTCTGAAGCTAAGACAGATTAGGGGAGACCTATTATTGATGTATAGAATTTCAAACGATAGAGTGCTTATGGGAAATCTTGCTATGCAGTTCAATAGCAGGGACAGATTGCTAAGGAGCCAAAGTTTCCAGCTTAAGTTCACCTACCCAAAGAGGAACCTAAGAAAGAACTTCTTCACACAACGAATAATCCCCATATGGAATAATCTTCCAAGGGATGTAGAGGAAACTAGTACCTTCCTGGTCCTTTAAACATAGACTAGATAAACATCTGCTCCTAGAATTGGGGATGAGATGACCTACTAGTGCAACAGATGAATTATATGGGCTCACGCCTCCTGTTCATCTATAATCACCAAGTATAGTACCAAGTATATATCACATTCAGAGATCTAGCTCATGTTAATAAGGGTTAGTCTCAGGGCTACAGATTACTTATTTTTCCCAGTATCCCAGATATAGGTTAGCATAATTGAGGGTGAATGTTGCCCCCATAGCTGTACCTTTAATGTGCAGGTAGAACTAAACTACTAAAGATCCTCGCCCTTGACCAGGGTGTGCTGCGCTATTGTAGCTCAGCGGGAGTTCCTTGCCGCCATCCCAAACTTCAGATGCAGACCAGTAGCTCTACTCAAGATCCTTGTTCCAGACCAGGGTGCTCTGTGCTACTGTGGCTCAGTGGGGGATCCTTGCCGCTGGCCTGAACTTCAGTTGCAGCCCAGTAGCTCTACTAAAGATCCTCACCCCTGACCAGGGTGGTCTGCGCTATTGCGGCTCGGCAGGAGCTCCTATCCGCCAGCCTGAACTTCAGCTGCAGCCAGGTAGCTCTACTAAAGATCCTCGCTCCTGACCAGGGCACTCTGTGCTATTGCAGCTTGACAGTGGCTCCTATCCGCCGGCCTGAACTGCAGCTGCAGCCCGGTAGCTCTACTAAAGATCCTCGCCCCTAACCAGGGTGCTTTGCGCTATTGCGGCTTGGTGGGGGTGCTTTGCCGCTGGCCCAAACTTCAGCTGCAGCCCGATAGCTCTACTAAAGATCCTCGCCCCTGACCAGTGCAGTCTGCACTATTACGGCTTGGTGGGGGCTCTTTGCTGCCAGCCCAAACTTCAGCTGCAGCCTGGTAGCTCTACTAGAGATCCTCGCCCCTAACCAGGGTGCTCTGCACTATTGCATCTTGGCGGGGGTGTTTTGCCGCTGGCCCAAACTTCAGCTGCAGCCCGATAGCTCTACTAAAGATCCTTGCCCCTGACCAGGGCGGTCCGCGCTATTACGGCTTGGTGGGGGCTCTTTGCTGCCAGCCCAAACTTCAGCCGCAGCCTGGTAGCTCTACTAAAGATCTTTGCTCCTGACCAGGGTGCTCTGCACTATTGTGGCATGGTGGATGCTCCCTGCTGCTGGCCCAAACTTCAGCTGCAGCCTGGTAGCTCTACTAAGATCCCGCCTGACCAGGGTGTTTCAGCCACTGAGGCTCGGTGGGGGCTCCCTGCCACGAGCCCGAACTTCAGCTGCAGCCCGGTAGCTCTATTAAAGGTATGCTTTTAAATATCTGGTGCATTCCACCTGATTGGCTGCCTCTACTACTTCAGCCATGCCGTTGGCTGCTCCGCTTCATTCAACTCTTTCTACTTCAACGTCACTCAGTGTTAAGCCTGCTCTATTTGCTAAAAATCCAAATTGTTGTAGAACTTTACAAAACTGTTTATTACTGCCTGACACTGTGAAATGATTAAAATGTTGGTCTGCTATTAATTACAGCTCCTTTAAAATGTTTACATGCTAAACCAAATCTTATTTCTACAAAATGTAATGCGCTCGGGCTTGTTAGAACTTGTAGTGCTCAATGTTATAATTTACAGCTCCTTTGCTATTGTTTTAGTGTAACCTATTTGCTCGTCTTTTCTTTTGTCTTTCTCCCCTCTGGCACCCTTGCCTCTGACTAAGTTTACTACCTGCTGTGCGGTAGTCCAGCCGAGTCTGCTGTCTCCCCTGCTCCTCTCTCAGCCTGTCACTTCTTTTGTCCTTTCAGCCCTCCCACCGATTAAGTGTTTGCCTCTGTCCCTGGCCACATTTAACTCCTCTTTTCTCTCTCATTGTCCCCTTTAGATCCTTGCCCCGACCAGGACACTCTGCACTATTGCAGCTTGGCAGGGGTTCCTTGCCGCAGGCCTGAACTTCAGCTGCAGCCCGGTAGCTAATTCCCTGCCTGCTCTATGCACCGGCTCCTCTCCCTCCCACCCTATCTGAACAATTTTATTTATAGGTGAGCGTGTCACCTGACCCGGTGCTTTTTCTAAGTGTTCAGTTTCCTACTGCCAGCTAATATCTCATCTCCACTAGGGACTCTAGTTATTGGCAGCTTATACCTTGTCTCAACTTGGGACTCTTGCTATATTGCCACGTGTCCCTATAACTTCTAGAGAGGAATTGCTCTCACTCACTCCATTGCCGAGTACTTCCAAGTGCCAATTCCCTCCAACTGCTGCTCAGTCATGCTGTGCAAGTTATTCTGTCATCAATTCTCAGCTGTTCGCTCTTATCTTCTGCCCAGTATTACCACTATCAGGTCCCCTCCTCTATGAGCTTCTCATTCCTCTGCATAACCCCATCCCCATCATGTCCCTATACTCACTCAAGCTTCTTCTCTAGCTCCTCTCTGCACTCTTTCTCCCCCTCCCTTCCCCTACTCCTCACCACCCCACTTCTTCACCTGTACCACTCTGCCATACCTCTCTCTATCTCTCTGTCTTCAATTATGCTGTCCCCCCTCTCCCTCTATCCAAACTTGGGCTCACTACCCCTTCCACCCCAGTGCCTCACTCTTAGCAATGCCTTTGTATTGCACTCTATTACTTACGCTTAGCTTCCAGCCCCCCTTCACTTGCCTCACTCCTATAATCTCCAGTCATTCATACACCAATCCATGGTTCAAGAGCGTAAAACTCCACTTCATTATTATTGCTCTCCTGCTCCTATCTGTTGGAGACATAAACCCCAACCCTGGACCCTGCCCTCTCTTAGTGACACTGCGCCCCATCCCGTATTACAGGATCTTCTCCCTCAAGCCTTACCGTACTTTTCCATGGCCTAAAATTCCTACACCTTAATATACGCAGCCTCCTTCCTTAAGTGGAACTGCTCCAGCCTCTGATTACCTCGCTTGGCCCTGGCATAATCATCCTATCAGAAACCTGGCTAAATAAAAAATGTAGGAGACCCTTCTCTCTCCATCTCGGGCTATACTATATCCCATCAAGACCAGTTGGGGGGGCGGAGGCATGGCTATCTACATCTCGGCTATCCAATTCACCACCACTTTTTCCGTCTCAGTCCCTAATGCATATGAAGTGCTGATCTTACAGCTATCCCTCCCCTTCTCTATTCCAATTTTCATGGCAGGTGCCTACTGCCACCCAGGCATCAATTCTAGAGTTTAATAAATAAAAATAAAACAAAAATAAACTACAGCCCTTATTAGTTCCATAGTGTCCCACACCTCTATGGGTGAAGCATATATCATGGGTGACTTCAATCTATACTGGTCATCCACCACCCTAATCAAAGTGCGTAATGAAATTAATGCCCTTAACCTAACCCAGCTCATCTTCGAACTGACTCGAATGAACCACAAAACGCACAACCGCTCCTTAAATGACTGGGCCCTCACCTCGCACCCCCACAGGGTCATTGAATCTGGAGTACTACCGGATGCCCTAAGTGACCACTACATGACTTTCCTGGTGTGTAAAATTCACAGAATCAAAGCCCGTCATAAAACCTTAATAATCCGTTCATACAAATCCTTGAACCTTGCCCCCCTCCTTCGTGACCTGGCATATACTAACGGGCCCCATAGTGTCAGCAAACTCATTAGATAAAGCCACATATTACTTCAGAGGCAAATGTCTTGATGTCTGGAACCAGCACACCCCTCTTCGATGGGTCAGGGTCCACAGGAACCACCTTCCTTGGATCTTACCTGAACTCATAGCTTGCCAAAAAGCACAGGACTAAGTTTGGAAGCTTCACAAAGTCTCTAAGCTCCCCAAAGACTACGATACCTGCCGCTCCCTTTGCAACAAGTGCACGAAAGACACACATTTGGCCAAGACCAATTACTTTAATTCTACCATTCAATCTAGCATAATTAATCCCTCTAATTTTTTGGAAAGTAATACACTCACTCTTCTCCCCCCCCATCTACCCTCCCTGCCCCTCCTTAACATAAACAACTCCCTCATTACTGACCACCCTAGCCACCCCAGCATTGCTACCGCATTCAACACTTACTTCACCTCTTGTGCCTCTGCTCTTCTGGCCTCCTTACCATCTACAAGACCAGACACCCCTGTCACCTCTCCTCGCTTACCCTCACAGACAAATAGCTTCTCGTTCTCCAAAATTACTCCTAATAAAAGAGTGGAGGCCTTGTATGCCCTAAACCCTTCCAATGGCAGCTCACCTGATGGCTTGGACCCCAAGCTACTATTTCTTTCAGCCTCTGCTATCTCTGTCCCTTTGCCTGACCTCTACAACCTCTCATTTGACATAGCTTCCATCCCAACTGGTTGGAAGCATGCTACTATTCTTCCTTTACCTAAGAGTGGTGACACCTCCACACCGGGGAACTACCATTTCCTTCCTTCCCACCCTCGCTAAACTGCAAGAACACTTGGTTCTAACCCAACTAGTCTCATCATATCCCTCTAACTCTAATTTCTTCACTCCCTTCCTATCTGGCTTTTGGAAACACCATTCCACCACCTCCTCTCTGATTAGACTTACTGACTCGATCTTCTCAGAGATGGACAGTGGCCAAATAACATCTGCCATTTTTGTTGACCTTGGCAAGGCATTCAACACAGTTTGCCACACCCTGCTACTATGCTCCCTCTCCTCAGCAGGTCTGTCTGACTCAGCCATCAACTGGTTTAGGACATACCTAGTAGGCCGAACCCAGTCAGTCAGAATCGCTGACTCTACTCTATATCACCTCCTTTCCCTATCAACACAGGTGTCCCTCAGGGGTCAGATCCTATCCTGTTATCCATATTCCTAAACTACCTCCCACACATCTGTAACTCATCATCTATACATATGTATGCAGACGACACAGTCCCTGTCACCTCTGGCTGGTCCCCATCTGATGTTGCAAACAGACTTCAGCTGGACTTCAGTAATGTCCAGAACTGGTTTCGCACCCATCAACTCTTCCTAAATGCCAAGAAGACAGTCTCTATTACCTTAAGCACTAGGCAGATACTCTCAGGACTCCCTTCCCTGCCCTCCTTCCATACCATTGATGGGACAGCTATTGAGGAGACCTCCTCATTCAGATATCTGGGAGTTTGGCTTGATCAACATCTCACCTTCTCTGGCCACATAGACGCCATCCTGAAAAAGCTGTGCCCCTAGCTTGGTGCTTTATACAGGAACAGGAACTGCCTCCCTCTCCCGGCTAGGTGTGAACTTGTCCAGAAGATGATCCTACCTATTTTTGACTACTGTGACATAGTCTATAGTGCCACTCCCAAGACTTCCTTGGCCAGATTGGATACCCTTTTCAACTCCTTCTGTCACTTCACTCTGAACTCCCCTCCTCTCACTCATCACTGTCAACTCTACCACTCCCTGGCATTTCCCTCTCTGGAAAACAGACACTTCCATCACTGTGCTAATTTCATCTCAACATACTGGTGTGGCTCACTCCATCATATCTTACTTCCTCCCTAGCAGTCCCCCCTTTCCCTGCCCACTCACTTAGGTCTCACAACTCCAGATCCCTGGTAGTCCCTCACCAGTCTACCACTATAGGCTAGTTCGCATTCTCGTACTACTTCACAAAATTGTGGAACATGCTTCCACACCAAATTTGCCACTTGTCCCCCCTGAATGCAGCTCTTCACAACTTCCTCTCTGTTAATTGTTCCTGTTCCTAACTCCACCAAGGTCTCCTGTCCCCATCTAATATCTGCTGTAGCAAGACAGTTGCAACATTCTGTCCAATTTACTGCACTTAAATGTAATGGCTCCTGAGTCTGTGAATTGTCATTTTCTGTCAAGTAGCACAACCTCTGTTGGGTATATTGTCAACTATATATATATATATATATATATATATATATATATGTATGCATGCTACTCCTAACTTGTATTTGTTGTTTATTTTATTGATATGTACCTTATGTTATCCTTGTTGTGATATGGCTTACTGTATGTATTTTGTTTGTTAATGTATTTCTCCCATTACCCCTTCCCCCAGGATGCACCCTGAGACAAGCAACTTATTGTTCAGTGTGCCCTTCCTGGTGAAATATTTCAATAAATAAATGTCCTGTAACAAAAAAGTGTTTGAGTGTTGAACCAGTCAGGTGCATTCACACAAGAATTCCACATGTCTGTGGTCAAAATCGGTCCCCTTCTCCAGCCAATGACGTAACGCCATTAACCCTTCTTGGTGTGGGATATTGGTATACAGTGCTTCAATATCTAATGTAACTAGCCACCATTCCTGCTGCAACTATAGGTCCTCTAATATGTTTAGTAACTCAGTAGTGTCCCATAGGAAGTATGGTATTCGTTGTGCAAGTTTGCAGATGTGGGAATCTCCAAATTGTGAAAGGGGTTCCATCAAACTCCAAATACCCACCATAATTAGATGCCCTGGAGGGTCCACCAAACTTTAATGTACCTTGGGTAAGACATAGAAACATGCCCTGATAGGATGTGCTAGCTTAAGGAAATACTGTACATCCTGGGATATAATTCCCTCTGTTAATGCTGTTTCTAGTAGCTGATCTACATTTTTCTTGAATCCCAAGATTGGATTATATGGTAATTTACAATAAAAAGATTTGTTAGAAAGTTGTCTAAACCATTCTTCTACATATTTGGTGGTGTTCAAGATGACCACCGCCCCACCCTTATCTGCTCTTTTTATCATAATACCCATATCTCTCTCCAGGGCCCACACAGCTTCTCTTTCTGCCCTGGTTAAGTTAGTGTAGCCAGAGCACTTTTCATTATTGTTAAACAGCTCCCTGAAATCTTCCTCACAGGTTCTTTCAAAAACCTGGAGACAAGTACTCTATACCGGACAGAAATTTGAGGGTGGCTTGAATTTTTTTAAGTTCAGGTCACTTTTCTTTAACCTAATATCAGATATACAGTAAAACTATCTAGACTTTCTATCTCTTGTGTCTGAATGTCTAAATCTATTTGATTTGAAATAGTCATTTCCTCATATGCCTGTGATTACAGGTGGTTCTGGCCCCATTCAGCAGGAGCTCAAAACACTGAAGGTGGACCGGATGGCATACATCCTAGAATATTAAAGGAATTACAAATGGAGCTAGCAGCACCACTGGCAACCATGTTCCAAGTCACACAACACATGAGTGGTTCTAGAGGACTGGAGAGCAGCACATGTAGTTCTGCTTCACAAAAATAGTAGCAGGGTGGAAGCAGGGAACTATAGGCTGGTCAGCCTCACCTCAGTAGTGGATAAGATCATGGAGGCACTGCTTAAGGAAAGGATAGTGGGACACTTGGAAGCCAACAGAGCCGAGGATCTGAGGCAAAATGGAATGACAGCAAGAAAGTCATGTCAAACAAATCTGACAAATTTGTTTGACTGGGTTACGAAGAAGGTAAATCAGAAGGGGAGCGGTGGATCTCACCTACCTCAGTTTCAACAAGGCCTTCAGCACTGCCCCCAATAAAAGGCTGGTTAACAAGATGGGTAGTCTGGGCATGGGCCACAAGGCAGTCAACTGGGTTAGTTATTGGTTAACTGACAGGAAGCAGAGGGTGGTAGTAAACAGGATCCAATCTGTTGAGGAGGGATGACCAGGGTGTTGCCTCAGGGATAAGTCCTGGGGCCAGTCCTTTTTAATGTCTTCATTAGTGATGGACTGGAGGGAAAGTTCTGCCAGTTTGCAGATGATACCAAGATCTGCAAAAGGGTGGACACTCCAGTTGAGGTGGACAAAATGAGGAGGGACCTAGGGAAGCTGGAAAAATGGTCCGAGGTGTGGCAACTGAGGTTCAATGCAAAGAAGTGCAAAATAATGTACCTGGGATGCAGCAACCCAGGAGACAGCTACATGTTTTTTTTTGGGGGGGGTGAGTTGTTGGCGGTCACCAGGAAAGAAAGGGATCTGGGGGATATCATTTCAGATGACCTAAAGGTGACCAAGCAGAGTACAAAGGCTGCAGGGAGGGCCAGTGGCATGTTGGGGTGCATAGGCAGAGGTATCACTAGCAGAAGGAGGGAGGTGGTGATTCCACTGTATAAAACATTGGTGAGGCCTCATCTAGAGCACTGCGTACAATTCTGGAGGCCGCATCTTCATAAGGACATAAACAGGGTGGAGGCAGTTCAGAGAAGGGTGACTAAGATGGTACATGGCTTGCACCAGAAAACATATGAGGCGATATTAAAAGATCACATTATGTACTCACTGGAGGAAAGGAGGGAGTGGGGAGACATGATAGAAACCTTCAAGTAACTTAAAGGTATAAACACGGTGCAAGGGGGTGACATCTCTCAATATAGGAGAAGTACAAGAGCAAGGGGACATGATATGAGATTGGGGGGCAGGATAAGGGGAAATGTGAGGAAGTTGTTCTTCACGGAAAGGGTGGTGGATGCATGGAATAGTCTGCCACAGGAGGTGGTGGGAGCAAGCACAGTGGGGGGATTTAAATGCCTGGGACAGGCATAAGGGAACCCTAGAGATGGGAAGGAGGGGTTAAAGCCGATGACCAAGTAGGGTCAGAGGCCACAAATAAAGGCAGGGTCTACGGGCAGACTAGATGGGCTTAGCAGTCCTTATCTGCCATCAATTATGCCCTTCGTTCAGGTGAACAGACCTATATTGTCAGTTCCCAGATGCAGATTCAACATGTGATCTCAGGCCTTCTCCCACATTGCTCCCCAGTACTGGAACTCATTGCCTGCATCCCTCTGACACTCTGACACCCATGCTAGCTTTAGACTAGATCTACACAAACATCTCACTGCTTTGCCCATGTACCTAACACTTGGCACTTTTCTACTGCTCTGTGCCTAACACAGCTTAAAAGCAAAACTATCCCTTCTCTGATATGCCTAGAGATTATCATAGGAATTCTCTCTCTTTCTCCACACTTCCAATCCTCCCACCTTTGTGCAGTGCTTCTGTCTCTATTTGTATCTTAAATGTATTATTTTATCGTATTTTGATTATACCCTCTGATGTTGTGATTGTACCATGTATTCTAGCAATTATGAGCACTACTGCTTAAGCAGTAAGGCATGACCAAGGGTTATGTTGATGGTCTGTTAATCACCTTCTAGGGGTGTACTGTGGCACGAGGTGCAGCCGAGTGCCACATGCCCCTAGATGGTGATTAACTGATCATTAACATAATCCCTGGGAGTGCCTTATTGCTATTATAATAAAAAATGTTTTTAAACAGTGTTAAACCTTGTTCAGCATATGGCTAAGCTCTACACGTATGTTAATAAAAGATTAACATAAGGCTGTTAGAATGTTTGCAGCCAATCAAAAAGCTCCATTTCTCAGACCCTTTTTATAATACTCGTTATTGTATACTTTTACTGTACCACTGTGTGATTGCCTGTTTTGACATGGTCTGTGTTACACTGCACCCTCCTGGGTTGTGCCTGAAAATAGGCATTTTTGATGTCTATTGCAATTACCTGGTAATCAAAAACAAATAGATATTTTTTTTTTGTTTCTATTCCCATATTTTGTCTGTGTTTATTCCAAAAAGCCTTTAAACTGAGTTTTCTTGTAAAACATCTTCGGTCCACAAAAAGTTCAAAAGGGCTGATGTCATGAGTTGGTACAAAGGACAGACCTTTTCCAAGTAATGTCACTTTTGTTTCACTTAATTCCCTTGTGGATAGGTTAATCACATTTACTTCCTTTTTACTTGGTATTGTGTTTTTGTTATCTGATTTTTTCCCCCTTTTTCTGCCTCCTTTTTTAGTCTTCTTCCAGTTGTCTGTGTTTTCTGGACCTAAAAGGAGATCACCCATGGGCTCCAATGTGGTCCTGGTCCCAGATCCTGTATTTCCTGATCCTCATCTAAAAAAATCTCTGAGTCTTCACTCTCCGAGCCGCTTGCTGAGGTACAATATGCAAGGGATTCATTTCTTTCAAGTATCAATTTAGTCATTTTTCTATTTTTACTTCTCCCTCTCTAGTTAGTATTTGTGCTGCAACTAAAGACCTACACTAACTGGTAGTCCCGTCTATCTGATTCAAACTTTTGTTTAGTTTTTGTGCCTTCAGACAGTGTTTTTCAATAGTTTGCTTTAATTTGGCTTCATAATCCAAAAATCCATATGGTTTTTAAATTTGGCTACCACTTGTCCTTTTTCTGCATGCTCTTTTTATATATCTGATTGTTGTGCTACATAATCTTTAATATCACATTTGACTAGAGCCAGGGAACCTGCCTGCAATGCTGTTATCCAGTTGGAGAAAATGGGTACTGATCCATGACTTCAGCCCTTTGGAAACTTTTGTGGACCTAAGACATTTTACAAGAAAACTTAATTGAAAGGGTTTTTGGAACAAACACAGACAAAAGGTGGGAAAAGTGCTCTGGCTACACTAACTTGACCAGGGCAAAAAGAGAAGCTATGTCTGCCCTGGAGGGAGATAAGGGTATTATGATAAAAAGAGCAGATAAGGGTGGACCAGTGGTCATCTTGGACACCACCAAAAATGCAGAAGAGTGTTTATGACAACTGTCTAATGAATCTTCTTACTGTAAATTACTACATGATCCGATCTTGGGTTTCAAGAAGAATGTAGATCAGCTACTAGAAACAGCATTAACAGAGGGAATTATATCCAAGGATGTACAGTATATGATTTTCTTAAGGTAACATATCCTATCAGGGCATGCTTCTATGTCTTACCCAAGGTACGTATAAAAGTTTGGTGCCCCACCCCGGGTGTCTAATTGTGGAGAGTATTGGGAGTTTGATGGAACCCCTTTCACAATTTGTGGATGCCCACATCTGCAAACTTGCACAATGAATACCATTCTACCTTAGGGACACTACTGAGGTACTAAACAAATTAGGGGACCTACAGCTGCAGCGGGAATGGTGGCTAGTTACATTAGATATCGAGGCACTGTATACCAATATCCCACACCAAGAAAGGTTAATGGTATTACGCCATTGGCTGGAGGAGGGCACAGATTCTGACCACAGATTGGGGAATTCTTGTGTGAATGCACTTGACTGGTTCTGCACTCAAACACCTTTTTGTTTCAGGGCAACTTCTTCCCTTATTACCTTGAGCTACAGTAGATGTCTGGAGGCAATATATAGATGACATATTATTAATATGGATGGGCAGCAAATGCAAACTGGATGAGTTTGCAGGGTTTCTTGAAACCATAAACCTAAACTTGCATTTCACAACTCATGCCAGCAAGAAGAGTTAAGTTTGCTGGACTTAAATGTCCAAAAACAACAGGACGGTATGATCAGGACCAACCTATACCGCAAGCCCACTGAGAGGAACACCATCCTACATGCTTCTAGCTGCCACCCCAGGCATATGATATTGAACATCCTAAAATCCCAGTACCCCAGAATAAAAAAAAACTGTAGCGATAGAGGTGATCTAGAGGAACAAAGTATGTTGATGAGAGGCAGATTTGGACAAATGGGGCTACACACCACAGATTCTAGACTGAGCAATGATGGTGAGGGTCAGTTGAGACAGACTACTGACAATTAAATCCAGAGGTAAAACTAGTGAAAAACCATTGAGTTGTATCACTATATATGGAAGGCAGTCAGTGGCTAGTAGGAATAGAGTATAGTGACTAAAAACTGGAACGTAGTGTGCAGCAATCCAGTGCTGCACACTATTGCTTGAACCCACTGAGATTCACTTACAAAAGGGAATCTAATCTGGCAGACACTGTTACACATATCCTTCAGCCCTCAGGAATTACCACAAGAAGTACTTGGTTGCCACCATTAACCCACGGTTGTTTCACCTGTGGCAGATGTAAATACTGCCCGGTGGTAGAAAGAACTAGTAATTTTACCAGTAACAATGCAAATAAAACTTTTGATATGACACATTATTAACTGTGACTCCACCTAAATAGTTTACCTAGCTTCATGTAACTGTGGGGCCTTCTATATATGTAAAACAAACCAAATGGAAATGATAGAAGGCATCCTTGGGATGACAGAGAAAAGGGAGATATTGCTGATGGGGGACCTGAATATGCCAGATGTTGACTGGAGCACCTTTGCTGCAGCCACATCCAAGAGCAGGGCCATTCTCAATGCCCTACAGGAGGCATGCCTCAGACAGTCAGTTTTGGAACCCACTCAGGAGATAGCAATCTTAGACCTGGTACTCACAAATGGGGACGGAGAGAGGATCTCTGATCTTGAAGTGGGTAGCCATCTGGGAACATGCAACCACCAAACAGTGTGGTTCATGATAAATTTAGCTGTAGAGTCAAGCCACACAAAAGTGAAGGTACTGGACTTCAGGAGGGCTGATTTTGTCAAAATGGGAGAGTGCCTCAGAAAAGCACTAGCAAACAGGCTAGAAGGTGGGGTGGAGCAACAATGGGGAAACATCAAAACCGCCATCACAGAGGCAACAAGCCTTTGTGTGAAGCAAATAAACAAATCAAAATGAAAGAAAAAAACACTATGGTTCTCAAATAAAGTGGCAGGGAAGGTAAGGGAGAAAAAAATAGCATTCGGGAAGTATAGGGAAACACAGAAGGAGCAGGACAGAGAACTGTACCAGTTAAAACAGAAAGAAGTGGGTAAGGCAGTCAGAATAGCAAAGACCCAAACCAAGGAAAAGATAGCCAACTCAGTTAAGAAGGAGGATAAAACCTTTTATAGGTACATTAGGGAGCAAAGAAAGACTAAGGCAAGGATACTGAGGCTGAACAAAGAGGAAGGTGGTTGGCAGAGAGCGACAGTGAAAAAGCAGGGATACTGAACGAATACTTCTGCTCAGTATTCACAATGGAAAAGCAGGGGAAATACCTAATCCGGTCAATAGAATCACTCTGGATGGGGGGGTTGATATTGGTCCTTTCACAGAAGAAAGGGTTCTGAAAGAACTCTTAAAACTGAAGGTGGATAAAGCAATGGGGCCTGATGGGATTCACCCCAAAATTCTAAAAGAACAAAGGGAAGGAAGAACTAGTAACACTACTGACTACCCTTTGTAATAAATCATGGGAGGATGGTGTGGTACCTGAGGACTGGAGGAGGGCAGATGTGATTCCCCTTCACAAAACTGGGAGCAAGACAGAGGCAGGAAACCACAGATCTGTCAGTTTGACCTCAGTGGTAGGGAAAATGATGAAATCACTTCAGAAGGAAAGAATTGTTGAGTACCTAGAGGCCAGTGGGGCACAGGACCCAAGGCAGCATGGATTCACAGTGGGAAGTTCATGTCAGACAAATCTAATTGATTTCTTTGACTGGGTGACCAAAGCAGTAGACCAGGGAGGGGCTGTGGACATGGCCTACCTAGACTTTAGCAAGACACTTGACAGAGTCCCGCACAAAAGATTAATAAACAAATTAGCCAGCCTGGGAGTGGGTCCCAGGGTGGTAGCCTGGGTAAAACACTGGTTGGACAACAGGACACAGTGGGTAATGGTAAATGGAGTCCACAGTGAAGAAAGGAGGGTTACTACTTGGGTACCACAGGGTTCAGTAGTGGGGCCGGTCCTTTTTAATGTCTTTATAAGCGACATTGCAGAGGGACTGGAAGGGAAAGCATGTCTCTTTGCAGATGACACAAAGATCTGCAACAGGGTTGATACACAAGGTGGGGTGGAAAGGATGAAAAGGGACTTGGCAAGGTTGGAGGAATGGTCAAATGTATGGCAGCTTAGATTCAATGCAAAGAAGTGCAAAGTACTGCACATGGGAAACAAAAACCCAGGGGAAGAGTACCCAATGGAGGGTGAGATACAGACAACAACAAAAATGGAAAGGGACCTGGGGGGTAGTCATATCAGATGATCTAAAGGTGGGCCAGCAATGTGAGAAGGCAGTAAGGAGGACTGGGGGGGATACTGGGATGCATAGGGAGAGGCATCACCAGTAGAAAACAAGAAGTTATTAGCCCTCTGTACAGACAGTTGGTAAGACCACATCTGGAGTACTGTGTACAGTTCTGGAGACCCCATCTCCACAAAGACATAGACAGGGTGGAGGCTGTCCAGAGGAGGGCAACCAAAATGATGCAGGGTCTGCATCAGAAGACATTTGAAGAAAAACTAAAGGAACTAAAGATGTATAGCCTTGAGGAAAGGTGGGATAGGGGGGACATGATAGAAACTTTCAAATACCTCAAAGGAAACAACAAAGTCCAAGAGGGTAGCATCTTTCAGAAAAAGAGGTGTGCAAAAACAAGGGGGCACAATTTGAAGATAGAGGGGGGGACGGCTCAGAGGTAATGTAAAGGAAGTATTTCTTCACAGAGAGGGTTGTGGATACATGGAACAGGCTTCCTGAGGAGGTCATAGAGTCAAAAACAGTGGGGAAATTAATGGGACAGACATAACGCAATTCAAGTGGGGGGGTAGGAGGAAGTAGGCTGTTGGTTAACTAGGATCTGCAGCTTATCCGTTAGGTAGGAAAATGGGCGGACTGGGTGGGCCAGGTGGTCCTCGTCTGCTGTCAGGTTCTTTGTTTCTATGTTTCTAAAGCTTTAAGTTAAGATTGAGGAAACACCAAAGAGCCACCCAACATAAAGACCATATTAATTCCGTCTTGTGCATGTGCATTCCCTGCAGGACCAGAACCAATATAGTTTTAGCTACTGTGGTATTGAAAAAGAAAAATTGGGTAGTAGGAGAGGGGATACAGAAGAACTGATTTTGAAACATGAAGGAATGTGGATGGTACAGCTAGGGGGCATTACCCCCCTCCCCAGAGTTGAATGATTGAATTGAAATGTTGCCATTCATTAAATTAATGTACAATGTGAAAGGGTTATCTTTACTACCTACTAGTTTTTTATGTTTGTTTGTTTTCCCTTCCAGATCTCTGCTTATTGAGGTTTCACTGATTCATGGATCAAGAAAATGGATTGGCTGGCCATCACAAGGATGGGGTACCATGCCATATGACTCTCTGGATGCTAATTTGAGCAGAACTAGACTTTTTAGGTTTGATAATAATTAAAAAGGAAATATTATTAACATGCAAATTTATGTTGCATTAAGGGAAATAGTCTTTATATAGGATACACAGAAATAAATGTTTGATTAGCTGTAAATGTATTGCAGGTTCCTTGCATTGTGTGGATCACTAAGTGGGTGCCTACCCTTTCTAATGTAAGAGGGGGTATGTTTCTTCAAATAATTAAATTCTGCACTATGTCTTTAAATTTAATGGGTTAAAAATTGACTCCACTTCCTGATATTGGGACTCTAGAGAAAGCTCATATCGAAACTGGTCGAGTCACTGGTGGTTTTTCACTGTCTGTCTATGGAAATGCACTACCACCTTGAATCTCCTGTAAGTGTGCTTTTCATATTTTTTTAACTGAATAAAAGTGATATTTGTAATTGCAGCCTGTAGCTCTCTGCCAGTCTTTTTGCCCTTAGTTACATACTGTTTAACCAGGCATGAGCATTGACAGTGGAGCCATGGGATTGTGTTGCTGATATACAGATCTTAGCCTAGCAGTTATTATGTCACTTTTAGACTTTCATTTATTTAAAGATCACATCTACTGATGCTGCCCTCCTCCATGTTCCCAAGTGCTCCGCTAATGTGGGGGAACAGGCTTTCACAGTTTTTTTGCACTGAAAGTTTGAAACTTCCATCCAAATGACATATGTAACCTTCCCACACACAGGCTCTTTAAAGGTGCTGTCTTTAGGCATCTGATTGGGTCAACCTCATGCCACTGTGCTGGTTAACTCTCAATGCACTCCTTAATGACATTTACTATTTTGTTTAACTTCTTTGTCCTAGGTTATGCCTTTTAACTACTGTGTCCTACTGGATGCCGCCCAGTACCTATAAAATATATAACCAAATGTATATTTGTATTCATAATCCTAAGTAAGTACAGTTTTGTAACTGTTCATTGCTCATGCTGTACACTGTTTGCCTGTTCCCAGGTTTCTTCTCTGTACTATGTACTGTACTATGCATTATCTTGTGTCTGTTATTCACATTATTGTGTCCTTCGAGGTGTACCTGAAAATAGGCATTTACTACTGCACCCTACCCAGTAAGAAAAACAAAATAAAACATACATAAATACATACATCCTTATCATTACAGTTTTACTTTATACAGAACTGTACTGGTGTCCTGCCTGTACGCATTTTTACTGTACAGGGTATTTTCACAGGATAGACCAGATGAGATGTAATTTCTCATTTTCAGTGGGGTCCTGCTTGGACACATGTTTACACTGTATTTACCCAGGATAGCACAGTTCAGATGCAGTATCTTGTTGTCAGTGGGTACCTGCTTTTACTCATTTTTACATTGTATTTACCCAGTACAGCACAGTTGAGAGGCAATTTGTCATTTTCCATGTGGTCCAGCAGTTTTTCCAGGATAGAGCAGAACATTTGCACATTTCATTGGAGTTCCACTGTACTCGGGTCCTGCTGTTACACATTTTTACTATGTATTTACCCAGGATGGACCAGATGAGATGCAGTCTCAATTTCAGTGGGTCCTGCTTTTACAATATTTTTGCAATATATTTACCCAGGATCACCCAGCAGAGATGCAATATCTCATTTTCAGGGGTGTCCTGCATTTACACATTTTAAGCTGTATGTACCCAGGATAACTCAGCAGAGAAGCAATATCTTATTTTCAGTGGGATCCTGTTTTTACGCATTTTTGCAATGTACCCAGGATAGGCCAGCTAAGGGGCAATATGCAAGCAATAATATCCAACAGTGTGGGTGGTATTGGGCAATACTGGACCACCAAGGGGTGTAATGAGGCCCAATGCCCCAGGCAGAGGGCCTTGTAGCTCCTGGAAGGTCCAGTATTGCCCATACTGCCCACTCTGGAGGGTATTATTGCACTTAAAAATGGGCTATGTCATTTTTTATAGGAATACAAAAAAAAAAGTAAAGTAATTCTATAAAAATTACTACAAATCAATTGTTCGGCCTTTCTTGGTAAATTAGTCCCTCTACTACTGGCATTGGCAGTAGAGGGTTCAGTTATGTTTGTTATTGTGCTGTTTCAGCCCCTCACCCCATCAGTGTGTCCCCTTCTTTCTTTCTTGTTTTGTTTTTGTTCTCCATTGATGCAGTTTTTTTCCCCAGAAGTCCTGTCAGTGAACGCAAAAGGGGAATATAGAGCAAAGGAAAGATACTTTTGCTCTGGAGAATTAGGAAAGCGATTAGTGAAGCACCCGATATGCGACCACAACAAGGTGTGGACCATGCTGAAATCTGAATGTAGTCAAAGGTTTTTGGGTGGTGGCAGTCCGGTACATCAAGACAGTTGAGGTTTTGTTGGTCATGTTCTTGGTTTCTCAGAGGTAGTGACTATATGAAAGGGAGGTCCAGAAAGCAGCATTTCTGACTTTAGCTGCTGTGTGGAGTCTCACGCTGCAGGTTTGAAAGTCGCAGTGACAGCAGGCAATTCCAAGAAGCCAATCAGTCGGACTGCTTCTCTTTTATTCACCTATTTCAGTGTTTGTATTTTTAGGTTGTTTAAAAAAGTAAGGCACACTTGGGGGGTGCTTCTCTCGCTGGAGGGGCTGCTTCGCTCAGTCGTCCAGTTACAGTGACAAGAAGCAAGTGTGTGGGCGGCTGGCTGGAGGAGGAAGGAGGGAGAGCATGACTGGCTCTCATAGAAGAGGTACTATAATAAAAAAAATAAAATAAATGTAGTTAGAAATGAGCCCAGTTGAGGTTGTGTGCCGTATGGTCAGGCAGCTGGTATTGGGGGGCCAGTATCTCTTGTTAAGCGGGAGAAAAGATGGCAGTGATTTCAGTTTGAACTGGGTGTTTTCGGCCAATGAGAAAGCAGGGATATCTGGGTGGGTGAAGGGGCACTGGGATTGGTACTTTTTATTTCCTGGGCATCTATAGAATGTTAATGTACCCCCCTGGCATGGGTAGGAGCCAGTCAGAAAAATAAAAAGCCTATTGTTTTAATTCATTTTCATTAGGCATCAACGTTTATTTTTTTTAACTTTATGTTTATTTGTTTCCAGAAAAAACATGCAGTTAAGACTTCCAAGCATGGTACATACAACAGATTCATGTAAACCATGACAGCGACACTCCTCTTAATAATAACTAAATAGTTTGATACGTACTATTATGATACAACCTTGGAGGGGACTAAAAAGATAATCCAAACAGTTTGCAATTAATGCTGCTTACTGAGTCCATGAGTGGCATGGAAAACTCTCTGTGAGATTGAAAAACAACATATTTTAAATCTATCTGAACTACCTAAATAGGAGGTACAGACAATAACACCATGCATTGCATTTTAACTGGTATGCAATGTTGCACACAACTATCACAAGATAACAAGTGTTCTATATGGCTCTCCTGGAGAATTAGGCGATAACCCCCAGAACAGGCATTGACATTTTGACCCCAAATTTCCAACATAGTCTTTTAATGACTCCATCTTATGATGAAAACAGGTATAATGTTTAAATCCCGTCTCAAAGATGATTTTTGAGGAGTGACTATGAAAACATGTTTTGGAGGGGATTTGAAAAAGACACCTGTCATGTTTGTGAGGTAGGTAACAAAAGAGCTATGTTGAAAATTCAGTGGCAAAATCTGCAAAAATCACAAAGTTATGAGTAAAATTAAAAAACAATTAAATGTTATTTTCATAACTTTGTTTTTTTTTTAATTTCTGACCCCAAATTCTTAACAGTGCCTTTTTATGATCCCACCTTATGAACAAGATAGGTGACATTTTTAAATCCTGCCCAAAATGTGATTTTGCAGACCAGCTGCAAAAACATGTATTATGGATGATTTTAAAAATGTCACCTGCCTGATTCATGAGGTGGGGTAAAAAATGGACATGATGATAATTTGTTTAAAAAATATTAAAACATTACAAAATTATGGGTAGATGTTAAAAATATATTGAAAAACATTGTCTGAATGTATCTTGTTAAGAATCAGTTCTCATTTTTTGTTGGAACCAGGAGGATGATTGAGAGGCAGCATTGGACCTACCAGACAGGAAAGTGAGGGGTGCATGTGGCCCATGATGGTGGGTGCTATGAGGTGGATGGGATACAAAAGATGTCTAGAGACCACTTTTTTATAGGTTTAAAAAAAAAAGATGATGAGATACAGTTTAATTTATTTCAGGTACTGACACTTGGGATTTGGCACCCCAGTGCTGGTCTGTTGTTTTGCAGCACTGGGCTCACCATCCTGTTTTTTGGGGGAGTCGGCACAATATGGATCAGGTGGGAGGGAAGGTGGTACGGGGATACTGTTTGGTGGCACTGGGAGTGAGCACCCCCATGTCGCATCCTTAGGTAAGAGGGGGATACTGTTGTTTGGGGGCACAGGGGGTTGGCACCCCAGTGTCACATTATGTTTTGGGGAGCACAGTGTGGATCAAGCAGACAATGTGATCCTAGCCCAGTAGAGGCAGAACATAAACACAAAAGGTGCACACTGTTTTTAGGGTGTGGGGGCCTACCTCATGCCTCTAGTAATCAGGCAGGACTGACTGGTGCTGACTATAATGGCAGCCTTTCACTTGCCCTCCCAGCTTAAAGATGGGTGAAAATAAACAGTGGTAACAGTGGGAAAACATACTATAGATGCTCACATGAAACCATATCAAAGATTGAGTACCTGAACTTCTATTTCTTCTTCAATACGATCAGTACAGTTGATTCGTTCTACTGCATGGTCAGATCCACTGTATTCAATCATGGCACTTCCAACTTTAATTTCCCTTTTAAACATGCTGACAATAAAATCTCCATTTAATAAGAATTCTCCAAGACTGTTTGACAAAGCTACAGTAACAGAAAATTAGAAGAAAAATATGGAAGATTAACAAAGCCAAATATTTAAATATATTTATTAATTAAAAAATAAAAATTACAAAATGAAGACAGGCTAATGACTATGAAATCAAACATACAGACATCCCGAGAATAATGTTCAACTATACTATAAAAGTGCCATATAAGTGGATTTGATTTATCAAAAGAAATTCTGTCAGGCTTACTGTTATTTCTTTTTCTGTTAGCTCCAACATTCTCACTAGGAAGTAATAACAAATGGGTCAGATGCAGCTCTGCTAGTGACACACTGGCACAGCTTAAAAACGAAACTTTGTCAACAGCACAGAATGTTAAGGGCATGAGATATTAACTGCTTCTAACAGATCAATCTACACTTTTTCCACGGCACAGTAAAACCACAGTAATAATAATGCAAGTGCATGTATGTGGTGCAAGCACTTGTGTATCAACACACAATGCACGGACCCCCTGTTTGGGTACTGTAATACAAAATCAGTCAAAATCAAAGATTACTTAGATATTTTCAATTTTATTTGCGTGCTCATTCAATTCATATCCAACATCCCTGGTGGTAGCAAAATTAAATGTATTGGCCTTTACTTAGCCCCTTCTTTCACTTTTTCAGGTTTCATTCCAACACAGTTAACCACTGGGGACAGTACTTGGAAGCACATAAATGGCACGCACGTATGCATGGGCTGATGTTTCACCATGATGATGGCTTCATCAGGGCACCTTCAGTTGGGAAGAAAAATTACTTACCATGCAATATTGTTTCTTCCAGAGGATCCCTCAGTATGCTTGACTAATTCAGTATGCCAGCTGCCCTGGAGATGGAGACTATGCTAATGATGCTAAGGGAATTAGCTAATCAGATTGAAATAAGAGAGTGTTATGTGCTGGTGCTGCTGAAAGTCAGATTCATTTCAAAGCCTGAGGGGCAAAATGCCTCAAACTCTTAAGATATCCTAGAACTATAGAAAAAAAGGAAGATAAATAGAAAAAGGAAACAAAGAACTTGCCTGTTGGTGAACTGTATACTATACACCATGTTTCACTGTGGAAAACTACGCATGTTAAAGCTCTACAGTAAAAGTTTGGCCTAATGCAAGGACTGCAGAACTATGTTCAGCCAGGTTATGTGAGGGGAGGCTGGGTGGGAGGTCAAGTATAATGCGGGATCCCCTGGAAGAAACAATATTACTATGGTAAGCCACTTTTCTTTTCACCCCAGGAATCTCTCGGTATGCTTGACTAATGCAGACTACAAAGCAGTGCAGTTGGGAGGAGGGAACAGAACCTATTTAGGAAAACTGGTTCTGCAGGACTGCAGTGCCAAATCTGGCATCTGACCAGAATTGTATATCCAAGCAGTAGTGTTTTGTAAAGATGTGTACAGTCTTCCTGGTATCTGCTTTGTAGATGTCTAGGAAAGGTATGTCTCCTGCTGTTGCCACTGAGGCAGTGGTGCCCGTCATAGAGGCTTTGTGGTGGCTGTTTGCCAGCCTTACTGTAATAGAACTGGATACAAGAGACTATTCAGCAGAAGATAATCCTCTTAGAGACTGGCCTGCCCTTACCCACCTCTCCATAAGTGAGGAAGAGTTGTGTGTGAGGGGATCTGAGTTGCTTGGTGTGCTCCAAGTAGTAGGTCAGAGCCCTTTTCAAATCCAGGCTATGAAGCCTGCACTCACCAGGAGTGGATTTGTCTGTGAAAAGACAGGAAGCATTGTAGATTGATTCAGGTGAAATTCAGACACCACCTTGGGAAGAACTTTCCTGTTGGTCCTAAGAACTATTTTGACCCTGTGAGAAATAATGTAGTTATATTCAGTGCATAGAGCTTGCAGCTCTGGAATCCTTCTGGTTAAAGTGATGACTACTAGAAAATAGTTTTCTAAGTGAAATACTTTCAATCTGTAGTAGCCATATGCTCGAATGGGGACTTAATCAGCTTCATAGGTGTAGTTTGACATTTTGGGGGGCAGTGGGTATGGCAGGGGGTGGGACAGGGGCAGGGCTGAATAAGTTGCATATAATTGTATTAATCTCTCACTTGTGGTTTAGCAGATACATTTACATTGTCTTAATAAAGAAATACTTTCATGTAATTGTATTCTTCTCTCCCTTCGGTTAGGCAGTAGACTTGACTGCTTAGATGATTAAATAATAAAATATTAAATAATAAAATAAAAGTTATATAGAAGCAAACTTCAGGATAATATACTCTGCACATATTAAAGCAACAAGCTCAAGCTATGTCTATCAGCCAGCCCCTACCCCGAAAATAGATTTCCTCTTAGTCAGGCAGCAGACTTGACCATTTAGATGATTAAACAATGAAAGTTATACAGAAGCAAACTTTTTTTTTTTAGACTAGGTCCAGGATAATATGATCTGCTCCTGTCCTGCTAAAGCAACCAGCTCAAGCTATGTCTGCCAGCCAGCCACTGCCCCAAAGATAAGGCCAGGCAGAAGTTGGTGACTTGACTGTCTGCTTAGAAGATTATATAAAAGTTAAACAGAAGCAGCACACACACCTGTTTTTTAACAATGAGATCTGCTACTAAAGCAACCAACTTAGCTGTGTCTGTTTACCATCCCCTGCTCCAAACTGCACAGTGCACCACAGACAGATTTAAATATAGGTTACTCAAATGTAACAGGAGTTCTAGGAATGGTATATGTTGTTCATTCACACTTATAGGCAGGTATCCTTGCCGCTTTAAATCTTGCCGGAAGGTCTTCAAACTGGCTCCGCCCACCCATCCAGGTGGTAAAACTCTCGGCTCCGCCCCATGACGCCAGATCTGGCCTGCTGGAAGCTCAGGTTGTGCGTCGAAGCTGGGGAGGTCGGGTGGGTCGTGTGGATGAACAACATATACCATTCCTAGAACTCCTGTTACAGGTGAGTAACCTGTATTTCTGGGGACATGGATATGTTGTTCATCCACTTATTGGCAGACTCCTAGCAGCTCTCTGGGAGGAGGGAGGCAAGGCGCACACCCCCTACTTAGGGAAAAGACTGGAGAACCGAGGCCCCAAAACCAGCATCCCGGCGTGACTCAAGGTCGATGTGGTAGTGGGTGATAAAGGTGTGTGCTGACTTCCAGGTAGCAGCCCTGCAGATTTCCTGGATAGGGACATCCCTGGAAGCAGCCACCGATGCAGCAGTATGGCGGTAGAATGAGCTCTTATCCTCTGGAAGGTTCCATGCCGCCAACCTACAGCAGAGATCTATGCAGGAGGTGACCCACCTGCTTATCGTCTCTTGGCTGCAGGTCTGCCAGGTCTGACTTCAGCGTGAGTGACAAACAGCTGTGAACCTCTCCCCAAATTTCAGCCATCGCTCATTATAGTAGGGGCGCCCTTCTAGGGTCCAGAGTATGAGCCTATATTCAGCCTCAAGGTGTGATTGGGGTAGAACACCGGCAGAGTCAACACCTGGTTAAGGTGAAACTCTGACACCACCTTGGAAGGAATTTTGGGTGGGGCGCAGGGACAACCTTGTCCCTGTGAAAGACCAGGTAAGAAGACTCGATGGAAAGCACCTGGAGCTCTCCCATCCTTCTGGCTGGCCAATAGCCCCAAGAAGGTGGTCTTCCACGACAGGTGAGAGAGATCACACCTGTGCATTGGTTCGAATGGCTTGCCCATGAGCTTTGCCAGAACCAGCAGTAGATCCCACGGAGGTGGAGGTTCTCGCACCGGAGGGGAAATGTGATCAAGGCCTTTGAAAAAGCGCCAGACCACCTTCTCCTGTGCCTCCGACTGCTTCCCGGGCCGCGTACGGTAAGCAGAGATGGCTGCCAGGTGCACCCTTAGGGTCGTCGACCTGAGCCCTTGCTGAGAAAGGAACCATAAATAGTCCAAGATGCTTGCCAAGGAAGAGGAGGAAGGGTCCAGGCCCTTACCCTGACACCAAATGGAAAACCTTTTCCTTTGAAGGCATAGCATTTCCTGGTCGACTCCTTATGGGACGCCTCAACTACATTGAGGACCTCATCAGAAAGACCCAAGACCTGGAACTCTAGCCACTCAGGAACCAGGCCGTCAGGTGCAGGGATTGAAGGTCCAGATGGAACACCTTCCCCTGGTTGACTGAAAGCAGGTCCAGGCGAGCTGGAAGCTGCCTTGGGAGCTTGGAGCTGAGGCTGAGGAGATCTGGATACCAGCATTGGCGGGGCCAGTCTGGGGCTACCAGAATCACCTGCGCCTTGTCCCTCCTTGCCTTGAGAAGCACCTTGTGGATCAAGGGAAATGGGGAAAGGCGAGGAAGAGGCCCGCCGGGGCCCACGGGCTCAAGAAGGCATCCTGCAGTGAGCCCTGCTGAGGGGGGCGGGCATGGAACAGCCTCAGCTTCACGTTCTCCCTGGAGGCAAACAGATCCACCTGAGGTGTGCCCCAATGGGAGAACAGATCTTGTACTACCTCCGGCAGGAGAGACCACTCGTGGGATACAGCCCCTAACCGGCTTAGGGCATCGGCCAGGGTGTTGGAGGCTCCTGCCACATGAATGGCTAGGAGATTCGCCTCCAGGCTGTGCACGAGTGACCAAATGCAGAGAGCTTCCTTGCACAGAGGCATGGAGTGCGTCCCGCCCTGGCGGTTTAGGTAGTACATGGTTGTGGTATTGTCCGTCTGGACCTGAACCACTTGACCCCATAGAAACAGAGTGAAGGCAGTGAGAGCTAGGCGGACCACTCGGAGCTCCAGCAGGTTGATATGGCATCGGGACTCCCGCGGGGACCAGAGGCTGTGCACTCTGTGCTCTCCCAGATGGGCACCCCAACCCATCAGAGAGGTGTCGGTCGATAGAGAGACCGTCGGCTCGGGGCGGACAAACGGGATGCCCTCCTGCAGATGAGCTGGAACGATCCACCACTGGAGAGCGTTCCACATACCCTGGGTCACCGTCACTAGCTGGTCCAATGGATCGCAGTGTTGCGACCACTGGCTGGCCAGCCCCCATTGAAGGGGGCGCACGCTGGTGCAGGCTGCCATGAGACCCAGAAGGCACAGGAAGTCCCGGGCAGGGCGTGATTGCCCAACCAGAAATGATTGGGCAAAGGAGTAAAGAACCTTGGCCCTGTCCACCGGGAGCCGTGCTCTGGCTTGAAGAGAGTCGAGCTCTGCCCCGATGAAAAGAATCACCTGCTTCGGTTCGAGTTCCGACTTGGCCTCGTTGATAAGGAGGCCGACCTGAGAGAAAACCTGGAGGGCTAGGTCTCTGGACCACTCCACCTCCTGTCTGGAGGGGGCTGCTATCAGCCAATCATCCAGGTAAGGGTACACCCAGACCCCTCAGTGCCGCAGGAATGCCTTCACCACTGCCATGCATTTGGTGAAGACCCTGGGTGCAAGAGACAGGCCGAAGGGCATGGCTCAGAACTCAAAAAGGGATCCTTCTGCTCGAAAGCGAAGGAATCTCTGATGACAAGGAACGGATAGGGACGTGAAAAAAAAGTTCTGCAGGTCCAGAGAGCAGAATCACATGCTGCGTTCCAAGGATGGTATTATCTGAGCCAGAGTGACCATCCTGAAGGTCTGAGACCTTAGGAACTTGTTTAGGTCGTGCAGGTCGAGAATGGGGCACCAGCCCCCCATCCGTTTTGGGACCAGGAAGTACCTGGACACAAACCCTGGGTCTGAGGAAGGGTCTGCCACCTCTCTGATCACCTCTTTCTTGAGGAGCAGAGCGATGTTGGCTCGGCGATCCGACAGCGAGGCTGCGGACCCCGAGGCCCCCCTGAGGGCAATGGCTCAGAAGGGCGGGGCCTGCTCGAACTCCAGAGGCAGGCCCTTTCCTACCACTTCCAACACCCACTGGTCTGTGGTTATAGCAGACCAGGTGGAAAGGAAGTAGGCCGTCCCCCCACGGGGGGAACCTGGGGTGAAGTGACGAGGTTGGGGTGACACCCCTCAACCCGTCACTGTGCAGGCTTGGAGGAGGGACTGGCTGAGACCTCCTGGGCCTTTACCTTCTTGCTTCCTGGAGGAGGAAGCCACGGGCTTGGGTTTGGGATGCCAAGCGCGAGCCTGCTAGCCCTGATGCTGCTGGGCCGGACGTGCCTCGGGTGCAGACGGACGAAAAGACTTGGGTTGCGGTCTGCGGCCCTTGTCCCTCTGGGCGGATGAGACCGAGTCCAAAGTGGCATTGGACTTTTTGATCCTCTGGAGGTGGCCTTCCACTCCAGGGCCGAAGAGGTCGGTCCCCAGGAAGGGGACATCCGCCAATTTGTGCTGGGTATCTGCTGTGAAGGTGGATATCCTCAGCCTTGCTCTGCGGCGCATAGCCACTGCAGATGCTACTGACCTGGCGCATGAGTCACCGATGTCCAGAGCAGTCTGAAGTTGCTGCTTGGCCACTGCCCTGCCCTGGTCCCGCACCTGCTTAACCGTGGTCTGCAGGTCAGCTGGGAGATGAGGGACTACCTTGTCCAGGGAGCCCAACAGGGCATGAGGAAAAATGAGCCATCAGTACGGCCGAGCTGGCCTGATGAAGGCCGAGGGAGGACGCAGCGTAGACTTTTCACCCGGCGTAGTCCAACTTCTTGGACTCCTTGTCGGGAGGTTTGTCCACGTCTCTGGCGTTTCCGGCATGCCGGAAGACTCTGTCGGTAACTAACCTCTCGGCCGAAGGGTGTTCCGAGAAACCAGACAGGGAACCGGTAGGGACCGCGTACTTCCTTGCCATCCTGGCCGAAGGCGCAGGTCAGGAAGCAGGACGCTGCCAGAGCTCCAAGGCTGGGCCTACAATGGCCTTGGCCACTGGAAAGGCCTCCGCAGGAGAATCCCCTCGGTCCAAAATCTCCATGAGGGGATACTTGGCCCGCTTGGATACGGGCTCGAGCTGCATCCCGGTGGATTCCGAGATGAGCATAAGCAAACTCATGAAGGACGAAGGGCTATTGTCCAGTGACTGACCTCCCGAGGACTCCAAGTCAACCTGCCTGGAGAGCAGGGAGGAATCGTCGTTGTCGGACTCGGAGGAGTTTGCAGAGAGCTGCCTTGGGCCTGAGCCACCCTCCACCTGCTGAGGGTGATCGGGAGTGAGGGTGATAGACAGCCTATGGGGCAGACCTTGGGCCAACCAAGAATTTTTGGTCGGAGCCCCAAACAATGGCTGTGGAGGTTGGAGGTTCCACCGAATCAGTGGGGCAGCCGGTTTTGGCCGAGCAACAGGCCTGGAAGTAGGCGCCTCGGCTAAGGCGAGGGGTTGCTTCGGCCACTCTAGTGACAGCCACTTTATAGCCGAGGAAGGCAACGACGTTGGCTTGCTCCTGGACAGAAGAAGCTGTTGCTACATGAGGTCCTCGTATCATCGACGCAACTTACGTCGAAGCCTCCCCTTGTCCGAGGAAGAGGATGAGGGCGAGCGTCGTCGTCGCTTGCCACGGTGCTGAGACCGAGACCGTCTGTGACAGCGGGATTGGCTGGGCTGAGAAGAAGTCCAAGACAGAGACCGTGAACCTTGGCTTTTCCGAGGAGGGTACGGAGGTAGTGCGGGGGAAACCCGCCCTCCCCGCGGCTCGGAGGGCTCAACCATGGACTCCAGAACTGGAGGTATGGGCAAGTCCACTGACTCCTCAACTACCGCTGGGGGAACCGGGGAGTGAGGATTTTCAGCTTCACCATTCGACAGCCCATCCAACGGGTCGAGAAAAATCTTGACTGCGTCAACGGGAGTCACAGTCAACTGACCTGACGGGGACACCATGAAGCCAGTGGCCGAAGCCGAAGGATCGACCGAAGTCGATGGTCGACTACCCGGTGAGAGGGACCTCTCCCGTTCCCAAGAGCGTCGACGGAGGGACTTACCTTTGTGGTCCTTCTTCTTGGACTGAGAGGAAGGCCCTGAAAATGTTGGTCCATCTCCCTTAGTGGAGAGGGAGAGACAGAGCTCCTTAAAAGAAGCTGAATAGGAGGATCCCAGGGAGAGCAGGATAAATGCCGCGGCCGAGGAAGACGAAGATGCGGCCTGCGCCGCCTCCTCCTCGAGGGCGATCATCTGCTCAAGCTGTTCAGCCGAGCCCGCCGCCACGGAAACCGCCAACCGGGCCTCCTTCGACTTTACTGGAGGATAACGTTTTTCGGGTCGCCCTAGTTGTAAACGGGTGCCACGGTCTTCCAGGATGTAGGCCGAAAAAGAAGAGCACAGGTCGCAAGCCTGCGGATCGTGCCCAAGGCCCAAGCAGTAGATGAACGTGGAGTGCGGGTCCGTCCGAGACATCTTCTGCCCGCATGGGCACCTCCGGAAACCGGGAGTCGATTTGTCCATCGCAGCCATGAGGGAAGAAAGTGACCGAAGTCTTGAAAACCTTAAAAGTAATTTCGGGTAAACCGAAGAAATAGGAACCAGTCTTATACGCAGAGCGTTAAGGAGGGAACCTGAGCTTCCAAGCGGTAAGGAAGATCGGGCGTCATGGGGCGGAGCCAAGAGTTTTACCACCCGGGTGGGTGGGAGGAGCCAGCTTGAAGACCTTCCGGCAAGATTTAAAGCGGCAAGGATACCTGCCTATAAGTGTGGATGAACAACATATCCAAGTCCCTAGAAACTTTATTTTATTTTATATTTCTTCTAGTCATGCAGGCTGCAGATAGGAGGATGATGGATAAATAAAAGTTAAACTAAAGAGTAGAAGTCCCTAGGCTAGAAGGAAGGAATGCATTTATATATGTTTTATATATATATAATCAATTGAAGAGATACAGTAGCTGAGACAGAGCTCTGTCCAGCCCGTTGCCCCTCCCCCCATACTCGAGGGAGAGAGTACACCACTTCTGCTGCTGCAGCAAGCTGAATTTGATAAAATTCAGAATCAGTACTTGTCTGAAAAACAATGAAAGTAACATATATATATATATATTAACTAACTTGTTTTTTTTTCTCTTTCAGATATTTCCTGAAGAAGACCTAAGGTCGAAACGTAGATTTTTAACTCTATTTTCTATTTTCAGCACGCATTTAATATAACCATTTTGTTTTGCTTTTAGACCACATGCTGACGGAGCACCTTGTTTTGGTTTTTTACAATATATATATATATATATATATATCTATATTTTTTTTTTATTTTAACTTCAGTTCAACTTCAAACAACCAAGTGTTGTTTTTGTATGACTGATTTTAAGTACTCCAACCACAAATTTTAAATTAGAGACTCAAAGTTAGTCTGGGTATCCTGTGACAAGCTAGTACACCTGAGCCAAGCCAATCTACGAAAAGCCACAGATGTAGCCATGACTCTAGAGGATACATCATTAAAATCCACAGCAGCATGGAACTGCACCTTGGATGCCTCAATACCATCAGCAGCCACCTGTTCCAGCTCCTTAGCAAGCTGGCCAGGGCCTGTTTCGTCAAGCCATGACAGTGTCCCATCTAGATTTTGGTATCTTGCCACATAAGCCATGTAATTTGCTCCTGAGTCCCAAGGACGCTGCCATGTATTGTTTTTAGCCATGGCATCAATCTTCCGGAGTCCTTGTCAGGAGGATGTGAAGCCAAGGGAATATTAAGCCTTATCACAGGCTGCAGCCTGAACTACTCCAACATGACTGCATTGCTGTGAAGGAATTCTGTATCAGGACCTGACAAAGTGTACCTCCTGTCCATCTTCTTGTCCACAGGAGGCACAGAATTAGAAGCTTTTAAAATTTTATTGTTTGTTTCCTAAATGACTTATGTAAGGGATAGGCAGTCTCCTAGACTCTGGGATATCCATCATTTCTACAAAATCAGGTTCCTCTTGCTCATCCACAGCTTCCTCCAATGGGAGCTGGAGGGTTTCAGCAACCTTTTTATAAAACATAAAGTGAGAAGTGGACTCAGAAAGCGTAGGGGGAGATTCTAAAGGTCTGTCTGGGGAGATGTCCGGTTCAATGGGCACACCCAGACTCTCAAAGTCACATTCATACTGTTCATAATCATCCTCCCCCTCCTCTGGTTCATAAAACTCTTCTAAATCATATTCTTGAACCGGTGGAACCGGCCAAACTGACCTTTTACCAGACAGTGGCGGTTCGGACGGAACCAGAGAAAGTGACTGGACAATTTGTATAGCTCTTGCTATCTCTGCAGCAGTTGGAGAAGGAATTTTAGACTCCACACCTGATGATTTTCTAGTTTTCTTTGCTGGAACTGGCTCCTCAGAGTCAGCTTTACGTTTGCCCGAGGAAGTCTCGCCCTGGTCAGAGGGCACTCCCTCTGGTTCGGTTGGCACCGAACCGGGCTGGCCATCCGGGTCAGCAGACTTTTTGGCCTCTCGTTCCCTGAGCCTGCCAGCTCTCTTATCCAGGGTGGCTGCAGTGAAATTCTTACAAATCTGGCAGTCTGAATTGAGGTGGTCAAACCCCAGACAATATACACATGTGGTGTGTGGGTCAGCCTTGGCAAAGGCTTCCCCACAGACACCACAGTGTTGAAACCCAGTGGGCTCGGTTTTTCTTTTGGGTTTCTCAGACATAATGCCAGCCTAACCAAAAAAACTTGTCCTTTTAACGGCAGTGCCAGGCAAGACACCCTTATCGGTTCCCAACCGTGTCACGGGTCGTGGAAAAAAACGTAATGAAATCCGCTTTTTAGAACCAATAAGAACCGGGAACCGCACTCTAAAAGCTTTTAAATGCTTGATTTTTAAAGTTTTAAAACAACCTGATCGGTTCAAACCGAACCGATAAACATTTAAAGTTCCACACAGAAATAAACCTGTCTATTACTTACAATACCACAGACAGAGCTTGAACCGATCGGTTTGCGGTTAAAATAATAATACTCGCGGTTGAATTTAACCGAGAAAACACTGTTTAAACCGAGAAATGAACCGAGCAGTAGGAGAAATCTCCGGAGCGACTGTTCAGCAAGGCGGAGTAAAGAATGTGACAGTTTCAGTTTGAAATTACACAGACAGAGCTTCTCTAACCGAGCTCGAGCTCCAAGTTCCATGCCTGGCATGGAAGTTAACTATTTCACCTCCGGGGCAGTTCTAATGGTGGGACAAACTGCAATTGTCATAATATAGCAAGACTTCATGTTGTTTGAATCAAGGTTTTTCCAGTTGGATGCTAGCAGCTACTCGCCAGGACTCACACCAGTTAAGACTTCAAATAGGTACGAGCTGCTGCGGGATCTCCTGCCTTCAGCACTGGATCTGTCAAAGGCAGAAAACAGAGAGACATTGCAGATGGCAGGGAGACCTAAAGAGACTGGAGACTGGGCACCCTTACCTGCAGACTGGGCTAGCTGGTACACCAGAGGATGCAGCAGGAGGAGCTGACTCATTGGAAAAACTATCTGAACTTTTATCTGCTTCAGACAACATATACCACCTTGCTTAAGGTGGATCTGGTATCCTTTCTGACCTGTTGCTCCTCTGCCTAGGGCAGATAAGTACTTTTGGCTTCTACCAAGGGAAGAGAGGGTACGAATGTAGGGAGATGCCCTCCTGGGCACATGAGCAGTAAGCCTTTTTGCAGAGGGTAGTACTGTTGCCAGCAGCGTGCCCCTGGGCCAGACAGAGTGTGAGCACTCAGCTAGTTAAAACTGAGTTTGTTCAAAGCAATGCTCCTACAACTCTGTTGGAGCAAACACTGACACCTCCCCTTGTTTGTCTGTCTTCCCATATCCTACCCCTTCCCACATGTGTCGGAGGTGGAGGATTTTCCCTCCAATGGCCGAAATCCCAAGTCTCATTGCCTCTGCCAAAAATCAGCTGTTGCCTTGTCTCCTGCAATGAGGACTTTTTCGATATGGATGTCTCCGTTCACTCTTTTTTTTTTATTATTTACTGTACTTTTTGGCCCCAGAATGCTCATCCATCTGCCCACTCCTGCACCAGTCTTGCTTCCCTAATGACCACCATCTGCCGCAGATATCCCCTGGCTTATCCCCCAGGGCAGGGCCACAGCCTCACAACCTGCCCGTCTATAACAGGTAAGGTGTCAGTGAACCAACATTGCCTACCTGGCTCCCCCCCAGGGTGGGGTTTTGGGGCCAGTAGTGAGGACTGCGGGACTAGTAATTCATCAGTGGCAGAGCGGTGAGGAGCGATGATGACCTGGGTGCAGGCCGGCATCATCCAGAGTGCCCGAAGAGATTTTTCCTTGTTTTTCCAGGAGGCGGGGATGTGAAATGAGGTCTGGCATCCACCCTGCCTCCTGAAGCAAACTGATGCTGGTTACTGTGGTGCTCCTGGCCTCTGCCTGTGTCCCTGAGGCACCAAGCATACTCCCCACCCTCCTCCCAGAGGAGAAAAGCAGTCCACAGGATGCTTCATACTTCTTCCCCCGGCCGGCCCTCTGATGACCTGGGTCCATTCCCAAACCTGGGTCACTAGCGTCACAAGCAGAAATCCAACTGCTGCACTGATGGGCCAGCACCTCAAGCCACTCTGATTTACCAAGGAATGAGACGCAGTATGGTCCCCCATCCCTCTGCCACAACCCCTCCGGCATTATAGAGGGGCTCTGCCCCCATTAATTAGTGATAGTAACCAGGTGGCTGCCCTGCACTACAACAGGGAAAATATCAGCATAGCGCTGACCTCCATTAGGCAGAGAGAGGATTCGAGAATCACTCCTTGTAGGAGTGCAGCTGGTGTGACTCCCAGATATACAGCCACAGGGCCACAGTTGAACTCAGGCCCAGAGGTGGTCTTTCCCCTATTCTTCTAAGAGTTTTTGTTTGTGGTTTAAAATGTTATGTTTATACTAAGTAATATTTCTGTTATTAATGTTATTGCTACTGGATGGTGCCCCTGAGAGGGCCCCCTTCGCCATTAGAGGAGTACATGGCCTGCTCCTCTGGGCAGTTGTGGGGGCTCAATCTCCAACACGAGAGGGAGACCCATGGGTCCCTCCCTTCATAAATGAGGTGTTGATCTCAAAAGGCCTCCAACCTATTGCACTTCAGTGGGGGTAATACTGTAAGTGTTCACCCTGGTCCCTAGTCAGAAGAGTATTTCATAATTGATGTTAAGGGATGTGAACACTCGCTGTCCCAGGGAAAATGGGTATTCTTTGTGGTAACATTCGGGGTGATTGCACAAATGTACTGGGACATATACACCTATGTTAAGGGACACGTGATGGGTGAGAATCTTGGAGGATGACAAACAGGGGGACTGGTCCTTTCCAGACTACTAGTCACCTGGAAAGGAAGCAGAGGGGGAGAAAAAAGGATAAAAGATATTTGTACTGAACCATTATGGATCCCACACTACTGGTAATGTTTATATCTTGGAATGTAAGAGGCTTGAACAACCTGATTAAATGAAAAAAAGTGATGGCTAGATTAAAGAAACTCAAAACACAGGTTACCTTCCTCCAGGAGACTAAATTTAAACACGGAGAAGCAAAGAAACTGGCTCGGGAATGGATGGGGTGGAAAGTGCACAGCTCCTCCAGCACTGTCAAAAAATGGGTATCTATACTCTGCCACAAGCAACTTAAATGGCTGTAATTGAGCAATGAGGGGATAAAGAGGGAAGGTGGACCCTGGCCAAAGTTTCCTCTGAGAGAGGCCCTATTATACTAGGAAATATATATGCCCCTAATGTAGATCAGCCAGAGTTCTTTAACGAGCTGTCACAAGCCCTGCTGGGTATGGCAGGGGATCAGCTGGACATCATCTTGGGGAGAGAGTTCAACTTGGCTTTGGACCATCTGCTGGACAGATCCAATGCCAAGCCCTAATAGTAATGCCCTAACCAGCCTGTCTGAGTGTTGTTACTCCACCGCCTGACTGATACTTGGTGTACATTCCATCCCTCTACAAAGGACTATGCCTTCTACTCAGAGCACTGAGCCATAGCCAGCAGAATTGACTACTGGTTCACTTCGACCACCCTGAACCCATTCATTTCTGAGGTCACCATTGCTCCACTATATATCTGACCATGCCCCGATAAAATTGCAGGTTTACTTGCTGCCAGGGAAAAAGAAATCAGTATCCTGGCGGTTGGACCCCTTCTCCTGGTGGGCAAACAGTTTCAAAACTGGCTGAGACTGGAAGTAGAATAATTATTTCAAACAACATGAAGTCTTGCTATATTATGACATATGCAGTTTGTCCCAACCTTAGAACTGCTCCGGAGGTGAAAGAGTTAACTTCCATGCCAGGCATGGAATCTGGAGTGCGAGCTCAGTTGAAAAAACTGTCTTCAAACTGAAACTGTCAGATTCTTTACTCCGCCTCAATGAACAGTCGCTCCGGAGATTCCTCCTACTGCTCGGTTCATTTCTCGGTTAAAAAGTGTTTTTTCTCGGTTTGTTTAAACCGCAATTATATTTATTTTAACCGCAAACTGGTTGGTTCAAGCTCTGTCTGTGGTATCGTAAGTAATAGATAGGTTTTACATTCTCTGTGTGGAACTTGTAAACGTTGTTATCGGTTCAGTTTGAACCGATCAGGTTGCTTTCAAAACTTATTAAATTACATTTAGAGTGCAGTTCCCGGTTCTTATCGGTTCTTAAAAAAAACGGATTTCATTACGTTTTTTTCCATGACCCGTGACACGGTTGGGAACTGTAAGGGTGTCTTGCTTGGCGATTTGCCAGAAAAGGGCAAGTTTTTGGTTAGGCTGGCATTATGTCTGAGAAACCCAAAAGAAAAATCGGGCCCACTGGGTTTCAGCACTGTAGTGTCTGTGGGGAAACCTTTGCCAAGGCTGACCCACACACCACATGTGTTTATTGTCTGGGGTTTGACCACCTCAATGCAGACTGCCAGATTTGCAAGAATTTCCCTGTAGCTACCCTGGATAAGAGAGGTTGGTAGGCTCAGGGACGAGAGGGCCAAAACGTCCGCTGACCTGATGGCCAGCCCGTTCGGTGTGCCAACCGAACCAGAGGGGAGTGCCTCTTACCAGGCAAGACTTCCTCGGCAACGAAGAGCTGACCCAGAGGAGCCAGTTCCAGCAAAGAGGACTAGAAAATCAGCAGGTGTGGAGCCAAAATTTCCTTCTCCAACCGCTGCAGAGATAGCCAAGCGATCCAAATTGTCCAGTCGCTTTCCCGTTGCCTCGAACCGCCACTATCAGGTAAACGGTCGATTCAGTCATCCTAATCGGGTTCAAGAATACTATATAGAGGAATTTTATGAACCGGAGGAGGGGGAGGAGGATTATGAACAGTGTGAATGTGATTTGAAAGTCTGGATGTGCCGCTGAACGGACATCTCCCCAGACAGACCTTCAGGAGTGTCTCCCCTAGGCTTTCTGAGTCCCTTCTCATTTTCTGTTTTATAAAAAAGTTGCTGAAACCCTCCAGCTCCCTTTGGAAGAAGCTGTGGATGAACAGGAGGAGCCTGACTATGTGGAAATGATGGATATCCCAGAGTCCAGGAGATTGTCTATTCCTTTACATAAATCCTTTAGGAAACAAACAATAACAATTTTAAAAGCTCCTAATTCTTTACCTCCTGTGGATAAAAAGATGGACAGGAGGTGCACTTTGTCAGGCCCTCATACGGAGTTCCTTTCACAACAATGCAGCCATGTCGGGGTAGTGCAGGCTGCAGCCTGTGATAAGGCAAATATTCCCTTGGCTTCACACCCCCCCGACAAGGAATCCAGGAGGATTGATGCCATGGCTAAGAAACAATACATGGCAGCATCCTTGGGACTCAGACAGGCAAATTATATGGCCTATGTTGCAAGATACCAGAAATCTAGATGGGATACTGTTATGGCTTTAGCGAAACAGGCCCCTGGCCAGCTTGCCAAGGAGCTGGAACAGGTGGCTGCTGATGGTATTGAGGCATCCAATGTGCAATTCCATGCTGCAGTGGACTCTAATGATGTATCTTCAAGAGTCATGGCTACATCTGTGGCTTTTAGAATGGCTTGGCTCAGGTGTACTAGCCTGTCTACAGGATACCCAGGCTAAGGCCATGGATTTTTCCTGTTGTGGGTAATTCTCTGTTTGGGGAGCAGACAGAGAATTACATGAAGAAATGGATGAGTATAGGACCACTTATAGGGTGCACAGGCCAAGGAAAGGCAAGCCACTCCTCAGAGGCAGCCTCCCAGGGGCAGGGGCAGGCCTTTTCACAGGCCTTTTTACCAAGCCCAGGCCTCCTCTTCAGCTTATGCCCAGAGGGGGTTCTTCAGAGAGAGAGGCAGACGGGGTACAAGCAGGCCTGCTCCCACCCCTCACCCAAAAGCCCCTGCCAAACAGGCACCCAGATGGGATGCCCAGGGCTGATTCTCCATTACCTGTAGGGGACAGGCTGGCTTACTTCGTCCAGGACTGGGAGTCTTTAACATCAGACAAGTGGGTCCTGGAAGTAGTAAGCTAGGGACTGGTTCTCAGCTTCAAAAAATTTCCAAAGATGAGAACCAGATCTTTTCCACCTGCAAATCCATTAGAGGCTCTTGCTTTGGAAACAGAAGTCTCAACCCTCCTGGCTCTCAGAGCTGTGGAAAGGGTTCCTCCCCTACACCAGGGCAAAGGACTGTACTCCAGGTACTTCCTTACACCAAAAAATACAGGAGAATGGCGGCCCATCCTGGATCTAAGATACCTAAACAAGCACCTTTTAAAACCAAAATTCAAAATGGTGACTCTGGGAATGATTTTACCCTCCCTAAGGCCAGGGACTGGCTAGCGTCCCTGGACCTCAAGGATGCCTACTTCCATGTTCTCATCAGAAGCTCCCCCCGAAAGTACCTCAGATTCGAACTGCCCTCAGGCCATTACCAGTTCAGAGCAATGCCCTACGGCCTTACCTCTGCCCCAAGGGTATTCACAAAATGCCTGGCAGTAGCAGTTGCTCACTTAAGAAGGCAAAAGATTGCCATCTTTCCTTACCTAGATGACTGGCTCATAGTGGGTCAGTCTCCAGATCAAGTCAAATCACACCTTCAGGTTACCCAGCAGCTGCTTACATCCCTAGGTTTTCTTCTCAATCTTCCAAAGTCAGTTTTGGAACCTGTTCAGCTACTCACCTTCATAGGTGCAGAACTGGACACAAAGCAGGCCAGAGCTTTCCTTCCTCTAGAAAGGGTAAAGACCCTGGTGGCCCTGGCCTCCTCCTTCACTCTGCAGATCTCTCGACCAGCAAGGCACTTTCTACAGCTCCTAGGACACATGGCTGCTGCTTCACAGCTGTAGTGCAAGGAGCAAGATTTCAGATGAGGGACATTCAGTTCCATTTGAGAGCCTTCTGGTCTCAAGGAGAGATCTAACAAAATTGATCCCAGTAACTCAAACCCTGATCCAGGCCCTGCAGTGGTGGCAGGATCAGAGCAATCTGAGACAGGGGGTTTCCTTTCATCCCTCAATCTCACTCCTTGACCCTTACTACAGATGCGTCCCTCTTGGGATGGGGAGCTCACATGGCGACCTCTCCACCAGGGATTGTGGTCCCCTCAGGAATCTCTGCTCCACATCAATCTGTTGGAACTCAGAGCTGTTTTCTAGCACTTCAGGTTTTTCTGCATCTGTTCAGAACAAAGTGGTACAGGTCAGAACAGACAACACCACTACAATGTGGTACATCAACAAACAAGGGGGCACTCGGTCTTCGGCCTTGTGCACCGAGGCAATGAAGTTGTGGTCTCTGGCTTATTCCCTGAATGCCTCCCTCATAGCAGTTCACCTCCCAGGCAAGGACAATGTCCTGGCAGATGCTCTCAGCAGGATTTCCCAGGGCCATCACGAATGGTCACTGGATCCCCTAGTACTGGGGTTAGTTTTTGCCAGGTGGGGCACCCCTCAGATAGATCTTTTTGCAGCCCCAGACAATCACCAACTTCCGCTTTTTTGTTGCAGACCCCCAGTGTTGGGCTCAGTCCCTCTGGATGCCTTCCTTCTCGATTGGGAAGGGAAGTTCCTCTATGCCTTCCCCCTTCCCTCTCTTGTTCAAGGTGCTAGTCAAAATCAGATCTCAACCTTGCAAGATGATTCTGATTGCTCCAGATTGGGCCAGACAGCCCTGGTACCCACTCCTTCTGTCCTTAGCAGTCCATCTTCCCCTGTGTCTCCCCATGAACCACAATTTGTTAACCTGTGCCCAGGGAAAAGTTTGGTATCCGAATCTCAAATCCCTCAACCTCAAGGCCTGGCTCTTGAGGAGTTAGAGTTTGCTAACCTACACTTTCTCAAGGTGTACTAGAAATATTGAAAGCTTCTAGGAAGCCTTCCACCAGGGCTACTTATAATTCTAAATGGAAAAGGTTTTCCATATGGTGCTCTGAGGAAGCATATTTCCCAGAATCTGCTGATTTGCCCTGATCTTGGACTATATGGCCCATCTAAATACTTTGGGGCTGAGGCCAGCTACCCTGAAAGTGCATTTGGCAGCTGTCTCTGCTTTTATTTCAGCAGGAAGCCCTCTTCTCTTTCTGCTCACCCTGTATTTTCCAAGTTTTCAAGAGATTCCTTCACACCAACCCTCCATTCAGGGACCCTGCTCCTGCCTGGGATCTTAATGTTTGCATTGCTCAGCTGATGCAACCCCCTTTGAACCTTTGTCTTCAGCAGAGCTTAAGTACTTGACTTGGAAAACTGTGTTTCTAGTAGCCATCACTTCTGCCAGGCGCATAAGTGAATTACAAGCTTTGTCAGTGGAGCCTGATTTTATCTCCTTTCACAGAGATAAGGTAGTCCTCAGGACTAACAGGAAGTTCTTGCCTAAGGTGGTTTCAGATTTCCACTTAATCAATCTATATCTCTTCCAGTGTACTTCACTGACCATTCCTCCTCTGGCGAGAGGAGGCTGCACAATTTAGATGTGAAGAGAGCCTTAGTTACTACATAGGCGTACCAAGGGTCACAGGTTTGACTCCTCCAACTATTTCTCACTTATGGTGAGGTTGGGAAGGGAAACCTGCCACTAAAGATCAATTGCCAGGTGGATTGTCTCTTGTATCCAATTTTGCTATCAAAAACTGGGTAAGGTTCTCCCTTCAGGCCTGAGGGCTCACTTTACCAGAGGTACAGCTGCATCCCTAGCTGCGGCCAGGGACATCCCTATCTTAGAGATATGTCAAGCAGCTACCTGGAAAACAGTACACACTTTCACCAAGCATTACTCCTGGACATCCAGGCTAGGAGGGATGCTCGGTTTTTTCACACTGTGCTTCAGAGCCTATTTCCTAAGTAGGTTCTGTCCCTCCTCCATGGAGGTACTGCTGTGTAGTCTGCATATGTCATAATATAGCAAGACTTCATATTGTTTGAAGAAAAAATTACTCACCTTAGTAATGTTCTTTCTTCTAATGGAGTCTTGCTATATTATGACCTCCTCCGCCTGCCCCTCTCAGAACCTCTACTCTTGGGATGTGGGTGGGCAGTCCAGTGTTGGCACTTAATGATGCCCACCTTGTGTTCTCCACCCCTCCTTTTTGGGGTGTTTGGGTGTTGTATTTTATTTATCTTATTTTCTGGGTCCCCTGACTTGAGTCTTGGTTTTGGGACCAGAAAAATGTGTTAATATTTTAGTAGCCAGTTGGCTAGTGTAGGTTTACAGCTTCCACACAGAACCTTAGTGAGTTTTGCTCGTAAAAATCTGACAGTTTCAGTTTGAAGATAAACAGACAGAGTTTTTTCAACTGAGCTAGCGCTCCAGATTCCATGCCTGGCATGGAAGTTAACTCTTTCACCTCTGGAGCAGTTCTAAGGTTGGGACAAACTGCATATGTCATAATATAGCAAGACTCCATTAGAAGAAACAACATTACTAAGGTGAGTAATTTTTTCTTTCAGGACAACCTAGAGACTTGTGCCCCTTCCCCCTCCAAATCATATGGGAAGCCTTTAAAGCCACAATGCGTGGCAGGATTATATTCTACGCAGCCCACAGGAGGAAACTAAGAGAGGTGGAAGCTGTGCAGTTAGAAACACAGCTTAAACAAAAAGAGGCAGAGTGAAAAAAGGACCCCAACATGTTATAAAACCAAATCCTTATACTTGAACTTACTACTCTCAGAATTAAACTTAACACATTAGCCACTAGATGAGTTGAGCTGCAGATGGCAAGACTGAGACATAAATACTGGGATCGGGAGGGAAAAGCAGGAAAGCTCCTCGCATATCACCTTCGGAAACAACAGGCAGAGAGACATATAAAGAGGCTTAAGGATAAAGCAGAGGGGGGATTCAACACTCACCTAAGGAAATTAACAAGTTCATAACAGATTTCTATCAGACCCTATATAAAACCCAGAACCCATTACATACTACCAACTTTAACACTTTCATGGCCCGGTTTCCCCTTTCCTCTCTCTCTGAGACACAAAGGAGCTTCCTGGATGCCCCAATCAAGGAATCGGAACTTTCCAATAATATAAAAGGGATGGCACCACAAAAGTCCCCAGGGAGTGATGGATTCCCAGCTGATTTCTATCGACTCAACAAGGTAGCCATCTGTAAGCCCATGCTCCATATGTTGAGAGCAGCTCACGTGGAAGGGAATCTCCCTAACACCTTGAAGAAAGTGGTGATAACAGTTCTCCCCAAAGAAAGGAAAGATCCAACCCTCCCTTCCAGTTTCAGGCCCATATCCCTGATCAATGCTGACGCCAAAATATTGGCCAAAGCACTTGCCACTAGACTGGAGACAATTATTCCAACACTAATCCATGAATCACAAGTGGGCTTTCTGAAGGTGAGCTGTAGTGCTGACCACTTGACAGCCTTAGTCACTTTGTTCCAGAAGGCTTCTACTCTGCCCTCCCCTGTAGCAGCCATACCATTGACTTCGAGAAAGCTTTCAACTCAGTCGAATGGGGCTATCGCCAGGCGGTTTTGACCCATTTTAATATAGGACCTATTTTCAGTAGGTGGGTCAATACCATTTATAATGATCCTGTGGCTAGGGTTCTTACAAATGGCCTCCTGTCTGACCCTTTCACCCTCCAAAGAGGCACAAGGCAAGGTTGCCTGCTATCCTCCTAGTCTTTATCCTGGCCACTGAACCAGTGGCTGCGGCCATTTTGCAACCACAAACTCATACCAGGTATAATGGTAGGTCAGGAGGAATTTAAAACCAAGCTATATGCCGATGACTGCCTTATCCTGACCAGTGACATTTCACTCAGTCTGGATAACATCTCGGATACTTTTGCCCAGTTCGAACAACTGGCGGGTCTAAAGATTAATAGAACTAAATCTGAAATCCTTCCCATTAACAAACGCACAGCAGAGCACATGGGCCTCCACTCTGGCCTTGTCTGGGCAGGCTCGCACCTCAAATACTTAGGGGTTACCCTGTCTCCAGAGCTACACAGGTTGGGACCTCTGAACCTACTACCTTTAAGACGGAACTAAACAGATGGCAACATCTGAACCTGTTGCTCCCAGGTAAAACTGAATCCATGAAGATGATATTAGCTCCCAGACTGTACTATATTCTTGCTCACCTCCCCATCAATTCCAGAAGGTGAATTCTTTGATTAGACATTATTTATGGGGCACTTCTCCACCAAGATTCAGTAGGGGCCAAACTCAGGGCCCACTGGAAACAAGGGGATTGGAACCTGCAAAATGTTCAACATTATATGCTTGCCTTCATTACTGCTAGGTCGTTGGCAACTCTTCGACCCACAGACCCCCCCACTACCCCCGTGGTGCCATATAGAACAGAACCTTCGGGGAGCTGCACATCCATCCCTCTCTCTAACTGGACCTGTCAGGACTGGAACTATGCGCTGGGTGACTATAGCCTCGGCTTGTAAAGCTTTTGTTGCTTGTGACAAGTATCTCTAAACACTGTTCTAAGATGGGACTCCCTATGTACCTCTGGGGGGAACCCAAAACTGTGCATTGAAGGTAAACCAATCCAATGGGATACGTGGGAGGACAGATCCATCCACAGGATATACAACCTGCTGACCCCTGACATGAGACATACTGAAACCTTTTAAACTCTCCAGCAGAAATTTGAGTTGCCAAAATGGGACTTTTGGAAATACCTGTAAATCAGGTCTGTATATAACAAATGGTTGAAAGCTCCATGCCAATGTAAGGCCTGTAAAATGACCAGACCCTCACCAGATTCCCAAATGCCATGGGCAAACTGGCTTAAACCCCACAGGGTTAAAGCCAGAGCCATCTACCAGATGATGAGAGACTCACAGCTAGATCCTACTGCAGGGGACAAAGCCAAATGGCAGTCCACCCTTCAGGCTCCCATCGCCGATGAGGAATGGCTTGCATGCTGGAAACTGGTGTAACAGGCATGCATGGATCAAAAGAACTGCTTAATACAAAAAAAGATGCTACACCAATGGTATAGAACTCCAGCCCAACTCAAGAGACTAGGGGTGATCTCTCAAGACTTGTGCTGCAGATGTGCTGCTCCAGGTGCTGACTTGTTGCACATAATTTGGTCTTGCCCTCTTATTGTGCCTTTTTGGACAATGGCGGTTAAGCAATGTTCTGATATCTTACGAGTGCCCATCCCAATGACCCCTCAGACTATGGTGCTCAGCTGTCAGTCTCTGGTCTTTCCCCTATCCATGTTAAATATGAAATGGCTTCAGGCAGCCTCAGTGGAAGCCAATAGACTAATACTTACTAAATGGAAATCATCAAATATCCTGAACATCCATGAACAGCACAGCTTGATAGAAACCCTGGCAATAAATGCCAGATTATCTTGCCAGACTAAGGGCAAACTGGGGAAGTTCCAGTCCTTGTGGACTCCGTACCTTCAATATGTCTCCCGCCATACTGAACCACCAGGGAACACCTTCTCTTCCAGAGTCTGGCACCCACCACAAGCTACCCACTAGGAAATAACTGATAGAGGAACCATCTCTCCCTCTCTCTCTTCCAGACTGTTTCAGGAAATTATGGTCCCCCTCCATTCTAACATATACCAACTGATCTAAGTGTCATTACTAGCACTAATCCTAGGCCATACTCCAGTAGTTTCTTTGCCAATACACTGTTAGCATACTGGACATGTTATGTTTCCAGTCATAAATTTCTTTTATTCAGCTGTACCCAAGCGTCTATGCACTGCTATGATACATATATGCGATGTGTGTAAACTACAAAGATTTCAATAAAAGATTAACTGCAAAAAAAAAAAAAAAAATTTTATTTATTATTTAGAACACAGGCTGTGTGTAAAGCAGCAAGCTGCTGAAACTGGTTCAACTTCAAAGTTTAAACTTCAGCCTGCACTTGACTCTAGTGCACTCCCAGCAGATCCCCACACTCCCTCCCATCCCTTCCCAGTGAGAGCCACACCACACACACACAGTATATCTTTTTTTATAAACTCTCTCAGTACACAAGCAACACAAATGAATATTAAATAAATGACTGGTCTAATGGTCACCGGGTCAGCCTGTCGCTCCACACACTGACTCTGAGAAGCCTAAGCTATAAGTTTTTTAGGCTAACTCTAACTAGTAGTTACTACTGCCCACTGCAGACAGAGACACAACTGAACCCTCTCTCTCTCTCTATTAAGTGCCATGACACAACTGCTCCAGTGAGGACAGAAGGGACAGTACTTACAGTCAGTAATGATGCAGTTCTATTGGCTATTCCGTTCTGCCCATGAGCAGTGTGCCCTGGCAGTAGAGGATGGGGCTCTCTCTAATTCATGTTGGAGTGAGAACATCCCGGGAAGGAGGAGTCCAAGTTGTTCATCCCATTGATCCATCCATGTGTCATGTGATGTAGTGGGAGCCCGAGACCTCAATCATGTAGCTTACAGTGCTGGGTGGGCTCCAACTTATAACAAACACATGCCCTACGGTGCGCCAGTGGCTGGTAGTACTCAAGTGCACTGTGCTGACTGACTGAGCACATGAGCATGCAGATGGCACTTCCGCATGCGCATCAGTGCGTGCACAACAGTTTCTTAAAGGTGCACTGGTGCAGCAAGCATAACAGGGAAATGCCCAGAAAAGAAGACAGCAAAATAAAAATAATAAAAATGATAGTGATGAAAAAATTTAGGGGGGGGCAACACCACCCCAAACTCTGCCCACGATCAGCTTGGCTATACACAGGTACAAGTCCCGGGGGAAAGGTTGCCAGAGTGGGGATTGAAGGTGCAGCAGGCCTTTAAAGAATTTCTTGAAGATACGTAGATACATAGACAGTGTCGGCAGATAAGGGCCTATGGCCCACCCAGTCTGCCCATTTGAGCTTGTAAGTTCAGTTTATATTTTCCTAGAAGTCTGTTGCCCCTTACCCCTGACCTCCAGAATTCCTTTATGTCTATCCCATGCATTCTTAACTCCCATGATTGTTTCAGCCCCCACCACTTCTTCTGGCTGGGTGTTCCACTTGTCCGCCACCCGTTCTGTGAAGAAATTCTTCCTCACGTTTCCTCTGAATCTTCTTCCCTCCAACTTCATCCCATGCCCTCTAGTCCTGGAACATCTTTCTTGCTTAAAAATAGTGTATTCCTGCACCCTGTTCCTCCCTGTAAGATACTTGTATGTCTCTATCATATCCCCTCTTTCCCTCCTCTCCTCCAGGGAGTACATGTTCAGTTCCTTCAACCTGTCCTCATAGGACTTGTGATGTAATCCATGCACCATCTTTGTTGCCCTCCTCTGAACCTTCTCTACCCTGTCTACATCCTTACGTAGGTAAGGTCTCCAGAACTGTACACTGTACTCCAGCTGAGGCCTCACTAGTGTCTTGTATAGTGGAATTGTGACCTCCCTTTCCTGCTGGTGATGCCCCTGCCTATGCATCCCAGCATCCTATTTGCTTTACCTGCTGCCTTGCCACACTGTTTCCCTACCTTGAGGTCATCAGAGATGATAACCCCAAGATCCCTTTCCTGCTTGGTGCATGCTATATCCTCACCCCCCCCAACTCATATATTGTGCCAGAGTTTTTGTGCCCCATATGCATTATCTTGTACTTCTTTGCATTGAATTTCAACTGCCAAACCCCTGACCATTCTTCAAGTTTCTGCAGGTCCCTTCTCATTCTGTCTACACCCTCTGGTGTGTCTACTCTGTTACAGAGCTTTGTGTCATCAGCAAGCAGTGAAATTATGCCTTTTAGGTCCTGTGCAATGTCACTGATGAAGATGTTGAATAGGACCAGTCCCAGCACTGATCCCTGTGGTATCCCACTGGTCACTCTTCCCTCGTGGAGTGACCGCTATTTACCACCACCCTCTGTGTCCTGCCACCCAGCCAGTTACCTACCCACCACACTACTGTCCTGCCCACACCCATATTCCCCAGTTTGTGTATGCGGCACAGTGTCAAAGGCCTTGCTGAAGTCCAGATGGCCATGTCCACTGCCCTCCACGATCCACCTCCCTAGTCACCCAGTCAAAAAATTCAACGAGGTTGGTCTGACATGACCTCCCGCTGGTGAAACCATGCTGCCTTGGGTCCTGTAGTCCATTGACAACCAGATGTTCCACCAATCTCTCTTTCAGTAGTTCTTCCATGATCTTCCCCACTACCGAGTTGAGGCTGACTGGTCTGTAGTTCCCCGCTTCCTCTTTGTTCCCACTTTTGTATAAGGGGACTACATTTGCTATCCTCCAGTCTTTGGGTACATCCCCTGTTTCCAGTGATCGGCTAAGCAGGATAGCCAGAGGTTCAGCCACCACCTCTCTTAGTTCTTTAAGGACCCTGGGGTGCACCCCATCTGGCCCCATTGCTTTATCAACTCTTATTACTTCCAGTTCCTTCAGGATCCTTTCTCGTTTAAAGGGACTTGTGTCCATTTCTGCACCATTCTCACCCCTTGTACTCCCTTCAGACCCTTTACCCTCCTCTTCCTCAGTAAAGACTGAGCAGAAATACCTGTTCAATATATCAGCTTTACTGTTGTCATCCTCCACGCGGCCCCCATCCTCCCCTTTCAGTCTCACTATCCCTCCCTTTGCCTTTCTTTTTTCACTTATGTACCTGTAAAAGGTTTTGTCCTCTCTACCCACTGATTTTGCAATGTTTTCTTCTGTCTGAGCTTTGACTTCCCTTACTGACCTCCCTGCCTCCCTTTGCTTCTCCAGGTACTTTTCCCTATCCCCTTCTTCTTGTGTCTTTTTGTATTGCCTGAATGCAATCTTTTTGGCTTTCACTTCTTTGGAAAACCATAATGGTCTCCTCTTCCTTTTCCTCTTGCTAACCTGCTTAATGCATAATTCTGTTGCTCTTGTAATCCCCATTTTAAATACTGCCCACTGTTCCTCAACCCCTGATTCCTGCCCCATTCCCCTTAATGCCTCTTTCAAGTATCCCCCATTTTCCCAAAGTCTGCCCCCCTAAAATCCAGGATACGTGTTTTTGTGTGGTTTGGTTCTGCTCTTTCTGTGATTTCAAACCACAATGACTGGTGGTCACTGTTCCCCAGGTGCTCCCCCACTGTTACCCCATCACACTGTCCCTGTTTGTGAGCACAAGGTCCAGTATTGCCTTCTGCCGAGTTGGTTCCATGACCAGTTGCTTGAGGAAGGCACCCTGAAGGGGGTTCAGGATAAATCTGCTCCTAGTTGCTGCTGCTGCTGGGATGCTCCAGTCCATGTCTGGAATATTGAAGTCTCCAACCAGTATTACCTCACCCTTGTCTGTCATCCTTTGCATGGCTAGCATCAGCTTCCTATCTGTTTCTTCCTCCTGGGCTGGTGGTCTATAGACCACACCTGTGCGGATGGCTGGCCCCATTTTCCTTTCCAGCTTAACTCACAGTATCTCTCCCCCATTTTGTTCCTCCTGGATCTCTGTGGCCCTTATGTCATTTTTCACATACAGTGCTACTCCTCCTCCTCCTGCCTGCCCTGTCTCTTCTGAATATGTTGTAGCCAGGTATGGCCATCTCCCAGTCGTGGTTATCATTACACCAGGTTTCAGTGATGGCCACAATGTCCAGGTCTGACTGCACCATGACAGCCTCCAGATCTTCCATCTTGTTGCTAAGGCTCCTGGCATTTGCACACATGGCTTTCCGTGATTTGACTTCCCTAGACTGTTTCGCTGTTCTACTCCAGCCCCTTCCTTGGTTGTCCTTTATCCCTGGTTCTCCTTGTTGTCTGCTCTTCTGCTGAATTTTGCCCCTTTTCTGCCTATCCACCTCTTGGGTGCTAATCTCTATCTTTTGCACACTGCTTTGTAGAGATAGCCACTCCTCTGGTTCACTGGTTCCATTGCTAGCTGTGGGGGGGTGAGCAAGTAGGTACCCTCCTTGCTGGCCTGCCACCCCTCTTTGCTAGTTTAAATGCTTGTCAATGTAGCATTTAAACTTCTCATTGAGTGCTTGGATTCCCCTCCAGGATGGATGCAGGCTGTCAGGCTTGAACAAACCTCCATCCCTCCAGGTGGGTCCCCACTCACCAATGAATCCAAACCCTTTCTCACAGCACCAGTTCTTCAACCATGAGTTAATGTTCCTATGCTCTCCCTTGCCTCTCTCAGGTAGTACTTCTGAGAAAGTGACAGAAGTAGCTACTTGCTTGAGACCCCTCCCCAATTTCCTGAACTTCCTGAACTTCCTTTGACTCCCCATTTGCCAGGTCATTAGTACCTAGGTAGATAATGACATCCAGCTCACCCTCCCATCTTGCCTTCCCAGTTTTGTTTTGTTTCTGCCTGGAGGCTAGGAAGAAAGGGGTACTGTAACTTTATTACAGGCTGCAGCCTGTACCACTCTTTCATGGTCCAAATGCATATAAAGGTACCCACCATTAGATTTATCTAACTGGTACTTTTCTCTATTTTCTTACCAACTCCCAGCTAGAGGTGGGATTCTGAAGTATTTCTGAAGGTAGCCCTTTTAATGGACTTATGAATTGGAATGAGAATTTTTTTGGGAGGAGGGAGACCCACCATGTCTAAGAAATCTGCCTCCTCCTCCTCCTCCTCCTCCTCAGTGGACTCCTGAATATAAAAAGGCCAAGAGTATCCACCATGTGTTGGACAAAGGTATAGTAAGAGGAAAAAACCTTTGTCATTAGAGGAAGAACCAAACTTCTAAAGGTCAGGATCAAGGAGTTCACTCTCCTTTTCATCATCACCTCCCTCAAAGAAGATGCCTTGCCAAAGCCAGGGTCAGAAGGAATAGGTGTAATAGGACCAACTGGGCCACCCATAACAGTGTCCACAGCCTGAAATGTCTTATATAGTTGCCAGGCCTTTGCCATTTCCTCCGCAGAGGGTATATCTTGTTTTGACACTGGCATTTCCCTTTACTTTTAAGTGGGAGGGGTAGTGGTGTTTTTCTTTTCTTTTTATTTTTTTTAGCAGGTCCTGAATCAGAAACCTGCTGTGAATGTCTTTAATTTTTGGCTTAAATCATTATTATTATTTTTATCAGATTTATTTTTAAGGGGGTCCTTAGAGGACCTGTCTTTAAAGTTTTGTTGAGAGGCCGACCCCACTCCTGAATTTTTTTACAGAAAGAGAGGAGGCAGACTGAAAAGTCATAATTTAAAGGATTATTTTTAAACTGTATGAGCAAAATTAGTGAAAGCTCAGAGAGAAGCAAGTGACTGGTTCTGATACAAAAAAGGTTGTGGCAGTCTGCCTTGTCCACAACCAAAAAATTAACAGCAATTTAAAACAGCAAATACCAGTCTTGTTCAAGGTCTGTCTGACCCACTAATTTGTCAGAAAACCTACAAAAATATTGCTCCCAAAGGGGAAAAAAGGGAAAGAGAAAGTAAGGCTCTCAGCCCTAACTGAGGAGAAAACAATAACAAAATGGTAAAAATCATGGTTCCTTGATAAAAATAAGAATCTGCGGAAAAAATAGTGTTAAAAAAATAAAAAGCTTCGGAAAGTTTACCTCAGATGCAATATTTTTTCTTCAGAAATAAGCAGATGGAAACCGTGGTTCCTAGGAATTAAGGAACCATAGAAAACAAAAAAAAAGCACAAATAAAATAAAAACTCTCCAAAAGCAGCACAAATATAAGGGAATAACTCCAAAAGTGTGATAAAAGTACTTCACAATGAAGATATGAAGACAGAACTCTGGGGCAGACTTGTCCAGTCAGCAAAGAAATTAATCTGACTATCATCAATTTCATCCTGCATCTCTTCCTCTGAGATCCTGCCAGTCTGGGGGGGGGCAGATGGACAGAAGGTCAGAAAAGGGGAGATAGGGGAGCTAAACATGTGGCTCAAGGGCTGGTGCCAGGAAAAAGGACACACATTTGTAGGGAACTGGCAACAGTTTTGGGAACGAAAGTTCTTTAAATTTGATGGACTGCATCTGACTAAGGAGGGAGTCAGTGCACTGGGGCAGAATATTGATGTCTTTGCAGAATATTTAAATTAACAAATGGGGAGAGGGGTGCAGCACCGAATACGTCAAATGGGAAGAACACCCCTCCCCTCTCAGCTAGTGGTCAAACAGGAGTTCAGCATGTTTGTAGTTCATTTGCATCACCAGGTAAGGAAAAAGGTCTGGCTCCCCATACGACACACAGGGGAAACGCCAGACCACGCCCAACAACTAACACACCAAAATCTGGCCAATGGAAAATCATGTACACGAATGCTCGCAGTCTGGGAAACAAGATCCCAGACCTGCAGGCAATAATGACAGAGGCTAAACTGGACATAGTGTCTATTAGCGAGACATGGTTTACTAGTAAACATACTTGGGAGACTTCAGTACCAGGCTACGTACTGTTCAGAAGAGACCGAGGTGCAAAAAGGGGGAGGGGTGGAGTGGCCCTTTATGTCAATGAAAATATCAAAGCAACAGAAATTCAGAATGCACATAAGGAGCCAGAAGAACTGTGGGTCATCCTGGAAACAGGAAATGGGACAGCCATACGAACTGGATTATCTACAGGCCTCCAGATCAGGAGGAGGACATAGACACATTACAGTTAGAAGATATACAAAACATGACAGCTAAAGGGGAGGTTCTGATAATGGGAGACTTCAACATGCCAGATACAGATTGGTCAATACCTGCAGGAACATCTGCCAGAACTAGACACATAGTGGATTCCCCACAGGGGAGGGACTCAAACAACTGGTACAACAACCCACAAGAGACAGGGCTATCCTAGATCTAGTACTGACTAACAGGGAAAGGATCACATATCTCTAGGTAGAAGGTCACCTGGGGGCCAGTGACCATCACATGGTATGGTTCAATTTGGCCACTAGAACTAAATCATCCCATTCCAAGACAAAAATATGGGACTTCAGAGGAGCTGACTTTGATAAGATGGCCAACAGAGTTAAGATAGCCCTGGCAAAAAGAAATACAGGTGAGGGAGTACAGGCAAAGTGGACAGGCATTAAGGATGCAATACTTGAAGCAACATCCCATTGTGTTAGAGAGAAAAGGAAGTGCAAAAGAAGAAGGAAATCACTTTGGTTCTCAAAAACAGTACCAGAAAAGGTCAGAGTCAAAAGGCTGGCCTTTAGGAAATATAAGGAAATGCAGCGGGGTGAAGATAAGGAGGCATACTAAACTTCCCTATGGGAAGCAGGGAAGGCAGTAAGGCAGGCAAAGGCCCAAACTGAAGAAACACTAGCAAACAGTAAAAGAAGGTGATAAGACTTTCTATAGATGCATTAGTGAAAGGAGCAAGTCTAGGGGGGTATTGCTAAGATCAAAGGGGATAAGGGGGCATGTGAGGAGGAAGACCACGTAAAAGCATCTATCCTAGGTAGGGCAGGGCTCACAGCTCAGCACCATGGACACGGGGGAGCGAAGTATGTACTAGTCCCTTCACAAAAGAAGGGGTCCTACAAGACCTCGATAAACTCAGGGTGGACAAGGCAATGGGACCCGATGGCATACATCCCAGGGTACTAAAGGAGCTAAGGGTGGAACTAGCAGAGCCATTATCAGAACTGTTTTGTGAGTCTCTAAGCATAGGAGAGGTCCCAGAAGACTGGAGAAGGGCTCATGTGATCCCGCTCTACAAGAATGGTAGCAGGGAGGAGGCAGGGAACTATAGACCAGTCAGTCTTACTTCAGTAGTGGACAAGATTATGGATGCACTCCTTAAGGAAAGGATAGTGCAACACCTGGAATCCATAGGAGCACAGGATCCAAGACTGCATGGGTTTATAACAGGAAGGTCCTGTCATACTAATCTCATAGATTTCTTTGACTGGGTAACCAGTGATGGACCAAGGGGGAGTAGTTGATGTCACCTACCTTGACATCAGCAAAGCTTTCAATACTGTTCCACATAGAAGATTGATTAATAAGCTGGGTAGGCTCAGGGTGGGTCAGAAGTTGGTCAACTGGGTGGCAAACTGGTTAACGGGAAGAAAACAGAGAGTGATGGTAAACGGTATACAGTCAGAAGAGATGCAAGTGACAAGTGGGGTACCTCAGGGATCAGTCCTGGGGCCAGTCCTCTTCAATATCTTCATCAGTGACATTGCAGATGGACTGGAGGGTAAGATTTGTCTGTCTGCAGATGACACCAAGATCTGCAACAGAGTAGGTGATCCAGATGGGGTGGGCAGAATGAGAAGAGATCTGGATAAACTGGCAAAATGGTCGGAAAAGTGGCAACTGGGGTTTAACACAAAGAAGTGCAAGATCATGCACACAGGGAAGAGAAACCCTGAAGCCACCTATAGGCTAGGAGGGAGTTGCTGTCAGTCACAAGGGAAGAAAGAGACTTGGGCATCATTATCACAGATGACCTGAAATCATCCAAGCAGTCCACTAAAGCAGTAGGGAAGGCTAGGGGGAAGTTGGGGTGTATTAGTAGGGGTATCACAAGTCGTAAGAGGGAGGTAATAATCCCTCTTTACAAGACACAGGCTAGGCCCCATCTGGAGTACTGCGTGCAGTACTAGAGGCCACACCTTCACAAGGACACTAATTGAATTGAGGCAGTTCAGAGAAGGGCAACCATAATGGTGCAGGGACTGCATCAGAAAACATATGAGGACAGATTAACGGAACTCAATATGTATACCCTAGAGGAAAGGAGGGAGAGAGGTGATATGATCAAAACATTCAAACACTGTAAGGGCATTAACAAGGTGAAAGAGTCTAACATGTTTCAATATAAGAAAAATAGCAGGACAAGAAGACACAGCATGAGATTAGAGGGAGGCTGATTAAGGGGTAATATGAGGAAGTTCTTTTTCATAGAAAGGGTGGTGGATGCATGGAACAGCCTACCTCAGGAAGTGGTGGATATGAATACAGTGCAGGGCTTTAAACAGGCATGGGATAGGACTAAGGGAGCAATACAGATGAGTATGAATAGATAGGCAATTGACAGAGCAAAGGCCGATGGTACATTCATAAGGTAGAAAAAGAAATGGGCAGACTGGATGGGCCTTGCGGTTCTTATCTGCCATCAGCTTCTATGTTTCTATGTTTCTTTGTAACTTCAGCAGCACCAGCACACAACACTCCCTTACTTCAATCAGATTGGCTAATTCCCTTAGCATCATTAGCACAGTCTCCACTTCCGAGGCATACTGCATTAGTCAAGCATACTGAAGGATTCCTGAGGTGAGAAGCAGGGGCTTCCGTAAGACTATGAGAGATCATGAAATGTTGAAAGATCCCCACCTCCAGACTGGTGCTGTGGGCATCCACTGGCCGTGATCCAAGAGAGGGGGAGGGCTTACAGGGGAGATATCGGAGTTGGAGCAAGCAGCACGGCAGCTTGCATACTCAGGCTTTGTTCTCCACTACCAGCTGCTACAACCCCATCAGAGGCCTTTTTAACCATGACAGCTGAAGCAGTGGCACCGTAACTCCAAGCACTGGTATGTGATTGTTTCTCTACTTGTACAGACAGTGCCGAAGTTAGGGCAACACCAGCACTGCATCACATGATCATTCACACTCCAAGGAATGTGACACCACAGATTCAACAAGGCTCAGAGGACTTTCTAACCGACTGTTGCATTTCCCTACATTCTAAATTTTGTGCAACTTACAGTAGTTTCTTTGCAATGAATATCAATTAAAAGTAAAACAAAGCCATGTGTTAATGTACTTAACTGAAAGTTATTTACCATAACTATTGCTCTTCCTAACTATCCTTTCCATAGATTACCACTAATGGGTCTGAGCCAGAGGCACTAGAACCCTGCGAAAGCCAGAACTTTTCTAGAGGGCTAGTAGCGAGAGTAGGCCCCATGTGCACACCACTGCATGTGCCTGCTGGTATACAGTGGCATCAACCCCCAACTACCACAGTATCTTTTTTTTACTGAGGAGGTGAGCAGCATAAACCTAATGAGTAACCTATGCACTAAACCTAAGGGCATAACATAGCCCTGGTGTCCCGAGTAAGAAGGGCCACCGAACCCAGTAACACAGTGTCTTTACAGCGTAAACCAAGTACAAAAGGGTGAAGATCACAACAAAACAATATGGTAGTGAATCTGGGGGATGGTTGGCAGCCATGGTACTCTATGAAGAAGACATTCAGGAAGACCAGTAGTTACAGTAAGTACATAACTTTCATATCTTCCAAGAATCAGTCTTCTCCATAGAGTCCCATTAATGGGTCAGAGTACTAAAAGCAGAGAAAGTCCCATGGACGAAGGAAACTGGAGCTCAAGGCTCACTCAGGATGCACCCCACATCCTTACTCCCCCAGAGACTTCCTGGTCCAGGAGTATGGAAAGTGGTTGGGAGAGGGGGAAAGGGTAGCTATATGAAGGTTGTCCAGCCCAGTACAACCCAGATGGTGAATTGCTTTGCACCCCTAGAAGAGGTTCAGGCACATGACTCCACTGGGGGGGACTCCAGGTCAGTCAATGTGAAAGGGCAAGACAACATGATGTCACCCAAAGGGAGCAAGGCTGCCAGGAAAGTCCCAGTGGTTGGGGACAAAATGATTAGGGGTGTAAAAAGGGTGGTGCAGGAGGGGGCGGATGGAGGGGATGGTCTGATACCTACCTGTGGTGTCAGCCATCCAGGATTTAAAGAAGATAGGGAGGATGTTGGAGAGGGAGTGTGGGGGTTGAGGGTGCTGGTACACCTGGGTACCAATGATCTAGCAAACCAGTCAGTAGCCCCAGTGAATTGGGACTTCCATACACTGACTAATGCCACACTCAGCCTCCTTGGTCTTTTCTGAAGTCTTCCCTATCTGGGGCAGGGAGGAGAAGCTGCATAAGATAAGTAGTGATATAATACTAGAGTTTAACAGTTGGCTTAGAGGATGGTGGCAGGAAATGGGGTACCAGTTTGTGGGGGGCATGGGGACGTTTGGGACCGGAGACTCTTCAAGGGTGACAGACTTCACCGGTTGAGAGAAGGGGCCAGCATGCTGGGGCAAAAGTCTGATGTCTATATCGGATGTTTAAACTGACTGCAGAGGAGACAAGGTCTAGAGGAACCATAATAGCTAGTGAGCAGAAGGGGATCCTAGCTAGCACTCCCCCACATCCGAGGGATTGTAGCAGAAAATATTGTACAAAGAGAGCTGTGGTGCTTACTTGACCAAGGGAAGGGGCAGTAGAGAGGGGGAACACAAAAGGTGAAAGCATCAACAAAGGGGGGAGAAGAAAAGGAAAACAAAAGTCCAGTAGCAAAGTCGGAGCAGGGAGTCAGATGGAAGGGGGTGTGCCCTAACACCAGGAGCCTAGGTAACAAAAACAGCAAATTGCAGGCACTGATGACCGACACTGAGGTGGACCTTGTGGCCATCATGGAAACGTGGGCTTCAGATAATAATGACTGCAAGGTGATGGCCTCTGGGTACTCACTGTTCAGGAGGGAAGAGGAACAGGAAGAGGGTGAGGAGTTGCCCTGTTTGTCAAGGAGAGCATCATGGTGTTGGAAGATGAGTTCATCAAAGGTAGTAATGGGGAGGCTGAGTCAATGTGGGTACAACTCACAGCAGCCTCATGCAAGAAAATACACTCAGGGTGCTCTATAGGCCTCCAGAGCTAGGGGAGGAAAGGGACAAAGAGCTCAGGGAAGAACTTAAAAGATGGGTAGCAAAGGGGGAAGTAGTTACTGTAGGGGATCTGAACCCACTGGACATCGATTGGGATGTTCTGGTGGCCAACACTGCCAGAACTTAGGCCTTGCTGGATGCCTTCTGAGACTGTCTACTGGTACAGTTACTTAAGAAACCCACCAGGCAGACTGCAATCCCTGATGTGGTGCTCACCAATTCAGAGGTGGTGGGAGCTGTGGTGGTGAGGGAGCTGCTGGGGAACAGTGACTATAACTCTGTTTGGTTTGAATGGGCCCTCAGGTTCAGCAAACCACAACTGATAGCTGAAGTCCTTCATTTTAGAGGACAAACTTTGACAGGCTGAGGGAGCTGGTCAGGGATAAGTTAGTTGGGGTGGATAACACAGGTGGGGGTGGAAGACAGATGGGGACAATTATGGGGGCCATTCCTGAAGCTTCTAAGCTCTGCATAAGAACAGTAACAAAAACCAAAAACAAAAAAACAGAGACCATTATGGTTCTTGGTGATGGTCAGTGAAATAGTGAGGGCCAAGAAGAAGTCCACCTATAAATACTAAGAAAAGCAGGGGGAGGTAGAATGGGAAGATTATGTACAGAAAATTTGATAGGCAAAAAAGGGACATTAGGAAGGCAAAAGCAGGCACAGAGCTGCATATTGCAGAGGGGCTCCAGAATAGAGAAGAACAGTTTCTCAGGTATATTACAGAAAAAAAAAGTGGGGAAATTGTAAGGCTAGTTGAGGGGTGTGTGACAGGGAGCTCTTGCCACTCTTGAGGATTGACCTTTTCTTAAATCTGTTGCAACAGTTCTTCTACTTCTAAGCCTAATCTGTTCTTTACAATATCTAGTCCATAAGGTTGACCACCTATAGGCACCCCTTTCCCCTTTATTGACTATGCAATGGTGTTCTCTTTAATTTTCCTTTTCCCTCTCAGGTCCTCGTACAGGGAGGTTATTGTGGTGACCTCCAAGTATATGTAAAACAGGTTGTGTTTATTGTTGTTGGATTTAGAATGTAATAGCACTATGTCATAAAATACCTTGATGTACATACCGGGGCCCAGATATTCAGACTGCACCAGGCTGTGGCACAAGCCTGGGAGCAGTGCAACTTGGCTGCGCAGGGGTGTTGACTGGGTGATATTCAACAGAGTGACACCATGGCACAGCATCGTCCAATATCGCACCCTGGCCACCTGCAGTGCACATGGTACAGTGGCACTGTGCCAGTGCAAGTGGCCTGAGTGGAGCAGGGGGATGCGCTAGCACAAGTTCCATTGCGCTATGCGCAACAACTGCGATATTCAAAAGTGCACATGCAAATGGGGCCATAATGTATGCAAGGTGCAAATGGGTCCATTTGCATGTCATTATGGCCCCATTTGCATGCAGGTGTGCCAATCCCCAGAGACTTGCTCCTGGAACCCTGCAAGGCAGCAGCCGTCGGGGACCGAAGCCCCCTGCACAGTGCAGCAATGTGCCCCTCTGCCCGATCGCGGGCATATGTAGATTTAAAAAACATCCAATATCCCCGGTGGTCTAGTGGACCACTTGCAGCCCGATCGCAGGCATCTGTGTAAATATATAATTCCAATATCCCTGTTGGTCCAGTGGACCACTCATGGCCCGATTGTGGGTATCTGTGTAAAAACATAAGTCCAATATCCCTGGTGGTCCAGCGGTACCCCCTCCCCACCTGCCCACTGAGCACCACTGCCCTGCTCCTCCCCCGGTCAGTGACGGGTGGGAGCACCCCCCCACCTGCCGCACCACCACCCGCCGACTGACAGTGTATGGTAGGGCTGTACGCCCATTGGTCCACAGCATGAGCCAATGGGCGTGCAGCCCATACCATACTACCTAGTCTAGATATGTGAATGGATCTATTCACGTATCTGGACTGTGTAGTACGGTACAGGCTGCATGCCCATTGGCTCACGCTGTGGACCAATGGTGTACAGCCTCACTGACACTGTCAGTTGGCGGGTGGCGGGTGGCAGGCAGGTGGTGCTGCCGCCTGCCACTGTCTGGGGAGGGGCAGTGGGGCTAGTGGGCAGGTGGGGAGGGGGTACCGCTGGACCACCAGGGATATTGGACTTATGTTTTTACACAGATGCCCGTGATCGGGCTCCGAGCAGTCCACTGGACCACCAGGGATATTGGACTTATAGTTTTATACAGATGCCCGCGATCGGGCATGGGGGTGCGCCGCCATGAAGGTGCAGCCGCTCAGATGTCCACCCACACTAGGCAGCTGCTGTGTTACGCCTTGCAATATGGCAGCTCACCTGTGGGTGGCCAGCTGTTGTTCCTTTTTTTTTGGCTCACATGTGTGCAGCGCAAGTAGGGGTTGCACACGCATGGACTCAGCACATCCTGGGCTGAATATCGGGATGTGCAGAGTATGCATGGGCACGCCCCCCCCACCTGCACTGCATACATTACTGATGCACTCTGGCGCATCGGGATTTGTGCCAGGCACAATCCCCGTTTGAATATCGCTGGTGATTAGTGGGTTGCGCATGGTGCAACACTGTTGCACCATGTGCAACCCTTCTGAAAATCTGGGCCCTTATGTTTATGAAACCTGTAAATGTTGAAAATACCATGGCTCTAGGTGTTTTTGATAATGGTAAAAAGTACTAGGTGACTATTACGAAATTAAGTTAGTTGTGCTGTTTAAAATGCATGTAAGTTGCTGTACACTGAACAAGTCTAAATGGCATGGTGATTTGCATATATCCTATGATGCTTTGCATTATGGAAGTAGGTTTGATGTTGTAATTTCTTTGAAACTTGATTTGCTGCCAATGCCCTTTGGGGTAACCTTTCTTTCAGTGATTCTGCATTGAGGTTCTTTGTCTATAGTCTGTCTTTTTTTTTTTTTTTTTTTGGGCCCCCACTACCCAAGCAAACAGGGCCTTCATAGGGATGGAGGTTTCATCTCACCTGGTAAGTTAGATCAGAGATCAGTGCCAGTAAGTGCTGGCTGAGTGCAGAGAAAGGACATACATAGTATGTTGTTGCAAACTGATGTACTGAAGAAGGGATATGCTATTGCATAAGGTTATCTTCTGCATTTTGAATAAACATCACACAGAGATTATGTGTTGAACTTGAAATTTGGTGTCTAGTCCATCTGTTATCCCACAACCCCTCCACAGGGGGTAGGGTGACAGACGAGGACAGGCAAAAGGTCACCTTTGGTTTTTTTGCAATTAAATGTTCTTTATTGAAAAACAGTAATACAACATGCAAGTACAAACTTCTGAAGAGCTAAACTATTACAAAATTTACAGCATATTCGAAAGGGGCCGCCATCCTTAATGATTATGTTTGCTCAGTTTTCACTAGGGAAGACAATAGGTTCTTGCTAGAGAGAGGCATCAAAGTGGCCACTAAGGGAGTCCCAGAGATGAGACGGGCAATATTTACTAGTGAAAGGATCTTGAAAGGGCTGGCTGCCAACAAGACAGATAAGGCCCCAAGACCAGATGGCTTGCATTCGAGGATACTCAGGGAATTAGCAATGGAACTGACTGAACCGTTGTGGGTCTATACAACAGTTCAATTAGTGCGGAGGCAGTTCCAAAGGAATGGAGGTCAGCAGATGTAGTTCCGCTTCATGGGCGGGGGGGGTGGAACAACCAGGTTACCTGATGAAGAGGGTCTGATCCCTCGAAGCACTGGGGTAACTGTTTGTTGGAGGCACCTCAATTAATCTTATTATTTTCAAATCCAGAGTGAAGCACTGCTTTTTTCTGTGTTTATCTGTACTGTTCTGCCTACGATTGCAACAGCTGTAGCTTACTTTGTGAGCCAACCTGTGGTTGTGTTTTTTGAGCAACCAGGGATCAGCAGACCTGTTAGTCGAACCTCTATTGTAGGGAAGCTGGTGGAGTCGCTGGTCAAAGAGGACTTTGCAGACTACCTGAAAAGCAAGGAGCTTCAGATAGCAAACAGCACAGATTTGTGGCAAGAAGGTCTCGTCAGACTAATCTGATAGTTTTCTTTGACTGGGTGATGAAGAAATTAGATAGGGGCCACACTGTGGATCCGCTGTACTTCGACTTCAGCAAGGCTTTTGACTTGGTACCTCACAAATGACTTGCTGAAGAAGATGGAGGACCTGGGTGCAGCTAAACTCATATTAAACTGGATGGGTAACTGGCTAAAGGGGATCTAGAAAAAAACAGATGACTTGATACCTTTTATTAGACCAACATAAATGATACAAAAGAAAACAGATGCTTAAGCTTTTAGACTACACACAGTCCTTCATCGGAAGCTAATGCCAGTTGTTTTGGAAGAATACATTCTATAAAAGACCAGATCATACATATAAAAAAAGTTGTAAAGAATCCCATTGGTCAAAAACTGTCATTTAAAAGTCAGCTTAAAACTATATGGAAAAAACAGGCTGACTACTGTCAAGGAAATGCATTTCAAGGTCAAATGTCACAGACTAGTTAACTCCCTTCTTGAAAGAACTCATATAACAGGCAGAGTCCCATCCAAATGGAAAGCATTTCAAAGTCAAAGTTGCAAAAGTAATAACTCAGTCTGAGAGAAACCACAGAACAGCCCTAATTCAATTAATATCTTGCCTGTGTGTTCGTGCACACTTTTGAAAATAATTGTGATTTTAAACCCCAAGTATAGGCAAATCATAGTATATAATGTTAAAAAGTCTTCTGAATATAAATTTACCTTTGTGTATGGCAATTAGTGGGTTTAAAGATAAGTTGCTTTAGTGTGAACATAAATATTCACAAGCTGTTTCACACTTTCATATAGTGTTAGCCCTGTCAGGAGATATATGTCCTCAGCCCTATGCTCAACAAGTCAATATTAATCATGCATATTAAAACCTATACTGCTCAAACATGATCAGTCTGCAACTTTGTACCCAATTAAAAATCAAACCTAACAAAGGCTCCCTAGTAAGTGAGATACTGTATCCTATGTCCCTGTATCAGAATGTGTCAGCATATATCAAATCTTCCTATGTGAACATATAGCAATACCATAATGTATGTTCAGGCACTGTTCTTGAAGCCAGTGAGTTTGAGCACTGTAATGTGACATAAAACCCAGATCACTGTTCATTCTGTTTCCCACCATATTGAGAAGTAAATGAGCTTGACCTCAAAAGCCCGCCTCTATTGTGTATTTTTGAAATGTCCTTTCAAAACCAGTACCGACAAATCAGAGATGGAGTGATCAGACTGAGAGAAGTGTTCTCCACCTGGTTTTTCAGTCATCTTCATTTTAATAGCATGTCTGTGTGAGTTCATTCGGGTGTGGAGAGATTGTCCAAGCTCTCCCAAATACCCTGTTTGTGGACATCTCTTGCATTGAATAAAATAAACATTTTGAGATGCACATGTATAGTTCCCTTGCATTCTGAATTGTCTGTTTTGTGGTGTACTCATACAAACATTAGTAGAAATGTGCTCATAAGTGTTACATCTAGCGTAATTGCAGGGTCATGTACCATTTAGTGTTCTGCTATTTTGTTTGGGTGCAAGTTTACTCCTAACGATCTGGTTGGTTAAATTCGGTAGGTGCTTAAAAGACAGTAGTGGTACAGTAGTTCATGAAAAATACATTTTAGGGTCTCATCCTCACTGAATATTAGTTGGACATCCTTAATGACTTTACGTAGAAGCTCCAGATCAGGATGATATGTGACCACTAAGGATATTCTGTTGGTGGTAGTCCTTTCTTTACGCTGAAGTAGTTTTTCCCTTTGTATCTGCGTTGCACATTCTACTGCTCTGTCAAATTCTCTGGAAGAATGCCCCTGCCCAATAAAGGTTTGTTTCAATGTGGCCAAAAGTTTATCTCTGTCTTCCTCACTAGCACAGATATGGTTTTAACTAAGTGCTTGACTGTACATTACAGATTTTTTAGTGTACCTTGGGTGATTACTATTCCTCTGCAAGTATCTCTTTCTGTGGGTTTCCTGTAAATGCATGTCTGCAAAGTTCCATCCTTGATGGAGACTGTGGTGTCCAGAAAGTTAATACTGGTGTCAGAATATTACAGGGAAAGTTTTATGGATGGGTGGAGGATGTTAAGTTCCTGATGGAACTCTTTGAGTGTGCCAGTGCCTTCTGTCCAAATTATAGAAACATAGAAACATAGACTTTGACGGCAGATAAGGACCACTTGGCCCACCCAGTCTGCCCATTTCCCTACCTACTGGATAAGCTGCAGATTCTAGTTAACCAACAGCCTATTTTCTGCAACTCCCCACTATAATTGCCTTATGTCTGTCCCATGCATGTTTGAATTCCTCCACTGTTTTAGACCCCACAACCTCTCAAGGAAGGCGGTTCCATGCGTCTACCACTCTCTCCATGAAAAAGAATTTCCTCACATTACCCCTGAGCCGTCCCCCTCTAACTTTAAATTGTGCCCCCTTGTTCTTACACATCTCTTTTTCTGAAAGATGCTACCCTCCTGGACTTTGTTGATTCCCTTGAGGTACTTAAAAGTTTCTATCATGTCCCCCTGTCCCTCCTTTCATCAAGGGTATACATATTAAGCTCTCTCAGTCTCTCTTCACATGGTTTCTGATGTAGACCCTGCACCATTTTAGTTGCCCTCCTCTGGACTGCTTCCATCCTGTCTATGTCCTTGCGTAGATGAGGTCTCCAAACTGCACGCAGTACTCCAGATGGGGTCTCACCAACTGTCTGTATAGAGGGATAACCACTTCCTTTTTCTACTTGTGATGCCCTCTGCATCCCAGTATCCCCTGGCTTTCCTACTGACTTTCACATTGCATACCCACCTTTAGGTCATCTGAAATGACTACACCCAGATCCCTTTCCATTATTGTTGTTGTTAGTACCTCCCCTGCTATTGTGTACTCTTCTCCTGGATTTTTATTTCCCAGTTACATTTATTTGCACTTCTTTGCATTGAATCTAAGTTGCCATATGTCTGACCATTCCTCCAACTTTGCCAAGTCCCTTCTCATCCTTTCTACCCCCCTTGTGTATCAACTCTGTTACAGATCTTTGTGTCATCCGCAAAGAGGCATACCTTTCCTTCCAGACCCTCTGCAATGTCACCTATAAAAAATAAATAATATAACAGAAATAAGCAAGTGGTTTGTGTGTGTAGTGCCTTAACAAGTCCTCCTCCACATTAGCCATAAAGAGGTTGGCATACTGTGGAGCCAGCCTAGTACCCATTGTTGTCCTCATAGTTTGAACATACTGTTTACCATTGAAGTGGAAGTTGTTATCTGTCAGAATAAATTCAGTAAGTTTCTCCACCACTTCTGGGTTGATGTTTTAGTGCTGTCCTTTCTCATGTAGGTATTTAAGACAGGCTGAAATGCCATCCGTGTGTTGAATTTTGGTATAGAGGGAGGTTACATCCATCGTGTCTAATACAGTATGAGGTGGTAAGTTCTTATAACTAGAACGCTTGCAGAAAGTGTAGTGTCATAAATGTAGCTGTCCCTTTCTATAACCAGTGGTTTTAAAATGGTTTCTATAAGACCTAAGATCCACTCTGTCAGGGTACCATTGCCAGATACTATGGGTCTCCCCAGATTGCCCAGTTTATGGATTTTAGGTAGCATGTAGCATGTCACTGGCTTAGGTTCAACAGGGATGAGGTCACTTCCTCTGTCCTGGACATGCATCGGAAAATATCCAATTATGTCCCATAGTTCCTTGGTGTGTTGTGTAGTGGGGTCATTAGGCAATTCCCTGTAGTAGGTATGATCTGTTAGCTTCATTAACATAGTCCTCATGGTTTAAGATCACCACTACAGACCCTTTATCAGCTTTTTGTATCACAATGTTGTGGTTCAATTTCAATGATTGCATTGTTCTTCTTTCCAATTGGGAGAGGTTATAGCAGGAAGTTTCTGCTTATTAAGAATCTCACAATTGACTCAGGTGAAAACAATGAATATAGTTTTCCAGTTTCATATTACACCCTCTTGAGGGATAAAATTGGATGATTTCTTTCTCTTAGCCATTGAATTGTTGTTGTCTGTAATTTCTTCTCTGCTGTGAAAGAATTCTTTTAGTCTCAGTCTATAAAGTATTCCTCCGGTTGCCCACAAAACTGTATTCTGTCAAGTGGTCTTGTTGGGCAGAATGTAAGACCCCTAGAAAGTACAGTTAATTTCCCAGTAGCTTAGGGGGAGGCAGCAGAGGGTTGTGGTCAGTGGGGTTAAATCAAAAGAGAGGGAGGTTATAAGCAGGGTTCAGAGATCAGTCCTGGATCCAGTCCTCTTCAATATTTTCATCAGTGACATTGGAGATGGAATACGCAGCAGGTTGTGTCTCTTCACAGACAACACGAAGCTGTGTGGGAGGGTGGACAGTGACGAGGGAATAAGGGAAATACAGAGAGATGTACAAAAGCAAGAGAGGTGGTTAAGGGTTTAGCAGTTGAAATTCAGTGCTGAAAAGTGCAAGGTAATGCATCTAAGGAACAAGAACCCAAAGACAGAGTACTGTATGGAACGGGAGAGACGTATCACTATGGCTGAGGAATGGGATCTGGGAGCTACCATCAGCAACAAAAAGAAAACTCTAGCAATGCACAGACAATGCTGCAAGTGTGTTAAAGTTTATTGCAGATTAAATCTTCACCGTGATAAACACCCCCTACATAGCATCTTTGCAATCTTCGTCAGTGGACTGTGCTTGTTTAAACATCATGGGCTCAACATTGAAAAGTCTGCAGAAGTGCAAATCCTGGTTTCCGCATGCAAACCGGGCTTTGCATGGATTTCCTATATTCAAAAGCCCAGTTTGCATGTACAAACAGTGCTTGCACCTGGGCAAACTGTGAAGAGGGAGTGCAATACAAATGGAGGGGCAGGGACCTGCATATTGGTGCAGTCTAATATTCAGAGTATTTGTGCCACACAGGGTCATTTTTTGTGGTCCCCTTGCATGGCACATATGCTGCCAGAGACCACAACTTACTCCCATGCAACCCTTGCAGTTGGCAGAGAAAGTGCAGTAGCCCCCCTGGGCCAATCTCCAAGCCACCAAAACAGTATCCCTGGTGTCCAGTGGTTCTCCCCCACTCACACGCATTCCCAATGTCCACACACAAGTTCCCTGGTGTCTAGCAGTCCCTACCCTCCATCCACACCCATGAACAAGGTGTGAATCACGTTTCCCTGGTGTCCAGCGGTCTCTCCCCCATCCGCACCCTTGCCTGGTGTACACACACAAGTTCCCTGGTGTTCAGTGGTCCCTCTCCCCACCTGATCCCATGCCCAATGTTTAAAACCAATTTCTCTGATGTCCAGCGGTCCCTCCTCCTACCTGATCCTGTGCCCATTGTGTGAATTCCACTTCCCTGGTGTCCAGCAGTCCCTCCCTCCACCTGCATCTATGCCCGATGTACACACACAAGTTCCCTGGTGTCCAGTGTTCCCTCCCCCCACCCAATCCAATGCCTGATACCAAAAATCCCTGTCCCTGGTGTCCAGTGGTCCCTCCCCCTGAGTATCCCCCTCCCCAGGGAGCAACTGTGATGGGCCGAAGGCCATTCATGTGCCTCTCCAAAGGTTGCCAAGGCAGGCATACTGAGGTGAAGTGCCCCCCCAACCAGCCTGCAACTGGTTCTGGTAGTGGTGCCCCATCTTCCAGGAACCCTTTCCCCCACCCAACAATTCCCATCCCCGTTTCAGCAGCTACAACCTGTCCCCTGCTACAAGGTGCAGACTGGGGACTGGTGCAGTGCCACACAGTGGAGTATTCAGTTACCAGTCACAAGAACTCTTCTGACTCCCCCCTGAGTATAACACAGGTTGCATTCCAGGTCCCTGGTGTCTAGTGGACACCCCACCCCCCCATGGCATGAAACATCAATCTCTCTCCCCCTACCTGTCCCTGTCCCCCAAACACTAGTGCCGTGGTCAGTGGATAGTGAGTGACACTGCCCTCCACACACCACCTCAGCCACCCATAGTCTAATGGAAGCAGGAAGCACGCTGCTTATTTATAGGGCAAGGCATGTCACCCTTGCCCTATAAATAAGCAGTGTGCTCCCTGTTTCTGTCAGATGGTGGGTAACTGGGGTGATGTGTGGAGGGCTGTGTCACTCGCTGTCAACTGACTGCAGCACCAGTGTTTGGGGACAGGGACAGGTAGGGGGAAAGGGATGGATGTTTGGTGCCGTGATGGAGGTGGGTCCATTAGATGCCAGAGACCTGGACTATGACCTCGCGTACATTGGGGGAGAGGATCTTGTGACTGATACTCCACTGTGGCAGCATACCTCAGTCCCCAGTCCACACCCCCAGCAGGGAACTGGTTCTTCGACTCAAAGGGATGAGGGATTTTAGGTTGAGGGAGAAGATTCTGGAAGATGGGGCTACTACTACGATACCGGTGCAGACTGAGACGGGAGCACTTCCTCACAATGTCTGCCTGTCTTACAACCTTTGAGAGAGGCTACCAGAGATGGCGCAGGCCCATCACAGCAGTTCACGGGGATGGGACTACTCAGGGGAGGGACCACAGGACACCAAGAACAGAGGGATTTTAGGTACTCGGGCATGGGATAAGGTTGGGTAGGGACCACTGGACACCCAGGGAACAGCTGTGTACATCGGACACATGGGTGCAGGTGGGGGAGGGAACCACTGGAGACCAGGGAAATCAAGTGTGTACACCGGGCATCAGTGTGGGGGGGGGGACACTGGACACCAGGGAAATTGAGTGTGTACACCAGGCATGGGTGCTGGTGAGGGTAGGGGCCACTAGATGCCAGGAAAATGATGTATAATTTACTGGTGTGGAGTCGGAGGGAGGGGAGCACCACTAGCACCAGGGATAGGCTCCATGTCTGGGACCAGGCAACTGAGGGGGGAAGCACTGCACTAAACTGCCAGGCTACCCATGCAAATATGCCCATAATAGGCATGTGAATGGACCCTTAGTGCCTTGCATGCCCAAGGACTTCATTTGCATGGGTTAGTTTGAATACTGTGGATTGCGCTTTGGAGCAAGCCATTGTGGTGGCATACTTCTGGAGCCCTTTTGGAGCAGTGCTAAGTGGCTTAGCACTGGGCTGACATGGCCACATATGCAGTTGAATAGTGCCGGTGCATTATTCCACAGAATTTACCATCTTTGGGCACCCAGGCTATCACAAATCGGAGCGCAAATTTTTGCACTCTGTTTTGCACATTTTTGAATATCAGGCCCCACGTGTTTAAATAAATCTCCTATTACCATAATTACATATTCACGTGCATTCCTTCGTAGTATCATGTGCAATACATTTATTTACTTGTTTAGTTTTTGTTGACCAGGAAAAGAGGGTTAGACAATTCTGCCTATTTTTAGCTTCATCCAGGGGGAGGGGGGAGATACAGATGGTAATCAACTGAAACTGAACCAGACTAAGCTGTTGGTGGTATTTATTTTTTAGTGAATGGAGGAAATTTGGCCAGGACACCAGATAAATTCCCCCTTCTCTTTTTGAGAAGTGCCATGGGATCTTTAACGTCCACCTGAACAACCACCAGAATAGGCAGACAGGACCTTAGTTTAACGTCTCATTCGAAAGATGGCACCTCAGGAGTGCAACATTCCCCTCATGATGCATTATAGTGTCAGTAGTGGGATTTTCACCCCAAGTGCCTGGTGTGGGGTCGGAGAGAGCCAAGCACCACTAGCACCAGGGATGGGTAATACACAGGTGTAATAAAAACTCCATTTGCATATTAATGTGTATACTTTTGTGTTACATAATGTTGTGCAGAGAAACTATTTTATATTTACTGAACTACAAAACTATATTAAAAATATGATTCCTGATGGCCTAGTGGCATGGGGGGCTGAGGCAGCAATACCTTACCTCCTGCCACGCCAGTGACCCATGTTCGCGGTGCGAGTGGGTCGTCAGAGGCTGGCTGGGCTGGAAGAGGATCAAGCGTCTGGAGGACAACTCTTTTTCCTGGGGAGGGTGGCTTGGAAGTCCCACCGAATGACTGCCCTCAGGTGGAGGCCAAGGGGCATTGCAGTGAGGACTCCAACATAAGGAAGGGTGCCGTAGGACCATGTATGTGCAAGCCCCCCCACATATGCACCCCAGCAATGGGAAGGAAGAGGAGGAAAACAGAAAATTCCTGGCAGTGGCAGGATGAATGGTCGGCCCCTTGCAGGCTCTGCACTGGTGGCCGGGAACTGATCCCACAAGCCAAGGGACAGCAGAAGGTAAGACCACCTGGGGGAGCTGGGTGACAGGGCTGGGGGGGGCTGACTAGGAAGGAAAGCCACTGCAGAAGGAGGAGAAATAGAATTAAAAAATATATATATATGATTACTGTGTGAGATTACAATAAGAAAAAAATACCATAGTAATATTGTTTCTTCCAAGGAATCCCTCACTATGCTTACCACTGCAATCAGCCTGCAGGTCTGAGCTACCCCTGAGAGTAGAATTTTATGTAAATTAGGGAACTATAGAATTAAATCCATCTTGTGTATGTCCAGCCACTGCAGACAACAGAAGACTGTGCTTACCAACACATCCATCCTCTGCCTCCTATCACAAGATGTCCCGTGTCTGTCATCATTTGAACATTTTGGACTATTATCAGAGTGTAGAGGGCTCATGGGAGCCAGTCTCTGGTAACGTGCAATTAGGGGGCAGGGCTTTAGGAGCTGAAAAGCCTGTGCAGCCAGAAGTGTTTGAAGCAGCCCAGCTTGTGGCCATCCACCCGCAGCAGACAACAGGAGACTGCGCTTAACAACACACCCGTCCTCTATCTCCTATCACAAGACATCCAGTTTTTGTCATCATTTGAACATTTTGGACTGTTGCCAGAATGTATGGGGCTTGGGGGAGCCATACTGTGGTGATGCACAATTGGGAGGGGAGGCTTTTGGAGCTGAAAAGCTCACGGTGTCCACTAGCACGACTGTAGCACAAACATGAGTGGTGTGAGCGCCACTTGGGAGCAAAATTTACTGCAAGATACATCTGTTACTCTGGACTTTATGAGGGGTTGTGGTATTATGGTATAAAACTGTGCTGTGTTTATCTGTCTTATCAACCATTTTATGCTTAAAGTTTCATCTTAGGGTTGTTATCTTTATTATATGATGCATTTTTTAAGTAAAACATATTGTGTAATTGAATTTTGATTGTTAATTTTAATGCCTATCCCTGTCATTGTGGCAGAATGGCTGGTATAGGTTTTCAGATTTGTAATATTTATTATATCCCCATTGCCCTATTCCTAGTCGTGGTGGCAGAGCTTCTGAGGGGGTTTGTGGGATATATATTTTTTACTAGTTCCTTATTTTGTTTATCCAGTGCCCTCCATACAGTACACTACTGGTGGTGGCAGCCCAGCTGGTGTACTGGGAAGGCTTTCTGGTGATTTAAATAAGTTTAGTGTTAACTCCTCAACTTACAACTGGTGGTGGCAGCCCAGTTTGTAAGCCTAGAAAGCACGCTGTTACTAACTTCTTTAAGTGTTTTTCTTTTTATTAGTTAGAGTTTGATAGCATCCCTTGATTTACAGCCAGTGGTGGTAGCCCAATTTATAAACATATAAGCAGCTACAAGCTGTGTGTTAGTTTTAATTTTTATTGGGTGTTTTAGCCATTATTCAGTATCTAATATTTTAGTTTCCTTAACTGTGTATTTTAATTGTTTGGGAACTGGGAGTACACCAGTAAGAATTGCATTGGGGACTGTTTGCTGTTATAAATTTTGTCTGCTGCTATTTTTGTCAATTGTCTGCAATTGCCTAAGACTGAGTGCTGTTATTTAAGTGATAATATTCAGTTAGCCGGAGCATGCAAAGGAATAATTTGGCTGAAGTGACTAATTAAATGATGAGGCCGAAGGCCAAGGCATTTAATCAACCACTGAAGCCAGTTATTCTGAGAATACTCTGGCTAACTGAATATTAATACTATTAGATGACTAGAAATTTTGAACCCAGGATTTTAAATGTGCTATGGTAGTTTTTAAGTGATTTGTTCAAAGTCACACAGAATGTAAGTGGTAGCTGTGGGATTCAAATGCAGTTCTCCAGGTTTGCAACTCAGAGATGTTAACCACTGCACTATACTGGGTTCCAGGAAACAGCTGAAGAGGAACATGCCTTTCTTTCTCCTTTTCTGTCTGTGGATTAAATGGATAACCTACTGTGGGCATGTCTGAAATGTGGATAACCTACTGTGAGCGTCACCAGAATGTGGATAGGATAACCTACTGTGGGCGTGTCTAAAATGTGATTATAGTAGTTTGTGAGATAATAACTGACAGTTTTGTTTAGAACAGATACATGTCATATAATAAAAGTTTAATTGAGATTACTGTTGCTGCTAGTAATTAATATTGTTTATCCATCCCTGTTGTCTGTAGCTATGATATTAGCAGCTATTGGTTGTTTTTGAAGTTGTTTAAGTTTATTTGATTAGCTAACCCTGGTTGGTTTTGTGTACACCTGCTAGAAATAATTAATGCCCTAAAATGAGGTGGCTATTGTGGTTTAATTGCTTAATGCTATGGGTTGGGGTTGGATGGACTTATCTAATACACAGCAGTTTGTTTTGTTGAAATGAATCCTGTTGACGGGAGGAACTGCTGAGCAGCATAAATCACATTTGAAATATGGTTTTGCTATGTCCTTGATGATAGATAATAAGATGCACATGTACAGGGACGCCTGTTGTGATTTTTGATTGGTAATACTTGGTTTAAATTATTCTAAAGGCCTGAACAAGATAACCATCTCTAAAAGATATAAACTGGTTAAATGCCACTATAAGTTTCTTCATGTATGATGAAACATTATACAATTTATCTCTTGTTTTTATTGAGTTCAGTTCACCATAATTCCAGTTCACCAAATGCTGCTGTTGTTACTTTTAGGGGATTCATTGACTGCCTCAACATCAATGTGAGGAGCTTAATACCTAGGTTTCATGAGTTTGTTGCACTGGTTCACATGAGGGACCCTGATTTGGTGGTGGTCACTGAATCCTAGTTGAATGATAGAATTTGTGATTCTGAGGTTATGTTGCCCTCATATAATCTTTTCTGGAGATATAAGGTGGGTAAATGGGGTGGTGGATGTTTACTTTTGTTAGAAAATATCTACAGACTACATTGCTTTCTGTGAGTGATAGCCAACAACCTTGTGAGCTTCTAGGGGTTAACATTAGCTTAGGGATGGGGAAAAAGAATCTTATAGTTGCTTCTGTTTATACTGTATACCACCTGATCTAGTTGATTTAGGATTTACTCTGTTTTTGAATCAGGTTCAACCTTTCAATGCGAACCATGAGAAAATTATACTTCAGGATTTTAATATAAACTGGTTGTCAGAGAAATCTTTATCATATAGAAATAGGATAGCTGGTCTCTTTTTGAACCAAATAGTTAGTTCTCCTACCTGAATTAATTATAAGTGTGGTACTGCATCATTAATCGATTGAGTACTAGTGACCCATAAGAAAACATTACTCACTGTAGTAATCTTGTTTCTTCCAAGGTGTCCTTTAGCATCAGTAACATTAGTAGTAAGCTGGCTAGGTTGAGCTGCCTCGGAGGTGGAGATTATGGTAATGAGTTCTAGAAATTAGCCAATTAGAAGAGAGTTAGATGGTGTGCTGACTGGAGCATGCCCAGAGGGCACCAGCATTTTTTTGAAGCTATGATGGGAACATGCCCATATGGTCTGTCCTAACAGGCTTTCTAAAGTATGTAAAAATATGAAAACAGCTATACAAGAGATAAGAACAGACAACTTTGCTTTAAATACAATTCAAAGTAGAACAAATTTGGCAAAAAAACACAAGAAACAGAGTCCTCTTCAGTTAGGTTACTAGGGGAAGAAGGGTTGCAGATTACTGATGCTAAAGGACACCTTGGAAGAAATAATATTACTACGGTAAGTAATTTTGTCTTCTCACCCCAGGAATCCTTTAGCATCAGTAATGTTAGCACAGCAGTTGGGAAGTGGGTACAGAACCTACTTAGGGAAGAGGTTCTGCAAGGCCACCCTGCCAAATCTGGCATCACATCTAGACTGTACATCCAGGCAGTAATGCTTTGTGAATGTGTGTACAATCTTCCAGGTGGCTGCTTTGCAGACATCAAGTAAGGGAATATCCCTCACAGCTGCCACTGTGGCAGTAGTGCCCCTAGTGGAATGGGCCCTAAGGCCTTGAGGATGCTGTTTACCAGCCTTGACATAGCAAAACTGAATGCAGGCAACTATCCAGTGAGAGACAGTTCTCTTAGTGGCTGATTTTCCTCTGTCTACCTCAGCATAGGTGAGGAAAAGCTGTGTAGTGGAGCCCCTGAACTGCTTGGTGTGCTCCAGGTAGTAAGACAGGGCTCTTTTAACATCCAAACTATGAAGCTTGCATTCCTCTGGAGTGGATTTGTCAGTGAAAGATACAGAAAGGGTAATGGACTGGTTAAGGTGGAACTCAGAGACCACCTTTGGGAGACATTTTCTGTTTGTTCTGAGCTCTGCATTATCCGTATCAGGGGTGATGTAGTTTGGCTCAGTATGCAGTGCCTGAAGTTCTGAAATCCTTCTTACAGAAGTGATGGCTTCTAAGAAAACTGTCTTCTAGGTGGCTTACTTCAAATGGGCAGTGGCCATGGACTTAAATGAAGGCTTAATGAGCTTAGCAATGCAAAGATTCAGGTCCCAAAGAGGAACTGGTTCCCATATTGGGGGTTGGAGATGGAGGATGCCTTTAAAAACCTTTTTGAAAATACTGCTGTGAAATAGCTGACTTATCCTTTCCAGAGGAAAGGTATGCTGAAATAGCAGCCAAATGCACCTTTAAAGATGAAGCCTTAAGGCCTTTGGCCTGTAGGTGTACCAAGTAGTCCAAAAGGCTGGGAGATGCAGCCTTAAGAGCATTTATTCATTTTCCTTTGCACCAGAGAGAAAACCTTTTCCACTTAGCTGCATAGATTTTCTTGGTACTTGGCTTTTTGGCCATACGAAGGATTCTGAGGACCTGTTCTAAGTATTGGGTGTCTGGGAGCTCTGACTCCTCAAGAACCAGTCTTTGAGGCAAAGAAATTCCAGATCAGGAAAGGTTACCCCTGTCTGTGGTAGAGTTAGGAGACAGTGAGTCAGAGGAAGCAAAATAGGCTGCTTGTGCAACAGGGTTAGCAAAAGGGGATACCAAGGTTGTCTTGGCCAGTCTGGGGCTACTAGAATCATAGTTGCTGACTGGTCTCTGAGCTTCAGCAGTACCCTGTGGATCAGAGGAAAGGGAGGGAAGGCATAAAGAAACTTCCCTGTCCAATCCAAGGTTAGGACATCTACTTGAAGGGTGCCCAATGCTATGGGCCTGCAGCAGTATAGAGGAAGTTGATGGTTGAGGTGAGATGCAAACAGATCTATTTCTGGGATGCCTCACCTCCTGAACACTGTGACAAGAGCTTGCTTGTTCAGAGACCATTCATTGTGGTCTTGGCTGATGCAGCTCAAAGCATCTGCCAGGGTGTTGTCCTTGCCTGGAAGATGTATGGCTGAGAGGCTTATGTCCAGTGAGTAGGCCAGGGACCAAATTCTCATGGCCTCTGTACAGAATACAGTTGACCTTGTGCCACCCTGTTTATGTAAAACATGGCAGTGGTATTGTCTGTTCCGATCTGTACTGTATGGCCTTTGACTTGTGAGGTGAAGGCCTTTACAGCCATATACACAGCTTTGAGTTCTAGAAGATTGATGTGGCTTTGTGATTCCTTGAGAGTCCAAGTGCCACATATGGAGTAGTTGTCCAAATGAGCTCCCCAGTCTAAGAGGGAGGCATCTGTACTGAGAAATTTTGTGGGACATGAAATCTGGAAGGGAACCCCTGCTGAAAGGTTGTCTATTTCTTTATAGCAATCCAGAGCTTGAAGCAGTGTTCTGGTAACTGGTACCAGTTTTGACAGGTAATGTCTTTTCTGGGACCAGTATGCTCGCAGGTGGTACTGAATGTCCCTCATTTGGAACCTCACACCTGACACTACAGTTGTCATAGAGGCCACGTGTCCTAAAAGCCTCAGAAAATGTCTGGCTAGCCTTAGGTAAATGAGTTCACTACTGACAGGAAACTCTAGATTCTCCTCTGCTTGTACAAAAGCCTTGCCCTGCAGTGTGTTCAATTCTGCTCCTCTGAAATTTAGGAGCTGAGCTGATTCTAACTGGGACATCTTTTTGTTGGTGAGAAATCCCAGGGTGTGCAATGCTTGTCTTGTGGAGTTGAGAGCCTGTCTGATTTGATGAGGGGTCTTGCCCACCAGGAGCCAGTCATCCAAGTATGGGTAGATGGAGATGCCCTGTTTCCTTAGATGAGCTGCCACCTCTGCTAGGCTCATGGTGAATACTCTGGGGGCTGAAGTTAGGCAAAATGGCATGGCTGCAAACTGGTAGTGTCCTGAGGCAATCTGAATCTCAGGAACTTTCTGTGGGACTGCCTTATTGGCATATGAAAGTAGGTGTCCTTCAGATCCAGGGAGGCTAGCTAGTCTCCCTACTAAAGAGAGTGAGTCACAGTTGATAGAGGGACCATTATGAATTTTGGTTTCCTTAGTGTGAGGAAGTATCTGGAGTAGAGGCCTTTTTCACACAGAGAAAAGGGAACTCTGTCCACTACCTTTGCAGACAGTAATGCTTTGACCTCAAACTCCAGCAGGAGCTTTTCTGTTGGAGTTAGGTGTTATGACATTGTGGGATCCTGAAGGGGTGGGAATTTTTTAAACTGCAAGGATAAGACCTGCCCCACTATCTCCAGCACCCATATGTCTGTGGTAATGTGGGTCCAGTGCTGGAGGTAATGGGAGAGCCTGCCCCTGGCTGGAAGAGGGGAGGTGAGTTCTGGAGTCAGGGTTTGGACTGGGTGGCAGGGGCAGGGTTAGGAGCAGCTCTTCTCTGCCCTCTCCTGCCTGTTCCTCTGTAAAATCCTCTCATTTGGGAATAGTCCATGGGCACTGGCATGGGGAAAAATGCCCTAGGATAGTAGCCTCTGCATGTGTTTCCCCTGTACTGGCTTTCTGGGAAGTAGAGACCTTCTCTTTGGAAGCATCACTCTGATAGGTGGTCTTATATTCCTCCATCTTTTTCATGTAAGCATCTGTCAATCTTTTTATCTACTTCAGGGGCAGAAGTAGGAGTCTGGAGTAGCTTCACTGTGGCCTTTTCAAAGATTATACATAGGCAAAACAATCTTTTTTGGAGGAGAAAGACTCATTATTTCTTTATAGTCTTCATCATACTCCTCTTCCTCAGTGGTCTCCTGTGTAGGAAGATCCAGGGTGTCCACCACGTGTTGCAGAAAAGTAAAAAGCGAGAAAATATCCTCCTAGCCATTAGAAGTACCAAACTCCTGGTCAGAAGATACATTAGGTTCTAATGACTGACCCTCTATCTCATCATCATTGTCTTCATCCCTATCACCATAATGATAGTCTGGCCCATACGGAGGGGCAGGACCGAAAGGGTTAACTGGGGTAGAAGGGACATTGAAAATGGTGCCCATGCTCTGAATAGTCTGGTAAAGGTGCCAAGCCTTAGCCATTTCCTCAGATGGTAAATATTTTTCCAAGTCTGTTTGTTTTTCTTTTTCTGTTTGTTTTTCTAAATGAGTCAAAGACATCTCCCTTTGCCTCAGTGCGGAAGGGGCAGTGATATGTTTTTCTTTAAATTTATTTTTTGTAGGCACTGAATCAGTACCCTGCTCACCATGCCTCTTTTTTGGCTGGTCACCATTATTGTTGTTGTTCTTACCAGACTTGTTTTCAGTGGAGTCCCATGGGGACTTATCTTCAGGCTTAGACTGAGAAGGGGACACCTCTTCAGTAGTTTTTGTGCAGGGGGTAGCAGACTAAGAAGCCATAGTTTCCAATCTTTTGGCTCTCTTTTTAAGTCTTTCAACAGAATTTAGAGCAAAGTTCAAAATAATGATCTGGACCTAAACATTTGAGACACAAATCGTGGCCGTCTGCTTTAGCCACTATTATGATGCACTTTAAACAATTTTTAAAACCTGTAGGTCCAGTCCTTTTCTTTTTTTGACATGTTAGTTTGACAGAAAAACCTATAAAATGATGTCCCCAATTAGGGAAAACAAAGATTTGTGGTTGGTTTCCTAGCAATGAAGACATACAAACTAAAGAAGTGAAAAGGTGTTTAAAAGTAAAGAAAAATGTGTTTCCCATTTAAAAAAATGGGAACCACTAACTTTTTAAAATATAATTAAAGAACTGTCAACATTACTTAGACAAAATGAAATATTACCTTAGAAAAGTAAACGGGAACCGTGGGAGAAACCGCAGTATAAGGGAAAAACGTGGTTCCCTGGAACTGAAGGGAACAGCTAAAAAATGAATAAACTGTAAAAATACTCACTAGCTCAGCACAAAAATAATAAAAAAATGAGAAACTTCAATAGAAATTCTCTTCAGCCGAGAGAGTAAGAGAGAGCACCTCAGAGGCAGTGTTGCTCAGTCAGGCAGAGAAAAAATTCTGGTGCCCTCTGGGCATGCTTCACTCCGTACACACACTCTCTTCTGATTGGCTAACTCCTGTAACTCATTATCATAATCTCCACCTCCGAGGCAGAGCAAACTAGCCAGTTTACTGCTATTATCACTGATGCTAAAGGACTCCTGGGATGTGAAAGATAGGTTTATGAAGGCTGAGATATTTCCTGATTCAATAAGTCACCATTCACCTGTTCACTGCATTTGGTTACTTTTGAAGAAAAGACCACCAAAATGATGGCCTGGGACCACCAAATTGATGGCCTGGGACCAAGAAGGGGACATTTTGCCATCCTCTGCCAAGACAAAGGCATATGCCCTATGAAGTAAAGGAGAGAGAGAGAGGAGGGCATGGAACTGTCTGTAGAATACGTTAGGGAGCCCATCGTTCTCTGTAAGAATTTCTGATGGTGATATAGGGGCCATAAGAGTTTGATTTTGGGCAGCTGAGATTTTAGGGAGGTGCATGGGATCTAAGAAGGCAGCTATTTCTTCAGGAGAGAGAGTATAGTCTGCCTTGTATAGGTCTAAGTAATAAACCTGAAATGCTTCAGCTATGTCAAGAGTAAGGAATGCACCTTCTTTGTAGCGGGTGGATTATTTTAGTGATAGTGGCCCTAGTTTGATAATGATGGAATCTGCTAGCTAGTAATTTTAAAGTGTGTGGTCCTCCTTTATAATAACGTTGCCAGATATATAAAAGTTTTTGTTCTACTTGATAATCTAAAATGGAGAGTAATTCTATAGATCCCTGGTGAGGCCTCACCTAGAGTACTGCACCCAGTTCTGGAGTCCTCACCTCAGAAAATATTAGGATAGGCTGGAGATAGTGTAGCGCAGAGCAACAAAAATGATTCAGGGCCAACAGGGAAGATCCTATGAGAAGCACCTCAAGGTATTAAATTTGTACTCACTGGAGACCAGAAGGGAGAGGGGAGATATGATAGAGTTCTTCAAGTTCCTTAAAGGAATTAACAAAGTGAATTGCGGGGAACTACTTAGCTTGAATACCAATTCGCAGTCACGTGGACATGAATGGAAATTAACAGGCAGTAGGTTCAGAAGAGATGTGAGGAAGTACTACTTTACAGAAAGGGTGGAGGAAACTTGGAACAGTCTGTCAGCTGAAGTGGTGGGAGTGGAAACAGTCAGGGGATTCAAGCAGGGCTGGGACATAAAGAAGGGTATAGTGGCTACCGGGGGTGACAGGACCAAGGAGAATAGAGAGAAGACGGGGAGGGTTAGTACCCTGGAGGAGCAGTAGGTTCTGGAGATTATAGGGAACTTGGGCAGACTGGATGGATCTATAGTCTTTTTCAGCCGTCATTGTCTATGTTTCTATGACCCCATCCTAAATGTGTTTATACCTGGAACCTTAATAGGGCTAAAGTACTGACTTTTAAAGAACATTTTGCATAGGTTGATTGGAGTTATTTAGATTGTACTGCAGATCTCAATTTGGCTTTTGATTATTTTGCTGTACATTTTAAGAAAGCTTGTGATTTATTTGGGTTGTGTTTCACGCCCGTAAGAAAAAAGAGAGTTAAAGGGACACTAAACATTGCAAGGGTCATTCAAATTGTGAAAGACCATGAAAATATCTTTCTAATGAGGTATTTGGTTTACCTATAGAGGACAGGAGTCTTGAGATGTGAATAGCTAAGTAATGTGTAAATCAACTCATACCAACAGCCATTTCATGCAGTCTTAAAACCAGGAAGTGATGTTACTGAGGGGCTAGCTGTATGTTAATTACAGCTTGCCCCTCAGTGACATCACTTTCTGTTGTAAGATTGCATGAAATGGCTGCTGCCTTGTTTTGATTTTCAGATGATTTAAATATTCATATCTTGGGACATTTGACACCTACAATGAAGAAAAATAGCTCATTCAACATAACTTTTCATGGGCTTTCACAGTTTGAGCAACCCCTGCAATGTTTACTGTCCCTTTAAAGGGGAAAATAATAAGTGGTTGACCATAGAATTGTTAATTTTTTTAATAAAAGAGATATAGCATGGGCTAGATATAAAAATAATGGATAGAAATCACATCTTCAGGATAATAAATAAATGAGAAATAAATGTAAGAGATTGGTGAAGAACGCTAACAAGCATTTGTCAATGCCGAATGTTGTCACACTGGCATTGGCTTTGGTAGTGCAGTGTGGAAACACATTTTGGGCAGGATGTGAAAAATGACAGCTGTACTGTTCATAAGGAGGTGTAAAAAATTGGCAATGTTGAAAATGTGGCATGTAAATATTGCAAATTTGCAAAGTTAGAAGGGTACATAGGAAATGAGCAACACACGCCTGTAACACAGCTATTTTATGGATTTTCGGCACCAAATTTTCAACATAGGGATTTTAGCACCTCTGCTTATGTACAGTGTGACTGTCATTTCCTCAGACTGTCCCAAAAAGTGATTTCACACAGCGACCGCGCTATTCTGTACCGGATGTGCGAAAACACATTTCGGGCATGATATGTAAAATGGTAGCTGTACTGTTCACCAAGAGGTATGGAAAAATGCCAATGGTGAAAATCCAGAGTGAAACTATTACAAATGCATGTTATTAGCGTGCATGCAAACTGCGCAATGCACACTAGTAACACAGTCATTTTATGGAGTATTGTCTCCAAATTTTCAACATAGGCATTTTAGGACCTCTGCTCATGAACAGTGTCACTATAATTTTCATAATCTGCTCCAAACACTGATTTTCCACAGCGACCGAGCTATTTTGCACTGGAAGTGCGGAAGCACATTTCGGCTAGGATGTGAAAAATGACAGCTGTACTGATCCACAAGAAGGTGTAGAAAAATGACAATGTTGAAAATCTGATGTGAAAATATTGTGCGAATTAGCGAGATTCTGACGTCTTGCAACAACTAACATAGCACTGCGCTTCATCAAACAGTCATTTTTGGATTTCTTCCACCAGATTTGCAACATAGGCTTTTTGAGAGCCCACCAACACTGCCATTAAACTTGTGTTAATTGGTACGAGAAGCTGATTTCTCACAGTGATCATAAATCACGCTTTCGGGACCAATTAACATCATAACAGTGAGAGAATTCATGAGGAGGGGTCCCAAATACCACATGTTGAAAATCTGGTGCAAAAATTCCAAAAAATGCCCGAGATATGCATCAAAGTTGAAAAAACCCTATTTATTGCATTATACAGCATTCCAGCATTTCTCAGTTCGCGGTCGGCTCTGAAGAGTGCAGACGTGTTCTCGGTCCACCGAAAATTGTCGCGCTGGGCTCCGGAGGTAAGTATGGGGTGAGGGGTGGTGTGGAGAGGCAGGGTGCACAGTAGGTGGGTGCGGGTGGTAGGGAGACTACAAGGGACTGTTTTCTGTTTACAGGTGTTTAAAAAACAACATTGCAGATGGTTTTCATTTTTTACAGGTTTTTTTTGTGGGGTACAGTAGCCGACAGGGGTTGGGCACCCCCATTGGCACACAGGGAGTGGGGGACAGAAGCCGATGGGGATTTGGCACCCCCATTGGCAAACAAAGAAAGTGGGGGGCGCATGAGCTGAGAGGGATTGGGCACCCCCTCATCAACCAAAAAAGGAGAGGGAGGGACACATCATGCTGACGGGGAGTGTCCTCCCCCGTTGGCACATACAAGAGGGGCAGGGTAAGCCAACCGGGGGATTGGGCACCCCTGAAGTTGGCAGTATAGCGGCCACTGTGCCACCATGTTTGATGCTGGGCAAGCACGTAGGAAGGTCCGCTGCATGTGACGAGCTTTGTTCACATTGCAGCAGACCTTTCCTTAGATGTGCTCACCCAGGTGGTATGGTGCCAGCATGCAGGCTGATTGGGGACTGAGGGACGCAACTACTGGTGCGTGCCCTGCATTCACCCAACAGCGACTGTGCCTCCAAATCTCCACTACCGCAAGATGTTGGCTGCGCAGGTGCACCAACATAAAAATGACTGTCTTAAGGCACAGCAAAGTGATATTCAAAATGATTTGAAGAAACTACGGGCCAATTTAAATGATATTTTAGGAAGAAATAATAACTTTAGTCCCTCTGTATTGAATACTGACAGCCAGAACATTACTGATTTGGAGGTTATTGCTGACTGTTTTATTAATTTTTTTTGGAAATGTTAGTAAGAACTTGCCTTTGAGAAAGACCTTATCTGACTTTGGAAATTAAGGGTGATCTTGACTTTGATAGGCCTAAGTTCTACTTTAAATATTCAACACCTCAAGTTGTTAAAAAAAATAATTGTCACCCCCCAAAACTAGATTGGGACCAGATAAATTGGATATGAAGTTTTTTTTTTTTATTGGCTAGTGATTAATTAGTATTACCTATACATAAATTGTTCAATTTTTCATTGCAGTTTGGTTTACTGCCTGATACCTGGAAACAAACCAATGTTACATCAATTTTTAAGTCTAGGGACTGTGCCACTGTTTCAAATTACAGGCCCATCTCCATTTTGCATCCCCCCTCAATCCAAGACCCTGGAGAAGATTATCAGTGTCTAGTTGCAGGACTAAATCTCTAGGTATGATCTGCTTGCTAAGGAACAACAGGGCTTCCAGAAGATCCATGATACAACTACTGCTTTGGCTGAGTTAACTGAGGATCTTTATAGAACCTTGGACAGGGGTGAATATGCTGGAGCAGTCTTCCTGGTTCTATCAATGGCCATTTATCTTGCTGATCATAAATTATTGGTAATAAAACCCAGGGAGGATGTCAGCTGGTGTAAAGGGAAGGTTCTCCAACTATTTTACTAATTGAACCCAGACAGTAAAGTGTAATGATTAGCTTGCTTCCATCATGCCTATGGAAACGGGTTCCACAGGGGTCCATTCTGGGACCCCTGTTGTTCAGTCTTTTTATTAATACAGCACTGTATCTAATGCTGCCAAGTACTCCCAGATACTTTTATACATTGATGATACTGTTCATTTTATTTCTGGGGTAAATTTTGATAAAATGAAGAACTGTTTGCAATCTAATTTTAAAATAATCTGGGAAGATCTGTGCAAAATGGTTTAGCTATTAATGCAAAAAAAAAAAACAAGACTGTTATTTGGGAGTAGGCATAGTCTTGGTAAATGCTCAATTTTGAGTATTACTGCTCCAAATGATGAGGTTATTGAGCAGGTTCAATCGTTCAAATATCTGGGGATCTTTTAAGGCTCCTTGTTGTCTTTTACAGGCCATGTTGATTATGTTTTAAAGAGTATAAATAAACAGATTGGTCTTCTTTGTCTAAATAAGAATAATTTTACTAGTGAAGTTAAAAAGTTGCTGTTGAATGGCTTGATTTTTTCAACTGTTGATTATGGATTAGCTGTCTATTCGGCAGCTTGTAACACTACCTTGGAGAAAATGAATGTTGCTGTAAATAATGGCTGTAGATTTGCTTTAAATTGTAAAAGGGATAGTCATATGTGACATGTATATACTGCACTAAATTGGTTACTACTTCATTTTCAAATTGATTACAATCTTGCTATTATGTGTAAAAAGTCCCTTCTGGGTCATACCCCAAATTGGGGTTCAATTACTCTTTAATCAGGTCTTGAATAGATTCCTTACTCGGAACATGGTAATGTATATCAAAGACTTCAAGTTCCCTACAGGAAAACTAACTTAGGATAAACTTCTTTTTCTATTAGAGCAGAAAAGGTCTGGAACTGCTTCCATCTGAGATTTGTGGTTTAAATGCTTTTAATGCTTCTAAAAATTATGTACTAAACTTGTTTTAAAATAAGCTGGCTTGTAATTGTAAATGAAATTGTTTCATTGTATGGTTCTGGACTGTTTGTTAATGGCATGGACACCTTTGAAAAGGGGTTATTTTAGCTCAGAGGTTGTCTGAATATAATAAACTAACTAAAACTAAATTCAAATCTCTGCCACATGGTCATGCTCCACTTGGCCCTCTAAGATCAGATTTAATTTTGATAGCCAGGGGAGCAGTGACCACTAAGTTAGCTTAACTCAACCTAAGAAAAACAGAGAAAAAAAAATGATTGGTTCCACTGGGATAAGTACAGCAGACTAAAGTTATGCATCAAAAACAGGTAAAACATATTGTAGGCAATGCAAAAGTAATGCTCAAGCAAAAACTGAAGACTGAAACAAGAAAAAATTACTCACTGTAGTAATCTTCTTTCTTCCAAGGGGTCCTTTGGCATCAGTAACTATAGCAGTTGGCTGGCTATGTGCAACTGCCCTGGAGGTATGCCTTTAAGATAATTAGTATAATGAGCTTGGGCATCAGCCAATCAGAAAAAAGAGGAGAGGAGTGTGCTGAGAGGGAGCAGCCTGAAGGGCTTCAGAATGTTTTTGAAGATGATGGGCACATGCCCCAAATAGTGAACCAAAAGGATTCAAAAAACATGTAAATGTCCAAAACTTGAAAACAGATAACAACCTGAGCATTAAAACTCAGTAATAAAAAAAACAAATCTGGTAATGAATCTGAGAACAGAGCCCTTCTTCTAACAGGAGAACCGGGGAGAAAGGGTGGGAGCTTACTGATGCTAACGGACCCCTTGGAAGAAAGAAGATTACTAAGGTGAGTAATTTTTTCTTCTTACCCCAGGAGTCCTTTAGCATCAGTAACTATAGCAGACTACCGAGCAGTACCAAGTGGGAGTTGGGCAGAGAATCTATTTAGGAAAGAGACTCTGCAGAACCGCCCTGCCAAATTTGGCATCAGATCTGGACTGCACATCTAAACTGTAGCACTTAACGGAAGTGTGCACAGATTTCCAGGTAGCTGCTTTGCAGACATCTAGAAAGGGTATGTCCCTTGCTGCTGCCACAGAGGATGCAGTGCCCCCGGTGGAGTGGGCCCTGAGCTACAGAGGAGGTTGATGACCAGCTTTGTCATAGCAGAATCTAATACTAGAGACCAACCAGCAGGCAATAGTTCTCTTGGTAGCTGGTCTTCCTCTGCCTACACTCCTGTAGGTGAGGAACAACTGAGTGGAAGAACCTCTGGACTGTCTAGTATGCTCTGGGTAGTAAAAGAGAGTTCTTTTGATATCCAAACTGTGGAGCTTTTGCTCGCCAGGAGTGGATTTCTCAATAAAGAAGACAGGTAGAGTAATAGACCTGTTAAGGTGAAACTCTGAAACCACCTTAGGCAGAAACTTCATGTTTGCCCTGAGCTCAATTTTATCTTTTTGAGGAATGATGTAATTAGACTCAGTACACAGGGCCTGTAACTCTGAAATCCTCCTGGCAGAAGTAATGGCCACCAGGAAGACAGATTTCCACATCACAAACTTGATATATGCAGTGGCCATAGGCTCAAAGGGTGGTTGCATGAGCCGGCTATGCAGAGATTCAGGCTCCAAGGAGGAACCGGCTCCCTGACTGGAGGCAGGAGGTGCAAGAGACCCTTGAAAAACTGTTTGAATATGGTATGGCAAAAAAATGACTTTTTCTTCCCCACCAAAAGGTAGGCCGAAATTCCAGCCAGGTGTAGCTTGAGGGAAGAGAGTTTCAAGCCTGACGCCTGCAGATATACCAAGTAATCCAGCAGCTGAGGGTCTGAAGCTGTAAGAGGATTGGCCTTTTTGCTCATGCACTAGAGGGAGAACCATTTCCATTTGGCTGCATATCTTTTTTGTGTTAGATGTTTTAGCCATTCTCAGGATCTTAAGGACGCACTCCAAGTACTGAGCGGATGGACACTAACTCCTCAAGAACCAGGCCTCGAGGTGAAGAGAGTGTATGTCTGGATAATGCACTCCTGTCTGGGAAAGGGTCAGCAGTGAATGAGTTGGTGGTAGGTGAATGAACCTGCTGCAGGATAATGAGAGAAGAAGAGGGTACCAGGCTTGCCTGGGCCAATCCGGAGCCACCAGAATCATTGATGCAGGCTGTTGTCAGAGTTTCAGCAATACCCTGAGTATCAGAAGAAAGGGAGGGAATGCATATAGGAACCTCCCTGACCAGTCCAGGATCAAGGCATCCATGGGACCATTCCCGGGGCCTGCAACAGTACTGAGGAAGCTGGAAGTTGAGGGGAGAGGTAAACAGATCTACTTCTGGTGTGCCCTACTGCCAGAACACTGTGGTTAGTACTTGCTTGTTCGGAGTCCATTCACTCTGACCTTGACTGATGTGAATTAGAGCATCTGCCAGGGTATTGTCCTTGCCTGGGAGGTGAATAGCTGAAAAGCTGCCTCCCAGAGAGAAGATGAGAGACCAGAATTTCAGAGCCTCCGAACAGAGTATTCTTGATCTGGTACCAGCCTGCTTGTTTATGTAAAACATTGCAGTGGTGTTCAAATTTATACAGTCTGTCCTTTTATGACAGGAGCAAATGCTTTGAGAGCTAGAAAGATTGCTCTGAGTTCCAGAAGGTTTATGTGTAACTGTGACTCTTGGAGGGTCCAGGTGCCACTTACTGAGACACTGTCCAGATGAGCTCCCCACCCCAGGAGGGAGGTGTCTGTGGTGATCACCTTTGTGGGAAGCAGAGCTTGGAAGGGTATCTTTGCTGCCAGATTTGCAGGATTATTTCACAAAAGCAGAGCCTGAAGGAACTGCTCTGTCATAGGTATCAGCTTTGAAAAATTGTTGCTTCTTTGAGACCAGCAAGCTCTGATACAGGCTTGCAGGTGTCACATCCTGTACCTGACTCCTGGGACCACAGCGGTCATTGAAGCCATGTGTGCCAAGAGCCTGAGGAAATGTATGACTGGTCTTGGCTGTCCCTGGATGAAAGAAGCTACCACTGAGAGGAAACTCTGAATTCTCTCCTGTGGGAGGAAGGCATATCCTTTCTGTGTGTCCAGCTGAGCTCCTATGAAGGTGAGTAGCTGGGTGGGTTCCTGGTGAGACTTCTGTAGATTTATCAGTAATCACAGACACTCCAGAGTGTGCTCTGTAAGGGAAAGGGACTCCTTTACCTGACAAGGAGACTTTGTCACTATGAACCAGTCATCTAAATTGGGGTAGATAGCAACACCCAGCTTCCTAAGGTGTGCTACTACCACTACCAGGCACTTGGTAAAGACTCTTGGGGCCAAGGACAGGCCGAAGGTCAATGCAGCGAATTGATAGTGGCACGAAGGGAGTTTGAATCTGAGAAACTTCCTTTGAGGCCTCCTTATGGGTATACGGAAGTAAGTGTCCTTTAGATCCACGGAGGCTAGCCAGTCTCCCTGCTGTAAGGACTGTATGACTAGTGACAGAGTGACCATCTTGAATTTGGGTTTTAACAGATGTTTGTTTAAATATCTGAGATCCAAGATAGGTCGCCACTCCCAGTTTTCTTTTGTGTCAGAAAGTACCTGGAGTAGAGGCCCTTGCCCTTTTCGTGGGCCAGAACCCTCTCCACTGCTTATAAAGCTAGAAGGTTTCTTACCTCCAATTTCAACAGTAGCACCTGTGTTGGAGTTAGAGATTTTGGCAGCTGGGTATGCTTGAGGTCTGGCATCTGCTTGAACTGCAGTGGCAGACCCTTTTCCACTCTCTCCAGAACCCACTTGTCCAAGGTAATGAAGAACCAGTTCTGAAGATAGCGGGAGAGTCTGCCTCCTACTGGCAGAGGAGGGGCGACCTGGACATTCACATCAGGGCTTAGACTGTGAGGTTGCTGGCTGGGTAGAGGTGGCCCTTCTTTAGCCCCTTCTGCCCTTCCCTCTGAAAGCACCCCTATACTGAGAGAAATCAGACTGGGGATAGGGAATGTAAGGCCTGGGAAAATAACCTCTACCCCTATTGCCCTCGGGTGGTATTTCTGTGGGGCAGGAGGCTTAGGTTTAGAGGAGTCACTCTGCCAAGAGGCCTTGTACTCATCAACCTTTTTCACGTAGTCAGTTGTTCTGGAATTGAACATCATGTTTTGATCACAGGGAAAGTCCATGGCCTTAGACTGGGTGTCTGGGGTCAGACTGGTAGTTCTAATCCAGGCAAAGAAACCTCAGAAAGATGGCATAGGCCATGGCCCTGGAGGCAGCATCATTGTTGTCATCTGCCATGTGGAACTGGTATTTTGTAGCTTCCAGGGCAATTTGTGCCGTATCCACCAGCTCCTGTATCATTGTATCTGACCCATTGCAGGTAAGAGCCAGGATAAAATTCCACAGGGATTTCTGATATTTGGCAGTGAAAGTCATGTAGGAAGAAAGTCTGACCAGTAAGGAAGCTGTGGTATACATTTTCTTTGCTATGAAATCTATTTTTCTGGAGTCCTTGTCTGGGGGTAAGGAGGACAAGAAAATCCCAGCTCTCTCACAAGCTGCCTGGCCTGCTTTACTATACTCTCATGGCTACGATGTACAGACAAGCATGACAATTGGTATTTTTTCTCAGCCTGCTTGTCAACCCCTGTCACATAAGTGGGGGGTTTGAAGCAGTTTCATGGTATTTTTTCTGAAAGCATTATAGATAGGCATGACTAGTTTCTAAGGGGGTGGGAGACCTTTCATCTCCCTATAATCTTTATTCTCCTCCTCATCCTGGATGGACTACTGTGTAGGGAGGTCCAGGGTGTCTAGCATATTTTGGATAAACGTAAGCATAGGAGGGGTCCTCCTGGTCAGCAGAGGAAACTACAAAAGGAGGGTCAGGTAGCACATCAGGTTCTAGGCCCCCCCAAATCCATGTTACGGGCATCATAAACATGTTCATTATCATCTAGGTGAGCCAAGCGGTCCTTATCTGCCATCAAATTCTATGTTTCTATGGGTAGGAGGAAGTAAGCTGTTGGTTAACTAGGATCTGCAGCTTATCTGTTAGGTAGGAATATGGGCAGACTAGGTGGGCCAAGTGGTCCTTATCTGCCGTCAAATTCTATCTGCATGACCCTCACAGTCTCTAGAAGAGAGAACTGAGGAAGAGTGCTTACCAGCCACAGTAAATATAGACCCCATCTTTTGTAGGGTCTGAAAGAAGTGCCATGATTTTGGCCATGTCTTGTACAGATGGCAGTTCTTGCACAGACTGTGGCTGTATGTGCCTTGTTTCTCCTTTATGCTTTAAGCTGCCTGTTGTCTCACTATTGGCTTCCCCAGGAGGAGCAGGAGCATTTTTGTCTTTACGGACTATCTTTTTAGCCACTTCATCAGCAGTTTTCTTCATGCTTCCTTTTTTGTACATACACTTCATTAGTGCCTTTATTATTTTTTAATTTGTGAGGAACTTCATCAGCTCCTTTGGAAGCTTTATTTTTTGGCTGAGACTTGGAGGTTTCATCAGCACCCCAGCTTGATTTTTTATTATTAATTTTAGATGACCCTTGATTTATAGCCTTTGATTTTTCCTCAGCCATATTTTTCTTTTTTTTATGTCTCTTTGCTGTGTTTCTCACCAAATTTGTGCAACAAGAAACAGTAGATCTGGACCAAAACGCCTGAGGCATAGGTTGTTGAAAAGCTGTTTAGTCAAATCCTGTGACAGCTGATGCACTTTTTCAAAATCCTGTAAGTCCAAATACCTTTACAGTTCTGGGATTCTCTGACATGCCAATCCACAGAGAACCCAGCAATAACTGTCAAAGTTTGAAAAAACAAACTGTTACCTCGCGGTAGGGACCTGTGATTTCTGAGCTAAAAAATACAGAAAAAAATTTAAAATTCGATGGTTCTAACAAAAAAAGGGGAACCACTATAAATTTATGAAAGAAACCGTCGAAAAGACTCAATCACGGTAAAAATAAATGTAAAATAAACAGAGGGAACTTCAGAAAGAAAAACCGCTACAAAATAGTAAAATTACACTTAGCACACTAAAACATTAAGTTTGTGAAGAAAAGTTTGCTGAGATAAGCAGAAAAAGGCTGTCAAAAAGGAAAGCTGAGAGACACCTCTGGATCAATGTTGCTCAGTCAGTGGAGAAAAAATTCTGAAGCCCTTCAGGCTGCTCCCTCTCAGCACACTCCCCTCCTTTTTTTTTAACTGGCTGATGCCCAAGCTCATTATGCTAATTATCTTAAAGGCATACCTCCGGGGCAGTTGTACCTAGCCTGCTAACTGCTATAGTTACTGATGCTAAAGGACTCCTGGGGTAAGAATAACTGGTTCTTGAAGAACCTTTTCCAAGTTCTGGAAGGGTAGGTAGGGAGGGTGTGCTAAGCATAGTAAGGGATCCCTTACAAAAAAAAAGCACAATTGTGTAAGAACTTACCATAGCAGTAGATCTTTGAGATGATCTCTTACATCAGGCCACACCTGTAGAACTATAGCTGCCAGACATTAGGACCACATGCAAACTTTTCTAGCTAGCAGTCTGAAAGGGGCTGCTCATAACGATGTCAGATGCAATGACGTCCCTTCCATATGAGCGCAGGCAGCCCCATGCCCTCTCAGTTCTTTTCCTGACAGAGACCCCCTACTGAGGATCTCCAGCCAGGGAACCAAGAAGAGCCATAGATTTCCACCAGAAAGATGGGTGAAACAGAAGATGAACTGTTCTGGAGGCAGACAGAGAGACAGACACAGAAAAACTCAGAAGAAAAGGGGGACAAAGGGTGGGACGGCATGGCCTGATGGAAGAGATCCTCTCTAAAATCTACTGTTACAGTAAGTTCTTATGCAACTGGACTATCTTCATCGCGGGACTCTCTTGCATCAGGCCACACCTGTAGAACGAGTCCCAGTCAGTTACAGACAGACAGACAGTCTGGACGGCTGGAGGCTATATGCCTAAGACAGGAGGCCTTGAAGCATGGCTAGGCCAAAGCCTGCCCTTCTGCAGGAGGCAATGTCCAGACTGCAGTGTTTAGTGGAAATGCGGACAGAACTCCAAGTTATAGCAGCACAGGTATCTCTGCAGCTGAAACATTCCTGAAACAAGCATCTGAAGTGTCCATGCCTCTGGTTGAATGACCATGAATAATGCCTGGAAGTTCATTACTGTACTTTCTATAACAAAAAGTAATACAGTTGGCCAACCATATGGACAGGCATTGTTTAGAGACTGGTACACCCTCTGTCCTAGGGGTGAAATAAACAGATGTAAGGACTTCCTGCAGTCCTTCATACAGTGTGTACTATAAAACAAAATTCTGTGTACATCTAAAGCGTGGAGCAATGCCTCTCTTGGATTGGCATGCTTTGGATAAGGGAGGTGAATGGTTTGATTTAGGATAAACTGAGACACTACCTTTGGAAGAAACTTTGGTTTTCGACAAATCCTAATCAGGACACTCACACATCAAAGCCTGAAGTTCAGAAGTCCTTTGAGTAGAAATAATAGCAACTAAAAATAACACTTTTCATGACAGAAAGCACAGATCACATGTCATGGCTGGCTCAAAAGGTGCCAAAGTAAGTTTCTCGAATATAAAATACAAGTCCCAAAGTAGGACTGGATTGTGAATAGGAGGCTTCAAATGGAGAATGCCTCTCAAAAACATATGGGGCACCTCCAGTTGAGCCACCTTACAGCCATCAACAGGCACATGGAAGGCTGAAATGGCTGACAGATGCACCTTAATAGAGGAGTATTACTTGGTTTACTTGGTCTGAAGGGACATAAGGAGGCCAGAGCCCATCGAGAATGTCCCCCACACATTGTGGGACTTTAGACCTGTTGCATAGTACCTCTAATCCAGTTATCAAGTTTTTTTTTATTTATTTATTTATTAAATTTTGATGACCGGGTAGGCCCACTGAGCCCTGAAGGTCCCTTTTTCAGGGGCGACCCTTTTGAACGAGTTAAGGCTGCTGGAATCCACCAGCTCCTGTGGTAAAGTGTTCTATAATCTGGAGGTTCTTATGGAGTAAACACCTTCCTCTTTTGGTAGTTTTGAATGTTTGGACCTCTAGCTGTTTGTTGTGCAGAATCAGAAAAGGACAGCAAGTGCTCCAGAATCTGATTCACTGGACAGGTGAAAGCATCCATGTGACAGGAAGCAGCCCATGGAGCAACATGCTTCCACTTCATGGAAAAAATGGTCCAGGTGGAAAGCATCCTCATGGCCACCAGAACATCAGCCACCTTTTGAGACACCCCAAATCTAGCCATGGCTATGTCTTCAGGAGCCATGCATGAAGGTGCAGTGACTTGAGGTCTGGATGGACCATGGTGCCCTGTTCCTGTGAGAACAAGCCTTTGCACAGGGGCAGGGGTACTGGGGACTCCACCTCCAGCTGCTGCAGCAAGGGGAACCAGATCTGATGAGACCAGAAGGGGGCAATGAGGCTCAGTGTGGCCCCTTCCATCTGGACCTTGATTAACAACCTCCGAATCAGAGGCAAGGGAGTAAAGGCATAGAGGAATCTCCCTTTAAAAAAGAGGGGCAACACATCTTGCCAGAAAACTCCAGGCACTGGAGTGAGCAGGCAGAAAAAACAGCTTACTCACTTGTAACAGTAGTTCTAGGAGTGGTATATGTTGTTCATCCACACAATCTGGCAGGGTTCTTTCCCCTTAAGATGTGACGGAAAGTCTTTAAGCTGGCTCCTTACCCCCACCCAGGGTGGTAACAACTCCCCAGCACAGCCCTGTGACCCAGTTCGCCCACTGAAGCATACCCAGCGCCACCGCTAGGGGAGGTTGGGTGGGTCTGTGTGGAAGAAAAACATATACCACTTGTAGAACTACTGCTATAGGTGAGTAACCTGTTTTTCGAGGGATATGGATATGTTGTTCTATCCACACAATCTGGCAGACTCTTAGCAGTTCTCCAGGAGGAGGGAGGCAAGGCACACACGCCCTACTTAGGGGACAGAGATTGAAGAACTGAGACTCCAAAACCTGCATCCCGGCATGACTAGAGGTCAGTGTGGTAATAGGAAATGAAGGTGTGTACTGACCTCCGGGTAGCAGCCCTACAGATTTCCTGGATAGGAATGTCCCTAGAAGCAGTCACTGACACAGCGGTATGGCAGGTGGAATGAGCCCTTAGCCCTCCGGGAGGCTCCCTACCTGCCAACGTGTAGCACAAATCAATGCAGGATACTATCCACCTGCCAATCATCTGCTTGGCTGCAGGTCTGCCAGGTTCGTCTTCAGCGTAGGTGACATACAGCTGGCGAACCTCTCCCCAAACTCCAGCAATCCTCTCTTTGTAGTATGTAAGCACTCGCCTCGGGTCCAGAGTGTGGAGCCTGTGCTTGGCCTCCGAGGTGTGGTTGTTGAAATACACCGGGAGATTAATCACTTGGTTAAGGTGGAAATCTAACACAACCTTCAGAAGAAACTTCATGTTGGGGCACAGGACAACCTTGTCCTTGTGGAAGACCAAATAAGGAGAATCCACTAAGAGCAACTGGCGCTCACTGATCCTTCTGGCTCATGCGATAGCCACCAGGAAGGCAGTCTTCCATGACTGGTGTAACATCTCACACCTGTGTATTGATTCGAATGGCTTACCCATGAGCTTGGCCAAAACCAGCAGTAGATCCCAAGGTGGTGGTGATTCACGCACAGGAGGGGAAATGTGGTCCTGGTCTTTAAAGCAGTGCCAGACCACTGTCTCCTGTGCCACTGACTCCTGACCAGCCCACACCCGATAAGCAGAGATGGCTGTCAGGTGCACCTTGAGGGTCATCAACTGGAGGTCCCCCCTTAGTGAGGGACCAAAGGTAGTCAAGAATGTCAGTCACCAGACAAGCAAGAGGGTCCAGTCCTTTACCCCGACACCAAATGGAGAATCTCTTCCATTTGAAGGCTTAACATTTCTGTTTTGACTCCTTTCGAGATGCCTCAACAATGCTGAGTACATCTTTGGAGAGACCCAAAGCCTGGAACTCTAGCTGCTCAGGTACCAGGTTGTCAGGTGCAGGAATAGAAGGTCCGGGTGGAGTACCTTCCCTTGACTGACTGACAGCAGGTCCAGGCATAGTGAGAGATACCATGGGAGCCTGTTGCTGAGGCTGAAGAGATCTGGGTACTAGAACTGGCGTAGCCAGTCTGGAGCCACTAGTATCACCTGTGCCTTGTCCCTCCTGACCTTCAGAAGAACATTGTGGATCAGGGGAAATGGAGGGAAGGCATAAAGAAGGCCCGATCTCAAGGGCCTCAAGAAGGCATCCCCCTTGCACATTCCCTGCTGAGAGGGGCGGGCACAATACAGCCTCAGCTTGGCATTCTCCCTGGAGGCAAACAGGTCCACCAGAGGTTTTCCCCAGTGGGAAAACAGGTTCTGCACTACCTTGGGATGATGAGACCACTCGTATGATGCCTTGCCCACCCAGCTGAGGGCATCTGCAAGCTGGTTGGAGGCACCAGCCACATGGATGGCCAGAAGGTCTGCTTCCAGACTAAGCACAATTGTCCAGATGCAGAGGGCTTCCCTCTACAGTGGAAGGGAGTGTGTACTGCCCTGTTTGTTGAGGTAGCACATAGTCATGGTGTAGTCCATCTGGACCTGCACCACTTGACCCCTTAGATGTGGAGCAAAAGCAATCAGCACCAGCCAAACCACCCTGAGCTCAAGCAGGTTGATGTGACTTCGGGACTACTCGGGGGACCAGAGTCCATGGACTCTGTGATCCCCCAGGTGGGCTCCCTAGCCCATGAGGGAGGTGCCAGCTGTCAAGATGACCATCGGCTCTGGATAGACAAATGGGATACCCTCCTGCAGATGTTCTGGGATTAGCCACCACTGGAGCGTATCCCACACCCGCTGGGTCAGAGCGACCAGTAGGTCGAAGTGACCCCTGCACTGAGGCTACTGGCCAGCCAGCTCCCATTTCAGGGGACACATTCTCCAGTGGGCTCATTGGACCATGCTGGTGCAGGCAGCCATGTAGCCCAAGAGGCACGGAGGTCCTGAGCAGGGTGCGATTGTCCAACCTGAAATGATCGAGCAAAGGCGGTAAGAGCCTCCGCCCTGTCCACTGGGAGCCGAGCCCTGGCTCTGCAAGAGTTGAGCTCTGCCCAATGAAGTGAATCACCTGTGAAGACATGAGTTCCGATTTTGCCTTATTGACCAAGAGGCCCAGAGAGACGCAGGTCTGGAGGGCCTGGTCCCTGGGCCACTCCATCTCCTGCCTGGAGGTAGCTGTGATGGCCCAGTCATCCAGGTAGGGGTATACCCGGACTCCCTGGTGCCTCAGGGTGGCAGCCACTACTGCGTTGCACTTGGTAAAGACCCTGGGAACTGAGGACAGGCTGAATGGCATGGCCTGGAACTTGTATAGGGTGTCCTCTGCCCGAAAGTGGAGGAACTGTCGGTAGGACAGACAGATTGGGAAGTGTAAGAACACGTCCTGAGGATCCAGACAGCAGCACCTCATGCCCTGCTCCAAGGATGGTATGATCTGAGACAAAGTGAACATCCTGAAAGTGCGGGACCTGATGAATTTTGTTCAGGTCATGCAGCTCTAGAATGGAGCACCAGCCCCTGTCTGTTTGGGGACCAGGAAGTACCTAGGCATGAACTCTGGATGCTGTGGAGGGTCCAAGACTGGAGCTACCACCTCCTTGGGCAGGAGCTGGGCAATGTCGTCCCACAGGATTGACTGGATGTCGACTGACAGCATGTCTTCCCATGGGGCACAGCTTGGCTGGGAGGGTACTGCTCAAATTCCAGAGGCAGACCCTGGCCGGCAACCTCAAGAACTGACCTATCCATTGTGACAGTGGACCAGGCGGAAACAAAGTGGCACAGTTGGTTCCCCATGGGAGGACCCAGAGGGTACAGGATGGGAGAGGGGAGGGCACCCCCTATCCAGTCACTGGGCCAGCTTGGAAGCAACGGAGGGTCCGGTCAAGGGACCACCAGATCCTTGACCCCCTAGTTTACAGATGCACAATTCCACAGACTTGGGTCTCAGACACCAGACCTACTGCTGACCAGCTTGGGGCTGGGTGGATTTGGCCACAGGAGCTGAGGAGAACTGAAAGGGCTTTTTCTTGGCTGACTTGGAGACCTTATGGTCCTTTTGAGCAGACATCACCGAGTCCAGGGTGGCAATGGACTTTTCAGTCCTGGTGAAATGCCCCTCCACACTGGGACTGAACAAGTCGGTCCCCAAGAAGGGCATGTCTGCCAACTAGTGCTGCATATCCGCAGTGGAAGTAAAGATGTGCAGCCAAGCCCTGTGACGCATTGCAACTGCCTCGGCCATGGACTGGGCACAGGAATCGCCAATGTCCATGGCCATCTGGAACTGTTGCTTTTCTATGGCACAGCCTTTGTATAAGACTTGCTTGACAGTAGTCTGCAAGTCTGCAAGAAGGTGGGGAAGCACCTTGTCCAAGGACCCCAGAAGGGCATGCATAAAGTGGACCATCAGAAGAGTCGAACTGGCTTGTTGGAGGCCTAGCAAAGAGCATACACCTTCTTGGCTGACTGGTCCAATTTTTTTGACTCCTTGTCAGAGGGCTTGTCCACATCCCCCACATTTTCCATGCACTGATAGACAGAGTCAGTCACCAGCCTCTTGGCCAAGGGATGCTTTGTAAATTCCAAGAGGCAACCAGTAGGTACCATGTACTTGCAGACCATCTGGGCCGAAGGTGCCGGCCAAGAGGCCGGATGTTGCCACAGATCCAGAGCAGAACCAAGGACAGCATCCTGGAGCAGAAAGGCCTCCATCAGTCAAGGAGTATCTTTCCCTGTTCTGAACAGGCTTCAGCTGAAGGTCTGTGGACTCAGAGGTCAAGTGAAGAAGGCCCATGAAAGAAGTAGGGCCCTGCTCTGTAGAGAGAACCTAAGCCAACTCCATGTCCACCAAGTGAGAGTGAAGAAAGGAACCCTCCAATTCCGAGAATTCATGAAACAGAGACCTACTACCTGTGTCACTGCTCACCTACCGGGAGTAGTTGGAGGTGACAGTAACTTTGAGCCAATGGGGAAGCCCTTTCTCGGGCTGAGCATCCTTGGTCAGGATGCCATCCTTTGGCACAGGGGGCAGCAGCTCTACCACTATCAGTGGAGAAGCCAGAGTGGGACATGCCAGGACCATCCAGACAGCTCCTGCTGTGGAGTGGTCTGCTGTGGCTCTGGTGATGGCAGCACAGTTATGGTTGGGTCGGGCACCAAGGGCGGTTTCACACAGGAAAACAGAAGCTGCTGCCACATGAACTCCTCAGAGCGCCATCGCAGCTTGCGCTGGTGCCTCTCTTTGCCTGAGGATGAGGAGGAATAGCGGCAGCGCTGCTTGTCTGAGCACTTAGAGCACGAACACTGAGAATGACGCAGGCTGCCCGAGTCCAGGCTACCAGAGCAGGGCCTCAGCCGACATCGGTGGGGTCGATCAGAGAGAGTCGGTGACTGCTGACCCAACCCTTGGTCAGGAAGCTCTGGAGTGGGGGGCAGCGGGACAGTGGCCTGCCCCATCCACCCCCCCCCGAGAGAACCGGAGTCCTCGAGAGAGAGGTGTCAACCTCCTCTGAAGAAGGATCATCTTGACCGGCTCAAGAAAGATCTCAGCCAGAGAGACGGTCCGATCCTTGGTCAACTGGCCTGACAGGGGTGTCATGGAGCCAGCTGTCAAAAATGAAGTCTTGTCCAAATCCAGGAGCTCTGAAGAAATGTGGGAATTGGAGGCAAGAGAGTGCTCCAAATCCCTCAAGCGCCGACAAGACCATTTCTTGGTCTCTTTCTCCTTGGATTCCTTTGACTTTTTGGACTTCTTAGAGCCAGAGGGACCCTCCCCATAAGTAGAGAGAGAGAGACTGACTCAGTTTCTAGAATGCACCAGAGAACAACACAACCAGCCGAAGTGGCAAGAAGACTGAAGCCAAAGAGGAATGCACCGCTGCTCAAGCCGCATCCTCCTCCATGGCCGCTAACTGCTCGGTGGAACTCGCAGCTGCAGAAGCTGCCTTCCATGCCTCCTTTGAGCGGACAGGAGGATACTGTTCACTTGGTCATCCAAGGAGCAAGCAGGCGAGGCACTTCTCCAGAGCCGAAAGCAAAAAGGTGCGACAAAAATTGCAGGCCTGGACATCATACTCATGGCCCAGGTAGTATATGCACGGTGGAGTGCGGGTTGGATCATGACATCTTCTGCCCACAATCACAGAATCAGAAACCAGGAGCAGACTTCACATCATCCATCAGAGCAGTGAGAAGTAGAGAAGACAAATTTTTGCTGAAAAACTATCAAATGGGTTTTGAGAAGGTTTCAGGGCCTCCGTAATGAAGAGCGGTAAGGAGGAAACCTATTCTTCCAAGTGGAAAGGAAGAACTGGTGTCATGGGGCAGTACTAGGGGAGTTACCACAATGGTGGGTGGGAGGAGCCAGTTTGAAGACTTTCTGACACATCTTAAAGGGAAAGGACACTGCCAGATTGTATGGATAGAACAACATATCCATATCCCTAGGACATGGCAGTTTTTGTATTGAGAGGAGACTCAAAGTGGCCCAATTCTGGATGACCACACCTGTCGAACAGGTCTTCTACAACTGAGGTCAGCAGTTCCCACTCATGCATCCAAGACTGTGACCAGCTTAGCCTATCTGCCAGGATGTTTTGGATGCGTGGAAAATGGATGGCCGATAGTGCCAGACCGTGTTATAGAGCCAGGTACCAGTCTCTCATCACTTCCTGACACAGGGGGTATGAATGGGTCCCTCATGTTTGCTGATGTAGTGAACTATGCTGATGTTGTCCATCTGTACTAGGGCAGTCTCCACCCTGGACCAGGTCCCTTGAGTCTGATGGGGCCCCAGATGAGCCCACTGAGGGGAAGGAAATGTCATCCCTGAAGGCAAAAGACACAGAGAGCAAGCTGTCGGGGGCCAAGTACCCACAATTACAAACAGGAGGTTAGATATGGATGTCCAAGGGAGCACTACTACTACCACAAGATCCATAAAAATGCTGCAAGCAAGGCTGAAAAGAGGAAACCTCACAGGGGAAGGACTAAGAAAGAGCTGTGCAACCATGTATGAAGGTATGCAGGCTTAGCAGAAGCCATGGAAAAAGGGTAACTGAGGTGAGGATCCTCCCCAAGGATAATCCTCCAGAAATCCTATCCCAGAGGATAAGGATTTCATGGCTGCAGTACAACAGAAGCCCAGGATAATAGGCAGCTTGCCACCAGATGACACAGATCCTCAACCAGAGAGAGGGAGACTCACCAGTGATATCTCAGAAGATAGAGACTGAGAGGAGAGCTGCTTCTGCAGGAGCGGGATTCCACAGTGAACAGCTCCACAGAGGAACACAGCCTAAAGCAGGGAGGTTGGCTCCCCAAAAAAAGGGGACCTAAATTTGGTGGACTTAAAACTCTGAGAACACTCCATGCAATAAGTAACAAAGAACACAGGATAGCCATACCAAACCAACATCATATCAGTTCAGTGGATGGGGCAGGAAGATAGCCCACCAAGAACCTACAGTACAGGGCACTCCCCAGGAAATGCAGTTACAGATGAAGAGCTGTATAGCCAGCAGTGCAGCAAAGGAAACATGGTATAATGCGGCAAACACAAAGCCCAGGGGAAAAAAATAGTACATGTTTGTGCAAAAAAAAATATTTAGTGCAACCTGCATAAGCATGATGTGGCAAAATTGCACAAGATTGCTTGAGAATGTTTAATGTTCTGCACCTTTACTGTTCTCACTGTTGTAAACACACTATGTAACTCTGTCTACCCTCCCTGCAACAAGGTGCCTTTGTAAATGAGTCCATGACTCAAAGGTTGTAAATTCGACTTTTCTAATAAATAAATAAATAAATAAATAAATAAGAATTGACACAAGCTTGATAAAACAGAATCACAAATTGTGAGAAACATAATGCATGATGTAAGAAAAAGACATCAGAGGCTGAGTGGACAGCAGTGCTTGCGGCTCAGTGTATGGCCATTTCCAAGTGATCAGTGATGTTGAGCATGTCCATCGGCATCCAGGGTCTGAGGGAAAATGAGCAGGGAGAGGAAGCGAGCCAAGCTGGTGGTCTAGAACAAGTTGCCAAAGCAATGGTGTAAACTGATTTAATGAGATCAGTACTTTTTTAATTGACTTCAAAGCAGCAGCAAGGGGCAAATGAAGCAGCAAGGAAGGGAGTGGTCAGACAGGTATGTGAACAGTGTGATACATGAATTGAAACCCATGTCAACTTTACCATCCCTTTCTGTTACAGGCTCAGGGCAAAACTTAATCACTCTCTTCTTTTTACTGCCCCAACTTACTCTGGACAGATTATCTGTAAAATACTGAGGAAATCAAGTCATCAAAAGTCAAACTGGGCCCTCCAAATCCTGATTGGGCACACACTGGATCTTACGACCTGAATGGGGCATCATGCAACTGCCCCTAGAAGATTATTTTTCGAAGGTCTGATATGGTCTCACATAATTGTCAAGGAGAGTAGCTGACCTGAGTCCCCTCAGCTAGGTTACTCTGTCTTTTTACTAAAATTAAAAATGACATACTCACTGTAATTCTTGATCTTCTAGGAATATCTGGAAGCACCAAGTTAGGTCAACAGTAAAACTGCTGACCTCCCGCATAGCGATGGCACAATACCGATGCAGATATTGTGCCGTCCAATCCCCCCCCACATCCCCCATGCAAGAAGTTGGTCTGGGGAAGAGGCAGAACACTGGGGGAAAGTGAAACACAGAAGTAGACCATTACAGCGACAGTCACTGTAGTGGTCTTTTTCCATGTTTCGCCGTCGTGGTGTTGGGCAAAAGGGGGCCACCCAACTATCTTCACCATTGATTTACACTAGTGGGTCTTATCTGAAGGTGCTAGGACTCTGCAGGGGCCAGAATATTTGAGGAAGGCTAGTACCAATGTAAGCTGCGCACATGCTGTGCACAGTGAGACTGGGTCACACTATATGGCTTACCTTGGCACCAGCCCTTAATTGCCTCAGCACCATTTTTATTGAGGAAGTGCAGCATAACCTAATAGGCATGTATGTACATAATCTAAGGGCATAAGAGAGCCCTGGTGACCCATATAAGCAGGGTCAAAAAAACATTAACACAGTGTCTTCAAAGCCCAAGCCTAGAACAAGAAGTGAAGACCAATGAAATATACTAAAGTGAGCCCACGTGATGGCAGGTGGGCATGTGAATCAATGGTGAAGATATTCTTAGAAGATCAAGAATTGCAGTGATCACATAATTTTCATAACTTCCAAGAATCAGTCTTCACCACTTATTCACACTTGTGGGTCAGAGTACCAAGCTCAGACAAAATCCCCCAGACTAGCTTGGTAGGAACCAAGGGCTTACCCAGGACAGAAGTCCATTTAAGATTGTCCTGCCAAAGGTGGCATGCTGCCTGGCATGGACATCCAGGGCATAGTGCTTAACAAAGGTGTGCACTGTGCTCCAAACTGCAGCTCTGTAGATATTACTGATAGGTACACAGTGACTCTCTGCCACTGACATGGCAACCACTCTAGTGGAGTGGGCACATACCTGACCTTTCAGCTTGATCTGAGCCATGGCATAGTAGTAGTGATGTAGACAGCTGACAATCCAGGCAGAAATGCTCTTGACTGTAACAGGCTGCCCCTTTCAACTGGGGTCAAAAGAGACAAGGAGCTGTTTGGTTTGCCTGAAGCCCTTAGTTCTATCCGGGTAAAAGGTAAGAACCCTTTTAACATCCAGAGAATGGAGAGTGTGCTCTCTTTCATCCTGGAAGTTGGCAAAGTAGGCAGGCAGCATTAGTGGCTGATTCAGATGGAACTCTGACACCCTTTGGTAGGAACTTAGGGTGTGTATGTGTGGAGAATGTCCCTATCTTTCAACCCATTGACTCGTTCTACTGATCCAGGTGGAACATGAGTGACCTGCAATAACCAGCCCAGGAGGCAATGGTGGCTGGAGGTGTAAAATGAGTCAGGCAGAGCCAGTTGTGGTGACTCCTGCTGCACCACCACTTATAGGAGCTTTTGAGTTGGCACCTGGAGTGGCTCCTGAGGTAGGCAGGACTCCTGCTCCTTTACTCTTACTTTGTTGTCTGGATGTGGTACAGTGCCTAGTACTGGCTGAACAAAGAGGCACCCTCTGTCTACTCGCTGATTTCATGGTTCTGCCTGAGGCCTGCAAATTAGAGAGGATATCTTGAACATCTGCACCAAACAACTTGTATCCTCAAAAGGGGGCATTGAGAATGGACTGCTGTACGTCATTCACATAGTCTGCCACACTGAGCAAGGAGGACCTTCTTAGGCATATCCCTGAGGCAGCTGCTCTGGCTGAAGTATCAGATATGTCATAGGCTGTATGTAGTAGGTGTTTTCTTACATCAGCCCCAGCTGTTAGAGATTTGAGAAGCTTCTGTTCCGGTGCACCTTCTGGGAGAGTTTGAGTAGCTGCGCTAGGTTTTCTCCAGAGTGTATTCTGGTAAGTGACCATATGGGCCTGGTAATTTGCAATTCTAATGCCTAGAGAAGCTGAGGTATAGGTTCATTTACCCAGCACATCTGATTTCCTTGATTTCTTATCAGGAGGAAGATAGCTAAGGTGTTTTGCTGCCTTGGATTTATCATGGACAGCATTTATGACTACAGAATCTGCCTCAGGTTGGCCTGCAACAAAAGGTTTTCCTGAGGGGGGCCATGTACATCTTGGGTGCCTTTCTGGGTATGGCAGGAATCATGCTGGGCCTATGCCAGGCAGCAAAGGTGGCATCCTCCAAGGCAGGGAGGAGAGGTGGAATTACCATGGGGGGAGTATCAGGTAATTCCAAGAAGTCAATCAGATTCTTCTTGGTTGTGTCCTGTTGCTCCAGATTGAATCCCATGGCAGCCTGTAACTGCTGCATCATAGCTACAAAAAATGGGTCCTCAGGAGGGAGGGATCTTGGGATGTAAACCACCGAGTTCTCACTGCATGCAGACACAGTGGAACTAGTCCTTTCATAAGGACTTTCCACATAATCTTCAGCCTCCTTCTTATCATCCTGCATTATAAGGTCAGGACTGTACTCTAGGTTGTCATCAGTCTGGTCAACAGGATGGAGGGAGTGCACTTGTGAGGCCGTTGGCATTCGAGAGGGGGGCTGAGGTACAGGCCTTGAACGCATCAGCATTGGGGTTTGGTCTATAGACCCTGTCAACAGAATTCCTGGTACAGAAGGGGGAGAAGGAGGAGGAGGTAGAAGGCATTTCAGGATGTCCATAAAGGACGAGAGTACTGCTTGCATGTCAGTGCCCGTGCCATTGGCAAGAATGCCAGTAGAGGTTGATGGAGGAGGCAAGGCCCCTGGTGTCAACTGTGACACACCAGCCATGCTAGGCCTGGTGGTGCCTACAGCCTGCCTTGACCTGGAAGTAAAGTCGACAGTCTTGGAGGCGGTTCCACCAGAGAGGTCGGCAGTGCTGAAATGGTCAGACTTTTATGGAGGGGTGACCTAGAATGGACCAGGGAGGTTTTGTCCTTTTCTCACTCCCTGTCTTGGTGTTTGTGTTTATGTAACCCAGATGTCTTCTCCCAGGATTTCAAAGACTTGGATCCCCATGAATGAGCCAGCAGTGCAGTGGAGCTCTTTTGCTAGAGCTCCTTCTCCATTCGGGCTACCTGCTGCTTTAGGAGGTGCTTTTCCAAAGCGCCCTTTTGGTGTCACCAGATGGCTGTGTTGAACCCTCTGTAGACTGGGCACACCTGAACACTATGGTCTGAACTGAGGCAATGGGAGGGCTTTAAGCCCAAGGTTCAGTGGGCGAAGCAACTACGTCACCCCCCCATCAGATTTATAAGGTCACTCATCCTGGGGTTCTCCAGGATTCATTTCTCATTGCAGCTGGAGGCGCTGCCCACCCTCACTCCGGGCTGCTGTTGACTCTTTGCTTCTGCACCTCCAGCCACTAGTTCCAGCAGCTTGTCGACTTCCTTCAGCCATTTTCTTTTCATCCCTCGTCTCCCCTTCTCGTGCTCTGTCTTGCTCGATGCTACTCCATTCTCTGCCTTGCTTGTCCTTTCCTTGTTTCCATATTCTCTCTCTCCAGTTGTTGTGCTTCAGTCTCTCCTCCCCTCCTCTCATTTCCCCCATGCTTTCTGCCTTCCATCCCTGCCTCTTCCGTTCCCCTCCACCCCGACCTATTGCTTGTGCTGCTCACTTCTCTGGCAACACCAGTCTGCCATCCTCCATTCTTTTCAGTGTCGCCTTGGCCCTACATTTGGTTATCCTGCTGGCTCTATGGTCCACTGCCTGGTCGCCCTGTTGCCGACCCCTTCCAGTCCACCTTCGAGTGGCTGCTTCCATCTACCCTGACCATACTTCAAGATTATTCCATTTCCCCTCATTGCTTCTGATGCATGCATCGAAGGAATGGCATTCTGCCTTATGCCACAAACCGAAAGAACGCTGCTCAAGGGACGGAAGCCACTAAAATGGTCTTGTTTCTAGCCTGGATTGTGCAGACCTGCCTTGATGAAAATATCCACCTGTCATTAGCGTAGGATGGCAGCCCTCGCTGTGCCTTCTTGACTCCAGATCTGAGCTTACAAATTCAGCACCTCATTATCTTCTTAGTCGGCACACATTGGGTCTATTTAGACCCTAAGGGTCCTGAATTGTAAGTATCCCTTGTCTGTCCTCTGTTGTGACACTTTCAGGATTAAATGGTCCAATATAGTTGGATGGACTTTGATTTGGGCTCAGATCTTAACAGCTCCAGCAGCCTATTACTTTAAAGTATCTTATTTTCACTTACCTTGTTGCACGTGGGGCCCATTCAAACCCCATGGCTTTATTACTGCAAGTTATCTTCCCTAGTTTTCTGTAGCAGCTTTGTTGAGCACTGCCAAGAGTCAATCATTCTGTGTAATGGGACTGGTATGCCAGCCTTAGCAATGAGTGTTTCAGCCAATGGCAATGACCTGGATACAAGGTCAGACTTTTACAAGTACAGCATGTCATTCTTTTCTCAAGTTTACCTTTCCCTGTCAAGACAGTGTGTACCATTTACTTACCTCGGATTGTCATCAGCTGTCCTGCCTATGGATTCTAACAGCCAGGCCTCTAGCAATTGTGCTGGGCTGTCTTTCTCTGATTTCTTTAGCTCGCTCCCCCATCTCTCCCTCGCTATTCAAAGGGGGCGTCATTGATCTCACCCTTTTGTTGCTGGAATGTGGATCTTGGTCTCTTGAACTGTGGGACCTTGTCTCCCTTGTAACTGCTTAGGGTGCAACCACATAGCTCTTTCTCAATTTTGTCATTCCTATGTCTACTACTCCTGGGCTGACACTTGCTCTCTGCGGCTACTGGATATAGCTACTCTGGCTGCTGTGCACCTCGAATACCACTTTTGATTACTAGTCATTTTGCTGCATTGCAGACTCTTGGCTTGTTACTGTATATCTGCCACTTGGAGTCCCTTCCTTCATTCCTCCCTCTAGTGGGTGCTCGCCCTCCTTCCTTGTCCAGTACTTTCTTTTGGGGTTTCCCCTATCCTGTATCTGGCCCTATCCTGCCATCATCTTCCTATTCGTATTCTCCTCCCACCTTAGTCTGTAGAGCATCTAAGTGCCAGAGTCCTGTTCTCCTTCACTCAATCACTCAGTCAGTAATGTCTTGGCTGACTCCGTCTGGCCAACAATCGATATTTCTTTTGGGCATACCTGTCATGGCTCATATGCCACTTTATCAACCCACGACCAGCATGTATCAGGTTCCTGACCCCGGTTATCATTCACCATGCTGTATCTCATACCAGCTGCCTTTTCTCATACCGACCATCAGGATTCAATCCACTCATGGCATCACTCCTCATCGTCCATCGTCCAGTTGCTTCACTGCTACCTTGATTTGACTCTATTTCCACTCCAGGCCACGCCTTCCTTTTTGGTCACCCTTTGCTAAGGGCTAGCTGGCTGCTCTGTACCATCATCCAAAGTTCCTTTTCAAGTTCATTTCCTGTCTCTTCTTCCTCACACTCGAAATGATCAATTGAGCATACCTCTCATGGGGTCTTATGCTACTTCATCGACCCGCTGCACCCCTGCAGCACTCATCATCATCCATCTTCCTCATCCTCAGTCTTCTCATGTTGGACTGCTGCACTCCTGCGGTGTTCATCATCAGTCTTCTTCATCCTCAGTCTTCTCATGAGCACATCTGGATTCCCTTTGCTCCTCTGTCTTCTACATGGATCTACTCCTTCCCATCGACTCCTCGGCATACCCTTGTCGGATCCCTGCTGCCTCATGTTCCTTCTTCGATCTGTGCTTTCTTTTGGGGGGGTTCTCTATCCAGTCATTATCTTCCCTACTCATATCCTTCTCTTTAACGACATACATCCTTAAAACAAATGTCACCATTCTGGAGGGAAGGCGACCTAGGTCTTGGATCCCCAGAGGTTTCCTCCTTAAAGGGTTGTTTTTCCTCTCCTCTCCTCTGCGCTAATGGTCATAATATTAGTTAGAGTCAGTGCTTTCTTAGGTTAATTAGTTAGGTTCTGCTGTTGGAAGGAGGCGGATAGTGGTCCTGGCTTTCCCCTTTCTCCTTAGGAGTCCGCCCTTAATCATCTTCTCAGAATTCATTTGTCATCCTCACTTCTTTGATGCTCAATGCCTGATTGGGTATTCCTTTTGGACTTCTTCCTAAGCTACAATTAGCCGACACAATCATTCACACAGCACCTGTAGGGGGGAGCCCTCCTCTAGGGTTCCTAGTGTCGTACCCCTACAGAATGGTTGGTTTATTTATTTATTTATTTCAGTTTGGGATTAAATACCTTTGAGCCATAGGCTCATTTACAAAGGTTCCAGGTCAGACATCGTACAATACAGATAGGACAGGCAATATGAATAATACAGTGATAATACAGAAACAAGTAAACAACAACAACAATGAAATTCAGACAAGAACAATAGTACTAGTTACTTCATAGGTAAAAATCACTATGAGGAAGATAATAATTTTAGGTTACCAGACAGCTTAGAAATATTCAAGGAGATTTCAGTGTTGTTACATCTAGAATAGCGGTAGTATGTACCCACTGGCTGTAGTAGGTGGCAACAGTGTTGAGCAAGAGGGCAGAGAGGGGTTAATGGGCCCAAGCCCACGGAAAGAGAAGCGGAATGCCACAAAGTAAATCAAGTCACACAAACATCATCTCATCTCATCTAGTTGCGTAAGCGCAATTGAATGGGAGGGCTTTAAGCCCGAGGTTCAATGGGCGGAGCGACTATGTCACTCCCGAATCAGACTCATAAGGCCACTCATCCTGGGGTTCTCCAGGACTCAATTCTCATTGCCCACCATCCACCCCTTCTCCTCCTGCGGCTCGTCTCTCTTACCTGTGGGATTCTTCCTAAGCTACTTTTAGCCAACGCAATAATTCCCACGGCACCTGTGGGGGGGAACCTCCTCTAGGGTTCCTTGTCTCTTACCCCTACAAGGTGGTATATCCCATGGATAGAGAGGCGGAAAGCCACAAAGTAAATCAAGTCACACAAGCATCATCTCATCTCATCTAGTTGCGTAAGCACAACTGATCACATGCACACGTCATGTGAATCTCCAGAGTATATCTTTTTTACCACATTCACAATAACAGTACAGTTCTGACGGCTCCTTAGACAACATACACACCATCAAAAATCATTTATGAAAGTGATCGATAACCACAGGGAGAAAAAAGATAAGCGGTGGCTGTAACAGCATCATTTCCATGTACAGTCCGAAGAGTACAGCCAACAGCGGGAAAAGAAATGAGGAGGGAAGAGGACATCGTCGTTGGTGGCCCCTAGTGGACTGCTTGCAAAGGCTTCTGCATGGTTCTAGTGCCTAGTGGCTTATAGTTCCATAGGTGTGGCATAATAAAAGAGATATCCTCGAGGAAGATAATCTTTTCATTTGGCTGTGTAAATCTTCCCAGCGGAAGATTTACGTGCAGCCAGAATTACTTCATACTTTCTGAGACAGCTTGTACCTCTTCACGTCTATCTCTTCAGGAGTCAGGCCTTAAAGCAAAGGGAGTGCAAGTTGGGATGGACCTGGTGACAATAAATCAGTAAGTCTGTACTGAGAGGAAGAATCCTCAGTTTGCTGACTGGTAGTCTGTTCAACAGAGGAAACCATATCTGTTGAGGCCAGCATCGGGTGACCAGCATCATCTTGCCCTTGTGCACCTCCCATTTGAGCAACACCCTCTGCACTAGAGGTATTGGTGGGAATGCATACAGAAATAGATTTTGCCACTACAGTCTGAATGCATCCTGATAGAAAATGCCATGTCCTGGATTTCTGGAACAGAATCAAGGCAGTTTGGCATTGAGTGGGGATGCAAATAGGTCCATATTTGAGGTACCCTATTCATCAAACAGTAATCTCACATTGTCTGGAGCTAGTGAACTCTTCTGAGGATTGGCCTCTGTTTTGCTGAGCTCATCTGCCAAAGTGTTTTGGACTCTGTTAGACAGATGGCTTGAAGCAGGATACCCTGCTCCACACACCAGTGTGCTCCCCCTTGTTTATTAATGTAATACATTACAGTCTTGTTGTCTGTCTGGAGGAGGACTGTTTTGTGAGTGACATGATTTACTAGGGCTGTGAGGCCATACAAAACAGTTCACATCTCCAGCACACTGATGTGGAGATCAGTTTCTGATGGATCCCAGACACCTTGTGTTTAGAGACCCTGTAAATGGGCCCCCATCCAAACAAGGAGGCATCTGTGGTGAGAGTCACCTAGACTCCGAATGGGAAAAGGGAAGCCCTGGAAGAGATTGTCCTCCCCAGACCATCATGTGAATGACTGAATCAGGGGCTTGGTCACCTGACTGGGGTAAGTCTGAAGATATGATGCTTGTGACCACTATGCACTAAGCATCCATTGAGTCATTCTCATGTGAAACTGTGTCAGGGGTACTGTGAACACTGAGGAGGCTGTTAGAACCAGGATGAGCTGGATGGAATGGGCTTGCACAGTCCTGTACTCCATGATGTAGCATGTCATTTGTAGGATCTCCTGCATTTTATTCTCTGGTAGAAAGGCTTGGGCCTTGGTTGCATCTAAAAGAACTCCTATGATAAGTAGCTGCTGTGAGGGTTAGAGCTGAGATTTCTCAAGATTCTGCAGAACCTCCACTGTGGTGAAGCTCAGGAAGGCAATGGCCATTGCCTGTTCTGTCTCCTGTATGGATGGACTGGCTATCAGCTAGTCAACCAGGTAAGGGAAAACCTGGAGTCCCATCCTGCTCAGGTGCACTGCGGGCACTGCAAAGCACTTTGAAAAGACTCAAGGTGCCAAGGACAGCCCAGAGGGCAGGATTCTGAACTGATAGTGCTGCGCCTGCACAATGGATCAGAGATATCTATGGTGGCTGGGGCGTACCAGTATGTGCTGGTATGCATCCTGCATATCCAGGAAAGCTAACCAATCCTAAGGTTTCAGGAAGGGAAGCAGGGACCCCGGAGAAATCATTTTGAATTTTTCTCAGTCCATTAACTTGTTCAGGTTTCTGAGTTTAAGAATAGGGCACATGCCTCCTGCTTTCTTTCGTACTAGAAAGTTGTGGGAGTAGATGCTTGTGTTCTGCTCTGACTCTGACACTGTTTTGGCTGCCTCTATTGCTTAGAAAGCATGCAATCTCCTGTGCCACCTCTGACATCTGCACTGATAAAGGGGGCTGCCTTCTGGCTAGAGAGTCCAGAGAGATTTCTCTGAAGTCCATGGAATATCCCCTTGTCCATTGTGATGGACTCCCACTGATGGTAAAACTGAGTCAGGTACTGTCTCGGACAGCCAGAACCACTGGGTGCTTTCAGCATCTGTGCCTTTGACTGTGCCTTTTTCTGAGGCTGGGGAGGCTGAGATTTGTTTTGGGATCCACCGACTTTTCCATGAAATGATTGCCTGTTATGAAAGAAATCACGTCCTTTTCCCCTCCGAGAGTTAGCAGAGGCTGGCCTGGAAGTCTTAAGGGTCATTCTAGTTTTCTGAGATGCCTCAAGAGACTTCTCAACTAGTTGTCCAAACAGGTAAGTTCCATCAAAGGGAATATTTATAACTTTTTGCTGGACCTCTTGAGAAAAAAAAAAACAGCAGTTCATAGCCAGGAATACCTTATGATGCAGATGCCAGCAGTGGCAGAGCAAGAGGCAATGTCAAAAGCAAGGCAAGGGCAAGACAATTTTATTTATATGGCACCCATTCCCAAGGGCTCTGGGTGTCACAATAACAAATACATGGTTTTATAAAATACTGAAAATTAGAAACTCGAATCCAAGCCGAAACTACAATTAATGTAATATGTTTTTAAAGAACATTTAAAAGCAGTCAGTGAAAGAGCACCTCTCACTTCTCAGGAAAGGCATTCAAGAGGATCCGGGCAGCCACACCAAATGCCCTATCACCTGAGAATTTCAGTCGTGATAGAGGGATGAACAAGAGGTCTGCCTCCACTGAGCGGAGGGCATGAACAGAAGTGTATAGAACCAGGAGGTCATTCTGGTAGACCTGACCCAAACCATGTAGGGCCTTGAAAGTCATCAAGCAAACCTTGAAGTGGATATGCCACTGAACTGGCAGCCAGTGGAGATCATGGAGAATAGGTGTGATATGCTCTGACCGTGGGGTCCCTGCCACCAACCTTGTGGATATGCCAAGGTACAGAGTGTTACAGTAATCCAGTCTAGACATGACTAAGGCATGCACCAGAGTAGCCAGATCAGTTGGCTCAAGGTAAGGCTTGATTCAGGTGATGTTACGCAAATGGTAAAAAACACTGCAGACCACGGCCAAGACCTGCTGCTCCAGGGTCAGCTTGGAGTCCATGATGATGCCTAGATTCTACATCCTATCTGCAGTGCAAAGAGAAAGGCCATCTGACAAGGGAAGGGCCATGCTCCATCTAGGTGCTGCTGCTGAGCCAGACCAACCTGGCTCCACCAGCAAACACCTCCGTCTTTGATGGATTCAGCCTAAGCCAGCTAGTCGCCATCCAATCTTGAATTTCCCTAAGGCTGTCATTCCAGATAAGTAGGACTTGAACCATCACAGCACTGTTCCCAAGAGTCCCACATAGTGCCTCAGGCAGTCCAACAGTACCCCATGATCCACCATATCAAATGCAGAGAAGAGGTCTAGCAGTACAAGAATGTAGTGACAACCGCTATCCCTTGCTAGGACAAGATCATGGTGCATCATGACTAAGCCAGTCTCCGTACTATGACGAGGCTGGAAACTCAATTGAAAGGGCTCATAGGTGTCATGTTTCTCCAAGTGTTGCTCCAGCTGCACTGCCATCACCTTCTTGATCAATTTCCCAAGAAAGGGAAGGTTTGAGATAGCTCTGTAGTTGGAAAGGCCATCAGGGTACAAAAAGGCCTTCTTAAGAAGAGACTTCACCAGTTTTATTTAGTGCTGATGGAAAGATCCCCTCCCAAAAGGAACACCTAATGATCTCTAACACGACTAGACCAAGCATCAATAACTGCTTTGAACTGATGACTGTTGGACTCATTCCATGTGTAGCAATCAGCAGAATCTTAAGCTTGGTCTCAGATTCTGGCAGGGACTCTGATAGAGACCTACAGTACATGAGTTCCATAGGGTGTATTCATATTTGGAAAAATGTCACTGTTGGCTAGCAGTCCACATTTTGAGTGTAGCTGCTACAAAAGCACATTTGCCCATAGTGTCTGTCTTGTGTAACTCTTTATTAAGAGGGTGCACAGAGACATCTTGTGGAAGAATGGCTTTGTCATTCTCAGCAAGAATAACAATGACATCAGATGCAGGTTGAGAAACATACACTGGTCTGTCCTTATGAGTAGTGTATTTTCTGTCTGTCTGCTTGCAGATAGATAGAATATAGAATTATAGATCCACATAATGTGTCCGCAGGTAAGGGCCACTGTGTCCATCCAGTCTGCCCATTCTTTTTAACTTTCATTTTTTGCTGTAAACCCAACTTGATCTATGGCACCACCTCTTCCCCTCCCTTCTTTACCACTATGATTCCCTTATGCCTGATCTAGGCTTTTTTGAGCCCTACCACTGTTTTCACCCCTAACACATGCATTGGAAGGCTGTCCCAGGTATCCACCACCCTTTCTGTGAAGAAATACTTCCTCACAGCCCTCCTGAATTTACTTCCCTTCAGCTTCATAGCATGCACCCTTGTGCTAGAGCACCTTTTTCTCTGAAAAATAACCCCCCCCCCCCCAATTACCTTATTAATCCTCAATAAGTTGGATTCTGGAAGTGCAGGGACTATGTGCAGTAACTTTCTTTTGCAGTTTATTTACCCAGGATAGCTAAACCAATATGAATCATCTGGTTAACAGTGGGGACTTGCTCCAGCCTACAGTATTTCCACCCATTTCCATAGCTGGGCAGACTGGAGCACTAAGAAGTAAAGTGACTTTCCAAAAGTCACACCATAAGTATTTGCCTCTGACGGGGTTTGAACCTGTGATTTCCTGGTTCCCAAGTCGGTGCTTTAACCACTAGACCACAATGCCATTTGAAAATAATATGAGCCAAATCCCAGTGTAAGAGACTAGAACCCATGGTCTTCTGGCCCAGAAGCAGATATGATACCAACTGAGCTATGCTGACACCTATAATAGAAACAGATCTATTCCAGATCGCATCTGACAGAGTTTCAAAAGCAAGTGTAATAAGAGGAACTAAACTGACTGGCATGGTATCAATGTTTAACCACTTCAAAAGGAGATGTTTACCAGGGTCAGTGGCTGTAGGCTTAACATTTAGAGCAGAATGCATGCTTCTGAGCAAAGCCTGGAAAGACATATCTTCTTGAGGAACAGAAGTTGGTCCTGGGTCCGAAGATTCCAGGCTAAAGGAGGAGTCCTCGCCACCATCCTCAGAAACAATGAGGATGGGGTCAGACTCATCCCCTCCACATTCTTCATTGAAGGAGGGTCATAGAGGGAGGTGAATCACAGGCTGTCTAAGCTAAAACATGGTCTTGGCAACTCCAGTAACACCAGCCCCAAAGGACAAGGGGCCGGTGCTAGGGGCAGTGCCATAAGCAGATACAAATGTGATGGTGGGGGAACCCCCAGCACCAAGGGCAGCACTGGAGCTGGCACTGGGCTAGACCCCAAAGGGCCTAAACCCAACACTGGCACCAGCTCCACCACCAATAAGCCAGCCAGCACCAAACTAACTGGCAGTGATACTGCAGCCAATCCCACCACAGTGTCACTGAGTGGGTGTGTGGTCAGTGTGCTGCTCTGCCACCTACTTATTATTATGTGTATAACATTTGTATCATAGATAAGTGTGTATGTGATTGTCTGCCTAGGACACAATCAGGCAGTGTGAGGAGGCTTGATCTTTGACCTTGTTTCTGGACCTTAGCAAGACTTTTGACATGGTGGACCACAATTTACTCCTGGTGACCCTAAAGAAAGTTGGGGTGGACAACCTGGTCTTAAGTTGGTTCGCAAACTATCTTGTGGACAGAGAGCAGCAGGTCAAGGCTGAAGGAGACCTATCACCAAACAAATACTCCTTAGAGGTGTCCCCCAAGGATCCATACTTCGTCCACTTCTCTTTGCCATTTATATTCATTAAATTGATACTGGCCTAAAGTCATCTAGTATACATCTCTTCGCTGATGATACAGTGCTATACATTGACAGATCAACTCCGGATCAAGCTATTTTGGACCTCCAGAATGATTTGGACATCCTCCAAAAAATCTACTCAACTTGAAACTCCTGCTCAATGCCAAAAAAACTAAGGCCATGATTTTCTCTCCATGAGCCCCTCATCTAAAAAAAAAAAACCCAGATCAGGTTTCTCACATAAGCACCCTTTTGGGATAAGCCCTGGAGTTCATGGAAAAATTCAAATACCTGGAGGTCTGGATTGACGCAAATTGTCCTTCACTGATCACATTGATGAACTCACTAAGGAACTGCATCAAAGGCTCAGTATTTTCTTCAGGATCAAGCACTCACTAACCCAAGAGGTTTTAAAACTAGTCCAAGCTACCTTCTTGCCTCTCCTAAACTATGTGGACTTCCTCTATGGTCACAGTACTAGCACAGCTCTCTCCAACCTTGATACCCTATACCACAGAGCCCTTAGGTTCATTTTGGATGCCCCTTATGACACGCACCACTGCATCCTCTATTCTTCCATAGGCTGGACCTCCCTTAGCTTCAGGAGGCAAAAGCATGCTATTCTATGGACATATAAGGCAATCACTCATAAATTACCTCAGTACCTCACAAGCTGCCTAACTCCCTGCATCCCTAATGCCTATTCTCTCAGAAATCTTATCATCTTATCTCTGGCTATCACTAAAGTTAAAAAGCGCTTTGGAAGAGCCTCAATAAGCTTCACTCTTCCTATACTCTGGAATAAGATCCAGAAAACCTTAAGGCTTGCTACCCCTGTCACGTTCTCCCTCTTCAAATCCTTGTTCCTGAGGAACTTCTCCGCTGTCTGTCATTGTTTCAAGTCAAGGTCTTAAAATCATGATTTGTTACTGATTTAAATTCTGGACTTAAATCTCAAATCATTGCCTGAGGTGTCATCTGAGTCCTCCCTTCTGCCATAGTCCAAATCAAGGTCCCAACATCACGATCTGTCTTTGCTTCAAGTATTGGACTTAAACCCCAACCACTGCCTGTGGCATCTGTCGTGTTCTCCCTTCTAACAGTCCTTCCTCACTAGGCCATCATGTCCAACCCTCTCCTAACTCGGCTGACCTTCCCTCCCCACTCCCTATACCCCCCTCCCCTTCCCATCCCACTTGCCAGGCCATGCCTACAGTACTTATCAAAGGACTCTTACATCTCAATCTTCTTTGCAGTTTGACGCTAAAGGAACTGCCACTCCTGCTCACTATGACTCCTCCAATGATGTTTACTGTATAAACTTTAGCTCATTACCTTACATCCATATATCTGTATCTGTGCAATTGTATTTAAATGGCACTACCTGCTGTTGAACCTATTGCTATGTTCTGGTGCAAGTATCTTGCCACATGCGATGGTTATATGCAGGGCCCCTGGTGTTCTGCAGCAGAATTTTCTGATTTCTGCGGCAGGGCTCCTTGGCTTCTGAGGCAGCATCTTCTGATTTCTGTGGCATAATTTATTCACTTCTCTGGCAGAACACAGTCCTGTCATTGGCTAACTATGATGTGATGTCATCGATGACATCATATGCTGAGCATAGAGGAGGGGCTTCAGGATAAACGAGATGGGAAAGAAAGCCTGACACAATGGAAAAACAGTATATTTATAAGAAAATTCACCAAGAGCAATGAATTCTGTGGCACTATATATATTCTGTGTCATGATGCAAATTCTGCGGCAAATTCCGCAACCGTGGAACCGCAGAATTCCAGGGGTCTTGGTTATATGTTATTATGTTGTTATTATTACCATGTAAGGGAGACAGTATACCGCAGTGGTTTAAGGCTCTGAGCTGCAAATCTGGAGACCTGGGTTTGAATCCCACAGCTCCCACTTACATACTGTGTGGCCTTGAACAAGTCACTTAACTTCCCTATGCTCCCAGGTTGCACCTGTAAACCAACTTTCACCTTAGTGTGCATCACCTGGTTAAACAATTGGGGAAAAAATAAGTACTTGTTATGTACGTTCACTCAACCTGTGATGTCTTAACCCTTTTGGCAATTGTTTTGCCCCAGGTCCATCTTGTAAATGAGTTTGTCTCAATGATGTTCCACCTGGCAAAATAAAGACTTTGACTGATTGATTGATTGAAAAGTGTCAGTGTGACTGAAGCAGCATGATGTCATAAACTGGCCAGTGGGAACCACTAATTGAAGGGTTATTGTCCTGTCTTGACATGCAAGGCTTCCTGCCAGATGCCAGGCGATAAGACATCGTGAACTATGTCTTTCGAGAACTGAAAGTTTGAATTTTATGATCCTGAAAGAAGAGACAACTTTTTTAACAGAATCTTGTTAAAAGTCATAAACCTGAAATCATTCTTGTAAAACAGGAAACCAGCAGAGAGACATCAAATGAAATGCTTTTGATGAAAGACTGTCATATATTAAAAATTGCTAACTGCTGATTTTTCCAGTAGTAACATGTCATCCTTTTGGATAATTATACTAAGAATTATTGCAGGATCTAACTGTGACCTCACCAAGGGGTTGGGGAAAGGGATTTTGAAATAGTCAAACATCTGAAGAGAAAAATGCTTTTTGTCTCTGGATCCACAGGAGTGAGACCTTGGGTCTCTAGACTGCAGCTAGGCACTTAGAAATGTATAATTCAGCTGGAACTTTTAAGTATTTTGCAGGAGCTTTTTGTTCTGTAATTTTCCAATTATTTTGTTGACTGTAAGTATTGATGTTATATGTTCTGTATCTGGTATTTTATCTATTTTTACATTTTTAGTAAACACTATTTTCCTTAAAATTCTGCCTGTACCATCTCAGTTTCTTTTGCATGTGAATGCTGGAACAGTGTTTAATTATGACAGCTGCTAAGAGCTCAAAAGGGTGTGTTACTATCTTGCTAAAAGGTAAGAATATACCTAGGTCTCATATTGATTCATAAGGGTACATTTGGGGAACCTAGCTGGGTGCCACTGGGTGAAGGATAGTATTGCATTTCCCTGCAGAGAATATATATCTGAGCCTGTTAACTGGGTATGCTAGCATAAGGTTCACATTTGACCCCAGGACTCGAGGCTGGTAGGTGATTCAGACCCAAAACAGACAAAAGAGTTACCCTGTTTGTCCCCTGTTCACACTATCGCGCTTTGAGGTTGGCACTGTGGGAGCAGAGGGCCTGACCTGCGGAGCATGTTTGTGATAGATCTGGGTGGCAGCAGTGTGACTTAAAAGTATTTGGTAACATGAGCATAAACAGCCCAGTGTGTCAGATTAATACTGTAACTGCTCACATACAAAATAAGGCAGTGATTTTCAAAAAGTAAAAAGAACTATATCATTGTGCTAACAGTCTAAGTTCCCTGCCTGTTATATTTCTTTTTCAGGTGCAAGTTAGTGTAGCCGTAGTTAGGGAAGAAGATGGCTTCCAACTACAGCAAGCACACTGCAGACCACCTGAGGCAGTTGTGCCAAGAGAGAGGAGTCCAGCACAAGGGCAGAGCCAAAAAGCAGCATCTCATGGAGGCTTTTGTGGCAGCTGATACACAAGACTTTGAGTCCCAGTCTGTGACTGGAATGGACCAAACCTTGGGCATAGAGGGTCCAGGGTCCAATGCAGTGTCCAGATCCAGTGAGGAGGACAGAAGGACCAGTGCAACCTAAGGGCCAAAGCAGCAGGGGAAGATCACCACCATTCTGGAGCCAGATGGGATCCAGCTGCAGATACAGTTGTTGTGGAGAATGCAGCTGGAATTTGAGCAGAAGTTCCAGATGGAGATGGAGAGGCAGGAGAAGCAAGAGCAGCTTTGGAGAGAGGCTGAGGAAAGAGAGCAACAGCTTCAGCAAGAGGCCCAGCAAAAAGAGCATGAGTGCCAGAGGCAACATTAACTGGAGAAGCTACCACTCCAAACACCAGCACCAGAGCAGGTAAGTGGACTGGGGTTAACTGGGACTCCAGGACTGGGTTACAAATGAAATTCTAAATTGTTAGCTGAATTTAAAGAGGGGGAAGATATAGATGCCTTTTTAAATTCCTTTGAAAAGGTATGTATTCAGGCAAATATTCCTAGAGGGTTCTGGAACTTCCAGCAATCCCTGCTACTTACAGGGAAAGCTTGAGATGCATTGGGTCAAATGGACAATGAGGACAGTAATGATTACAGTAAACTTAAAGCGTCCCTGCTCAAAAAGAATGAATTAACAGCAGAGGTCTACAGAGTTAAATTCCGTAACCTCAGGAGAAGCCCTGATATGAGCTACAAGGAGCTAGCCACTAAACAATGTCAGTTTTTAAAATGTTGGTTGGAGAGAAAATTGAAAATGCTGTACTGTTAGCGCAATTTTTGGGATGTGCCCAGCAGAGCTGAAAACCTGACTGGAGGGCCGAGATCCAAAAACAGTGCAAGAGGCTACTGAACTCTCGTACCACTATGCCAGAAACAGACTTGTTCTAAGAGGGAATGGGGTGGGTGTGGCAGTGTAGAAAGGGAAAAGCGCACCTTCAGGGCAGCTAAAACCCTCCCTGCCTACACTGAAACCAGGTAGCCCCAGGTTACAAAGAAAAGAGTTATCTGAAAAAAGAAATGAATGTTGGGTTTGCAAAGAACCTAGTCATCTGGCCAGGCAGTGTCCCAAAAGGGCAGGGAGTGCACAAAGTGGTGCTAGAAAAGCAGTGGGTTGTTTGTGTGTCCCTGAAAGCATGCCAGTAAACATGAGGGAACACACACACACATCGAGTCACTGTGAATGGGGAACAGAGACATAGATTAAGGGGCACATGGGCATCCCTGACTGGTAAAAGAGGATTTGGAAGAGCTTGAACAGCTTATACCCAATCAATTTGTGACTGTACGGGGATTCACTGGGGAGGAGAAAATGCTGCTCCTTGCTAGTGTTCTCCTAGATTGGGGTGAGATGGGGGGACCATGCAGAAGGTTTCCATAGCAGGAACTTTGGCTATAGATGTAATTCTTGGCAAAAATCTAACGCAGGGGATGGTGTGTGCAGTTACCCACAGTCAAGCAGTAAAGGTAAATTATAGTTCCCTGGACCCCATAGAAGCCCCTGTGAAAAACACTGGGAGGCTAGTTCCTCAAGCCTGTCTCCCCTGATTTGGAGAATAATGAGAGGGAGGGAGGTAGAAGTTCCCCAGGTAGCAGTTAACAGAACAGCTAAGGAGGGTTACTCCAAGGAGGGAGGTGTGACCTAAAGTCAGAGGGTTAGGGATAGCAGTGATCCTGAATGCCCACATGCTAGAGCTAGGGACCCTAGCTTAGAAACTGGAGGGGGGATCTGTCCCATGCCTTGGGAACATGTAAGGAGTTTGCAGCTGCTCAGAAAAGTGACCCTAGTTTAGAGAAACTGAAGGCTTGGGCAGACTCTGTCAGAGCACAAGGAGGTGACGGGAAATATAAAGTTTATTGGAACAATGGACTGCTGTATGCTCAGGATGCTAAGACAGAGGCATGGGTGATGAGCAGGCAGCTTGTCATTCCCCAGGGGTACTATGAGTGGTTGCTCAAGATTGCTCATGATATTCCCATGCCTGGTCATCTGGGAATCACATGCACTATGCAGCAGTTGGCCCAGAATTTCTATTGGCCCAACTTCACCCAGCAGGTGAAGGATTATTGCAGGTCTTGTCCCTGGTGCCAAGAAGTAGGGAAGGCGAGTAAGAAAACCCAAGCTGCCCTAATTCCCTTGTCTATAGTGGTGGAGCCATTCCAGAGGATAGGAGTGGATATTGTGGTGCCTTTAAATACTCCCAGCTCCTCCAGGAAGCTGTTTATTTTGACTGTGGTGGATTATGCCACCCAGTACCCAGAGGCAGTCACCCTATCCTTACTGAGGACAGACAAAGTGGCAGATGCCTTACTAGGGATTTTCTCCCATGTTGGGTTTCTACAGGAGGATATCACCAATCAAGGGGTTTCCTTCATGTCAGACCTGATGAAATGTTCATGGGAGAAGTGTGGGATGGTGCAGAGAGACACAACACCTTATCCCCTGCAAGGCAATGGGCTTGTGGAAAGATTTAATGGTACCCTTAAGTCAATGCTCTAAGCATTTGCCAAACAGCATGGGAGGGACTGGGAGAAATACCTCACCTGTTGTTTGCATACGGAGAGGTGCCCCAAGAGTCTACAGGGGTTTTCCCCTTAGAGCAATGGTATGGACACAGGGTATGTGGGCCCCTAGACTTGATCTGGGAGGACTGGGAAGGCAAGCACACCTCCCAGGGAACTGCTATAGTGGATTATGTCCTTAGGGTTAGGGAAAGGCTAAAGGAGCTTATGGGGACAGCATAGAGCAACTTGGCAGCTGCCCAACAAACAAAAAAAAGGTATGATATGACCACAGAGCCAGAGTTCGCTCATACATTGTGGGTCAGGAAGTCATGGTCCTAATCCCGGTCTGGAAAGACAAGCTGTAGGCTGAGTGGGCAGGACTGTACAAAGTAGTCAGACAGGTAAATGACATAAACTACATTATAGAGCTACCTGACAGGAGACATATACAAAGAATATACCATGTCAACATGATGAAGCCATATGCTAATAAGGCTGACATGGTGTTTGAAGTATGTAGTCCTGGGAAGGGGACAGATGAAGGAGACCCCTTTCTGAACTTGCTAGAAGAAAGCAAGCAGGAGTCCTCTGTGTAGGCAATTAAAATATCACCCCAGTTGACCCTGTACCAGATCCAGGAAGTAAGGAAGGTTTTAGCAGATTTTGCTCAACTGTTTAGTGCCAAGCCTGGACTAACCCCCTTAGTGACACACAATGTGGAGACAGGGACGCAGACACCCATATGGTGAACAGCATATCAGGTGTCAGAGGCTGTCCAAAAGGACATTAGGAGGGAGATGGAGGAAATGCTGGATTTAGGGGTAATCCAGAAACCCCACAGCCCCTGGGCCTCACCCATGGTCCTTGTTCAACAGCCATATAGCTCTACTCATTTTTGTGTGGACTATCATGGACTGAATGCAGTCATGAAGTCAGACACTCACCCAATGCCATGGACAGACAAACTCCTGGACAAGTTGGTAGGGGCAACATCCTTACAACTACTGACCTGACAAAGGGGTATTGGCAGATAGAGTTAACTGCCACAGCTAGGGAGAGGATGGTCTTCATCACTCCAATAGAGTTATTTTGAATTTAAATTATGCCTTTCAGAATGAAGAATGCCCCTGCCACTTTCCAAAGGTTGGTGAACCAGGTATTAAATGGTGCTGAGGAGTACTCTGTGGCATACCTGGATGACATTTGCCATCTTTAGTGCCAGCTGGGAGGAACACCTGTCCCACCTTAGGGAAGTGCTGGGCAGGATACAGAGGGCTGGGCTCACTGTCAAAGCTGAGAAGTGTCAGGTGGCCATGGCTGAGGCGGCATACCTTGGCCACGTTGTAGGCCAGGGACAGCTCCATCCTAACCAAGTGAAAATAGAGGCAATCAAGGCATGGCCCAGACCAGAAGCATAGAAGCAGGTCCAGAGTTTTCTAGGGACAGCAGGGTACGATAGGAAATTTTTGCCAAATTACAGTGCCCTGGCCACTCCCCTATCTGGCCTGTTAAGAAAAAGGATGCCTAAGAAAGTTACCTGAGAACCAGCCTGTGAACAAGCCTTTACATGATTGAAGGAGGCACTGTGCAGTGCTCCTGTATTTACAAGTCCAGACTATAGTAGACCCTTTGTAGTCTAGACTGACACCTCAGATGTGGGTATTGAGGCAGTGCTGAGTCAGACGTCCAATCAAGGGAAAGATCACCCCATAGTGTACCTCGGGAAAAAGTTACTTTCCAGAGAGCAGGCTTACTCTACAGTGGAAAAAGAATTTCTTGCCATAGTATAGGCACTAAAGAAGTTAAAGCCATACCTATATAGGCAGCATTTTGAGGTACAAACTGACCACAACCCCCAGTTTGGCTGGCACAAATGGGTAAAACGAATGGTAGACTGTTACAATGGAGCCTTGCCTTGCAAGGGTATGACATGACTGTCTCACACAGGGCAGGGGCAGCAAATGAAAATGCACAGGACTTTCATGTCAATTTAAGCTATGAACTGACTTTGGGGAACTCATCCCATTGCAGGAATACAGCTCCCAAATTCAGTCTAGGTTGGGAGGGGTGTGACGCTCTGCCACCTGCTTATTATTATATGTATAATATTCGTATCATAGATAAATGTGCATGTTATTGACTGCCTAGGACACAGTCAGCCAGTGAGAGGAGGCTCAGGGTTTTAAATAATTGATTAGCAGTTTTTTCCTGGGATGATACTAACTGTACAGAAAATATTTATATAGGTTTTCTAGAAGTGTTATGTTTGCTAAACACAATGAGGCAAGTGCTATGCATTTTTACAATGTTTTAGCAGTTTTATGAGCAAAATGCTAATCATATTTTAGAGTTAAGTAAAACCCTGAGGCTTGACCTTTGACCTCAAAAGTGTCAGTATAACTGGAGCAGCAGGATGTCATAAACTGGCCAGTGGGAACCACTAATTGAAGGGTTCCTATCCTGTCTTGACACGCAGGGCTTCCTGCCAGATGCCAGGTGATAAGACATCATAAAATATGCCTTTTAAGAGCTAAAAAGTTTGAATTTTATGATCCTGAAAGAAGAGACAACTTTTTAACAGAATCTTGTTCAAAGTTGTAAACCTGAAATCATTCTTTCAAAACAGGAAACAAGCAAAGAGACATCAAAGGAAATGCTTTTGATGAAAGACTGTCACATTTTAAAAATTGCTAACTGCTGATTTTTCCAGTAGTAACATATCATCCTTTTGGATAATTATACTAAGAATTATTTCAGGATCTAATTGTGACCTCACCAAGGAGGTGGTGAAAGAGATTTTCAAATGCAAAATGCTTTTTATCTCTGACTTCCACAGGAGTGAAACCTTGGGTCTCAAGACTGAAACTAGGCACTTAGAAAGATGTAATTCAGCTAGAACTTTTAAGTATTTTGCAGGAGCTTTTTGTCCTGTATTTTTCCAATTATTTTGTTGACTATAAAATATTGATGTTATATTTCAAACAAAAAAGATTTTGCTGCAGCACAATTATATAGGTTTACTCCTTATTCTGTTTACTTCGGTGTCCCTGTATCTTCACTAATAACAAGTGCTGCTTTGTCAGGGATGTTAAACTAAAAAGAAAAACAACTGCCGTAGCAGATTGTTTAGAAACCAAGCTGCACTCCAAACAAACACACTACTCTCTGTTTAGTGTTTTGCATGTGAAATTTTATATTTGTCATAGACATACATACTGGGGAAGCCTTAACTCCCATTTGCTTATACACTTTTACAATTGTTGTTTGTGTGGAAAGAAAAGACTTGCAATTTACTTATGAAATCATTTCTTACCATTGTCCCAAAATGCACATCCTTCTTGGCTCAGCTGCCTAAATCCATAATGGAGTTAGAAGTGCAAAAAAAAAGGGTTTCCAAATTTCACTTTGTATTTCTTCAGCGTTGCTGACAGAGGGATAGTTTTTAATGTTTAAGCGTGCGTTGAGCATGCAAATTCGCCATTGCTATGTGCTTCCTTCTCCTGCTTCCTGGTCCTAGCTGTGGCATGGAATAACCACAGCGTTAGACTGATGTTTCTGATATTGTATGTCTTCCTCAGAGTTAAGGTTACAATGCTTGCTGGTATCTACTTTTATTTTATTTTTTTATTTCAGTCTAGGATTACAAATACATTTGAGCCAGGGCTCTTTTACAAAGGTTCCATGTCATATGGTACAAACAATACAACAAGGATGACATTATGACAAATAATCACTTATCTATACATAAACAAAGCTAAAAACTAGGGTAGACAAAGTTAGAGAGGGAAGGGCAGGAGATGAGAGAGTGAGGGGAGGTGTGATGGTGGGGCACAGAGGTGTAGTTAGGAGACAGAGCTGTAGGGCTGAGGTGGGGGTGGTTGGGTGCAGCCCAGAAGGCATTGTCAAAGAAACAGAGATTAGCAGAGGGTGCCCAGATGTTAGCAAGAGTTAAGGATAGTGGCCATCACCCAGCCGATAGGGGTTTGCATAAGGTCAGTTATGATCAATGGCAGTCACAGGCACTCGAGGCAGTGAGAGACTTGCAGAGGCTGAATTTGAAGGAGCTGAGCACAGTGGCAGTGGCAATATCATTACAGAGTCCATTCATCCAGCTCGAAGTGCTAAAGGCAAAGGATCTTTGACCTTGCGTAGTATGGCAGCGGGGAATTTGGAGTAGCTGTGGCTTAGTCCCCCTGGTGTTGTGGCTGCAGTTTCTGGATTGTAGGAGGGAACAGGCTCCAGGAGGTGCATGGCCCATCAAAATTTTCTTTGCCATCATGCAAGTTTGATATTTTATTCGATTTTCTAAGTGCAGCCAATTGGCTTGGGTATAAAGGTCACAGGAGTGAGTAAGGCATTGAGCACCTGTGATGAGCCAACAAGCTTCGTTGAGATAGGTAGTTACACATTTGAGTGCAGTAGCAGTGGCAGAGCCATAGATTATAAGGCCGTAGTCAATGGTGGTAATGATGGAGCTCTGGACGGCAGCACCCAGCGCTTCAGGGATAAGGTGTCGTCTATGTCAGAAATGCAAGCCTAGTCTGGAGTTTGCAGCTTTGGCAACATTATCTATGTGATCAACATAGGAGAGGTGTGAGTCAAGGGTGATCCCAAGGTATTTAAATGACTGGACCTGTTCCAGAGGGTCACCATGTGTGGTGTTTATGGTGAGGTGATGATCCTTATACTTACTGTGGCTGCTGCTGAAAATCATGGTTTTGTTTTTTTTCTGGTTAAGGATCAGTTTATGCCTTATGAACCAATTCTCGACTGAACTGAAACCCTGCTGTAGACTGTTTTGCAACTGATTTGTGTCCAGATGGGATGCAAGAATTACCGCATCGTCAGCGAAGAGTATCATTTGTTCAGTGCAGGAGTCCGGGAGGGTGTTAATGAACAGACTGAAAAGGAGTGGGCCAAGGATAGAGCCCTGAGGGACTCCAGAGTTGACAAGTTTGGTATCGGAGAGCACATCTGCGATCTTTACATGTTGGGATCAATTTTCAAGGTAGCTTTTGAACCAAGAGACTAAATCAGCGGAGAGACCAGAGGACTGAAGTTGGCCAAGTAGAATGTGGTGGTGTACAGTATCAAAGGCCTTTGTGAAGTCAATATAGATCACTCCAGTAGGTTTACTGTTGTCCAGGGAGCCGTGGATAGCACCTGTGAATTCCAGGAGGGCGTATGCAGTACTATGGCCTTTTCTGAAGCCATGTTGCTGCCGGCAGAGAATATTATATTTGTCCAGGTAGTCAGTGAGTTGGTCAGCAACTATACATTCCAATGTCTTTGAGAGAGGAGGTAGAATAGAGATTGGGTGATAATTGCCATGTATAGTCTTGTCACCACTTTTATGGACTGAGGTGACAGTGGCTGATTTCCATTTGTCCAGGAACTGGCTGAGGGAGATGGAGAGATTAACGATCCTGGTGAGAGGCCCTAAAACTTCCTCTAGTGTGAGGGATAGAAGCTTGAGGTTGAGTGAGTTGCTGCTGGTTCTGGATTTGCATATAGCTTTGGTGACGTACTTGTGAACATCATCCACCTTATGCTGTTGCTTGTTGCCATGGCTTCTTGGTTCATCCCAAGTTGCTTTAATTTTAACTTTCACCAATGTTAGAAAATATTCCATCAAGTGTGTATGTGTATTCAAATTTAATTAAAAACTGCATAATACAAGAATCTCTGGCACTACATTTGAGCTACTTTTCAAAATCAGCCATGATTTCACATGGACTGAGACTACAATCTTGAACTGGATTCTTATACTTGTGTCATGAATAAAATGACCACAATAGAGAAACCACAATTTATTTTTCTTGACTCCAGTCTGATAACATGCAGGGTTACCTTTTGTGTTAACTGATATCCTTGCCAGGCTCGTTTTCCATGTGTTGTGTACTCAAGCTCATTTCTGGCTAATTTAAAAGTGCAATCCCAAAATGGATTCCTGTACTTACTTAATGATTAGAGTAGCCACCATCTATTTTCTCTCAATTCCAATCTGGTAACCCTTGGGTTACCTTCATTGTTTATTAATCTCATGGCCATGCAAAACCTTTTTGTTTTAAATATTCATTGCAATAGGCTTGTTTCAGGGTGAAACCAATGGGCAGGAGCACCAATAATATCCTGAATCTATTCTGGTCATAGCATACATGTTCTTAGTTGAATTAAAGAAGAAGAATGATATCTTTACAAAGCATGGAAAATACAGAAAACACAGCAGTTTTAGTAAATTCAGATGCAGCGAGAGAATGCTTGGCATATGATGCCAATGCATATGAAGAAGTTTTTGGTGCTATAGTCATGGAGATTAATGAAGAAATCAATATAAATTCTCTGGAGGCATTAAAAAAGAGACACACGAGAATGCATAAGCATGCATTCTTTTTAAGTAAATATTGGCAGGAAAAAGAAATTCTTAGAGGGCTCACAATACAGAAACCTCCCACGTTGGGACTAGATGATCCAGAATTCATGACAGACTGGGAGAGAGTCCTTAATAAAGGGTCAAGTGACTTAATGTTGGTAGTTATAAAAAAAGCAAGGAAAGAATTTGACAATCTAATACCTTTGATTAAACAGAAGGAAAAAGAATTATTTAAAGATATCCCCAAACCGAAAAAAGAGGAAAATTTGCAAAAGTCAGATGAAAAAATGAAAAAGTTTGCAGAAGACCTTAAGGCATATAAAATTACAAAGCATGAAAGGGATGCTCAAGATTACAAAAATGGCACTATTTATAACTGGCATGGAAAGACACTCAGGGACAATATTACTCTGAAAGAGAAACAGAATGTGCATGTGAGTAATTTAGAGATTGAAGAAAGTGGTAGTGAAAATTATAACAATACAGGAAATAGGCATCAGGATTTTTGGGAGGACCCAGATGAAGGAATAAGCAGCAATAGGAACAGAAGAAGAGGACCAGGAGGGGAAGCAAGAGGCAGAGGAGAAAGAGGGAAAGGAAGAGGAGGAGCAGGAATTATGGGAGATTTTGGGGAAGGAACCAACAACCACAGAGATCAGCAAGGCTGATGAAATGAGAATAATAAACCTCTCTGATATAGTATTAACTGATAGCCAAGAGTAAGCTCTAAAGAAAGGCTTTAATTTTATTCCAGCAGTGAAGTTGAATGTTTTTAGAACCAAGATTGATAACTATAAACTGTGTAGACAACTACATCTGAAAGTATATTTTGACAAGAATCCAATAGTGCAAAGATCTACAACAGGATTTTTTGCAGTAAAAGAAAGGAAAAGAGAGGAAAACAGAAATGACATACAAAAAGGAAGTGACTCCTTTTAAAAAGAAATCCAACTTTATTCCACCAGGAAATCTAAACCAGGTGGTAAATACTTTCAGTAATGTAGTAAACACGTACATGATGGATGTCTTTGGGTCTAAATATTTAAATAAAACTCAGAATATTATGAGAAAAGAAAGAAAGGCCATTCAGGATTTTAAAAATAATAATATAGAAATTTTAATAAAAACAGCAGATAAAGGAGGAGCAGTGGTGGTAGGCCAAAATATTTCTACCTGACAGAGTTGCACAGACAACTTCAGGATGCACATTGTTATAAAAAGCAAAGAACAGATCCAACGGGTAAAATAAAGTTAGCAGCAGATGTAATCCTCGCAGAAGCAGAAAGATGCAAATGGATTACGAAATCAGAGAAGAGTTCCTCACAGTTAACCATCTGGTTAAGCCTACAATATATCTCTTACCCAGGGTCCATAAAGAGCCTCATTGTCCAACTGAATGCCCCATAGTAAATAGTATTGGGTCCATCACAGAGCCTATGTCTAAATACGTTGATTACTTTTTGAGACCATATGCTGAATTGGAACAGTCATACATAGAAGACATGAGGTCAGTACTTAATACAATCAAAACATTGAAGCATGGAGTATAACGTTAAAGATTACACTGAACTTATGTAACAATATCCCACAAGATGAAGGTTTGGAAGTAATGCATAAGGTTTTGAAACAAAGAAATGAATATTTGTTTCTGCCATCGTGTTTTATAGAACAACTAGCAAAGTTTGTTTTGGAATCAAACTACATCATATTTGATATGGAGTTCTACAAACAACACCATGGTACTGCTAAGGGTACCACATTTGCACCTTCCTTAGCGAACCTGTATGTAGCAAGCTGGGAAAGAAAATTTATGTGGAATAGTGTGACAAATAGATGGAAAGACAAAATTGTGCTGTGGGTATGATTTATTGACGATATATTTTGTTTATGGCAAGGAAGTATGGAAGAATACAGAGATTTTTTCATCCACACTAACAATTGTAATAAGAATTTGGTATTCTCTGAGACATACAATACAGATAAAGTTTATTACCTGGACTTATGCATTTACAAAAAAGATGGGAAATTAGAGACTTCCATGTTCCAGAAACTAACAGACAGGAACATGGTACTCCATTGAGACAGTTACCATCTGTACCACCTAAAGAGAAATATTCCCTATGGGCAGTTCCTGAGAGTAAAAAGAAACTGCTCAGAAACTGAAGTAATGAAGCAAGAAATGGCAAATATGTGTGATAGATTTCTTAACAGAGGGTATGAGCCAAAAATACTGATACAGGCAGTAAAAAGAGCCCAAATGGAAACAAGAAGAGACTTATTACAAAAGAAGGAGAGCCAGAAGGAAAATATAGCTATGATAACTTACAGTACTATGTACAATCCAGATAGTAAAAAAGTGATTGATATTATAAAGAAACACTGGAGTCTCCTGAAAGCAGAACCATGTTTACATGAGATAGCAGACAAAGGACCAAGCATCACAAGGAGAAAAAACAGGAATTTAAGGGATAATTTAATGAAAAGTTTATTTGAAAATAAAAGGGGTCTAAGACCAGTGTGGTTGCCAGAGGCACCCAATGGGAATTTTAGGTGTGGAAACTGCATCCATTGTAACAACACAAGTAACAAATATTTCAGACACCCAAGAACAGGAAAGAAATATGAGATAAATTGATTTATAAACTGCAATACATCAGGAATTGTATATATGCTTACATGCCCATGTGGACTTGTATATGTAGGGCAAACGAAAAGAGAACTTAAACAAATAATTGGAGCTCACAAAACAGCCATTAAAGTAAATAATAACACTTATGCAATGGCAAAACATTACGAAGAAAGGGACCATGGGTCCCCTGCATCATTAAAATTCACAGGAATAGAACTGGTGAGATTATTTGCGAGAGGGAGAAACTTTAAAAGACTGTTAGAGCAAAGAGAAAGTTATTGGATACATGAACTTGATGCACTCTCCCCAAAAGGACTAAACAACGATCATGGTTTTCAAACATTTCTGAAATAATGATTTTTGTCCATGAACTCTTAGCTATGTCAATGTGAATGTGCCAGATAATAAAGGGATCATGTAACAGTGAAAGATTAATACATAAAGATGTGATTATATGTATTTCCTATGGACTAAGTCACTAGTAAAAACAGCCAAAGAATTATGTAGGAAAAGGATGACAGCTTAAAAGTGTAAGAAGAGCTGGGAAATCACATGAAGTAGGGACGCAACAAAGAAAAAGAAAATGATAGTCTCATAATCAGACCCCACTGATAATATTATAGTACATTTTGTAAATAAACATAGGAAAATGTAGTGAGAATTTTTTTTTAATTCCTACATATAATCTGAACAGAATGTGGAACAATGAAATTATGTTCTGTACACAATAAAAATAAAAATAAATAGAAAAAAAATGTTTTCTGAGTTGCCATCTGTCAAAAATGAAATTTGGATTTGGAATTATATTTGTGTTAAGAAACCCGGACCATGCTGTAAGCATGAGGTCTTACAGGGGGTTATAACAGGCTGCAGGTAGCAGCACATGATGGCCATAAAATAGCTTGAGTACACAAAATGTGGAAAACAAGTAGAGCCATGAGATTAATAAATAATAAATGTAACCGAGGGTTACCAGATTGGAATTGAGAGTAAATAGATGGCGGCTACTCTAATCATTAAGTAAGTACAGGAATCCATTTTGGGATCACGATTTTAAATTAGCAAGAAATGAGCTTGAGTACACAATACATGGAAAACAAATCTGGCAAGGATATCAGTTAACACAAAAGGTAACCCTGCATGTTATCAGACTGGGGTCAAGAAAATACATTGTGGTTTCTCTATTGTGGTCATTTTATTCATGACACAAGTGTAAGAATCCAATTCAGAATCGTGCTCTCAGTCCATGTAAAACCATGGATGATTTTGAAAAGTAGTGCAAATGTAGCACCAGAGATTCTTGTATTATGCAGTTTTTAATTAAATTTGAATATACATACACACTTGAGGGAATGCTTTTTAACATTGGTGAAGATTAAAATTAAAGGAACATGGAATGAACCAAGAGGCCATGGCAACAAGCAACAGTGTAAGTAGATACCAGCAAGCATTGTAACCTTAACTCTGAGGAAGACGTACAACATCAGAAACGTCAGTCTAATGCCATGGTCATTCCATGTCACAGCCAGGACCAGGAAACAGAAGGAAGCGTGTAACAATGGTGAATTTACATGTTCAAAGCATGCTTTAAACTTTAAATGCTATCCTTCTATCAGCAATGCTGAATGAATACAAAATGAAATTTGAAACCCCTTTCTTTCACACTTCTAACTCCATTATGGATTTAGGCAATTGAGCCAAGAAGGATGTGCATTTTGGGATAACAGTAAGAAATGATTTCATAAGTAAATTGCAAGTTTTTTCTTCCACACAAACAACAATAGTAAAAGTGTATAAGCAAGTGGAAGTTAAGGCTCCCCCAGTATGTATGCCTATAACAAATGTAACATTTCGCATGCAAAATACTAAACAGAGAGTTGCGTGTTTGTTTGGAATGCAGCTTGGTTTCTAAATAATCCACTACGACAGCTGTTTTTTCTTTTTATTGATGTTATATGTTCTGTATCTGGTATTTTATCTATTTTACATTTTTAGTAAACACTATTTTCCTTAAGATTCTGACTGTACATTCTCAGTTTCTGTTTAATTCTGACAGCTGTTAAGAGCTCAAAAGGGTGTGCTATTATCTTGCTAAAAAGGTAAGAATATACCTAGGTCTAATATTGAGTTGTAAGGGTACATTTGGGGAACCTGGCCAGGTGCCACTGGGCGAAGGATTATATTGCATTTCTCCACAGAGAATATATATCTGAGCCTGTTAACTGGGTATGCTAGCATAACATTCACATTTGACCTTCATGACTCATGACTGGTAGGTGATTCAGACCCAAAACAGACAGGAGGGTTACCTTGTTTGTCTCCTGTTCACACTATTGTGCTTCGAGGTTGGCACTGTGGGAGCAGAGGGCCTGACCTGCGGAGCCCATTTGTAACAGTCAGCAGGACATAAGTCAGTGGCATGGTCATTGGCAAGGGGTTGTTGCCAGAGCCAAACACTCTACCTGGCTGGAGGGCCCCGCCTGTGGCTCCAGTTCCACTGACCCTGAAGGGCCAGGAACCGATGCTGCTAGCAGAGACAAATGAGCTAGCTGCTATACCAATGGCTCCAAAGAAGCTGCCCAATAATGGAACTGACCATCAGAGTCCCCACTTATGGACAAAGGGAGGGCCTGAGACCTCGACCTCCTAGTACTAGAGGTCTTCAGTGATACCAATGGGCCATCAAGAGGCTTCTGCTGTAGGAGACCAAGGATCTCATGACAGACCTTTCTACCCCTTCTGATGGGAAGAGGAAGAACTTGAGTCTGAGTGGCAACAAGAATCCAACCAGGATAAGGCACGGCCCACCTATTTTTTTGTGCTTCCAAGGTGACTGTCCTTCTTTCTGGGCACTGAACCACCTATTGTGAGAAGCCTTCCCCAGCAGGGAAAGTGGACTGAACATGGCCCCACTGCCACAGAAGCTTGCCTGAGAAGGCTCCCAACTGTTATCCTCCATGGCCATCAACCATTGACTTGGTAAGGCTGTGAGACGCTACTAAAAATATATTAGCAAAATCACTAAAATAGCAAACTTGAGCTTTAAACACTAAAACTGAGGAGAACTGAATTCTGTTGTCATATAGACATGATGTTCTGACTCACAGGTGAGCAATGTTGTCATTGATGCACACTTGATGGGGAAAAAAAAAGAAACTGAGGCAGTTGAGGGCTGGTGACCAGGTACACCATGCAGCATGAGCCAGTCTCACAGTGCCCCCCATGCATGCAGCTTATCTTGGTGCCAGCCCTCCTGAAAACTTTTGGCTCCCGCAGAGTCCTAGCGCTTCTGGCTAAGACCCAGTAGTGTGAATCAATGGTGAAGATTGATTCCTAGAAGATCAGAGAGCTGCTTGTGTATCAACAGTACTCTCCCCCCAATGGCATTAAAATCTCTGATCTGCCCACTCATAATGGAACAACCAGCCAGTGGCATCAAATACGTCCCACTGACACCTGACAACCACCATAATTGACACTGACTGTAAATGTTAAAATGATGAATGGGGTCCCTGGAATTGTGTTCTAATTTCACCCTGCCTGAAGTTTTGGGTGGTGGTTCTCCAAAGCATCTTGGGCTCCTGGAGTGCATATCTGCAATGGAGAAGAATCTGGTCACAGTGCTCTGCATGTTCCTAAATCTGTCAAGCCACTCTGCAGAAAGGAAGGGGACTATAATAGAGGATGTGAAAACTTTGTGCAGCAAAGAGTGGGAGGAGGGTACTATAGTAGAGGATGTGGAGCCTTTGACCCAGCATCCACTGTAATGGCATCACCTGCTGACAACAACAGAACCACAGAGTTAGATGTGTGTGAAAAAACTTAAGGACAGTCACTTATGTTCCATTTTTTTAATAACTGCTGAGAACATGAGCACAAAAATCTAGTTTTCCAATGGGGAAAGTGAAGTAAGAGCATTCCAAATACCATAATAATCGGTATGACTTCATGCTTGATTATTACGCCGTTTGATCACACTGCTAATCAATTTGATAAAGAGAGTCAGTAGTTATTATATACTAACAACTGGACAGACTTCCAATAATGTGTAGCACACATTGTACAGCTCAACACATTAATGTGAGGTCAAACTTACCAAGGTAGTTGTCATCATCTGGTCTCCCTGAGTAGCTATGCTGGCGCACATCAACATTAGTAGCACCAATTGGTATGCGTACTACAGTGTTATAGCCTAAAAAATATTTTAACATGTAATTAGACTGTATAAAATATTATGTCTATTATTTAGTTTAAAAGACATTACAGTTCTCATAATGTAAACTATATACTATCAGTAACCAAGAATACAAGATTTTAAACTCTATTATGCACAAGGGGATGGAAGTATCTTGCCACTGTTTTGGACTTTATTTTAGGTTTACTTAAAAAAACATTTTATTACAATGTATGTTTCTCTTGATCAGCCCAACCACAGACTATGAGCCCTATATTCAAAGTTGTGCTGGTGCATGACTTCCATGTGTACACACTCCCTGGTGGGGTGTGTTACTTGCAGCGCTATGTGACTTTAAAGAGGAAAAACAAGGCGGCCAGTGGTCCGGGAGGAAGAGCTGTGGTGGGCGCCTGCGCAGAGCGAGGGGAAACCTAATGCGTGTTCACCATTATAAACATTCCTTTATAATGGCAAATTACCCTATGGGAAAAAGGAAGACCCAGTAATTATAAAAATACAGCATTGGTGATAAGGTAAAAGAAAGAATCCGCAGATTCAGTGTCCATACAGCTGTCTTGTAATCCCTTTCCAATTTTATGAAATAATGAAAATAAGGTAGAAATCATGCTGATGTAGTCTAGTGTTCTCTAAATAGATATACACCCAGCCTGCCTACATTGTCTAGAGCTATTGTCTACCCTGTGGCTTACAAACAACTGCTGGGGAAAGTGATCCGCAACAAAAAGGGAGGAAGAAAGAAAGAAGGAAAGAAGGAAAGAAAAAATGTATACAAGCTAGCTTTGTTTACAGCAGGAAGGAGCAGCACTTTACTGATTCATATTCCAGGCACCAGGAGCTGGAAACAAAGGACAGGGAGCTTGCAAAGTACTGCCTATTCCCCAGTGACCAAGGCAAAGACACAGCTGTATACTTTACCTCATGCCAAGTTTGGCTGAGGATTGAATTGCAGCATCCCCCCAAGTTGCTAGAATGAAATCTCTATCTCCTGAGGGTATTCTGTGATGTAAACTGAGTTTATTTTAAATGGAAACTTGAACTGTATACTCTTTGGCACTGCTAATTATTGAACCCTGATTCTTCAGGAACAGGAAGAGGGCGAGTAGTTTTCATAAACATATGCTGTGAACTACTACTTGCCAGACAGTGAAGATTTTTAGCCTTTTTCAATTGGGCATTGTTTGTACACATTAAGAGCAGTTACTTGTGGCTCTTGAACATTTTTAACACTTTTGAAGGGTTTTCCACAATCTGCCTCATTGCGTGACCTCAGAGCCACTTCCGGGTCACAGGACTGCACTAACTCGGCCTGCGGTGAGCAGGGAGAGTGCATGTCTCCACATGCAAAGACACATGCTAAGACACGCACATCAGCCAGTGTTTGGTGTGTCTGGCTCGGGTGGTGTAGGTGGCTTAGGACTGCATTTGCAAAGTTACAGACACTCAGCAAGTTACCACTGTATTACTCACTGCTTCGGTTACTTAGTCAGACTGTCGTGCCAATTTCCACTTTGTTGAGTAACAGATACAATGTAAAATGATCTAATACAGTGAGCTTTAATTACGAGGGTATTGTGGAGCCCTGTCCATGAAACAGGAAGAGGAATTTGTAGTTTATTAGCTATCTTAACGAACTACAACTCGAGCAGCTGGGGGACTGTTTTGCATCATCAGTTAGACTGCATTTAATGTTCTAGAATCACTCATTACTAACTGAGTAAATATAGTCTGGTTATATTAAGCTATGTTTTCAGAACTGAGTAAGCTAGAACAGGTAGCAAAGTCTACCATGTCTGATACTATTATGACCATGGAGGGGAATGTGAGTATTAAATGCTCCACATGTGATACGTTCATCATAGTTTACACTCCATTCCCTAAATCTTCCTACACATGTAACAAGTATAAAGAGGATGCTGAGTTACATATGGAGATTTCATTATTTAATTCATGAATGTCAATATTAGAGCAGAACCAACTTGCTATGTTGGAATGCTTTCGGATAACTGAAACTACTTGTACATCTAGGACTTCAGTCAGTCCAGGGCCATCTCTAACTCCTACCTCACCACCCATCACTATGGCTACCAAGTCCCCCAGTACAGGGAATACACACTGTGGGCTGCCCTCCATTCCTGGTCCATCATTATGTGAACCATCCATTGATGGTACCCAAACAAAAAAAAAAAAGAAATAGGACACAGTCCGAATCCAGTAACCCAGAGGAACCCTGGTTTATAGTTCATAACTCTAGAGCCCCCACAAAATGATGTAAGGCAGAAGTGTTTTCCCTCCATTACACAACTCCTTTGACCTTTTGGCTGATTCTTCCATTTCAGATCTGCCTAACCATGCAGCCCCAGCTGGTCCATCATATGATATTCCTCAGTGTATAACAGATGCATCTAAGGCACAAGTTGTTTGCACTAGTTCAATTATTAGAGTTAGTAATATTATTCCACCAACTGCTCCACATTCTGTCCTATGTCTTTTAGTCCCAGCTGAACCAGGGACAGATGTGGGGACATTGAAAAGGTCTCTGATATGGAAACTAACTTCCTAGTCATTGAACTTCAGTTATCTGTGCTAGGGGACTCTATGATTAAACATTTAAATAGGGCCATATGTAATCAAAATAAGTTTAATCGAACATGTTCCTCATTTAGAGGTGTCAAAATTGCAGAGATCACACTCATGATTGGGGATATACTGAACAACTCTGAAGATAATCCGCTTCTGATTATACATGCAGGCACTGATAACATCTATGGTACTGTAATTCTATTTGTACCACTCAGGAAGATTTTGTTGCCCTTACTAACATGTTAGTCTCTAGGGGATGTGATATTTACCTGTCAGAAATTCTACCACGTCCAGGTGCCCAATACTTTGTTAATAATAAAATAAAACACATTAACAACTGGCTTAGAAAATGGTGCATAAAGCAAGACGTACACTGTATAATACATTGGGAAGAATTTGACGGTAGTTATGAGCTGTTTTGTGGTGATGGGCTTCATCTAAGTAGAACGGGCAATTTCCTTTTCGGTAAGAAAATCTCCCTTGTGAGCAATCATAATTTAAACTAGCAGATAAGGGGGAGGGGTCAGCGGTGATGGCCACTCTTAACATTAAACCTAGTAACTCAGCAAATAATGGTAGCTGTCACCTTAAGGTATTAAGTCTCAATGCAAGAAGTTTAAGTAATAAAATGGATGAGTTAAAGCTAGAATGGTTATGGCAAAATCTAACATAGCAGCCATAACAGAAACCTGGTGGGATTCAAAAATTGCTTGGGATCCCCTTATTCAAAGTTAGAATACTCTTTCACTTAACCGCAAAGGTAGCCGGGGGGGGGGGGCGCGGTGTGGCCCTTATCATTAGTAATTCATTGGATTGTTTGATCATTACAGACAAAATAAAAACAAATAAACTAAATACAGAATCCTTATGGGTAAAGATTTTATTTGCTAAAGTTCAGCCCCTATTTGTGGGAACTTGCTACCAGCCCCCCCAACTCATCCTTAGAATATCTAAATTCTTTAATCCAAGAATTAGAATCAGCTGTACTGGGAGTCTTTAATTTCAGTGATATTGATTGGACTAACTTCTCAGCCAAATCCACAGGCAGTCAACAATTTTTAATTGCTTGTGCACAGCTCAGTTTAAAACAATGTGTCTTGTCCCCCACAAGAGGTGGAAACATCTTGGACTTGGTATTGCATATTGATACCCTTAATATTAGCAATGTACAGATTGAAGCCCCACTGGGTAACAATGATCATAACTATAACCTTTGACTCAGTGTATTTGTATACACTGGACACTGACACCACTATGATATACATGTATGATAGGGCTGATATTTGGGGTATGGAGCATGCCCTGGGACAAATAGATTGGTGCAAAGCTCATACTGAACTGTTGATACAGAAATACTGGGAACTACCATACAGTTCCCTATTACACATAAAAGACAGATACGTCCCAGTTAAAGAAAAATACTCTAAAGGGAAACAATCCAAAATGGCTTAGCAAGTCAAATTAAAAGACTCATTAAACAAAAAAATAAAAAAATATGCTATATATTTGAAATCCCAAACTACTCATAATTGGGAAAACTATCTTTACAGTCAAAAGAAATGAAAAAATAGTATTAAAAAAGCTAAAAGAAAGTGGGAACTTAATCTGGCCAAAAAATGCAAATAAATCTAATAGTAAGTTCTTTTTTTCATACATTAACTCTTTAAAAAAAAAAAAACACTGTAAGACTGGACCGATTCAAGTTGGTAATAATATCATAAAACATCCTACTGACATGGCTAACATCTTTAATACAGAATTTTGTAAAGTCTTTGCAGGTAAAACATCTAGTGGTCCCAGTCTTCAGACTGCTAGCGAAGTCCCATTGCCTTTGAACTTAAACCTATAGTGGATATATTATCACAAAAAGTTAAAACTAGCCTGGGTCTGATGGTATTAGTGGACATTTTTTATACCTACTGGCTGATAAATTGGTGGTCCCTTTAAAACTTCTGTATGAGCCATGTCTAAGTTATAATTTTGTTCCTAAAGAATGGAAAAAGGCCAATGTTATACCAATATATAAACAAACATTTATCAATGCTGAATGTTGCTTGCTTATATGTGCTGTTTAGGTATTTGGAAGTGAAAGTACCATGCCTAAGAACTGTCAGCGGGGGTCAGAAGCTCATGCAGCCCAACCGTAGCCCATTTTCCACTTTTCGCCCCTTTGCAAAGTGCGGGTAAGGAATGACGCTTAGACACAGCATGCAAACGTCCACCACACTCTGATCCCTTTACCACACCGCTGTAGTAGTGTCCCCGGTCATCACCAGGGGCCACTACAGAGCAGTGAGTCTCTGGATCCTGACCTGGGATAGGAGAGGAGTCTTCCGGATGCTCAATCCTATCCCTCCCCCGCCGACTCCTGGCGACTTGGGCTCACATCCAAACCTGGGTTGCCAGTGTGGCATGAGGTGTGACATCCAGCATCTCAACCCTCAGCGCCAGTGAGCCGGCAATCATGTTGCCTTTAATACTCCCTTCCTGCTCCAGTGTACCCTGTCCCACGCGTACAAGTCACTATTCTCCCCAGACCCTACCCCAGTTAGTCACTAACCCATAATGTTTGGTGTGGCACCATTCCCTCAGCCACACATTGAACTCCTCAAGCCTACCCTTCCTCCCCATGTTTGCTCATGGTACCGGCAGTACCTCCAAGAATGCCACCAACTTCTCCACCCTCTCACATTGTCTGCCCAACTACTCGAACCCCTCCTCACTACTTCCACAGTGTCCCCCGCCAAGTAATTTGTATGCACATGCAACAGTAAATGAGGTTTCTTCCTCCCCCTCGCTGCACACTTGAGCAGTGCCTGCCCTGCTCCTCCTGCAGTCAACCTGGGGACAGCTTCAACCCAAATACGACTGTGCCTTTCCCCCTTTCTTCCCCTTCTCACCCATTTCAGTATAGAATTCCCCCAGGATGAGTACCCCACCATCCCTTACCCCCTTTCCCTTCTAATGCCCCTTCCACCACCCCAGCATTCATTCTTCCCTGCCCCTTACCCCCGCCAGCTGCACCCTCTGTGACTTCTGTATATGTACCCCATACTTCCACCTCACCCCTTTTCTCTGCCTTATTCCTCCCATTCCCCTTGAACCTCTTCTCAGCCTGATTGCTTCCTATTGGGCTTCCCATGTTGACCTCTCCTCCTCCCCTGCTGATTTCCAACCCTTCTCCTAACCCCGCTGTTGTCGATTTTGAGCCCCCATTCCCTTCTACCCCGATAATGATGCCCCTCCCATCCATCCCCCTTCCCGTAGCCTTCTCTCCTCCAGTCACCACCCCCCTCCTTACTAGCCCCCCTTCTACCCTTTCATCCTCGCTATCTTCCCCTACCTGTTGCCATCCCTCTCATGTGCCACTTGTCCTCCCCCCTCAGTATATTCCTGCTCCCCCTCTCTCTCCCATAGCAGAGGTTCAAATCTATTCCTAGTCAATACCCCTTCTACATCTCTTCCCCTATTGTTTCCCCTCTCCTACTTGTTCCCCTCCATGCCACCCCTGGTCCCTCCCTACCCGCAGCCATCTGCTGTCTCCCCTGGTTCTCCTCATGGTCTCTTCCTCCTCCTCCATCAGGAGGCCTCCCCCTTGCCTCGGGCACCCTCTCCCTTCTCCTGTCTTTTCTGTTAGTGCCTCTGATACTGGGGTTGGTTTCACTCCCTAGTTGCTCTTCCTGTGTCCCCCTTTGCCATCCCCTATCCCCCCCCGAATGCCTACCATATTCATCTGCTCTGCCACTTAGACTCCTCCCTAACCTCTACAGTTCCTCCCTCAAACTAGCCAGTCATCTACAGACCATATGCACCCCCATCCTCCAAGCCCAGTCCAGGATCATGGCTGACCCACACCCTGTACAGCCCATCACCCTTCCAAAGATGCCAACCCTATTGACATGTGGCACCTGCCCATTTTGGCCCCCATCTTATGTTACAGGCTCTTTCTCCCAGGTTCTGTACCCTACTACAACTGTTAGACCCCTATTTACTCAAATTCCTGTCCCCCCAACACTAGTCCCCCTACTGCCCCCTTGCTGACCAGGTTACTTCAGTCTCAAATCTCATCCATTAGATACTATATTACTGTAGCTATCCTAAAGCCTCCTTGTTAGTTTTTCACCCCTCAGCTACCATACTTTTTATTCTCAACTCTCACATAGTTTCACTTAGCCCAGTCAGAAACCCTATTGCACTCCAAGAATTTCTCAGCTCAGTTAGAGAAATAAACAGAACTAAATCTGTATTATTACAGCAATTCTTAAAGTATCCAATCTCTGCTTTGTCTCCACTCCAGAGACGCTGCTGTAATACAGGACCACAGAGGAACTTGGCTGGGAGGGTGGGCAACTCTAAAGTCCTGGCAAAGCTCCACTGAGCTCGCTCACTCCACCTCTCTCACTCACTCATTCTATTTCTCCCAATGCTGCAGGCTGCCCTTTTGTACTGGGCTCATGCTTGCATTGGTGCCTTTTTCTGCACATGAAATAATCTGCAGCAGTCCCAACTGAGCTCCGTTGAGTTCACTCACTCCCCCTCTCTCACTCACTCGTTCTGTTTTTCCAGGAGCTGCAGACTGCCCTTTTGTACTGGGCTCCTGCCTGCAATGGCACCTTTTTCTGCCCACAAAGAAATCTGCAGGAGTCCCAACACAGCTCCGTTGAGCTCACTCACCCCCCACTCACTCATTCTGTTTCTCCCGGCATTGCAGGCTGCCCTTTTGTACAGGGCTCCTGCCTGCATTGGTGCCTTTTTCTGCCCACAAAGAAGTTCACAGCTGTCCTGACAGAGCTCCATTGAGCTCGCTCACTCCCCCCTCTTTCACTCACTCCTGCTATTTCTCCCAGGGCTGCAGCTGCCCTTTTGTACTGAGGTCCTGCCTGTATTGGTGCCTTTTTCTGCCCACAAAGAAATTTGCAGCAGTTCCAAAAGAGCTCTGTTGCACTCGCTCACTCCCCCTCTCTCACTCACTTGTTTTGTTTCTCATAGTGCTGCAGGCTGCCCTTTTGTACTGGGCTCCTGCCTGTGTTGGCAACTTTTTCTGCCCACAAAGAAATCTGCAGCAGTCCTGACAGAGCTTCATTGATCTTGTTCACTCCCCCACTCTCACTCACTTGATCTTAATCTGTCCCAAACACTGATTTCCCACAGCAACCTCGCTGTTCTGTGCCAGAAGTGCAAAAACATGTTTTGGCCAGGATGTGAAAAATGACAGCTGTACTGTTCATAAGGAGGTATGTGAAAATGCCAGTGTTGAAAATCTGGCGTGAAGATATTACAAATCTGCGGAAGTTACAGTACAAGGGTATGTGGAAACTCCGCAATGCACACTTGTAACACAGTCATTTTAAGAACTTTCGTCACCAAATTTTCAACAAAGGCATTTTAGCACCTTTGCTCTTGAACAATGTCATTGTCATTTTCTTAATCTGTTCCAAACACTGATTTCCCACAGCGACCGCACTATTCTGGACCAGAAGAGTGAAAACACATTTCGGCCAGGATGTGAAAAATAACAGCTGTATTGTTCATAAGGAGGTGTGAAAAAATGCCAATGTTGAAAATCTGGCATGATAATACTACAAATCTGCGGAGTTACAAGAGTGCATGGAAACTGCGCAACACACACACTTGTAACACAGTCATTTTATGGAATTTGTCACCAAATCTTCAACATAGGCATTTTAGGACCTCTGCTCATGAACAGTGTCACTGTCATTTTCTTAATCTGTCCCGAACACTGATTTCCCACAGCGACTGCACTATCCTGCGCCGGAAGTAAGAAAACACATTTCAGCAAGGATGTGTGAAATGACAGCTGTACTGTTCATAAGGAGGTGTGAAAAAATGGCAGTGTTGAATATCTGGAGTGAAAAAATTACAAAATTGCAACATTACGGGCGTGCATGGAAACTGCACAACATACACTTGTAAAACAGTAAATTTTTGGATTTTTTTTCACCAAATTTGCAACATAGGCCTTTTGAGAGCCCACCACATGAACAGTGGCACTGTCGTTTCATTAATCAGTCCCAAAAGGTGATTCCATGCAGTGACCGTGAAATCACCTTTCAGGACCGAATAACACAATGACATTGACTGAATTCATGAGGAGGGTTCCGAAGAATCCCATGTTGAAAATATTGTGCAAAATTCCCAAAAATGCCCAAGATATGCACCAAAGTTGAAAAAATCCTATTTATGCCATTATGCAGCTTACCGATATTTCTTCAGTTCGAGGTTGGCTTTGAAGAGTGCAGACGTGTTCCCGGTCCACCAAAGATCATTGCCCTTAGCTCCAGAGGTAAGTATGGGGTGAGGGGGTGGGGAGGAGGGGTGCACAGAGGGTGGGCGCGGGTTGGAAGAGGGGTCGCCAAACTGTGCGAGGGCGTTTTCTTATTTTACAGGTGTTGGGTTAAAAAAAAAAATTGCAGGACTGTTTTTTTTTTCAGGGACTTTGGCACGCTGGGGTGGGCTCCCAGCATACCACCTGAGTGTTTTTTTGGGGGGCTGTAGCCGACAGGGATTGGGCACCCCTATCTGCACATACCAGTTGGGGGTGGGGGAGAGCCAAGAGGGATTGGGCACCCCCTCAGCAGACAACAAATGGGGGGAGACATTATGCCGATTGGGAGTGGGCTCCCCCTTTGGCAAATTCAACTGGGAAGGGGGAACTGAAGCCAACGAGGTTTGGGCACCCGTTGGCAAAAAGCAGGGGTGCATGATAAGGCAGTTCGGCACCTTTTTGGCGTGATAAAACTTTGGTGTGGGAACATTATGCCAACAGGGACTGGGCCCCCGCCAGCAAACTGGGTCGGGGGGCATGCAAGGTACCACCCTGCAATGACGGGTCGCTTCGTCATTGTAGCAGAATGGCTGATGCTGCAATGATGAGGTGGCCCCTGATTGCAGCGGCTAAAACATTTCAAGGTTGTGGCATGCTGGCTGAACTAGTATCAGTAGCAGAGTGCCACCCCGTTGGGGAAAGTGGGCCAAGCCTCAAAAGGCAGTGAGGGCATTGGCCACAACAGTGCTGCACCTTCACAACCTGCTTCTGCAGCAAGCTGCCTCAACAAGTTCCTTGCACATGCGCACAAGCAACATAAAAAGGAATACAATCTAATTGGTCTAATTATCATCATATAAGTTTAACATCTCCCATATGTAAAATACTTGAAAGATTGAATAAGAATGTCATTGCACCTACTTAATCCCTGTCTGATAAGGAACAACACAGCTTTAAGAATGGGACAGGTTGTTTGACCAACCTTATGAGTTTTTACAAAGATATTAGTCAATTAGATGATCTCAAAATCCCATGTGATATTATATTCATTGACTTCCACAAGGAGTTTGATATCATGCCTCATTGGGCCTTAATAGCTAAATTACAAAATCTACTTATAAATAAATATATTATTAATTGGATCCATAATTGGCTATCTAATCGCACACAACAGGTCATTATTAATGGATGTCTCTCTGATATAGGTAATGTTACCAGTGGGGTACCACTGGGCTCAGTTTTGGGCCCCTGTTTATTTCAAGCCTTCATCTCAGATCTTACCACAAATTGTCAATCAATATCTATCAAATATGCTGCTGATATTAAGATCGGTGGTCCTTGCTCAAACACTGAGGAGATAGGGATAATCCAAGAGGATCTGGATTTTATCTCAACTTGGGTTATTATATGGGGCATGAAGCTTAACAACAACAAATGTAAGGTCATGGACTTAGGCTGAAAAAATCCTGAGAGTACATATGTCTTAGGAAACAGCACATTGGTCATTACCACCGACAAGAAGAAATTGGGCGTCATTATCTCCAAAAACTGGGAATATGATCACCATATGAACAATACAGTAAATAAAAGTAATAAGATTACTTGGTCCATTAAACATAATATCACATCTAGAGATTGTACAGTAATGATGCTATTGTTTAGAGCTTATGTTAGGCCACATTTGGAGCACGTGCCAACTCTGGTGTCCAAATAAAAAGTCTCATATCAACCAATTAGAGAAAGTACAGAGGAAATATACTAAATATTTAAAAGGAATGTATAACTTGTCTTATAAAGATAGACTTGCAAGACTTAATCTACTGTCTTTGGAAATGCTTCGGCTACAAGGGGGATATGTTATTTTTGTATGATGTAGTACAGGACCCAGAGTTAATGACTGACCTGGGACTCCAGCTTAAAGATAATAGATATGATACCAGATAACACCTGTTTTAATTAACCTTTGCAGGGCTGCGGACTGATATATCAGTCCAATATTTCTATATGTTCTAGTTCTGTTGGCAGCCTAAAGGTGAATAAGGCAATCTTATAATTATTTACATAGGAAGTTCTCTTTTACCCTCAGAACTATTAATCCCTGGAATAAACTTCCCTTTCACGTTATTATTAGCAAAAATAAAACTGAATTCAAAGCTAGACTAGATACCTATGTGTTTTCTGATACTTAACTATCATATTATGACTATTTAGTATGGGAGCTCTTATGGGCCTTGCACTCTCTTGCTCTTTAGTAACCTTAGTATGAACCTTAGGATCATCATAGCATCTAAATAAAGACCGACATCTTCTGGAGGAAGCTGAAAACAACACAACAGTGCAAAGTGCAAGAAGAGAAAAAAAATCCTTGTACAAGCAGATAAAGCAAGACTGCCCACCTTCAGCAAAGTACAGCTACGTAAGAACTTACCTTTAACAGTAGATCTTTCAGAGAGCTCTTGCAGCAGGCCAACACCAGTAGGACTGAAGCCGCCAGGTGCCAGGACCACATGGAAACTTCTAGCTAGTAGTCTATCATGGGGGACCGCCCCTGCCGATGTCAGCATGCTGATGTTCACTGATCCTATGAAGGGGGATGTCCCCCAAATCTACCTTAGTTCTCCCGCTGTAGACCCCCAAGCAGGCGGTGAAAAGGAGAACCGAGGCAGTTCCTGAGAGCCAAAAACAAAATTTAAGCAGAAGAGGAGCAATGAAAAATAAAATAAGCTAACAGGGGAAGAAGAAGGAGGGAGTAGATTCATTACGAGAGTTTCTCTGTTGCAAGAGCTCTCTAAGATCTACTGTTATGGTAAGTTCTTACATAACTGTACTATCTTACTTCAAGGAGGCTCTTGCTGCAGGCTAACACCAGTAGGACTGAGTCCCAAGCAGTATCAAAACTGACCCCAAAAAGGCAGCTGGGAGGAGGTACCAGGTATCGGCAGAAGGCTCAAAAGAGAGGCCATGAAGGACTGCGAGGCCAAAGCTGATTCTCTGCCTAGATGCGATATCCAAACTCTAGTGCTTAATGAAGGTATGGACAGAGCTCCAGGTGGCAGCTGCACAGTTGTCTGCAGCAGACACAGTCTTGAAACAAGCCATAGAGGCAGCCATACCTCTGGTGGAGTAGCCTGTTACCACACCCGGCAAGGGCTTGTCATACTTGTGGTAACAGTAGACAATGCGATTAGCTAACCATTTAGACAAACACTGTTTCAAAACAGGTGCTCCCTCTCTCTTGGGAGCAAAAGAAACAAACAGCTGATCAGATTTTCGAAGAGACTTGATGCGATGGGTGTAATACCTGAGCACCCTATGAACATCCAAAGTATGAGGCAATGCCTCCGTCTGATTAAAATACTCAGAGTAGTAAATTGGCAGGTGGATAGATTGATTTAAAGTAAACTCAGACACCACCGTAAGCAAAAACTTAGGATTAGTACACAAAGACACCCTGAGCTCAATTCTTAAAGCCTTGAGATTGACACAAGGTGCCTGTGCCAAGCATAAATGGTGCAAGTGGCACTTTGTGTCAACAGCAGCTCCCTGTGCTATTCACAAAAGCAGCCTGCGGTTGTCCCAAACTGGGCTTGCACCACCCCTGTGTCCAGAAATGGGCTGTGACATGGACCTAGGGGACATATGGCAGATGCAAGCTGTCACATCCCCATAAATGGGATTCTCAGAACTCTCCCAGAGGGAGAATTTCTACGTACCCTTAGACCAGCCAGATCTGGTCTAAGTGTACTTAGACAAATCTACTCTGGGAGAGTTCACCAGTGCACGTTAAATCAGCATGCAATTTCTATACAAATAAGTTCCCTTTCCCTTGGTGTTCTAGTGGCCCCCAACCCAGCAGGTAGTACCCACCACTCTGTCCCCCACTCCATTCCCAAACAGAGCTGATGACCAGCACAGCACTCCTCTCACCCTTGCTGCCAGCCATCAAATGAACTGTCAGTGAGCTCCTACTGTAAAGTGTGTGAGCACGTAGAACACCAGGGAAAAGGGAACTTATTTGTACAGCGGGCACATCGGGAATGGGGTGCCACTAGAACAGAAGGGTAAAGAGAGTGCATTATATATATGTACGGTTGGTGCATCGGGCAATGGATTGTTGCATTTATTTATCTATTGGCTTTTGGTAACTGGGTAAGTGCATTAGGCAAAAATCCTGCCTGTTTTCAAGCACGACCAGGGAGGGTACAGTTTACAAAGCAGTGAACACATTACAAAATACAGGTGCATACAGTTTCCAATTACAGTCAAGCATACTACAGGGTGAATACAATTGTACATGAAATCACAGAGTAGTAGTTTAAACGTAGACTTAACAGAGATGACCCCTGGAGAGGGTGTCATTTGCAGCAACGATGCTAGAGCCAGTAGGCAGGGACAGCAAGTAGAGAGAAATCTATGTGCAGCAAGGGTAAAGATAAGCAGGACACAGGTTAGAGAAGAATTAGGTACAGACGCAGGAATCAAGTGCATGGAGGTGGGAGAAAAGTGCAGATTTAAAGGCTGAGTGAAATGTGGAGCCCCGTAAGTTGGTAGGTAGGGAGTTCCAGAATTTAGGGCCAAAATGTACGAAAGCAAGCTGCCCCATTTTAGTCGAGCAGAGAAGGACAGTGAGCAGGGGCAACTTAGAGGACCTCAAGACTCAGTAATGGGTCATGCATGTGAACATGGCCACAATACTGTCGGGGCAGGGGGGGGGGTCAGATTCATGGAGTCAACAAAGCACCCCAGAGAGAAGGAGCACTGTGATTTGGGGAACAGCCAGTGTAGGATGGAGTATAGGAGACAGTGGTGGGTAAGACGAGGGGGCAGAAAGGGTGAATCTACAGATGTTATTACAAGAGGTGTCCCACTTATGAAGGATACCTGCTTTGGAATGCAAGAGAGTGGGGAGAGCACATAGTAGCCTAGGAAGCAGAAAGCAATGCGCTACAGAGATTCTGGTGGCAGGGGTAAGGACATGACGCACATGGTAGGCAGCACCTAACTTGGCATTAACAGACCTGCATACCTTGTTTATATGCACAGAGAAATCGAGTGTAAGATCACGGGTCATGCCAAGATATTTGAAGGTGTCAGTGGGCGTGACTATTGATCCATCAATGCTAATCACATGAAGCTTCATTGACTCTGCATGAACTTTCCTGGCAGATCCAAACAGCATGGACTGAGTCTTAGGCAAGTTGAGAATGAGTGTTAAATGCATTACCAAAGCATTGGGAACCAGGGAGAGGGTTGCTGCATTAAATGCATTACCAGGTCATCGGGGATCAGAGAGGGGTTTGGTACATTACATGAAGCACAGGGACATCAGGAATCGGGGATGGGGTTGGTGCATTACATAAATTACCAAGGCATCAGGGATTGGGAAGGGGGTTGGTTCATTACATGAATTACTGGGGCATCAGGGATCTGGGAGGGGGTTGGTGTATTAAATGAATTACAGGGACATCGGGGATCAGGTTGTTGAACTAACAGTTTTTTGGGGACATCGGGGTTCAGGTAGGGGGCCACTAGCCAACAGGGACTGGCTAGAGCAGTGCACAGCTACCCCACAACTTGCAGCACACCCTCTGAATGGGCCCTCTGTTTGGCACACAGCCATGATTGCAGCAAGCCATGGGACTTTGCCTCCCAGTCCCTGCCCAATAGAGAACTGGACACAGGGTCCCTGGTCCACCAAGCTTAGATGCAAGTTGCCTTTTGGGGCAGCTTGCATCAGTCTACAGGCTCTTTGAGAATTGAGCCCCCTGTCTTTGTGAAACACCAAATAAAGCTCTTTACGCATCAGAGCCTGAAGATCAGAAATCCTTCAAGGAGAAATGACAGCAAATTGCTTCAATTTCAAGGTGTACATGACTCTAGTGGAAGGCTTTCTAGCAACCACCAGGACATCAGCAACCCTAGAGGAAACCCCAAAGCGGTCGATGGCTAAGTCTGCAAGAGCCACGCATGTAGATGCTGGGATTTCAGGTCTGGGTGGACTAGGGTACCCTGGTCCTGGGAGAGCAAGCTGGTGGACAGGGGCAAGGGTACTGGAGGTTCCACAGCCAGCTACTGCAGAAGGGGGGAACCATATCTGATGCAGCCAATATTGGCCATGAGGATCATCTTTGCCCCCTCCAAGTGAAGCTTGAGCAGAACCCTCTGCAGGAGCAGAAAGGGAGGGAAGGTGTACACAAACCTCCCCTTCCAGGAGAGGGACAATGCATCGCACCAGAAAACTTCAGGCTCTGGATCGAGCAAGCAGAAAAGCGGCAGTTTTGCACTGAGTGGGGGTACAAAAAGGTCCAACTCTGGGCTGCCCCTTCCGTCGAAGTGATCTTCAACTACTGAGGGCACAAGCTCCCACTCATGAGCTCTCGACCTGGATCATCTGAGACTGTCAGCCAGGATGTTTTGATCACCTGGAACATGAACGGCTGAGAGTTCCAGGCCATGCTCAATAACTCAGTACCAGACTATCACTGCCTCACGACAAAGGGGGTGTGAGTGAGTGCCCCCCCTGCTTCTTGATGTAATACACTACTGACATGATGCATTGAGCCCTAATTTACTATAGCTCCCTTTGCTCATCGGCAGTTGCCTAGCAACTGCTCACATTTGTCATATCTGTTTACTGCTCTTGCCGCACCTTTCCCGCAGTTGGTGGTGGCAGCCCAATTCGGTGGGCTAAGGGCTGTTAAAGTCTGCCTTACCTAAGATGTGGCAGCATTTCAGGCAGCAGCTATGAGCGGCAAAGTGCGGCTAAGTGCTGGAGTCTGAGGGAATCCGAGGGAACCATGGGAGCTTGGGGCACTTTATTATATCAAAAACAGGTTAAAGTTACCGTTGATCTATGAGAATGATCGGCTTACTGGTAAACAGGTGGAACTGTGCATTATTATTCAGCTTAGTTTTGTTTAATAACATTTTAACAGGCTGTGTTGAAACTGAGGAAGACTGGGAAAATGTCAAGTTAGATTATAGTATGTCTAATTTACTTGTACAGAAACTTAGGGTTACAGATACTTATGGGCTGTTATAGTAATCTGAAATTGGTTTGAGGGGTTGTGGACTATGTTTCTCACTTTAAGCTTTGCATCATTTTCATAGGGGGCTGTCTGAAATTTGAGATAGCATTATGGGTTTGGTATTGTTCCATTTACTTTTGATATTATCTGGGGATGTTGAATTAAACCCAGGGCCCTCCACCGATTTTGTCCCTGCTGCTGGTGGGAAAAAGTGGTAGACTGCACATGGGTTGAAGGTAATGCACCTATTGTAAATGTAAGAAGTTATCTTTCTAAAAAACCCGAGGCTGAGATTATTATTTTGAATAATAATCCTGATGTTTTGGTACTATCTGAATCTTGGTTGAAGCACTCTATACCAGACAATAATTGTCTAATCCCTGGGTATAAAGTTATTTGGGTTGATAGGAATAGATGTAAGAAAGGAGGAGGGGTTGTAGTGCTGTTTAAGGTAAATCTACAGGTACCTGTATTGGATAGCAGTATTCATTGAATTTCTCTGAACGATTGGCTATTGTTAAGATTACTTCTGGGAGGTAAGAAATATGTTATCTTGGGATCTATTTATAACCCTTCTACCTGTGGGTTGGGTGGGTTGAGGGAGTTCTTTAAAGCTTCTGGTTACGTTGGGGCATCAGACTTTGTTCTGGTGGATTATAATAACCTGAACTGTTGCAGTCAGTTGGTTTGGGGTTGGATTCATTATTGCATTCCTATAATTTGATGCAGATGATTACTGAACATACAAGGCTGAATAATATTATTGGAAATCATTCTAGTTTAGACCGAATCGTTACTAACAGAGTTGATATTATTTCTTCTGCTGGGGTGCCTGCTGACTCAACCAGCGACCATCAGACCACTTATTGCGTTTTGAATTTTAAAATGGGAAAGATACCCCCTCGGACTATCCAGTCACGAAACTTTAAGAATGTTAACTCTGAAAATGAAGCGCACAGTCTCTCATTAATAGACTGGTCTGTTTTAGATTTAAGTCCAGACCCTGACTGTGTGGTTGTCTATTTTTGTAAGCAACTTCTACCAGTACAGAAATGTTATTTTCCTCTACATAAATTAAGGGTAAGAGGTATAGTGAACAAATGGTTTACTGGATTAAAGCTAGAAATCTTGCTTGGCAAAACTACAAGTAATCATTGCCAGGGTATTTTTGGATAGATATCGTTTCTTAAGGAATAAGGTTCATTATCCAGTGAGTAGTGCCAAAACACTTTTTATAAAAAACAGCTTTGTGAAAACTGGGATGTTCCAAAGAAATTTGGGAAATTTGTGAAAAATCTGATTGTTCCCACTGAAAAGTCATCTATTACGATAACATCTCCTGATGGAATATTATCTGATCCTTTAGTAACAGTGGAGAAGTTTAATAGCAAATTTTCAGACTTTTCCAATTATGGGTGCAATTCTCCTGATTCCTTGAAATATTGAAGTTCCAGTGAGGTTCTGAGTGATAGACCCAAATTTTACTTTAAAAGGATTACAAAGTTAGCTGTATTAAAATTAATTGCCAGCTTGCCCAATAAGTTTATTGATTGCAACAAAGTATTAGACAGTCGCTTTTTGAAGTTGAGTGCTCCTCAAATTGCCCCCACACACACACACACTTTGTTCCATATTTAATTTATGTCTAATTTCTGGTCAATTCCCACTAATGTGGAAACAATCAAGGGAGGTTCCCATTCCAAAAAAAACTAATGCAGAGTTTTTTGATGATTTTAGGCCCATATCAATTCTTAATCATTTAGTAAGTTGCTTGAGAAAGTGGTAGCAAACCAAATTACAGAGTATTTGGAAACATATCTTTTACTCTGTCCAGAGCAGCATGGTTTTCAGTGAAACCATGGTATGAGAGACTGCCTTGAACAGGTTCTTGAATGCCGTCCTCCAGGGCTTTGATAAGGGCTTGTTAACAGGGGCGGAGTTCATGGATCTGACCAAGGCATTCAGTCTTATTAATCATTCCTTATATTCTAAACTAAGCAGTCTTGGTTGCTCTGAATATCCTTTGCTATGGGGCAGAGATTACTTATCAAACAGGTCCCAGGTAGTAGGTATAGGGCCGGTTACCTCTTCCATTAGACCCATATATTTAAGAGTCCCACAGGGGTCAATTTTGGGACCTCTTTCCTTTTCGTTGTTTGTTAACTCCCTCTCCTCTATCTTTAAGGTCGGCAACTGTTTGCTTTATGCAGACGACTTGATCATCTACTCTCAAGCTTGCTCAAATCTTCAGCTTGCATCTTTACTGCAATCTGATTTTTATGACACCTGTAGTTGACCTTCTAGTAATCACTTGATTCTTAATGTTAACAAAAACAAAATCAATTCATTTATTCTGGTCTCGGATAGGACCTTTGAGCTGAAAGTTCATTACATAGGTTCCACGTCAGGTAGGATAAACTTTCAAATACATCAGGTAGGATTAACAACAAATAGTAACACAGTGATAAACATATGATGAGACAGAATAAGAACTAGAGCTGATACGTGAGAGGTTGAGAGGCAGTGTAAGGTAATTGTCTAGTTACTAAATGCTGGAAGAGGACAGTATCCAGAGTGCAGAGTGTAATGGGATCCAGAGTGTGGAGCAGCCAAGGTGGCCTTGTCAAGCTGGGTAAAAAAAGGGGGAGGGGCAATTGACTAAATGGGACAAACCACAGAGTGGCAAGCCAGAGACTTAGGAGCATACATTAGGTCAGAGGTGTGGGGAGAGGGAGAAGGGGGGGTAGGAAATAGGGCTTGGTGTAAGGGGATGCTATGGGGATGGAGGGGACAAGGCGTAAGGGAGACAGAGGAGGGGAGGTTTAGTGGAAGCAGTCACATGTGGAAAGGAGCACTTGGATGACAGTGGGCTCAGGGAGGGTTAGAGCAGTCAGGCAGAGGCACATCCCAGATCCTATTCCACTCAAGAACTCATATGCCACACTGGCAAATGAGAACAACCAAATAGATGTACCCAGAGAAGTGGAAGGAAAGGATGTGGAGGTTAGCCAAGGAGGTGACCTCAGCGGGGAAAGCAGTGGACCCCAGAGGAGGAGGAGGAAGCGAATCCTGGTGGGGGACTCCATCATAAGAGAGATTCAGCTAGGAACACAGGAGGGGGAGGACAGGGAGGTGAGGTGCCTACCAGGTGCCACGGCATGGAGGGATGGAAGGAAGATCCTGGGGATCACTGGGAAGGCAAGACGGGAGGGTGAGCTGGATGTCATTATCCACCTAGGTACTAATGACCTGGCAAATGGGGAGCCAAAGGAAGTTCAGGAAGAGTTTAGGAAACTGAGGAGGGTCTCAAGCAAGCTACTTCTGTCACTTTCTCAGAAGTACTACCTGTGAGAGGCAAGGAGAGCATGGAGTGCATGCACCAGGAACTTTAACTCATGGTTGAAGAACTGGTGCTGTGAGGAAGGGTTTGGATTCATTGGTGACTAGGGACCCACCTGGAGGATGGAGGTTTGTTCAAGCCTGACGGCTGCATCCATCCTGAGGGAATCCAAGCACTCAATGATAAGTTTAAATGCTACATTGACAAGCATTTAAACTAGCAAAGGGGTTGGCAGGCCAGCAAGGAGGGTACCTACTTGCTCACCCCACAGCTAGCAGTGAAACCAGTGAACCAGAGGAGTGGCTATCTCTGCAAAGCAGTGTGCAAAGATGGAGATTAGTGCCCAAGAGGTGGATAAGCAGAAAAGTGGCAAAATTCAGCAGAAGGGCAGACAGCAAGGAGAACCAGGGATAAATGACAACCAAGGAAGGGGCTGGAGTAGAACAGTGAAACAGTCTAGGAGGTCAAATCATGGAAGCCATGTGCAAATGCCAGGAGCCTTAGCAACAAGATGGAAGATCTGGAGGCTGTCATGGTACAGTCAGACCTGGACATTGTGGCCATCACTGAAACCTGGTGTAATGATAACCAGGACTGGGAGATGGCCATACCTGGCTACAACATATTCAGAAGAGACAGAGCAGGCAGGAAGGAGGAGGAGGAACTGTATGTGAAAAATGACATAAGGGCCACAGAGATCCAGGAAGAACAAAATGGGGAGAGATACTGTGGGTTAAGCTGGAAAGGAAAATGGGGACAGCCATCCGCACAGGTGTGGTCTATAGACCACCAGCCCAGGAGGAAGAAACAGATAAGGAGCTGTTGCTAGCCATCCAAAGGATGGCAGACAAGGATGAGGTAGTACTGGTTGGAGACTTCAATATTCCAGGCGTGGACTGGAGCATCCCAGCAGCAGCATCAACTAGAGCAGATTTATCCTGGACTCCCTTCAGGGTGCCTCCTCAAGCAACTGGTCATGGAACCAACTCGGCAGAAGGCAATACTGGACCTTGTGCTCACAAACAAGGACAGTGTGATGGGGTAACAGTGGGGAGCACCTGGGAAACAGTGACCACCAGTCATTGTGGTTTGAAATCACAGAAAGAGCAGAACCAAACCACACAAAAACACGTATCCTGGATTTTAGGGGCAGACTTGGGAAAATGGGGAGATACTTGAAAGAGGCATTAAGGAATGGGACAGGAATCAGGTGTTGAGGAACAGTGGGCAGTATTTAAAATGGGGATTACAAGAACAACAGAATTATGCATTAAGCAGGTTAGCAAAAGGAAAAGGAAGAGGAGACCATTATGGTTTTCAAAGAGGTAGCAAAGAAAGTGAAAGCCAAAAGATTGCATTCAGGCAATACAAAAGACACAGGCAAAGGGGATAGGGAGAAGTACCAGGAGAAGCAAAGGAGGCAGGGAGGTCAGTAAGGAAGCCAAAGCTCAGACAGAAGAACACATTGCAAAATCAGTGGGTAGAGGGGACAAAACCTTTTACAGGTACATAAGTGAAAAAAGAAAGACAAAGGGAGGGATAGTGAGACTGAAGGTGGAGGATGGGGGCCGCGTGGAGGATGACAACAGTAAAGCTGACATATTGAACAGGTATATCTGCTCAGTCTTTACTGAGGAAGAGGAGGGTAATGGGTCTGAAGGGAGTACAAGGGGTGAGAATGGTGCAGAAATGGACACAAGTCCCTTTACACGAGAAAGGGTCCTGAAGGAACTGGAAGTAATGAGAGTTGATAATGCAATGGGACCGGATGGGGTGCACCGCAGGGTCCTTAAAGAACTAAGAGAGGTGGTGGCTGAACTTCTGGCTATCCTGTTTAGCCGATCACTGGAAACAGGGGAGGTACCCAAAGACTGGAGGACAGCAGATGTAGTCCCCTTATACAAAAGTGGGAACAAAGAGGAAGCAGGGAACTACAGACCAGTCAGCCTCACCTTGGTAGTGGGGAAGATCATGGAAGCACTACTGAAGGAGAGATTGGTGGAACATCTGGTTGTCAATGGACTACAGGACCCAAGGCAGCATGGTTTCACCAGGGGGAGGTCATGTCAGACCAACCTCGTTGAATTTTTTGACTGGGTGACTAGGGAGGTGGATCAGGGGAGGGCAGTGGACATGGCCTATCTGGACTTCAGCAAGGCCTTTGACACTGTGCCACATAGAAGACTACTACACAAACTGGGGCATATGGGTGTGGGCAGGACAGTAGTGTGGTGGGTAGGTAACAGACTTGGTGGCAGGACACAGAGGGTGGTGGTAAATGGCTGTCACTCCACAGAGGGAAGAGTGACCAGTGGGGTACCACAGGGATCAGTGCTGAGACCGGTCCTATTCAATATCTTCATCAGTGACATTGCGCAGGACCTAGAAGGCAGAATTTCACTGTTCGCTGATGACACAAAGCTCTGTAACAGAGTAGACACACCAGAGGGTGTAGACAGAATGAGAAGCAACCTGCAGAAACTTGAAGAATGGTCAGGGTTTGGCAGTTGAAATTCAATGCAAAGAAGTGCAAGATAATGCATATAGAGCACAAAACCCTGGCACAATATATCAGTTGGGGGTGAGGATATAGCATGCACCAAGCAGGAAAGGGATCTTGAGGTTGTCATCTCTGATGACCTCAAGGAGGAAACAGTGTGACAAGGCAGCAGGTAAAGCAAATAGGATGCTGGGATGTATAGGCAGGGGCACCAGCAGGAAAAGGAGGTCATAATTCCACTATACAAGACACTAGTGAGGCCCCACCTGGAGTACAGTGTACAGTTCTGGAGACCATACCTACGTAAGGACATAGACAGGGTAGAGAAGGTTCAGAGGAGGGTAACAAAGATGGTGCATGGATTGCATCACAAGTCCTATGAAGACAGGTTGAAGGAACTGAACATGTACTCCCTGGAGGAGAGGAGGGAGAGAGGGGATATGATAGAGACATACAAGTATCTTACAGGGAGGAACAGGGTGCAGGAAAACACTATTTTTAAGCGAAAAAGATGTTCCAGAACTAGAGGGCATGGGATGAAGTTGGAGGGAGGACGATTCAGAGGAAACATGAGAAAGAATTTCTTCACAGAACGGGTGGTGGACAAGTGGAACACCCTGCCAGAGGAAGTGGTGGGGGCTGAAACAATCACAGGATTTAAGAATGCATGGGATAGACATAAAGGAATTCTGGAGGTCAGGGGTAAGGGGCAACAGACTTCTAGGAAAACAAACTGAACTTACAAGCTCAAATGGGCAGACTGGGTGGGCCATAGGCCCTTATCTGCTGACACTGTCTATGTATCATTATTTGATTTGATAGACATAAGGCTTCCTGTTTGCAATCTATGCTCTTATAGTGGCATTACTTTAACAAATACTTCTCTTCCAACCAAGGTGGGAGCAAGTTCATTCTTGGTGGCAGCTCCTCAGTTCTGGAATGCATTGCCTCTTGAAGTCCGTTCTTCCACTGCACTTCCATATTTTAAGCAGCATTTTAGGGCTTATTAAAATTCAATGGAATCTTGTAAATGTTTTGTTTATAATGCTGTTTATCTAGTTGATTGCCCTGTTTGTTATGTTTACTGTTGGGCCAGAACTGAAAATAGGCTTGTCCCAGTATCTTTACCCGGTTAACAAATAAAAAATGAAATAAAATGAATGTTGTCCATCTTGACCAGCAGCAGGCTGGGAAGAATATGGGCCTGGAAAGCCTGCAGGGCATAAAGAACTGCTCACATCTCCAGCACACTGATATGGAGATTCTGCTCTGCCTTGGACCAGGTCCCATGGGTCTGGTGGTCAGCCAAGTGAGCACCCCAGCTGAGACCTGAGGCATCCATCATGGAGATCTGCTGGGGGGGGGCACAGCCTGAAAGGGGACCCCTCACAGGATATTGGTAGGATTCCCGCACCACTCCAAGGTTCTCCTTACTAGATCGGAGACCATGACTGGCTGATCCAGGTCGTCCATGTGCCGGTCCCATTGCACCTGACTGGGGAACCCACATACGCAGGCGGACCAGGGGAACCATCACTATGGCCGCCACCATGTGCTCCAAAAAGTGCAGGAATTGCTTTGGCCAGGACCCGTCGACTGGAGGAGACTAGATGAGCCTGTTGTATCAGGTGCTCTGCTCTGTTCTCTGGCAAAAAGGTCTTGCTGTGAGAGGAGTCCAGAACCGCCCCAATGTATAGAAGGTGCTGGCATGGGGAAGAGACAAAACCTGGGCAGAGGAAGAGCTAAAAGGTGCATTCCAGGGTCTGAAGGAGGAGATCTCTGTAGGGGCCCCCTAACAGCCAGTCATCCAGATAGGGGAACATGTAGAAGCCCTGTCTCTCAGCAGAGCTGTGGCAACCACCGCCAGGCACTTGGTAAAAATCTGAGGTGTGGAAGAAAGTCCAAAATGGAGGGCCTGGAACTGAAAATGGTCCTCCTAGAAATAGAGACAAAGGAAACGGTGGTGGTCTGGGAAAACCTGGATATTGAGGTAGGCATCCTGCATGTCCAGGAAGCAAAGCCAGTCCCCCTGGTGAACGAGCGGCAGTAGTCCCTGGAGGGTGACCATCCTGAAACATTTGCACTCTATGTACAGGGTCAGTTGACTTAGATCCAGAATTGGCCTCAGGTCCCCTGTCTTCTCTGGGATGAGGAAGAAATGGGAGTAGAACACCCTTCCTCTTTGAGCCAGAGGGACAGGCTGTATGGCCCTCTAGTGCAGGAGAGACTGAATCTCTTCCATAATGAGGGAGAGGTAGAAGAAGGATAATGGGAGGTCAAGGGAGGGTTTTCCAGAGGAGGTTCCTGAAATTCTAAGATGTGCCCATATCTATGAACTGTAGCACTCACTGATCTGTGGTCACTGCTCGCCACCCATCTAAGTAAGGGGAGAACTGATCCCCAACCACCTCCCCAGGATCTCAGATGGGGGGGTCAGGCAAGGAGTCAGGTGGTGGACCCAGGGGTAGGCAGAGCGACTGTGTGTGCTCAGGGGGGCCCTAGGGGTGGCCGCTGCTGGGGGGAGGTACTTGCCTTGTGCTTGAGGGAGGCCTTTGACTGCTGACCTCTGGCAGGTTGACGAGAGGCCCAACAAAAGGACTGATGCTGGCTAATACAGGGCTGAGAGCAGTACAGTGAGTGAATCAATCTGAGAGCTTTACTCCTACAGCCAGGAGATGATGTCCTGGGCATCTTCCCCAAACAGTACCAAGCCCCTAAATGGGGCATCTAAGATGCTGGCTTGAACATCAGGGGCAAAGCCAGACACTCTAAACCATGAATGGCAATAAAGTCAGATCCCCATATCCTCCCCACGGCTGGAGGCATCAACAGCATCGTACGCCGCCCGCAGGATATGAGTGCCAATGTCAAATCATGGCTTTAACAGCTGGGCCAGCTGAGTTTTATTAGAGTCCTCAGGAAGAATATGTACAGGGCCCTCACCTGATCCCATTAGGCATTCTGGTATTGTACCATGTGGGTCAAACAGTTTATGGCCCTAATAGCAAGGGTAGTGGATGCATGCATGCGCCTACCTCACTGGTCAAGCTGCCTGGACTCCCAGTCAGGGGGATAGGTACTAAGGTGTTTGGGTCTCTTTGTGTGGTCGTGGGCCACTCTAATGACCACCGACTCTGCCTTAGGGTCTTCTCCAAAGAAGGGCTTCCCAACCGGAGCATGATAGAGGTAATCTGCCTTCTTGGGTAAAGGCAGAATGGTAGAGGGGTGGTTCCATGCTGCCTTGGTGACATCCTCATAGGAGTCGATTAGAAGGGGGTACCTTCAAAGGAAGGGTATAATTTTGCCATAAGTAAACTGCCAACCGGTGCCACTCTGATTCCAGCTCCTCTGTCTCCCAGTCCATGAAGGACTGGATATGATGCATAACATCTAGGAATGTGGGATCATCTGAGGGAGATTTTGGAGCCTCCTTAGGCTGATCCTACCCCTCAGAGGAATCGCCAGAGCCCTTAGAGGACTCAGAGGAGACATCGTCTCCAAAATGTTCGCTATCAGGGACTGGCATCAGGGGGTGATGCTCCTCCTTACGTGGGTCAGAGCTAACATCAGGGTGCCCCTTGGAGGATCCCATGGTACAAGGGCCACTGGGTCCTGCCTGGTCTGGGTCCTGAGGTGGAGGGTCCTGGGGGGGTGAGGAGGAGATGGCCTCTGGGGTGATCTGTCCTTGTTCTGGTGAAAGACCACCAGGCAGAGAAAAGAGCATTGTAATCCACCGGTGGAGGTAGGTTATAGACTAGAGGATAAGAGTACTGTGGCTGTGGGTAGGGGCACATTGGTGGAGATGCCAGCATAGGATACCCAGGCATAGGCCCACCCGGCACTGGCTGCAAATCCAGAGGAGGCATAGCAGGTGCTGGCTGCAGTAAGGGCAGAGGCTGAGGCAACAATGGCTGCAGAGTTATCAGCTGAGGCATTGGTGGGGTCAACACTGGCCTGACTGGTGAAGGCTGATAACAGTCTGGAGAGGAGGCTAATGTTGGCCCTATGGGTGAGGGCGGTGCTTGTAGGAAAGGAGAACCCCTGAGGCAAGGGCAGAGGCAATGCCTGGGTAGATGAAGAGGTGAATGCCTGCTGTGGGCAATGCCTGACCGGGCTGGCATTAGTCCCAGAATCAGGCACCAATGAAGGCAACGCCTTGGCCAAGGGGGGGGGGGAGACAGTCTGAGAACCGATGCCAGAAGACCCAAAATCAACCGAGCCACCTGGATGCTAAGGGCCTGAGTGTCAGAGGCTGAGGGCAAGGGATGACGTCCGCTGCCCAAAAGAGCTGCCACCCGAGACAGAAACAAGAGCAAGTGGCAGAGCCGCCGGGAGCCCAGAGGAGGTAAGGGATGATGGGGCTAGAGGGGCCAGCCCCGCTGTAGGAGGAAGACCCAGAGCCAGTCGACAATCTATGCAGCGACCACAAGAGAGAGGCTGACCAAGGACAGTCCTGGTGCTTATGCTTCCCATCTGATTTCTTCTAGGAAGAAGAAGCCCCAGAGGACTGAGCTGGGGAAGTTGAAGAACTCCTGGCCTGCAGCTCCTTCTCCATTGTGGCCAACTTTTGCTTAAGGAGATGGCTCTCCAAGGTCTTTAAATGATGTCTCCGAGGGGCCTGGTTGAAGTCTTGGCAAAACTGGCAGGCTTCAGTGCCATGGCTGGGGCCTAGGCAGAGCAGGCACATAGAATAGCTGTCTTTATCTAGTATCTGTTTGCTGCAGATACACTTGATTGTGTGATCAGATGATGAGGCTGGAGGAGAAGACATAAAATTCAGCAAAGAAATATTGAAAATTCAATTTAATCACCAAGAAAAAGAAAATAAAAAAGCATGGTAAGCATGAGAAAATGGTGGTCAATTGTAACTCGCATCCATGAATGTTCGATGTGTGTGGGTCAATGGCAGAAAAGAACTGGGGTAGGTGTGGGGACCGCCCCCTTTATAGGATAGGTGATGTCAGCATGCTGACATCAGTGGGGGCAGTCCCCTATGATAGACTACTAGCTAGAAGTTTTTTGTCTGGCACTGGCATCTGGCATCTTCAGTCCTACCAATGTTAGCCTGCTGCAACAGCCCCCTCAAAGTAAAATGGGAAAGTACTGTGTTGCCTGACAAAATGGCAATCTGTGGATAAGTACCAGAATTTGAGGAATCCAACAAACTCTCTGATGTGTATATCGAAAGGTTCAATTACTGGCTGTCAGTCAACATATTACAGAGCAGGATAATGAATGACAGGACATCTTCCTGTCCATTCTACCAACTATGTGTATGCTTTGTGTAAGAGTCTAACAGCACCACATTCGCCAAGTTGGTGCAGCTATGAACAGATTACTCTTGCAGCACTACAAGCCCAAACCTACTGTAATACCAGAGTGCTATCGATTCCACCTCCACCACCAAAAGAGGCAGAGTCAATTACCAATTTCATAACTGCCTTGAAAAATTATGCAACATTACATGCATATTGACAATTCCTTGATGATGCCTTGGAGGGCCAATCTGGCAGTGGTCTTTCGTCGTGACCACAGTTCAAAGCACCTTCTTACAAAACCAGACCTCACTTTCAGCTCAGCATGTGACATAACATAAGCAATTGAACTTGCCTGGAAAGACACCAAGGAACTATCTGGTCACACAGACCCGCAGAGAGGCTATTCCCAACCCAACCTCACTGTGGACAGCCTCAATCAAGGGGACACCATACAACATCATGCTCTCCTCACCAAGCTCCTCAGAAACCATTAGCACAAGCCAAGGCTAAGCAACCTTACTATCGATGTGGAGGAGACCACTAGCAAGACTCATGCCAATTCTGCCAAGAAACGCCTAAATCATCTGTTCCAACATGTAGATTTCTTGCATTATTCTCCTCCAGGCATCGATTGTGGGTACCTTGTTCATATGCCAGAGCCAGGTAATTGCCTTTTTGGCAGCTACTATTGAGAGAAAGGTAAATTTAAGCAGCAGGTGTCTAAGCTAGCTTCCTTCACATGGGGTCACCAAAGTGATCAAGGAAGTTTTAAGCTCTGCAGGGCAATTACAGATCGTCTCAAGTTCCTGGATGACTGATTCCCAATATGGACATCAGGGCTGGTGTCAGGGTTTTGTGGACCCAGGGCAATGGACCTACAGTGGACCCCCCCTCACCTCCACCCACAAACTAAAAATGCAACGCAACCTCTACCTCCCTCCGCAGTGCAGCTCCCTCTTCTGAACTGACAGAGAAACAGCAAACTTGGTGTGATAAAGTTCAAGGACTGCAACCAAGCTACTGGTTGCCAGCTGGCTGCAATCACAATGTGATCCAGACCTTCATACAATGGTGCCAAAGTCGGCATCCTAACAAGCCAGCCCTGACCCGCCCTCAGTACTCCCAACCTCTGGCAGTCAACGTCAACCACCCCCATTTCTGAGTCATTCACCCCTGCCTGTCCCCTGCAGTGCTACAACTGCCCACCTTGCCCTCTTACCTTCCTGTCAGAACAGGGCATGAAGCTGCAGGGGGACTTGGGTGCTGGACGTCTGAGTGAGCCCCACCTGGACTCAGGGTACTCCTCCAGCAGCCTGAGACTGTACATAAGGCACCTGGAATCAAATTGTTGACAGCTGGTCTTGAGCTGCCACCACCTCCTCCTTGACTGGTATTTGCAGTGCCATTTTCTGCTCATTCAGAAGTGGCAGTTTCCCCAATGGGAACTACCCCATCAGGCAGGTCCCAAAAAACTCATCCCTTTCAGTGGCATGGGATGTATACGGACTATGACTCTCTTGACAGTGAAGACTCACTTCAACTGCTGCCACCTGAACCTGTCATGTGGGCCTTTCTGAACTACCACCACTCACAACGCACTGCCTCACATGCCTCTGTTGCACACAGGGTACATACAGGATACACACATATAATGACTCACGGGAAGGGCAAGTCACTCATACACCAGACTGGCTAGGCCACTCATGACTGACAGATCACTGACCATCTGGAGTGCAGAGAAAGGGTTTGGTCATTGGGTTCATTAGGTGCTATGATTTTTATAGGCTAGGTCCAAAGGATTGATGGCACAGGCAGCCAATTGGAATGAAGCATCAATGACAGCCCCCCCACCTTGCTCTGACCTTCTTTCCCCCTCCCAGAACAGCCTACAATTTAAATTGGTGTTCAACCAAACCATCAGTCATGCAGGCTAGATTCTAGATTACTCAGAATCCTGCAGCAGCTCAGCTTGCTTGCCTCCTAGTGCTGCTGAAGTAAGCAGGTACGGTTTTTGTGTTCTATCTTGCTCTGCAGACTCAGTTGCCACTGTTTTTTGTCACCAGCAGTCGGAGCCCGAGCAGTAGAGCTGCCAGATCCTAATTGTGCTGTTGTAGCTCGGTAGAAAGCAGTGCCATGATATGACAAAGTTGATACCATCCAGCCCCTGCCCCCTGGTGGGCCCCCAGGCATTTTACTGGGTGCTGACACTAGGTCTGACAGACATATTTTAGGACAATCCCAAAATATATGTGTTTGATGTGCTGGTTGATGTCTGCAGTCTCTCCAGCAGTGATTCATTGATGGACTTGTTATTTTGCCACTATTGCTGGTGAGCAAAAATGTGCAGTTATGTAAGAACTTAACATAACAGTAGATCTTTGAGAAGACCTTTAGCAAATCAAGGGAGGGTGGTATAGTACCTGAGGACTGGAGGAGGGTGGATGTGATTCCCCTTCACAAAAGTGGGAGCAAGGCAGAGGCAGGAAACTATAGACCTATTAGTTTGACCTCAGTGGTAGGGAAGATGATGGAATCACTTCTGAAAGAAAGAATTGTTGAGTACCTAGAGGCCAATGCAGCACAGGACCCAAGGCAGCATGGATTCACAGCAGGAAGGTCATGGCAGATGAATGTAATAGATTTCTTTGACTGGGTGACCAAAGTAGTAGACCAGGGAGAGGCTGTGGATATGGTCTACCTAGACTTTAGAAAGGCATTTGACACAGTGCCACACAAAAGATTAATAAACAAGTTAGCCAGCCAGGGTGGTAGCCTGGATAACAAATTGGCTGGACAACAGGACACGGAGGGTAACAGTAAATAGAGTACACTCTAAAGAAAGGAGTTTTCTAGTGGGGTACCACAGGGTTCAGTACTGGGACCAGTCCTCTTTATTGTCTTTATAGGTGACATTGGGGGGGCTGGAAGGAAATGTGTGCCTCTTTACAGACGACACAAAGATCTGCAACAGGGCTAATACACAAGGGGGTGCGGAAAGGATGAGAAGGGACTTGGCAAGGTTGGAGGAACAGTCACAAGTATGGCAGCTTAGATTCAATGCAAAGAAGTGTAAAGTAATGTACTTGGGAAACAAAAACCCAAGGGAAGAGTACACAATGGGGGGGAGGTACTAACAACAGCAGAAATGGAAAGGGATCTGGGGTAGTCATATCAGATGACCTTAAGGTAGGCAAACAATGCAAGAAGGCAGTAAGAAGGGCTGGGGGGATACTGGGATGCATAGGGAGAGGCATCACCAGTAGAAAACAGGAAGTTGTTCTTCCTCTGTACAGACAGTTTATGAGACCCCATCTGGAGTACTGCATGCAGTTCTGGAGACACCAGCTCCACAAGGACATAGACAGGATGGAGGCAGTCCAGAGGAGGGCAACTAAAATGGCGCAGGGTCTGCACCAGAATCCATTTGAAGAGAGACTAAAGGAGCTTATCATGTATACCCTTGAGGAAAGGAGGGAGAGGTGGGACATGATACAAACTTTCAAGTGCCCCAAGGGAATCAACAAAATCCAAGAGGGTAGCATCTTTCAGAAAAAGAGATGTGCAAGAACAAGGGGGCACAATTTGAAGAAGGGGGGGATGGCTCAGGGGCAATGTGAGGAAGGGTGGTGGACACATGGAATGGCCTTCCTGAGGATATCGTGGGGTCAAAAACAGTGGGGGAATTCAAGAATGTATAGGACAGACACACAGTAATTATAGAGGGGGGCGGGTAGGAGGAAGTAGGCTGTTGGTTAACTAGGATCTGCAGCTTATCCAATAGGTAGAGAAATGGGCAGACGAGGTGGGCCAAGCGGTCCTTATCTGCTGTCAAAGTCTATGTTTCTATGCATCAGATCACACCTATGCAACTATAGCCACCAGGCACTAGGACCACACAGAAACTTTTCTAGTTAGCAGTCTTCCAGGGGCTGCCCTCAACGACGTCATCCTATGATGGTCCCTCCCATTTAAATGTGGGTGGCCCCGCGCCCTCCTCAATTCTTCCATCCAAGACCACATACTGTACAGTGGATCTTCTGCTGGGGAACCGAAGAGAGCTAGAGGTTCCCTCCATAAAGAAAGGTGAAACAAAAGGTGAACCATCACGGAGAATGAGAGACAGAGAAGCTGTAAGGCCAAGGGGAATGGGGTGGGAAGGGGGACAACAGGGCCAGACGCAAGAGATCCTCTCAAAGATCTATTTTTATGGTACATTCTTACATAACTATACTGTCTTACTTAGAGGATATCTCTTGCATCAATCTACACCTATGGAATGAGTCCCAAGCAGTTCTGACAAAGAACCAGTCTGGGTGGCTGGAGGCCAGAGGTCTATGACAGGAGACCTTGAAACACTACAAGGCCGAAGTCTGCTCTTCTTCTTCTAAAGACAATGTCCAGACTGTAGTGTCTAGTAAAAGTGTGGACAGTACTCCAAGTTACAGCAGCACAGATTTCAGCACTTGAAACATTCCTGAAACAGGCAACTGAAGTGGCCATGCTCCATAGGGAATGGCCACTTACAACACCGGGAAGTTCCCTACCATACTTCCTGTAACAAAAAGAACTGCAGTTGGGTAACCATTAGGACAGGCACTGCTCAGAAACTGGCATACCCTCTTTCCCCAGGGTGAAGGAAACAGGTGCGGGGACTTCCTCTAGTTCTTCATACGGTGTGTATAGTAATGGAGAATTCTGTGCACATCTAAAGTATGGAGCAAGGCTTCCCCTGGATTGGCAAGCATGGGATAAAAAACAGGCAGGTGGACAGTTAGATCTAATGTAAACTCAGACACCACCTTAGGAAGAAACGTAGGATTCATATGCAAAGACACTCTGTCTTTGTGCAAAAATCAAATAAGGAGGCTCACACATAAGAGCCTGAAGCTCAGAAATCGCTCGAGCAGAATTAATGGCCACTAAAAAGAATGCTTTCTATGACAGAAAGCATAGCCCACATGTTGCAGCCAGCTCAAAAGGAGCCAAAGTAAGTTTTTCTAACCTAAAATTCAGGTCCCAAGGCAGAACTGGATGGTTAATGGGAGGCTTCAGTAAGTAGGTAAGTGAATAAACACTTATTTCTTGAGCGCACAATCCCAGAGGCTGTGGGTGCTTTACAGAGGTAAAGATACAGTGAAAAAATTCAAACATAAAATAATATACAATAAACAATTCATAATTCAATATAAAACCATAAAACCATAATAATAAAATAGCAGCACTTCAGTAATAACCATATTATAACTGGCTTCCAAAGACTTCTCTAAATAGATATGCCTTCAGACCCTGCTTAAAAACCTCCATTGTTGGGGCCTCCCTCAGAGATCTTGAGAGCGAGTTCCAGAGGGCTAGGCCTGCCACCTCAAATGCACGGTCTCCTGAGGTTTTCAACCAGGCCCTCGGAACCACTAGGAGGCCCTTGGTGGAGAAGCGGAGTGAGTGCACAGGACAGACGGGGGTCAAGAGGTCACTCAGATAGCCAAGGCCCAACCAGTATAGGGCCTTATAGGTGAGCAAGCTCACCCTGGTGATGATTCTCCACCCCACTGGCAGCCAATGCAGGTCACACAGGACCGGCGTCACATGGCAAGACCTCGGAAGGCCTGTCAGCAACCTGGCCACTGTGTTTGCACCAGATCAGGTGGCAGAGAACCGCACCACTGACCCTGAAGTATAGAGCATTACAGTAATCAAACCATGATGTCACAAAGTCATGCACCAGTGAGGGCAGATTACCAGGCAGAATTAAGTGTTTATTCTGGGCAACATTCCTTAAATAGTAAAAACTATTCTGGATGACGGATGACACCTGAGCCTCAAGTGTTAATCCATCAACAAGGATGACACCCAGATTTCTCACCTTAGCAGAAGTTGCCAATGGAGCTAAATCACCAGTAGCTCCATCTTATCAGGGTTAAGTCTCAGCCAGTTAGAGGACATCCAGACTTGGATCTCGGCCAGACATTTATTTAGCACCTCCACTGCGCCATTTTTCCTGGGGGCAAAAGACATATACGGCTGGGTGTCATCTGCATAGCAGTGGAAACCCAAGCTGTAATGTCTAATAATCTCACCCAGGGAAGCATGTAGACTGCGAACAGCACAGGTGACAGGATCGAACACTGGGGAACTCCACAGGGCAGGGGCTTCGTGCAGGAGGAGAAATTCCCCATCACTGCTCATTGCATCCAGCCTATAAGAAAGGACTCAAACCAGCTGATAAGTCAACAAAGCTCTCCAAGGATAGTCACGTGATGTATCTGCCCGAGTAAGTGGCTGTTCACTTCAGCTCCACTCTCCGCCTTGAAATTTATTATCAATTCCTGAGTAAATTGGACTATTTTGTCTACCTCTCATCATCAACTAAGTTATTTGTTGTAAGAGACTCCAGTACATACAATTGTATTACTGGGAAATGGATGTGGAGATGAAAGCGGCAGGATTGCGATATACCCCGCCTGCTACACTGGAGAAGGAGAAGGCTGCAAAAAAGAGTAAAGGACAGGCTGCAGCTGTTAGTAAGCCTCCGACTGTCTCCACGCCTTTGTCAGAAGATCGCTCTCTCCAAAAGATTTCTCAGATGTGGGAAGCCCTACAAACTATCACGGCAGAGTTAAAATCACCATGTTTGGCTACAGAAAGTCTTTCCCAGTGGGTTGGGGATATAGAAGTCTGGGTTAGATCACTGGAGGACTGGCAGTCCCGCCATGATCCAGAAGCTGCATCCCTCCACAAGAAGATAGCAAGATTAGAAGAAAAGCTTGAGGACTTGGAGGGACGTAGCCGGTGAAACAATATGGTTTTAATAGGTCCACCAGAAGGTTAGGACGGTCAAAGTTCCTCTCCGAATGGACTCACATATGTCACAGAGAGGGTCCACAGGGCTCTGTGATCCACTGCTCCTCCTAATTCGCCACTTCACCCAATATTTAAGTTTTTTAATTTCCTCGACAAGGTACATGTGCTGGTGAAATTGAAAGAAACTAAGGAGTTATGGTGGGATGGGCATAAGACTAGGCTGATCCAGGACCTGCCCCGCTCTGTCCGACTCAAAAGAGCAGACTATGGCCCTCTTATTTCAAAGCTTGTAGCAGCACAAATCCGATTTAAGATACTATATCCGGCTAAGCTACAGATTGTCCACAAGGGATCCCCTAAATCTTTTGATTCTAGAGACCAGGCTAAAGTAGAGCTGCCAAAACTCTTCCTGGATCTCGTTTAAGTTACCAAGTGACTTTATAGGGTGATGGCCCAATGCAGTGTTCATTGGTTTTGAATACTCAGCTTATGTTGATTCCTTACTGGTACAATGACATTGTGAACTTCTGAGTTCCTGCAACACTATAAGCTGGTTGATTTAATATGGGACTTATAGTTGCTGTCTCCTTGACGATCCCGATTGTCTTGCCTGCACAGTGGAGGAGGAGTGCTGTCTTTCAGATTGCCGCAGAATCCTAGTTCGATAAAGGATGGTGACTTGATCTAGCTTTGTACCACAGAAGTGGCCAGGAACTTGAAGACCTAGATGGTTCTATCCATTCTCCTAAGCCTCACCATCTGGCCTGCTCAGACACCTATGTGGGCACTTGGGACTTATATACTCATGCAACCCCCGAAACTCATTCCCACAGGTGGCAGGCTTCATTTGGTCTGTACTACATAACACTTTTCTGGTTCGATTAAGCATGTGGGGTTCTGCTCCAATTCAGCTTTATTGCTCGCATAAGGTTTGGGACTGGCAGCTTTACTGAGACAGTCATCATGTTATAGGCTCCTGTTTTGTCTGGGGTTATGGGTAGGGGGAAGGGATGTTTTTGTTTCTTTGTTGTAGAAAATGGAATCAATAAACAGGTTACTCACCTGTAACAGTAGTTCTAGGAGTGGTATATGTTGTTCATCCACACTGTCTGGCATGTCCTTTCCCTTTAAGAATCTTGCCAGAAAGTCTGAAAGCTGGCTCCTCCCACCCACCCAGGTGGTATATCCCTTGGCTCCGCCCCTTGACACCAGATCTTGCCCACTGGAAGCAGAGGGTTGTGTGTCGAAGCTGGGGAGGTCGGGTGGGTTCATGTGGATGAACAACATATACCACTCCTACAACTATTGTTACAGGTGAGTAACCTGTTTTTCTAGGATCATGGATATGTTGTTCTGTCCACACTGTTTAGCAGACTTCTAGCTGTTCTCTGGGAGGAGGGAGGGAGGCAAGACATGCACCCCCTACTTAGGGAACAGAGATTGGAGAACTGAGGCCCTAAAACCAGCATCCCGGCATGACTTAAGGTCGATGTTTTAGTGGAAAATGAAGGTGTTTGCTGACTTCCAGGTAGCAGCCCTGCAGATATCCTGGATAGGGACGTCCCTAGAAGAAGCCACCGATGCAGCAGTATGTGGGTGGAATGAGCTCTTATCCTTATGGGAGGCTCCTTGCCCGCCAACCGGTAGCAGAGATCAATGCAGGATTTTATCCATCTGCCAATTGTCTGCTTTGCTGCAGGTCTGCCAGGAGCGGCTTCAGCATCGGTGACAAACAACTGGTGAACCTCTCCCTGAATTCCAGCCATGCACTCTTTGTAATAAGAGAGCACTTGTCTCAGATCCAAGGTATGGAGCCTTTACTCAGCCTCTGAGGTGTAATTGGGGTAGTACATTGGCAGAGTCAACACCTTATTGAGGTGAAACTCCCGACACCACCTTCAGAAGGAATTTCAGGTGGGGGCGCAGTGCAACCTTGTCCCTGTGGAAGACCAGGTAAGCAGACTCGACAGAGAGTGCCCTTAGTTCCACAGTCCTTCTGGCTGACGTGATAACCACCAAGAAGGTGGTCTTCTACTACAGATGTGACATTTCACACCTGTGCATTGGTTCAAATGGCTTACCCATGAGCTGTGCCAGTACCAACAGTAGGTCCTATTGTGGTGGTGGTTCATACACTGGAGGGTAAATGTTGTCAAGACCTTTAAAGAAATGCCAGGCCACCTTCTCCTGAGCCACTGTCTGCTGACCGGCTCATGCCAAATAAGCAGAGATGGCTGCCAGGTGACTCTTAAGGGATGTGGACTGAAGACCCCCTTTGGAAAGAGACCAAAGGTAGTCAATGATGCTAGTCACTGGACAGGACGAAGGGTCCAAGCCTTTGCCCTGACAACAAATGTAAAATCTCTTCCATTTGAAGGCATGGCACCTCCTGGTCGACTCCTTCCGAGATACCTCCACAACAGTGAATACATCATTGGAGAGACCCAAAGCCTGGAACTCTAGCTGCTCAGAAATGAGGCTGTCAGGTGCAAGGACTGAAGGACCAGATGGAATACCTTTCCCTGATTGATCAAGAGGAGGTCTGGTGCTAAGGCTGAGGAGATCTGGATACCAGAACTGGCAAGGCCAGTCTGGGACTCCCCGGATCACCTGCGCCTTGTCCCTCCTGACCTTGAGGAGCACGTCATGAACCCAGGGAAGTGGAGAAAAGGCATAGTAGATGCCTGGAGTCCATGACCTCAAGAAGGCATCCCCCTGCAGCTAACCCTACTGAGGGGGACTGACATGGAACAGCCTCAGCTTTGCGTTCTCCCTGGAGATGAACAGGTCCACCTGAGGTTTGCTCCAGTGGGAGAAGAGACTGTGTACTACCTCCAGGTGAAGAGATCACTCATGGGACACCTCACCCACATGACTAAGGATGTCCACCAGTTGATTTGAGGCTCCTGCCACATGGATGGCTAGGAGATCTGCCTCCAGTTGGCTCATAAGGGTTGAGATGTGGAGCGCTTCCCTGCACAGGGGCTGGGAGTGTGTGCCACCCTGCTTGTTGAGACAGTACATGGTCATGGTATTGTCCATCTGGACCTGCACCATTAGACCTCTAAAAAAATGGAGCACATGTAGTCTGTGCCAGCTGAACTGCTCGGAGCTCCAGCAGGCTGATACGACATTGGGATTCCTGGGGGGCCCACAGCCCATGGACTCTGTGATTCCCCATGTGGGTACCCCAGCCCATGAGAGAGGTATCAGTCATCAGAATGACCGTGCGGCTCAGGACGGACAAACGGGATCCCTTCCTGTGTGTGTTTTAGGACAGTTCACCATTGGAGAACGTTCCACATCTTCTGGGTTACAGTGACCAGCTGTTCGAAGTGACCATGTTGCTGAGTCCACTGACTTGCCAGCTCCCATTGGAGGGGGAACATATGCCACCGGGCCCATTGGACCATGGCGGTGCAGGCTGCCATTTACCCCAGAAGGTGCAGGATGACCCAGGCAGGGCACAAGTGCCCAACCAGAAATGATCAGGCAAAAAAGAAGAGACCTTCCACCCTGTCCATTGGGAGCCTGGCTCTGGCTTGGCAAGAGTGGAGCTCTGCCCCGATGAAGCAGATCACCTGTGAAGGTATGAGTTCTGACTTGGTCTTGTTGAAAAGGAGACCAAGTCTGATACAGGTCTGGAGATCCAGATCCCTGGATTTCTCCACCTCCTGTCTGGAGGGACCCACTATGAGCCAGTTATCGAGATAGGGGTACACTCTGACCCCCCGAAACTGAAGATGGGCTGCCACCACTGCAATGCATTTGGAGAAGGCCCAGGGGGCTGATGACAGGCTGAATGACATATCTTGGAACTCGGAGAGGACTCCCTCTACTCAGAAGTGGAGGAACCTTTGGTGAGATGGACAGATTGGGACATGAATGAATGTGTCCTGGAGATCCAGTGAGCAGAATCACATGTTCTGCTTGAGAGATGGTATGATCTGAGACAGAGTTATCATCCTGAATGTTGAGACCTGAGAAATTGGTTCAGGCCATGCATAAAATGGGGTGCCAGCCCCCCGTCCATTTTGGGACTGGAAAGTACCTGGAAATGAACCCTAGGTTTACAGTGGGATCTGTGACTCTAGCCACTACCTCCTTGTGGAGGAGTTGGGCGATGTCATCTCAGAGAGCCAACTGAGTGTGCATGGACACCATCTCCTCCTGTGGGGTGGGGGCTCAGCTTGGTGGGTACTTCATGAATTCCAGAGGCAGCCCCTGGCCAACAACTTCCAAAACCCACTTGTCTGTTGTAACAGTGGACCAGGCAGGACCAGGCGGGAAGGAAGTGGTGGAGCCAGACCCCCATGGGAAGACCCAAAGCTGGTATGATGGGTATGGGGTTGACAACCCCCATCATGTCACTGTGCAGGCTTGAAGGAGGAGGATCCAGTCTGGGGACCACTGGAACCCTTTCCTCTGAGTTTACAGGCTGCCAGGAACCCAGACTTGGGCCGAGGGCACCAAGGTTGAGCCTGCTGCTGTTGTTGCCTTGATTGAAAATGGGGCTGCTTGGCCTCAGGGGCAGAATGCCGGAAAAGGCTTTCTTTTTTGCTTTTTGGAACCCTGGGATTCCTTCTGAGCATAAGTCACAGAGTCCAGGGTGGCATTGTACTTCTCTATGCATTGGAGGTGACCATCCAATCTTGGGATGAAAGGTCAGTACCCAGGAAAGGGACGTCCATCAATTTGTGCTGAGTGTCCATTGTGAAAGTGGAGACCCTCAGCCAGGCCCTACAGTGCATGGCAACCACTGCCACCACCAAGTGGGCGCAGGAGTCCCCAAAGTCCACATCTCCAAGGCCGGGCCAACAATGGCCTCGACTACTGGGAAGGCCTCTGTTGGTGAATCCCCTCATTTAAGGAGATCCATAAGGGGGTATTTGGACCATTTCTGAATGGGCACCAAGGACATCAACCTGGATTTGCAGATGAGACAGAGGATACCCATGAAGGAAGTGGGGCCCTCCTCCATTGAAAGGCTCCCTATGGATTCATTGTTTAAGAGATGAGAATGCAGGTCACAGTCCTTGGACTCCAGATAGATTGACCAGCCACCAGAGTCACCTTCCTCTTGCCTAGGACAGTCGGGAGTGAGGGTGACAGACAGCCTGTGCAGATTGCCCATAACAGGCTGAGACTCCTTGGCAGGCACCCCAGAGGTAAGCTGCTTAGGTGGTGGTTCCACCCAAATTGGTGGAGAGGCCAGTTTCAGCCAAGCCAGGAAGGTCTTGACTGGCTCCACAGGTGAAGGGATGGTATGGACCAGCTCCTGAGGAGTCGGCCTTCGCCTGGAGGGTGAAAGTCAAGTAATGGCTGGAGTAGAAGCTGGAGCTGACTTCTGGCTGGATACAATCAGCTGCTGCCACACTAAATCCTTGTAGCACTGACACAGCCTGCATTAAAGCCTCCCCTCTTCCAAGGAGGATGAGGAAGAATGGCAGTGGCGGAACTTTTGGAGTGCTTATGTGCCTTCTTCTGCCTGTCAGTCTAAGGGGTCAGAGGTCTCGACTCAGACCATCGGGGGGACTGATGGGCTTGTTCGGAAGGACCTGGGGAAAAATGCAGCTCTTCCAGGTCAGGGACCGTGAAGAGGTTCCCAGCAGACTGGGTCTCCTCCCCAGTGGTCCAAGAAGGACCGGGGTCCTGAATAAGGAGTTGTTGACCTCATCTAGCGATGACAGGTCAATGGGGTTGAATATAATTTCAACCGGATCACTGTCCCATGTCACGGCCAGCTGGTCTGACAGGGGTACCGTGAAGGCAGCGGCCAGGACTGCAACCTCGATTGAAGTCGAGACAGCAGACTCTTGGGACCGAGATCTCTCACGATTCCAAGAACGACGTAGGTGAGACGAACCTTCTTTTTGCTCGTTATCCTTTTTACAGAACAAAGAGACGTGCATGCCTGAAGGACCCTCTCATTTTGTGGGGAGGGACTAACACATCTACTTAAAGGAGCCTGAGAATGCGGAGCCCATACTGAGCGGGACAAAGACCGACAGAGAAGAGGCTGCCTGTGCCGCCTCCTCCTCGAAGGCCTTCATCTGCTCCAGCTGCTCGGCGGACCCCGCAGCAGCGGAGACTGCCCAATAGGCCTTTTTGAATTTCACCAGTGGGTTCCATTTTTCCGGTCTGCCCAATTGCAGTCATGCAAGACGGTCGTATAAAACAGTGGGATGGAACACACGACACATTTTGCAAACCTGGGTGTCATGATCATGACCCAGGCAACAGACACACGAGGCAGGTGGGTCAGTCCGGGACATCTTTTTCCTACATGGGCAGTGGTGTACACCTGTTGAAACAGTTAAAATCTCAAAATGATTTGGAGAAACTCGAACGAGTTTAAATTTTGGTAAATCTGGAGATTTGTTTGCAAGGGCCTACAGTAACATGTGAGCGATAAAGAAGGAACCTGAATCTTCCAGCAGAAAGGAAGATTTGGCATCAAGGGACAGAGTTGAAGGATATATCACCCGAGTGGGTGGGAGAAGCCAGCTTTCAGACCTTCTGGCAAGATTCTTAAAGGGAAAGGACATGCCAAACAGTGTGGATAGAACAACATATCCACAGTCCTATAAATAATATTGTTTTCCTCTCCTAGCCCCATGAAACCATGGCTCTATGTTCTGACCGGTGATAGAATGACTCCTTCCTTCTTCTCCTGCTCTTCTAAAGGTAGATCCACCTTTTCATTCTTTGAGCAGTGCTCAGGACAGCATATTGGGGCTTAGTAACAACCTTGCCATTGCTGACTAGTAATGGGGACCCTTGGAGACCTCTCGCTGCGTTCTGTCAAGTCTTAAGGTGGGTACAACAGGGCAGAGTGAACGTGGAGTTTGCTCTTATTTGGTTCCTCTCATGCTGCCATATGCCTTCTTTATCAGGGTTCCTGCTTGCTTAATTACCTCCGGCTGGAAGTAATCACTGGCAGTGAGCACCCTGAGTTTGTAGGGGTGAGCAGCTATTTATGACTATTGGGATGCTACAGGGAATGCTTCCCCCCAGCTCGAAATCAATAGTGGGTTATTGGGGCTCAGTGTCAGGATAGGGAGGGTGGCTCCCTGTTCTCCCCTTCTGAGAAAGCCCAATTTTTTAAGTCAAGTGCATCTCGGTTGCTGTATTGTACTATCAGGCTCAGTGTCAGCGGAGGGAGTTCATACTCATTTCCCTCTTCCTGAGGTAGCTCCTGAATTCCTTGCTAGAGCTGCTGGGCGGGGGAGTTGGAGGCGTTTTATAGGTATGGTCCCCATGGACACCTCACCCCTTCTTGTGGCGTGCTGATGAGAATGATGCCCTGGTACGTGACACTGCTTGAATGAAGCAAGGGATGGTCTTCTTGGTAATCATGTTCCCTGAATGGGCAGGGAGGTGTTTGTCCTAGCAGAAGTCCCTCAGTCTTCTCCCCTGAGGAAGTTGGGTGTTGTTTGCCTAGCTTATCTTTGGATATGCCTATCTTGGTGAGTAGCGAGGGGGTGGAGGGTTCCTGGTTGCTGGACAGGATGTGGGGCCTTCATGGTGAAACCCGGAGCTACTCTTGGTTTGGTATGGTATCTGCTTGCCACTGACTGTTTACATCTCCCTACATGTGCAGAAAGGATGGGACAGTGTGTTTTATTATTCTTCACATTAGTTTAACAATTGGTAACATTGTGGAGGTTTCATATTTGCAAACTTACTTGTTTTGTTCCAAGGGGTTTCTACCTAGGGAATGCAGAGGGGAGGGGGACTTGGTGTAGATGGCTTTTTTCATCATGGACTGAGGGTTTTTGAGCAGCGGTCTATAGGACGGGGATCGGTTGGGGGTTTATTTGGATTGTTTGGTACCTATTTCCATAGGGATTGAGGGAGTTGTGGGGAGGGCAGGGGCAGGGTGCAATATTGATCCTCGTATTTGTTGGGGTTTTTTTGTTTTTTTTTGTTTATGTTGTGGGGGAAGGTTCTCTCAGTGCAAATGGCAATCATCCAACAATGGCATACTTACAGTCTGAAGAAGACGAGAGCACTTACACTGGCCTTCACAGATAAAGGAATTAGTGAATGAGGAGTAAGGATACATACATATAATTTTATACTGTGAAAAATTAGGGGTGCGCAGAGCAAGCAGAAATGATGTATCATGTTAAAACACTTACATAAACTTCAGGTTCATGTGGCCATGCTTCGGGAATCCCATTTTAAAAGGGAGGATATTTCCCTCTTTAGGAGGAGCTGGGTAGGATGGGTCATTGGGGCAGGGTCCAGCTTGAAGAAAGGAAGGATATTTATCTTGGTATCGAGGAGCTTGCCCTTTCAACTCATCCAGGAATACCAGGATCCATCGGGATGTTTATCCTTGTCCATGCCTGATTATAAATCTCCGACGTTCTCTTAGGATCTATTTATGGACCAAATGTTGACTCCCCCGGATTTTTCTCGGAGTTAGCTCTCAGGCTCGCCTCCTTTCCAAGTATTCTGACCATCCTGGGTGGGGACTGGAATCTTGTATTCCAAAATGATTTACAGTGGATAGATTTGATTCCCAGAGAAAAGGTCTTTCCCCCAGCCAGCGGGGTCTTCAGGAGTTCATGGATCAGCTGGGGCTCACAGATCAATGGTGGATTTCAATCCCTATGGTAGAGCAATTCTCGTTTTATTCCCCACTGCATGAGACTTCATCTCACTTAGACTATTTTCTTGTGAGTAAGTCTTCTCTGTCTGGCCTTATTGCTAACATATACTTCCACAAGTCATTTCCGATCATTCGCTTGTATCCCTGATGATGAGTTTGTCTGAGAATGTGGAAAGAGATGAGATATAGCAGTTTAATTCCCAGTTACTTAAAGATAAAGATACCACTCGATGTATCTGGGAATTCTTATTCAATCTTTTGGTTGAGAACGAAGGATCGGTGACTAGGTTAGATTCTATATGGGGGCACTGAAATGCGGGGTCAGGGTAGAATGCATCTGACTCGTATCCAGGCGCAAGAGGTGTTGATTGCAGAAAGAGGATCATCTCATATTAGAGATCAGGAGCATGGAACACTGACTATCTTCTGTCTCAGTCCTGGAATTCCAAGATTGATTGGATATTTTACGGGTGAAGTATTATGATCTACTTGCAGAGAAAGCTGATTTTGCCCTTTTCCGAACTAAAGCATGTTATCTTGAATCTGGAGAGAGAGCCAGTAGATTGTTTGTCTGGAAGATTAAACATCCAGAAGTGAAAAGAGTCATTCCCAGGCTTAGTCCAAACCCATCATAGGGGGTTATTACAAGCCCTCGGGATATTGTAGAGGCATTTCGGACATACTATAGCAATCAATACACAGATAAGTCGATTATGTTGGCACAACAGGTCAGTACTGAGGAATATTTGGAGACCCTTTCCCTTCCCTGTTTATCCCCAGAGCAGCAAGAGATGCTAGGGGGTCCTATAGGTAACTGGGAGGTGAGGGAAGTGATGGGTTAGCTCCTGGCCAATAAGGCTCTGGGGCCAGATGGTTTTACCAATGAATTCTATAAAACATTTATAGACGAGCTATCCACTTTCCTCACTCATTTATTTAAGTTGTTGCTTACCGAGGTTCTGTCCGATCTAGCCTTTACTTCAGTGTGGATTTCTTTGATTTATAAGGAGGCAATGATGAACTGCCCCCGTGTAGTTATCGGTCGATGTCTCTGTTGAATTCAAGTTGCTAAGTTATTGGCCAAGGTCCTGACGAACAGATTAAAACTGGTTTTGGGAGACTTGATTTCCCCCATTTAGGTGGGTTTCATGTTGTGATGATTTCTGCAAACGTCTCCATCAGATTTCTGTGTCCGGGGAGAACAAGGTCCCTGTGACATTGGTCTCCCTGGACATAGAAAAGGCCTTTGACAGAGTATCATGGCTGTTTCTGTTTACAGTACTTAAAAGGCCTTTCATCTAATTTTTGTAAGTGGATTAGAGTTTTATATACTCAGACAATGGCTAGAATCTGCTGTAACAGGCTCTCTTCAGCTTCTTTCTACTTTCAGAGTTGTACCCAACAGGGTTGCCCCCTCCTCCCTCTCTTGTTTAATCTCTATTTGGAACCCCTTTTTTAATTTACAAAACAATTTGGCCATGAAAGGGATTGGGGTAGGGGGAGTTAGATACACCATTTCTGCCTATGCAGATGACCTTCTGTTACATGTAGAAGACCCCGCCACTTCCATTGTTGCTGCATTAGTGGAGATACAGAGGTTCCTGGACATAGCAGGCTATAAATTAAACATAGAGAAGACCCAGGTTATGCCTTTGAATGGGTCGGTTTCTTAACAGGACATTCAAAGCTTAGGTCTAGCATGGAACCGAAGGCGATACGCTATTTAGGGGTCTGGGTCTCCTGGTTCCTTGCGGCTTTGTGTAAGGTGAATCTTCCCTCCCTTATACAAGACATTAGGCTGGACCTTCAGAGATGGATGGCTCTACCCTTGTCACTGTGGGGCTGGGTCAGTATTATTAAGATGAATGTCTTTCCATGGCTGTTGTATCCTTTAGGTATGATGGGAATTTTCCTACTGAAATCATGGTTTCTCCACCTCCAGAGGTCTATTAACCAGTTCTTATTGAAGGGAGGTTCGGGTCGTCAGGCCCATTTCAAATTCACACAGCCAAAGGAAAGGGGGGGGCTCTGGCTTCCTGATTTCTTTTTATATTACTTGGCCCTGCATAATGCAAAGTGGTTGCAATGGAGTAGCGAGGCAACCGATAGTTCTTTAGGGACTTACCAGCCTGCATGGCTTCAGTTAGAAACCAACCTGTGTCAAAAGACAGGAATACAACTTTGTAGTTTATTGTATCTCAACCCCTCCAGTTTATCACCTTCGCTTAAATCATCCCTCTTCATTTGGTCTCTAAAGTCTTGCTTACAGCTTCAAACTTAGCTGAGGGTAGATTGGGGGTAACGCACTTATCCAGCCTGTACTGGGTAATTCCGACTTCTAAATTGGGGGTAAGCCTATCCCAGTGGCCTTTTGCTATCCTCCGCGAGTGGCCACAGTGGAATCTTTACTTAGGAATGGTCAATTGTTAATGCTGGGAAAGATGCATTCTACGTTCGAGATTCCTGTCTTGCATGGGTTTAAGTATTTACAACTTTCTTTGTCTTTAAGAGACTTTTTGGGGCAGGGCCCATGGCATCATCGGGTCTTGGGGTCTTAGATCAGCTTCTTTCCAGAGTTACTCAGTCTCTTCTGGTCTCCGGCTTATACTCTTGCTTCCAAATGACTGACCCTCATGCTTTATCGGGGACAGGATTTTTTCTGGCAGCAAAAACTTAATCTGAATTATGACTCTCTCCACTGACAAAGAATTTGGCATAACCTTTTACAGTGTGTGAAGATAGATGGATCCAATTCAGAATCCTACATGATCTATATTTTACTCCAACGAGGTTACACAAGATGGGTAGGGCCCAATCTCCTGTTTGTTCTCGCTGTGGTCTCCTGGAGGTGGATTTAAAACATATGCTTTGAGACTGCATTAAAATCAACCCTTCTGGTGTAATATTAAATCATCTTTGGTTTTGCTTTTGCTTTTGGGTTTAGAGGAAGCTTTCACTCCCGAAGTTTGCCTCGTAGGAGATTTCCCACCATCTCTGATTAGACAGTGGAGGACCTTAATGGCCCTAATCTCCAGTGGCAGCAAAAACAGCTATCTTCAAGCATTGGTTAAACTACAGTACCCCATCTTTTAGGGAGTGGTACATGGAGATAACCCAGGCTTTAGCAGTGGAGAAGCACATTACAATGAGGCATCAAGGAGTTGACCTTTACAAACAGGACTGGGAAACTTTACACACACTCTTATAGGTGATGGGAGTACATTAAGGGGGGAGGGATGTGTGCGAATTAACTTTGCTGAATGCTTGCTATCTCTCGGGCCAACTACACCACAGAGTGGCATGGCAGGAGGGGACCCAGAGGAGGCAGGATGATTCTGGTCACTTTAAGGGTGGTTGTTTGCTCTGCAGGATGGATGTGATTATTGTCTTCAACTGCTGCATGTTCTGCTTCCAGCTAATGTGCTCTGAAAGTGAACTAGTTGGTGGAGGGGGTATTGGGGGGGTGTTTCATGTTTTGTGTTGGGACTCAATGGCAATGTAATACTGTCAGATTGTATGATGAGTATGTGCACTTTGTTTTTGTTGTTTGCTTCATCTGTGTGTTTTTGCAGGATGTTAAATTTTTAATAAAGCATAGTTAATTTAAAAAAAAAGCTTCCCAAGTCGATCCAGTAGCACTACATGGTTCACAGTGTCAAATGCTAAGGAAAGATCGAGGCGAATGAGAACTGACTGGTCTCCTCTATCTCTTGCCCTGAGGAGATAATTTTGCTCCCTGACTAATGCCATTCCAGTGCTATTTCTAGGCCTGAATCCAGACTGGAATGGCACATAGATGTCAAAGGCTGCACAGTGTGCCTCGAGCTGCAGAGATACCACTTTCTCAGCAACCTTCACCAGGAATGGAAGGTTGGAGATCGGTCGATAATTCTCCAAGACGTCAGGGTTGAGGCATGATTTCTTCAGGAGGGGCTTCACCAGCGTTTTCTTCAAGGTGCCAGAAAAAAGTCCCTCCGAGAGTGAACACCAGACAATCTCGGTGAACATTGGACCAGCGGACTCAACACATCCCACTACATGATGAGTCAGGCTCCGGTCCAGTTCACAAAAAGTGTGTCGCAGTTTCGAAATTATCTCAATGACCTCCACCACCCCCACTGGTCTAAACTCACCTCAAGCAATAGGAGTGCCTCTGACAATGCATGGCTGACCACTGTGTGGTTGTTTCTACCCCACTGGAGAGATCCCAGTCCTAATGGAGGACATTCTGTCAGAGAAGAACTGAGCGAAATCCTCACACTGGGCAACTGAAACTGCTCTTTTCAGCTGCAGACAAGCAGGATGGAATAGCCTGACCACAGTCTGAAAGAGCAGAGCTGGTCTATTCCTCCCTGCAGCAATCTCCCTGGACAGGAACTCTCCCTTCTTATGACTGATTGCCTTTTGATATTCACCGTAGTGAATTCTCAAAGTCAGTTTGTCCTCCTCAGAGCAAATCCTTCTCCAACAATGCTCTAACTTCTGACCCCTGGTCTTCATTCCTTGAGAGCCCCATCAAATCATGGGGTTCTCAAGTGAGAAGACCTGGGTCATATACAGATTGGTGCAACACTGTCGGATGTCTTGCAGGCAGCACTATTATAGGTTGCTACTGCCTCACTCACACTGGCCACACAAGCAGCACTCACACCAGAAAAGTCTACTACTGCCAGTAGTCTCTCTCGGGACAACCCTAGCGGACCATCTCAACAGGTGAGGGACTAATGGCGGGGCACTGAATGATAACTCCACCATGCAATGATCGGACCAAGAGACCGGCTCAATCTTAAGGTCAGTGACCTCAAGTCCCAGTGAGAACACTAAGTCCAAGGTGCGGCCATGGCTATGGGTCGCAGAGGCAAAAGCCTGTGTCAGGCCCTGCAAAGTCATCATCTGAAGGAAGTTATAACCAAACTGTGAGAGTTTGTCATCAACTCAGGCATTAAAGTCACCCAGAATCAACCATCTGGGCAACTCCAACACCCTGTCAATGGCAAAGTCTGCGACTTCCTGCTGGAATTCTCCCCCATGCCCGGAGATCGGCACACAAGGAGAATCCTGCAACTATACCCATGTGAACGGCCACACATTCAAACAATGAAGTGGATCCCACTGGGTGCACAGAAAAGTTCAAGTCAGATCTAAAACAGATGGCCACACCCCAACCCCTGAGTTCCCTCCTCAGGTAGTGCACTACAGAAAACCCAACCGGGATCGATACTTCTTACAATGGACCTGCGTCATCCCACAACCAGGTCTCCGTGGTGCATGTCAGACCAACTGAGGAAATCAAATCTGCAATACTAGCGGTCTTGTTCCTAATCAATCTAGCACTGTATAGCACTGCCCAAAGGAGACCAGTGGATGCCACTGGCCCACCAGCTACCTTCCCACTCTGTGTGATAGGAGCTGTGGGAATGGATACCAAACACGTCTGGCCTCTCTCAAGGCCCTGTTTTACCCCAAGGCACCTCCTGGCCCTGACCATCCTGATATGACTTGTCCCAGCTACACCCCAGCACCCCACAACCAGCCATCATATCCCCTACCAATCCCAATCTCCCTACAGCACCTATTCGCTACAGCTGGTAAAGGGAGGTCATAAAAGGGGTAGAAGTCATGTAGCAGTAGTTCGCAGGAGTCTGAGTCCCAGGCACATCTCCGGCTGCTATAAATACTAAAAACTCAACTTAAATAGCCAACCACCCCTAAAACACAAAAGACAATTAACTCTCTTATAAAAAATAAAATAACTCCCACTCACCCTACACAATCAATTCAATCAACCAATTTTGATACATACCTAAACCATACACAACCTCCATTCAAACGCTAACCTAAACCACACACACCAACCCCAATCACAACCACTCCCCGATAAAACAAAATAACAGCAATAAAAATATAAATATGTTAACATTTTAAGGAGAATCCTGCAGTGGACTGCAGAAGAAAAGTCCAAAAATGTCACAAAAAATTGCAAATTGCAAAGAACTGTAAATAGACTCTACAAATTAGAGTAATGTCCAGTTTTTTGAGATGGTAAAATGTAGCAGTGCACCCACCACTGCATGATGTTATGCACCACTACCAGTATAGGTAAGAGGGTCTGTTGGGAACTATGTGCTCTCCCCAATCCATTCCAAATGTGAAAATCCAAGACAGGAGCCTTTCTTCCAACTGCAGAGCAAACAAGTCACAATTCTGTTCAGGAGAACGTTACCTCTTTCTCACAGAAAACGTCTCTCATCACCCACTACGATGCAGTAGCAGTTTTCACACACCATCCCATTTATTACGGCTGCGTGGGCAGAGCTCTGCAGTTGTTATGCCATCACTGTAGGAGAACAGGGGTCTGACTCCAGAATGCAACCCTGTGTTCTCCAACAGTGCTGCAGCAATGTCATGACAGCTCTTACTCTATGGCAGCTGTCCTCCATGACAGAGCTCCTCTCCGCAGCATGATCTCCCCTTCCCCACGGCACACTACTTTGTAGATGCACTTTTACTTTCACTGTGCAAGCACAAGTATCATGCATGCGCAGTGTTGCAACTGTCGCCATCTTTTAAATGGCAACTGTCACCGCTTCTAAACTGTTTCTCTGATGTTACCACATTCCGTGACCAGTGCTACACTGCTCTGAGAGCCATGCTGCTGCTGCTGCTGCTGCTCTGATACCTAGACAAGTAAGAGCTCAGCATAGCCATATCAGCTCTGACAAGAATTTATTCAGAATGTGGTCAATACTCACAGAAAGAGCAATTGTCCCAAGTTGACAGGCAGTGGGAATGCCAATGCCAGCTCCTTGCTCTGGGGAAATGTATCTTCGGGCACACACAGCCTTCCTGATATCATCAGACCTACTCCAGTCTCCAGCCACCACCTTCTCTACTCCTTGGCCAGTATCGCTTTCCGGAAGCACAGCAGCTTTGCTCCTTCCCCTCTGACTGTCTCCTCTGGCAACAGCCCACTCTTCCAGCTGTTTCAGTCACTTTCCATGCAAAGCCACCACTCCCCTCTGGTCCAGGGAAATGAGTGCCTTCTCTAGCTGCAAACACCACTGTCAGCGATCACAGGATAATAAAGACTACTCTGCAGCACACCAAGGAATTTTCTAAAAATAACAAAACAACCTCCTGCTCTAAATTCACTGTGTGACCCTGTCTAAACTTAAGTCCCTACACCTCACTTCTAAACTTACTTAGCGCTAAAAAAATTTTTTAAATGTGATGTTTACTGGAAAAAATCTCATCCAGTAAACAGATTAATTTAGGATTCTCATCTCTTTTTGTTATAATTCCTAGGTATTACAAAGGGATTTAAAGGGTTTTGTGTGTACTCAATTAGAGCACAATCAGGTGGCAGCCAAGCCTGGCAGCCATCTTCCCCCCTTCAGATGAAGAATATCTCCCTAGATATGAACGGGACACCTCCAGTTGTGCCACCATACAATCTGCAACTGGCACATGGAAGGCTGAAATGTCTGAGAAGTGCACCATAATAGAGGAGTATTTCCAGCCAGAATCTGAGAGGGACAGCAAGTACTCAAGAATCTGATTCACTGGGCAAGTGAAAGGGTCCAAATGATGGAAAACCACCCACAGAGCAAAGCGCTTCCACTTCATAAACTATGTGGTCCTGGTGGAGGGCTTCCTAGCAGCCACCAGGACATCAGCCACCTTGTGGGGCAACACAAATCTAGCCATGGCTATGTCTTCAGAAGTCAGGCATGGACGTGCAGTGACTTGAAGTCCGGATGGACCAGGGTTCCCTGCTCCTGTGATAGCAAACCTGTGCACAGGGGCAGAGGCAATGGAGGTTCCACTGCCAGCTGCCACAGCAAGGGGAACTAGATCTGACAAGGCTAGAAGATGGTAATGAGGATCAGAGTGGCCCCTTTCATCTGGAATTTAATCAACACCATATGTATTAGAGGAAAGGAAGGAAAGATGAACAGGAACATCCCTTTCCAAGAGAGGGACAATGCGTCTCACCAGAAAACCCCAGGCCCTGGAGCAAGCAAGCAGAAACACAGAAGTGTTGTATTGAGTGCGAACGCCAAAAGGTCCAACTCTGGATGACCCCACTTGACAAAGAGGTCTTCTGCAACCAAGGTCAATGGCTCTCACTTGTGCATCCTGTACTGTGATCATCTTAGCCTGTCCGCAAGAATGTTTTGGAACCCTGGAACATGGACGGCCGACAGTTTTAGACTATGTTCTGGAGTCCAGTACCAGACCCCCATTGCTTCCCTACACAGGAGGTATGAATGAGTCCCCCCTTTTGCTGATGTAATGTACTACACTGATGTCGTCTGTCTGCCCTAGCAGATGACTTACAGCTAGATATGCCTGGAAGGCTTGTAAAGTGTTCAAAACGTCTCTCATCTCTAGAACGTTGATGTGAATGGCAGCCTCCATGGTTGTCCATGTTCTCTGGCTCTGATTAGACCCCAGATGAGCCCCTCAGCCCAACCACAAAGCGTCTGTTGTAAGAATCTGCCAAGGGGAAGTAATGAGAAAGGGAACCTTTTCAACCAGTTGCTGGGTTCCATCCACCATAGCAGCACTTTTTGACCCAGGAGGGAGACTAGAACTTTCTGTTGTAGGTCGCTGGTGCACTGATTCCACTAGCCCCTCAATGTCCACTAGGGAAACCTCACGTGCAGCCTGGCTAGAGGTACCATGACAAGAACTGCAGCTATCAGTCCCAAGAGCTGCAAAATAACTCTGGTCATGACATACCTGCTGTATTAAAGCAGCTGGGCTTGAGCCATCAGGCAGTATGTCCTGTCCTGGGGCAAGAAGGAGAAGCCCCAAGCTGTGCCCAGTACTGTTCCTATGTTCTGTAGATGCCAACAAAGGATCAAGTCTGACTTGGGCAAATTGACCAAAATTCCAGGTGCATGGGACAATAGCCTGGTATGCTCCAGGATCTGGAGCAGTAGCGCCATGGAGTGCACTTTGAGTAACAAGGCATCCAGGTAAGGGAAGATGTAGATCCCCTCCCTTCTGACAGTTGCTGCTACCACCACCAGGCATTTAGTAAACCTCCATGGTGCAGAGTAGAAGTGGAAGTGCAATGCTCCGAATTGATAGTGCTCCTCCTAAAATTGGAATCTAACGTACTGCTCATGGGAAGCACACAACTTGATATGCAGGTATGTATCCTGTATGTCGTGGGAGCATAGCCAATGTCCCTGGTGCAGAAAGGAGCAGCAGGCCCTGATTGGTCACCATCTGAAACTCTTTGTACTGGATGTAGAAATTCATGTTTTTTAGCATCATGATGAGCCGTGAATCCCCTGTGGATTTGGGGACCAGAAAAAAGTGGGAAAAGAACCCCCTGTTCCTTTGGTCCACAGGAACAGGTGTAATGGCCTTTTTTTGAAGCAGCAGCATGCAAATTTACCCCTGCAGCACTGGAAGGTGATCTGGAGGGTAGCTGGAATAACTGGAGGTAGATCTGCAGGCCACCCCAGAAGTTCCAGAGTGTGACTCTATGAGCTGCAGGCCCTCAGCATTTGTCATGATCTCCTTTCATCTGACCAGGTGGAGGGAGAAACAGCCCCCTACCACTGCCTTCTGTGGTGCTGGTGGGGTGGGCAAGAAATTATGCTAAGGTAGCATCAGCGGCTGGGGTCACACACCTAGTCCGGAACCTACCACAGTAGTGGAGGTGAGGGTAGGTCAGGCTGTGGCTGCCTGGCGCTTGTCTCAGGTCAGCAAGCATAGCCAGCACATCTGCCACAAAGAGCTCGTGGTCTGAGATGGGGATCTGTAGGATGGCACTGGCAAGTACATCAGGAGCAAACCCAGACATTTCGAGCCCAGAACACCTTCCCAGACAGGCACCAATTACAGCTATTCCAGTATAGGCAACAGTGATGTCATAGGCTGACCACAGAAGATGCCTGCTCACATGGACACTATACCTCAGTAAAGGTGGTGGGGTTGAAGTGCAACAGGTGCCCAGACCACGGTCCACAGGTGGCAAAGAAAACCCTGGAGAGGAAGGGGACAAGCTAGAAAGCCCTGATATCCCTCACTGAGTTTGTTGGTAATCTCCAAGCACCCTGGCAGGGGCAAGGTGCAAGAAGCCCCAGGCCAGGGGAGATGCAGAGGGTTCCTCTCCCAGAGAGGGATAACTGAAAGCCAGCCTAGCATGGGGCAGCTCAGAAAACTATCAGCTGCAGCTGGTCAACACCCAGTCCCTGGATAACGCCACAGCCTGGCAAAGGGGCAGTCGACTGAGCAAAAGAGAGATGGATGTCCAGGCTACAACCTCACCCAAGGCAGAGAAATAGGGGTGAGAAGCCCCAAAGCAAAGGAAGGAGAGGGCAATCCTAAAAGCCCTCGACACCCCTTGCTGCGTCTGCTGGCATGTCCTCCAAATACCTGGGTGGGGTCAGGGTGCAAAAATCCCCAGGACCAGGGAACACCAAAAGACCCTCTGCAAAGAAAGAGAGTAGAGGGCCAGCATATCATGTGGAATCACTGGCTGGAACCCCAGCAGAGAGCCATATCCACTAAGCCAGAGCTGCAGGCAGTGGGAAAGCATGGGCTTCCACCCTGATGCAGTCATGCACTTCACTGCAGTCTTGGAGTGGGGGGCAAAGAGGGAAATGGAGAATTTTTCAAAGCCGCTCCTACCAGGATAGACATAGGGCCAGTGACAGAGCATGGCCCACAAAGCCTTGTCTGAACCAGATGGACCACCCCCAAAGCAGCACCATCCATGCGAGTGACAGGCCAAAGAGAAACCTGATGGGGGAGGCAAGGAGGTGCCACCATTACAGAAGGAAGGCCAGCCAACATCAAGTGATGGTGAGAGTGAAATAGTGATGGGGAAAGCACCAGACACCTCCTCATCAAGCCTGTGCTAGGCCCGAACCAGCCTGGAAAGAAAAAGGCCCTCCAACCCCTGCAAGGCGAGGGAGGCAACATGGCACCGAGGAAGGCTCTGGGCACAACCGGTGATGGGTGGAGGCCAGCCGCGACTCGCCATGGCAAAAGCCCATCAAACCTCAACCACTAGGTCGATGTGGGGGGGCTTGGAAATGGGAGAGGCTATGGCATCACTGTTCCCAAGGCCAAGTAAGCGGGGTAGGCACAGGGCACCACCACAGAGGGCCTGGGCCAGCCAAGACTGGCCTGAAGCAAAGGACCCAGCCCTGACCAACCCAAAGTGGGATGGAGGGACAAGGACAGGAGAGGCAAAGGTGTCCCAGTCCGGGGAGGGGGGTTCGGCCATAATGGGACCCTGGAGAGAGAAAAACCAGAAGAGAAGGAAGAAGCTGCCTGGACAGGCAGTCCCCAAGTGGACTAGCACAGCCATGGCTGGTGCAAAGAGGAGCAGTGACTGAAGGAGGACCGGGGTAGGGGGAACTCCCCCCCGCCGGAGTTTGGGAGAAGAGTCCAAACCGCCTCTCAGGGCTCTGTGAAACAGAAGACCCAAGGAGAAGTCCAGCAACCTGGGGGAGCTCTTCCTGAAAGACTCACCACCCCTGTCATGGGAAGCAGTCTACAGCTCATGGCAGGACTGGTGCCTGAGTCATTGAAGGGATGGCAGGCCTAATCTCTGTAGGCCTGCCCTGGATGGTTTGCCATTCCAATCAATGAGATACTGAGGACGAGAAGCAATGGTTCCATTTTTGAGTCCATGGATGAAAAACACTGTCCAAAAGAGAAAGAAAACCAAGAAAAGTAAAAACAAATGAAAATAGGCAGTTGATTGAAGGTGCAGAATATCCATAGGGTCCAACACATGATGGTCGATGTCTAGAAAAGAACTGAGGAAGGCGAGAGGCTGCCCACGGTTATATGGGAATGACATCACATGATGATGTTGTCTTGGGCAGCCCCTGGAAGACTGCTAGCTTGAAAAGTTTATGTGTGGTCTTAGTGCCTGGTGGCTATAGTTCCATAGGTATGGCCCGATGCAAGAGAGATACCCTCAAAGTAAAATTAGCAGGATCTACATTTCCAGGTGAAATCTCGCCAGTGGCAGGAGAAATTTTGAAGTCCAGGGACAGTGCAAGAGACTTGGGGACCTTTAACATACAGGGTATTTATAGGTCAACAGACCACACAAGTCCATGGACCATCTCCTTCCATGACATGCCCCCCCCCCCAACCAGTATCAGCAGAAGACCCTTCTCGAGAAAAAGAGGATGATGTGAATTTTGCTCCTGCCCTGGCTTAAGTGCCCTCATCAATTCTGGCAGTAGCTGTTCCTGAAGTACTTACTGCACCCAAAGCTGCTGCCCCCAACCAAAAATATCCAACGAGCCAGTGCAAGGCACCACAGAGACTTGTTCTGTGAATAAAATATTTGTGGTGCCACTGAATTGTATTGCTGTTAGGCAGAGCAAGTTCTAACCGAAGGAGCAGAATACCTGAGAACTTTTTTGGGGCCTGAATAGTCTCTAGTTTGTAGACTAGTTTTGTCTAAGGTGGAGGAGTGTAGCAGATGTGGTACTGACCTTCAGGAAGTACCTGTCAGTCATGTTACTTGTAGTCCTGTAGCGAGAAATTTGTATTCCTTGTAGTTTCTTGTCATGCTCAGTCTGAAGCCCTTTAACCTTTCTTGTGTGTGTGTAGTGACTGTGTTTTTAGTCCGAGTTAAGATGGCCACATACTTGCAGCTCCCTCTGAGTCTGCCTGTTCTTCACAACAAGAATATCTCACATTTTACAGGGGTTGCCAACTTTTCTAGTTAAAAATTATTCTCTTGGACAGTCACAAAAAGCTATATCTTCAGGATGAGTTGATGCTAGGGGTGGAGTCCAGTAACAGCAGGATTCCAGGTAAAAGCTCTTGGTTTCTACCACAGAAGTTCTCTGTAATTAGGAGCAGGGGGTACACCCCTTTTCGCCTACCATATGTGCTGTAGGATTTAGGGCAAATGACCGCTAAACTATAATAACCCTGTCTGCTGGATTCCAAATGAAATATAATAAAAATGATTTATGTTTCAATAGAACTGTTAAAAGGCTGCTCACATAGGCTGCAATGGCAGCAAACAATACATTTTACTACATACAAAAAATTAGTAAAGACTACTTATAACAAGCACTGATCAAAGACAAAATGGCTGCTAATGTAGTACCCTGATAAGGGATATAAAATTAATGTGTGGCTCGGACTGCAATTTCTTCTTGCATTATTGTGATGTAATAATCCCACACTTGTATCACAAAAAATCAAACCTTACTCAGCAAGGCAATACAAAAGCAACTACTTTTATCTACACACACATGCTCACATCCATACACATTTGTGTGCCCTACGCCCAACACATGGTGGCTGACACATAATGTCCATTCACTTCCACAGCCAGTCACTGTCTGCTGCACAAAAGCCCTACATAGCTATATAAGCAAGTGCAGTAATATAGTACTTGTGAGACATCATTTCAAAATCACAGATCTTCCATCAGTTTGATTAGATTTCCCACAAGTACTGTACTGTTATACTTGCTTATAAAATGGGTAAAAGAATTCTCGAATCCTAATTAGCTGGAAGCCCTCTCCAGTCGTGTCCTTATCAGGACATATCCTTACAACGGGCACTACTTGTGCCAAGCACGACACACCACACAAAGAAATCAGTCTGTGCCACCGCTCCCTAATTCAGCTCGTCAACTAGCAGCCCACAGAAACACAACTGTTACACTGATAACGACAGAGCACTGGCAATGAGGAACTGTAGTGAGACAGCGGTGACAACAAGAAAAAAATAACTAATGACTGTCCAATATCCCAGTCCTGCAGAATAATCTCATCATTTTACTTTTTCTTTTACTCACTCAGTTGCAGCTCCAGGTTTTAGCTGTCGCTCCAAATCCAGGCTTCCAATGTGCCAGACCATGCCCAATACACAGGGGCTGTTTCCCAGGACTGTTTCTTTGATCTCCTGAATCCATCCCCCACCCCAGAGAAGTCCCGATCACAGCATACGCCGCAGTACTTTCATTCCCTCAAAAATCTCACAGACATTACTTTTCTGCTTCACTTGAAGCTCCCCAAAACTGTTACGATTTCAAAAAATGCGAAGCAGAAAAGCAGTCTGTACAGAGGCCGCTGTGGGACACGCTTGCTCTCGGTCAAGCAAGCTGCTCAAATTATACCTAAACACTGAAATTTCAGATAAAAAACAAACCAAATACACACAAAAAAGCTGTATATGTCTGTCAGTCTTGGGGGAGGGAGGGGGGCACCCTAGAATGCCAATGGATCAGTTCTCATTCTCAAACAAACGGCCGCTGCTTCTGTCTCCGTTCCTCACTACCACAAGCACACCTTTATCAGAATGGCTATGTGACAACCAGACATCTAAATTAATTTAATACAGTGTGTAGGGAATGGCATGGGAAACACAACCTCAATAGTGCCTCTGTTGGGGAGGGGGGCCATTGCTGCCAATCAAACAGTTCAGAAATGTCATCAACAGAGGGACTATTTTTACTCCTTCAGTTTTCATTTTCTTGACATATTTTTTATTGCTTTTTTTTTCATAAATATTAATTTAAGGGGTCCATTTTATAAGCGCAATAAGACACTCTGAGGTGTGGGTTATGGCCTGATAAGAGCACTTCCCAGGTGCTATAGGCACGAGGCGCTTAACATACCTGGGGTGTGCTCTTATCATGCCATAACCCACACCTCATCGTGTCTTATTGCTGGATTATATACTGGACTTGCATGTGGTAGATGGTGGCCAGATCAGGAGGTGAGTCAAGGTTATGTGTCAGTACCATTCTGGGACCAGGGCTGGGGGCGTAGGGTGGTGAAGGGGCCACTAGACACAATGGATATCGGCAGCAGGACAGAGGTGTGGGGGGGTGTCTCCAGACAGCAGAGATAATATTACTTGAGGATAAAGGAAGGAAAGGGTACCAACAGAGCCAAAGAAATTAATGGAGGATTAACCAGGATAGACCAGGCCAGCCAATCAGCACAGTGATAGTGCTACAGTTTGTAACAAAGGCAACCCACATTCAGGAATGAGCGCGAGCCATTGGGGCCTGGCAGGAGGGGAGGAGGACTGAGCATTCAAGAAGACGCTCTCCTCCTCCAGGAAGGGAGGTCTGCCAGCTGTGCTGTGATACTGCCACCTGGTTGACCACAGGTGGCAGTGGAGTTGGAGCGCCTTATGGGTGGGAGGACTTTGACAGGCATTGCACTGCACACGTGAGTTTGGCGTGCCCTTATGCCAACATCTTGAGGGAACAGGGAGCAAAAAGGAAAATTGCCGGCAGCAGGATGAAGCTGACCTTGCCTGCAGGCACCACACCTGGCTACTTCAACCCTGCACCCCAGAACTGGATCTGTGTGTGGCCAGGGTGTGGAGGGCCCCCCACCAGAGGGGGAAAGCTCTGGGGAACATGGGATGGCAGGTAAGTCCTAGGAGAAGCCAGGGTGATGGGGCTGGGGTGAGGCAGAGCAAGTTGGGGGCCAAAAGGTGAAGGGGAGAAAAAAAAACCCACCAGGATAGACCAGTCAACCTGTTATACTATATATGATTTTAGTGGGGTCCTGCTTTCACTCATTTAATGTCACTCACAATATCATAAAGAGCTATCTATGTATGTAATTCTTTTAGGAACATTTACTGCAAATTCAGTGTCACTGGGGAAGTGTCTCCTCAGCAAGACATTGCTTCTCACTAACACTTTCTCATGCCCACACTCCTACTCTATCATGTGACCTCACAGTCACACTCCTACACCTCACATGCACCGATGCTCCATCCACTTTCACACATGCACTATCACACTCCTACTCCTCACATACAGTACATTTACAAACATGCTGGATCCTGTTACTGTCAAACTCCTACTTCTCAAATACAGTATATCCAAAAACACACTTCATCCCATAACCTGCACCCACAGTCACATTCCTACCCCTGCCACATGCCAAGGCACCCACCTTCTTCAACTTCTCAGACACTCCAGCCCACTCATTCCTATCACTTAACTCACACACACACACACACACTCTCTTGCTGCTCACCCACAACCACACTCGTCAATCACCCACGACACTCATGTTTCTCACCCACAACCAGTTCTGTATCTTACCCATGATCACACTCCCCTCACCCACACTAATGCATAGAACTGTACCCCTCATTTGTACTGACATAAACTATATCTATCACCTGTGTATGTGCGCACACACACACACACACACACACACACAGTACAAAAATGAGTATTACATTTTGTTTTGAAACCACACATACTTTTTTAGTGGGTTGTGTTGAGGAGCAGTCTGGAAAGCTGAAGCAGCATTACCAGTAGCACAGATGTCTGCAGCAGTCAGACTGGGAAAGACAGCAGATAGGCAGCAGCAACAGGTAGCAGCAGAAACTGAATCCTATCTGGGGCTGAGCAGAACTGTGGCAGTGGTAACAGGCAGCAGCAGAAACTGAAGCCCAGCTGGGGCTCGGCAGCATCAGGTCCTCCACCACAACAGCAGCAGAAGCCTGTGTCATGGAACCACAGAGAGGGAGTAGTAGCTGCTAATACCTGCTATCCAAGGGAGTTTTGCCAAGGTAACATGGAAAGGGAGAGGGAGACACTAGTCACCAGGGATTTATAGCTGTTGGGAGTGCCCCTCTACTCCAGAAACTTCATTTAGCAGGTGGGGGGGGGGATGCTGGGAACACCCTTCTCATGTCAGCTAGTCCACACTTCTTGCAGGTCATTGGACATGACTCCAATGGCTGTACGTTGAAAGGATATTGGTCCTGCTTTTACTGGACTTAGATCACTGTCAGGCAGAACTAGAGAAGGGAGTTTGGCAGTCTCTTTCAAAGAGGAAAGAGAGAGTGAGACAGAGACAGAGAGACTGAAGAAATTGAATATCCTTTCTTTGTGCAGTACAAGAATAATGGTTTGTAGTGTAACCACAACCTTAAAGGTGGGATAAGGAGAAGGAAAAAAGAAACAACAAACCCCCTTAACAAAACCCTTCATATTCCCAGTTGGAAGACTGGAGACTGTGTCCACATGAACAAATTCAAAGTGGATGGGTTGAAATCGTGACTGATATGGGCACACTGGCCCAAAAAACTTTCTGGTGAATGGAGAATTCTTCCAGGAGTTGAAATGGAGGCCTTCAACAATGTGCCCCAGAAGAGATTGATCAGGAAATGAAGGACCTAGGAGAAGGGAGCATATTAACCAGGTTAACTGCAAATTGTCTCAGCAGTAGGAATCAGAGGATGGTGGTGGTGGTGGGGGGACTCTCAGGTACAAGGGAAGTTACAACAAGAGGTGTCATGCAGGGGTCAGTGCTTGGACCAGTGCTGTTCAATGTGTTCATTAACAGCACTGAGGATGTCATTAGAAGAAAGAGCTACCTCTTTCTGGATGACACCAAGCTTTGTGGGAGGGTGGAAACAGACAAAGAGGTGCAGGACCTAAACAAGGACTTGGTGAAGCTGGAGAGATGGTCAAGTATCTGGCACCTGGGGTTCAATGCAAAGAAGTGCAAGGTCAGGCACATGGGAAGGAAGAACCTGAGGGCAGAGTACAGTCTGGAAAGGCCAAGGTCACAGAATCAGGGGAGGAAAATGACTTCAGGATAGCCATCATCATCAGTGACATTAGACATGCTATGCAGTATAAGAAGGCAGTGACCAAGGCAAACAGAATGCTAGGCTGTACTACTGCAGGGTTCACGACCAGAACTGAGAAGGTTATCCTGCCGCTGTACAGATCTTTGGTGCAACTACACCTGGAATACGATGTGCAATACTGGAACTCCTTCCTGAAAAAAGGATATCAGCCAGCTCAATGTAGTTCAGAGGAGGGTGACAAGATGGCTCAGGGACAGCAAGGCAATGGGCATACAAGGACAGGTTGAGAGACTTACTCGAGGGGAGGAGGAAAAGAGGGCACATGACTGAAACCTTCAAGACCTGAAATGTATAAACAAGGTGGACAGTAGGCAAATTTTTGGTCTCAGTGAAAACAAGATCACAAGGCACCACTGTTACAAGCTGACAGGGGGAAGGTTCAAGAAGGAGGTCAGAAGACACTTCGTTACACAACAAGTGGTGTTGGGGTGGAATGAATTCCCAGCTGAGGTCATCACTCAAAGGATGGCAGGAGGGTTCAAGAGAGGGTTGGACAGGGTGAAGGGAAAGGTCAGAGCTGACACAGAGGGGGTGTGGGGACCACTGTACTTTAGATTGAGGCAACACAACTGAGAAGACTCGGCAGACCCTATGGCTTTCTTCTGCTGGCTATTTTGTATGTTTGTAATCTTAGGATCTGAATGAAAACTCAGGAAATCCATTATCATATTCATGTACTAAAGGACTTTCACTTTTAAGTTTCTTCTTGTAGTTTATTACTATATCAAATAAGTTTAGCAAGCATCTTAAGTTGTTAGAAACACTTCAGTCTGGATATTGTTTTGCTGAATAAGGAATTTAATAAGACAGTTAATACCTTAAGCTGTAACAGACCATCAGAACTGCAATTCTGTAAAAATTACAGTCTGCTGTGTTCAGGGTCTAGATGTACAACATGCAGCGGGACTGTTTCACATGCCATGTCCTTCACAGTGGAAAATGATTAACTGTATCCAAGATATACTGTACTATGAATACATACAGTACAGCAGCAGACTATATGAAGGTGTGGTCTTATTATTATAAGGTTGCTATGCCTATATTATCATTTTCCATACACTAGCTACAGCTAACCGTGGTATATAAGAAAAAATTACTTTCTGTAGTAATGTTGTTTCTTCTAAGGGATCCCTTGCTATGTTTATTCTTTAAGCAGCATCATCTCAATCAAAACTGCTGCTCTAGAGATAGAACTCTGTGCTAATAATGGAACTTGGAATGAAAGTTCAAACTTTGCAGTACAGTCACACGCTCACAAGCTCTCAAATGGCAGATTTGTTTCTAAAACTAGGGAATTCTGACCACTAAAACTAGCTAAGAGGCTACCAAAAATTCCTAGAATTTGAAAAAGAATTTTGAAAAATGCTTTTAAGGCAGATGTCATGTAGAAGAAATACAGAAAAATATTTACCTGACCAAATTTTACAACTGTTATGGAACTGCAATCATAATGCTTAGGAAACCTTAATAAAAAGAATGGATTCCTGTGTGGGGGATGGCAGTGACAGAGGGAGTGGAGGAGCTTCACACAAGCATGTGAGGAGGTTAGGCAGCCAGGAGATTTGTCAGTCTCTGTCCCAGAATTTATCAATGGACTAATGGCACCGTGAAGCTAAATACACATCTAACAACTGACCTCTCCTCATGTAAGTGGAAAACCTTTAGCTGTACTGTTTCTTTCTAGACAGCTACATTCTATGAATGGTCATAACGCATAGCTCATGTTAACTTAAACACAATAGCTGAGCTGCCCAGCACATATAATCTAGGTGAACTGAGCTGCCCTGGCAGTCTCCGTTTCATCTTTCTGACAGTTCTTTAGCTGAACAAAATAGGAACAGAGCAACAACAGGAATGGAGCAATAAAATCTTTAAGTCCTGTGTTTTCTCTTCAAGACTGATTCCGAGCACCAGGAAATGACAAATCTCAACAGCAAGAACCCTTAACACAGCATGATAAGTAAAATCTATTTCTTGAATAAAAGGGTTGATCAGGGGTGGTTCAAGTGGCTTTAATGTGGGGGGGGGGCCCAAAACAAATTTATTAAAAGGGTAGAGTGTCTGGGGACGCAATTCTGTAACTTTTTGATGACACATGGTATTCATTTCATTAAAAAAAACTTATGTCATGACTACAATTTATTCTTGATTAATCAGATTAAATACATTACCTTGAGTAGGACATGAGTGGTGCTGGTCAACCATAATGTCTGGATGCATGATTGGTGGTATTCGTGAGTGGTGACATTGTACCCTGATGTCTGGATGCAGCAGTACCAGTGATGCAGACTAAGTGTCCTGACATCACAGTTGACCAGCACCACTCATGGCAACCCCCCTCAAATCAAGCATAATGATATCCCAGAACACTGTCATCACTTAATCACACCACATCCTAACAAAAAGGCTAGTGGTTACAAAACTTAACTTTGATGCCTGCACAGTAGCACCCAAGCTATCACACCCTGTGACCTTCCGTATCATTCACCCACTGTCCCCCAACACACAGGACACCCCAATCTAAAATGCGCACACTGTGCCTCATTCACTGCACAGAAGCCCCACAAGCTAGCACACACTGTACCCATATGGATCATTCCCCTTTTCCCCCAAATACACAGAAGCCCCCATTTAATACAAATGAATTCTGTGCCCCTCCATTACCCCCAGTACACACAATGTGCACCTCAGGGTTCCCAGACCTCTAAAACAATGTCCCTAAACCCTCAACCATCACACATACACACACATATGGCCCCATATTTTATGAACTTCATTATCCATGACAATCAACTCTACACTCCCTACCCCCTCCCAAAACCCATGTCTGTGACTATGTTCAGTTTCTCTTCTGGGAATGGCTTCACCACTACTACTACTACTACTTCTCATAATAATAATTATACTACCACCTTTTCAACTATTAATACCAGTACTACTACTAATAGTACTAATAATACAACCGCCACCTCACAGGCTGTAGTGGAGCCAGGTTTGAGAGCAAGGGGAAAGGTCACTTCACCATCTGCCTCCTCCCAAAGCCAACACTCACAAACATACACCATGCCACTCCACATCCTTCAAGTACACAAAGCAGACCCATCAGGTTTCTCAGACCTAACAAACACAGTGCAGATTTGTGCATCGTAACATGTACTGTTATGAGATTACACCTTGTAAGAGTGCAGGGCAACAAGTCAAATTCATTTGGTCTAGAATGCAACCCACAGTGCCCTGACTGTTCAACTCTTCAAGATGTGGGGACCCCACCTCCCTTAGACACCAAACAAAGAACAATGTTTTGCAGTATTTTCCCATAGTGTTCTGCATTTAGCACCATTTTTTTTCTATTGTCCACTGCATACAACTGGTCTTATAATCTTTGGATGAAAAGAAATGCCCTATTCAGTCAGGTGTCACAAACTAAATACACATATACTCGTCCTGTGATGACTGACACCCATTATATTGAGCCTCACTGGTGAAAAAAAAGTAAGCCTTAGTCACAGCCAAAAAGTCTAGCCACAAACATGTGGTCAGTATAGCAACCTGGAAAGAGCAGACTGTCCTCATTTTTTTACTATAATTTGAGCCATGACAATTGGCAAAAACAAGTAAGTTGCACTATGAGCCAGAGCCAAAGTCTAACCTCAAATATATGGCTGCATGGTGGTCAGTGTAGCAGAAGGACTGTCCTCATGTTTTTTTTTTACTTTTACTATGTACTTTTGGACTCCTGGTCTTAAACATTAATTTTTGGCACCACAGGTAGGGTCGAGACTCACTCCTACTGAAAACCGATCGGCTATGAGCATAGCACAATCTGAGGTGGGCAGACTAAACTTTGACCAGTCATCTCTTCGAGCGCATTCTAAGAGGCAGCAAGAGTGAAGCTCAGCAGTGCATCTCCATGCCACTGCACATGAGCTAGCCTATGAACAAGCGCCGATGCTGTCAGTCCCTGGATCTGCCCCTGAGTGCCCGGACTACCTCTGGTAAAGAGTGCCCCAGTAAAGAGTCAGTTCCCTGAATTCATTACTTTACAAAAAAAACCTTCTGGGCAGAGTGGAACTTGTTCTGTCTTGTGTGTGTGTGTGTGTGTGGAGGGGTGGTTGTCCATATAGGCCTGACTGTTCTGCAGCCATGTACTAATTTAGAACGGACACTGCTGCACAGTCTGTAAATGCATTTAAAAAGAAAACTGGTACCCCCAAAGAAGCGGAGGGGCCAAAATACATGTGGGGCCCCCCTTGTAAAAATGTGAGAGGGCTACGGCCTGGTCACCCCCCCTCCCGTATTAGCCACCCCTGGGTTGCACAGATTGTAATTGTCAGTTACAGCTACCTAAGTCCTTCCACCTCATGTTTAATCTGTTTAACCAGCAGGCATATTGAACCTTTTTCTTTTGAAAGGGTAATGATGAATTTGGGGGTGGAACAGGGAGAGAAGAGGGGCGAGAGGGTGAAGATTGGGAGGGAAAGAGAAAAAGGAAAAAAATTGAATACCAAGGTTTCAATAACAAGTTAATGTAGAGGGAAGCAGATATTTCAACATTAGGGAGATATGAGAAAGAAACTCAGGCCTCTTATAAAAATGAACGCTTGCATAGTGAATCTAAAAGGCATAACAAGCTAGTGTGGTCTGCATAAAAGAAAACAGGAAAATTTACAGGGGCTCAAACACAAAGCTTTTCAAAGAACTAAAGCTACCATTAAGAAAAGTAATTTGGTCCAGATTGAATTATTATTTAAACTAGAAATTAATAAAGAACAAGTGACTAATGTGGCTCCTGAATCTCAAAGTGACAAAAAGAAAGATGATGAGAAAAATAAATCAACCAATTTAAATCAGTCATAAGATGGTGTGGAAGAAAAAATTACTCACCTTAGTAATGTTGTTTCTTCTAATGGAGTCTTGCTATATTATGACAATTGCAGTTTGTCCCACCATTAGAACTGCTCCGGAGGTGAAAGAGTTAACTACCATGCCAGGCATGGAGTTTAGAGCGGAGCTCAGTTAGAGAAGCTCTGTCTGGTTATTTTCAAACCGAAACTGTCAGATCTTTACGAGCAAAAACTCACTAAGGTTCTGTGTGGAAGCTGTAACCTACACTAGCCAACTGGCTACCTAAATATTACACCTATTCCTGGTCCCAACACCAAGACTCAAGTCAGTGGACCAGAAAAATAATAACATAAGAGAAAATAAAACACAACACCCCAAAACCCAAAAAAGGGGTGGAAAAAAACATAAAATGGGCATAACAAGTGCCAACACTGGACTGCCCACCCCATACCCAAGTAGAAGTTCTGAGAGGGGCAGGCTGGGGGAGAGGTCATAATATAGCAAGACTCCATTAGAAGAAACAACATTACTAAGGTGAGTAATTTTTTCTTCAAACAACATGAAGTCTTGCTATATTATGACAATTGCAGAATACACAGCAGTACCTCCATGGGGAGGGACAGAACCTACTTAGGAATAGGCTCTGAAGCACGGTTGTGCCAAATCTAGCATCCCTCCTGGCCTGGATATCCAAGGAGTAATGCTTGGAGAAAGTGTGTACCATTTTCCAGGTAGCTGCTTGACATATCTCCAAGATAGGGATGTCTCCGGCAGCAGCTAGAGATGCAGCTGTACCTCTGGTAGAGTGAGCCTTCAGGCCTGAAGGGGGAACCTTTCCCAGTTTTTGATAACAAAATTGGATACAGGAGACAATCCACCTGGCAATGGATCTCTTAGTGGCAGGTTTACCTTTCCCAACCTCACCATAAGTGAGAAAGAGTTGGAGGGATTCGAACCTATGACCCTTGGTACGCTCTATATAGTAACTAAGGGCCCTCTTAACATCTAAGCTGTGCAGCCTCCTCTCACCAGAGGAGGAATGGTCAGTGAAGAACACTGGAAGGGAGATAGATTGGTTAAGATGGAAATCTGAAACCACCTTAGGCAAAAACTTCCTGTTAGTCCTAAGGACTACTTTATCCCTGTGAAAGGAAATAAAGTCAGTCTCCACTGACAAGGCTTGTAACTCACTTATGCGCCTGGCAGAAGTGATGGCTACTAGAAAAACAGTTTTCCAAGTCAAATACTTAAGCTCTGCAGAAGACAGAGGTTCAAAGGGGGGTTGCATCAACTGAGCAATGCAAACATTAAGATCCCAGGCAGGGGCCGGGTCCCTGAAAGGTGGATTAGTATGAAGTAATCCCTTGAAAAACTTGGAAAATACAGGGTGAGTGGAAAGAGAAGAGGGCTTTCCTGCTGAAATAAAAGCAGAGACAGCTGCCAAATGTACTTTCAGGGTATCTGGTCTCAGACCCAAAGAGTTAAGATAGACCATATAGTCAAAAACAATGGGCAAATCAGCAGATTCCGGGGGAATATGCTTCCCAGAGCACCAGATGGAAAACCTTTTCCATTTAGAATTATAAGTAGCCCTAGTGGAAGGCTTCCTAGAAGCCTTCAGGATGTCAAGAACACCTTGAGAAAGGTGTAGGTCAGCAAACTGTAACTCCTCAAGAGCCAGGCCTTGAGGTTGAGGGATTTGAGATTTGGATACCAAACTCTCCCCTGGGCACAAGATAACAGGTTGTGTTTCCTGGGAGGCACAGGGAAGATGGACTGCTAAGTACAGAAGGAGTGGGTACCAGGGCTGCCTGGCCCAATCCGGAGCAATCAGAATCATCCTGCAAGGCTGGGATCTCATTTTCACTAGCACCTTGAAAAGGAGAGGAAAGGGGGGGAAAGGCATATAAAACTTCCCTTCCCAATCTAGGAGAAAGGCATCCAGGGGGACTGAGCCCATCACTGGGGGCCTGCAACAAAACAGTAGAAGTTGGTGATTGTCTGGGGCTGCGAAAAGATCTATCTGAGGAGTGCTCCATCTGGCAAAAACTATCCCCAGTACTTGGGGATCCAGTGACCATTCGTGATGGCCCTGGGAAATCCTGCTGAGAGCATTGGCCAGGACATTGTCCTTTCCTGGGAGGTGAACTGCTATGAGGGAAGTGTTCAGGGAATAAGCCAGAGACCACAACTTCATTGCTTCGGTGCACAAGGCCGAAGACCGAGTGCCCCCTTGTTTGTTGATGTACCACATTGTGGTGGTGTTGTCTGTTCTGACTTGTACCACTTTGTTCTGAACAGATGCAGAAAACACCTGAAGTGCTAGAAAGACAGCTCTGAGTTCCAGCAAAGTGATGTGGAGCAGAGACTCTTGAGGGGACCACACTCCCTGGGTGGAGAGGTTGCCCATGTGAGCTCCCCATCCCAGAAGGGACGCATCTGTAGTAAGGGTCAAGGAGTGAGATAGGGGGATGAAGGGGACCCCTAGTCTTAAATTGCTCTGATCCTGCCACCACTGAAGGGCCTGGATCAGGGTTCGAGTCACTAGGATCAACTTGGAAAGGGGATCTTTCCTTTGAGACCAAAAGGCTCTCAAGTTAAACTGAATGTCCCTCATCTGAAATCTTGCTCCTTGCACTACAGCTGTGGAAGCAGCCATGTGACCTAGGAGCTGTAAGAAGTGCCTTGCTGGTCAAGAGACCTGCAGAGTGAAGGAAGAGGCCAGGGCCACCAGGTTCCTTACCCTCTCTAAGGGCAGGAAGGTTCTGGCCTGCTTTGTATCCAGTTCTGCACCTAGGAGGTGAGTACCTGAACAGGTTCCGCACTGACTTTGGGAGATTGAGTAGAAAACCCAGAGAGGTGAGCAGCTGCTGGGTAACTTGCAGGTGTGATTTGACTCTGTTCTGAGACTGGCCTACAATAAGCCAGTCGTCCAGGTAGGGAAAATAGCAATCTTTGCCTTCTTAAATGAGCAACTGCTACTGCTAGACATTTTGTGAATATCCTTGGGGCAGAGGTAAGGCCGAAGGGCATTGCTCTGAACTGGTAATGGCCTGAGGGCAGTTCAATCTGAGGTACTTTCGTGGGAGCTTCTGATTAGAACATGGAAATAGGCATCCTTGAGGTCCAGGGAAGCTAGCCAGTCCCCTGGCCTTAGAGAAGGTAAAATTATTACAGAGTCACCATTTGAATTTTGGTTTCAAAAGGTGCTTGTTCAGATATCTTAGGTCCAAAATGGGCCGCCATTCTCCTGTCTTTTTGGGGTAAGGAAGTACCTGGAGTACAGACCCTTGCCCTGGAGTGGGGAGGGGACCCTTTCTACAGCTCTGAGAGCCAGGAGGGTTGAGACTTCTGTTTCTAAGGCAAAGGTCTCTAGAGAATTTGCAGGTGGAAAAGATCTGGCTCTCATCTTTGGAAATTTTTTGAAGCTCAGAACCAGACCCTGGCTTACTACTTCCAGGACCCACTTGTCCGATGTTAGAGACTCCCAGTCCTGAACGGAGTAAGCCAGCCTGCCCCCTACAGGTAATGGAGATCCGGCCCTGGGCACCCCATCAGGGTGCCTGTTTGGCAGGGGCTTTAGGCTGAGGGGTGGAAGCAGGCCTGCTTGCACCCCGTCTGCCTCTGCCTCTGAAGAACCCCCTCTGAGCATAAGCAGAAGAAGCCTGGGTTTGGTAAAAAGGCCTGTGAAAATGCCTACCTCTACCCCTGGGGGTCGGCTTCTGAGGAGTGACTTGCTGCTCCTTGGCTTGTGCACTCCTATAAGTTGTTCTATATTCATCCATTTTCTTCATGTAATTCTCTGTCTGCTCCCAAACAGAGAATTCCCTACCACAGGAAAATCCATGGCCTTAGTCTGGGTATCCTGTGACAAACTAGTACACCTGAGCCAAGCCAACCTACGAAAGGCCACAGATGTAGCCATGACTCTAGAGGATACATCATTAGAATCCACAGCAGCATGGAATTGCACCTTGGATGCCTCAATACCATCAGCAACCACCTGCTCCAGCTCCTTGGCAAGCTGGCCAGGGGCCTGTTTGGCCAAAGCCATGACAGTGACCCATCTAGATTTTTGGTATCTTGCCACATAAGCAATGTAATTTGCTTCTCTGAGTCCCAAGGACGCTGCCATGTATTGTTTTTTAGCCATGGCATCAATCTTCCTGGAGTCCTTGTCAGGAGGATATGAAGCCAAGGGAATGTTAGCCTCATCACAGGCTGCAGCCTGAACTACCCCAACATGACTGCATTGCTGTGAAAGAAAGTCTGTATCAGGACCTGATAAAGTGTACCTCCTGTCCATCTTCTTGTCAACAGGAGGCACAGAATTAGGAGCTTTTAGTATTTGTATTGTTTGTTTCCTAAATGATTTATGTAAGGGAATAGATAATCTCCTAGACTCTGGGATATCCATCATTTCCACAAAATCAGGTTCCTCTTGCTCATCCACAGCTTCCTCTAATGGGAGCTGGAGGTTTTCAGCAACTTTTTTATAAAATAAAAAGTGAGAAGGGGATTCAGAAAGCATAGGGGGAGATTCCAAAGGTCTGTCTGGGGAGATGTCCAGTTCAATGGGCACATCCAGACTCTCAAAGTCACATTCACACTGATCATAAACCTCCTCCCCCTCCTCTGGTTCATAAAACTCTTCAATATCATATTCTTGAACCGGTGGAACCGGCCGAACCGACCTTTTACCAGACAGTGGCGGTTCGGACGGAACTGGAGAAAGTGACTGTACAATCTGTATAGCTTTTGCTATTTCTGCAGCAGTTGGAAAAGGAATTTTGGACTCCAAACCTGCTGATTTTTTAGTTTTCTTTGCTGGAACTGGCTCCTCAGAGCCAGCTTTTCGTTTGCCCCAGGAAGTCTCGCCCTGGTCAGAGGGCACTCTCTCCAGTTCAGTTGGCACCGAACCGGGCTGGCCATCCGGGTCAGCTGACTTTTTGACCTCTCATTCCCTGAGCCTACCCACTCTCTTGTCCAGGGTGGCTGCAGGGAAATGTTTACAAATCTGGCAGTCTGAATTGAGGTGGTCAAACCCCAGACACTAGACACATGTAGTGTGTGGGTCAGCCTTGGCAAAGGCTTCCCCATAGACACTACAGTGTTGAAACCCAGTGTCCGGTTTTTCTTTTGGGTTGCTCAGACATGATGCCAGCCTAACCAACAAACTTGCCCTTTTAACGGCAGTGCCAGGCAAGACACCCTTATCGTTCCCAATCGTATCACTGGTTGTGGAAAAAACCGTAATGAAATCCGTTTTTTTTAGAACCGATAAGAACCGGGAACCGCACTCTAAAAGCCTTAAAATGCTTTCTTTTAAAAAGTTTTAACAGCCTGATCGGTTCGAACCGAACCGATAAAAATTTACAAGTTCCACACAGAAATAAACCTATCTATTACTTACAATACCACAGACAGAGCTTGAACCAATCGGTTTGCGGTTAAAATAATAATACTCACGGTTGAATTTAACCGAGAAAATACTGTTTAAACTGAGAAATGAACCGAGCAGTAGGAGAAATCTCCGGAGCGACTGTTCAGTGAGGCGGAGTAAAGAATCTGACAGTTTCGGTTTGAAAATAACCAGACAGAGCTTCTCTACCGAGCTCGCACTCTAAACTCCATGTCTGGCATGGTAGTTAACTCTTTCACCTCTGGAGCAGTTCTAATGGTGGGACAAACTGCAATTGTCATAATATAGCAAGACTTCATGTTGTTTGAAAAGGCTAGTACCCTGGAGGTATCAGCTAACAATATTAATCTGAATGATACCCCAGAATCACCGCAAGACATTTTAATACCATCACAAAGTAACAAAACCTCAGATAAAAAGGTGGAAGATGATGAAACACCCCCCAAACGGGCCATGCAACTTTTAATAGCATTACAGAAATTCAGCACAATTTAAGTGCTTTAAAAACTCTAAATGGAAGCCTAGAACAAGTTAAATCAGCTTTGAATAATGTGGAATCCAAGTTAGAAAAGAAATCAAAAGACTAAACGAATTAGAAAAATGTCTGTCTGATGTTGAGGATACACTAAATCCACTGAAACAAGCATTTGTCAATACCGAATGTTTGCTTGCTGGCATTGGCATTGGTGGAGTGTGCCTTTGGGTCATCAAGCATAATGGCCACACCATTTCACCACACACTATCCTGCATACACCAACAAGTGTCACGGTGTGCCTTGGGTGTTTGGCCCTTATGCTCACCCCATTCCATCAGAAAATACGTGAGATGGGTGCAGTATAGGAGAATGGGGTGAACTTTGGGGCCGAAGGTCCAAGGCACACCTCAATGCCTCTTACTGGCTGCAGGATGTGGGTGGGGGTGGATAGGTATGAGCATTACAGGCAACAATCCTAGGTCACACCCTGATGCCTGTCAGTCTCTACAGGGTGGGGTGTTATGGTCGGAAACCCTAACGCGCCTCAGGCATTTGTTGGTATTTTCACTCCAGATTTTCAACATGGGTTTTTTGTGACCCCCACCTTATAAACAGTGGCAATATCAGTTCATTAGCCAAAAGCTGATTTTGCAAAGTGACTACGGCATTTGGCACCACAGGTGCAAAAACACATTTCAAACAGAATGTGAAATATGACAACTGTACTGTTCATGGGGAACTGTAAAAAATGGCAATGTTGAAAATCTGCAGTGAAAACAGTAAAAAAAACTGGTGAAGTCACGAGCGTGCGTAGCAACTGCACAATGCATACCCTTAATGTAATTAGTTTTGGGATTTTTTACAGCAGATAGTCAACACAGGCATTCTGGGACCTCCGCTCATGAACAGTGTCACTGTGATTTTCTTAATCTGTCCCGAACAGTGATTTCCCACAGCGACCACACATTTCTGGGCAGAAAGTGTGAAAACACATTTCAGCCATGTTGTGAAAAATGACAGCTGTACTGTTCATAAGGAAGTGTGGAAAAATGCCAGTGGTGAAAATCTGGACTGAAAATATTACAAATTCATGAAGGTACGAGGGTGCGTTGAAACAGCACAATGCTCGCTCATAACACAGTCATTTTATGAACTTTTGCCACCAAATTTTCAACATAGCCATTTTAAGACCTCTGTTCATGAACAGTGTCACTGTGATTTTCTTAATGTGACCCATACATTGATTTTGCACACTGACTGCGCCATTGTGCGCTACATTTTGGGGGAGATGTGAAAAATGATAGCTGTACTGCTCATAAGGAGATGTGGTAAAATGGCAATGTTGAAAATCTGGAGTGCAAATACTAAAAATTCGCAAACTTACAAGCGTACGTAGGAACTGCGCAACACACGCTTGTAAAACAGTCATTTTTGGAAATTTTAATTTTGCCAAATTTTCAATATAGCAATTTTAAGACCTCTGCTCATGAACAGTGTCATTGTGATTTTCTTAATCTGTCCCAAACATTGATTTTGCCCACCGACTGCATCACTGTGTGCTACATGCGCGGAAACACATTTTGGGTGAGATGTGAAAAATGACAGCTGTACTGCTCATGAGAAGGTGTGGTAAAATGGCAATGCTGAAAATCTGGAGTGCAAATATCAAAATCTGTGAACTTATGAGTGTGTGTGGAACTTCATAGCTACGCCGCGTTAAATAGTCATTTTGGAAATTTGTTCCTAAATTTTCAACATAGGGTTTGTGAGCCTACCACTGAACTGTGACACTGTCATTTTAATATCGTCCCAAAAGGTGGTTTCACGAGTGACCGCAAAATCACCTTCGGACCGAATAACAAAATGACAGTGCAAGCATTCATGAGGTGGGGTCCCAAAAACCCCATGTTGAAAATTTGGTGAAAAACTTCCAAAAAATGCCTGAGATATGCATCAAAGTTGAAAAAAACTGTTTATTCCATTATACAGTTTACCGGCATTTCCTCAGTTCAGTCGGCTTTAAAGAGTGCAGATGTGTTCCCAGTCCATCAAGACTGTCACGCCAGACACTGGAGGTAAGTATGGAGTGGGGGTGGGGAGGAAGGTGCACAGAGGGTGGGTGGGTGGGAGAGGGTGGTCAAGACAGTCAGCGTGGGACCGTTCTTTCTTTCTAAGTTTCCTTTTTCTTGCAGGAAGATGACGCGGGACATTTGCCACGCTGGGGTGGGCTCCCAGCATGGCAGCTGGAAGTTGTTTTGGGGGTGCCAGTGGAGCCGATGGGGATTGGGCACCCCCATCGGCCATAGAGAGATTTGCCATGCTGTGGTGGGCTCCCAGCGTGGCATCTGGAAGTGTGTTTGGGGGGGCCACCAAATGGCCATTGGCCACACTGGGGTGGGCTCCCAGCATGGCACCTGGAAGACTGTTTTGGGAGACACTGGAGCCGACAGGATTGGGCACCCCGTCGGCCATACTGTGTGTGTGTGGGTGTGCATGAGCACGCTGGGGTGGGCTCCCAGCGTGCTACTTGTTGGGGGGGGGAGGAGCTGTCTATGACAGCTCTTGCACTGCAGTGCCGACATGCAGGCACTTTGCATACTGCCCACAGCGGCAGTATGCAAATTGCCTACACGCTGTGGCTCATTCTTTCAATTGTACACCGCTGCATTTGCAAATGTTGTCATAGACAGCTCTTCCATTCATTGACAGGGTGGGGCCGTGCCTGCTAAAGGCAGCAGGGCATTGGAGGTAGGGAGGCAAACCTATGAATTCTTGTATGGTGGTACTATGTTTCTTGCACATGTGTGCAAGCAAACATAAAAAGAAGTGAAAAACATAAAAAAACTGGAACTTAATTTTACAAACAAACTGGATGATCTTGAAAGCAGATCACAAAGAAAGAATATCAGGCTTTTTGGCATGACTCCAAAGTGGGGAAAGGACACTCCTATTAATCAATTACTTCGTCAGTCTAACATGAGGCGGTATAGCACAGTGGGTAAAGGCTCTGAGCTGCAGATCTGGAGACCTGGGTTTGAATCCCATAGCTGTCTCGGTGCATACTGAGTAATCCTGAGCAAGTCACTTAACTTCCTTGTGCTCCCAGGTCACATCTGGAAACAGGCTTTGCCTTAGTGTGCTACTGTACTCCTGGTTAAACAATGATCCCTCCTTCAGCTGTTCCATGAATTATATAAGACTGCAAAGGGTCTCCCTTTAAATAACAGAGCAAATTGATTGGGGCATACAAAATATTTCTCTGGAACTGATTCTGCAAGACCTATGATTATTATTTTTAAAATCTGATGATAAATTATGTGTCCTTAAAGTACATCAGTATAATAAAGGCTTCACTTTCAAAGGCAATAAAATTTCAACAAAACAGGACTTCTCTAAAGAATTATGGTTACAAAGGAAAAAATATAACTATATACAGCAAATTATGTGGAAGCAGAACATTAAATGCTTTGTTTTTCACCCTGCAAGATTGAAAGTATCACTCAACCATCAGATTTTCCTATACAACAGTTGTGAAGAAGCCATGACTAATTTAAAGATTAGCTTGGCAAATATATTTTCAACTAGTTAACGCAATACGGGGTTGGGGGTTATTTTCAACACTGGTGTTTTTTTTTTTTTGGCCTTGCTTTCCTGTTTTTCCTTTTTTTTTTCCCAATCACCTGTTAAGCCAGTAGTGGAATATTATATAATGGCAGAGAACAAATAATCTTTGCCACTGCAAGTGCACCTAGTAGGCTATAGGGTGTTACCAGAACAGTGTTCTTGGCTTTTGGGTTGGGGGTGCCAGGTTATATTTTTTCCTTTTTGGGTAGCTTGAGGAGTGAGAAAAAAATACTTACCATAGTGATCTTGTTTCTTCCAAGTGATACTCAGGTATTCATGACTTTATGCATTAAACCTTCTAGGTAGAACTACCCAGAGCGATGGAACATATGCAAATGATGGAATCTTTTGCATGAGCCTCTTTTCAAATGCTGCATTCTACTAACTGCCTTAGTTCTAAACCCCTCAGATTTCCTGGAAGCCTGGAAAGACAGGCCCACAAGGACTATGTGTAGTAATAATAATAATGACAATATTAATAATAATAAAAATTATAATTATAGAGAGAACTCCCTGAACAACCCCCCTCCCGAAACAAAAAGGCATCCAAGTGGAGGGCATAACGTTTGAAAGAATACCTCTGAATGTCCAAATCACCTGAAAAAGGGGAGGGGGACAACAATAGTGAATGCAATCACAACAATGTGTGCCAGAAGCAGCATTTATACCCCTGAGAGCAGAGTATTCAGTAGTGCAGAGGCTAATGGTTCCAGAAGGGGAGGCAGGGTGGGAACTTATGAATACCTGAATACCACTGGGAAGAAACAATATTACTATGGTAAGTAATTTTTTCTTCTCACCCCAATAATACTCAGGTATTCATAACTTTATGCAGACTACCAAGCAGTACCTTTGGAGGTGAGCACAGAACTTTATTTTGGGAACAGACTTTGCAGGACTGCTGTGCTGAACCTGGCATCACCACTGGACAGAGTATCCAGACTGTAATGCTTTGTAAAGGTGTGTACTTTTTCCAGGTAGCTGCTTTACAGATGTCCACCAGGGAAACATCGCAGATAGCTGGTATGGCAGCAGCTGTGCCCCTTGTGGAATAAGCTCTCAACCCTGTTGGGAGCTGCTTTCCAGCCTTAGAGCAACAACAGCTGGATATGCTGTACCAGCAAGAAATGGACCATTTAGATGCTGGGGTACTCTGTCCCACACTCTCATAGGTCAGGAACAGCTTTTTTCTGTCTTGCCTATGGACTTTAGTGACTGCCAAGTAATAGGTAAGAGGTCTTTTGATGTCCAGACTATGAAGATTCCTTTCACCAGAACTAAAGTGTTCAGTGAAAAAGACAGGTAAAGTAATGATTTGGTTCTAATGAAAATCAGAAACCATTTTAGGAAGAAAATTCCCATTTGTTCTCAGGACCACTTTGTCTCTGTGGAATGAAATGTAGTCCTGTTCAATGCAGAGAGTCTGGAGCTCACTGATTCCTCTGACAGAAGTCATTACCACAAGGAAAATAGTTTTTCATGTGACACATTTCAAATAAGCTGAAGACATAGGCTTAAAAAGGGGAACCCATGAGCCTAATTATACACACATTTTGGTCCCATGCTGGCACTGGTTCCCTGTTGGGGGTGTGTGTGCAAATGGGTCAGGCTTTTAAAGAACCTTTTTGAGATAGGGTCTGAAGCCCGAGAAACATTCTGTCCAACTGAAATGTAAGCAGATGCTGTGGTCAGGTGAACCTTTAAGGTACTGGACTGTAAGCCCAATGAATGCAAATGGGCAAGACAGTGCAACACAGCGGGGACACCAGCCTGTGCCGATGTGGGCCAGGTCCTGAAACAGCCTTTTGAAAATAGAATCTGGAGCCATTAAAATATCTTGTCCAGCTGATATGCAAGCAGATGCTACAGTTAGGTGGACCCTGAAGGTGTTGGGCTGTAAGTCCAATGAATGTAAATAGATAAGATAGTCAAGCACAGCTGGAACCCCAGCATGTGCTGGTACCAGTTTTCTGGTTGAACACCAAACAATAAACTTTTTCCATTTCGAAGCATAACGTTTCTTAGTGGAAAGCTTCCTGTAACCACTTAAAAATGTCCAAGACACTTTCAGAAAGATACAAGCCTCCATATTGTAGGCCCTTAAGAGTCATGCCTTGAGCCTGAGTGACCTGAGGTTTGGGTACAAGAGCCTCCCCTAGTTGGAGGTTAACAGACTGTGCCTCCGAGGAAGGTGTATTGGTTCAGAGACAGACATGGAGAGTAGCAGAGAGTACCATGGTTGCCTGGCCCAGTCTGGTGCTATCAAGACCACTGATGCTGACTGGGACCTGAGCTTGAGAAATGCTCTGTATGCCTGAGGGACAGAAAAAAAGCATGCAATTGTTTCCCTGGCCAACTCAGAGCCAGAGCATCCAGGGGGATTGTTCCCTGTAACTGGTGGTCTGCCATAGGAAGGTGGTGGTTCTGGTGGGGCATGAACACGTCTACCTCTGGAGTGCCCCACCTCCTGAAGATCACTTGCACCACCTGACTGTTCAAGGCCCATTCATGATGGCACTGGCTGATTTGAGTCAGGGTATCTGCCAAGGTATTGTCCTGCTTGGCAGTTGAATAGCCTGCATGGACCCATGGAACACACTACAGCTCCACATTTGCATGAGTCCTGTGCAGGGAGGGTTTGGTCTTGTCCCTCCCTGCTTGTTTATGTAGTACATTGTGATGGTATTGTCTGTTTTGACCTGCACCACATTCCCTGTACTAGTTGTGTGCAAACCTTTAGTGCCACTAGCACTACCCTTAGCTCCAGCAGGTTTATGTGCAGGAGTGACTCTGCACTTGACCATGTGCCTTGGGTGGTATGAACCCTCAGATTGGAATCCTACTCTAGTAGAGATGCATCTGTTGTCAGAACAACTGATGGGGACTCTTGCTGAAAAAGAAACCCCTTCCCTTAGGTTGGTTTCCTCTTTACATCACTGAAGGGCCTGTAACAATGTTTTTTGTTACTAGAATTAGTTTTAAAAGAGGGTCTTTTCTCTGACACCAGTGAGCCCTGAGGTGAAATTAAATGTCCCGCATCTGTAACCTGGATTCCAGGACTGTGTCAGTGGCAGGTGCCATGTGGCCACTATCTGAAGAAACTGTCTTGCAGTTTTTGGTTTGTTCAGGCTGAATGAGCCTGCTATCAGTGGGATACTCCCTGCCTGCCTAGAGGCAGGTAGGCCCTGTCTTGCAGGGTATCTAGCTCTGCTCCTATGAACTGCAGTGCCTAAGTAGGCAGAGTACATACTTTCTAGATATAACAGGAACCCTAGAGACTTCAGGAGTCCCTGGGTGAGTTTCAGATGCTCTCACTTGCTGGGATGATTTTACAACCACCAGCCAGTGAGCTAGGTATGTGAAAAACTGTGACACCTTGTCTTCAAAGGTGCACTGCCAAATACTTTGTGCACACTCTTGGAGAGTGATCTGATGGAAATCTGCATCTGAGGTACTTTCTATGAGACTCCCTTATGGGGATGTGGAAATAAGCGTCCTTTAAGTCCACTGATGCCAACCATTCCCCTTCTTTGGAGTGTTGGCAGAATTAGTGACTAAGTTATGATTTTGAACTTTAGCTTTAAGTGCCTGTTTAGTACCCTGAAGTCTAAAACAGGCCACTACTCCCCATTTTCTTTGTGGTACCCTTTGCTGTACTAGGACAAGATCCACTGTCATTGATAATAGCAGGTTTTTAAACTCCTTTTCCAGGAGTTTTATCTACATTTGTAGAAGGTTTGAAATTTTCTTTTCTGATATGATTTTTCCAAAACTGGAAAACTGAGTAAGCCTGACTCCCTCAGGTAGTGGGGAGGTGGCCTGAGAAGACATGAAAGATCCTGAAGTACCACTGCTGTGGGTACTGCTGATACAGAGGTGCAGCCATGGCCTGGTAAAATAAAGGCATGCTGTGAAACGATCTGCCTCTGCCTCCCATTCCAAATGTTTTAGTGGAAGGGGAAGCCCTTTCTTTCACAGAATTGCTACTGTAGGTGGTTTTGATGCACCTTTTCCATGTAAGCCTTTATCTTTTCTCCAAACAGGGAATTACCCTCGACTGGGAAATCCATAGTCTTGGTTTGAGTATCCTGAATGAGGTTTGTGACTCGCAGCCATGCAAACTCCTCTGACCTACTCTATGTGCCATCCCTCTGGTAAGAGTGTCATTAGAGTCAGCAGCCATTTGAACTGGTATTTGGCTGCTCCAAAACCAAATTTAGCTGTTTCAGCTAGGTTATCTGATAGAAGAGTCTGGACCTTGACTGCCATAGCAGAGGCCAACTACCATAGTGACTTTTGGTATTGTCATAGGCTTGAAAGTTTTCCTGCCTGATGGCAAGGAAGCTGATAAATGTCCCTTTTTACCATGTTGTCAATTTGCCTGGTTAGGAGGATAGGATGCCAGGGGTATCTTTACCTTGTCACAGGCTGTCACTTGTACCACTTCTTGATGGACAGAGTAGAAGAATAAAAATTCAGTTCCCTTCCTATCCAGATGATATTTCTTATACAGCCTCTTATCAAGAGGGGAAACAGAACTTGGAGTTTGCAAAATCTTTAAAGTATCTTTCTTGAAGAATATATTCACAGGAAGGAGAAGCTTTCAGTGGGAGTCAGCCCAAAGCTTTTCTCGCAAATGTGGAGTGTGAGAAATAATCCTCAGATGCTCTGTGGAGAGAGCCAAACTCCTGTTCAGGGGAAAAACCTCATGTTTAATAGGTTCCCCTTCCCTGCACCTTAAAAGCCTGCAATTTCTGCTGGAGTTGGTAGGCATTATAGTAGGCACAGAAGTCCTCAAATGCTGTCCAGCAAGGGGTTCTGTGTGCTTAGTTTTCTTTGATTTCTTTGAAGGAACCGGGCAGTCAGCCAGTTCAGCAAGCCTCTTAGGAACTGCTTGTATACCCATCTCAGGGGTAACAGTTACAATGATTGTTGTGGTTTCAGCCACAGTAATTCAGGGTGTCAGCTGGTCAGAGCTAGAGGGACCCTCAGGTGGTGATAGTTTACTCTTTAGCTTTATCCAGGAATTTTTCAATAGTTTTCTCAGGACATGTAATACAGATTTCACTGTGCTTGGAAATGTTCATGCCTAGAGAGGCAAACAGGACTGTTTACCTTAGCAAAATTTCACCACACTCAACACACGATTCAAAACTGAGATCACCAGTATTCTTCTAGATTTTTCTGACATTTTCCATGTAAAACTGATAAAAATTACAACCGCTTAAAAAAGTATTTATTTTAAAGTTTATTTAGCATTTGCGGTGAGTTCCGGAACCAATAAGGAACCGATCGGGAACCAGGAACCAAAGTAAAATGAACCGAGGCTATCGGTTCAGGAACCAATATTAGCAGTTCTTAAAACAAGCTAAAATAAATAAAATTAAACATAACTAACAGAGTTTTTTAGTCAGAAAACTCTGATGAATATAAAATAAACCTTGGTTTACCCCCGGTTATACAGAACCATAAGAAACTGAGAAAACTTACAATTTAAGCACTAAAACTACGGTTTAACTTAAAATTACAAAAAGTAAAAGGCAGCAAATGAAATGTAAATAATTCTTATATATATTTTATAAGTTTTCTCACGTCGGAAAAAGATGATGCGGGGAGGATCTCCAAGCATCTAGTCTTGACAGGCGGAGAGAGAAATCTGAGGGGTTTAGAATTAAGGCAGTTAGTAGAATGCAGCATTTGAAAAGTGACTCAAACAAAATATTCCATCATTTGCATATGTTCCATCTCTCCAGGCAGTTCTACCTAGAAGGCTTACTGCATAAAGTTATGAATACCTGAGTATTACTGGGGGTGAGAACAGGAATAAATGTACAAATGTACAGGACTCTACTTCTATTCTTTTTTTCCTGTGGTATAGTGGGAGTACAAGGGAGGGATGGGGAGTTCTCTTTTACTTTTTAGGTAGTGTGAGGAGTAACAAGAAAACATTTACATGCCTTATTTCTATTCTATTCTTTTTTTTTTTTGTGGTGCAATGATAAACTGGCAGGTGTGGTATTCTGGATGCATTACAAATTAACTTGCAGAGACTTGCAAAAGGAGTCACCTAGAAAGTAAATGGGATAGCCCCATATAAATATATTAAATTTCAAATAAGTTAAAAACATTAGAAGTAGATATAGCTCTGTTATAAAAGATTTATTTAGATTAGACAGAAACTGCAAAACTAAAAAAAAGGCTGGGTTGGGCAGGTTTACTTTTTCTATTTGATAACCAAAAAATAGTAAAGGCATGGGTATACTAGTAAAAACAAACAAAAAAATAAAACTTTAAGGGAGCCGTCCCAGAGGTTCGAGCTGATTCTGAAGGAAGAACAATTATGATTAAAACACATTTTCCGGGAACTGAGTGAGTTATTGGCTCAAACGTATGCTCCTTTTCAAGTCTATGCATCCTTTCTGGCAGAAATAAATAAAATGCTGTGTCACTGGGGTTGTGACAATGTGATCTTAGGTGGTGATGTGAACTGCTTACACAGTGGTGCTTTAGATAAATCCATATCTTTGAAAAACTGGGATAAGTATAAATCTAGAATGTTTAAGAATTTTATTGTCACTAACAACTTCATATATTTATGGAGGGAAACTCACAATTTAGAAAAACAATTTACATTTTAGTCAGCTACATTTAATAACCAGTCGAGTTTAGATTAAGTTCAGATATCTCAGAAATTAATAACAGACTAATTATTTTTCCACCAATCTAGAACCAATGACTATATCAGATCACAATTCTGTGTCCTTTATTACTGGCATTGAAGGGAAAAAACATGATAGCTCCATTTAGCAAATGAACAATTTGTAAATGGACCCCTCTTTTATAAATGAGATTGAGATGAGTGTCTGGACATTTTTTGGGAAAAACAAAATAGGTCATGATAATACAGTGGAAACCTGGGATGCATTCAAAATAATAATGAGAGGTTTAATTATATTAGAAGCCCCCTGAAGAAACAAAGGAAAAACCTCAGGAACCAGAGGAGAGGCTGTCAGGATTAGAATTAAATGTAAAAAATGAGCAGGATGAAAATGAGAGGAATATATCACATTAAAGAAACTAATAGAAAGACCAGACATTTATAATGTGAAAAACAGCTGGTTAAAAACAAAAGAACAAAAAAAGTGATAGTGGCAATTCAAGACAAATGGGATTATTCAAATGAATGAAGATAAAATTATGGAATATTTTCTAGAATATTAAGGAAATTTAAATAACAAAAGAATGTTCCCCTTCAGCACAAGAATTATCCTACTTTGGTACTTTGATACCTAACAATAACGTAACAGAGGAGGAGAAAGCAATGCTGGAAGGGCCTATAACTGGCAGGGAAATAAAAAGTACTATAAATGCAATGGCTAGGAACACATGTCCTGGACTGGATGGGTTCACTTTAGAATTATATCAGTCATTCCAGAAAGTGCTTAACCCTCTTTTGGGACTTCTTTTACAAGAAATCCAAATTAAGAACATGATACCTAACTCTTTTAGTGAAGTTTACATAACCGTCCTTCCAAAATCAGGGAAAGATCTGACATATTTTCAACTACAGACCAACTGCAATTTTAAATACAGATGATAAAATATTTACAAAAATAATACATAACCATATTACATACTAACATACTAATTGCCAGCAGATTAGGCCTTATGGTCTATCAAGTCTGCTCGAACCTCAGATCCCTAGTTGGGTGCTGAGGCCCCCTCCCCTTGTGTTCCAGAAACCCCTATTATCCATCCCCACCCCCTGGGACAGGCCATCATCTGATACATCCACTTTCTGTGTCTGTCCCACCCTCTCTTGAAGCCCTCCACTGTGGATCTCTGAACCAGCTCGCCAGGCAGTGCATTCCAAGGGTCCACCACCCTCTCAGTGAAAACCCTCCTCCTCTTTTCCCCCCTCACCCTTCTACCTTCCAACTTCAAACCATGCCCTCTGGTGATACCTCCCTGCTTTAGTCTAAAGATCCTCTCCATGTTTACCCTAGTTATTCCCTTGAGGTACTTGAAGACCTCAATCATGTTCTCCCTGTCTCTCCTCTCCTCCAATGAAAACAGGCAGAGCTCCTCAAGTCTGTCCTCATATGTCAAATCCCCTAGTCCTCATATCATCTTAGTTGCCCTCTTCTGCACCCTCTCCAGGAGATATTCAATTATTACCAAAGCTGATACATAGTGATCACAGTGGTTTTATCCCTTCTAGAGCAATACATACAGGAATACACCAAACTCAATTACTTATAGAATATCTTGAAAAGAATGTTCACATAGAAGCGCTATTCTTATCTCTCGATGCCACTAAAGCATTTGACATGCCAGAGTTGGATTTTATGTTTTACATTCTAGAGTGTTGGGATTTTCCTAACTACACTGATAACGTTGATTAAAACATTATACAAACATCCAAAATAAAAATTAATAACCAACTTTCAAATAGTTTTTCATTACACAGAGGGGTTCATCAAGGTTGCCCCCTTTTACCTGCCCTATTTGTACTGGCAATAGAAGTATTATTAATAGAACTTTGAGAGAATAATAAAATATGTGGGATTATTAAAGCCAATGCAGATGATATTCTGCTCCTGCTGACCTCTCCCCCATCAGAATATATCTGAACTTAAGAAGGTTATATCATCCTTCTCTCAAGTGGAAGGATAAAAAGTTAATGAATTTAAATAAGAAATTATAACCTTTAATTTATCAAGAAAACAATTGAGTAATCTGCAACAAATATACCATATTAAAATAAGTAACGAGGGTATGAATTATTTCGGAATCACAATAACCCCATCATTAAAGAAAACTTTCCTTTTAAACTACAGCTGAAAGATAACTTTACAAGGTAGACTTAAAGGCTGGTCCAAAATTCAGTTATCTCTGTGGGGTAACATGCAAATTTTAAAAATGCTGATTATTTCATATGTTCCTACATATTTCCTGCGTTGTTAGTAGAAGCTCCAGATACCTATCTCAATAAAATAAATAAAATACATCTGGAATTACAAATAGCTAAGTGTGGCCTGGTCCAGACAGTGTCTGCCTAAAACTCTGGGGGGATTAGCATGTTCAGATGCAAGGTCTTATTATATGGTATATTTAGTGAAAAGAGCAATGTTCTGGGCTTACTCAGATCATGAAAATTTGCTGTCTGAGAGCATGATTTATCATGAAATTCAAAAGGATTACTGTGATTTGAAAAATATATGGTTTGCTCTTACTCTATACGCTAAAAGTAAACATGTTGTGATTAAAAGTATAAGTAAAGAGAAAAAATGTCCAAAATGAAATAAAATGGAGTGCTCGTATATCCCCAAGTTCTATTATTTGTGAAAATCCAATCTGCACCATAGCAGACAAGCATCTTCATAACAAAAAGTGGATTAATAAAAGTATCATCAGATGGAAGAACATTATGACTAATGGTAAAATAATGGAATGGACGCAAAGAACAGTTGCGTAAGAACTTATCATAACAGTAGATCTTCAAGGGGATCTCAGTCATCATGTCATACCATTGGAACTTCACCATCTGTGAAGCAGGATCCATGTGGAAGATTTTCCAGCACTACCACTGGGGTCACCAAAGCTGATGTCACCAACCCTACAAAGCTGTGAGTGGCCCAGCTCCCTCCTCTGTTCTTTCCCCCACAGATCAGGGAGCAAACCCATGCCATGAGGGACTGAGGAGAGAGAGAGATGGTTCACAGACCAGAATAAAAGGCTGGATACACCAGTTAGCCAGCTCTGAGAATATAGCCCTATAAAAGGAGGATGGTGGGAGGGAAGGTAGCCCTGATGACTGAGATCCCCTCAAAGATCTACTGTTATGGTAAGTACTTACATAACTGTTCTATCTTCATCAGTGGTATCACAGTCATCAGGTCACACTGTAGGAGTGGGTCCCAAGTAGTTACAGGTGCAGCAAGACAGTCTGGGAGGAAGGCCAACCAAAGCCTAGGACAGGAGACCCTGCAAGACAGCCCAGCTGAAGCCTGTTCAGGCTCTAGAAGCAATGTCCAGATTGTAGTGCTTAGTGACAGTATGAACAGTACTCCAGGTATCAGCAGCACAGATGACAGCAGCTGAGACCCTCTTGAAACAGGCAGCAGAGGTATCTATGCCTCTTGAGGAGTTGGCTTTCACCACCCCTGGCTCTTTGCCATGCTTTCTGCAGCAGAACACAATACAATATGCCAACTATTTGGACAAACATTGTTTAGAAACCCGAGCTGCTTGGACTTTTGGCATTCCTTAGTTTGGAGAAGAGAATACTTCAAAATTCTGAGCACATCTAATGTATAGAGCAGTGCTTCCCCTGGACTGGCATGCTCTGAATAATAAACAGGTAGATGGATAAATTGGTTCAGGGTAAACTCAGATACCACCTTGGGGAAAAACTTGTGCGCAAAGACATCCTACCTTTGTGAAAAATCAAATAAGGCTCCTCACACCAGAGAGCCTGAAACTTGGAAATCCTTTGAGCAAAAGTAATAGAAATCAAAAATAACACTTTTCAAGAGAGAAAGTGTAGCTTGCAAGTCACAGCTGGCTCAAACGGAGACAGGGGCCCCGATATTCAAAACAGTTGCACCAGCTCAAGTGCAGACTTGCGCCAAGGAGTCATATTCAGTGGCAGCCTTTGTGCAGCACAAATTCCATTGTGCCATTGCACAACTATAATGAATGCAAGTGCAAGTGCTGGGGACGTTCTCATGAATATCCAGCACAGTGGCCTATTCAACTGTGAAACCATGGTGAAAGTGCGGAGCAAATTGAAGTTGCTCCAAGCAGACTTGTTCCTTTAAATACTGGGCACAATCACACAGACAGCATCTGCGCCAGGCAAGAGGGAGCGAGAGAAAGAGAGAAAGAAAGAAAGAAAGAAAGAAAGAAAGAAAGAAAGAAAGAAAGAAAGAAAGAAAGGCAGTCAGTCCATGGCAGACACAGAGGGAGAGGGACAGAGGTGGCACTGGAGAGGGAGAGAGGGGCACAGAGAGTGAGAGAGAGAGAGAGAGAGAGAGAGAGAGATAGACACACAGGGTGGCACACAGCCAGCAGCAGCCAACCACCCAGGGGGAGATTGGACAGCAAGAGCCATGGCCAGTGCACCCTTCATGATGGAGGCCATAATGAGGGGTGTGAGGGGGCAGAAGGAACAGTGATGTGGCCAAGGAAAGTACTGTTGGCAGTATGCCCAACACAGGTGGTACCATGCCCACATCACCTTCAGGAACTACACTGACACACAGATTGTGGGCTGGAACACCTGAACAGGGCCATTCTGAGGCAGCTCTGTGAGCTGTGCAGTGAGGAGATGCAGGTACCCACTAGACGGAGCCATGCCATGTCTGTAGAAATGAAGGTGATAGCCATCATGTGCCTGCTTGCCACAGGCACCTTTCAGAGACCAACAGGAGACACCACAGGCATAACCCAGTTGTCCATGTCCCACCTCCTTACACAGTTCCTCAATGCTCTGCTGCCACGTGCTTTGGAATTCATCCATTTCCCCAGCACAGGCGGAGCATACAACAACCATGCAGGACTTCCTCATGTTGCACATATGATTGTCATGATTGGGGCCATTGACTGCACCCACATGGCCATCTGCATGCCACCTGGCCCTGAGGGCATGGTGTACATTAACAGGAAGGGGAGCCTGAGTGTCAACTGCCAGGTGGTGTGCGATGCCACAGGCACATCACCAATGTCTGCGCCACACACCCCAGGAGTGCACATGATGCATTCATCTGGCACAGCTCTGCGCTGTGCCACAGGTTTGAACATGGAGACATCCCCATGGGCCACATAGTGGGTGAGTATGGCACAGGCAAGGGGTGGTGGGCATAGCATACCTTGGGATGGGGTAGGGCAGGGTGTACATGGTGGCATGGGCACCAGGAACAGGCAAGGGGCACAGCATAGAATAGCAGAGGGCTAACCATGTCATTATCCACACAGGGGACAGCGCCTATCCACTGAGTCCCTGGCTGCTCGCCCCCAGCAGAGGAACACTATAACGAGGCACATGCCAGCACATGCAACATCATCAAGCTAGTCTTAGGCATGCTGAAAGCAAGTTTCCGTTCTCTAGGCAGGTCAGGAGGTGCCTTACAGTACAGCCCCTCAAAAGCCTGTGGTCTATTCCTGGTCTGCTGCATACTGCACAACATGGCCATTGACCATGGGATAACTGTCGAGGCTGATGAGGGTGACAGTAGTGGGGACAATGGAAGCAATGGGCCAGAGGGTGGTGGACAGCCACACCCTGGGTGGAGGGATCCCCAGCTGCAACAGCAGATGCAACAACACTGGGACACCATCACACATGAGCACTATGGTGCACACAGGTAGGTGGTGCGATACATATGCATGGGCCACATAAACAGGTACAGCACACATACAGGGGCATGTATGGCAATGGGCATACACACACAGAGGCATGATGCAGGGGTAGGGGAGTCAGGGGCACACAACCACACAGAACCACACACAGCAACACACACACACACACACACATGCACATACACACCTGCAGAGGTGCAGCCAGTACTAGACTGCCATCATCACGCCCACACCATGCACACCAGCGGCCAGGCAAGCATGCACACAGGCAGTGCGTTGCGTGACACAGGCACCACACCAGTGGTGGACGCACACACACTGCCCATGTGTGCACAGGGCAGCAGCTGCAGACTGCAGGTGGGTCAGCCCGCACATCAGGTCCACTGCATGGAACCACGGCAACCACGTCCATGGGGGTGGCTGCACCTGGGCCGATCAGCAGCCACAGGCTGCACATCGGCCAGGGGGGTTGAGCAATAGCCTCCCAGGGGTTGAACCGCGGGACCGTGACCATGTCCGTGCGGGGGTGTGAAGGACCCAAACAGGCCAGCCCCAGGCAAGCCTGGGATGCTCACATCAGAGCCTGGCATTGACTGTGTTGGGATTGCCTGGTGCCAGGTTCATGGGGTGGACAGAGTGCTGCAAGGGTGTCATCTGTGCTCGGCCACACCCTGTGGCAGCCAACAGTGCAAAGCCATCCATGACGGCAGTGGCAATGCGATCCAAGGATGCAGTCATGGCCTCCTGCATGTACTGCATCTCCACTAGGATCAGCGCAGTGACCCCTCTCCTGCTGCTCGGCTAACTTGCGCACCTCCGCAAGCAATGCATGCACCCCAGTGGCAAGCAGCACCTGTTGCTGAATGCATGCCCACAGCAAATGGGTGAGCTCAGCCAATGGGTTGGCATCCTGGGGCACCTGGGTGGGATGCCAATCCTCGTGTGGTGACCGGCCATGCTGCATAGCTACCTTCTCTGGTGGATGCTGCACGGCGGGGTCTGCAGGAGGAATGGGCAGTGCACACTGCTGCTCCTGCAGTGGTGGCAGGCAGCTGTCCTGCCACTGTCAGAGCACTGGGCATGCTGGCTGTATCAGTGGCCAGCAGGGGCATCTCTCCCCACAACATTGCCCATGCTGTCCAGGATAAGAATGATGTTGTCCTCGGTGTCAGACCCCACCCCAATCTGTGCCTCTGTGCAGAGGACACCAAGGCTGGTATCCTGCAGGAACACATCCAGGGCCTCGCTTGACCCCAGGTCCAGGACATCAGCCTGCACTCTGGTGGTGGGCTGCAGCCTGTCAGGCCCCCAGATGTCAGTGGAGGTGAACGGCTGGTCCTCCGGGGCTGTTCCAATGTCCATGGCTGCCGCAGCTGCCAGTGCCCCATCATCCGCACTGAGGCATGCTCGTGCTTCAAGAGGAAGAAAGGCGTGTCAGTGCTGCAATGCCCACATGTGCCCCCCACACTGCCACTGCATGTGTCCTGCAGCATGGCATGTGTGTGAGTGTGCACATATGCACAAGACATGCATGCCGGCTGCATGCATGCCAGTATGCCCTTGTGCACACCCTCTTTGCCAGCAGCTGTGTGTGGCTGACATACTTACCATGCAGTGATGGGCTGCCACCCATCTGGAATCCACCTCCAGGCACACCCCTCACAGTGCTGCAGTGCATGGTGGCTGCCACCAACTCCTCCTGCGATGTCAGCATTGGCGCATCTGCAAACCCCCCTCCGGTGAAATTCTGGGAAGCACGGATGGCTGTCACCTTCTCCTTAATGTACCTCTTTTCCATGAATGCCTTCTTCTGGCACTCCTGTGCCAACCAATGGTAGCTGCCATGCTGGTTGACATATGCTGCCACCTCCTCCCAGGCCCCAGCCCTGGCCTGTGGTGTGTCTGTGGCACCACTCCAGGGGTTCCCTGTCGAGGTATGCATCAAACAGGGCCTCTGTCTCTACTTTCATGAAATTGGGCCTGCACTTGTGAGCAAGCGCACACTCCTCACCCTCCTCACATTCCAACATTTGGCTTCCTGTGAACATAGACAGCACAGTGTTTCAGTGGCATCTCCCTGTTCCGTCCCACCCTGCAGTGCTGTCTGCTCCCAGTGAGTTGCAGTGGCATGCGCACCTTACCTCGAAAGGATGCAATACCAGTCCATGGTCTGTGCTGGTCCGTGGCACTTATAAGGTGCAACACATGCAAAGAAGAGTTGGTGCAAAGGTAATGGCATGTTAATGCACCCAGTGTGCCACGCATTGGCTGATGAGCTCATTTGCATGTGGTTTCTGAATATTGCAATTTTCACCATGCGCAATGCGATTGCACTGGAGCAAGTCGCAGTGCAATGCGCATGCATGCATGGTGTGCAGACCTGCAGTGAGCATGTGCCAAGCGGTACCATGGTGTCAATCGCGCACTGTGCGCTGACAGCACAATGCAGGGGCATAGCGCATGATGCACCAGGTCAGCTATTGCACACATGTGCACTGCAAAGAGGTGGGCAACCCCTGACCCATGGGTCAATCCCCTGACCTGGTGACCTACCTAGCCACACTCATGCCGCACATCTCCATCACTGCGCAATGGGCAGACACAGTGCATGTTCCCTCACATCACGCATCTGGCACATGTCATGGACATGTGCGCCTATTGCTGCCATTTTGGTCACCAAGATCACTGTGTAGCATGGCGCAGGGATGTGTTTGTAGTGCTCAGAACTGGATGTAGGTTGAACTCATCAACCTGGTGGCCTATCTCCAGCCCCATGCTCCCCAACTATTTGACCATGTGCCTCTGCAGCAGCCGAGGGTCTCAGTGTGGCAGGGGATTGCTGACAGACTGCAGCAAAGGAACAGGGTGGACAGAATGGGGGAGCAATGCCGCCACCAGTACGGTGACCTGGTGAGGCAGGACCCAGAGTGCCTGAGGAGGACTGAGGCACGATTCAGGCGAGGGGCTGTGCCACAGCCAGGTAAGTCAGCCCATATTGCATGTGTGCCCTGGTGCTGTACAGTGGTGTTGGCTAGGCTGCCTGGCATGCCCTGCAGAGTGGTGCACTGTCATTATGCGCATCATGGAGTGGTATTGCCAGCCACCACTTGTGTTGCATTGCAGCCGTGTGGGACGTGTCAGGAAGGGGCTCACCTTATGTACAGGGATGGGGTTGGGGGGCAGCTGCTGTGGATGATTCCTAATGTGTACCTGTCTTTGTTCCATTTCTAGGGCCTGAAAATCACCGCCGGGCACAGGCAGCAGCAGCACAGCAGGCTGCAGCAAGCTACGGAGGAGAAGCAGGACCAGCACTAGCAGGGCAGCAGAGGACAGGTAGGCACTGTCATGGTCCTTCACACTTTACATGGGAGGTGGCAGGGGAGTGGGTGCAGGCATGGCCACCTGTGCCATAAGCTTTGGCAGCTGTGTGTGTCGCATTATGCATAGTGCATGCCACTGTGGCACATCCATTGGACATGTGTGCCAGCAGTTGGTGGGGTGGGTGTGCGCCCAGCTGTCACTGTTGTTGCTGTGATGCTGCTAGTGCACTGTGCCATGTGACTGTCATTGTGCAGTTGGGTGGCCATTGTATGGTGGGGACCACCTCTGTGCACTGTTGTGGTGTGCCGAGCTGCTAGCAGGCATTGACCCACCCCCCTGCGGGTGGCCGGTATGGGCCCTTCGGTGGGGGGAGTGTTGCCGCCCATTGTGCACTGTGGGTGGGCATGGTTCCTTGGGACATTGCACTGATCACCTGTCCTGTCCCTTGTCATAGGTGTCCAGTGGAGGCATCTGAGGTCCATGTACTACAGGCTGCTCTGACAGCTCATACTGATTACATCGATCACCATGGAAGGAGTCCTTCAGCTTTGGCACATGCTGCTGGAAGACCAGAGGCAGTAAGGACACCAAGGGGTGGCAGGTCATGGCTGCCATTAGTTTAGCCCCAGCATTCCCCTGTTTCCCCTGCAGTACTTCTCCCTACAGTCCCCCTTCCTACTGTACAGTCCCTGTTCCCTGTCCCCTTCCCTCGCTTTCCTAGCCTTTCCCACCCCCTTGTTATTGTAAACAGTTTGCTTTGGAAATATATATTTTTTGACTTACCTGCCTGTGTCAGTATCTGCTTTGCAGATGATGTGAGGAGCCATGCTGCAGTGGCCCAGTGTCTGTCCATGTGGTGTGCATGTGTCGAGGTGTGTGTTGTACTTCTGTGGTTCACTGCTGTGTGCTGTGGTATCCCACTGTGGTGGTGTCCTTCCCCTCGGTCAGTGACTGTGCCTTGGGGTGCACATTGGGCAGCTGTCAAGGGTGTGTGGTGGGTATGTGCATGGTGGTGGCACACGGCCATGGTTGTTGGTCGGGTACGGGCTGCACAATGTGTTCAGGCCCCGCTTGGCGTTGTGTTGCCTGTCCCATGTGGTCTACCACACTACTTGCCACCCGGCACATTCAGTGCCTTCTGTGTGGGATTCCTGTGTGCCTGTGTGTTGTGTGTGTGTGTGCTCGGCTGCATGGTTCTGGGTGTGGCCTGCTCTGGTCTGGGAGGGGGGCACGGTCAGCAGCCTGTGGGGGGAGGCTCCCTTGGTGGCCCTCCATTGGCACCTCCTGTTGCCTACTATCTGTGCCACTGTTGTGTTCTGGGAAGGGGTGTCTGGGTGCCTGTGTGTGCCCTGCTGTGCCCTGCTGGTGATGGACTTCTGTGGCCTGTCATTGTGCTTCCCTGGCTCTGTCCCTGGGTTTCTTCTCTGTGCCATGTCCCCCTCTGTTGCTCTGATGCTCTGCTCCCACAGTTGCACTAGAGTATCTCTTTCTGCACCATGGTGCAACTGTGCCATGTTCAGCTGGGTTGCGCTGGTGCAGTGTGGCCGATGCAGCCTCTGAATATGGCTCCTGTTGCACCATGGTGCATTGGATTTGTGCTGCGCTGGACTTGTGCCGGCCTTTGGTGCATTTCTGAATATCTGGGCCTGGGTCAACTTCTCCAAAACAAAATTTAAGTCCCAAGCAGTTTCAGTGGCTCAGTAAATAGCACACTCGGCTGTGAGGCCAGGAGATCAGAGGGCTGTGGGTTCAGTTCCCACATCTGGCACTTGGGTTAATATCCCAGTACTGACACTGTAGTGCAACATAAGAGGGGTGCTGCACTTCTGAGGTGCCGTCTTTCAGATGAGATATTAAAGTGAGATCCCATCTGCCTAGATTGGTGGTAGTTCAAGTGGATGTTAAAGATCCCATGGCACTTATTGAAAAGAGTTGGGGAATTTTTATTATAACAACATCAGAAACACATAGGGTACAGTAGGTATTAAATCAGAAGGTACAAATAAAAACTAAAGGAACAAAACTGTGTTAATTCACATTACAAAGGGGAGAAGAACTTAAATCATAACAAGAAAAGAAATAAGTGTTACCGTCACACATATTTGAACAACTACAAACCACTTCATTTATATTTGATAAAGATATTAAAACCCTTCCACCACTGAAAAACCTTCAATGAAGGGTGACATGCAACATCAGAAACATAGAGTTTGACCATAACTTGAGTGACCAAAACGCAAACAGTATCATATGGCATCAGCCTTTGGTATAGTACCCACTGGCACCTGCTTTGCCATATATAATACTTTAAGCAGCATAAAAAAAAACAGCAGATGTATTTGGATGATACTGGCAACCTAATTGAGCATACTGGCCCAATATAAAAAAACTCATATGACATAGTGGACAACCACTTCATGTTCCAGTAGCGAGTTAGGTGGAACCATACAGGTTTAATGTAAGAACAATCAAAAAGATAATGCTCCACAACTTCCTCTATATTGATGCAGTCCATATGAGGACAAGTACATTCCTCCAATACCTTATGTTTAGTGTTGCCCCACACATTGATCTTCCTGTAAACAGAGAGCCACAGGTGCTCCCACATGAAAGGGGGAATTCTAGGATTACATAACTGTGCCAACACAGAATGATTATTTTGGGGAGAGCTATTCTTAAAAACTGGTTCAGTAGGTGAAACCATAGCCATTACAGCCTGGTAAAGTTTGTGATCAGAACTCTGAATAATTAGCTGTTTAGAAATACCACATTTATACAATTTGGTCACCAAAGGATGAAGAAATTCAGGTACATGTAAATAGACAGACAGGCAGTGAGGGGTCACCCCCCCAAGTGGAAAAATAATGAGATAATATATGTCGAGTCCAGTTGTTGTGGGAGGCCTGAGATGAGGCCAACCCACTTTTCACTGTCTGGGGGATAAATAAAGTATGAAAAAGTACTATAGGATCGAGCATCCCAACACCACACTTTTCTCTGGATAGGTAGGTAAAACATCATTTTATGGGGTTTAATCCATTTCCCCAAAGCATCTGTATACAATTTCATATCCAGATGCCTGGGGAGGGATAGATCATTGCAACATAAAGTAAGATAGGACCAAGAAAGTGTCTAATGATTTGCACTCATTTTACTTTAAACATTTTCCAATGTTTTCATCTAACAACTTTAGATTCAACTTTCTGCAACCCCACTTCCCAGTTTAATAATGGCAAATTTTGGGGCCCAAAGGTTATCCCCAAAATCTTTAGGGGATCTGAGGAAAAGGGGATGCCCTCAACACACATTGGTGAAGGAAACCCAGCACGCAAAAACAGGCCCCTGCTCTTACAGAATTGGAGAGTACAGAATATTCTGAAATCTCCTGCAAAATATAAGACAACTGGTTAGTATCTGTAAAAAACAGGCAGAGATCATCAGCTTATGCTTGGACCCTTAATTCTCTCACAGAGCCAGGTACTGAGATGCTTGACCAAGATGGTGAAAGAGCCGATTTTCTTAGAAGGGGGTCCAAAGTAAATGTGTATAATAGCAGACTAAGGGGACACCCTTGATGAACACCAGTAAGGACAGAAAACCCATCAGTGATTTGACACCGAATGACAGGGTGAGCTATAGCACAGGAATATAACAATTGAATCTGTCAGATTAAAGAATCAGGGATCCTATAAGATCTAAGTACTGCAAACAAAAAAGGCAGATACACTCGATCAAAGGCTTTTTCCTGATCGTTGGAAGCCAGGCACAGCCGGTCATACCATTTTGAGATAAAAATTCAGACAGATCCCTTACTACCATTAGGGCCTGCTCAATTTTACAGGTGAGTAACCCACAAAACTGATAGGGAGAAATGACCAGAGAGGCATAGCATTTCAACTGATTATTTAGAATTTGGGCTAAAATCTTATAATCCGAGTTTAAAATCATAATTGGTCTCCAACTTTGGAGAAGGAATTTGTTACTAGATTTACATAAGAATATCAATAAGGCTTTCAAAAAGGCAGGGTGCATTTTCTGGGAAGACAAAAAAATTAAAAACAAATGCCAAACATAAAGAGGGTTCTGAGGAAAATGCTTTATAAAATTCAAAAGGCAGGCTGTCTATACCGGGTAAAACACCATTTATCTGAGATCTAATAATCTGTTCAATTTCATCAGGTCCAATATGGTCTTGATTAGGAGGGATCTCAGCCAAAATAAGTGAAATGTCGAGAACATTCAAATATGATTGGATGGATTCATCCAAAGGTAACATTTGAGGACTATGGGAGTGGAGAAAGGATAAAATAGTCTCACAGATTGCCGGAGTTGTGTGGACCGTCTGCCCTTGTTGGTTCTCCAAGGAGTCCATTGAGACTGGGTGCCTCAAAGTTTTACAGGCCACGAAAGGATCAAACACTGGGGATTTTTGAGTTCCTGACTGTAGCATAGCCTGTAGAGACTGAGCCCTGTCATATTGATAGAAAAGCATTTCTTTTTTTTAATTATGGATTTGGGAAGAATAATCTAATTTAGTAGTGTTAGCCAATGTAAATAATTTAAACAATTGCTGACATAGAGAAAGATATTTCAAAAATGTAATATTCATTGTTTTTTACCAAACTGCTGGAACCAGGATTTAAAATCAGCTTTAGAATCCATCCTCCATTCCCCAAAATCAGAGTAGAGAAAACTGACAGAGCACTGAGCAGCAATCAACCCAAGGATCCCAGGCCAGACCAGTGGATCTTTCAACACCGAAGTGTCAAGCCTCCAGCAGTTGGATCGGGAAGAGACCCCCGGGGAACAATCAGAAACAATGTACAAAATTAAATGGTCAGAATATTCAGTTGGCTGGGTATGAAAGGAAAAATGTGGCAAAGTGTTAGACACAAACACATAATCTATGGTGGTGTAATATTTGTTTCTCATATAGGTGACACTAGGCCCCAATTTACGAAAAGTACTACAGTCAATCAACTCAGCAGAGTCAATAACTTGGTAAAGGGCATTGGAGTCACAATACACTTTTTTAGTTGAAGAACACCCATCTTTGTTATAAGAACAATTAAAATCCCCACAAAAAAATATGGTATGTGAAGTAACCGAGTATGGTTGTATTGCATGAAGGAGAGAAACCCTCTCAGCCTTCAACTGTGGGTTGTATATAAGACGAAAATGCATTTCATTCCATACTCCATCCACAATCAAACCCCTTCCTGGACATAAACCAATAAGTTTAGTCAGACAGAAATGATACCTATTGAACAAAACTCCCACCCCATCGACACTGTCCAATCCAAAGGACCAGTAGGAAGGGCTCCACACCCGTTCCCCCTGAAAAGGTCTAATCTGATCCTTGAGAACATCCACATTTCCTGCAGAAAGCAGATACCAAACTCAGAATTGTGGATAAGTTCAAAAACTGCCTGATGCTTTATAGGGTTTAAAGAGGGACTATGGTCACAAATTACTGGCATCAATAAATTCAGAGTATGTTTATTTATTTATTAAGCATCAGTTTACAACCTTTGAGCCAGAGGCTCGTTTACAAAGGTACCTCATCACAGAGAAGACAATACAGTGATAACAACTTAGTACAAAGGAACAGTGTACTGTTTTTTTGTTTTGTTTTTTGAGAATACAGGAGGACAAATGAGATCAACAGTTTGTATGTATCAATATGTATCAGTATGTATCAACATAGCCCCAATCACCCTCATGCCAAAACTGAGATCCCTAAGTTACTCTGTTTAAAAGTTGCAAGTCATTTTACAATCCTAAATTCACTGCCTGTTCGGAAGAATCAGTTTCAGTGAAGAGGTGCAGATGATGTTATCTCCTGAACTCACAATGTAGCCCTCCATGTCAGCAAGCTTACAGGATCTGCTTCTCTAAAGTTTAAAAGCAAAGTGCAGATGGTTTTCACCAGTAAAACAAGCAGCACCATACAATAAACATTGCTTTAAAACCTACGTGTGTTTCAGGTTTTGTAACAAAGTTGACAAATTCATATTTTTGATGTTGGTGCTTTTTTGTTGTGGTCCTTTTCTCCTGGGTTACTACATGCTAAATCACAGCACACTCATCTGAGATTTGCAGAGTGGATATCTCTGATGTGGTGAAAGGCTGTGATCATTCACCCCTATCATTCAATTGAGGTCATTTCTCAGGATGGCACTTTAAATCAATTACTCAATCACCCTGTAAATGGAGGTGGGATAGGTACTGCTGTTTTGAAACCTTACTAAGAGTGTCTATGTAGTAGCCCGCTCAATGCTTAATCACTCAATCAAGCAATCATTCAATCAGTATTTAATTCATCAAAGTATGAATGAATGGGATACTCAGTTGAGCAGGGCTCATTTTCTGTTTTCTCATTGACAGGCTGTTACTTGAGCTATATTCAGGCTCATCTGTGTTGTACTCCACATTACAATGATTGTTTTACCAAGCCTAACACTTCCACCTCTAGTAGGAATTTACACATAAAAGGCCCGTATTAAAACATATTGTAAAGGAGACACTGACAAACAGCAATGCATTTACCAACACTGCAACACTTATAGCAATACAACTTCCAAACAGTTACTGCAAAGTGGCACTTTACATAGTATCAGCAGCCTGAAGGCATGCCGACTCAGCATCTTCCAACTCTGAAGAAATGAACCACACCAAAAAGGCATTAAAATACAAATTTGTCAACTTTGTTACAAAACCTGAAACACATAGATTCCATAGCACTGTTTTTAGACTGGTGCCCCCTGTTTTACTTATGAAACCCTTTGCAGCATGATTTTGTAACTTTGGAGAAACAGATCCCATAAGGTTGCTGACAAGGAGGGCTAGACTGTGAGTTCAGGAGATGACATCATCAGCACCTCTTAACCGAAACTGGCTTTTTCTAACAGGTAGTGAAACCAGGGTTGCAAAATAGCCCATTACTTTAAAATGAAGTAACAAAGAAACCTAATATTTGGTATGAGATGTATTGAGGGTATGCTTATTCTAATTCTGCAATGTAGCACTTTTGGCCAGAGTCCCTCTTTAAAAGACTATGTAGATTCACTGATCCCACCTTCAATGGGACAGCAGCATTAAGGTATCTTTTTCTGTTTTTTCTTCTTTTTACCCCAATAACAAACCAACTCAGGTATTGAAGGGGCAGCAGGGGGTTGAACAGCTGACTCCAACTGGTCCATATCAGAGGCTCCATCTTCAGAGGCCAAAACCTCAAAGGGGTTAATAGATTCAATGGAGCCCTAAGGTAAAAGAGGTTTACCCTTCAAATTCCTAGAGGAACGCCTAGGAAGTGGGGCTAGGACTTCAGCAGAAAGTACCAAGGGGTCAGAGTCCCTATAGCAAACAGGGGCCAGAGCCACCATTCCAGAGGACTCTTTACTAAGAGGAAGAGAGGGAGCAAGAATAGTTACAGCCAAAGGAAATTCAGAAAGGGGGGAGGCGCAGACGTCTGGGCAATGGACACAGAAGGGAGGGGACTAGAAACCTGAGGGGGAAGAGGATATGACTCTGGATCAGGCACCAAATCATGCTCGTGTTGAATTACTAGGTCCAGGCTCATACATGAGGCCTTATTCTTAGCTGCCCAATGGCATTCACCAAAAACGTGACCAATCTCATCACACAAATCACATTTAGTATGGGAGGCGCATTGCAAAGCAATGTGCCCGACGTCACAACAATTATCACAGCATGGTTTATCATAGGAACTGGAGATGTGAGTCCTGGATCCACACTTGTAGCATGCCCGGGGCTGCCTGGCATAGAAGCACACTCCCTGATCCCTACCCAGCATAAAAAAACTGGGAACATGAGTAATCCCTGAATCTGACTGCCACAGCCTGACCTTATATTTCCAACCACCAGTCAAGAACAGTTCAGAGTCCAGAATTGCCTCAGGGTCACTTAAGACCTCACATTTCTGGGAGAGCCAATAGGTAATATCATACACATGGACCCCTCATTACGAAACATGACGGTAACAAATTTGATCAGAGGTTTCGTAAGAGGGATAACCAAAAAGGGGGTCCACTTGGGTGAAAACTTCACCTGATTATATCTTTCCCAGAAGAGGTCCAGAGCATAAGGAGTGCGAAAACTGATGTCATAATTGTCCTCCCCACTGATGTTAATAAAGGCAAAAACCTCACATGGGGAGAAATGAAAGGAGTCTTTCAGCAAGTGTTTTCCTACAAAATGCCTGTCTGGTCTGTACTCAAGACCCCCTTTATTGCGGATCCGTACTGCATTCCTTCGGGGGCAGCTTCTTTCTTTATCTTAGTAAACAAATCAGACAAGCAAGGTTTCTTAGGTTGAGGGGGTCCTGGGGAGATTCATCCAGAGTAACAGCACTGTCCCCATGTACTTCCAGAAATATAAGTAAGTTAGTTGAAGAAGAGGCTCCAGGCTGGCCCTTCTGGACAGGGGGCGGAGGGCAAGGATCTACTCCAGTAATTGTAGATTTAACATCAGATGGTAAATCTGCAATAAGCAGAGAGTCAGGAAGAGATTTGGTAAGTTCCCCAGGACACCATGCCGGAGAAGACTGTGAAAAATTAAATTCTGGATCCCAATCAGGGTCGGGCAGCCAGATACCAGCAGGGGGAAGCTTCCAACCCACATTACTGAGAGCCTTTTTTGGGGACCAAGGTTCAATCGGGGGGAGTTTCCCCTCATCAAGAGCAAATGCAGATTGTAACACAGCAGCAGTGGTTTTCCCAACTGAAGCATCAGGAAAAGATGAGGTAGACAAAACTTTACCAGTATCAGAGTCATATCCCAAAGAAATATGCCTTTTAGCTAGGATCACAACAGTTCTGCACCCTTTTACATCTTCTTTAGCCCCAAATGCAAATTCACCCTCCTTAGAGCTAAATGAGAAAGCTGTTACACCCTCCTGTTTACTGGGTGAGTGCTGATAAATAACTGGAGCAGGGCTCAGGAAGGGAGGCACTCCGGGCATACCACTGGCAGAAGTAGGTTTCAAAACAAACCATGTGTTCCTAGACAGGGGTTCCTGAATAGGGAAAGATGGAAAAAATGGACCACTGTCCAAGTGGACTGAAGGGAGCTGAGGATTCTTCTTCTCAGATTCGGAAGACAACATATTCACTGGCAATGCAATGGTCGGCTGTAGGCACCCGCCAGAGAAAGTGGTTGGAATGCCAGCCGAACCATCATCAAAATCTGAAGCAACAATGAATGAACTAGTGGTAGATAGTGACTCACCCAGCCCTGCCTGGGCCACAGCCTTTGATGCTGCTACGTCATGAACGCTGTCATCCTGCACTGTCAAGGGAGCGACTTTCAGCGTTCCAGCTTTCAGCCTAGTGATTTGATCCTGCAGATCCCGTTCAAGCTCCAGGTAACACATTTTTTCAAAAGTCAGTTGTTGAATCAAGGAAAGTTTGACTTTGGTTGGAGGAGAAGCCTGCTGCTCTAAACCAGTCCTGGAAATATTGCCAGAGCAGCTTAAATCTTCTGGTGAGTGAAACACTTCTGGAGTTTCGGCTCCAGCCTTCAGTATAGTTGAATTTTGTGCTAAATCGTGCTGAGACTCTAGAGATACAGAGGTAGGAGAGGAGGCTTGCTCCCCCATCCCAGAGACGTCCATCTCCTCAGGAGGATCTCTGGAAGTGGCCATCTCACAGGCCAGAGGTTCCCCCTATAGGATAGTAGGGGAATTTCCCCAGTGTCCTTGCCAAATTTCCCTCACTCACTAAAAATACCACCAACAGCCTAATCTGGTTCAATTTCAGTTGCTTACCATCTGTATTCCTTCCCCCTCCAGTTGCCCCCAAAAAAGGTACTTCTAAGCCCAGTGGACTTACCAGGTCAACAAAATTAAACAAAACAAAACAAAGCCAGGACAAGGGAATGGATAGGAAGTTTCAGATACAGGATACCCCCTGAGAAAGGTATGGGACACATCTAGCTGAGCCATGGTATGACCGCACACTGGCTTATGAAAGTCAGAGATAGCCAAAAGGTGCACCTTGAAGGAGGAGTACTGGAGACCAGAGTCTTACAACAAAATCATGTAGTCCAGAATCTGGCTCACCGGAGAAGTGAAAGGGTTCAGAAGATGCTTGGCAGCCTAGATGGCAGACCTTTCCACTTCATCGTATACATGGCTCTAGTGGAGAGCTTCCAAGCTGCCACAAGGATATCTGCCACTCGCTTAGATATCCCCAGATTGGGTAATGGCTATGTCCTCAGGAGCCAGGCAAGCAGATGAAAGGACTTGGAATTTGGATTGACCAGGATCCCCTGAGCCTGTGTCAGCAGATCCCTGTAGAGAAGCAGAGGGACCGGAGGTTTGTCCACTAACTGTTGCAGTAAAGGAAACCATATCTGTCCTGACCAGAAGGGTGTGACTAGGATCAAGTTGGCCCTCTCCATCTGCAGTTTGGTTAGCATCTTCTGAATCAGAGGAAATGGGAGGAAAAGCATAAATAAACTTCCCTCTCCAGGAGAGGGACAATGTGTCTTGCCAGAAAACTCCAGGCCCTCGATCTAGTGAGCAGAAACTGAGCAGTTTTGCACTTAATGCAGATGAAAAAAGGTCTAACTCTAGATGACCCCTTCTGGTGAAATGATCTTCTGCAACAGATGAGAGAAGTTCTCACTTGTGCATGCTGGACTGTGTCTTGCTGAGACTGTCCGCCAGGGTGTTTAGTATGCCTGGGTTTGTGGACTGACAAGAGGACCAAGCTGTGGTCTAGTGCCCAGTACTATACTCTCATGACCATCCTGCATGGGGGTTAGGAATGCATCCCCCTTGCTTGTTGATATAGAAGGCAACACTGAGATCGTTGGATTGGATCAACAGCTGAACCGGCAGGAGATGGTTCTCAAAAGCCTGCATGGCATACATACAGGACAGCACATATCTCCAGGACATTGATATAAAGGGAGGTTTCAATCTGGAACTGCGTTTCTTGAGTTTGAAAAGGACCCAGGTGCACTCTCCAGCACTCCCCAGCCTGAACCAGAGGCATCTGTGGTGAGGATCTGCTGAGGGGAAGGAGATCTGGAATAGGACCCCTCATAACAGGTTCTGTGGGTCCATCCACCACTACAGCACCTTGTGAACTGGGAAGAAGACCAGCAATAACTGATCTAAGTCATCTAAGTGTTGGTCCCATTGCACTCTGAGCATCTACTGAAGGACTTACATGTGCAGTCTGGCCAAGGGGACCATGGCAATGGCCATGGCCATAAGACCACTAGTCTCACTTACACCCTCACAGGAACATAACAGCTCTTGGTGACTTTCTGAATCTGAGCAATAAGGCACTCTACCCTGTTGAGAGGCAGGAAGGCTTTGCCCTGCACCAAGTCTAGGACCACCCCTGTATACTGCAAACTCTGGGATGGAATTAGGACAGACTTGGGCAGTGATGCCCCGGAAGAGAAACAGCTGAAGGGTTCTCTCCAGGGTCTGGTGGAGCTGTTCTCTGAACTGAGATTTCAGGAGCCAGTCATCCAGGCAGGGGAAAATGTACAGTCCCTCCCTCAAGAGAGCTGCAGCTACCGCTGCAAAGCACTTTATAAAGACCCATGACACAGACAATAAGAGCAATACTCTGAATTGGTAGTGCTCACCCTGAAAAAGAAACCAGGGCTTTCCCTGAACTGACTAGACATTTCTATGATAATATTGGTTTAACTGTCAAATCCCATACATATCTGTTTAAATATCTATTGATTTACTGTTTTTATGTCTCCATGTACTAACATAAGTCGTTATATTTTAACATTTTTCTGTATCAGCTGTAATGAAGTGAAGTCAGTATCCAGACAGTACTATAATGATGTAGTAAATTGTGATTTTAACATGCCCTGTATCTTTCTGCATGATGTAATAAATAAATATTTAAAAAAAAGAAAAAGAAACTGGAGAAATCTCCGGTGCGGAGGACACACTGAGATGTGCTGGTAAGCATCCTGCATATCCAAGAAGCACAGCCTGTTGTCCTGCTTGAGTAATGGCAGCAGGCCTGGCAGAGTCACCTTGTGAAATTTCTTATACTGGATACAGTATAAAGGTTGAGGTCCTTGAGATTTAGAATAGCCCTCAAATCTCTGGTTCTTCTGGGGACCAGGAAGAACCTGGAATATAAACTCTTGTTCCTTTGGTGCCTGAGCACTAGCTCGATGACCTTTTTCCATAGATGGACTGTACCTCCTCCCAAAGAACTGCTAGATGGGCCGAGGGGCAGGTGGAAGGTACTGGAGGAGTCTCTGGAGATACCTCTACAAGTTCCAGAGTGTGTTCTCTCTCAGTTTTCTGAAGAATCCAGGCATCTGAAGAAATGGTTCTTCATTGATTGAGATGGCAGGAGAACCAACATCTGACCACCACCTTTTGGACAGGGACCAGAAGTGGGGGGTCTGTCAAGGAGTCAAGCTGAGTTGGATGCAGCCACTGGAGATGACTCATCACCCCAGGATGTTTTGCTGCAGCACCAGAGGAGGAGGGGATGGGCAAGACAGAGGAGACCTTTCTCTTGCCCTGAGGATGGGAGGCTGCTCCAGACTTGTGGGACACCTTGCAAAAGGGAGGGCGCTGTCTGCTCCTAGGCTGTGTATGACAGAGTGAGTGAACAGACTTGGTAGCCCTGCCAGATGCCGGTAGGTCATTAATGATGTCCTAAACATCTGGTTCAAATAGCCTGGAGCCATAAAAAGGGGCATTAAGCACCTTCTGCTGGACATCTAGAGTAAAACCTGAAAATCTCATCCAGGAGTGCCTTCGCAGGCAGATGCCTGTGGCAGCAGACTTGGCACCAGTGTCAGAGATATCATACAAGGCTCTGAAGAGATACTTACTAATATCCTCAGCATTTTGTAAGCAGTTGTGAACTTCCTGTTTCTGGGAGCACTCTGGAGGGACCTTGACCCTTTGATACATCCAGGGTTGATTACTGTAATACTCTTTACTTCTGGGTCACTAAAGGGACCCACCACTGGCTGCAGCTGGTGCAGAATGCTGCAGCCAGGTTGCTGATCAGCCTGTTCAGGTCTAGTCATGTGACTCCAGTCCTGTGAGCTCTGCACTGACTGCCTGTTAGGTGGAGGATCATCTTCAAGGTGGGTTTGCTCACCTATAAGGCCCTATACGGATTGGGCCCTGGCTGTCTGACTGATCTCCTGACACCTGCCACCACAGTCCACTCCCTCCGCTCCTCGACCAGGGTCTCCTCATTGTTCCAAGGGCCAGATTAAAAACTTCTGGCAGCCGTGCCTTAGATGTCACCAGACTGGCCCTTTGGAACTCCTTTCTAATCTGTGTTGGGGGAGGCCCCAATGGTTGAGATGTTTAAAAAGGGTCTAAGGCTTATTTATTCCACTTGGCCTTCCCTGATGAACTTGACTGACCAGAGCTAGTTTCATTTTAGATATTATAGTATTATATTTATTGTTTTACTATTTATTGCATGCTGTATGTATTCTTGTATTTATTTGTATCATCCTTCCTGTTTTTATGTAAGGCACCCAGAGCCTCCAGGATTGAGCGCCATATAAATAAATGTGCCTTGCCTTGCTCTTCCTCCAGATGATATTCTGGTATTTAACCACATGACAGAACTGATTAGCAATCTGCATCCCCAAGATAGAGGGGGTGTATACCCTCTTGCCCCAAAGGTCAGTCTGCCTAGATTCCCTATCTGGAGAAGGGAGCTAAGGTGCTTGGGCACCTTGGACCTGTCATGCTGCTTTAATGATCACAGAATTGGTCTCCAGTTGGGCAGCTTAGTAAGGTAGGCCCTGAGGGTCATAATGCAATTTATCCACCCAGTGGAGCATGGTAGGGACCTTGTAAGGCTTATGCTAGGCAGTAGTAATGACATTCCTCAAGGCTGGAAAGATAGGAGGAATGACCTTAGGAGGAGATTCTGAGATTTCCAGAAAGTCTACCAGTTCCTGTCTGGTGGCATCCTCTTACTCAGTATAGAAGCCCATTGCTGTAGACAGTCATCTCATAACATTAAAGAAAGTAGGGTCTTCTGGAGGTGACCTGGGAGTATGCTTGACGGAGTCCTCACTCAATGAAGAGGCAGTGGACCTATCTGAGGAAAGAGGTTCCTCTTTCTCAGGTAGGATGAGGTCAGGATGGTACTCTTCCTCGACGTTGACCTGCTCCAACTCGAGGTTCGATGAACAAGAGACCTATGACGGCCCACGGGGAACCACCCAAGGAGGCTGAAGTTGTGTCAGCAATGACAGGGCCATAAACAGTGCAGGGGACCCTGTCCTGTAAGATCCCAATTGGTGGGCCAGAACTGTAGTGAACTGGGCCAGGATATCATTAAGGTCAATGGCAGGAGACTGGTGTGTCGACAGAGATGGAGTCGTCAGCAGAGGGCGTGATAACCTGTCTGTTGGGGCCTGGAAGCCCAAAGAGCCTGTCAGCTGTCGGCCTGGAGAGATATCAGGCCACAGTGGAAGGGCTGTTGTAGACAGCCCAAGTGTTGATGAACTGGGGGTCAACAACCAGCCTCCCAGAAAAGTGGGAGGCAGTGCTGTCATTATGGGCCTGGGAGGAGCAGAGGCCTGGACAGCAGTTGGTGTTAGCGCAGCTGCAACCAACAGAGTACCCCTGGATGAAGAGGCTGTTAGGGATCGGGAATGGTGCCAGGGGAAGCAGTCCCATTCATGGTTTTTCTTGTGATTTTTCCCTGAAGACTGGTCTCGGGCCTTTGCAGCCTGGGAGCTGGATGAACCAGCTGGCAACTGGGAAGGAGGGACCCCCGAGGACCCCTGCCTAGAACTGGCTACCTACTGTTCCATCAGGAATTTTTTGAGAACCCTTTTGCATTGCCTAAGGGTGATTTGACTGAATTGCTGGCAGAGCTCACAGTCAGAGACATCTTGGTCAAGCCCAAGACAGTAAGACAGAGGATATGGTCATCTGAAGAGGAAATATTCTTTCCGCAGCGATGGAACAGAGAAGTGGAAGGATTAATTCTCGATGTAAGGTAAAGGGAATGCTTAAAAAAAAGAGAGAGAGTCTAAAAAGCTAAGTAAAGAAAAGCTGTAGGCGAAAATGGCAAGAAACTGCATCAGAGCTTCTGCAGAGACCCATGCAAACAGAGTCGATAGCGGGAAAGAATTGATGAGGGAGTGAGGCCACTCACGCCTTTATAGGTTTGGTGACATCGGCAGGTGATGTCGGCGTGGGTGACCCCAGTGGTACTGCTGGAAAAACTTCTGTGTGGATCCTGCTTCACCGACGGTGATGTTTCTATGGTTTGACCTGATGACTTAGATACCCCCAATAAAGATCTTAAACACAAATATAATCTTGAGCAATCAGAATATTTGTACTACAGACAAATAAGCAATATATTTATGAAAAAAGACTTCTTTCATTGGGAAAGAGCAGCCAATGCAGCAAATTGAGGCTGAAATTAAGAAACTAGCATAACAGAAATTTGATAATTTATTTACCTGGATAATAGGGAAGCTCCATAGTAACTATGAAAGACTTTATAGTAAAACATTAATAAATGGCCTACTCAGTTAAACATGAACATGTCAACCCGACAATGGAAAACTGCTTTATCTCCCATAAATTACAGCAAACTTTTCAGAGACAAAATCATTCAATATAAAATACTAAAATGGGCATACTTTACTCTTTATAGACTACAAAAGATAGGAGTCAGATCTACTTCTGAATGTTGGCATTGCCAGAAACCAAATGTAGTTATGAAACACACTTTTTGGGAATGTACCTACATAAGAGGACTATGGCAATACTCTATTGAAACAATTGGGAGTTAATATGCAATACAAAGACAATATTCCTACCAATGTCTTAGAATTATATAATAAAAAAGAGATGAATAATGTACATTGGAGACTAATAAAAGCAAATACCATGTCCATAAAAATAATTATTCCAAAAAAAATGGAAACATGCAATGTGGATAGGTCCCTTCCAAAGGAATTTTGGAAACTTTTTTTAAGTCATCTTTATAACAGATTTCTTTGTATACTGCCAATTTATAAATAGTGTATAAAAGTACAGTTACATACAAACTTATTGTAATAGTAGATCTTCGAGGAGTGTCTCTTGAAGTAGGTAATACTTTTCGGTATCCAGAAGAGGTTGCGGTGGTGCACAGAGCTCTTCTAGTAGTTTTTTACCAGGGACCGCTCACACATGACATCAGGTTCCTGTTTCCTATATAAGTGTGGGTGGTCCCAGGTATCCTCAGTTCCCCTGCCAGATTCAGCTTGCAAAGTGAGGACTGAGGGGAACCCGAGGTACCAAAGGAGTCCCAACCCACAGTCACTGGACTAGAATTTGCTCTCTTAGAGAAGGAGAGGGAGACAAAGGGTGGGAATCGACCTACTGCAAGAGACACTCCTTGAAGAGCTACTGTTACAGTAAGTTTTTATGTAACTGTACTATCTTCCATGGAGTGGTCTCTTGCAGTAGGTAATACTTTCTACATGAATCTCAAGCAGTAATATCCATGTGGGAAAACATATATGACAGAAGCCTTGTAGGACTGCATGACCGAAGGCCGCCCTATGTCGTGAGGCAATATCCAGGTTGTAATGCCTTATGGACCAGGTAGCTGCATTACAGATATCTGAAATGGAGGCCCATTAAAGCAAGCCACAGTAGTGGCCATAGCTCTAGTGGAATGGGCTTGGACAGGTCCAGGTAAAGGTTTGTTGTTCTGTTTGTAACAAAATGTAATACAATTTGTCAACCAGGATAAAAGAGAGGTTTAGCAACTGGGAGGCCCTCGTGACCCGGGGTAAAAGAGATGAACAGTTGAGATGTTTTTCTAATCGACTGAGTCCAATTAGTATAGTAGCATAGTATACAGTGGAAATCTAAAGTATGTAGTAGATGTTCACCCTGATTGGAGTAATCAGGATAGTAGACCGGAAGCTCCAAGGAAAGATTTAAAGTAAGTTCAGAGACTACTTTAGGAAGGAAGGAAAGGCTGGAATGAAGAACCATCTTGTTTTTGTTGAAAATCAAATAAAGTTTCCTACACATGAGGGCATGAAGCTCGGAAAGACAGTGAGCAGAAGTGACAGATACCAGAAATAAGGTTTTCAATGAAAGAAAAACAAAGTGATCGCTGGCTCAAAAGGTTCAAGGGTCAATTTTTCTATCATAAAATTGAGATCCCATGGAGGATTGGGTCATAGAAACATAGAAGTTGATGGCAGATAAGGACCGCAAGGCCCATCCAGTCTGCCCATTTCTTTGTCTGCCTTATGAATGTGCCATCGGCCTTTGCTCTGTCAATGGCCTATCCATTCATACTCATCTGTATTGCTCCCTTATGCCTATCCCATGCCTGTTTGAAGCCCTGCACTGTATTCATATCCACCACTTCCTGAGGTAGGCCATTCCATGCATCCACCACCCTTTCTGTTAAAAAGAACTTCCTCACATTACCCCTTAATCGGCCTCCCTCTAATCTCATGCTGTGTCCTCTTGTCCTGCTATTTTTCTTATATTGAAACATGTTAGACTCTTTCACCTTGTTAATGCCCTTAAGGTGTTTGAATGTTTCAATCATATCACCTCTCTCCCTCCTTTGCTCTAGGGTATACATACTGAGCTCTATTAATCTGTCCTCATATGTTTTCTGATGCAGTCCCGGTACCATTTTGGTTGCCCTTCTCTGGACTGCCTCAGTTTGGCTAGTGTCCTTGTGAAGGTGTGGCCTCCAGTACTGCATGCAGTACTCCATATCGAGCCTAACCAGCGTCTTGTAAAGAGGGATTATTACCTCTCTCTTCCGACTTGTGATACCCCTACTAATACACCCCAACATCCCTCTAGCCTTACCTACTGCTTTAGTGGTCTGCTTGGATGATTTCAGGTAATTGGTGATGATGACACCCAAGTCTCTTTCTTCTCTTGTGACTGCCAGCAACTCCCCTCCCAGCCTATAGGTGGCTTCAGGGTTTCTCTTCCCTATGTGCATGATCTTGCACTTCTTTACGTTAAACTCCAGTTGCCACTCTTCCAACCATTTTGCTAGTTTATCCAGATCTCTTCTCACTCTGCCCACCCCATCTGGATCATCTACTCTGTTGCAGATCTTGGTGTCATCTGCAAACAGACAAATCTTACCCTCCAGTCCATCTGCAATGTCACCGATGAAGATATTGAAGAGGACTGGCCCCAGGACTGATCCCTGAGGTACCCCACTTGTGACTTGCATCTCTTCTGACTGTATACCATTTACCACCACTCTCTGTTTTCTGCCCGTCAACCAGTTTGCCACCCAGTTGACCAACGTCTAACCCACCCTGAGCCTACCCAGCTTATTAATCAATCTTCTATGTGGAACTGTATCGAACGTATTGCTGAAGTCTAGGTAGGCAACATCAACTGCTCCCCCTTGGTCCATCACCCTGGTTATCCAGTCAAAGAAATCTATGAGATTAGTTTGACAGGACCTTCCTGTTGTAAACCCATGCTGTCTTGGATCCTGTGCTCCTATGGATTCCAGGTGTTGCACTATCCTTTCCTTAAGGAGTGCCTCCATAATCTTGCCCACTTCTGAGGTAAGAATGACTAGTCTTTAGTTCCCTGCCTCCTCCCTGCTACCACTCTTGTGGAGCGGGATCACATGAGCCCTTCTCCAGTCTTCTGGGACCTCTCCTGTGCTCAGAGACTCACTAAACAGTTCTGATAATGGCTCTGCTAGTTCCCCCCCTTAGCTCCTTTAGTAAATTGGGATGTATACCATCAGGTCCCATTGCCTTGTCCACCTTGAGCTTATTGAGCTCTTGTAGGACCCTTTCTTTTGTGAAGGTACTAGTGCACACCTCCCTCCCCCATGTCCATGGTGCTGAGCTGTGGGCCCTGCCCCACCTTCTCTTCAGTAAATACTGAGCAGAAGTATCTATTTAGAATAGATGCTTTTACATGGTCCTCCTCCTCACATGCCCCCTTATCCCCTTTGATCATCTAATAGGTGCTTTGATATGTAACATTCCTTTCAAAAAAAATTTGTCTGGATGATGTTGGTACAGTAATCTGTCATCTAGCAGCCCATGGAAGGCTGAGAATTGATAGAGGAATAACTCACACTGGACTTGAACAGCAAGGCCTGGAAGTCTAGAACTTTTGTCAATGGGCAGGAATAGGGATCCAATGATTGAGGAGCAGCCCATATGAAGAAGCATTTCCATTTGGAGAAGTATGTTTCCCTGGTTTGCAGGCTTACATGAAGCCAAGAAAATACTGGCAAGAGGAGAGGATACTTGTAAGCTGGCTATGAAAGCACGCTCAGGAGCCAATCATGAAGAGGTAGAGCCTTCAGGTTGGGATGTAACAGGGTTCTTTAATTTTTGAGCCAGGAGGTTGAAGATTGGAGCACCTCTTTGCTTGTTGAGGTAGAACACCACTGCGGTGTTGTCTGATTAGATCAGCAATGGCCTAGAGTCAAAAGAGGCTGGAATGCCACAAGGGCGAAGCAGAATGCCCTCAGCTGTAAGAGATTGATGTGAGGCTGAGGGAGGGCAGTGGTCCACTCACCCTGTGCCCTATAAAGACCCAGGTGTGTGCTCCATCCTGCCAGGTAAGCATCCGTAGTGAATGTCTGCATGGAAGGGAGGGATGGAAAAGACATTCCTTGTCATAATTTAGTTTCAATTGATCATCAAGTCAGAGCTGACGTCAGAGATGGAGTAACTCTGATCGTGTCCTCAAATTTTTCTCTTTCTTTGTGAACAGTGATTCTGGATGGTTTCACTGACTAGGTCTCATGTGAAGACAGGTGAGTGCTACCATAGGGATGGCAGCAACCATGTGACCCAGAAGGCACAGCAGTTGTCTAGCTGTGACTACTTTCTGAGTCTGTATGCGTGATACCAGAGACAAGGGTGTGGCTTGCCAGATGGCTGGATGGTAAGTTCTGGCTGAGACTATATCTAGGATAGCTCCAATGCACTGGAGACTGAGTTGGGGTCAGGTTGTACTTTGGCCAATTGACTGTGATCCCTAGAGTGTGAAAACATTTGCAGGGTAGCCTCTAGGTAAGAAAACAAGGTTGTTCCATTTTGAGTGGCCAGTTTATCTAGATATGGGAAGATAAAGTGCCCTTCCTTCTTAAAGCTGTTGCAACTACCTTTAGGTATTTGGTAAACATGCTCAGGGCTGAGGAGAGTCCAAACTGGAGTGCTTGAAACTGGTAGCATTAACCTAGCAGGTAGAAATGAAGAAACCTGTGATGAGCAGGATGGATAAGGATATGCAGGTAGGCACCCTTCATATCTAGGGCACAAAGCCAACCTTCCTGTTTCAATACTGGCATAATGGAAGTCAAGGTTATCATGCAAAACCATTTGTACTGGTAGAAAAGGTTCAGTTTTCTGAGGTCCAGTATTGGACTGATGTCTCCAGTTCATTTGGGTACTCGAAAGAAGTGGGAGTGGAATCCCTTTTGATGTTGTGAGAAGGGTACTGGAGAAATGGCCTGTGCCACCAGTAGAGTCCTCAAGTCCTCTTGAAGGATAGGTATATGATCCGATTAGATAAATTCCAGAGTATGACCACTCTGTATAATCTGGAGTACCCATTCATCTGAAGTGATAGTTTGCCCAGCCCCTAAATGGAAGGCAAAATGACCGCCCACAGCCTCTGAGGCCTATGTCAAGGAAGGGTGGGAAAAAAAACTCTAGTGGGTCACTGGGTATTAGGCTGCCCAGCCCTTCCAGGAGTGTGGGGGTGGGAGCCACGGGCGGCGGAGGTGTTGCTTCTTGTTGGTTGAGTATGACCTCTATAGCCGCCTGTATTGATATCTCTATATTTTCAGCCTCTTTCAGAGTAGAAAGAGGATCGAGTATGTTAGGTTATATGTGGAGTATAGTACATGCCATGAACTGTACGTAAAGGTTTGCCTGATGCTTGTAAGTCATCTAGTAAAGTTTGGGTACCTGGCCCAAAATAACTTAGACCCATTAAAAAGGGGCATTAGTTACTTTATGTTGCACAACAGGTGCAAAGCCTGAAAAGTGGAGCCAGGTGTGGCATCGCAAATAAATGCCAATTGCTGACAGTCGGCCGAGGTATCTATGGCATCATATCCCAACCTGGGTAGGTGATGGAAAATAGCATTGCTAGTTGGCATATCAGCAAAAAATTGCTTCCGTGCTGGTGCAGGAGGGAGGTGATTGATAGTCTCATTAGCAGATGACCCAAGGATATGTTGGTATTTAATCATATGACCCATATAATTTAGAATTCTGATATTCATGGTACTGAAGAAAAAAGACCTGTTTCTCCAGAAAGGCAAGTCTTTGGGATTCTTGATCAGGTGGTAAGGAGCTCACGTGATCATAAGTGGCAGAACAGAGTCCACTTCCGGGATAGTTTGAAGGAAGGAATGAACCAAAGGAGCTTAATAAATAAGATCCACCTTATGGGGAACAACTGAGATAGCTGGAGGCTGATGTCAGCAGTCAGCATGGTATTCTGGTAGGTTTGAATTAGTGGGGAAATCACCAAGATGGGCTCCTCTGGCAGATCAAGGTATTCTGCCATATCCTTATGTAACCCCCCTACAAATGGGGGTTTCTAACAGCTGTCTAGGAGCTGTCTAAGTGTCCCCCTGGCGTTCTGTGCTTAAAGCCATTTAAATGGCTCTGTGAGTGCTTGTAGAGACTCCCCGTACTGTTTCTTTAAGAGCTGTCTTCTTGCAGACATATTCTCTGCTTATGAGGGGGGTTGTATGTTCTCCTGCTCGAGTCCCACTTGAGCCGCTGGCTAATTGCTCCGGTTTCGGCCATTGCCGACGGGGCAGAGTGAGCACTTTCCAGAAAGTGTAACTGCTTGTCCCATACCTTTAGATGTGGCTGTGGGAATGTAAGCTGTTTAACCTGCTTTTCTTGCAGCGGGACTTTGTGTGCTGTGCCCCTCCATTTTGGACCAGGACTGTCTGAAGGGTCCAATAGGGGCAGGGGGTATCTAAAATGGAGTAACTGGTGACCAACCAGGATCAGGGCTCTCAATGAAGCCTGCTGACCAATGGGGACACAGCTAGAGGTTCTGAGAAGTGAAGTTCTGGACCATGGCGCCTTTTTTGCACCAATGAGGGGCGAACATAGTGGCTGGTTCCAGCAGCCCACCAAAGGGATCAGGTGGCACCCGAACAGAGAGTCTTGCCCCATACTGTCCAAGGGGCAGAGACGTTGTGGCTGTGAGCAAGTAAGGAGCTCGGGGCTCTGGTGCCATTTGAGCAGTCGAGCAAGAAGCACGTGTAAGGCCAGCATCGGGCGTTTTTAAACGCCGGTAATTTTTGGACTAAATCCACTGGGAAGTGGTCAGAAGTACGGCTACCTACCAGGCTCACCCTGTAGAAGACTGGAGAAAGTGCTTGAATCATGCTCAGTCCGTCAGGAATAGTGAAGCTGCGTCGGTTGGGCCCAGTGTATGGCAGGCAGGTGATCGAAAAGGATAGCCTCTGCCTGGTATGGTACCTCTCTGCCTTGCATATAAATGTGTGGAGAAGTGCTTGAAGTACAGGCTCGGTCCGGAGAGAGGTGAAAGACTGCTCTGTCTGCTGGAGTCATGAGTACTAAATCAGGGTAGCTCCCTGGCCAATGGTCCTAGTGAGGGCAGGATGGTTTGGGTTCTGTACTGGTGACACTATCTGGGCCTGCTGGCTCCATTTAATTTTCATAGGAATTAAATGCTCATTGTGTCAGGGCCCCAACCAGCTGCATCGAGGAACTAGCCTTTAGGGCTTGGGTACCCATAGACAGTAACTTATAGGTTAGGCCTCTGCACGGAACCCTAGGTAGATACTCATATATTGTAGTGGTAAGCTTATCAACCTGATTCTCCCAGGTCCTTGTTATCTCCCCTTAAATAAATCAGATTGCTTGTTTTGCAAAGGTACACTGGCTAGTTTGTGTGTTAATGGTGAATTACTGCACAGTGAATATTGTGTAACTGCACCTTACTTTTCAGGTGGTCCCCGGAGCAAGCTGATTGGCTGAAGCCGGGGGGTAAGTGTATATGGTAAGGACACTGTAATTGAATTGTGTGAGCCACTAGTGGGAAGAAAGGTGGGTTGCAGCAACCCAGAGGGCTGTGACCAACTCATCCTTGACCGTCCTAACCCCGACCTCTGGGTGGAGACACCTGCCAACAGATCTAGGCCCCTCACCCTGTTACAGTTAGGGCAGGCAGGGGTAGTAGCCCTTAGGATAGCGCTCCCTGGGGGTTACACTTATTTTGTCATGTTTTTGTGGTAGAGAATCCCATGACTTTCTATATTTGCATTATCATTTCATGGAATGAAGGGTCATCAGGAGGGGCTGCTGCAGATTCTAAGCAGGCCCTCATCCAAAGAAGAGATTTCCGAAAAGGGGAGACTGAGGAAGAAATATCAGCTCCTGGAACTATTCATGTTCAAGGTCACTATTGGAGTCAACTGGGAGCACTTGTTCATTTGAAAATAGTCTTCCATATAAGGAGGAAGTGACCAGGGTGGGAATGGATCCTGGTCATCATGAGAGATACGTTGGAGGGCTGGGAGTGCCCTATGGCATGCAAGATGTGCCGTACTGCAGTGGAGATGTCCAGTTCCTTCTGAGAAGGGGGTAGAATGTATTAGATACAAGGGGGGTGATGGAGGGGAGTGGATGTGTAGCCTGAGCTGGTCTTGCCCCTGGGTGTTAAAGTCCAGGGCTCCGATCTCTGTCCACCTGACCCCTGTGTTTGTCCACCTAAAAGGGTGGAGGAGTAGAAACATGGCATAAGCCATTTTTTTTTTTATGAATCCCCATTTACTAAGAAAGACTATGAGGGTGCGCTGTTGACAAAGGGACACCTGGAGCGGTGGCCATCGATGAGGCGTGACGTACAGAGGTTGAGGAGGATCTCTCCCACTCTGTGACTCTAACGGAACCCAGAAAGAGTTATTTATGTATTGTCTTTTTATAGCACTAGAAGCATTGTTGACAAGGGAGTGAAAAACATCCCATCAATGAGTAGGCAGCGTAATGATGCACCGTCAACGGGATATAGCAGTTGACGAGAAATAGGAATGCATCGTTGATGGAGATGTCTGTCAATGAGAATATGGATGCATAGTTGGCATGTATGGCCGTCGATGAGACTATAGATGCATCGTTAATGGTGGTGGGTGTCAATGATAATAGAGATGCATCCTCGACGGTGGTAGCCATCAATGAGAATATAGATGTACTGTCGATGATGGTAGCCATCTATGAGAACAGTGACAGGTATGGCCATCAATGAGAATACAGATGCATCGTCGATGGCGGTAGCCATCGATGAGGATGTTGACGGTTATGGGCCATCAATGAAATTATAGATGCATCATTGACTGTATGGTGGTCTTCAATGAGAATATAGATGCATCGTCGATGGTACAGTGGCTGTCTATGAGTAAAGGACACATAGAGGGTGAGGAGGGGTACTCCTGCTCTATGTCAATCCAGAAATGTAGATCAGTAGATGTGGGAGCTCTTCTTAGGTGAGCACCCTTGTTTGTACAATCTTCGATGTTGTTTCTTGTCGATGACTGCTGTTTTTAGAAGTTGTTCTAGCTGCTGCATGTGAGAGGAAGATGGCAGAGGAACTGAGGATACCAGGGACTGCTCACACTTATATAGGAAACAGGAAGCTGATGTCATGTGTGGGCAGTCCCTGGTAAAAAACTGCTAGAAGAGCTGCCATGTGCCACAGTGACCTCTGCTGGATACCCAAAAGTATAACCTACTGCAAGAGCACTCCGTGGAATATCTCCTGTTACAACACCAAAGGCCTTAAGGTTTATGGAGTATAATAACCAGTTTGAGAGTATAGTTGGGTAATGTTTCCAACTTAGTTTTACATTCCATAGAGTGTGAAATTATTGTTCACATTAGGTATACTTTACTTTAAACCCTTTGTATACCATGTACATTTACTTTGTAGTTCTATTTTGAAGTGCTTGGTTTCAATTTACAGTTATGTCACATTTTAGCATGTCTTTAATCTGAGTGGATTTTGACTCATCATTGGTCTGCACAGCTGTATGCTGGAGATGTTATCTTTCTCTGAAGGTACCTCTAAGTCATTTTAATTTATGTGCAATGTAGTCCCTGCATGTTTTTATGCTCTAAGCACATCTGACCTTTAGGCCCTTTCAGCTGAAGCTGAACTGGTATTTTTCAGTTTCTCTGACGTGTCTTGTGTTATTTTTTAAATGAGTATTTTAAACCAATGGGAATTTTTTCAGTTTTTTTTTCTGCATAATCTGGGCATTAAAAGTATGGGATTTTCTAAATAACTGTTATTACTCTTCCAAGGAAGGATTGGGTTGGTCCGAAAACTAAAGCATTTTGTTCTTTTTGTTACATCTATGTTGGTCCAATGAAAGGTATCACATCATTTGCTTCTGGATCTTTGCTTCTGACAGACAGTTTTGGAACATTTACAACACTGTGATAGATCAATGGAGCAAACAATTATTTTTCAAAACCTCTTAAGTAGGTCTATGCCTGCTGTATAAATTCATTGGATTGTCTTTTGGTTCTTTGCTATGTATGTCTTACATGTGGATTGTTATAGTTCTGTTTTCTACTCATTTTCCTTTATGTTTCCTTCTTTCTATTATGGATGTAATCTTCAAGACATAATACAATATTATTAAAAAAAGAACAGATTCCTGTGCAAATCTATTTTCAGGTTCTGGAAAGGGAAGTAGGGTTACGGAGTGTAAACATAGTGTGGGATCTCTGAGAAGAAAATGTTTCTATTGCAAATTATTTTTTCTTCTAACTCCAGGAAACCCTTACTCAGTATTTACACATTAAGCAGACTCTATGCAGTACCTTGCGAGGCTAGATGCAGAACCTACTTAGGAAAGAGGTTCTGCAGGACAGCAGTTTCAAAGCTGGCATCCCTTCTGGACTGTATGTCCAGACAACGGTACTTTGTGAAGGTGTGCAGTTTTCCAGGTTGCTGCTTTGCAAATGTCCATTAGTGGGAGTCAGTTCGGGATGCCACAGAGACAGAGACAGAGGTATCCATTGTGGAATGTGCTGTTAGGCATCTGAGGAGTATATTCCCCCAGCTTTTTATAATAAAACTGTATGCAAGAGACTATCCAGTGAAATACCATTTTCTTGGTAGCTGGTTTATGTTTTCCTACCTTACCATAGGTGATAAAAAGCTGAGTGACCCAAAACCAGACATCCTTCGTCCAGCCCAGACAGATGTCCAATACTCACTTCAGATCCAGGCTGTGCAATTTCTGCTCACCTGTGGCTGGAAAACTCGGGACAGAGTACAGGAAGAGCAACTGACTGGATCATGTGGAATTTTGATACACTTTAGCTAAGAGCTTCCTATTGGTTCCAAGGACTACTTTGTCTGAGTATACGATTATGTAGTTTGGTTCTGTGCAGGTTTGTAGCTCGCCTACCCTCCTAACAGATGCCATGACAATCAAGAAAATGGTCTTCTATGTGACATATTTTAAATGTGCAGTAGCCATAGACTCCAAGGGAAGCTCCATCAGCTGGTCAAGACATATATTCAAGTCCCATGGGAAGGGGGCAGGGTCCCCCACAGGCTGGTATAGGTGCAGCTCAGACCTTTAAAAAGCCTTTTAAAATGAATTGAGACCAGTGACTTGCCCTTGCCTGCTTATGTGGAGGCCAACACTGCTGCTAAATGCACTTTTAGTGTTGATGGCCTCCAGCCTAAGGACTTCAAGTGCAATAGATACTCATGACTATGGGTAACCCTGCCTGCACTGGAATTACCTCTCTGGGAGTGCACCAGTAAGAGGATTTCTTCCACTTAGAGGAGTATGCTTTCCTGGTTGCTAGTTTCCTGGAAACTTTGCGCACTCTTAGGGCCTCCTCTGATGGATTCATTCCAGAATACTCTAGCTCTTTAGGAACCATGCCCTCAGGCATATAGTCCTGGTGTCTGGCAATGTTATCCTGCCCTGTGACAGGTTCAGCAGGTGGCATTTCAGTGGTATCCCATGTACAAGGCGACCGGGATTGAGAGCTTTTAAAAAGGGTGACTCAATCACAGCTCTTTTGCACAGGGCTACCTGGCAGGGAAGGTGACTGGATAGGGAGTTCGGTGCATATAGCGACAGGATGTCACTATGCATGCATGCATGTGGGGGGGAGGGGCCACGCCATGTGATGGGCAGAAGGGGAGGGAGGGTTTGTGGGGTATAGTTTGGTGCTGGGCTGCCGAGCTGGCCATGTGACATGGTGGGTTGGTGGCAGGCTGGGGTTGGGGTGCGGGTTCAGTTCTGGGCATGCTCATTTTGTGTCAGGTCAGGAGTTTTTGTGTTGGTTTTTTTTTTTTTTACTTTTGCGCACACACCCGACATACACCCCCTGAGTTGAGAATCCTTTTTAGTAGAGGGGTGCGGGGGGCAAAGCCCCTGCATAAAAACAGAAAATCTCCATCTTGGGCACCATCTTGCTGTTCACTGTGAGTCTACATTGCCAAAATTCATTTTCAGCGATGCACACTCGTCCAAACGTCAGTCGCTATTACTCAGTCGCTGTTATCACATGGAACCATCTCAGTGGTAGGCTGATTGGATTCTTGCTGGACAAAGCCAGGAACATTGACTACCAGGGCTGCCTAGCCCAGTCTGGAGCTATTAGGATCATTGATGCAGGCTCTCTTCTAAATTCAGGAACACTCTCTGAATGATTGGGAAGGTAGGATGGCAAACAGAGACCTTGCCATCTACTGCAAGACAAAGGTGTCTTCTGGGACTCTGTCATTAGATGGTGGCCTGCAACAAACTTTCAGGAACAGATTGTTCTCTCAGGATACAAACAGGTACAGGTACAGGTGTGCTGTGCCCTCCTGGGGCTTGCACCTTGGCTGCCAGAGGAAAAGCTACAAGCCTGTCCAGGGAAGCAACCCACGATTCTGCTACTGCAAATTAGAAGACCCTGAGGCTTTCTTCCCCTGTTGAAACTGCCGCCCGGGATCCTCTGAACTCCGGTTTGTTGCAGGGCCCAGAAAGCTACAGAAACAGCCAAAAGATGTATATGCCCTCAGGTGTGCATGTCCTCTTGAGGCTTGCACCTCGCCGCCAGAGGAAAAGCTACAAGCCTGTCCTGTGAAGCGACCCACGATTCTGCTACTGCAAATTAGCAGACCCTGAGGCTTTCTTCCCCTGTTGAAACTGCTGTCTGGGATTCTCCAAACTCTCGTTCATTGCAGGGCCCAGAAATCTGCAGAAACAGCCAAAAGCTGTATATCCCCTCAGGTACGTTGGTATTTGGCGCCTTTGGACATTCTGAATTTTTTAGCACCAACACTCTGATTGGAGGATCTCAGCCTCACTGACTTCTTCCTGCTGGTCTCCATTTTACCTTGAAACATAGAAACATAGAATCTGACAGCAGATAAGGACCGCTTGGCCCACCTAGTCTGCCCATTTTCCTACCTAACAGATAAGCTGCAGATCCTAGTTAACCAACAGCTTACTTCCTCCTACCCCCCACCAGGACTGCCTTATGTCTGTCCCATGCATTCTTGAAATCCCCCACTGTTCATGACTCCACAACCTCCTCAGGGAGGCTGTTCCATGCATCCACAACCCTCTCTGTGAAAAAATACTTCCTCATGTTACCTCTGAGCCGTCCCCCCTCTATCTTCAAATTGTGCCCTCTTGTTCTTGCACATTTCTTTTTCTGAAAGATGCTACCGTCTTGGACTTTGTTGATTCCCTTGAGGTACTTGAAAGTTTCTATCATGTCCCCTCTCTCCCTTCTTTCCTCAAGGGTATACATATTAAGCTCCTTTAGCCTTTCTTCATATGTCTTCTGGTGCAGACCCTGCACCATTTTGGTTGCCCTTCTCTGGACAGCGTCAACTCTGTCTATGTCTTTGCGGAGATGGGGTATCCAGAACTGCACACATTGCTTCATTAGAGACGTTTATCAGCGCTGCTGATCCTGGGACTATCCTTTTTTGTAAAGCAAGAATTTCATTTTTTTTTGTCTACTTTCTCATTTGCAAATTATACTACATAGCCACTAGAGGGCTACAACAGCTGTCTTTTCTGTTAAAAAGAAAACACATTATATTTTCTACTTCCTCTTCTGCTCTAGTGGACCTGGGATACCTCTCTTTCTGAGGACCATCCCCGGGGTTTTTCTGCCTGTTTCTGAGGCCGAACCATGCTCATCCACTAAGGCTGCTAGACTTGAATGCCTGCCCCCATTCCCATTCTGTACTGTTGGAGCAGGGCCAGAAACAGAAACAAATGCTACAGAACAATCTTGCCACACCAGATTGCAGCTTTGAACCACCTCACTGGCTCAGCTGCAAAGAGTTGCTCCACAGGTACCAACAGGGGCCATGATATGAGACTGGAGTGAGGAAGGTTCAGGAGGTAGATGAGGAGACACTTTTTTTACAGAGAGGGTGGTGGCTGGGTGGAATGCGTTACCTGCTGAAGTGTATGCAGTAGAACAGTGGACTGCTTCAAATGAGAATGGGACAGGACAAGGGGGAGGGTTAATGAAGGGGAAGGGTGGAAGGGAGGGGCAGCTGCAGAATAAGGGGTGCTGGCTGCACATTTGAGCAGACTTCATAGACCTCTAGGCCTTTATCTGCTGGCAAATTTGGTACATTAAGTATGTTACGTGAAGTGAATTTCAGTGCCAAACCACCTGTCCAGCAAACAAAGGATTTTGAACTTATGTCACCTGATCGCCATTGGTCTAGGCTTCTAGTGACTTTTACTGCCGGCGGTTGTGGCGTTTAAATCTACCATGGGAAGTTACCGCTGGCTCCTCGGTGTGTCACTAGCTTTACTAGCACTCAGCTCAATTCTTCAGAACCCTCATCCCCCCCTAAAGTGGAATGACTCTTGGACTTCTCCCTGCCCTGCGTCCAACAGCTCCTTTCAGGTAGTCATTCTGGACTATTGGGCTTCTCAGCTGTCTCTGCCGGGGAGTAGGACATCTCCCGAGCTGCCTCTGCAGATTACTCCCCCATCCAGACTTGAGACTTCCTACTCATGGCAAATTTCTGCCAGGACACTAGTGGCTACAACACTAGGCCAGTATAACAGCAGGAGTGGGTACAGGCCTCCCCATCAACACCGTCTCCCCTATCGCCCCAAAAATAGTGTTTACAAATTACAGTTCACTGCCTTAAAAAGAATGCTGCTTCTTTTACTATTGTGCTAAGGCAATGTCGAACTCAACCCAGGACCATTAGACACCCTTGTGCTTCTCCATCAGACCTGGCAGGTATCAAAGGAATGTCTTTTATGCATCTTAACGCCTGTAGTTTGCTGAAAAGTTCACCCATATCCAGGCTTGGGTAAGTCACACCCTACCTGATGTCCTAGTGATCACTGAGACCTGGATTAGGCCAGCCACCCCAGACAATGAAATCAATATCCCAAATTATTTACTCTTCCGAGCAGATAGGCAATCAAGAGGAGGTGGGGTGGCAATTTATGTAAGGGGAAAATACTCAGCTGCATGCATAGATGCATCATCCTCCCCCAAAGAATTTGAGAGCTTGACTCTAAAGATTGAATTTACTCCTTCCAGTGAACTCTGTGTAATAGGCTGCTACAGGCCCCCTTCTGCCAGGCCTCATTTTCTGTCTCACCTCAGTTCCATACTGGGGCTCAGTTCCTTGGAAACCATTATTCTTGGTGACCTGAACTATGATTGGCTATCAAGTGCATCAGCTCCTTTGAAATCCTTTTGTGACACTCTAGGGTTAGTGCAACTCATTGGCAAGCCTACTCACCAAAATATAAAGAAACTTAACAATAGCTCTCTCTTAGATATAATTTTGGTTAGCAAGCCACACCTGTTCTCTCATGTTGGAAAATTTTTCTCAGACATTAGTGATCATTGTATAATCACCACCATTAGATCCATGCACAACCCACAGTTTGTGGCAAAGTTCTCTATCAAGAGCTGCAAACGCAACTTCGATTTGTTTGCATATGTCCACAACTTGAAACACTCACTGTGATGGCAGGAATTCTTCCTAGTCAAAACGGTTAACAGGGTATATACTATTTTTTATGATATTTTAAGTGAGGCTTTAAATAAGCATGCACCCTTGGTTAAGGTGTGGGTCAGGAGCAGCACCTGCCTTTGGTTCTTGCCTGAGCTCAAAGCTTTCCTGTTAGAAAGGGATACTTTAGGGAAAAAAGTCTGAAGAAGCAAGAATGACTCGGACTGGTGTCTTTTTAAGAGAGCACGTAACAAGTGTACCAAGTTGGTCAGAGCAGTCAAGGCCACCTACTATCGTTCGGAGCTAGCCTCTGCCTCAAGAAATCCTTCAAAGCTCTGGAAAACATTAAAAGACATGTCTGGACATGCACCTAGTAATTCCATTCCAGCAAAAATTAAGTCTGGTGACAACATTATCTCTAACCAAGCAGAGATATTAGAAGCCCTCAATAACCATTTTGCAACAGCAGGGCTAGCATTTGATACTTCTCCTACCAATGACCTCCGCACAGTTCAGGGCCCACCAACCCACAAGTCCCCCCTCTACTGAGGAGGCCTTCTCCCTCTTGCCTGTCTCTCTAAAAAAGGTGGAAGACCTACTGCTGTAACTGGACACCAGGAAGGGAGCAGTCTCCAACTTCATAGAGCCATACTATCCGAAATGTGCCTACCATGTGCTTGTAGTGCTATTCACTCACATATTCAACATGTCACTCTCCCAGGGTAGCCTCCCCCCTCAATGGAAAATAGCCCATGTCATCCCTCTATTAAAAGCAGGTGACCCTTGCGATCTAAATAATTACAGACCAATCTCCCTCCTCCCCATCCTGTCTAAATTAGTAGAAAAATTAGTGTGTGGCCAGCTAGGGGTATACTTAGAATCCATAAGCCTATTAAACCCGGTTCAGTATAGATTCAGAGCAAGGCACAGCACCATAACAGCCCTACCTAAGGTGACCATTGACTGGCTCCTAGACCTTGACAACAAGAAGCATGTCTGTGCTGTTTTCTTGGATCTTAGTAAGGCATTTGTCACAGTTGATCACAGCCTGCTTCTTTCCTCCCTAAGCACCTTAGGACTGGACGTAAATCTATGTGCTAGTTTGCAGACTACCTCAGAGAACGGAAACAGCTGGTTAAAGCTGAAGGTGCTCTTTTTCTATTAAAACCTATGTTGAGGGTTGTGCCCCAGGGCTTTATCCTTGGTCCCCTCCTCTTTGCAGTCTACATTAACAACATCAATGACCCCATCAAAAAAGCCAACATCCACTTATTAGCAGATGACACTGTACTGTACTTGAGTCATCCCATGCTGGAAGCAGCCTGTGAAGACCTCCAAGCTGAATTTAACCTTCTATAATACAAGCTCATAAACAAAAAGCTTTTGCTCAACGTGAAAAGACAAAAGCCATGCTCTTTTCCCCCTCCTTGCATGTGGCAATTCCTGCTGGGGGGAACTATACCACAAATGACCACTGTTCTTGGAGAATCACTAGAGTATGTAGCTAAATTCAAATATCTAGGAGTTTGGCTCGATCATAAACTTTCCTTCGTTGTCCATCTCAAAGAACTACAGAAGAAATTAAGGCAAAGATTAGGACTATTCTACAGAATTAGCCACCTGCTGACAAAGGAGGCCAAGATTCAACTGGTTCAAACTACCTTCCTATCTTTAATAGATTACGCAGACCTGCTCTACTGCCTCTGCACTGGCTACATTGGCTAAGCTGGACACCCTCTACCACAGAGCTATCAGGTTCATTACTGGCCTTCCACTTTCCACACACCACTGCTCCCTGTACTCATCATTAGGCTGGACTTCCCTTCACTATAGAAGGAATAGAAATGCCACCCTATGGGCCTTCAGAAGCGGTGACCTACAAGCTCCCCTCATATGTCTCAGATTGTATTCCCCAGAGTGTGTTAGGCACCTACACTCTAAGGAGCTATTCCCTAATTGCCCTCCAAGTTCCAAGGGTCAAAGCTCATTTTGGCAAAGCTGCTCTAAGCTTCTCTTTACCCACATTGTGGAATGGTTTACAAAGGAACTTGAAGCTGAGCTGCCCTGTTAGCCCAAATATCTTCAAGGCGCTCTACGATCACTACATGAAAGCACCTTACAAATGTTTTCCTCATCACTAGCCCACTAATTCTGCAACTCCCCCTTTCCATCCTGATGCTCACCATGTTTCTACCCCTGGCTCTCACTCTTTTAACTCTTCCTGCTGCACCCGCCCTTCCCTGTCCGCTCTAGCCTGGCTAAAATCCCACCCCCATTCATAGTAGTGCCCAATTATCTACCCTTCCTCCGTCATTATCATAATAGACAAGTACACGACAGCCATCATCACTTTCTGTGGTTTTAGCCCAAGTTTTCTCTCAGTCGTCAGTAATATATCCCTCCGCTTCTTTACCTCTCTAACCTGCCACCCCATACACGGCCTCTTTCCCCTATATGTGTAGTTGCTGACTGCCTCACTCATAAGATCTCTGCTTATAACCCTTGTATGACTATGGTTGATTGTACATCTGCTGACTTCTTTAACTGTAAAATAATGCTGCTTTTTATTATTATTTGTTTCAACCTTGTACTGTATAGTATACACTGTATATACTTTTTCTTCCTCATATATTATTGCTTTTTGTATACCTGCTTCTGTATTGTACTTTGATGTATTCATGACCAGGTCCACCTTGCAAATGAGCCTTGCTCAATGGTGCCTGGATAAATAAAGATTCTGATTGATTGATTGATAATTCTAGAGTGCCCCGTCTTCTGAAAACCATGGACAGGACCTGCTAGTTTAGAGTCCATTCATGGTTTCCCTGGCTGATTCTGCTTAAGGAGTCTGACAGGACATTGTCTTTGTCTAACAAGTGTACTGCAGAGATATTTGCATCTAGGGAGTAAGACAGGTTCCAGATCCTCATTGTCTCTGTGCATGGTCTCAAGGATTTTGTACCTCCCTGTCTGTTTATGTAATACACTGCTTTGGTGCTGTCTGTTCTGTTCTGTTCTGGATGAACTGACCTTGCAACTGGAAGAAGGCCTGCATTACCAGAAATACTGCCCTGAGTTCCAGGAAACCAATGTGTTACTGAGTCTCCTGCAGGTTCCAGATGCAACTTACTATGAGATCTCCCAGGAGGGGGCCCCACCCTAGGAGTGAAGCATCAGTTGTAAGGACAGTTGTTGGGAATTGCTGGAGAAAGGGAAAACCCTCTCTGTGGTTATTTTCTTCCTACCACCACTTTTGTGCCCTGAGCAATGTTTTTGTATACATTTTGAGAGGGAATCCCATCTTTGAGACCACTAGTCAATTAGGTGGCATTGGATGTCCTTCATCTGAAACCTGCTCATGATACCACAGCTGTGGAAGCAGTCATGTCGTTAGTGATGTCAGAAAATTTTGGCTGGCCCACTGGGAAGGATTTTGCTCAGGCAACTAGAGTTGCTACCTTCCCCTGAGGGAGAAAGGCTTTTGTCTGCAGGTTATACAGTTCTGCGCCTATGAAGTCCAACACCTGGACAGGTTCTGTTTGTGACTTCTGTACATTTATCAGGAACCCCAGTTTTTCTAATGTACTCTGTACCTTCTGGACAAAGCACCTTGCTCTGTTTGCTCTGAGACCAGTCAACCATCCAGGTAGAGAAAAATCACATCTTGCTTTCTGAGTTGTGCTGTCACCATGGCTCAATACTTTGAGAAGACCTTTGGTGCTGAAGTGAGACTGATGGGAATGTACTGGTACAAAAATTGGTACTGGCAGTTTCCTAGCTGCAACCTGAAGCATTTTTTTGTGAGCAGGTATGACTGGGATGTGAAAGTAGGCGTCTTTCAGACCCAGTGTCCCCAGCCAATGCCCTGACTGTAATGATAGTATCACTGTGCCCAGTGTGACCAGCTTGAACCTCTCTTTTTATATGTGTTTGTTCAGGTATCTGAAGTATAAAATGGGTTACCGATCCCCATTTTTCTTGTGAGTCAGGAAGTGTATTGAAAATAGGCACTTGCCCCTTTGACAGGCAGGGACCTTTTCAAATGCCTTTGCTTGAAGCAGTGTGTTTACTTCCGGATCCAACAGAAGTCCTTCTGTGGGAGAGTGAACTGGAAAGCTCTTGTGATTCTGCAGTTTTTAAATTGTTTTGAACTGTAGGGATCAACCATGGCCCACCACCTACAGGACCTACTTGTCTGTGGTAATGTATACCCATTCGTGGAAGTAGTGGTACAGCTCCCCCCCCCCCACTGGCAATGGATGGGTGACCTAGACAGAACTGTCAGTGGTTCTGTTTTGACTGAGGCTTGCTGATACAGAGGCACCCTTGGAGCCCCTCCTGCCTCTGCCCCTACAGTAACCTCTTTGGGGTTAATACTCATGGGCCCAGATATTCAAAAGGGTTGTGCATGGTGCAAAAGTGTTGCACCATGCGCCAGTACTGATACAATCTGGTAGCGATACTCAAAAGCGAAAGTGTGCGGCTCAAATCCTGATATGCCGAAGCGTATCAGTAATGTATGCAGGTGCAGGTGGGGGGGGCATGCCTATTGCATACCCTGCACAGCCCAATATTCAGCCCAGGATGTGCAGAGCCATGCATGCGCAACCCTTACCTGTGCCATCACAAAGTTGATCCCCCCCAAAAAGGAACAACATGATCCCATTCACATACCTGAAATGTGTAGTACGGTATGGGCTGCATGTCCATTGGCTCACGTTGTGGACCAATGGGTGTACAGCCCTACCGACGGTGTCAGTCGGCAGGCAGCAGGGCGGCAGGCAGGTGGTGTGCTGCCGCCCACCAGCTGACTGGGGGGAGTGGGGTGGTGGGGCTCAGTGGGCGGGTGGGGAGGAGGGTACCACTAGACCACCAGGGATATTGGACACATTTTTTTTTCCATTTAAAGTTTATTAGTGCTTTAACCATACAAGACAGCTAGCCAAGAGCAATATCTTTATACACTGACAGAATACAGTAGACTAAAACTGTCACTCCCCACCCTCTCCTCCCACGACTACGTCCCTCCCCCCCCCATAATACAGCAATATTCTACACCATATTCACTACAGATCCTTCAGCTTGGGCATCTCAATGTTGTCAGTATAATTGAAGTACAAGGGTCTTACAAATGAGAGCTCCTAAACCGTAAATAAAGTGTAAAAGGGGTCCCATATCTTCTTAAACCTTCCTAACCTATTAAACTTGCAATGGCCTTTTCCGTTCTGAGACCAGCCAGAAGCTCAGTTAACCACTCTCCATACGTAATTTCTGATTGGTCTTTCCAATGCCTTAATACTACTTTCTTGAGAGTCATGGATATCAAGGCCATGTAATATTTCCTAATGTGAAATCTAATGTTAGAGAAGTCACCCAGAATACACATTTCCTTTTTAAATAGATCTTCAAGCCCCAAGATGGGGTCAATCTTACTTTGAATGACAGTCCAGAGAGGGACTATTTTGGGGCAGGACCAAAAAATATGATACAGGGTGCCTTCATAACCAGAACATCTCACGCACTGAGAAGAGGGAATTAAGCCGAGCCTTGACATTTTCTCAGGGGAAAAATAGAGATTATGCAGAATGTACATCTGCATCAGTCTTAATCTGTCTTGTGATATAAATCTGTGACAGTTAAACCAGAGTTTGGCCCAATTAAAGTTATAACCAGGAAAATAGGGGGACCAATAGTGGGTCGGCCCAAAACATTCCGGATGCAACCAGTTAAACAAGATACCATACATTTTGGACACAGCTTTCTGCTGGCCTACCAAGCACTTGTTTTTTTTTTTTTTACAAATGCCCACGATTGGGCAGACACTGGTCCACTGGACCACCAGGGATATTGGAAGCAATTCTTCTATTTTATTACAAATGCCCGTGATTGGGCAGTCAGCGGTCCACTGGACCACCAGGGATATTGGACATTAATCTTTTTTTTATACAAATGCCTGTGATCGGGCAGACAGTGGTCACTGGACCACCAGGGATTTATGCTTTTCCATTTTTGTACTGCAGCCCGCGATCGGGCTCAGGAGTACATTGCCAGCTGCAGGAGGCTTCGGTCCCTAACGGCTGCTGCCTGGCAGGGCACCAGGCGCAAGTCGTCGGGGATCAGTGCACCTGCATGTAAATGGGGACATAATGACATGCAAATGGCCCCATTTGTGCCTTGCATACATTATGACCCCATTTGCATGTCAAGTTTTGAATATCGCGGTTGCTGTGCATAGCACAATGGAACTTGCGCTAGCGCATCCCCATGCTCCACTCTGGCCGCGGCCGCGCTGGTGCGGGCCACTGCGCACACGCACTGCGGTGTGAGGGTGCGATATTCAATGATGTTGTGCCATGGTGCAGCTCCGTTGAATATCGCCCAGTCCACACCCCTGAGCAGCCAAGTTGAGCTGCGCTCAAGCTTGTACCACAGCCTGGCGCAGTTTGAATACCTGGGCTCTAGTGGGCATACGGAGTGTAGCTCTTTTGAAGTAGCCCCTGTCCTTGACACTACCATAAGGCTCTAGAAAGTGGAGGCTTTTCCTTTCTCAGTGAGGCTTCTGAAAGTGGTTTTGTGTTCATCCACTTTTTTCATGCATGCCTCTGTTTTGTTACCAAAAAGAGAATCTCCTTCAAACTGGAAATCCTTGGCTTTTGCCTGAATGTCCTGGGAAAGGATAGCTGCCCTCAACTAGGAGAATTGCCTCAAAGGAACTGCATGCGCTAAGAATCTTGTGTTATATCTGCTACTTGCCTGGTATTGGCCAGAGGAGTGTTGCGTCCATCTCTTTGCTATGGACTTTTCCTGTTTGCATGCACTTCCAAAGTTCACCTCACTAGATGGAACACAACCTACAATAACATTTTCCTCTTTGCACTTGCTGCCCCTTGCCTCACCCACCACTGTGACCTATATGACAAACCTGGGTGGCTCTCCCCGCTCAACCACATGAACTTTGTCCTGGGCTGCTACATGGACAAAATGCTCAGTACTGGCACTCCCCCAGGGCTGGCTGAGCTTCTCAAAATAGTTGTCCCTTCTACCTACTCCCTCAGGTCTCTGGGCCCTGGTGTTCTTAAAGTCCCCATCACCTGCATGCAAATGGGGGACAAGGATTTTGCTTCATGTGCCCCTAGGCTATGGAACTCCTTTCCTGCTCAAGTCCGCTCCTCTCCCTCACACTCATGCCTCTGGAGCTCCCTGTGGTATCACTTGAAGCTCTCCTCTGCATGTGGGTGTCCTAGACCTCAATAGCTAGTTCCAGTCCCCTGCACCGGACCCACATGTCCTTCCTGGCACCTCTCTTGCAGCTCCTGGTGACGCAGCCTGTCTAACTGGACTCTGAGGTGCATATAATGTATTTTTTTCTCTGTTTCAGGAAATATTCAGACTGTGGCTCTGTTTGTGGCTTGAAGCCGTGTATACCTTGTAAAATTGTACTGTTCCTAGCCTTGGTGTCTCTATGTATATATATTCCTGTACATATCTTAACTATGCTGACTGTCTACTGGTTATGTTCACATGGTTCTATTTTTAACTCTGTATATTGCCTAACTTGTGTCATGTTGTCCTCTGTATGAACCTGTATCTCACTGTATCTGTAATTTATTGTACTCTCCCGGGTCGTATCTGAAAATAGGCATGTAAATTGTCTAGTGTACTTACCTGGTCAACAAAAGCTAAATAAATAATTAGTGCCCACAGCTGTGTAGAAGTGTAAGGGGTATTTTGTGGCATCTAGTGCTGACTATGCTGTGGCAATCAGATCCTGTGCCAATTCACCATTAGCCTTGCCATCCAGTGCCAGCACTGTATTCCACAATGCCTTATGGAACTGGGTTATATGGGCTGAGTAAGCTGCCTGTCTTATGAGCAGTGAAGCTGATGAATAAATTATTTTGGCCATTGCATCCAATTTTCTGGAGTCCTTTTCAGGGGGCTATGCAGAGAATGGTACTTTAGCCCTCTGGCAGGCAGCCTCCTGGACTAAGCATTGATCAGGGTGGGCATACAGGTATCCAACTTTCCATCTGTCCACCTGATACTTTTTTTATTTTTTTGTTTATGTGGTAGGTGCAGACAAGATCTCTGATGTGGCTCTTTGTAAAAATTAGTGAATGTGGAGCAGCAAACTCCTTGTAGGAGCTAGCCCATAAAGTCAGCTTCCTCCTCATCTTCCTCTGTTTTCTGAGGGTGAAATCTTAAGAGTGCTAAACATCAGCCTAAAGAAAGAGAAAAAAGATAAGTAGTCCTATGTAGACCTTGACAGGTAGCGATGTTCCTGCTCAGGTGAACCATCTGGTTCAGCTGGTTCACCTTTCTCCACCTCATCATAAAACATACCTTGCTCCTCTATGTCCTCTGTTGAGGGCATCTGTCCTTGGTCCAAAGCCTCTCCCTTCCTTTTTCAGGAGGAGTGGAAAGGTTATTTTTTTTTTCCTCCTTGGCAGATCCTGTTTCAAGTGCCTGTCATTGTTTACTCTGAGGCTCTTTTATTTGTATTTTTGCCATCACTGGATTCAGGGGCCCCGATTCCCAAATGACTCTTTTAACAAATCATGGGAGGATGGGGTGGTACCTGAGGACTGGAAGAAGGTGAATGTGGTTCCTCTTCACAAAGGTGGGAGCAGGACAGAGGCAGGAACCACAGACCAGTTTGTTTGACCTCAGTGGAAGGGAAAATGATGGAATCACTTCTGAAAGAAAGAATTGTTGAGTACCTAGAGGCCAGTGGGGCACAGGACCCAAGGCTGCATGGATTCACGATGGGAAGGTCATGTCAGACGAATCTAATAGATTTCTTTGACTGGGTGACCAAAGCAGTAGACCAGGGAGGGGTTGTGGACATGGCCTACCTAGATTTTAGCAAGGCATTTGATACAGTCCCACACAAAAGATCAATACACAAGTTAGCCAGCCTTGGACTGGGTCCCAAGGTGGTAGCCTGGATAAAAAATTGGCTAGACAACAGGATGCACAGAGTAGTAGTAAATGGAGTCCACAGTGAAGAAAGGAGGGTTACTAGCGGGGTACTGCAGGGTTCAGTACTAGGACCGGTCCTTTTTAATGTCTTTATAAGTGACATTGCAGTGGAACTGGAAGGAAAAGTATGTCTCTTTGCAGATGACACAAAGATCTGCAACAGGGTTGATACACAGGATGGAGTGGAAAGGATGAGAAGGGACTTGGCAAGGTTGGAGGAATGGTCAGATGTATGGCAGCTCAGATTCAATGCAAAGAAGTGCAAGGTAATGCACCTGGGAAACAAAAACCCAGGGGAAGAGTACACAATGGGGGTTGAGATACTGACAACGGTAAAAATGGAAAGGGATCTGGGGTTATTATATTGGATGACCTAAATGTGGGCAAGCAATATGAGAAGGCAGTAAGGAAGGCTGGGGGATACTGGGATGCATAGGGAGAGGCATCACCAGTAGAAAACAGGAAGTTGTTATCCCTCTGTACAGACCGTTGGTGAGACCCCATCTGGAGTACTGTGTGCAGTTTGAAGACCCCATCTCCACAAAGACATAGACAGAGTGTTGGCTGTCCAGAGGAGGGCAACCAAAATGGTGCAGGGTCTGCACCAGAAGACATACGAAGAAAGACTAAAGGAGCTTAATATGTATACCCTTGAGGAAAGAAGGGAGAGAGGGGACATGATAGAAACTTTCAAGTACCTCAAGGGAATCAACAAAGTCCAAGAGGATAACATCTTTCAGAAAAAGAGATGTGCAAGAACAAGGGGGCACAATTTGAAGATAGAGGGGGGATGGCTCAGAGGTAATGTAAGGAAGTATTTTTTCACAGAGAGTTTTGTGGATGCATGGAACGGCCTCCCTGAGGAGGTCGTAGAGTCAAGAACAGTGGGGGAATTCAAGAATGCATGGGACAGACATAATGCAGTCTTAGTGGGGGGTAGGAGGAAGTAAGCTGTTGGTTAACTAGGATCTGCTGCTTGTCTGTTGGGTAGAGGGTGGGCAGACTGGGTGGGCCAGGCGGTCCTTATCTGCCATCACATTCTATGTTTCTATGATTGTCGCAACACGCAGGTGTATGTGAGTTCTGACATTCACCGCTACGCTGGGGACTCTACGCCCTATTCCAGAACAGGCAAGGTCCCCAGCACTTACGCCCTGTGACTTGCATCAGCCACAGGGTTGCGCCATGGGAATGGCACAATGGACCTGGGTGCCACACGACACTGATCATGGGGAACAGCTCCCCGAGCCCCCCCAGCCCAGAAACAAGCCTTCCCTCCTCTGTGGGCCATGGGGGGGGTTGGCAGTGTGGCACAGGCACAAGGGGGCACCACAAAAAATGGATGCAAGTGCCAGCAAGTGGCACTCGGGTATTGCAGGGGGGGCTTCTCAGTGTTGATGGGGTCCATGGGGCACAGCTGTGTGTGCAGGTTGTGGCACTGCAGGGGGATGCAGGACAGATGCCCCTTAGACCAGCTAACAGCTGGTCTAACCCTGCAATGTCGCAGTGTGTCTCAGAATTGCATAACTGGGTTACAGCAGCCACCCTCTCAGAAATTTGATGCTGTAACCCTCCCTTCCACCATGCCGTAGGGGCTGCTGCTATTGGATGTCCCCTTGGGCAAAGGCCACCCATCTCATGGTGCAGGCTGCCTCCTGGAATCCCGACTGGCGTAATGCATGTTGCAAGGTGTGACTTGTGCCATTGGGTTTGGTGCAAGTTGCCTTGCGACATGCGTAACCCAACTTGGAATCGAGCCCAGGATTCCCACTTTGACACACCCTGGTATCTTTACCATGCTTATCAGATGGCTGAGCAGCTTTAGCTTTTTTCCTCTGTCCCCTCTGTCAGGGACTGCTGTTGTATTTGAAAAGGTGACCTTTAATACATGCTTTCCACCATCATTAGGAACTCCCTCACAGCTTTTATTATTTTTGGGTGTGACAGAGACAGACTGAGAAGTCATGAACTCTTCTGTTTTCTTAGCTCTTTTCCTTTGGGTTTTAGGGCAAAACTTTATACAGAGCTCGCAACTGGTAAAATCAGAGCTTGTGGCAGTCTGCACCTGCCAGGAACTGTAAAAATGTTGACAATTGCTAAAGCCTGTTGGTCTGTTTTCTTTTTCTTAGGTCTATCAGTCATGCCAAACATTGAAGACCCTAAATGAAAAAAAATTAAGTTCTGTCAGGAAAGAAATATATTTCTGGTTCATGTTACTAGGGATGTATGTATATAAGAAAAAAAAGTAAAATAATTAATTTGGAGCAATTAGATTGAGTAAAAATCACATCTATTAAAAAGTGAAAACAGAAATTTTTGATTCGATTGCATCAATTTTTGAAGAAATAGGCCCAGATATTCAAAAGAGTTGAGCCATGCGCAATAGGGTTGCACATGCGCAAGTCTGAAATGCGCCATTCTGCGATATTCAGCAGCAGGCAGTTGCGCACCCGAAATTATGCTGAGCAACAGTGCAATGATTATGAAGGCTTGGGCAACCGAAGGGGGAGGAAGAAAAAATTACTCACCTTAGTAATGTTGTTTCTTCTAATGGAGTCTTGCTATATTATAGACATTAGCAGTTTGATCCAGCTCTAGAACTGCCCGGAGTGAAATGGTTAAAACCATTCCAAAATAGAATTTTGGCACGAGAGCAGCTCTATCTGTGTCATTTCAAACTTGAACTGTCAGATCTTTACGAGCCAAACTCACTAAGGTCTGTGTGAAGCTGTAACCTACACTAGCCAAATGGCTACCTAAATAATAACAACCATTGATGGTCCCAACACCCAAGACTCAAGTCAGGGGACCAGAAATACTAACACCATTCTAATAATATGAAAAGGAACATAAGTATAATAAAACACACACCGTACACTACACCCCAAAGTCCCAAGGGGACAAAATGCTAACAGGACATAAGTAGTGCCACACTAAGTTGCCCTTTCCACCAAGTAGAGGTTCTGAGAGGGGCAGGTTGGGGAGGTCTATAATATAGCAAGACTCCATTAGAAGAAACAACATTACTAAGGTGAGTAATTTTTTCTTCAAACAACATGAAGTCTTGCTATATTATAGACATTAGCAGAATACACAGCAGTACCTCCATGGAGGAGGGGCAGAACCTACTTAGGGAATAGGCTCTGAAGAACAGCTGTGTCAAACTGAGCATCTCTCCTGGCCTGGACATCCAGGGAGTAATGCTTGGTAAAAGTGTGTACCGTTTTCCAAGTAGCAGCCTGGCAAATCTCTAATAAAGGGATATCTCTGGCAGCAGCTAGAGATGCAGCTGCACCCCTGAGTAGAATGAGCCCTCAAACCGGGGGGCTCTGCCACTTTCTGATAACAAAATTGGATACAAGAGACAATCCACCTGGCTATTGATCTCTTAGTGGCAGGTTTGCCTTTCCCAGCTTCACCATAGGTAAGGAAAAGTTGGAGGGATTCGAACCTGTGACCTTTGGTACGCTCTATATAATAACTAAGAGCTCTCTTAACATCCAGGCTGTGCAATCTCCTCTCACCCAAAGAGGAGTGATGAGTGAAAAATACTGGAAGGGAGATAGATTGATTAAGATGGAAATCTGAAACCACCTTAGGTAAAAACTTCCTATTAGTCCTAAGGACTACCTTATCCCTGTGGAAAGAAATAAAGTCAGTCTCCACTGACAAGGCTTGCAATTCACTTATGCGTCTTGCAGAAGTGATAGCCACTAGAAAAACAGTTTTCCAAGTTAGGTACTTAAGCTCTGCAGAAGACAGAGATTCAAAAGGGGGTTGCATTAACTGGGCAATGCAAACATTAAGGTCCCAAGCAGGGGCGGTTCCGAAAGGAGGATTAGTATGGAGTAATCCCTTAAAAAACTTGGAAAACACAGGATGAGAGGAAGAGGATGACTTTTCTGCTGACATAAAAGCAGACACAGCTGCCAAATGAACTCTCAGGGTAGCTGGTCTGAGACCCAAGGAATTAAGATGTACCATGTAATCTAACAAAATGGGCAATTCAGCAGATTCTGGGAAATATTTTTCCCAGCACACCAAATGGAAAACCTTTTCCATTTAGAACTATAAGTAGCCCTAGTGGAAGGCTTTCTGGAAGCCTTTAGGATCTCAAGAACACCCTGAGAGAGGTATAAATCAGCAAACTCTAACTCCTCAAGAGCCAGGCCTTGAGGTTGAGGGATTTGAGGTCCGGATACCAAACCCTTCCCTGGGCACAAGTCAACAGATTGTGATTCCTGGGGAGGCACAGGGGAAGATAGACTGTCAGAGACAGAAGGAGTGGGTACCAGGGCTGCCTGGCCCAATCCGGGGCAATCAGAATCACCCTGCAAGGCTGAGATCTGATTTTGACTAGTACTTTGAATAGGAGAGGAAAGGGGGGGAAAGCATAGAGGAACTTCCCTTCCCAATCCAGAAGAAGGGCATCCAGGGAACTAAGCCCAGCACTGGAGGCCTGCAACAGAACAGAGGAAGTTTGTGATTGTCTGGGGCTGCAAAAGATCTATCTGAGGATGCCCCACCTGGCAAAAACTATCCCCAGCACTTGAGGATCCAGGGACCATTCGTGATGGCCCTGGGAAATCCTGCTGAGGGCATCCGCTAGGACATTGTCCTTCCCTGGAAGATGAACTTCTATGAGGGAAGTGTTCAGGGAATAGGCCAGAGACCACAACTTCATTGCCTCGGTGCACAAGGCCGAAGACCGAGTGCCCCCTGTTTGTTGATGTACCACATTGTTGTGGTGTTGTCTGTTCTGACTTGTATCACCTTGTCGTGGACAGATGCAGAAAAAGCTTGAAGAGCTAAAAAGACAGCTCTGAGTTCCAGCAAATTGATGTGGAGCAGAGATTCCTGGGGGGACCAAACTCCCTGAGTGGAAAGGTCGCCCATGTGGGCTCCCCAATCCAGAAGAGAAGCATCTGTAGTGAGAGTCAAGTTGTGAGAAGGGGAAATGAAGGGGACCCCCGCTCTTAAATTGCTCTGATCCTGCCACCACTGGAGAGGTTGGATCAAGGTTCGAGTCACTGGGACCAACTTGGAAAAGGGGTCTCTTCTCTGAGACCAAAAGGTTCTCAAGTGAAACTGAATGTCTCTCATCTGAAATCTGGCTCCCCTGCACAACAGCTGTGGATGCAGCCATGTGCCCAGGAGCTACAGAAAGTGTCTTGCTGGTCGAGACCTGCAGAGTGAAGGAAGAGGCCAGAGCCACTAAATTCCTTACCCTTTCTGGGGGAAGAAAGGCCCTGGCTAGCTTTGTGTCCAATTCTGCCCCTATAAAGGTGAGTACCTGGACTGGTTCCAGAACCGACTTTGGTAGGTTTAGCAGAAAACCCAGGGAGGTGAGAAGCTACTGGGTAACCTGCAGGTGAGATTTTACCTGTTCTGGGGACTGGCCTACAATGAGCCAGTCATCTAGAAAGGGAAAAACAGCAATCCTCTGCCTCCTTAAGTGGGCCACTGCCACTGCTAGACACTTTGTGAATACCCTTGGAGCAGAGGTAAGGCCGAAGGACATTGCTCTGAACTGGTAATGACCTGAGGGCAGTTCGAATCTGAGGTACTTTCGATGGGATCTTCTGATTAGGACATGGAAATAGGCATCCTTGAGGTCCACGGAGGCTAGCCAGTCCCCTGGCCTTAGGGAAGGTAAAATCATTGCCAGAGTTACCATTTTGAACTTTGGTTTCAAAAGATGCTTGTTCAGATATCTGAGATCTAAAATGGGCCGCCATTCTCCTGTCTTTTGGGGTAAGAAGTATCTGGAATACAGACCCCTGCCCTGATGCAGGGAGGAACCCTTTCTACTGCTCTGAGAGCTAACAGGGATGAGACCTCTGTTTCCAGGCGGGGTCTCTGAAGCACTTGCAGGTGAAAAGTCTGCTTCTCAACTTGGGAAACTTTTGAGCTGAGAACCAGACCTGGCTTACTACTTCCAGAACCCACTTGTCTGAGATTAAAAAGCCCAATTCTGACTGAAGTAAGCCAGCCTTCCCCCCACTGGTACAGGAGATCGGCCCTGGGCACCCCATCAGGGTGCCTGTTTTGCAAACTTTAGGCTGGGGGTGGGAGCAGGTCTGCCCACCCCTCATCTGCCCCTGCCTCTGAAGAAGCCCCTCTGAGCATAGGCAGGAGGGCCTGAGTCTGGTAGAAGGCCTGTGAAAAGGCCTACCCCTACCCCTGGGGGCATGCCTTTGAGGTGGCTTGCGCTCCTTAGCCTGGGCACTCTTGTAAGTAGTCCTATATTCATCCATCTTCTTCATGTAATTCTCTGTCTGCTCTCCAAACAGAGAATTTCCCACAGGAAAATCCAAGCCTTAGTCTGGGTATCCTGTGACAAACTAGTACACCTGAGCCAGGCCAACCTACAAAAGCTACAGATGTGGCCATGACCCTAGAGGAAACATCATTAACATCCACAGCAGCATGAAACTGAACCTTAGAGGCTTCAATGCCATCAGCAGCCACCTGTTCTAGTTCACTAGCCAGCTGGCCATGGGCCTGCATGGCCAATTCGTAACAGTATCCCATCTAGATTTCTGATACCTAGCTACATAAGCCATATAATTTGCTTGCCTGAGTCCCAGAGAGGCTGCCATATACTGTTTTTGCCATGGCATCAATCTTCCTGGAATCCTTGTCAGGAGGATGTGAAGCCAAGGAATATTAACTTTATCACAGGCAGCAGCCTGAACTACTCAACATGACTGCATTGCTGAGAAAGGAATTCTGTATCAGGGCCTGACAATGTATACCTTCTGTCCATCTTTTTATCTACAGGAGGCACAGAATTAGGAGCTTTTAAAATTTTAATTATTTGTTTCCTAAAAGACTTATGTAAAGGAATAGACAATCTCCTAGACTCTGGAATATCCATCATTTCTACAAAATCAGGCCTTGCTCATCCACAGCCTCTTCTAAAGGAAGCTGGAGGGTTTCAGCAACTTTTTTATAAAACATAAAATAAGATGGGGACTCAGACAGCATAGGGGGAGATTCTAAAGGTCTGTCTGGGGAGATGTCCGGTTCAATGGGCACACCCAGACCTTCCCAGCCACATTCATACTGTTCATAATCCTCCTCCCCCTCCTCTGGTTCATAAAATTCCTCAATATCATAATCCTGAACCACTGGGACCGGACAAACCGACCTTTTACCAGATAGTGGTGGTTCGGACGGACCCTGAGACAGTGACTGGACAATTTGTATGGCTTTTGCTATCTCTGCAGCAGTTGGAGAAGGAATTTTGGACTCCAGACCTGCTGATTTTCTTGTTTTCTTTACTGGAATTGGTTCCTCAGAACCAGCTTTTCTTTTGCCCGAGGAAGTCTGGCCCTGGTCAGAGGGCACTCCCTCTGGTTCGGTTGGCACCGAACCGGGCTGGCCATCCGGGTCAGCGGACTTTTTGGCCTCTCGTTCCCTGAGCCTGCCCAATCTTTTTTCCAGGGTGGCTGCAGGGAAATTCTTACATATCTGGCAGTCTGACTGGAGGTGGTCAAACCCCAGACAATAAACACATGTGGTGTGTGGGTCATGTAGCAAAGACTTCCCTAAACATCACAGTGTTGAAACCTAGTGGGCCCGGTTTTTCTTTGGGTTTCTCAGACATAATGCCAGCCTAACCAAAAACTTGCCCCTTTAACGGCAGTGCCAGGTAAGACACACTTTATCGTTCCTAACCGTGTCACGGGTATTGGAAAAAACGTAATAAATCCGTTTTTTTAGAACCGATAAGAACCGGAACCACACTCTAAAATAGTAACCTTTAGTTTTAAATGAGTTTTAAACCCACTGATCGGTTCAAAACGAACCGATAACCTACAAGTTCCACACAGACAAAACCTTCATTTACTTACAGGTTACCACAGATGAAAGCTTGAACCGAACGGTTTTTGGTTAAATAAAACTATTCTCGGTTAAATCCAACCAAGAAAACACTTTTAAACCGAAATGAACCGAGCAGAAGGAGAAATCTCCGGAGCGACTGTTCACTAGGCAGTAAAGAATCTGACAGTTCAAGTTTGAAATGACACAGATAGAGCTGCTCTCGTGCCAAAATTCTATTTTGGAATGGTTTTAACCATTTCACTCCTGGGCAGTTCTAGAGCTGGATCAAACTGCTAATGTCTATAATATAGCAAGACTTCATGTTGTTTGAACCATGCATAAACTGCACAGCCCGATATTCAGCCCGGGCTGTGCAGAGTTATGCAGGCACAACCTCTACCTGCGCCTGCACAAAGTTGAGCCGAAAAAAAAAGGAACAAGTCGAGGATCACCCACAGGTGAGCTGCTGCATTGCAGGGCGCAACACAGCAGCTGCCACCTGTGGGTGGCCTGAACCTGTTCCCTTTCTAACCAGGCGCTTCACCATGCCCCGATTGCAGGCAGAAGTGTACCCCCAAGTAGCCCGATCATGGGCAGTAAAGTACCACCCACCCCCGAGTAGCCCAATCGTGGCCAGTAATGTACCCCCACCCCCGAGTAGCCCAATGCGGGCACCAGACCTCCCCCAAAGTCCAATATCCCTGGTGGTTCAGTAGATTACGAGTAGCCCGATGCTGAGAGCCATTCCTCACCCCCAAGTCCAAAGCTCTGGTGATCTAGTGCCCACCCATCCGCCCACAGAGCCCCACCACCCTGCTCCCCGTCAGCCATGAGGCGGCAGCACCCACCCACTTGCGCTCAGCCACCTGCCGACTGACAGCTCGGTAGGGCTGCACGCCCATTGGTTCAGTGTATGAGCCAATGGGCGTGCAGCCCATACCCTACAAGTCAGTCCAGATATGTGAATGAATTAAGCCAGGCGCAAGTCGTCAGGGATCGGCGCACCTGCATGCTAATGGCATGCAAATGGTGCTGTAATCAGATGCAAATGCCCCCCCCCGTGCACCTAGCATAAATTATGGCCCCATTTGCATGTCACTCTTTGAATATCGCAGGTGCTGTGCATGACGCAATGGAACTTGTGCCACCGCATCTCAATGCTCCATTCTGACCACTTGCGCTGGCACAGTTCCACTGCGACATGCACACTGCGGGTGGCCTGGGGGGCGATATTCAAAGCAGTTGCACCATAGCACAACTCCATTGAATATCGCCCTGGCCACACCCCAGCGCAACTATTTTGAGCAGCCCAGGGGCTTGCGCCACAAAATGGAGCAGTTTGAATATCTGGGCCATGGTGTGGTTCCCTAAAGGTAGGAACCACGCTAGCTGCGGCCTTCTCCAGTTCCTAGGAACCAATTGGGAATTGGAGAACCACTAGAAAAACAGATTACACAGAATAATAAAACCAAAAAAATACTAAATTAATACCGAGTGCTCGAAAAAACTAAGTGTAGATAAACTGTTGCTTACAAAAAACAAATAAGCACCTCTGGACACCAGAATGTCAGAGTTGTATTTCAGGGTGACTGCTCTCTTTAGCGAAGAAACAAATCTGCCACTGGAGAGCTAAGGGACATGTCACCACACTGCAGAGTTTCAACTCTCATTTTAAGTCCCATTGTTAGTATAGAGTGCTGTCTCCGGGGCAGCACTCTCAAGCCGGATGCTTCTGCTAAAAGTGTAAACATTAAGTGAGGGATTCCTGGGATTAGAATAACTTGATTATAATGGGAATTTGTTGATGTATCTAAGATGCACAACAGAGAAAAATTACACTTTGACATTTTTATATTTTATGCTATTACATTTACTTCTACTTTTTCTTAAGCATTAAAAAAATTCTGTTACCTTTGGCTCACACGAGTGACACCACCACCACCACTCACAGAGAGCCCTGTCAGGCACAGGGGCACAAGCAGCACTGCTGCCAACTACAGAGAGTCCCTGCAGGGCACAGAGGCATGAGTGACACTGCTAACAGCTATAGAGATTCCCAGCCAAGTGCCAGTTAGAGGGAGTCCCTGCAGGCAGGGGGCTATGAATGGTACTGCCACCAAATACAGGGAGTCCCCACTGGGCACAGGGACACAAGCGGTACCACTTCCCAATACAGAATGTGTAAATCGATCATGGTGACACAAGTGGCACCACAGCCTGCTACAGGGAAACCGCACTGGGCCAGGGGACATAAGCAGCACAGCCACCGATAATAGAAGCCCACATCAGGACAGGGACAACAAGAAGTGCAAAAGAGTGCTTTCTTTAATACGATGCTACTATAGATACTTACATGATCTATAACACTGCATTACAGCTATGCACTGGTAGGTACCCCACTGACATATTCCCTCAGAGTGCTCAAAATAGCATTCGCCTTTTTCAAATTTGGCCCCATCCAGCAGACTGCTAACAAGAAATCGGTGTTTAGCTTCTGTAGGAAGTCTTTAAAAGTAATAAGATGGATTCTTCAGTGGTTTTGAATTTCACCTCAGATTGCCAGTTGTTAGAAACATTTCAGTCAGGATATTTTTTTTCTGAGTAATTTTGTTTTTGAAAAAGGGTTAAATCCTTCAAGATGTTTCAGACTATCAAAATTGCAATGCTGTTAGAGGAAGAGTCTGCTGTGTTTGAGGAATACAGGTACTGCATGCAGTAGGGTTGTCTCACATGCCATATCCTTCATAGAGGGAAATGATTAACTGTATCCAAGATATACCCTACTATGAATACATACAGTATAGTAGAGCAGCAAACAATATGAAGGGGAGATCTTAATTACAATAAAGTTGCTAAACCTATATTATTGTTTTGCATACACTGGCTACCAGTTAATTGTGATATATAATCATATGCCGATCGTCTGTGGACACCTGCACCTCGAACGACAGTACAGTGACAACATCAACAGGTCGCTGTACTGTCCCTACGGGACCCGGCACTGATTTCTAGGGGTCTTGAACCCCTCCCCATATCAGCTCTGACTTGGAGTCAATTAGTTTAATTATGGGGGTGCAGGGGGCAGAGTCCCCCATATGGGGGGCTCGAGCTCAAAGCCCCCACGAAGGAAAAAAAGTCTAGGGTGAACAGTTCTATGCCCACCACAATTGCTGTCGACATAGAGCCCATACTGTAATGTCTGTCAACAACGAAGTTGTCGATCCGGTGTCATAAAGCTGTATGTAATAACTTGGATGTAGTGGGAATTTGTTAAAGGGGAACTGCCATCTGTAGAATTTCTTACAGTCTAAAAGCTCATGAAAAGCTTTTTTTTTTTACCTGAAGCTTGTTTACAGATGCAACCTGGGAGGACATGGAAGTTAAGTGACTTGCTCAGGATCACACAGTATGCAAGTGGGAGCTGTGGGATTCAAACCCAGGTCTACAGGTTTGCAACTCAGAGCATTAAACCACTGCAATTTGAGTGAGCCACTGTGTTTATCTGTGAGTTTTTGCAGTTCAGAGTTATTCATATGTAATCGGCCTGTGATTAAGGGCTGGGAGCAGCCATGTATTTTATGCTTCTGACAGGAAATGGTGTCACCGAGAGACTTGGCACTCCATTGACTGTAGGTAATCCAACAGGTTTAATAAGAAATTGTTTGTTTTATTAAGTGTATTTAAGGTGTCATTACAACATTTTCTACATCTATAATTGTTTTGTATGTGCATTGAAACTAGTGAGTTATCACCTTTACATTTCAAACTGATCATCAAAATTAAAAAAATTACTTACCATAGCAATTTTGCTTCCTCCAAGGTATTCTCCAATATTCATAACTTTTGCAGTCAGCCTTTAAGATAGAACTGCCAGGAGATAGAATGTATGCTAATGATGGAAACATCATTGGCTCATGTCACTTTTCAAATGCTGCCCTTAACTGCCTACATTATAATGCTTCAGATTTCATGGAAGCCTGCAAAGACAGGCCACACAAGGAACCATTTCTAACAGTAATAAACAACCAACACTAAACTATTCTATTAACTTCCAGCTGGAGTAAAAAAACACAATCCCCCTTGAATGTCAGAATCACCTGAAGAAGGGGAAACCAATGCCCAAAAGGCTGAAAAAAACAGATATGCCAATGTGTGGCACCCTCACACATAGTTGCTCAGCTTGGAGTGCAGAGGCAACTGGTTCTAGTAGGGAAGGCAGAGAGTTATGAATATTGGAGAACACCATGGAGGAAACAAGATTACTATGGCAAGTAATTTTTTCTTCTCACCCCAGGAATTCTCCAATATTCCTAATTCTTGCAGACTACAAAGCAGTACCTTTGGAGGTGGGCACAGAACTTACTTTGGAAACAGACTCTGCAGAACTGCTGTGCCAAACCTGGCATCACTTCTATACTGGGTGTCCAGGCTGTAGTGTTTTGTGAAGGTGTGTACTGTTCTCCAGGTAGCTGCTTTACAGATCACCACTAATGGCACATCCCTGGCTGCTGCTATAGTAGCAGCTGTACCCCTTGTGGAATGGGCCCTCAGCCCTGTTGGGGCTCTTTTCCAGCTTTGAAGTAGCAAAACTGAATACACTGAACTATCCGGCAAGAGGTGGACCTTTTAGATGCTGGATTTCCTTTCCCCACATCCCCATAATTCAGGAACAGCTTTTTTCTGTCCTGTCTGTGGTCCTTAGTAGCTGTCATGTGGTAGCTAAGGGCTTGTTTAACTTCAGGACTGTGAAGTCTACACTCGCCTGAACTAGAATGTTCAGTGAAAAAGACTGGTAGGGTAATGGACTGGTTCAAATGGAAATCAGAAACCACCTTGGGAAGAAATGTCCTGTTTGTTTGCAGGACTACCTTGTCTCTGTGGAATGAAATGTAGTACTGATCAATGCACAGTGCCTGGAGCTCACTGATCCTTCTGTCAGAGGTTATTGCCACCAGGAAAACTGTTTTCCAGGTGACATATTTCAAATGAGCTGAGGCCATAGGCTCAAAAGGGGAACCCAAGAGCTTGGTTATATAGGCATTCAAGTCCCAAACTGGCACTGGCTCCCTATGAGAAGGGTGCAGATGAGCCAGCCCTTTGAAGAACCCCTTGAAAAAAGGATTTGATGCCATAGAGGCATTCTTTCCAACTGAGATGTAAGTCGATACTGAGGCCAGATGGACCTTTATGGTACCGAGGTGCATGCCTAGAGAATGCAAATGGGTAAGGTAGTCCAGCAAAGCTGGAATCCATACTTGTGCTGGTACCACATCATTGGGAGAACACCAAATTGAAAACCTTTTCCATTTTGAGCCATAAGTTTTCTTAGTAGAGTGTTTCCTGTATCCCCTGAGAACATCCAGAACACTCTTTGAGACATGCAAGCCTGCATACTCTAAGTCCTAAAGAGCCATGCCTTGAGTCTGAGGGACCTGAGGTTTGGGTATAGGATCCTCCCTTGGCTGGAGGTTAACAGGTTTTTGCCTCTGAGGAAGGTGTATTGATTTGGCTACAGACATAGAGAGCAGCAGAGACTACCATGGCTTCCTGGCCCAATCTGGTGCTGTCAAGATCATTGATGCTGGCTGGGATCTTAGCTTGATCAGAACTCTGAACACTAAAGGGAAGGGAGCAAAAGCATACAGGTGCTTCCCTGACCAATCCAAGGCCAGACCATCTAAGGGGATTGTTCCCTGGGCTGGTGGCCTGCAACAATACTGTGGCAGGAGGTGGTTCTCATTGGATGTAAAGAGCTCCATCTCTGGGGTACCCCACCTTCTGAAAACTACTTCCAACACCTGTCTGTTGAGGGCCCATTCATGACAGGCCTTGTTGATTAGACTCAGTGCATCTGTCAGAGTGTTCTCCTTCCCTGGCAGATGGATAGCCTGAAGGGAAACTCCTAAGGTGTACACCAGGGTCCATATTTTCATGGCCTCTGTACACTCAGGGTTTCACCTTGTACCTCCCTGCTTGTTTATGCAGTACATTCTGGTGGTATTGTCTGTTCTGATCTGTACAACCCTTCCCTGCACTAGTGGGGCAAAGTCCTGCAGGGCCAGCAACACTGCTCTGAGTTCCAGTAGACTGATATGCTGGAGTGACTCTACACTTGTCCATGTACCGTGGGTGGTGTGATCCCCCAGATGGGCACCCAACCCAAGAAGTGATGCATCTGTTGTGAGAAACACTAATGGGGACTCTTGGTGGGAAGGAACCTCTTCCCTTAGGTTGGCTTCCTCTTTCCACAACTGGAGGGCCTGCAGTAATGTTTTTGTTACTGGAATCAGCTTTGGGAGAGGGTTCCTCCTTTGGCACCAGTGAGATGGAACTGCATGCCTCTCATCTGGAACCTGGACCCCAAGACTGTGCCTGTGGCTGCAGTCATGTGGCCCAGTAACTGAAGAAACTGCCTAGCAATTTTTGGTCTGTTCAAGCAGAAGGAGTCCGCAATCAGTACAATGTTTCTTACCCTGAACAGAGGCAGCTAGGCCCTGCCCTTCAGGGTATTCAACTCTGCCCCTATGAATTGCAATACCTGTGCAGGTAGAAGGGCAGATTTTTTTAGATTTATCAGAAACCCAAGGACTCTAAGAGGCCCTGAGTAAGCTGAAAACGTTCCCTTACCTGTTGTGGTGAGTTTTCTACCACCAACTAGTTGTCTAGGTATGGAAATACTACAACACTCAACCTTCGTAGGTGTGCCACTACCACTGCCGGGCACTTGTGAATACTCTTGGAGCTGAAGTGAGTCCAAATGGCAGGGTAGAAAACTGGTAATGACCTGAAGGAAGTCTGAACCTGAATTACTTTCTGTGAGACTCTCTTATGAGAATGTGGAAATAAGCATCTTTTACATCCAAAGATGCCAACCAAGCTCCTTTTTGGAGTGTTGGCAGAATTTGTACTAATGTCACCATCTTGAACTTTGGTTTTGTCAGGTGCCTGTTCAGTAATCTTAGATCAAGAATAGGCTGCCACTCCCCATTTTTCTTTTTTGTGAGGAAGTATCTTGAATAAAAACCCTTCCCCTTTTGCTGTGGAGGAAGAGGTTCTACTGTTTTTGACAACAGCAGATTTTGAATCTCCTTTTCCAGAAGCTTCCTTTCTGCATTGGAAGTTGGCTTGAACACTGTGGGCTGGATATTCAAAAGGGTTGCGCCATGCGCAATAGGGTTGCACCAGCGCAAGTCTGAAATTGTGCCATTCTGCCATATTCAGCAGGAGGCAGTTGCGCCCCCCAAGTCAAGCTGAGCAACAGCGCAATGCTAATGAAAGCATGCTGAACCGGAGGGGAAGAATCATGGTTAAACTGCACAGCCCGATATTCAGCAGGCTATGCAGAGTTGTGCAGGCGCAACCCCCAACCTGTGCCTGCACAACTATGAGCCCAAAAAAAAAGGAGTAAGTCAGGGGCCACCCACAGGTGAGCTGCTGCATTGCAGGTGCAACACAGCAGCTGCCACCTGTGGGTACCCTCAACTCTCCTGTGCCCCCTGCAGCCCAATCACGGGCATATAGTAACCCCTCCCCTGACTGGCCTGATTGCGGGCATATGTGTAAAACACCCCCTCCCTCCGACTGGCCCGATCGCGGGCATATGTGTAAACACCCCCCTCCCCGACTGGCCCGATCGCGGCATATGATAAACACCCCTCCCCCCACTGGCCCGATCGTGGGCATATGTATAAAACACCCCCGGACTGGCCGATCACGGGCATATGTGTAACCCCGACTGGCCCAATCATGGGCAAGCGTTGAAACAGCCCTCCACCCCCGACTGGCCCGATCCGCGGGCAAAATGTTGAAACAACCCCCGACTGGCCCAATTGCGGGCAAAGTGTAAAATAAACCCAACCCCCACCAGCGCGATCACGGCAAAGGTCGCCCACAAGAGACATATCCCTGGTGGTCCAGTGGACCATGAAGCCTGATCGCGGGCAATATAAAGAATGTTCAACCCCGGACCACCTACCTGGTGATCTGGTTGCCCCACCCACCCCACCGCAAGCCCCCTGCCGCTCCCCTGTCAGCCGGGGCGGCATCCCACCTGTCTGCCGCCCGCCGCCCGCCGACTGACGCCCGGTGGGACTGCGTCATTGGTGCCCAGGCAAGAGCCAATGGTGGGTGCAGCCCATACTGTTTCTAAGGCAGTCAGATGTGTGAATGGTCATCACGCCTACTGGCCTTGCTCTACACCAATGGGCCGCAGCAGCACTACTGGGCAGTCAGTTACGGGCGGCGGGCTGCGCTGGGTGATGCTTCCACCACGTGATTAGACGGGGGAGCGGGTGGGGTCAGGTAGGTGGGTGGGGCCATCAGACTCAGGGTAGGTGGTCCTTGGGGGCTGAATTACCGTCTGCGCGATCGGGATGAGGTCCACTGGACCACCAGGGATATGTTCTTGGGGAGGTTGACTCCTTTGCTGCCGCGATTGGGCTGGTGGGGGTGGGTTTTATTTTTACTTTGCCCACAATCGGCCAGTCGGGAGGGGGAGGCTAACATATGCTTGCGATCGGGCCAGTCAGGGGAGGGGGAGATTTACACACATGATCGGGCCAGTCGGGGAAGGTTTACATATGCCCGCTATTGAGCCAGTCGGGGGAGGGAGATTTACACATTGATCTGGCCAGTCAGGGCGGGGGAGGTTTACATATATGCCAGCGATCGGGCTGCAGGGGGCGTCGTTCCCCGACAGCTGCTGCCTAACAGGGTGCCAGGCGCAAGTCTTTGGGGATCGGCGCACCTGCAAGCAAATGGCATGCAAATGGGGCAGTAAATGGGTAACTATCTAGGTGTAAATCTCAGGTGACTGAAAGGACTTAACTGCTGTGAGGTTTAAATTACTTGTAGAAAGATCTGGCAAGTAGGGGGAGTGGCTTAGCTAGAAGGAAGCTACATTTAAAGTCTGCCTTAGAAAGATTCTGCTAATAGCTTGGCAGAAGACACCAGGAGGAAGGACTGCTGTGTGACTGGACTTCTGTACTGGGACTATATTGCCCTCCTTCCCTCCCCAAGTTAGTTCTATTTTTATAGGCACAGGATTTGACTGACAACAGAAACTTCCTGTTTAGGGGCAGGAAGTGAGTGATCACAGAACCACCAAGGACCCACCATCCTAGAAGGGCAAGAGTAGCTCTCCGGCCCCCTCTAACTGCTGGAGGTCTGCCTCTGAACAGGTAAGTGGTCTACTGAGAAATATAGGATATCCTTGTCTCAGAACAGGACAATCAGGAGCTTAAAGGGCACACAGGCAGAAAGTAAGGAGAGAAAGGAAAAAAAAACAGAGGAAAGAGTAAGGATTGCAAACAGTTAAGGGGCCAGAAATAAGACATGATTGGAGTGGTGCAGTGCAGTGGCTGTGGAACAGCAGTCTTCTGGGAGATGTTCTGGAGGATGCGGTGTTGTCCCATTTGCAGGCACCTCTCTGGGCTGAGGGAGAAGGTTGCTCATCTCCAGGCTGAGCTGGCCAGGATTGTGGGACCTCCTCTTCCATCCAGGGACCACCAGTGCCACTGCTGTTGCCTCAGAGGTTGCCAAGAAAGAGGAGCAGTTGGACCACAGTGGGCTCAGGGAGGGTGAGGGTGGTGGAACAGAGGCGCATCCCTCCAGTTGTACCTTTCCACAATTCCTATGCCATTCTGGAAAAGTGTGGTTCCTCTATGGAGGCACCCACAGTGGAGACCAAGGAGGATGCTGGGAACCTCCACAAAGGAGACCCACAGGAGGGTGGCAGGGGACCCTGCAGGGGAAGGAAACAACTCCTGGTGGGGGACTCCATTGTTAGGAAGGTAGAACTGGGGAAGGAAGGGGAGAGGGAGGTAAGGTGCCTGCCTGGTGCCATGGCTTGGAGGGACAGGGAGCGAATCCTCAGGATTGCAGAGCAGCTGCACAGGGGAGGGAGCTGGATGTCATTGTCCACCTAGGGACAAATGACCTGGCTAAGAAAGGGATTAGAGAGTGCAGGCAGAGTTTGTGAATTGGGAGGGGCCTTGTCAAGTGGCAGCACGCACTGTAACCTTCTCGGAGGTGCTACCCATCTATGGCATAGGAGAGGCTAGGGTGTTCCGTACCATGGGATTCAATCAGTGGTTGAAAAACTGGTGTGGAGCTCAGGGATTTGGCTCATTGGGGACTGGGGTCCATCTGGAGTGATGCAAGCCTATACTGTCATGATGGGCTGCATCTGTCCGGAGGAACCAGGATCCTAGGTGATAGGTTTAAATGCTTTATTGGCAGCTTTTAAACTAGCCAAGGGGAGGCACTGGAAAGGAGCAGGAAAATCCTAGCCCCCAAACAATCACGGTAGTAAGTGTGGCAAACACCAACATAGAGGTGTCAATAGGGAGAAGGGCAGGGGTAAATGGAGAAAGTGACAAAGGCAAGAAGGACAGAGATGGGGCAAAGGAGGTAAGGCCATCAGGAAATGGAGGGTAATGAGTACCAATGCCGTAGTCTGGGCAACAAGCTCCCTGAGCTGGTGGCCTTAATGGAAGAGGTTGCCTGGATATCATAGCAGTAACAGAAACATGGTACACAGAGAACCATGACTGGGATGTTAACATACCAGGGTACATAACCTACAGGAGAGACAGGCAGGGGAGAAGAGGGGAGGTAGCTCTCTATGTAAGGAAGGGATAAAAGCAACTGAACAAAGCAGTAAACAGGGAGGAGAGGAGGCACTGTGGGTCACCTTGGAGACTGGAAAGGGCACCACAATCCGCACAGGGTTGTGTACAGACCCTCATGTCAGGGGAAGGAATGGACAAGGATATGATGGAAGGCATTCTTAGAATGGCAGAGAAAGGGAGATACTGTTGATGGGAGACCTGAATATGCCAGATGTTAACTGGAGCACATTTGCTGCAGCCACATCCAAGAGCAGGGCCATTCTTGATGCCCTACAGGTGGCAGGCATTAGACAGCTAGTTTGGAACCCACTGAGAGGAGCAATCTTAGACCTCGTAGTCTCAAGCGGGGGCAGTGAGAGGATCTCAGATCTAGAAGTGGGTTGCCATCTGGGGACAAGTGACCATCAAACAGTGTGGTTCACGTTAAACTCAGCCACAGAGTCAAGCCATACAAAAGTGAAGGTACTGGACTTTAGGAGGCTGACTTTGGCAAGATGGGAGAGTGCCTCGAAAAGCACTAGCAAACAGGCTAGAAGGAGGTGTGGAGCAACAATGGGGAATTATCAAAACTGCCATCACAGAGGCAACAAGCCTTTGTGTGAAGCAAATAAACAAATCAAAATGAAAGAAAAGCCACTATGGTTCTCAAGAGAGGTGGCTGTGAAAGTCAGGAAGAAAAAGACAGCATTCCGGAGTATAAGGAAACACAGAAGGAGCAGGACAGACAGCTGTACCAGTTAAGGCAGAAAGAAGCAGGGAGGAAGTCAGAATAGCAAAGGCCCAAACTGAGGAAAGATAGCTAACTCGGTTAAGAAGGATAAAACCTTTATAGGTACATCAGCGGTAGAAAGACAAAGGGAGGGATAGTGAGGCTGAATAGAATGAATGGTGGGTGGGCAGAGGGACAGTGAAAAGCAGGAATACTGAGCGAATATTTCTGCTCAGTATTCATAAAGAGGAGGAAGTGCCTAATCCAATTAACAGAAGCACTCTTGATAGGGGTTGATCCCAGTCCTTTCACAGAAGAAAGGGTTCTGCAAGAACTCTAAAACTGAAGGTGGACAAAGCAATGGGTCCTGATGGAATTCACCCCAGAATTCTAAAAGAATTAAGGAAGGAACTAGTGAAACCACTGGCTACTCTTTTTAACAAATCATGGGAGGATGGTGTGGTACCCGAGGACTGGAGGAAGGCGGATGTGATTCCCCTTCACAAAAGTGGGACCAAGACAGAGGCAGGAAAATACAGACCTGTCAGTCTGACCTCTGTGGTAGGGAAAGTGATGGAGTCACTTCTGAAGGAAAGAATAGTTGAGTACCTAGAGGTCAGTGGAGCACAGGACCCAAGGCAGCATGGGTTCACAGCGGGAAGGTCATGTCAGATGAATCTAATAGATTTCTTTGACTGGGTGACCAAAGTAGTAGACCACGGAGGGGCTGTGGACATAGCCTACCTAGACTTTAGCAAGGCATTTGACACAGTCCCACACAAAAGATTAATAGTCAAATTAACCAGCCTGGGAGTGGGTCCCAGGGTGGTAGCCTGGGTAAAACATTGGCTGGACAACAGGACACAGAAGGTAATTGTAAATGGAGTCCACTCTGAAGAAAGGGCGGTTACTAGTGGGGTACCGCAGGGTTCAGTATTGGGTCCAGTCCTTTTTAATGTCTTCATCAGTGACATTGCAGAGGGACTGGAAGGAAAAGTATGCCTTTTTGCAGATGACACAAAGATCTGCAACAGGGTTGATACACAAGGAGGCGTGGAAAGGATGAAAAGGGACTTGGCAAGGTTGGAGGAATGGTCAGAAGTGTGGCAGCTAGGATTCAATGCAAAGAAGTGCAAAATAATGCACCTGGGAAACAAGAACCCAGGGGAAGAATACACAATGGGTGGGGAGGTACTAACAACAACAAAACAGGAAAGGGACCTGGGGGTAATCATATCAGATGACCTTAAGGTTAGCAAGCAATGTGAGAAGGCAGCAGGGAGGGCCGGGGGTATACTGGGATGTATAGGGAGAGGCATCAGCAGCAGAAAACAGGAAGTTGTTATCCTCTGTACAGACAGTTGGTGAGACCCCATCTGGAGTACTGTGTCCAATTCTGGAGACCCCATCTCCGCAGGACATAGACAGGATAGAGGCAGTCCGAGGAGGACAACTAAAATGGTGCAGGGTCTGCAAGAGAAGCCGTATGAGGAGAGACTAAAGGAGCTTAATATGTATACCCTTGAGGAAAGAAGGGAGAGGGGACATGATAGAAACTTTCAAGTACCTCAAGGAATCAACAAAGTCCAAGAGGGTAGCATCTTTCAGAAAAGAGACTTGCAAGAACAAGGGACACAATTTAAAAATAGAAGGAGGGGTTCAGGGCAATGTGAGGAAGTATTATTTCACAGAGAGGTAGTGGATGCATGGAACAGCCTTCCTGAGGAAGTTGTGGGTCTAAAACTGTGGGAGAATTCAAGAATGCATGGGACAGACATAAGGCAATTCTTGTGGGGGTCAGGAAGATATAGGCTGTTGGTTAACTAGGATCTGCGGCCTATCCTGTAGGTAGAGAAATGGGCAGACTAGATGGGCCTAGCGGTCCTTATCTGCCGTCAAAGTCTATGTTTCTATGTTTCTAAACAGATGCAAATGGCCCCCCTGTGCCTTGTATGAATTATGGCCCCATTTGCATGTCACCTTTTGAATATGGGAAATTTACGCATGGCGCAATGGTACTTGCGCCACCGCATCTTGAATGCTCCACTCTGACCACTTGCGGTGGCACAAGTTCCACTGCGCCATGCACAGTGGCTGTGGTCGGGGGGTGATATTCAAAGGAGTGGCTCAATAGCACAACTCCATTGAATATCATCCCAGCCACACCCCAGCGCAACTATTTTGTGCAGCGCAAGGGCTTGCGCCACAGAATTGCGCAGTTTGAATATCCAGCCCTCTGGTTCTAAAAGGTGGGAAAGATTTTAAACTTAGGGACAAACCCTGATTCACCACTTCCAGGACCCACTTGTCCATGGTAATGTTTTTCCAAGCCTGAAAAAAGTAAGCCAGTCTGCCCCCTACTGGTAATGGGTAGGTAGTCTTGGCAAACAAGTCAGGGAGTCTGTTTTGGCTGTGGCTTGGCTTGACTAGCCTGGAAGCCACACCTGGACCCCTCTTCTGCCCCATCCCATAAAGAACCCTGTCTGCTGAGGGTACTGCTGGGGTTGTGGAACAGCCTGGGCCTGGTAAAAGGCCTGCTGTAGGCAGCCCTGCCTCTGCCTCCCCTTCCATATGGCCTAGTGGAGGAAGAGGCCCTTTCTTTGGTAGAGTTACTCCTGTAGGTGACCTAATATTCATCCACCTTTTTCATATAGGCCTCTGTCTGGACTCCAAATAGGGAGTTACTCTCAACAGGGAAGTCCATGGCCTTGGTCTGGGTATCCTGGTGTGTGGCTCTTAACCATGCAAATCTCTTCTGGGTAACTGTATTTGCCATTCATCTGGCAGCAGTGTCATTAGTATCTGCAGCCATCTGGAACTGTTATTTGGCTACTTCCAGACCAAATCTGGCAATCTCAGCCAGATCTGCTGAAAGGCTACCCAGATATGTGTCTGACATAGCCAGGACTGACTGCCACAGGAATTTCTTGTACTGGGCCACGTAAGCTTGGTAGTTGGCTTGCCTGATAGCCAGAGAGGCAGACAGATAACCTTTTTTGGCCATACTGTCTATGTTCCTGGAATCTTTGTCTGAAGGATTAGAGAATAATGTTAACTTTGCGCTGTCACAGGCTGCAGTTTGTACCACCCCCTGGTGGTCAGTGTGAATTAACAAAAAGTCAACTCCTTCCCTGTCCAATTAATACTTTTTGTTCAGCCTTTTATCCAAAGTAGGGACAGAGTTGGGGGTCTGCAAAATCTTTACTGGAAGTAGGAGTTTCTTAGTGGGTGTCAAACCCATTATCTCAAGTTACTCAGCCTCCTCTTCATCCTCTATAACCTCGTTGGTGGCTATGTCTAAAGCATCAACCATCCTTCTCACAAAGGAAAGTGAGAAGAATAATCCTCTGCTATCCTGGGAGAGGAATCAAACTCCTGGTCAGGAGAAACTTCTGGCTTAATAGGTTCTCCTTCTTCCTCCTGAAATTCCCCATAGTCCTCAAACTCCATCTGCTGCTGGAGTGGGGGTTGGGTAGAGGTTGCTGCTTGCTTAGGAGGATTCTGCACCAAAGCCAGATGGCTGGGGGTAAGTAGCAGCCCCTGCAGGGTCTGAATCACCCTAAAAGCCTGGGCAATTTCTTGTGGTGAAGGCACAGCAGCAGGCACAGCAGAAGTCCCCAAATGCTGTTCAGCAGGGGGTTCAGTGTGTTTGACTTTCCTGGTCTTTTTTGCTGGAACCGGGGAGTGAATTGGTTCACTAGGTCTCTTACCAGTAGCCTGTGTACCCATATCAGGGGTAGTGTGTACAAGATCTACAGTTTCACCTGCAGGACTGGGGGGATTTCGACTGGTCAGAGCTCGAGGGACCCCTAGGCATAGGAAGCTTCTTTTTAAGCCTTTCCAGATGCTTATCCACCATCTTTTCAGGAAAGGTTTTACAAATATCCATTTTAAAATGCTAATACCCAAGGCAGACAACACACAAGAAGTGTGTGTCTGCCTTGGCAAACACTTCACCACATTGAGTACAATTTTTGAAGACAGGTTCACTGGTTCTCTTCTTTTGTTTTTTCTGACCTTATGAGAATTGATAAAACAAGCATTTGTCAATGCCGAATGTTTGCTTGCTGGCATTGGCAGTGGTAGTGTAGAAGTTACAGAGCTGCGTAATAGTAATGGCAGTGAAGTATTGAACTGAAGCCAACCCCACCACCACCCTGCAGAGAGTGACAGGCATTGGGGTGTGTCTTTGGGTTGTCAGGCATAACAGCCACGTCATTTCAGTACACCCCACCTTGCAGACACTGGCAAGTCTCACGGTGTTCCTTGGGGTCTTTGGTCCTTATGCGCACCCCATTCCATTAGGAAATACAGTGCGATGGGTGCGATATAGGAGGATGGGGTGAACTTTGGGGCCGAAGAGACCAAGGCATACCTCGATGCCTCTCACTGGCTGCAGGGTGTGGAATGGTATGAGCATTACAGGCAAGAATCCCAAGTCACACCCCTGATGCCTGTCGTTCTCTACAGGGTTGGGCATTGTGGTTGGAAACCCTAATACCTCAGGCATTCGTTGTTATTTTCACTCCAAATGTTCAACATGGTTTTTTTTTTGTGACCCCACCTTATGAACAGGAATATCAGTTTCTTAGTCGAAAGCTGCTTATGCACAGCGACTGTGGCATTTAGCACCACAGGTGCAAAAACATTCCGAACAGGATGTAAAAAATGACAGCTGTACTGTTCATGAGGAGGTGTAAAAATAGCAATTTTGTAAATCTGCAGTAAAAATATTTAAAAAAATGGTGAAGTCATGAGCGTACATAGAAACTGTGCAACGCACACCCGTAATATAATTAAGTTGGGGATTTTTTTTTACAGCAGATTGTCAACTCAGGCATTTTGGTGCCTCCGATCATGAACAGTGTCACTGTGATTTTCTTTATCTGTCCCGAACAATAATTTCCCACAGCGACCACGCATCTCTGCGCTGAAAGTGTGAAAACACACTTCGGCCATGTTGTGAAAAATGACAGCTGTACTGTAAATAAGGCAGTGTGGAAAAATGCCACTGGTGAAAATCTGGACTTAAAATATTACAAAGTCATGAACTTACGAGGGTGCATGGAAACTGCGCAATGCTCACTTGTAACACAGTCATTTCATGGACTTTGTCACCAAATTTTCAACATAGCCATTTTAAGACCTCTGCTCATGAACAGTGTAACTGTGATTTCCTTAATCTGTCCCAAACATTGCTTTCACACACCAACAGCACCATTGTGCGCTACATGTGCGAAAACACATTTGGGCGGCATATGAAAAATGGCAGCTGTACTGTTCATAAGGAAGTGTAATAAAATGGCAATGTTGAAAATCTGGAGTGAAAATATTAAATTTGCAAACTTATGAGCATGCATAGGAACTGCACAACGCACGCTCGTAAAACAGTCATTTTAGAATGTTTTTCACAAATTTTCAACATAGCCCTTTTAAGACCTCTGCTCATGAACAGTGTCACTGTGATTTTCTTAATGTGTCCCATACATTGATTTCGCGACATCGACCGCGCCTATGAAGGCCATATGGTGGAAACATATTTGGGCAAGATGTGAAAAATGACAGCTGTACTGCTCATAAGTAGGTGTGGTAAAATGGCAATGTTGAAATCTGGAGTGTAAATATTGAAAATTCGCGAACTTACGAGTAGCTAGGAACTGCACAATGCACACTCGTAAAACAGTCATTTTTTGGAATTTTTTCACCAAATTTTCAACATAGCCATTTTAAGACCTCTGCTCATGAACAGTGTCACTGTGATTTTCTTAATTTGTCCAGTACATTGATTTAGCACACCGTCTGTGCCAATGTGCGCTACATGGGCAGAAACACGTTCTGGGTGAGATGTGAAAAGTGACAGCTATACTGCTTATAAGAAGGTGTGGTAAAATGGCATTGTTGAAAATCTGGAGTAAAAATATTGAAAATTTGTGAACTTACAAGCGTGCGTAGGAACTGCGCAACGCACGCTAGTAAAACAGTCTTTTTTTGAAATTTTTCCACCAAATTTTCAAAATAGGCTTATTGAGAGCCCACCTTGAACACTGGCAGTGTCATTTTGTTAATCAGTCACAAAAGGTGATTTTGCGCAGTGAGTGCGAAATCACCATTCGGGCCCGAATAACGTCACGACAGTGACATCATTCATGAGAAGGGGTCCCAAAAACCTGATGTTGAAAATTTGGTGCAAAAATTCCAAAAAATGCCTGAGATATGCAACAACGTTGAAAACCCTATCTAGCCATTATACAGCTTACGCCATTTCCTCAGTTTGTGATTGGCTTTGAAGAGTGCGAACTGTTCCCGTTCCACCGAAAATCGCGGCGCCGAGTCGGAAGGTAAGTGTGGGGTGAGGGGTGTGGGAAGGCAGGATGCACAGTGGGTGGGTGCGGGTTGTGGAAGGGGGGCCAGGGAGACTATGCGGGACTGTTTTTTCTTTAAAGGTGTTCTTTTTGTTTCCAATGACGACGCGGGACATTTGCCATGTGGGGGTGGGCTCCCAGCATGGCACAAGGATGGTTGGGGGGGCAATTCAGCCGATGGGGGATTGGGCACCCCTGTCGCCCAAAGCATCGATTGCCACGCTGGGGTGGGCTCCAGCGTGCACCCAGTACTTGGGGGTGAGGACAGTGGAGTCGATGGGGATTGGGCACCCTCAGCTATATCATGAAGTTGCCACGCTGGGTGGGCACCCAGCGTGGCATTTGGAAGGCTTTGGGGGCAGAGGCGCCTTGCACACCGGCGAGGTTGGGCACCCCGCCGGCTATATACAGTGTGTCGTGCATGCATGCCCGCGTAGTGCATATGTGTGTGTGTGTGGGGGGGGGGCTGCACATGAGCAATCGATATCTTATCGCTGCTTACTGAAGCGTAGCTCCCCCTTTGAACTGTGTGGCACTGCATTTTGGAGCTTGTCATAGACAGCTCCATCATGCATTGGCTTACAGGGGCCGCGCCTGCCAACACACTGATTGAATTGAAAGAGCGGGTGATACACCTCCGAAATCTCGGATGATGGCACTATGTTTCTTGCACATGCGTGCAAGCAAACATAAACATAATAAATGTATCTTAATTTTTGAAGACCTTTTTTTTTTTTGGGCGTGCATATGTGACGTTTGAATGAGGGATCCACTCACTGTAGATCAAGGGAGGATGTGAAATGGTGCAGGTACATGGGGGGGTGAACAAAGTGGTAGACAGTAAGCCCTACCAGAGCTTCAGGCTGATGTAGCACAGCGATACATGGGGGGGGGTGAACAAAGTGGTAGACAGTAAGCCCTACCAGAGCTTCAGGCTGATGTAGCACAGTGATACATGGGGGGTGAACAAAGTGGTAGACAGTAAACCCTATAAGAGCTTCAGGCTGATGTAGCACAGCTGGACTAAGGCAAGGGAGGATGTGAAATGGTACAGGTACATGGGGGGGTGAACAAAGTGGTAGACAGTAAGCCCTACCAGAGCTTCAGGCTGATGTTGCACAGCTGGACTAAAGCACAAGCACTCACGGCATGTTCTTATAGTCCCCATTTATATGTCCATTTATGTTCTTACAGTGCTGATTGCCTAACTGAGCCAAGATGTAAAACAGATACTAAAATGTCAGGTTTATTTCAGGTGACCATATTCTTATAGCCCACATTTATATGTCCGTTTATGTTCTTACAGTGTTGATTGCCTAACTGAGCCAAGATGAAAAACAGATACTAAAATGTCAGGTTTATTTCAGGTGACCAGGATCGTAGTGGGGAGAGGGGGCAAGTGAAACAATGTCCTGAGAATGTGCTTAAACTTATTAACCGTTGCTGTGCCGTGGAGTGATACACCGGTCCAGAATCCCTATACGTTCAAATTATGTTTGCAGCCTAAAGGGTGCTTAGGTGGACTGGCATTTACATTACTCAGCGGCAAATGTTTTTCATACTTTTTGTGATCATCGGTTAAGATATAACCACTAACTGATGAGACACTTGGGGGCATGAAACTGTGCTACCAGCAAAGTTGCATTTGCAAAGCCCTGAATATGTATCTGTTGATAATGAAATGAAAACTGTCAGCTGATAACATTCAGCCACTGTCCATTGCACAGAATAGAAATCTCACTGATAGATCTAGAGCAAAGGGACATGCAATTGCCAATAACACCACTACAGCTCCAGACACGGAAGAAAGAAGTTCATGCATTTTCATGACTGTTAACTTTTTCAGCATTTTAAAACAGTTACTTAGCATCTGCATTAAGATGCTACATGTCGCTGAACTGAATTGTGACATTAGAATCCCTGCAATCAACATTTGTCAGCAAAAGTGAATTGAAAAAATCAATAGGTGTATAAAATGGTAAGTGACATGAGTCAATAACAACATATCTGCATGTAATACTTGGCTTAAAATTTGAGCACCTCCATATTCCACACCACAGCGTCAAACAGGGATGCCATTTATAATTCAGCTAATGTCAAGCAGTTTTCGAGCCATAAAAAGTATTACTGTATCAGTGTGGTGGCAGCAACAGGATCAGGAAATTATGAAATAAAATGCAACAGCACCCCCATCGGCCATATGTTGTGCGGGTGGAGGGAGTGCATGAGCACCCAGGGGTGGGCTGTTAGGCGGCTTCAGATTCACCGGAGAAAAGGGTGGATTCGATTGTGAGCTATGGTTGAATTTGTGTTTTCTTTTTCTATACCTAGTTTTCGCTATTTTGTTAGGGCACATGTCCCACCCTAAGATGTTTAGGGTCACAAGGTGATGCAACTTCATTGAGCATCTGATTTGAGAAAGAGCTGTGTGATTCTATCTAAATGCTAGCTCACGGCAATTCAGAAAAAAAAAAAAATTTGGAAGCTGCATTACAAGACTAAGTGTGCAGTTTAGTGAATTACCACACAGGGGTGTGTATATGACAGCACTAAAAGGCGCATTAAAGTGCTTCAGTCATGAAAACCGCCCCCACTGGCTGCTGCTGAAATGCATAGCAGTATGTTCTCCTTTGTGCATTCTGGCTGTTTGCTTCAGCTGCAGGTAGTGCAGTATGCTCAAGTTCATTTGCATAGGTTTTAGCAGCAGGGAGTTCACATTGACAGAGTCTAGTAAGAGAAAATGCTTGGAATTACACATACAACAAAGTCTGAGTTTTCACATCAAATGCTGAGGTATTTTTTTCTGGAGGATTAGAACCCATGGAGTCCATGAAGGTGTGCTTTGGAGAGCTGGCATGTGTAAGGACTGTTAGGCATCCACACATTTTGGTGGTCCTGCTTTGGCAGGGAACAGTTTATTAAAGTAATGATGTGTGGCTTGTCTCTCTAAGCTAAACAAGACTACACCATCCTATCAGGCAACTGACACAGTTGATGTGTGTGTGTGTGTGTGTGTGTGTGTGTGTGTGGAGGGAGGAGCTGCTCACTGAAGCGTAGCTCCCTCTTTCAACTGTATGCCACTGCATTTCAACTGCTGTCATAGACAGCTTCAGCAGTGATTGGAGAACTGTGACCACGCCTGCAAACACACTGACTGAATTGGAAGATGCTGACACACCTCTGAAAAACTCAGATGATGGCACTATGTTTCTTGCACATGCGTGCAAGCAAACATAAAAATGGAACTGGAAAGAAAGATTTTTAAATTTAAATATTTATTTGTGGTCAGTGCAGGAAATGATAGATATTCCAATTGGAATTGGGAAGCATTGGAAAGAGAACCAAAGTTATCGATTCTGTAACCGGATTTAGTGGATACTAAGAGAAAATAAATTTAGTAAAATAAAACTGACAGAGTTTTAGTCAAAACATTACAAAACTAACTAAACATCTCCTGGTTTCTCCTCTGTTAAACCAAACCAGGAGAAACCAAGAACAATAATGAAAAACTTAACTAGCTAGTGTTTTACTACAGAAATACAGGAGATAAAGGCAGCAAAAGAAAAAATAAGTACATGTTTATAATTATTTTGAAGTTTAAACAATGACTGATGAGTAGAGTTCTCCAAAGCATCTGGTCTGGCAGAGATTGAAATCTGAAGTGTTAGAATGCAGGCAGTTGATACGGGCAGCATTTGAAAATTGACATAAGCCATTGATGACTCCATCATTAGCACACATTCTGTCTCTGGGCAGTTCTATCATAAAGGCTGACTGCAAGAGATAGGAATATTGGATACTTCCTGGGGTGAGAACTACACATCTGAAGAGAAAAGCCCATAAGAGCAGGAACAGAAAAAAGACAGACACTGGTGCTGTGGCAGCCCCAGAAATCTGTACTGACATGAACACAGCCAAGGTTTAGAAATCCTGATATGGGGTCCCAATACCTGTTTGTACCACAGAGCCAGCTTTGAGATGTGTAGTTTTTGATGAGCAGCTGGCAGTATAACCTAAAGATTAGAGCAATCCTGAAGATAGATTATTTTCACTAACAATTTGAAATGTAAAGGTAATAACTCAGTAGTTTCAATGTACATACAAAGCAATTATTATAAATGTAGAAAGTGTTGTAATAACACCTTAAAACACACTTAATAAAAGATATGATTTCCTATTAAACCTGCTAGATTATTTATAGTCAAAGGAGGGGCCAGTCCCTCAGTGACATCATTTCCTGCCAGGAGCCTAAAACACATGGCTGCCCCCAGCCCTTAATTACAGGCTGATTTACATATGAATAACTCTGGACTGCAAAGACTCACAGATAAACACATTGACTCACTCAAATTAGCTTTTTATGTTCTTTCAGGCATTAAGAAATCCTGTAGATGACAGTTCCCCTTTAAGGTATCTAACATGCACAACAGAGAAAAATTACGCTTTGACATTTTATATTTTATACTATTGCATGCTCTCTTTCCTAAGCATTTAAAACAACATTCTCTCAGTTTTGGCTCACAGACAAGTGGCACCACTACTATCTACAGAGAGTCTCCATCAGGCACAGAGACACAAGCAGCACCGCTGCCTCTACAGAGAGTCCCCACAGGGCACAGAGACATATGTGGCATTGCTGACAGCTATAAGGAGTCCTCACAGGCACGGGGACATGAGCAACTCTGCCACAAAATACAGGGAGCCATCATTAGGCACAGGGACAGTAGCAGCACCACTACAAGCTACAGACAGTGCAGCTGATCATGGGGACACAAGAGGCATAATAGTCTGCTACAGGGAGTCTTCCTGTGGTCTAGGGACATAAGAGGTACAGCCATTGAAAAGTGGAAGTCCCCATCAGGACAGGGCAACAAGAATTGCAAATAGTACTTCCTTTAATGTGTTGCTGTAGACATCTATATGATTCATAGCACCACATTACAGTTGGAGTCGACCTGACATTTTCCATCAGAGTGTTCAAAATAGCATAGTTCACCTTTTCCTGTTCTGGCTCCACCCAGTGAACTGCTAACAAGAAGTTGGTGTTTAGCTTCAGTAAGAAGCCTTCAAAAATAATATGGCTGCTTCAGTAGTTTTGAATTTCACTTTTGATTGTTCTCCTACTACCCCCCACCCACCACCACCACCAATATGTAAGGGTGCATTAAATGACACTGTCAGCTTTTTCTGCATTTTGAACCCCCATGTCTAAAATGTGTCTGCAGTCAGCTTTGTAAAAATGAATTTTGCATGAGGTCTAAGATTTTTTTTTTTTGTTAAATATGCTTTATTAAGGTTTTCGTAACAATGCCTACAGGCATCCAACATATTTCTTATTCATATTTTGCTGAAGATTTTTTTTATTAAATAGCCATATCTAGCAGATTTTATACTTTTATTTAAGTGTCCTGACCTTATACCAGGCAGCCCGATAATCCCACTTGTTCCCACATCAACATAGTATGAACATACGAATGTGCCGGCAGAAACAGACTACCTGGTCTAAGTCTGCTCGAGTGTGCAGCTAGCACTCTTAGTTTGCAACCCCACCCACCTTTGTCATCCCACTGCCACCCCCACTTCCCTCATTGAATAGTGCTGCAGAGACAGTAAACTTGTGCATCGATGATTTTTTTAAGTGTTTAAGCAATGCCAGATAAAGACGTATTCTGATATTAGTTAGAGAGCTAAGTTGTTTAAACTAAGTCCTGTGTTAAAATGAGTGCAGCAACCCTGTTAACTGTCTGTTTACAGAGTGAATCCATGATTCTGGACACGTGCATTAGTGCCTGCACTGACATGCATGCCCAGAGTCACAGCTTCACTTTTTAAACAGGCAATTAATTGGGTTACAGCACTTGTTTTAACACAGGACTCAGTTTAAACAACTTAGCTCAATGCTTAGAAATTGGAAAACTCATTGATGCACAAGTTTACTGTCTCTTCGGTGCCATGCTGTTGCAGGAACATCCAGAACTACCAGACTCCTGGGGATAAGATCAGGATGCCTAAAATATAGAAAAGTATAAACTATGCTAAGTATGACTATTTAATAAAAACCTGGGATCACATGTAAAATTCATAGCCATATAGCTGTCTGCAGACACCTTTTAAACACGGGTGTTCAAAATGCTGAAAAATACTGAATATGTCCCTTTAAGCTTGTGTTCTGGGCATAGTTATTTTGAGTGGCACCACTGTCCTCTGTACACACAAGTGCTGGGTAGGCTAACACAAGCCTGTCTAGTGTGTGTCTGCAGTGCATTATTTACAGTACCATAGGTGATGGAAAATAGGACCCAAAGTGTTTACAGTAAAGGCAAATCAACTGTTGTCAACAATAAGGGAAAACAAACTGAATGCAGATAAAGGAAATGTGGCCTTGTCATTTTGCACAGCAGCTGACAGCAGAAAAATGAATATATTTTGCCTTGTGATACAATATAAATGTTTCCCAATAAAATATTCCATATTTAAAACTATACATTTTAACTCTGAAATATTCAGTGATACATTCTTACCATAATGAACTGTATTAAATGTGCCAGCTACAGTTCTGCAAGACGTATTATCACCTCCACAAACTCCACATTTATCCCTCCTTGCTTTTGAATTGAGAACATGATCACATCCAGCTTGCTTTAAAAATACAAAAAAATATATATGTATTAGTTTAACATTTTATTCTCACATATATGCATGACATGTTATCTGTTTAGTTCATGGGTGACAATGTTTTCCAAGTGGCGGCATTATCATGTATTTCTCTATATACCTCACTGATTAAAGCTATGTATTGTACTTCCCAATTAAAAATGTAGCCCTTACTAATTAATGTTGCATATTAAGCAGATCCGGTGGTGCTGAGGGTTGAAGCACTGGACGCCACACCTCGTGCCATGCCAGCAACCCAAGTTCGGGATCGAGCTTGGGTGCCGGGGGTCGGCAGGGACGGGGTGAGGACTGAGCGCCAGCAGGACTGCTCTCCTCTCCCAGGGGGAGGGCAGGGGATAGCTCGATGTGCCAGCGGCTCCCAGTGGAGATTGGGGGCGCTGCAGTGTGTTAGCTGCACATCAATCAGCGTGGATGATACAGGCAGGGTTGCCATGCACCAGCGCATCATGGGTGCACTGTGCAGGGTAGGGGCACCAAGAACATAGAAAAACCTGTCTCCGCTGGGCAGGCAATGGCACTTGACCCCCATGCCCACTGCCACCTGCCTGGCCTTCCAGGTCCTCCAACCAGACCCTACTCCCACAGCCAGAGTCTACGTGTAAGAGCACCAAAAGAGGAGGGGCAGCCCCACCCTGGAGGGTTAAGCTGGGGGTGCTGGCTGTGGAGGGGGGAGAGAGGAGGCACAAGATCAGGGGGACCTCAGCCAGGCAGGATGCCTGAGAGAGGCTCCACGGGCCGTGACCGGAGGGAAAAAGATAAAAAAAAAATTAATGTTGCATATCTCCCATTTATGTTTATACCATGGGAACAAACACATTAAACACAAGTAAACACAACAAAGTACATAAAGAACCCCAAATAAAAATTACCAACCATTTAACACCTAATTAACACATTAGTTTTACTTTATTTGAATTATGTGAAACAGTTAAGTACATTAGCAACATGATGCTTTTTTCAGGTATGACCAATTAGTACTGGACCAGTTAACACATTAAAAATCATTAGTTTTATTTTAATTTTGTTGAATAGTTAAATACATTGGCAGCATAAATAAGCCTTTTTCAGGTATGACCAAATGTTACATGACCGATTACCACATTAATTAAAAATCTACAAAACCAGTTACACTAATTCCCATGCTAAACACTACACTGATGAGACACTACTAACAGACACCTGAAAAAAAAAACTACAGTCAATGGAAATTAGACTACCAGCAGCCTCACATTAACTGTACAGTCCCCCTATATCTTTCCAGACAGCCATGTCCTGCAAAGTATTAGCTCACTCCTCACACACCAGGCTTTCCAGTCAACTGCCGTGACTCCAATATTGCAGCCAACTCCATCAGTCGGTGGATAGCTGGTAACTCCACAATGCCACATTGCTCCGAACGAAAGACTTGGATTTTCCTGATCAATGCTTCACACAGCTGTTCGTGACAGTCACTCCTCACCTCCGGCATCATGCCTACCCTGATCATCAACACCACACTCCTGACTGCCGACACCACAACAGCCAAAACAGTCCCAGAGCAAAATGCCACTAAAATACGGAAATGCACTTGTACAAAAAACAAAAGGCAAACCCAGAAATGACTGCACATTATCTAAAGGGGCTTTATGATCTTGTTATCCCCCTTGATGAGTTTATTTCCTTGTATACCATGCGTTAATGCAGGTATTAAGGTTGAAACAAAGCATACAAGTGGGGAAATTAAAAATTAGAGTAAGGAGTCCTTGAACTTTGGCATATCTGTGGTGTGTTGTTCTTAATGGTTTGAATGACTAGACAACACAGTGTAGGCTTTCACCTAATTTCAGCAACCCTTAACAAGACAGCCCTGAAATTAGTGTAACACCAACACTGCATTGTATGACTGTTCAAACTTCAAGGAATATCACCACAGATTCACCAAGGTTCCAGGGACTTTTCCCTACTTTATATGCTTTGCCCTAACCTTAATACCTGCATTAACATGGCCTTTTTCAATGTATTTCCTTTCCTTTTTGTGAAAAAGATATCTAATGACTGAAACTTTTAGCTTTCTTTGAGAGGGGACTGCAGTAGACCCACTGGGCACGGTGCTCAGTTTGTAATTTGCTTCACATAAGGCCTTGCGTGAAGCAAAACATCCATCGGGCATGGCACCAGATCTATAGCTTGATTTGGTAGGACCCTGCACAAAGTAACAGACCCACTGTACAGGGGCACGGACCTGTATTTTGTTTCATACAGGACCCCATGGGCCTTACACAAAGCAGCAGACCCAGTGGACTCAAGAGAAGACTAGTAGCTTGCTATGCACCTTTCTCTGCAAGTCCTATGCAAAGCAGCAGAACTGTCAGACATGGCACTGGACCTAATGGTTGCTTCACGGAGGGCCCTACCCAAGGCAGCAGACCTGGAATGAACTGTCCCTGACCTGTAGGATGCTTTCTGCAGGGCCCTATGTGAAGTGAAAGACGTCATGCAGGTTTGAAATTTACCAAATAGAGGATCATGACAGGTGGTTATAAGTAGGCCTAGAACAAAATGTGGGCCTAAAATGTAAAACAAAATTATATAATTATGGGTAATAGAAAACAAAATAGTGACTTGCGTTTTTTTTGTGGGCTTCAATCATGATAACTTTTTTATTGTTTAACTTCTTAGATATAATTTCTGAGTTTAAATTTGGCCCTGAAATACTTTTTCAGGTATACCAAACTCAATCCTTTTTGAGAGAAAAAACAATTCCCCAAATATGCATGGTGGTGTTTTTTGGGGACCTTAGCGAGTGGCAGAAAAAGCAGAACAGAAAATGACAACCAGCTGAGGTGGAGGGAGGGCTGTACAAGTTGACCTCCATGGAAATTAAAGTTATGTACTTACTGTAACTGTTGATCTTCCAAATCTATCTTCACCATTGATTATCACTTATGAGTTTGGGCTAAAGGCACTGGGACCTGGCAGGAGCAAAGTTTTTGCCAGGGGGCCAGCCACAGCTACTAGGCATGGGACCTGCACACCACCCCTGTAGTGCTGCACGCCAACCACTTCCCGTTGTGGTCTCCCTTACTAACTAAACTTCTGTTCACCAGGAGAGAAACAGAGTGGGGAAAAATAACAGAGGGCTAAGCATTTTTCTAGCCCAAAGGGATAGGGAAGGGATATAGGAAATATAATTATACAATGGCAAGAAAGAATCTTGGACTGTGATTGGTCAGTTTGGGGCTGGACCCATGGCGTTATCCCAGCATAACGCCACAGCTCTAGTCTTAGCACTGTGAACCCATTGAGGATGCATTGGATGACTGTATGGATTTTTTTTTGCATCTCCTCTTAAGAAACAAAAACATTTTTCCACAGAAATAAAAACATTCTTTAAAATAATTTTGTTATTTTCTATATGACAACAAGCCATTGTATAATAAGAATAATGCACTCCAGGGTGTATGTCATTTGGGATAATGCCACGCCTGGGGCATTGGATGCACTCAGCCTGCATCCTCGTGCCCAACCCCCCCAGGTGTGGCGTTATCCCGGCACGACACACACCCTGTCATGCATTATTCCTTTAATAAATCACAAAATTAAACCAGACTACAACCTTTAAGTAAAGGAAAAAAGGGTACACTAGGTGGCCTAAAGGGGTATTTGGGTATGGAGCCTGAGCCTCACAGTACTAGCCAGACAGGAGATGGATAGTGGTCATAAAGGCAGCAGCCCTGAAACATATAGCACAGGCAAAAAAGCAAGAGGAGATGCCCAAAACTGGGAACCCCTTGCAATTGAGAGGGCAGAATGTATCAAGTAGGAATGAATCACAAAGACACCGGAACAAAAAAAAAAAACAAACAGAAAGAAAACCTCATGCTTCCTGATGGTGGACTAACATAATAGCTTGTCAAAATGTCCCCTTTCTCCCCTGAGAGAAAAAAAGGAATGAATTGCAAGAAGTCTAGATGTGTTCATTTCCCCAGGTGCCATTTAATGGCAGTGAGCTAACAGCCCAACTGTCAGAAAAGAAGATGGGCATACCAACCAAAAGGATAGTCTGACATAGCTAGAAGAAAAATGATCAGAGAAAAGGATCCGCTTCTTCTGCAACAACAGCGATGTACCCTATGTAAGAGCTAGTAAATTCGATCCAATCTTGTGGACAGCACTCTTCCACAGATAGTGCAATTGCCAAGCAGAGTTAGATTGAATTGCACCCAGAGGCACAAAGTGTATTTAGCAACTAAAAGGGATGTACCCCAGTAAAGGGATATACCCCAGGCAGGCAGAAGGAGGCAGGGAGCTGCCATATCTAACTTTTTCTGGGCGGGGTTGATAGAAGGGGCGTGAAAGGTACCCTAACCCCAGTTTTGATGTTTTTATTTTGTGGGAGTGGGAACCCAGCAATGGGTCCCAACCCCCTCCCCTTTTTTTAAGCAACTAATTAATAGGGAGTACTACTGGAGATATACCATGGTACTAGATGATATTGGCCAGCGCTATCTGGGTGAGCTAACCAGCAACCCCAGCTCTGCTAGAGTGGGGGATGGTGTGTGGGTGTGGCAATCAACAGTTAAGATATTCTGGCAGATTAGTTACAGTGAGTATGTAACTTTCACATTTTCCAAGCATCAATCTTCAGCACTGATTCCTACTTACAGGTACGACTACCAAGATTCTCTTCTTATCTGAGAGAGGAGCTGTCTCATCCTGAGGGTAACAGATTTGCTCAGCCCTCTGCATGCAGAACATCTGAGGGCAGGAGCTCCTTACAGGTCTGGCAAGATTCTGAGACTGGTCAGAGCCAGGCGGGGATCCTTTGGCACAGGAGCAGAAGGGTTCCCAAACAGTTTCTGCCAGACCACAGGGGACAATAAATAAGAGCCTGGAACACAGAGTTAAACACTTTGCACCGAGCCAAAAACACAATCCAGGAGAGGCAAATCCATGTCATCCACCTAATGCTGATTGTTTTCCTAACCAGTACGGAGGCCAACTCATTGACTTCATAAAATGCCCTCAGCTGGTGCCATGCTACCTCCAGACCCTGAGTCAAAAAGTCAATAGCCAGCCTGACTGTCTCACATGGTCGCAATGTAGCTAACAGGCTATGCAGCTGCAACTACAGGTGATGCTCATAGGTCACCATATGTGCCTGATGTGCAGAGATGCACATTAGGGCATGTGCCGAGGAAAAAGCCTTCCTCCCATGAGCAGACATCTGAGCAGAATCTGAATTTGGAGGTTGGTCATGTGAGAACTGCATGGCCCTGTCGGTGTCTGCAGTAGTTCAGGCTCTATGGAGTGATGAAGTACTTCATCTGTAGACCCTGTGGGTGCATTATACTGCAAGAAGAGGTCCATGGGTTAGAGAGGGGACACCTCAACGCTGCCCTAAATGCCTCCTTCATGGCCCTAGGCCAAGAAGGAATGACTAAAGTGCTGATGTTGGGAATTCTAAGAAGTCCCTATGGCAGGACTATTGATTGTAGCTTGTATGGATGTTAAGATCAAGCAACTGGATAATTTCCACTAGGATTTGCTGGTACAGTCATACTTACCAACAGGAGGGAAGTGGAAAGATTATTTATTTTTCTCACCAGAGGATGCTGATGGAGATGAGGCTCAGCCTTCAGACAGGGTCAGAAATGGAAAGCAGGGTTTGGGCTAATCTCTGCCTGACTCCCTGTACCAATTATCTAAGGCACCAACCCATGCCTGGTGTTGTGCCCATGTTAGATGCCTCTTGGGGCCCATCAATAATAAGGGCATCTTTTTTACAAGGAATTGATGAGGCCCCTCTGAAAGGGTTGAGATTCTAGGTCAGTCTCTGTGGCCTCATCCTGGGCTGTGGAACTGCCTAGGAGACCTTGCCTGAGGATAGGGTCTAGAAGAGTCATCCAAAGGGTGTCCTCCAGCATTTGAAGAGTGACCTGATTGGTGCCCATGGGGGGGACAATGAAGGCAGTGGTGTAGCTAGGAAAATAACATTTGTAAGCCAGAACCCTTTGTTGCCTCTTTACTGCGCCCCCTCATTATAGACATGCCCATTTTTGTTACCCAGACCCCTTTTGCACCATATATTGACTTAGCTATAAGCATTTAGCATTATGTTTAATTCAAATAGAGCACATCAATCATGTTATAGCACAAGTAAGGGGGTGGATATCAGACAGCAAAAGTAAACAAAATCAATGGTCATGGCCCAGAATACTGCCCTCTCTTCAATAAACTTGAAATGCATGGTTTACTTGGTGTATGCACTCCTACTCCCATTCCCCTAAATGAGGAGACTGCAGCAGTACAGGCCTCACAGTGGGACCCCAGTCCTCATTGGTAGCTGTGTCATCCAATGAATCCAGAGAGCACTCCATCTCCAGGCTGCCATCCAACCTGAGTCAGTGTTGCCTCTAGAACCAGGCTCAGGATCAAGAGTAGTCTCAGAGACATGGGTCATCCCAATCACTATGGTCAGCACCACTCTTGACACTGCATTTAGTGCCAACTTTGATGTTTTGCCTACAGCCACATCTTCCTCGCAAATGACACCAGAGTCACAATGACATCAGCTGCACCTCACCCAGAGTCATACCCAGGACTGACACCATGGCTGTAGTTGCCTCCATCACTGTATCTGGAATCATAACATTCCTTGGTGTCACTAGGAACACCATGGATGAAGACAACATTCAAACTGACAACAGTATGGATAATAGCCTTGGTGCTGATCTTGGTCTCATGACACTATGAACAGTGTCAGGAGAGAGCTTGGCATCATCCTTGTTAACATCCACTTGCCATGTCATCACCGTGAACAGTGACAACAGTACAGGTGATGCCAGAGGATGACAACAAGGTGCCACCAGTGTATTCCAGACATATAACTGTGAGGTACCAACGCGGATGTCTGCTGCTGAAGGCAGACTGTGAAGGGTTCACAGTCGACTACGCAGAAGTCAACTGTCCACCTGCTCCATCCTCCAGAGTTTCTGATGCTTCAGCTTGGTGAGATCCGAGAAGAACTCTGTACTTTCACAGAACCAGAGGTCCTGGGAAGAGGACCAGGGGAAAGGCCTAGAGAACTGGTCTTGGATGCATGCATGCAAGGCCTGCTTTGAAGGTGGGGATTGGGTGACCACACGTCGATGTATGTTTCTCAGGGGTATGGCAGTCTGTGCAGAAGTAGGCATCTCACGCATCCATACTGTGTTCCAGTGCAAGACAGGTCACATAGGTCTGATGCCAATCCAGAAGAGCCATCAGTTTCTGACAGGGGCCATGATGCGTAATAAGCTGCTGTCTGACATTCTTTGACAACTTAGTACTATTTTTATCAGACTTTAGCACTGCAGTAAAATTACAAAGACAGGCAATACTGCAAACAAAAAAGAATTATGGTGAAGCAGTAGAAAAAGCAGCAGCAGTGAGGCAAAGTGAGGGGCTACGCTCCCACAGTGTGCACTTGATGGCTGGAAGAACAGAACTAAGGTTAGTGAGGAAGCTGGAAATGGATACTGATTGGTGCACTGCACGACATGGGGAAGGGGAGTGTGCAGGCCCCATGATCAGTAGCTATGGCTGCCTCCCTGGCAAAAGCTTTGCTCCCACTGGGACCTAGTGCCTTTGTCACAGACCCATTAGTGGGAATCAATAGTAAAGACTGATTCTTGGAAGATCCAATGATTCACATATATACTGGCATGGCTATGGGGGGAGGGTGGCATGGGTGCTAGAGACTGGGTAAGTACGGTGTTGTTGATTTATGTGAATGAACTGTGGGGAATAATTCTGCCTAATGGGTGGGAGAGGAGGGAGTGGCAGAGGATAGTAGGGGTATACCATATTTTCATTTTTTGCGGGGGTAGTATCAGAAAGACACTGGTGTTGGGCACCCAGTGGCCACAAAACTGTAACAAAAAAATTTTCTAAATAACATACACCTACACCTAACATGGGAGGGGGGGCAATATAAGACAGCCATGGGATTGGGCACCACGTGGCCATAGAACTATAAAAAATATATTTTTGTTCGGTACCTGGAGTAAGGAAAGAAGGAGTGGGTTCCAACACTGTAATTCAGAACTCAGTGTTGGAAAAGAAGTGTCAAAACATAAGAATTTTAATTTTCCTTTGTAACTGACTTACTGTAGGAAAAAAAAAAGAAATCAGAAGTGTTCATGTTTCATGGCAGGATACTAACAGCAGGTGGGGGAACAAAAAAGTTTTGTAACATTTTCAATTTGGCTGTTTTTCATTGTGAAACAAATGAAAAGCCATATTCTGCATCTATATCTAGCTAGCCTGAAAGTTTCAGGTTACGTTATCTGTGCATCAAAAAGCATCTTAATTTGGGCTACCACACTACTATAATATACAGTATAAAAACTGTAAAAACTTTGTTAACAGTTGCCCACCAAGCATCAATTCTGGGTGTGAGTTACAAGTTATCACTAATGTTGTCATGTGGGGAGTCGTCTGAATGCTTTTGGTGAAAAAAGCTCGAAACTTGGTAAAAGTTAGCAGTAAAAAAAAAAATTGTGGAAAATAAAGTCTGCACTCCTACTTTGTATAACTTTGTGCAAGCTTAATTTACTGGCTGGCAGTACAGCCTAGAGGTTACAGCAATGATCTGTGAATGAGCTTGGTGCATCCAGTAGAACTGGGTTTGATTCCCACAACCTCTACTTGAATGCCGTGTGACCCTGAGCAAGTTAACTAACCTCCCTAGTGCTCCCAGGTTTCCCCTGTAAACAAGCCTTGTGCCTAGTTGGCCTTTTTCTGTTACCAAAGAATAACTAAACAAAAAAGATCACTATTACTACCAACAGGGTTCGGTTAGGGGTACCACATGGGCACTGGGTGAGGATCAACTAGTCAAACAGGGATGTCATAAAAATATAACAGTACCTACAGGATCAGTTTAGGAGGAGACCAGACTCTCTCATACAGATGAAGGGCCAGTTAGGCTGCCCTAATACCTTAGCACTATTTGCGGCACAGCGGCATGGTTCAGCCTGGTTAATGACCTCAAAATAGAATGCAAATGTGTTGTCTGGGGCCTGCATCCTTTATGGGGTCATTAACATTTTACTCTGTGAATATGGCAGTGTGGAACACAGGTGCTATCCCATTTGTGGCCAGCAGGTTGTCTATGCACAATCCTCCCTATACTAGATTATGGCATTCCAGTATGAGGAGCGGCCACTGACTCTGTTCTCAACAAGGTCAGGCTGGTATTAGATAAGGCATGTCATTTCGTATTAGGGGCTGACAGACTCACCCATTCCTGCTCGCTACATTTCCAAACCAATTGGCTTCCCTTCCAGAACAGACTAGATATCAGACATGCCTGCTTAGGAAAAAAGCTCTCTTGGACCTCATCCCACCTGCAGTCCAAAACCTGCCACAACCAATATTCTACCAGCAATGTGACCAGGAATGCAGTTTCAGTACCCTTCTGTAGAACAAATCAGGCCATGAGTTCCTTCACCATCAGAGCTCCTCAGTGGTTGAATGAACTACCTGAACTTCTGATGGGCTTCCCTAAAATAGCCCAATTAAAGAAGGAACTAAGAAAGGTTCTCCCACTAGGATCCAAATGTAACTGCTACAATTGATTTTTTAACAACTTGTAACCATACGACATATAACAGTAAGTTTTTGTGCTTGCTCTGTCCTTGACAATGCTCCTCTGGAACTGCCCTTGCTCATGCATATCTATATAGTTATGACTCGAATACACTTACTCTGCATGTACAGTTCTTGACAATGCTTCTATGTGAACTGCTTTTAATAATGCTATGATGGATCTGCATTCTCTTGTGTTTTATTGTTGAATTCTCTGTAACTACTCAGTGACATAGAACCTTTGTAAAAGAGCACTTGTGCTCAAAGGTGCATTTCCAAATAAATAAATAATAAAAATGCTTTGTGCATTGGCACCTGTTAGTTCCTAATGCTAATACTGCTATATTGGAACATTAAATAAACAGTTGGGAAGTACACAGTATCTATTCCAATATAGCAGTATGAAGCACCGCACTAATTTGTACATAGGATAGGCATGTTGTGCTGCAGACTTAGTGCTTTCATTATGGGGCCCTTAGTCTCAAAATGAGAAAACTCTAGATGGCTTTGTAAACCCTTGTCTGTTAACATGCAGCTGAAGTCCAATATACATGCAGCTACAGCTGGCAGCAGAAAAAAAAACTGCTTTTTTTTGTTTGTTTTTGTTTTACAAGCCAATACAGCAACAAATATCCATGTACAATAACTGGTAATCAGATTTACATTCCAAGCAAAGAAAGGCTAGTCCTGAGTCATCACTTTTTGATTTGCAACACCACACACGTTGTATATGTGGCATTGTGAGGCTGTCTAGACTATCCTGACAGACCAGATGCACTATAAGAAAAATAGTGAGGATGAAAAAAATGTAAGAGCAATTCAAGGTAGTGCAGCTGACAATGCCCTAGAAGCACAGTTTCTGGAATATCTCAACTGTTGACTCTTCCTATCTAAATGTTGAGGTTATTCAGCACATCATACAGAAACCAAGAAGTGAGGATTGTTTGATCCCAATGCTTTGCCAAGAATCCAAATGGATTTATACTTTAACGGAGTAGTACACCCAGCATTTGTAAAAACATAGATTGTGCAGAGTGTTTGTGAAGTCCTAGTGCGTCCTTGCCTTTATCTGCTATCAGAAGTTTATCCTAAATTAGCTTGCTAGCTTTATGGTAGTTTTATTACCCCTGGGGATCTCTATCTCAGCTAAGTTTATTGCTTTTCTTGTACCTACAATGCATCTGTCTCATATGACAGTGATGTAGTCGAGCCCACAGATTCAGCAACAAGCACTGTTTTACATTACAACAGCAAAGATGGCTATATTTTAAAAACTATAGAGTTCAGCTTGGTGACTACCCTCATTGTAAACGTGTTTTTCTTGTGAACAATTTTGACACTGGTTATGTATGTGTTACTTGCATGGTTTTCAAGATATTTACATTTGTTTGGCATGTCTACTTGATTGTTCACTCAGAGGGAAAAAAACATCTGCTACTTGTAGGCGCACCTGCAAACATGCCAAACAAATCTAAATATCTTGAAAACTATACAAGATACACAAAAACAACAAAGAGTAAAGTTGTTCAGGACAGAAAGATTTTTTACAATGAGGGTAGTCACTATGCTGAATTCCTTACAGTTTTTAAAATATGTGGCATCAAAAGTGGGAAATCTGGCAAAAAAAATGGAAATTTGGTTAATTAGATGGCGATATTTTAAAAACTATACAGAGTTCAACTTAGTGACCACCCTCGTTATAAAGGTCTTTTGTCATGAACAACTTTGCTGCAGGGTATTTTTGTGCAGTTGTGAAATTTTCAAGATATTTAGATTTGTTTGGCAAGTGTGCAGATGCATTTACAAACAGCAGATGCTTTTTTTTTTCCTCTCCGAGTGAACAGTCAAGTAGACAGGCAAACAAATGTAAATATCTTGAAAACCATACAAGTTACACATATACAACCAGTGTCAAAATTGTTCACAACAGAAAGACTTTTACAATGAGAGTAGTCACCCAGCTGAATTCTGTATATTTTTTAAAATATAGCCATCTCTGCTGTTATATTATAAAGAAGTGTTTATTGCTGAATCTATGGGCTCAGCTACATCACTTTTACATGAGACAGGATGCATTTGTAGGTACAAAAAAAGCAACAAACTTACCTGAGATGGAGATCCCAAGGGGTTGTAAAACTACCATAGAGCTAGCAGGCTAATTTAGGAAAAACTCAATAGCAGACAGAGGGAAGGACACACTAGGACTACACACACAAATTAAAACACTCTGCACAACATATGTTTTTTACAAATTCTGGGTGTACTACTCCTTTAAATGCTCTTAGACCATAGGGTCTTAATGATATAGAGGATAATGCATTGGCATGTATCAGTAACTGGTTTGTTAACCGGCAAGAAGTTGCCATGGCGACCATGTAAACCTCGAGAGCGAAGCGCGAGAGGTTTAATGTTGCCATGGCAACCTCGATCCAGTTATTCAAACTGGTTGCCGATGTATGCCTATACATTATATTTTATAGTGTATGGCCATACATTTCAATTTGGAAAATTAAACAGGCTCCTTACTGTTTACATTTAGGCACCGCCGCAGCCATTCTGGGTTATGGTTTCACCACTGCGGCCCTTTCTGGAAGGCTAGGTCTTGTAGTGGCACATGTGCAAAGCAATCCCTGTTGTTAACCTATCGATGTGACTTAGCATCGATAGGTTAACAACATTGGAATGGACAGATGATGGTTAACAACCTTAGGAAATGATGATTTCCTAAGGTTAACAGTGTTCTACCATACACTATATACCAGAATTTAAAGAATGTTTGTAACTATATTTCTGCTGATTATTAATGAAATGTTCAGTTGACTCTTGTGATTTAATCCAGTTTTGCTTAGATGTTGTCTCTTTATCTATTTTGCAGGACTAAGATCCAATTGAAATAATGAATTTTTGAAAAAGTATTCCACAATAAGAACAACTAAGAATGTAAACTGTTAGTAGACTTTTGAAATGTTATTTCTCTTTTACATATGAATCTACACAGTGTTTGTGACAGTTGTCAATCTAAAGTAATTAGCTAAGATTTAAAACACATTCTCTATGCTTAAATATTTTAATTGTATCTAACTGTACATTTAATACTTTGTATTTAAAAAAACTTCACCATTGTATAGCACATTGTTCACTGTAAAACCAGTATTTGCTCATTTGCATGAACACTAGCACTGTATCCTTGAACAGTTATAATCTTGGTATTCTACCACTTCAAACCCCAGGAATCACTTAGTAAGCTTTACAAATGCAGCTAGCCTTCAGTGTTAAACTACCATGGACAGAATGGAAAGTATGTAAATGATGGAACTCTCATTGGCTCCTGCCAATTTCAAACTGCTGCTCCTAGTAGCTGCTGCACTTTGAAGTGCTCAGATTCATTTCTCCGCCTGCCAATTTGGATGCCTCAGAGAGCTCTCATTAACTTCTTTAGAAAGTCATTTATTTATGAAGCAGTTCATTCTTTTATTATTATTATTTTATGACTGCTGCCCCTATTTCAGGTATTTAGTTTAGTTTTAGTATGTTTTGTGAGTTTTTTAGTGGTACTTCTCGATTTTGCAGAACTGTGGGGAACTGCTTTCCTGGTGGTAATTTTCCACTATTTTTGATTACTTTACTACTTAGCAATCAGTTACATCTGTGACCATAGCACTGTTTCTATTTTAGCTTTGTTTTACTGTTTGCCCATTTCCTTTTCCTGTCAGGAACTGAGCGGGTCAGTCAGTTCCAATATATTTTTCTTTCTGTGGGAACCGATTGTTTATATTTAAAAATATAAAACTTCAGCTATGGTTTCAGAACAGACTATTTTGCTTTGCTTATTTCTGCGGTTCCTGACACTAATGTCAGAAACACTGAAGAAAAAGAAACGGACAGGATCAACTGGTTTTAAAAACTGTACTGGTTGTGGACAAATAGTAGCCAAAGCAGATAGCTATGATAAAAAAAAATACTAACCATAGTAATCTTGTTACTTCCAGGGGATCACAAAGTATAAATAAACTAATGCAGCCAGCCTTCAGTGTGTATTAATTTATTTTTTTATTAAATTTTGGTAACTGGGTAGGCCCACTGAGACAAGATGGTCCCTTTTTCAGTGCGACTAGGTAAGTGCAGTATATTGATAATGTAATAGTTGACACACGAAACCATACAGGTTTGACAACAGCAATAATAAGACCAACAGGCTGTGCAACCCATCTTGTCTGCAGGTTCAAGGAGCATTTTCACAAGTTAAGTGTGAAGAGTTTGCTTGATTTTTTGTGGATAAGGTGGTCAGCATCAGGGCTGAGATCTGTTCAGTGTCCTCTATGAGAGTTGACGGTGGTCGGTGTTTGGTCACTCCCTCTCAGTCCTCCTGGATATCTTTTGACCAGCCAGAGATGGGGGATATCATGTGGATTGTCCAGAATTTGCAGCCAACATGCTGTAGTTTGGACCCGGGCCCTACACACCTACTATTGGGGTATTTTGAGTTTATCAGCCCAATCCTTGCACAGATTGTTTAATGCTCCTAAGATTTGCGAGAATTTCCTAGCTCCCTGAAGGAGGTGGTAGTGACACCGTTTCTTAAGAAAGCTTCTTTGGACCCAAATAGCAGTGCTATCTACAGACCCATCTCTAACCTTCCCTTTGTTGGGAAGGTGACTGAGAAAGTGGTTGCGCTGCAACTAGAGAACCACCTTACCATCCATGATATCTTTGATCCTCTCCAGTCAGGCTTCAGGAAGAGACATAGTATTGAGACCACTCTGGTTCAGGTGCTCAATGATCTCCTGATCGCGAGGGATCAGAAACACCATTCCATTTTGGTACTTCTGGATTTCTCTTCAGCGTTTGACACTGTGGACCATGGGGTGCTGCTAGGACACCTAAGTGTTATCTGTGGCCTGGCTGATCCAGTTCTCAGACAGTTTCATTCTTTCCTTGCCGGCAGGTCCCAGAGGGTGGCATCTGCGATTTGTTCCTCTGAACCATTATCTCTGCTGTGTGGGGTTCCACAGGGCTCAGTGCTTTCTCCCATATTGTTCACAGTGTATTTGCTGCCCCTTGGAGACACTGTAAGACGATATGGACTGAGGTTTCACTGCTATGCTGATGACACCCAGCTCTATCTGTCTTTTGCACCTGACCAGGATAGTGCAGTCTCCACGTTTAACAGCTGTCTGGCTGAGATCCATGTCTGCATGAAGGCTAGCTGGTTGAAATTGAATTCTGGGAAGACTGAGGTGCTGGTAGTAGATTCAGGGCACCGGATAGGGAGGCAGGAGGTGGGTTTACCCTCTGGGCTTTGGCTTGATGGTGTACAACTGCCTGCCTCTGAATGGGTACGCAATCTGGGGGTGGTCCTTGATGATGGGCTGACACTGCATGAGCAGGTGTTGGCAGTCGTCAAGTCTTCCTTTTACCATCTTAGAAACATCGCCAGAATCAAGCACCTTGTTCCAGCCGATGATTTGCCCATGTCGATCTATGCCTTTGTGACCTCACACCTTGACTACAGTAACTCCCATTACCTGGGGCTTCTGGAGGTTGATATCTGCCACTTGCAGCTGGTGCAGAACGCAGCGGCACAATTGTTGATCAGGTCTTTGCACTCCAGTATTATTACTCTCATGCTGCACATTCTGCACTGACTGCCTATACAGTAGTGGATCACCTTCAAGGTCAGTCTTTTGACCTACTGTATAAAGCCCTGCATGGACAGGGACCGAGTTATCTGCAAGAGCTCCTGGTTTCCTACAGCTCCGGCCATCCTCTCCGCTCTACTGACGAGGGGTTGTTAGAGGTTCCCAGGGTGCGGTTAAAAACATCTGGAACTCGGGCATTTATGTGTGCAGCACCATCCCTGTGGAACTCTCTACCTCATCAGATTAGACAGTGCAGGACCATGGAAAGCTTCAAAACCAGCTTGAAAACACATCTTTTCCAACAGGCTTTTAGTAATTGATATTTATAAATGGTGAACAATTTTAAATTGAAGTTGAATATGTGTAAGACTTTTTAAAATTGTTTTGTAATATGTTTTGATGTGCAGCGCTTTGATATTGGAATTGCACTATATAAATGAAAAACAGTATTATTATAACTAATATAGTTACAGGAACATGTCACACTACAACACAATTATGTCATACAAACATTCACAACTAGCAAAAATATGTAGAGAACATAATCACTATAGTTAAGAACTACTAGTATAGATAACAGTACCATAGAGTATACTATGGCAGACAGTAACATAATTATCAGTCCCTATTTACAGATAACATTATACATAATTTAGGCTGTACAGATAACACTGTACCTAACTGAGAAATCCAGTGATGCTAAACACATAGGTAGTGGAGAGGTAGAAAGCCCGGAAGTCATCGATAGCAGGAACAAGGTGGGGCAGCTAGATGAGCTTGCAGCAAGCATTGAAACTGAGGTAGCGAAGAGCAAGCCAGGACTGAGGAGGGTAGCGAGTTCCAGGAGGACACAGCAGAAGAAGCAAATGATCTCTGGGCCACAGAGAGTCACAGATTTGGCACTACGAGGAGGGGAAGGGAAGGCAGATCTGAGAGCATGCTGGGAGAGTTGACACTGGATGATATTAGCTAGGCAGGGAGGTGTAAAATAATGTATTAGCTTGTGAACAAAGCTCAGGGTGGTACAGTGCTGTTTGGCGTTACAGGGCAACCATCCCAAGGCAAATAGGACATCACAATGATGATGACAAGAGTAAGTTCCCAGAGCAAACCTACCCACTCTATGGTAGACCTGCGAGAGACAAAATTGCATGGTTGCAGAGGTCGAGAGAAGCAATGGGGCACTATACAAGAGGAAAGGCAGGAGGGTGTTATCTGCAATCTTGCAACAGGCAGTTGAAGTAAGGAAGGGCCGAATGTGGTAAAAGACCCCAATATTTTGGTTAAGGATTTTAGTAAAAGCAGTTACGTGTGCATCCAGTGTAAGTGAGGGATCCAAGGAGACCCCCAGGTATTTAAATGACTAAACAGATTCAAGGGCAGTCCCAGTACATGAGACCACAGTCAGACAGGGAAGTGTGTGTACAGGTGATCTAGAGAACAACATGCACTTAGTTTTTTTAGTGTTAAGCACCAGCTGCCTTTGAACGAACCAATCCTCGAGGGTGTTAAAGTCGGATTCCAGGTTTGCGTTGAGCCAGCCTATGTCAGAGGAGGAGTGATAGCTGATAGCATCATCCACATAGAGGTGGACTGAGGCTTCACCACAATTATTAGGGAGATCATTGATGCATATAAAGAAAAAAGTAGAGGACCCAGTATGGAGCCCTGGGGAACACTGTGGGTTATGGACCTTGGAGATGATTGGGATCCTGCCCATTTCACATGCTGAGTGCAGCCGTAGGGAGATAGCTTTGAATCCAAGCTAGGGCAGAGGAATCAAGGCCAAGTATGTTTAGCTGGCATAACAGCAGGTCATGGTTGACTAAATCAAAGTCCTTGGTCAAGTTTATGAATGTGGAACCCATGGCACGGCCAGTGTCCATGGCATAGAATATGTCAGATGTGAGTTTGACCAGGGCTGTCAGGGTACAGTAATTTTTCCTAAACCCATGCTGAGATGTTGCAAGCAGCTGGTGTAGGTCTAGGTAGTCCTGCAGGTGATCATACATTATTCTTGTATTTTGGCTAGTGGGCATAAAATAGAGATTGGGCAGAAGTTTTCCACTATGGAGTTGGGACCTCCCTTTTGAATGGGTGCAACTACCGCCACCTTTCATTTCTCTGGGATGGTACAAGTAAGGAATGATCTGTTAAATTGATTCTGACCTGGACGGGCAAGGGCTTCAGCTCCTAGCTTAATGAATTTGGGTTCCAGTGTGTCAAGCCCAGGGGAGCTGTCAGCCTTCAAATTCTTGAGCAGAAGATGGACTTTATCAAGGGTGACTAGTTTTAGGTGGAAGGCAGGACGAACAATGGAGATGGCTGATTGCAGAGGGCCTGAATGGGGGTGGGGGGAGAAAGGGCTGTCAAAAATAGATGTATATTTATGAAGATTTGTGAAGAACTCATTAAAGTCAGTTGCTATGGAGGAAGGGTCACTATGAAAGGAACCCTGGGCATCAAGGGAGCTGGGGATCATGGAGGTATTCCCCCTTAGAAGAGACAGACTGGGTTAACAGGAGTGAATACCATGGCTGCATCGCCTAGTCTGGTACCACCAGTATCATTGTTGCTGATTGTGTCATGAGCTTTACCAAGGTCCTGAGCAACATGTGGAAAGGAGGGAAGGCATACATGAATCTCCGTGACCAATCCAGTGCAATGCATCCATAGGGACTGTGCCCTTGCTGGGAGGCCTGCAACAGAACTGTGGCAGCTGATGACTGTCTGTGGAGGCAAAGAGATCTCGCTCTGGTGTGCTCCACCTTCTGAATGCTGTCTGTAGCACTTGTGGGTTCATTGCCACTTGTGATTATCCTGGCTGAACCTGCTGAGGGAGTCTGCCAGGATGTCGTCCTTCTATGGAAGGTGGATGGCAGACAGGGACACCTGTAAAGAGTAGGTCAGACTTTACAGCTTCATTGCTGCTGTGCTTAGTGGGGTGGGTCATAGTGGTAGTGTTGTCTATTCTGACCTACACCACTTTGTTTTTCAAATGAGGAGCAAATGCCTAAACAGCCAGGTATACTGCCCTGAGCTCCAACAAGCTTATATGTAGAAGTGATTACTGAGGGGACCATGTTCCACTGACTGTTAGGTCCAGCATGTGTGCCCCCACCCTAGCGGGGAGGCATCTGTTGTGAGTTTCACTGAGGGGATGCTCTTTCAGGAAGGGGAATCCTTCCCTGAGGTCTTCCCTGTCTAACCACAACTGCAGGGCCTGCAGCAGGGTGTTTGTGACTGGCTCCAATTTTGCTAGGGCATTCTTTTTCTGAGACCAGCGAGCTCCTAAGTGGAACTGTGTGTCTCTCATTTAAAATCTGGATCCTGGAACAAATGTGGCCCAGCAGGCAGAAGAACTCTCTTGCTGGCCTGAGACTGTTTAGCTGGAATGATCCTGCCAACTGCAGGATACTGTTTACACTGTCCTGTGGGAGTAATGCTCTGCCTTGACTGGTGTCCAGCTCTGCTCCAATGAAGTCCAAAAGCTGAACTGGTTCTTGCTGTGACTTCTGTAGGTTTATGAGAAATCCCAGAGACTCTAATGTGTTTCTGGTAAGGGCCAGAGCCTCTCTGGTATGCTGTAGGGACTGACCTATGACTAGTCAGTCATCCAGGTATGGAAACATGGTCAATCCCTGCCTTCTTAATTGCGCCACAACCATGGCCAGACACTTTACACATGCTCTGGGGGCAGAGGTTAAGCTAAATGGCATTGCTTCAAACTGGTAATGACCTGAGAGTAGTCTGAATCTCAGATAATTTATGTGGCTTGATCTGATGGGAATGTGGAAGTATGCATCCTTTAGGTCTAGGGATGCCAACCATTTCCCTTTTTGCAGTGTGGGAATGATCATAGCTAGAGTCACCATCTTGAACTTTGGTTTTAGTATATGTTTGTTTAGGAGTCGCAGATCCAGAATAGGTCACCAGTCCCCATTTTTCTTCTAAGTGTGAGGAAATAGCCTTAGTAGAAGCCCTTTCCCCTCTGTAATAGGGGTGCAGGCTCCACTGCTTTGATTGCCAACAGGTTTGCCACCTCTGCATCTAAGAGGATTTTTTCTGCAGAGGTTGCAGGGTCAAAATGTCTGGCTCTCACTTCAGGGAGGGATGTGAAGCTTAGAGACAGCCCTTGGCTCACTACCTCCAAGACCCACTTGTCTGTGGTGATGGCATGCCAGGCTTGGAGATAGTGAGTCAATCTACCTCCTACTGGAAGGGGGGGATGTGAACCTGTACCAGCCAATCAGGGATTCTGCTTTGGCTGGGACTGCACTTGAGGCACCTGAGCTGACTGTCTCATGGACCTTCTAACCCTATCTCTGAAGTACCCCCTGGGTTGCTGGTAGTCTGGCATTGACTGTGCCTGAAAAAAGGGCCTGGAAGAGGGTCAAATTCAGGTACGTAGAGTCAGGAGAAAGGGCAGGTAGACTGCTGGCTTTGTGGCTAAAACAGATAGAATCACAGCAGATGATACATAGTCTTCAACCCCTACTGAGTGGCAAAATCCTTACTAACCCCAGTGATATTCTCAGTACCTTCCTTTTATTTTACAAGACCCTGTAGAGTGTGGACCCAGTCCAGGAACTTGACATAGCCCACACTGACACTTCCCTGGAGTCTATCCCTCTTCCCAAGCTCACAGAATCACAACAAGCAATTTTAAAGGCCCCAATTTCCCAAAACAAAGAGCGGCAGGTTATTGGACAGCTACCTAAGCACAAGGCCCCTGGCCCGGATGGATTTCACAACCAGTTTTATGCCACCTTCATAAATATCCAAGCCCCTGAGCTTACTAATTTATTTAACTACCTGCGGGATTCTGGCCTCTCGGCTGCCATGTTCACCCAAGCATGGATCTCAGTTATTCCTAAACCTAGGAAATCACATCTATCACCCAGAAACTACCACTCCAACATCTCTATTGAACTCAGATCTCACAATTCCTGCCAAAGTCCTGGCCAATTGTCTCCACAAGATGTGGCATGGGCTTATCAGTCTTTTGCAGGCAGGGTTTGTATCAGGATGTCTCTTGTCTGACCTCCTGAGTAAGGATCTTCATCTTATTAAGTTAGCAGAAGACAGAAAAATTCCAGTGGTCCTGGTCTCCCTTGACGTGGAGAAGGCATTTGATCACGTCTTCTGGCCTTTCTTGTTTGCCATGCTGTGGAAATTTGGATTCCCCCCTCAATTCAGCAACTGACTGAGAGTGATATACTCCCAACCATCGGCAAGGATTCGGTGCAACGGGGTCTTTTCTGACCCATTTCCCCAACAGCGAGACACCAGACAAGGCTGCCCCATCCCCTTTTCAATTTAATCTCTAACAGGAGCCTCTAATTAGATCTCTTCAGTGTCACCCCAAAATTCAGGGCATCTCGGTTGGTAATTCCAGGTATATCCTTTCAGCCTGTGCGGATGATGTGCTTCTACATCTAGAAAACCCCAGGGTCTCCTTAACTGCTGTATTAAACGTTATCAACAAATTTTCCTGGGTTGCGGGATATAAACTGAATGTGGACAAAACCATGGTTACGCCCCTAAACTCTCATGTTCAAGCACACGATACTACAGACTTGGGCCTTGCCTGGGAACCTAAGATGTTTTCCTATCTTTGCATTAAATTGACTAGACACATTTCAGCCTTAGTCAAACTTAACCTCCTTCTCATTATTCAAATAATTGTGGCTGATTTACAAAGATGGAGATCTCTTCCTCTCTCCATGTGGGGTTGGGCCAATATAATTAAGATGAACATTCATCCCAGGTTGCTGTACCCGCTGAACATGGTGAGCCCCTTTCTTCTTAAATCTTTGTTCACCTGTTTCCATTCTTCCCTCTACAATTTTCTCTGGCTGGGCAAAGTAACTCACAGACCGTATTCCAAATTGTCTTATAGGAAAGAGCTGGCCGGGGGTTGAAACTTCCTAACTTCTTCTTATATTACTGTGCCATTCATTGTTTTAGAATTTTCAGGTGGAACCTGGAACCCATTGACTCCTCAGTTAACTTTGACATTCCGCTATGGATTCCCATTGAGAGACATCTATGTTGGGCACAGGGTATTGACGTAGCGAGCTTCATTTATATTAGGCCCTCCGACCTTCCTAAATCTCTCTGTAATTCACCGATATGGTGGTCTGTCAAAACATTTTGTCAGAGCTGTGCACACCTGGGTCTGGTCTTGCATAAGGATCTTTCCCAACCCATATTTGGGAATCCGCACTTCAACATAGCTAACTGCATGATTCCACTGAGTTTTTGTCCAGCTCTGACCAAAACCTCAATCTCTTCCTTACTTAATGAAGGGAGACTTTACTCAGCACAAGAAGTTCAGGCGAATTTCTCTATTTTGGTGTATCAGCCCTTTAAACATCTCCAATTAACCAGGGCAATTACCTTGTTTATGAGCCCGTATCCTTGGGTGGACAATGCTAACTCAATATTACTGACCCTTACAGACATGGCCATATCACCTCATCCGATCTCTAGGTTTTATTCTCTACTACAGTTACATGACCCTAGCAGCCTTCAGGGAGTGTGTTATTACTAGCAACAAGAGCTTGATTTAAACCTGAGTGTTAAAAAGTGGCAATGAGTTTGGCAACACCTATACAAATTCTTAAAGCAAGACTCTCCGCTTTCTGCAGTTCCATATCTTGTATAATCTCTATTACTCTCCTGTCAAGCTGTTTAAGATGGGTAGAGCAGAATCACTGAACTGTAACAGGTGTGGCCTAAAGTTTGTCTCATTAAAACACATCTTATGGGACTGCTCTGCGGTAGTCCCCTTCTGGCAGATAATTAAAGCTACTTTAGACCCCTTGCAAGAGTTGGGTTCTTACTTTACCCCTCAGATCTGCCCGCTGGGTTACTTCCCCGGGGAGATGTTAATATGTCGTAAGGCCCATGTGTCTCTGATCTTGGGGTAGCCAAGCTTATTATTGTCAGACACTGGTTAGACCAATCCTGCCCCTCGTTAAAAGAATGGCATTGTGAAATTTTCCAGGTTTTAGAAATGGAGTGACAAATTGCCAAATGGGCTGATTGATTAGAGGCATTTATGAAAAGATGGGCTCCACTAGTGGCCCTTTTACCTCTATTACAAAATCCTTGAGTCTATGTTAGGTTTAGAGAGAAATAAGAGGTTTAGACTTCTTATAAGACCATGATTACAGAGCACCCCCCCACTAACATCTTAAAGGTTCCCACCCATTAATGGCCGGACAGCAGGGAGGAGGGCCTCCTCTTACCAAATGGTGAGTACCCCTAAAAAAAAGGTTTGTGGTGCTCCAGGGAGGGAGGAAGTAGGGTAGAGAGGGAGGGAGGGAGGGAGGGAAGAGGGACGAGGGAGGGTATTTTGTTTTTAAGAAGGGGTTGTTGCCATGTATTATGGTCATGCCAATAATTGTTGTAATTAGGTTATCTTCTGTATCAAAGTCACAGCTTGTTTGTTCTATGCAGCTGTGGTATTCTTTTTCTGTATAGTGATATGGAATGGATGCTGTTGATAGTATGTCTATCTGTTTTTTCTTTGTTTGTTGGAAAGAAATTAATAAACTGTATTAAATTGAGAAAAAAGGGCATGGAGAAGGATCCCCTACCCCTGCCTCCCCTGTACTGGGACCTAAAAGAAGGTGAGGGCTTTTCCTTGGCTGAATTGCTCTTATAGGTGGCCTTGTATTCCTTCACCTTTTTCATATAGGCTTATGTTTTCTCCCAAAATGAGAGTCACCCTCAAAAGGAAAATCCATTGCCTTGGTCTATGTGTCCTGTGTCAAATTTGTGGCCCTAAGCCACGCAAACCTTCTCATGGAGATGGAGAGAGCCATGACCCTGGCTACAGAATCATTAGCATCCAAAGCCATGCGAACTGATATCTGGTAACCAGTGTCAGACAATAATAAGTTAAGCTACCCCCGAGATCAGAGACATATGACAGTTTCCGTCAGGTCCACTGTCACATCATCTGTGACTTTGTCAGTCAGTGCCAGAACAGTATTCCATAAAGCCTTTTGGTACTGCACTACATAAGCCATATAGCTGGCTTGTCTCGCAAGGAGTGAGGCAGCCAGATACCCCTTCTTTTCCATCCCACCCAATTTTCTGGAATCCTTGTCTGGGGGATGGGAGGACGAATGAATCCTAGCTTTATCACAAGCTGCAGCCTGAAGAAAAAATGACTCACCTTAGTAATGTTGTTTCTTCTAATGGAGTCTTGCTGTATTCTGACAAATTGCAGTGAGGTCCAACCTTTGAACTGCCCCGGAGATGAAAGAGTTAACTTTCCATGCCAGGCATGGAATGCTGAGCTCGAGCTCGGTTGAGACTCTGTCTGTTGCTGTTTGAACTCAAACTGTCAGATCTTTACGAGCTATACTCACTGAGTGTCCTGTGTGGAAACTGTAAATTTACACTAGCCAAGTGGCTACTAAATATAATAAACAAATTGTTTGGTCCCAAAACAAAGACTCAAGTCAGGAAACCCAAAAAAATGAAACAAACACAACACCCACCCACCCAAACTAAAGGGGTGAGAAATAAGAGATGGGGCACCTCTCGAGTGCCAACACTGCTACTGCCCACCCACATCCCAAAAACAAGGGTTCCAAGAGGGAAGGCGGGGGGGAGGTCAGAATACAGCAAGACTCCATTAGAAGAAACAACATTACTAAGGTGAGTAATTTTTTTCTTCAAACAACATTGAAGTCTTGCTGTATTCTGACAAATTGCAGACTACCAAGCAGTACCTCCATGGAGGAGGGACAGAACCTACCTAGGAAATAGGCTCTGAAGCACTGCTGTGCCCAACCGAGCATCACTCCTAGCCTGGATATACAGAGAGTAATGCTTGGTAAAAGTGTGTACTGTTTTCCAGGTGGCTGCTTGACAAATCTCTAAGATAGGAATATCCCTGGCAGCTGCCAGGGAAGCAGCTGTACCTCTGGTAGAGTGAGCCCTTAGGCCTGAGGGTGGAGTCCTACCTAGTTTTTCATGACAAAATTGAATGCAAGAGACAATCCACCTGGCAATAGATCTCTTAGTGGCAGATCTTCCCTTACCAACTTCACCATAAGTGAGGAATAGTTGGAGGGAGTCAAACCTGTGACCCTTGGAATGCTCTATGTAGTAGCTAAGGGCGCTTTTCACATCAAAACTGTGCAGCCTCCTCTCCCCAGAGGAGGAATGGTCAGTGAAGAAAACAAGGAGAGAAATAGACTGGTTAAGGTGGAAGTCTGAAACCACCTTAGGCAAAAATTTCCTATTAGTCATGAGGACCAGCTTATCTCTATGGAAAGAGTTAAAATCATGCTCCACTGACAGGGCTTGTAACTCGCTTATGCGCCTGGCAGAAGTAATGGCCACCAAGAAAACAGTTTTCCAAGTCAAGTACTTAAGCTCTGCTGAGGACAAAGGGTCAAAAGGGGGTTGTATAAGCTGGGCAATGCAAACATTAAGGTCCCAAACAGGGACAGGGTCCCTGAATGGAAGATTGGTATGAAGCAATCCCTTGAAAAATTTAGAGAATACAGGATGGGCTGAAAGGGAAGAAGGCTTGCCTGCTGAAAGGAAGGCAGAGACAGCAGCCAGATGGACTCTTAGTGTAGCTGGTCTGAGCCCCAAGCTATTAAGATGAACCATATAGTCCAGCACCGTAGACAGTCTAGCAGACTTTGGGGAAATATGTTTCCCAGAGCACCATATAGAAAATCTTTTCCACTTGGAATTGTAAGTGTTTCTGGTGGAAGGCTTCCGAGAAGCCTTTAGGATATCCATAACACCTTGAGAGAGGTGCAAATCAGCAAACTCTAACTCTTCAAGAGCCAGGACTTGAGATTGAGAGATTTGAGATTCGGATACTAAACCCTCCCCTGAGCACATGTTAATAGGTTATAATTCCTGGGAAGAAATAGGGGAAGGTAGACTGCTAAGGACAGCAAGAGAGGGTACCAGGGCTGCCTGGCCCAGTCTGGAGCAATCAGAATCACCTTGCAGGGTTGAGACCTGATTTTGACTAACACCTTGAACAGGAGAGGGAAGGGGGGAAAGCATACAGGAACTTCCCTTCCCAATTGAGAACTAGGACATCCAGGGGGACTGAGCCCAACACTGGAGGCCTGCAGCAGAAGAGAGGAAGTTGGTGATTGTCTGGGGCTGCAAAAAGATCTATCTGTGGGGTGCCCCATCTGGAGAAGATCACCTTCAAAACCAGGGGTTCCAAGGACCATTCGTGATGGCCCTGAGATATCCTGCTGAGAGCATCTGCCAGGGCATTGTCCTTGCCTGGGAGGTGTATTGCTGTAAAAGAGGTGTTCTGGGAATAGGCCAAAGACCATAACTTCATTGCCTCTGTGCACAAGGCCACCTTGCCTGTTGATATACCACATTATGGTGGTATTGTCTGTCCTAATCTGAACTACTTTGTTCTGAACAGACTTGGAAAAAGCTTGAAGTGCTAGAAACACTGCTCTGAGTTCTAATAGATTGATGTGAAGCAGAGATTCCTGAGGAGACCACAACCCTTGGGTGGTCAGGGGTCCCAAGTGTGCTCCTCACCCCAAGAGGGAGGCATCTGTAGTAAGGATTAGAGAATGAGAATGAGTGACAAAAGGAACTCCCTGTCTTAGATTGTCCTGATACAGCCACCACTGTAATGCCTGGATCAGGGTTCGAGTCACTGGAATTAGTTTGGTCAGAGGGTCCCTTTTCTGAGACCAAAAGGCTCTCAAGTGGAACTGAATATCCCTCATTTGAAATCTTGCTCCCTGCACCACTGCTGTAGAGGCAGCCATGTGTCCTAGGAGTTGCAGAAAATGCCTTGCTGGCCAAGACACCTGAGGGGTGAATGAAGAGGCCAGTGAAATAAGTGTCCTTACCCTGTCCAGGGGAAGGAAGGCTCTTGCTTTTACTGTATCCAGCTCTGCCCCTGTGAAGGTGAGGAGCTGCACAGGCTCTAGAACTGACTTTGAAAGAAAAGATTCAGCAGGAAACCTAGAGAAGTGAGCAGTTACTGAGTTATCTGTAGGTGTAACCTGACTTGGTCTGGTGACTTGCCTACTATAAGCCAGTCTTCCAGGTATGGAAATATGGAGATCCTTTTTCTCCTTAGGAAGGCAACTACTACTGCCATGCATTTTGTGAACACCCTTGGAGCAGAAGTTAGGCCGAAGGGCATTGCTCTGAATTGGTTGTGGCCTGAAGGCAGCTCGAACCTGAGGTACTTTCGATGGGAGCTTCTGATGAGAATATGGAAATAGGCATCCTTGAGGTCCAGGGAGACTAGCCAATCCCCTGGCCTTAGAGAGGGTAGAATTATTCTCAGAGTCACCATTTTGAACTTTGGCTTTAAAAGGTGCTTGTTTAAATATCTGAGATCCAGGATGGGCCGCCCTTCTCCTGTCTTTTTGGGGGCTAGGAAGTACCTGGAGTACAATCTTTCCCTTTGTGTAGGTGTGGAACCCTCTCTATGGCTCTGAGAGTCAAGAGGGAAGAGACCCATGCCTCTAGGGCAAGTGCCTCTGAAGGATTTGCAGGTGGAAAGGATCTGGTTCTCATCTTTGGAAATATTTTGAAGCTGAGAACCAGTCCCTGGCTTACTACTTCCAGGACCCATTTGTCTGATGTTAAAGACATCCAGTCCTGGACAAAGTAAGCCAGCCTGTCCCCTACAGGTGGTGGAGAATCAGCCCTGGCAAACCCATCAGGGTGCCTGTTTGGCAGGGGCTTTAGGCTGAGGGGTGGAAGCAGGCCTGCTTATACCCCGTCTGCCTCTCCCTCTAAAGAACCCCCTATGAGCATAAGCACAAGAGGAGGCCTGGGCTTGGTAGAAAGGCCTATGAAAAGGCCTGCCCCTGCCCCTGGAATGCTGACTCTGAGGAATGGCTTGCTTTTCCTTGGTCTGAGCACTCCTGTAGGTGGTCCTGTACTCATCCATTTTCTTCATGTAGTTCTCTGTTTGCACCCCAAACAGAGAATTACCCACAACAGGAAAATCCATCGCCTTAGTCTGGGTATCCTGAGACAGGCTAGAACATCTGAGCCAAGCCATCCTACGAAGGGCCACAGATGTAGTCATGACTCTAGATGAAACATCATTGGAGTCCACTGCAGCATGGAATTGCACCTTGATGCCTCGTACCATCCGCAGCCACCTGCTCCAGCTCCTTGGCAAGCTGGCCAGGGACCTGTTTAGCTAAAGCCATTACAGTGTCCCATCTAGATTTTTGATATCTAGCTGTATAGGCCATATAATTAGCCTGCCTTAGTCCCAAGGATGCTGCCACGTACTGTTTCTTTGCCATGGCATCAATCCTCCTGGAGTCTTTATCTGGGGGGTGTGAAGCCAAGGATATATTTGCCTTATCACAGGCTGCATCCTGCACTACCCCAACATGGCTGCATTGCTGGGCAAGGAACCCCGTATCTGAGCCTGAGACAACATACCTCTTGTTCATTCTCTTATCCACAGGAGGTATAGAATTAGGAGTCTTTAAAATTTTCATTGTCTGTTTCCCAAAGGACTTATGAAGGGGAATGGAATAGACAGCCTCCTGGACGCTGGGATATACATCATTTCAACATGGTCAGGCTCCTCCTGGTCATCCACAGCTTCTTCCATAGGAAGCTGAAGAGTTCCAGCCACTTTTTTGTAAAACAAAAATGGGAAGGGGACTCAGAAAGCCTAGGAGGAGACACTCCTGAAGGTCTGTCTAGGGAGATGTCCGGGTCAATGGGCACATCCAGACTTTTGTAATCACACTCACTTTCCTCATACTCTCCTTACTCCTCCTCCAGTTCATAAAATTCCTCTAAATCATAATCCGGAACCAGGGGAACCGACCGAACCGAGCACCTTCCTAATGGTGCTGGTTCAGTTGGAACCGGGGATAGCGACTGAACAATCTTTATCACTTTGGCTATTTCATCAGCGGTCGGAGAAAGAACTTGTGGATCCGCACCGGCTGATTTATCCCTTCTTGTTCTTTTAACCAGAACCGACTTCTCGGAGTCGGTTCTCCTTTTGCCCGAAGAAGTTTCGCCCTGGTCAGAGGGCACTCCTTCTGGTTCGGTTGGAACCGAACCGGGCTGGCCATCCGGGTCAGCGTACTTCTTGGCCTCCCTTTCCCTGAGCCTACCAACTCTTTTTTCCAGGGTAGCTGCAGGAAAATTTTTACAAATCTGGCAGCCAGAATCGAGGTGGTCAAACCCCAGACAATAAACACAGGTGGTGTGGGGATCAGCCTTAGCAAAGACTTCCCCACACACACCACGGTGTTGAAACTCAGTGGGCCCGGTTTTTCTTTTGGGTTTCTCAGACATGGCCAGTCCTAACAAAAACTTACCCTTTTTTTGGCAATCCACTAGGCAAGACACCCTTATCGGTTCCTGACCGTGTTATGGGTCATGGAAAAAAACATAATAAAATCCATTTTCTTTAGAACTGATAAGAACCGGTTACCACACTCTAAAAGAAGAATAAAGTTTTTTAAACAACCTGATCGGTTCAAACCGAACCAATCCCACGTTAACAAGTTCCACACAGAATAATAACAAAAAATAAGCCTATCTAGTACTCACGAAACCACAAACAGAGACTGAACCAATAGGTTACAGTTTAAATTCGGTCGAAAGCCAAGAAAAACGGTACTTTAACTGACAAATTGAACTGAGCAAAGGAGAAAAATGTAATAAATCCGTTTTTTTTAGAACCGATAAGAACCGGTAACCACACTCTAAAACTAGAAATAAAGACTTTTAAACAACCTGATCGGTTCAAACTGAACCGATCCCACGTTTACAAGTTCCACACAGAAAATAACAAAAATAAACCTATCTAGTACTCACAAATACCACAGACAGAGACTGAACCAACAGGTTGCGGTTTAAATTCGGTCGAAAACCGAGAAAAACGGTACTTTAACCGACAAATTGAATCGAGCAAAGGAGAAATCTCCGGAGCGACTGTTCAGTGAGGCAGAGTAAAGAATCTGACGATTTGAGTTCAAACAGCAACAGACAGAGTCTCAACTGAGCTCAAGCTCAGCGTTCCATGCCTGGCATGGAAAGTTAACTCTTTCATCTCCAGGGCAGTTCGAAGGTTGGACTTCACTGCAATTTGTCAGAATACAGCAAGACTTCATGTTGTTTGAACCACTCCTTCATGATCTGGATGGTGAAATAAAAATACAACAGTGGACCTGTCCGGTTGGTATTTTTTATTAACTTTTTTGTCCACTCCTGGGATAGTAGTGGGAGGAGGTGTTAAGATGTGCAGCACTGCTTTCCTCAGGAATTTGTGCATGGGGAGCATTAAATGTTTTGTTGGTGCTAGCCCCATCATTTCTAGGAAGTTGGCTTCCTCTCCATCTTCCTCAGTCTCCTGGATAGAGAGATTCAGTGCCTCTACCATTTGCTTTACAAATGAGTAGCATGAGGTATAATCTTCTGGATCCCTAGGTGGGGAACCGAAGTCCCGTTGAGGGGAAACCTCAGGTTTTTATTTATTTTTATTTAGTTTTTGTTGACCGGGTAAGTGCACTAGACAAATCCTGCCTATTTTCAGGCACGACCTGGGGAAGGGGATACAGATGAATGCCAACTGACCTTGAACCAGATTAAACTGTTGGTGGTATTTTTCATGAATGGAGGAATTTGGCCATTGTACCAGGGAAATTCCCCTGTTCTTTTCGAGAAGTGCCATGGGATCTTTAACATCCACCTGAACTACCACCAGAACAGGCAGATGGGACCTCGGTTTAACGTCTCATCCAAAAGACGGAATCAATGGGTTCCCCCTCTATCTCCTCCTCCTCTTCTTCTTCTGGACTGTCATAGACATAGATGGGTTTCTGACCCCTTGGAACTGGGGTAGGAACTGGTACCATAGATTGCAGGGTCTGCAACACCTGCAGAGCCTTTGCAATGTCCTCAGCAGAGGGCATAGGTGTTTTGTCTGCTGAGAGCTCCTTAGCCTTCTCGGATACAGGTGCAGCAACATGATTTTTTTCTTAACCAGAAGAAACAAACTAAACTGAAAGCTTTTTTACATGTGTGACCTGGGAGCACAAGGAAGTTAAGTGACTTGCTCGGGGTCATGCAGTATGCAAGTGGGGGCTAAGGGATTCAAACCCAGGTATCCAGGTTTGCAGCCGACAGCCTTACACCACTGCAATATACTGCCTGCAGTTTCTCTTTGTGTTTTTTCTTAGTGTGAACCAGTTCACTAGCCGGTTCCACAGGCCTTTTGATTTACCAGTGTCTGTTTTTTCTGTGGATTTTGGGTCCACTGATTCCTTTGGCCTGTCCTTATCTTTTTTCAGAAGTGGAGGTGGACAGAACATCCTCAGAAGAAGTAGCAGTAGTTACCATCTCTTCAAATTTCTTAGACCTTTTCTTAAGAGTTTTGGGCAAAACATCTTGCAGATAGCACAACGAGAGAAAATGTGGCTAGTTCATGAGCAGAAAATACAGAGGTCATGCTGTCTGCTTTGGCCATTCTCTAGCCACAACTAATACAGTTTTTAAAACCAGTGGGTTCCATCTTTTTCTTAGGTTTTTGAACCTCTGACATTGAGTAAGACTTTAAACTGCTACCTTAACATGAAGTGAAGCAAAAAGGAACTGAGCGCTTAACAGTTTCCTGACAGGAAGAACAGCAAACTAAATAAAAACTATTAAACTATACAGAACCTGAAAGGAACCGTAAATAAACAGTGAATTAAAGACAAAATATAAGGTAAAAAGCCTCTGAAACAGCAGTTCTCTGTGATTCCATGGAACCATTAAGTAGGGATGTAAGTTTGTCATGGCAGTCATACACATTGATTCCATGAGTTTGATCTTTATTCAGGACTTCCATGACTTTCACTAGTGTCATCAGAATGTAGCAATGATGACAGTGCCACAACATTTACTACTGTTTACTAATGATTTCATGAACAAACAATGAGTCATTAAAACCTCACCCATGACAAACTTACATCCCTACCAATAAGGAACCGAAAAACAAATAAATCTAACCCAAATAACTACAGTATACTAAACTAAAAGGACAGCTATTTAAAAACCAAAAAAAAAAGTAAAATCGGTACTTATCGACCAAAACAAGTAATTGAAGAAAGTTGAGGAGAGCTGTCTCAGGCATCTTAACTGGCACACAGAGTAAAGAATCTGAGCACTCAGAGTGCAACAGTTACTATGAGCAGCAGTTTGAAATAGGTACGTGACAATCAAAGTTCCATCAGTTCCATAAATTCTATCTCTCCGTGGCAGTACAACACTAAAGGCTGACTGCATTAGTTTAACCATACTGTGCAATTCCTGGGGTTAGAATTGTCTATTTCCTGGCTGGGTAATAGTCAAATATTTGTAAACTGTGATATTTGCAAAACTTTCAGCTCTAAAACCCTTAAGAAAAGGGCCAAGAAACCTGAAGAGATGGCTACCCCTGCCTCTCCTACAAAGCCTGCGGGTGAGGCTTCCTCCTCAAAAGAAGATAAATATAAGGAAGCGGGGGGGGGGGCAAGAATCCTTAGAGAAATCTGACTCTTCTAAGTCAAAAAGACCAGTGGAACCGGCCTCACAACCACTTCTGGAGAAAAGAAAACAAAGAAAAACATACCATTGCACCTCCTGCTGAAAAAGCAAAGGAGTAGGTACACCAACAATGCTGTCTGCAGACGAAATTGCCAAGGCCCTACTGGTATTGCAACTCCTCCAGGCTGGTGGTCCTTTGGCTCCTCCCTCAGTTTCACTGGTTCCTGCCTCAGTTCTCATTTCTCAGGAACCAACCTATTTGTATGAGGAACCAGAGGGAGAGGGGGAACCCATCAAGCCAGAAGTCTCCACAGAGCAGGAGTTCACCTCCTCCACCCCCACTTCACAGGGCCCAGATGAGTATTCATATCATAATTCTTTTGGGAGACAAATGGTGGATACCTTTAATCTTTCTATCCAGGAGTCAGATGAAAATGAAAAGGAACCTTTTTTCCTGGATATGATGGGTCTTGCACCTACAGAAAGATTGACCGCTATTGCCCATCTATAAATCTCTAAAAAAGGTAGTACTAAAAATTCTGAAAACCCCTTCTTCAGTGCGAGAGGTGGACAGGAAAGTAGATAAAAAGTACCAGCTGGACAGGTTAAACACTGGCTTTTTATTTACTCACCCTGATTATGAGGGAATGGCAGAGGCTGCGGCGTGTAATAGGACTCTAAGAAAATAGATACAATGGGCAAGAAGGGATACATGGCAGCTTTAATCCTTGTCAGGCAAGACAATTATATGGCTTATGTGGTCCAGTACCAAAAAGCCCTGTGGACAACAGTGCTGGCCATGTCAGACAAGATTCATGGAGAAACGGCAGTAAATCTAGCTAAGACTATCAGGTTGGCTTTAGATGCCACAAAATATCAGTTTCATATGGCAGTAGATGCCAATGACACTGCTGTCAGGCTCATGGCCCTTACAGTCTCAATGAGGAAGTTTGCCTGGCTTAGAGCCACAAACTTCTCTCAGGATACCCTGGCAAAAGCAATGGATTTCCCCTGTAAGAATAATTCTCTTTTTGGGGATAAAACAGGGGCCTACATGAAAAAGATGGAGGAGTACATGGCCACCTACAGAAGTAATGTGGCCAAAGAGAGACCCTCCATGTCATACAGGTCCCAGACTAGGGAAGGCAGGGGTAGGGGATACTAGTCCAGGCCTTTCTTCCAGGCCCAAGCCTTACCAGCCTACCAACAGATTAGAGGGTACTTCAGGGTAGGGGCAGAAGGGCAGTGAGACATTCGGACCCAGCCCTCCAGGCCAAGGCTCCACTAAAGCAGAACCCTTGGCATCTTTGTACAGGTTGCCTACCCCTACCAGTAGGAGGCAGGCTGGCCCACTTCCTCTGAGCTTGGCAGTCCATCACCACAGGCAAGTGGTTGTTGGAGGTAGTGAGCCAGGGTCTGTTCCTAAACTTCAAAATACTCCTCAAACTGAGAAGCAGAAATTTTCCTCCAGCCACCCCATCAGAAAGGGTGCTTCTGGAAGCAGTTGCTGCCAACCTTTTGTTCATTAGAGCAGTGGAACCTGTACCTCTATTGCAGAGGGACAAGGGGTTCTATTCCAGGTATTTCCTAACACAAAAGAAGAATGGGAACTGGTGACCCATACTAGATCTCAGACTCCTGAACAAACATGTGACAAAGCCAAAGTTTGGAATGGTCTCCCTTGGCTATGATAATCCCCACTCACCAGCTAGGGGACTGACTGACACCCTTGGACCTCAAGGATGCCTATTTCCACATCCCAAACTGACCCAGCCACAGAAAATACCTGAGATTTAGACTTCCCTCAGGTTATTATCAGTTTGCAGCCATGTCCTTTGATCTAACCTCAGCCCCAAGGGCATTCACAAAGTGTCTAGCTGTAGTGGTGGCTCACTTGAGAAGGCAAGGGGTCACAGTGTCTCCTTAATTAGATGACTGGCTAGTCATAGGACAGTCCCCTTAACACACCAGAGCCTACCTTGCTCTAGTTCAGAGCACTCTGGAATCTCTGGAATTTTTGGTAAATGCCCAGAAGTCCCAAGCAGAACCTGTTCAGGTACTGGACTTCACTGAAGCAGAGTTGGACGCCCTGCAAGACAGGGTATTCCTGTCCCAGGACAGGGTAAGCAGTATCCTGGAACTGGCAGGGTCTTTCAAAGTGACAGACCCAGGCCTACAAGACACTTCCTGCAACTGCTAGGCCATAAGGCAGCAGCCACAGCTGTGGTACCAGTTTCAAGATTCCAGATGAGAGACATTCAATTCCACTTAAGGGCCTATTGGTCCCAGAGGAGGGATCCTCTGGCCAACCTGGTACCTGTTCATACATGCCCTGCAATGGTGGATGGATGGGACAATCTCAGATAGGGAACTCCTTTCCAAAAGGAAAGTCCCTCACTAGTGCTCACTACAGGCGGCTCCCTCTTGGGGTGGGGGGTACACATGCTTGACCTCATGGCCAGTGGCACATGGTTCCCCCAGGAATCACTTCTGCACATTAATCTGTTACTGCTAAGAGCGGTCTACCTGGTTCTACAGTCATTTGCACTTCAGCTAGAGGGCAAGATGGTACAGGTCAGAACGGACAACACAGCCACCATGTATTACATCAACAAGCAAGGGGGCATCAGGTCAACCTTGCTGTACACAGAGGCCACAAAAATCAGGAACCTGGCCTACTCTCTGCAAGTCTCCCTGACTGCCATCCATCTAACGGGCAAGGATGATGTTCTGGCAAGATCAGCTAGAACTATCACGAATGGTGCATAAACACACAGGTGCTACACTCAGTGTTCAGAAGATGGGGCACACCAGAGAGATCTCTTTGCTTCCCCAGACAACCGCCAGCTGCTACAGTTCTGCTGCAGGCCTCCATCCAAGGGGACTGTACCTTGGATTGGTCAGACAGATTTCTTTATGCCTTTCCTCCCTTTCCTCTCCTGCTCAGGGTTCTGCTAAAACTCAGGGCCCAGACAGTACCAATGATCCTGATAGCACCAGACTGGGCAAGACAGCCTTGGTACTCGCTCCTGCTAGCCCTGTCAGTGGCACAGCTCATTCACCTCCCTCAGAGGCACAGTCTACTGACATCGTCACAGGGAAGGATATTGGTTCCCAGCCTCAGGTCCCTTTGCCTCAGGGCATGGTTCTTGGAAGACTTAAGAGTTTGCCAGTCTGCACCTCTCTGAAGAGATCTTGAATGTCCTTAGAGGATCTCACAAACCCTCAACCAAGAAAACTTATGCTTCCAAGTGGAAGAGATTCTCTATATAGTGTGGCCACACATAAATCCACCCTGTTACTGCTGCTTTGTCTGTCCTGTTGGACTATCTAACCCATTTGAATTCACCAGGCCTTAGGCTCACTACCTTGAAGGTACACTTGGTTGCAGTCTTTGCATATATCTCAGCTGGTACAGACAGGTCCTTGGCATTTCACGCTGTCTTCAGGAAGTTTTTTAACTGACTCCTTCACCTTCACCCTCTCTTGAGGGAGCCAGTGCCAGCCTGGTATCTGAACATTTGCATTGCTAGGCTAATGGAACCCCCATTTGAGCCCATGGCAACTGCAGAGTCAAAGTATGTTACCTGGAAAACTCTGTTCCTAGTAGCCATTACTTCAGCTAAATGAGTAAGAAAAAATTACTCACCATAGCAATCTTGTTTCTTCAAGGAGATCACGCAGTATGTTTACACTAATGCAGTCAGCCTTCAGTGTTGTACTGCCATGGAGAGATGGAATGCACGCAAATTATGTAATCCTAATTGGTTCATGCAAATTTCAAACTGCTGCCCCTAGTAACTGCTGCACTCTGAGTGCTCAGATTCATTATGCAGCCTAACAGGGTAAAGACCCTCCAGCTATCTAGAATAATATAGATTAGGCCCCCTTAATCGCTTCACCAAAAACAAATGTCCCTACAAAAGGGGAACCACAACATGCCAAACTGGTTAAAAACATCATCATTAACCAGGTGAAAATAATTAGCATGTGGCAGCAGGGATGCAGAACTAAATCTGTCCTTTATTTTCCTTAGGTTCAAGTAGGGGAGCATGGGTGGGAGTTTTAAACATATTGCATGATCCTCTGGAAGAAACAAGATTACTATGGTGAGTAATTTTTTCTTCTAACCTCAGGAATCACACAGTACGATTAAACTAACGCAGACTACCAAGCAGTACCTTTGGAGGTTGCACAGCAAATCTGTTTAGGGAACAGGGTCTGCAGAACTGCTGTACTAGATATGGTATTACTTTAGTAGTGCTTGGTAAAGGTGTGTCCAGTTGTCCATGTAGCTGCTTTACAGATTTCTAACAGTAGGATATCCCTTCCAGCTGCCACTGATGTAGCTATACCCCTGGTAGAATGTGCCCTTAGGCCCAGCGGAGCTTGTTTGCCCTTTACTGTAACAGAACTGTATGTAAGCCACAATCCAGTGTGCGGTGGTTCATTCTGATGTAGGTTTACCCTGGCCCACTTCCCCATAAGTGAGGAACAGCTGGGTATGCTCCGGCCTAGGAGCCTTGGTCCTGTCAAGGTAGTAGCTTAAAGCCCTCTTGACATCCAGACTATGCAATTTCCACTCAGTTGAGGTGGAATTCTCAGTGAAAAGACTGGAAAAGTCATGGTTTGATTCAAATGAAAGTCTGAGACAACTTTAGGAAGGAACTTCTTGTTAGTCCCGCGAGTACGATCTTGTCCCTGTGGTAGGATATGTTTTTCATATCTCTACACAGGGCCTGCAGTTCGCTTATTCTCCTGGCTGAAGTGATGGCCACCAAGAAAACAGTTTTCTGTGTGACATACTTCAAGTCTGCAATCGCCATGAGCTCAAATGGGGGGGGGGGCCTCCATGAGCCTGGCTATACAAATATTGAGATTCCAGGGTGAGACTGGCTCCCTAAAGGGGTGGATGCAGGTGGCTGAGACCCTTAAAAAATTTCTTAAAAACAAGATGGGAGGCCATGAACCTGTCTTTCCTAGCCAAAGTGTATGCTGAGACTGCAGCCAAATGGACCTTCAATGAAGGCCTAAGGCCCAGGGTGTGGAGATGGGTCAGGTAGTCCAGTAGAATAGGAAGACCAGCCCTGGAAGAAACAATTTCTCTTCCCTTACACCAAATAGAAAATCTTTTCTGCTTTGAGGAATATGTTTTCTTGGTTGACGGCTTCCTGGATCCTCTGAGCACAGTCAAAACCTGTTCTGAAATGTTTAGGTTAGCAAATTCTAGGTCTTCAAGAGCCAAGTCTTCAGTTGCAGAGACCTGAGGCTAGGATAGAGGATTCTGCCCTGAGAGGATGTCAGCAGATTGTGCCTCTGGGACAGGTGAATTGGCTTTGAGGCAGATAGGGTTAGCAGTAGTGAATACCATGGCTGCCTTGCCCAGTATGGTGCCACCAGGATCATTGTTGCTGGTTGTGCCCTGAACTTTATCAGAGTCCTGAGCAGCAGGGGAAAGGGTGGGAAGGCATACAGGAATCTGCCTGACCAATCCAGTGTTAAGGCATCCACTGGAACTGTGCCCCTGCTGGGGGGCCTGCAACAGAATTGTGGCAGCTGGTGATTGTCTGTGGAGGTGAATATATCTATCTCTGGTGTACCCCACCCTCTGAATAGTGACTGAAGCACCTGTGCATTCAGGGACTATTTGTGGTGGTTCTGGCTGATTCTGCTGAGAGAATCTGCCATGACATTGTCCTTTCCTGGGAGGTAAACTGATGACAGGGACACCTGTAGTGAGTAGGCCAGGCTCCACACCTTCATGGCCTCTGTGCACAGTGGTGTGGACTTGGTTCCCCCTGGTTTGTTTATGTAGTACATGATGGTAGTGTTGTCTGTTCTGACCTGTACCACCCTTCCTTTTAAGTGGGGAGCAAATTCCTGAAGAGCTAGGTATACTGTCCTGAACTTTAGTAGGTTTATGCGCAGAAGTGATTCCTGGGGTGACCATACTCCACTGGCTGTTAAGTCCAGCATGTGTGCACCCCATCCCAGTATTGAAGCATCTGTTGTGAGCACTACTGATGGTTGCTCTGTTTGGAATGGTGCTCCTTCCCTGAGATTTTCCCGGTCCAACCACCACTGCAGGGCCAGCAGGAGAGTGTTTGAGACTGTTGCCAATTTTACTAGGGAATCTCTTCTCTGGGACCAGTGAGCTCGTAAATGGAATTGAATGTCCCTCATCTGAAACCTGGATCCTGGAAACACTGCTGTGGCAGCTTCCATGTGGCCTAAAAGCCAAAGGAACTCTCTTGCTGGCCTGGGTCTGTTCAGTCAAAATGATCCTTCTAACTGCAGGATGCTGTCCACCCTTTTCTGAGGAAGAAAGGCTCTTCCCTGATGGGTACCCAGTTCTGCTTCAATGAAGTCCAGAAGCTGTACTGGCTCTAGCTGGGACTTCTGGACATTTATCAGGAACCCTAGAAAATCTAATGTACTCCTTGTTAGGACCATGGAGTCTCTGGCATATTGTAGGGACTGACCTACGACCAGCCAGTCATCCAGGTATGGGAATACAGTCACTCTCTGCTTTCTCAAATGTGCCACCATTATAACCAGACACTTGTGAATGCCCTTGGAGAGGAGGTTAAACTGAAGGGCATGGCTGTGAACTGATAGTAACTTGAGGGCAAGCTGAACTTTAGGTACTTTCTGTGGCTTGACCTTATTGGTATGAGAATGTAGGCATCCTTGAGATCTAAGGATGCCAGCCAATCCCCTTTTTGCAGTATGGGGCAAATCATGGCCAAAGTGAACATCCTGAACTTTGGTTTTGATACGCGTTTGTTTAATAGCCTTAGATCCAGAATGACTCACCAGTCCCCATTTTTCTGAGTGAGGAAATATCTTGAGTTGAAGCTTTTTCCCCTCTGTAGCAAGGGCTCAGACTCTGCTCTGATGGTTACCAGGTTTGCTACCTCTGTCTCCAAGAGGATCTTATTTGCAGAGGTTGTGGTGGCTAAATTTCTGGATCTTAGTTTTGGGAGAGATTTGAAGCTTTGGAACAGCCCTTGGTTCACTACCTCCAAGACCTGCTTGTCTGTGGTGATGACATGCCAGACTTGGAGGAAATGAACCAGTCTGCCTCCTACTGGAAGGGGGGTGGTGACCTGTACCAGCAAGTCAGGGATTCTGTTTAGGCTGGACCTGAGCTTGAGGCACCTGAGCTGACCTTCTCAACGTCCTTCTGCCTCTACATCTGAAGTACCCCCTGGTCTGCTGGTAGTCTGGCATTACCTGTGCTTCGAAAAAGGGCCTGGAATAGGAGCCCCTACCTCTGCCTCTCCTGTACTGGGACCTGTAAGAAGTGGAGGGTTTTTCTTTGGCAGAATTGCTCCTGTAGCTGGCTTTGTGCTCCTCCACCTTTTTCATATAGGCCTCTGTCTTATCCCTGAAAAGGGAATCACCCTCACAGGGGAAATCCATTGCTTTGGTTTGTGTGTCCTGGGGCAGGTTTGTGGCCCTAAGTCACGCAAACCACCTCACAGAAAGGGACAGGGCCATGAGCCTGGCTACGGTATCATTAGCATTCACAGCCATGTGGAACTGGTACTTGGTGACATCTAGTGCAGTCCTGGCAGTCTCTGCCAGGTCCAGTGCCGCTTCACCTGGAATTTTGTCTGTTAATGCCAAGACAGCATTCCACAAGGCCTTTTGATATTGTGCTGTGTAAGCCATGTAATTGGCCTGCCTCAAAAGTAATGAGGCTGCCAGGTACCCCTTCTTTCCCATACAATAAATTATTCTTGAATCCTTGTTGGGGGATGGGAAGATAGAGGTATTCTAGCTTTGCCACAAGCCGCTGCATGGACCAATCCCTCGTGATCAGGATGGTTAAGTAACAAGGCAGCAGTGGATCTATCAAGTATGCATTTTTTATCAACTTTTTCATCAACCCCTGGGATAGTAGTAGGGGTTTGCAGTATCTTCAGCACTGCCTTTCTCAAATACTTATGCATTGGTAGCAACAGTCTTTTAGTGGAGGCTAGCCCCATCATTTCAAGGAAATCAGCTTCTTCCTCATCTTCCTCAGTTTCCTGAATAGGGAGATTCAAGATCTCCATCATTTGCTTCCCAAATGCATAGTATAAAGTATAATCACTGAACCCCTAGGTAGGGAACCAAACTCCTGCTCAGGGGACACCTCAGGTCCAATAGGTTCCCCTTCCTCATCCTCTTCCTCTTGTTCTGGGTTGTCATAAGCATACACTGGTTCCTGGACAGTCTGTACCTGGGCTGGAACTGGTGGAACCAGTGTAGAAACTGGGACAGCAGCTTAAGGTGCCTCCAGAATTTGCAGTGCTTTGGCGATGTCCTCAGCCGAGGGCATAGCTGGCTTGTCTGCTGAGAGCTGCTTAGCCTTCTAGGCTGGAGGTGCAGCAACATATTTCTCTTAGGTTTTCTCTTGGCTAGAACTTGCTCACAGCCGATTCCACAGGCCTTTTAGATTTAGTGGAGTTAGTTTTCTCGATGTATTTTGGATCCACTGACTCCTGAGGCAGTTCCTTGTCATTTTTAAAGGAAGATGTAGAGGGGCTACCAGTTCAGAATTCTTAGAGGACAGTGCAGGAGTAGCCATTTCTTCTAACTTTTAAGTTATTTTCTTAAGAGTTTTAGGAACTAAGGCATTGGAGACAGCACAATTAGCAAATATGTGACTGGGTCCCAGACAGTAAATACATAAATTATGTAGATCTGCTTTAGCTGTCAAACATCCACAGCTAATGTCAGTGTCAGTGGTTCAGCAGGTAGCACACTCGCCACTGAGGCCGGGAGATCAGAAGGCTGTGGGTTCTATCCCCACACCAGGCACTTGGATTAATATCCCAATACTGACACTATAGTACAACATGAGTGGGGTGCTGCACTCCTGAGGTGCCGTCTTTCAGATGAGACGTTAAACCGAGGTCCCATCTGCCCATTCTGGTGTTAGTTCAGGTGGACGTTAAAGATCCCATGGCACTTCAAGAAAAGTGCAGGGGAATTTCCCTGGTGTCCTGTCCAAATTTCCCCCATTCACTAAAAATACCACCAACAGTTTAATCTGGTTCAAGGTCAGTTGACCTTTATCTGTATCCCTCCCCCCGGGTCATGCCTGAAAATAGGCAGAATTTGTCTAGTGCACTTACCTGGTCAACAAAAACTAAATAAATAATACAATGTTTAAACCCGGTCGGTCCTGTCTTTTTCTTAGGTTTAGAAACCTCTGACATTCATGTTAATTACCCAGAAATAAGATTTAGTTCACTAAGCGGTCGGTTCCAAGAACCAATAAAAGTAGATAAAATTAAACACAATCGGTTCATGAAGGTAAAAGGGAATCAACTGCCACTCGGTTCCTGACAGGAAAAGGAACCACAACAAATTTAAAATAAAGAACAAAATATTAAATTATCTGGATCCGAAAGGGAACTAAGACAAAAACAAAATAAAGTATTAAATTCTGAGGTAAAAACCTCTAAACAGAACAGTTCCTCGCGGGTTCCGATGAGGAAATGAAAAAATAACAAAAATTAACCCAAATAAACTATTAAAAAGAACTTATAGGGGCAGCAAACTAAAATACAATAAAATAAAACTACTTACTGACCAAAAAAAGATCTGCAAGTAAGCTGAAAGAAAGCTCTCTGAGGTGCCTTAACTGGCAGGCAGAGTAAAGAATCTGAGCACTCAGATTGCAGCCATTACTAGGGGTAGCAGTTTGAAATTGGCACAAGCATTAGGATTTCATCATTTGCATACATTCCATCTCTCCATGGCAGTACAACACTGAAGGCTGACTGCATTAGTTTAATCATACTGTGTGATTCCTGGGGTTAGAGTTGAGCTTCAGGCCCTGTGCACAGATCTGAACTATATCTTTTTCTACTAGGATAAGGTGGTACTCAGAACTAATAGGAAATTCCTTCCTAAAGTTGTTTCAGATTTCCACCTGAACCAATCCATTACATTGGCAATATTTTTCACTGCCAACTCCAGCTCAGGGGAGTGGAGATTGCATAGCAACTACCTTGATAAGACCAGCGCATACAGGCCAGAGGTTACCCAGTCGTTCCTCACTTGTGGTGAGGTGGGTAAAGGTAAACCAGCATCTAGAAGAACCATTGCATGCTGGACAGTGGCCTGCATTCAGTTCTGCTACAGCAAAGCTGGTAAGCAGCCATCCCTGGGCCTCAGGGCAGATTCTAGCAGGGGCACAGCTGCATCAGTAGCTGCAGCAAGGGACATCCCTCTACTGGAAATTTGCAAAGCAGCTACATGGAAAAATGTTCACACATTCACCAAGCACTACTGCTTACATATACAGTCCAGAAGTGACACCAGGTTTGGCACAATAGTTCTGCAGAGCCTTTTTTCCAAATAGGGTCTCTGCCTTACCTCCAAAGGAACTGCTTGGCGAGTCTGCATTTGTTAAGCATACTGAGTGATGCCCTTAAAGAAACATAATTACTAGGGTGAGTAATTTTTTTCTTAAGTGCCAATTGAATTACACTTGGTTTGCAATTACTATTTAAGGGCTCACAATGTACAATAGACCAGCAGTATCCCCTGTCAAAGCCTCAGTATGAGGCAAAACATAAGGGGGGATGATCTGACCATTGTTTTGCTCTCCTGCTCTGCGGCACTGTGCAGGACTGCTCTTTATTATTTGTTCACAGCTGTGATCTCACTTAAAGTTTAAGAAATTTCCTGCATGCAGTTGTAACCCCCCCCTGCAAATGGGGGTTCCCAAAAGACTTCCAGGAGCTTGCTTTAATGCTCCAAGCCTGAATGGTGTTTGGCGTTTAAGCCATTTATCTGTGAGTGTTTTTAGAGCCTCTGGTACTGTCTCTTTAAGAGCTGTCTGCTTGTAGACATAATTAGTTTGTATGGGGGGGACTGTGTGTTTCTCTGCTTGAGTACCACTCGAGCTGCTGCCAATTCACTCCATTTTTTGCACTCACTAGGAGTGCAAAGGGAACCTATCTGAAAGATGTAACTGTTTGCCAGAAATCATTTAGAGTAATAATGAAAATACAGTTTGTCTAACCTGCTTTCTTTGCAGTCAGAACTGTGTTTGCCTAGTTCCCCACTCTAGTTTTGAACTGCTGAACTGGACCAATCAGTGTGGGTTAAGGTAGCTCTAAAATGGTGCCTTGGACGAATCAGAACTTGGACTCGTAATCTGAGCCAGCTACAAGAGGATTGTATGGGCAGTGACTCTGGGAGATGTAGTTTGGACTTCGGCGCCTTTTTGGACCAACAGGGGCAGTCTATTGTGAGTGACAGCCAATCCAGCCAAGAACTGGGAGGAACTCAAAGGAGATGCCCGTTTTGTCTGCTGGAGTTTCAGTTGAGCTCTGGCAGTGAAGAGGAAGGAGCCTGTGCTTTTGGTGTGCAGTTTTAGTCGGAAAGCGCGTTTAAGGCCCGAGTTCTGGTCTGCAGCTTGTGTAACTGCTTGTTAGGACTGAATCCATCCTGTGAAGAGAATCAAAGGATATCTGAAGAATAGGAACCAGGCTCACCCTGTAGAAGACTGGAGAAATTGCTGAATTGCGCTCGGTCTGTCAGGAACTGAATCTGCTGTGTGTTCTCCCGGGTATTGTGCAGTAATTGCGATCGGGATAGAGAAGCAGCCTGCCTGGTATAGTACTTTTTTTTTTACCATATAAATGTGTGAGGAGGCTTGTGTAGCTCAAGTGAATCCTGCTGCCATAAAAGGACTTTTGCCTGTTACTGTTTACCATATAAATGTGTGAGGAGGCTTGTGTAGCTCAAGTGAATCATGCTGCCATTAAAGGACTTTTGCCTGTTGCAGTTTGTCATATAAATGTGTGAGGAGTCTCGTGGAGCTCAAGAGTAGCCCTGCTGACGTTGAAGTACCCTATCTTGTTTGGAGGTCGTGAGTACTAATTCAGGGTCATTCCCTGTTGAATTGCCACATTGAATCCAAATGGAATTATTGTACTGCTGACTGTCTAACTAATTTTTCTTTTCTCTGTGTGAAAGGGCCCCTACCAGCTGCCATGGTTTGGACTAGCCACTAGGGCTTGGGTACCCAGGGACAGTAACTGGTAGGGATAGGTGTGGTAGGGCGCAGGTTTATGTGGGCAAATCAAGTAGCTTGACACATGTAGCTTCTTTCCAAAGTTCCACATTTATTCTCAACTCTCCAGAAAAATTATTCAGAGGCAGATCAATACTTAATTTAGTGCATCAGTTCAACATCAGGTTCTCAGTTTTAGTACAGAAATAAAGCTTTTCTGGAACTCACAGCAAAAATACCACAGCAGACAAATTCATCTGGCATTTATAAATCTTCCTTTCAGAGCAGTAGATAGCACAGAGCATTATGACTCCATATAGCACTTTGAAAAACAGCTTCCAGAGCATAGCTCCAGACCCACAGCAAGCAGAATGACCTTGCACCCTCCCTTGATCTCAAACAAAACTTGACTCTAATCCAAAGAGTCTGAATTTATATCCAAAAGGGTCATGTGATCATTCAACTCCTCCCAATATTTTAATTTAAACTTTAAATCTTTATTTGCCAAGTATTTATTTTATTTATATACACACTGCTCCTTTAAATTACCAAAGCAAAACATTTATTATGCTACCAGCAGTTTAAGCTCTTTTAACAGTGATTTAAACATTATTTCTGAAAATTATAGCACCTCCCCTTCCTATACCTGATAAAAGGATAGGAAATGAGGTTGGCTGGCTCCTAGAAGAAGAAGAAGAAGGAGCCAGGACTCGAACTCAGGACTCCATTACCACTGCAAACACCCTTGTTCCAGAAAGAGTCTGGAATCACTTCCAAACCTCCCCACTCTAACTCAAAAAGGTTAGTGAAGTTCAAAACAATTGTGCTTTGTTGGAATAATCCATTTTTAAAGAAGGTTTTAAAAGTAAATATCTTTGTGATAGTGCTTACAATCGCACCATCGGAAAAAGCTCAGAAATATATAACAAAACCCTTTTATACAGAAGCCAATATAACACTGATTTAAAGGCATTCAATCTGGCACTGGCTTATGGCTAAAATATAACACTTTTAAACTGAACCATTGGATGTTTCCACTGTATTTAAATTAAAATACAGATGCTACAAAATTATATTAAACACCAAGAGGCACTCACCCAGAGAATAACAAAGCGGCTCAAAATAGCTATTAGCCATGAGAGAAGAGCACACAGAAAAGGAGCCCCAAAAGTCTCCTGACCCTTTTAGCCACGATACATTCAGCAAATAAATGTGAGACTAATGAGACCAGCTGACTCATATTAGCGAGCAAACCAGAGCCAAAGTTAAATGAAACCCCTGGGCTTACAAAATCACCCGTAAATACAAAAATCCTCTCGCTCTACTAAAGTCCCAAAAACCACCCACAAACAGCCTACCTCAACTCCGGAGGGCAAGTAGAACATTCCCACTGATTTTCAAGGGGAAACATGAAATTTAAACACCACTAGAAGGCTAAATGCCTTCACGACTCTGCGCACAGTCGAGCAGGGAAGCCGCTTGTTTACTTACTGTTGCGCTAAAGCCCTAAAGCAATTTTAACACCAGACAGCATATTTTAAATACATTTTAGGAATAAAGAACATAACGGAGAATATTAAGGAGAACCAGATAATTCTCCACACCATTTTAAACCTGACATTGTAGCTTGAAAGACTGCAAGGCTACATCACAAGGGAAAAAATACCTAATCAAAGGTGCATACCCTCACACAGTAATTTTACCGGCAATTCATGATGCCGACTGGACTCTCAGCATGACGACTGACCCTGGGCAAGAGACTGAATTTAAGCATGCTTTCACAAAAGCTCTACACTTCAGTTTCTCCACCCAGAGAAAGTGTCATGAAATATTATTTTTTTTTTTTTTATTAATCTAGCAACTATCCCTTAGTTTGATTTTTATTTTTATTCATTACATTTTTTTAAACACTATTACTAAACAGATGCTGTCTTTTGTTTTAATGAAATTAGCAGCTGCCAGACTTCAAACTGACAGCCTAACTAAAAACTATAAGTACACAGACAGCACCTTCAGACCAAAATTCAACATAGCTTGTAGGTTCCCCTCCTATTTTTATATATAACAGCTCGGGGCTCTAAACCCTTCACAGGAGCACCCTGTGACAATAGGCCTGTGCACAGAACCATAGGTAGATGAGTAAAGTGATAAGCTAATTAACCTGATTACCCCCTGTCCTTGTTATATTCCCCTAAATAAATCAGAGCTGCTTGTTTCAGCAAAGTTATACTGCCTGAGGTATTTGTCTATGTTAACGTATTGTACTGTGATTGTTGTACTGTATCTTCTTATTTTACAGGGGGTCCCAGTGCCTGAACCAGTCCTGCGGGTAAGTGTATACTGTGAAGGTAATTCTGATATACTGTGTGGGCCACTAGTGGGAAGAAAGGGGGGTTGCAGTGTCCCAGAGGGCTGTGACCAAGTTAGTTTAACTATCGCAAATGCTGACCTCTGGGTGGAGGCACCCACCATCGGATCCAGGCCCCCTCAACCTGTTAGTGGCAAATCAGGCAGGGGTAGTAGCCCCTGGGATAGCGCCATCTAGGGGTTACATCTTGGAGGCTCACCGCTGGGATTGTGTGTCCTCTAGTGGCCATATTTACAAACCACTGTTAAGAAAAAAATAAATAAATGGGTACCCCAACAGAAGTGGCTGTGCACCGGCTGATGGAGTGGTGTACTGGGGAGGAGATCGACCCCCAAAATGCTATGCTTATCCTGGACATCCCCAGGATATCAATACGGACACTGTACAGGGAGTACTTTCCAAGGTGGAAGGTTTACAAAACCCTGTGGTGGTGGTGGGTCGGCATGCTAATCTGCTTACCCACACTTTCCTGGCCCTAGTAGAGTTTAAGGATCCCATAGATAGCTCCAAAGTGCCACAGACCATTACCCCAGAGGGAGCCCTCACTGCTTGGAGAGTGATAACTAAGGACAGTAAAGACCGGGGAATGAGCCCCACCACTATCTGAAACTTTGAGGAGAAATTTGCTAAATGGTTGCTGGGGATGGGAAAACTGTGGAGGACTTGAAGAAACTATTCTTGCCACCTGGGGGTGTTCCTCCCCCAACACCCTCTCCCGCTCCAGTACCCGTAATGGTGGCTGAACCAATGCAGACTCCTATTTCTGCACCTGCCATTAGTCACGACTCTTACCGAAGGTTGAGGATCTTCTCTGGCACCCTCCCCACCCCCCAAGGGGAGGATAACTGGGAGACCTGGATAGACTATGTTGCCCCCCAAGTGCTAGAATGGTAATGCTCGGAAGCCGAAAAGTGAAAGAGGGTTAGTGAGAGCCTCCGAGGTCCTGCTCTGGCTACCATCCATGCTAAATGGGCCAATAACCCTGAAGAGACTGCACAGGCCTATCTTGAGGCCTTGGAGAATGTGTATGGGAGCCCAGATTCTGATGAGGACCTATGGTGGAGGGTAAGAAATGCACAACAGTACCAAGGGGAGTTGTTATCTGTGTATGTATCTCAGCTGGAAAAATTGTTGCAAGAATGCCTCAGAAAGGGTAGTTTTCCAGCGATTGAACTGGACCGAACCAGGCTGGACAGGATCCTTAAGTCTGCCCCCTTCTCAGAACTGCTGTTGCTTCAGTTACGCCTGGCAAATCGACTGGAATCCCCACCCTCCTATGATGAGTTAATGAGAGAAATTCGAGGAGTTGAGAAAAGGCGACCTCGGGAGGGACCTGCACTAATAGCTGCGGCTACGACCCGAGTGACTGAGGGTGACCCATCAAGTGAAGTTCAGTGGCAGAGGTTGGCAGTCAATGAGTGCTCTGACAAGGAAAAAGATATGCCACAATGGGGCGAACTGTTGAAAGAGATCCGGGACTTCAAAGACAGTCCCTTTATGAAGGCCACATCTGCAAGTACGGGCCCTGACCTATATCCGACTGCATCTGCTATGGTGGTGGGGGTACCCACCCATGTATCTCCTGCTGATAACAGCTCCAAACTCAATTCCTTGACCATGGAAGTGGAGAAACTGATGAGATGTCTCCAAATGCTTATCAGCCTGAGACAGAGATGGCACCCAGGTTTCCAGTTAGTAGTACCCCGCCCTGGCTCCCAGTGGCGCCTCGGCCAGCTCAAACTCCAGAAAGTATGTTTTGCTATAATTGTGGGAAGGATGGGCACATGAAGAGGAATGCGGTCCCAAAGACACTGAAAAAGTTGCATATAGGCTACAAGGAGAGCTTGGAGAACAAATCAGTGGTTAAGAGGTGCACAAAATGATCCCAGTGAGGGCACCAAAAATGCTAACTCACGTCCTTTTGTGGCAAGGTCAGTTGCCCAGGCCCCTGCTACCGCCTCTCAGACTGGTCCAGAATACTGGGTCCCTCCATGGAGACCACTGTAAAGGTGAATGGAGTGTCTACAAGAGCTGTATTAGACAGTGGCTCCCAAGTGACAATTATGTTCCAGGATTGGCATCAGAAGCATTTTTCAGACGTACCCTTACAACCATTAGAAGGACTGCATGCATGGGGGTTAAGTGAGAAGGCCTACCCTATTCCGGGTATATCCGAATTTGGCTGTCTTTCCCCACCTCCGTGGCTGGAGTGGCGAACAAGTAGAGACCCTAGCCTTAGGTGTCCCCACTGGACTGTATGATGGTGTCCCTTTGTTGATTGGAACAAATGCTCATATGTTTGGAAGGCTGACACAGTTGTGTTATGAAAACAGGGGTCAAAGACTAGTAGAGCTTTAAGAGTTCGGCTTTAATTAAGAAGGCCTATGAGGCACAGAGAGATGCTGAAAAAATAGAACCAGAGGAACCGGTCGGAATTGTATGGAAGAGGGATCCTGAGTCTCTGATCCTGGCGCCAAATGCCCAGTGTACCTTACAGGGAGAGGTCTGTATCAGAAAGGATGTTAAGAATAAAATATTAATGTTGGATGCACCAGGCGATGGAAAATTGCAAGAGAGACTGCTGGTCAATCCTAGTATTTTGCCCGCTGGAGCCCATGCTTATGCCAGAAGGGTAATGGTCCAAGCTCATAATGTGTCTGAAAGAGACATTCGAGTAAACAGAGGTTGCATCCTGGCTAATGTGCATTGTGCAGACACTGCAGTGCTACCCGGCAGCAAGAATTCGAGGAAGAATGACAGAGTAACGCCGGACTTGTTTGATTTCAGCGACTCCCCGTTGCCAGCTGAATGGAAAGTGAGGTTCAGTGAGAAGCTTGCCCAGAGAGACCAGGTGTTTTCTTTAAAGGAATGGGACATAGGATGCGTGCAAGGAGCTGAGCACAATATCCGGCTGCATGACGAAAGACCATTTCGTGAGAGGTCTCGACGCCTGGCACCTGCTGACATAGATGATGTGAGATGGCATCTGCAAGAGATGTTAGCTGCTGGTGTAATACAAGAATCTAGAAGCCCTTATGCTTCCCCCATTGTGGTAGTGAGGAAAAAGAATGGGACAGTAAGGATGTGTGTGGATTATCGCACCTTAAACCGGCGGACTATCCCTGATCAGTACACAATGCCCCGCATTCAGGATGCTTTGGACTGCCTAAACGGGAGCAAGTGGTTCTCTGTGTTGGATCTCCGCAGTGGGTACTACCAGATCCCGATGGCCCCAGAGGACCGTGAGAAGACAGCCTTTATCTGTCCGCTTGGCTTCTATGAATTCATGAGGATGCCTCAAGGGATTTCAGGTGCCCCAGCCACTTTTCAACGATTGATGGAGCGTGCAGTGGGAGACATGAACTTACTAGAGTGCCTGATATGCCTAGATGATGTTATTGTGTTTGGCAGCTCACTGGAGGAACATGAGAGCAGATTATTTAAGGTATTGGACCGACTGGAGGACTTTGGCCTTAAACTGTCCATTGATAAGTGTCAATTCTTTCAAACATCAGTAAAGTATGTGGGACACATAGAATCCATCGAGGGAATAGAGACCGACCCAAGTAAAGTTGAGGCCTTGACCACCTGGCCACAGCCCAAAAATCTAAAAGAACTGCAAAGATTCCTGGGATTCTGTGGTTATTATCGGCATTTCATCAAGGACTATTCAAGAGTGATCCGCCCTTTACTTAACCTAACTCAAGGGTATCCCCCAACCCACAAAAAATACCAAAAGTCAGCATCCCTCAAGACTGAAAGAGTGTATTTTCGTCCGAGTGAAGTATATGGGGCCAGCTGGACTCCTGATTGTGAGACTGCTTTTCATGAGATCATATATCAACTTACCCATGCTCCGGTGCTGGCCTATGCTGATCCAAGAAAACCTTACGTCCTGCACACTGATGCTAGCTTGCAAGGGTTGGGGGCTGTGTTGTACCAAGAGCACGAGAATGGCCTGAGACCAGTGGACTTTGCCAGTAGAAGCCTGACCCCATCCGAAAAGAACTATCCTGTACATAAGTTAGAGTTCCTAGCTTTGAAGAGGGCTATTGTTGACCAATTCCATGAGTACTTGTATGGGGCTAAAATACTAGTAAAAACTGACAATAATCCTTTGACCTATGTGCAGACCTCAGCTAAGTTGGATGCCACTGGCCATAGGTGGCTTTCTGCATTATCTACATACGACTATGCTCTCGAATACCGAGCAGGTCTGAACCACATAGATGCTGATGCTCTCTCCCGGAGGCCTGTTTCCCAGAATGATTGGGTCAGATTGGCAGAACCTGACATTCGGCACTCTGCCGAAGTTTGACAGGGAGGAACAATGTCCACGGATGCAGTGGACTGCATGGTGGATTGCTTGGGACCCTCTGAGAATTGCATACTTGCTGCTTATTGCCACTTCTGCAATAGACATTGGTGCACTGCCTCAGCTGGACAATGACAGTATTGTGCATGGCTCAGTCCCATGATCCCATGATCAAATCAGCTTTACAAGCCCTCTGTGCAGGAAAAGATGTGTCCAAATTATGCTCCACTGATTTGAGAACTGCACTGTTATACAAAGAAGGTCCTAAGTTGAAACTGATCAATAAATTGTTATACAGAGAAACAGTAGACAGAGGGGGAAAAGTAGACAAACAACAACTAGTGCTGCCCACTGCCTTTCGAGACTCAGTATTGAGGTCCTTGCACAACCACATGGGGCACCTTGGTATAGACAGAACACTTGACTTGGTGAGATCCAGATTCTATTGGCCTAAGATGGGGCTGATGTGGAGCAAGACATTCAAACTTGTGTTGCTGCTTACAGAAAGCTTTGCCCCAAAGGCTGCTCCTTGTTAACATCACCACCAGTGCACCCATGGAGCTGGTCTGTATTGATTTCTGAGTTTGGAGTCAGATCAAAGAAATATCAGTAATGTGCTGGTGGTCACTGACCATTTCACGAGATATGCCCAAGCCATCCCCACCAAAGACCAGAAAGCATCCACTGTGGACAAAGTACTTGTAGAAAAAACTTTTTGTTCACTATGGGGCTCCACAAAGAATCCATTCTGATCAAGGGAGAGAATTTGAGAGTTGTCTGATCAAAGAGATGCTTTCTCTGTGGGGTCGAAAGTCCAGAACCACTCTTACCACCCCAGGGGACACACAGCCTGAACGTTTCAACCACACTTTGCTAGATATGCTAGGCACCTGCACCCAAAGGACAAGCCTAGATGGAGCCAACAAATTAGCACCCTGGTACATGCTTATAACTGCACCAAAAGTGATGCCACTGGGTTCTCCCTCACTCTGATGTTTGGAAGAGAAGCTCGACTACCGGTAGATGTGTGTTTTGGGGTCTCTCTGATGGGGTTCAAGCTGACAACTATTTACAGTATGTGCAAAGTTAAAGGCCCAGATAACTCATGCGTACTCAATTGGCTCAAACCATGGCTGCCAAAAGAAATCTACCAACAAAGAAAGGTATGATAAAAGGTGAAAGCACAGGAACCCAGGAGGGAGATCGGGTATTGCTAGAAATCTGGGACTGCATGGCAAACACAAGATTGATGACAGATGGCACCATCTTCTTCACATTGTAGTGGGCAAACTAGATGATCTGCCAGTGTACAAAGTAAGGCCTGAGAATAATTCAAAAGATGTAAAAACAATGCATAGAAATCATTTACTTCCCATTGGACAAATCTTGATTGAGTCTGAGTCCCCAGACGATGCTCCCTCTGGACCAGTGACTAGAGCTGCTGCTAAGAAAGATCAAGAAAGTCTGCACCTACAGAAGCCGAGGTTAAAGTGTTCCCTCCACAAGTCCCAGTTGAGCATGACTGTCAGTCCATATAGAAGAAAGTGAGTGACTTTGAATACTATCCTTCTTACGAACAGAGTCAATTGTTTGGGGCAATCCCCTAGTCAATACTGGAGATTAAGCTGGGCCTTCTGGACTGTCTAAGCCCCCAGCTTCGTCCCTGGAGCCAATGCTCCCAGAAAGTGAAGTGCAAAGCATCAGATCAGATGAAATGGAATCATTGTGCATGGTTGAACTGTTTGAGCTGTCAGGGGAGGAAAATGATGTACTGGGACAGACTGGTGATACACCAGAACAAGAAGAGTATTTTGAGTGCCCTGACAGTCCACTGCCAGTGTCCGAAAGCTCCATGTGAGCCAAATGTTGTGGACTCAGAAACTGTAACTCCTGGAGCTGAAAGTGCCCCAAGTTCTAGCCTCTCTACCCCATGGAGACTCCCTGACAAGTGAGGACAATGCTGAAAATGAGGCTCAGAGTGCAGAGACTGTAACAGTTCCCCTAGAAAGACTGGTCGAGCTGTAAAGCCTGTGGTGCACCTCAGTTATGATTCCCTTGGGAGGCCTGTGGACTTGCCTCTCAATGTTGTCCAGAAAGGGTGTATGTGTCCAAGCTCATTGCCCAAACGAGGCGTCAGTGCTAACTCCAAGTTACTTGTGTTGCCCTCTTAGTATGGTGCCCTTGCCCGTCCCAGCCCCAAGGTAACTGATAGGAAGGGCCCTCTCTTCAGGTTTCATGTACAAGAGGTAATAACTTGGTTATGGTACAATGTGTGTGTAATACTGTGTAAAGTGACATACTGCAATGTATCAGAAATGTGTTCTTGGTAAAATGATATATTGACTGATGATTACATGTGTGAGCCTAATGCAAATGTATATGGTTGCAGTTGAAACTTATGGGGGTACTTGCTTGACGCGGACGTCAAGCTTTCCCAGGCCAAGAAGGGTGTAACCCTTCTGCAAATGGGGGTTCCCAAAAGACTTCCAGGAGCTTGCTTTAATGCTCCAAGCCTGAATGGTGTTTGGCGTTTAAGCCATTTATCTGTGAGTGTTTTTAGAGCCTCTGGTACTGTCTCTTTAAGAGCTGTCTGCTTGCAGACATAATTAGTTTGTATGGGGGGGACTGTATGTTTCTCTGCTTGAGTACCACTCGAGCTGCTGCCAATTACTCCATTTTGCATTAACTAGTGCAAAGGGAACCTATCTGAAAGATGTAACTGTTTGCCAGAAATAATTTAGAGTAATAATGAAAATACAGTTTGTCTAACCTGCTTTCTTTGCAGTCAGAACTGTGTTTGCCTAGTTCCCACTCTAGTTTTGAACTGCTGAACTGGACCAATCAGTGTGGGCTAAGGTAGCTCTAAATGGTGCCTTGGACAAATCAGAACTTGTACTACGTAATCTGAGCCAGCTACAAGAGGATTGTATGGGCAGTGACTCTGGGAGATGTAGTTTGGACTTTGGCGCCTTTTTGGACCAACAGGGGCAGTCTATTGTGGTGACAGCCAATCCAGCCAAGAACTGGGAGGAACTCAAAGGAAGTGCCCGGTTTTGTCTGCTGGAGTTTCAGTTGAGCTCTGGCAGTGAAGAGAAGGAGCCCTGTGCTTTTGCGTGTGCAGTTTTAGTGGAAACAAGTGGGCCCCGAGTTCCAGTCTGCAGCTTGTGTAACTGCTTGTTAGGACTGAATTCGCCCTGTGAAGAGAATCAAAGGATATCTGAAGAGTAGAAACCAGGCTCACCCTGTAGAAGACTGGAGAAATTGCTGAATTGCGCTCGGTCTGTCAGGAACTGAATCTGCTGTGTGTTCTCCGGGTATTGTGCAGTAATTGCGATCAGGATAGAGAAGCAGCCTGCCTGGTATAGTACTTTCTTTTACCATATAAATGTGTGAGGAGGCTTGTAGCTCAAGTGAATCCTGCTGCCATTAAAGGACTTTGCCTGTTACTGTTTACCATATAAATGTGTGAGGAGGCTTGTGTAGCTCAAGTGAATCCTGCTGCCATTAAAGGACTTTTGCCTGTTGCAGTTTGTCATATAAATATGTGAGGAGTCTCGTGGAGCTCAAGAGTAGCCCTGCTGACGTTGAAGTACCCTATCTTGTTTGGAGGTCGTGAGTACTAATTCAGGGTCGCTCCCTGTTGAATTGCCACATTGAATCCAAATGGAATTATTGTACTGCTGACTGTTTAACTAATTTTTCTTTTCTCTGTGTGAAAGGGCCCCTACCAGCTGCCATGGTTGGACTAGCCACTAGGGCTTGGGTGCCATTAACGGTAACTGGTAGGGATGAGCCTGTGCACAGAGGCCATAAGTAGATGAGTAAGTGATAAGCTAATTAACCTGATTACCCCCTGTCCTTGTTATATCCCCCTAAATAAATCAGAGCTGCTTGTTTCAGCAAAGTTATACTGCCTGAGGTGTTTGTCTATGTTAACGTATTGTACTGTGATTGTTGCGCTGTATCTTCTTATTTTACAGGGGTCCCAGTGCCTGAACCAGTCCTGGGGGTAAGTGTATACTGTGAAGGTAATTCTGATATACTGTGTGGGCCACTAGTGGGAAGAAAGGGGGGTTGCAGCGTCCCAGAGGGCTGTGACCAAGTTAGTTTAACTATCGCAAACCCTGACCTCTGGGTGGAGGCACCAGCCATCGGATCCAGGCCCCTCAACCTGTTAGTGGCAAATCAGGCAGGGGTAGTAGCCCCTGGGATAGCGCCATCTAGGGGTTACACAGTTATAGTCAGTGTGCTCTAGGTGCCACTTATTCCTTCATGGTGCATCAGCCAACAGGGATATAAACAGTTTAGGGAGGATGGCAGCGAAGGGGTAGGGAGAACTGGGGTGTTGGTTTGGTTACCAATAATCTGGCAAGCCAGCCAGTAGAGGCAGTGAAGCAGAACTTTAAGAAGCTGGGGAGCAGGTGCACTAAGCTTCCCTGGCCTTTTCCAAGGTCCTCTCTGTATGGACCTATGAAGAGTGGCACTAAGAAATGTTGTTTGTGCTGCAGGCATAAAAAATGATTGCTAGTATGGCTGATTGTTTGGTCTCTTTTCATCAGATTTGGGAGCCTTTACACACCCTATTGTTGGTAAGTGCATGAGCCCAAGGTCACCCACCTGTTATTTATTTATATATGTACTTTTATTTTGTCAGAGGCTTGTACTACCTTTGGTTGGATCGCCACATAATGTAACATTGTTGTACTCTTATTGTGATTTTTTGGGACTTTCATCCCCCGTTGTCCTTCTTCTTTAACCAGTATTTTGCTCCAGAGCTAGGGGTGGGAGTTTTTTTTTGGTGGGGGGGTCTTTTGTTAATCGTGGTTGAGGGGATGTGCATTATTAGGGTGTTTGTTGTTGAGGGATTTATTTGGGGTATTTTTTTTGTTGGAATTGTTGTGTTGAGTTTCTATTTTGTATGGCTGGACATAAAACTCAATAAAGTTTACTTAAGGATAAAAAAGAAGGCTATGTTGAAAATTTGGGGTCAAAATAGCCAAAGTTACAAGCGTGCATAGCAAAATTAAAATGAATGGGCATAACTTTGGTATTTTTACATATTTTGACTTCACATTTTCAACAGTCTTCTTATGATCCCACCTCATGAACAAGGGCAGGAAAAATTTCAAATCTGGCCGGAAAGATGAATTTGCCAACCAACCTCAAAATCACCTTTCAGGTGGGAGTTGCGTAATATCAGTCATACTGTTCATGAGGTGGCAACCTCAAAAGGCCATGTTGAAAATTTGGTGTCAAATTAAAAAAAAAAATGCCTGAGTTATTTATAAAAGTTGAAACCCCCATTGAAATGCACTGAACCACATTTACCTTAGTTTCTCTTATTGCAGTCGCCAGTTCCAGCAGCAACATATGTCTTCAAGCGGAGATTGGGTCTTGAACCTGGTACCTGTTCAGGTGAGCAAGGGTGTGTGGAGGTGTACTGGGGGTAAGGGGTGGTGGTTGCTGAGTGGGAGGTGGGGTGGGGGGGCTGATCGGCAAAGGACCTTTTTCTTTTTTTGCAGGAAAAAACAAACAAAAACAACAAAGAATTGAGGGATGGTTTTCTTTATTTCAGGGATGGACACAGATGGGGGTGTTGGGGGTGCCACTTGACAGCAGGGACATATACTGGTAGCATGGGGATGGCAATTGGAGAATGGGGGAGGGACCACTGGACTACCAATGATTATCTTATGAAATACGGGGATGTCGATCAGAGAACAGGGAGGGGGAGGGACCACTGGACCACTGGTGAATAAATATATTTTTACAGGACAGCGATCAGAGAATGGAGGGGGGGGAGGGACCACTGGGCTACCAATGATGCCATTATTATTTAATACAGGGAGGGTGATCGGAGAACGGGAAAAGGAGGAGCCATTAGACTCTAGGGATATAAATGTCAGCATGTGAATGATGATCGGAGAATGGAGGAGGGGAGAGGGACCACTGGACTACCAATGAAAGCTAGTGAAATACAGAGATGGTGATCAGAGAATGGGGGAGGAGGAGAGACCCTAGACTACCAGGGAATTTTTTGGGGGGTATGGGGATGGTGAGTGGACATTAGAGGAGGGTGGAGGGACCACTGGACTACCAGGGAAATTGCTTTTGCTATGGGCACAGTGATCAGAGAACAGGGGAGTGGGGAGGGACCACTGGACTACCAAGGAAACATTTTTTTGCTAGGGGAATGGTGATCAGACATCAGGGGATGGACCACTGGACTATCAGTACTGTGAATGGGAATTTTCCATTCGAACAATAAAGCTCAAACTATTAATAAGTACAAATGGCTATTTACTGTTTGAACAGTAAAGTCTGAGCAATTAATTTGAACAGTAATTACTTAGTGAGTGAAGGTGGACATGATTTTTAGTAAAAAAAAAACAGAAAAACATATTTGCCATGTAGATATACTAATTTTAAGATAAAGGTGAAACTAAGCATATCACTGAGACCTAAATACAAGTGCTGTGCTGTCCTTATCACGCAGTAGTTGTGTACAACACTATTTTTCAAATTGTTAGAAAAACAAGAAGGCTGACATCACAAATAGTATTTCTCTGAGCATGATCAGTAAATTCTTAAGCATTAACAGTTTGAATGGTTCTCAATTACCTGACTGTCTTGCGGCTATCCAAAGCAGTTTTATAACTCTAATAATAATAATATTACTTCACAAAACTATTGAAAGGCACACTCATGTCACAGACACCATTATCCCTGAAGATTTCAGAAAAAAATGTCATTTTGTGTGGGCTATAAATGACAGCAAAATATCCCATGTTAACTAATGGAAAAAAAATTTTTTTTTTTTTTCATTTTTTACCACTTTATATCTCAACAACCGTACAAGACGCCATCACAAAACTTTTCACAACTTGAGACTGTCAGAATGACTGCACATGCCAAATTTTGGGCTATTTCGTTGAACTATGCCAAAGTCATTAAGGTGCAAACTTTTGGATTTACCACTGAAATGCTGTACCAACCCTAACTAAAGTGGTGCTACTGTACTACTATAACATATTACAGGGGCACGGTAGTGCCCCTATACATAAGAGTTGACTACGGTGTTCAAAGTTAAATCCCTAACTTTACACTTTAATAGCTTTGGCAGTGTTTGATGAAATTAGCTGAAATGTTGCATGTTTTGTCTAGAAGCCAAGGTCTAAACCTATGGAAAGTTTCATCATGGCAGCTTGTGCAGCTTCTGGGATTCGTGTATGTCATTTTCCTGCAAACATCCAATTTTTTTTCCTATACTTAACATGGGATTTGGTTTGCTCTCACCTATGGCCTACACGGAATGGAATTTTTATCTGAAACTTTCAGGGTAGAAGCATGCTGTAGCAAGGTCGTGCCTTTGGAAGGTTTCAAGTAAAAATATTAAACCATTCCTGAGTTATAAGGATTTAAAGGTTTTTTTTTCTGTTCTGAGCATGATCAGTAGGGTTTTTCTGAAAACGTACTGATACAACACCAAAAATGTGGTGTCCTAAGACCATTTTTAGTTTCATGAGATGCTGTGCTCATGACACCAAAAATGTTAATGTTTTCATTTCATGACAGCTTCCATCTAGTTTCTCACCTCAGTAACAAACTATTAATTCAAAATTTTATTACAGTAGCCATAATAAAACAAAAAACAAAACAAAGAAAAACATGACTCTACCTCATTAGAACATGCTGGTTCAAATTCTGAGGCTTGTTTCAGTCAATCATGATTCTAGGTATGTTTTATACATTTCTCCTGGCCGCGTTAACTTTTTTTCCATTTTTTAAATCGCGACACGCTTTTCTGTATTGTACCGTTAAGGTGATATGAAATTAAATTTGACTTATGAAACTATTTTTTAATGGTGATTCAGAAACATTCTGTTGGAAAAACATTCTGATTGCTCAGCATAATTTTTTTGCTTTTCGGCAGAAAACTGGTTTCTCAGCATGAAATTTTATTGCACACCCTGATTTTTCATTTCACAACAAAAATGGGCATCCCAACTTGAAATTTGATTATGCATCAGAATTTTTTGTTTCACAGAAGAAAACGTGTTTTTCAGCATGAAATTCGATTTCACACCAGGATTTTTTTTTTCATTTTGTGCCAAAAACTGTTTTCTCAATTTGAAATTTGATTGCACATCAGAATTTTTCATTTCACAGCAGAACATTGCTTTCTCAGCATGACATTTAATTGTGTACTATGCTGTTTTGTTTCACGACAAAAAATGGTTTCTCATCTTGAAATCTGATTGTGCATCACAGTTTTTCATTTTGCTGCTGAAAATTGTTTTCCCGGTATAAAATTAGATTGCACACCATGATTTTTCATTTTGCAGCAAAAATTGTTTTCTTGACTTGAAATTTGATTCTGCAGGAGACTTTGGTTTTGCAACCTAAATTAGATTATTCACCGTGAAATTTGATGGCACATCTTAATTTTCCATTTCACAGCATAAAAATTGGTCCCACTATATGAAATGTCACTGTGGATCATATTTTATCATTGCACGTGACAAAGTGGTTGCTGGACATGAACTTTGCACTGTATAATTTTTAGATATTACTTCGAGGGTATCTCTTGCAGCAGGCCATCTCTGGTAGGACTAAGCTGTTAGGTGCCAGGACCATGTGGAAACCAAAAGAAGGCCACCCACCTCTGTCATCAGAGGCTGATGTTAGCCTATCCTATATAAGGCAGGCAGATTGCATACCCTCCTCAGTTCTTTTAATGCATGTCAGATCATGGACTCTGCTGCAGCTACAGTTGACTGCCATTTTCCTGTGTTTACCGTGCTTTCTTATTTTCTCATTTATTTAGTTTAACATCTAATTTTTTCAGTGTTCTTCCCCCAAGTTTATGTTTTCTTAACCATCTTCTTCCTGTGACCACTGAACTGAGTGCACCTTGGTAAACAGATCCTAGACAAGGACAGCCACTCTGCTTGCCTCTTCTGCCTAGGCTCAGACCATGACATGCAAGCCTGTGAGGTCTGCCAGAAGTTTAACCCAGCCACCAGGAGATGCTGCCAGAGGACCCTGGAAAGTCATCTCCTACAGCAGAAGGTCGCCCAGATGGAAAGGGAGCTGCAGACCCTATGCTTCTCTGCCTCCTCAGGCTTGTCTTCATCCAAATCCAAGGACAACTCTTTGGGGAAGCACAAGCATCAGGACAAGGACTGGGACTGACCCCAGTCTGCTTCCTGTTCACAGTCACCGCATGAGGCTCCTAAACTGACAGCATCATCCCTCAGGGAGTCGACTTCTTCAGCCCCACATGCCCTTACCCCTTCAGGGCTGCCAGTAGTCCCACAGCCCACCTGGATCTCTATTACTGTTGGTGCCTCCTCAGGACAGGGTCTTTCTTATCCTGCCCCACAGCCTTTGCTCTTTCAGCCCTTGTTTTCTGTGGCTTCCTCAGCAGGTGGCTCAGCCAGAGGAACGGGTGTTGCTGGTGACAGTTCTCTACTTACCACCCCATCACCCCAGTCCTCAATGCCGGTCTAAACCCCCAGGACCTCCATTGGTTCTGACCCTCTTTAACAGGGGCAGATGCTGCAGACACTGGCATGCCCCACAGCCTGGTCTCCCCCCCTCAGCCATCACCAGTGGGGCCATCCCATGAAGACAGGGGATCTCTGATCCATCCTAGATGTGAGCAACCTCAACTTGTATATAGAGTACAAATGTTTCCAGGTAGTTACCCATCTGGTTTTGCTTTCCCTGCTTCACCAGGGGGATTGGCTCTGCTCTTTGGATATGCATGATGCTTACCTGCACATCAAGGTGTTTGCTTCCCACAGGCACCTCCTTTGATTCCATTTTATGGGAAGCATTACCAGTTTTGGGCTATACCCTTTGGCCTGTCCTCAGCCATCAGGGTTTTTAACAAGTGCCTGGTGGTGGTGGCAGCAGGGGTTTTATGTCTTTCCCTATCTGTGCTGCCCTTGGCAGCACCATCCAGGGACCACTTGCTCCAAACTCTTGTAATTACCTTCAGCCTGTTATTGGCCTTGGGCATTACTATCAAACTGCCCAAATAATTTCTCATCCTCCGCCAGTGTCTCCTTTACATAGGGGCATTCCTGGACATGGCTCAGGGCAAAGCCTTCTTACCTTTCAACAGAGCAGAGTGCCTGATGGCTCTGGCCCACCTTCTTTCCTCCAGCCACCATATTCAGGTGAGGGAGTTCTTAAGGCTGTGGATCCTCAAGGCTGTAGCCATTCCAATGATTCCCTTTGCCAGGCTGCTCATGCTAATTCCTCAGTGGACTCTGCGAGTCCAGTGTGGGACCAGTGCACAGATGCCCTGGATCAATCAGTGCTGGTGATGGGCCCAGGCAAGAAAGTGTTGTGGTGGCTGGAGGACAGCAACTTGTTTCAGGGAATTCCTTTTTCTATACCTTCCCCTCTGCCGATCCTTATGACAGATGCCTCCAGCCTCGGTTGGGAAACCCATCTGGGGCCCCATGAAACTCAGGAGACTTGATCCAAGATCAAGAGCAATCTTCACATCAATGTCCTGGAGATGTGGGAAGACCTGTATACCCTGCAGGCCATCCAGACTCAGCTCACCCAAGGTCCGCTCTTTGTTGAAACAGACAACCTGTGCATAGCTTGTTACATAAAAAAGTGGGGGGGCACTCATTCCTATCTCCTGTGTAGGAAAGTGATGAGAGTCTGGTACTGGGCCATCAAGCATGACCTGGAACTCTTGGCTGTCCATGTTCCTGGTGACCAAAACATCCTGACGGAGAGCCAAAGTTGCTCACAGTCAACAACTCACAAATTGGAACTTCTGACCTTGGTGGCCAAAGATCTGTTCAGCAAATGGGGTCATCCCATATTTCAAAACTTCAGGCACTCAGCCTCGAGACCCCCATTGTAGCATGGTTCAATGATTACCTGAACTATCACCAGTAAGCCATTGAAACTGGAAGCACCCTATCCCAACAAGGCATGGGAGAAGTGGGCCATCAGAAGGGCTGAGCTCACCTGGCAAAGGCCAAGTGAACAGGCAGCATCGACTTTCTTGGCCTTGTGGTACAATTTCTTAGATTCTTTATGAGGAAGCTTGCTGACATCCCCAATGTTGCCAGACAGTCAGAACACAGAATTGGCCACCAAGCCCTCAGCCAAGGGATGTTCTGTGAATCCCAAAAGGGAGCTGGTAGGTACTGTGTACTTGCCGGCCATCCGGGCTGATGGCACAGGGCAGGAAGAAGGGCACTGCCAAAGCTCCAAGGCAGGGCCAAGGATGGCCTCTGCCAGTGGGAAGGCATTCCCAGGTGAATTTCCCCAGTCTAAGATCATGGTCAGAGGGTACTGAGCCTGTTTCTGGACAGGCTCCATGTTAAGACCCATGGATTCCATGAATAGGCACAGGAGGCCCATGAAGGAGGTAGGGCCTTCATCCATCGAGAGACCCCCCCCAACTGGCTCCGTGTCCAACTGATGGGAGTGTAAGGAGGACCACTGTGACTCTGAGGAGTCATTGAAGAGGGCTTGACTGCCAGAATCCCCACTGACCCTCCGCAGACAGTCAGGGATGATGGTGACTGACAGCCAATGGGGAAAACCTGAAGTCATCCGAGATTCCTTGGTCAGAGCGCAGGATTTTGGCTGTTTAGGCAGTGGCTCCACTGGAATTGGTAGACGCACTGGAGTAAGCCGAGCCGAGACTGGGCTGTTTGTCTCCTGAGGTGGAGAAGGCATCGGCCTTTGAGGCAAAGGTCAGGTGATGGCCAGGGTAAGAGCCGGAACAGGCTTCATACCAGAAAACACCAGCTGTTGCCACATGATATCCTTGTAGCATCGATGCAGCTTACGCCAAAGCCTCTCCTTGCTGGAGGAAGACGAGGATGAAGAATTGCGGTGGCACAACTTCCCTTGGCATCTAGAGTGGAAGCGCCAGTGTCAGTGAGAGCTGCTTAACTCCTGGGAGTAAGACCGGCACCTCGACCACCGGGGGGACCAGTGGTGGGCCTCGGAGGGTGTCAGTGAGTGCCAAGGCACCTCCAGTTCCTGATCAATGATGAGGTGGCGGGTCAGCAGACTGATCCTTCCCTCCCAAGGTATGGCTCAGGACCAGAGTCCTGGATAAGGAAGTGTCAGCCTCCTTAGTCGACAACTGGTAGACTGCTGGCTCAGGAAAAATCTCTGCCAGAAGATTGACCAGCATCTCAGCCAACTGTCCCAATGGGGTTACCATGGATCCTGTGGCCTGGCCAAAGATTTGACTGAAATCATACCTGGAGAAGTGCAAGAATCAGAAGCCCAGGACCAAGAGCAATCTCGATCCCACAAACGACAGTGAGACTATTTTTTGGTCTCTTTTTTTTAGATTTTGACTTATGTGCTGATGAGGGCACTGACTGTGAGTCAGTAGAACGTGGCACAAATCCTTAAATGCCCCTGTGAAGGAGGCGACCAGAGAAAGCAGTTCAATGGCTGAAGCCAAGGAGGTGTGGGCCACCGCCTTCTCAAAAGCTGTTAACTGTTCAGTGGACCCTGCAGCCATGGAGACCACCCAATGGACATCCTTTGATCTGACTAGCAGGTTCTGGTCACTTGGACAGCCTAACATAAGGTGGGACACAACAGTCCTCAATAACGGAGGGATGAAACGTGCAACAGATGTCACAGGTCTGGGGAATATGTTCGTGGCCCAGGCAGTAAATGCACATGGTGTGCAGATCTGTTTGGGACATCTTCTGCCCGCAGAGGAATCGACGGAACCCCCAAGTGGACTTGTCTTCGTCCCTCGCAGTCCAAAGGAAAAAGCAGAAAATGATATTTTAATCACTTTTGGAAGGAAATCCAAAGATTTGGTAGCAAAGGGCCTACTCAGCACAAGAGTGATAAGGAGGGAACCTGCTTCTTCCAGCGGAAAGAAAGATCTGTCATCATGGGGTGGAGCTGAGGGAGTTACTGCCCCACTGGGTGGGAGAAGCCAGCTTGAAGACGTTCCAGTCAGTCTTAAAGAAGAAAGGCTACTGCCAGAAAGTGTGAATAGAACATCATATCCACGTCCCTAGAAACACTTCCTTATGCTGATGATGCAGGCCTATACACTCACACAACATTACTTCCATCAATAGCTGTCTCTGCAACTCATACGCCAGTTTGCAAGCCTGGCTCTCTTGAGAAAAAATGGTGCTAAGTCTAATAAAAACACAGTCCATGCTGTTTGGATCCAAGCAAAAACTTTTCAAACTTTCCCCTCTGTTTAATATTGACACTGGCAATGGCTCCCCTCTTGAAAAGACCCTCTCCTGTAAGTACCTTGGAGTACACCTCAACCTCTCCCTCTCTTTCGAAGCTCAGCTACAGCACACCACTTCATTAATCCACAAAAAACTGGGATCGTTCTACAGAGGCCGCCACTTCCTGACCCCCTGAAAACAAGATCAAAACCGTTCAGGCTAACCTTCTCCCACGCACGAATATTGCTGGGCAATCAATGCTGCTGGTAAATCTACTCTACAAAAAAAGCATACTCTCTATTATAACAGTCAAATTTGCCTCTGGCTGCAGCCGCAATACCCACCACTGCACTGTGCTCAACAACCCCAACTGGCTTGCCCCGGAACTCAGAGCAAACCTTGCTCTCGCCTCCCTAATGAACAAAACTCTGAAAACTGGCAACCCGGCTTGCGTAGCCAGGCAGATTCCTCTTCTCAACCATCCAACTTCCAAATCTTCATACCAGAACAACATTGCCATCCCGCTGTTTCGCACCATTATGATTCAGCGGTCCTTTTCCTACCATGCTGCCTCCATATGGAACTCAATTCCTCCTCCCATAAGAAAAGCTACCTCTTTCCTGGCATTTACAAACCTGCTGAAATCCCACTCCTCCTCCTCCTCTGTAGCTCATCAATGTTCAAAATAACCCCTCCCACCTTTTTTCTCCTCACCCTGTCCTGTCATACACGTTTGCACTTTCCGTAAGTAAGCCTATGTGCATATTGTAATGTATATATTGTTATTCCTCCCCCTGGTTCGCATGATGTTATGCCTTTGTATCAGGTTATCACTTTTCTATATAGATTGTTCTTTACGCACCGCACTGTATTTATTGTTATCATTTGCTGTTTTCGCATCACTACAACTGTATACTTTATACGTGCATTTGCACCTGGGTCATGCCTGAAAAGAAAAACTTACTTACCATAGTTATATTGTTTCTTCCAAGGGATTTCCTAGTAGGGTTAGACAATTAGCAGTCAATCTACAGCTGCTGACTGCCCCCAAAACTCTGAGGGGATCTACAATGCCAGGTCAACAAAAATTTTGTCGACCGACATTACAGTGAAACCTTTATGTCAACTGCATTTGCAGTCGGGATAAGGTGGTCACTGCCTACCATATAACCGCTCAAGTAAAGTGGGGGGGGGCTGTGCCCCCAACCCCCCCGATTAATATAATCAGCTCCAAGTTGGATCAGATTAGTTGAGGGGATGCAAGACCCTCAGAAGACAGTGACGGGCTCCAGCGATGCCACTACAGTGACCTGGCTCTGTTGTCGTTGTAGTGTCGGTCGTTGTCGACATGTCACTGTCAGGGCTATATACCACTTTGAGGTAGAATGCATGCAAATTAGAGAATTTAGAATGTATCATTCAAAACTTCTGCCTCTAGGTGTCATCTAACTGCAAGATTTGATTTCATAGATGAAAACACTAAACTATTAAATAACTGTAAGTAAAACACCCTTAACCAAAATACCCTCCCCTTGATAAAGAGGACAGGTTCCAAGCAGGACAAAAGAGACACAAAAAGGAGAGGAGAGTTAAGTATCCTAGCCATACCTGTGTGCATTAACAAATATATATAAAAAGATAAGCCAATGATTGATGGCAACCTTATAAACTCCCATAAAAAGTATTGCTGGACCTATTCAGGTTATGTAAGGGGAGGTAGGGATGGGAGGTCTAATCCAACTAGGAGATCCCTTGGAAGAAGCAATATTACTATGGTAAGTAATTTTTTCTTCAAAGCCCAGGAATCTCTTACTAGTATTAGACAATTAGCAGACTACCAAGCAGTGCCTTGGAAGGGAGGGTACAGAACCTATTAAGGAAAAAGGTTCTGCAATACTGCAGTGCCAAGCCTAGCATCAGTCCTGGACTGGACATCCAGACAGTAGCACTTTGTGAAGGTGCAGACTGTACTCTAGGTAGCCGCTTTACAGATTTCCAGCAAGGGGATGTCCCTAACTCCTGCCACAGAGGCAGCAGTTTCAAGAGTGGATTGTGCCCTGAGGCCTTGTGGTGGCTGTTTGTCAGCCTAACTGAAGCAGAACTGGATGCAGAATACTATCCAACGAGCAGTCGACCTCTTTGAGGCAGGTCTGCCCTTTCCCACTTCACCATAGGAAATGAACAGCTGTGAGTGGGGATTCCTGAGGTCCTTAGTACGTGTAATGTTTTTAATATTCTATGTTTCTATGCCATAGCTGCAAGACCTTTTTACATCCAAGCTATGCAGTTTCAATTCTCCTGAACTGGATTTGGCTGTGAAAAATACAGGCAGAGTGATGAACTGAATTCATATGAAACACGGTTACCACCTTTGGAAGGAACTTCCTGTTTGTCCTAAGGACTACATTGTCCTTATGAAAGATAATGTAATTAAGATCAGTGCAAAGAGCTTGGAGCTCGCACACCCATCTTGTTGACGTGATTGCCACCAGGAAAACAGTTTTTCATGTGACATACTTTAGGTCAGCTGTAGCCATTGGCTCAAGGGGGGGGGTCCATAAGTTTGGCTGTACACAAATTCAAATCCCAAGGAGGTACTGATCCCCTAACCAGAGGGAGCATATGTGCCAGTCCTTTGAAAATTCTTCTAAAAATGGGGTGTGAAGCTATTGTTCTCTGAGCACCTGCAGATAAATAAGCAGATACTGCTGCTAAGTGAACGCTAAGGGTTGCAGGCCTGAGGCCTAGGGACTGCAAATGCACCAGATAATCAAGCAATGTGGGCAAATCTGCCTTAAGTGGACTGATTTTCTTAGGCCTGCACCAGGTGGAAAATTGTTTCCATTTGGAGGCATAAGTCTTTCTTGTGGAAGTTTTTCAAGAAACTTTCAGCACTTTAAGTACCTCTTCTGACAGGTTAAACTCAGAAAATTCTAACTCCTCAAGAACCAAGCCTTCAGGTAAAGGCTCTTGAGGTTCGGAAAAACTATCTGCCCCTGGACAGCTGTTAGAAGATTGTATATCTGGGGCAGACCAATGGGTTGCTTGGTGGACAGGGTGAGCAACAAATGGTACCTTGGCTGCCTGGCCCAGTCTAGTGCAACTGGTATCATGGTTCCAGACTGGCTCCTTGCTTGAGAAGGACTCTTGACACAGTGGAATTGGAGGGAAGGCATAAAGAAAATTTCCCATCCAATCCAGAGTCAGTGCCTCCATGGGCACTGTACCCAAAGAGGGTGGCCTGCAGCAATAAAGTAGAAGCTGGTGATTTTCTTTTGAGGCAAACAGATCTATTTCTGGGGTACCCCCAATGCCTGAAAATTGTGTCCAGCACCTGCCTGTTCAAGGTCCATTTGTGATGATCCTGGCTGTTTCTGCTGAGTGAATCTGCCTGTGTATTGTCTTTCCCTAGAAGATGAATGGCTGACAGTTGCACTTCCAGGGAGTATGCTAGGGACCAAACTTACATGGCTTCTGTGCACAGCCTTGAGGATCTGGTACCCCCTTGCTTGTGGATATTCCACATGGTGGTTGTGTTGTCTGTCATGACCTGGATGGACTGAAACCTCAACTGAGGGGCAAAGATCTTTAGGGCAAGGAGGACTGCTCTCAACTCTAAAAGGTTAATGTGCAGCTTGGATTCCTGAGGAGACCAAATTCCACTGATTTGTAGGTCTCCTGTGTGTGCCCCCCACCCTAGGAGGAGTTATCCATTGTTAGGACCACAGTGTGGTGCTGTTACTTAAAAGGGATGCCCTCTCAGAGGTTGTCCCTTTCTTTACACCACTGCAGGGCCAGTAACACCATTCTTGTGACTGGAACAAGCTTTGAAATGGGGTCCCTTCTTTGGGACCAATGGGATCTGAGATGATACTGACTAGCACTCATCTGAAACCTGGATCCTGACACTACTGCAGTAGTTGAGGCCATGTGTCCTAGCAATGCTAGGAACTGTCTTGCAGTTCTGGGCTGGCCTAAAGCAAGGAATTTGCTAGAGCCAGTAGATTTGATACCCTCTCCTGTGGGAGAAAAGCCTTTCCCTAAACAGTATCCAGTTCTGCTCCAACGTGAACTCCAGTGACTGAACTGGCTCCATCTGAGACTTCTGAGCATTGATAAGGAAACACAGTGATTCCAGGGTATTCTGAATCACCCAGATGGAATGCTTTACCTGCTGGTATGAATTCACTATGACTAGGCAGTTGTCCAGGTAAGGAAATATGCTGATTCCCTGCCTTCTGAGGTAAGCTGCCACTACTGACAGACACTTTGTAAATACCCTGTGGAGCAGAAGTGAGCCTGAAGGGACATGCTAAGAACTGGTAATGCTCTGGGAGAAGAGAGAACCTTAGTTGCTTTCTGTGGCAAGACCTGATTGGGATGTAAAAGTAAGCGTCTTTCAGATCCAGAGATGCCAGCCAGTTTCCTTTCCTTAGAGAAGGAATAACCAAAGCCAGTGCTACCATCTTGACCCTGGGCTTTGCCAGGTGTTTGTTTAGGTATCTGAGATCCAGGGTTGGCCTCCAATCTCCATTTTTCCTTTTTTGTCAGAAAGTATCTTGAGTACATGCCCTTTCCCTTTTGGGCTCTATTACCCTGGCTTGCAGGAGTTTTTTTTTTTACCTCCAACTCCAGCAGAATAGTCTTTACTGGAGATGAGGGCTGGAAAACTCTGCGACCCTGGAGTTTTGGAAACTGTTTGAACTGAAGACAGAGATACCCTGACTCATTATCTCCAGTACCCAACTGTATGTGATAATGTTTTTCCAGTGCTGGAAATAGTAAGCTAACCTGACCCCTACTGGGGGGAGCAGCCTGATATGTGCAGTCAGGGATTCTGTCCGGTTTGTGGTATGGGAGCTGGAGCTTTACTGGCTCATCTAGCAAACCTTCTGCACCTACCCCTGTAATACCCTCTGACCTCTGTGTACTCTGCAGGCACAGAGTATGGGGGCATATGATCTGGAGTAGTATCCTCAACCCCTACCTCCATTTCCTGTGGATCTAAAAGAAGTGAAGGCTCTCTTTCCAGAGGAGTTACTCCTATAGGTGGTTTTATACTCCTCCACCTTTTTCATGTATGCCTCAGTTTTGTCACCAAAAAGGGAATTGTTTTCGCAAGGGAAATCCATAGCCTTTAACTGAGTGTCTTGTGTAAGGTTGGTTACTCTGGGCCAAGCAAACCTTCTTAAAGAGACTGACAAGGCTAACATTCTGGATGCAGTGTCATTTGCAGTCACAGCCATGTAAAATTGGTACTTTGTGGCATCTAAAGCCATTCTACCAATATCTGCCATATTGTGTGCCACATCTACTTGAACTTTATCAATTAAGGACAGCACATAATCCATAGGGCTTTCTGGTACTGAGCAGCATAAGCCATGTAAGCTGCCTGTTGGAGGAGGAGGGAAGAGCCCAGATAACCTTTCTTCCTCATAGTATCAATTTTCCTGGAATCTTTGTCTGGTGGATGAAATGGCAGGGGTATTTTTGCCTTATCACTGGTTGCAGCCTGTATCACACCCTTATGATCTGGATGGGTATATAAATAATCAGCAAAAGCCCTATCCAGCCACTATTTCTTCGTCACCTTCTTGTCCACCCCAGGGACAGAGGAAGGTGTCTGAAGGATTTTAAAAGTAGCCTTTTTAAGGGAATGATTTGGAAGGATCACCTTTCTCATGGGAGCCAAACTCATCATATTTAAAAAATCTGCCTCTTCCTCATCATCCATAGATTCCAGCGAGGTGAAGCCCAGGGTGTCAACCATTTGCCTAACAAATGAAAAATGGGATGAAAAATCATCATGCCCATGAGGAGGGGAACCAAACTCCTGGTCTGGGGATACCTCTGTGTTCCCGTAGATCTGGTTCCTCCTCAGTGTACACTTCCAGTCCTTGGTCATTGGGAACTGGTGGTGGGATTTGAACCTGTGAACCCAGGACGGAACCTGCCGTCTGTAGAGCCTGAATGACCTGCAGGGCTCTAGCAATTTCCTCTGCAGAGGGAATTTTATCTGTGTCTGTTGGGAGCTCCTTTGCTTTTTCAGCAGGAGGCACAACAACATTTTTCTCTTTGTAGTTCTTTTTGACAGGCAGAGGCTCAGGTGCCTGCTCATTTGCTCTTTTGTGCTTAGTATTCCTTTGCTCCTTTTCAGGTATTTGGGAGTCTAATTTGTCTTTAGAGGGTCTCTCCTTTGTCTTAAAGTGGGATGAAGATGTGCCCTCTTCAGTTTGATTTGGTGACATTGAGGTAGAAACAGAAGTCATTTTTTTTTGATAGTTTTGGTACAAAACAATACTACACATTTCGCAATTAGAGAAAACATGGCTGGGGCTCAAGCACTCTATACACAAATCATGGCGATCAGCCTTAGTGAAGATCTGAAAGCACTTAACACAGTTTTAAAAACCTGTGAGTCCCGTCCTCTTTTTAGGTTTATCTTTTTTTTTTTTTTTTTATTTAGTTGTTTTACCAGGTATAGCACACTAAGCTGAAAGCTTTTTTACAGGAGCGACCTGGGAGCACAAGGAAGTTAAGTGACTTGCTCAGGGTCACACAGTATGCAGGTGGAAGCTGTGGGTTTCAAATCCAGTTCTGGTCTGCTGGATGTCACCAAATTTGCAGCTCAGAGCCTTAGACCACTGCGCTATACTGCCTCTCTTATCTGATGTGACAAGATGTCAGGAGACTGTGTAAAAACATCCCAGAATAAAATTTAGAACAGTTGTAGTTGGTTCCTTATGTTTAAATGGAACTGCAGTTTAAAACAGATTTATTTATTTTAAATTCAAAGTGATTGCTTCCTAGATAGAAACGGGAACTGATCGCAACCCAGAATTAAGTATTTTAAAGTATGTTACTCACAAAACACGATTGGTTCCTGTTTTTTCCTAGGATTAAAACAAAGTTGTTTTTAAAAACTAAATACTATAAAGCTATAAATAAAAGCACTAGCGGTCAGAACTGCAATAAACAATAGTGTAAACTGAATAAACTCGGTTCCTGGGAACCATGATGGAATAGCTAAAAACAGGTAAAAATACCCAACTCAAGCTAAACTTTTGTTCAATGTGCTTACACAACTGGATATGATATGATAGTGCTTGTGTAACTTAAGTTTTTTATGTGGCTTTCCGCCTCTCTATCAATGGAATATACCTCCTGTAGGGGTACAATGCAAAGAACCCTAGGGAGGTTCCCCCCTACAGGTTCTGGAAATGAATGAGTCAGCTGAAGGTAGGTTAGGAAGAAGCCCATGGGTAAAAGAGATGTGCTGTTGGAGTAGGAGGGGAGGATGGTGGGCAACGAAAACGAATCCTTGGAGGGTCCAGGATGAGTGACATTTTTGAGATAGATGGAGGAGTGACATTGTTGCTCCACCCATTGAACCTTGGGCTTAAAGCCCTCCCATTCAATGTGCTTATGCAGCTGGATATGATATGATAATGCTTGTGTAACTTGAGTTTTTTACATGGCTTTCCGCCTCTCTATCCGTGGGATATACCTCCTGTAGAGGTACGACACAAAGAATCCTAGGGAGGGTTCCCCCCCTACAGGTGCCGGAAATGAATGAGTCAGCTGAAGGTAGGTTAGGAAGAAGTCCAAAAAGAATACCCAAAGATGTCAAGCTTTGAAGAGGCGAGGATGATGAATAAATTTTATGAGAAGGGCCAACTTCCTGATGAGAGAGGGGAAAGCTGGGCCACCATCTGCCTCCATCCAACAGCAGAACCTAATGAGAAGAATTCACTAACTCAAACTAATATTATGACCATTGGCATGGAGGAGAGGAAAAAAAACACTTTTTTTGAGGAGGAAACCTCTGGGGATCCAAGGTCTAGGTCGCCTTCCCTCCAGGCTGATGACGTTTGAATTGAGGATGTATATTTTTAAAGAAAGGGTTCAGTAACTAGGGGATACGAGTAGTGAAGATGATAATGGAATATGGAAGATCTTACCTGGCTACAACATATTCAGAAGAGACAGAGCAGGCAGGAAGGGAGGAGGAGTGGCACTCTATGTGAAAAATGACATAAGGGCCACAGAGATCCAGGAGGAACAAAATGGGGTAGAGATACTGTGGGTTAAGCTGGAAGGGAAAATGGGGACAGCCATCCACACAGGTGTGGTCTATAGACCACCAGCCCAGGAGGAAGAAACAGATAGGGAGCTGATGCTAGCCATCCAAAGGATGGCAGACAAGGTGAGGTAGTACTGGTTGAGACTTCAATATTCCAGACGTGGACTGGAGCATCCCAGCAGCAGCATCAACTAGGAGCAGATTTATCCTGGACTCCTTCAGGGTGCCTCCTCAAGCAACTGGTCATGGAACCAACTCGGCAGAAGGCAATACTGGACCTTGTGCTCACAAACAAGGACAGTGTGATGGGGTAACAGTGGGGAACACCTGGGAAACAGTGACCACCAGTCATTGTGGTTTGAAATCACAGAAAGAGTAGAACCAAACCACACAAACACGTATCCTGGATTTTAGGGGGCAGACTTTGGGAAAATGGGGAGATACTTGAAAGAGGCATTAAGGAATGGGACAGGAATCAGGGTTGAGAAACAGTGGGCAGTATTTAAAATGAGGATTACAAGAACAGAATATGTATTAAGCAGGTTAGCAAGAGGAAAAGGAAGAGGAGACCATTATGGTTTTCCAAAGAGGTAGCAAAGAAAGTGAAAGCCAAAAAGATTGCATTCAGGCAATACAAAAGACACAGGCAGAAGGGGATAGGGAGAAGTACCAGGAGAAGCAAAGGGAGGCAGGGAGGTCAGTAAGGGAAGCCAAAGCTCAGACAGAAGAACACATTGCAAAATCAGTGGGTAGGGGGACAAACCTTTACAGGTACATAAGTGAAAAAGAAAGACAAAGGGAGGGATAGTGAGACTGAAGGGGAGGATAGGGGCCGCGTGGAGGATGACAACAGTAAAGCTGACATATTGAACAGGTATTTCTGCTCAGTCTTTACTGAGGAAGAGGAGGGTAATGGGTCTGAAGGGAGTACAAGGGGTGAGAATGGTGCAGAAATGGACACAAGTCCCTTTGCACGAGAAAGGGTCCTGAAGGAACTGGAAGTAATAAGAGTTGATAAAGCAATGGGGCCAGATGGGGTGCACCCCAGGGTCCTTAAAGAACTAAGAGAGGTGGTGGCTGAACCTCTGGCTATCCTGTTTAGCCGATCACTGGAAACAGGGGAGGTACCCAAAGACTGGAGGACAGCAGATGTAGTCCCCTTATACAAAAGTGGGAACAAAGAGGAAGCAGGGAACTACAGACCAGTCAGCCTCACCTCGGTAGTGGGGAAGATCATGGAAGCACTACTGAAGGAGAGATTGGTGGAACATCTGGTTGTCAATGGAGTACAGGACCCAAGGCAGCATGGTTTCACCAGGGGAGGCCATGTCAGACCAACCTCATTGAATTTTTGACTGGGTGACAAGGGAGGTGGATCAGGAGGGCAGTGGACATGGCCTATCTGGACTTCAGCAAGGTCTTTGACACTGTGCCCATGGAAGACTATTACACAAACTGGGGAATATGGGTGTGGGCAGGACAGTAGTGTGGTGGGTAGGTAACTGGCTGGGTGGCAGGACACAGAGGGTGGTGGTAAATGGCTGTCACTCCACAGAGGGAAGTGACCAGTGGGGTACCACAGGGATCAGTGCTGGGACCGGTCCTATTCAGCATCTTCATCAGTGACATGGCGAGGACCTAGAAGGCAGAATTTCACTGTTCGCTGATGACACAAAGCTCTGTAACAGAGTAGACACACCAGAGGGTGTAGACAGAATGAAGCGACCTGCAGAAACTTGAAGAATGGTCAGGGTTGGCAGTTGAAATTCAATGCAAAGAAGTGCAAGATAATGCATATAGCACAAAACCCTGGCACAATATATCAGTTGGGGGTGAGGATATAGCATGCAAGCAGGAAGGGATCTTGGGGTTATCATCTCTGATGACCTCAAGGTAGGGAAACAGTGTGACAAGGCAGCAGGTAAAGCAAATAGGATGCTGGGATGTATAGGCAGGGCATACCAGCAGGAAAGGAGGTCATAATTCCGCTTACACAAGACACTAGTGAGGCCCCACCCAGAGTACAGTGTACAATTCTGGAGACCATACCTACATAAGGAAATAGACAGGGTAGAGAAGGTTCAGAGGAGGCAACAAAGATGTTGCATGGATTGCATCACAAGTCCTATGAAGACAGGTTGAAGGAACTGAACATGTACTCCCTGGAGGAGGAGGGAGAGAGGGATATGATAGAGACATACAAGTATCTTACAGGGAGAAACAGGTGCAGGAAAACATTATTTTAAGCGAAAAAGATGTTCCAGGACTAGAGGGCATGGGATGAAGTTGGAGGGAGGACGATTCAGAGGAAACATGAGAAAGAATTTCTTCACAGAACAGGTGGTGGACAGGTGGAACACCCTGCCAGAGGAAGTGATGGGGGCTGAAACAATCACGGGATTTAAGAATGCATGGGATAGACATAAAGGAATTCTGGAGGTCAGGGGTAAGGTGCAACAGACTTCTAGGAAAACAAACTGAACTTACAAGCTCAAATGGGCAGACTGGGTGGGCCATTATCTGCCGACACTGTATATGTATCTATGTATCTTTAAAAGAAAGCACAGATCGAAGATGGAACATGAGGCAAACTGAATACTGATGGTGATGATCGCTGCAGGGAATAGGCAGGTCGATGAGGTAGCCTAAGATCTGATAATAGGTAAGATTGATTGAGGCAAGGAAGTAGATATTGAGGTTGATGAGGCATGATTATGTGATGTGAACAATTACATCCTGTTATTCTGGTCAATGAGTAGCATCAGAGTCAATGATGGAATGCTCGAGGGAACAAAGAAACTAAATAAACCTTGCTAGACGTAGGTAGGATATGCTCGAGTAGTCGATGCGAGATAGTAGATCGGGGAGCAAGGATGGGAGTAAATCCATGTATGAGTCAGAGCAGCAATGGGTATTTATGTGAGCTGATGAGGATATTCCAGATGAGCCAAAGGGGAGACAAATGATGCTGCAGACTGGCTTGATGGAGTGATGCACTGGATTGTGCGATGCAAGTGAACAGGCACTGAGGTTGAAGAGGCATGCGTCCTAAAACGATGTAAACGATTAGACTCTGAACAATTAAACCTTGATGTTGTAGTCAATGAGGCAGTATGGAATTGAATGATAGGAATGTTAGAGTAAGCGATGTAAATAAATAAGATTTGAGGTAATGCTGAGTAAATGATAACTGAATTATGAACTCGATATGAATGTAGTTTTGAACTCAATACGTGTGACAGGATGGCTAGGGCTGATAGGTGGCATAGGAATTACAGTAGGTACACCCAAAAAGAATGTCGAGAGCATGCCAAAAGTGGAGGGAAGCCTGGAAGTCCGAGACTGAACTGGGAGAGGAGGATACAGGAAAGAATTGAAAATGAACTAGCACGAAGGAAGTAGGGGAATCGGGCACCTTGAAAAGAGGTAGATTCCGAGGTTGAGAAGGAAGATCCAGAACCAGAGGCAACTCAAGGGAGGTGATCAAGGATCAAAACTGGATGAGGAACAATGATGAGTGAGCAAAATTGGATGAAGAAAGGTGAAGAGTGAATCAAAGGGCGGATGGAAGCCATGATTGCTGAATCCTGAAGGATCAGTACAGAACTGGAAGAATAGGAGATGGGAATGAACAGGAAAAGAGCTTGAACAAAGGCATCAAGTTCTATGGAGTGATATGAACAACGATGCTCCTTGAAAGGAGATGGACACCAAGGCCATGAAGGTGCATCAGGAACCGGAGGGTCAGTGATCCAGAGGGTAAGCACAGGACGGTGATCGAGAGGAGGCAAATCGGACAAAAGTACAAGGAGGAGGGAAGCCAAAAGAGGCAGAATCCATGACTGTCTAGACAAGAATAAGCACTAGACTGAGGAAAGGGTACGAAGAGTGATGGATGCCAGGAAGGCAGGCACTGGAGAGCGAGATATGAGTTGACAAAGGACGATACGGTGGACGATATGGTAGCATAGGACCCAGCCGGTACAGGAGGAGAACTGCATGGGAGAAAGTCGGAGTAGGCGTTACATGAGTCGGGAGAGGCATGGCCAGATGGGCAAGGGAACAGCATAGACTGGACAGCAAACCATGAAAAGGCATGCCTAGAGAGGGATTGAAAGATATGAATGGGTCGAGGCCAGGCACCGCGGAGCTGAATGGTGAAGGTTACGAAGGATCACGGACGAAGAGGTTGACGATGGACTACATCGAGTAGGTAGACTCCATGATGGAGGAAGGCCCTACAAGGGATTTAGAGGGTAACCTGGAGGAGGAGGCACGTAGGCCCGAATTGATAGAAGGTCAGATGGGGTCAGCTACATGACCGAGTAGGTTGCTCAAAGGAGGTAGAGCCAGGAATGAATAGAGTTATGAGATGAAATAGGATCCACGAAATGAGGTAGATTCTGAAATGAATTGGAAAGAAACATGAATGATAGTGGACAGCATCCGACCAGCCTCTAGCAAGGGGCGACTGGCAGTAAGGCATAGTTAGAAATGGAGACAGAGTTTAATCAAGGTGACTTACACCATATTCTAAAAGGAGGCAGCCAAGGCATGTCAACAGATTGATGGAAAGAGATGAGCAGGTTGAGGCGAGATGTGGTGGAAAGTGAGCAAATCAGACGAGAAGGAGAGAAACCATGACTGAGGTAAATCCAGAACAACAGATGATGTATCCAGGAAGGAAGGCTCGATGTGATACAAAATGGGCAATGAGTACTGGAGTCAGGGATCAGATATGGGGCAGAAGGCCGCAGATCGAGGAGGCGGCATAGGAGGTGTGATCGGCATATGCACTCATGAGAAGACTGAGGATGATGAAGAGTGAGGATGATCGCCGCAGGAGTGCAGCAGTCCAACAAATTGAGAATGAGGAAGACGGATGATGATGATCACTGCAGGAGCGCAGCAGGTTGATGAGGTAACATGAGACTTAATGAGAAGCATGCTCGATTGATCGATGGAGTGAGTAGACTTTGAGGCCAATAAGGCATGCTTGGAACCAGATCGTATGAACCCAGACAGGTGTGAGAAGACAGAGAGTGCAACGGTTCGATGAAGGAGAGTATACTCGGGTTGAGTGATGAGGTGATGTGGGGAAGCCTTGAGTGGAGGCATGGCAGAGGATTCATTGAGAGGAATGATCGAGTAAGCAATGTAAATAGATGAACATGAGGTAAAGATGAGTAAATGATGACCAGAGGCAGGAACCGGATACATGTGGCAGGAGGGCTGCAGGTCGATGAGGTGGCATATGAATCATGACAGGTATGCCCAAAAGAGGTATTGATTGCAGGCCAGACAGAGTCAGCCAGAGACAGCTGAATGATGTGGATGGCAGAGTGTGAGAACACAAATGGTAAAACTGCAGGAGAGCAGTGGTTCGATGAGAAAGCATCAGGCCCAAAAGAAAGCAAAGGAGTAGGGGAAAGTGAGGCAGCAGCACTGGGACACCGGGAGTCATGACTGTGCCAGGATGGAGGTATAGAAGGCAGGAACACAGAAGGAGAAGGCCAGTCAGCCCTGGGCGTAGGGCAATGGACAGGAAGGCATGTTCTTGGGTGGAGATCGATGGGGATTCAAGGGAGCAGGGGCCCCAGGACACTGGCATCAAGATGCCCTGCAGACTAAGGTGAGAGGAGGATACAAATGAGGAAGGTGATGAAGGGATAGGCTTAGATATAGGGACCAGAGAGGGTACACTCGAGAAGAAGGGAGTGAAAATGATGGACGATAATGAGAAGGTAGTTTGACATGGAGTGGAAAAGTTGTCTTTATAAGGTTTATAGGCCAGTGGTGGCTCAGAAATGAGTCAAACCCGAAAAGGGACAAGGCAGGTGAACCCCCCCCCCAGACAAGGACCCAGAATAGAGCAGCAGGGCACAGTTGGAAGCCATAGAAAACCCATTAAGACAAGCCTGAGGTGGCATGAAACTGCACCACCAGGCACTGCAGACAGATTCAGCTGATCCTGATAGGAAATCAAGAACGAAGCCTGAGGGCACCAAGGAGCCATGCGGGGTAAGGAGAAGGGGTGGCCAATAGCACAGCAGGAGAAACATCAACGAACAGGGAACGAGTCAGGGAGGATGGAAGTAGTGAACCAAAGAAATGAAAAAGCGGATGCACTGCATACTGTCGCTGCTGAATAAGTACACCTGTAGTGGAACTGGGAGACTGTAGGGAGAAACTGCACTGTGAGGTAGCAGACAACCACACTCCGAGTAACAGACAGGCAAGGACAGGGGGACGTAGAGCAAATGGGACAACAAATAAATGGGAAAATGCGAGTCCCACTCACCAGATATCCTGGGTCCGTGAAGCAGGGATAAGCACCCAGAGAGAAGGAGAGCCAAGTAGCTAGGAAGCTGACAGCATGTGGCGGGGTGCGACAGGGAGAAAAGAACTGAACAAGAGAACAAGTCGGAGCAGGAAGCAGCAAAAGTCTACCAGGAGATGCAGGCAGAGATCCCCAATCCATAGAGGCGGAGACAGCAAAATGGCCATTGTGAAGTGAGCCGCAGGATCCAGGTGAACGCAGAGATGCATGTGAGGAGGTTCTGATACGAAGAAATGCCACCGGGGGTATGGTAGAATGAGTGCCTGCTAAGGGATAAAAGGAAAATGAATGCAGGGGAAGCCAGGATGAGCCGCAGCTGAGAGGGAACAAATGAAGGAACAGTGAGCAGGAACAGGGAGCCGAGTAAGGCAGGAGAGACAGGAGGGCAGGGTATGGGGTCGAGGCAGGAACTCCCAGGGCAAAAGAGGGAAGCAGCAGGCAGAGAGTCAGAATACTACCAACAGAGGAGCTGAAGGCAGGTGAAATGAAATGATGCTGGCAAATCAAAAAACGGGGCAATCAGAGTGAGATGAGCAAGAAGAGCGCATGAGGGGGAGAGAGAGAGATCTGGCAGCCAGAGGCACCGCAAAGCAAAACAACAGCCAAGTGAGAGGAGCGAAGAGGGGTGGCATCTCCACACACAACAAAAATGAATCCTTGGAGGGTCCAGGATGAGTGACTTTTTGAGGTCGATGGAGAAGTGACGTTGCTCCGCCCATTGAACCTCGGACTTAAAGCCCTCCCATAAATAACTACTAGAGGCAGAATATAAGTAAAATATTGAAACAATACCACTTTTCCAACAACATAAACAGTCTTGTAGTGAAGTGTTGTGGAGCTTTTGGAGGAAAGTCTTGCTGTCTAAACGGAAAATTGAATCTGGCAGTTAGATGACACCTAGAGGCAGAAGTTTTGAATCATGAATTCCAAATTCCCTAATTTGCATACATTCTACCTCAAAGTTCCTGGGGCAGTCAACAGCTCTAGACTGACTGCTAATTGTCCAATACTACTAGGAGATTCCTGGAGTTTGAAAGGCTTTTTCCGCCAGTGTACTCATCCGATGATCAAAATTAAATTAAATAAAAAAATATAAATAAAAATCCTGAGTTGGACATTTTTGCATCCCCACACAATGCAAAAATGAAAATTACACAGCTACCATAATTCTTGATCTTCTCTTGTATCTTCACCATTCATTATTGATGGGTGTTAGCCAGAGGAGTGCACCTGCACGGGAGCTTTTTTTTGGGGGGGAAGAGTCAGTGCCAACGGCACTGTCCACGAGGCCTACGCACTGCATGGCACACAAGGGTTGGCCATTAGGCACCACAGACTCCTCCTCCACCCCAGTTCTGTTCTGCCAGAGAGGATGAAAAAAGGGGGATGGAGAAATCTAGAGATGAGGCAAGAGAGCCGAGGGATAGGAAAAGGAAAGGATATAAACTGAAAAAGGAATAAGCCAACCAGATGGAATAGAATTTTCCTAACTGGCCTTAGGGCCCCAGCCCCTGGGCAGTAGCACAAGAAAGAAAGAAAGAAAGATCTAAAGAGAGAGAAGGAAGGTGAGAAAGATATATATATATATATATATATATATATATGCACACACATATATATATATATATATGTAAAGAAGCCCTCTGCCGTGCTAAGCCGGAAGACCATTGGCTTATTTTTAGCCTCAAAAACCTGAAAGGTATGAAGACACAGAAGCAAGGATCCCATCAACTTCAGTGAACACTGGACCCAGGTTCAGAAAAGAGACTTTGAGATACTCTTGGATAATATAAAGTGTGGCAGAGTAAGACCCCCAACCCCTAAACCCAATTTGGTATGAAAATCCTGGAGCATGGCCCTCTCTACCTTACCACCTGAGGGTTAGCCAAGGGGGAAAAAACCCTTAAACAGGAGAGGACTCTATCCAGAATGACTCCTATAAGTAAGGGGACAGGAAGAAAGGAAAAGGGGGGGATCCCTACAGGTCCCCCCCACGCGATGCACTGGCAAAGTCCCCACCCCTAACAAGTTGACAATGGACCAACATATCCATGCTAAGTCTTGGAAGACCCCCCAGTGTACCCCACTGAGGAACCCAGGGAGTTCCCTCCAAGGCCAGGGCGAAGACCCTATTTGCCGCCCTCCTAGGTTGAGTGCTCTGTGACTTTAAAGAAGGAAACAGAGGGCCATGAGGTACCGGGGGCTTTGATCCCAATTGGCCTCGAAGTGGAGGAGGGCAAGCAGGGAGAAGGTGGTGCCCAGAAACTCAGGCCCAAGAGGGGAAGGTGGATGAGAATCAGTAATGAATGGTGAAGATACAAGAGAAGATCAAGAATTACGGTAAGTATGTAATTTTTATATCTTCCCTTGTCAGTCTTCACCATTCATTACTGGTGGGTGACTACAAGCCCCTGGAGGGGGCCTAGCACTGCCTGAGGGAACAGATTCCCTCAACCTCCTGTGGAGGAGATGCAGGAGGGAGAGATCCTATTGCTGTATTAGGCTACGCATGGTCTAAGGCTGGCCAGGCCAAGGAGGTGTCCCCTGTGGCTGGGGGGAGGGCAGAAGATGCCCCTGTAAATTCCTCCTTGCCCTGTAGGAGAAAAGACAGGTCCTCCAGAAGTTGGAGAAAATCACCCTATGCCTGGCAACGGGTGACAATCTAGACAGGCAAAACCATGCCATCTGCCTAATGCAGATCACTGTCCCTACTAATCTGGAAGCCACCTCATTGGCTGGTGCCTTGCAAGCTCCAGACCCTGTGCAGAGAGGGCAATTTGCTTGTCTAGATTCCTCCGAATCAGGCAATGATGCTAACACTTGTGCTAGTATCGGCCACAGATGCCCGTTGTAGGCAGCGTGGTGAGCCTGATGTGATATGATGCACAGCAGCCCATGAGCTGAAGAGAAGATTCTTCTTCTTCCCCACTGGTCGAACTTAGTGGAATCCGGATCCGGTGGTCGGTCGTGCGCCGGGTGCTGTAGCCCAAAAGGAGTGTCTTAAGCCATCAGCTCCAATGATGGGTGAGGCAGAGAACCATGAGACTCCTGGGGAGCACAATACCTCCTCCTGCAGTCCACTGGGGCTGGGGAAGAGGTGGCTGGTAACAACCAGGTGCAGACTGATGCTTCCTGGAAAGGAATAGGCCAGAAAGGTACCATCAGGTGGTTTTCACTTAACTCGCTCAAAAAGGAGCACATCTCCCACTCAGTACTGCATCTTACCACATGAGATATATGGAGCTCCTGAACCAACCTCGAAAGGAAATGAAAATTATGTACCTACCATAATTCTTGATCTCTTGTATCTTCACCATTCATTACTGCTTGGGTAGTGACGGAGGCGCTCACCCGCTACTGAAGTTTTTTTATTTTTTTTTTGAGTCTGCTCCAACAGCGCCGCCCACGACAGCGATGTGCTGCGTCATGCATGAGGGGCGGCTATTAGGTGCTGCAGACTCCTCCTCCATCTCAGTTCTGGTAGCCAGAGAGGCAAGAAAAAGGGTAAAGGAAAAAAGGGGAGAGCGAGGCAAGAGAGCCGAGGGATAGAAAAAGGAAAGGATATAAACTGAAGAAGGAATAAACTGGTAGAGAACAGATGGAAGAGGGAGAATACCTACCCTAAGGACCACAGGGCCTCTCATCTGGGGAGGCTCTAAGGGAGGAACAGATAAAGAGAAGAGGAAGAAGAAAGAGAAGAAAGAAGGGATGTTGAAAGGGAAGAACACTGCCCATAGATATATTGGTTGAGAGGGTTAAGCTTGGAACCAAAAACCAAGGGAGCAAGAATCCCTCTTAATAGGAGTGAGAAAAGGTTCTACTGAATCACTTGTATAGATTGGACACAAAGGGCAGGTTCTTTATAATCTCATCATCCCAACCCCCTACACTCTAGCTGAGAGCTTGCAGACTGCCAGACAGGAAACTGTTCCGGAAAGAGAGTGCCCAACTATGAGGGGGGTAAGCCCCTTAGCACCTTGTTAAGTGCTAACACCAAAGTGTGTGGGTAGGGGTTAGGCCTTACAAAAGGCAGCTTTGTATGAAGGATAGGGTGGAACTCAATCAGACTCCCTGAAGACAAGGCAAGGGCAGCAGTTCAAGGTTAAGAAGTGCAGAAGCACCAACCAGAAGAAGCTGACAATTAAATAATGCCCACCAGGGGGAGCCTTAATTTTGAGGTCGAGCCAAGAGGGATGGTCTCTTCAGCTGTGAACTGAGCATCATGGCTAAGGAGCCTAGAGGTCACCCATAGAGGCAATCAGAAAGAGTTCCCTCAGGATAGGAGAAAAATCCTACTCGTTCCCCTTTACCCTGAGGAAAAAAGATCCGTCAAAGAAGGACGGAAACCAGGATAGTTTTCATTTTTTATTTTTTTGGCATAAAGGCCAAAGGAAAGGAGAGGAAAGAGAAGGGAGAGGGAGACGCCGCAGTAGGAGGCCATGAGGGGATGTGGGTGGGTATCAGTAATGAATGGTGAAGATACAAGAGAAGATCAAGAATTACGGTAGGTATGTAATTTTCATATCTTCCCTTGTTAATCTTCACCATTCATTACTGCTTGGGTGAGTTCCAAGCACCCCCCTTAAAAAGGGGGGATAAAGAAACCTTAAGGGAGCAAGACCCCCAGCCTCCTGTTGGTGGGAAACAGAAGGGAAAGACCATGGGCTAATCAAGTGAGAAGCCTATGGTGGAGAAGAGCTAGAAGGTGTCCCCCAAGGACAGGGAGGTGGAGGAAGCCCCTGCAGAAGTCTCCTTGCTCTGGAGAAAAAGAGACGAGTCCCCCGGAAAGTGGAGCGAATCACCCTATGCCAGGCCAGGGGTGATAACCTTGATAGATGAAGCCATGCCGTCTGTCTAATACAGATTGCTGTCCCTGCAAGCCACCTCATTGGCATCATAAGATGCCCTTGCTTGGTGTCTTGCCAGCTCCAGGCCTATAGCAGAGAGGGCAATAGCTTGTCTGGTTTGCTCCATATCAGGCATTGAAGCTAAGATTTGGGAAAGCATCGACTACAAATTCCTACTGTAGGCAGCATGGTGAGCCTGATGTGATGCAATGCATAACATCGCACGAGAGGAAGAGAACACTCTTTGCCCCCACCGGTCAAACTGTAGAGAATCTGAGTCCAGTGGACAGTCATGCGCCAGGTGGCGGTGCCCGGAGGGAGTTTCTAGGTAGGTCAATCCTGAAGGTGGGTTGGGGAGAGTACATAGAGATTCTGATGGGGCACATTACCTTCGTTCGCAGTCTGCCGGGGCTGGAGAAAGGGTGGCTGGCGATTGCCAGGAATGGATAGATGCCTCCTGGAAAGGAATAGGCCAGGATAGTACCACCAAATGCTGGGCACTGAATTCACCAAAGAATTCACGCGTCTCCCATTCGGTATTGTCTTGCCTATTAAGGAGATATGAAGATCCCTCACCATCCTCGAAAGGAATCGCTGATATTCAGTGAAATCAGCATCAGAGGAGACATGAGCAGAGGGTTCCTCTCCCTCAGAGGAGGGAGACGAAGATGATGGAGAGCTCAAATATCCAGAGGACTCCTGCGGCAGTGGGGATAGGCGAAATACCCGCTCATGCATGTAACTAACATATGAGGGGAAGGCTGCTGCAGAGCCTCTGAACTTCTCCCAGGACAACGGGCCCATAGGACTGACATGGCCTGGGAGAGAGGGGGGTAGCTGCAGAGGAATGGGAGAGGGGCACCTACGGCGAGTCAACTGTCCTCTGCTGAGGTTCTGAAATCCAGGGAATGGAGCCCAAGCTGGCGGGATCCCGGACAACAAACCAGGTCACAGAACGGAACCCTGGGGATGCAAAGCCTGGAAGAGCCTAGTTGGAGATCCTCCTCTGTGATGAACCTGGGGCTGCATGGATCCAGAAGGGCAGCCCACAGCAACACCACCAGAGGTGTCCCTGGGGCTCGAGGGGGAAATACGGGTTTGGACGCTATGGCTTCTACCCAGCCCCTGAGGGATGGCAGGTGAAGACCGATGCACCCGAACCCCATCTCTCAACCCCTTGGACTCTGAGAACACCCTCCTCCTTGACCCCAGTGACCCCCCACCCTGAGGGGGTGCAGCAGCACTGAGATCGGCAGCTGCCACGACCCCCTCAGGAGGGAGAGCCCCTCCCTCTGCCTCTGCACCATCCTCCTCCAGGGACCAAAGACCTCCCCCAGCCTGGGAGGCCTCAGGGGAGGACAGCAGCGGAGACAGAGAAATAGGTGCACTGGGCCGCCTAGCACCTCGTCCCACTGGAGACCCTGACTATGAAGAGTCAGGGTGCCAGGATGGGTCCACATCTGAATCATCCTCTGAGGAGGAAGACCAGCTGGACCACAATACTGGCCACCCTGGGGGTCTCCAGTGAAATGACACCACGAACGGTGCCAGTGCCAGCAGTGGCGCCAGATGACCCCGGACCCCCCGCAATGCTTAGGTCTGGCCTTGACTCCCCAATAGTGCCAGCCAGACCCACGGCACCGCCCTTGGTGCAGTGATCTGACTCGGCACCGCTAGAAGAACTGATCGGGCCCACGGCACCATGGCCAGCGCTGAGAGCTAACATAGCACCGTGAACAGTGCTGTCTCGATCACCGGTGCCGTGAACGGTGCTGGGATCTGAAACAGAGCCAGAAGGCGGCATCGAGGGCCCACCGATGCCTGACCCAGCAGACCTGGTCCTCGACACTGGGGGAGCCTGCACCTCTGAGGAGGTGACTGCCGGGGCTGTGTCCCCGCCGCAGCCCTGGGAGGGGCCTCGGCATTCCTCCAACACCACAAAAGAAGCCTCCTCTTCGGCAAGAGAAGATGAGGAAGCCTACTCCTCTACAGACCCTATAGGCCTGAGGGGGGACCCGGAGGAAGGGTCTAGAGACCTTACCTGGGAATCCTTGGAGCGGCGCCATCCCCCGAAACTCGGAGGGGCCTTGCCGAGCTTGAACCTGTGGACTTCCAGGACGCGATGGTCCATCGAGAAACAGGCATCACATGCATCCATATTGTGGTTGGGTCCCAGGCAATGGAGACAAACATCATGCCGGTCCGTGACGGAAAAATGCCGCCATGAGCACCAACACATAGGGGCGGCCCACCTTGACGACGTTGCCCCCGAACCTGACATGATGCAAAAAATTAAGATCAAAACAAGCACAGCTCTTGGCACCCTTGAAAAAGAGACGGGAAAAAGAACGGTCTTACCGGTGATGACATCGAGATAAGCAGGAGAAGGAATCTGGAACGGTGATGTCACACTAGGCCTAACTGAATCTGACCACACAGAAGGTGCAGCCTCAACGGCGGGAGAAACAGAACTGAGATGAAGGAGGGGTCTGTGGCATTAACGGCCGCCCCTCATGCATGACGCAGTGTGTCGCTCTCATGGGCGGCGCCATTGGAGCCGACTCCAAAAAAAAAAAGAAAATCTCCCCTAGCGGGTGTGCACCTCCAGCACTACCCAAGCAGTAATGAATGGTGAAGACTGACAAGGGAAGATCTGCTGATATTCAATGAAATCAGCATCAGAGGAGAGGTGGACAGAATGTTCCTCTTCCTCAGATGAGGAAGCCAAGGAAGCAGAGGAACTCGGATGTTATGAGTCTTCCTGCAGCGGTGGAGACAGGTGAAAAACCTACTCATCCATGACTCTAACATATCTAAGGAAGGCCGCTGCAGTGGTCCTGAATGCCCACAGGTTAAGGGTCCCATAAGGCCCACATGGCCTGGGAGAGGGGGGGATGTCTGCAGAGGGATTGGGGAAGGACACCTGACCAAAAGTGCCTGGCCTCCACCAGGGCTCTGAGACCTCATGGTAGGTCCTCCTGTATGGGGGGATACAGTGGTCGACCCAGTCAGCCGAATCTGCAAATGTGAAAACAAATCCTGGGTGAGCCCTGAGGGGGATTATCCCCTGTGGTGCAACTGGGGTTGCATGGATCCAAAAGGGCAGACCCCAGTGCCACCCACTAAGGGCACCTCTGGAGTCTCAGAGGAGGAGAAGTGGGGTTCGGTACTGAGACTCCTCCTCACCCCCCTTCAGGGTAGTGGAAAAGGACCCCACACTTCACCCCAGCCTCTCAACCCCTCAGACTCCAAGGCTGCCCTCTTCCTCAAACCCAGAGCTAAGGGGTCCCCTGATCCCACAGGCCCCTCTGAGGGAGGCCACAGAAGAGGGGGTCCCCATCCCTACCACAGTAGCCAGGACAGCACCAGAGATGGCAGCTGCCCTGACCCCCGAGGTCAGAACCATCACCCCAGGCACCCCTGAACTGCTATCTGCCACTGGGCCCCCAACACCTGCATCAATGTGGGGGCCCACAGAGACTGCAGAATCTGGAGTCCCCAGGAAAGGAGCACTGGGGCACCTGGTGTCATGTCCAGGGGGGCTCCCTGACTCCAAGGAGTTGGGGCACCAATCCAGATCGGCCAGTGAATCATCCCCCTCTGAAGAGAAGAAGACCAAACACACTTCAGACTAGCAACCCGGGAGCCCCTTGCCCAATAGTGCCATGAACAGCGCCCGCTGTGGACATAACACCTGGCCCGGCACTGGCCCCTATCTCCGGTGCCAGGATCTGAGGCGGCGCTGACGGGCATCTCCAAGATTCCACCGGTGCCAGACCCAGCAGCCATGGGCTGCAACACTAGGGGAGCCTGCACCTCTGAAGAGGTGACTTCTGTAGCAGTGCTCTCGATCTGACTCCACAGGGAACCGAGCCATTCCTCTGGCATAGCGGAAGAAACCTCCTCAACAGCAAGTCTAGAATCAGAAGAGGAGATTTCCTCCTCACTGGGCCATATAGACTGAGGAGGGGACCCGGAGGCAGGATCAAGGGTTCTTACCATGGCAACCCTAGAATGACACCGTCCTCTGAAAGTCGGCGGGGAGCTGTCGACTTTAAATGCACGGATCTCAAGAATGCGCCAGTCCATGGAGAAACAGGCATCGCAATTATCCATACTGTGGTTGGTACCCAGGCAACGAAGGCAGACATCATGCCAGTCAATTATGGAATAATGCTGGCCACAGGGGTACTGGCACATGGGGGCATGGCCTGCTTAGGATTTCTTCCTAGCCCCTGAACCAGACATTACACTGAAAACAATTTACCCAAAACTACAGAAAACAGACCTAGCACCGTTGGTATGGAAATTAAAAAAAACAAGCTTACTGGGGATCAATGGCATTGGGTGGACTCTCAAAACTGGGATGGAGGAAATGAAGTGGAAGGAATGAGGTGTCAAGAATCAGGCAAGGCCTAGTGAGGCAACAATTTTCTGCAGAGTCACACAGCAAGTGCTACTTGGATAGCGGGAGAAAACAGAATCGGGGTGGAGGAGGAATCTGCGGCACCTAACGGTGAACCCTCTTGCGCCACACAGTGCGTAGGCATCGTGGGTGGTACCATTGGCGCTGACTCCTCCCCCACCCCAAAAAAAGCTCCCGCACAGGTATGCACCTCCAGCTAACACCCAGCAGTAATGAACTGTGAAGATTGACAAGGGAAGATCTGCTGCTTTTCTGCTCGCTAGATCCAGGGCCTAGAGTTTTCTGGTGAGATGCATCATCCATCTCTTGGAAAGGGAGGCTCCTGAATGCCTTACCTCCCTTCCCTCTCCTTCAACAAGTTCTGATCAAACTCCAGATGGAGGGGCTATGATGATCCTCATCACCCCCTTCTGGCCTCATCAGATCTGGTTCCCCTTGCTGCAGCAGCTGGCAGTGGAATCTCTGCTGTCCCTGCCTCTGTGCACAGGCTTGCTCTCCCAGAAGAAGGGCATTCTGATCCGTTAAGACCTCAAATCTCTCTCAGTCCATGCATGACTCCTGAAAACATAGCCATCACCAGATTTGAGGTTCTCCCAGAGTAGCGGATGTCTTGTTGGTGGCCAGGAAACCCTCCACCAGGACCACTTACTTTTATGAAATGGAAGCGCTTCATTCTTGGGGCTGCATCACACCATTTAGATCCCTTTTCCTGCCCAGTGGATCAAGTTTTGGAGTACCTTTTGTCCCTCTCAGACTCGGGTTTGCGCTACTCCTCTGTTAAGGTATATCTCTGTGCCATCTCTGCGTATCGTGCACCTGTGGATGGGTGCTCAGTGGGCCAACTTGATGTCTCCCACACGTTCTTGTGGGGCATCTTGGACTTGAAGACCCCAATCAGGGACCCTGTCCCACCTTGGGACCTTAATTTTGTGTTGGAAAAACTTACGCTGCCTCCCTTTGAACCATCCACATCTTGTGAGCTACACTTTCTGTCATGGAAGGCATTGTTTTTAGTTGCCATTACTTCCACTTGAAGGATTTCAGTGCTTCAAGCCTTAATGTGTAAGGAGCCTTATTTAGTTTTCCACAAAGACTGTGTCTCTTTGCGTACTAATCCTAAGTTTCTTCCTAAGGTGGTGTCGGAGTTTACCTTATATCAATACATCCACCTGCCAGTTTATTTTCTTGAGCATTCCAATCAAGGGGAGGCATTGCTCCATACCTTGGATGTGCATAGAACTATGAGGTACTATACACACTGAACTAAGGACTCCAGGAAATACAATCACTTGTTTGTTTTGTTCGCCCCTAGAAAAGAGGGTGCCCTGGTTTTCAAGCAGTGTTTGTCCTAAGTGGTTAGCAAATTGCATTGTTTATTGTTACCTTAAGTTTGGCAAGGAACTTTCTGGAGGGGCTAAGTGCCATTCTACAGCATGTACAGTATGGCCACATCAGTGGCTTGCTTCTGCAATGTGTTGTCTGCTGACATCTGCGCCGCTGCCACCTGGAGTACTGTCCATACCTTTACCAAGCATTCCAGTCTGGATATCGCCTCTAGGTGTCAAGCCAACTTCAGCCTAGCTGTCCTCCAAGTTCTACTCTCTTAGGCTGTTATTTTTTTAGCCTCCACCTGGTCTGCCTGTCTGTAGTACCAGAACTGCTTGGGACTCAGTCCTACCAGTTATGGCCTGCTGCAAGAGATACCCTAAAAGTAAGATAGTACAGTTACGTAAGAACTTACCATAATAGTAGATCTTCAAGAGGATCTCTTGTAGCAGGCCCTGCTTTTCCCCCCTCCCTCCTTCCCACTTTTTTTCCTGCATCTCTCTCCCCCCTTCTATTGGAGCGAGCCTTCTGCTTTTCAGTTATCTTTGTTCCTAGGTTGTCTTGGAGTCCTCCTCGGTTCTCCCATTCTGGTATCCTGCTTATGGTCTCCAGCGGGAGAACTGAGGAGGGCATGGGGGCCGCCTGCCTTGTGTAGGATAGGCTAATGTTAGTCATTGATGTCAGAGGTGGGCAGCCACCTCTGATACGCTGCTAGCTAGAAAAGTTTCCATGTGGTTCTGCCGTGTGATGGCATAGTCTTACCTGTGATGGCCTGCTGCAAGAGATCCTCTCGAAGAGCTACTGTTATGGTAAGTTCTTATATAACTATACTTTTCTCGTGGTGAGAAACGCAAAACTAAATTTGACTGCAAAACTATTTTTTAATTGTAATTCAAAAAAAGTATCTTGGAAATGCATTTTGGTTCTGGATCATAACTTGTACTTGTGAAAGCGGAAATGTGTTGTTCAATATGAAATTTGATTTCATACCATAATTTCTGACTGCACAACTATAACTAGTTTCATGACATTAAATTTTCAGTGCAAACCATTCCAGGGCTCAAATTGGTACATCAACATAAAACAACACTGTGAATAAAATGTTGCATTGCGTGACTTAAATTGGTTGCTTGAAATGAAATTTGATTGCCCACCAAACTTTTTCGTTTTGCTGCAGAAAAATGGTTTCACAGAAAGAAATTTAGTTGCACACCATGATTTTTCATTTCATGGCAGAAGATGGTTGCTTGACTTGAAGTCTGATTGCACATCATTTTTGGTTTCATGACTTAAATTGGTCTCTTAGCATGAAATTTGATTGTGCATATAGTCCTGTGCACTGGCTGACAGATGGACTCTTTCCCCTATGCATCTGTATCTGCAGCTACATGGAAGCACAGAGAACATACAGTCCTGCACTTCTGCAACCCTCCAGACAACCCATGAATTCTCAGCATCCATCGCTGTATGGAACTGCATGGCATGCAAGAACCCTGTACTTCCATATGTGGACAAAGTCTTCCCTTTCTTCCCTTGGGCCTTGTGCATCCGCACGTCTTCTGCATGTCATGAATGAGAATACGATTCCACTATCTCAAAAAGAAATTCTTTGCAAAAAAACTTCATTAATGCACCAGTTAGGGTTCAAGTTAATGCCACAAAAGTAGGGAAATGTGTCGTTAGGGTTTCCAACCTTAACTCTCCACCGCTACTCACCAAGCAGCAAAAGGAAAGACATTAGGGTTTGCATCCTGGAGTCTTAGCGAATCAGTAGTGGGTCTTCCTTGGGGTTCTCAACCCTAATGCCCACCCTGTTTCACTGAGCAAACAAAATCAGATGTGATCTGTGGGCCCTGCATGAAAAAAGCTACAACACATTGTACTGGCAACATGTGGCAAGACATACTTCTTTACTTTTGAAGGGTATATCTGTATGAGGTACTTGCATGGAGCTGTACCTTGTGCTTCAGACGGGAGGCTATGAGCGGGGGGAAAGGATGAACATTAGGGTTGACAACCCCAAAGAAGACCCCACCACTGATTAGCAAAGACTCAAGAGACCAAAAACTCTAATTTCTTTTCCTTTTGCTGCCTGAGGTGCCAGGTGGGGGTAGGGAGTTAGTGCTGGAAACTCACTACAGCCACATTTCCCTACTTCTGCGGTGTTAACTTGAACCCTAACTTGTGCATTAACAAAGATTTTTGCAAACTATAGTATATAGATATATGAGATATGCAGGGAGGAGCTGTGTGATACCAGATGTATCTATACAAGTGTTGCTTGACCTCAGGTAACCTCACAAGTGGTGTAAGCCATGAATGAGTTATCCTAGCTCAAACAGCACAAGTACAGATAAATATGGTACCACACAAGCTACCCCCTGCATGTTCCATTTATACAACAGGGTAGGAGTTTGTGTGATAGGTTAGTTTCTGTTTAATTTGTATTTTGTTGTTTAAATGTAGCTTAACTTGTGGGGTTTTTTTTTGTGAGGTAATGTAATGTCGCTATTTCCCCCTCTAGGTTGCTAGATACACTGCTGTGGACCTGGCATTGGGATGTCACACCAACATGTTGACGTACCCGCTGACTGATGGAGCTACCCGATTTCAGGGGAAAAAAGAGAAAATGGTGTCTGTTGTTCGCGAGACCGCACTTTAGAATGGTCACAGTCATAATGGATGTGTGACTGTTTCTTTTTCTACTATGGAAAATCTGTCAAGGGTTTGCAGTTCTGTGATATGAGCTTGGTTTTATGCACGTAGCTTTTACTCAGTGTGAATGCAGTGTGGTAGCTTGGGAAGGAAAATAAATGTAAAAAAAATATTATTTTTTTTGTTTTGTTTCGAGTTGTGTGAACCTAGGGCTGCAAAGAGCATAGACTGCAGAGTGAGGAGTTGGTCAGGAGGAGGCGACACTAGGAGCTGTCATATAAAGGCAGAAACAGACTATGAGGTAAAAAAAAAATTATATTTTTGATCAAGGAGCTAATGAGCAGATAGGCCTGCCAGCGGGGGAGGGGACAGCGCTACTGCAAGAGCCTCATACGATTTTATCATTTTCTTCGGGATGGAGAAATAAGCATCTGCAGAACTGTGAAGGACAATGGCTTTAGAGGAATGTTCACTGCTAGTATGGAAGCTGAATTCAGATACTGTATGGGGGAAATATTAACGAATGATGAGCTGCTGTGGAAAAAATGCTGTGTATATCAAGTACAGCCACATAAGAACTTACTGTAACAGTAGATTTTCAAGAGGATCTCTTGCATCAGGCCACACCTATTGAACTATTGTCACCAGGCACTAGGACCACACGGAAACATTTCTAGATAGCAGTCCACAAGGGGCCACCCATGATGATGTCAGATGCGGGTGATGTCCCTCCCATATAAGTGTCGGTGGCCCCGCACCCTCTTCAGTTCTCCCACTGGAGACCATATACAGAGGCTCTTCTGCTGGGGAACCAAAGAGAGCAACAGGTTCCCACCATAAAGAGAGGTGAAACAGAAGGTGAACCATCCTGGAGAGACAAACAGACACAGAAAGTCCTAAGGCCAAGGGGATGGAGGGTGGGATGGCATGGCCTGATGCAAGAGATCTTCTCAAAGATCTACTGTTATGGTGAGTTCTTACATAACTGTACTATCTTCATTGAGGGTATATCTCTTGCATCGGGCCATACCTATGGAATGAGTTCGAAGCAGTTCTGACAAAGAACCAGTCTAGGTGGCTGAAGACTATAGACCTATGACAGGAGGCCTTGAAGCACAGGCAGACCCAAGCCACCCCTTCCTTCTAGAGGAAATGTCCAGACTAGTGTTTAGTGAAAGTGTGGGCTGTACTCCAAGTTGCAGCAGCACAGATCTCTGCAGCTGTAACATTCATGAAACAAGCAAATGAAGTTGAATGACTATGCACAATGCCAGGAAGTTGCTTACCGTACTTCCTTTAACAAAAAGTAATACAGTTGGCCAACCATTTGGACAGGAACTGTTTAGAAACTGGTACACCCCCTTTCCCAGGGGCAAAGGAAACAAACAGCTGCGAGGACTTCCTGCAGTTCTTTGTACGGTGACTATAGTAATGCAGGATTCCATGCACATCTAAAGTGTGAAGCACTGCTTCCTCTGGACTGGCATGCTCTGGATAATAGACAGGCAGGTGAATGGTTTGATTTAAGGTAAACTCAGACACCACCTTAGGAAAAAATTTAGGATTTGTATGCAAGGACACCCAGTCTTTGTGGAAAATCAAATAAGGAGGTTCACACATCAGAGCCTAAAGCTTGGAAATCCTTTGAGCAGAAATAATAGCAACTAAAAATAACACTTTCCATGACAGAAAGTGCAGATTGCATGTTGCAGCTAGTTCAAAAGGTGCCAAAATAAGTTTCTCCAACACAAAATTCAAGTCACGAGGTGGGATCGGATTGTGGATGAGAGGCTCAGATGGAGAATGCCTCTCAAAAAGGCACGGGACACCTCTAGTTGTGCCACCATATGGCCATCAACAGGCATATGGAAGACTGAAATGGCAGACAAGTTCACCTTAATAGAGGAGTACTGCAAGCCAGAATCTGAAAGTGACAGCAAGTTAACCGGAATCTGATTCACTGGGCAAGTAAAAGGGTTCATATGATAGGAAGCTGCCCAAAGAGCAAAGCACTTCCACTTCATAGAATACGTGGCTCTGGTGGAGGGCTTTCTAGCAGACACCAGGACATCAGCCACCTTTTGGGACATCTCAGATCTAGCCACAACTATGTCTTCAGGAGCCATGCATGGAGGTGAAGTGACTTGAGGTCTGAATGGATCAGGGTGCCCTGCTCCTGTGACAGCAAGCCTTTGCACAGAGACAGGGGCACTGGAGGTTCCACCACCCGCTGCTGCACCAAGGGGAACCAGATCTGACAAGGCCAGAAAGACACAATGAGGACCAGACAGGCCCCTTCCATCTGGACCTTGATCAGCACATTCTGGATTAGACAGAAGAGAGGAAAAACATAGAGGAACCTCTCTTTCCAAGAAAGGGAGAACACGTCATGCCAAAAAACTCCAGGTGTTAAGTGGGAACGCAAAAAAGGTCCAACTCTGGGCAACCCCACCTGGTCAAACAGATCCTTCTATGACCAAGGTCAGCAGCTTCCACTTGTTCATCCGAGACTGCAACCAGCTTAGCCTCTCTGCCATGCCATTCTGGATGCCTGGAACATGGACATCTGACAGTTCAAGACCATGTTCTAGATCCCAGTAGCATACCCTCATCGCTTCCCAACACAGAGGGTACGAATGGGCCCCACCCCTTGTTTGTTGATATAGTGCACTACACTGATATTGTCCATCTGCACCAGCAGATGGCACAGAGACAGATTGGCCTGGAAGTCTTATAAAGCATAGAGTACAGCCCTCATCTCTAGGACATTGATATGGAGGGCAGTCTCCACCCTGGACCACATCCCTGGAGTCTGATGGGTCCCCAAATGAGGCCCCCCCCAGCCCAACCCCAAAACATCTGTGGTGAGAATCCCCTAAGGGGATGGAATGAGGAAGAGGGTACGGATGGAAGGTGGTCTCCTAAATGTGAAGCCTGAGAAATAAAACTATGGACCTCCAGGCTCTTTTTTTCAGAGGGGAAAATGGACATTGCTGCAGTAACAGAGACTTGGGCTACCAAGTACCATGACTGGGATCTGGCAATCCCAGGATATAGTAATTACAGGAAGGACCAGGGGCTTGGAAGAGGGGGTGGGGTAGCACTCTATGTGAGAGAAGGGATCAAATGGATGAGGGACGAGGGGGAGGAAGGGGGGAGGACAGAGGCACTTTGGATGCAGCTTCTGGACTCTAAGGGTAGAAAGCTGAGGCTGGGAGTGGTGTACAGACCACCAGCCCAATCAGGGGAACTAGGCGGGGAGTTGGCAGAGCAAATAAGGAGGGTGTGTAGGAAGAGGAGTGTGGTGATAGTGGAGGATTTCAATCTACCAGGGGTTGACTGCAGCACCCCTGCCACCAATAGCACCAGGGAGCAGGTGCTCCTGGATGTGATCCAGGATGGCCTCCTGACACAGATGGTAAGAGAGCCTACAAGGCTTGGCAACACACTGGACCTGGTACTGGCAGTGAGAGAGGTAAGGGTTGAGGACCCACTAGCTGGTAGCGACCACCAAACAGTGTGGTTCATACTCATTATGGGCAGGGAGACTGGAGGAACGGGCACTAAGATGGTGGACTTTAAGAGGGTGGACTTTGGGAGGATGAGAGAAATACTGAAAGGGAGACTCCAGGATATAAGGCCAGAGATGGATGCAGAGCAAAAGTCGGAAGTTATTAAAACTGGACTAACAGAGGCTACAGTAGCCTGCACCTGGACTAGGAGCAAAAAGGGCAGAGCCAGAAAACCATGCTAGCTGAACACTGAAGTGGGTGAGGGAGAAGAGGGCTGCATATCGGAAGTACAGGAGAACAGGGAAGGAAGAGGATAAGGAGGCTTATGAGAGTTGGTCCAAGGAGGTAACCAGACGGGTGAAAATAGCCAAGGACTCCAGGGAACTAAGGTTAGCGCAGGGCACAAAGGTTGGAGAGAAGGACTTTTTTAAATATGTCAGGGAAAAGAGGAAGTGCAAAGAACATACAGTAAGGATAAAGTGGGAAGGGGAATGGGTGGAGAAGGGAGTGGAACAAGTGGAAATTCTGAATTACTATTTCTGCTGTGTTTTCACTAAGAAGGATGGACCACTACCACTGTGGACTGGGGGGTGGGAAGGGGAGGGGAGGAGGTGACAGACAAAATGATCATGGGGAGTAGAGTGCTAGAGGGGTTGAGGGCATTAAGGGTGGGCAAGGCACCAGGTGAAGGTATCCACCCCATGGTGCTGAGGGAGATGGCGGAGGTGTTGGCCGAGCTGCTGGCAGATCTGTTCAGCACCTCCCTGGAAATGGGTTGTGTAACTCAGGATTGGAGAGTGGCCCATGTGGTGCCCATACACAAGAATGGGCCTAGGGAAGAGCCAGGAAATTATTGGCCTGTCAGTCTCACTTCCATAGTGGGGAAACTTATGGAGAAGATATGGAAAGAAAGGCTGGTGTCATTCCTCTAGGAAAATGGTCTCCAGGATGGGCGGCAGCATGGGTTCATCTCGGAAGGTCTTGTCAGACGAGCCTAATAGAGTATTACGACTGGGTAACAAGGGAGCTAGATGGGGGTCATGCGGTAGAGGTCCTGTACTTAGACTTCAGCAAGGCCTTTGATACAGTGACTCATGGGAGACTGGGGGGAAAACTAACTGCCACCAGGGGTGGGGAGAAAGCTGACAAACTGGATAGCGAACTGGTTACAGAGGAGGGTGCAAAGGGTGGTTGTGAGGGGGAGCTCTTGACATCCAGAGTAGTGACAAGTGTGGTGTCGCAGGGTTCAGTGCTGGGCCCGGTGCTATTTGGGCTCTTTATAGCAGATATTGCACATGGAGTTGGGATCAGGGTTAGTTTGTTCACAGATGATGCCAAAATGGGGGCTGTGGTGGACGAAGAGGATGGATGGATGGAAACAATTGAAGGGGGACCTAACCAAGCTGAATGCATGGTCGGAGAGGTGGCAGCTGGGATTCAACGTGAAAAAGTGTAAGGATTATGTACTTCAGGGCAAAAAAAAACATAGGAAGGACTACTGGTTGGGTGGGGTGAGGCTGGGGTTCACTGAGGAGGAGAAAGACCTTGGGGTGTTGGTAATGGGGAGCATGAACAACTAGGCCCAATGCAGGAAAGTAGTGGCTAAGGCAAACAGGATGCTGTGTTGTATCTCAAGGGGTTTCTCATCCAGGCATAGAGAGGTGATCCTGCCCCTCTACACATCCTTGGTCAGACCGCATTTGGAGTACTGTATACAATACTGGAGGCCATATCTAAAGAGGGATATAAAATTACTGGTGGGGTACAAAGAAGGGCAACAAAAATGCTACGGGGATGGAAGGAAAGGCCTATGAAGACAGGCTGCAGGAACTGAATATGTACACACTGGAGGAGAGGAGTGATGGGGGATATGACTGAAACATTCAAGTATTTGAGGGGGGTAAATAAACCTAGCACCAAGGGGTTGTTTAAACTGAGGAAAGGTAGGGAAACGAGGGGGCACAGGATAAGATTGGAGGGTGGACAATTTAAGAGGGAGATGAGGAGGCACGACTTCACTGAAAGGGTGGTGTCTAAATGGAATATACTATCAGAGGGGGTGGTATAATGTATGACAGTAGGAAGTTTTAAGAATGAGTGGGACAATGCAAGAGAGAGGGTCTGGGTGGTGGGGGCTGTGACAGGTATGGGAGGGACAGTGGGGAAGGAGAGTGGGGCAGCTGCAATCTAGGGTGCTAGCTACACACTCGGGCAGACTTTAATAGACTGGCTGGTCTGTTTCTGCTGGCAGATTCGTATGTTCATATGTTCATTTTTGTTTTTTATTTTAAGTACAGCCAACAGAGCGATGGGGAGAGCAGAACTGCTCCGTAGGGGTGGCATTACGGAACCCCCACATCCAGGCTGCACCACACCCTCTTGTTGGCATGAAAGTAAAGAGTCTCTGCGATCCCCATTATGTTAGGGAAGAAACATAGCATTGGCGGAGGTACAGAGCACCACCAATGATGGGTCTGGAGCAGGGAAGACTGGCCAGGAAGGAGGTCTGCCAAAAGTCTAGCCACTGAGGGTGACGGGGGGGGGGAGATGGGAGAGGCAATGGCATCACCATCCACTGGGCTAGTTCAGCAGGGGAGGCACAGGGCACCACCACAGAGGGCCAGGGTCAGCTGGAGCTGGCAAAGAAAGATGCAAGGGCCCAGTTGTAACAGAACCCCTGGGGAGACTGCCTGGGATTCCCACAAGGGCGGTGGGGTGGGGGGCAGAGTCCTAGGAGAAAAGTGCCCAGAGGCACGGAAGTACTTCAGCAGCCATAACGAGTGAGCCCACTGGAAGGGAGTCCATGCGGGCCTGTAGCAGGAAACATTAGAGTTCTGAACAGAATTCTCTTTCTGCCACAAATAAAACTATCATCCCCCCACCATTACCAGGTAACCTTTTTTCTGCAGCTCCTTGTCACAAACTGCATACTGCAGCAACATTCTTCTCCTGGTAATATGCTGACAGTAAAACATAAAATTTCATTTTGTTTGTAACAAAGTACTGTACCATTTATTAGCTTTTTTCTTCTCCCCTCTGTAGCACTTTGGACTCCAAAGTTTCAACAGCCGCCTGCTTGCCTGCCTGCCTGTCATCCAGCATGCTTACTCTTGCGTCATTTCAAAACCACGACTTCACCGGACTTAACTAGCCATCTTTCCCACATCTTCTTCTTAGTAGGTACAACAGAAGACAGACAAAACAAAACAATTTGTCTTCTGTTTTTTTTTTTGTTAACTTAATGCCCAAACCACTCATTAGAGGTGGCATGATTCACTCATGCACTTTGACTCGTTCGACCCCTAACCGCAACACGATGGTTCCTTACTAAAGACAACAATTATAAAGGACAGGCTCAACCAGACACTATTAAACAGTTTATTAACAATTAAAAAAAAAAAACGCTCAAAGTACAGTGGTAACTTGTGCCTCTCACTAAGCGAGAATGGAGTCACTATGTTAGAAACTCTTTAGTCCCTCCACTCATAAAATCATGGCCAATGGAGTGACATGCTAGCATCCTAGTAACATTACAGTCATAGCAACCGCATTGGTGTCCTTAGTTACCTGACTACAACTGTGTAGTAACACATGCCACAACACCAAGAAAAAATTCTGTTTCTCATTTAAGAAAAAGCAATCTAAATAATACACAAATAAACACTACACCAGAAAATAATACTCATATTGCATAAATGGAATGTGCAATGGGGAACTCATCAAAATGTGCACTCGGACATCAGGCACCTCACTTGTGGCTTATGCCACTCGTGAGGTTACCCGAGGTCAAACTGCTCTTGTGCACAGGTCATTTATTAAATTGGTTCCCACTACATATACCTTATTTATGACACTCTATTTATGGCCACCCCATTGCATAAATGTTTATACCATATATGATTATATACTGTATATATACATATCTATATCTATCTATATATATAAATATATATATATATATATATATATATATATGCAATGTGTGTGGCTCCTAAAACACACAGATAAATCATTTATCTCACCCCAAAAGTGGGATAAGAAAATAATGAAAAGAATGTTGCTGCCACTCATACAGGCAGCCAAACCACCTTCAAAACATTCTAATCTCTAACCAGCAGTGCCTGTGATTTTCTTGTACAGTGCATTCGGTTTCATTATCTGTCTCACTCCACACAGTAGGACACTTCTTCCTTCCCCCCCCCCAGCTTGCTAGGCTCCCTCTCACAATGTCACAGACAATATTCTAAGTACCCTGCAATACTTGCCTCCTTTGTGAAAACAGCTTATTCTCTGTTACCTTTTTATGTTTGCTTGCACGCATGTGCAAGAAACATAGTGCCTTCATCGGAGATTTCAGAGGTGTGTCACCTCCTCCTCCAATTCAGGCACTGTGCTGGCAGCGCTGCCCCTGTAAGCCAATGCATTTGGAGCTGTCTATGACGCGGCTCAAAATGCGGTAACACTCCCGTTGAAAGGGCTCACGCTTGAGTGAGCAGCGATAAGAAGCTGCTCACGCAGCCCCCCAGCCGCAGGCGGGCGTGCCCCTGCACGCAGTGTAAGCCGACGGGTGCCCAATCTCCGCCGGCTCAGCTGCATCGCCTGGGTCCCCCAGAGAGTTGATGCCACGCTGGGAGCCCACCCCAGCGTGGCAACTGGTTTGTTGCCGACGGGGTGCCTAACTCGCCGCCTGAACGCCCCTCCCCAAAGTCCTTGTGCCGCTGGGAGCCCACCCAGCGTGGCAAACGGTCCCGCTTGTTTTTTAACTTTTGCTGACGGGGTGCCCAATCCCCATCTGCTGAACGCCCCCAAGTCCTGGTGCCACGCTTGAGCCCACCCCAGTGTGGCAAGCGGTCCCACGATGTCTTTTTTTGTTTTTCCTGTAAAACAAAAATGGTCTCGGCGCATCTCCAAGCCCCTCCCACAACCCGCACCTCACCCACTGCGCACTCCAGTTTCCCACACCCCTCACCATACTTTGCCCTCCGGAGCTCGGCGCGACGACCATCGCTGGACGCGTACACGTCGCACCCCTTCAAAGCCGACCGCGAACTGAGGAAATGCCGTAAGCTGTATAATGGGCTAGATAGGGGTTTCAACTTTATTGCATATCCATGGCAGATTTTGAATTAATTTTTAACATGGTTTTAGGATCTTTTCATGAACGATGTCACTGTCATGGAGTTATTCGGGTCTTCGGTGATTTCGCGAGTGACCGCGAAATCACCCTTTGGGGACCAAATACCGCCATGACAGTGACATCATTCATGAGAAGGGGCCCAAACCCCATGTTGAAAATTTGTGCCAAAATTCCAAAAAATGACTAACGAGCGTGCGTTGCGCAGTTCCTACGCAGGCTCGTAAGTTCATGAAATTTCAATATTTTCACTCCAGATTTTCAACATTGCCATTTCACCACACTGTCTTATGAGTAGTATAGCTGTCATTTTTCACATCTCACCTAAAATGTGTTTTCACCCTTGTAGCGCAGAATGGGGCAGTCAGTGTGCGAAATCAATGTACAGGACAATTAAGAAAATCACAGTGACACTGTTCATGAGCAGAGATCTTGAAATGGCTATGTTAAAATTTGGTGAAAAATTCCTAAAATGACTGTTTTGACGAAGGCAGTGCTATGCAGTTCCTACACTCACCATAGGTTTGCGATTTTCAATATTTCTGCTCCAGATTTTCAACATTGCCATTTTTCCACACCTTTCTTATGAGTAGTACAGCTGTCATTTTTCACATCTCACCCAAAATGTGTTCCTCTGCCATGTATTACAATGCATAGTCAAGTAGCTAACTCAGTGTATGGGACATTAAGAAAATCACAGTGTCACTGTTCATGAGCAGAGATCTTAAAATGGCAATGTTGCAAATTTGGTGACAGAATTCCTAAAAATGACTGTTTTACGAGTGTGCGTTGCACAGTTCCCACGCACGCTCGTAGGTTTGCGAATTTTCAATATTTCCACTCCAGATTTCCAACATTGCCTTTTTTCCACACCTCCTTATGAGCAGTACAGCTGTCATTTTTCACATCCTGCCTAAAACGTGTTTCTGCCCATGTAGCGCACAATGGTGCAGTCGGTGTGCAAACTCAATGTATGGGACACATTAACAAAACCACAGTGACAATGGTCACGAGCAGAGGTCTTAAAATGGCTATGTTGAAAACTTGGTGAAAAAATGACTAAAAATTACTTTAACGAGCGTGCGTTGCACAGTTCCTATGCATGTTCGTAAGTTTGCAGATTTAATATTTTCACTCTAGATTTTTAACATGTCCATTTTATTAAACTTCCTTATAAACAGTCCAGCTGCAATTTTTCATATGTCTCCCAAAATGTGTTATCGCACATGTAGCGCACAATGGTGCTGTTGGTGTGCGAAAGCAATGTTTAGGACAGATTAAGAAACTCACAGTTACACTGTTCATGAGCAGAGGTCTTAAAATGGCTATGCTGAAAATTTGGTGACAAAAGTCCATAAAATGACTGTGTTACGAGTGAGCATTGTGCAGTTTCCACGCATCCTCGTTACTTCATGACTTTGTAATATTTTCCGTCCAGATTTTCACTAGTGGCATTTTTCAACACTTCCTTATGAACAGTACAGTTGGCATTTTTCACAACATGGCCGAAGTGTGTTTTCACACTTTCAGTGCAGAGATGCGTGGTCGCTGTGGGAAATCATTGTTCGGCACAGATAAAGAAAATCACAGTGACACTGTTCATGATCGGAGGCACCAAAATGCCTGAGTTGACAATCTGCTATCAAATATCCTCAACCTACTAGAGTAATCTGGTGTGTTGCACAGTTTCTATGTACCGTGACTTCACCTTTTTTAAAATATTTTACTACACATTTGCAACATAGCCATTTTACACCTTCCTATGAAAGAGTACAGCTGTCATTTTTACAGCCTGTTCGAATATTTTTGCACCTGTGGTGCTAAATGCCGTAGTCACTGTGCATAAGCAGCCTTCGGCTACCAAACTGATATTCCCCCTGTTCATGAGGTGGGGTCACAAACCAAACATGGTGAAAATTTGGAGTTAAAATACCAACGAATGCCTGAGGTATTAGGCTTTTCAACTAAATCGCCCAACCCTATAGAGAATGACAGGAATCAGGGGTGTGACTTGGGATTCTTGCCTGTGATGCTCATACCATTCCACACCCTGCAGTCACTGAGAGGCATCGAGGTATGCCTTGGGCTCTTCGGCCCCAAACTTCACCCCATTCTCCTATATCGCACCCATCTCACCGTATTTCCTAATGAAATGGGGACATAAGGGCCAAAGACCCCAAAGAACACGCCATACTTGTCAATCTCTGCAGAGTGGGTGGTGAAATGGCGGGCTGTATGCCTGATGACCCAAATGCACACCCCAATGCCTGTCACTCTCTGCAGGGTGGTGGTGGGGTTGGCTTCAGTTCAATACTTCACTGCCATTCCTATTACGCAGCTCTGTAACTTCTACACTACCACTGCCAATGCCAGTAAGCAAACATTCGGCATTGACAAATGCTTGTTTTGTTTTGCTTACAAACTGTGCACTGTTTTATTAACCCCCCCCATCTCCAGCTCCAGCAACTTTTAGGAATTCCAAGCCACCACACAGAACTGCCACAGTAAAAAAAAAAAATTCCCAAGGCATAAACCGACAGACTCAGACACCAGATGTCATTCCCCAAGACACCAAGCTGACAATGAATAGGCAGCATACACCTCCATTTTGCTCACTAACAGAGGTAGCACATTCTTGGTGCAAACTGATCCAGCCACTTGGTCTGCTAATGAATTGCCATTTCACAGCATCAGTAGAGTGTCATGATGTGGCCTCTATGGTAAAGGCCATAGCAACAGTATCACAACTATGCGCAGACATACCAGATGTAAAAATAAACCAGCCATCACAAATATCTTTTTAAAAAATAGCCAAATAGAAAATGAAATACCCTAATAAACATCCCAAAATGTTGCATAAATGAAATATGTGACTGGGACCTTTTCAGACAAATGGCTTATCTGCACTCAAGCTGTTTGACCTCAGCCACCAAACTTGTGGCTTACATCGCTCATGAGATTACCTGAGGTCATACAGCTTTCATGCAAATAAACCATATATAGACACATACTGTATGTGTAGATATATATGTATATGTATATATATATATACACACACACACACACACGCATATATATAAGTACATACTGTACTTTACATGACAGTTTTATTAGAGTTTGCAATGTCACTGGTCAACTGGATTCAAGTCATATCATTCTAGGTTTTTTTGCATTAAAAGAGAGCCCAGACCTTGTTGCCTCTTTACAAGTTCAAAACCTGTACAATATATAACTAAATGAATATTTTTATTTGTGATACTAAATATGTAAATTTTCTTTAACTGTTCATTGCTCCTGCTGTACACTATGTGTTCCCAGGCATCTTCTCTGTACTACGTGATGTACAGTACTGTATCCTGTGTCTATTGTTCACACTTCTGTATCCTCCTGATTCATACTTGAAAATAGACATTTACTATCCTAGAGTACCCTACCTGATAAACAAAAACAAAATAAATAAATACATTTTAGGATGCTGCAGTTTTAGAAAGGCAATATCATCTTTCGGGGGTCTGATCATTCAGATCATATAGACTTCTTGGGTGGCTGAAGGCAAGAGGGTAAAAAAATAATGCATTCAGAGTGTCTGCAGAAACTGCATGACTGAATGAAAAAACTACTTACCATAGTAATCTTGTTTTTTCCAAGGGAATCTTTACTATGTTCTAACATATGCAGTTAGCCTTCACCGTTCAACTGCCCCAGAGAGGATAGAGTTTCCCAGGCTGTAAATCATAATGAGGCTCTCATCCTAGGTGAGCATAACCTCAGTTGGTTAGGGTCAGCTCAAATATCCTTGCAATCACTCATGCTTAGTTATAATTTTCACCATTTGATCTCTGAAGCAACTAGAGCCACGTCATCCCATCAAACGGGTACACTCCTAGATTGGGTGATGGTTAACCGTATGGAACATGTGTCGAAAGCAGGTATCCTTGCAGATGCACTAACAGACCACTCACCCACTTTTTGTATCCTATCTATGATTGCATCTCCATCTCCTCCATCAAGACTAATCATGTTTACAAATCCAGCTCATATTGACCAGGATGCATTTCTCAATGATGTCTCCAATATCGACTGGGCAGGCATCTATCAAACAAAGGATGTGGAGGTTGCTCTACATATATTCATAAATGAATTTCTTACCATTCAATATAAACATGCCCCCATGACTACTAGGAGGGTCAGAGGAAAACAGATGAGGTGGCGGCATAACGACCTCCTTGCTAATCTGTGCTAGAGGGACAAGCTCTGGATTCGCTACAAACAAACTGGCCTACAGTCAGATCTTGTTGTCTATTGTGAACTAAGGAAGAGATGTAAGAGACAAGTTAGAGCTGCTAAAAGCAAATACTGCAAGGACCTTCTACAAAGTTCAGCCTGTGACCCAAGGAAATTCTGGTCCCATGTCAAAATATTTCTGGGTACCTCGCAGTCGGTCACTCCTGATGAAATGGTCATAAATGGGGCACATTGTAATGACCCTAGGACCATCTCAAACAGTTTTAACAATCTTTTCTCTGATCTGTCACACTATACTTTGGCTTTGCAACCTAGTGGATCGCACTCCAATCTACCTGCCACACTACCATTAGACAACCATACTGCCCTATCGTATGATGCTCCTCCAGCACCACCATTCTATTTCAAGGCTATATCAAGAGCGGAAGTTCTGAAATTACTGAGATCCATATCTACCAATGCCAGCTCTGGTTCTGACTCACTACAACCTTGTCTTCTCAAGCTGGCTCCTCCACTCATTGCCTCTCCAATTGCCAGAATCTACACCTTATCCCTTATCCATAACACTGTGCAGAACCTATGGAAATCTGCAAGAGTAACGCCTGTCTTTAAAAAAGGTGACCCAAAGGACATGGCTAATTACAGGCCTATAGCAATTCTCTCTGTACTTAGCAAGATCCTAGAGAAAATAGTTGCATCACAGACCACTGACTACCTTACATGCTACAATCTCCTCTCAGACACCCAGCATGGTTTCAGAAAAGGTCATAGCACCACCACGGCTCTTCTTCTTCAACTAACTACTCATATTCTGTCCAACATGGATTCTGGAAAACTCACAAGTGCCATCTTTATTGATCTCGCTAAGGCTTTCGACCTTGTAGACCATCCCCTGCTTCTCTACACTCTCCATAAATTCCATTTCTCTACCCCGATGCGGAGTGGTTCTGTAGCTACCTGTCAAACAGGTCGCAAGCTGTCAACTTAACCTCCCCGTCCAACACGTCTACTATCAACCTTGGGGTCCCCAAGGGCTCTATCCTTGGGCCCCTTCTGCTCTCAATTTTTATCAACAATGCAGCTGAGGTCCTGGAATCCTGCTCAGCTATTCTCTACGCTGATGACCTGATCATCTATACTAGTTCTTCTAGTATTGCCTGCATAAACACATCACTTACTTCAGACTTCAATAAGATCTTAGACTGGCTACTAGACTGTAAGCTTGTACTAAATGAAAAGAAAACGAAAGCCGTGCTTCTAGGATCCACATCGAAGATTAAGGCATGTTCTAGTTTGCTGGAGGTTCTTCACCCAGGAGAATTTCCACTTGAAAATGTTACTTCTTTCAAGTACCTTGGGATCCTGCTGGATCAGTCCCAGGATTTTAATCTTCACATTCAGTCCTCATGCAAAGCTGTGAACTCAAAACTGGGAGTAGCTTACAAAACGAGCTACATGCTTACACCCTCGGCCAAATTAGCAATTGCCCGAGGTATTCTGCTCCCAACCCTTACTTATGGTGCCTCTATTCCTACCTCTGCTCATAAAACCTCCCTACTAAAATGGGAAGTTACTTATAACAATATATGCCGATTTGCCCTCTTCGTCGCCTCAACTCAAACATTACTGCCTTCTTTGTAAGGATCTGAAATGGCTCTCACCCTCTGCCAGTAGACAATACTACCTTGGATCACTAATGGACTCGATCATTCGAGAAAAAAACCCATCCCAGCTAGTGGCGTTGCTGGTCACTCAACCATCCTCCCATGGCCTGCGATCAGCTGACAAATCTTTGCTCTATGTTCCGAGATGTTGGATGACTAAAGGCACAGGGGCCTTCCAATTCTCTGCTCCCAAGCAATGGAATGCTCTTCCACTCAACCTCGGGCTGTCTCACTCTCACTTTGGATTTAAAAGTGAATATCGTCATTATCTATCCTTTGCTGATGCGTGTACATGCTTTGACCCAACCTGAAGCTCCTGAGACTTACCAGTAATGTCACCCCTGCTCTAATCCACCTCCAAGACTGTCTCCTCTTCCGCTCCCCATATTTTTCCTTTTCTTTGTAAATATCTTCTTGACTACTAGCTCTCTTCCTTCTCGAACCTTGTTGCTGACCATCCACTGTTGTTTTGCCAGTTACCATCCCTGACCTTCCTTCTGTCAGTCTTTCTTGTAATGTTTGAACATTCCTCACATTTCTCTCTATATAACCTTACTATCTTATTAATCTTTTCACTCCACAGGTCGGGTCCGTGGTTTCTGCACTTATTATACATCTTACTGCCATTATCAGTATAATGCTTGCCATTATTTTTTGTTGTTTCTACCCATTGTATTTTTGTAGTACTGTTCCTCTATTTGTATTATTGTACCCATGTTGCTGTTGTTCAACTGTTCTCTTTTTGTTGCACTCTCCTGGGTCCTGCCTGAAAAAAGTCATTTTATGGCTAGTGCATCTACCAGGTTAACAAAAACTAAATAAATAAAGAAAGAAAGAAACTATACAAAAAGTGGAACGTTGATAGGCTTGAGCTTGGTTTTCAAACTACTGTCCCTGGAGCATTCTACGTAACCATCATATTCTTAAGAAGCATGTACAAAAAGATACTATCCATACTATCGTAAAGAACTACATCTGTCCAAGAACTATAATCCTCCCTTTAAATAGGACATCTGAAAGGACTCAAGTCACAGGTGCCCAAGAAAAAACAACCTAAACAAGTTTCAACAACAAAACGAACAGTTGGAGTGCAGTGCCCATCAGGTTCTAGTAGGGAAGGTAGGGTGGGAGCTCAGAATACAGTAAAGATTCCCTTGAAGGAACAAGATTAATATGGTAAGTCATTTTTCCTTTAAGCCCTGGGAAATCTTTACTGTATTCTGACGTGCAGACTTTCAATGCAGTACCTCTGGACGTGGGCATAGAACCTATTTAGGAAACAGGCTATACGGTACTGCTGTGCCAAATCTGGCATCACTTCTAGCCTGGGTATCCAGGCAATAGTGTTTAGTAAATTTGTGAACAGTTTTACAGGTGGCTGCTCTGCAAATTTCCAACAAGGAAATGCTAGAGAAGCAGCCGTACCCCTGGTGGAATGAGTCCAGAGACCTACCGGAGGTTCTTTGTCTAGTTTGCTGTAACAAAACTGAATATAGGCAACAATCCAGGATGCAGTAATCATTGTTGAAGCTGGCTTACCTTTCGCCACTTCTCCATAGGTCAGGAAGAGCTGGGTATAACCCTGTCTATGACCTTTTGTATGCTCCAAATAATAACTGATAGCCCTCTTAACATCTAGGCTATGCAAACTGCGTTCCCCTGAACTGGAATGATCAGTGAAAAAGACAGGCAGGGTAATAGACTGGTTGAGGTGAAAGTCAGATACCACTTTGGGGAGGAACTTCTTATTGGTTCTGAGGACTACCTTGTCCCTATGGGCTGAAATGTAGTTTGGCTATGTGGACAAATCCTGGAGTTTACTAATCCTTCTGCCTGAAGTAATTGCCACTAAAAAGATTGTTTTCCAGGTGACATACTTGAGATCTGCTGAGGACATGGGCTCAATTGGGGGTTGCATTAGCTGTGCAATGCATACACATTCAGGTCCCAAAAAGGGACTGGTTCCCTGTGTGGGGGATGCAAGGGAAGCAGTCATTTGAAGAACTTTCTGAAAACTGGATTAGAAGTGAAAAAGAACCCCTTACCCGCTGAAAGGTAGGCAGGGACAGCTGCCAAGTGTACCTTGAGGGTAGACAGCTTAAGGCCTAGGGAGTGCAGATGGGCTAAGTAGTCCAAAAGGACTGTGAGTCCAGCCTAACAGGGATCTATGACCATCTGTTGGCACCAAATGGAGAACCTCTTCCATTTAGAGGTGTAAGTTTTCCTGGTACAGGGCTTTCAAGAGACCCTTGGGAGCTCAAGGACCCCTTCAGAAAGGTGCAGACTAGCATATTCTATGTCCTCAAGAGCTAGGCCATGAGCCTGAGGGAATTGAGGGTGGGGTAGAGGATCTTCCCCTTGGAGGATGTCAGCGGGTTGTGCCTCCTGGGGAGGCAAATAAGTCTGGAGACTGACAGGAACAAGAGCAGGGGGTACCAAGGCTGCCTGGTCCAATCTTGAACTATGAGGATCACTGTTGCTGGCTGGGACCTGAGCTTGTTCAGTACCCTGAGCATCAGAAGGAATGGGGGGAAGGCATACCAGAACGTCCCTGTTCAGCCCAGTATTAGTGCATCCAGTGGCACTGTACCCATTGCCGGAGGCCTGCAACAAAACTGTGGCAACTGGTGATTGGGGCTGCAAAGAGATCTATCACTGGAGTTCCCCATCTTCTGAAGACAGTTTGCAGGATCTGTCTGTTCAGAGACCACTCGTGGTGGTCTTGATTGATTCTGCTTAGTGGATCTGCTAAAACATTGTCCTTCCCTGGAAGATGGACTGCTGAGAGAGAGAGAGAGAGAGAGACCCTGAGGGAATATGCCAGACCCCAAATTTTCATATCCTCTGTACACAGCAAGGTGGATCTTGTGCCCCCTTGCTTATGTAATACGTGGTTACGGTGTCTGTTCTGACTTGTGCCACCTTGTCCAAGACCAGTGAGGTGAATGAATGGAGGGCCAGGAAGACTGCCTTGAGCTCCAACAGATTTATGTGCAGTAGTGACTCCTGCTGTGACCATGAACCTTGTACAGTGTGCTCTCTCAGATGGGTGCTCCATCCTAGGAGGAAGGCATCTGCCGCCAACACTACTGCTGGGGACTCCTGCTGGAATGGTGCCCTTTCCCTGAGGTTGTCCCACTCCTGCCACCACTGCAGTGCTTGAATGACAGTCCCTGTGACTTGTACTAGCTTTGACATGGAATATTTTTTCTGGGACCAATGGGACTAGAGGTGGAACAGGATGTCTCTCATCTGGAACCTGGCTCCTAGCACTATTGCTGTTGAGGCTGTCATGTGGCCCAAAAGTTGCAGGAAATGTCTTGCTGATCTGGGGTCTGAAGCTGGAAGGAGCTTGCCAACTGAACCAGGCTGTCCACCCTTTCCTGAGGAAGGAATGTGTTCCCTCTTCGAGTGTCCAATTCTGCTCCTTTGAAATCCAAGAGCTGGACCAGCTGCAGGACTGACTTTTTCAGGCTCACCAGGAACCCTAGAGAATGCATGGTAGCCTGTGTGAGGACTAGAGCATCTCTTACCTGCTGAGGGGACTGCCCCATGACTAGCCAGTCAACTAGGTAAGGAAATACTATTACCCCCTGCCTTCTCAAATGTGCCGCTACCACAGCCAGGCACTTTCTGAACACCCTTGGGGCAGAGGTGAGACCGAAAGGCAGAGCTCTGAACTGGTAAAGGCATGATGGCAATCTGAATCTGAGGTACTTTCCAAGAGATTGTCTGATGGGGATGTGGAAATAGGCATCCTTGAGGTCTAAAGATGCCAGCTAGTCTCTCTGCCTGAGAGTGGGGGAGAATCATTGCCAAGGTGACCATCTTGAACTTTGGCTTTGTCAGATATCTGCTTATAGTTCTTAGATCCAATATGGGTCGCCACTCCCCGTTCTTCTTTAAGATTAGGAAATACCTTGAGTAAAATCATTTTCCTCTCTGGGAGATTGGGACAGGTTTACTGCTTTTGTCTGTAGAAGGTTGGCTACCTCCGATTCCAGTAAGGCTTTTTCTACTGGGGTTTGCAGGTTTGAACCACCTTGCTCTCAATTTTGGGATGTCTTTGAAGCTGAGAGCAAGACCCTGGCTCACTAGCTCCAGGACCCACTTATCTGTGATAATGGCTTACCATGCCTGGAAATAGTGAGCCAGCCTGCCACCTACCAGTACCGGGGAGGTGACCCTGACAAGCACGTCAGGGGTTCTGCTTTGCTTGTGTCCTGGGCTAAGGGGCTGAGGTCAGAGCACCTGTTGCCCTTCCTACCCCTGCCTCGAACGTAGCCACGTTGCTGCTGGTAGTCTAGGAGAGCCTGGGCCTGATAAAAAGTCCTGGAATAGGGTCTTTCCCTATCTCCCCTATTGTGATGCTTAACCCCCCGTTAATGACTTCTCTTTAGCAGAAGCACTTTTGTAAGCAGACTTGTACTCATCCATTTTTTTTCATGTAAGCTTCTGTTTGCTCATCAAACAGAGAAGTCTTCTCATAAGGGAAATCAAATGCCTTAGTTTGGGTGTCCTGAGAAAGGTTAGTGGCCCTGAGACCAGAAACCTTCTCGGAAACATTGTGGTTGCCATACAGTAAGCCTGGCAGCAGTGTCGTTGGCATCCACTGCCATGTGAAATTGGTATTTGGAAGCCTCACTGCCACATCTGGCAGTCACCTCTTGATCAGCTGCTAATACAGAAGCAAATTTGCTGGCCAGCTCCAACACTGAGTTCCAGAGACTCTTTTGGTATCTGGACACATAAGCCATGTAAGTGGCCTGTCTGGTGGCCAAAGAAGCCCCAAAGTAGCCTTTTTTGGCCATAGATGAAATTTTCCGAGAGTCCTTGTCAGGGGGGTGAGAGGACAATAGCACATTTGCTCTGTCACAGGCAACGGCCTGTACCACCCCCTCATGGCTGGGGTGACTGAAGAGGAATTCAGCCCCACACCTAGCCAAATTATATTTTCTTTCAATTTTCTTGTCCACTGGAGGGACAGAAGTGGGGTTTTGTAAGATTTTCAAGACTTGCCTCTTTAATGACATGTGGGTGGGGAGCAGCAAACGTTTAGTGACTGCCAAGTACATCATCACTATATAATCTGGTTCCTCCTCCTCCTCCTCCTCCTCAGTGGTCTCCTGACTGGGAAGATCCAGAGTCTCTGCCACTTGCTTCACAGAAGAAAAGTGGGAAGAGAAATCTTTAGGATGTCGAGTGGGGTACTCAAATTCCTGCTGCTGTAGCAAAACCTCAGGCTCAATTGGCTCCCCAAGGTCACCGTCTTCCTCCTCCTCATCCTCTTCATAGTAGGGGTCCAGTTCAGTAGAACCAGGAACTGAGGAAGCAACCACTGGGAGAAATGATGGTTGAACCAGAGTTTGAACTCGTGGTTGCTGAGGTGCTTGTTGAGGAATGGTGAGCTCTGCAGCAACTGTATAATCTTTTTTTTTCTTATATATTTTATCTCCTCTGTGGCTGGGGGGTGTTACCTATGGTTCCCCCAGTCCAGCTTGATCTCACAGCCCTGCTCTACCCCAAGCCCCAAGCTCTACCTCTTCCTCCGGTCCTGCACAGCGGTCCTTCTCTTGCGGCAGGTACACAACCACCACTACAGAAGCCGTGGGGGGGGGTCCAGATCGGGGGAGCATCCAGATTTTTTTTAAGCCAGGTGGTGCCGCCAGATTGGCCATCATGTAGTGCACCGAGGTGTTTTTTCATGCTCCCCCCTTGCACGCGGGGGCGTGCAATGATGTCAGCACAGAAGGATCCGTAGACGTCAGCCGCACCCATCCCCAATTTTGCTCCCAGCATAGGTAGTTCCTCCTGTCTCCACTGGAGGTCACTATTGCACTGGGATGCCCCTGGATCCCACCCCAGGGAGAGGAGAGCTGTCCTTGGATGCTCAATCCTGCTCTCCCCCTGCTGATCCCCAGCACCCGGGTTCGTTCCCGAACCCGGGTTGCTGGCGTGGCACAAGGTGTGGCGTCCAGCACCTCAACCCTCAGTGCCACCGGGCCAGTGCAACTGTATAATCTTAATAGTGTTTGCAATTTCTTCAGCAATTGGAATCGCTGCAACCTTCAGCGGTGGTTTCTTCCCTGTATGTTTCTCCTTTTTTACTCTTTTTGGCAAGGGCCAGTTCAACTGCCATTTCTGCACTTCTTTTTGACTGTGAGAAGGTTTTGCCCTTATCAGAGGGTTTCCCCTCCAGTTCCTTAGTTTTGTTTTTTTGCTAGAGGAAGGAAACAGTTGTTCAAGAGCTGGGTCAGCAGCTTTTTCTGACATTTTTCTCTCAGTCTATTAAGGCTCCTATCAACAGTAGACTGAAGGAAAAGCTTTGCATATTTCACAGCTTGCTTTCAGGTGATCAAACCCTAAGCAGACAACACAAATTATGTGGGGTTCAGCCTTAGCAAACGGTTCACCCGATCTACGGTGCAGTACTGAAAACCAGTAGGGCCAGTTTCCTTTTTGGGCTTCTTGACATAACCGTTTACTCAAGAAAATACAGGTTCTGTACCAATTAGTAAATAATGATAACACTAGTAAGAAAGACCAAGAAACCCCGGTCCAAGACATAGATAAATTAGGCAAGGCCCAGCGACTACAATTTACAACTAATTATTACGAAAATAAAAAACTTTTACCTCAAAGAAGTAGGAAAAAAATGTTGGTTCCTTACTGGTTCAGAGAACCAATTAAGAACTGCAAACTTACCAAAGTGAAGCTAAATCTAGACTAGTCTAAACAGAGGAAAATATCCCTGGGAAGTGGAGACGAGTAGGGGCGGGTGGGAATTGGCAGACTAGATGGGCCAAGATGGTCCTTTTCTGCTGACATATTACCATGATACTATGCTATGATAGCCTACCTGTATTAACCAGAGACAATACTTTGAATTAAATAAAAAATAAAATAAATGAATCAGTAACTTGAAAACAGAAGAAATAAAGTCAAATCTGCAAGAAGCTGAAGGAGCAATCTCAGAGTCATCTGACTTTGGCAGGTGGAGTTAAAGAATCTGATGGTTACATAGAATGCACCAGAGCCAGTAGTTTGAAAACTGAGCTCGAACCTACAGTATCTACGTTCCACTACGTGCATAAGTTCTTTAACTCTATCCTCTTAGGAGCAGTTGAATGGTGAAGGCTAACTGCATATGTTAGAATACAGTAAAGCTTTCCTGGGCCTTGAAACCCTGTTCGTTAATATTTTATACTGTAGCTAATGTACTGTGTTTTCATTAGTTTTAGTTTTTTTCTCAGTACTCAGTCATTACAGTGAATTGGGTAAACACTAAGAAACTGCTGCTGTTTATTTATAAAATAAATGCAAAGAAATATGAACCTTCATTTCTTAAGGGATATTGTACAATGTATCATGTTTGTAAAGCATTTCCGAATACTACACAACGCTTAGTGAAATCTCACTTTAATATGCTGTACAGTATTCTGCATTATAGTTGCTACTAAAAGCTTTTTATATTCATTGATTGTAAGGTTGTAAAAGCAATCCTCAACTGCTGTTCTTGTTTTGATACAAAAGTAAAGGTATAAAACAGGGCACAAGCTGAACATACAGTAGATGGAGTCAACAGTAAAAATAAAATCATTCTAAAATCATATTTTTTCCTAACTCAATTCTCGTTCTGATAATTGAACATTTAATCCAGATGATCAACCAAGATGTTTTAATTAATAGATATAACACGGACAATGACAAGATGAAATATTTAAAACAATTGAAGGGTTTTTATAAGGAAAAAAATGTATACCCGACACAGTCCTTGCACACAGATATCATTTGTGTCTGGCCCACAAGGTGTGCCATCAATAACTCTGTCCCTGAGTTGAAAGTAGGCTGTGCTTCCAGCTGCTCTGCAAAAAAGCTTGCAGCGATCTTTCAGTAAAACTGTAAGACAAAACACATAACTGAATATTTTTGTTACAAGAAAAAAATGTTATAAACAAAATACAAATATTCATATATTCTGTTCTGGCCATTGTAGCAAACATACGTATCACTAGAATGAAGTTGAAAAATTCCCCTCCTACCTGGGAGGAATGGTAGCATGTTAAAAAATTATTTATCAGATGGAAAATATATCCCTTTGTCTACCCCACACACACACACATTCTTTTTTACCTTTCTTTGTTCTCATCTTTAGTGGCCTTACACTGCCTATATATTCCTCTGCCTCTTTACGCGCAGTATCTTAGTAGCTAGATAACTGTTTATCAGTTTGAAAAGTTGCACACTGTCTACATATTTCTCTGCCTGTTTAGGTATCTTTGTACCTGTAGAATCATTCACAAGTCTGAAACATTATACATGCTTGTATATGACATATAAATATATATATATTTTTTTAATTATTTCACTATCTGTGCAGTTTCGACACCAGGCGACATTTCTTGACTATAAACTCTGACACTTATGTTCAGACTACACAGTTTTTTTTTTTCTTTCTATAAAGATGTATGGATACTAACCAGAGGTGGGAGCTCATAAATCTGGGGGTAGTGGAGGCAACCAAAACCTGCTGCAAAGCCCAGAGCAAGAAGGCTAGGGCTAAGAAACCGAGCTGGTTGAGCAAGGAGGTCATGGAAAAGGTAAGAAGGAAAAGAGCTGCCTTTAGGAAGTACAAGAAAACGGGAAGGGGGGAGCACAGAGGAGTACTTGACAGAATCGAAGGAGGTGACAAGGGCAGTAAGGGGAGCCAAAGCATCTACAGAACTCAGGCTGGCACAAGGCATTAAGAAGGGGGAGAAGGACTTCTTTAAGTACATCAGGGAGAAAAGGAGCTGTAAGCACCACATAGTAAGGATTAGGAAGGAAGGGGGTTGGGTGGAAGCAGGGTACGATAAGGCAGAAGCACTAAATGAGTACTTCTGCTCAGTATTTACTAAAGAGAAGAGGGGGTGACACCTAAGGTGGGAGAAATGGCAGAAGCAGGGGGGAAAGTGGTGATAGATGGGGAATCATGGAGGGCAGAGTTGAGAGGGTTTGAGGCACTGAGGGTGGACAAGGCGCAGGGCAGATGGCATCCACCCAGGGTACTGAAGGAGCTGGCAGAGGTCCTTGCAGGACCTTTGGCAGACCTATTTAATGCCTCACTACATTCTGGGTGTGTACCTCAGGACTGGAGGATGGCTTTCGTGGTGCCCCTCCACAAGAGTGGCCCCAAGGATGAACCGGAAACTACAGACCAGTAAGCCTCACATCCATCGTGGGTAAGCTAATGGAGACTATCCTGAAGGAGAGGCTGGTGGCCCTCCTAGAGGCCAAAGGACTACAGGACAGCAGACAGCATGGCTTCATATGTGGCAGATCCTGTCAAACCAACCTGGTCGAGTTCTATGACTGGGTAACTAGGCAACTGGACATGGGCCATGCAGTGGATGTCCTGTATCTGGATTTCAGCAAGGCATTCGACTCAGTGCCACATGGAAGGCTGGGAAGGAAGTTAGTAGGCACAGGGCGCGGGTGCAAAGCTGGTGAGATGGGTAGAGAGCTGGCTGCAGGGAAGGCAACAGAGGGTGGTGGTGGGTGGGGAGCTCTCACACCCAAGGGCAGTGACGAGCGGTGTCCCACAGGGCTCGGTGTTGGGACCAGTGTTGTTTGGGATATTCATTGCAGACATATCATGGGACATCAAGAGCAAGATCAGTCTGTTTGCTAATGATACCAAGGTTGGCACAGTGGTGAATGACCTAGGGGGATGGCAGGGGTTGCAGGATGATCTGGAAAAGCTTGAAACCTGGTCAGACACCTGGCAACTGGGGTTTAATGCCAAAAAGTGCAAGGTGCTGCATTTTGGGATGAAGAACCCAATGAGGAGTTACCAGCTAGGGGGAGTGCAGCTAGCCCAGACAGAGGAGGAGAAGGATCTGGGTGTGCTCATTACAGGGTCAATGAACAACTCGGCACAATGTAGGAAGGCAGCTGCAAAGGCCAACAAAATGCTGGGTTGTATTGCAAGGGGTATATCGTGAGGGAGGAGGTGATTCTGCCACTGTATAGGTCATTAGTTAGACCATACCTGGAGTACTGCATGCAGTACTGGCGTCCGTATCTGAAGAGGGACATTAAGTTACTGAAGGGGGTGCAGCGCAGGGTGACAAAGATGATCAAGGGGCTGGGGGACTTATCATATGAGAGGAGGTTGAAGGAGTTGAACATGTACTCACTGAAGGAGAGGAGAGACAGGGGTGACATGATTGAAACCTTTAAATACATGAAAGGAATAAACAAGATGGGTACAGAGGGCTGTTCAAAGTAAGGGAGGGGAGGGCCACCAGGGGCCATGATATGAGACTGGAGCAAGGAAGGTTCAGGAGGGAGATGAGGAGACACTTTTTTACAGAGAGGGTGATGGCTGGGTGGAATGCGTTACCTGCAGAAGTGGTATGCAGTAGAACAGTGGGCTGCTTCAAACGAAGATGGGACAGGACAAGGGGGAGGGTTAATGAAGGGGAAGGGTGGAAGGGAGGGGCAGCTGCAGAATAAGGGGTGCTAGCTGCACATTCGAGCAGACTTGATAGACCTTTAGGCCTTTATCTACTAGCAAATTTCGTATGTTCGTAAAGATCTTCCACCCCCCCCCGCCACTCACGTCATTCCAGGTATACACCCTGTTTAGGTCTACATCCTCAGACCTCTACAGACCCCAGTGATCCCACTGGTTACTTTCATGGCCCACCCTCCGTGGCAGTCCACTACATGGACTAGGCAGACACTAAGACCCAAGAGAGTCCCTGAGGCCCATGCCCATGCCAGACATTGTTTTTTCCTCCTCTTTTAGGTCCTTACCACCTCTTCTGATGTCAGTGAAGCAGTCCAATGGCCTTGCATGCACACAGCAGACCATGCATCAGGAGCAAGCCTGACACAGCCACAGGGGTAGCTATGGTACTAAAACTCATTGTAGACTGTTTCCAACTAAGGCACACTGCTGCACGAAAGCTGCTCCAGCCTCTCTTGCCTATCAATGCTGTAACTCAATTTAGTTTCTAAACTCAGGTTTCCTGCACAGCTAATTGCCACTGGACCATTGGGGTGGCCTTAGAAGGATACTTTTGACAATAAATATATCTTATGCCTGGTATTTATCATCCTGAGGGTAACTTGTTTTCTACCTGAACGATATACATTGAAATACATCAGAATTTTAACAAGATAGTTTGTGTAGCGGGAAGAAACAAAGGCATTGGGGAGGTAAAAGAAGACCAAATGAACTGAGTGGGGACAGAAATAGAGGTTACTTACTTTTAACGATATTTCTACTACTAGTATTCAATTTAAATCCATACTTTAGCTGCCTTCTGCAGAACATGATCAGTCACTGGAACAGTCTTCAAGCCTGACTCCTCCCACAGCCCCCAGCCAAGTGGTCCTCACATTCCAGCCTCTTTCCAGTCAGATCTGCATGCTAGAACAAGAAACTGAAGCAAGCCTTGCCAGGGGCAAGTCATGTGGGTGTGAACTGAATATTACTGGTAACAGAACTCTGGTTACAAGTGACCTCTGTCTCAAACTACCTAAATTCAGTTTTCTTGTGCATCTCTCCAAGTCACATGCACAAGCCTGCTTAGAAGGCAATGTCTGTTCTAGCCACGCCTCATCAGCCTGACTTGCACAGGGATTTCCATACCCATGATGCTTTGTACTGGGAATGAGGCTTCAGAGTATGTTTATGCTTTGGAGAGATGCACAAAAAACAAACAATTCAGATATTTCTTCTCTCCTAGCATCCTTTTAGGGATCCCATATGTTACTCTTCCTGCAAACTGCCTCATGAGTATGATCACTCTGTGTGTTCTTAACCTTAGTAAACTAAATTCAGTTCACTATCCACACACACTTAGTCAGACATCTAGCAGTCCTCAGGAGGAGGGAGAAGGTGCACACCACAAATTAGGTGAAGAGAGACTAAAGGACAGAGGACCAAAGGGCAGCATCACAGTGACTAAGCATGTGATGCTGTAATGGGAGAAGAACATGTGCAAATTCTACTAGGTAGCAGCACTACATATCCTAGAAATTGGAATGTACCTGGCAACAGAGGAAGTACAGTATTATGTCTGGTGGAGCAGGCTTTCAATCCAATTAGGCAATTATCAGCTTGGCTGCCAGTCTGACTCGAGCTGCTTCAGTGTATGTTGCAAAATTCTGCTGTATGCTCTTGACAGAAGACCAGAGCCCTGGAAACATCTAGTGTACAGAGTGCTCACTCCTCCTCCAAAGCATAAAGCTTCAGAAAGAAGGCCAGTAGAATTAGTGACTGATTAAGGTGAAAGTCAGAATACTTTGGAAAGACATTTCGCATGGCAGCTCAGGACAAACTTGTCCTTGTGGAAAAGCAGATATGTAGACTCCATTAATAGTGCCTGGAGCTCAGTCATCTCTTTGGCTGAGGCGATGACCAAAAATGTGGTCTTTTAAAATAAAAATGTGAGAGATCAGGCCTGTGTATAGGCTCAGATAGTTTCTCCATTAACCGTTACAGTCACTGACAGTAAGCCCCATGGTGGAGGTGGTTCCTGAATCTTAGGTGCTGCTGGTGGTACAGCCCTTTAAAGAAATGACTGACAGCATTGTCCAGTGCCACTTCTAACAACCCTGCTTAGGTACGGTATGCTGAAATGGTGGCGAGATGCATCTTAAGCGAGGTGTCTTGCAATGTTGTCAGAGATAGGGACCCAAGGTGATACAGGGCAGGATTAGGACACCAATTCATACTCCTTGCATCAAAATGTGAACCTTTTCCACTGGCAAGTGTTTGGTGGCCAGATGCACCTTAAGCAAGGTGGCCCGCAATGCTGCCTGAGATAGAGACCCAAGGTAGGCAACCATCTGTGATATGGGGCAGGACTGGAACACCAATCCTCTACCACTTGCAAGTATATGACTTGTGAGTCGACTTCTTCCAAATGTCTCCAACATGTCCAGAATCAGGCCATCAGGAGCAGACACTGCAAGTCTGGATGCCTGATCATCCTTCTGAACTTTATCAGTTAAGTCCAGTCTGAGTTGAAGCAGCCAAAGAGGTCTGCTGCTGAAACTAAGGAGCTGCTGATAACAGAACTTGTGTGGTCAGTTTAGCTTAAACATGATCATGGGTGCTGTATCCACCTGCACACTGAGAATCCCATGGGAACAAGAGGAAACAGAGGGAAGGTGTACAGGAGGCCCTGAGCCCAGGGTCAAGAGAACACACATTTCCTGCAGAGGGCTCGAGCACAGAATAGTCTGAGCTTTCTGTTCTCCAAGGAAGCAAAGAGATCTATAGACAGAATTCCCCACAATGTGAACACCTGGGAAATTACCTCTGAGTACAGGAATAACTCCTTTGACACATCTCCCATACGAATGACAGCAGCCACCAGCTGGTTGCTCACTGCATGGACTGTAACCAGGTCTGACTGCAGGGAAAGAGCCAATTCACAGCAGTAAGATGAGAGTCTTCCTTTTTTAGGATATAAAGTAAAAGCAGAAATTAAAGCAGCAGTATTTGTTAGTCATCATATTTTTTTTCCAGCAATAAGATTTGTCAGGCAAAAAATATCATGGTACCTCTTTTTCTTACCATTTCTTTAATTCCTGAACCAAGATATGGGATTCTGAAGTTTTTAAAAGTTCCCACTGCCGTGCCATGCCTGTCATGAAAAGATTAAATATCCTGGTACAGTGTTGTGCTACTTACCATGAAACTTATGTGGTAACATCATCCTAAAACATCTGCATAATGAATGTCGCATGTAGGTTCAACAAGTAGTCTCAATGGAAGAGATTTTTTTTTTAATTGCAAGTGGCAGCCATCTTTAATTATGTGAGTCACTATTACAAAATTAAGTGTTAAAGCTATTTTAAAAATATCTGATGAAACTAAGAATTCATTGAGAATTAATCTAAGGATGTCATAAATACATGTTTAACAAAAAGTGATATGATTACATTTTATGCCCAATAATACATACTGCTGCTTTAAAAAAAATTTTAGAGATCCCTAATATAGCACTGCTATTAAATCCAGATATTTATTTGGGGTCTTTTGAATAAGCAAATTAATGTCCAATAGAAATGATGCTGTAAGAAAACTGCACCCCTGTCCCAATACCCTTACCCTCATTTTCCTTTTATTCCGCTCTCTATGTATGTACCAGCCCAGTTCATCAGATCATACGTCAGTTGGAGGGGGCACTAGAGAGCCATCTTCTAGGCAGGATACACCTAGACTGAGCTCTCACTGGCAAAGCAACATTTTGAGTTAAAATCTTTATTAACAGTGAACATTTCAATTTTCTAAGTGTCTAATTTACTGCAGCATGATATCTGGAGTAGAAAGATCCATCTCATGCCATGGGTTGATCGAAAGGGCAACAATCGGGACCAGCTAAGCATCTGCAGCCAGCTACTAGCAAGGCCACCAGCACTTTGGGAACTCTTACTACGCCATCGACAGCGCCCCCATGGCAGAATGATGTTAGAGTCCATATGGGCAATGGATTCTAAAGTAGAAAGAACCCTGCAAAAATTGGAAACACATGATTCGGCCATTGCAACCTTGGTCGGTAGTGTAGCTGACTCTGAAAAAAGGATTACAACTACCTCAACAGCAGTCACATCCCTAGCCAAAGAAAATGGGCAATTACATTCCTGCATGGGGTCTTTAGAAAATGAAATCCACACGGGGAACATTCGTCTGGTCGGAGTACCAGAGGGCACTGAGGGTACAAATCTTTTATAGTATATTACAACTTGGATTCAAGAGGCCCCTCCGACATTAGAGGGTCTGGACTGGTCTGCTTTCAAGAGGGCTACAGGGTGAACCCTTGTCTCTGTCCTGAGTCACCAACCCAACCACGCACCATCCTTCTAAAAACATCGGGATCAGAGATAAAGGATTTGGTCATCACTGCAGCAAGGGCAGTGTACCCTTTGCACATTAATGGTGCAGATGTCAAGTTCTTTCTGGAATTCTCTTTTCAAAAAGATCTCACCAGAAAAGATTTGATGCTGTCTGGCAATGACTCAGTGCACCGGGGATAGTGCCCTCTTTTTTTACTTCCAGCTCAGCTTCATATAATTTATGAAGGGAAGGCATGGCAGTTCACTGACCCCCAGGATGTGGGTCAGTGTACCGAAAAGACAGAAGTCGAATTTGCAGTACAGCAGGAGACATCAGAGACTTTCAGATCGGCGGATACTGTGGACAGACTTTTTCTTTTGCATTTTCTAACTTACTCTAAATTCAGGTGTACCATTCTTTAGTATCCTTCTTCTGGAGTTAAAGGGAAACAGTTATTCTGGCTATTATACTATCCTGGAAGAATTTCTTTGTGAGGGGGGTGCAAATTATAATTACAGATTATCTATTTTGGGGCTTAGCGACTCAAGGTCATAGCAGTAACTCCGCCATTTTGGGCTCCCACTCACCACTGCAGTTCACCGCAATGGATGGTAATGTCTGCAAAGAACATCTGGTTCAGTTGTAACACAGCCTTTCATGTTACTATTAATGCTGTAGTGACTTACACTTTGCACTCTATCAGTCTTTCTACTCTTCACTGTTTTACCGTTAATGTAACAAGAGATCTTGAAATGCTGTACATGCCTAAGAGGATTCTTAGGGTGAGTTTTGGTAATTTTACTACCTATTTTATTCCTGTGTATTTCTCCCTATGGTTAACACCTACAGTCACTGAAGAGGCTGGCAACTACTTGGACTTGTTTGGAAATGACTAAATCACAGAATCTTAATAGGATTCTGCCTACTCCTTCTGTACAAGATTATATGTTAACCAAATGTGTTTGTCAGCACTTTGTGGAGCTTTTTTCTCTTGTATCCAGTGAATTTCTCTGTTACCATGTATAAGCAAATGGGATATAGTCTGTTTTTCAGAAATTAGTAAAACAAATTAAGTTTAAAAAGATCATATATCAACTGCTGTTGGTTCTATGAATACTTTTTTAATATAAATTTATATTTTCTTTGTAAATTTATTAATAGAGTCATCATAGGCACCCATTATGGCATCAGGTTATTTACTTTATTAAGTATGTTTTAATGGGCAAAAAAAAATACAAAAATGAACTGTGGGGGTCACTTGACTTCTTATCCCTATAAAATCTGGAGATGCCAAGGGAGCATCACCACCTCATGAAGTGGAGTTGTCCACAAAGCACTGGGGCTGGCAGTCCTGCTCCATACCTCTTGATGTTTTTAGTGGTGGGATTGTATTTTTCACTCATTTGCACTGTACTGCTTTGAACAATTGAGACGTGTGAAATCTACAAAGTGTAGTAAAGTATACTTTTGCATGACATGCCTCTTTGTTTGCAAATTTTTTTTCTGATTTTATGTACCAGTCCTTTGGGGAGATAGCTTGTCTAAATATTACAAGCAGCACATGTTTTATAACATGTTTTTATAACTTCACTCTTTCTGCTCTGATTCCTTTACTGGATTTGATATGTGTCTCTAACATGGAGATGGCATTCTCATATGATGTGGTCAGGGTGTACATGCACACCCACTGCTAATAAATCTGTTAAAAGTCAATTTATGACTTAAAAAGTCTTGTTTGGAACGGTATTACCTACAATGCTTCATACAATGGTGCAAGGAGTGGAAAAAAGGTGGTAAGCCCATAAATGCTCCAATACAATCACCCTTAATAAGTCGGTATATTTCCATCATTAATATATGTGATTAGCCTGTTTTTGAACTGCTGTTTATTTTCACTAATAATAATATTTAATGGGAGTTTGCTACAGGGATTTATCACTCTCTGGGTATAAAAGTCCTTCCTCCTAGTCGTGTTAAAGCCATGTGGCTCGAGTTGTAGGGGTTGGCCTCTAGTACCCACCCTGTCACTTCTAAATTCAAAGTCTATCCTGCATAATGTCAAAGCATAATAGCAGGTCTCCTCATATCCTCCTTGTCTTGAGCAATATTAACCCCAAATGTTTTAGGCATTCTTGATATGATAGGTCATTTATATTATATACTGTACCAGTCTGGTTGTTTTCTTTTGAATCTTCTCTAATTTGTTTATTGTCCCCTTTATTTATTGGACCCCAGACTGGGCTACCATAGTCCAATGGTGGTTTGATATAATTCCTATATAATGGCATTATTACTTCCCTACTCCTACTCTTGAAGAGTTTCTTAATAGTATACAGTATCCTGTTTGCCTTTACAATCTGGCTTTCACAATGTGTGTTCAAGGTTAGCTTATTATTAAATATAACTCCAAGGTCCCTTTCCTGCTCAGATACTCTCAGTGGTACTCCTTCTGGTTTATATGTGGCAATATTTGACTGGTTGCCCAGATGTAACACGTAAAAATTTTTCTTTCTTAAAAGCCAGCCCTTGTTCATTTGCCCATTTTAGGATTTTGTTCATGTCATTTTGTAAGTCAGCCTGATCTTTTGTTGTTTGTACAATTCCTGCCAGTTTTGAGTCATCTGCATATTTTGTGACCCAGCTTATAACTTGTTTTTCCATGTTGGAGATGAATATCTGGAACAAAATTAGCCTGAGATCTGACCCCTGAGGCACTCAGCTTGTCACCAGTCTGTGCTCAGAACAGTAACCATTAATGCACACCCTCTAAGTCCTCTCATCCAACCAGAATTGTATTCATTTAGTCACCTTATGGAATAACTTAATTTCTGCTAGTTTTTTTTAATAATTGCTACATGTGGAATGGTATTGAATGCCTTTGAGAAGTCAAGATATATGCAGTCCACAAGTAACCCACTGTCTAATGCTTTGAAGATTTTCTCATAGAAGCATAGGAAATTAGTAGTGCATGATCTTTTTGCTTTGAAGCCATGTTGATTGCTGTCTGCTATGTCCTGTTCATTTAGATGGTCAATTATATAATATTTTAAGACTGACTGAAATATTGTACCTGGCACAGATATTAAGCTTATGAGTCTGTAGTTGTTACATGTTGTCCTACTTCTCTTTTTATGTATGGTATGGTACATAACCAATCAGATGGTACATTACTACTATTGAGAGACTGTGTAAATAGGTATTTTAATGGTTTTGCTATGTAAGGCGCAAGGAGTTTTAGAAGTCTTGGAGAAATATTATCTGGTCCTGTTAAGTGAATATTTTTTAACTGCGTTATTTACCTGAATGCAGTCCCAGCTTTTGTTTTATTCACCTGGTAAGAGAGAGAATATTTTCGACTGTTGCCATAGAAGGAAATGTATGATGCCAATTTAGTTCCACAGGTGAAGAATGTCAGTACAACCAGAGGCTGTTTTAGATACAGGCAAAGAACAAAACAAAGTCCCATTCTGTGTAGACAGCATGGGACCTGTTGTGATGAAAAGAGAGGGAACTCACAAACAAAAGCAAGATGACAGCAGCAATTAAAAAGTTCCATCAAATTTAGAATTCAAAGGTCTAATTCATAGATTAGAAAAACTTAATATATTACAAAATCAATATTTACAGGAACACTTTGCAGACAGACCAAACAAGCAGTTAGAAAATGTCCATCTGTGGGTCTGGAGAATCTTAGACAGAGATTTGAGTAGGAAACCACTTTAGAGCAGTGCAAAGATATGCATACTGACATTCTGATAAAAGAAGACACTAACCATGATCAAATTACACAAGAACTGAAAGAAGTGCAAGGGTAGCTTCAACAATTTAAAAGTGGTAAAGGGTTTAATGAGTTCTAGCACTCAAAATAAATGATTGACAAATTCTTGGGTATTATTGTCTAATGTGCTTGCATCTAACATCTTGTGTGTCTGCTGTCACTCTCTGTAAGTGCTCAATGCCCATTCCAATGTATGTACCTAATATAACTACTGTATTATCTTCCATTGTATGTAACTGCTCAATGCCCATTCCAATGTATGTATCTAATATACTTACTGTATTATCTTCCAATGTATGTAACTTTTGCTGTAACTAATCCCAGGTCGCCCCTGAAAAAGGGACCTCTGGTCTCAGTGGGCCTACCCAGTTATCAAAATCTAAATAATAATAAATAATAAGAAAGAGATTCTGGAATGAATCAAAATTAAACAGGGACAAAACAGACTATAAGGAAGGAAATATATTAAGGTGGGCTAAAGGAGATTGTTCTAAAAGTAGAGGCAGATCAACATTTAGATCTAATAACAGAAGGGGCAATAGCAAGGCAAATCTGGCAGAGACATAAATATAAATTTAACAGCCAAGAGTGCCTCAGTTAGCTAAAAGGGTAAATTTTTTGGTGAAGGAAACACTTCTGCAAAAGTTGAATAAGAAAGGTTAAAAACCAAAAACATGCAGTTCTGATGAAAACGTATAGGACTTGAAGTTCTGATCAAATTAATGTTTTAAGCACAGGTCTCATTTCATCCCTAATCCAACAATAAATAAACACTGGAGTGAATCTGTCAAATTGTTTAGAAAAATTCACCTGCGCAACTATTTTGAAAAGAAGAGCAGAATGTGTTTCCTTGCAAACTCAGATGTAAATGATGAACAGGCAAGTAATGACTGCACTCTGAATTTTGAAGATCTTCATCTGAAGAAATAGAAAACAGAGTGACCTACTTCCAGTCCAGCATGCTACCCTTAATTCAAGAGAAAAATGTGGGAAATACAGCTGATAACCTGATTAATTTGGCCACAGAACAAACCGAAGAAGAACAATAAGACAGCTCAGCTATGGAACACAACTGAATGCTGGAAAGCAGAAGACTAGTCAGACTGAGATCCATCTTTGATTCAGGAATACAGTTCAACCCAGTGACCATAACCTACCAAAGGCTGGTAACACAAGATGATAGTCACTGTTTTACATCTGTGTGGCAGATTTAAACTGGACAAAAAGGTTTGGAAGAACTGAAGTCTATGCAGTAAACTGAGTTTATAAAACTAGATAAGGGTGACAATGTGGTATTGCTGGATGAGAAAATCTATAGGGGCAAGAGGTAGGTTCTGAGGCAACTGAATGATAAATGTAAACAGAAAATATTTATTTTATGTATTTATTGAGTTCTTGGATAACACCTGTGAGTGGATGCTCTTTTGTAGGTTCCACATCAGTTCAACAGAAAATAGCAGAGAACAACAATTCATATATTTACAGAGATGGTACAGTAAGTTACAAAAAGGTTCACACAAGTAGACACTGCTGAGGCATAGTACAATGTAAGCCTGCATCTGTGAGTTCAAACACCCTGGAGAAGATAGATACAGAGAAGGTAACAGACAAAGGTGACATAGTGGAGGAATGGGGGGGATGGTGGGGTGTGCCATGAGATCTGAGGGGGTAGGCAGGGGGGTCAGTGAAGTGCTGAGGTTGGGAGGTGCCCCCTAGATAAAGAGGTGCATCTAAGTGCAGCAGGTAATTACTGTGGACCGGGGGTAAGCGGATGCAGTCACAGGTGTCCTTGATAATGAAGTGCTGATGAAAACTTCACTTGTATGCACCAAAAGTTAGATGAAGCAGTCACAGTTGTCCTGGCAATGAGGTGCTGATGAAGCTTACGCTTGAAGGTACCAATAGTTGCTACTCTGGAGATTGCAGGTGGCAGAGCATTGATCCAGTGGGGTGCACGGTAGGAGAACGCACGTTGTGCCAATGCAGTGCGGTATCTAGGTTTGCTAAAGATTTGACTGTTGAAGCTTCTGACCAGCCTAGCACTCATGTGTCATGTGAGCAGGTTCTGAACTCCTTGTGGCAGCAGATTTAGTGAGGATTTTTGGCAAGTGGGCAGGTTTGGTATTTAATTCTGTTCTTCATTTGGAGCCAACCTGTCCGAGCATAGAGTTCACAGGTGTGCGTGAGTCTTGTAGCACCTGTGAGGAGGCAGCAGACCTTATTTAGTGCCAAAGAGATGCAGTGGAGGACAGTGTTTATTACCGACCCATATATGGCCAGGCCATAATCAATGAGGGAGACAATTGAGCTATTGATGGCCAGGTTCAGGGCTTCATTTGTTAGGCTGTGTTTGCAAAGGTAGAGTATCCCAATTCTGGAATTGTTGGCCTTTGCAGTATTGTCTATGTGCTGGGCATAGGACAGTTTGGAGTCAATTGTAATACTCAGGTACTTAAAGTGCTGTACAAGAGCCAGTGTGTCACCGCTGTCATTCTTGACAGACAGGGGGAAGGCCTTATGCTTACTAAGGGAGCTGGAGTAGATCATGGTCTTTGTTTTTTTTTATAGTTGAGTACTAGTCTGTGTTCTTTAAACCAAGCTTCAGCAGAGGAGAAACCAAGTTGGAGGTGTGCTTGGGGTGAGGATTGCTGGTGAAAATGACTGCGATATCAGCTTACAGGAGCATATGACTGGGGCTGGAGCCTGGAAGTTTGTTTAAGAAAATGCTGAACGTTAGGGGTCATAGGATTGACCCTTGTGGGATTCCTTAGCAGACCGGCCTGCTATCAGAGTTGACATCCCCAGTCTTGACCCGCTGTGAGCGATTGCAGAGATAGCTGTTGAAAAAATGAACTGTATCTGGAAATAGTCCAGTGTCGGTTAGCTGCTCAAGGAGGAGCATATGATGCACTGTATCAAATGCTTTTGATAGGTCGATAAATGCAGCCCCCACTGGCTGGCCTTGGTCTATAGCTTGGTGGATGAAGCCCATAAATTTCAGCAATGTTGTGATGGTGCTGTGCCCTGTCCAGAACCCATGCTGCTCCAGGCAAAGGAGTTGGTGCAGGCTCTGGCACTCCACAATCTGATCTGCCACGATCCATTTAAGCACTTTGGAAAGTGGTGGGAGTATGGAGATCAGCCTGTAGTTGTGCAATGCCCAGTCCCTTTTTTGGATTGGGGTTACAGTCACAGATTTCCATTGCTGGGGGAACTGTGAGAGGCAGAGGGACAGGTTAGTTATTGAAGTCAAGGGGCTCAGGACTTCTTTGAGGGTCAGGGCAACAAATTTAAGGTCTAGGGTGTCCCCGCTTTGTTTTGATTTCCCCAGTACCTTCTCCAGGTATTTTCTGGCCTCTGTTTTGGAAACTTCTTTAAAGTAAAATAACGAAAGGTTGTTGGTTGAGAATACTGATAGAGAATCCAACAAAAGTTTTAAAACATCACATTGATGAATTTATTAAAAATTTTATAGAATTGAAATGGGCTACTTTGGATGAAGCACATTACCTTGAAACCAGCACTCCCACAGTGTCCACCTCTGATGTGCTTTCAATGCTGCATAAAAGTCTTTTTAACCCTCCAGGATGTCCAACAGCTTCTGGAATGGGCTCTGTGATGAACATACTGCCAATTTTGACATTTTTTTTTCTGAAAGAAGTCTTAGTAAAACAACAGTCTTATGTTAGAGATGCCATGAACATCCTGGAGAGGCTACAGGATTTTATTTGGCAGCCAGAATTCCTCTGGCTTACAACAGATTGAAACAAAGAAACATAGAAGTTGACAGCAGATAAGGACCATGTGGCCCACCCAGTCTGCCCATTTTCCCTACCTACTGCTAAAACCACAGATCCTAGTTGATCTGCAGCTCACCATTTCTTTCCTGTCTCTGGGGTATTTTTATATCTATCCCATGCTTTCTTGAATTCTCTAACTGAACAGGAATGGGGAGTTGAGAGCTGTAGGTGAACTGTTAAAGAGGGGAACAGTTCATAAAACCCAAATTAATTCTTGGTGATCTACATTTGATTCTTACAAAAAACTAATATGTTTTTAATTTAATGTTTTATTTCTAGCTATGTGGAATAGTGATGGGGACCTCAATAGCCCCCTCCTTTGCAAACCCTTATTTAGGGTGATGGAAGGGGGAGCGCATTTTAAATTCACAAAATTCTTTAAAATTTTACACACTGCTTCACTTTCTTGATTATATTTTGGTAGTGTGGATAGGCTCTTGTGATGAGGTGATTTAATTTAAGAAACCCAGTAGTTTAACACTAACAATCTAAATTCAAAATTCACATGTCAACTCCATATCATGAAAATTGATTGTGTGGATCTGACCTTTACGGCATTTCTACCTAACCTAGACCCAACCCACTGTTTTACTCCTTCTGTCAATTTGCCCTTGACAAACCCCTGCATACTCATCAATGTTCACTGTGCACTTCCCTTTCTCTCACCTCTCTTGATGCCAGGATCATTACCCACTGTGCCTCCTTAATCTCATTTTGGCTCCCTCCCCACATGTCTTGCTTATTTCCTCTTTTCCTGACTTCTACCTCTTTCTCCCTTCATAATGCTTGCTCTTGTTCTCTCGCTCTTCCCTCAGTGAAATCCATTGCTGGTCAAGCTGCCTTCTTGTTCTGCTTCCCCAAACTATGGGATTTTTTCCCACCTTTCATTTCCTCTATTCCTTCCCTTCAAGCTCTGAAATCTCTCCTCTATAATTTCTGTACTCACTCCTGCTGACTTGGTCCTAATACTGGGGTGGACTTCTGTCTGCTGCTTTTTAACCTACTCTAACACTAATACAGTTCCTTTTCCCCCATCATCTGTCACCACCCCTTGCCCCTCATATTAATGTATTGTTGCTCACTCCTTAATGTTCCTTTACACTTCTTTCTGCAATGCATTCTTTAGCAACTGTGTTAATCAGAAGCATTTTCCTGTAATTTGCTTATTTTGTAATATTTTTTCCATATTACTACATAATTTTTGCACATTGTACAGTGTATTTGTACTGTTCACTATTATTCCCCCAGGACACATTTGGAAACAAGCTGATACCAGCTTAGTATGACTTTTCTGTTAAAACTTTTGAAATAAATAAATTTCCTTTTCAGAAAACTCAAACATCAACTTTTAGAAAGCCAAGTTTGGAAAATGCTCTGCTGAAAGCCAGCAGATCTCATCCAAGGTCTTTGGTTAACTGTTCCTCACACAGTGAGTTCCTTGGGTTACTTAGAAACTGCTCAGACCCGGTTATGTCTGAACAACAAGCTAAGGAACCTAAAGAAAGATTCTTAAGAAATAAAAAACAAGCTCTAGATCGAGCAATTGAAAAAGCAAGCGGTTCTTACCATGTGGAATTATTAAGCCCCCAAAATAGGGACAGATCTGAATGTACTCAAGTCACATTTATTACAGCTTCCAAAGGACTGGCACCGCAACCTGCACAGGAAGTTAGGAAATACTGGCCCATGTTAATGAGTGACCCAACTTTAAAGGGGCATTAGGTACAGAATAGAATATTCAAAAGGTCAGAGTCCAGGTGACATCATAAGCCATTTTTTCACCAGCATTTAGACATGCACTGCCATGGTTTCCCACTACCCCTCCAAAAGGATTCTACAAAAGCAACTACCGCAGCATTTGTAAATATGCAAATATGGGGAAACGCTTTATACTTCTGTTGTCAGGAAAAGAGGTAGAAATCTAACAACTGATTAACTGTAAAAGTAACTTTGTAGTTTATGTAATGTGGTGTTCCAGTAATAAAATTTATGTAGGTGGAACTGTTCAACCACTAAAAGTGAGGATACAGGAGAAACTCAGAAATGTAGAAGAGTGTCTGTGTGACAGTGCAGTGGGGCAACACTGTAGAAAGCCACATGGGGGTAATTTGAGCTCTATACAAATTATGAGGATAGAAATGGTGTGTTCAAAAACAAGAGAAGGAGACAGATTAAATGAACTCTTGAAAAAGGAAGCAAGATGGATTTCCTTTTTACAGACATTACTGGCCTGCAAGGAAGCACTAGATTTGAAACTGAACAGTTAATGGTCAGTTACATACAGCAGGTAATCCAAAGTAATTGGTCTATTTTCCTGATGGATCCTAAACTAAGGGAAGGCACCCAAAATCCCCATAAGTAAACTGCAAATTATGCAACTCTTTACTTAGGTAAGCCTGGGCAGAAGAGAAAAAAATATTGACACTGTTTTATTGCAAAGGGAATCATTTTGGATTTTCATATTAGGCGTATTTGGCAACCCAGGTCTTCAGTAAAGCTTTCAATAAAAAGCCAAAAAAAAAGAATTGTTCTATTAAGATTTTTTATTTTAATTATGCTTATGTCTGTTTAGTTCGATTATTTTAATAAATATGTTTGCTTTCTGCTTCTTTTAGAATGACCTGGAGAATCTCACTTGTGATAAGCATATCACTTCAAGAAAAATATACCTGCTTAAACATTAATTGGGGCTGCAATTTGTGACAGCTATTTATAAATCATTATAGTTGGATCTCCCTGTAGTACCCACAGTGCACTGTTTTTAAATTGCACATAGCATTTTCATCAGGAGTAATGTGCTGCCACTTTAATACTATTCACTATTTAAGTGGGACTGTAGGAAACTATGGCCTTTCTGCCAAAGCATGTGAGTGCAAAACCTGTTCGGTTTCTAGTAACATCTGGATTTTCTGTTCCTCGGTTACCAGCATTTTAGCTTTGTGACAACATTTACTAAATAAAATTTGCACAACCGTTTGTACTCTATGCAGAGTATAGTGCTGGTTTCTTTTGAGGATTCACTGCTTTTTTGAATAGGCACAGACAGCTTTCTGATGGGGTCAACTTTGCTGCTATATAGACACGGTATCAGTGCCTTAGGCTCTGGGTGCCCCGAAGGACTGGGTACTGGCTGAACTGGTGGCAGCACTGTTCTCCAGGCAGCTGTATTGGTGGGCTCAACTGGAAACTCAGTCAGGCATGATTCACCTGGGAGTAAGTCAGCACCAGTGTCCAAGTGAAGGAGGAGTCCTCTCTCTCCACATATTTGTACCTAATAGAATAGACCATCAGATAGTCTGGCAGTGATTTAGTTGGCTGCTTCAGTGGCAACTCCACAGGCAGACCAATAAGCTCGACCTCCTTCTAAGGCACTTGACCACGTGGACCCTCCAACTGGAGCTAGTGCAAGCATTCTCTTGACTGGCAGTGATTCCACGACCAGTGGTGGCTCTTCCTTCTGTGTTTTCATTGATGAGATATATACTCATCTTGAGAGGAGTGGAGAAACTAAAGAAAATGCTTAAACCCTTCATCCTCCTAAGGAGCTCGGAGATCGAACACACACTCTTCCTCCACCAACAAAAAGTCTAGGACTGGCACATCGTCACCAGCCCCCTCCACCACCATGGCCCAAAAGTGTACCGTCAACCCTGCAACCGAAGTGATCGTATGCTCTGTGGGTTTACTGTGGACAACCTGCTGGTTATGATCCTCCATTGCTGAAGCATGCATAGCCTGATACAAAAAGCAATGTGCCATATCACGGTTTGAGCCCAAAGAGTAGACACAGGCATCATGTCTGTCAGTCATGGGCAAGGTGAAGCTTCACAAAATACACCCCTTAAATTCCAGCTTTCTCTTCTGATCCATGGTAAATTGAAACAATGCAGCAGAAGTCACAGTAATGGATGAAGAAATGAGTCAAAAGGTTGAAGCCAGACAAGAACAATATAATGAAAATCATGCTAGCAGAATCCTCAATCACTAGCAGGAGTTGTGAGGTAGGAGACCTGTCTGTTCATTCCAGTGGGGAAAAAAAAAGATCTGAGTGCTAAGAAAGCAGAGCTAGAGAACCACATGGTAGGTTGATAAGAGAAGTCAAGCTTGATGTCTATTCCAGTGACTAAGCATACTCAATGTTAAATTGCCTAAGTGTGGATAGCAATCCTTTCAACCTTTTGTAACCAAAATAAGGAACAGAAACACTCAAAATGAGGGACAACATGGGACAGTGGCCCACAAAATAAAGGGCACATCAAACATGAAAATGCAAGCTCAAACTACTGAGAAAGTAGTGTTTTTATTTCCTCAAAGTTTAAATTTGCTTTAGCATCATAGAATTTGAATAATTTCAGTTTTTTGGTCTGAATTTATAGCATCTCTTCTATGTGAGCAACACCTTTTCTTTTTCTTTGAGGGACTGATGTGGGACAAAGCATTTCTGAGGGGTAAAATGAGGACTTCCCCCTCATAATGAGGGACAGTTAAGAGCTGTGGTGGATAGTGAACTGAATCAAGGCAGAACATTATTCTTCTTAATGGACATGTAAGAAATATAAACTGATTTAAAACCTGTGTATATAAATATTATTTATTTAAACGTTTTACCAGGATAGGTCTACTGAGCTGGGAGCAGCTCATTTCAAGAGGCATCCTGGAGGAGGGCACAGGGATAAAGTGAATGCAAAAAAAGCAATACAGCAATAAGCAAAAAGCATTCAATAATAAGGAAGATGCATACATAACATTGCAAGGCAATTTTTTAGGCACCCTTTCCCTGGGGTGTAGGACACTGTACAGAAAACAAAAATGCAAAATAACTACAAAATACAGTTCAAATGAACAAGAAGAAAAAAATTACTCACTATAGTAATCTTGCTTCTTCCAAGGTATTCTTCAATATTCATAACTCTTGCAGTCAGCCAATAGAATTGGACTGCCCGGAGGATGGAAAGTATGTAAATGATGGAATCATTATTGGCTCGTGCCAACTTTCAAATGCTGCCCTTCCTTACTGCTGCATTCTAAAATGCTCAGATTCATTGGGGCCTGCAGTAAAGGCTCTTACTAATCTATCCTAATAAATGCTATGCTAAATATAAAGATAAAATGATTAATAATGATCATAAGAAAAGCAATCCTGACAACACACCGTGACAGAGGTACCCCTCTTTCAGAAACTTGTCAGATATGACACTAAGAGGGAAAAACTACATGCAACAGAGTTTATAAAATGTATATATAACACAATAAGAGTGGGAGCTGTCCTAGACTATACAGTCAGTCAGAGATGCAGAGGCCACTGGTTCTGGAAATGGAGACAGGGTGGGAGAGTTATGAATATTAAAGAATACCTTGGAAGAAACAACATTACTATGGTAAGTATTTTTTTTCTTCTAACCCCAGGTATTCTTCAATATTCCTAACTCTTGCAGAATATGAAGCAGTACCTTTGGAGGTGGGCAAAAAAACTATTTTGGAAATAGGCTCTGCAGAACTACTGTGCCAAACCTGGCATCACTCCTGGACTGGGAATCCAGACAGTAATGCTTTGTGAAAGTGTGTACTGTCCTCCATGTAGCTGCTTTGCAGATTTCCAATAGTGGGATGTCCCTGGCAGCTGCTATTGTGGCAGCTGTGCCCCTTGTAGAGTATGCCCTGAGGCCTATTTGGAATCCTTACCCACTTTTGTGTAGAAGAATTGGATGCATTGAACTATCCAGTGAGAGAGCGTCCTTTTTGATGCTGGTTTTACTTTTCCTACATCCCCATAAGTCAGGAACAGCTGCTGTCTATCCTGCCTGTGGTCCTTAGTGCGAGTCATGTAGTAGCTTAATGCTCTTTTGACATCCAAACTGTGGAACCTACACTCCCTGAACTGGAGTGTTCAGTGAAAAAGACTGGCAAAGTAATGGACTGATTCAAATGGAAGTCAGAAACCACTTTTGGGAGAAATTTTCTATTGGTTCTGAGAACTACCTTATCCTTATGGAAGGATATATAGTTCTGCTCTATACACAAGGCCTGAAGCTCATTGTTTCTTCTAGCTGAGGTAATGGCCACCAGGAAAAACATTTTCCATGTCACATATTTCAGATGGGCTGAGATCAGGGGCTCAAATGGAGGTTCCATGAGCTCAGCAATGCATATATTGAGATCCCATGCTGGCACAGGTTCTCTGAGAGGGGGATGCAGATGGGCCAAACCCTTGAAAAACGTCTTGAAAATGGGGTTAGATGCCAAGGAAACTCCCTTGCCAGCTGAAATATAAGTGGAGACTGAAGCCAAATACACTTTCAGAGTAGTGAGTTGCAGGCCTAGAAAGTGCAAGTGAGTAAGGTAGTCCAGAAGAGTTGGTAACTCTGCCTGAGACGATACTATACCTTTATCTACATACCAAACAGAGAACCTCTTCCATTTAGAAGTATAAGTCTTCTTGGTAGATGTCTTCCTCGATCCCCTCAGGACATCAAGGACACCCTCTGAAAGTTGCAAGCCTGCATACTCTAGGTCCTAAAGAGCCTTACCTTGAGTCTGAGAGACCTGAGGTTAGGATACAGAATCTTCCCCTGGGAGGAAATTAACAGGTTGTGCCTCCTAGGGATGTGTACTGGAGGAGCCACAGACATGGAGAGCAGCAGAGAGCACCATGGCTGCCTGGGCCAGACTGGAGCTATCAAGTTCATGGAAGCTGGTTGGGTTCAGAGTTTGACTAGAACTCTGAGGATTAGGGGGAAAGGAGGGGAATGCAAAAATCTTCTTCCCCGACCAATCCAGTGCCAGGGCATCTAGAAGTACTGTACCCCTTGCTGGTGGTCTGCAACAGAACTGTGTCAATGTGGTTGTCATGGGAGGCAAAGAGGTTTATCTCTGAAGTGCCCCACCTTCTGAAAACCACCTCCAGCACTTGCCTGTTGATAGCCCATCCGTGATGGTCCTGGTTCATTTGACTCAGGGCATCTGCTAATATGTTTCCTTCCCTGGTAAGTGAATGGCAACCAGAGAGGATTGGAGTTAGTAAACTAGGCTCCACACCTTCATTGCTTCTGTGCACAAAGGGCTAGACCTTGTTCTATCCTGCTTGTTTATGTAGTACATGGTAGTGGTGTTGTCTGTTCTGATCTGAACCACCTTGCCTTGTATCATGGATGCAAAGGTTTGTAATGCCATGAAACACTGCTCTGAGTTCCAGTAGATTTATTTGCTGGAGTGACTCTGCACTTGACCAAGTGCCATGGATGGGTTGAGACCCCAGATGAGCTCCCCAACCTAGGAGGGAGGCATCTGTTGTAAGGACCACTGATGGGGACTCCTGAAGGAAAGGAACCCCTTCCCAGAGGTTTTCCCTTATTTGTCACCATTCAAGAGCTTGAAGTAATGTCTCTGTTACTGTAACCAGCTTTGACAGTGGCTCCTTTCTTTGGCACCAATGTGCTCGAAAGTGGAACTGAATGTCCCTCATCTGGAATCTGGCCCCTCTGACTGTGCCAGCTGCAGCAGCCACATGGCCCCTAGTTGCAGGAATTGCCTTGCTGGTTTTGAGCTGCTTGAGCTGAAAGATCCGGCAATCTGGAGGATGTTGCTTGCCCTGTCCTGTGGTAAGTAAGCTTTTCCCTTTACAGTGTCCAGTTCTGCCCCTATGAAGGGTAAAACTTGAACAGGTTGCAACACAGACTTCTTTAAGTTTACCAGGAAACCTAAGGACTCCAAAGGATACTGAGTTATCCTTAGTGAATCCTTTACCTGCTGTGGTGACCTTCCCACCACTAGCCAATCATCCAGAAAGGGAAATACAGTGACTCCCTGCCTTCTTAAATGAGCCACCACCACTGCCAGGCACTTTGTGAAAGCTGTTGGAGCTGAGGTGTGGCCAAATGGCAGGGCTGAGAACTGATAGTGACCTGATGGGGGTCTGAATCTGTGATATTTTCTGTGAGACTCCCTTATGGGGATGTGGAAATAAGCATCCTACGGATCCAGTGAAGCTAGACAATACCCCTTCTGGAGGGTTGCCAAGATCATGGCTAAGGTTACCATTTTGAATTTTGGCTTTGTCAAATGTCTGTTTAGTAGGCTTAGATTGAGTATGGGTCGCCACTTTCCATTTTTCTTTTTGGTCAAGAAATACCTTGAGTAAAACCTTTTCCCCTTTTCATATGGTGGAACTGGTTCTACTGCCCTTGACAGTAGCAAACCTTTCACCTCCCCCCTCCAACAGCTTCTTTTCTGCAAGTGAAGCTGGTTTGACTATCCTTGTTCTTAATGATGGGAAGGATTTGAAGCTTAGGGACAAACCTTGGCCAACCACCTTCAGGACCCACTTGTCTGTGGTGATGTTTTGCCATTCCTGGAAATAGTGTGCCAGCCTGCCTCCTACTGGCACTGGGGAGGCAACCTCTACTGTTAAGTTAGGGGTTCTGTTTAGGCCGGGGTTGGGCCTGGTTATCCTGACTCCCATGCCTGGATCCCCTTCTACCCCTACTTCTGAAATATCCCTGCTGGGGATATTGTTGGCACTGTTTAGCTTGAGCTTGGAAAAATGGCCTAGTATAAGGGGACCTGCCTCTGCTTCCCCTTCCATAAGGCCTATATGAAGTAGATGGCTTCTCCTTGGCCATGTTACTTTTGTAGGTTGCCTTGTATTCATCCACCTTTTTTCATATAGGCCTCTGTTTTCTCACCAAACAAAGCATTGTTGTCAAGGGGAAAATCTATAGCCTTTGCTTGAATGTCTTGGGAGAGGTTAGTGGCTCTGAGCCATGCATATCTGCTCAGGGCTACAGAGAGGGCCATCCACCTAGCAGCAGTGTCATTGGCATCCACTGCTATTTGAAATTGTATTTGGATACCTCAATACCAAACCTTGCAGTTTCAGCAAGGTCAGCTGCTAGACCAGATGGGGCCTTCTCAGACGTAGCCAGCACTGATTACCATAAGCATTTCTGGTAATGGTAGTTAGCCTGTCTGATAGATGAGGAAGCCACTAGATAGCCTTTTTTGCCATGCTGTTGACCTTCCTTGAATCTTTTTCTAGAGGGTGTGATGCTAGGGGCATCTTAGCCCTCTCACAGGCTGCTGTCTGAACAACATCTTTGTGACTAGGGTGGGAGAATAAAAACTCAGCTCCCTCTCTGTCCAATTGGTTCTCCCTGTCAGCCCTCTTGTCCAGAGAAGGAATGGAATAGGGTGTTTGGAGGATTTTTGTAATATGTTTCTTAAGAAATGTGTTCATAGAAGTACAAAAAACAATATATCGCACTCACCACTGCACAATTACAATGGCTTCTTTACTGAAAAATTTAAAAGTGCCGCCCAACTCCAAAGCAAAGTACAGTGCTGACAAAACAACCCCAACCAGTTTCGTGGCTGCTAGCACATCATCAGGGGAGGCACAAACAACCATCTCCTGGTTCCTTAAATGGAGCAATCTCTTAAAGTTACAGTACATTAATGTGCCATTATGTGCAACGAGTATTAAAGTGCTCAATAATACAATATAACAATAAATACAAATATTGTACATATATATCCAAATGCTCCTAAATCTAAAAACCTATTATTTGTACAATAATTAATCCTATTGTTCCTGCTAGTGTGGGGATAATTCTTATAGTACATAATTATAATTATGCAATGGCAAGAATTTTCCCCAATCCTGATTGGTCAGTGTGTGCCTGGGACAGTGATGATATTGAACAATAACATCACTGTGTGAAGTCCAGGCACACCGGTGACCATAGAACAGTGAAAAAAATCCTTCCCTCCCACACAAGCCACCACAAAGATGACAGTACCTTGAAGCCATCACGGCTTACCCGGACCAGCCACCCTCACATGCCGCTCATCTCTCCCCGACACACCCAAACAGAAACACACATGCTCCCTGCTTGGCTGCTTCATTCTGTCGGCTAATTTATACAAAATCCATCAGATTCCAAAGAAACGGTAGCTGTTTGTTTGACTTCACTGCAGCTGCTAGGTCTCTTAAACCATGCACGCTCTGCCATTTCCACAAACCCCAAACAGTACTAATACCGTTTTGAACCCACAGTACTTTCTCGGCAAAACCATATACTTTCTATTTGTTCAAAAAGCACTTTGCCAAAATAAAAAAAAAATAAAAGATCTGTAACTTACAGGTTCTGACCCAACTGATGTTCAGTCACAGAGGGGACCGGGAAACCGTTAGTTACTGCTCAACTCCGGGGTCATCATTTTTTAGTGACCATGTCTTTTTTTTTCACAGGATAAACAAAACAAGAAAGCATCTTTAACAGTTCCCAGGACAAGCAGCAAGACCACATAACAAGAGAGAGACAGTGTGTCTGTGTGTGTATGGGGGGGCTGGGATGTCACCATGCACAACAGTCCACACTAATTGCAGCAGCACCACCTACTGGACTATTTTTTCTTTCATTTCCAAAATAAGGCTCTCACACAAAAAAGAATACAAAAGTAACATTTTTTGGTTTTTTACTTTTTAATATTACAGGTATTTTAAAATGACCCATTGTATGAGCCATTGTATAACAGCAATAAGGCACTCCAGGGTGTGTGTGTTATTGTGTAATAACGTCACTCCTGGGGTGACTTTATTATACAATAACACACACCCTGTCGTGCCTTATTGCTTAAGTATACAATTCCTGTAATTCCATTAATTCATGCTGAGGCAGCCTGGGGCCTTTCCTCTAATACCTAAAAGGAACAACAACAATGAAATATATTCATTTCAGTCCTCTATAAGAAATAATTACCTAACAGACCTGTAAATCCTACAAGAACAAGTATTAATCACATAATGCTGCATCATATTCAAACAAGTATTTATGTCACATACAAAGTTGCTATTTCATGCAAAGACTAGTCATGGTATCATAAGAGATTAACTATTTTTTCTGTAGATGTTCAGTGTCTTCTTTTAATACAGGAAATCAAATCAATCTTATCATTTAGGCCTAGTGAATAGAGGTGCCCCGGGTAAAAATCCAAAAGAATTCCCTCGGACAGTTTGGCCTCCATGTCACCACCCCTAATACCCATCTGTATCCATTCTATCCTACAGAATTTGAAGGCATGTACACCATCACGTCTACTACTTTTGTGATGTTTGGAAAGAGCACTTCTGTCATTCTGATTCTGTATATACACTGACTAATATTTATTCCACACCTCCATACCAGTGGAGCTGTTTTTGTAGTTTAGATATTTGTAGGAAACAGCAATTTCTTAGTTGGTGTTAACCCCATGAGATCGAGGAATTCCTCCTCTTCCTCACACTCTACTTCCTCAGAGGTAGCAATATCCAAAGCCTTCGTACAAAAGTATGGTGAGAGGAAAAATCGTCATCGAACTCCTGGTCAGCAGAGACCTCTGGCTCTATGGATTCTCCTTCATCCTCTCCATAATCCTCAAATTCCTCATAATCCTGTACATCCAGATTAGAGATTTGAACCATTGCTGTCGGTTGCTGAACAGGGGTGGAAGGGAACTGGAGAATCCAGGACTGGTATCAACCCCTGTAAAATTTTATAACCTTCAGAGCCTGGGCTATTTCTTCAGATGAAGGAAGTTCATCTTGGCTAGCAGGGACCCCTTTTGGATTTCCAGCTGGGGTCTCTATATGCTTGGTCTTTTTCAATTTTTCAGAAGGACCCAGTTTTTCCATTGATTCCCCAGTTCTTTTTGGCCTTAAAGGCTCTTTCTTGTCTGGGGTAGAAGAAACAGTTTTAATGGTTTCACCCATACTGTTACAAGGATTAGTGGTCAGAGCAGTTACACTTTTCAGCAACCTTTGTCTTGTACCTTTCCAAACATTTTTCAAACTTTTTTTTCTGGAAAGATACTGCAAATGTCACATTCAGCTGTGAAGTGAGATTCACCAAGGCAAATAACACATTTTTCATGGCTGTCTGCCTTGACAAACACCTCTCCACATTGAATGCAATTTTTGTACCCGGTAGAGCCTGTTTTCTTCTTGGGTTTATCTGACATTACAGTTAAATGCCCTCAAATTAAACCTTCTCTTTACTTATTTGTTTACTTTTTTTTTTAAACAATCAGTTCACAACCATAAATAAACCGCAATCAGAGGTAATGAACCGAAAATAATACAATATGTAAAAAATAAACAGTAAAATATAAATAAAATATAAAAGAAACCTAGCAGAAGGTTGGTTCCTTGACTTTTCTGAGGGACTGCTAAAAACTAAAGTAAAACCAACTAGGGTAATTAACTAAAACAGGAAAGAAAGGCAGCAGATGAAAAAAATGCAAATATTACTTTATTTTTTTGAAGAAAAACAATGAAATCAATGAGGACTGATGAGGAGATCTGTCCAAGGCGTCTTCACTAGCAGGCGGAGAATGAACTCTGAGGCCCAGATATTCAAAAGAGTTGTGCCATGTGCAACCCACTGATGCGCTGCAGTGCGATATTCAAAAGGGAGAAGTGCGCGGCACAAATCCCGATGCACCGGAGCACATCAGTAATGTACTCAGGCACAGGTGGGGGGGAGCGTGCCCATGCATACCCTGCTCAGCCTGATATTCAGCCCCGGATGTGCAGAGCCATGCATGCGCAATCCCTACCTGCGCCAGCACAAAGTTGATCCAAAAAAAAAAGGAACAACTGATGGCCACCCACAGGTGAGCTGCCACATTGCAGGGCGCAACATGGCAGCTGCCACCTGTGGGTGGCCACCCGTGCTCCAGCAGCACCTGGTGGCACCCCCCCCGTGCCCGATCATGGGCATTTGTAAAAAATAGAACAAGTGCTTCCAATATCCCTGGTGGTCCAGTGGACCGCTATCTGCCCAATCGCGGGCATCTGTATAAATAAATAAGTAAGTCCAATATCCCTGGTGGTCCAGTGGACCGCTATCTGCCCGATCGCAGGCATCTGTATAAATAAATAAATAAGTCCAATATCCCTGGTGGTCTAGGGGTACCCCCCCTCCCCCCCACCCACTGAGCCCACCGCCCTCCCCTCTGGTCAGCCAGGCGGCAGCACCCAACCACCTGCCGCCCGCTCGGCTGACTGACACTGTCGGTAGAGGCTGCTCACATTGGTCCCTGGCGTGAGCCAATGGGCGTGCATCATACCGTACTACACATTCCAGATGTAAATGTCCCATTCACATATCTGGAATGTGTAGTAATATGGGCTGCCGTACATTGGCTCATGCTGTGGACAATAAGACAGCCCCACTGCTGGTGTCATTCGACTTGGCGGCGGGCGCAGGAGGGTGGGTGCCGCCGCCCGCCAGCTGAATGGGGTGGAGTGGGTGGTGGGCTCAGTGTGCGGCGGGGTACCTCTAGACCACCAGGATATTGACATATTTTTTTTTTTTTACAAACGCCTACGATCGGGCAGATAGCTGTCTACTGGACCACCTGGGATATTAGACATTTAATTCTTTTTTTACAAATGCCTGCAATTAGGCAGACAGCCATCCACTGGACCACCAGGGATACTGGACTTCTTCTTTTATTTATACAGATGCCCGCGATCTGGCAGATAGCGGTCCACTGGACCACCAGGGATATTGGACATTTAATTATTTTTTTACAAATGCCTGCGATTGGGCTGTGGAGCACACTGCTGGCTGCAGATGGTGTTGGTCACTGACGGCCACTGCCTGGCAGGGCGCCAGGTGCAAGTCGTCAGGGATCGGCACACCTGCATGCAAATGAGGCCATAATGACATGCAAATGGCCCCATGTGCGCCTTGCATACATTATGGCCCCATTTGCATGTCAACTTTTGAATATCGCGGTTGCTGCACCTTGCACAATGGAACTTGTGCTAGCGCATCCCCATGCTCCACTCTGGCCACTTGCCCTGGTGCAGTGCCACTGCGCCATGCACACTGCGGGTGGCCAGGGTGCGATATTCAATGCTGCTGAGCCATGGCACAGCTCTGTTGAATATCGCCCAGTCCACAACCTTACGCAGCCAAGTTGAGCTGCGCCCAAGCTAGCGCCACAGCCTGGCGCAGTTTGAATATCTGGGTCTGAGTGTTTTAGAATGCAGCAGTAAGGAAAGGCAGCATTTGAAAGTCAGCACAAGCCAGTGATGATCCCATCATTTACATACAGTATGTTTCACCCTCTGAGCAGTCTAATTCTATAGGCTGACTGCAAGAGTTAGGAATATTGAAGAATACCTGAGGTTAGAAGATAAAATGACTCATCGTAGTAATCTTGTTTCTTCCAAGGTGTCCTTTAGCATCAGTAACATTAGCAGAAAGCTGGCTAGGTTGAGCTGCTTCACAGGTGGAGATTATGGTAATGAATTATAGGAATTAGCCAATCAGAACAGAGTTAGAGGGTGTGCTGTGTGGAGCTTGCTCAGAGGGCACCAGAATTTTTCTGAAGCTATGATGGGAACATGCCCATATGAAGTCTGTCCTAACAGACTTTAAAAATATGTAGAAATATGCAAAAACTATAGAAAAGATAAGAAAAGACAACTTTACTTTAAATGCAATTCAAAGTAGAACAAATTTAGCAAAAAAAAAAAAAAAAAAGAAGAAGCAGAGTCATCTTCAATTAGATTACCAGAGGAGGAAGGGTGGGAGGTTACTGATCCTAAAGGACACCTTGGAAGAAGTAAGATTACTACAGTGAGTAATTTTTTCTTCTCACACCAGGAGTCCATTAGCATCAGTAACATTAGCAGACTACAAAGCAGTGCAGTTGGGAGGTGGGTAGAGAACATACATAGGAAAGAAAAGTTCTGCAGGACAACCCTGCCAAATTTGGCATCAGATCTAGACTGTATATCCAGGCAGCAATGCTTTGTGAATGTTTATAGTCTTCCAGGTGGCTGCTTTGCAGACATTAAGTAAGTGAATATCCCTTGTAGCTGCCACTGTGGCAGCAGTGCCCCAGTGGAATGGGCCCTAAGGCCTTGAGGAGGCTGTTTACCAACCTTGTCATAGTAAAACTGAATGCAGACGACTATCCAGCGAGAGATAGTTCTCTTAGTGGCTGGTTTTCCTCTGTTTACCTTACCATAGGTGAGGAAAAGCTGTGTAGTGGAGCCCCTGAACTGCTTGGTGTGCTCAAGGTAGTAAGACTAGGCTCTTTTAACATCCAAACTATGAAGCTTGCATTCCCCTGGAGAGGATTTGTCAGCAGGGTTTTAACTAGCCGGTATATCATCGCAATTTGCGATATGAACCAGCTGCTCGGGCGAGCCATTCTGACTTCAATATTGCAAAAAAACTGTGATGCATTCCATGACCCTCCCCCCGCCCTTCTCAGCCCAACCACCCTCCCCACCCATGTCCCACAGACACTCACCCACATAGGCAATTCAAGAGTGCCTCCCAGTCTCACTGCTGTGGCTCTGAAATAAATCCCTGCAATCGGCCCCATAGTTCTGTGCATAGTAATCCTGGAGTTGCTTAAGAGTGTCGCCCATGGTCTCTCAGTCCACCGGCTGCAATTACTGGCATCACCCCAGTAGTGCTTTGCGCAAAGCACTACTGGGAGTGATTGCCTACATTTGGGCCCATGGTGGTGAGACTGAGGATACCATGGGCAGCACTGTTAAGCAACTCAGGATTACTTATGCACAGAACTATGAGAGCGATTGCCAATATTTATTCCGGAGCCTCGGTGGTGAGACTGGGAGGCACTCTGAACTGCATTATGTGGGTGAGTGTCTGCGGGGACATGGGTGGAGAGGGTGGTGGGGCTGAGATGAGTCGGGGGAGGATTCTGGCATGGTGGGATTGAGGTTACTCATACCTGTCAACTGACCCCGATTATGAAGGATGTCCTTCACGTTACCCCTCAAAATTATTCTGTCCATCCTTCACAGAAAAGAAGCTGCCAACACAGAGAAAGGTGCTGTAAATTTAGACTTGGAAGCAGAAATAAAACACTCTGTACAAGTAAAGGCAATGGCTGCAACTGTGTTGTGAGCCTAAAGATAAAAACAGCAGTATATTTGTTAGTTGGCAGTAAGTCATAATGGTTGAGAGGTATGGTAGGGGAGGGTTGTGGTAGGTAAATCAGCTCAAGCTTTAGTTTTTGGCAAAGCAGTCCTGTCTGGGGAGGCTGAGATGGGTGTTTTTTTTTTTTTTTTGGCATGTACCTTATGGGTGGGGCTGAAGTGGGTGGTTGGTCACTGAGATTGGTGGGAGCAGGGTTTTTGTGGTTCTGGCAAAGGGGGCAAGGGTGGGGAGGTTGTGGTACTGAGGTGTGTGTTTTTATTTGGGGGGTACTAAAACAGATGAAACCAAGACAGAATGAATTTTATCGAAAAAATTTATTTAGGTTACAATATTTAAGCATTTTTAATTTTACTAATCAAATCGAGGTATATGCTATTCATTTTCACACTTGATTAGCACTCTCATGTGCAAAACTGCTAATCAATTTTCTGAGCTTATTTAAAACCCTGTGTCAGTAAAAAATACAGGAAGGTTAAGGACTGGTTAAGGTGGAACTCAGAGACCACCTTAGGGAGAAACTTTCTGTTTGTTCTAAGCTCTACTTTATCCTTATGAGGGATGATGTACTTTGGTTTAGTACACAGTGCCTGAATTTCTGAAATCCTTCTTGCAGAAGTAATGGCTACTAGGAAAACTGTCTTCCAGGTGACATACTTCAAATGGGCAGTGGCCATGGGTTCAAGTGGAAGCTCCATGAGCTTAGCAATGCAAAGATTCAGGTCCCAAGGGGGAAATGGTTCCCATATTGGGGGTTGGAGATGGAGGAGGCCTTTATTTATTTAATTTTTGTTGACCGGATAAGTGCACTAGCCATGACATGACTATTTTCAGGCATGATCCAGGAAAGTACAACAAATAATTGACAAATACATTGCATAGGAAATTACACATGAGGTAGAGAATCAAACAGTCAGTAAATAAAATACGTAACAACCAATCTGACATTACACAAAGTAGAAAATTACAGAGTATACAATACAGGCTAAGTAGAACAGAAAGTAAGATGCTACACACGACCAAGTAACAAAACATAATGTGGCAAACTAGTATTCAGTCAGTTGAAATCTTGGTAAAAATATACTCAGGGTATGAAACCTCATAAGATGGAAAGCAAGAAAATTAACCCACAAGGGGTTTGTGGTAAGTGAAAGTGAGTGAGTAAGAAGATGGACTGTATAGCAGGGAGTAGCTGGAGGTTAAAGTTAGTTAGGTAGGGTCAGAACAAGTGCAGGGGTCTACGAGAGACAGATGGCAGCAAAGCTCTTGTTTAAATCTGTTGTGTGATCTAGACTGCCTAAGTGCAACAGGAAGGGAGTTCCAGCGCTGAGGGGCAGGCAGATGGAAAGCTCTAGAGCCCCTTGATGTGTGACATCTAGGTTCATAAAGTTGAGACTTATTCACTGAATGCAGTCCTCCATAGGTGGAGGTCTGCGGTACAAGCAACTTAGCAAGCGAGGAGGGCGTTTGTTCTCTGATTATCGAGTCAGTCAGGGAGCTTAAAAAGTATTGTCGGCAGGCTGAGGGAGAGAGCCAGCCCAGGTCACTATAAAGTTGGCAGTGGTGCTTGAGACGTGGTGATGCGGAGGCGTACAGACATATATTATTATATGTTACATCCCATTTATGGAGGGCAGTTTTATGCAAACAAAGGTGGGAGCAGCATAGGTGAGGGCAGGGAAAAGGATACCTCTGGCAATAGCCAGTTTGAGGGAGTAAGCATAAAACTGGTTTTATAAGTGACTCCCAGTTTAGCATGTACTGCTTTGCAGGTGGACTGTACATGTAGGTTGTAATCTAGGGACTGATGTAAGAGTACACCCAGGTACTTAAATGAGGTAACATACTCTATTTGAGTGTCACCTGAGTCGCATACCAGAAGGGAAGTTCAACAAGGCTTAAGCTTAGAGATAGAGCCAAATAGCATTGTTTGAGTTTTCTTGTCACTGAGTACCAGCTTGTGGGCAGACAGCCAGCTTTGTACATTCCTGAAGTCGGAGGAGAGTGATGTGTTTATGTTGGTGATACTGTCAGAGCTTGAGTAAAGGACAAGATCATCTGCTTTTTGAAAATAGGCTGTGAAATAACTGACTTATCCTTTCCAGTGGAAAGGTATGCTGAAATAGCAGCCAAATGCACCTTTAATGATGAAGCCTTAAGACCTGAGGCCTGTAGGTGTACCAGGTAGTCCAAAAGGCTAGGAGCTGCAGCCTTAAGAGGATTTATTAGATTTCCTTTGAACCAGAGAGAAAACCTCTTCCACTTAGCTGCATAGGTTTTCTTGGTACTTGGCTTTTTGACTATATGAAGGATTTTCAGGACCTGTTCTGATTACTGAGCATCTGGGAACTCTAACTTCACAAGAACCAGGTCTTAAGGTGAAGAGATTCCAGATCAGGAACAGGTTACCCCTGTCTGTGGTAGAGTTAGGAGAGAGCGAGTCAGAGGAAGCCAAATAGGCTGCTTGTGCAACAGGGCTAGCAAAAGAGGATACCAAGGTTGTCTTTGCCAGTCTGGGGCTACTAGAATCATAGTTGTTGACTGGTCTCTTAGATTCAGCAGTATCCTGTGGATCAGAGGAAAGGGAGGGAAGGCATAGAGAAACTTCCCTGTCCAATCCAAGGTTAGGGCATCTGTTGGAAGGGTGCCCAATGCTGGGGGCCTGCAGCAGTATAGAGGATGTTGATGGTTGAGGTGAGATGCAAACAGATCTATTTCTGGGATGCCCCACCTCCTGAACCCTGTGGCAAGGACCTGCTTGTTCAGAATCCATTCATTGTGACCTTGGCTGATGCGGCTCAAAGTATCTGCCAGGGTGTTGTCCTTGTCTGAAAGATGTATGGCTGAGAGGCTTATGTCCAGTGAGTAGGACAGGGACCAAATTCTCATGGCTCTGTGCACAGCACAGTTGATCTTGTGAAACCCTGTTTGTTTATATAAAACACAGCAGTGGTGTTATCTGTTCTGATCTGTACTGTGTGGCCCTTGACTTACAAGGTGAAGGCCTTTAGGGCCAGATACACAGCTCTGAGTTCTAGAAGATTGATACGGCTTTGTGATTCCTTGAGAGTACAAGTGGCACTTATGGAGTAGTTGTCTAGATGAGCTCCCCAGCCTGAGAGGGCAGCATCTGCGGTGAGATTTTTTGTGGGACATGAAATCTGAAAGGGAACCCCTACTGAGAGGTTGTCTATTTTCTTCCACCAATCCAGAGCTTGAAGCAGTGTTCTGGTAACTAGTACCAATTTTGACAGGGAATGCCTTTTCTGGGACCAGTGTGCTTGCACTCTATACTGAATGTTTCTTATTTGGAACCTCACACCTGGCACTACAGCTGTCATAGCAGCCATATGTCCTAAAAGCCTCAGAAAATGTCTGGCTGGCCTTGGGTAAACGAGTTCACCACTGACAGAAAACTCTGGATCCTGTCTGCTGGTAGAAAAGCCTTGCCCTGCAGTGTGTTCAGTTCTGCTCCTATGACATTTAGGAGCTGAGTTAGTTCCAACTGGGACTTCTTTTCATTGATAAGAAACCCCAGGGTGTGCAGGGTTTGTCTTGTGGAGTTGAGAGCCTTTCTGACTTGATGAGGGGTCTTGCTCATCAGGAGCCAGTCATCCAAGTACGGGTAGACTGAGAGGCCATTTCCTTAGATGAGCTGCCACCACTGCTAGACACTTGGTGAATACTCTGGGGGCCGAAGTTGGGCCAAATGGCATGGCAGCAAACTGACAGTGTCCCGAGGGTAACTTGAATCTCAGGAACTTTCTGTGGGACTGCCTTACTGGTATATGACAATAGGCGTCTTTGAGATCCAGGGAGGCTAGCCAGTCTTCCTGCTGAACAGAGCGAATCAAGGTTGATAGAGTGACCATTCTGAATTTTGGTTTCAATAAGTGCCTATTTCAGTACCCAAGGTTGAGAATAGATCGCCACTCCCCATTTTTCTTTAGTGTGAGGAAGTATCTGCAGTAGAGGCCTTTTCCCCACTGTGAAAAGGGAACTCTCTCCACTACCTTTGCAGACAGTAATGCTCTGACTTCTAACTCTAGCAGGAGCCTTTCTGTTGCAGTTAGGGGTTTTGACATTGTGGACCCCGAAGGGGTGGGAACTTTTTGAACTGCAAGGATAGGCCCTGGCCCACTATCTCCAACACCCACATGTCTGTGGTAATGTCAGCCCAGTGCTGGAGGTAATGGGAGAGCCTGCCCCCTTCTGGAAGAGGGGAGGCAATCTGGTTGCTGGAGTCAGGGTTTGGACTGGGTGGCAGGGGCGGGGGTAGCAGCAGCTCTTCTCTGCCCTACGCTTCCTCTTCCTCTGTAAAAGCCTCTCATTTGGCAATAGTCCATGGTCATTGGCACGGAGAAGAATGCCCACGGATAGTAGCCTCTGCTTCTGTTTCTCCTGTACTGGGCCTTCTGGGAAGTACAGGCCTTCTCTTTGGCAGCATTATTCTAATAGGTGGTCTTATATTCCTCTACCTTTTTCATGTAAGTTTCTGTCCTGTCTCCAAAGAGGGAGTTATTTTTACAGGGAAAGTCCACTGCTTTGGTCTGAGTGTCCTGTGAAAGATTTGTGGTAATTAGATACATAGATACTGTTGGCATATAAGGGCCTATGGTCCACCCAGTCTGCCCATTTGGGCTTGTAAGTTCCCTATACATTTTTCTAGAAGTCTGTTGCCCCTTACCCCAGACCTCCAGGATTCCCTTATGTCTATCCCATGTATTCTTAAATCCCATGAATGTTTCAGCCTCCACCACTTCATCTAGTGGGGTGTTCCACTTGTAAACCACCCTTTCTGTGAAGAAATTCTTCCTCAGGTTTCCTCTGAATCGCCCTCCCTCCAACATCATCCTATGTCCTCTAGTCCTGGAACATCTTTTTCACAGGAAAATAGTGCATTCCTGCACCCTGTTCCTCCCTGTAAGGTACTTTTATGTCTCTATCATATCCTCTCTCTCCTTCCTGTCCTCCAGGGAGTACATAGTCAAACCTTCAGCCTGTCCTCATAGGACTTGTGATGCAATCTCTGTACCATCTTTGTTGCCCTCCTCTGAACCTTCTCCACCCTATGTCCTTACATAGGTAAGGTCTCCAGAACTGTACACTGTACTCCAGGTGGGACCTCACTAGTGTCTTGTATAGTGGAATTATGACCTCCCTATTCCTGCTGGTGATGCCCCTGCCTATGCATCCCAGCATCCTATTTGCTTTACCTGCTGTCTTGTTGTACTGTTTCCCTACCTTGAGGTCATCAGAGATGATTAACCCAAGGTCCCTTTCCTGCTTGGTGCATGCTATATCCTCACACCCCAACTGATATGTTGTTGAAGAATTTTTGTGCCCGTTATACATTATTTTGCACTTCTTTGTGTTGAATTTCAACTGCCAAGCCCTTGACCATTCTACAAGCTTCTGCAGGTCCCACCTCATTCTGTCCACACCCTCTGGCATATCCATTCTGTTACAGAGCTTTGTGTCATCAGCAAATAGTGAAATTCTGCCTTCTAGGTCCTGTGCAATTTCACTGGTGAAGATGTTGAATAGGACTGGTCCCAGCACTGATCCTGCAGCACCTCACTGGTCACTCTTCCCTCTGTGAAATGACAGCCATTTACCACCACCCTCTGTGTCCTGCCACCCTGCCAATTACCCACCCACCGCACTACTGTCCTGCCAACTCCCATATTCCCCAGTTTGTTTAATAGTCTTTATGCGGCACAGTGTCAAGGCCTTGCTGAAGCCCAGATAGGCCACATCCACTGCCCTCCCCTGAGTCACCTCCCCTTGTCACCCAGTCGAAACATTCAATGAGGGTGGCCTGGCATGACCTCCCCGCTGAGAAACCATGCTACCTTGGGTCCTGCAGCCCATTGGCAGCCAGATGCTCACCAATCTCTCCTTCAGTAGTGCTTCCAGGATCTTACCCACTACTGAGGTTAGGCTAACTGGTCTGTAGTTCCCCACTTCCTCTTTGTTCCCATTTTAATACAAATGGACTACATCTACTGTCCTCCAGTCTTTGGGTACCTCCCCTGTTTTCAGTGATTGGCTAAACAGGATTGCCAGAGGTTCAGCCACCACCTCTCTTAGTTCCTTTAGGACCCTGAGGTTCACCCCATGTGGATATATTATTATCAATGATGGTACAGGATGCCCAGTTTTAATAGCTAGTATCACTGGATCATCTTACTTGGCACTTATACAAAACCATTCATTACTGTCAGACTGAAATCCAATAGTCCATAACATTTCTTTAAAAGTCTTTATTCTTTCTTGACTCCATGCCATATATTCAATTGGCAACAGTTTCATAGCTTGACACCACTTCTTCAGGCCAGAAATATAATACAGTGTTGTTTCTAAAACAAATACAATAATCAATTTGTCATTCTTTCTTTTCCATGATTACTTCTTTAAATGACACTGCAGTTTCCTACACACACAATCTTCTAAATCACCAATGACCATACCATTAAGTGTGCACAAATCATTAAATATTCATTTCAAAAATAGACATATATTATTTCTTATCATTATTGTTTTTTATTCTCCAGTATGATCCCTATACTAAGGGATGTTAATTAATAAACTATATATTATTGCATTAACAATCCGACTGCATACCTGCTGTATTCGCTTCTTACTAGTATTTTGTTTCCACGTCTTCATTTATTTAATCATATTCCATTTGTGAAGCGCTGTATAACTAAGTTTAAAATATAAAGACATGAAACATATATATCCTAATCAATTTTAAAAAAAACTTATAATGCATGTGTAAATATAGTCAAGCCAAAATGTTCTTACTTTCTTTTTTAGACTTTTTTATTTGTTGTTATTGCTCCTTTTATATTCATTAGTAGCAATGTCTTTTGTTTCCCAGTTTTCCTGGTTTCTTTCCACTTATGTTGGCTACAATAATTTCTATGAATAATAAATTATTAAACAATATTATTGTGTTTACATCACTATGTTATAAGAATTCTCAGTCACTTGAAGAATGGAGATTCCATTTATATTTGTTTACCTTTTAGTGTTTAAATCTCTGTTTTAGTCTCCTTGTTAAACATTTTAACTTCCATTTCTTGCAACAGTTTAAACTATAAGATACAAAACCATATGTGCAGCGTTACCAAATCCATTTATATGCCCTTATTGATCCAATAGTCTAGGACCTTTACATTGAATTTCATAGAGTTTACAAACTCTTATCTGACTGAGATGCCATACAGCGACCATCTTCCTAGAAGAAAGGAGCGGTCTGAACCATTGATTCTGCATGGTTTAAAAAGACCGCGAAAAAGGCAGGGGGTGCTACGTCATTCATGACAAAACTCACCTATTCCCACTATAGGCATTGCCTAGATCTTAAATGAATGAATGAACAGCCTAATACTCCATGTAGCTTAGTGGAAACGTTTAAGTGGGCTCACTTGGTACATTGTAGGAGTAGGCGGTTCGTCCCCTGCTCTCGACTTACTGCCAACATGTTATTCATTAATATTCTGTAATACTGTGTTATCAAAGTTAAAGGATCTATTTAAACAGATTCAGATTTCTAATTTAGCTATGACAATAACCACACTTTTTAGTATTTCAATCATTACTACTGGTATATGCAGTCAACACGGGGTAAAATTTCTCATTATATCCATTGAGTTATTTTTATAAATATTAAATTAGTTAACTATGTATTGAAAAGAACTAATTATGAGCACATAATTAATCCAGAAGATTGTAGTCTGAATATATGAAGTAGTATTTTAACCCTTCTCCTGTCTTAACTGATTTCTTTATGTTTAAATATCTTAAATCCCATTTTAATGCTTGAAAAGCTACAACCTAGATATGTCCTTCTGGTTCTCTCTCATGCATTTCAAATCATAGTGTCTTAACCAAGCTAGCAGTTCAAATCCCGCCCTCAGCCACTTCAAAAAACAATCAAAACATTCTTAACCCATTCGTATTCCATACCTAAATTCGTATAAATAATTCACATCTTTACTCTCATAACAATTTTCATGAAGAATTTTCAGCTTAGTATTTACTTTTGCTAATTATTTCGTATCCAGTATTACTTAGAACAGCTCAAGGATCCTTCCAAAAGACAGTGTCCCAGGGATGAAAGTATAAGTGCAAATTCTTAACAATTTGTAAACTAAAAAAGTAATTATTTCCAATAAAGATTCCAGTTACATGATTCATTCATGCCAATTCTTGGATTTGTGCTGTCCATCATATACTGTAGATCCACAACACTTCTCTTTTCAATAAAAGGTCATCCCATGATAAATGTTGTCCATTCAGTTAGTTAATTCTCTCAAGTCCCCAAAATCTCAGGGAAGCTAATGAATGTCCCATATTGTTAAAGTGTTTTACCACTGATGACCTCTCATCTTTTAAACTGATATCACTCTTATGTTCGCTTATCCGAATTCTTAGCTCTCTTTTTGTCCTACCCACATACAATATGTCACATGGCCATTGTAGAATATATATTACGTGGTGCGATTTACAAGAAATGTGTTGTTTAATGACATATTTCTTATTAGTGTAAGGATGTTCAAATGCCACTTTTTTGTTGTGTTATTGCAGTGGCAACACTGACCACAGGGAAAACTTCCTTCTTTTAAAGGCCCTAAAAGTAACTGTTTATCTAAATTTTGTTTAGTTCCACATTTTATATGTTCAGTGTGTGCTAATCTGTCCCTAAGTGCTGTGTTCTTTTTAGATGTTATTAATGGTTTTTCTATAATCCTCTTGTTTTGACCTTCACCAACCTGTAATATATGCCAGTTGTCTGTCAATGTGCCACTTATTTTATTGCTCAAATGGCTATAAGATGTTGAAAATACTATTCTATTTCCATTGCATTTTTTTCCTTTTTCCTTAATAATGTTTCCCATGTCATAGACTCCACTTCAGATACTGATTCTTTAATATTAGTGTGTTTTAAAACAAGAATTAAAAATAAAATTGGGAATTAAATCAGATTTTACCCCCACCTAGGGCAAAAAAAGTGGTGGAAACTTATATTAAAGTAGTAGACAAAGAAATTAAAGATATGATAGAAAAAGAATCAACATTCCCAAAATATAATAACATGACAAGGAAGGAAAGGGAAGCATTAAAGAATCTAGAGGAAGACAAATCGATATTAATCAAACCAAGGGATAAAGAGGGGGAGGAATTGTCCTGTGAGGATACCAGGACTATAAGGCAGAATGTTACAGACAACTTAATAATAGTGACAACTATTTAAAAATAGAAAGTGATCCAATGAATGAGATTAAGGAAGAAATACAGATTTTTTTGGAAGGGGCAGTGGAAAAAGGATTGTGCACAGAAACAGAGAAGGAAATGTTAACAAATAAAAATCCTAGAATACCTATATTTTATGTATTAACCAAAATATATAAAAATCCCCAGAAACCACCGGGGAGACCAACTGTATCAGGAACTGATTCAATTTTGGAGCCCCTTTCTAAATATGTGGACTATCACATACAATACGAAGTTAAGAAAATGGACACGGATATTAAGGAGATGAGTCATGTAATTGAAATAATAGCTGATACTAACAGGAGCACTACTAATATTAAAGATTTATGGTTAGTATCCCTAGATGTAAAAGACTTATACACAAGTATACCACATGAAGAGGGACTGATGTCATTGAGGCAAACATTAAAGAACGGGGGATGATATATTTCCAGATACAGATTTTTTGATTGGTTTGTCAGAATTGGTATTACAAAAGAATTACTTTGATTTTGAGGGCGGATATTATTTATAAATCCATGGAACAGCAATGGGAAGTACAATGGCACCTTCCTATGCAAACTTATACATGTGGAATTTTGAAAGGACATATATAATAAATAAGGACAACAATCCATTTTATAAAAATATCAAAAAATGGAGATGTTTTATAGATGATGTACTTCTATTATGGGAAGGAACAAAAGAGGAATTGGAAAGGTTTAAAATTTATTTAAATAGCAGGAATGAAAATTTTACATTTTCTATGGAAGGTGACAAACAACAAGTGGCATTTTTGGATTTATTAATCTATAAGAACAATTACAAATTTGAGACAAAATTATACCGAAAAGAAACTGATAGGAATACTCTTTTAAATTTCAATAGCTATCATGATCCTAAGTCAAAGTTAAGTATACCAAAATCACAAATGATTAGAGCAAAAAGAAATAGTAGCACAGATGAATAGTTTAAAAAAGAAACTGATAGAATGATAGCAAGATTTCAACAGAGAGGATATAAACTCACTAATAGTGAAGAATCAGTGTCTGAAGTGGAGTCTACAACGCGGGAAACATTATTAAGGAAAAAGAAAAAATATGCAACAGAAAATAGAATAGTATTTTCAACATCGTATAGCCATTTGAGCAATAAAATAAGGGGCACATTGATAGACAACTGGCACATATTACAGGATGGTGAAGGTCAAAACAAGAGGTTTATAGAAAAAACATTAATAACATCTAAAAAGAACACAACACTTAGGGACAGATTAGTACACACTGAACATATAAAATGTGGAACTAAACAACAATTAGATAAACAGCTACTTTTAGGGCCTTTAAAAGAAGGAAGTTTTCCCTGTGGTCAGTGTTGCCACTGCAATAACACAACAAAAAAGTGGCATTTGAACATCCTTACACCAATAAGAAATATGTCATTAAACAACACATTTCTTGTAAATCGCACCACATAATATATATTCTACAATGTCCATGTGACAAACTGTATGTGGATAAAACAAAAAGAGAGCTAAGAATTCGGATAAGCGAACATAAGAGTGATATCAGGTTAAAAGATGAGAGGTCATCAGTGGCAAAACATTTTAACAATATGGGACATTCAGCAGCTTCCCTGAGATTTTGGGGACTTGAGAGAATTAATGAACCGAATGGACAAAATTTATCATGGGATGACCTTTTATTGAAAAGAGAAGTGTATTGGCTCTATATGATGGACAGCACAAATCCAAGAATTGGAATGAATGAATCATGTAACTGGAATCTTTATTGGAAATAATTACTTTTTTGATTTATAAACTGTTAAGAATTTGCACTTATACTTTCATCCCTGGGACACTGTCATTTGGAAGGATCCTTGAGCTCTTCTAAGTAATAGTGGATATGAAATAATTGGCAAAAGTAAATACTAAGCTGAAAATTCTTCATGAAAAGTGTTATGAGAGTAAAGATGTGAATTATTTATACGAATTTAGGTATGGAATACGAATGGGTTAAGAAAGTTTTGATTGTTTTTTGAAGTGGCTGAGGGCAGGATTTGAACCGCTAGCTTGGTTAAGACACTATGATTTGAAATGCATGAGAGAGAACCAGAAGGACATATCTAGGTTGTAGCTTTTCAAGCATTAAAATGGGATTTAAGATATTTAAACATAAAGAAATCAGTCAAGATAAGAGAAAGGTTAAAATATTACTTCATATATTCCGACTAAATTTTTCTGGATTAATTATACTCTCATAATTAGTTCTTTTCAATACTTAGTTAACTAACTGAATATTTATAAAAAGAACTCAATGGATGAAATGAGAAATTTTACCCCGTGTTAACTGCATATACCAGTACTAATGATTGAAATACTAAAAAGTGTGGCTATTGTAATAGCTAAATTAGAAATCTGAATCTGTTTAAATAGATCCATTAACTTTGATAATACAGTATTACAGAATATTAATGTATAACATTTCTGCAATAAGTCGAGGGCGGGGCCGAACCACCTACTCCTACAATGTACCAAATGAGCCCACATAAACGTTTCAACTAGGCTACATGGAGTATTAGGCTGTTCATTCATTCGTTTAAGATCTAGGCACACCTGTAGTGGGAATAGGTGATTTTTGTCATGAATTACATAGCACCCCTGCAGTTTTTACGGTCTTTTTAAACTGCGCAGAATCAATGGTTCAGACCGCTCCTCTCTTCTAGGAAGATGGTCGCTCTGTGGCATCTCAGCCAGGTAAGAGTTTGTAAACTCTATGAAATTCAGTTTAAAGGTCCTAGACTATTGGATCAATAAGGGTATATGAATGGATTTGGTAACGCTGCACATATGGTTTTGTATCTTATAGTTTAAACTGTTGCAAGAAATGGAAGTTAAAATGTTTAACAAGGAGACTAAAACAGAGATTCAAACACTGAAAGGTAAACAAATATAAATGGAACCTCCATTCTTCAAGTGATTGAGAATTCTTATAACAAAGTGATGTAAGCACAATAATATTGTTTAATAATTTATTACTTATATAAATTATTATAGCCAACATAAGTGGAAAGAAACCAGGAAAACTGGAAAAAAAATACATTGCTACTAACGAATATAAAAGGAGCAATAACAACAAATAAAAAAGTCTAAAAAAGAAAGTAAGAACATTTTGGCTTGACTATATTTACACATGCATTATAAGTTTTTTTTCAAATTGATTAGGATATATATGTTTCATGCTTTTATATTTTAAACTTAGTTATGCAGTGCTTCACAAATGGAAAATGATTAACTAAATGAAGAAGTGGAAACAAAATACTAGTAAGAAGCGAATACAGCAGGTGTGCAGTCGGATTGTTAACAATACAATAATATATAGTTTATTAATTAAGGTCCCTTAGTATAGGGATCATACTGGAGAATAAAAACAATAATGATAAGAAATAATATATGTCTATTTTTGAAATGAATATTTAATGATTTGTGCACACTTAATGGTATGGTCATTGGTGATTTAGAAGATTGTGTGTGTAGGAAACTGCAGTGTCATTTAAAGAAGTAATCATGGAAAAGAAAGAATGACAAATTGATTATTGTATTTGTTTGTACCCCATCTGGACCCATTGCTTTATCGACTCTTATTTCTTCCAGTTCCTTTAGGACCCTTTCCCATGTAAATATTTCTGTGCCCTTCCCACCCCTTGTACTCCCTTCAGGCCCATTACCCTCCCCTACCTCAGTAAAGACTTAGCAGAAATATCTGTTCATTATGTCAGCTTTACTGTCATCATCCTCCACGCTGCCCCTGCTCTCCCCATCCAGTCTCATTATCCCTCCCTTTGCCCTTCTTTTTTCATTAATGTACCTGTAAAATGTTTTGTCCATTCTACCCATTGATTTTGCGATACGCTCTTCTGTCTGAGCTTTGGCTTCCCTTACTGATCTTTCTGCCTCCCTTTGCTTCTTCTGGTACTTCTCCCAATCCCCTTCTGCCTGTATCTTTTTGTATTGCCTGAATGCAATCTTTTTGGCTTTAACTTTCTCTGTTACCTCCTTGGAAAACCATAATGGCCTCCTCTTCCTTTTCCCCTTGCTAACCTGCTTAACAGATAATTCTGTTGCTCTTGTAATCCCTGTTTTAAATATTGCCCACTGTTCCTCCACCCAATTCCCTACCCATTCCCATTAGTGCCTCTTTCAAGTATGTCCCCATTTTCCCAAAGTCTGCCCTCCTAAATTCCAGGATACCTGTTTTTGTGCAGTTTGGTTCTGCTGTTTCTGTGATTTAAAACCACGTTCCCCAGGTGCTCCCCCACTGTTACCCCTATCACACTGTCCCCATCTGTGAGCACAAGGTCCAGTACAACCTTCTGCAGAGTTGGTTCCATGACCAGTTGCGTAAGGAAGGCACCCTGAAGGGAGTCCAGGACAAATTTGCTCCTGGTTGATGCTGCTGCTGGAAGGCTCCAGTACACATCTGAAATATTGAAGTCTCCAACCAGTATTACTTCCCCCTTGTCCACCATCCTTTGGATGGCTAGCATCAACTTCTTATCTGTCTCTTCCTCCTGGGCTGATGGTCTGTAGATCACCCCTGCTCAGATGGTTGACACCATTTTCCTTTTCAGCGTAACTCACGGTACCCCTCCCCCATTTTGTTTCTCCTGGATCTCTTTTTTTTTTTACCAGGAGAGACACACTAAGCTGAAAGCTTGTTTACAGGTGCAACCTGGAAGCACAAGGAAGTTAAGTGACTTGCTCAGGGTCACACAGTATGCAAGTGGGGGCTGTGGGATTCAAACCCAGATCTCCAGGTTTGCAGCTCAGAGCCTTAAACCACTGTGCTATACTGCCTCCAAATCTCTGTGGCTTTTATGCCATCTTTCAGATATACTAACATACATACTAACATACTAAATGCCAGCAGAATATGCCTAATGGTCTATCATGTCTGCTTGGTAGCCAGCCCACGTAGTGGGTGCTCGCCTTCCACCCCCAGCCCCCAAGAGGGTCTTCTTTGGCTTCAGTTTCCCCTTGTATCTGTCCCACCCCTTCTTGAAGCCCTCCACTGTGCCTTCCTCCATCAGCCTCCCGGGCAGTGCATTCCATGGTTCTACCACTCTCAGTGAAATAATGTCTCCAACATTCCCCCCTGTAATTTCCCCTTTCCAGCCCCCACTTATGCCCCCTGGTTGTTACCCCTATCTTCAGCCTGAACAGCTCCTTGGTTCCACTCTTGGTTATTCCTTTTATGTACTTGAAGACCCCTATCATGTCTCCCCTGTCTCTCCCCTCCTCCAGCATGTACAGCCCAAGCTCTTCAAGTCTCTCCTCATAGGGCCTCCCCCCATACCCTGAATCATCCTGGTCACTGTCTTCTGGACCCTCTCCAGCAGTGCTATGTCCTTCTTCAGATGAGGTCTCCAGAACTGTACACAGTACTCAAGTTTCGGCCTGACCAAGGCATTATATAGAGCCACTTATATATTATATTATATATTATGGCCTGGATATTCAGAAGAGTTGCACATGGCGCAACACTGTTGTGCCATGCACAACCCACTGATGCACCCCGGCGCGATATTCAAATGGGGATTGAGCCTGGCACAAATCCCAATGCACTGGAGTGCATCAGTAATGTATTCAGCGCAGGTGGGGGGGCTTGCCCATGCATACTCTGTACATCCCGATATTCAGCCCGGGATGTGCTGAGCCCATGCATGTGCAACCCCTACTTGCGCTGCACACAGGTGAGCCCCCAAAAAAAGAAGCAACAGCTGGCCACCCACAGGTGAGCTGACATATTGCAGGGTGCAACACAGCAGCAGCCACCTGTGGTTGGCCACCCGAGCTCCAGCTGCACCTTCTGGTAGTGCCACCATACCCGATCGCGGGCATACGTATACAACTAAGAGTCCTAAATCCCTGGTGGTCCAGAGGACCACTTCACGCCCAATCATGGGCTTAAGTATGAAAAAAAAATCATCCAATATCCCTGGTGGTCCAGTGGACTGCTGTACACCTGATCAAGGGCTTAAGTAATAAAACAGATTTGTCCAATATCCCTTGTGGTCCAGTGGACTGCTCGCAGCCCGATCACGGGCTTAAGTAATAAAATAGATTCATGCAATATCCCTGGTGGTCCAGTGGACTGCTCGCAGCCCGATCACGGGCATATGTACTCAAAAGGAGAGGTCCAATATCCCTGGTGGTCCAGTGGTACCCCCCTTCCCACTCGCCCACTGAGCCTCACCGCCCCGCTCCCCCCTCCCAGTCAGCAGCGGGCGGCAGCACCCCATCCACCTGCCACCCTGCCGCCCGCCAACTTACACCATATGGTAGGGCTGTACACCCATTGGCCACAGCGGAGCCAATGGGCTTGCAGCTCAGACAGAGTACACAGTCCAGATAAACATATCTGGACTGTGTAGTATGGTATGGGCTGCATCCCCATTGGCTCACGCTGTGGACCATTGGGCATAAAGCCTACATTGTACGGTGTCAGTCGGCAGGCAGTGGTGGGTGCTGCCGCCTGCTGCCGAGTGGGGGAGCGGGCGGTGGGGCTCAGTGGGCAGGTGGGGAGGGGGACCACTGGACCACCAGGATATTGGACCTCTCCTTTTGAGTACATATGCCCAAGATTGGGCTGCGAGCGGTCCACTGGACCACCAGGGATATTAGACAAATCTATTTTATTACTTAAGCCCGTGATCGGGCTGCAAGCGGTCCACTGGACCACCAGGGATATTTGACAATTATTTTACTACATATGACCACGATCGGTCTGCGAGCAGTCCACTGCACCACTAGGGATATAGGATGTCTACTATTCCCTACATATGCCTGCGATTGGGCAGTGGGGCACTTTTCCATGATGTGCATGTGGCGTCAGTCCCCGACGGCTGCAGCCTGACAGGGCGCCAGGTGCAAGTCGCGGATCAGCACACCTGCATGCAAATGGGGCCATAATGACATGCAAATGGCCCCATTTGCACCTTGCATGCATTATGGCCCCATTTGCATGTGCACTTTTGAATATCGTGGTTTTGCACCTAGCGCAACAGAACTTGCACTAGCGCATCCCCCTGCTCCACTCTGGCCACTTGCGTGGCGCAGTGCCACTGTGCCATGCACACTGCGGGTAGCCAGGGTGCAATATTCAGCGATGCTGTGCCATGGCGCAGCTCCGTTGAATATCATCCTGTCAACACCCCTGCACAGCCAAGTTGCGCTCCGCCCAGGCGTGCACTACAGCCTGGCACAGTCTGAATATCTGGGCCTATATATATATATATATATATATATATATATATATATTATTTATGCAACAGGTTTGGACATAAATCCTATGTGATAAATCTGAACTACTATGTGATAAATGTAAAATTTTACATTTATACACGTAGTAGATGCATCATCATAGATTTATACACATAGTAGATATGCCACAGTCACTCCGGAACTCATTTAAAATGTTCAGCCTCAGTACCAGTACTAACTATATTCAAATGCAAGTAACTTTAAAATGAAAAAATATTGCATAGTGCTGTGAGCATGAAAGTTGTTCAGCACAAAATTATCTACAAAATGAGTGGTATTTCATGTATAGATACATTATAGATTGTTTTATAATTAGCAAAAAAGAGCAGAAAATGCAATTCTTTGTTCACTTTTTTGACAAACATATGCAAAAAAAGATAAACAATCAAAAGCAAATGTCCCTGCACTAACAGAAAGCATCCCTATTGCATAAATGAAATATACAATGGTGAGCTGTCAGATAAATGATTTATCTAGACTTGTGCTGTCTGACCTCGGACATCTCACTCGTGGCTTACACCACTCATGAGGTTACCCAAGGTCAAACAGCATTTGAGTAGATAAATCATTTATACTGTATGACAGCTCACCATTGTATATCCCTTATATATATATATTATATAGTGCCACTCCTCCTCCCTTCCTGTCTGCCTTGTCTCTTCTAAATATGCTGTAGCCAGGTATGGCCATCTCCCAGTCGTGGTTATCATTACATCAGCTCTCTGTGATGGCCACAATGTCCAGGTCCGACTACATCATGGCAGCCTCCAGATCCACCATCTTGTTGCTAAGGCTCCTGGCACTGGCACACATTGCTTTCCATGATGTTAACTCCCTGAACTGTTTAGCTGTTCTAGCCCAGCCCCCTCACTGGTTGCCCTTTATCCCTGGTTCTCCCTGCTGTCTGCCCTTCTGTTGCATTTTACCCCCTTTCTGCCTATCCACTCCTTGGGTGCCTACTTCCATCTTTTGCACATTGCTTTGTAGAGATATCTCCTCCTCCTGTTCACTGGTTCCATTGCTAACTATGGGGGGTGGGCAATTAGATACCCTCCTTGCTGGCCTGTCCCCCCGGCTAGTTTAAATGCTTGTCCATGTAGCACTGAAACTTATCACTGAGTGCTTGGATTCCCCTACTGGACGGATGCAGGCCATCAGGCATGAACAAGCCCCTATCCCTCCAGGTGGGTCCCCAGTCACCAATGAATCCAAACCCTTCCTCGCAGCACCAGTTCTTCAACCAAGTTCCTGGTGGGTGTGCCCCTACGCTCTCCCATACCTCTCACAGGTAGTACTTCTGAGAAGCTGACAGATGTAGCTACTTGCTTGAGATCCCTCCCCAATTTTATAAACTCTTCCTGAACTTCCTTAGGCTCCTTGTTTGCCAGGTTATTAGTACCTAGGTGAATAATGACACCCAGCTCATCCTCCTGGCTTGTCTTCCCGCAATCCCCAGTATCTTCCTCCCATCACTCCATGCCATCGCACTTGGTAGGCACCTCACCTCCCTGTTCTCTCCCTCATATGTTCCTATGATAGAGTCCCCAACCTAGATTTGCTTCCTCCTCTCTGGGGTCCACCGCTCTCCCCACTGAAGTTGCCTCCTCGGTTGACCTCCACATCCTTCCCTTTCAATTCTCCTAGTGCCTCTGTTTGGTTGTCCCCGTTAGTGTGGCATATGAGTTCTGGAGTGGAATAGGATTTGGGATGTGCCTCTGCTTGACCATCCTAACCATCCCCAAGCCCACCACCATCCAAGTGCTCCTTGTTCTTGACATCCTTTGAGACAGCAGTGTTGAAGTGGGTGGTGTCTGGATAGGGGTGAAGGTACTCCTGACCTAGTTTACTTCCACTCTGAGTCTGGTTGCCTCATCCCAGTCCAGAGAGATGCCTGCAGATACAGCAGCACCTCAACTTAGAGAAGATCTGCCTGAATACGGTTGTCCTGCATCCAGTGCACTGCACCACTCCCCACATTATACTGCACTTATACTGCCATTCCACTAGTTGTCTGTTACTGAAGCTCTCTCTTCTCTCTTTCTAGTTCCTTCTTTATTAAATTACTGTCCTGAAAATGCTGCCACCGATCCTCAGATAACTTGTTTTTTTTAAAGAAGGGAAAGCAGCAATAAAACAATGAGTCAAAACACTTGGAGCCAGATATTCAAAACCTAGCCCCGGAGCAAAGTTAGCACTGCATGGTGTGCTGAATTAGCCCTGAACCATTAACACGCTATACTCAAAGGAATAGCCCCGGGGCTAAACCAGCTGAATATAGCAGGCAAATGGAGCTGTACAAACAAGGCTGGGAGTGCAGTGCAAAAATAGCCCGGCAAATAAGACAGCTCTGAATATAGCAACCAGGAAGGCCAAACAGCAACAGCAGCTCAGCAGACACAGAGGTGGAGTAAGGCAGAGCTGCAGTAGGAGGCCAATGTGGGTGATAGTAATGGAGTGTTGCACAACAACAGCAAACAGTGCAGGCCACACACAGCAGAACAGTGCTATCCTATTGACAGGTTAGCCTGGAGCAAACACATTAGCTCAACACTAACACTTTGCCCTGGGCTAACACATTAGCCCAGGGCTAAAGTTTACTATATTCAAAGCTCCCATGCAAATGAGCCTACTTAGGCAGTCTGTGTGCAAACAGCCACATTAGCATCACATCATGGCCTGCATAGCATACATTAGCATGAAGACTGCCTAGTGCTATTCCAGGGTGCACACAGATCCACCTGTATGTCAGACTGGAAGTACAGGCTGGAAACCACAGGCAGGGGTGTTCACACATCTCCACCTATATGCTGAACCTGAGAACAGTCAGGTAGCTGCAGGTAATGGGTGTTGGCAGGCTCACTCAGTGCATAACCCACACCCATCCAGAACTGCAATGAGGGACACAGACGTTCAGAATGAGGGTCAAGAAGGGACACCTCTCCCCAGAAGGAGGAACACATCCTCAAACATGGATCTGTAGTCAAAATATTGAAAAATTACCAGTCTGGTGGCACTAAGGTTTGAGGTGCTGGACGCCACACCTCGCACCACACCAGTGACCCAGGTTCGGGAATGGACTCTGATCATTCAGGGATCAGCCAGGGCAAGGAAGGATTGAGTGTCCAATGACAGCTCTCCTTTCTCAGGGAAGGGGGGACAATATAGCACACTGTAGATTGACACCCAGCGGAGGCTGGGGGTCAGTACAAGTGCACTGCTCAGAAAGGGTGGACCCACACGCAGGGCATAAGACTGCCTATGTGGAGGCATGGGCAGTCACCCTGCCCATTGCATATGCATGGGTTCGGGGAGAAAACCAGAGGAAAATACCTAAGGCCGTAGGATGGCAATCGACCCCCCCCCCCACGCAGGCTCTGCACTGGTGGCCAGGCAGTCACTCTAAGCCATGGACAGCTAAGGTAAGATCTCAGAGAAGCCAGGTGATGGGGCTGTGGTGTCAGTAGGATGGGGGCCACCACAGGGAGATTGGGGAGTAAAAATGTAAATAAAAAAAAAATATTGAAAAATTCCAAATTTACGACCATGCGTCATGAAATTCCAATTAATGTCCATAACTTCACCATTTGTAAAGAGTCTGACCCAAAAGTTTCAACATAACCTTCAAATTGCCCCACCTAATGAATAATATGACTGTTATTATGCAACCCCCCCACCTGAAAGGTGAATTTGCCAAGTGACTGTAAAATCACCTTTAGGGTGGGGGTTGCAGAATGTTAATCATATTGGTCATGAAGTGTGATACCCAAAAGGCCATGTTTAAAATTTGGGGTCAAAATCTTGAAAAATGCCAAAGTTATGCATAAAAGTTGAAACCCCCATTGAAATGCACTGAACCACCTTTACCTTAGTTGCTCATAGTGCAGTCACCGGTTCCAGCAGCAAGATGCATCTTCCATCAGGACAGCTGCTCTTGAACCTAGGACCACTTCAGGTGAGTGAGGGTTTGTGGGGGTGTCAAGGGGAGTGTGGGGAGGTGCTTGCACAGTGGGTGGTCAGGTGGGGGGAGCGGGTATGATCGGTGATGGACGTTTTATTTTTTGCACAGGTCAAAACAAACATTACAGTGAGGGATGGTTTTATTTCAGCATAAAACAAAAAAGCAAACCACTGCCCACCAATGCACTGGGGAATGGAGGGTGGCGAATGGGACAGGATGCAGAGGGAGGGAGCAGGAGAGTCTGTTGTCACTGTCACTGTGGGGACCCAGAAATGAGGGTGCTGGGAAGGACTGCACACAGAGGGAGGAGCGGGAGGGTTTATTGCTATTTCAAAAGGGGACGGGGGAATGAGGGTGGTGAGTGGGACTGCATGCAGAGGGAGGAGCAGGAGGGTTTTTTATTAATTCAAGTGGGGACTGGGGAATGAGGGTGGTGGGTGGGACTGCACACAGATGGAGGAGTGGGAGGGTTTATTGCTATTTCAAGCGAGGACTGGGGAATGAGAGTGGAGGGTGGGAATCACACAGAGGGAGGAGACTTCCAGGGCTGATTATGTTTGTATCCTACAGGTGTCGGGGTTTGGGATAGAAAGGCCAATAGACTACCAGGGATAATTATGAATTAATATGTATGGGTGTCAGGATTCAGTGGGGGGTCACTAGACCACGGGCTTGTGTGTACTGCTTGTTGTATGCATTAGGGAATGGGATTATGCTCCCCTGAGTGGCATTTCTGCAGGCTTTTTGGTGGCAGTATTCAGAGCCGCGCTACAGGTCATGCAAAACACAGTAGCGCTGTGCTGTTCCTCTGAATATGCTGGTGTGCCGGCATTCATGGCCCTTCCCCTCACTCCCTCCCCTGCATACATTAACTTTTAGCATCAGCGCTATCACATAGTGCCGGTGCTTATTGTCCTTTTGAATAATGCAGCCGGGCACAAATTACACACTATACTAGCACAACGGGTTTGTGCCTGGTGCAAAGCTTTGAATATCTGGCCCCTGTTGTGTTGAGGGCATGCTTCCTCCCCATTATGCCACTCCTACTCCAAAACCCCTGCTATTCCTAGTGCTTGGCTCCTGCCAATCAGATTTAACAAGGCATTTAATTAAAAGTGGGGTGGGGGAGGGAGGGTGCAAAATAAAGACAGCAAACAAATAACAGCACCACTAAAAGCATGCCAAACTAGGTTTCAAATTTTCAATAGCCCCAAGTAAAGACAGCAAAGAAATGACAGAACCACTAAAAGCACACCAAACTGGGTTTTACATTTTCAACAGACCCAAAACAATTCCAAGTAAAGACAGCAAAGGAAAAACAGCACCACTAAAAGCACACCAAAGTAAGTTTAAAACAAAAACAGCAATGAGCAGTTACTGCACTGCACTGAAATGAATCTGGATCCTTCCCTTTCTGGCCTCTTCTGAGAAATCAAAAATCAACCTGCTTCCTCAAATCTGACTTAGCCCTGGACTTGTGGTTCTGGTTGCCTGTGAATGGAAGCTTAGACATCGGACCTCCAACCCATCTCAAACAATATCCAGTGACATCCACTACCAAAAATCAGCATCCTGTTGGGAAATCGCAGCATCACCGAATTTGACAATTCTGTTTTGTATGCTGCATGTATCTCACCTGTACTGTTCCCCACTGTCTTGTCTCACAATTTGATTGTTCCTCTCCCTGCGACGAGGTGCCTTTGTAAATGAGTCTTTGACTCAAAGGTTGTAAATCCGATATATGAATTAAAATAAAATAAAAATAAAATATATGATGCCAACTAAACAGAAAAATAAAGATGGAATGGGGGGATGCACCCCAAACTGAAATAAAGCCAGCAGGGTCCGCACCCACAGGCCGCCCTCCAAGAGGACATTGCCAGCTTGATAGTGCAGACCCCACCTAATCAAACAGAGGAAGAGGACTATACTATTACCTTGAAAACTCTATGCAGCATGCTCAGACAAATTAATGAGACCCTTACTAGATTAGAGAAAAAAGTATCAGAGAACCGACATGAGATTTCAGAACTCACAGAAAGAATGGGCAGACTTGAATCCATGGTCTCAGAGTATGCAAATACATCTAACCTTCACAATTCTACCCTCTTTGACTTAAACCACAGAGACCTATCCCTCCAACAGCAACTAGAAGATTTAGAGAATTAGAATAGGAGAAATAATCTGCTGATCCATGGATTGGCCGAATGGACTGAGTCGGGGAACATGGTGCAGTTTGTGGACAGTTTTTTAAAAGAAATACTGAGCATATCAAAAGAAAGAGACTTAAGTATGTTCAGGTCTCATCGCTTCCTACTCTCGAGACCTAAAGACCCCACAGCTCGCCCTTGATTTATAGTGATGGTCTTCATGGACTATCATATTAAGGAGAAAATCCTGAGGTCAGCTTGGTCCAAGAAACAAATACATTTTGGAGACATGCATCTGTTTTTTGATCAAGACTATGTACCCCAAACATTAGCCTGAAGGCAGAAAGTGTTCCAAATAGTTAACATATTAAGGCAAGCAGGACACCAAGCCCAAATTGAATACCCAGCAAAGAACAAAATATGTTCAAAGGAAGATTAGCAAAGGTTTGCAGAGATTGAGGAAGTCAGAAAATGGGCCAAGAAGTTCGGTATACAAATCCCCAAAGATGGCTCTGTGCAATGGGAGAGAGCTCTTAAGATGAAAACTTGGCGGACAAGAGGAACAAAAAATACGAGTGCTAGGGGGAAGGGAACATTGGACATATGTGGGACAGTTTTACAGTCAGAGCAATCCCGCAGAGCAAAGACCACCATGAAGAGAAAGGGAAGAGGATATGGATACCTGACTGAGCTAAGTTCGCAGGGCTGAGACTCTGATTTTCTCTTTTTCTAATTTGGCATGAGTGTGCCTACCCCACACCCTAACCACTTTGCTCCACACAATGTGGGGAAATTGGCAGGAGAGTGAACCATGGCACTGAATCACGGTCCCATCACAAAAAAGCAAATAATTTCTTGCTACATTATATGAACTGACTTTATTTTCATTGAACTTCCCTAAAAATGATAATAGGTTTAACTTTAACATCCAGAATATATATAACGGGCTGAGGAATTCCTTGATGGTTATGTTACTGCGGTTTAAAAGGGAACAGTAATTGGATGAAGCTGGATACAATATAATGATGTGGGTTGGTGGGCCACTGCCAGGGGGGGATGCATTGGTGGGCCCATTTAAATCACCCACTAGTTGTTCACATAACAAGTCTGGATGAAAAGGGGGGATCCAGGCTGTGTGGTGCACAGGGCTGGCTCAGGAGTTGCTGTTGGAGGGTGGTCCCTCCTTCCCTGGACCCACTGCTGGTTCCTCATACAGATGCAAGCCACATTATGAAAATGGGGAGGGGGGCATACAAAGGGCTCTATCTTATGGAATGTGCCTTGGAAGGGTGCACTTTAATTATGATGGCTTCCTATGTTGGATTATGGAGACAACAGGCCCACTACAACACTTGCAAGTCGGAGTGAGGTGGATGGTCCGAAAGGACCCCCATTTCACTTTGAACAATACTGAAAAAGTACAAATATCGAAAATTTAAGTCTACACAAAGGATCTGATTTCATCTGAGGAGGCGCAATTTACAGAGTCCTCTTGTAGGGTGACCCTCCCACTTTCTAAATTAAAATACTATCAATACAGGATTAGAGAAATTTGGCTACCTGGGGGACTTGGCAGATGTCTGGGGCGGTGCTCTCCATAGGTGATCCCTGGGCGGGTATTTGTGGTCATATGGCAGGAAGACCCCTCCCCACCTAGAATATCATTGAACTTGGATGTTAAGCACAACAATGTGGGGCCCTGGTGTGCCTTCATACGGGGTTTCACTCAGTGTGTGGGCCACGCTGAGAGCCTACACTACAAAATGATAGAAGGAGAAGTAGGGTCCGAGTTGTTGCTGGTACACTTCTCTTCTATCTAAGCAGGTGACAAATTAAAACCCATCTGGAATAACACCCAGTTTGGGTGGGTTTGTTCTGTAAAGGAGGTGGTCCAGTAGCATCCTTCTACCTCGCCTCACAGACTAGATCTAAGGGCAAGAGACTGGGTATACTCCAACCTTAAAGTACCGAAAAATGAAACAGCCACTTACACAGTAGCAAGCTGTAAACAGATTGGTTATTTTTTGGTTCCAAAGTTATAATGTTCTAGTTTATATGGCTCTAGGAAAGGCAACTCACACTCTCCAGAAGCTTAGAAGAAACTTTCCAGTTGTAAAATGGGGGACCTAGAGGTTGTTTCATGGAACGTAAAGGGGATTAACAGCCCTATAAAAAGGACACGTATTGTCCAAGACTTACAAAGACAACATGCAGGCATGGCCTTCTTGCAGGAGACCCACTTGGGAGCTTGAGAACACCTGAAGCTGCTCAGGAGTTGGGTAAGGGAGGTATATGCTGCAGAATATCAAGCACACCCACACTGTAGGAGATAGCAATCCTGATCCAGAGAAACATTCTTCTTAAGATCAATCAAATAGACACAGACCTGGAGGGGATATATGTGAGAATACAGGGAGAATACAGAGGGAATAATTGTATTTTACTAAACATATACACCCCAAATGAAGATCAAGAGAGAGCAGCCTTTCTGACAAAGGTTATTATGGACACAATCACAGACCACCAGAGTTTGATCATACTAGGAGGGGGATTTTAACTTGGTGACAGATCTACAGTTGGACTGGGTTGGTTCCAGATCTGTTGGCCTATCCAGAGTGAGCAGAGTATTTACTCGATTATGCGCAGAGCTCTCACTAGTAGATGGCTGGAGATTCAACCATTCAAAAGAGAAAGACTATATTTATTATTCCCCAAGTATAAGATGTACTCCAGGATTGATTTCTTCCTGGTGTCCTCGAATGCATTACAATATATCACAAATACCCACATAGGTAATATCTTCCTCTCAGACCATGCCCCAATCACTTTGAAACTTGAGTTAGCACAAAAACCACCAGAGTTTCTGTGGAGAATCAACATTAGCTTATTAACACAAAGGGACTTTAAAGACTTAGTTTGTAGTACAACCGAAACGTTTCTCAGACAGAATCCTCCTGAAAAGATGAAAGCAGGGGTAAGATGGGACACCCTGAAATGCTATCTGAGAGGAGAGATAATTAAATATGCCTCCTGGCATAAAAAGCTTAAAATAAAAGAGAGAGCAGATTTGGAACAGACAATTTCACGGTTAGAAGCACTATACCAAAGTACTCTAGATAATTCCATAAAAGAACAACTAGATCAAAACAAATATAAACTCAATAAATTACTAGATGCTCAAGTAGAAGGGCAGCTAAGATATTCAAAACAAAAATATTATGAACAGGGCAGGGAGACTGTTGGCATGGCAGCTGCACAGAGAAATGACATCCAGAGTGGTGCTAAGGGACCCATTGACAAATATGCCTACCATTTCCCCCACCAAAATTGTAAAGCATTTCCAGAAATTTTATGAAGTTCTTTATAAAGCGGAGAGAGTCCTGGATCACAAGGAAAGAATCTCCAGCTATCTTAAAAATTACAAATGCCAAAACTATCAGAAGATCAACGTTTAAGTCTGGAAGCCCAAATCACAGACATAAAGATAACACAGAAAATTAAACAATTAATGGGAAAGCCCCAGGGACAGATAGATTCGCTGCAGAATTCCATAAACATTTTAGTGAAACATTGATTCCCACCCTGGGAGAGGCTTTTAATGAGTTGATGAGGGGAGAGGGGACTGCCCCTAGATCTTGGAATCAAGCACAAATTTCAGTTAACTTTAAAACCGAACAAAGATCCTGATGACTGTAAATCTTACCGACCTGTCTCTCTACTCCTAGTCAATCTAAAAATATTTACAGGGATCTTGGCAGATCACCTTCAAAAGGTCATAGGCCACCTGATCCAGAGAGACCAGATGGGCTACATATCAGGCAGATATTTGCAAGACAATATCAGACGCCTGTTGAATGTAGTCTCTGCCCAAAAGACTAAGAAAGAATTCCAGTTTAACATTAGTATGGATGCTGAGAAGGCTTTCAACAGAGTAGACTGGGTCTTCTTGGATTCAACCCTGAAATATTTTGGCTTGGGCAACCAATTTTCTGGGGCAAGAAGAGCACTGTACTTGGAACAAGAGGCTTGAGTGAAAGTGAACTGCTACCTTTCAGAGAGATTCCCCCTACAAAGAGGTGCAAGACAGGGCTGCCCCCTCTCTCCTCTACTGTTTGCACTCTCCTTGGAGCCAATGGCAATAGAAATTAGGGCCCAACAGAACATAAAGGGGGTGGAGGTAGAGGGACTAGAACAGAAGATAACACTTTATGCTGATGACTTTTGTTTTTCATGTCAAGGCTGGAGACATCAGTGCCCCAGCTCCTGCAAACATTAGAATCATACGGAAGCTTGGCAAGATACAAAATTAATTTAACTAAATCTGAAGCATAGATCCTAAGTGGTAATCCCCCCAGGGATTAAACAATAATTTCCCACTAGCATGGGCTCCAAAAAACACCTTTCGATACCTAGGTATTAAAATCTCTGTAGATATCTCACTATTGTTCAGAAATAACTACCTAAAACTATTCCAAGAATTGCAGACTGATCTAGCTAGATGGCAAGTGTTACCCCTCACTCTCTATGGCAGGGTGCAAACTCTAAAAATGAATGTTTTACCCCATTTTATAATCCTTTTTCAGACCCTCCCAATTCAAATCCCTAGAGATTTTTGGACTCAGCTACAGAAAGAAACTCAACATTTTATTTGGGCTAAGAAATGTCCAAGAATATCAAAAGACACTTTGCAAGCACCTAGAGAGGGTGGAGACCTAGCTCTCCCAAATTTTTGCCAATGCTATTAGCAGCGACAGGGGCACAGCTATGCACCTGGGCAAAGCATAGGGAGGATTTAGGTTGGTATCAGCTAGAAGAGGCAGCCCTGAAAGGTTGGTTATTATGGGCACTACCAACAAATACCATACCTAACCATATTCGAGTGACCATAGATAACCCCTGGGTACATCACTCCCTCAAGGTACTGATTAAACTTAGGAAACTTACAGAAATACTGGAGGGTCTGGGGCCTTTGTCCCTGATTAGATATGAACCGACTTTCAACCCCCCCCCCCCCGATCAGACCCTGGGTATCACTTCTGGGCAGCTCGGAAGCTAAAGACATTCATTCAATGCCTTGATGATAGAGGCTGTCTACTATTTGCTCAGCTGGCTGCCAGATTCTCCCTGCGTAGAGAAGACCACTATAGATATCTGCAAGTGTGACATTTAGTTCTGTACAAACACCAGGGGCATGCTGAAGTTACATAGAGAGAGAACTGAGCTAGAATCTTTCTTCTATTTTTTTTTATAAAACTTAGAGCCAATTCTCACTCCCTCTCACAGCTTTATGGGATTCTTAACACATGAGGCCCTGCACAGCTGGAGAGGGTGAGAGAAAAATGGGAGACAGAGTTAGACATCTCAGTTCTGCCGAACCACTGGATTGGGAGATTTACTAAAGGAAGGTCTTAATGGGATTCTTCTTATCTTCAGTGGCCATGAAACATTTCAATACCCACCAATCAGACCTATGTTGGTGGGGCTGTGATAGGAAGGGAACCCACATCCACATTTTTTGGAATTGTCCAAAGATCCAGGGATTCTGGCATTCTGTACATACACAGATACAGAGCCTTACGGGCCTTCAAATTCCTTTCACTGCAGAGGATCTGGTATTAGGCATCACCATATTGCTATTTGGCAATAAAACAGCAAATAAACTAGCTCAGATTCTCAGGGTGGCGACTTTAAAGTGCATAACCTCCAAATGGCTGTCACCCCTCCCCCAACAGAACAAGAATGGAGATGCAGGATAACAGAACTAGAAAGAATGGAATACATCACTAGTAAATTAAGGCTGCAACAAGAAAGGTTTCAACAAAGTTGGTCACCATGGCATCTGGAGACTGGAAATACTAACCATGTTGACAAACAAAATGTGTTCTGGAGAACAGAGATAACGTTGTCTAAAAGAGCAGGTTTAAAGTTCACCTTTTACCAATTGAGAAAGTGGAAAATCAATACTGACATGTTCAGTGTCAATTCTATAAAGAACTAATATATATTAAGAGATGAAAGACATCTTATGAAACAACAGATAACAGAGTTGACTAACAGGCAAAGTTGGATATGTCAGGTATCTGTAAATTATGTAATAAGCTGCTGCATTGAAGAAATTGTGAGACGATCAATAAAAACAAAGTTAAAAGAAATCTTACTTATCCCGCCTCCAGTTATCATGTAACTGAGGCCAGAGGTCAGACAATTAGCACCCCTCCTCCAAACTACAGGGCAAGATAGACAGCCGACGGTTTTTGAATTCTTAAACCTCTAGGTATTCGTTTATCTCTCCAATATTGAGATAAAGAAAATGCATGCAGCTGGAAATGAATCAATTTCTTTTTAAGGCCTTCCAATCCATTACCATCTGGTTTTAAATGAGTAGTACTTGTACTAGGTTGAGAAGCAAATAGAACTTCACAGGTTGCCTGGTCAAATATTATTTCAGCTCCTTCAATGTCCGAAAAACTTAATAGAGCCGTTTGTATTGAAGAGACCTCTTTGTCACCTCCAATTCGTGCTTCAGTCACCATACTGTTAGAACAATTGTTACTGGCCTCTAATCAATAATTGCTGTCTGGGTTACAGATCAGAGAGCTGACCCTCACAATGCGGTCCTCTGAGTAACCGCGTTTATCAACAACAAGTGAAACAAACCAAATTGAGGTGCTCAATTCACTCACGGTGAATATGCTTCAAAATTTTAGAATGGTTACTTTCATTATGCAACAACGTGTTTCTACTCATAGGTTTTCTGTATAATGTAGTTTTTAATTTTCCTGCATCCTTATACAATAACATGTCAACAGAATATGTATGTTTTTTTTTGCCCTATAAAAGTTGATGCAGATTTTGACCAATCAGCTCTGAGGAAGGCGTAAACCGAAACGTCAGCTGATCCTGTGCGTCATCACGCACCTGGGCTGCTCTGCTCGGCTGGCCTGGTCAAAACCGTGTTTAGCCTGTAACACCGAGATGGTGAAAATATATTTTTTAAACTAATCGAGTGGTCACCGCCTATGCACTCTATGTTCTGCTGTATGTTTCAACAGTTTTGTCACCTGAATAAAATGTGATGATACGGTAAGCCGTGCCTTCTAAATCTGTTTTGGGCCTACTGGTGGGTAAAGTGCAGTTGGTTTTGCTTTTGTTTCTTCAAAAGTAATGGTCTGAACAGTAAAGGAATAATAGCACCACAAAAAAGCACACCAAACTAGGTTTAAAATTTTCAACAGCACCAAAGTAATTTCAAGTAAAGACAGCAAAGAAATAACAATACCACTAAAAGCACACCAAACTAGGTTTAAAACAAAAACAGCAATGAGCAGCTACTGCACTGTCCTGAAATGAATCTGGACCTGGACCTTTCCCCTTCTTAATTAACCATGCAAAATGTCTGCAATATATGGCCTGGGTCATAGCTCTGGAGTCAGTATCATTATTGTCCACAACCATGTAGAACTGATATTTGTTGCCTCAAGAGCAGTTTTCTGTTATGTCCTGCACCATCTTGTAGGATAGCCAGGACTGAATTCCAGACAGCTTTCTGGTATTTGGTGGCATATGTCATATAAGTGGACAGGCAGAGGAGCAAGGAGGCTGTAGTGTATGATTTTTTTAGCCATAGAGTCCAATTTTCTGGACTCTTTTTCAGGTGGCTATGAAGAAAGTGGGACTTTGGCTTTGTCACCAGCTGCAGCCTGCACCATGCCTTCATGACTAGGGTGCACAAACAGAAATTCAGAATCAGTTCTGGTGAGCTGATATTTTCTGTCAATCTTTTTATCTACTCCAGGGGCAGAAGTAGGAGTCTGGAGCAGCTTCATAGTGGCCTTTCTCAAAGATATATAAATAGACAAAACAATCTTTTGTGGAGGGGGAAGACCCATCATTTCTCTATAGTCTTCATCATTCTCCTCTTCCTCAGTGGTCTCCTGGGCAGGAAGATCCAGGGTGTCCACCATGTGTTGCAGAAAAGTAAAAAGTGAGGAAATATCCTCCTGGCCATTAGATGTACCAAACTCCTGGTCAGGGGATACATCAGGTTCTAATGGCAAACTCCCTTATTTTTATCATCGTCTTCATTCCTATCACCATAATAATAGTCTGGCCTTTAAGGAGGAGCAGGACTGAAAGGGTTAACTGGCGTAGAAGGGGCATTGAAAATGGTGTCCATGCTTTGAATAGTTTGGTAAAGGTGCCACACCTTAACCATTTCCTCAGTAGAGGGTAAATCTTTTTCCAAGTCTGTTTGTTTTTCTTTTTCTTTTGGTTTTTCTTTATCTTTATGAGTCACTGGTGTCTCCCTTTGCCTCAACGTGGGAGGGGCAGTGATATGTTTTTCTTTAAATTTCTTTTTTGCAGACACTGAATCAGTACCCTGCTCACCATGTCTCTTTTTTGGCTGGTCACCATTATTACTGTTGTTATCATCAGACTTATTTTCAGTGGAGTCCCTAGGGGACTTATCTTTAGGCTTAGACTGAGAAGAGGACCCCTCTTCAGTAGTTTTTGTAGAGGGGGAAGCAGACTGAGAAGCCATAGTTTCCAATCTTTTGGCTCTCTTTTTAATAGTCTTTGAACAAAATTTAAAGCAAAGTTCATAGCAGTGATCTGGACCTAGACACTTGAGACACAAATCATGGCCGTCTGCTTTTGCCACTATTTTGAAGCACTTTAAACAATTTTTAAAACCTGTAGGTCCAGTTCTTTTCTTTGTTTTTTCTGACATGCCAATTTGTCAGAAAAACCTGTAAAATTATGTTCCCAGTGAGGGAAAATAAAGATTTGTGGTTGGCTCCCTTTCGGTGAAGAACCGCAAACTAAAGAAGTGAAAGTTGTTTAAAAGTAAAGAAAAATGTAGTTCCCATTAAAAAACAGGAACATCTAACTTTTTAAAATGTAATAAAATAAGGAGCCATTGATTTTACTTAGACACAATAACATTTTACCTCAGAAAAGCAAACAGGAACCGCGGGAGGAACCGTGGTATAAGGGAAAAACGCTGTTACCTGGAACCAAAGGGAACCACTAAAAAACTAAAAAGTAAAAATACTCACTAATCAGCACAAAAATTAAGAAAAACATGAGAAACTTCAATAGAAATTCTCTTCAGCAGAGAGAGAAGAAAGAGAGAGAGAGAGAGCACCTCAGAGGCAGTGTTGCTCAGTCAGGCGAAGAAAAAAATTCTGGTGCCCTCTGGGCAAGCTCCACTCAGCACACCCTCTAATTCTCTTCTGATTGGCTAATTCCTATAACTCATTGCAATAATCTCCACCTGCGATGCAGCTCAGCCTAGCCAATTTACTGCTAATGTTACTGATGCTAAAGGACTCCTGAGGTGAGAAAATAAAGAACAGAATAAAATAAATAAATCTTCCACCAAAGAGCAGAAACATGCCAGACAGCTGTAGTTCAATAAATTAGACAGAATTATTAAAAGAAGATCTCAGGCAGTAAGCTAACTCAGACAGATGGAATTTCAGGGCCCCTTTAAAGGTCTCAAATATGCCGGTAGAGCACAGGTGGAAAAGAAGAAATGTCTTCATACTTACCATAATTTTATTTTCTGTTAGCTCCTAGATTGTCAATGAGGACTGATAACAACTGGGTAATGTGCACCCATACTAGGGGAAATGGCATAGCCCAAAGTTTTAGAATCTTGGGGACATGAAAATTCCAGACAGCAGCAACTCTCCAGTCACCATTGTCCTTGCAGTGCTTCTAAATTTGAAAATAAAAGCCATACCAGTTGACTTGACATGAAAAGCACACAATTAGCTGTCTAGGCAGATATGACACTAGCCAGAATAAAGTATAGTGAGCACTGTCTGACCTTGTAAGATGATGACAGGTGAATGACCAAACTCATCTTCTAAAGAACCAGGGCTTGTCAGGTGCTACAGAAAGTATTAACTTGAAAGGAAAAACAGATTCAGTAAACAATTAAAGGACTGCATGCAGTGTAAGCACCCACTTGAAACAAAAGAGGCACCCTTGGATAACATCAAATTCAAACCTATTAAAACTGCATGATAGCAACCAACATTGCAATGTGGACTGCTCTCATTATATACTGTATATGTGTGTGTGTGTTACTGAGCCACTATAGTTAGGGTTGAGCAGGGTTAAACCCCTAATTTTGCACATTAATATATTTGGCACCATTTGATGAGCAGATATGTTGCATGTGTTATCTAAGTAGGCAAGGTTTTGACTTGTAAAAAGTTTTGTGACAGCAGCTTGTGTGGTTTCTGAGATCCACATATGTCATTTTTAGGGCTGCATGGGTGGAGCCTGTAGTCCTTTTGCGAACAGAGTGAGGACTCTGCATTTTTTTCCTTAATTAAAAAAACTCTGGATTCTCTCCGCCCATCACAACCCCGCCCCTCTCTGGTGCCCATGCTTTTTTAGTGCAGCTCCTCCCCACCAAGCTCTCAAAACCCTCCCACTACCACCCACTGTGCACTGTACCGCCCCCCACCCCTCTGTTCCCATCCCCTTTATTCTCAGCGATGTTGACCTCAGACAGATGAGTGTCTTTTGCCTCTGGAAAACTGTTTCTTTGCAAAAGGATGCCGTAACTGTTGTCAACTGCAATCCTGTCTGCTGCTACAAGCTGCAGTTCATGAAGCTAGTAAAACTACACCCAATGCAAATCAAAGCACCTCTGTATATACATATGAAACTACACGTAATCAACTGCAAATGAAAGCACCTCTGTATATATCTACAATATATCTTACATTAGTTACATACAGTATATATACAAGATATATTTATATCTATAATTTGCTATGCGCTAAACAATACAGTCTAGTTGCCCTGTCACGGTAGGCTGCAGAGACTGAATTGGAGAGTCCTATCTTTTGTCAGTGATGATGGATTTATGTATTCCAGAAACACAAAGCTGTAACAAACCAATAATGAATCCCTGATGGTAAACAAATCATATCTCCGTCTGCCTCTATTTGCTTGTCCTGTCATTGTTCCCCTCCATCGTATCCAAAACCGAATCTGGAATTGTGTCAACTTTGCGCGCACCAGTAGCTGCAACTATGGCACTTTAGTCTAGTTGTCCCTCTGGGGTATGATTTAATTTTAGGAACTAATTAACCACATTCGAAGTTTCCTGTCGGAAATTTTCACAGAGGTGCTTTAGGTTTCTACTCGTCCCCCCCATTGCAACCCCCGTCCCTTTTCATACACAAAAACTAGCAACAAGTTCTGATGAGCTAAATTTAAGCGGATGCACAAAAGCAAATACGATTCTCAAAAAAAGGATGAAAACCTTTAAGACACTTACTGACAGGCATAAGGGAAAGCCTTGGATGAACAATTCATGGTGGTTTTCTTGGCTACGTAACAGTAGCTGTCACGCAGCACTGCACAGACTGAATAGGGAACTCTCCAGTGGGTGTTGACAATCCCTTGTGTGAGGGCCAGAACCATGCTGAGCTCAGCTCCCTGACAGCCTTCATGCAAATTGTATCTTTCTCTCTCTAGTTCTACCCATCCTTGAAGCTTTGAGTCATACTTCCCAATCTTTCTGTCTCGTGCGTTGTCTACCTCTCTCTCTTTCGTCAGCACTTTTCTATTAATGCTTGCTCCTACTTCACTGAACTAGCAGCATGGCATGACTTGATACAGGATGAAAGCTGGAAGTTACTAGAAACATAAAGGAGACCTATAGGCACATTTCCATTTGTAAAGTGAGCAGTAATTGTGAGCAGACAGGCTACACCATCCAAATCAATAGTCTGCTGGGCACTTTAGAGCAGCAGTAGGTCACTGATCTAACTCTGAAGCACACTGCGTGGACTGCAGAGTTGTAAAGAACTGCAATAAATGGTCTGCAGTACCAGTGCATAGTTGTTGCCACGGACACTTTAGTTCTGAAGTCACTAGAGCTTCCTTTTGGTACTCTTTCTTCCCCCTTGCAGATTACGAACTACCGGTATTAAGGATGGAAGTTGAATGTGCCAATGTGCTTGAAGTCTGCTATTGAACGGGATCTAACGCAGCTCTCAAACTTAATCATTTTTACTTAGCCCTTACTGGTCCTTCCGAGAACTGAAAGCAAAAACATGCAGTGCATTCTAAATATTTTACAAGCATTTTGTGGCTTCTTCATTATTAGAAGGATAGCATTTAGTGCCCCGCTAGTGGGAATGGTTGGATCACAGCAGCAGACCCCCCCTATCTGTATAAGTGCTCGGTGATATTGACTCGGCTATGTTCAGTACAGAATTTCTCATCATTGACACAAGTTTATTTTTCTAAATTTATAGGACGATTTCAGATGTATTTTACATAAACAACACTTTTCTCATTAGAGTATAAATTCTGCATAACAACATAATAATTTAAGGTCGGAAGGGACTCTGTGTCAGTCATGTCATTTCCCACACTTGATAAGCAGGGATGAAAAAATAAAGTAGTCACGGAAAACATAATGATTTATAGGTATACTGTTTGATAACAAAAATACTAATATCTGAATCCATGGGAGTTTTAATTTTTTTTTTATTAATTGTGGTTCTTAAAGTGTCTGTTGTAAAATGTGCATGCCTTTAGAATACTGTTGCAGTAGGGGGGTGGCGGTGGTGGTGGTGGTTTTGTGTGTGTGTGGGGGGGGGTGGTGATGAACTGTTAATCCTTCCAGACCTTTAGCTGTTACTACCATGTTGTTTATTTTAAATATTTCTCCAGTTGGTTTAATGTAGGGAGATGTAATTTGCACTACAATAGTTTTGGGATAAAAAACATATCAGGAGCAAAGCACTGAATAATTTAACAAAAGTATGCACCATTGTAATATAACACATTGCATCACACTGAATATTTCTAGCTAATTTTTATTAGGGCTGCATGGGCGGAGCCTGCAGTCCTTTAACGAACAGAGTGAGGACTCTGCATTTTTTTCCTTAATTAAAAAAAAATGGATTCTCTCCACCCATCACAACCGCACCCCTCTCTGGTGCCCATGTTCTTTTACTGCAGCTCCTCCCCAGCAAGCTCTCGAAACCCTCCCACTACAGCCCACTGCGCACTGTACCACTCCCACCCCTCTGTTCCCATCCCCTTTATTCTGAGCATCGCTTCCATCTTCTGAGAGCATGAAAATGTTACTGCTAAAACAGTTAAAACAGGCCTTAATGTGGCAATGTGGTTTATAGATTTCCACCCATAAATCCTGAAGTGTTCTCCAGTGTGTGTGTGTATGTGTGTTTGTTGTTGTTTTCCTCCGAATTCTTTAAATACTGCCACTGACAAGATGTTGGACTACTGGTAACATATTCACACTAAGGAATACACAGTGCAAAATTGCTCAAAGATAAAACATAATAAGATCATCAAAAGCTTGTAAAAGAGGGTCTGAAACTTTCAAAATATGAAGCAACAGCACAGTGTCAGCAATGCCAAAGCATAACAGATGCAGTAAAAATAGATTTTAAAATGGCATCATTATATTAGGCATTCTATTGCATAACATCTGAAGGTATGATGTGTAGTACTAGCACCTGATGAGTTACAAATGGCAAGTTAAAAAAAAAAAATCTTAATGAATTACATTTGTTACCCAGAGCTGTCGACCAGAAATACAACAGCGTATTTTCGGCTGCATCTTACCTACTCAACTGCAAAACTGAGTAGTGTGAAGCACGAGGAGGTCATACGACTTGCTCAAAGGCAAATAATAAGTCAGTGCCTGTAGTGGTGTTTCCCGTTTCACCCTTCTAAGCATTAGATCACAGTTTCTTCCAGATTCCAGAATTTGTTTCTTGCTTCATCAGCTGGTCTGGCAAAGATCCCATCCACCTTAAACCATTTTTTACTTCAAATAGATTTCCAGACAGCAATTCGAGTTCTGGCAATTCCTTGTAACAAAACACATATCCCTGAGTTCTTATTAATTTATATTTTACTGTGATGGAAGGAAACCATAAATATCTTGCCAGATTTGTTGTGAGTCGCATAACAGTTCTGCAGGATTGCACATAATTATTGTCAGGAATGCATGCTTTATTCTGTCCATTCTGGACTAAAACAGGAGTGTCCAGCCTACATGGTTGCAAGCTGAGCAAAAACATTGCAAAGTTAGTGTACCTCTGATCAGTCAACAACGCAGATTAAAGGCCACAAACCTGACTCAGTTATATCATGTACTGCGAGTGCAAACTTTTCACGTCCTTTAGGAACAACGGCTTCATACCGCCCAAACTCCCTGTCCCATAATTCAGGGGTAAAGCTTAAGAAAATCAGAGACAAGGACGCAAAACCAGGGACATATTTTAAAAATGTAAAGATAGCCACACAGGCAGTTGGTTGAATTAGGGGAACAGTGCAAAATAAATTAGAGAAGAAAAGCAAGTCTGTAACTTTGCTTGGCATTATGCTGTGTTTACAAGCCTCGACTGTTTAGTCATAGAAACGACAGTTTTAAGGTGGACAGGCAATATCAAAGAGGTCCCTAAAAATTGGGAACAAATGAGCATCTTAGAAAATTAGGAGATACAGTTAAAGGTTACTTTAAGGGCTTATAATGCACCCACTTTTATTGGCAATATCAAAGAGATCCCTAAAACTCAGGAACAAATGAGCAGCTTAGAAAACTAGGAGATACAGCTTAAAGGTCACATTAAGGGCTTATAATGGCCCGCATTTATTGCACTCATTTTAAATATATATATATATATATATATATATATATATATATTATGTTTGAGCCCAGAGTAGTGAACTCCTGAGGAAGAGCCAGGTAGGCTCCAAGCACCTGAGAGTCTGGCTAGAGACCTTTCTCACGCTGCATCTGTTTGCAAATGCCAATAAAGGCAGTTTATTATGCTTTAAAAGTTTTGGAGTCCATCGTTTATAGATGTGGTTCCCTTGGAGTGCTCACATCAGTATACAGAGTGATAGTTAACACTGAAACCCAGTTTGAATATCAAAACCATCAAAGACTGGTAATCTTCCTGTCTGTCTGTCTCTGTTGGTCTTGGTCTCTCTTTCTCTCTCTCTCCTGTTTACATCTCAGTGTGTATAGTAGTAGCAACCTTCTATGCTTTCCTGTATTGTAAAGTGATTTGGAATGCAGTTTTTTCCTGAAAGGAAACTATATAAAACCCAATTCTGTTTTCTCCAACTGTTTTTCTTTTAAAAACTAGAAAAGCTTTGCTGTTATAAATGCTTTAGCAACTGGATCTCAGTGGCAAAGTCACTTTTCTGGCTAAAATTATGGACAGACTGAATCTCCAGTATTTGTTTCTGTACTATAATATTTAAAAATATACTGTTTGGTTTTATAGTGTTTTACATTATCAGTTCATGTGTTCACAGTGTACAGTATGAGAAGCCACTGCGGCGATCTTATCCACTGAGAGCCAAATCTTCAAATATAAAAAAGGTATAAATGTCAAAAAAAGTCGGAATCATTCTAGGAACTTACTAATGGACACTCTCCAGTTAATCTCTGCTTTTGTTGAAGGTTGTGTTGTATCCTAATGGGAGTACATAGATTGCCCGACAGACTTGGATAATGATATAGTGTACTCATATGCCAAGGGAAATAAGTGACAGCCCGGGACAACTCTGAAAACAGACACAGACCCACCTATATTCAGGAATATAACCTCTAGTGTTGACTCCATTTACTTTGCCCATATACCAACCCAGTTCTGCAGTCTGTATTTTTCAAAGACAAAATGCTGGGGGCGGGTCAGTTAAGGCAAAGAAAAGGGGTGCTGGTCCTGGAGTTAAGTTTTATGATGATAGGCCATCTTATCAAATTTTGTAAGTGAACTTTCTTTGAGCATAAAATGTGGACAGAATGAATGTACACTTCCATATATTTTCCTAATAATGTGTATGCCTTCCTTAGAACAGAAACTATAATAAATCTTACTACTTACTAATCATTGTGTTGTTTCTCCATTTCTCCATACCTCCTTAACAATTCCACACAACTTCACTAACTTCTTTATGCAGCCCTGGTGGATCTGACCAGAATTTGATCTGTAGAGGGCTAGCTTTTTTCCTATACTTAACACGTTTTTTTTTTTTTTTGCTCTCGCCTACAGCCTATAAGGAATGGAATATTTGCCCCAAACGAGCACGGGACATGTGTCATGTCCTAAGGTAGTGCGCCTTTGATAGGTCTGGTGAAAAAATATTAAATGGTTCCAGAGTAATAGGGCTTTAAAGTTTTGTGTTTTCCATTCTGAGCGTGTGCAGTGTTTTTTTTGAGTTAATATTCTGGAACGAAATGAAAAACTGAAATTCAAAAATATGTTTTTTTTGCTTCGCACCACTTGCTTCTCACAGCATGAAGCATTTTTTTGTGCCAAGAGACTGACATCTTGTTTTTTTATTCCATCGCAAACTAAAAAAACTAAGAAAATATATAAAAAATGATGTTATTTTAAAAATCAGACACCAGAACCTAGATAAAGGGGCCGGTTTAGTTAGATTCTGATATTTGTTTTTTTAAAATGATGGGCAAAAATACTCTTTCTGGGCACTCAAAATCCCAGGTGCCCAGCTTGGTGAGAGGAGCCCTTCACCTGTGTTCTCTGTATGAGAACAGCGGGACTTTGTTGACTTCTGCAGACGCAGCTGGGACTCATGCTGTGGGCTACAGTGAGAGCAGTGAGCTGCCATTTCCCTGGTGTCTAGTGGTATCCACCACCCTCCGATTGCAATACCCATCACAGACGGAAAACAAGGGTGCTCCTCTATAGCAGCTACCTGCAGCGAGCCACACAAAGACAGAAGTATCTCCAAAAAGGTAAGAGTGAACCAATCATTTATTGACTGTAGGTGAGCAAGGACATGCTGACAGCAGTGCTGGATGAGCTACAGGCTGCTGTCAGAGCAGAGTGAGTGTGGTTCCAAGAGCAGGTAGGCAGAACGACTTGGTTGTTTCTGTTTCGGGGTGTGTGTGTTGGAGATGGAAACCTGCACTTCTGTAGACTGATTATTGGTGGCTGGGCTGGAGTGGAGGAGGCAGTAGCAGCAGCACCCCTGACTGACTGGGACGGCATGGAACAGTAAACCTAGGGGATGGGGTAATGCTTCGGGTACTGGGCACCAGGGCAGCACCAGAGGGAAACTGGGGTTGGGGCAGTGACATGTCCAAAGTTCAGCAGCAACAGGAAGCTCATTGCAGGCAGAGTTGAACAACTGGTACGGGACAGTGTGGCGAGCGGGGTCATATAAAACGGAAGAGTTCCTGAGGAGGAGGCAGGGTTGAACAACAATCCAAACACTGCCAAGACAGATGGACAGATATATAGACAGAGGAGGACCCCTACTCAAGAAAGGACTGTAAAGATCTTCTGTTCCTGGAGAAAGATTATCGCTGGAGAAAGACTGTGGGTTAAAAAGTCTTTAGTGCCAGAGGAGGACAGCAGTAATTCGGGGCAGAAGAGAAAAGAAAAAAAAGACAGTTGAAACTGCGTCTTCAGATGCACAGTTCTTCAAGGAAGGACTGTCAGTAAAATGAGTCACAGGAGGAGAAGGAAGAAAGGAGAAGAGAAGTAACAGCAAGTGGTGGGAGACGGAGTATGGTGAGTCAGTCCTGGGCAGCAGTGGGACTGCTGCTGGTACCAGACTTCTGTACTCTCAGGGGGCTGCTCATCAGGCATCTCTCTCTCATTGAGTTTCTGTTTATTAAAAGTGCATAAATCAGCCAGCCCAGTGGTGTGGAGGGCTGAGGCATCCATGCCTTACCTTCTGCCATGCTGGCGACCCATGTTCGTGGTGTGAGCGGATTGCCAGGGGTAGGCCCAGAAGGGAGGGAACTGAGCATCTAGAGGACAGCTCTCCTGTCCCAGGGAGGGTGAATTGACACTCCACTGAATGACTGGACCCAGGTGGAGGCCTGGAGGTAGTGCAGGTCAGGAACGCCAATAGACAGGAGGGTGCCATGGGACCCATAAAGTGTGCATGCCTCCACATGTACACACTGATGTCTGTGCCCTGGCAATGGGAAGGGTGGGAGGAACACCAAGAAAAAGGCAGCGGGGATCCCTCAGGCACTATTTTGCCCAGGCTATGCTCTCAATCCCTAGCACTGCCGGCCAAACAGGATTGCACACTGGGGGGGGGGAGCCTTCCCCTTCCAGACCCCACCATGGAGGAGAAATCCTTGGAGAATTTGCCAGGGCTTGGGGTCGGGAGAGAGCCACACGGTCAGAAGGGCGGAGGAGAGCTCTCTCAGAGAAGAGCAGAAGCCCCCTTGTAGCAAGAGCCCTAGGGACAAACAAAGGAAGAAAAAAAAAGTGCAAATATCTTGCATGGCATTGTATTTTTTTATTTTACCCACAGCTTTGGTCAGCACCAGGACTTTAAACACCTCCTGTCAGTAGCGACCGTGTTTCTCTTTTTTTTCAATAGCTTTAAAACCTGCAGTTAGTGATTTTAATTTGAATGCATTTTTGAACATAGAGCAACCATATCTCATTACAGTGCAAGCTGCTTATAAATAACAGATTACGTGGACTAAGGTCATTTTGTCCAATATTTCTGGCTATCTCTTGTAGCTTTTTTTTTTCACTCAGCACAGCAGCGCAGTTCAGCATCAGCACTCACATTACAGGATTCACATTAATTCCCACCCTCCCTCCTGCATTATTACTTTGTCAGACTGGTATTTTTTTTCTGTTAATAATGAAAAGCTGAACAAAATCTTGTTCCACAACTCCCAAGAGGAACTGTATTCAGTCTGGCATCCAATTCAGTTCAGCGTTTGCAGTTGCACTCATGGCATTATACACTTTTAGTTATACTGTAGCAAAAATAAACCCAGCTAACTGACTTTTGTAAAAAGTATAACTTACTGATTTAATTCCACTATTACTCTCTCAGACTGCTAGTTTTTCAGAAAAAAAATAAAAAGCAGAATAAAACCTATGTTCCAAAGCTTCCGAGTTCAGCGTATTCACAAAGCTAACTGACTTGTGTATTATACAGAGAACGTTGACGTGGTAGAGACTGTTGAGAAGGCTATGACCATGATTCACCCAAGCAAACAATTGAAAGAATTAAAAATGATAACATTTATTTAAAAAAATTAAGGTTGAATGAAGTTTGCCTAACACATGCTCACTCGCACTATGGTCTTACTCTGCATTATGTCAGCCATTCAGATTCAAGAAGGAACAGCCCCAAATAGCAACTCACATATCTGTGGTTGTTTAAAGGTGGAATGTAGGATTCCCAGATGATAAAATGAGGTGCCATTAAGCAGATCAGCCATTTCACGCATAGTTAGCACCTCATGACCTCTTAGTCCTGGCTGAAGTTAGGGGAGTAATTGACACTTTAGGAGTAAAATACAGTTATGTAAGAATTTACCATAACAGCAGATCTTCAAGAGAAGCTCTTGCAGCAGGCCACACCGGAAGGACTAAGCCGCCAGACATCAAGATTACATGGAAAACTTCTAGCTAGCAGTCTATCACTGGGGACCACCCACAGCTGATGTCGGTCAGCTGACGTCAGCCTAGCCTATGTAGGTGGGTGGTCTCCCATACCTACCTCAGTTCTCCCGGTGGAGACCCCTTATGGGCAGCTAAAGGAGAACCAAAGAGGTTTCCCTGATAGCTAAAAGAAAGTCAGAGGCACTGCAAGAGAAAAAGAGCAGGAGGGGGAAGGAGGAAGGGAAAGCAAGGCCTGCTGCAAGAGCTTTTCTCCTAAGATCCACTGTTATGGTAAGTTCTTACGTAACTGTACTATCTTACTTTGAGGAAGGCTCTTGCAGTAGGGCCACGCCAGTAGGACTGAGTTCCAAGCAGTATCATGTATTACTAGGATTAACACCACAGGGAGGAGGACAGATCAGCAGCCAAGAGCGCAGGAGAGAAGGACCTGAAGAATTGCTAGGCCAAAATTGGCCCTGCACCTAGAGTTGATGTCCAAACTGTAATGCTTGGTGAAGGTGTGGACAGAACTCCACGTGGCAGCTGCACAGATGTCTATAGCAGAAATATTCCTGAAGCAAGCTGTGAAGGCAGCCATACCCGTGGTGGAATGACCTTTGACCACTCCCGGAAGGGTTTTTTTGTACTTCTGGTAGCAATAAACAATGCAATTTGCTAACCACTTAGACAAACACTGTTTGGAAACAGGAGCACACTCTCTCTGGGGGGCAAATGACACAAATAACTGTTCAGATTTTCTGAAAGGCTTCATGTGGTTCATGTAGTACTGCAAAATCCTATGTACATCAACAGTATGGTGCAAGGCTTCCCCCTGATTGGAATACTCAGGAAAATAAACTGGAAGGTGGATGGATTGATTCAAAGTAAACTCCAATACCACCTTAGGTAAAAACTTAGGATTAGTATGCAAAGACACTCTGTCTTTGTGAAAAACCAAATAAGGCTCCTTACACATAAAAGCCTGGAGTTCTGAAATCCTTCGAGCAGAAGTAACAGCAACTAAAAAGAGCACTTTCCATGACAAAAAGTGCAGCTCACAACTCACAGCCAGTTCAAAGGGAGGTAGTGTGAGAGTCTCCAACATAAAGTTGAGATCCCATGAAGGGACCGGGTCCTGAATGGGAGGTTTCAGATACAAAATGCCCTACAGGAATGTGTGAGACACCCCAAGCTGAGTGACAGCTTTGCCCTTGATAGGTGCATGATATGCAGCGATGGCGGACAGGTGCACCTGAAGTGAGGAGTATCCTAAGCCTGAATCTGAAAGGGAAAGTAGGTACTCCAACAACTGACTTACTGGGCCTGTGAAAGGATCCAAATGGTGAGCAGCAGTCCAAATGGAGAAATGCTTCCATTTCATAGCATACGTGGTCCTGGTGGAGGGTTTCCTGGCAGCCACCAGAACATCTGCAACCCTAGAGGATACCCCAAAGCAGACAATAGCAAAGTCCACAGGAGCCATTCATGGCGATGCAGAGACTTTAGGCCCGGATGGACCAGGGTGCCCTGGTCCTGGGAGAGCAAGCCAGTGCACAGGGGCAAGGGCACCAGAGGTTCCACTGATAGCTGTTGCAGCAAGGGGAGCCAAATCTGGCATTGCCACAAGGGAGCTATGAGGATCATCTCTACCCTTTCCAACTGGCGCTTGAACAGAATCCTCTGCAGGAGCTGGAAGGGAAATGAAAGGTGTACAGAAACCTCCCTTTCCAGAACAGGGACAATGTGTCTCACCAGAAAATTCCAGGCCTTGGACTGAGTGAGAAAAAAAGCATCAGTTTTGTGTTGAGTGGGGGCACAAAGAGGTCCAACTCTGGATGGCCCCACCTGTCGAAGAGATCTTCGACTACTGAGGTTAGCAGTTCACACTCATGAGCTCATGAACAGCAGCAGATGAGACTGTCGGCCAAGACATTTTGAATGCCTGGAACATGTACGTCTGAGAGCTCCAGACTGTGCTTGATGACCCAATACCAGACTCATCACCTCCTGACACAGGGGGTAAGAATGAGTTCCCCCCCACTTCTTGATGTAATACACCACACACATGTTGTCTGTCTACACCAGCAGCAGATCGGGGAGGAGATGAGTCTGAAAGGTCTGCAGGGTGTAAAGAACCACCCGCATCTCCAGGACGCTGATATGAAGACCCTGCTTTACATCCATCAGGTACCCTGGATCTGGTGATCGGTCAGATGAGCACCCTATCCCAGGCCGGACGCATCTGCCATAATAATCTGCTGGCAGATCGAGAGATGAAAAGAGACCCCCTGAGGAAGGTTGGTCGGATCCAGCCACCGTGACAGAACCCTCAGAACCAGGTCGGAGACCAGGACCAATAGGTCCAGGTCATTCACTCGCTGGTCCCACTGGACCCTCAAGGTCCACTGAGGATTCTGCTATATGCAGGTGGGCCAGGGGAACCGTGGCAATTGCTGCTGCCATGTGGCCCACAAGTCACTGGAAAACCCTGGCAGGGACCTGCTGGCTGGAGGAAGCCAGATGGGCCTGTTCCATCAGTCACTATACCCTATCCTTGGGCAAAAAAGCCTTGCCGTGACTAGTGTTCAGGACTGCCCCTATGTATTGAAGGTGCTGACAAGGAGAGAGGCAGGACTTCAGCAGATTTATAGTGATCCCCTAGGCATGGAAGAGATGGAAGGTGCATTCCAGGGTTTAAACTAAGCATCCCCTGGAGGGGGCCGCTAGCAGCCAGTCATCCAGGTAGGGGAACACATTGAAGCCCTGCCTCCTCAATGCGGCTGGCACCACTGCCAGGCATTTGGTAAATACCCTGGGGGCTAAGGAAAGGCCAAAAGGGAGGGCCCAGAATTGAAAGTGGGCTCCCTGAAAGTGGAAGCTGAGGAAGTGATGATGGGCAGGAAAGACTTGGATGTGCAAGTAAGTATCCTGCATGTCCAGAGAGCAAAGCCAGTTCCCCTGGTCCAGAAGAGGTAACAGCCCCTGAAGGATGACCCTCCTGAAGCACTTGTACTCGATGTACAGATTTGGATGGCTCAGGTCCAGGATGGGCCGAAGATCCCTGGTCTTTCTGGGGATGCAGAAAAAGTGGGAGTAAAACCCACTTCCACACTGAGCCTGAGGGACAGGCTCTATGGCTCTTTTTTGAGGAAGAGCCTGACTATCCTCCCGAATCAGCGATAGGTGTGCCGTGGAATATGTGCAGTGAACAGTGAGGTTTTCTGGAAGCCACAGAGTGTGACCGTGTTCTATGATCTGGAGCACCCAGTCATCCATGGTCACCCCCTTCCACCCCTCTAGGTGGAGGGAGAACCGACCCCTGACTGCCTCACTTGGATCCTTGGCCAGAGGGGAGGTTGGCTAAGGAGTCAGAAGGTAGGGGTGGGTGCAGGCAGGGGGGCTGGGGGGCCCTTGTAGCTCTGGTGGTGTCAGCAACAGGGGTCGCTGGGACCTTATGCTTATACTGACCCTTGGCAGACTGGTTCCTAGATTGCATGTGGGAGGACCTGCGAAAGGACTGACATTTGCCTGCTCTAGGTTGGATGTGGTAGAATGAATGAACTGGCTTGAGGGTCTGCACTGACTCCTGCAAGGTAGAAATGCTCTCCTGGACATCCCCCCAAAAAGGACCAAACTCGGGAGGGGGGCATCCAAGATGCTGACTTGCACATCCGAAGCAAAGATGGATACCCAGAGACAAGAATTGTGCTGGAGACAGACCCCAGCAACTGCCCCATGCATGTAGGTGTCCACAGCATCATAAGCTGCCTGGAGGATATGGCTGCCAACATCCGAGTCTGACTTTACAAGTTGGGTGAGCTGCATCTTAGTGGGGTCCTCTGGTAATGTCTGTACCAAGTCCCTGGCTTAGTCCCAAAGAACATTCTGATATTGGACCATGTGGGCCAGATAATTTATGGCCTAGATAGCCAGGGTGGTAGAGGCAAAAATACATTTACCAAGGTGATCCAGCTGCCTAGACTCCCCGGTCCAAGGAAGGGTACTAAGGTGCTTGGGCTTCTTAGTATAGTCATGTGCTGCATTAATTACCACTGAATCTGCCTTAGGGTGGCTCCCCAAAAAGGGCTTTCCAGCCAGGGTGTGGTAAAGGTGGTCCAACTTCTTAGGCAGAGGAGGGGTGGCAGAGGAGTGATTCAAGGCTGCCCTAGTGACATCCTCATAGGAGTCAATCAAAGGGTGCACCATCACAGGGAAGGCATCCTGCTTCCAGAGATAGATGGCCAAACAGCATCTCTCCAGGTCCTGTTCCTCTGTCTTCCAGTCCATAATGGACTGGATGTGGAGCATGACATCCATGACGGTTGTATTGTCCAGGGGGAGGAATTTAGGCACCTTGTTGGCTTGGTCATCCCCATCTGAGGACTCCCCAGGTAAAGAGGAAGACCCTGAAGATTCTGAGTCATCCTCAGTAGTATCACTATCTGGGACTGATGCCTGATCCCTTCGAGAACCTGAGCTGAGTCAGGTTGAACCCCTGAGGATCCTGATGTGTGGGGTTTGCCCGGACCAGCCCAGTCTGACTTCTGGAGCTAGGGGTCCTGAGAAGGATGGGGGGGATGCCAGAGGCAGCCCTTGAGGGGTGGGAGTCTGCTTTTGCATAAAGGACCACCACACCAAAAAGAGGGCATTATAATCCACCAGGGATGCTATATTGTACACAGGCAGGACTTGGAAAGAGGGTACCAGGGAAGGGTACCCCTGCACAGGTCCACCCAGGGACAGATGAAGGTCTGGTGATGTCCCAGCACATGTTGGCTGTGGCACATGTTGTGGCAGGGGCAACGACAGGGTTGGGCCCATAAGCTGGGGATGCAGCAGCACCAGCAAAGGCCCAGCAGGTGATGGCCTGGAGCAACTGGGGGAAGGATCCCCTGTTGCTGGCCCAGCTGGAGAAGTTGGCACCTGAGGAGAAGGAGACCCCTGAGTCAAGGCAGAGGTGACACTTGAGGGTAAGAGATGGCAGTAGCCTGCTGTGGGTATTGCCTGGCAGAACTGATGTCAGTCCCAGTGGTGGAAACGGACAAAGGCAGCGCCATGGCTGGGGGGCAATTGAAGAGCCAACACCCGAGAAACCAACACCGGCCAAGCCACCTGGCTAAGAGCCCATGGAGGAGATCAGCCTGAGTGTCAGGGGCTGGGGAGCAGGAGACAAAGTCCCTTTCCCCACAATGCCACCGCCCAAAATGGAGATAAGGACCCCATCGCAGTCGAAGGTTTGTGGGGTGACCATGAATGGAAAGCTGATTGGGCTTGGTCCCGGTGTTTATCCTGGTGCTCATGCTTCCTGGATTTCCTCCTTGTGAGAAGACAAAGAGGCCCTGGTGGACTGTGCCAGCAAGGCCAAGGAGCTCCTGGCCTGCAGCTCCTTTTCCATAGCAACTAATTTCTGCTTCAAAAGGTGGCTCCCCAGAGTTTTTAAATTATGTCTCAGAGTTGAATTTCTGGCAAAACTGGCAGGTTTCGGTGTCGTGGCTGGGGCCTAGGCAGATGAGACGCACAGAGTGGCCATCCTTTTCAGGTATCTGTTTGTCGCAGACATATTTTGAGGAGTGGTCAGAAGACAAGGCTGGTGGAGAAGACATACACTCATTGAAAGGAACACTGAAAATTCAATGTTTTGCACAGAAGAAAAAGGAAAAGAAAATATCATGGTTTAAGCGTGGGAAATGGCAGTGAACTGTAGCTGCAGTGTCTGCTGAGGTCAGATGTGAGCAGGTTGATGGCGGGAAAAGAAGTGAGGTAGGTGTGGGGGACCACCCACCTATATAGGTTAGGATGACATCAGCTGACTGATGACGGTAGTTGGCGGTCCCCCATGATAGACTGCTAGCTAGAAGTTTTCCGTGTGGTACTGGCACCTGGCAGCTTAGTCCTACCAGTGTGACCTGCTGCAAGAGCCTTCCTCGAAGTAAAATCTGACACTGACACTTAAGGAGCCTCTGGCATCAAGTATAGCAGGCACTGTTAATTGCTAAAGCCAGCAGGATTATTTTGGTGCCCCCTATGGCACTGGTTTGGGAATCCAGTTTTTGTCTGGCATATGTGTGTATGATATAAATGGTGCCTACTTATTTATAGTACACAGGATGGTATACAATGTGGTATCATGTCTTTTCTCCAGGTTATGTTTATAAATATTGCCTTTTTATGTCTTATTTTGAGCACTATGTACCACACGTGCCATATACTTTTATGTACCAAGATTTTATGTATGTAATTTCCTTTGTCTGTATACATTCCTCAGGACCTCCTTGTGAATGGCTTGCTCAACGGAGTTTTCCTGCAATAAACTTGAACTTTTCAGCACAAACTTTTTTGTGCAAGCATCTGTGTCAATGGTGATGCTACCTGCAACTGTGAAGGGTAGTGCTTCTGTTTTCAGATCAGTCTCATGCTATAATGATAAGTGCTGTGATTTGACATTGCTGAAACATCATGCGGCGAAATAACCTCGCCGTGCTTGACCGCTATGAAATGAATTGTGCGGACTTGACATGGAACCATATAACATACACTCATGAGATTGTGGTTTTGAGACATACACTTTATTACTTAGGTTTTTAATAGTTTGTATTTTGCTGTATCTTTTTACTTGGTATAAGAATGTCCACTTTTATATGTTTGCATCATATGTCTTAATCATTGACCCATAGAGATTTTTTTTACACCTGATCATGATGCCATGGATTACAAAAGGTGGTCAAGACTCATGATGTGTATTGCGTGCCTGCTGACAAAAGAGCTTACTCTGCAATGTATCAAGGCACTTTTTATATGTCTTGCCACACAATAAAGATTTTTGCACCTTAACAGAGCTGTGCTTCTATTTTATTAATGAAGGTGGTGAAGTGCTGCATTTTTTGTTTGTGCAATCCTAGCAAGCTCATCGACAATGGTGAGCTGAAGACAAATGGTGGAGGCTGAGCACATGCAGTTTGAGGTGTGGAGGGCAAGATCCATCTCCTTAAATAGAAGATGGTCCGGTCTGACTTAGTCTCAGACCAAATCAGGTGGCGTATTCACCACCCCTCTGGGTACTTGTCTTGGTGGAGAGCAAACAAGGACTCAGTAGTTGCACTCACTCGCAAGATGGCATCACGGGATACCTCTTGAGGCAGTGCTGCCTGGAAAGGAGATGGGGGAACAGAAGAAGGAAACTATTACTGCCATGTGGTTTCAAAACAGATCAGGTGCCATGAATATAGTACAGTTACATAAGAACTTATCATAACAGTAGACCTTCGAGAGGAGCTCTTGCAGCAGGCAACGCTGGTAGGTCTGAAACCACCAGGCAACAGGACTACATGGAAAACTTCTAGCTAGCAGTCTATCACAGGGGACTTCCCCCATTGACGTCAGTATGCTGAAGTCTGCCTATCCTATAAAGGGGGTAGTCCTCCACACCTACTTTATTTCTCCCACAAGAGACCCCAAACAGGTGGCAAAAAGGAGAACCGAGGCAGTGCCTCAGAGCCGAGGAAAAGGCATAAGCAGATGATGTGCAAAATAGAAGAAACGGGGAAGGAGGGAGGGAAAGCAGCACCTGCTGCAAGAGCTCCCTTCGAAGATCTACTGTTACAGTAAGCTCTTCCATAACTGTACTATCTTAGTTCAAAGGGGCTCTTGCAGCAGGCAACACTGGTAGGACTGAGTCCCAAGCAGTACCGGAACTAACGGGACAGCCAGGAGGAGGCAGGTGGTATTGGCATAGGGCTCAAGAGAGAAGGCCCTTAAGTACTGCAAGGTTGAAATTGGCCCAGTATCTAGAAGCAATATCCAGACTACAGTGCCAAATGAAAGTGTGGATGGAGTTCCAGGTGGCAGCCGCACAGATGTCTGCAGCAGACATATTCTTAAAGCAAGCGGTACAGGCAGCCATACATCTGGTGGAGTGGCCTTTAACTGCTCCAGGCAAGGGCTTATTGTACTTGTGGTAGCAATAAACAATGCAATTAGCCAACCACTTAGACAAACACTGTTTCGAAACAGGTGCTCCCTCTCTCTTGGGAGTGCAGGAAACAAACAACTTGTCAGTTTTTCAAACAGCCTGAGTGCGCTGGGTATAATAACACAGCACCCTATGAACAGGACCCCAATCTTTCTGCGGCACATTGGAGCAAAGTTCTGCGGCAGGGTTCTCATTTGCCACAGAACTTCTGCAGCACTTGACACCAATTTCTGCGGCAATTCTGCGGCACATTTTTACCCTTAATTTTACCTTTTTTTTTCTCATATCTGACACAATGCACGCTCGTAACACAGTCATTTTATGGGCTTTTGTCACCAAATTTTCAACATAGCCAGTTTAAGACCTCTGCTCATGAACAATGTCACTGTGATTTTCTTAATCTGTCCCGAATATTGATTTCGCACACCAACCGTGCCATTGTGTGCTACATGTGCGAAAACACATTTTGGGTGAGATGTGAAAAATGACAATTGTACTGTTCATAAGGAAGTGTGGTAAAATGGCAATGCTGAAAATCTGGAGTGAAAATATTAAAAATGCTCGTAAACAGTCATTTTGGGGAATATTTTCACCAAATTTTAAACATAGGGTTTTTGGGGTCCTACCTCATGAACTGTGAGAATGTCATTTTGGTATTTGGTCCCGAAAGGTGGTTTCAAGCAGTGACCGCAAAATCACCTTTCAGGACCGAATAACAAAATGACAGTGTCACAGTTCATGAGATGGGGCACCAAAAACTCCATGTTTAAAATTTGCTAAAAAAATTCTCAAAAATGGCTGAGATATGCACTATAGTTGAAAATTATGCCATTATACAGCTCACTGGCATTTCTTCAGTTCGCGGTTGGCTTTGAAGAGTGCAGACGTGTTCACGGTCCACTGAAGATCGTTGCGCTGGGCTCCGGAGGTAAGTATGGGTTTAGGTGGGGGTGTGGGGAAGTGGGGTATGCAGAGGGTGGGTGCAGGTTGGGGGAGGGGGCAAAGGAATCAACGAGGGAAGTTTTTTTTTCAGGGCTTTTTAATTTTTTCAGACTACGGGGGACTTTTGCCATGCTGGGGTGGACTCCCAACGTGACATACGGACATTTTTTGGGGGGCCACTGAAGCCAACGGGGGATTGGGCACCCTGTTGGCAAATTACACTTTTGCCACTATGAGGTGGGCTCCCAGCATGGCATATGGACATTTTTGGGGGGACCAGTGAAGCTGACGGGGGATTGGGCACCCCCATCGGCAAATTACACTTTTGCCACACTGGGGTGTGCTCCAAGCGTGGAATATGGACATTTGTTTGTTGGAGGGTGTAGTGAAGCTGACTGGGGATTCGGCACCCCCCGTCGGCAAAGGACATTAGTTCATGAGGTGGCCTTAATTCTGCGGGCCATGAATTCTCGAGATGGCGGCAAATTCATGAGTTAATTCCAGATTTACCATGGAAATCGTGGAAAACCCGGGGTCCTGACCATATATACAGTAAATACAAATGAGAATGTACAGTGTGTTACAAGAAGGCAGTAGAATAAGAAGTGAAGTGTAAGGAGCCGCAAATGAATGGCTAGAGAGTTAAGAGGAGGGGTAAGAAATCAGGGGGGAAGAGGGGGACTTACATGGCATATACTGCTCAGTACCAAAAAGCTCTGTTCTGTTTTGGCCTTGACAGACAAATTGTCAGGTGACATTGCCCATAATTTGGCTGACACTGCCAGGACTGCATTGGATGGCACTAATACCAGTTTCACATAGCTGTGGATGCCAACAACACTGCCTCAAGGCTATTGGCATTATCAGTTTCCATGAGAAGGTTTGCCTTGCTCTGGACAGCCAGTCTCACTCAGGATACACAAATAAAGGCTATGGACTTACTGTGAGAATAATTATCTGTTTGGTAACAAAACTGAGGCATACATGAAAAAGGTAGAAGAATACAAAACCACCTTCAGAAGTAACTTCTCAAAAGAAAAAAACTCCACTTCTTTTAGATCCCCAGGAAGGGGAGGTAGGAGTAGGGATTATTTACCCTAGAGCTTATGTCCTAGTGCCTATGCCTCTGGATTATTCCCAGGTGAGAGGCTACTACAGGGGAAGAGGTAGGAGGCCTTCCAGATGGGCTGACCCAACTCCAACTTCCAGGGTTCAGCCCAGACAGAACAACTGACTGCTCAGAATAGGTTGCCACCCTTCTCCCACTGGGGGCAGGCTGGCCCACTACCTCCAGGAGTGGAAAAACAGTACCTTGGACAAGTGGATCCTGGAGGTGGTGAGCCAGGGGCTCTTCCTATTGTTCAAAAAATTCCCAAGTAGGGTCATAGAGTTTCCTGGCCCTCAACCCCTGCGGAGATAATCCTGCTGGAATTAGAGGTCACAAAGGTTCTGCAAGCAAAAGCAGTAGAGCCAGTCCCTACCTCTCAAACGGGGGAAGGGTATGTACTCCAGAGATTTTCTCACCAGAAAGAAAAATGGGGAATGGTAGCCTATTCCAGACCTCAGACAACTGAACAAGTACTTGGCAAAGCCCAAATTCAAAATGGTAACCCTTGCCATAGTCATTCCCTCTTGGCATAAAGGGAACTGGCTAGAATCTCTGGATCTTGAGGATGCTTATTTCCACATCCCAGTCAGGCTCTGTCACAGAAAATACCTGAGGTTCAGTCTATCCTCAGGGTACTACTAGTTTCTGGCTGTTCCCTCCGGGCTCACTTCTGTCCTCAGGTTGTTCACAGAGTGCCTAGCCATGGTGGCAGCTCACCTCAGGAGGCAAGGAACTGGTGTTTTTCCTTACCTGGATGACTGGCTAATCATAGGGGACTCATACCAGTGGGGAATGGAATCCATCAGGTTCACCCAAACCTCCCTGGAATCCATAGGTTTCCTCATCGAGATTGAAAAATCACTGATGGAACCAGTTTAGTCCTTGAAATTCATTGGTGCAGAACTGAAAATGCCCTCCAGGGCAAGGCTTTTCTCCCTCAAGGGAGTGTAAACAACTTTTTAGCTTTGGTAAGTTCCTTCATCCTGGGCCAGCCCAGGCCTGCAAGACAGTTCTTAGGGCTCCTAGGTCACATAGTATCAACTACCACATTAGTCCCAGGTGCCAGGTTCCAAATGAAGGACATTCAGTACCACTTGAGATCCTACTTGTCACAGAGAAGGGATTATCTTTCCAAATTGGTGCTAGTTACAAGAAGTCTGCTTCTGGCTCTACAGTGGTGGAGGGAAAGAGGGACAACCTCAGGCAAGGTATTCCTTTCCAACAGCAGCCCCATACGGTAGTCTTAACAGATGCCTCCCTCCTAGCATGGGGTGGCACACATAGGAGACCAAACAGTAAGTGGGACTTGGTCCCCTCGGGAGTCCAGGCTACATATCAACTTCCTAGAGTTGAGAGTAGTCCTTCTTGCCCTAAAGGCCTTTGCTCCTCAGTTAAAGGGTCAGTCAGTCAGTCCAAGTTGGGACAGACAACACCACTACCATGCGGTACATCAACAAATAGGGAGGCGCAAGATCCTCAAGGCTGTGCACAAAAGCCATGAAAATCTGGTCCCTAGCATACTCTCTGGGGGGTCACTTGTTCGCAGTCCATCTTCCAGTGAATCAGCCAGGATCACCACCAATGGGCTCTAAACAGGCAAGCGCTGGCTACAGTTTATCAGAAGGTGGGGCACTCCAGAAATAGACTTGTTTACCTCCAAGGAAAGCCATCAGCTTCCTCTCTTCTGCTGCAGGCCTTCCTCTTTGGGCATAGTATTCATGAAGGCACTAGCCCTGAATTGGATAGGGAAATTTCTGTATGCTTTTCCTCCTTTTCCCTGTTGCTAAGGGTCCTTCTCAAGCTAAGAAGTCAGCCTGCAACCATGATACTGATGGCCCCAGACTGGGCCAGGCAAACCTGGGTACCCCCTGTTGCTCGCCCTATCCACCAAGGAGCACATTCGTCTCCCCCAGAGATACAGCCTCTTATCAACTACCCAGGGGAGAGTAGCATTCCCAAACCTCAAGATCCTGCACCTGAAGGCTTGGTTCTTGAGGAGTTAGAGATTTCTGAATTTCAGCTCTGTGAAGATATCATCAAAGTTCTCAGAGTGTCCAGGAAGCCTACAACTAGGAAGGCCTATGCTTCCAAATGAAAACAGTTTTCTCTTTGGTACAAATCCAAACAGCCCAATCCTCTCCAGTTGAGCTTACCCACCCTGCTTGACTATTTAGTCCACTTGCAGGGTCTGGTTTGATGCCTTCGACCCTTAAGATCCACCTAGCAGCTTCTTTGCTTTCTTGTCTGCAGGTAGTCGGAGGACAATAACCTCTCATCCTATTTTCAGAAAATTCTTCAAGGGTTTGGCACATCTGTTCCCTCCTGTTAGGGAACCAGTCCCTCCTTGGGATCTGAATTTGTGTATAGCCAAACTTGTGGAGCCTCTTTCAAACAACATGAAGTCTTGCTGTACTCTGACATATGCAGTTAGCCCCAGCACTCGAACTGCCCCAGAGATGAAAGAGTTAAGTCTATGCAAAGCATAGAACATTGAGCTCAAGCTTGGATTTCAAACCTCTGTCTGTGGTGCTTCAGAGTATAACCATCAGATTCTTTACTCCGCCTTACTGTGAAGTCACTCTGGAAGATTGCTCCTTTGCTCGGTTTGGTAAAATTTCTAAAGAGTGTGGTTTTAACTGATTTGTTAATTTTTCAGTATTTCAAGTCTCTGTCTACAGTACAGTAAGTGTATAGTAGGTAGTGAACTGTTTTTTTCTATGGAAATTGTAATTCTTCGGTTCCTTAGCAGTCGGTCCGGTTGGGAACCGACTGTTTCTGTTTTGAATTTCTTTCTTTTAGGATTATAGTGGTGTGCCGGTTCTGATCGGTTCAAAATTCTTTCCACAACCCATAACATAGTTGGCTACAGATCAAATAGTATTACCTGGCATGACTATTGTTAAGGGCAATTGTAGTTAGTCTGGCCATGTCTGAGAAACCCAAAAAGAAAACCGGGCCCACTGGGTTTCAACACTGTGGTGAGTGTGGGGAGGCTTATGCTAAAGCTCATCCTCACCTTATCTGTGTTTATTGTCTGGGGTCTGACCACCTCAAGACAGACTGCCAAATTTGTAAAAATTTCCCCAAAGCCACTTTGGATAAAAGGATGAGTAGGCTTAAGGAAAGGAAGGCCGAGAAGTCCGCTGACCTGGATGGCCAGCCCGGTTTGGTTGCCACAGAACCTGAGGAGGTGCCCACTGACCTGGGTGATACCTCCTCGGGCAAAAGGAGATCCGACCCAGATGGATCGGTTCTGGCAAAAAGGAAAAGAAAATCAGCCAGTGCGCTGCCCTGCGCAGGTATCAGTGCCATTAGACGTATACAGGTAAGCACTGTAACCCCCTCTCAGCCAGTCTGGACACAGCTAATTCATTAAACATAAACTCGGCAACAATGAGGTAATTTCTAATAACTCTGGTTCCCACATTTTAAAACAAACACTCCAAACCAAGTACTTTACAAACTAGAATTGTTTACTATAGTAGCCGCTGCCCTGTGAGGGTATATGTGCATTAGACAAATATAGGGGTAGACACGGTAACACCCTGTAAACCAGTCAGGACACATCTAATTAATACCCTATCAATTTTAAAATCATCTTTATTATACCTATATGCTGTAGCCGTTGCCCTGTGAAGGTATATGTGCATTAGACAAATATAGGGGTAGACACGGTTAATACCCTATCAATTTTAAAATCATCTTTATTATATCTATATGCTGAACTATATTCCTTGAAGTGCTCCAAGCGCACGGGATAATGCACCATACAAAAAAAAAAATGCTCACCTTATACAAACTAAAGTTAATATCCTTGGTAAAGAATGAATGGACATGAATGAAGAAATGGACCATTCTGTAAAATAAAAAGAAGAAATATGATTTCTACTTCAGGTGTCATATCTTCTTTTGCTCTCCTGAACTTTTATTTAATCATTGAAATATAGTAAACACAGTTGAGGTCCTCAGTTTTCATTTTCAGTGTCTGGGATAACATCTCGCTATGATAACCAGAAACTTCAAAATTTATATTGACAATGATATGGGCAAAAAGAAGAAATGAAAAGAAAATATATTTTGTGTATAATTATTTTGTTTTTTATTTCTCAGGGAACCAATACTAAAATATTCCTTTTAATCTGACTATGCAGAGTAGTTTCCAGATGGTTGCAGATGATGGGCGCTCTTAAGTGTCTGAAAATGAATTGGTTCTTTTTGTAAAGTTCTCTCAGCCATATTGGGCTTGCCATGTAATATAACTCAGAGCCCCCATTGTGTTATCTGATCGTGGAGGTTATTTGGGTTCAAGCAGCTTGAGTTTGGATAGTGGAAGCAGCTTGAGTTTGGATCGTGGAAAATGTATTAGTCTATGGGACACCTTGCTTCTAAATTGCTTTTTTTAATAGAAACCCCAAATCACCTTATGTTCTACTAGGCTTGGAGTGAATGTTTACCTTTTTTTTTTATTACACTGAAGGCTCCCTGGCTCAAATTTTCAATGCATAAGAACAGCATTGTGTGCCCAGAGAGAAGCAGGGGCTGTGACCAGGGACTCGGGGAGAATCTATTAGGATCAGATTATTTTTTTTATTACATTAGGTAAATAGTGCCCACAGGAGAGCCACTGAGGGACTGACAGGCTCGGCAATTAGTACAAGTTCCCAACCCACAGAAAGAATAAATAAGTACGATACATACAGAACTGTTCTCCATGGTGGAGAGAAATATATTTTTTCTTTTTATCAGTCCGGAGCGCCGGGGTTAATCCTGCCAGCTTCTGAGAACCTTATGTGGCCACATATCAGCATTGTTGGGTAGGAAAAAATTATCTTGAGAAAAAAACACAAACATTTTCCCTCCACCATAGAGTACATTTATTCTTTCTGCAGTTCTTGTGAGGAGATAAAGGCTGATTCTCTTATCCCCTCAGTGGCTCTCTGGTGGCCACGAGCACGTTAATAGACTAGCCTTGATCCCAGTTCGAGACAGCCCCTAATACTAAAAACCCCTGTGCTCAGGACTGAGAAAATACATTAAGTTTTACTACACTGTGAAGAACACTTTTCATGTATTTATTTATTTTTAGTCCATCTGCTATGCTTGCTAGGAGGGAACTTGGACTAAATTAAAAAAATCTACGTACTGGCTTGCCTCGATAGCTGATAGACTATTAATAAATATGCTCCTGTGGCCACTCCTATATGTTTCGTAGCTCTTACTGTGCCGAGGAGGGAAAATGTTTGTATTTTTCCTGTGTGTACGTGTGTGTGTGTGTGTGTTGGGGGGGGTAATCATTGCTTATCTTCGGCAAGCCCTTCTGTGGCATGGTACCCGCCTTCTTTGGTGAGACAAAAATGACTTTTAATATTTGATGTATCGGTAGCCTTTTTTAACCTCAACCTGAGACTGATATAACATCCTGGCTGTTATTGTTTGTGTGGAGGGTTGGGGGGTGCTGAAAGGGCACTGTGAATTAATCAAATGGAACAGAGAAGTGCTGGGCGATCCATCGCAGTGCATTGTAAGTTCCGTGGTCTGAAACCAAACATTCTGCAATCGTCCTCAAATTCCACAGGTAGCCACTAATTCCACGGGTAGCCACAAATTCTTCAGTTAATTCCACGGGTGACCGCAGCTGAGGAATCGTGGAAAACTCAGGGCCTTGCCTATGAACATCTAGATTATGGAGCAAGGCCTCCCCCTGATTAGAATACTCAGGGAAATAAACTGGCAGGTGGATGGACTGATTTAAAGTAAACTCAGACACCACCTTAGGTAAAAACTTAGGATTAGTATGCAAAGAGACCCTAACATGAAAAGAAAGTCCCACAGAGGAACAGGGTCCCGGATGGGAGGTTTCAAATGCAGGATATCCTGCAAAATAGTACAGGACCTTCAATTAGGCAACAGATTTGCCCCCAATTGGTGCATGATATGCAGAGATGGCAAAAAGGTGCACCTTAAGGGAGGAATACCCCAAACCTGAGTCCAAAAGGGGCTGCAGGTACTCCAGAATCAAGTTCACTGGGCAGGTGAAGGGATCCAGGTGACGAGCAGCAGCCCACAGAATCGCTGCCACTTTAAAGTGTAGGTGGCACTAGTGGAAGGTTCTCTAGCAGCCATCGGGGCATCAGCAACCCTACAGGAGACCTTGAAGTGGGCAACAGCTAAGTTTGCAGGAGCCATGCATGTAGATGCAGGGACTTGAGGTCTGGGTGAACTAGAGTGCCCTGTTCCTGGGAGAGCAAGCCTATGCACAGGGGCAAGGGAACTGAAGGTTCCACTGCCAGCTGTTGCAGTAGGGGAAACCAAATTTGACGTGGCCAGTAAGGGGCTATGAGGATCTTCTCTGCCCCCTCTGACTGAAACTTGAGCAGAACCCTCTGTAGGAGCAGAAAGGGAGGGAAGGCATACATAAACCTCCCCTTCCAGGAGAGGGACAATGCATTGTGCCAGAAACCCCCCGGTCCTAGATCGAGTGAGCAAAAAAGCGACAGTTTTGTGTTGCATGGGGACGCAAAAAGGTCCAACTCTGGATGGCCCCACCGTCGAAGAGGTCTTTGGCCACTGAGGGTAGAAGTTCTCAATCCTTGGCCCTCGACCTGGACTGGCTGAGACTGTCAGACAGGACATTTTGGGTGTCTGGAACATGAATGGCCAAGAGATTCAGGCCGTGCTCGATGGCCCAGTACCAGACTCTCACTGCCTCCTGACAACGGGGGTATGAGTGAGTACCCCCCTGCTTGTTTGTGTAGTACACTACCAACACATTTTCTATCTACACCAGCAGTGGACTGGGAAGAATGTGGGCCTGGAAGGCCTGTAAGGTTTTAAGACTGCTTGCATCTCCAGCATATTGATGTGGAGATTCTGTTCTGCCTCAGACCAGGTCCCTTGAGTCTGGTGGTCAGTCAGGTGGGCACCCCAGCAGAGACACGAGGCATCTGTTGTGAGGGTCTGCTGAGGGCCGTAGCCTGGAAGGGGACCCCTCGCAGGAGGATGACAGATTCTGCCACCACTCCAAGGTCGGTTTCAGTTTATTTTTTTATACTGGAAAGGCATGTAAGCAAAAACTGCCTGTTTTCACAAGTGTCCAGTTAAAGGCAGACAAGTAATTGTTATAGAGTAAACAAGCAAGTGCAATTACATCAGAATACAGAAAACATGCAGAGAAGTGCTTTTTTAGAGTGACTAAAACAATACTAGCAGTCACAGGACAAGGGGATAAAATCATACATTCCAGGGTCATTCAAGGCCTGGGGCAGTTGCAGGTATATATACACACATACACTTTTTTAAAGTAGAGGGACGCCAGATCAGCTTATATAAATATGGATTATAACAGAACAATGGACATCCCCAGCTGGCATACCAGACAGTATTCTCCTGCAGGAGCGACGCTCCTGGGCAGCACCCACTGACAATGTAGGAGTTAACAGAAAAAAAAAATTATGCTAAGTATGAAGAATTTTCTTCCTTCTGTAGCACTCCACATTGTCAATGGGTACTGAAAACAACTAGTTCTAAGAAGCAGTACCCAGAAAACACAGAGTGGGGGACAAAATATTGTGCCATACGTCAACCACTTACAAACATTTACCTGATAAGTGATGCCTGCAAAACTCTGCGGCCAAAGGCTGCTTCAGCAGAGCTCTGAACATCCAATCTGTAGTGCTTGGTGAATGTGTGGATGGAAGACATTGTAGCTGCCTTGCATAACTCTAAAATGGATGCTTCACCTCTCTCTACCCAGGAAGTGGCCATAGCCCTGGTGGAGTAAGCCTTGATTAGAGCTGGAGGCCTCTTCTTTACTGTGACATAAGCCTGGGAATGCAGGCCCTCACCTACCTAGATAGGGTGGCCTTAGAGGCTTTGTGTCCCTGCTTGGCTGCTCCAAAAAGGACAAACAACCTATCCGAATTCTGGAACTCAGCAGTCTGTCTAAGGTATGTCCTAACAGCCCGTCACAAATCCAACTTGTGTCACTCCTTCTCCCTTGTGTCCACATGCTGGACCTGGTCTTCTCACTGGGGCTTGAGGTTAGTAACCTCAAGACTTATCGGGTCATTTTGTCCGATCACTGCACTTTGGGGTTCTCACTCGGGGCTCCCCCCATGAGCCCTCCCCCTGTGGAGATGATCAGCTATCACCTTTTGAGGGGTTTGACCCCAGAGGGATTCTTGGCAGTGGCTGACCTATCTGGTGTGGACAGTGCATGTACTGGGGATTCAGGTATGGCAGTTGCCACCTATAGTAGGGTGATAATGACAGCACTCGACTCCCTTGCACCAGCCCATGTATAACCTAGATCTTCTCATTTGAGGTCCCCTTAGTTTGATGGGGAGCTCAAGGTGATGAATATTGTGGGTCAAAGGTTGGAGCGCTGCTGGTGGAAGTCTTGCCTGGAGGTGGACAGACTGGCCCTGCGCTCACACTACTGTGAGTATCAGGGGGCAATCACTCATAAGAAGGTAGAGTTCCTATCCAGAGAGATTGCTGCTGGGAAGAATTGACTGACTGTGCTCTTTCGGACTGTAGACAGGCTCTTAAATCCAGCTTGTCTCCAGCCGAAAAATACTTTTTCTGACACCTTGTGCAAAGAGTTTGCTCAATTCTTCTCGGACAGGGTATCCACAATGTGGCAGACAAATCTGATAGATTTCTTTGACTGGGTGACCAAAGTAGTAGATCAGGGAGGGGCTGTGGACATGGCCTACCTAGACTTTAGCAAGGCATTTGACACAGTCCCATACAAAAGATTAATATACAAGTTAGCTAGCCTGGGAGTGGGTCCCAAGATGACAGCCTGGGTAAAAAATTGGCTGGAAAATAGGACACAGAGAGTAACAGTAAATGGAGTCCACTCTGATGAAGAGGGGTTACTAGTGGGGTACATGAGGGTTCCAGTTAGGACCAGTCCTCTTCAATGTCTTTATAAGCGACATTGCAGAGGGACTGGAAGAAAAGTATGTCTCTTTGCAGATGACACAAAGATCTGCAACAGAGTTGATGCACAAGGTGGGGTGGAAAGGATGAAAAGGGACTTGGCAAGGTTAGAGGAATGGTCAAATGTATGGCAGCTTAGATTCAATGCTAAGAAGTGCAAGGTAATGCACCTGGGAAACAAAAACCCAGGGGAAGAGTACACAATGGGGGGTGAGATACTAACGACAACAAAAATGGAAAGGGACCTGGGGGTAGTCATATCAGATGACCTAAAGGTGGGCAAGCAATGTGAAAGGGCAGCAATGAGGGCTGGGGGGATATTGGGATGCATAGGGAGAGGCATCACCAGTAGAAAACAGGAAGTTATTATCCCTCAGTACAGACAGCTGGTCAGACCCCATCTGGAGTACGGTGCAGTTCTGGAGACCAGTCTTCGCAAAGACATAGACAGGATGGAAGCTGTCCAGAGGAGGGCAACTAAAATGGTGCAGGGTCTGCATCGGAAGACATATGAAGAGAGACTAAAGGAGCTTAATATGTATAGCCTCGAGGAAAGGAGGGAGAGGGGGGACATGATAGAAACTTTCAAGTACCTCAAGGGAATCAACAAAGTCCAAGAGGGTAGCATCTTTCAAAAAAAGAGGTGTGCAAGAACAAGAGGGCACAATTTGAAGATAGAGGAGGGGCGGCTCAGAGGTAATTTAAGGAAGTATTTTTTCACAGAGAGGGTTGTGGATGCATGGAACGGCCTTCCGGAGGAGGTCGTGGAGTCAAAAACAGTGGTGGAATTCAAGCATGTATGGGACAGTCATAAGGCAATTCTAGGGGATGGGGGTAGGAAGAAGTAGGCTGCTGGTTAACTAGGATCTGCAGCTTATCCAGTAGGCAGGGAAATGGGCAGACTGGGTGGGCCAAGCAGTCCTTATCTGCCGTCAAATTCTATGTTTCTAGGGCTTCCTGCCAGTGAGCCTTACAGTGGCCTACAGTGATGGTCTGGTTTGTTCAAAGAGTGCTCTGCCTAGTTGCAGGGAGTTTAAACCAGTTGAGATGTCGGAGGTCATTGGGGTTGCTTCTGGGTTGAAGCATGCATATTGTGAACTGGACCCTGTGCCAATGCATTTCTTGATGAGATGTGTCAACACTGTTGGCCCAGTGTTCACCTTGATTGTCCGGTGCTCTTTGATGGAGAGGATTTTTCCAGATGCCTTGAAGGAGGTGCTGGTTCATCTCCTCCTGAAAAACAACATCATTAGATCCTGACTTCAAAGCGAATTACTGTCTGATCTCCAACCTCCTATTTTTGAGAAAAGTTGTTGAGAAAATTGTGGCGCAGCAACTTGAGGAGCACCTCATGGCCTTCAATCTTTATGAGCCATTTCAGTCTGGTTTACGTGTGAGGCATAGTACAGAAACCGCATTGCTCCAGCTACATAGTGACCTCCTCATGGCTAGAGATCGGGGCCAGGGGACAATTCTAATCCTTCTCGATCTCTCTTCAGCTTTTGACACGGTAGACCATTGTGTGTTGCTTGACTGCCTGAGGGAATTTTGTTGGCTCACCAGCTCTGTCATCTGCTGGTTTGAGTCATACCTCACGAACAGGAGTCAATGAGTTGTGATGGGGAATTTCTCCTCCTCCTCTAGCCTCTTGTCATGTGGAGTACCTCAGGGTTCAGTCTTGTCACTAATGTTGTTTGCCATATACATGCTGCCCCTGAGAGAGCTCATTAGAAAGTACGGTCTGGGTTTTCATTGCTATGCCGATGACACCCAGCTGTATCTTTCCTTTGCCCCAGGAACTTCTAGTGTGGTAGAAGTACTAAACAGCTGCCTCACGGAGATAAACGAGTGGATGACCTCCAGCTGGTTGCAACTGAACCCCAACAAGATGGAGGTACTGGTGGTGGAGTCGAATAGAAGACAGAACAGGTTGCCTTCTGGCGCAAAAACTGGTTTATCCCTGGGATCTGTGCCATTGAGAACTTCCTCTAGGGTGCAAAACCTTGGTGTGACCTTTGATAATGGATTGTCATTTGATTTTCAGTTGTCATCCATTGTCCGGACAAGCTTTTACCATCTTAGGAATATCGCCAGAGTCAAACCCCTAGTTCCGTATATGGTCCGGCCCACCTTGGTGCATGCCTCCATGACATCCAGGCTTGATCACTGTATTACGCTCTACCTCGGGGTCTCTGGAGGGAACCTCCACCAGATGCATCTAGTGCAGAACATGGCCACTAGGCTGCTAACTGGGCAACCAAACTTTGTTGTATCACCCTGGTTTTGCGCGGGCTGCACTGGCTGCCAGTAAGGCGGAGGATTCTCTTCAAGGTGGGGTTGGTCACCTTTAAAGCCCTATGTGGGCAGGGTCCTGGTTACCTGTCAGACCTTCTTATACCTGCTGTGCCATTCCCCCCCTCCGGTCCTCCTCTAGGGGCCTACTGGCGATTCCCAGGATGAGGCTTAAAACCATCCGTGACAGAGCATTTAGTGTCGCTGGCCCCGTCCTGTGGAATTAGCTTTCACCATCAATTCAGGAGGCCCCTTCAGTTGAGGTACTGAAGGTCCACCTCAAGGCCTTCCTGTTTAATCAGGCCTTCCCGGACCTTAGGTAATAGTCCTCCCTGGGTACCCTGCTTTTCTGTTTGAGCTTCAGCTTTTAGAGAGATATTTATTAATTATATTCATGTATGCTGATATTTTATTGTTTTTACACTGATTTGTATTATTGTACTGATAGTATGTTTTTGTTGTTTGGTGCCCAGAGCCCAGGATTGGGTGCCAGAAAAATAAAATTTGCCTTGCGCCTTGCGTGAGAAGGTTACAGACAGAAAGAAGAAAGACAGATTTCCTGGTTCACATGGAAGGCTGTTGGAACCTTTGGGACGAAGGATGGGACTGTCTTGAGCACCACTTTATCCTTATGCATGACAAGGTAAGGTTCTCTGTGGGACAAGGCCTGGAGCTTGCCAGTCCTCCTGGCTGAGCACATAGTAACCAAAAAAGATCCCTTGTTAGTCAGCACATCTGACGGTATGGAAGAAAGCGGTTTGAAAGTCTCCTTACAGAGAGCATTCAGGACCAGATTCAGATCCCAAGGAAGAACCGGAGATTGGAACAGAGGTCGACTCCTGCTGACAGCCCATAGATAATGAATAGCCTCTCTGTTAGTCCCTAGGAACATACCCAAGGATGCTCCAAGGCTGACACCTGACCTCTCAGGGTGCTCAAGGCCAAACATTTTTCCACTCCTTTCTGCAGGAAATCCAAAATCTGTGGGGCTGAGGCTTTGGAAGGCTGGATATTTTTATCCCTGACTCAATGCAAAAAGGTGGTCCAGATGCAAGCATAAGCTGCCAAAGTAGAATTCTTCCTTGCAGCCATCAGTGTATCCACCATCTTCTTGGAGAAACCTAGTTTCAGAAGTCTCTTCCTTTCAAGAGCCAGGCCATGAGTTGCAGCACTCCCAGATCTGGATGTAGAATGGGGCCCTAAAAGAGAGATGATCCCCCCGCACTGTAAGTCAAAAGGGAGCGCACTGGGCTAGGTTCACTAAGTCCGAAAATCACAGTCTTCTGGGCCACTCTGGAACTATTAAAAAAAAGCTTTTGCATGAGTGCCTTATTTTGCATATGACCTTAGGGAGGAGAGGCAGAGAAGGACAGACATATGCTCCATCGAAGCTCCACTCCTATGACAGGGCATCCACTGCTTCCATCTGTGGACACCGGTAGTGGCTGAAGAACAACTGAGTTTCAGCGTTGTGGCAGGAGGCAAACATATCGATCTGAGAATGACCGAACCTTTGACAAAGAAGGTTTAACACCTTCGGGTTCAATGCCGCCTCCCTGGATGAACACATTCACAGCTTAGTCAATCGGTGACTGTTCAACTCCCCTGCCAAGTGAACTGCTGACAGAGAGAAAAGATTCTCCTCTGTCAACAGTAGGAGATCGGTGACTTCTTTTAGCATCTCCTTGCTCTTTTGGCCCCCTTGATTGTTCATGTACGCTACTGTGACACTGTTGTCTGACCTTATTTTCATGGCCTTTGGCTGCACCAGACTTTGAAATTGAAGGAGAGCGAGGCGGACCGCCCTAATCTCCAGAACATTTACGTGCAGGTACTATTCCTGTGCTGACCAAGTCCCCTGAATGAGAATATGATTCAGAACTGCCCCCCAACCAGACAGGCTGGCATCAGTTGTCAAAATCAACTCTGGGGGGACTTTCAAGGGGAACCCTTTGCTCAGAATTTCCAAACTCACCCACCAACTTAGAGACTGCTGCAGTTGTGGTGAGAGGGTGATCCTGGCCTGATAATCTTCTGAGGTCAGATCCCAGGCTGATAGTAAGTCCATCTGTAGGGGCCACAAATTAAGTCGAGCCCAGGAAACTAGTTCTATCACTGCCATCATGGGGCCCAGAATTCGCAGCAAGTAGAGAGCTGAAGCCAAAGACTGACTCCTCAGCCACTGACCCTCTCTCAACAGGGTCTCCTTTCTGAATGGCGAAAGGAAGACCTTCCCCTGGTCCATCCAGGATACTGCTCTCGGGTGTTGCAGGGTCTGAGACAGTTCAAGAGAGCTTTTTTCCTCGATTCACCACCCAGCCGTGGAACTTCAACATTTCCAGAGTCCTGGTCACTGACCTCCTTGCTAATGGAATAGATGATGCTCAAATAAGCAAATTGTCCAGGTAGGGACAGACGTGATGTCCCTCCTGTTGAAGCTGAGCCACCAGAACTATGAGCACCTTCAAGAAGACCCTGGGGGCTGTTGCGAGCCCAAAAGGAAATGCCCTGTACTGGAAGTACTGTCCCAGGACTGTGAACCTGAGGAACCTCTGATGAGACTGATGAATGGGGATGTGGAGATATGCACCTCTCAGGTCTATGGAAGCTAGGAAATCCCCCGGCTGGACAGCTCGGATGATTGAAAGCTGGGACTTCATCCTGAAGGTCATGTGGTGCACAAACTTGTTTAGATGTTTCAGATCCAGAATGAGTCTGAACTCCCCCGACTTCTTGGGAACTACAGATTAGATCGAGTAGAATCCCTGGCCTTTCTCACTGGGAGGAACAGGCACAATCGCTCTAATTTGACTGAGGTGGGTATGGGTCTCTGACATTGCTTGTCTCTTCATGGAGTCCTTTGGAACCAGAGAAGGCAGAAAATTCCCCTTTGAGGGGATTTTTGAAAATTCTATTGCATAACCGAAGGCTAGAATTTCCAAAACCCAAGCATCTTAAGTTATCTGGGCCCATCACAAATAAAAATTGTGTAGTTTTCCACCAAGGGAAAGGTGGGGCACAGATGGGCACAAGCACCCTCATTGTGAGGTGCCCATTTTTGACCTGGGCCTCTGGCACATCTTCAGGCAAAGGCCCCTCTGCTACTGGCACTCTTGTAACCAGAATAGGCTCCTTTACTCCACTGGTTACCAAAGTTCCACAAGGGATGAAAACCTATTCATAACTGCCTCTGTCGGCTGCCTCCTTGACTTTTTGGAGTTGATACGGCCTTATGTTATTGTTTTGACACTGGAAGGTAGCCCCTTTTATCCTGGCTAGATCCAAACAACAAACCTCCTTCAAAGGGGAGACTGAACAGCCTGGACTTCAAAACCTGATCAATGACTCAGTGCCTAAGCCATACACCTCACATGGCCGACACAATGTGATAGGCTGAGCAAGCCGACATGCGCAAATTGTCCACCATGGTATCCCCTATGAATGTGGAGGCCATGGCAACCAACTGCAAAGTGCTTGCTCCATCCAAATCTGGGGGAACAAAGCTGCCCAGGGTTGTAACCCACAAGTTTAAGACTCTGGCAATAATAAAAGAGGCATAGGAGGTAAGCAGGTTTGTGCTGTTGGAGACAAAGACCCTTCTGTACACAGCATCCACTCGCTTGTCATGCAAATCTGTTAAGACCAATGACCCCTTAATAGGAATAATGATGTGCTTGACAGATTTTTGCACAGCCTTACTCGCCAAAGGAGGAGTTTCCCACCTACAGAATTTTTCCTCCAAAAAAAGGCAATACCGGGCCTTAGGTTTTGTCAGTACTTCCTTTGGTCCACACCTGCCCATTCTTATTCAACAATTTGGTCACAGTGAATAAAGCTCAGAAAACACTTTGGAGTGGAGAAGGACATGGACAGTACAGGATTGACGTCCAATGCCTCCATGGATTGCTCCCTCCTTGAGCTGTAAGGACCTGTACGCCTCAGCTATCAGGTAGGACAAGGACTTAGTATCAAACAGGGAAGGGATGAGAATCCTCCTCTTTGGTTCCGTCCACTCCCCTTCCTCTTCCTCCTCAGAAAGGTTATCCTCCTCATCATAAAGTAGCTTCCTAGAGTGAGGATTTTCCCCAAGATCCACAATAGCCTCATCCCTGCATATCTAAATCAGCAGCCTGCCTGGTTGCGATGTACCTGTACATGCCTGTGTAGGTGCCACCTGACCTAAGGGGCACAGTTTGGGGTTGGGTGTATTTGATGGGATGTCCTGTGGAACATCAAGGCCTAAAAGCTCTTCTAAGAGCAATAAGAAGGATTTTCATAATTCTGTTTTGCCACAGCCAATTGGTACACCAGGTGCACCCCCCAGCTCAGAGGTCCAACTTAGGGGGACCGTGAGAGACATATTATGTTATGAAACAGAATGGGGACAATAGAAGCCCATTGGAGAAGGTCTGATCACTCTTTCACAGGTCTTACACCATTTAAAAATGAATGGTCTCTGATAAGCCATGGTGCCAGTAATATTAGCCCTACAGAATCCGGGTTAATAAAGAAAGAGTGCTCTTTTTTTTTTTTTTTTTTTTGTTTTAAGTGTCTTGTAGTTGCATGACTGTTGCAACCCTACAAATGACAGCTGAGAAAAAAGAACCCCAGAGATGTTCGCCCTTTAATGTGCCAGGTGTCCGGAACTAAAGAAAGAAAAAGGCAAGCAACATAAGTGCTGCTTTTAGAGAGCCACCGCATCCTGCACTAAAGGACTGTAAGCGCATGTGCAAGCTCTTAGATGGCGCGAACGTGATTTCACAATGCTGAGCATGATGTCGGAGTGCTTTTGAGGGGGCGTGCGTGCACACAGGAGACACACGAAGACATGCTGATACTGGAGCCTCTAATGGACACCTAAGGCACACGCCCAATGGCAGGAAAAACATGCACCAAAAATGGCAAGAAGAGTGCAGCTCAAAAGAACTGAAAAACTGCCAAATACAGAAGTGGAGAGAGGTAGAAAGTGGCTGACAATCAGCCAAAACACTTAGCTCCCTTCCAGTCAAAGTGCTGTCTCTCTAGAAGCCTAGGATTTTTTTTTTTTTTGTTTGTTTACGGGCAGAAAATTAAAAGGGCAATGCCTCCAGAGAAGGCAATGCTCCATAGAAAAGGGCAAATAAAGTCCAAACTAAATACAATTAAGTACAATAACATGCTAACAACTGGGAGGGGTGCTGACCCTGAGAGATGGAGTGAGACCCTCAGGAACACCTAAACTAAAAGATCCAAGGAAAAATAAGACAGATACCTACCTGTGGCGCCTTTTTTCCTTTTTTCTTTCTAAGAAAAACGGAGACCTGATAAACACCCTGAACTAAGTGGCATACATGACCCCCAGTCCCAGCACAGGCAGTGGATATGGGGAGAGCAGGTTAGCCAATTTGAAAGCTGCAACTTAACAGGCACAATTTTAACATGAAGGAGTACTCCCTGTCGCCAGGCAGCCTCAACCTGATGTGCAGAATTGCAGCCCCAAGACCTAGATGCTGAAAGTTTTCTTCAGAGAAGCTTGAAGGATGTTTCCCCTTCGATGGCACAGCTTAGACTGGAGAGTTGCTGTGGTCCAGAATCCTCATATGCCCAACATTCTAAAGCTTTGGGCTGTGCCATTTCCCCTAGTAGGGGTGCACATTACCCAGTTGTTATCAATACCTATTGACAATGTGGAGCTCTACAGAAAATGAAAATTACGTACCTACCGTAATTCTTGATCTTCCTGTATATCTTCACCTTTCATCACTGTTGGGTGCCTGCCAGAGACAGGCACCCTGTGGGAGATTTTTTATTTTTTTGTGAAGGAGGAACTGGCACCATCAATGCCACCCACGAGGCTGACACACTGCGTAGCGCTCATGGGTTGGCCAGAAATGGACATTGGGTCCTCCTCCACCTCAGTTCTGCACACCGGAGAGACAGACGGAAAGAAGTATAAAGAAGAGAAGGGCGGGACAAGGGAGCCCAAGGGACAGCAATAGGAAAAGGAGCAACTGAAAAAGAATAAGCCAATGACAGGACAGAGAAGACAAAGGGGACCTGAAGGTTATGGTGCGGAAGACCCCAGTCCCTGAACAACCAAGAGGGGAGGAAGGATAGAAAGAGAGGGTTTAAGGAGTTCGGGATGAAGGGGGGGGGGCAGGACCCATCAGGGCAAGTTCGATCAGAAGCTCACCAAGAGTTGATACAAGGAGATTCTGAATTTTCGGAATTCTGAATTGGTAAGGCCACCCCAGCTCCGATCCCAACTCCCTAGGGGAAATCACACTCTTCACTCCCCCCCCCCGTGGTTACCAAAAAGGAGAAAATAAGTTTTTGGGTGGGGGGAGGGAACAGAACGGACCTCCTAAAAATACACCAACCCCACTGGGGAAGGTAAGAGAAAGGCAACAAGGGCAAGGGAATTATGGACAGCCCCAATACCATCCCTTCCTGGAACTGGCAAATGGACTTCATGGGATGGAGGCATCCCAAGAATAGTCCAGAATAGAGGAGGGGCCCACTAGAAGACCCTAAGGAAAAAACACCCCTAAGGGGCCTCTCTCGCCCGCCCACCCCCAGAAGACCTCCCGATGGCCTGCCAGAGAGGAGAGAGGAGAGAAAACTCATGGGGGGGGCGAGAAGGGAGGCAGTATGGATCAGGGACTGAGGCCTTGGGAGGGGAAGGTGGCAGGGATTCAGTGATGAATGGTGAAGATACACAGGAAGATCAAGAATTACGGTAGATATGTTATTTTCATATCTTACCTGTGTCAGTCTTCACCATTCATCACTTTTGGGTGAGTACCGAGCACCCCTGAATGGGGCCCAAGAAACCCTGAAGGAATAACATTCCTCAGTCCCCCTCGAGGGGAAGAATGGGGGGAGGGGGATCCTCCACTAGCCGGTTAGTGCTGGGACTGGTCAGGATGAGGTGGGGTCCCCTGAACCCTCAGGGATGGAAGACAACCCTGAAGTTCCCATCTCACCCTGTGGGAGAAGAGATGGATCCCCTGGAAGGAGGAGGCCAGTAACCTGCCAAAGTTGACAACCTTGAAAGGCAAAGCCATTCCATCTGCCTAATGCAGATCACTATCCCTGCAAGCCCTGAAGTGACCTCACAGGCATTATACGATGCCCTTGACTGTTGCCTTGCCAATTCCAAGCCTATAGCGGAGAGGGCAATGGCTTGCCAGGTAGCCTCTGAATCGGGCAGCGATGCTAAAGCCTGGCCTAGCATCACTCACAGATGCCTCTTATAGGCAGTGTGGTGCACCTGATGTGAGATAATTGCCAGCATACTCTGCGCAAAGGAGAAAGCTCTCTGTCCCAGCAGATCAAACTCCCAAGAGTCAGTACCAGAGGGCTGGTCGCGGATCGGGCGTCTATGCCTGGATGGGGTTTCCAGACACGTCAGTCCGGAAGGTGGGTGAGGCAAAGAGCCTGGAGACCCACAGGTCATGCAATACTATCTCTGGTAGTCCATAAGGGCTGGTTCCAGGGAGTATGGACACTGCCAGGTGCTGTACAATGCCTGCTGGAAGAGAACTGGCTAGAATGAAAACACCACATGATGTTCCCCCGTAGTCACCTAAAAAGCTTGCATTGCATGCTCGGTATTGTCTCGAGCATAATGAGAAATGTGCAAGTCCCTGACCAGCCTTGTAAGGAACTGCTGAGACTGGGCTTGACCAGCGTCTGAAGACAGATGGACAGAAGGCTCCTCTTCCCTTGTGGAGGAAGATGAGGAGGTCGAGGAACTTGTAGAGTAAGATTCTGGTTGTGGCAGGAGAACCGGTCAGAAGACCTGCTCATCCATAGCCGTAACATACTGTGGGAAAGCCACAGCCCGAGATCTGAACTGGTCCCAGGTCAAAGGTCCCCCAGAGAACTGATGTGACCTGGGAGAAGGGGAGCTGGTCGCAGAGGCGGGGTGAACCTGCCACCTGACATGACGTGTCTCTGCCAGGGCTAGAGGAATCTACAGGAGAACCTAGCATAAGTGGAAAACTGCAGGTCTATAAATTCACCGTCCTGTCCTGAAAATGAAAATGGTCAGGACTTAACCATGTAGGGTGAGCTACCCTATCAGGGGACCAGGGCCGCATGGATCCAGAAAGGTGGACCCTAGTCCCATCCAAAGGGACCTCCTTAGGAGAGGACGAAGGGAGGAAACCAGGCTCAGCACTACGGCTCCTCCCCCAACCTTGAAGGACCACGGGAGTGTGCCGATGTCCATCACCCCATTCCCTCAACCCTGTGGACTCCAAAGAAGTTCTCTTCCTCACACCCCGTGCCAAAGAGCCACCCAACTCAGATGACCCCCCCGAGGGGAGCCACAGAGGGGGGGCTTGATCTTGATTCTAAGAGGAGGGATGGCACCTAGGATGGTAGCCACCCCCTCACTCAGAAACCCAATCAGCATACCTGCAGCAGTGGGACCAGTGGCCTGCAACAAACTCCCCAAGCCGCCATTGGCTCGAGAGTCAGCATGGGCCTCAATCATCTGTGCTGTTAGAGGGGACATGTGGGGAGGCAGAGGGTGCAAGGCCATGGGGAACCCTCTGATTCTGAAGATTCAGGCCTCCAGTCCAGATCCACCTCAGAATCATCTGCCTCCAAAGAGGAGACAACCAAGAAGGGCTCTGTGCTGGCAGACCTAAGGGTTCTCCAAATCACAGCGCTGCTTGGCCCTGTACCCCTCATGGCGCCGCCCCAATCACCAGAGTCATGAACTGCTCCAGGATCCAAAGCTGCACCAATAGGCAGAGTCAAGGAGCGCCCCATGCCAGGACCCACAGCCGTGGGCCCCAACAATGGGGGAGCCTGCACCTCCGAAAAGGTGACTGCCAGAGCGGTGCTCCCAGCCTGGCCCTGAACGGAGCTGGACTGGCCCTCCAGCATCATGGTAGGAACCTCCTCTATGGCAAGGCATGAAGAAAAGGAGGCCCCCTCTTCACCAGACCATGTAGGCTTGAGAAGGAACCCGGAGTGAGGGCAGAGTGCCCTGCATTTGGACTGACACGAGTGACAACACCCCCCCGAAAGTCATCAGAGCCCTGCTGACCTTCAATGCGCGGTGCTCCAGAACTCGGTGGTCCATCGAGAAGCAGGTATCGCAGGAATCCATGTCGTGATGTGGCATCGCAGAAATCCATGTCGTGATGCAGTCCAAGAAAGAAAGGCAAGCATCATGCTGGTTGGTAACAAATATCTGTTGGCCACAGGAACACAGATGCTTAGGAGGCTGACCCATTTTCTTCTACCATTTCTTGTCCCGATGACCAGACATGATGCATTTGGCAACTGAAAACAAATCAGACAAGAGACTCGACACCAAAAATAAAAGGAATGATCTTACCAGGATCTGGAAAGGTGTTGAGTAGGCAGCAGAACCGAGGTGGAGTAAAGGAATGGCATTGAAAGAGCAGGGGTGCTGTCTTGATGGTGGGAGAAGCAGAACTGAGGTGGAGGAGGACCCAATGGCCATTTCTGAGCAACCTACAAGCACCATGCAGTGCATCGGCCTCATGGGTGGTACCTACAGTGTCGGCTTCTCCTTTCAAAAAAAAAAAATAAAACATCTCCTGCAGGGTGCCTGTCTCTGGCAGACACCCAACAGTGATGAGTGGTGAAGACTGACACAGGTAAGATCAAAGAGTTCTACAGCATGGGTGCAGCCATCATGAACACTGTCCCCTGAATAACTTCAGCCTTGACTTGGACACAGACAACAGGCCAGCATCAATGGAATGGAGAGGGCCAATACAGGTAAGTGGGGTCAGGTGGTCTTTCCTGCAACCAGGTCCCAATAAGCTTAAAGCATACACTACAATAGAAATACTTTGCAAAAGTCTGCAAACAGACATAATACAGCAACTAAAGGTTGTAAAGGAAAAACGCAATCGGTAGTGTCAACACTGCAGACAGTGACTAGCACAGACTGCCACATGGACAAAAGCAGTCAAGACTAGATCTGAATGGCAGATACAATTTAACATGTCCTGGGTGGGGGGGTCAGGTGCAGGGGCAGACATGGAAGGTGTGTGCATGGAGTAGAACTTTCTCAAAAGAGGGAGAAGAGTGGGAGTGGATAGAGATGGGGACCATAGACCAGAGATGAGGGAGCCTGCAGGAGAAGGCAGACTGCCCTTCAGCAGACATGGTCTGGGCAACAGTGAAAGAGTGAGACAGCAGAGTGGAGGAAGTAGAAAAAGGTGAGGACAAAACAGTAGGAAACTGAGGTAGCAAGGGACACAATCTAGCCAGTACATGGAGATGAAGGAGGCACTGTGAGAGAGAAACAGCCTTCAAGAGATGGGAGAGTAAGGGAGGAATTGAGAGAGAAGTGATGGGTGCTAGGAGGACACAAAGCAAGGGAAGGAATGAAACAAATGGTCCTGTCTAGCAAGAGTGGATTTGGTGGTAGCACTATTGACCACATCCACATAGTCAGAGGCTGGGAAGATTAGTTTCACAATGATCTCACACCAGGATGGGAGAGGTGTAGAGCTTGCTGAGACTGGAGGGAAGTTTGCTGAAAATGTAATATACATGGACAGTGAAACTGAGATGACTGTCAAACCAGAAACATTATCCCACTGGGAGACATCCAGAGTCATGAAAACTGTGTGGATCTGGATTCTAGCCAGTATCCTATTTGATGTGACATGTTAATAAAAAATATTAGTGTTGAAAAGCAATAAAAGAAATGTTCATAAATGTTTTACTGCTGCACTTACTTCCACTGTATTTAGGAACCCAACGGACATTAGGAGGTATACCATTCATATTAAAATGCTTTCCATCAAACTGTGCACACTGGTCATCTCTGTAGTCCTTCTGCTTGGGACAAGGATCAGTGCTGCATGATTTAAACTTCATTCTACGACCCACACAGTATTTACCACCATTTCTGGGCCTATAAAAATTATTAGTTTTTAATTTAGAAAGAAAATAGTACAGTTCATACTTTTTCCACAGAGCAAACTTTGGTATTACTAACGATGAAAAAATCTAGTATCATACTGAAACGATAATAAAATAAATGACAGTGGTTAAAAACACAGATACATCAAATCTGGAATATATGATATACAAGACAATGAATATGCACTCAAATTTTAAGGTACATGAGCATAATCCAACATGACATTTTCAATTAGTTAATCTTCAGAAATATAACAAAATATATTATATAAGTAGGGCCTGGAATTGCAGGCTATAGTGGAAATCTATTGTGATTTATTGGAATGTCTGAAGCTGGAAGAAGAGAATACTACTGCACGATCTAGACTATGTTCATAAACTGAAAGTTTATAATTTGACTCTGGGACCATTCAATACTAGACAATTTGCACCTGACAATTCACCCTGGACAGTTCATCCCATATTGATGTTTTACATACATACATACATACAGTATATGCTGCATGTTTGTCTCTGTTTTATCAGTTTTAATAGCTCTTGTAACAATACACTGACAAATGTTTAAAACTCGTTAGCTTACTAATGTTATTAATGTAACACAAAAAGATGATGGCTTTGGAAGTTACATATTTTGAGCAAAAGGTCGGAGTAACAGCATGCCTATACAAAAGACTCCCATGACCTAAAACAGGTAGAACCAGAATAGGTGTTAAAATAATTTAGAAAGGGTTCCCAAAGGGAAAAACAACCGTTCCTGAAAGGGAAAGAAGTGGAAGGTTCAACCGAACTTCTCGTGATAAAAGTCAAAATCTGAATCCAAAGTTCTGTGAAGCAGAACAGAAGACAAGATTCCAAGAAATTTTACAGACACTCCAATGTTTGCTCTGAATAGGCAACCCTCAGTTTGACAGTGGAGTGGCTGAATCCAAGTGTCTGAATAACAAGTCCCACAGAAGACACAAAGAGAGATGTTGAAACCATCCACTTGAAGAGGTCAAGGACGCAAGAAAAGTGACCAATAAAGACATTTTTTTTAATTTAAGTATTCCCTAGTAGGCTAATTATGAAAACAATGGCTCACCAAGAATACTGTAAGCCTTGCACTTCATAAAGCTTTGAAGAGTCAGTGTCATCCCCATTCTAGCTGCAGAGAAATCAGCAGTTAGAGCACTACACAGCCATGTACAACATTCTCACTTCCCAGAAGTGTGAGGTGAAGAGCCGTTCAGCAAAGACACTGACTAATTTGCCAACTCAGTTTCCAAGACCAAATAAGGTCATAGTAAAGCTAAGTCACAGTTCTGAGTAACCCTGCATAAATAAAGGGGAGGGTTGGTGTGAGTGTGTTTCCATTGAGAAAATATTTTTGAAGATCTGAAGTTACGATACGTAACTTTTCTATTTTCTAATAATCAATCTTCTCCATAAAGCCCCATTCTCTGAGTAGAAAGTGATCCCTTAAAGAAAGAGGTATGCAGTCTCAACTGAGAAAGTCTGAGTCCCACTCACAGTGAAGAAGAATGAGGAAAAGTGGTATGTAATATGGGTTTCCTCCTCATAGGCTGTCAGTGAATGTGGATGATCCTGTGGGACCAGAGAGGAGCAGTCCTGGCCATCGTGGTGGAGAAACAGAATTTTCTACTCAGAAAGGGTCAATCAGCACTAATGGTTGTAGACCAGACCTAGATGGGCTAGGCACAGTCAAGACACACAACTGAATTCAAAGGCTGATGCTAGGAAAGTGGTAGGTTACTTCAGAAGCATTGAAGGATGCCATTGCCCAGTGCCTCACTGCCTCTATACCCCAGCAGCTATGCCACAGCTGGTCTGCATTTGGTATCAGGCAGGCAGCTTGGAGAGTAAAGTATTCACCCATGATACAGGCAGAACTGAAGTAAGAAATGTATTATATGTTCAATACAGCCATACCGTACTAGAACCAGCTAAATACCAGGCAAAGGACAAGACGCAAAGATAGAATGTTTCCTTTGGCTCTTGTAATGTAGCCACATGGAAAGAGATTTCCTCCATGGCTAAGGATTGGCTAAGGAAATTCAAACCAATTAGCTGCAGTGGCAAAAGCCTAAAAGGCAGAGAATACAGCACTCAATATAATAAACAGCATCTTCTGTATCAGGAATATGCTACTCTTCAAGTATTTTTGGGTGGCTAAAAGCAATTTTTATATTGTTGTAGTCTAAAGGGGTAACAAGACAAAAATCCTAGAGAAATAACAAGGGTTAGTCATCCCACAGGGGAAAAAGACTCCAAAAGAGCCTCACAACCTACATAAAGAAGCAGACAGAGGAGCACAAAAGACTTATCAGAAACTTTAGAACAGGGAGTAGCTAGGGCCCCACAGATGGCCCAGTGGCAGTGTATCACTCTGCTGTGCAGGTGACCTGAGTTCAGAAGTGAGCTTGGGACACAGTGTCAGGAGGCAGGCCAGACTGCAGCAACTGCTGAATGTGTTGCAGTTGGAAGCAATGGCATCAGACACCCAGTGCCATAGCAACTCCTGTGGTCAGCAAGGGGAGTTTGGGCAGGGGGTCATAATGAGCAGCCAGCATTGGTGGGACAGCCCCCCTCGCAACTAACTGACCGGCAACTCAGCACCTTCTGCATGCCAGCCCACCACACTGTCCATCTGTAGAGACAGTCAGGAACTGGTGAAACAGCAGCCAGGGACACACTGGGTCCTTTGTCAATCACTGTCCATGTGCCTCCTGTTTGGTGCACACCTTCACTTCTGGCAGCCATGTGGACTTTGGTGCCAGGATCCGTCCCCCTTGCAAAATCCAGCACAGGATCCCCGGTACTCCCAGCGTTGCCACACGCAGGGGTTTAGTGCATCTTGTGTCACTCTACGGTGACTTTGAAAATCAAGCCCATCATCTGCATGATTGATGTTATAATTAAAAGAAAAGTAGAGTTGCATAAAAAAATAATATATGGCACTGGCTTGTAATTTGGTATGTAGGTCGGTGCAATTCTTTTTTTTTTTTTTGGTAAGTCACATTGTTCTGGCATAATGTTATGTCCTGTATGGTATTAAATGTGCAAAAATTATTGATAAACATATCTTTAAAAAAATAATTCGGATTGCATGAAAAAAGCATCAACTGCATGGCACAAAGGCAAACAAATAATGCAGGCTTGTGTAGAAAATAGCACAAGATGTGTGAAACACATCACATACTGCAAATGCAAACTGTATGAATAGGTACGCTTGCATGAAATATGCACAGACTTGCATGGAAACATGAAAGATAAACGAATAAGGTGCACACTGTGTGGGAAAAATGCAAACGGTATGAAAGACCTGTGCAACTCAGCACTAAACTTGGCGCCAAGGCCAGAACCAATGCCAGCAACGATGTCAGAGCTGAGATTGGCAGTGACATCAGCTCCAAGGTTGGCAACTACACTGGCACTGAGACCAACACCAAGGGTAGCAGCAGCACTAGCAATGAGGCTGGCAGCAATGCCAGCACTTGCACAGAGGTCAGAAAGCACACCAGCACTGAGGCCAAAATGAACACTGGCACTAAAGTCAGAAATGACAATGCCACTGAGGAGCCCCACTGAGAAGTCTACATCAGAGAAAAATCTGCACAAGACAGGCTTTTCTGAGAAGGATCGACACCAGATAGTTCCAAGGGATGGCAGTGCCTGCAGTCAGAGGAAAAACAGAGTCTGGTGCCTCCCGGAGAAACCCTGCCAGAGGGGATATTTTCAAGGGATGGAATCTACTATAGGTGGCGAATGCCCTGAGGGACTTGATGCTTGAGTCTATAGCCAAACTGCTCAGCTGAGACCTCCCTATAGGCAGGGGTGATGTCAGAGACTGTGGTTTAAGCATCACTGCATGAAAGAGACTGATAACAGTTTACTAGCCCAAAGGGATAGGGGAAAGGATATAGGTACATAAATGAACAACAAAATAAAACTTGACAAAAATCCTTTAGACAGAGAACAGCAACATCAGGTGGCACAAAAGGCTATTGGGCATGCAGCCAGAGCCTTACATCACTAGCCAGACAGAAAAGTGGATGGTGAGTTACAAGAGGCAGCAGCCCACGCTGGCTCTTTGGCACTGAGAGTTGAGGCACTGGACACCACACCTCGCGCCACCCGTGTGTTCGGGAATGGGCGTGGGCCACCGGGGGTCAGCAGGGGAGGAGAAGGATCGAGCATCCGGAGGACTGCTCTCCTTCTCTGAGGGAGGGGGGACATCCAAGTGTCGCATTGATTGCCCTCTGGCAGAGGCTGGGGGACAAGGCACCATGCTGAAATTGGGCGGAGCTGGGACAGACGATCTCCCATTAGCATCATGGCACATCCCAGCTCCCAGGGGTTAAAAAGTAGAAAATTGTCGGCCCCTGCATATGAGGTGGCTCCAGTGCCTGACCCTCCAGCCACATTCAGTTCCACTTTGGTGGCCCCACTCGGGGGGGGGGGCATCCCTGGGTGAGGGTCGTCGGAGCCTGGCAAGCCCATTCGCGGGGCTTGGGGTGCCGGCAATAGAAAGAATAAAATGGGGGGGGGGGCAGCAGCCCTTAAGTATGTCACTGGCAGAAGACAAAAAGGGGATGCCCAGAATTGGGCCCATCACCCTTGTAATTGAGATGGAATAGTGTGCCATAATAGGAATGAACACAGAGACCCCAGTGAAACAAAAAAAAACATGCTACCAGATAGAGGACTGACTGGATAATCAGTTAATATGTCCCTTTCACCTTTGCTTGAAAGAAAAGGGGAATTCCAAGTGCATGTGGAGCTGTATGATTATAACATCCAACATGTGCTCATCTCACGAGGCATCCTTAAGGGTAGGAGGCTAACAGCCAACTGGCATAAGGGAAGAAAATGGGCATACCAACCCAAAAAAGTCTGTACTTTTCATGCTTTAAAATTATTTTTTTCTGAAATAACTGAATTTTATGAATAGTGATAAGGTCTACAGGCATGACTATAAAAGTGTGGTTGTTTCCTGTGCTGCTCCACCACACGAGGAAGGTGTGTAAGACGCCAATATGTAGGGAAGCTCCAGCATCCATAGTTACTACATTGCCAAGAGAGTGAAGGAGTCACCCAGATGGTTGGTTCTGGGTGACTTCGATGCTAGTATCAAAGATAAAGTCCTGCAGTTTGGTCAAGATTTCCTCCAGATGATGGACTTGTTAGGCCTGTCACAAGTCGTTACTCTGCGACTGACACTCATGGTCACACCTTTGGACCTGGTGTGCTCACTGGGACTCGAGACTGATAACCTCATGCTTGATCCAGTATGGCTGGATCACTGCACAGTGAAGTTCTCGTTTGGGGCCCTCCCTGAGAGTCCTCCACTGTGGAGATGGTCTGCTACCACACTTTAAAAGGGTTATCCCCAGAAGGACGTTGGGTGGTAATGGATCTATCGGTGTGTTGACTGCTTGTGAGAAAGGGACAGAAGAAGCAGTGATTGCCTATAACAGAGTCGTTGCCTCAGCTCTTGACTCTGTACAGTAGCACCTGTCCGTTTATGACCCAGGTCTTCTCACTTGATATCCCCATGGTTCATTGGGGAACTCAGGGAGATGAAGACTAGGGGTTGGAGGCTGGAGTGTCCCATGCAGAAATCCAGAGCTGAGGGGGGACAGATTGGCTTTGAGAACTCATTATAATGAGTATCAAAGTCTCCTACAAGAAGGCAGAGTTTCTGTCCAGGGAGATTGCTGTAAGGAAGAACGGACCAGCTCAGCTCTTCTGGACTATAGACAGGTTACTCCATCCTGTCTGTCTCCAGCCAGTTAGAGCACTGTCAGCTGCCATGTGTGAGAAGTTTATTCTGTTCTTCACTGACAAGGCGTCTCCTCTATCAGGTCATGTATCTATTCAGTGGGGCTGCAACACTGGTGTGGTGATGGGACAGGAGTTAACAGAAGCAACACTCATGTCTGGTGTGAGTCTAGGCCAGTGGGGGTGGTTGAGGTCAGTGAGACAATTTCAAAGCAGCGAACCACATGCTGTGAAATGGACCTGAACCTGACACATCTCTTGGTGGGCTATGTAGAGTTCATAGGTTCAGTGTTTAATAAGATAATCCGGTGTCCCTTCTCGAAGGGGTGTTCCCTGGTGCCATAAAAGAGGCGCTTGTAAAGCCCCTTTTAAAGGAGCCATCCCTGGACCCGGACTGCTTAGTGAACTATAGACCTGTCTGTAACCTCCCTTTTTTAGGTAAGGTTATCTAGCGAGGCATATGCTACTGTCTTTCGTGTGTGGTCCAACGGGGCTGTACAGAGATCCAGACATGCTGTCAGGTGGCTTCATGATTGTTCAGAGTTAGTCCTTCCTGAATTCTTAGTAGATCTCCTTAACATTGATTGGTCCTACTTTGATAAAGTGCAAGATATTAATAGTGCTCTAGATTTCTTCATTACTGAATTCTCCAGAAAAGTACATAAACATGTATCTTTGACTAGAAGGAGGTTTAAAGGCTTAAACTCTAGGTGGCTAATAAAATAACTTTTTAAACTTGTGAAAAACAGAGATCGGGCCTGGGCTAGATTTAAAACTACTAACTTAAAATCCGACTGGGAGAAATACAGGATGTTGAGAAATACCTTTAAAAAGTCAATAAACTCAGCCAAAAGGAATCACCTTAGACAGCAGCAGATCTTTAACTTATGTGATCCTAAGAGCTTCTGGAGGTGCTTGAAAAATTTGCTAAATCCTACTAAAGAACAGCCACAGCTGAGCCTGGAACACAAAGGCAATATTATAACTGACCCACTGGAAATAGCCAATATCCTTAATGACTACTTTTGTGATTTTGAAAAACACTGCTCTAGCCTAAACTAACCCCTCATCTATGGCAGATAGCACAGAAGAAAAAAGTAATCACCATAGTAATCTTATTTCTTCCAAGGTGTCCTTTAGCATCAGTAACTGCAGTCAGCTGGATAGCTAGCACTGCCCCGTAGGTGGAATGTATGGTAATGAGATTTATGAATTAGCCAATCAGATAGCAGCTATGGAATGTGCTGAGCAGAGACAGGGAAGGAGGTGTCAGAATTTTTTTGAAGATAGGATGGACAAATGCCCACAGGAAAGAACCAACAGGAATAAAAACATTTATAATGAATAGAACCAGAACCAGAACCATAAAAACTTTGCTCAAATGCAATCCAAAGTTTAATATGTTAAAACTTTTTAAGGCAAAAGACAAAGCCTTCTTCTGAAGGTCATCTGGGGAGGACAGGTGGGAGCTTATTGATGCTAAAGGACACCTTGGAAGAAAGACGACTGCTATGGTGAGTAATTTTTTCTTCTTACCCTAGAGGTTCTTCAGCATAAGTAACTACTGCAGACTACAAATCAGTGCTGATGGGAAGTGAGTAGAGAACCTATTTAGGAAAAAGGCTCTGCAGGACCACCCTACCAAATCTAGCATCAGATCTAGACTGCACATCTAAGCAATAATGCTTAGTGAAAGTGTGCACCATCTTCCAAGTTGCTGCTCTGCAGACTTCCAGAAGGGGAATGTCCCTAGCAGCTGCCACAGAAGCAGAAGTACCTCTAGTAGAGTGGGCTCTGAGGCCCTCGGGGGAGCTGCTTGCCAGCCCTGTCATAACAGAACTGAATGCAGGAGGACAGTTCTCTTAGTGGCTGGTCTTCCTCTGCCTACCTTCCCATAGGTGAGGAACAGCTGTGTGGAAGAGCCTCTAGACTGTTTGGTGTGCTCCAGATAATGGAGCAAGGCCATTCTGACATCCAGACTGAGGAGTTTCTACTCCCCTGGAGTGGATTTTTGTGTAAAGAACACAGGTAGCGTGATAGATTGCTTAAGGTGGAATTCAGAAACCACCTTAGGCAAGAATTTTCTGGTAGTCCTGAGCTCAATCTTGTCCCTGTGTGGAATGAAATAGTTGGGCTCACTGCAGAGGGCCTACAACTCTGAGATCCTTCTAGCAGAGGTGATGGATAATGAAAACACCATTTTCAAGGTCACATATTTAATATTGACCATAGCCATGGGCTCAAAAGGTGACTCCATAAGCTTGGCAATACAGAGATTCAGGCAACAAGGAGGCACTGGTTCCCTTATTGAGGGCTGAGCATGAAGGAGACAGCTGAAAAATTGTTTGAAGACCAGTTGTGAATAAACCAACTTGGTCTTCACCACAGAGAGATAAGCTGAAACAGCATCCAGATGAAGCTTCAAAGAGGAAGAGAAGTCCAGAAGGTATACCAAGTAATCCAAGATATTAGGAATCAAAGCCTTAGAAAGATTACTGTGCTTCTGTTTGCACCAGATGGAAAAACATCTCCATTTGGCTGTATAAATCTTTTTTGTACTAGGCTTTTTGGACATCCTCAGGATCTTCAGCACTTGCTCGGAGTACTGAGTGTCTGGAAACTCTAGCTCCTCAAGAGCCAGGCATTGAGGTGAAGGGGTTTCAGGTCTGGATAAGACACCCCTGTCTGGGGAAGAGACAGAAGGGACTGACCAGAAGGGAGACAAATAGGCTTGCTGCAGGACATGGACATCAGCAGAGGGTATCATGCCTGCCTCGACCAGTCTGGTGCCACCAGCATTATTGTTGCAGGCTGATTTCTAAGCTTTAATAAAGTACTGAAAATCAGAGAAAAAGGAGGAAAGGCATAAAGGAATTTTTCTGTCCATTCCAGTGCTAAGGCATGTGTTAGAAGAGTTCCCAGTGCTGGGGGCCTGCAACAGAACAGAGGAAGTTGATTGTTCAGGTGAGAGGTGAACAGGTCCACTTCTGGTGTGCCCCAATGCCTGAACACTGTGGCCAACACTTGTTTGTTCAGGCACCATTCTCTGTGTCCCTGGTTGATGTGACTGACTCCCAGGGAGTATGCTAGGCCCCAAATCCTCATGGCCTCCAGGCAGAGAATAGTGGACCTTGTGCCACCCTGCTTGTTTATGTAAAACATTGCAGTGGTGTTGTCTGTTCTGATTTGGACTGTTGGTCCCTATATCTGTGAAGCAAATGCTTTGAGGGCCAGAAAAATGGCCCTGAGCTCCAACAAACTGATGTGGGCTTGTGACTCCTGTGGAGTCCAGGATCAGCTGACAGAACAGTGGTCCATGTGAGCTCCCCATCCAAGAAGAGAAGCATCTGTAGTGATGATTTTAGAGGGGGAGGAAATCTCTACTGACAGGCTGGTAGAGTCCTTTCACCAGTCCAGAAACAGTAGCAAGTTTTTTGTAACAAATCAATTTGGACAGGGAATCTTTGCTTTGGGACCAGCGAGACCTTAGATCGTGCTGAATGTCCTTCATTCTGAACCTGGCACCTTGGACCACAGCTGACATAGGTGCCATATGACCTAATAGCTGCAGGAAATGTCTGGCTGGCCTGGGCTGACCCAGAACAAAAGAGTTTGCCATTAACAGGATATTTTGAATCCTTTCCACAGGGAGAAAGGCTCTGCTGTGTAAAGTGCCCGGCTGTGCTCCTATGAAGGTGAGGATCTGAGCTTGTACCAACTGGGATTTCTTTAAATTTATAATGAAGCCTAAGGATTGCAGAGTGTCCTTTGTTAAGAAAAAGGTCTGCTCCAGAAGAGGAGGGGACTTTGCTACTATGAGCCAGTCATCCAAGTATGGGTAGACTGATATCCCCTTCTTTCTTAAATGAGCTGCCACTACTGCTAGGCATTTTGTAAACACCCTTGGAGTGGATGTCAGACCGAAGGGCATGGCTGCAAACTGGTAGTGTCCTGAAGGGAGATTGAACCTTAGAAACTTCCTGTGGGCCAACCTGATGTGGATATGAAAGTAAGCATCTTTGAGATCTGAGGAGGCTAGCCAGTCTCCCTGCTGTAATGACTGAATCACCAAATTCAGAGTGACCATCTTGAATTTGGGCTTCAAAAGGTGCCTATTTAGAAACCTGAGGTCTAAAACAGGCCCCCACTCCCCATTTTTCTTTTGAGTCAGGAAGTACCTGGAATAGAACCCTTTGTCTCTTTGACAAACAGGCACTCTTTCCACCACTTTTGCTTCCAAAAGATGCTTCACTTCCAATTCCAACATAATCTTCTCTGTTGGAGTTAGAGGTTTGGAAAGCTGAGCTCTTTTTAGGGCTGGCATCTTTCTGAACTGCAGTGACAGGCCCTTTTCCACTACCTCCAGGACCCCCCTGTCTGTTGTAATAAGGGTCCATGACTGACGGTAGTGGGAGAGCCTGCCTCCTACTGGCAGAGGGGAGGCAATCTGGGCTGAGGAGTCAGGGCTTTTGCTGAGTGGCAGTAGCAGGGGTAGAGGTAGATCTTCTCTGGCCCCTCCTGTCTCTTCCTCTTTAGTAACCCCTGAACTGTGAGAAGTCAAACTGAGAAGGAAGGGAGTGGAAAGGTTTGGGAAAGTAGCCACTTCTTCTGTTACCCCTGTGGGCCCCCTGAGGCCTAGTCCTGGTTGTGTTACTCTGATAGGCTGCCTTGTATTCATCAAACTTTTTCTTATACTCCTCGGTCCTAGAATCAAAGAGAAGATTTCTGTCGCAAGGAAAGTCCATGGCTTTGGACTGAGTATCTTAAGACAGGTTTGTTGTTCTGAGCCAAGCAAAATGTCTTAGGGAAACAACCTGGGCCATAACCCTTGAGGCTGCACCATTGCTGTCATCTGCCATGTAGAACTGTGACCTCCAGAGCTGTTTGAACTGTTTCCACTAAATCTTTAGCCATGGAATCTGAACCTCATTTGGCAATGACTAATACTGAGTTCCACAAAGCCTTTTGATAGTTGTCTGTATAAGCCATGCAGGAGGCCAAGTGAAGAAGGAGAGAGGCTGAGGTATATGTTTTCCTTGCCATAAAATCCAGCCTCTTAGAATCTTTTTTCTGGGGGCTGGGAAGAAAGGGGAACCCCAGCCTTATCACATGCTACTTGTTGTACCACTCCTTCATGACTTGGGTGCACAAACAAAAATTCTGTATCAGTTTTTGAAAACTGGTATTTTTTGTCAGCATTTGTTTTCAACCCCTTGTACAGAAGTGGGGGTTTTAAGAATTTTCATAGTGTTCTTCCTGAAGGGTTTATAAATAGGGAGAACCAGATACTTTGCGGGGGGGGGGGATCTTTTATCTCTCTATAGTCCTGGTCTTCCTCCTCATCCTGGCTGGACTCTTGAGAAGAGAGATCAAGAGTGTCTGCCATGTGTTGTAGGAAGGAAAACAGGGAGGAATTATCCTGTTGTCAGAAGCCCCAAAATTTGAATCAGGAGACACATCAGGTTCCGGAACCTTACCCTCCAAAGTGTCATCATGGGGCTCATAAAAATCATCATTATCATCCCCTTCATCAGCCCCTACAGTACAGGGAGCATTAGAAGGGTTTTGCCTAGGAAAATCAGAGGCACCAACAATAAAGCCCATGTCCTGGATAGTTTGGTAAAGGTTCCAGGCTTTTGCCATATCCTTCATAGCGGGAAGAGGGCCTCCTTCCTGGGGTCCAATATTTTTTGTCTTATCTTTATGCTTCTTTCCCACTGCAGCCTCACCTTTGGCACCGCTTGGGAGGAGCAACAGGATTTTTATCTTTACATATCTTTTTTGATGCCACCTCATCAGTGGCTAGTTCAGGTTTTCTTTTAGAACTAGGCACTTCCTCATTACCCCTTGAATTTTTTGATTTAGGAACTTCATCAGCCCCTTTAGCCTTATTTTTTGAAGAGACTTCATCAGTGCCAGGCTTAGTGTGCTTTGTTTTCAAAGGCACTTCATCAGCACCTGTACCAGGATTAGATTTCAAAACTGCCTCATCAGCAGCTGCATTATTTTTCTTATTTTTTATAGGCCCCTCATCGGTAGTCCTGGGTTTGTGTTTGGGACCAGATGAAGACCCTTATTCTGCCATTTCTCTAAGCCTTTTTTGCTCTGTTTCTTAAAGTTTTAGAACAGAATTTGAAGCAAAGAACACAGTAATGGCCTGGATCTAAGCACTTTAAACACAGGTCATGAGTATCAGCTTTAGCTATAATTTTATGGCAGTTCAAGCAATTTTTTAAACCTGTGGGTCCAGTCCTTTTCTTATGGGATTCTGTCATGCCAATTTTACAAAAACCCTCAAATAGAATGTTAAACTATACAAAAGTACACTTCAATGGTCAGTTCCCTTTCGGTATGGAACCATGACTTTTCTGAGGTAAAATATCAAGAGAACCGACAGTTCCCGTCTAAAAAAGGAACCATGCAAATATGAGACGCGATAAAATAAAACTGAAATAGAGAACAAGGGAACCATGAGGAACCACAGAACCAAGAGAACAGCGCGGTTCCCGGGAACCAAGGGGAACCGCAAAAATCAAAGAAAACACTCAACACACAACAAAAACAGTAATTTAAGAAATAGCTACCAATTCAAGAAAAAACAACTTTTTTCTTGTCAGGAAAGACAGCACCTAAGAGGCAGTGTGGTTCAGTCCAACAGAGAAACAATTCTGAAGCCTGCTTCCCTCTCTCTGCTCAGCACATTCCATAACTGCAATCTGATTGGCTAATTTATAAATCTCATTACCATACATTCCACCTCCAGGGCACTGCTAGCTAGCCGGCTGACTGCAATAGTTACTGATGCTAAAGGACCCCTAGGGTAAGAATTACTCATTTTTGACTGATCATTATTTTATTTTAAGGCAGTCACCAGTGCACAAGTGTACACATTATTAAAGGGTATTAAAATATACAAATCTGCTGGGGCTGATGGTCTGCACCCTTACTTCCACAGTTAGCTGCTCCAGCCTTAGCCTATCCTGCAACAAGGTTAATCAACCTTTCAATCAAACTTCAACAAGTGCCTGATCTCTGGAAGTTTAAAAAGGGCAATATCAGACTTGTGGAGAATTACAGGCCCATACAGTATGTTTTTTTATCAGTGTTGTCTAAGGTCCAAAAAAGGAACATTCACACGCAAATCACTGAATATCTTGAACCCCACCAACTAATAAGAGAACAGCTGTATAGATTCAATCATAACAATGGAACATATACTGCCTTGGTAGGGTTCACAGACACTGTATACAGAGTCATGGATAAAGGATTGATGGCAGGGGCAGTGTTTGTGGCCCTCACAAAAGCATTTGTCCTGGTAGACCATAGTATCTCAACTGCTAAGCTTAAAAAAATTCGGTTTTGCAAATCCTGTAACTAGCTGGTTTACAAATTACTTAAATAACAGGCTACAACAGGTTGAGTTGGTACCAGTGGTATTAAAAAACAGGTTACTCACCTATAACAGTTTCATAGTTTCAATACAAGTTCAGCGAACCTAAACCCTTTAATGAACTTGCCACCCAGATCATGGCTGGAATGCATATTTCCTTTCTCCCATATAATTATCAAGATGCTGATTAAAAGCTGTTATATTAGTGCTATCTATAGTATCATTTTGGTAATTTATTCCATTTAGATATTGCTTTCTGTGTGTAAAATTTACTTCTTTTAACTGTGTTATTTTCTCCAAGCAATTTCTGCTCGTGTGATCTTGTTGAAGGAATCCTAATATTACTGCTGAATCCCAGTATTTCCTTCATATATGGATACTTGGTGGTTTTGTAAATAAGACAGAGGTCCCCCTTTCTCTTCTGTACTCAGTTGAATACAGATTCAGTGTAGGAAGTCTATCTCTATAACTCATATGTTTAGTTGACCATACTTTTTAGTCATTTTCCTGTGAAGTTTTTAAATCAAAAGTTGGGTTCCTTTTTGGGGGCACAAAATTGCACACAGTATTCTAAGTGGGGCCTCACAATGGTAGCATTCAGGGGAACAATGACTCTACCATCCCTGCTTTTAATGTTACCCAGAATACAACATAAGATTTTTTGGCACTTCTTGACAGTGGCAATTGTGTGCATATCGAAAGTTAAGTCAGCAGTTACTATGACTCCTAAATCTTTTTCTTCCTTAACACGTTTTAGCGTAGTGTTATTAATTTGGTAAGTATACCTGGGATTATTTTTCCATGTGCATTACTTTGCAATTATCTAAATTAAAATGCATTTTATTGTTATCAGCCCATATTGCCAGATCATTTAAGTTGTCCTGTATTGCCCTGGCATCCTCCATGGTTTGCATCTAACCGCCTAGTGTGCAACTGTCAGCATACTTACCCTCACATACACTACTAGTCGTTGGAAGAGTGGATATCATAATATTAAATAACGGTCCCAATATAGACCCTTGTGGCAGTTCACTTGTGTCCTGTCCCCAGTCTGACAAATGACCTTTAACAGTCACACATTGGATTCTATTTTTCAACCAGGAATCAATCCATTTAATAATATTTGTATGTAACTCAATTTTTAAGTTGCTCTAACAAAATGATATGGGAAACCTTGTCGAAGGCTTTAGAGTAATCTAAAAATATAACATCCACAGGAATGCTCTTATCTAGTGCTGCGCTAACGGGTTCAAAGAAACTAATAAGATTTCGATAAGCATGACCTTCCGACTGTAAAACCATGCTGCATCAAGTCTATGCTCCCTGTATTTTGTAAATGTGTCAGTATTTGTTTCTGTAATAGCTTTTCCATAATTTTACTAACAACTGAAGTGAGACTGATAGGCCTGTAGTTACCTACTTCGGCTCTATCTCCTCCCTTATAAATTAGGGTTACAGTAGCCATTCTCCATTCCCTTAGGGTGTTTCCCTCTTGAACTGAAGTGTTAAACATGAGAGCCAAGAGCCCTGCCAGCTGGTAAACTAGTGTTTTTAAGAAGTCAGGCGTTACACCATCAGGACCAGATGAACTATTTGTTTTTAAATTATTTATAATGTCAACTATTTCCATATCGGTAAACCTTGGACAGTTCATTGCATTTAAGTTTTGCTGTGTATGTAGAATTCTTTTTGAGATTGTATACACTCAAAAAATAATTATTGAGCTCGGATGCAATTTCAGTCTCATTTGTTATTACTCTAGCATTTGTTCTTATGGGTCCAATTATATGCTGTTTCCCTTTAAGGGAGCCTACATAGCTGTAAAATTGTTTTTTTATTGTCAATAACATGGGTCACCAGATCTTGTTCCATACTATTTTTAGCTTTTCTGATGGTAAGTTTTATTTGTTTGGCAGTTTGTTTAAATCGCAGTCAGTTTTTTGGTGTCTGATTCTTCTTATATGCACGGTAATGCTTTTTTTTCCCCTTAAAAGTTTAGTTATATTGTGCTTCCACCATGGTGGCACCCTTCTGGAATTAATGTATTTATGCTTAATTGGAACCCATGTCTTAATGCAATAGGTTATATATTTATTAATGATATTCCATGCTTCCATGATATTTTTTCCCTTTTAACTCTTCCCTCCATTTCCAATTGTTTAAGTAGTTTTTCATACTTTTGTAATCAGCTTTTCTATAATTCAGTATTGTAGTCTTTCCTTTTGTCATAATATAACCAATCCTATATTCGAAGTACATGGTGTTGTGATCACCATCAGCTAAGGAAGGTAGTATTTCAATATTATCAACAAATTTGGGAGTGTTGGAAAAAAACAAATCCAGTATGTTGTTCCCCCTAGTAGGCTTCGTAATTAGCTGTTCTAAATTCTGTAGAACAGTGATGTCAACAAATTGATTTTTTGTATAGTTAGTACCCACACCTTTGTTCCACTGTATTTTGGGTACGTTAAAATCTTCCATAAGTAGTAGTTCTCCCTGGATGCTTTTGTCCTCAATTTCTGTTAACAGCTCATTGTTCTGTATTTGGTCAAGCGTTGGTGCCTGATATATTAATCCTATATGTAAGGTACTTTGTTGGGTTTTGCTTTATGCCTAAACTGTTTCATTATTGCGATTATTGTTATTTTTGAGTTCTATTACTGTAAGGGACCTATTTACTGTATGTACAGGACAACCCCACCTCTCTTTTTTTCGATTCTATTTTTGTGTATTTTGAATATCCGAGAATATCAGTATTTCAGTCTCCTTCTTCGAACCATGTTTCAGTGACTCCACAGACGTCTATAGCTTGTTCCAATAGCATGTGATGTAGCTATTAGATTTTGTTTTTCAAACTCCTAGCATTTACTAGCAGGATCTTTATGACCTTGTTTTTTGTAGCACTTTCTATATTGTACCCTTTTATAGTTTTATCACTTGTTACTTTGTCGTAGACAGTTTTATCTGGGGGTGTTTGATTAATTCTCTCCCCCTTTCCTAATAGTTTAAATTCTTTTCTATGCAGGATTTGATGTGATTGCCAAGGATTTTGTTGCCTCTTTTGTTGAGGTGTAACCTGTCCTACAATATAATTCTGGTTTGTCCTCAAATATTTCCCAATGGGGTATACTTCCAATACCTTGGCTCAAACACCATACCCTTAGCCAGTTGTTTACCACTTTAATTTTCCTATACTGAATAGGATTTGCCTTGAGAATAGGTAATATTTCAGATAAGACTGGTGGGCATCCCTGCTCCATCAATTTATCAGTGAGGGCCATGTAGTCTTGTTGTATTTTTTAAATTGGTTCTCTAAATATTAAGAGCAAAGGGCAGTTGCTACAAATGGATAACCCCATCCCTCAAATCCCTAATGATTAGCAGGGACAAGGCCTGGAAAAAGTACAAGCTCTCTTCCCTTCAGGCTGACCTTGTGGCATACAAAGCACTAAGAAATAAAGCCAAGAGTGCCATTAAACTTGCTAAAAGAGATTACCTCACAAACCTCCAGAAAACCAACTTAGGTAACCCTAAGCAATTCTGGAACCATGTCAACAACCTAATCAAGGGCAACAAAAAGACTGAACCTTGCCCCATTGTGGTCAATGGTCAGCTCGTAAGTGACCCCTCACAATTAGCAGCTGCCCTTAACAAACACTTCACAGACCTCGAGGCCTACAAGGGTGGGAAGACCTCCCAGACCTCTGCGCCGAACGTAAATGAACCAACTCACTACGAAAGACCCTCCTTCCACCTGAGACTAGTAAAGCAAAAAGAGGTCCTAGCCCTCCTAAAGGTGCTGAAAGTCAAAGGCTCAGGGGGACCCGATGGGATAAACCCTTGGCTACTCAAGGCAGGGGCCACCTCCTTATCCAGACCCCTAACTTGGCTCTTAAATAGATCACTAAGAGAAGGAATTGTTCCTAACCAGTGGAAACAGGCCAATGTGGTCCCAATCCACAAAGCTGGCCCCAGGGAAAACCTAACTAACTACCACCCTTTCTCCCTACTCTGCACACTTGCGAAGCTACAAGAAAGGCTTGTCTGCAACCAGCTCCGTGATTACCTGGAGGCTCATCAGCTTATAGCTCCCTCTCAGTACAGTTTCATAGCCCACCATGGGATGGATACTGCCCTCATTAACTTCTCGGATGAAGTACTCAGAGCAATGGACAAAGGTATACCAACAGGAGCAGTCTTCATAGACTGTCCAAGGCGTTTGACCTTCTCGACCACAGTCTCCTGCTCCAGAAACTGAACAAAGTGGGTCTAGAGCCCCACACACTAAAGTGGTTTGAGAGCTACTTAACGGGCCGGACACAAAGAGTCTCCTGGAATGGAGCAATGTCGGGACCACTACCCCTATGACAGGGAGTTCCACAGGGCTCAATCCTTGTCCCCCTCCTATTCACCTTATTCACCAACGAGCTGAGCACCTACTATGAGGAAAGCTCAGTCATCCAGTACGTGAATGTTACAGTCATCTACCGATCCCTGGGGGACGTAGCTGCTTTGGGTCCTCTCCTCCAAAGGGACCTCTCATCCATCGAGACATGGCTGAAAGAGAACAGAATGGTGCTAAACTCTGATAAAACCAAGGCGATGCTATTCGGGCCCAGATCACTGGGTAATGACAGGTCTGCATCCTTGCACCTTACCATGCTTGCTGGAAAAAGCATCAACGTAGTGCCCTCCCTTAAGTACTTAGGCCTGACTCTAGACCAAACTATCACTTTCAAGGACCATGTGGACCACATCACCAAGACCTTACACCATAAACTTGGAACCTTGTACCGACTCAAGGACCAGCTAATCCCTGAGGCTAGGCTATCTATTGCCGCAAGTGTCCTGCACCCTACCTTGACCTATGCTGCACCTATTATACAGGGCATGGCTAAACAAGAGGTCTCAAGGATGCAAATCCTCTACAACAAAGTGGCTCCATTCGCTACTCAGGACAATCCGTGACGCCACCACTGTGATACACTGGCCCAGCTACACTGGCCCTCCCTGACCGCTCACCTGCAATACCCCCTGCTCGTCCAGGCATACAAACTACTAAACCTTCCCACCCCTCCCAGCATAGCAGGAACTACAGCAATAAAACACAACCCCAGGAGGCTAAGGACATCCAAGCGAAGGCTACTTATAGTCCCCAGAGTAAGAACAAACGCAGGTGGCAGATCTTTCTCCTCCCTATCCCCCAACCTATGGAACAATGTCCCACCTCAGGTGCAGGAGGCCTCCTCACTCATGAACTTCTGCACCAGACTAAAAGCACATATGATTGCCATGAGCACATGCCTCTGCCACTGCTCATAACTGCCTCCAGCTACCACTACACCCCTCCCAAAAAAGGGAGCTAACTGAGAAACCTCTCCCAACAACCAGGGTACCCAGGTTCCTCAAATCCCCAAATACTATCTCTGGCATGGGAAGTTCTCTCCTGCCAAAAACTTCTCAACAACTCGCCATGCTTAATACTAGGCCTAGCAGCATTGTAGTTAAGACTGTATCATGATGATAACCATGTAAGCAAACTGCATAAGTAATGCCTGTATAATACTGTAACCAAATGACTTACCACTGTATTAGAACTGTATTGTTATCCCGGGTCGCCCCTGAAAAAGGGACCTTCGGGGCCCAGTGAGCCTACCCGGTCACCAAAATTTAATAAATAAATAAATAAATAAAATATATTATTTGCCCCAACATGGATTATGACCAGAGGTTTTGGTGTGGTATTTGTAAGGATGTTTCTCAACATAATAGTAATGTCGCTAATTCTTCCACCTCCAAAGCTAGACAAAGTCCTTCGGCCTTGTCTGGATTACATATCGCCCAGTCTAGGTTTTTAATCATAGAGTCCTCCAAATCTAGGATGTCTTGTTCTGTATCATTTACATCTAGCTCCATTACATTATTGGTTGATTCATCATCAAAATGTATGAGCCTAAGGATGAGTCTAGTATCTGTACCAGCCATGGTCACATCTGTGTTCAACTGCTTATTCTGGTTCTCATCTGTAGAGTTACTGTTCTGTCTGCCAAAATACACTCTTCATTTATGTCAGGTAATTGATGTTAGAGATCTTCAATCAGTGTAAGTAAGGGGTCAAACTGATCTGTTAATGGGATTTGTTACTGTGTGGCTCTACGCCCTCTTTTGGAGGCCTTACAATACTGGGTATCATACCAATCTTCCTCAAGCTGTTCATTAATTTCTTCCTCCCTGTTTCTCTTTCTATTTTTATTATTTAAACTTATCTTGTCCTGTCCTATGTTATTTTCTATTGTTGGATTAGAAGTACCAGTTTCTGTAACCTTAGTGATTTTGGGTTTTGTTTTGTTTTCTTGCCTTTAGCAGCCTTTTTCTGTTATGTTTTGTTCTGGTGTTTGACCAGTGTTTCTTCTTTATTTACTTCATTATCATTTGATTTCCCTGATGCTGCTTGGAATCTTAAAACTATTTGATTTTGATTAATCTCTACTGCTCATAATCTTGTATTAAATTCATCAATCTCCTTAGTCAGTTCAACATTACGGAGACATTTACAACACACATATTCTGTGCCATTATAATCCTGGTCAATCATTATAAACATATGGCATGACATACATTCTAGAAACTGTTCTCCCCTTCTTAGTTGTGATATACTTCACCATTTTATGTTATGAAGTAGTTCTTCACCTTTCAGATATATTTCTCAGTGGTTTGAGCAAGTCTATCTTATTGAGTTTCCTTATATACCCGAGTGTTGTGACATACATTAACTACTTAATTGGCTTTTGTATTTATTACATTGCTACAAACACGATTACACAAGGTTATACTTACTATCACAGGGTCCCGCTTGTCCCACTAGACACGCAAGACACGCACTTCGACGCGCATGTCTTTGCACGTCTTTGCATGCGTCTTCACACACATCAATGCGCTCACCCTACTCAGCTCACCCTGCTCACAGCAGGATGCTCTTTTCAGTTACTAAATTACCCGGAAGTCATTTTCACCGGTCAAGGGCGCTCTCGTGTTTCCAAAACCCCTGTTTAATAATAAACAAAAGTATTCCTGCTGCTAAATAAAGCTAGCAAGGTCCATTCATGCGTGAACCTGGCTAAGTTGCTGTTTAAAGTGCAGTACAATTAAAAAGTGTCACAGTGTAGGAACGAACCCCTACACACTGACTGGATGTAAACACACCTCTCTTCCTGTTCCTAGTGAGGGACAGGGATCAAGTGCATTCAAGCACGAACATACACACGTGTACACAAAAAGTAATTTAAAAAAGTGTTTAAACTGCAAATCTGCCTTATTCTGTAAGAAAGGCAGCTGTTCCTGCACAGTCCAGCAGTTTCAGCATTTATCTGATGCCCGCTCACAGCAGGACGCACATTTCAGTTGCTAAATGACCCGGAAGTTGTTTCCATGGGTCAAGGGTGCTCTCGTGTTTCAAAAACCCCTATTTAATAATAAACAAAAATATTCCTGCTGCTAAATAAAGCTAGTGAGGTCCACTCATGAGTGAACCTAGCTCAGCTGCTGTTTAAAGTGCAATACAATTTACAGTGGTTCTAGGAGTGGTATATGTTGTTCACCCACACTGTTTGGCATGTCCCTTTCCTCTTTAAATGTTACTGGATGGTCTGAAAGCTGGCTCCTCCCATCACCCCAGGTGGTATATGCCTCGGCTCCGCCCCTTGATGCCAGATCTTGGCTGCTGGAAGCAAAGGGATATGCATTGAAGCCGGGGAGGTCAGGTTGATTCATGTGGATGAACAACATATACCACTCCTAGAACTACTGTTACAGGTGAGTAATCTGTTTTTCTAGGAACGTGGATATGTTGTTCTATCCACACTGTTTGGCAGACTCCTAGCAGTTCTCTGAGAGGAGGGAAGCAAGGCACACACCCCCCTACTTAGGAAACAGAGACTGGAGAATTGAGGCCCCAAAACCAGTATCCCAGCGCGATTCTAGGTCGATGTGGTAATGAGAAATGAAGGTGTTTGCTGACTTCCAGGTAGCAGCCCTGCAGATATCCTGGATAGGGACGTCCCTAGAAGCAGCCACTGATGCAGCAGTATGGTGGGTGGAATGGACTTTTATCCCTATGAGAGGCTCCTTACCCACCAATCTATAGCAGAGATCAATGCAAAATATAATCCATCTGCCAATCATCCACTTGGCAGCAGGTCTGCCAGGTGCAGCTTCAGTGTAGGTTACAAACAGCTGGTGAACCTCTCCCCGAACTTCAGCTGTACACTCCTTTTAATAAGAGAGGGCTCATTTCAGGTCCAAAGTATGGAGGAGACTGTACTCGGCCTCCTAGGTGTAACTGGGGTAGTACACCGGCAGAGTCATCACCTAGATCAGGTGAAACTCCGACACAACCTTCGGAAGGAACTTCAGGTTGGGGCGCAGGACAACCTTGTCCCTGTGGAAGACCATATAAGGAGACTTGACAGAGAGCACCTGGAGCTCCCCAATCCTTCTGGCTGATGTGATAGCCACCAGGAAGGCAGTCTTCCTGAACAGGTGTGACATCTCACACACCTGGGCATTGGTCCGAATGGCTTGCCCATGAGCTTTGCCAATACCAACAGTAGATCCCATGGTGGTGGTGGTGGTTCATTCACTGGAGGGGAAATATGGTCAAGACCTTTAAAGAAATGTCAGACCACGTTCTCCTGTGCCACCATCTGCTGACCGGCCCGCACCTGGTAAGTAGAGATGGCTGCCAGGTGCACCTCAAAGGTCATAGACCAAAGACCCCCTCCTTTGGAAAGAGACAAAAGGTAGTCAAGAATGCTAGCCACTGGACAGGACAAAGGGTCCAGGCCCTTGCCCTGACATCAAATGGAGAATCTCTTCCATTTGAAGGCATAGCACCTCCTGGTCAATTCTTTCCTGGATGCCTCAACTACAGTGAGAACATCTTTGGAGAGACCCAAAGACTGAAACTCTAGCCACTCAGGAACCAGGCTGTCAGGTGCAGGGATTGAAGGTTCATTTGGAGGACCTTCCCCTGATTGACTGAGAGCAGGTCTGGGCATGCTGGAAGATGCCTCGTGAGCCTGTTGCTGAGGCTGAGGAGATCGGGGTACCAAAACTGGTGGGGCCAGTCCGGTGCCACCAGGATCATCTGTGCCTTGTCCCTCCTGACCTTGAGTAGCACTTTGTGGATCAAGGGAAGTGGAGGGAAGGCATAGAAGAGGCCTGGGGTCCATAGCATCAAGAAGGCATCTACCTGCAGTGAGCCCTGCTGAGGGGGGTGGGCATGGAACAGACTCAGCTTTGTGTTCTCCCTGGAGGTGAATAGGTCCACCTGAGGGGTGCTTCACTGGGAGAACAGGCTGTGTACTACCTCCGGATGGAGACACCACTCCTGGGACCCCTCGCCCACATGGCTGAGGGTGTCTGCCAGTTGATTTGAGGCTCCTGCCATATGGATGACTAGGAGATCTGCCTCCAGTCAGCTCATGAGGGTCCAGATGTGGGGCGCTTCCCTACATAGAGGCTGGGATTGCATGCCGCCCTACTTGCTGAGATAGTATATGGTTGTGGTATAGTCCATCTGGAACTGCACCACTTGATCCCGAAGGAACGGTGTGAAAGCAGTCAGAACCAGCCAGACTGCACAGAGCTCCAGTAGACTGATGTGACAGTGGAACTCCTTGGGGGTCCAGAGCCCATGGACTTTGTGGTTCCTCATGTGGGCACCCCAGACCATGAGAGAGGAGGTGGTCATCAAGATGACCGTCTGCTCGGGGTGGACAAGTGGGATCCACTTCTGCAAATGTTCCAGGATGGTCCACCATTGGAAAGCATCCCACATCTTCTGGGCCACAATGACCAGCTGGTCAAAATAACCTAGTCGCTAAGTCCATTGGCTGGCCAGCTCCCATTGAAGGGGGTGCATATTCCATTGGGCCCATCGGATCATGGAGGTGCAGTCTGCCTTGTAACTCAGAAGTCACAGGAAGTCTCAGGCAGGGTGCAAGTGTCCAATCAGAAATGATCAGGCAAAGGAAGAGAGAACCTCTGCCCTGTCTGCCAAGATCCTGGATCTGGCTTGGCAAGAGTCGAGCTCTGCCCCGATGAAGCAGATCACCTGCGAAGGCACAAGTTTTGACTTGGCCTTATTGATCAGGAGACCAAGTTTGATGCAGGTCTGAAGAGCTAGATCGCTGAACTTCTCCACCTCCAATCTGGAGGGACCCACTAAGAGCCAATCATCTAGGTAGGGCTACACTCTGACCCCTCAATGCCGAAGATGGGCTGCCACCACTACTATCCATTTGTGAAGACCCTGAGGGCTGATGACAGGCCAAACGGCGTGGCTTGGAGCTCGTAGTTGGTTCCCTCTGCTCAGAAGCAGAGGAACCTTTGGTGTGATGGACAGATTGGGACGTGGAAGAATGTGTCCTGTAGATCCAGGGAGCAAAACCACATGTTCTGCTTGAGAGATGGTATAATCTGAGACAGAGTTACCATCCTGAAGGTGCAAAACCTGAGAAACGGGTTCAGGTCATGCAGATCTAGAATGGGGCGCCAGCCCCCCCATCCGTTTCGGGACCAGGAAGTACCTGGAAATGAACCCTGGGTCGACAGGGGGATCCACGACTCTGACCACTACCTCCTTGCAGAGAATTTGGGCTATGTCATCTCAGAGAGCTGACTGAGTGTGCAGGAATACCATCTCCTCCCATGGGGCATGGGCTTGGCGGGTACTGCTCGAATTTCAGAGGCAGCCCCTGGCCGACCACTTCCAAAACCCACCTGTTCATTGTGACAGAAGACCAGGTGGAAAGGAAGTTGCAGAACTGGCCCCCTACAGGAGGACAAAGAGTGAGTGTGACGGGTATCTGGGTGGCAACCCCCATCCCGTCACTGTGCAGGCTAAGAGGAAGGTCCGGCTGAGGAGCCACTGGGACATTTTACTCCAGGCTTACTGGCCACTGAAGCCCCTGACTTGGGCTGAGGGCACCAAGATTGAGCCTGCTGCTTCCCCGACTGAAACTGGGGCTGCTTGGCTGCATGGGGCAGCAGGCTAAAAGCGCTTTCTCTTCTGCTTCTTGGAACCCTGAGATTCCTTCTGGCTGGAAGTAACGGAGTCCAAGATGGCACTGGACTTTTCAATGCGCTGGAGGTGACAGGCAACTCCTGGACCAAACAAGTCGGTGCCCATGAAGGGAACGTCCAGCAGTTTGTGCTGAGTGTCTGCCATGAAGGTTGAGACCCTCAACCAGGCCCTGCAGTTCATGGCAACTGTGGTTGCCACTGAGCGGGTGCAAGAATCCCCGATGTCCAAAGACATCTAGAGTTGCTGTCTGGCAACAGCCTGACCCTGGTCGCAGACCTGCTTGACTGTAGTCTGGAGGTCTGTGGGGAGATGAGGAAGGACCTCATCCAGACAGCCCAAGAGGGCATGTGAAAAATGCGCCATAATGATGGCCAAGCTCGCCTGTCGAAGGCCAAGTGAAGAAGTAGCATAGACTTTCCTGGCAGAATGGTCCAATTTCCTGGACTTTTTGTCTGGGGGTCTATCAGTGTCTCCTGAATTGCCCGAGCACTGAAACACAGTCTCAGTCACCAACCCCTCAGCTATGAGGCACTCTGTGAATCCTGACATGGGAACCACATACTTGCGGGCCATCCAGGCTGAGGGCACAGGGCAGGAGGCTCGGTGCTGCCACAGCTCCAAGGCTGGGCCAACAATGACTTCAGCCACAGGAAAGGCCTCTGTCAGAGAATCTTCTTTCTTCAGGATATCTGTTAGGGGATATTCGGCCCGTTTTTGAACGAGCTCCAATGGCAACCCGGTAGATTCGGAGATGAGATGGAGGATGCTCATGAAGGACATGGGACCTTCCTCCATTGAGACTCCAAATAGATTCATCATCCAACAGACGTGAATGCAAGGCAGAGTCCGTATAGATTGGCCAACCACTCATGTCACTTTCAACCCATCTGGGTGAGATCAGGAGTGAGGGTGACAGCCTGTGCAGAAGGCCCTTAGTGGGACGTGACTCCTTGGCAGAAGCCCTGGAGGGAGGCTGCTTAGGTGGTGGCTCCACCAGAAATGGTGGAGAGGCTGGTTTTGGCCAAGCCAGGAGGGTCTTCACCAGCTCTGTGGGTGGAGGGGCAGTGTCAACCAGCTCTGGAGGAGTCGGCGTTGGCCTGGAGATAGACAGCAAAGTGATGGCTGGTGTGGAAGGTGGGGTCGACTTCAAACCTGCCAACATCAGCTGTTGCCACATTAGATCCTCATAGTGTCGATGCAATTTGCAATGAAGCCTCTCCTCATCCGAGAAGGATGAGGAAGAATAATGGCAGTGCCATTTTTTAGAATGTTTATGCGATTTCCTCGGCCTCTCAGTCGAAGGTGTCCGCGATCCAGACCTCTTCCATCAGGGGGACCGCCGAGGGTGCTCAGAGGGGACCATGGATACCGGCGGCTCCTTCGGGTCAAGGACAGGGACCATGAAGAGGTTCCCAGCAGGCTCGATCTCCACCTCAGTTGGTCCAGTTAGGTCCGGAGTCCTGAACAGAGAATTGTCAGCCTCATCAAGTGACATCAGGTCGGTGGGGTCAATGATAACTTCGACTGGATCACTGTCCCACATCTTAGCCAGCTGGCCTGATGGGGGCACCATGAAGCCAGAGGCCAAGGCCATAATCTTGACCGAAGTAGGGACTGGAGATTCCTGGGACCAAGATCTCTCTCTCTGCCCCAAGAACGGCATTGACAAGACATTTCTTCTCTTGACTCCTTCGATTCCTTCTTATGGGAATAGGAGATGTGTGAACCCAACAGACCCTCCTCTTTGGTTGGGACAGACTGGCACAACTCCTTGAAGGAGCCAGAGAAGGTAGAGGCCAAATTAAGAGGGACAAAGACTGAGACTGAAGAGGATTGCTCAGTGGCCTGGGCCACCTCCTCCTTAAAAGCCTTCATCTGCTCAAGTTGATCAACAGAGCCTGTGGCCATGGAAACTACATGACAGGCATCTTTCAGATTGAGTGGCAGGTGGCTTTTTTCCACTCGATCGAGCTGCAAACATGTGAGGCAATCGTCCAACACTGCTGGATGGAACGCGTGACATAAATCACAGGCCTGGGTATCATGGTCATGGCCCAGGCAGTAAACGTACATGGCATGCAGGTCAGTCCGAGACATCTTCTGCCTGCAAGGACACCGGTGGCACCAGAGTGAGGACTTGTCCTCCATCACAGTCGCAACAGCAAAATTATGCTGAGAAACTCTAACGAGTTTGTTTTTTGGTAAGTAATCCGAGGACTTAAGCGCCATTGCCTACTCAATGTGGGAGTGGTAAGGAGGGAACCTGAATCTTTCAGTGGAAAGAAAGATCTGGCATCAAGGGGCGGAACTGAGGCATATACTACCCGGGTGGGTGGGAGGAGCCAGCTTTAAGACTATCCGGCAAGATTTAAAGGGGAAAGGGACATACCAAACAGTGTGGATAGAACTTAGAACAACATATCCACATTCCTAGAACACTAGGATTGTCTCATGCGGGTAGTGCCACAGTCACCAACTAGTTACACTTCATTTTCTAAAGAACTGAAGAATCATGTCTTAACACTGAATACCTGCATGTGTTCTGTCTGGATTCTATAGTATATTGTAATAACTGGTTGCTGTTTTTTGTCATTGGAGAAGCTGGTTATAATTCGCCGTTATAAAAACACATGCCAGCTTTTCCTCAGTTGAGCTCGTGCTGCCTCACAGTGCAGTGAAACCAGCCATCAATCAGCAGAATCTGATGGAGCATTACTGAGACTGAAAACACATTCCCAAAATGTTTTAAAACCCTTATTTCTGCTGTCGCAAATCTTCCAATTCACTTCCGCGTCCCTAACTCCCAGATTAACTGGTGCTCACACCTCTGCAGAAACTACAGTGTGACCTACGACCTCAGCAGCTAATTAAAATATCACCAAAGCAACGGTGATCGGAACTTCGGAAGAAACCAGAGAAAATGCTCAAATAAAAATAATACTAGCATCTTGCTTTTCTTTATGACCTTTCTTTCTATTAAGAACAGTGCTTTACTCATAACGATCTATAACATGATAATTTTACTGACAGCCATTCTCACACAGATGCCACAATCTAGCTATAGAAGAAACTAGTTCACAGCTTTTTAAAAAATGATTTACTTATTAGCTTTCTGAAAACATATTTATTTAATGGTTTTGGAATTTCTACTGTTTAATTTGCATATGTTTAATGCTATTTTATGTTAAAATCAGTAAAATGAGTTAAAATGTATAACCAACACACTGTATCACATTTTTTTTAATCTGGTAGGACAAAAAACTGCACCCAGCAATTACATAAAACAATACATAGGGAAGGGAGTGCAAAACTCAAATTTAATGCATACCCTTGCTGTGGGCTGCTTTGATAAACCCCTCAGGCTTTGCCCTTGGAGTTTATGTAGCATTCCAAACATCTGGTGTGCATTAAATTCTCGTTATGCATCCCCTACCATGTATTATTCTATATATAATAGTCATCGAGGCACAGGTCAGGAAGCATAGGCAAACCAGAATCAGTTGTAAAATTGGCAACAAGTGATTTAGTATTAATAACAGTAAAATAAAAAAATAAAATTGTTCAGTATAACTATTTACAAAGGCAGTATAAACAGAGAAAGTCCATCTGGGTTTCTTCTCAATTTCCAATCTTAGTCTGTATCTCTGTTTTGCAGAACATTGCAGCTCCTTTTTATAAGACTGTGTAGGAGCTTGATAAGAAAAGCAGCATGCTTCTCACACAGTGTTCTTGTAAGTTTCAACAAGTGCAGCAAAAAGAACATTGTGACCCATAACTGACCTCTTGCTTACAGTTTCTCAGAGAGTTTGCAAACTAGCTTCTCAGTGTTAACCCCTTGAGTTCCAAACAGTGTTTTGTAATCATTTCAACAGTATAACTAAACACATTTCTAAACAAAGGGATCCCAGTATTAGTCAAGTCCTAGGTCTCGCAAGAAAATTTGGTTGTGCAACCAGACAGAGAAGAGACAGAAAAGGAGAGGATAGAACAGATCCTTGCATTTTAAACTATTTCTCCTTAACAACTGGGACAGGGCCGTATTCAAACCTGCCACATACCCCCTCCTTAAGAGGGAACCTGTTTTACAAAAATAGGTTTCCAAAACTTTCTAGCAATTCTCATTTAACATAAGCATATAACATTTACAAAATTCTCAATTCCTGATCCATATCTAGACAGAAAATCAGCATTGACATTCTCTTTCCCAGGTTTGTGGATCACTTTAAATTTAAATAACTATAGTGCCAAGTACCATAGTGTGATTTTAGAATTGTTATCCTTCATTTGGTTAAGCCAACAGAGAGAATTGTGATCTGTTACAAGTACAAAGCCAGGTCCTACTAGGTAAAACTTAAGGGACTCCACTGCCAACTTTGTTGCAAGACATTCCTTTTCAATGGTGGAGTACCTTTTCTCTCTGTTGTGCAATTTTCTACTTATGTATTGAATTGGATGTTCTTTCCCATCTAGATGATGACTCAAGACTGCACCTAGGCCTACCTCTGATGAATCAGTCTGTAATAGAAATTTTTTTTTAAAGTCTGGGCTTCTTAACCCTTAGGCTGCTGACAAAATTAGAATGTATACGAATTTTGGACTGATATATCAGTCTGCGGCCCTGCAAGGTTTGAAACAGGAGCTGAACATAATGCAGCCTTAATGGCCCAAAAAGCTTCATCACACTCTGGGGATCATTTCACAATATTCGGGTACTGTTTCTTCGTGAGTTCAGTGAGAGGAGTAGCTAACTCTGCAAAGTAGGGAACAAATCTCCGATAATAACCAGCCAGCCTTAAAAATGACTGGACATGTTTCTTGGTTTTGGTGACAGGACTATTAACTACAGCTTCTATCTTAAAAACCTCAGGCCTGATGTCTCCATTTCCCAAAACATAGTCCAAATATCTAGTTTCTTATGTGCCCAATGCACACTTGGTAGGATTCATTGTCAGACCTGCCTTTTTGATTGATTGGATAACTGCTCATAGCTGTTCCAGATGGCTTTTCCAGTCTGGACTGTACACCACAACATCATCCAGGTACACAGCACAATAATCAGCATCAGGGGATACAATGACATCCACGTACCACTAGAATGTAACGGGCGCAGCATGGTGGTAAACTAATAGAATCCTATAGGAGTGGCAAATGCAGTTTTGTCTCTGGATTCTTTAGCTAGGGGAATTTGTCAGTAACCCTTTGTGAGATCAAGGGTAATGACATACTTAGCTCTCCCCAACCTGTCTACCAAATCATCTATTCTTGGCATAGGATAACTGTTAAATTCTGACATTTGATTAAGTGTCCTAAAATCAAGGCATATTCTTACACCCCCTTCTTTATTGTTTTCAGTTACCATTGGTGATGCCCAAGCACTTCTTGATTCTCCTATGATACCCAATTCTTTCATTGTTTGTATTTCCTTAACCTCGTCAGCTCTTAACCGCTCTGGTAATCTGTATGTCTTTTGTCTAATAGGGCGAGCATTCCTTGTCACTATTACATACTTGGTCCCTTTTGCTCAGCCTGGCACTGTGGAAAAGTACTGTTAAATGTCTTCAAAAAGTTATGATTTTCTTCGGTTTGTTCAGAGGTTAAGGAAACATTAACCTTGACAGCATCAGCAGTTACAGTTCGTTCTAGTCTCTCATAAGCTACATCAATAGTTTCTTTATTAGTTTCTGGTAAAATTAGCACAGCAACTTTCAGTGTTTTTTCAATCCATTTCTTCAGGAGGTTAGCATGGTATATTTTATTAGGATTTTTCCTATCAGGGGTCTCAGTCTCATAGTTAACTGTGCCAGTATATCTAAGCATGTTATAAGGCCCTTGCCACTTCATTAACAGTTTATTTTCTGCAGTGGGTAACAGTAGCAAGATCTTTTTTTTATTTATTTATTTGCTTTTGGTAACCGGGTAACTGCACTAGACAGGATTGTCTATTTTCAGGCACGACCTGGGAGATTACAGTTCAAACAAGTTACAAACAATAGTACAGAGAGGAGCTGATACAATGCAGTACATAAAGAGATCAACAGCCTTACATGACAGTAGAATTACTTAGCACAAAAGTGATGGCATACATAGCATAAGCATTACGGTACAAAAGAGATAAAAACAGCTTGCAGAAATCAGTAACATAAGTGTATAACAGCAGTGCTGGTGGCATAGGACGAAGGTATGGGACAGGGAAGGGGATAGTAGTACAACGGCAAGTAAAGAGGTATGTTCCGTGAACTAGAGCAAGTAAAGAGGTGTAATACATGAACTAAAGACATTTGCATGCATCTAAGGAGGTGAGGTAATTAAAGAGTGCATGTTTGAAGGCAGGCTGAGAACTGGAGCTTGTAAGGGAAAATGGAAGGGAGTTCCAGAATTTGGGAGCGTAGTCAGAGAAGGCAAGTTCTCCCATTTTGGTGGAGCAGTTAGGGACAGTGACCAGAGCTGAAGTCAAGGACCGGAGGAGTCGGGGGAAGTCCACTGGGGTGAACATGGCTGCAAGGGAGGAGGAGAGAGAAGAACAAATTATATTATCAGTCAGGCAGCCTATGGAGTATAAATACTGGGAGGAGGGGATAACCAGTGGAGATCAGAGTAAAGTGTGCAGTGGCATTTAAGCCAATGGGCAGACAAGGCAAATCTGCATAAATTGTTATAGGCAACATCTCACGCTTGAAAGATGTTTGCCTATACTTCAGCAAACACCAGCAGTGCATAGCAAAGACCGGGGAGCAGAAGTCCTTGGGCAACAGAGATCCTAGTGGCAGGGATCAGGGCGTGGTAGACACGATAAGCCAACCCAATTTTGGTGTTGACAGATTTGGATACTGCATTGACATGGAGAGAGAAACTGAGACACAGATCCAGAGTGACCCCTAAGTATCTGAAGGAGTTGGTAACTTGTACCAGAGAGCCATCAAGACAAGAGACCAGAAATGAGGGGTTTAGGGCACTGAGCTTCCTGTGGGACCTTAAGAGCATGGCCTGGATCTCGGCAACATTTAGTACAAGGTGGTGAGATGTGAGCCATGTTTGGATTCATTGCAGGTCGAAAGAGAGGTGGGAATTAATGTCAGAGATGGAGCTAGAGGAGGTATAGAGGACCAAGTTGTCAGCATAGAGCAAGGTGTGACAGTGGGAAGGAATGGTAGGTAGATTGTTTATAAATAAAGAAAAGAGCAGGGGCCCAAGGATGGAACCTTGTGGAACACCAGTGGATAGGGGTTAGGTGAGGAGAGGACTCTGCAGTAGGAGACAGACTGGGAGCGATTGTGCAGGTAGCTGAAGAACCAGGCAATAGTGGACTGAGAGGCACCCAGTGAACCTAGCTGATGCAAGAGCAGTGAATGGTTGACCAAATCAAAAGCCTTTGTCAAGTCAATAAAAACAGCTCCTGTAAGTTGGCCTCTATCCATGGTGGTTAAGCTGTCGTTATTGAATTGCGCTAGGGCAGTCGAGGTGCTATGGCCTGATCTAAAGCCATGCTGAGCAGGAGATAGCAGGTCTTTGTTGGCTACAAAGTCTGACACCTGACAATGAATAAGTTTTTCCAGAAGTTTACTAAGGGTAAACAGGAATGCTATAGGGCAGTAGTTTGTTGGGTTTTTATGGTCACTCTTTTTAAAGACAGGTATAACCCTGGCTTGTTTCCAGGAGCAGGGTATGGGGATAGAGCTAATGGAAAGGTTGAAAAGATGCAAGATAGGCGTGACAAGAATGGAGGTGCCAAGTTTGAGAATTCTAGGTTCCAGACTGTCAGGATCAACGCTGCCATGAGGAGACATAGAGTTGAGGATCCATAGGACATCAGTTCTAGAGACAGGGCTGAGACCTGACTCAAAAACTTTTTCTTTTACTCCATGGTCATAATACACCTTCTGCTGGTTTTGGGCCTCTTCCTGATTACTATGGGTGATTTCAACATATTTTGCCAGCTTCTTTCTCAGGGCACACATATAAGATATAATAGATTGTTTCTAAGTGGGGTTATTTTCCCATGCTTCTTTTATTACATCTAATGGACTGCTAGATTGTCTACCATACAGCATTTCAAATAGTGAAAAACCTGTAGATGCCTGTGGCACTTCTCTGTAAGCAAAATGCAGGAAAGGTAAGTATTGGTCCCAGTCTTTCCCTTCCCCTTTTACAAACCTTTTTAACATGCATTTTAGGGTTTGATTAAAACACCCAACAAGACCTTCTGTCTCAGGGTGATAAGGGGAGGTTCTTATGGCAGTGATACCTAGTGGTCAGTACAGCTCCTTCAGTAATGCAGCACCAAAATTACTACCCTGATCAGTAATAATCTCTTTAGGTATGCCCACCCTGCTAAAATTTTTGGCAAGCTCTGCTGTAACTTTTGGGGCTATGACAGTACGCATAGGAACAACCTCTAGGTATCGAGTAGCATAGTCACATACTACCAAAATTAATTGATTTCCTTTTTTACTTTTGTCTAAGGGGCCAACCACATCCATTGCAATTCTCTCAAATGGCACATCTATCAAGGGTAGGGGCATCAGGGGCACCTTGTCTTTTTTAGTCACTGAGGCAACTTTCTGACACTCAGCACAAGAACTGCAATAGATAACAACATCTTCATGAACTCTAGGCCAAAAAAATCTGCATAGCAATCTGGCAAGAGTGCGATCTCTCCCCTAGTGACCAGCCATAGGACTATCATGTGCTATCTGTAACAACTCATATCTATACTTTTGTGGTATAACCTATTGTCCTATCTGGTCCTGTGTCTGAGGTTTAACCCAAACTCTGTACAGTCAACCATTACATTTTTTAAACACAGGTTCACCCAGTTTGGGTTTCACCCCCAGCTGCTTAAAATGACCCTGGAGAGAAACATTGTTAGCTTGTTCTGAAAGAAAATTACAATCAATTATCAGTTTAGTTTCAGCATTTTCATGTTAACCCCTTATGTACATCAGTCTTTTGTTGCCACTGTTTCTTCAGGCATTGTCTTTCTTTCCTGGACTTCCGATCTTGGAGCTGTGCTCAAACAAGTCCTAATCAAAATCAGCAAAAGGAAAAGAGTCCCCACCATCTGAGATTTTCTTTGCCTGAGCTCTTGTCACCACAGCTGCTTAAACATCAGGATTTACTCCCTCTTTCATTAACTCAGTAAATCCTGGAAAGTCATTTTCAATAATCACAGGTACAGGTAACTTACTGTAGGTACTACCCCACTTTCATTTGGTGTGACACTCCATTAACAGTAAGAGTCATTTGGCTGGTGGGATAGTATTGAGTGTCCCCGTGGGTGCAGATGACACCAGTACCTGGTCCTTTTGGACATTGTTTTCCCAGCACTTCAATATACACTAGGGTCTGTCTGCTTCCCAAATCTATAAGTCCCTTCACAGTCTTATCTCCCACCATCACATCTGTTAAGTACTTGCCCCAATGTGCTAAGGACAAATCTGCTCCAGTGTCACTTTTCTTACAGCAGTTTCTTGCAATTTGACCTGGCTTATTATAGTTATAGCAAATAATGTCTTTGGGCACAGATTTGTTACCCCATCAGAGTTCTTATCAGACTTGGAGTTTAAATGGGAAAAAGAATGTCTTACCAGTGCTTGGCTGTTACCTCACTACTGTGGCATTTGTCTGGCCATTTGGTAGTCTTTGGCCAAAGAAACAGACTTTTCCCTACTTTCTGGATGATGTTCCTTTACCCAAAGCTGCACATCTTTAGGCAGAATGTTGATGAATTGCTCCATTGCAAATGTGTCGATCTGTGGGACTGTTTTGCTCTCTGGCTGGAGTTATTTTATCAGGAGTTCTCTGAGTTGGGTAAGGCTTCTCAAGGATTATCAAGTGAGTTGTACTTCAGAGACTGAAATATCTGCCTGTAGGTCTGTCCTGCGATGTCATACCTTTTCAGGATTTCACTTTCCACCAGGTCATAGTTTCTGACTGCGCAGTGTCCATATTGCTGTAGGCAAGTTGGGCTTTCACTGTCAGGTAAGATACCAGTCTGATTGCCCTTTGCTGCTTTGGCCACTGGCAGGCTGTGGCAACCCTTTCAAAAGTTGTCAGGTATGCTTCGATATCATCCGAGGAACACAGTTATGTAAGTTTAAGGTATTTTAAGTTGTTTATGTCTTGTTGCTCTGCTGGACCAGTGCCAGATCCTCCAGCTTTGAGAACTTGCAAGGCATCCAGCCATCGTTGCTTTTGTAGCTGTATCTCTTCTCTCCTCTGCTGCTCCTGCCACTGTCTCTCTTCTTTTCTCTGCTGTTTGAGTTGTTGCATTTCTTCTTTTCTCTGTGCTTCTAAACATTGAATTTCTTGTTCTCTCTGCTGCATCTCCTCTCTTCTCTGTTTCCCTGGTACCAGGTCTAGTACCCACACATAAAACTCCTGGCTTAGAGTATGCACAGCTTAAATCCCACTTAAGCTGACACCATCTGTCATTAAGGCACAGGTCAGGAAGCACAGGAAAACCAGAAGCAGTTGTAAAATTCACAAGTGATTTATTATTAATAACAGTAAAATAAAAAAATATAAAATTGTTTAGTATAACTATTTACAAAGGCAGTATAAACAAAGAAAGTCCATCTGGGTTTTTTCTCAATTTCCAATCTCAGTCTCTCTCAGTCTCTGTGTCTCTCTTTTGCAAAACATTGCAGCTCCTTTTTATAAGTCTGTGCAGGAGCTCGTAGAAAAGCAGCATGCTTCTCACACAGTGTTCTTGAAAGTTTCAACAAGTGCAGCAAAAAGAACATTGTGACCCAGAACTGACCTCTTGCTTACAGCTTCTCAGAGAGTTTGCAAACTAGCTTTCCAGGTTAACCCCTTGAGTTCCAAACAGCTTTTTGTAACCATTTCAACAGTATAACTATATATATTTCTAAACAAAGGGATCCCAGTATTAGTTACATTTCTACATAATGATTCACATATATTTCTACACCAGCAGATATGCCAGGGGAAGAAAACACAGAACAGCAAGAGAAGGTAGAAAGATAGTGAGAGGCAGAGAATTGCAAGACTGTCGAGGTGATCAAGTCCTAGGTCTCACAAGAAAAGTTGGTTGCGCAACCAGTCAGAGAAGTGACAGAAAAGGAGAGGATAGAACAGATCCTTGGATTTGAACTCTTTCTCTATAACTGGGTCAGCACCATATTCAACCATATCACAATATTGACTTATCTATGTGTTGAAAATTTAGATCGTACTACATTTGTCTCTGCCTGAATTTTAGTTCAATTACATAATTATGTCTTACTTATGAGTTGTAGTCTATGTTCATATTGTAAGTTATTAGTAAGTATACTGCACTATTGTATGCTGTACTATTGTACACTGGGTCATACCTGGAAAAGGTGCCTTTGGCACCAGTGCATCTTACCTGGTTAACAAAATAAACACAAACAAACATCTCACTGCCTTTGACTTCCATGAGCCCCTCCAGTCTGGATTAAGGTCCAAGCACAGTACAGAGATTGCATTAGGCAGGGTGCAAAATGATCTCTTCAGGTCATTAAGGGTCAGTGCTTGCAGATCCAATTAAGACAGGGGCCACAGAAATTTTGATGGGAGGGAAATGGACTTGCCATTGGACAGGTAAGGGGATCAAGCTCCTTGTCCTGGCACCAGACTGTGAACCTCTTTCATTTGAATGCATAGCATTTATGAGCTGACACCTTACAGGACATCTCCACAAAAGGAAAGGCTCAGTGCAAGGATCTCTAGCCACTCATGAACCAGGCTAAGAGGTGCAGGGATTAAAAGTCTTGGTGCAGGACCTTCCCCTGTTGTTAGGTCAGCAGGCCAGGGTGGAGTGGTAATCTCCATGAAAGTGTGCTGCTGAGGCTGAGGAGATCCAGGTACCATAACTTTCTGGACCAGTCTAGATCTAGCAGGATCATCCATGCACTATCCTTGAGGGCCTTGACCACAACCCTGTAGAAGACATTTTCACCTTGTTGCATCAAGGATGACATTCTGATGGTCTGCCACTGTGTGTAGTTTGTTATTTTTTTATTATAGGTTGTACCTATAATGTGCACTTCAGCAGAACATAAATCTGATTGGAGGGTGTACTTGGGTAGAGGGCAGACAGAAATATAGGAGGGTAGCATCTTGTATATAGATCTATAGGTCCATAGTATAGCTTTCTTTGCCTCCTGAACATAAGTGAGGTCTATCCTACCGTGGAATAAAGTACACAGTGATGGGTGTTATATGCTGCACCTGAGATGAAACATAAGGCCCTATGATAAAGGGTGTCAAGCTTAGATAGGGCAGTTTTGGGGACTTGGCCATACAGGAAGTCTTCATAGTCCAAGATAGCTAGGAATGTGGTTTGTACTAAGCTTTTTCTGGCCTCCTGGGTAAGCAGATGCTTGATTCTAAAAAAAAGTCCAAGCCTCTAAGTTTTTTTGAGAGCTCGTCTGTATGATCAGCAAAAGAAAGTCTGTTGTCAATCCACATACCTAGGTACTTGAACTTGGTCACAGTCAAGTGACTCAGCAAGCAGGGAGGTGATAGTGGGAATATTGTCATGCTTAAGGAAGTTTATGTACTTGGTCACTGGGGATAACAGCATAGCCTTGGTCTTTTTGGCATTCAATAGGAGTTTTTGACTCAGGATGACATTCAGAAGGTATAAGGGGACCCACAGAGGGGAGGATAGGGAATTGTATAAGGAAAAACAGAGGGAGGCAGGGAAAGCAGTACGGCGTGCAAAGGCGCAAACTGAAGAAAGAATAGCTCAGGCAGTATCAAAGGGGGACAAGGTATTTCATAAGTATTTTAGAGAAAAAAGGAAGACAAAGGGTGGGACTGTATGGTTAAAAAGGTGGGGGGACTGTATGAAGAGGGAGGAAGAAAAAGTAGACTTTTTGAACAAATATTTCTGCTCAGTGTTCCCAGTAGAATGGGAAGGGGAGGGATCACGAAAAGGCACCAGGAACTTTGATGGGAGGGAAATGTACAGTAGTCCTTTTTCTGTGGAGAGAGAGAGAGAGAGGTAGAGGAAAGCACTCACTAACCTGAAGGTGGACAAAGCAATGGGACCAGACAGAGTGCATCCAAGTTCCTGAGGAAGCTCAGGGAGGTACTGGCTCCACGTCTGACAGACATATTTAACAGATCACTGGAGACCAGGGAGGTCCCAGAGGACTGAAGAAGGGCAGATATAGTTCAACTTCACAAAAGTGGTAACAAGAAAGAAGTGAGCAATTATAGCCATGTCAGTTTGTCCTTGGTGGTGTCTAAGTTAATTGAAACACTACTAAAGGAAAGGATTGTGAAATATCTTGAGTCAAATGGATTACAGAATCTAAGGCAGTATGGATTCACAGGGGGAAGGGTCATGCTAAATAAATATGATATATTTCTTTGACTGGGTGACCAAGAAGTTACATCAGGGAGGAGTGGTGGGCATGGCCTACCTGGATTTCAGCAAGGCTTTTGACACTGTTCCACACAGGAGACTGGTAAGCAAGTTGGGTAGCCTGAGGGTGGGAAAGAAGGTGGTAATCTGGATAAGAAACTGGTTAGAGGATAGGAAACAGAGGGTGGTGGTAAACAGAGTATGCTCCAAGGAAGGGAAGGTGACCAGTAAGATGCCACAGGGATCAATGCTAGAACCAGTCCTCTTGAATATCTTTTAAGTGACATTGCAGAGGAGCTGAAGGGAAGGTCTGTCTCTTTGTGGATGACACCAAAATCTGCAATAGGGTGGACACTCCATGGGAGTGGAAAGGATCAGCAGAGATCTGATAAAATTGGAGAAGTGACCAAATGTATGGTGGCTGGATTTCAATGCAAAAAAGTCCAAAATAATGCATTTAGGGCACAGAAACCCATGGGCAGAGTACAAAATGGGAGAAGTGGTACTGACAACCACCAAGCATGAAAGAGACCTTGGGGTAATCATATGAAGTGATCTAAAGGTGGTCAGGCAATGTGACAAGGCAGTCAGGAGGGCTAGTGGGATGCTAGGGTACATAGGTTAGGGGTATCACCAGCAGGAAGAGGGAGATGCTGTTGCCTCTATATAGATCACTGGTAAAACCCCACCATGAGTACTGTGTCCAGTTCTGGAGACCACATCTTTGGAAGGACATAGATAGAGTGGAGGTGGTCCAGAAGAGGGCTACCAAATGGTGCAGGGTTTGCATCAAAAGCCCTACGAGGAGAGGCTAAAGGAGCTCAATGTGTACACCCTGGAGAAGAGGAGGGGGAGAGGGATATGATAGAGACCTTTAAGTACTGCACAGGGGTTAAAAAGGTACAGCTGGGGGATTATTTTTCAAAGTAAAAGGTACTCTAGAACAATGGGTCATGCTGTGAAGCTAGAGGGGGTAGATTCAAGAGAGATGTAAGGAAGTACGTCTTCACAGAAAGGGTGGTGGATTGCAGTAACAGCTTTCCAGTGGGGGCAGTGGGGGTGAAAACAGAGATGGTTTTCAAAAATGCCTGGGATAGATACAATGAAATTGCTGGAGTAAGGAAATGGGGGCCGGGGGACAAGGCAGTGCCATAGATTAAGTATGGTCCACAGCAAAAAGGAAGAAAATAAAAATGGATAGACTGGGTGAGCCCAGTGGCCCTCATCTGCCAGCAGCTTCTATGTTTCTATACATCCCAGCAGCCACAGAAATTCCCAAGCAGGGCACAAAAACCCAAATTGAAATGATTGGGCAAAGGAGGTAAGATACCATGCCCGGTCTGCAGAGAAGTGGGTCTTGGCCCACAGGAAGCCTAGTTCTGCCCTGATGAACTTAATCAACTGCAAGAGGACCAGTTGAGACTTGGCTGGGTTGACCAGAAAGCCCAAGTCTTGACAGGTCTGGAGGGCCAGATCTCTGGATCTCTCTACAACATCTCTGGACGGCCTGGCTATCAGCCATTCATCGAGGTAGGGATGTACCCTGATGCCCTTGCACTGCAGAAAGGCCACCACCATTTCTATGCACTTGGTGAAGATCCAAGACATGGATGAGAGGTTAAAGGGCATGACCTATAACTGGTAGAGTATCCCCTCTGCACAGAACCAAAGGTACCAGCAGTAGGATGGACAGACTTGAATGTGGAAGAACATGTCTGGAGATCCAGGGAGCAGAACATGATCTGTGCCAGAGACAGAATGATCTGATTCTGAATGATGATCTGGAACTCGTGCTTCCACATGAACTGGTTCAGATAATGCAGATCCAGTATACAGCACCAGTTGTTCGGCCATTTTGTGACCAGGAAGTACCTTGACACATATCCCTGAGTGGCCAGGGTGTCTGGGACATGGGATATCGCCCCAATGCTGTAAGAGCTGAGCAATGTCATCTGTTAACATGGACGTGTCGTGTGACACCCTGAATTCCCGAGTAGCTCAGAGTTAGAACTGCAGGGGAACCCTGAAATCTAGAGGCACCCTCTGCCCACCTCTTCTAGTAAACACTTGTCTGAGGTAATGGTAGAGCACTGTATAAGAAGTGGCACAACCAACCCCCCACCAGCAGCAGGGACAGGGTCTGGAGGGGTGGGGTGATGATACCCCACAACCTATCACTGCACAGTCTTGGAGGGGGGCACCTGCTGCAGGGGCAGCAGGAGCACCACCATCTCTGCCCACCCTTTTTTTCTGCCCTGGCTGCCAAACTTGGGTTCCAAACAGTATTGCTGATCTGCCCCTGCTGGGACAGCTGTCCAGGCTGTTGTGGCTGAAACGGACAGTACTGGAAGACTTTCTTTTTAGGCTTTTGGACCTTCTGGGACAAAGCCACAGAACCAAGGGTAGCATTGGACTTCTTGGTATGCATGAGATGCCCTTTCACCCCAGGGCTAAATGTTGGGGCCCAAGAAGGTGACACTGTCCAGTTTGTGTTGGGTCTCTGTTGTAAAGCTGTAAAGGGTCAGCCAGGCCCTACAATGTACAGTATATGGCATGGGCATAGTAGCTGCATTTCCAGAGCCATCTGGAGCTGGTGTTTAGTCAGTGATTGGCACTGTTTTCTGACCAGCCTCACAGGCAACTGTCTGTCACCAGGAAGATGGGAAAGAAGGTCTCTAAACAGTTGCTGCAGGAAATGACCAAAGTTGGCCATCATAACAGCATAACTTGCCTGACAGAAAATGAGCAACACAGCAGCATAGACCTTGCATGGTCAATCTTCTTGGACTCTTTGTCCAAAGGCTTGTCCACCTCCCCTTGGCAACCAGATCTTCAGAAGGCCAAATCTGAAAGTAAACCCTCAGTAGAGGGGTGGTTGGAGAACCCCCAGAAAGGGAGCCCATAGGGACTGCATACTTAAAGATAATATAAGCTTTGTAGGTTTGTTTCAAGCCAGTGGAGAAACTTGTCCATTAAGGTTTGCCATTTCTCAATGGGAAAATACTTGCACTTTATTGTCTGTGGAGGCTATGTCTAGATTGTTTTAAATATGTCCATACTACTGCTTCTTATTATTTCTGCTGGCAATTAATTCCACCTTGAGACAACTCTTTATGTGATCCATTGACCCCTTTTCTCAGTTTTGTAGCGTTTACCTTTCAACCAAAAGTTATGTTTTCTGGTATCATACTGAATTGTTTTCCTGTTTAGCACTGAGCAGTTCCATAAACCAGGTTCTGTAAAGGCTCAGTTTATTAGGCATACTGTAGGTCATCTCTAATCCTCCTATATTCTACTGTGTACAAATTCAGGTGCTCTAATTTTGGATTGTATGTAAGGTTTCTGACATCCTTTACCATGTTTGTTGCTCTTCTCTGCACATGCTCCAGCTGTTTTATTCCTCCCATAGTTTGTGGTGACCAAAATTGGCCTCTGTATTCCAGATGAGGTCTAATCAATGCACCGTACAGCAGCATCAGAATCTTACTGTCCCCACTTCTTATGTTTCTACTGATACAACCTAAAATGTTAAACATAGAAACATAGAACTTGACCGCAGATAAGGACCGCTTGGCCCACCTAGTCTGCCCATTTTCCTACCTAAAAGATAAGCTGCAGATCCTAGTTAACCAACAGCTTACTTCTCCTACCCCCCACTAGGACTGTCTTATGTCTGTCCCATGCATTCTTGAATTCCTCCACTGTTCTTGACTCCATGACCTCCTCACGGAGGCTGTTCCATGCATCCCAACCCTCTCTGTGAAAAATACTTCTTCATATTACCTCTGAGCCGTCCCCTCTATCTTCAAATTGTGCCCCCTTGTTCTTGCACATCTCTTTTTCTGAAAGATGCTACCCTCTTGGACTTTGTTGATTCCCTTGAGGTACTTGAAAGTTTCTATCATGTCCCCTCTCTCTCCCTTCTTTCCTCAATGGTATACATATTAAGCTCCTTTAGTCCTATTGGTTAAAACATTGTTTGCTTGTTGCCTTGCAATGCCCACTGAATTTTAAATCACTGGATATCATAATCCGAAGGTCTTTCTCACTTTTTGTAATTTTTATCTCCTGCCTTGAAAGTGTATATTTTGCTTCCTTGTTTTTATGTCCTAAGTGCATAATTGCACACTTCCCTACATTCAAGTCTAACTTGGGAGTTATAGCCCATTTTTATAATTTATTTGTATCTGAAAATTGTTTATTGATTTGTCAGTGTCCAACACAGATCCCACCTTTGTGTCATCCGAAAATTTTGCTAACCAAACTCCTCCATCACACTTCACTGATATCACATAAATACTAAATTGCACTGGACCCAGTACTAATCCCTGTAGAACATAGCTTATCACATTTCTCCAGTCAGATGTGTATCCCCTTATAATTATCAAGGTCTAACCCACCTAACTATTCTGCAGTTGATTCCCATATCTGTGAATTTACTGATTAATTCTAAGTGTGGTACACTATTGAAAGCATTACAATAATCTAGGAACAATACATCCACTGGGAGCCCTGAATCCAATGCCCTGCTAACCTTGTCAAAAAAATGTATCAGGTTGGTTTGATATAATCTATCAGTTCTGAAACCATATTGTGTATTATCCCACAAATTATTTTCAGTATAAATTTCTCTCTCTTCTTTTATAATTGATTCCAGTGCTTTCCCCACCACATAAGTTAAGCTGCCTAGTCTGTAGTTCTTGTAGTTAGACATTCCTCCCTTTTTATGTTGGCTCACGCTTGTGTGCCAGCCAACATATTGCAGTAGTAGCAGATTTGGAGGTGCGGTCACTGTGGGCGAATGAAGGGCACGCATCAGTAGGTGCATCCCTCATTCCCCAATAAGGCAGCTGCAGGCGCTGTCACCAGCAACATGTATACTGGTCAACAGATCAAAGAAAGGTCCGCTGCAATGAGTCAAGCTCATCATGCAGCGCATCCATTCCTGGTGAAGCAGTTCAAGAAACAAGGTGGCACTGATTACCACCGTGCAGAGTGTCAGACTTCAGGGTGCCTAACCCTCTGTCGCTCACTCCGACCACTTCATTTGCTGGACGGGGAGCCCACCTCGTCAGCATAATGTCCCTCCCTCCCATTTCACGTGTGTGCTGAGGGGTGCCCAATTCACCTTGGTATCATGCACCCCAACAGTCTTTGTTTGCTGACAGGGGGCCTAATCCCCATCGGCTTTAGTCGTCCCTTCCAGTTTAATTTGCCAATGGAGGAGCCCATCTCGCGGCATAATGCCCCCATGTTATTAGTGCCGAGGGGGTGCTGAACCCCTCAGCTCTTGTCCCCCCCTTCGCATTGGTTGTGCCAACGGGGGTGCCCAATCCCCTGCCAGCTACAGCACCCCACCAAAACACTCAGGTGGCATGCTGGGAGCCCACCCCAGTGTGCCAAATGCCCCTGTAAAAAAAAATAATCCCGCAATGTTTTTAGTTTTTTTAATTACCTCTAAATCAGAAATTGGTCCCTCATGGTCTGTCCTGCTCCCTCCCTCAGCCCGCACCCACCCTCTGTATACCCCACCTCCCCACACACAGCCTCACCCCATACTTAACTCAGGAATCTGGTGCGATGATCTTCTGTGGACCAGGAACACATCTGCACTCTTCAAAGCCAACCGCGAACTGATGAAATGCCGGTAAGCTGTATAATGGCAAAAATTTTGTTATTTCAACTTTGGTGCATATCACAGCCATTTTTGGGAATTTTGGCACCAAGTTTCCAGCATACGGCTTACAGGACCCCTCCTCATGAACTCAGTCACTGTCATGGTGTTATTCTGTCCCGAGAGGTGATTTTGTGGTTACTAGCGGAATCACCTTTGGGGATGATTAATGAAATGGCAGTGCCACTGTTCATGAGGGGCTCTCAAAAAGCCTATGTTGCAAATTTGTTGACAAAATCCAAAAATGTATTGTTTTAATGTGCAAGTAGCTAGTAGTTCCATGCCACGACGCTCGTAATCTCCTGAATTTGTAATATTTTCACTCCAGATTTTCAACATTGCCATTTTCCCACACCTCCTTATGAACAGTACAGCTGTCATTTCACATATCCTGGCTGAAATGTGGTTTCGCACATCTGGCACAGAATAGAGCGGTCGCTGTGCGAAATCAGTTTTTGGGACAGTTTGGCAAAATGACAGTGACACTGTTCATGAGCAGAGGTCCTAAAATGCCTATGCTGAAAATTTGGTGATGAAAATCCATAAAATGACTGTGTTACAAGCATGTGTTGAGCAGTTTCCATGCACTCTTGTAACTTCGCAAATTTGCAATATTTTCATGCCAGATTTTCAACGCTGCCATTTTTTCACACCTCCTTATGAACAGTACAGCTGTCATTTTTCACATCCTGCCCAAGATGTGTTTTTGCACCTGTGACGTACAATGGCGTGGTCGCTGTAGGAGATCAACTTTTAAAACAGATTAAGAAAATCACAGTGCCACTGTTCATGAGGGGAGGTCACAAAATGCCTATACTGAAAATGTGGTTTAAAAAAACAACAAAAATAATTGGGTTACAGATGTGTGTTGCGCAGTTTCTATGCATGCTCATGACTTCATCAATTTTTCACATTTTCGCTCCAGATTTTCAACGCTGCCATTTTTTTACACCTCCTCACGAACAATATAATTGTAATTTTTCACATCCTGCCCAAAATGTGTTTACGTACCTGTGATGCCAAATGGCACAGTCGCTGTGCAAAATCATCTTTCGGCTAACAAACTGATACTGCTACTCTTCATGAGGTGGGGTCACAAAAAAAAAAAAGTGTTGATAATTTGGAGTGAAAATACCAACACACGCCTATGGCATTAGGGTTTCCAACTGTTACTCCCCACCCTGTAGAGACTGACAGGTGTCAGGGGTGTGACTTGGGATCATCAGCTGTAATGCTCCCGCCATATCACCTACATCCTGCAGCCACTGACAGGTATCGAGGTGTGCCTTGGAGTGTTCAGACACAAAGTTCACCCCATTCTCCCATATTGCACCCACCTCAGCATATTTCCTTATGGAATAGGGCAAGTATAATGCCCAAGGACCCCAAAGAACACCATGAAACTTGTCAGTGTCTACACAGTAGGGTGAGGTAAATGGAATGAGCGTTATAGCTGATGACCCAAAGGCACACCCCAATGCCTGTCAGTCTCTGCAGGGTGAGTGTGGGGTTGGTGTCAGTTCAGTACTTCACTGCCACTCCTATTATGTGTCTCTAACTACTGCACTACCAATGCCAATGCCAGTGAGACAACATTCGGCATTGACAAATGCTTGTTGTATACTGGGACCACATTTGCTTCCCTCCAGTTTCCTACCACTTCCCCAATGTACAGTGAGTACTGGAAAATATCTGTAATTGGTCCTAAGATTTGTTCTGCCAGTTCAGAGATAATTCTTGGGTGCTGACCATCTGGCCCCAACACCTTATTTAAGTTCAGAGATTTTATTCTTAATTTGACTTCCTCCCTATTTCTTTGTATTTTGGAGCTATTGTGATTTTCATCCCCTTTATTAATTTCCTTCTCACGTCTATAGATACTACAGAGAAACCTGTTAAATATGTCCACCATTTCCTTTTCCGATGTTATCATTAGTCCTTCTCAATTAATAGTCCTATTGGCATTTTGGTTATTAATGTGAGCATAAAAAGGTTTAACTTTGTCCTTTACTTTCATTACCACGTTTATCTTTTTCATTTGTTTTGCTTTTCTTATTTCCTTCTTACATTCTTTCACCTGTTTGTTACAGGCTTCCCAATATTCATTTGTGTTATGTTTTGTTTGCAGTCTTTTAAGATTTCTTCTTTTTCCCTTTTTTTTTCCCCATTGAACCATCCTGGTATTCCACCACAGCTGTTGTATTTTGTCTTTTCTGGTATGTATTTGTTTTCAAGGGCTTTACGTTGACTGCAGTAGAATATCTCAAATCTCATCTAGTTTTTTCTCGTAAAAGTTTCCTTCTATCGTTACCTTCCAATTTCTAATGTCATTGCTTCAAATTACCTCTATTGAAACATTTCATTTTAGTTTGCCCTTTTATCCTGCTTCTGCATACCATATTATGGTCACTGCCCCCTTGTGGATGTCTCACTTTTCTTTCGGTTATTTCTTTGCCCAAGTTACTTATTACTATATCCAGGTGTTCTCCCCATTGTACCTTCTTTTACATGTTGTTCCATGTTGAAAGCTAGAATACCGTTTATAGACTCCTTTTCAATATTTGTTTTCCCATCCATTTTGTCAAATTTATTGTGGGCATATTAAAATCCCCTCAAATTATGGGACTGTCTTGCATTTTTAAATTATTTAGTGAAGTTATTTAACTCTGAATTTTATAATGATGATGAGAAAGATATTGTATACATTATCCCTATTTGTAGCTATGTTCCTCACTTGTTCTTAATTTTACCCAAACTTATTCTATTTCTTTTTCTGTTTCATTATTTATTTCCACTGCATTGATTTCTTCCATTACATATAGGGCTACCTCTGCTCCATTTCTTCCCCTTCTATCTCTATTAAAGAGATTAAGGCCCTTTATATGCTTGCCCCAATTTGTATTTTCTTGCCATCATGTTTCTGTCATTCCACAAATTTGAATATCTTCTTTTTACTGATGATGTGCTCTAGCTCCTCTTTTTTATTGCCAATGCTACTGGCATTTAAGAGTAAAACTTTACAACTGTCTAACCAATAGGGTTCAGATCCCCCCCCCCCCATGGTCTGGTGGAACATAACCTTGTGAATCAATAATGGTACAAAACAGAGGAGGGGAAAGCCTATGAATTAGGCATCCATTATTACTGAACCTCTTAGTTATTGTTACAGTCATCTTATGTAAAACGCGGCCATGCATGGTTTCAAGACATCCCTGGAGGCACCAAATGTTGCGATGATCCTCGGGGTGTATGTGATGTATTGTTGTACACATAAAGATAATAATACCATTTATAACAACAAAAGAAACTTTACAACTGTCACTGTTCTTTATCTTACTTGTCTTCCCCTTGTTCCTAATTTTTATTTGAGTATCTCCTCCCCATGCCCCCCTGCATTTAAAGCTTTCCTTATATTAAATTAATTCTTTTCACCATCACATAAGACCCTTCTCTGTTTAAATGTAAACCATCTGACCCATATAATTTGGCATCTCTTCTGAAGGTATCGGGTCAATATGATGCTTCTCAAACAACGTGGCAAGAACTGCGCTGTGTGAAGCACGAAAGCATTTACAGCAACAGAGGTATAGGAGCAATAGAGAATTGCTGCTACCCCTGTCACTGACTGCGAAGTGGAGGAAGGAGTGAAGAAGCCTGTGCTGCTGTGCCTGGTTGAGCCACTCCTGTGGTGCAGTGGCTAAGGCACCAGGACAGAGCAGCAATGGAGACCTGGGACTGCAGCTTAATTCCCCCAGGTCTCCTGATGTTGCAGTTTTTTCTTTTTATAAAAAAAGATTCCCCTATCCTGAATTTCTCTGTATCCCCAAAGTCCACCACCCAGAACTGATTATTCAAAGTCTGGGATGTGTGGGGGTAAAGCCCCCCATGTCAAGGGGTGCGGGGGGAAACATAGACTTTTACAGTAGATAAGAACCGCTTGGCCCACCCAGTCTACCTATTTTGCCACCCAAGGAATAAGCTGCAGATCCTAGTTAACCAACAGCCTACTTCTTCCTACCCCCCACCGGAATTGCCTTATGTCTGTCCCATGCATTCTTGAATTCCCCCACTGTTTTTGACCCCACGACCTCCTCAGGAAGGCCATTCCATGCGTCCACCACCCTCTCCATGAAAAAAATACTTCCTTATGTTGCCCTTGCGCCACCCCCCCTCTATCTTCAAATTGTGCCCTCTTGTTCTTGCACATCTCTTTTTCTGAAAGATGCTACCCCCTCGGACTTTGTTGATTCCCTTGAGGTACTTGAAAGTTTCTATCATGTCCCCCCCTCCCTCCTTTCCTCAAGGGTATACATATTAAGCTCCTTTAGTCTCTCTTCGTATGGCTTTTGGTGCAGACCCGGCATCATTTTAGTTGCCCTCCTCTTTGTACTGCCTCCATCCTGTTTACGTCCTTGTGGATATTGGGGAGTCCAGAACTGCACGCAGTACTCCAGATGGGGTCTCACTAACTGTCTGTACAGAGGGATAGCAACTTCCTGGTTTCTGCTGGTGATGCCTCTTCCTATACATCCCAGTATCCTCTCAGCCCTTCTTACTGCCTTCTCATATTGCTTGCTTACCTTTAGATCATCTGATGTGACTACCCCCAGGTCCCTTTCCATTTGTGTTGTTGTTAGTACCTCCCCCCATTGTGCACTCTTCCCCTGGGTTTCTGTTTCCCAGGTGCATTACTTTGCACTTCTTTGCACTGAATCTAAGCTGCCATACTTTTGACCATTCCTCCCACCTTGCCAAGTCCCTTCTCATCCTTTCCACCCCGCCTTGTGCATCAACCCTATTGCCGATCTTTGTGTCATCTGCAAAGAGGCATACTTTTCCTTCCAGTCCTTCTGCAATGCCACTTATAAAGACATTAAAAAGGACTGGACCCAGTACTGAACCCTGCAGTACCCCGCTAGTAACCCTCCTTTCTTCGGAGTGGACTCCGTTTACTATTACCCTCTGTGTCCTGTTGTCTAGCCAATTGTTTACCCAGGCTACTACCCTGGGACCCACTCCCAGGCTGGCTAATTTATTGAACTTTTGTGTGGGACTGTGTCAAATGTCTTGCTAAAGTCTAGGTAGACCATGTCCACAGCCCCTCCCTGGACAACTATTTTGGGAAGCCCCCTCAAAAAATAAAAAGTCCCATTGTTTTAATGGGGTGTGCATATTCCATGTGTGGTTGCTGTTGTGCCTGACGTTATGTTGGAGCTTGACATTTTGACTCTGGCATTGTTTGCCGTGCTGTTTTTGGTTATGACATTATGATCCCGTGCCTCTTCCGAATCTATCCCAATTTCTTAGGAAGCAAAAGTTTTCTTGTACACTCTACCTTCTAAGCTAGACATTTAACTGTTTTAACTCAATTTGTTTTCTCTTCCCAGCCCTAGCAACAGGAAGGATTTTAGAAATGATCACCTTGCATGCTTCTATTTTTAATCTACTGCCTCCAAATTCAAAGTCCCTTTGAATTTCCAGGGATGCCTTCCTTTCTACATAATTTGTTCCTTTGTATAGGACCATAACTGAATTCTCTGTATCTGCTAATAAACTACCTAATTTTACCTTTCTATCTTTGATTTTGGAGCCTGGTAGGCAACTGACCATGGTATTCTCCTTTCTGCCATTACATATATTTCAGTCTTTATACCTTAATAGTGAGTCCTCCAACACTGCTACACCCTCTGCTTTTACCTTAACCCACTTCCTCCTGCACATTATCCATGGCAATTTGACTCAGACCATTTTGATCTACCTCTCCTTCCACTTCTGATGTTATCATGTTTTATGCTGGAATGCTGCTATGCATGTCTGTGTCTATGGAGTTTGTTTTCTGTTTGTCCTTATTTTGTGCATTTACATTATCTCCTACCACCTTGCTTTCCCCTGTTTGCCTTTTCCCTTTGGTATGCTGTGCCCCATCCTCCCCTTGTACTGTGCATTTGTTTGAAGGGCACTGAATTTATTTTGTAACTCTATTGTTCTGTGTAACTGTTCATACATTCTCCTCTTTGTTCTGCCTTTTACAAGATACCACTCTTCCCCCATTTGTTCTTCAGTTCCCCCTCAGATTCTTTGTATGGGTTTCTTTTTTGCTTGTCATATTGTTTCCTCCCGCTCATTTCCTTCTCTTCCCCTAGCAGCAACAGCCTGTTCTCCTTCTTGTAACAGAACACTAGTGTTGTGAACAAACTGTTCTAATTTTCTCATCTCTACCTGAAATTCAACTTGCTTTTTAAGATCCATAATAGCTCCTTCCAGTTTGCATGCCAGGTTACATCTAGAACAGATGTATTCTGTTTCCCGGGTTTCTATAAGTATACATTTTGCAGTTCAGACATTGTACCAATCCCCCCCTCCCCCCGAGCTCCATACTCTCTTTTTGGGACACAAAAGTCTGAAATTTGACCTGGATATTGTATATATCCTGGTCCGCTGTCCTATCTGCTCCAGTGGACACAGCAGACACTGGCCTCTGCCTTTGTCAGTCTCTGCCCCATGCTTATAGACACTTGCACTGATCGCTTGTTAAATAGGTCAGTATGGCCTCAGACCAGCCCCTCTCGGTTTGGCTAGCATCAAGAAGCTAGAATGATCCCAAAGTACCCTAAATAAACTTTTCCAACCTTTCGGTAAAAGGTCACCTAAAAGAGTGTTGCTCCATTTCTTGTAGTTTTTTTACTTCCTGAGTACTAAATATCCCAGTATACACTGCTCAGCATATGATTGGAGGGTGCCAGTCAGGATGCTGGATGTTGCCACAACTCCAGAGCTAGTCCCAAGATGGCCTAAGTCATGGGGAAGGCAATCCTTGGGGAGTCGTCCTTGTCTAGTATTGTCAGCAAAGGAATACTTAGACCACTTCTGGACTGGTTCTATGGGCACATTCATGGACTCTGACTTAGTTGAAAAAAATACACCAGGCCATGGTCAGTTCTTCAGCTGAATCTCGATCAGCAGTGTGGATCCTGGACAACTCACCTTTAGAGTCTTTGGAGGATTCCTCAAAAATGGGCCTCGACCATTTGCCAGCACGGACCACCCTTGTATCTTTGGACTGGGTGCTCTACATCAAAAGATAGCCTGGGAAGCTGGCAGCAGTATGGGGCTCTTTGGTTGGAGCCCCAAGGAGGGACTGTGGTGCAGATGGCTCCACCAAAGGTGTGGAGAAGCATACATAGGGGTTAGCTGTAAAATGAAGACCAGCATGGAAATGGTGGTGTAGGCCAAGGGATGGAATGTCCGGGTAGAATAGCCTTATCCTTCCCAGCAATGGGCCACTGACTGCTGCCAGAGGAGCTCCTAATAGATGCATCCCAGTCTAGCAGGATCAAGAGCGTGAGAGGTGCTTTGACCTTGACCTCAGATGTTGACCAATGGATCGACATCAATGAGCATCCACCGGGGGGGGGATGTTATGGTAAACCACCTGCCTCGACATGTTGAGCATAACAAGCTTTAGAGGAATGATCACCGGAGCATGCCACTCCTGGAGCAACCCAGCTGGGGACAATGACTGGGCCACATCCTCCTGAGTGAGGACTGGGGGGAACTGGAGTATGGGAGATTGACTCTGACAGCCAGCTGACAGTCTCAAGAAATATCTCAATAACCTGCTAGACCACAGTCAAGGTCAAAAAGCCCAATGAGGTTAACATGGAGCTCTCAACCTTACCCTCATCTGAAGGGAGCTCAGCCAAAATTCAGCAGGTGGGGACAAATAAACTGCCATGTCACAGCATCAGTTTGTCATGCTAACACCACGTCCATGGCAACAGCTATGTCAATAAGGAGGGGGAATGCACAGTATCACTAGTTCACAAAATAAATCCACAGAACTTTACAATATTTGTCTTCTAAAAAACAGCCCCCCCCAAAAAAAATCTATCATACAAGGTCCTAGTCTATTTATTTATTTATTCTATTTGAAATTTGTTGACTGGGTAGGACACAACAGCATCAGCTGCCCATTTTCAAGAGTGACCAAGAGATATAAACAAAAGCAACCGTACAGGAAAAATATGCAATACATCAGAGTACACAGTAATCAGGTAGCATTACATTTGCACATTGACAAATAAATACAGTATTTTTTAGCATCATTTTAAATGTATTTTGCAAAATGATTGCGTATTGTGAAGCAAGTAAATTTTAGCATGTAATGGCTCTATATATCAAAGAGCATTGGCCCAGGATGGCATGAAAGAGTGGGGGGGGTCTTAAGAATTAAGTGTGAGCAGATCTAGTACACTGGGTACCAGTAGTGGGGCTAGCATCCGACAGTAAGATCTAATAGAACCTTTCAGGAAACAACTAAACTGTTGAGGGCGAAATAAGTAATGCATAAATCAAAAGAAAGCCAGCCAAGGTGTTTGTAAAGAATACAGTGATGTGAAAATATGGGTCTGGAGGCAGCAAATCTGCATATGGAGTTGTACAGAATATTAACTATTTGCACATCTGTGACATCGGCAGTGGCATAGACTGGAAGTACATATGCCACTAAGAAGAGAAAGGACTGAGCTAGAACTTTCTTAGAGTGAGTGCACAAACCATTTTTTGGCTCATAAAGCAGATAAAGGTGAGTGTGAACTGATTTAACTAGCATGGAGATACGTTCTTTAAAAGAGAGAGTCTGGTGTATAATAAAACCGAGGTACTTGAAATTTTCCTCTCTCTCTCTCCACATACGGTATGTATCACTTAAATATTTAAATAAGTTAGAGGTGGATAAAGCCTTTAGTTTTTTGTTTAGTTCCAAAGTGCACATACTTGGTTTTACCAACATTCAACAGAAGGTTATTTTTTTTAACAACCATTTTTGTAACAGATGAAAGTTAGGCTACAAGTATCTGACCATGTCACTGACATTAGATGCCCTTCTGTACAAAGCACTATCATCCACAAATGTGACGATACAGGATTCAGAGCTATATAACATATCAGCTAGATTGTTCAAAAAGACACTAAACAGTATAGGCCACAGGACTGATCCTGGGGTAGAACGGTAGTAATTCGGATGAGTGGAAAGGAAAATAGAATTAAATAAGATGGACTGAAATCTGCCTGTCAGGTAATTCTGGAACCAGGACATGGCAGACATGGATAGACCAAGGGCCCATAGCGTGGTGAGCATAGAACTATGGTGCACCAGATCAAATGCTTTGGAATAAGCCAAAAAAAGCACTCCAACCATGCCCCCACTGTCCAACATCCTGTGAAGATCATTAATGACTTCAAGCACAGCTGTAAGCATGCTGTATTTGTTTTGAAAACCATGCTGGCAAGGTGTTAGCAAATTTCCAGAATCAAGGAACGCTTTAAATGGGTCAAAACAATCCTCTCCAGGACACTAGAAAATGGAGCAAGTATGGAAATAGGATGATCATGCTTCCATAGCCTCAGGACTCCACCAGTACCTGACAAATAGCTGTATAAGGTGCACAGAGGAGGGGGAATGCACAGTATCACTAGTTCACAAAATAAATCCACAGAACTTTACAATATTTGTTTTCTAAAAAACAGTAAAAATTAAATAATATTCCATTTTTTGTCTTTCTAACCAATTGTTTACATTTATTCCTTAGTTGTTTTTTTGATATTTAAGCAAAGTAGAATTTATGCGTTGCGTCCTAAAAACTTTTCCCGTCTCTCTCCTGCATCACAAGACAAGAGATTGCATAAACGAAATAAGCAGAGGAGACCATGTGCGATAAATGATTTATCCATAAGTGTGCTGTTTACACCACTCAAACCCTTGTGAGGGAAAGCTCCCCAACACGCAAAAAGGCATCACCCGTGCACAGAACAGTGTGCAATACCTTCCCAGGCTCAGAGTGGTGACGCGTGACAGTGCTGGCCCCTATCTTTGTGCTGCCCAGCTGGCTCCCTGACCTCGTCCCTGAACCTGAGTTGCCAGCATGAGAACACAACATGCTACCCACTGGGCCAAAGGCCAGCCCTGCACACAATGTTTCTTCATAACTTTAACCCCAAATTTTTAACATTATCGTTTTATGACCACCCCTTCTGAACATGACTAGTGTCATTTATACAGTACTAGCTGAAACATCATTTTATGCCACAAGAGCGAAAACACATTTTGGGCAGGATTTCAAAACTGACACCTATCATTTTCAAGAGGCGTTGTGAAAAAATGCCTATGTTGAACATTTGTGGTCAAAATACTGAAAATTATCAAAGTTATGAGTGAACATTGAAAACTTTCAATGTACCTGCATAAAGTAGTTACATAAGAGCTTACCATAACAGCAGATCTTCAAGAGAGGCTCTTGCAGTAGGTAATCACCATTAGAACTAGAGCTGTCTGGCACTAGGACCACATGGAAAACTTTAGCAAGCAGTGTGTCTGGTGGTGGACCACCCACCCGGCATCATGTGACCGACATCAGCGTGACACCAGAGTAGGGCGGTCCCCACGCCCTCCAGTACTCCGCTTGGAGACCTAAGAAGGTGTGACAGGAGAAAGGAGTGGGCTCCTGGAGCCAAAGGAAAGGCTAGAAAGAGAAAATAGCTACAGAATTAGGGGGAAGGTGGGAGGGAAAGCAATACCTACTGCAGGAGCCTCTCTTGAAGATCTACTGTTACAGTAAGTTCTTACATAACTGTACTATCTTACTTAGAGAGGGCTCTTGCAGTAGGTAATCACCAATAAGACTGAGTGCCAAGCATTGTAATTCAGACAAAGGCTGAAGCACTGGAGGCAGGAAAAGTCTGCAGTAGCTACAGAATTAAGACAGGAGGTCCTGAAGAACAGCTAGTCCAAAGCCCATCCTGTGCCTTGAGGCAATGTCCAGATTGTAATGTTTGGTGAAGGTGTGGACAAAGCTCCAAGTGGCAGCCATGCAAATGTCAGCAGCAGAAACATTCTTGAAACAAGCAGCAGATGCAGCCATGCCTTCGGTTGCCTGTCCCTTAACCTCCCCCAGAAGGGGTTTGTTATACTACTGGTAACAAAACACAATGCAGTTCACCAACCATTTGGATAAACATTGTCTGGAAACTGCATCACCCTCTCTTTTGGGCACAAAAAAAACAAAAAGCTGATCCGTTTGTGCACTGACTTTGTCCGGTTCGTGTAATAACGCAAAATTTTGTGCACAGAGTGTGTGCAGAATGGTCTCGCCCTGATTAGAATGCTCAGGGTAATACACTGGGCAAGTGTATGGCCCGATTCAAAGTAAACTCAGAAACCACTTTCAGTAGAAACTTAGAATTTTGTACATAGAACCACCCAGTCTCTGTGGAAAATCAAATAAGGTTCCTCACACAACAGGGCCTGAAGCTCGAAAATCCCTCAAGCAGAAATAACAGCAACTAAAAAGAGTGTTTTCCAAGAAATGTAAGCACAGGTCGCAGCTCGTGGATGGTTCAAAGGGAGGCAAAGTGAGCTTTTCAAGGATAAAATTCAAATCCCTCAGAGGAACAGGGTTCCTAATCAGGGGTTTCGGATGGAGAATCCATTTCAGAAAGGTTTTGGATACCTCCAACTGAACCAAGGTTTTGCCATCCACTGTAGTGCGGGTAGGCAGAAATGGCAAACAAATGAACCTTTAGGGTAAAGTAACTAAGGCCTAGATAAAAAATAAAGGTTCAGGAACTCATCAAACATACAAAGAGGGATGCTCAAAAAATTATTGCACATGATCCTTATTTCCACGTTATAACATCTTTATTCCACCATAGACAAACATATCCTGGTCTGACATGTTTCGGACTGACCACAATCCCTTCTCAAAGGCTAAGGACAATACACATAACACCACTCTTAAAAAGACAATGTTCATTGCTATGTGACCCGTAAAACTACATTCATAGGTACATTAATTGAAGTGCTTAATGATCAAAGTGCCAATAGAATAAATCAACCACATTCAAGAAACATGGACTTTGATGGCAGATAAGGACCGCTTGGCCCACCTAGTCTGCCCATTTCCCTACCTACAGGATAGGCCGCAGATCCTAGTTAACCAACAGCCTATTTCTTCCTACCCCCCACAAGAATTGCCTTATGTCTGTCCCATGCATTCTTGAATTCTCCCACAGTTTTAGACCCCACAACCTCCTCAGGAAGGCTGTTCCATGCATCCACTACCCTCTCTGCGAAAAAATACTTCCTCACATTGCCCCTGAATGAAGAGGTATGTTAATTAATCAACAAGGGAAAGGAAAAGAGAATTAAAAAGGAAAGATGAAAGAACAGGGAAGAAAAGAAAAACAAATACTATACCTCAGCCCTGACCAAAGGTATCCATGGTCCGGAACAGAGTCAGCGGCGGTGTCTGAGAAGGAACTCCTCTGGTGAGGTTGGATAATTCCTTCCACCAAAGGAGGTCCCAATGCATGGGGCTGAACACCAGAATCCTGTGATCCAGGATGTTGTTCTTCTAGTCCCACTGAACTCCAAAGGTCCACTGTGTGATACGCAAGTGGAGCCTGGCCAGGGGTACAGTGGGGATAGCCGTTGCCATCAGCCCTAGAAGGCGCAGGACTGAGTGGGCTGAGGTCCATTGGCTGGTTGTCACTAGAGCGGCCTGCTAACACAAGATTTCCACCCAGTCCAAGGGAAGGAAGGTCTGACCCTGAGTCGTATCCAACACCGCCCCAATGAATTGGAGGCGTTGGGAGAGAACAAGGTTGGATTTGGGGTAGCCGACCGTGATTCCAACCATGCTGAACAGGTTCAGGGTGGTATGTAGTGCTGCCACCAGTCCCTCCCCCAAAGAAGCTGACAGAAGCCAGTTGTCAAGGTAAGAAAAGATGTAAAGCTGCTGCCACTACTGCTAGGTACATGGTGAAAACCCTGGGTACTGAAGAAGGGCCAAAGGGGAGTGCCTTGAACTAAAAGTACTCCCCCTGGAAAGCAAAACGTAAGCAGTGGTGGTGATGGGGGGTAAGATGGGGATATGCAGGTAAGAATCCTGCATGTATATCCAGGGCACAAAGCCAATGGCCATGCTGCAGAAGTGGCAGGAGTCCCGGCAGGGTCAACATGCAAAACCTCTTGTATTCTACATATAGGTTTAGTGTGCTTAGGCCCAGGACTGGACAGAGGTCCCCTGTCTTTCTGGAGTCCATGAAGAAGTGGGAGTAAAACCCTTTCCCCTTCCTAGCCTGGAGGAACAGGCTGTATGGCTGATTTTGTCAGCAAGCCTAACTCTCCTCCCTGATGAGCAGGATATGGCCTTTTGGATAGTGAGAGACCTGGAGGATTTCTTGGATGACTCTATATGAATTTGATGATGTGACCTTGAGTGATCAGCTGAAGGACCCACGAGTCTGTCGTTATCGCTTCCCACACGGCCAGGTGGTTGGTGAATCTGGCCCCTACTGGTTCCTCTTGAGCTGGTGGCAGAGGATGGGGGCTCTGCCGAAAGTCAGGAGGTGGAGGGGGTGTGTGGGGGAGCGCAACCCCGGCAACCCTTTGGGACTTGGCTGGAGGGGTGGGTCCTGTCGACTGGGCCCGACATTTGTTTTGATGTCGGGTTTGCTGCTGCCTGTTCTAACACCATTGTTGGAGATGAAAGGGCTGCTTAGGTTTAGTGTTTGAGCGGTACATAGTCTGCACTGAGTGCAGTGCCTTGCCACTGTCCTGGAGGTCAGAGATTATGTCCTTAACTTCACCACCAAAAAGGACAGGTCCTCTGAAGGGGTCTTCTTGGATGGTAACATGCACATCTGGGGCCAGACCAGATACCCACATCCAGGAGTACCAGCGCATGCTGATAGCCATGGCAGCACTCCTGGTATAGACATTGACCGCATAATATGTTTCTCTTAGAGAGTGGTGACAGGAAATTTCTGCGGTCCTGACTGTTTAAGTGATTTTGTTTTTAGCCTCAGAATCAGGTAAAGCCTCAAATGCCAATTTCAACTGGCCTAACATGGATTTCTGGAAGACTATCATATGTGCCAAATAATTCAGTGTGCTTACAGCAGGAGTACACCTTGAGTCCAAACTGGTCTATTTGTCATGACTCCTTATCTGGAGGTGAAGTGCTCATGTGTTTAGGCTTTGCCGTGTCCTGTCTTGGGCTGCTTTAATGGCCACTGAGTCTGCTTAAGGATCAGAACAGAGGTGGTCCTTGCCCTCCGGTGCCCCGATACAGTCAATCTGCTTTTTTGGTGACTGCGGCCACTGAGGAGGTTTGCTGCCAGACAGTGGAAGCCAGGTTCTCATGAGGTCCAATCCAAAGAGGAATGAGCAGAAGGGACAGCTCAGACATGTCCAGGTGTTCCGTCAACCTCTTGCGTTGGGGATCCAGGTCCTCTGTCTTCCAGCCATTCACCACCTGAATCTGTCAAAGGATCTTGGAAAAGGAGGGGCTCTCCAGCAGAGACTTCAGAGATTCTTTGGGATTTGGTTCCTCCATAAAGGGGGTCTCAAAACCTGAGGTGGAGGAATCGTCGGAGTCTGAGCTAGAGCCCGACGATAGACTCGCATCCGGAGACCGAGTGCATGGAAGCAGAGGTTCCGGAAGGGTGACCGGCTGATCCCTCCCCGCAGCTGCTACTGCAGTAGTGCATGAGGTGGAGGGGCAAGACGTTACTGGAGAGAGAGATCTCAGAGTAGGATCTTGGCGGGCTGGTGTAGAGGCCGCTGTTGGTTGTCGTCGGTCCAGCTCAGAGACCAGCTGAGCCTTATTGGTAGACCGCCAATACAGGAGAGCCTCTCTGAAGTGCACCTGAGGCTGAGGTGGTAGAGGTGGAGTCAGAGGCGGGGGCTGACAGACTGGTGGGTAAGCCTGTAAAGGGTAACCCGATGGTAGGTAGCCCATTGCAGGTAATGATAGCCCAACATTCCATAGGACAAATAACCCAGCGTGGGGTACCCCAGCTTGTGAAACCCAGGTGGTAAGTACCCTGGTGAAGAGTAGTCTGGCACAGGGGAAGCCTGGCATCAGGTACCTGCTGAGGGGCCCAACGGAGGGGCCAACAGATCTGCTGGAGGCCCTGATGGTGGATAACCTGGCACAGGACCCGATTAAGGGACCAATGGCTCTGTTGGGGATCCTTACGGTGGGAGGCCAAGCATGGGCCCCAAAGGAGTGGCTGAGGGACAGGATGGTGGCCCTGACAGAGGACAGGAAGGTCCTGGCAATGTCAGGTTCAGCATCAGAACAAATGTAGGAGGTTCTGGCACTGGCCCCAAAGGGGCCGAGGGTCCCACAGGAGCCTGGGGTGGTGGAGGCAGCCCAGATGGGGAGCTTGCAGTTCAGAAGATGTTGGCTCCCAAGGGAGGTCCGGTGTCAGGTGTTCCGGCTTTGGCAATAGGGGAGTGTCTCCTCAAGCTCCATGGGTGCAGGAGAGCTAGGAGGTACCACCGGTGGAGGTGGTGAAGGAGGTACTCCAGAGGGTGAACCCTCTGGGGTGGGTTGCGGCCAGAGCTGCAGCAAGCGAGAATCATTGTCAGGCCTGTTATCGGGACCCACTGAATGTGCATCGGCCATGCGGATGTCAGAGGAGCTGGCCTTCGACTTATCAGTCATGGCCGGGTGTTCATCAGAGGAGCTGACAAGCGACTTATCCGCAGTGCCACCCAACTCAGACCACAAGGTTGTGAGGAGCCTAAGGGTGGCAGAGCTCTCCAATGGATCGGAGGCACCACCTGAACTGTGACCAGCTCAGGCGGGGGGGCCTGAAGGCTGCTCATCACTAGGAAAGACAGGCTTGGCCAGTAGAGTGGTACCTGCACCCACGGGAGGACGCTCGTCACCCGCAGTCCCCGAAGTGAGCCACGGGTGGGAAGGAGACCAATCTCAGTCCCATTGCGTCTCCTTGTCCTCCTTCTTTTTCTTGTGTGGGTCAGAAGAACCCTCGCAGAGGACGACGATCCCTGTAGCTTTTGCAACTCCCAGCTCCTTCTCCATGGAAGCCAATTTTAGCTTAAGAATGTGGGCTTCCAGGGCTTGTTAGTGGTGTTTCCGTATGGCCTGGTTAAATTTCTGATAGGCCTCACAGTCCTTAGTCTTGAGCTGTGGGCCCAGACAGAAGAGACAGAGGGAATGTCCATCCTTGTGAGGGTGCTGAGTTCCGCAGGAATCGCACTTGTTCTTATGTGACTCAGAAGGCATCTGAGAAGACAAGCATGACAAAGGTAATACAATGACACTATTTAAAAGAAATAAAAATTGGGGTAATACTCATCTAACAAGCATTTGTCAATGCCGAATGTTGCTTGCTTCTATGTGCTCTTTAGGAATTTGGAAGTCATCGGAGTGCAAATATTGAAAATTCGTGAACTTACGAGCATGAGTAGGAACTGCGCAATGCACGCTCGTAAAACAGTCATTTTTAGGAATTTTTTCACCAAATTTTCAACATAGCCATTTTAAGACCTCTGATCATGAACAGTGTCACTGTGATTTTCTTAATGTGTCCTGTACATTGATTTCTTTACCGACTGTGCCATTGTCGCTACATGGGTGGAAACACATTTTGGGTGAGATGTGAAAAATGACAGCTATACTGCTCATAAGAAGGTGTGGTAAAATGGCAATGTTGAAAATCTGGAGTGAAAATATTGAAAATTCGCGAACTTACGAGCGTGCGTAGGAACTGCGCAACGCACGCCAGTAAAACAGTCATTTTGAGGAATTTTTCCACCAAATTTTCAAAATAGGTTTTTGAGAGCCCACCTTATGAACACTGGCAGTGTCATTTTGTTAATCATTCCGGAAAGGTGATTTCGCGCAGTGGCTGTGAAATCAACCTTCGGGCCCGAGTAACGCCATGACAGTGCAAGAATTCATGAGAGGGTCCCAAAAACCCATGTTAAAATTTGGTAAAATTCCAAAATGTTTGAGATATGCACAACAAAGTTAAAAAATCCTATCTATCCCACTATACAGTTTACGGCATTTCCTCAGTTCGCGTTGGCTTTGAAGAGTGCAGGCGTGTTCTCGGTCCACGAAGATCGTCAGTTTTTGTTTTAACGATGATGCGGGACATTTGCCACGCTGGGGTGGGCTCCCAGCATGAGAAGGATAGCTGAGGCGTGGAGCCAGCGGGGATTAGTCACCTGTCGGCTATGGCATCTGTTGCCACACTGGGGTGGGCTCCCAGCATGGCACCCTGTACTGGGGAGATAGTGGAGCCGATGGGGATTGGGCACCCCGTCGGCCATAACATCATTTTGCCACGCTGGGGTCGGCTCCCAGCATGGCACCTGGATGCTTTGGGGGGGTGGCATGCAGCCAACGGGGGATTGGGCACCCCCGTCAGCCATAAAACATTTTGCCACACTGGGGTGGGATCCCAGCATGGCACCTGGATGCTTTTCAAGCAGAGCTCTCCCTTTCAACTGTATGCCACTGCATTTTCAGCTTGTCATAGACAGCTGAAGCAGTGATTGGGGAACTGGGGCCGCGCCTGCAAACACACTGACTGCATTGGAAGATGGGCTGACACACCTCCAAAAACTCGGATGATGGCACTATGTTTCTTGCACATGCGTGCAAGCAACATACAAATGGCAGTCGACTGAAGCAGAGTTCACTGCAAGGTCCGACATGTGCAGGTAGATGGTGGGAAAGAACTGGAGGGCGGGCGTGGGGACCGCCTACTATATAGTGTCATGCTGACGTCGGTCACATGACATTGGGTGGGCAGTCCCCCACCAGACACTGCTAGCTAAAGTTTTCCGTGTGGTCCTAGTGCCTGATGAAACCTAGTCTAATTAATTACCCCACCTACTGCAAGAGCCCTCGAAGTAGGATCTTTGTTTAAGCTTTTGACACCAAATTTTCAACACAGTCTTTCTGTGACCCCACTTCTTGAACCTGGTAGATAAAGTTTTTCAAATCTGTCCTGAAAGGTGATATTGCAGAGCAAAATGAAATCACCATACAGGACAGATTTAACAAATTTCACTTACCTTGTTCATCAGGCACGGTCCAAATTAGGCCATGTTGAAAATCTGGTGAAACAATATCAAACAAGCATTTGTCAATGCCGAATGTTTCTTTGCATGGTGTATGTGGCAGGGGTGTACTGTTAGTTGAATAACAACTTAAGGTCACTAAACAAATGTATTGCGTTTTTAACATTTATGCCCCAGATTTTCAACATAGACTTGTTATGACCCCACCTCTTGAGCAATAGTGGAGAAAATCGTCAACTTCTGGCCAAAAGATGGTTTCGCGCAGAGACTACGAAATCAACTTTTGGGATGCAAAAACACATTTTGGCCAGGATCTGAAAAATGACAGCTCTCATATTCATGAGGTGCTATGAAGAAATGGCTATGTTGAAAATTTGGGGTCAAAATATTGAAAATTACCAAAGTTACAAGCCTGTGTTCACAAACTTCAATGAAGTCTCATAACTTTGTTGTTCTGTAATATTTTTACGCCAAATCTTCATCATAGCCTTCTTTTGACCTTACCTCATGAAAAATAGTACAGAAAATTGTCAACTCCTGGCCAAAAGGTGATTTTGCACAGCGACTGCGAAATCACCTTTCAGGACCATTTTGGTCAGAATTTGAAAAATGATAGCTGTCATATTCATGACATGCAGTGAAGAAATGGCTATGTAGAAAATGAGGGGTAATAATATTGAAAATTATCAAGTTATGAGCCTACGTTTGCAAACTTCAACGTAAGCTCATAACTTTGTAGTTTTTTTAATATTTTTACACCAAATTTTCAACATAGCCTTCTTATGATCCCACTTCATGAACAAGGGCAGAGGAAACTTTCAACTCCTGCCCAAAAGGTGATATTGCACAGGGACCACAAAATCACCTTTTGGGATAGATTTGCCCAATGTGAATGCAATTGTTCATGAGGCAGGGTTCCAAAGAAGGCATGTTGAAAATGTGGGCCACAAATATGCAAAAATGGCCAAGTCATGCTACTAAGTTCAAAACACCATTGAAATACATTGAACCGCATACCTGTTTCTTCGGTTTGTGGTCCGATTTTGCTTTGAAGAGTGAAGACGTGTCTGCGATCCAGAGAGGATTATGGTTTTGGAGCCCTGATGGGTAAGTAAGGTCTTGAAGGGGTGGTGCGGGGTGGTGGGAGCTGAGTGGGAAGGTCGGGTGGTGGGCCAGGACTGGCCACAAAAGACAATGATAGACTGTTTTCTTTATACAGGTTAAAAAAAAAGACAAGGTATCCCAGATTACGACACTGGGGAATTGAGCGTCTCCCAGTGTCACTGTTATGTTTCTGAGGAGGAGGCGGGGGGGGGTGCTGAGAGGGAGGGTCAGGTTGAGGGAGAAAAATAATCACTGGGTAGAGACAGGAATTCTGAACTGGGTTTTGCTGTTGAGGAAGGTGGTCAGTTTCTGCAAAGCTCATCCAAAGTGTAGCAACAAGATAAAAAAAAAAACTGACATAACATGGAGTATGTGCCAAAACTCAAAAATCAACCAGAGTTCTCCCTTTATTCAGGGCCAGCCTGATCAAGGTCATTTTAAAGGGACACTGCCAACCCCCTTAAACTTCAAAGTGTCTGTACTGTAAAATCAGGCAACCACACCGTGCCAAGAATGAACCTTTACACTTCCCACAAGAACGACACATATAAAAATGATGTCTGTTGATTATTTTACTAGTGTACAAGTTTTGCTGGTGCTGCTGCTGCCCAGAGAACAGGTTTGAAGAATTCTAACCCTGAACATTTAGCATCCCTAAATTAAATAACGCATAGAGGATATGCTGTGGCAACTGCAGAATTTTTTTACCTTAAACTACCAGAGAGTTGTTTATCTTTCACTTCGTTTAGGTTTCAGAAAATTGGGGGGAGTATGACATATCATAGCAAGGGAATAAAAACATCAAGTCAGGAATGCACTAGCCTGCTGCTGTAAGATTATTTACAAAGAAAAGCCTCACTCATCAGAAATGAACATGTTTTGGAGACAGAACAGTTAGCAGAACTAGCACTGAGAAATGCAGAATATGTGATGATGCATAAAGGAGTGATGAGCGCTCCATGCAGATCATGCATATTAGCATCCCAGGGGGCTCTTTAAATGGATGGTGCATCTTGTTAAATCATCTCCACACAAATATCGCATAACTGATTAGCCTAATCCCATAAAACTACTATTTTACTGTGTTTCCACAGCCGCAACTACTGCTTGCCCTGCACCCTTCTTGATGAGTGCCCTGACGGTGTACTGAAGGCTTTGAGTTGTCCATCTCCCCCCCATGCACCTTCTTGAAATGACCCCCATCTGTCCTCTCTCCCCCACCACATCACGGGGATGGAAACGGGTTCCAGAAGCGTGTCATTGAGCTGTAAGAAGCAATGGGCCCCGGAGCACTGACTCGCCAGAAGGTTGTCCAGGTGAAAAGTTGCTCACAGGGTGTACAGTGAGTGAGGCAAAGAAAATGTCCTGGGACTTACGCAGCATCTCTGTGGCAGAGATCCATTCATGGTGGCAGGTCTCTGCCTTTGCCCACTTCTGCTCCCTCTTCAGGACCGCCTTCCAGTTGCCAGACTTTGAGATTGAGGTGCTCCGGGGACCAGGAGGGAGAGAAGGGAAATGGGGGGGGGGGGCTGCCCCGTGTTGTCTGTTTCTCATTAACAAAAGTTTGTCCTCCCCATATTTATTGCTGGCAAGTGGCAGCCCCCCAGGAACTACAAGTTTGGTGGAACAGTTCTCACCACTTATGTTTAGTGTTTGGCTGTAGAGACACCATTTGTTGTGCTACTTGTTCATCATGTTGGGGTTGGAGTTGGGGTTCCATCAAGGCTCTTTAAAGGGACACTGTCAACCCCAAAGTGTCCCTAGTTTAAAAAAACACATTTTATGATTGTTCACATTCTATAGTGACTGTTTATGCAGCTGGTAGTTTGATTCAGATCTCTTTTTTCTTTTAAAAAGTGAAAATCTGAGTGCCCACCATACTGGTGTTACTACACCAAAACATGTTTGTTTACATTTCTTGACCAACTACCACTGCATATTTCCTGGACTCTGCAACACCCTTAACACAATCTGACCACTCATTATGCAGTGGGAATAGAGAAGATTAAGGCATCAGTGGCTGCAGTGTTTGAGGTTATTTCTTTTTTTTTTTTCGTCCCCGTGCTCACTGGTCCCCACTCCTTCAGGCTCTGCAAGTCCCCCTAGCCCCACTGTCCTTACCCAGTCCTCTTCTGGATCCTCGCATTGCAGACGATCCCCAGGGTATCCCGGCATATCCCTTCGCCTGGTGGGTCCCCTCCTCCGAGGGGGAAGGCATCGAGGGGAGAGGGATGACCCCAGCACACACTTCATTGGGCCCGGGGATGCTGCCAAGGAGAAGGAGGCCCTGGTAAGGCACTGGAGGCATCTGGAGGACAGACAGCCGTCGTCCTGGTGGCCAGCGAGTGATGTTTTCCTGGTTTTTCTTGAGGTGCATGATGTCCGGACGTCAAGGCAAGAGCCGACATCTGCCACGCACCACCCAGCAGTGAACCCCGACGTGTTGCCCTACCTCTGGCCTCCACCAGTGGTCACCCAACACCAGGTTGCAGCCCTCCTTCCCTCTCTGGAGACAACAAGCAGTCGTGGGACGCTCAAGTTGTCTCCCCCAGCCGGCCCTCCGGCTACCCAAACTCGTTCCCAAACCCGGGTCACTGGCGTCGCAAGCGGAAATCCAACCGCTGTGCCGGTGGGCCGGAGGGTATTTCTAATGTTCAGGAAGTATGCAGTAACAGCAGTTCAATGATTTGAAGCAAAACAAGGCTGGGTATAGGTGTACATTCCCATGCTTTTCAGTTCTAATAAGCAAGGAGGCAAACAGAACCACCAGCAACATCAATGAATTTTAGAGAATGTAAGCAATTATAAAATGTTGGTTCTTACCTAAAAATAATATGATGTAAAAAAAGGTTGACAGTGTCCCTTTAAGTACATTTGATTTAAAACTCAATAGAAATCCCGGGATCTGTTACTTACATTTGTATTATATTTTTATAAAAGTTTCGGAATAGATAAAATACATTATTCTCGGAAATTCACCACACTGCATCAAGGTTAACACTATCAATTAACTTAAAACAGGAGACAATTCACTGTTTCCTAGAAATACAGTAGATCTTTCACAGAAATAAGTATATTGTCCTTCTTTAGCCATATCTATAAGAAAGTCCAGAGGTGTCATAGCTACTTAAACATTTCGGGTACAGTCCATTCCTTCAGTTAACCCTCTTATTTATTAATGTTCTTATTTTATATTTAAAATATCAGATTTACAGACCTTTGAGTCAAAGACTCGTTTACAAAGGCACCTCGTCATAGAGAACAAAGACAGACAATATTACATAGATCAATACACAGTAATAGTTACAGGTTTCAAACAATAGTTACAGGGTTTCAACAGGTGTTACAGAAGGACAACATCCTTAGAGATACATGAGTAGCACACAGTAAGCAGAGTACAAAGGCATATGGTACCTGGTCAGGAGAGCTGTGAAATACTGAGCAAACACAATATGGTGCCAGGAGTCAACAGCAAATATGGGATGCAAACAATACAGCCCTGTGGTGGGACAGCAGTATTCATGCAGGGGGGGAGGAGCGGATTGTGGTGAGACATAGGTGCAGATAAAAGCAGTCTGAGGGACATTTTCATTATCCAAGGTAGATTGACCATTAGGCTTGGCAGATTAGGCCCCACAGGGGAGGTCCAGAGGAGAGGGGGAGACTGGAATTAGGTACACTTACAGCTGTGGGTGGCGAATAGATGGCTCCTGAGGGCTGCCTTTAAGGGACCAATGTTAGTGATGTTGGTGATATTGGCCGGGAGGGTGTTGAACCAGGAGGGTGCTCTGTAGCAGAAGGATCTCTGGGCTAGGGATGTCCTGGTTCTGGGTACTAGTAGGGTGGCCTTACAGGTACTACGGGAGGAGACCGTAGGGGTGGCCCAGTGAAGGGAGGCAATTACCCCAGGGGGGACAGCCCGAAGAGTGTTTTTTTGGCTTGCAGGCAAGTCTGGTAGCTGAATCTCTCCTCTAGGTTGCACAGGTTAGCGGTGGAGTACAGTGGACAGGTGTGAGTGCGCCTGTAAGCTCTGGTCTGGAGTCTGCAGGCCTTGTTAATGGAGAGCTGGATTCTGGCAAGTGTAGAATTGTCAGCAGCAGCTGCATAGATAGGCAGACCATAGTCCACTAGGGACAGGACAGATGAGGTGATGGCCAGCTGGAGAGCATCAGGGCGAAGGCAGTCCCTGTGATGGCATAGAAGCTTGATCCTGGGGTTGGTGGTGGTAGAAAGGGCGCTGATGTGGGAGTGGAAGGTGAGGGCAGAGTCAAAGGTGATACCCAAGTATTTATAGGAGGACACTTGCTCTAGGGGGTGCAGAGTGCTGGGTAGTATCAGGAGGAGGGCATTTCTGGCCTTGCTTTGGTGGTGCACGAAGAGCCTTGCCTTCATCTTTTTTAGGCTCATGACCAAGCTATGATCGGTGAACAACTGTTCTGCTTGGTGAAAGGCATGCTAGAGGGAAGCCTGTAGTGAGGCAGGGTTAGGGTGTGAGGAAAATAATACACGTCATCTGCATAGAGGAGTGTTCTGCTAGTACAGGCAGTGGGGAGTGTGTTGAGATAGAGACTGAAGATAAGGGGTCCCAGGATGAAGCCCTGGGGTACTCTGGAGTGGACAGGATGGGTGTCGGACAAGGAGCTGTTGATTTTTACATACTGGGCTCTAGAAGAGAGGTAGCTGGTGAACCATGTGAGCAGACTAGCATAGGAACCGATGTGGAGGAGGGAGTCAAGCAAGAGGGGATGGTAGACTGTGTCAAAGGCCTTGGAGAGGTCAAAGAACATGACTCCGGTGAGGTTGCCAGAGTCCAGGGCAGAGTGCAGGAAGCTAGAGAATTGAAGGAGAACAGTAGTGGTGCTGTGACCTGAGCGAAAGCTGTGCTGCTCAGGGTACATGATATCATACTTGGTCTGGTACTCTGTGAGTTGGTCTGCTACCACTTTTTCAAGAGTTTTCGAGAGTGGAGGGAGCACAGAGATTGGCCGGTAGTTACTGGGGGAGGACCGATCCCCACTCTTGTGTATCGGAGTGATGATGGCTGTTTTCCAGGCACTGGGGAATTGACACAGACACAGTGAGCGGTTTAGTAGGTCAGTGAGGGGGGTTCTATATGATAATACTGAGACGCAAACAGCAACTCACATTATCACGATGTCAGGGCAGAAAACAATTTCGCACCCTGGCATCCTCGATTCTATGAAATAACGAGCGCGAGTTTAAATGCTTTGCTTTCTGTGGGGGCTGTGCCCCACACCCACACCCACATGGGCTTCGGCCCTCAGCACCCCACCTACTTAAAGATTCTCAACTCCAGGAGGGTGCATGTCGGGGGGGGACAAAAGCAAAAAAAATACAAGTTTTGGGCAGGGTGCAACAAAAACGCAGTAGCGCATGAACCCGAACCCCAGAACCCCATGAACTGCAAGTGGAAGCCAACCACCGATGCCATGACGCAGCTCGGCAGCTGACCACAGCACCACCCCCTACATCCCTCCTCCCCTCCCAGGCCATGCTCGTCATGCTCGCTCCCCGTGTCGTGTAAATACAGCGACATCCTGTCGCTATGGTCACCCACCCCACCACATCCAGTCGCCTCCCTCCCCCCCTCACCATTTGGGCTTTGCCCGCATCGCAGTGCCGTTTTGGACGGGTGCCGTGATTCAGGCACCAACCTCATGTGCTACCATGAGGTGGACCAGAATAACATCCAAGACCTGCCGCAGGATCCTGGTGTCCAAGGGGTCATTACTGGGGCTGTTGCTATTGACAGCTTTTTGTCGATATGGCCTGACTTCAAGTGGGGATATTGTGTGAAGATAGAATGGTGGGCAAGGGAGGGTGGGGGGCTTGGTAGCTGGGATAGGGTCAAAGAAACTGCTTGGGAGTATGGAGCTAAGGTCAGAGAATGTGGTATTTAGGCAGTGCACAATGCCAAGGGGATCTGTAGAGACAGTGCCAATAATGGAGAGCTGGAACGGGGGGAGGGGGGGAGTGAGACTTTCCATTCAGTTCTTTCATGCTATTCCAGAGGTTCCTGGCTGACCCCCAGGAGGAGGCAAGGGTGGTGTGGTAGTGCTTGGCCTTAGCCTGTCGGATGGCCCAGGTACACTTACTGTGTTTGGCACTGTATGCTTGACTGTCCACTGGCTTGCCAGATTCAGCAGAGGTTATCCCTGCCCTGCAAGGGCCTATATTATTTTGCGTAGCAAGAAATAATGGAAAAAACATGAACAATATTTTCGGAAGTGTGAAAGTAGAAAAACAGTAGGAGTAAGAAGATATAGAGTTAAAGAAAGTTCATTCTGTTGTAAAAAAAAAAATGACAATGTTATTGTTCAGGTCAGTGTCTGGGTGTGCTAGTTTCAAGAATTCCTATATGTGGGCTGATGAGGCTCAGTATTTGCCTGGCCTGATATGCTCTGAAGCAAATGTATTGCATGGTGGTGCATCAGTGAGTTTACCCAGTCCTTCAATATTTCACTCCCTCCCTATGGATCTGCACCTCTAAAGGAAAGAGGGAGTTCAAAAATCCATTCCACTCCAAAAGGAATTGCTCCTTCCTACCCCTGAGCATGGGTAAGCCTATCCGTGATCAGCATTGTCAATAACAAATTCTTCCACATCATAATTGTGGGAGATACACAAGAGAGCCACATATTTAGAATAATCTGACGGGCCGCCACCAACATTATTCTTACACAAAGGGGGTATAAGGTCCCATTCCCTCTCCCTTGTTTTTTCTACTCCAAAGAGGAGAGAAAGTAGCAAGACCTCCACTTCCCTTCCCCAAATTTTGGAGACCTCTCATGCAATGTCTTTCCAGTATGTCTGGAGTATCGGACACATCCAGAAATAGTGGAGGTATGTGCCCCTATCCATATGGCATTTGCCACAAACCTCAGAGATCCATGGGTAAAACCTGTGGACCATGCTAGGAGGGTAGAAGAGACTTTGAATAAATTTATACTGCATTTCTTTAAAAGTACACTGTCAACCTGTTTTGCATCATATTTCTAGTTAAAAATCCACATTTTATGACTGCTTACTTTTTCTAAAATTCATTAATATTGCTGTTTGTTTTGTCTTCTTGTTTAGTAGAACTGAAATGCATGATAATGTATATTTATAAACAACTTTGTTTTGTTTCCAAACCTGAATCTATTCTTCTTGAATACTTCCTAAACATTAGATGCACCTCCAAAACAGTGTAGTCACTCATGAGGCAGTAGCCACCTAAACTCCCAATGCATTATATGTGGCTAGACTGTGTTGGGGGTGTTCCTAAGTCCAGGAAAGATGCAGTGGGAGTTGATTAAGGAATATAAACAAACCTGTTTTTGTGTGGTAACACCAGGATGGTGGGCAGTCTGTTTTTCATGTTTTAAAAGTAAAAAAAATCAGAATTACCAGCTACATCAGCAATCTTTGCAGAATGTTAGCAATTATAAAATGTTTTTTATGAGCAAGAGACACTTTGAGGCCTACGGGGGTTGACAGTGTTCCCTTTAAATCTGTTGCACAACAGCAGCCCCATGTGAGAAGTAATTATTGTCTGCCAATCATCATCCGTTATGGTCATGCCCAGGTCCTTCTCCCACCTAGATCTGGTCTGTCCAGAGGAATCTGGTATAGCTATCCTGTCTTGTCTGGCAACTATCCCTATTAATAATAATAGGTTCATTTTTTAAGCACCTCTCAGGATATCAAGGCGCTGTACAAAGTTAAAACATAATTCATAAACAGCAAATACAATAGTAATAACACAAGAGATCTATGTAACTATATGTTACTGATAAGCCTGACACCACAAAAAGGTTTTAAACGCCTGCTTAAATCCTCCCACAGTCATGCACTCCCGAAGCTGACGGGGTAGAGAGTTCCAGAGGGTAGGGGCCACAAACAAAAATGCTCAGGCCCCAGAAGATTTCAAAGTCCCCTCAGAATCTCCAGCAACCCTTCGTCAGCCGAGCGGAGCTGTCGCACAGGGCAGTAGGGAACAAGAAGCTCTTTCAAGTATGCTCTTGTCCTGTTTTTGGGCCCTGTAAATTTCCTGCTCCACAACTACTAATTGGAAATTCTCTACTGGACATCTGTCCAGGCTTCTGCCCAAAATTCTTCACTTGTAGAAATCAGTAGAAGTGTGATGTTGGCAGTCTCAGACTCTCCCTAATTGTTTCAAAAGGGTACATATCTTCTTTAGTGAAAAGATCCCCTGCACATTTTACGCCCCTCTCTTCCCATATTGCAAATCCCAGGTCCTGCAAGCCCGGCAAGAACCCCGGATTTCTTTCCATCTGGACCAAGAACGTATGGTCCCCTCCCGCTCTTTGCCTTCTTTTAATCACCTCCCAAGCCTTTAGCAGTGCCATGGGCAGTGGGTTCGAGTTAGGTAGTTGTCTATACTCCTTATCTCTGCCTTTTGAGAGGTATGAATTTATCCTACCCCAGCATCCATCTTCCTCCAGTTCTACTCATGAAGTGGCCTTTCCTCCATATACCCAATTATGGATAGATCGATATTGCACTGCCAGGAAGTAGCCTTTCAAATCTGGAAAATTTAACCCTTTTCTCTCCCTAGATGCTTTTAATCTTACAAGTTTCATTCTAGATTTTTTCTCTTGACAAATACAATCAGCAAAGCCTTTTTCAAGCCTTTTAATGTCCCGGGCAGTTGGACAGACAAGAACCATTTACATCTCATATAAGATTCTTGGAAGGATGTTTATTTATAATAAATTTATTCGGCCTAGCCAGATAATTGGAAGAGCCCTCCATCTAGTGAGGTCTGCTAGTACTGTCTGGAAAATCGGGGTGTAATTTAGACCATGTAACTTTTTAAATATCTTTCCCCACTTTAATTCCGAGGTATGTAAAATAATGTAACTTACATTTGAATTAAAACTTGATACTCATCCCAGGATCTGTTACTATGGATAGCTAATAACTTTTGTCTGTTTTGTTTTCTGGGGGGCCTAGTAATCAAGCAGGTGTACCAAGGTAGACACTGGGCAAGTGGCACTTTTGGAGCGGGGGGCAGGAAGGGCTACAGAAATGTACTCACTCAAATTGTGGTGATGATCCTGTTCCTAGTCCCGTATAGAGTGGGTTGTGTGCCGTCCCTCGGTATCTGCATTCTCTCTATTGACAAACTCCTCTTGAAATGCCAGCTGCAATCTTGAAATACGAGGCCGCTCAGCCATTTGCCGGCTGGCTTTATGCAAATGAAAGTACTGAAGTGTTCTGTCTTTGAAATGCTTCAGTTCTTTCAAGTACACAAAGTTTAAGCCCATTAAACTGTGACTACTGTCAGTCACATGATGCGTTGGATCTGCTGAGACACTTGCCCCCTTGCTCCGCTCCTGGCCCCAATATAAAGCTCAGTTTTTAATATTATTTGACAACTACCTACATAATTCTTTCCCTGTTATTGCTGCTAGAGTGCTCCACTTACTGATCGAGCGCAGCTTCAAGATTGCCTGGCCAATATGGATGTTGAAATAAAAGCATCATCCATGTGGCACACTCCACCGCTGGTGCCAGATAAGGCCTCATAATGCAGTAAGGCTTCTTCAGTGCCTGGAAAAACAGTGCCACCCACCTCTTCACCCTAGGCAGAGGAGCATTTCTTACAGAAGTTTACCCCTCCTAAGGATGCTCTCCAGAAGTTAGCAGAGGAGCTGGTTTCACTTCGAGCCCCTCAGAGGACCATACCTGGTGACTGGGGGATGCTGAGGCCTGGGTTTGTTTACTGGAAGACTGGCGGTCTGGGGCCAAATCAGAGACTGTTACACTCTGACGCAAGTTGGCCATGATGTAAAAGAAACTTGAGGATCTCAAAGGGCGCAGTTTGAGAAACAATTTGGTGGTGATTGGTCTCCCTGAAGGGTCGGAGAGACCGAACACCATCCTATTAATTCAAAAGCTCTACTCCAAACTTGCAGGCCCATCACCAAATGGATCTGACTACATCATTGAGCATGTTCACAAAGCCCTGCGGCCTCCTCCACTGGCTGGCTCTCTGCCTAGACCCTTACTTTTTATGCTTTTAAATTACCTTGATAAGATGCACGTTTTAAACAAGCTGCGGGATATTCAGTTTTTGTCCTGGGAGGGCATCACCATCGGAATCTCGCAAGATCTACCTCACTCTGTGCAGCTTAAACGATCAGCCTATGGTCCCATTGTGTCTAAACATATTGCAGCAGTGATCCAATTTAAAATGATGTACCCTGCTTGGCTTCAATTTACCTACAAGGGCACCACCAAAGCTTTTGATTCTGCAGATTTGGCTAAAAAGGAGCTGCCAACCTTGTTCCCTGATCTTTTTAAAACCACAACTTGACCTGCCTTTCGGCTTGCTTTGGACATTGTTATCTTCTGGACCCCATCTGTATTATGTGGTTTCCTTTGGTGGTCGAAGTGCCAGCTGCATGCCATGCCTGGGCTTTGTGTACTGGTTTTGACTGAGTCAGCCCTGATGAACTATATGACATGCAGTCCCTCCTTCTTTGTTACCTGCATGTGGCTACTCTGACCTGGGGACTTTTCCTTTGTTGTGGAGTTTTGATGGGGCAATTGTGAGACTGCAACAGGCTATTCTTTCATTTAGCTTGAACTGACCTCTTTTCCCAGGTTTCCCCAGGTCTTGGGGATTTGCGGCCTGACCACAGTGTCCACTAATTTGTATGTTTGCCCCCTGCTTGGGGGGGACTCCTAGACTTGGGTTTTCCAATACATTATAGAGCTGTGCCACTTACTGACGCTAGCAATGGCAGGTGCTCTACACCTATCTGTGTGTCATTGACTGGCTTGTAACCCAAATATTGGGTTCATGCTGAGCAGTTACAGGTTGTGGAGTTGCATGAGATGATATGCATCCCTGGGGCTTCCTCTCTTCCCTGGCTGGAATGGGCCATGCAGTGGGGGTTGCCTTGGATTTCCCTCTCCAGTTGTCCACTCTATCAGGTTAGCAGAGTTTAGTCCCTTAATCTCTTCACTCTAGCTGCTCCTTCATTTGGTGGACCGACTTGGCTTGGTATAGCCGACGTTAGTAAATTTGGTTGACTTGGATTACGGCATCTCACTCCTATTGTTGGTGTCCTGTTAATGTGATGGCTATGGGAGACCCTGAGGCTCGTATGGCTTGATATAGGGGTTATTATATACTGGTGAGTGTCCATTGTCCTTCTATGTAAGAGGATGGGGAGTGTCTCTTGGTTTCCATGCATCATTTGCAGGATGTGGGGGAGGGCCATCAATATGGTTGCTCTCCCCTGCCCCTGACTTTTTCCCCCTCTTAATCAGGAATGGACGGGCACAGTATTACTTCTTCCCCTTCTAGCACCTTATTTTTGTTGAGCAGATGCTCAGGCTCCCCATGGTGCTTCGCCTTTCCTGGTGGGATCCCCTCAGTCCAAGTCAGATGGAAGCAGCTTGTGAGGTTTCTAAGGAGGTAGGTTCCTCCCTCAGATTTGTCTTTTAGATCCTCCTGAGGGGGAAGCTGGATTCCAGCTGAGAGAGCTTGTGAATCATTATATCTTCCAACTGAGGGGCTTGATGACCGGAGTGAGGGAGGGAGGGTGTGGGTCTCCTATGTACCTGGTGCTCCACAGGAGGAAGAGTTGGAAGACTTCCCAGACCACTATTTGGTGGAGTTTTGTCACTTTTCGCTGTTGAGTTGATGGGGTTGTAATCCTTTGTGGTTTTAGGCTTTAATGATGGGGACTGCCTTTACATTCATTTCTTGGAACATTAAAAGGGCTAATGACAAGCATAAGTGTTGTGTGATTTTACGTCACCTCAAGAAGTACCAACTGGAAGTGGTTTTCTTGCAAGAAACCCACCTAAAGCGGGATGATATTTCTTATTTTCAAAGGGAATGGGTAAGACAAGTATCTGGGGTGGGAGTTAGTAGTAAGAGGGGAGGTGTGGCGATTTAAATATGCTGAGGTACAGATTTTCATTTGATTAAGGAATGCTGGGATCTGGAAGGTCGCTTTCTTCTGGTTCATGGATGGTTGGGTCTTACGGAATTTCTTTTGGGGGTGGTGTATGGCCCTAATTCTGACTCCCCTCGCTTCTTCTCCATCCTTCTGTCTCATCTGACACCCTTCTCTCATCTCCCCTTCGTACTTGGTGGAGATTGGAACCTAGTGGTTCACCCAGACCTGGACAGATCTGGATCCCATCAGACAGTGCTATCACTGGCCCAGAGAGGCCTGCAAGATCTTATTGATTCTCTTGTGGTAGGGGACCCTTGGTGCATTTTACACCCAGGGGATAGATAATACACCTTCTTTTTGGCTCCCCATAAATCATATTCCCGAAAAGATTATTTTCTGGTCAGTCTTTTCGGGTTGTTGAGTCTTGTTTCCTGCAGTATTTTACCCACGGTGTGTTCTGACCATGCCCCAGTCTATATGGAACACTTGTTAAAGGGACTAGAAGATTAGGACAGGGTATGGCATTTTAACTCCACTCTCCTGCAGGATGTCAACTTTGTTTTGACTCTCTGAATTTTTGCAGACCTTTATCAGGGAGAAAAACAGTTCCGTGTCTAGTCTGGATATGCTTTGGAGTGCTGCGAAGTGCACGGTATGGGGAGAAAGTGTACAAAGAACACAGAATATAGAACATAGAATGTAACGGCAGATAAGGACCGCTTGGCCCACCTAGTCTACCCATTTTCCTACCTAACAGATGAGCTACAGATCCTAGTTAACCAACAGCTTACTTCCTCCTACCCCCACTAGGACTGCCTTATGTCTGTCCCATGCATTCTTGAATTCCCCCACTGTTCTTGACTCCACAACCTCCTCAGGGAGGCTGTTCCATGCATCCACAACCTCTCTGTGAAAAATACTTAATCACATTACCCTGAGCTGTTCCCCTCATCTTCAAATTGTGCTCCTTGTTCTTGCACACTCTTTTCTGAAAGATGCTACCCTCTTGGACTTTGTTGAGTCCCTTGAGGTACTTGAAAGTTTCATCATGTTCCTCTCTCCCTTCTTTCCTCAAGGGTATACATATTAAGCTCCTTTAGACTTTCTTTGTATGTCTTCTGGTGCAGACCCTGCATCATTTTGGTTGCCCTCCTCTGCACAGCCTCCACTCTGTCAATGTCTTTGCAGAGATGGGGTCTCCAGAACTGCACACAGTACTCCAGATGGGGTCTCACCAACTGTCTGTACAGAGGGATAACAACTTCCTGTTTTCTACTATTGATGCCTCTCCCTATGCATCCCAGTATCCCCCCAGCCTTCCTTACTGCCTTCTCACATTGCTTGCCCACCTTTAGGTCATCTGATATAATTACCCCCCAGGTCCCTTTCCATTTTTGCTGTTGTCAGTATCTCACCTCCCACTGTGTACTCTTTCCCTGTGTTTTTGTTTCCCAGGTGCATTACCTTGCACTTCTTTGCATTGAGTCTGAGCTGCCATACATTTGATCATTCCTCCAACCTTGCCAAGTCCCTTCTCATCCTTTCCACTCCATCTTGTGTATCAACTCTGTTGCAGATCTTTGTGTTGTCTGCAAAGAGACATACTTTTCCATCCAGTTCCTCTGCAATGTCACTTATAAAGACATTAAAAAGGACCAGTCCTAGTACTGAACCCTGCGGTACCCCACTAGTAACCTTCCTTTCTTCACTGTGGACTCCATTTACTACTACTCTTTGCATTCTGTTGTTCAGCCAATTTTTTTATTCAGGCTACCACCATGGGACCCACTCCAAGGCTGGCTAACTTGTGTATTAATCTTTTGTGTGGGACTGTATCAAATGCCTTGCTAAAATCTAGGTAGGCCATGTCCACAGCCCCTCCCTGGTCTACTACTTTGGTCACCCAGTCAAAGAAATCTATTAGATTCGTCTGACACGACCTTCCCACCATGAATCCATGCTGCCTTGGGTCCTGTGCCCCACTGGCCTCTAGGTACTCAACAATACTTTCCTTCAGAAGTGATTCCATCATTTTCCCTACCACTGAGGTCAAACTAACTGGTCTGTAGTTTCCTGCCTCTGTCCTGCTCCCACTTTTATGAAGAGGAATCACATCTGCCCTCCTCCAGTCCTCAGGTACCACCCCATCCTCCCATGATTTGTTAAAGAGAGTAGTCAGCAGAGTCACTAGTTCTACCCTTAGTTCCTTTAGAATTCTTGGGTAACTCCCATCAGGCCCCATTGCTTTGTCCACCTTCAATTTTATTAGTTCTTTCAGAACCCTTTCTTCTGCAAATGGACTGGTATTGACCCCCGTCTTCAGACTGTTTCTCTTGTTTGGTTTAGGTACCTCTCCCTCCTCTTCCTTTGTGAATACTGAGCAGAAATATTCATTCAGTATCCCTGCTTTTTCACTGTCACCCTCTACCCACATTCCTTCCCCTTTATTAAGCCACAGTATCCTCCTTTGGTCTTTCTTCACTCCCTAATGTACCTATAAAGGTCTTACCCCTTCTAACAGAGTTGACTATCCTTTCTCAGTTTGGGCCTTTGCTATTCTGACTGCCTTCCCAGCCTCTTTTCTGCTTTAACTGATAAAGTTCTCTGTCCTGCTCCTTCTGTGTTTCCTTATATTTCATGAATGCTATCCTTTTCTCCTTAACCTTCCCTGCCACCTCTTTTGAGAACCAAAGTGGTTTTTTCCTTCATTTTATTTTATTGATTTGCTTCACACAAAGGCTTGTTGCCTCTGTGATGGCTGTTTTGATTACTCCCCATTGTTCCTCCACCCCTCCTTCTTGCCTGTTTGCTAGTGCTTTTCTGAGGCACTCTCTCATTTTCCCAAAGTCAGCCTTCCTAAAGTCCAATACTCTTGCTTTTGTATGGCTTTACAGTATGGCTGTGTTTATCATGGACCACACTGTTTGGTGGTCGCTTGTTCCCAGATGGCTACCCACTTCTAAATCTGAGATTCTTTCTCCATCCCCATTTGAGAGCACCAGGTCTAAGACTGCTTCCTCCTGAGTGGTTTCCAATACTAGCTGTCTGAGGCATGCCCCCTGTAGGGCATCAAGAATGACCCTGCTCCTGGGTGTGCCTGCAGCAAAGGTGCTCCAGTTAACATCTGGCATATTCAGCCCCCCATCAACAATATCTCCTCTTTTTCTGCCATTCTAAGGAAACCTTCTATCATTTCCTTGTCCATTTCCTTCCCCTGAGATGGGTGTCTGTATGCAACCCCCATGCGGATTGTGGTGCCATTTCCTGCCTCCAGGGTGACCCAGAGTGCCTCATCTGCTCCCTGTTTACTCTTTAGTTATGTTGCTTTGATCCCTTCCTTTAAATAGAGAGCTACTCCTCCTCCTCTTTTACCCTCCCTGTCCCTCCTGTAGATTGTGTATCCTGGTATGTTCACATCCCAGTCATGGTTCTCTGTGTACCATGTTTCTGTGACTGCCACAATATCCAGGCAACCCTCTTCCATCAAGGCCACTAGTTCAGGGAGCTTGTTACACAGACTATGGGCATTGATACTCATCACCCTCCACTTTTTGATGGCCTTACCCCTTTTAGCCCCATTCCTGTCCTTACTGCCTTTGCCTTTTTTTACATTTACCTCTGTCCTTCTCCCTAATGACGTCTCTACCTTGGTGTTTACCTCACTAATTACCATGTTTTGTGGGGGGAGGCTGGGATTTCCCTGCTTCTTTTCAGTGCCTCCCCCCTTGGCTAGTTTAAATGCTTGCCAATGAAGCATTTAAACCTCTCACCTAGGATTCTGGTTCCCTCCCTGGACAGATGCAGACAATTGCACCAGTATAGGTCTGTATCCCTCCAGGTGGCTCCCCAGTCCCCAGTGAAGCCAAAACCCTGAGTTCCACATCAGTTTTTCAACCATTCATTGAATTCCCTGGTGAGGAGTACCCTAGTATCACCCTTGCCATAGACAGGCAGCACCTCCGAGAAGGTTACCGTATGCGCTACTTGTCTAAGGCCCCTCCCCAACTCTAAAAACTCCTCTTGCACTGCTCTGATACCATTCCTAGCCAGGTCATTTGTCCATAGATAAATAATGACATTCGGCTCCCTCCCTCATGCAGTTGCTCCCACGATCCTGAGGATTTGCTTCCTGTTCCTCCAAGCCATGGCGCCAGGCAGGCACCCTACCTCCCTCTCCCCTTCCTTCCCCATTTCTACCTCCCTAATGATTGAGTCCCCCACCAGGAGTTGTTTCCTTCCCCTGTGGGGTCCCATGCCACCCTCCTGTGGGTCTCCTTTGTCAAGGTTCCCAGCATCCTCCTTGGTCTCCACTGCAGGTGCCTCCATAGAGGAACCACTATCCACCAGAAAAGCGAATGAATTGTGGAGAGGTACAGCTGGAGGGATGCAACTCTGTTCCATTACTCTCTCCCTCCCTGAGCCCACCCTGGTCCAGCCTCTCCTCTTTCTTGGCAACCTCTGAGGTAGTGGCATTGGCCCTGGTGGTCCCCGGGTGGGGGAGGAGGTTTCATGAATTCTAGTCAGGTCAGCCTGGAGATGGGCAACCTCCTCCCTCAGACCAGAGAGGTGCCTGCAAATAGGGCAGCATCGCAGCCTCCATAATGTCTCCCAGAACACTGCTGCCCCACAGTCATTGCACTGCACCACTTCTATCATGTCTTATTTTGTGTCCCCTCTCCTGTTTCTCTGTATGCTTACTCTCTCCTCTCCTTACAACTCTCACCCTTCCTGTTCTGGGACAGCAACTTCCTATATTCTTCAGTAGCCTCCTTCTTCCTTGCTCAGTGTCAGACCACCACCAGCTGGGGGGGAGAGTGAGCTACTTTTTTCCTTTAGGGTTGACAAAGCCAATGTTCCTCTATGATCCTTCCCTTCGCCGTACTTCTAAGGCTAGGAAACAGCAGGAGGAGACAACAGCTTCCCTTCTTAATCAGATCCATGACCTGGAATGCCTTCTGTCCTCTACTTCAGATCCAGGGCAGTGGAGTAAACTTCACTCTCTTAGGGCTCAAAATTATGGACTTCTAGTGGATCAGGCTGACTTGGCCCTCCAACGAGTCAAATTTCGATATCTGGAATCCGGAGAGAGGGCGGGTCAGATCTTAGGTCTCTGGCTTCAGCAATTAGAGAGTAGGCAAATGGTTTCCAGTCTTCGGCCGACTTGGGATGGGGAAGTTCTCACTCACTCTTGAGATATTGCGGAAGCATTTCAGGCATTCTACAAGAATCTCTACAGTCCGGATGCTGATGATTGACCTGATGAAGCTTTGATAGAGTCCTATTTGGACTCTGTACCTCTTCCCAGTCTTTCAGATGCCCAACATGAAGTCTTGCAAGCCCCTGTCTCACTGCTGGAGGTTCATCGAGTGATTGAACTTCCGAAGGAGAATGCTCCCAGCCCGGATGGATTCAGCAACTCCTTTTATAGTACCTTTATAGATAACTTGGACCCTTTCCTAACTAGGTTGTTCAATTACCTTCACTCCTCCAGCCTCACAGATAGCTCGTTTAAGCAGGCTTGGATTACTGTAATCCTTAAACCTGGTAAGACCAAACTTCTTCCTGGAAGCTACCGTCCTGTCTCTTTACTGAATTCAGATCTTAAAATTTGGGGTAAGATTCTGGCGAACCATCTTTTGGCAACTTAGATGGGCTTCATCAGTCCAACTCAGGTGGGGTTTGTTGCCAGTCAGTTATCATTTGATCATCTGCATAAGGTTTTATACCTGATCTCTATGTTGGGGGAGAGCAGGACCACTGTTGATCTGGCGTCCCTTGATGGGGAAAAGGCTTTTGACCAGGTATCTTGGCCCTTCGTATTTGCCACACTTCAGCATTTTGGCTTTCCTTCCCTTTTTTGTGACTGGGTGAAGGTTATATATCACCATCCCTTGACCAGAATTCATTGTAACAGAGTGTTTTCTTCCTTTTTCTCTTTACAACATGTCATGAGGCCTCCCTCTCTCACCGTACTTGTTTAATTTGTATTTAGAGCCCCTCCTTCATTTTCTTCAACTTCACCCAGGAATTCAGGGCATTCTGGTAGGGGGTGAGTGATATAAAATCTCCACCTATGCGGACAACCTCCTTTTACATGTGGAGAACCCCCAGACATCAATTTCGGCCATGCTAGAGGAGATCTACAGGTTTTCCCGGGTAGCGGGCTATAAATTAAACCTAGATAAATACAAGGTTATGCCACTAAATGTTCACGTGCTCCGTCAGTGGATAGACAAGCTTGGCTTCTCCTGGGAACCTAAGGTTCTCACCTATCTAGGGATTAAAATTTCCAGATCTATTTCCTGGTTGGTCAAGCTCAATCTCTCCCCCTTTTTATCAAGACATTAAGTTGGACCTCCAGAGGTCGAGCGCTCTTCCCATTTCCTTGTGGGGGTGTGTGAATGCAATAAAAATGAATATATTATCCCTGATCCTATACCCACTGAGCATGGTGAGCCCCTTTTTTCCAAAAGTCTGGTTTTCCCATCTTCAGCTGTGTCTTTCTGCCTTTATATGGAATGGTAAGGCTTTTCGGAAGGAGCATGGGGGTCTGAGGGTGCCTAACTTCTTCTTATATTATTGTGCCATTTACTGCAGCAAACTTTTTCATTGGGGCTCTGTCACCGCTATTCCCCTGGAGAGTCTACTACCCTTTATGGCTATCTTTAGAACAGCGGCTCTGTCATCTTCAAGGTCTTACTCTAGGTAGTTTACTATATATTAAACCATCCAAGCTTTCTCCATCACTTCATTCCTCCACCATGTACTGGTCTCTCAAAGCCCTTTGTCAGATCTATGCCCATCTCAGGCTTGATTCTGGTAAGGATATTGCTCAACCGCTTATTGGTAATCCACACTTTCGTAAAATCGATATTATTCCCTTTAACTTTGTCCACCTCTTTAAGGGGCAATGGTAGCCTCATTACTCCATTTCTTGGATTTGAGGGTGTTTAAAATAAATAGGGGTAAAGAAATCGGTACATCCCTTTTTTCTAAAAGTACTGATCGAAACAGTTTACTGTTGGCAAGTAGTTTTCATCCTGGTCATATTTGTCGGAATATACCTAAGGGGCAAATGATTAGAACCTTAAGGAATTGTACACAGAGACAAGAAAGATAAACAGATATTGCGATTTCAGGAAGGTGGATATGGTAAGAAAGTGATTCAAGAGGCTGTTGAATCATTGGAAAATATGGATAGAACTACTACGTTAGTCCCCAGACAACACAAAGTAAATAATGAATATAGATCAGTTGGTTTTGTGACGCAATACAGTACTAAATGTGCTGGTGTAAAGAAGATCTTACTAAATAACCTGGGTATATTAAAAACCGATGGGGAAAAAAATGTCTAAACATATTGGGGAGGTTCCACGAGTAGTTTTTACAAAAGCCCCAACTATTAGGGATAAAGTGGTTAAATCCTTTTTGCCAGATAGTGATAAAAGTAAAAGTAGTACTATTTGGACAGCCCCATTACCTTTTGGAATGAAAAGATGTGGAAATTGCAAATTCTGTTCCTATTTGTTGGTGACGGATAATTTTTATAGTCCGATTACAGGCCAGTCATTTAAAATTAAAGACTTAATTTTGTGTAATACTATGTCAGTGGTGTATTTATTACAGTGCTCTTGTGGGTATTTTTATGTAGGGTGTACTATATGTTAATTTAAGGTTAGGATAGGTGAACACCTAAGGGTTATAGATAAACATGATATGTCATACGCTATAGTACAGCATACAGCTAAAAACAGCGATGTGCGAGTGAAACATGATATTAAATTCATAGGACTGGAAAAGGTGAGAGTAGGACCAAGGAGTGGTGATTTAAAAAGGAAAATTGGACAACGTGAGAGCTATTGGATATTTATACTTAAATCCAGAGAAGGCTTTGGACTTCAAGAAAACATCGATTTGGCAGCATTTCTTTAAGAGACTTGATGTTGTTTCTAAATGCTCTCCAATGTTGATACAGCAGGGTAATTTATAAAGGTACCTTGTAATTAAATGATGCTCTAATGCTTTGTTGTTATTAGTTAACTGTAGATGTATGTTTAGATAGATACCATCTACATTTCGATTATAGTAGCCTAAAATGATTGAATGTTTAATGAATGAAGGTATCAAGAAATAAAGTGATGATTATTTGTTTTGACTGTTACAATTAAAAATAATTGATATCATTGGGTTATGTTCATACATTTAATCAATGATTAAATAATGATTGAAGTTGGGCACTAATTGATGGATCTTTTACGTGCTATCCTTGAAAATAAATGGAGGAATGCATTTTGTTTTAATTGTTATGATTAAGGTTGCACAAGTTTTATATTACTATTTAAGGTTACCTAATACATATGTAATTTATCTCTGATGACGCTTGGCGCTTGCCTTGCAAAATGTAAGATGTTTGTTCGATGTCTGTGAGCATTATGCTTTAGAAACTGGTGTGTTTACAGTGATGCACTTGTTGAAAATAAATATTTTATTTTATATATCTGGCTTGGACTGGGTGCTGACTTTTTTTGGAATTCTGTTTGTACATTTGTTATAGCACCAGTCCATCTCGGTGCGGATCATTTTCTAAAACAGTTTACTCCATGAGGGCAAGCTTGCCCCAGTAGGTGTAGTTCAAGAGTGTTTTGCAATCCCTACATTGCATCCCTTTAAACATATGTAGTTGGCTGGTGTGATTACTTCCTTTTTGGGGTCCGTTGTGGGGCACTAGAGTCTGTTGTTGCAAATTCTTACTGATATTGCATCCTTCCCTCACTCAGTTTCTTAATTTTGCAACATTTTGAAGACCAACTATCTGAGAAGCCCCACGGGGATTTGTTTTTACTGGCAACAGGAGTTGGGGCTTGTCTTGGATGAGACAGAGTGGCGGGGAGTTTGAAAATGCTTATATAACCACATCAAGCAGGACAGACTCCGTTTCCTACAATTTTGTGTATTACATAACTTGTATTTTTCCTCCTCTAGGCTCTATAGGATGGGCAGGTCATTATCTGCAACCTGTATTTGATGTGGGTACTCTGAGGAAACACTTAAACATATTCTCTGGGCCTGTTTACTGGTGACTCTGTTTTGGCAAGCAATTCGAGACACCTTGGACCTGCTTCTGGGTTTAGACTCCTAGTTTACTCCCAGATCTGCTCGGTGGACTATTTTCCAGTGGACATGCTCGATTGTCGCAAGGCGGTGTTGTTAAATTAATTATTGTCCAGCACTGTTGCAAGGCGGTGTTGTTAAATTAATTATTGTCCAGCACTGGCTGGATCATTCACTCCCTCATTACAGAGAATGGCACTCAGAGGTCCTTCAAGTCTTGGAAATGGAGAAACATATTGCTCACCAACAGGCCTATCAGGAGGCATTTCTGAAGAAGTGGGGACCCCTTAAAGCTCTTTTACCCATTGCACAGGCTCCTTAGGGGGCGCTGCTTTGGTTTGGAGTTGCAGACAGTCTTCCATCCAGTGGGGGAGGGTGGTATTGGCTCCCATATTTTTTCTCCCTATTCCTTCTCTCCTTCCCATCTTTGTTTCTTTCCCTGGGCATCTGCTCCCTCGGTAGTGCTCCGGGGTGGGGAGTTGGGGAGGAGGGATTTGGTTTGTTTGTTAGTTTGTGTTTCATTACCTGATGTTAATGTTCAGATTACGAGTGGTAATGTCATCACACAGATACAGTCAATGTTCCTGCTGCTGCTTGTTTGTTTGGCTGGTTATTTACTTGTTATTAATGTTCAATAAAGTATATTTAATTGCAAAAAAAAACTGACCACTGTCATACTCTGCTTACATGGTCATTAGTCTGTCAGGGACGAGCCCAATGTAGATTGCTCTGCATTGGGCTAGTCCAAGACACACCTCTGAAATGCCATTCTCTGAAGCAAAGCAAAATGTTTCTTGTGCATGCATAAGAAAACATAAAAATGACAAAGTTATCAGTAAAAGTTCAAAACACATTGAAAATACATTGACTGAACTTACCATGTTTCTTCAATTGCTGGCTGGCGTTGAAAGAGAAGGACGTGTTTTGCTGCAGAGCAGTGGTGAATCATTTTGAGGTGAGTGAGGGTGTGTGTGGGGTGGTGGGTGCTGAGTGGAGGTGTCGGGTGGGATGGTTGAGGGATCAGTGGTCAGCATCAAAAGGCATCGAAGGACAGTTTTTTGCTTTTCAGGTTTAAAGAAAAAAGACTACAAGGGACCTTTTTTCTTGCAGTGTAAAACTGACACTTGGTACTGGGCACCCCAGCATCACAGATGTTCGTCTGCACCAGGCACGAATACCCTCGTGTCTGCACATATGATAGTGGTTGAGGGTTTAAACTGTTGTGTGTGTTTCTGCTAGGAATGGGAAAAGATGCTCACAACATGTATCAGCACTGGTGGGGGGGGTGAACTGTTTATATATTCCCACTTGGAGTGGGAAAAGATGCTCATGGCAGGTATCGGCATCAGTGGGGGGTTAAAGTGTTACCACTTGGAGAGGGGAAAATTGCTTGCTCACATGAATCTTGCTACAGCGGGTCACAGCATGAATCTATATAAAAGTAAGCCTGTGCATAACTTCTGTGGTCAGCTGCAAATTGCACAACTACTGCAGAAATCCACAGTAAATTCCACAGCCATAGAAAGTTCAGGCCATGATTTATATAAACTGTGAATTGCAAAAGCCTATGTTAATGTACAAGTTAGGGTTATAAAAGCATCAAAAGTGAAAACAATCTGATGTTAGGGTTTTGACCATAAGTCCACCCACTCCCCAATGCACCACCCCAATGAACTCTACAGAATTGAATGTCAAAGCACAATTCAGATCCCAATCCTGAATGGCCCAGCGAAAAGCAAGTTAGGACTCAGTTAAACACCCCCTCCCAAAACACATTCTTTGTGGGATTATTAAGGTGACAGCTATGTAGTCATGAGGTGGGGTGATGACCTGTCATCCTGCAAATTTGGGGCTAAAGTGGCAAACAAATGGCCAAGTTATGATCAAAATAAAAGTGTGGAAAAATGCTAAATGTAGGCACATGAGCAGTATGCACATTGTTGCACTTAGCTGTTTTTTTTTCCCACTTCTGTTTTCTTTATTGCAGGTAAAAAAGTGCATTAGGGAACAATGAGGAATCAGTCATGTTACACCATTACACTGAAACTTGTAATGAGGGAGATAAGGTGGGTGCTGATGAGGGGAGGGCGGTAGTGGCACGGGTGCGAGAGGATGGGCAAGTGAGGTTTTTTTTTGTCTTACATCAGTCATTCAGGCAGGAGGGGGTACTAGTGGTTGGACTGGGCACCCACTGCTGGATGAGGGAAAGAAAAAAAAAGCATTTTGACAATTTGCAGGGAGGGGTTAACAGCAACATGGTTGAGCACCCAGCACCAGTCATTACAATTCCTATGTTAGGTGGCTGTATGGGTGCCAGAGGTAGGATTGGGCACCTATTAGCAGTTAAAAAAAATATATTTTTGGCAAACGGAGGGGGGGAAGGAGACCAGCAGTGGGGATGAGCACTTGCCACCAGTCATTAAAATTCATATATTAGGCAGCCAGGACAGAGGAAGGGAGGGAGGTACCAGTGGTGGAGTTGAGCACCTGTTGTCTGTAAAACCTTTCAGCAGCTGGATTGGGCAGGAGAGGAGATACCGGCATCAGAATTGGGCACCTGCCACCAGTACTACTTCTTAATGGTTGGGTCAGGAGAGAGGAAGTACTTGGGTTTGGATTGGGCATGAGGGTTCTCAAAACTGTTGATAACAGCTATTTTGAGTCATGAAAATGGCTCATATCAACAGTTTTTAAGTGACAACCAAAGTAGCAATTGTAGCAGAAAAACACCTTGTGAATGCAAAGTTGAAAAACCTTCTGTGCATGAATGATAAAGGTATTTTCTTTCCTAGATTACTTAAAAACTAAACATTTTTAAGTGAAACCACCTATTAAAGGCACCACTTTGGGTCATGTTATGATGAACCAAGAAGTTTCAGATTTCAACTGTCACCTGTTTTTGAGCCACAACAAAAAAAAGGTCTTAATTTAGATATCTGTATGAATTTTCAACATTCTAGAACTTTTCAACCACTGAACCAATGGTTACCAAATTTTGGGGATCCCGAGATCCTGGACCCCAGAATGCACATGGCAAACTTCAGGCTATTCTGTTCATGGGCAGCGACATTATTAAAGTGCAAAAAAGCAGTGTAACATAGAACAACATTTGTACCTTGTAATATACAGCACATATCTAGATAGAGAGAGAGAGATGGGGATAGACCATGGCCTGACACAAGATAAACAATTTATTTTCTAGTATGAGGACTAGTAACTTCAAAAGCTACAAATAACATAACATTTCATTACAGAAGTTAGGGCAGAATATAAAGCACAACAAGAACATTATCATTGTTATGTTACATCTATAACTCTCTCCCAAGTTCTTTAACGTTTTACAGAATACTATTTGAAGCCATCCATATTTCATTTAATGTATTCCCAAGAAAAATTGGGGAACTTCATCATTTTCTTCAGTTGTAAAATGTTACCTAAAGAAAATATAAATGTTGCTAAATTTACCTTGACCCCTGGGAGCTTGTAGTATTGGGCTTTGGGTCTATATATCTACAACCACCAGATCATAGCCTGACAGGCCAAATCTAAACATGAGATTATGGAAACCCCTGCATTACCTGAAAATTACATACCAATGAGTCTCACTTCTGTGCCAGGGAAAGTACTGGAAAAACTAATAAAAACAGGTTTGAGGTGGAAACTTGCAACATGGGTTTAAAAGATCTTACACAGCATGGTTTTGTTAAAGGAAAATCATGCACAACAAATCTGATTACTTTTTATGAGTCAATTAGTGCAAGTCTAGAGTCCAAGAAAACCAAGCAACTTAATATTACTAGACTTTATGATGGCATTCGACACTGTCGCCCATTCAAATCTCTTGGAAAAACTACTAAACATGGGGTTCAGTCATTACTTAATTAAATGGATTCAATCCTGGTTATGTAACAGGACATAATGGGTGAAATTGCAAGGGAAAACATCAGACGAGAGGGCTGTAGCTAGTGAAGTCCCCCAGGAGTCTGTTCTGGGATTATCTTTGTTTAACTGTTTTGTTCATGACCTTCACAAAGGATTAAATAATAAATTAATTAAATTTGCAGATGTTTCTAAGCTAATAGGAGAGGTTGACACCATTCCAAAATATTTATCCATTCTAAAGGATTTGCAACAAATTATACACTGGACCAAAGTAAACAAAGTGGAACTTAACCTAAAAAGGTACAATATTATATCTGGGCCATAACAACCCCCTAAACACCTATTATGCAAACAATCTGCCCCTGCCTGCATCTACTACGGAGAAAGATCTTGGTATAATTATAGACAGTTCACTATCCATGCATGCCCAAATATGTAAATCCATGCAGACTGCCAATAAATACATTAATATAATTAAAAAAGCTTTCATAGACATGGAAGAATACTGTATAATGAGCCTACACATGAATTATGTAAGACCCCATCTAGAATATGCCTCTGCCTTTTGGGCACTGTACAAAAAACAAGGTATTCAACTTTTAGAGGGAGTACAAAGAAGGGTCACAAAATGCATACCTAGATTAAAACACCTGCCCTATGACTCAAGACTCAAAGAATTTTTTCTCCAATTAAAACATTCTTACAACTTTTTAAAAGAGAATATACAAAGATACAATACAATAAAGTAAAAGCCATCCACCCAGAGGCCATATAGTGAAAGAATGTAACACCCCCTTATCCAATAATATTGAGAAAATTAACAAGTTATAAATCACAGAGAGAAGAAACAATGACAAATACATGAAAATAAAGTCATAGGATCCATCAGATTAACATCTATAGTGACCCATGGGGATAATCACTTGAAAATTAGGAGCTATAAAAGGCCTAGGCCCAAGAGTTAGCTCCATTATGACATAAGAAAATAATTCATATTTCCCCCGTTGTTAATATAATAGTCTAAATTTTTTTTTTATTCACTTTGTTTGAATTTACACAGTAATTACCTATTCTGGTAAATGGTTCCAAAGGTTAGCCGACCTAACTGTATAAAAATATTTTCTTTTATTAGATTTATACTTATTTATTTTAACCTACAGGGGATGTCCTCTTATTTCAAATTTATCTTGTTTATATTCCAGTTCTAATTCTGTCATAAGTGCAGGGTCATTCATTATTTCAAAATAAAACAACAATTCTCCCCTCTTTCTATGTAGTTCTAAACTATGTGGTCTTAGCATATCGAGCCTTTCATCATAGGTTTATTCTCTCACAATTTTTATTGTTTTAGTGAATCGATGTTGGACTTTCTCCATTCTAGTGATTTCTACCTTTGTATATGGACTCCATATTTGACTTCCGTAATCCAATTGTGACCTGTCATATGATAAGTAAAGTGGTAACAGTATATCTTTCGATCTGCTTTTGATATATGTTTTTATTGCCAAGATAGTTCTATTAGCTTTAGTTATGGTATTGGTATGGTGATGTTTAAACTCTAATTTATCATCTACTAAGATGCCTAAATCTTTTCCCTTGATCTATTCTGGATATACTTATCTCCTTAAGTGTAATTATGTAGTTGATTTTCCCCCATGTGTAGTATACAACATTTATCTATATTTAGCTGCATACTCCATTGTGTTGTCCAGAAATTAATAACATCTGTGTCTTTTTGTAATGATAATATCTCTTCTAATGTGTCACATGTTCCACTTAGTTTCATATCATCTGCATACTTACTGATATTATTATACACCATGTCTTCTAGGTCAGCTATAAATATTCTGAAAATTATTGGACCCAGAACTGAACCTTGCGGTACCCCACTGAACATCTCTCACTCCTCTGATAGATGACCTCTTATAGACACTTTATATTTCCTCCCTATCAGCCTAATATTTATCCACTGTCTAACTTCTTTGTCAATGTTAAATTTACTCAATTTATTGTTAATTGCCCAGTGTGGAACCAGATCAAATGCTTTGCTGAAGTTGAACTTTACTATATTTTCGTAACAACTAAGTTTGTGATACATGACCGACCTTTTCTGAATCCATGCTGGTTTTGATCAAATATTTTAATACTGTTTAATTTTAAAAGGATTTTGTTTTTGATTAATGTTTCTAGCCTTTTACATGGGACTGAAGTCAAACTGATTGGTCTGTAATTCGCTGTGTCAGTTTTTGAACCCTTCTTATACATAGGTATGATAGTTGATTTTTTTTTCCAATCTGTTGAGATTTCACCTGTGTTTAATGATTTTTTCATATAATATTTTAAGGGGGATACATATATAGTTTTTCATAATCTTTAACATATCTTTTGTTATACTGTCTGGGCCTGGGGAGCTATGCTTTTTCAAATTTGACATTAAATCCTTTATTTCATCTATGTTTAAGTCAAAAGTTTCTCTCTCTGTATCCATGTCATTGTTTATTTCTTCACTTCCTTTTTTTTGTTATAGACGGAACCGAAATATGAGTTAAATAAGTTTGCTATCTCAACTGGGTCTGTAATAATTTCATCTTTATTTATTATTGTGGCTAATTGTCCTTTTGGTTTTTTTCATGGAATTTATATAACTAAAAAATTGTTTACTGTTGGATTTTTTTGCTTCCTTTGCAAGTTTTATTTCAAAGTTTTTCTTTGCTTTATTTATTTTATTTTTGCACTTTCTTTGTAAGTCTTTGAATGATTCCCAAGATGTCTCTGTATTACATTCTTTATATAATCCATAAGCCTTATATTTTTTTTTATTAAAGTATAGATACTTTTTGTTAACCATTTTGGTGATTTTCTTTTATTGTTATATTTCTTAATCTTTTTTTACATGTTTATGCATTACTTCATCTATAGTGGTTTTAATATATTCACAGGCATCATTAACTGATTTGTGTTCTAATACATATTGCCAGTCCATTTCTGAAAGTTCTTTGTTAATTGCCTCAGCACTGGAAGTTTTATATAAATATATTTCTGTGCAGCCATTTATGTTAGTTATTTTATTTTCCAATGTGAATAATATTGTAGAATGATCACTGTTCCTGACTGGGGCTCCAACTTCACAATTCTTAATGATGATATTTTCTTTTGCTAGAACCAGATCTAATATATTGTTTTGTCTAGTAGGAGATTGCAGATGTTGAATTAAGTTATTTTCTAGACATAAGTCTAGGAACTGTTTGCCTGCTTTGGAACCGCAATTATTGTTTTTCCTGTTAATATCTGGGTAGTTAAAATCACCCACAAGTATTTGATCACCATATTCAATAGCCGTTAGTATCTCTTGATGTATTTCATCATTAAGTTCATTGGTTGAATCAGGAGCTCTGTAACACGTACCTAATATGAACTTTGTAGTATCACTAAGTTTATTTTTATCCAAAGTATCTCTGTTTTGCATGTTTCCTCTTTTATTTTTGTTGTAATATTACTGTATTTCATGTTATTGGACAAGTAAATTGCTATTCCTCCCCATTTTATTTATGCGATCAGATCTAATCATATGATAACCAGAAATGTCTTTATTCCATGAGTCTTTATCGTCAAGCCACATTTCTGTTAACATGGCCATGTCTATATTAAGTGTTTTTAAAATTGCCTCAAATTCTGTAAATTTATTATTCAGACTTTGAACATTAGTCAACATGCATTTTAGTGTTTTGTTTGTGGTATGTGTATTATTTAATTTTTAACTGTATGTTTTGGATTTTTCTTCCCTTCCCTCCCCCCTCCTTCCTTAGTTTAAATAAATTCCTTTCATTTTGACTTTTAGTAAATTCCCTAAAATGTTTTCTCCTTCTGTGCTGAAATGTATACCATCCTTACTATACAAGTGTTCTTTGTTGTAGAAATAATCCCATGAGTCCAAAAAATCAATTGCCATAGTGTTACACCAATGTTTAATCATGTGTTAATTCTCTGTATGGTTTGATTATTTTCATGTGCTGTTTTTGGCTGCTTACAGTGCCCAGTCCATAAAGCAAGAAATTACATTTCAAATCAAAGCCCTTACAGACAAGAAAGGACTCAAATAATTCATTTTTATGTCACTAAGTGAAAGAAGAACCAGAGGCAATTACTTACAATTATTTAATATAATAAATAGTGAAGAACTTAGACCTGAATGTGACATTATGCCTATAAAACAGCCCCTGGATCTAAGATCACATAATAGGCAATTTGAAGTAAGTAAAACCAACACTAAAAAAGGGACAATTATTTCACTGTCAGGGTGCCCAAACTGTGGAATAGATTGCCGCATAACATGGTAAATATTACTAACTTTGAAATATTCAAGAAGGAATTAGACAAATATATGGGATACTAGTGCACAAATGTTCCATGCTGTGTGGGGGTGGTCCTAATGGGCTAATGCCTTCTTCCATTTACAGTTTACCAAATTGCCAAGTTATCAACCCAATTCCAAAGCAAATGGGTCAACCATAACACTAGTAAATAATGACATCTAAAACCAACATATTTTAAATGTTAAATTAGTAAACTTAAAGGGGCATTGTCAACCCCCTTAGTCCTCAAAGTGATTCTAGTTTACAAAACAAATTGTATGATTGATCACATTCTGTAAAGACTGCTGATGTAGCGGGTGGTTTGATTCTTTTTTTCTTTTTGAAAGTGAAAAACAGACTACCCCCCATCCTGGTGTTACCACACAAAAACATGTTTGTTTACAGTCCTTGATTAACTTCACAACATCTTTTGGGGACTTTGGAACACCACCAGCATAGTCTAGCCACTCATGATGCAGTGGGAGGAGAAAAGACTACTGCATAATGAGTGGTTGCACTCTTTGGGGTGTTCCTAATGTTCAGAAGTATGCAATAAGAGTACATCAAGGATTTGACACAAAACAAGGTTGGGCTTAATTATACCATTAACATGCATTTCAGTTCTGATAAAGGAAGCAGATTAAACAGCCAGCAACATCAATGAATTTTAGAAAACATAAGCAATCATACAATGCGGGGTTTCACATAGAAAAATATGATGCAAAAAGGGTTGACAGCATCCCTTTAATCAGTTTTAACTATGTAAGGGATAAAACATGACAGGGTGTGCAGTTAGAAGGGAAAATGCATACCTCGTGTGGATGTTTGGCGAAAGTCATAGCTTAGTGCTGCAGTTAACCAAGAAGTGCATTATTCCCTTATGACTACATACCATGGAATGTGTTATCCCACTAAAATAGATGAAATTCCTACATATTTAATACAATTCTCTTTTTTGTTAGCTCCAACATTGTCAATGGAGAAGGTAAGTAATACATATGATAATGTGCTCCTCCACTGGGGCAGAAGAACAGGTCAAAGGCTGTGATCTCAGCATTGATCCCTTGAGTTGTGAACATTCCAAATACAGCAGTTACCTCAGCTATCGTTTGCCTATGCAGTACTCAAAAATATATGCAACAATCACCCAAAATATACAACTATCAATGTCCACAGTCCCAGCTGAGTTCCTAAAAAAACAAACACCCTAAAGTTAGATACAGCTGGAAAGACCAGGCCTAACTTGTCTTGAAGGGTGGGATCACAGTCGAGACACTTCATCTAGCCCTCCTCTCTATGCTGGAGATCAGGAACAGCTAGTCCCAGATGACCAGATCACAATTGCATTGTGTAGGCTACCAAACCTCACATGCCTGTCACAGCATAGACAACATACTGTATAATGTTTAGTGAAAGACAAGAAATAGCCAGCCTTTAAACTAGTGGTGGGAACCCATGCCAGTTCTCCAAACAACCCTAATTTCATAAGTCCTGACCTTCTGACCTAGTGATTAACTGCACAAACCATAAGCTTACGTATCTATGATGTCCAGAAATAGCCAAAAAATCCTTAAAGAGCTAGTGGAGGCAAAACAGACAAGAAAAATAATACAAATTTTAAGTAGTCAGTTATAATTTTTTACTCTGAAGTATCTTTCTTTTTCTTTTTGCTCATTAGAAAGGCTTCTATGTGATAATATTGTGCTAGATGTGTGAAACAGCTCTTAGCCTGGCAGCTGACATACCTATCTCCATTCCCTCCACTACATGATCAGCATTGTGATCTCCCTGATTGTGACATTATAGATGATCGACCTTGCACCCAACAAGTGACTATTCCTAAGCAGCAGTTAAGTCACGTTAAATGAGGTCACAGTGCTGGTGATGTAGTGGGGAGAATACAGACAGCTAGGTCAGCTGTCAGGCAGAGTGCTATCCCACACATCATACTGTACCTACTAACATCAGGTAAGAAAAAATTACCACAGTAATCTTGTTTCTTCCCAGGGATACTCCAATATTCCTAACTCTTATGCAGAATGTCTGTAAGTCAGATCTGCACGGAGATGGAATGTTATGCTAATGATGGAATCATTGGTTTGTGCCACTTTTTCAAATGCTGCCACCTATCAACTGCCTACATTCTAAGCCTCAGATTTCTTGGATGCCTGACAAGACAGGGCCCTAGTGGAATTTAATGATTATCTATGACAATAATAATAAAAACACCCAGAAAAACACCTCTAACTGGAGGGAAAAACATTGACACAACACACCCCAATGTCAGAATCACCTGAAGAAGGGAAAAAACATTTAAACACAGTTCCAATATGAGAGCCAGAGTGTGGTACACATACTCCTGGTATTACAGCATGGAATGCAGAGACCACTGATTCTAGCAGGGGAGGCAGGGTGGGAGAGTTAGAAATATTGGAGTATCCCCTGGAAGAAACAAGATTATTGTGGTAATTTGTTTTTCTCACCCCAGGAATACTCCAATATTCCTAACTCTTATTCAGACTAAGAAGAAGTACCTTTGGAGGTGGGCACAAAACCTACTTTGAAAATAGGCTCTGCGGAACAGCTGTGCCAAACCTGGCACCACCCCTAGCCTGTGTATCCAGGCTATAATGCTTGGAAAAGGTGCGCACTTTTCTCCAGGTAGCTACTTTGCAGATGTCCACCAAAAGAACATCCCTGGAAGCAGCTATAGTAGCAGCTGTACCCCTTGTGGAATGGGCTCTCAGCCCTGCTGGGGCCTTCTTCCCAGCTTTTGAATAGCCAAACTGAATACACTGGACTATCCAGTGAGAAATTGACCTCTTGGATGCTGGATTTCCTTTTCCCACATCCCCATGAGTCAAAAATAGTTGCTTCCTGTCCTGTCTATGAGCCTTTGTGACTGTCATGTAGTAGCGAAGAGTTCTCTTGACATCCAGACTATGCAGTCTACACTCACCAGAACTTGAATGTTCAGTAAAGAAATCAGGTAAGGTGATGGACTGGTTCAAATGAAAGTCTGAGACCACCTTTGGAAGAACTTTTCTGTTAGTTCACAGGACCAGTTTGTCCCTGTGAAATGAAATGTAATCCTGCTCCACACAGAGAGCCTGGAGCTCACTGATCCTTTTAGCAGAAGTGACTGCCACCAGGGAAAACTGTTTTCCATGTGACATATTTAAAAGGAGCTGAAAACATGGTCTCGAAGGGAGGGTCCATAAGCTTGGCAATACAGACATTTAAGTCCCAAGCAGGCACCTATTCCGTTAGGGGATGCAGATGGGCCAGGCCTTTAAAGAACCTTTTAAAGACAGAATTTGATGCCATGGAGGCATTCTTCCCAGCTGAAGTGTAAGCAGACACTGAAGCTAGATGAACTTTTAAAGTAGTTGGCTGTAGGCCCAATGAATGCAGATGAGTAAGATAGTCCAGCACAGCTGGAACCCCTGCCTGAGTTGGCACCATATTCCTTGTGGAACATCAGATAGAAAACCTTTTCCATTTGGAGGTGTAGGTTTCCTGTACCCCATTAAAATATGCAGAACACTGTCAGAGAGGTGCAAACCTGCATACTCTAGGTCCTCAAGAGCCATGTTTTGAGTCTGGGTGACTTGAGGTTTGGATGCAGGAGTCTACCCTGGTTGGAGGTTAGCAGATTGTGCCTCTGAGGAAGGTGTATTGTTTCGGCCACAGACATGGAGAGCACCAGAGAGTACCATGGTTACCTGGCCCAGTCTAGAGCTATCAAGATCATTGTGACTGACTGGGACCTGAGTTTGAGTAGCACCCTGTACACCAGAGGGAATGGAGGCAATGCATACAGGTACCTTCCTGACCAGGCCAGAATTAGAGCATCCAAGGGGACTGTTCCATGAGCTGGGGGCCTGCAACAATAATGTGGCTGGTGGTGACTTTCGTGGGAGGCAAATGGATCTCTGTCTGGTGTGCCCCACCTTTTGAAAATCACCTCCACCACCTGTTTATTTAAGGCCCATTCGTGGTGGGCCTGATTGATCTGACTGAGAATATCTGATAGGGTGTTTTCCTTGCTTGGCAGATGACTGGCCTGAAGAGAAGCCCCTAGGGAGTAGACCAGAGTCCAGATTTGCATAGCTTTGTGCAGAGAGGATCCTACCTTGTTCCTCCCTGCTTATTTATGTAATACATAGTGGTGGTGTTGTCTGTTCTGACCTGTACCACCTTTCGCTGAACCAGTGGTGTGAAGGCTTGGAGTACCAGGAACACTGCCCTGTGCTCCATAGGTTTATGTGCTGGAGCGACTCTGCACTGGACCAAGTGCCCTGAGTAGTGTGATCTCCTAGGTGGGCACTCCACCCTAGTAGTGAGGCATCTGTTGTGAGAATCACTGATGGAGGCTATTTTTGAAATTCAAGTTTATCGAATGTTAACTAACATAGGCCATGGCACAGAAACAATATATGAGCAAGAGTGAAGTGATAATCTGCAGCCCATGTCAGGCCCCCACCACAACCCTACCACTCCCTCCTCCCTCCCAACTTGGCAGTCCATGGTAAAATAAAGCCACAGTAAAAACTAGGGTGTACGGAGTATGATATTATTAACCATCAGTACCATGTTGAGTTCAAGTAGGACTCTGTCCTAAATGTAAAGAGTTATTAATGGGTGAGGTAAAAGAATTTGTAGCATAAACCCTGGATGTTATACCCCTTGACCATTATTATTACTATTAACACCCCTTGCTTGGAGCAAATAAAGTGTGTGAAAACTATCCCATATTCTTTTATAACGAGATAATGAGCCCCAGAAACTAGCTCTCAGTTGTTCGACCCTAAGGTTAAAGAGAAGCTCTGTCAACCACTCAAGATATGATATGGGCTGCCCATCCAACCAGTGGTGTAGGACAAGTTTCTTTACAGTTAAGGATAGGCGCGCCATATGATACCTTCTGATCTGCACTGGTATTTGGGAGAGGTCCCCTAATAAGCATATCTCAGGAGTGAACAATTCACCAAGACCCAATAAGGAGTCTGCCCTGTGCTTAATCTGGTCCCACAGTTTCCTGATTGCCGGGCAGTCCCAAAAAATATACTTGAGGGAGCCCTCCTGCTGCCGACACTTGTTACATAAAGCATCAGGAAATCTGCCCATTTTCTGGAACTTGATGGGGGTCCAGTACATTTTATTTAATATCTGGAACTGGGTAAGTCTCAATCTGTCCTGTGGAATGTAAGTAAAGGTAGCCTTCCAGATAGATTCCCATCTATTAGCAACGCCTGGATTGTAATCTGCCCAGTCGCTGGGGATATTGTTATGAGGATCTGAGGTTCTTTCCCTGAGGAGGGCATACAGCTTAGAAATAGCGTGGGGCTTGCCACTGAGGGATGTCATTGCCTTGAAGCAATCACTCATTTCTGGACCTGTAGTAAGGTCCCCACGGGGGAGTGAACTAACAGGTGACGGCAGTTGGAGAACCATTAAAATCCAGGGCCTACCCAACTGAAGTTTATCCATAATTCCCCTTGAGTCTAGACACCTCCCGTCTGGAAAGCGGGGTAGCCACTCTGGGGGAATACAATGTCCCCCAAGTCTCAGATTAGGGTTTCCAATCACAGGCTGTCTGGGGTCCCTGGTATGTCTGTAGCACAGGAAGGCACACAGCTGTGCATGTCTGTTCAATGAGACAGCAATTGGGGAAGTAAACAGGTGGGTAGGGAGGGCCTTAGCTGCCACATGCAATATGACTTCCGGGGAAATTTTGGCATCCACCAGCAATTGATTTTCTAGTTTCAACCACTCCGGAACATAACGGCGAGAGGTGAGTTCCTCTTGAGGGGTGAGCCATCTCAGATATTTAGCCACCTGGCTGGCCCTGAAGTACTGATTAAAGTGAGGGAGCTTCAGATCCCCGCTAGATGTGGAGGCTGCCAGCTTTTTGTAAGCAAGTCTGGGCCATTTCCCAAGCCAGATAAAAGAGGAGATAATAGCATGTACTTTCCTAAACCAAGTCACAGGAATCCATGAGTTCAACATACATAGAGGGTAAAATAGTCTGGGTAAGGCATTCATTTTAATTATATTTATTCTCCCCCAGAGTGAGATTGGAAGGGGATTGCCATCTTTGCAAGTCTAATTGAATGTTGAGGAGGAGGAGGAGGAGATCTAAGTTTAATTTCCTTATTGCTGTCTCAGATCTAGCCAAATATAATCCTAGGTATTTAAGATTTGGGGACTCCACTGCACCCCAAGGGGTTCCATTGCACTTCTGGTAAGCCTATGATTGAGTGGAAAAGCAATGGTCTTCTCTAGGTTGACCTTGTAATTGGAGACTGCTCCATATTCTGATAATAGGGAGAAGAGTATGGTGAAGGAGGATGTCGGCATAGGCCGACAACTTAAATTCTTGCATATTTATTTTGATTCCTCTGATTTCTTCATGTTCTCTTATCTTGGTCAAAAGGGGCTCCAGGTAAATATTAAACAACAGGGGTGAAAGGGGGCATCCTCGTCTGGTGCCAGAGGATAGAGAGAATAGGTTAGAAAATACACCATTGCAGTAAATACGGGCATGGGGATGTTGATAAAGGGAAGAGATCCAGTGGATAAATGTATGTGGGAAACTGAATAGTTTCATAGTTAAAAATAGAAAACACTGGCTAACTCTATCAAATGCCTTCTCTGCATCCAGGGAAAGCAGTCTGGCTGGTATCTCGGAATCCCTGGATGCAGACAAGATATGCGCAAGTTTGCGGAAGTGGTTGGCTGAGTGTCTGCTCTCCATAAACCCTACCTGGTCGGGGTGGATTATGTGGGGCAAGACATGTTTTAATCTAGTAGCAAGGACTTTAGCCAATATTTTTACATCGCAATTTACTAAAGAGTTGGGTCTGTAGCTATTGACGTTTTCTGTGTCTTTACCAGGTTTGGGTATTACAACAATTAATGCTTCCAACAGAGAACGATCCAAAAGGTTGGAATCCAGGACTCACTCAAATAAGCATTTCAACCAGGGGATCAGGTGGGGAGAAAGAACTTTATAAAAATTGGGAGAAAAGCCTTCAGGACCGGGGGCCTTATCGGAGACAAGGAAGGAAATATCAGCTTGTATCTCGGGTTCCGAGATAGGAGTGATCAAAAAATTCTGCTGCTCCAAAGTAAGGGAAGGAAGCGGGATGGCATTGAGATATTCCTGAACTGTCTCACTTGTCGGGGGACTGGACATGGGACTGTATACCTCTTTGTAAAACTCTGCAAATTCTTCTGTTATATCTTTAGGAGAGAGATGCAGGGATCCACTAACTTGGGATCGGATACCTCAAATCAACCTGGATTGTTCTATTTAAGCCGTAAGGCAATGAGGTTCCCCGCTTTTTCCCTCGATCAATGTTTTTCGTGCCTGTTCTAAGTATGGCGTGTTTTGCTGTCTCATGCAAAAGGCGGGAATACTCATCCTGAAGCCCTGTTAAGGTGGAGTGTTGTGCCTCCGTTGTGCTGGGGGATAAGGAAGCTTCTAAACTACGAATCTTGGACAACAGGGACAGTGCCACCTGGACTCTTTGCCTCTTTCACTGAGAGGCCAGTTTGATTAACACCCCACGAAGTACACATTTTAAGGTGCCCCATTTAAAATCAGATCTCCATGTGGAATTAAGATTCATGTTGGTGTAGTCTTTTATTTCCTGAATTATCTGGTTTACTGTTGTCTCATCTTTAAGCAAATGGTTGTTGAGTTTCCACAATGACTCTTCGGGGGAATCCACATGAAGTGACATGGAACAGGCCACTACAGAATGGTTGGATATCACCTTGGGGTCAATTGTGGAATTATTGAGGCCC